>OX422223.1:305938532-308547698 GCA_949130495.1 Sambucus nigra
AGAACCTTCTCTCTGATAAAATGATAGTGTACTTCCACATGTTTAGTTCTGGCATGAAAGACTGATTTTCCGCCAAACGAACTGCCGACTGGTTGTCACAATACAACGGAACTGCATAGTCTACTGGTTGATGTAGATTGTTCATCAACTGTATTAACCACGTACTCTCTTGAGCTGCCATTGCTAATGCTTGATATTATACTTCCGTAGTTAACAAAGATACAATTGGTTGTCTCTTACTACACAAAGAAATTGCTCCAGACCCAAGCTTGAACACGTACTCGGTAGTTGATCGGCGAGTGTCATGATCTCTTGCATAGTCAGTGTCACAATAGCCAACTAACTTGCAATCTTCACCTTTCTTGTACAAAATACCATAGTTAATTGTACTTTTAACATATCTCAATATTCGCCGAACTACTTCCAAATGAGACGTCTTTGGATTTTGCATGTACCGACTCATCACACCAACTGCATAAGAAATGTCAGGTCAGGTCAAGGTTAGGTAGATCAGACTACCTACTAATTATCGATACATTATGGCATCTTTCAATTCTTTTCCTTCATGCGCACACAACTTGCCATTTGGTTCCATCGGTGTCGAGATTGACTTGCATTCGAGCATCCCCAACTTCTTCAATAAATCTTTGGAATAATTTTGCTGACAAAGAAATATTCCTTCTTGTGTACGATTAACCTCTAGACCAAGAAAGTGCTTGAGTTGTCCAAGTTCCTTCATTTGGAAACGAACTGATAAATTCTCCTTTGTTCGAATTTCTGCCTCATTATCACCACTTATGATCAAATCATCCACGTATACCAGTACGGTAGCTAACTTTCCTCCATTAGCTTTGACAAACAAGCTAGAATATGCAGGTGTTACTGAATAACCACTTTGAGTTAGAAATTCAGCAATCTTATCATACCATGCCCTTGGTGTCTATTGAATCCATAGAGTGCCTTTCGCAACTTACACACATGCTCAGGATGATCTTGATTATGAAAACCCATGTGTTAAATCATGTAGATCTCCCGATCTAACTCCCATGAAGAAATGCGTTCTTCGCATCCATTTGCCATAAATTCCAATCTTTGTTGGCTACAAGTGCAAGTAGGACTCGTACAGTTGTAAGCTTTGCCACTGGACTAAATGTTTCATCATAGTCTAGTCCATATTGTTGAGAGAACCCCCGAGCCACCAGCCGAGCTTTGTATCTCTCAATTAATCCATCTGCACGATGCTTTATCTTATAAACCCATTTGCATGATATGGCTTTCACATCTCTTGGCTTCGGCAAGAGATCCCAAGTCTGATTTTGCTCCAGTGCAGTGATTTCTTCTTCCATAGCTTTAATTCAATCAGAATTCTGAGATGCTTCTTCAAACATATCAGGTTCTTTTGCACTTATTTCTTCTTCTTCTATGGCTGCGTTGGCGCATTTGGGATTTGGCTTTCTGATTCTTATTAACTTCCTGAATTGTGATTGTGGAGTTGATACTTCCATTTC
This sequence comes from Sambucus nigra, assembly GCA_949130495.1. NCBI lineage: Eukaryota > Viridiplantae > Streptophyta > Magnoliopsida > Dipsacales > Adoxaceae > Sambucus > Sambucus nigra. The sequence continues at coordinate 305,940,041 of OX422223.1, forward strand.
ACTAGGTCCACCTTCTTCATCTGGTTGTTAATATACACCAATACTCCAAGGATTCTGAGTTACTTCTTGCTCAATATTATCATCATCATATGAATCTTCAGCTTCGTGTGAGCTTGATAGGATTTTAGGAGTCTGCTCTCCTATTTTCTGTTGCAGCTTCTCTTCAAATTCCTTCGAGTTTGATAACACCTCCTTTTTTGAGGACCACCAAGAAGATGCTTCATCAAACACTACATCTCGTGACGTGTAACACTTTTCGATCATAGGATCGCAACATTTCCACCTTTTTCTCTGGCTATCGTATCCCACAAAGATACATCTGACGGCTTTCTTGTCAAACTTGCTATGTAGATGGATACGAACAAATACATAGCATACACAACCGAATACTCGAAAGAAACTAATCATAGGTTTCGTGTCCCATAATTTCTCAAAGGGTGAAACAAACTTTAACCTTGGTTGAGGAAGTTTGTTAATCACATGGGCTGCAGTTCTCATAGCTTCAACCCAAAATCTTCCCAGTACATTCTTAGCATGTATCATACTTTGACAAACTTCTGCAAGATGTCGATTTTTTCTCTCTGCTACTCCATTTTGTTAGGGGGTGTTGGCACAAGTAAATTGATGACGTATTCTACAGTCTCGTAGATACTGGAAAAACTCATTTGAGGTATATTCTCCTCCATTATATGTGCGTAGACAAATAATCTTCTTCCCCACTTCTCCTTCAATCGTCTCTCTGAACTCTTTAAACTTTGAGAACGTGTCAGATTTTTCTTTCGTAAAGAAAACCCACACATACCTGGAGAAGTCATCAATAAACGTTACCATATACCGCATCCAACCAACTGATGGTTGCTCAGAGTAAACTAACTCTAGTGGTTACTTTGCTCTAAACTTTGATTCCTCGTATAGTAATTGACGTGCTTTACCATACTGGCATCCCACACAGACCGTGTATGTCCTCATATCAAATTGTGAAAGTCCCTTGAGCATCGACGTCTTCATTATCACGCTTAGCTTAGAATAGCTAACATGGCCCAATCGCATGTGCCATGAATCTGTTGTCTCATTTTTTCTTATCTTGTCTACATATTCAGACTCTACTGATATCACATAGATTGACTCCAATCGCCGTCCCTCCATTGTTGGCATTCCTGAGATCTTGAGGTCTTGATATACCTTCACATCTCGTGGACCAAACAAGACAAAGTGGCCTGATGATGTTAATTGTGCCACTGAAAGCAGATTTTTCCTCATACCCGGAATATGGTAGACATTTTGAAGTGGCACCTGGTTAGAACTGTATTGAGGTGCTACTACCGTCTTACCGATATGATCTATTGGTAGCCTTGAGTTATTGGTTGTTACCACAACTCTATTTCCCTTGTATTTTTACTGGCTCTGTAACTTCTGTTTATCACCCGTCATGTGATTTGAGCAGCCTGAGCCGACAATCCAATCATTCTCGTAGTCGATCTGCTCAGCTATCGAGACTGTGAGAGCTAACTATTCCTCTTCCACAGTAAAAGATGCTTCAGCATCCCAATCATCTTCGCTTCTCTCCTTTGAATTGGAAGTAGCATCATTTCTCTCATCGGGCCTTTTGTTGGACTAACAATCTTTTGCCATATGTCCCTTCTTGCCGCAGTTGTAACATTTTCCCTCAAATCTTTTACCGTAGCCACGATTCTTTGAAGCTCCCCCTGGACGAGAACCTCCCTCTACTTGATGACTTTTTGCCTTGTCATCATCCTTTTTATATCCGCCTCCGACGTGCTGCTTGAAGTAGCCTTTGCTTTTGTTGGTGTAGAGCGCTTCCTCCTCACCCTTCAGTGAGACTCCTCCCATTTTCTTAGCCATATCTTCTTGACTAGAAAATAAATTTTCAAACTCAACAAGTGATGGTTGAGTTGGACATCCTTGTATGGCAGCAACAAAACTTCGGTATTCGGACCTCAAACCATGGATAATTATTCTTTTTATCCTGGTTTCACCAATAACAACTGTTGGATCTAAATTTGAAATTTCGTGGCATATTTTCTTAACCTTATGAAAGTACTTAGTGATAGTCATGTCGCGTTGCGCCATCGATATCATCTCGCTCTCGAGAAGTTATAGTCTTGTGTAGTTCTTCTTTAAAAAAAGTGTAGTGAAAGTGTCCCATGCTTCTTTCGGTGTTTTGGCATCCCGGATGTGGTCCAATATTTCTTCTTCAATTGTGGTCTTTAAGGTAAACATCGCTTTTCCATCTTTAATCTTCCATTTTCACAAAGTGCCTTTAGCGTCATCAACCTCCGGTTGTATAACTTCGCTACCGCCAACGACCTCCCAAAGGTCTTGTCCTTGCATATAAGACGTCATACATGTCGCCCACGTATTATAATTTTGGTTGTTGAGTTTCTTTATTCCTCCAACTACTTGAAGATCACCCATCGTGTCGATAAATTTTTGATAATACCAAACAAGCCTGATTTCAAGATACAAACTTGCAGAATACGAATTTCTCACGACTCAAGAAAACTCACTCCAAAAGTACTGGTACACGACCGTCCCGCGCTGATACCAATTGTTGAGAATAACGAGTATAAAACTCTAATATTCGCAAGAAATGATTATAAGAAAGTACTCATTAAACCACTTTTTCAAAACACTTAAAGAAGAACTACTACACTCAAACTAAGACACAAATGTTAATTGCCTTATTGTTTTACTTCTACTTGGATAATTATACAAGCATAGGACATGGGGTATTTATATCATGGCAAATACATTTTAGGCCATACATTAAACAAGAAAAGAAACATTACAACCACACTTTTCTACCTAACACACTAACTTATCACTAGTGAAATATATGTAAGCAATGACATAACACACACTAATTTAGCACTAATGGTAGTGGGCTTAATTAGTGGTGACCTAATTTCTCCACTAATGGTAGTGGGCATAATTAGTGGTGACTTAATTTCCCCACTAATTGGTGTTGATATCTTAATATTTCTCTCTTCACGAAAAGCATCAGTTCACTCTATATGGACTAATAGATATCTAAGTAGGATAATGGTTTACTATTGATTCAGCAAACACGATTGAGCTTTTATATAGACTAATCGATATCTAAGTAGGAGACCTAGAAAAAACTCACTTCATAAATTCAGTGTATAAGACAAAAATGGGTACAAATTTTTAATGCATATTTTGATGCACTAGCAGGAACCACAATAATAAAATATAAATTTTTAATGCATTGAGTTTACAAAATGAATTTTTTTTGGAGATTCCTAGATTTATTCAGGTAGGATAATAGTTTGGATAGTAATGGTGTCATCCCAATCATGAGGTTACCAATCTAGTGTTTTAGACCTTGATTGTTGGCACGACCCCATTTATTATCTCAATATATATATATATATATATATATATATATATATATATATATATATATATATATATATATATATATATATATATATATATATATATATATATATATATATATATAAGCAGAAGCTTGTGTACATCAAGTTTGCATATTTATTGACGCAAACTTATTTTTTTTTAAATATTAAAAAAAATTGAGTTGGATTTTTTTATGTGATATTTAAGCTTTTCAAAATACCTATATAAAAAAATCAGCTAAAAATAATTTCTTTAGATAACTACGTATTACCCCCCAATTAAAAGTTTTTATATAATTAAACTCACCTAAAATATTATTAAACATTGCGGTCATCAACGAATTCCATAAATTTCGGCCCTTTTTGTTTGTGCGTGATCTCACCAAATAATATAATGAAGTACAAATATTAACGAACAAAGTAATCATCACATCGTAAATGCCTGAAACTTAAATTCGAGTTTATTTATATTTCAATGACAGATGGGTATCTGAATGACAGATGCTATCTTTAGAATAAAGGAGGGTATCTCCTTATACCATGGATTAATTGTATATGAATAGAATAGGCCTTTAATGATAACGTTGGTCAGATGCTTTCAATCAATTTTCATTGTTCTGATTGTTAAGCAATTGTAAGGTCTTTTCGGTTTTGCTATTGAAAATGGGAGTATTTGATGAGATGGGAGAGTCTTAAAAAATATAGGATTTACAATGGTATCTCTCATCAGATATATATTTAAGTTCGGTTATAGGGACCGCAACGTTGAATTGAAAATAATTAGGATTTGCTTCTATATTTATTATATACTGGGGGTGGTATCTACATGCCCCTAATTTTTTTTTGCTATTTTAAAAAACTCGGTCAAACTTTCACAACTTTTACATTTTGACCATTTTTTTGTTGATTCCTTGAAATGTTTAAATGCAACACACAAAAAATTAACTCAAAAATAATTTATTTACTATGTTAAAAAATGGCTGTGCAAACTTGGGTGTGCATAGGAGTTTGACTCTCTCTCTCTCTCTCTCTCTCTCTCTCTCTCTTTGTGAGAGAGAGATAGAGAGACCAAAGCCCGATCTTAGCTTTATCCTTTTTAAGGACAAAGGAGCCAACGACATCTTGAGTGCAATGTTGATTGCTAATTGTGTCACACGCCTCTTCGAATTCACGGATGTGGAGGTATGGTATGTGCGTGTGTGTAAAATAATGCTCTACTACATCACACTCTATACATTACAACTAGTTTTAGACTATACAAATTTTTTTTCCAAATTTTTTACTTTCTCTTAAAATTAATCTTTCAGTTAACAAATGTTCAAAAAATAGGCATAAATACATTTTCAAGTTATTTTTAAAAAATTCACAAAAATCTGCTAGCGTCGACCCATATAAATAAGGTATTTTCAACAGTTTTTTGTTAGATTTTACAAAAATAGTTAGAAATTGTATTTTGACCTAATTTTTTGACAAGTGTTGATTGGAAGGTTAATTCCATGGGTAAAATAAAGAAAAATTGAAAAAATAAATTTTTTTAAACCCTAGAACTAGATCTAACGTACGAATGGTAAAGAAAGTATAATGTATAAAAACCTTGTTATATATATGTATATGTATACATATTCTTGAACATCCTTATAAAAGTTGATCCCCCCTTTTAAAACATCATGTTGAATGAGTTGCGTTGTTGTGGTGTGTGTATGTGAATTTAATCGATCACATTTGAATTTATGAAGTTGTGTTTCTATTGATTATCTTTAAGAAAGGTTAAAAGGGCTATCTAATATAATAGGTTAAAACATCAGTAATTTATTAAAAATTGTGGAATCCATTCAGAGTCATTTGCATATTAATCAATACATTGAGGCAGTGGCGGAGCCACATGGTCGTCGGCCTAGGCCCAGGCACAATATGTAAATGCCATATTTTTTTATATATATAAACACATGTATGATGTGATAGAAACCAACGTAACTCAACTATTCTTGGAACTGATCATTGCTCCGATATTTCTAGAAATGCCACGTTAAGAAATGATGTTGATCAGGTCTAACACCTACTCCTATTCTTATGGAAGAATTAGTCTTTACTGTTAGTTTCTAAACGTTGTAAATATTTAAACGAGTAGGCCTTGCTATTCTCATGTAAAGAAACGTTGGTAAGCTGGCTATAAATAAGCTCAACATGTATACTGTAAAGCTATTGAGTGATAAATTGATATGCTTATAAATGTTAATATGTAATTTTTAGATCATGCAAAGGCCTTGCTATTCATTGTTAGAGTTTGCTGAGATTCTGAAAATATGCTTATAAATGTTGTTATTATTAGTTTGTAGTAAATCATTATAATTCATTCATTAATATGTAATTTTTCATGCATTTAACAGATTATTATAACTTATAAGTACTCCCTATAAAAATAAATCGAGGGATCCGCCCCCGAACCCCCGGACTAAGCCTTTTGTGCCCAGACCAAGTATAGTTTTTAGCTCCGCCACTGCATTGAGGGTCACGTTAATCCTTATTTGAGTGGGTCAACACATTTATTTTTTCACTTATTGAAGTAATCCAATGTTTTAACAAATCTCAGCATGGGTGAAATGTGCTCAAGTCCAAATCCTTCATATAGATTTTAAAAATATGCGCATACAATAGGGAAAATATGTATCTGATTATTTTTTTTTTTGAATAATGATATGAGTACAAAAATCTTCCCAAAATCTAATGTGAATTTCATGTCATGTACTCACCTACCTATTAAGTATTGTCATGTGGGATGGATCCCGCCAGGACATCCTAATTTATTATTTTTTAGAGAGATTTAGAAAATTTACTTTGTACGCATAACACCACTAATTTTTTTTCTTTTAGAATGGGGTCAAATGAAAATTAAGACGTGACTTCGTGGAGAGAAATTGACTATAATCGTCGATATTTTTTTTAATACAGACTACTCAAGCACATCTCTTGTGCTATTACGCTTGGGTAAATATTATTGACCGTTCATTACAGGCGTATGTCACATAAGAAAATTAATCAGCCCAAATTTTGCGAAAAGGTTACTTGTGTATTATCTCAATCATTAGTGATAAAATGTGGGTCAAATAAAAAAATTAATTATATTAACTTAGTCATTAAAATATAATATTTATATTTAAAAGTTATGAGTTAAATATGAAATTCATATTTAAAAGTTATGAGTCAAATATGGAGCTCGAATTTAAAATTTACGAATTAAATATAGAGCCCAATTTTAAAAATTACGAGTCAAATATAAAGTTCATTCTTAAAAGTTGTGAATAAAATATGAGTATTTTTTATATGTAAATTGAATTATAATACTTACTTTAGAAGAAAAAAAAATAATGCACCAACCCATAACAGATTAGAATGGAAAATGAAAGAATTCATATGATCGACACCATATAATGGGATTAAGACAAAAATAATGATGATATTTGTTGGCCCAACCCATATTTGATCCACCGTCCATAATTTTGCAACTACTAATTTCAACTATTGAAGAGATAATGGATACTTATACATCAAGAGCCAGAAGCATTTTTTGATTGAAAAATGCTATAAGTATCAAAAAAATCCCTCAAAGCCTATCTCAAAGTGTATCAAGTATTTGTATCATATATGAATCTCACGGTAATGCATAAATACTTGAGGCACTTGGGAACGTTTTGATGATTTTTTTTGGGATGTAGCATTACACTTTTTGGCCAGACAAATAGTTTATCATTTTGGTGTTGAATTTTACACATTGTTCTCCAGAAAAATATTAATTTTTTAACGGACCATCTATCCCCGCACCCATAATGTTCCCCCCACACCCTTTCAATATATAAAGACATTACTATTCTTGAAGCCTTTTAACTTTCGTTTCCTAAAATAACTTTGAAAATAAATAAATAAAAAATTACAACTAACTTTAATAAAAAAAAATATAACCAACTAATTATACCTAACTGTGATAAAAAAAAATCTTTAGTGTTAACTTTGAGAAAATAAAAGAAAAATTTGCAATTAACTTTGATTAAAAAAAAACTGCAATTAACGTTGATAAAAAAAAACTACAACTAAATTTAATTAAAAAACATTTACAACCAAGTAATTACAACAAGCTTTCATGAATAACAAAAAAAGATAACAAGTAACTTTGATTAAAAAAAATTACAACCAACTTTGAAAAAAAAAACTACTGCAAACTTAAAAAAAAAACAATTACAGCTAATTAAAATAAAAAAAATTATCACGTGTTTAAAAAAAATAACAACTAAAAGATTAAAAATAACAAACCTTAAGGAATGGAATTCATACTAAAATACTAATATACATAATTAATTTGTTTAGTGGAATTCATACTAAAATGTTACTTAGCTATAATTTTTTTAAACACGTGATAATTTTTTTTTATATTAGTTAGCTATAATTTTTTTTCAAAGCTAGTTGTAGTTTTTTTTAATTAAAGTTAAGTATTTTTTTTTATCAAAATCAGCTATATTTTTTTTAAATTTTACCAAAGTTAGCTATAATCTTTTTTTTTAATCAAAGTTAGTTGTAATCTTTTTTTATCAAAGTTAGTTGTAATTAGATGGTTGTAATTTTTTTTAACTAAGTTCGTTGTAGCTTTCTGAGTTTTTATTATCAAAGTTAGTTGTATTTTTTATTTATTTACCATAGTTAGCTGGGATTAGTTGGTTGCAATTTTTTATTTATCAAAGTTCGTTCTAACTTTTTTTTATCGAAATTAAATATAGCTTTTTTTAATCAAAGTTAATTGCATTTTTATACCAAATTTAGTTGCAGCTTTTTCTTTTATTTGATGAAAGTTAACTCTAAACTTTTTTTTATCAAAGTTAGCAACAATTAGTTGGTTGTGTTTTTTTAAAAATCAAAGTTGGTTATATTTTTTTTTATCAAAATTAATTGTAATTTTTTTTAATCATAGTTAGATGTACCTTTTTTTAAAAATGAAAGTTAGGTGTTTTTTTAATCAAAATTAGATGTAATTAGCTTGTTGTATTTTGATTTATAAAAGTTAGTTGTATGTTTTTATATTTTTATTTTCAAAGTTAACTTTGGAAAAAAAAGTTAAAAGGCTTGAAGGATAGTATTGTCTTTATACATTGAAAGGGTGTGGGGGAAGCATTATGGGGTGTGGGGATAGACAGTCCTTTTTTTAATATGAGACTTTCTTATTAAAAAAATTAAGGCCCGTTTGGTTCTGTCTTCAAATTTTTTGATTTAAACGCTGTTTTTAAATACAATTTTAAAATTCAGCTTTTTATGTTTATAATTATTTGATGAAAGTTATTTGATTTAAAAGGCTTGAAGGATAGTATTGTCTTTATAAATTGAAAGGGTGTGGAGGAAGCATTATGGGGTGTGGGGATAGACGGTCCTTTTTTTAATATGAGACTTTCTTATTAAAAAAATTAAGGCCCGTTTGGTTCGTCTTCAAAAATTTTGATTTAAACGTTGTTTTTAAATATAGTTTTAAAATTTAGCTTTTTATGTTTATAATTATTGGTACGCGTTTGGTAAACTTGTTTTTAAATACAGTTTTTTTAAAATTTGACAAAATTGATAAACATGCATATTTAATTATACATGTGTGTGTGTGTGTATAAACACATATATAAAACTTTCATACATACATGATACATGAATAAATACATATATACATACATACATACATACATCATAAATTATATACATGTACATTTAATATCATGTATTTTTATGTATATTTAATGAGGTATGTTAGAGAGTTTATATATATATATATATATATATATATATATATATATATATATATATATATATATATATACACACACACACACACACATTAAACAAATGTAAACGCACGTACATATATATATACTAGCGGAATGCTCGTGCCTGAAGGCACAACGAAAATTTTCAAAATACGTTATTGGATAAAAGACAATTTCAAAATACGTAATAACAAAACGGAAAAATTTTCGTACCCCAACAAAACAAAGTATATAATATATTTTTAAAAATGACCATAATATCCCCCCCCCCCAAAAAAAATTTGTATTATCAAGTCAAAAGATTCTTTTCAATCACAAAATAAACAATTTAAAATTTTTGGGCAAAAACCACGACTAATTTTTTTTAAATAAAATACATGCTTACTACGTAATGTGACAAAATGTAAAAAATAAGAGATAAAATTCAAGTAGACAAAATGAACTTAGAATAACATAATGTGACAAAATGTAGTTAGTTAATGATTAAAATAATTCCACATAAGATAAAGGGGGGGGGGGGGGGGGGGAATAAGAAATAGACATGGACCATACTTCCATAATATCAAGGTGATATCAATACTTATGAAAGTGTGAGTGGCCCGATATGTGTGTTTTAAACAAAACCAATTTTTCTCCGAAAAAGATCCAACTTTTAATTATGCACCAAACCAAGTTGTGAAAAAACTAATTCTTACTTTAAACCAATTTTATCTTGATTAATCCTAAACATGTATCTAGTGATTAAAGCAAGTAAAGTAAAGAATACTCACAACGCCGGATGTATGAGGAAAAAACCCAAAATGGAAAAACAACCTCGAACGGCCCAAGCCAGACAATCACTATGAACAATGGTTTTACAAAGACATATTAGCCCTATACTAAGACTCGATCCCCACAGGTCTTGACGCTCCTTCTGATCATCAACCATTCTTCAATAGTGCCCACGCAGAAATTCCGTCTTCCACGATACCTGTCCATAACACACGCGTCCACGTATGTCTCGGTGTCCACCGAATGGCTTTGATTCGTCTACGATGTCGAACAAGAAGTCCTTCTCTTTTCTTCACCACAAAACCCTTTGATGTTCGATGTGTAGAAAAAGCAACTTTGGTGCAGCAAGATCACTTAAACATATAAGAATGATAACTCGGATCTTTGCAAACTCTAAGGATGTGTTTATGCTTTGTAAACCTTAAAAAACATGTGCAAACAAGTTTCTGGTCGAATACAGTTTTCCAGAATGCACACCTGCGAAATTATGATGAAAACACTGTTTAAATAGGATTTAAAGACCGCCTCAAAAAACGTGTCATTCGAATGACTTGAGGAACTCGTTCGAGCGACATCCCAACTCGTTCGAACGAGATTGGATATGTCGTTTGAATGACAACGTGAAAGTTTGACTTTTTGACTTTTTGTTTAAAACGTCTCTTCCAATGAGAGATCCAAAAATATCAAACTCTTTTACGAGCTTATCATAATAAAACGTAGTGTAAACCTTTAAAACACTTTTAAAACATTTAAAAACATTTTTCTTTATAAAAATTACATCCTTATCTTTTATAAAATAATTCCGAGCACCATTAATTATACGCATTCATACCTGAGTGATCTTGGAATGAAATTAATTTTGAAGACGATTAAACTTGCACCAATTAAACTTCGGCATGATTTAATTCTTTGAAGCTTTGCCGCAACGTCTTCAATTTCTTCAATACGTCATAGACCAAGTGGGATCGTGACATAATAAAATTCTCCCTATGACATATTACAAACATAGTTTTGTTCACGAAATTAAGTCAAAACAATACATGGACTCAATTGGAAATTTATGTCCTTACAAATCTCACCCTTTGACTATTCCAGGACAAAACTAAACCAGTGAAATGCCTAACCAGGCCGTCAAGCCATATAACGCCTAAATCCCATACCATAAACCCAAAACCAAAAATTCAAGACACGGACTAGAATATGTAGCACCGACAAGCATGAACTGTCTGAATGTGATGTAGATTTGAAATCTCGAATCGCTGAAGCATACCTACACACATGAAATAGACAAACAGATACCCAGTGAAGTATGGAGGAACAAATGATACCACTTTATATTTCTAATAAGAACAAATCATTTGAAACATGTGAGCAATTATTTGATACCAATTTGAAACAAATATAATAAAAAAATGTAAATCCAGAAATCACTAGTAGCGCTCAACAAATCCCCCCCTACATCACATACATCTCTCCCCCTTTTTGTCTCGAATAGACAATCCGGTGAAAAGATAAACCAATATGAAATATCTAGCATGAGAATATGAAACCAATTTGAATCAAGTTGATACCAATTTGAGAAATGAAAAACTCTAGATAATCATGAAACAACTAGCTAAATATGATCAAGCAATGATAAATCAGTAGCTAGTAAACCAAGAAATCACACAAAGAATATCAAAAATTAATCAGGTGTGATAAACGGACTCATATGCAAAATACCAATTTGGAACATAAAAGAACCCGCATATAAACCAAACAGTCCAGAAATGCTTCTCGCAGTACCAAAAATATATCAAATTAAACCAGTGGAATGGAAACCAATCAGAAGACATTTTTCAGCCCGTCGTTCGAAAGAGCCAGGGACTTCGCTCAAACGAGATGAGGAAGTCGCTCGAACGAAGTACAGATGTCGTTCGCGCGAGATGAGTTGTCATTTGAACGACTTGGCGTGACCTACTAAAATTTCCCACTTTCCCAGAAATATTATAAAGTATTGCCCAGTGAAAAAATTTCCAGAAAAAAATTCCACGAAGGGCCTAATAAATGTAAAACAGTGCTGAAACAGTAGGCTTTTCGCACAAAATACAAAAACTCATAAAAACTAAAAATGCGAGTTACATGAAAACATAGTATCGATGTGCTCAAATATGGATTTGGAATGAATGGGCATGAAACTACAACAAATGAGTCACAATTCCAACACATCGAAACAATCAAAAAGCTCTAATTAACAACGATTAATCATCAAAATTTATCATAGCCATATGACAATTAAAGAGTGAGCTTAATGAACTAAACATACTACATGCACACAAATCCAGAATTTTGACGATTCTACAAATAATAGCATCAAATTGCAATGTTTCAACATTAGGATTAGTTCTGCAAACCCGTTTGTTGATGCAAAAAACTGGACCGAATCCTATTTTTATGATCACAGATAAATAGATAAAAGCAATCCAATCAAGCACATGAGAGACAAAGATTTTTAAAGTGGTTCGGCTATAAGAAAGAAGCCTACGTGCACTGTTATTTTATTCCCAGGGGTTTACAATAGCACAATGTGGTAGAGAGAGGGAGAAAAAGGGTGTATCTTGTGTATGGTCTCTCATCGTTGTCAGATCTCCCTCCTCCTTTGGCTAAGGGAATACATGTATTTATAGTGATGGGAGATAAAGAGATATAATGTCTTTATACATTCAGACATTTATGTCTACATAAAATGAATCTAATTGTTAGCCTTGTATGATGGTTGGTCTTCCTTGATTTGCTTGGTATGCTATGTGTTGTCATCTATTAATACAGTAGAAATGTACATTAAGGCTCATTAAATGTGTTGTCATCTTTATTAATGCACATTAAATGCATAGTTATCACTTGATCTTCCTGTTTGGTTGCTCTGCACGCTAAGTAGCTTGGTATGCTATGTGTTGGTTGGTATGCCGACCAACTCTCCCCGGGTGCCGACTAACTCTCCTCAGGTACCGACTAACTCTCCTCGGGTGCCGATTAACTCTCCTCGGGTGCCGAATAAGTATAAATATTTCCACATAGGATGACATGTGTCCTTTTCTGATTGGTCCTCGTAGATGGAGAATTTTTGCGTCAACAAAAGCCCCCAATGCTCCATGCTTCATGGTTCACTGAAAGGATGGAGTATTTATTTTGCAGTGTTGCTCGGTGCTCGTGAAATTATTGATCTACCTTCTTGATTTGTTAAACATAAAATGAACTATCTCTTGGACGTCATATGATGCAGGTTGATCGGTGGTTGCTAATCTTTCCTTTGAGGAACTCCGTGTGCTATGTATCACCCCTGGGAATTTGGATGCAGCCATGTCATAGTATGCAGCTTGTAGCTTGCCATAATCTTCAAGTATGTTGATTGGTTTGCTAATTGACCAACTGCCTCCTGTGCCAAGCAACTGAGTGCTAACTTCATGGGCTTGATTTTTTCTGATTTATGATCCTCTGAGTACTTTGTCGAGTAACATACTAGCTTTTGAACCCAAATCTTCAATCTGATTAGTACCGATCTTGTGGTGGACTTCGAAACATTTTCATACAACTTCTTCTTCAATGTTGGTCGGGACAGTAGTAGTAAAGATCTCAGTGCTGAGGATGTTGAATTTGACTCCTGAACTTCAATAGCATGTGCGCAATAACTCCTGAATACGCCTCCTGAACTTCTGAATACGCCTCCTGAACTTCAATATACCTCCTGAACTTATGAATACGCCTCCTGAACTTCAATATACCTCCTGAACTTCAATATCAAAAATAATTCCTGAGCAAGAAAAATAACTCCTGAATGATGATTGGTCGGGGCCCCGACCGTGTGAGTTTGTGGAGTTGAATTTGATGCTCGACTGCATGATGTTATGAGAATGTGCCACCGAATGAATAACTAAATTTGTAATAGAAGCCCCCAAGTATGGAATATAAACTTTGAATGCTTTCTTTGTTGTTTGTTGATGAATATACATATGTAGAAAGACAAATTGTCCTGTTTTGCATAAATAATGAAACTTTCTCCACTTGTTGTATAATTATAGTGACTTGTCACTCTTAGGGCCTAAGCAATGAAACAACTTTCATCCCATGATCCTGCTTAGTTTAAACAACTTGTTCCTGACCAACCGGAGTTGGTGGATTTTTATTCTCGACCAACCGGAGTTGGTGGATTTTCATTCTCGACCAACCGTAGTTGATGGATTTTTATTCCCGACCAACCGTAGTTTGTGGATTTTTATTCCCGATCAACCGTAGTTGGTGGATTTTTATTCCCGACCAACCGTAGTTGGTGGATTTTTGATAATGAATGATGGAGACTTCCTCTAAGCTGACCAACGGATTGTTGGGAATAAGATATAATAAATGCTGGAGACTTCCTCAACAGATTGTTGGGAATAAGATAATATAAATGCTGGAGACCTCCTTGGATATGAATATATGATTATAAATATTTTGCCCAACTCCATGCTGAAATAAGAATAGAATACGCATCCAAATAGATATAAAGAATGATTTAAAACAATAATAAAGTGTCTCGTTGATCTGTCGAGGCAGAATTGTATAATGCCGAACAAGAATAAGATTATCCAGAACATAAGAATATGGCCGAGAACATTGTCGGGCCTGAATATAAATAAGAATTACCCGACCAACTATCCGTTGGGGGTGGAATATAATAAATGTTATAGTTCTCCTCGGAGCTGAATATGATAATAAGTATCTCGCCGAGCTCCATGTTGAGATAAATATAGAATATGAATCCCAATGGATATATAGAATAATTTGTGCTTGAGCCTATATCTCCGTGCAATAGTAAAATATATAATGCCTCCCTGAGGTGAAATTTCATAATGTTGAGCAATGATAATAGTTTCCAGATTGTTTAAGATTGTTTCCGAGCATTCGTCGGCGTTGAATCTTGTACCTGTAAAAATTAATAACTTGCTCTACCATATGTGTAGGCTGAATTGATTAGTCATGAGAATAATTTACTCATCCAATCAATATATGGTATGTATATGCTTTGAGAAATAAAAATATTAATTTTAAAAAAAAAAATAATATAATCTCGTCCCTATGAAATTTTTATAAGCTGCCCGAGAACCTGTCGAGACTAGATCAAATAATTATTGTCATGAGAATAATTATTCAGCCAAACAATACGTGATGTGTATCAGCATAAGGCAATAAAAATTTCAAAATATGCACTAATATGTTTTGTGCCAAATGTGTATCATATGAGAAATTTTTATCAAGTACGTGCCATATGTAAGGCATAATTATTTAATCTAAATTTTTTGCAAAATTATCTAAATCCCAAGAAATACTTAATATAAGTTGGTTTCCAAAATATTTATAAGTTGGTTCATATGAGGGTGTAAACTGTAGAGAATTGATGTAATTAACCAAAAGTTTTTTAATAAGTTTTTAATCAACAGAGGGCTTTATTTAGATAAAGTCAAAATGGGATGTGGTAAAGTTTTAATTAGCAAATGCTTATAATAGTCTGGTATGAAACCCAAGAAGTTTTATCCTAGTTTTATCCTTTGTTACCGACCAGTGACGCCGACCACCAGGTCTGATTTCCAGGATTTTTATCTATGTTTTAACCGAGGAGTATCAGGTAATGCCGACCTGCTCCGGTGCTGACCTTCTTATTTACCGACCAACAATAGTTGTTGCCGACCAGCTAAAGGAGGTCGGGGAGCCTTTCAATCTGCGTGAAACACGTATCCGATCAACAATTAATTTCTCCGACCAACATGTAAGAGATCAGGAACCCGTAATTTGTACAAATATTGATTTAAAAGAAATCTGGTGTCGCAACCTCGTTGTCGACCAGTGAAAAAGTTATAAAAATCTAAGCCGATAATCGTCGACCAATATTTTTCATCTGTTGGTCGTCGATCAAGACTGGATATGCCTCCGACCAAGAATGATTACTGCCAACAGTAGCCGACCAAGAATAGATAGCTCCGGCGACGTTTTAACACAGTGATGGCGACCTTCAGTTTCTTTCTGCCGATTAACATATTGAAGCCGCCGATCTGTACTAGGAATCCAATCAATTAGTAATAGATGTTTGTAGACCAATATAACTGATACCGATCAACAAAAAAAGGGTCTCGAGCCTATGCCGATCAATATATTATCTAGATTTGTTTAACAAATGGTGTGCCGACCAACAAGGTATTGCAACCCAGTTTCCGACCAACGATGTCCAGTATCCATATAGCACCGACCAATAATACCTGTGTAATACCTCATTTCAGAGAACGCTAAGAACGGCCGAGAAACGACAATATCAAAATTTATATTGCCAATGAATAATCCCAATTAATCGAAATCTCCGCGCGCAACTATCAGCACCATCTGGCATCAACCCATCGTCTATACAGCCATCACGGATTTAAACAACAATACCTAGTTTCAACACCTGGTATCAAAATCATTCCGCCGACCAGCTTCCTATAACGCCGACCAACAAATAGTAGGTTGAGAAGTTGTTCAACCTACGAAACCTTGTTGCCGACCGACAAAAGAGGTCTGGGGCGTTTTCCAGCTAACCAATGGTCGTCTTGGTGTGTTCAGGGACCACTAAGGCGGTTGCCGATGTGTGGATCTAGTTTATCCTGATTGCCAACTAATTAAATGGGTACATTTCGGAGGTGTGGTACATAGTACAACCGCTAACTGATCTGACGGTTGGCCGTAATTAATTCCGGTATGTTGACGTTTTCAATCGGTGGTAACCCATAACGATAATTTTTCAATAGAGGGGAAATAAAAATGATGTAGATCAGATTTAACCTGTACTGGATTTCAATTTCAACCTGTAATGGGTTCGGAATGGATCACCATCCCTTTTGATGTGATCTTTTTTATCAGATATAGAATTTGGATTCTCATATGAATAGTTTCAAAAATATTTTCATACAATTTTTAATAAAGAAAATTTGGAGATAAACGATCCCATTTTCTAATATCAAAAAATTGACAGAGTTGTACATGTCTATAGGTGAAACAATTTCCATGTATAATTCACCAATGCCAATAAATAAATAAAATGATTGAATTTCAAATTGCACATACAAAACAGTATTATGTGGATTCAAAAAATATATATTATTCGTGAATGACACACAAAATATTTGTTTATTGAAATGATATGCGTATAAAGTATAATCGTTCATATGAAAAAGAATGGCTTATCTTTTGATGATGATCTTCATCCCTTGTAAAAAAGGAAAGAATTCTTGTATCGATGGTATATGATCCGAATTAAGTATATAGTTCATAAAAATGAATGCAAAGAGACTTAAACTTGAAGAGAGAGAAAATAGATCTGGGTCATGATTTCCATGAGAAAACTTTTTATTGTCTTTAACCTTTTCCCATTCTTTGATTAAAAATATGATGGGAATTTGAATAGACATCAAAGATCCTACAAAATTTATAATAAAAATTATTAATGAAAATTATCAAATCTTACCACCATCGTATATATTGGTATATTTAATCATTTAAAATATTTATTCCATGATATAAAATTGAAACTTGAGAATTAAGCAAAAAGTTATGATTTATGAAATCCACTATTTTTCAGATTTCTAAATAAGAATTAATCTAACAGTTATGATTTAAAAATCATGATATGCAACATTTTGCAGATAAAAATTGGACAATTAATTTATGTATATAAACATAAAAATCATGATTGAATCAAAAGATGTATGTATAATTGATTATACAGAGAGAAAATAAAAACTTAGCTTTTGATGGAGAACAATGCTTGTAACACGTTCCCACAGACGGCGCCAATCTGTTGATGCAAAAAACTAGACCGAATCCCATTTTTATGATCACAGATAAATAGATAAAAACAATCTAATCAAGCACATTAGAGACATAGATTTTTAAAGTGGTTCGACTATAAGAAAGAAGCCTACATCCACTGTTGTTTTATTCCTAGGGGTTTACAATAGCACAATGTGGTAGAGAGAGGGAGAAAAAGGATGTATCTTGTGTATGGTCTCTCATCGTTGGCGGATCTCCTTCCTCCTTTGGCTAAGGGAATACATGTATTTATAGTGATGGGAGATAAAGAGATATAATGTCTTTATACATTCAGACATTTATGTCTACATACAATGAATCTAATTATTGGCCTTGTATGATGGTTGGTCTTCCTTGAATTGCTTGGTATGCTATGTGTTGTCATCTATTAATACAGTATAAATGTACATTAAGGCTCATTAAATGCGTTGTCATCTGCATTAATGCACATTAAATGCATAGTTATCCTTTGATCTTCCTGGTTGGTTGCTCTGCACGCTAAGTAGCTTGGTATGCTATGTGTTGGTTGGTATGCTGACCAACTCTCCTCGGGTGCCAACTAACTCTCCTCGGGTGCCGACCAACTCTCCTCGGGTACCGACTAACTCTCCTCGGGTGCCGACCAACTCTCCTCGCGTGCCGAATAAGTATAAATATTGCCACGTAGGATGACATGTGTCCTTTTCTGATTGGTCCTCGTAGATGGACAATTTTTGCGTCAACACCGTTTAAATTTTCTCCAAACAAACTCCCTCATATATATATATATACTTGTTCAAGTTCTTTTGAGGTTTCTAGAATTCTCAACTTAGAGAAAATCTTATTGTCCCTTTTCTTAACATATTGCATTTTCTATTGGGCTCTTTAAAACGGTTGCTTTCACGACGAGTTAATTTTTAACTCTCGCAGCCCTTTCCCGTGAATCACTCATTATTTTACCAATTTTAAATTCTCACGGTAAACGGTTCTTACATTCACACTTATCCTTAAGTTTACTTACGCATAGATGACAAGATTGAGATAAGAACGCCTCACCAAATTCAAATATGCAAGAGAATCAAACATTCATATAAACTCGTACATGTGTGAAATGTTGGCATATATACAAAGTCGAATCAAAATGCATCTCAACTTCGAAACAACCCCATATAATCAATGGTTAAGATCATTCTAAGCATCGATAATAATGACCAAATGTCCTAGCCACATGTATATGAAATGATGGGGGGTCCAAGCACACCAATATGACACATCAAACATGTAAACTCAAAAACAAAAACCAAAAAGCTTTTTGGCTTTTCATTTTTTGACCCAAATAAAAGAGAAATCTTTTTGGATTTTCAAAAGTTTTCTAAAAAAAAAAAACTTTTTGTATTTTTTTAAATAGGACTCAAACAAATGAAAACTATAATACAAAATGATAGACATGTCATAATACTAGCAATGAATATATCATGAATCAAACTAACATATGACAAACATGGCAACACTATCATCCTTTAGATTTAGCATGGGAAGAATCAAGTGCACCCAAACGAGAATCAGGAAGTTTAGTTCCTAAAGCCACTAAATCCGATTTCCTAACCCAAGTAGGTGTAAAATAACGCATGGGGGTTAGGGGAACCAGGGAAACTTTATTCCTAAACTTCCTAGGAGCTTGTCTAAGGTCATAACAATAACGCCTAAGGTGACCTTTCCTACCACAAAACGTGCAAGTGTAGAGGTGGTGGGAATGATTACCTATATGTGGACCTTTTCTAACTATCCTAGTGTTTCTCACATGTGCGGGGGGAATGGGAACAACTCTCTCGTCAAAACCTATACCTCCCCTATCTCCCTTAATTTGGACAGTGCCTAGGATCTTATCTAACTTCTCCGACCTAGCCTCCAATTCAAACTTGACTCTGGACGAGTCTTTCAATCTTTCCTCCAACTCATGAATCCTATACTCGAGAAAATGCCTAGACTCCTCAAACTCTAAAATCTCCTTTTTTAAGGACTCCATCAAACCACGAAGATTATCTCTCTCTTTTTCCACAAACTCTAGTTTCTCCCTAAACTTCTTATCTCGTGCCTTAAGATCCTCAATCAAACTATCATTATTTTATATAGCACGATCATTCAACTTAGATTGTAATTTTGAGTTAGCCTTTTTCACCTTCACCGTTTCGGCATATAACTCATTAAACTCATTTTGCAATTCTTTCACATCTACCTCCTCCTCGTCACTCTTTTCACCCTCACTAAAATCGGATACACTCAAAACCTCCTCAGAAGTGTCATGCACATGAGAATCGTCGTCGCTCACATGACATGACATAAATTCAACAAAGTTACGATCAATGGGGGAACTCTCTCCCTCTTCCGGATCACTATCACTTAAGGTGGCATTATAGACAACGGGTTGCTTGCCCTCTTTCTTAAGTCTAGTGGGACACTCCTTAACTTTGTGACCGTACCCCTCACACCTAAAACACTTATTCGAATCATCTCTTTTAGGCTTCTCAAACTTATCCTTAGAGGTGGGATCTACTTTGTTGTTCTTGAATTTTTCAAATTTCTTGGCATCTTTTGATTGCTTTTGAAACTTAATAAATTTTTTAAATTTCTTTGCCAACAAAGCAACATCCTCAAAATCGAAATCAAAATCGGAATTTGAAACTTTAATCTCCTCCTTCTGGGTTTTCAAAGCAATACCCTTTTCTTTCTTAGGCACTTGCTTGGAGGTAATCATGTCGATTTCATAGGTTTGTAAGTCACCTACAATCTCTTCTAGTTTCGTTGACTTTAACCTACCCAAGGAGTTTAATATGGTCACTTTCGCATCAAACCTACTAGGCAACGACCTAAGGATTTTCTTAATGACACGGTTATCGGAAATTTTCTCACCTAGGTTAAACGACGAGTTGACAATATTGGACAACCTAGCATAAAACTCATCAAAGGTCTCACTCTCTAACATCCTAATGGTCTCAAACTGTGTAGTGAGATTTTGAAAGTTTTGACGCCCTAACCGTGCTAGTGCCCTCGTGAGTGAGTGCCAAAATATCCCAAGCCTCTTTTGATGTTTCACAAGTCATAATTCTATTATATTATTCTTGTGTGACATGTGAAGAAATAACGTGCAGACCCTTAGAATTATATTGTGCAAGTCTTTGTTCAGTTTCGGTCCATGACTCAACAGTCTTTAAACTAGTGACCTCACCTACCGTAGTGACATGGGGTGTCCAACCTTTCTCAACTGCAATCCAAACATGCTCATCAATAGATTTTAAAGAACATCTCATTCTCATCTTCCAATAGGTGTAATTAGTTCCATAAAAAATAGGAGTTTGAGAAAATTCATTATATCCAGAATTCATCTTTGAAAACACACGGGATCTCAAAACAAATAAACAATGTTTTCTAGCTCTGATACCAATTTGAAAGTGTGAGTGGCCTGATATGTGTGTTTAAAAAAAAACATTTTTTCTCTGAAAAAGATCCAACTTTTAATTATGCACCAAACCAAGTTGTGAAAAACCCAATTCTTACTTTAAATCAAATTTATCTTGATTAATCTGAAACATGAATCTAGTGATTAAAGAAAGTAAAGTAAAGTAAAGTAAAGAATACTCACAATCCCGGATGTATGAGGAAAAAAACAAAAATAGGAAAACAGCCTCGGACGGCCCAAGCCAGACAATCACTATGAGTAGTGGTTTTACAAAGACAGATTAGCCTTATACTAAGACTCGATCCCCACAGGTCTTGATGCTCCTTCTGATCTTCAATCGTTCTTTAATAGTGCCCACACAGAAATTTTGTCTTCCACGATACCTGTCCACAACACACGCATCCACGTATGTCTCGGTGTCCACCGAATGGCTTTGATTCGTCTACGATGTCGAACAAGAAGTCCTTCTCTTTTCTTCACCGCAAAATCCTTTGATGTTCAATGAGTAGAACAAACAATTTTGGTGCAGCAAGATCACTTAAACATATAAAAATGATAACTAGGATCTTTGAAAACTCTAAGGATGTGTTTATGCTTTGTAAACCTTAGAAAACATGTGCAAACAAGTTTCTGGTCGAATACTATTTTCCAGAATGCACACCTGCGAAATTATGATGAAAACACTGCTTAAATAGGATTTAAATTCCGCCTCAAAAAATGTGTCATTCAAACGACTTGAGGAACTCGTTCGAGCGACATCCCATCTCGTTCGAACGAGATTGGATGTCATTTGAACGACAACGCGAAAGTTTGATTTTTTGTTTAAAATGTCTCTTCCAATGAGAGATCCAAAAATGTCAAACTCTTTTACGAGCTTATCATCATAAAACGTAGTGTAAACCTTTAAAACACTTTTAAAACATTTAAAAATATTTTTCTTTATATAAATTACATCCTTATCTTTTATAAAATAATTCCGAGCACCATTAATTATATGCATTCATACCGAGTGATCTCGGAATGAAATTAACTTTGAAGACGATTAAACTTGCACCAATTAAAATTCGGCATGATTTAATTCTTTGAAGCTTTGCCGCAACGTCTTCAATTTCTTCAATACGTCATAGACCAAGTGGGATCGTGAAAAAATAAAATTCTCCCTACGACATATTACAAACATTGTTTTGTTCACGGAATTAAGTCAAAACAATACATGGACTCAATTGAAAATTTATGTCCTTACAACTTAAAATAGAATGGCTTCTTGAGTAATATCTCAAAGACATTTAAAATAATATAAATAGAACAATGGGTACATTATAGATCTATAAAAAAAATATAAAAAAAATCACATTCTATATAAATTCAGCATGAAACTACCACCACCGCTTCTCGAGCCTCGTTACCAACTACTACCACCGACACCACTGTTGTTACCATCATAGCTAACTTGCCTAAAGTCACCCTCAATATTATCATCATCGGAGAAGCAACCACTACCCGAACCACGGGAACTACTGGAACCTAAACACCCCTTGAACCTCTTTGGAAAGACCTATAATAAAAAGGACATCAAATCTTATGTTATGTAAAACATTATATAATAGAAATATGTTGCCATTGCTAAGAAATTGTAAATGGACAACACTAAAATATGTTCTTACCCACTGAAAATATCAATTCTCACACCAGTAAAACAATGCTTACACATTCGTTTATCAGAAAGTGAAACTAAGACCTAAATGGTGGAAGATTAATGTCTTACAACCAAGTAACAAAATACCCACAAAATATGAACACCAAATTACTTTCATTTTCCGCAACTCCTATACCAAATTATTAGAATCAAAGCACCTTCATCTCACCCTGTTCTTTCACAACGATTACCATTTGCATTAAATAATTAAATTCACTCTCCCATACCATATATCAAATTATAGAACCAACTTAAAATTTAAAAATTCAATCCATGTATTATACTATATAATAGCAAAAGAAAATTTTCACAATAATAGAAAATAACATGGAAGGAAATGAACAAAAATAAAAAATAACTTGAGATAGTAGTCAACAATAAACCAAAATCAAGAATAACTTGATAATAGTTTCACATTGATAAATTAACCATATGATAAATTAACCATAAAATACACTTAATATGGATAGATCATATGCCAAGTGCACGTAATATCAAATTAAAGAGGGTTATATAATTAAAACAAAATAATAGATAACAATAAAATACACATAAAAAACTGAATGGAACGATTAGTATAAACTGATAGATTATGTATGTAATACTGGAGGACCTTTAAGACATGTGTATCCTTATCACTTCGTCGAATATGGGTGTTAGCGAGGAGTAATATAATATGGTACCTCTGGTTGGTGGCAATATTTCCTTTATGGGCATGAGATATTTATTATTAGTGTGAAGAATAGGTAATCAATATCTGAATATAGGTCAATAAAATTAAAAATCACAAATTTGACAATTATAATTTATTATGTAATCCTTTATGCCCACGATTACCTGAAATCCAAAGAAAGATTACCTTAAGTCTCAGAATTAAGCTTTAGCATATTTGAGAAGATGTGCATAGCCACAATGCTCACCAGAGTCAACATCCAACATGCACATTGATATTCGTATGTTAAAAAGACGTAAAATACGAATGCCACTACCACCAATAACTAAATTCACATTAGAAAGAGAAAATGTACCTGGTTGGATAACTGGAAATGGCGATGAAGTCTCTTTTTTAATGTTCGTCAACTGCTCATCTTGTTTGATGTCATCAAGTATCACCATATCCTCATCGACACCAACAAGAAGAAGGTTGGAGGCTGAAACACAATCATTTTCACTTTGTTCATAAACTTGAACATTGATTCTTGTATCAAAAGTTGCTCCTGACCTTGACAAATAACTTTCTTTTACAATTGAATGCTCATTTGCTCCAACTTCTGAGTCAATATGTGATAACTCATGAATTGACGCAAAAATCTTTATTAAAGCCTCGTCTGGTAAAAAATCAGAACCCATTTCTAGGTTAAAAACATTGATTTCATTTGTGTTTCCTTGTACAATTGTCCTTAGAAGATTTTAACATTTCTAGATTCTTATAACAAAAGGATCCGTTTTCGACAATTTCACTTTGATCTGGACTTTTCACTGGTACACCAGGTTCCTTCATCTGATCTTTATATGAAAATTAATTGAAATGCGAAGAGTTAAGATTACGATCCAGACGATTTAGGACATCGAATTCAGAAGAAGTTTTCTTCGAAGATTTTAAATTTCTCAATACTTCTTTATGTTTTACTTCAGCAGCTGTCTCTAATTGTCTTACCCTTATCTGATAATTTAATACGTGTTATTCAATTAAATGTAGGCATTTAGAAGCCAATTGCAATGAATCATTCTCTATTAAATCAATTATATGGCGTGTCTCTATTTTTTGAATGATTTAGTTAAGGTTGAACTATTATTTTCTAAACATTAAATTCAATGAATATACATAGACATACATAATACATTCAAAAAATACCATACTTGGATCAGTTATGCAGTTTATGTACCATATTTGGATCAGCAATATAGTTAAAAAATACATCCAAAAAATAAAGATATGGATCAGTATAAAAAAAAATATCTCACTCAAAAAATACATATTTGAACCAGTAGCCGTTATTTACATTCAAAAAGATACAGATCAGTTCAAAATCAAAGTTTAGCTCAGTTACATACTATCTTCAGTCATATAACTGAGTTAAAATCACATTAGGGGGCAGAATAATGTATACCATAGTATTACAAAAATTGCAGCCCAGTATATTCAATTAAGTAGCTATGAATACTGTACTATAGAAATGAACGGGTTAAATTTCATACCATAGAAATGCAATCATTCACACAAATATAAGGACAACTACCACAGTACAGGGACAACTACAAATGAAATCATCACCTCCATGAACTTCTTAGGTCTGAATGCATAGATGGAATTTCCAAATGAAATACAAGGATAACTAGCATAATTATGAGCATCACAAATACAAAGTATCACAAACACCAACTTGTAAGTCCAAAAAATCCCCTCCCAACAATGGTAAACATATCAGTTAAATACACACACAACTATGGTAAATTCAAACTATATATTAAGAATCCCCCTCCCAGTTAAATACACACACAACTATGGCAAAAAATCCCCCTCGTAACTAATGTATTTAGTAAATTCAAGCTATATATTAAGATTTACTAAATGCAAATAACAAATTAAGGCTTATGATATGAAATAAACTAAACATCCATAAGTTTAATATACATGCTTACCATTTCAAGGACTTCTTTTCTCGAGTAGGCCTTGCCCGAAATGAAAACTAAATCGTCAACAACCGGGAGGGAAACTTACTCATATTTACAAGATAAGAGCAAGAAAACCAAACCAATTAACTACAACTTATTTCTCACCACTACTTGCTTATCTAGAAATCTATCTATGAGAAAACCAAACCAATGAATTGCAAGAAGCAGGCTACTATACCCCATTCATTTCATGTACATGGACCAAAACCATCTGTGCCAAGTCGGATGTTTTCGGCATTTTTTTCGGATGTTATGGCTTCATATTTCTTCTTCTGGATCTCGCCCTTTGGATTCCTCAGCAACACAATTTCAATATTATCCTTATTCAATCTATAGCGGTATCTGTTGTCCATAACAATCGTAGATGTGATATTAAGTAGAGGGTTGTTTGGTTCACAACTCAACGCTCGATGAAACTCAAAGTTTCTCTGCCCGAGGTTCCACGATCAAAGTCCTTCAATGTTTTGCCAGGTGTATCTAAGATTGTAAAGACAATCCCCAATGGTGCCTCACTTCTCAATCCTCCAAACCAAGTCCCTCTAAAGTTTCCACGACGAGGTCATTCGATAGAGCATGAAAGCTCTCCCCGGCCCTGCAAGCCTGGTCTCTCGCGAGTAACGTTTGACCTCACACTAAAACTTGTTATTATTCTCGTTACACCAGTACAACCGTTATAGCTTACAATCAACATAAACAAAAATATAATATGACTAATACAACAAGCTAAATTATGAGTTGCCACACCAATCTGCCTTGCTGAGTTGCCATGCTTGAGCTGCCTCGATTGATTAATCTCAAGCACTATTCCTAATTAGGGAATTATCCCTAATCTCCGGATTACCTTCAAGCCCCCTATATATTTGCCCCTTCGTGTAGAGATTTGTTGGGACAAGAAATGTCTGCATGAAACTTCTCAATCCGATGAACCTTCTCTACGTGAAAAAATTCTGGCTTTCTTTACCTCGTTAGAACAGCAATGATATAATTTGCTGAAAAAAGTAAAATTCTCCCCGATGTACCTGAGCCGAAGCGCCATTATCATTGGGGCTTAGGCGAAGGGACATCCACTTTTTCCTCATGCTGAGCCTCAACCGTTCTAGCTTAACTATATGAAATTCTCCCGAAAGGCCTACTAACCTTCTTAAATACTCGTTTGGACTCTTGGTAAGTGAAATTCTCCCCTGTGATGCTTCGCTATGTTCAAAAAAGAAGAAATTATCCCCGATGTAACTGAGTCATAATTCAAACAACATTTGGACATGTGGAGAGGGGACATCATACATTTTTTAAACCGTTGGGGGACTGCCTTCATTGGGAGAATTGGATATGTCTGATAAAAATTCTGGTACCCAAACTCAAACTTGCTGGAGAAGGAAACCCCCTTCTTTTCCCCAAGAGTCACTTCATTAATGACGTGGTGTTGTCTTTTCAACTGTCGAGACCCTTCCCGATGTGCCACATGTTCATTTGAAATGATTATAGGCGGCCTTTGCACGTGCAATGGTGGGAAACTCAAAAGTCAGGTTTACAAGACTTCAAACATCTCTTTTATTTCAAAACCCTTTATTTTTCTTCATCTTCTTTAAGCTCCCGAATTCCCTAGAGAGAGAAACACTATGCGAACTCTGTGCGACCCCCATTGTTGCCTGATTCTTTTTTATCTTCTCTCCTCCTTTACACCACCACCTGTGGTTGTGCATCTCCCTATTCCTTTCCAACTCTTCTTTTACCAAGTGTTTTTGTACTTTTGTTATCTGCGATGGCCACTTCAAGTAACCCTGCCACTCCTGCCACCAGTGCTCTGCATGCCACCCCCATTGTCACCGCCCTTATGCCGCCTCATTGACTGTTGCTTGTCAAGAACAATTGTGTTTCTACCGTCGATCCCCTATTTTTGGCGAAGGTGATGACTTTGCTCGATTTTGCAAGAGTTTCATTTTTAACGCCAAGTATGATTCCATGACACTTAGTGATGAAGATGAGAATTCTGATGATTGGGGCTTTCTACGTCCCGAGGGGACTCTCAGATTTCATCTTGAGCGGGGGGATTTCCCATAGTCCCATATCAATTTTGAATGTCCTGGGGGATCTCCTGCTCACTTTACTGCTTGGAACTCCCATATGTAGAGTTGCCATGCTAATACCCTCGTTAAAATTGGGCTTCATCGGACCAAGTGGTTTGGTGAGTTCACCCTATCCAAAAATAATGTTGCCCTTCCTGTTCTGGTATCTCGTTGGAACGTTATTACTCATATGTTCATCGTTGCATGGGGTGAATTCACAATAACATTGGAGGACTATGAGAGATCCTAGGCCTTGAGGAAACAGTCCATGAGCCCTATTCTGATGAAGCCCTGGATGCCCAAGAGACTGCTAACCGTTTGGAGTTGGACCGTATATGTCAAAGGTGCATCTTTACTTTAAACAAAGTTACCTTTACTCCTCTTATCAACTACTTCTTCAAGAATCCTGCTGAAGGTAGTTCCTCTGAGGATGCCCCTGGGCAAGGTACATCGTTAAAACCTCCTGCCTATATTCTTGTCATTCTTTCTCTCTTCTTTCTAATGGGGAAGCCCAATGACCAGTCGCGAAGGGATCTCATCAACATATCCCTCCATTTGGCCCGAGGTATCAAGCTCCCTCAGGATGAAATCGCCTTGGGATCCCTTTACACATGTCTTGATAGAGACCTTTTTAATATAGAGCGATCTCTGGGTCATTACAACCTAGACAATTTTTCCAACTGCGTCCTCCTAACGGTCTTCTTTTATGTGCACTTCCCGACCGTAGTAGCCAAGACTAATCTCCCTCCTTCGGGGGAAACAATACCGCCCCCTTGCTCCTTTGTTTACCATAAGAGGCAAAGTTGAAAGGAGCTGACCTCCTTTATTGATGACTTTTTAAGTTTTGTAATGAGGCCCTATGAAGAGGATATTTTTCTCTATACTTATGATTTTTTCAAACCTGAGGCAAGAATGGTCTAGGCAACCAGTGTAGACCTTATTATAGAAGAACCCTCACTGGCCGTGGTCCTTCTATTTTCACAAGGATACCTTCCCTCGTACACCGAGTGGGGATACACCAGTGAGCACTACAATCCCAACCGATGTAGCCGTTAGTTTAGCTTTAATCAAGGGGCCCCTCGCCCAGTGTTTTAATTATCTAACCCCAAGGTGTCCTTTGGTGAGGCATGCTCTCTATTCTCTTCATCTGCTGCGTGGGGAGTGAGTTCCACATTGGCTGGGCGAGTTACCATCCCCAGTATCACCAGGCAATGGGACGTGACCCTCTATTTGTGACCAAGTACTGGCCGAGGCAACTGGCCCAAATTTCTGATTTCATCAAGGGGGATCATGTGTATCCTCTAGTTCTTTTATTTTATGCCTTGGAGTTGGGTTTAAAGGGAAATTCCGTTCTCGAGGTTGAGTTACCTCTAAGCCAGACCCCCAAAGAACCTCCTACCGAACTTCCTCCATACTGACCCATGATCCCTACTTCCACGCCCAAGCCTAAGGCCGCTTCAACCCCCAAACCATATGCCCCCTCGGCTGAAGCTACCACGAGAGAAGGGCCTTCTCAGCCACCTGCTAAGAAGGCCAAGAAGTCCAAGTCCAAGAAGTCTAAGGCCCAAGTTCAAACAAAAACTCCCTTGGAGACATTCCCAATTGCCTCTGTTCCCCCTCCTATGTCCCCAGAGATAGCTGAAGAGCTGAGGAGGCAGGTGCAAGAAGAAGTTGACAAAATACATGCTGAGTTTTGACGGCTCGTTATCGTCATTCCTCCTACGGGTACTTTCCCCACAATAGTGGTTGATCCCACGTGGTCAATGGCAAAAAGGAGAAGAAGGACGAGGATACCTAAAACTGGTGGTGCAACGATCTCCAGGAAGAAAACGCTAGGTACCAAGTCCCAGAAGAAACAGATACATGAGAAGCCTTCCTCCCCAGCTCCTTCGGCTGCTGCCTCTTTGCCACCCTTCCTAGTGGTTATACCCTCTCGTTCTCCCTCTAGATTTGAGGTATGTGTGCATTCTTTATTTCTCATTCCCCTTCTATTAAAGTGTGTTACATCTTCTCAGTTCTTACTAATAAAAATGTTTTGGTGTAGGGAGTTGAAGAAGAAGGGCCTAGTCCCCCCATTTCCCCGTAAGCCGTTTCGTGTGGGGGCGTTACGGTATTTCTCCACCAGACACTACTCTTCCCCGTTCCCCCTGATAAGTCTCACCTTTTCTCTCCATTCATCCTTGCACTGGGTTAGAGATGCTTCCACGGGGAATGCTGAGATGCCTGACCAACCCGAGGTAACTACTCCAGCCTTAGAATTACCCACCGAGCAAGAGGTCCCTTTTCCCCTTGTTGCGGTTGAGGAGAGTGCTTCTGATATAAGTTTCTTGCCAAGTCTCACCTTTTATTTATCCCATTACTTTGTTTATCAATTTTAACATGTTGGGCCATTTTAGGTGGAAGTGGCATTGCTCATAGCTAACATTCTCCTTCCTCTTGCTTTATCAAGACCCCTTTGATTGGGCATAAATATTGTATATTTATCCCCCTAATTTCAGTACTTTTGTGAACCCGAATGATGTAACATATATGGATTTGATTCACTTTTATGATTCTAACCTTCTTGGTGAGTATTGCGTGTTTCGTGCTTCTCCTATTGGTTTTACAGGTTAATTATGCAAGCAGTGCAAAGGAGGAAACAAGACTGTGCAAGAAAAGCTAAGAAGGCAAGTTCAAGGGCATGTCGATAATTTTGCAGCCCGATCCGGAAGAAGAAGTCAACTGGGAAGTTGAAGAGCTCGAAACAACGAGAACACTGGAAGAAACGGCACCTAAATCCGAGCTACGGTTGAAAAGTTATGCTCAGTTGAAGTTGAAGAAAAATCCAAGAAAAGAAGAGAAAAACCAGAAAAAAATCTAAGTGTTGAGAGCAAGACCAGGATGGTACATGCGAACCCCAACCTGAACCGGTTCGGAGGGGCGAACCGGTTCGCTGTACCTCCGAACCGGTTCGCATGTACCTGATACGCGAATTTTGTCTTTTATTTTGATTGGTCTCCAAGTCTCCTAATAGGTAAAAAACACTCCAAACTTGTGGGGGAACGTAGGCACTAACCTAGGGGCAGCCTTTAGGGTTATTTTTAGAGAGTTTTTGAGAGAAAGAAAGAGGAGGAACATCTAGGAACATCAAGGGCATAAATTACTTCAAGAATTCATTGTTTCGGGTTTGTTTTTGCAAGTTTTAATTCAAGACTCTTGTTTCTTATTATTGCTCTTGCATGCTTTGTTTTCCCATTAGATTTAACTTGTTTTCGCATTCATAATACATATTTACATGTTTCTAGCTAGTTTCATCATGAATTCCTACACATGCAACATCATTATTTCATGCATTAGTCAAAGTAACATGTCCGGCTAGGTTTTTTTAAGGTTGGGATGCATGAACCCAACCTGATGTGTTAGTGCATGTGTATAACGTCGATCCGCTGAATTTAATGATTAATTTTGATCGTATCGCGTAATTTCATAAGAATTGTAGATCTTTATATCTCGTTTGCCTATGGGTACTCGTGATGATTTAGAGTACAATTTGAGTGTAATCACGGCGATACCGATTTACTCATCCTCAGATTAGGTATGACGCGGGCTTGAACCTCGTATACATAATGCTTGGGAGTACTAAATTCCGGGTTTGAATTAATCGGATAAATTTATGATTGACGTTGTCACTACACTACACTAGGGTTGGGGGATTGTATTCCCATCCTATTTTCTCATCATTTAAGTTTAGCAATTTCAATTTAATCCTTCATTATTCATTTAGATAATTTAGTTAGTTGCATATTTTATCATAGTTTCATAATTGCATTTAGTGTAATCAATCCCAAAAACCAAAATCAAATCTTTTCCTTTCTTTTTTTAGAGTCATCGTTAGGATTCCTCCGTCTTATCCCGTCGTCACATCTGCGTTGTCCTTTTTCCCTGAGGATCGATACCCGACTTGTCGGTTTATTACTTGAACGACAGGCTTGCACTTGAGCCTAGAGAGCACACACTTTAGAGACACATTCTGAGTCGTGTCAAGTTTTTGGCCCCGTTGCCGGGGAATTAGGTAGACTTAGGATTAGATCGAGTTAATCCAAAGCTTTGACCAAAAATTCAAAAATTCAAAAAAAAAAAAAATCAAAAATCAAAAAATAATAAAAAGCACAAAAAGATTCACCACCATCTCTCACAAACTTAATGCAAAATTCTGAAACCACTCCCACACCCCATAATACTCCAACCAGCATTCACGAAAATCCACTTGTTGAGTATAATCCTGATAGTCCCCACACTCCACAAGCCCCACAATTCTGGATCCCACCTCCCACACCGTCACACTCAATCTCTAGAAACACTCCCTTCTCCTTCAAAGGACACACGTCGTGCACACCCAGTGAGAACGCCGAATCGTCGAGTGAGAGAGAGATGTCGCAGCACAGTAATGCAACTATCGGTGAGGAAGAGCCTCCGTACCGCCCGTTGAGAGAATTCTTTTATCCCGAGCGCACTGTCACTCCGGGATGCATTATACTCCCGTATAATGCCGGGCAGTTCCGATTCAAAAATGGGATGATCCAGATGCTACCACACTATCACGGTATGGATTCAGAGAAGGCATACCTGCATATACGGGAATTTGAGGACGTGTGTGATACCCTCAACGATCAAACTTGCACACATGAGGTGATTCGCCTCAAACTCTTCCCGTTCTCGTTAAAAGATAAAGCTAAGACCTGGCTTTGGTCTTTACCTCCGAGCTCGATTCCATCCTGGAACGAGTTACAATCCAGATTTCTCAAGAAGTTCTTTCCACCACATCGAACAATCTCCATAAAGGCTCAGATTCAATCGTTCAGGCAATTGGATAATGAGCCATTCCATCGATGTTATGATCGTTTCAATGAGTTAACTGCTTCATGCCCCCATCATGGATTTCATACAACCCAAATCATTTCCTTCCTCTATAATGGGTTGAACCTTAACTCCAAGCAACTCATTGAAACCATGGGTAGTGGTCCGTTTATCGAGCTAGATTGCCACGATGCTGAGCTTCACCTGAGGTATGTCGCCGAGACTACCCAATCCTGGGATATTTCTGATCCTAATGCTCAGAATCGAAATCGTCAAGCGACCACCACTCCATCGGCGTCCGGCCTACACCAAATAGATAAGACCTCTATGTCGGACTGTCGGTTGGACTCCCTTGAGAAAGGATTTCGAGATTTATGCGAGGTAGTAGGATCTATCAAGAATCCCGTCGGAAAGGTGTGTGCGATTTGTGAGGCGGGACATTCAACTGAGGAATGCCCGACGATACCCGCCTGCAAAGTAATATTACAAGAGCAAGTTAGTGGTATAAGAGGCTTTAAGGGAAATTTGGGTGCCCCGCACGGGAATTCATACAACCCTTCGTGGAAAAATCATCCCGGATTTAGCTACGGGCAACAACATGCCGCAATGAACCCTCCTTCGCATGTTGCACCTCCTCCTCCACAACAATTTCAACAAGCTCCACACATGCAAGGACATGTGCAAGCACCACCACCTCATGGAAATTATGTCCCGCCACATCGGAGAACTCTCGAGGATGCTGTGAATCAATTCATCGCAAGCCAGGCCGCAACCAATGCCAAGTATGATCGTCTCATTGGCGACTTAAATGCAAATCTGTCTAAGATACAATCCTCGTTGAATGTTCAAGAGAAGGGCAAATTCCCTTCCCAAGGCTAATGACCTCCCCAAGGTCAAACTAGTGTTAGCTCCACATCCACTGAACATCAGGAGCAATGTCAAGCAGTGACCACTCTTCGTAGTGGAAGAGTCGTTGATTTATCACCTCCTCCACACGACACAACAAAAGACAAGGAGATTTCGCCCTGTACGAAAGAGGCCGAAGATGTCCCCTTGGACGAGAGTGATAAGGAAGACACTAGTGAGCCTGAGGTGGTAGTGAAACCACCCTCCGCAGCACCATTTCCTCGAAGATTGATTCCTACTCAAAAAGGGACTCCACGTGATGAAGTGCTAGAAGTACTAAATCAAGTGAAGCTGAATCTACCCTTCCTTGATGCCATCAAACAAATTCCAGCCTACGGCAAAGTTATTAAAGACTTGTTGACGGTAAAAAGGAGGATGAAAGTTAAAAAGAACATCTTTCTAGCTCAGAACGTGAGTTCCATTCTACTAAATGATCTCCCGCCTAAATTTAAAGATCCCGGTGCACCCACCATATCATGCATCATTGGAGATAATAAAATTGAGAAAGCCTTACTTGACTTGGGAGCAAGTGTAAACATACTTCCTTACTCCATTTATAGGCAACTTGACTTGGGCGACCTCAAGCCCACAAAGGTCACTCTCCAATTGGCGGATCGATCAGTGAAGATTCCACAAGGCATAGTCAAGGACGTGATCGTCCAAGTGGACACTTTCTACTTCCCGGTAGACTTTGTCATTTGGGACACGGAGCCCTCCTTTAACTCAAGCAACCATGTTCCCATCATCCTTGGTCGCCCTTTCTTAGCTACAGCTAATGCAATCATCAACACAAGAAATGGGCGAATGCAGCTCACCTTTGGGAACATGACCTTGGAAACCAACATCTTCCACATAGCCCAAAATGCATGGGAGGAAGATGATCTTCACGCGGTGAGCCTCATACATGAGGTAGTAGAAGAGTACTTCGAAGAAACTTTTTGTGGCAACGCCTTAGAGTCATGTTTAGCGACGAGCTATGAGTGTGAGGGGACGTCTACCCACTTCGAGAGGGATGTTGGAAGGTTGAGAGAATTACTCGATGAGAGTGCGTCGGACGAGGACGTGAGAGAGATTGATTGGGTTTCTAGATTCGAGGAACTACCTCCGAGGGATACACATATGGCTCCTTCCAGTGAAAAATTTCCAACCCTCGAATTAAAGAAACTCCCCTCCCATATCAAATATGCATACCTAGGAGAGGATGAGACATTTCCTGTTGTTATCTCCTCTAGCCTAGACGAAGGGCAGGAGGGCAAATTGATGAGAATTCTGAGGAAGCACCAGGGTGCTTTTGGTTGGTGTATAGATGATTTGAAGGGGATAAGTCCTTTGATTTGCACCCACAAGATTCATCTCGAAGAGGATGTCAAGCCCTCTAGAGAAATGCAAAGAAGACTGAATCCCAATATGAAAGAAGTTGTGAGAACCGAGATCATCAAACTATTGGATGCCGGTATTATCTACCCAATCTCGGATAGCAAATGGATGAACCCTATTCAAGTCGTCCCGAAGAAGTCGGGTATAACTATGATTGAGAATACCAAGGGAGAGCTTGTTCCCCAACGCACCACCACCGGTTGGCGTGTTTGCATTGATTACCGAAAACTCAATGCGGGAACAAGAAAAGACCATTTCCCCTTGCCATTCATTGATCAAATGCTTGAGAGAGTTGCGTGCCACCCTTATTATTGCTTCCTTGATGGTTATTCCGGATATAACCAAATTGAGGTAGATGTACTTGACCAAGAGAAGACGACTTTCACTTGCCCTTTTGGTACGTTTGCCTACAAACGTATGCCATTTGGCTTGTGTAATGCACCCGCGACCTTTCAAAGGTGCATGTTGAGCTTATTTAGCGACATGTTCGAGAGAGGACTCGAGGTGTTCATGGACGATTTCAGCGTTTTTGGCACCTCTTTCGATCATTGTTTAGAAAAATTAGAAAAGTACTTACCCGGTGTGTGGACAAGAACTTAGTGCTGAATTGGGAGAAGTGCCATTTCATGGTCACTGAGGGAATAGTTCTTGGTCACATAGTATCATCCAAGGGCATAGAGGTTGATAGGGCTAAGATAGATGTCATAGCTGACCTTCCCCCACTGAAATCGCTTAAGGACGTGCGCTCATTCTTGGGTCACGCCGGGTTTTATCGAAGGTTCATTAAGGACTTTAGCGCTATCGCTAGACCCTTAAGCAACCTTCTCATGAAAGATAACCCGTTTGAGTGGACCGAGGCATGCCATAGCTCCTTTGATAAATTAAAGAACATGCTCGTGTCCGCTCCCATCATGCAAGTTCCGGATTGGTCCCTACCGTTCGAACTTATGTGTGATGCAAGCGATTACGCGATTGGGGCCGTTTTGGGCCAACGTAAAGATAAGCAAGCTCATGTCATCTACTACGCTAGCCGGACCCTTGCCGGACCTCAACTCAACTACTCTACCACGGAGAAGGAGTTGCTAGCGGTAGTCTTTGCCCTTGATAAGTTTGGATCGTATCTTATTGGTTCTCCTATCACTGTCTTCACCGACCACGCGGCTTTAAAATATCTACTTGCGAAGAAAGACGCCAAGCCGCGCCTCATAAGGTGGATCCTACTCCTACAAGAGTTTAATCTCTCCATCAAAGACAAGAAAGGAGTAGAAAACGTCGTGGCCGACCACTTATCTCGGCTCTCATCCGATGTACCTAGTGATCCCATACCCATAGACGAGCACTTTCCGGATGAGCAACTATTTGCCACCTCTTCCTATCCCTGGTTTGCGGACATAGTAAACTATCTAGTCACGGGAGCCGTCCCTCCCGATTGGACACCGCAAGATAAGAAGAGGTTTCTTAATTGGTCGCGCATGTTCTTTTACGATGATCCCTTCCTTTTTAAATATTGTGCCGACCAAATCATCCGACGATGTGTACTGGATGACGAGATTCCAAAGGTCATCCAGTTTTGTCATTCGGAAGCATGTGGAGGCCACTTCTCGGCGAAAAAGACGGCCGCTAAAATTCTGCAATGCGGCCTCTATTGGCCCACAATCTTCCGGGATGCAAATGACGCTTGCAAGTCATGTAATAGGTGCCAACGAATGGGAGCCATTTCTCGACGCGACATGATTCCCCTTACCCCCATACTCATCATTGAGATATTCGATTGTTGGGGTATTGACTTCATGGGTCCCTTCCCCCCATCCTTTGGTTTCCTATACATCCTAGTCGCGGTAGACTACGTTTCTAAATGGGTAGAAGCTATAGCTACTAAGACTAATGACAACAAAGTGGTGATAAAGTTTCTACAGGAACACATACTTTCTCGCTTCGGAGCACCGAAAGCGATAATTAGCGATAATGGCACGCACTTTTGCAATAGGCCATTTGAGAAGCTCATGATAAAGTATGGGGTCGTCCACAAGGTTGGGACGACATATCACCCACAAACGAATGGGCAAGCCGAGCTAGCGAATGGGGAGATCAAGAACATTCTTGGAAAGACCGTCAATCCTACCCGGAAAGATTGGTCACTTAGATTGACCAATGCACTTTGGGCCTATCGTACCGCGTTTAAAAATCAACTTGGAATGTCCCCTTTCCGTTTTGTGTATGGCAAACCTTGTCATCTTCCAGTTGAGCTCGAACACAAAGCGTATTGGGCAATTAAGCAATTGAACTATGCGCCGTAAGCTACAATTGATTGAGTTAGAAGAACTACGCAATGATGCGTATGAGAATGCTAAAATTTCAAAGGAGAGGATGAAACTTGCTCATGATAGCATCATTCGAAGAAAAGAGTTTCATCCCGGGCAAAAAGTTCTTCTATACAACTCTCGGCTCCACCTCTTTCCAGGCAAGCTGCGGTCACGATGGTCTGGCCCGTTCGTCGTAAAGAACGTTTTTCCCCATGGAGCTGTTGAACTAAACGATTTAAAAGGGGAAAACACATTCAAGGTAAATGGACAACGCCTAAAGCCATACCTAGAGGCGTTTGTGGATGAGGTCGACACGATTTGGTTGTCGGACCCTGTTTACGGGGTCAATTGAGCTAAGCGAGTGAGGTCGTCGCACCCCCGATGCGTATGGGGTGATTTTGTGTGTAAAATAGTCGTGTGTAAATAGGTTAGTTAGGAGTCAGGAGCCTGCGTTGCATGAGAGATAGGTTAACACGTTTTTCGAGGGTGCTAGTATGCTTTTTGAGGTCGTATTCGAGGAAGTTTTTGAGAGCCCGAGGGTCTAGAAGGTTTTTAGGGGCATTATGCACAAGCTAGGGGATGAGAGAGCCCTTAGAAATGGAGAGAAGAGTGAATTTCAGCGTTTCGACCAGCCTGGTACCCCCGAACCGGTTCGCTGTACCCCCGAACCGGTTCGCATGTACCTGACAGGTTCTTCTCCCCTTTTCTCCAAATTCATTCCCTTTCCCTCCATTCTTTTCCCCTTCTTCCCCCTTCGTTTTTCTTCCCCCCAACTCCTTCCCTCCTTCCCAAATTCATCCCAATTCATTCCCTCCACCCTCTCCTTCCCAACCTTTCATATTTCCCACCAAAAACACACCCCTTCACACCTATAAATACACCCCACCCCTCCTCCATTTTTCACACCAAAACATTCTCCCTCACTCTCTTTTCTCCCATATTTCCTCCCATATTTTCTCCCTCTCTCTCTCCCTTTTTTCCATCAAAATGCCGCGCCGCCCCGCTCCCCGCCTAAGGAAATATGATGAGACCACCATACTTGATGACCCAGTCAAGGGGGTATTCCGATGCGTCCAAGAACGCCATTGGTCCGAGCACTACTTCTCCTCCACGCGCACCATTCACATCGAGCGCTTCGTGGATTGGAACACCCTTCCGGGCGAAGTCACCGCCCTTTTTGACCGCCGTGGGTGGTGCTCTTTCCTCGCCCCTACGTGCAATAACGTTTTTGATACCGCCATTCGTCAATTCTATGCGACCTTGGTTCGCAAATCTTCCACACTTCACGAGGCTTATCTCGACGGTATCACTATTCCCTTCTCGGCAGCTATTATTGCACGCAAAATGCGTGCCAAAGGTGTGATCTTCCCCGTGCCCTTCCAATACCCCAACAATGGTGCCCCACACACAAAAGACGAATGCGTTGCCCGCATGGCACCCGGGGAGGAATGGACAAGCGAATCCTTCCCCATTGGTGGTTTGGCCGCCACGGTCCGCTTCACACACATCATTGTTTGTGGTGCCATCCACCAAACCACCAATGACTCGGTGGTCCGGTCCCGTCACGCCAATTTCCTCTACTATTTTTTGGACCCCGAGAGCACCATCAACCTTGCCCAAGTCTTCTACGCGGATATCCTCAATGCCGCCTATGACGAAACTGGCAAGGCAGCACTCCCATACGCCCGTTTCATTACGGAGCTCTTGATGGATGCGGGAGTGGATGAACCCGGAAACCAAATTCGACTTCCTCGCCTCGTAGGCGACACGTCCACAACTCGAAGTGAGCGCCAAATGCGCGTAGCTCACCCCGACCGTCCTATTCACGAGGAGGACGTGGCCGAGGAAGCTCCCGATGATGGATGTAGACGAGGAAGAAATTGAGGATGATGAGGAGGATTCCGATTTCGAGCCCCCGGGGGCAAACTTCGATAGGCGCCTTTCAGCGATTGAGTCCCGTCTCGACGGGTTCATCAACCAATACAATCAAGATCAAGCGGCTTACCGGAGGGACACCCGGATGATGTATCAACTCCAAGTCCACCTTCACCAGCTCAACTTTGGCGGTCCTCCTCCCCCCTTCTTTTATGACCCATATGACCCGAATGCACCGAGCTCCTCCCACCCACCTCCCCCATGAGCTTTTCTTGTCTTTATCTTTTGGTTTAATTGTTAGTGGTGGTAGGGCTTTCACATTGTTCACCGTTGATTTTTCCTTTTCTTATGTAACACAGGCTTCTATTTGTCATTATACAATCTTGCATTTTTTCATATTTGTTGGTTTTATTTTTCCGCACTTTTTTATTCGCCTTAAGTTAGATTTTAGTCCTTTTTGCTTGAGGACAATGCA
Organism: Sambucus nigra; assembly: GCA_949130495.1. Taxonomy (NCBI): domain Eukaryota; kingdom Viridiplantae; phylum Streptophyta; class Magnoliopsida; order Dipsacales; family Adoxaceae; genus Sambucus; species Sambucus nigra. The sequence goes on from OX422223.1 coordinate 305,979,499, forward strand.
AAAGTCTAAGTTAGGGGGGGGGGGGGGGTCACAAGTGCGTATTTCTGAAACTTCACAAATTTTCAAAAATGCCCAAAATTTCCAAAAAAATCATAAAATTTTGAAAAATCCAAAAATATTTTTGTTCAAAATAAATAAAAATTGGAATTCAAATTTTTCAAAAATATCGTTAAAAGTCAAATTGGAGTCTCAAATTGTAAACATCCAACATACACAAAGCCGAAATTGACCAAAGATGGAAATTGAGCGAAAATTGACGACTTAACGAATAAGTGTAGAGATTAACAAACCCGGTGAGATTCGAGCCTATCACTTGTTGCGAGTTTTTAAATCAATCCGAGTTAAATGTTAACTCAAAGTTCTTTTCAGCATTTAAAATAAGTTGTCAAGGATCTCAATCCTTTCATTTTGATCGGTTTTGAAAAATGTGTGCAATATTGCCTTGAAAATCGTGCCAAATTAGTCTCTAAACTTAAATTCACCTCGAAACGCATATGGTAACGCAATTGGCATTTTGGACAATGAAGTAGGCCCTCGTTTGTCACCCCAAAAATATTGGCCAGAAAAAGTAGCGAAAAATTACCCTTTGCAACCCAAATTGAGCCAAATAATTTTCCCTTTCGTTTGACAACCCGAAAAACCCAAAATAGCCCGGAATTGCGAAAAAAAAAAAAAAAATCAGAATTTAAGTCCGAAAAGTGCAACAAAAAGGGGCAAGAAAAAAAAAATAGAAGAATGCTCAACAAAAACAGCAAAAAAAAATAAATAATTGAAATGAAAAAAAAAAAATAATTGAAATGAAAAAAAAATAGAAAAAGAAGAAAAAAATGAGCAATAGCCCGGAAAATGCACAAACGGACATCACGAATGACTTTTCCAATTCCAACCTTCCATACCTCCTTCATTTTACCCTATACACCCTACAACCCGAAAAAGTCCTAACCCAGTCCAAATTGCGAAAATTGAGTACCGCGTGGAGAGTTAATACACCAAAAGATAATATAAGAGGTTAAATGCGCGAAATAGAGGCGATGTTCCCGTTTTTAAAACCGTAATCCGTTGAAGAGATCCCTTCACCATAAAATTTCCGTCTTTCTAATTGCATGCGTGTATTTGCTTCCATTACATTTACTCCTTATATCACGCATGCCGAGAGAATAGCCATAATCCGAGAGATTCGTTTGTGAGTGCATTCAGTGAGAAATTGAAATCAAAACGAATTATCGGATAAGTAACGTAATGATCAATCGATGGAAATTGGCGGTTATATTTCTGGCTTCGCACACACACACACACTACGGTTTGAGACTTGTAAATATGACTTGATGATGACTATTTTATGGAAAAGTTTGAATTGTACAATTTTTGCGTATTTTGAATTTTCTTTGAGTCGAATTTTGTGGGTATATTCACTGCAAACCCTCACGAGACACAACTCGTCCTACTAGGGTAACCTAGAGGTTTAAAGGCTTGTTGCATACGCTAAATGCAATCGCTTGCCCGCGAAAGTGGTATTCTATCCCAATAAAGTCCTTGAAGTGTCCTTAACTCTTACTTTCATTCTTTTACATTGCTCGGGACGCGCAAAGTTCTAAGTTAGGGGGGTTTGATTGGGCATAAATATTGTATATTTATCCCCCTAATTTCAGTACTTTTGTGAACCCGAATGATGTAACATATATGGATTTGATTCACTTTTATGCTTCTAACCTTCTTGGCGAGTATTGCGTGTTTCGTGCTTCTCCTATTGGTTTTACAGGTTAATTATGCAAGCAGTGCAAAGGAGGAAACAAGAGTGTGCAAGAAAAGCTAAGAAGGCAAGTTCAAGGGCATGTCGATAATTTTGCAGCCCGATCCGGAAGAAGAAGTCAACTGGGAAGTTGAAGAGTTCGGAACAACGAGAACACTGGAAGAAACGGCACCCAAATCCGAGCTACGGTTGAAAAGTTATGCTCAGTTGAAGTTGAAGAAAAATCCAAGAAAAGAAGAGAAAAACCAGAAAAAAATCTAAGTGTTGAGAGCAAGACCAGGCTGGTACATGCGAAACCCAACCTGAACCGGTTCGGAGGGGTGAACAGGTTCGCTGTACCTTCGAACCGGTTCGCATGTACCTGATACGCGAATTTTGTCTTTTATTTTGATTGGTCTTTAAGTCTCCTAATAGGTAAAAAACACTCCAAACGTGTGGGGGAACGTAGGCACTAACCTAGGGGCAGCCTTTAGGGTTATTTTTAGAGAGTTTTTGAGAGAAAGAAAGAGGAGGAACATCTAGGAACATCAAGGGCATAAATTACTTCAAGAATTCATTGTTTCGGGTTTGTTTTTGCAAGTTTTAATTCAAGACTCTTGTTTCTTATTATTGGTCTTGCATGCTTTGTTTTCCCATTAGATTTAACTTGTTTTCGCATTCATAATACATATTTACATGTTTCTAGCTAGTTTCATCATGAATTCCTACACATGTAACATCATTATTTCATGCATTAGTCAAAGTAACATGTCCGGCTAGGTTTTTTAAGGTTGGAATGCATGAACCCAACCTGATGTGTTAGTGCATGTGTATAACGTCAATCCGCTGAATTTAATGATTAATTTTGATCATATCGTGTAATTTCATAAGAATTGTAGATCTTTATATCTCGTTTGCCTATGGGTACTTATGATGATTTAGAGTACAATTTGAGTGTAATCACGGCGATACCGATTTACTCATCCTCAGATTAGGTATGACGCGGGCTTGAACCTCGTATACATAATGCTTGGGAGTAATAAATTCCGGGTTTGAATTAATCGGATAAATTTATGATTGACGTTGTCACTACACTACACTAGGGTTGGGGGATTGTATTCCCATCCTATTTTCTCATCATTTAAGTTTAGCAATTTCAATTTAATCCTTCATTATTCATTTAGATAATTTAGTTAGTTGCATATTTTATCATAGTTTCATAATTGCATTTAGTGTAATCAATCCCAAAAACCAAAATCAAATCTTTTCCTTTCTTTTTTTAGAGTCATCGTTAGGATTCCTCCGTCTTATCCCGTCGTCACATCTGCGTTGTCCTTTTTCCCTGAGGATCGATACCCGACTTGTCGGTTTATTACTTGAACAACAGGCTTGCACTTGAGCCTAGAGAGCACACACTTTAGAGACCTGCTGTTCCTCTTTTTGGTGCCATAACGGGGGTAAGTTAGGTGAATTTCTACCCCTTATTCCTTTGTGTTCACTTTTTATGTCTAACTCTTGGCTTTTCATTTTCATCTTTCTCCAAGTCTCTCTCCACCCTTTGCCCTGAGTGGCCTTTTCCCCTCCCAGGCCCAGGTTGGTCTACTGCTCTCGTTAGGGCATCTCTTGAAGTTTCAATGTCTTCTTCCGGTGATGCCCCCAGGTTAGCTTTAGTGCCTTATATTGGCGAGGGAAGTTTGACTACCATTGAGGCTTCAGCAGCCAAGGGCCCCGTTGAGGCTTTTGAGGCAATGAGCCCGCCTTCAACGGTTTCTACCCTTATGGCCACCGTGGTGACTCCCGTTCTCGCTCCTACTGCTGCTGAGGTACTTTGCTAGTTTCTCTCTATTTCTCAGTTTCTCAAAATTCAACTGTGTTTGTGACTTAACAATGAAAACACTTGTTAAATTATTTTTTAATAAATTCCACCTATATTGGTGACTTAACAACGAAAACACTTGTTAATGTTTCTCATAAACTCTACCTGTAACGGTGACTTAACAACGAAAAAGCTTGTTAAGATTTTTCATAATCTCCACCTATATCGGTGACTTAACAACGAAAACGCTTGTTTAAGATTTTTTTCATAAACTCCACCTATATTGGTTACTTAACAACGAAAACACTTGTTAGGGTTCCTCATAAACTCCACCTATAACGGTGACTTAACAATGAAAACGCTTGTTAATATTTTTCATAAACTCAGATTTTTCATAAACTCCACCTATATCGATGACTTAACAACAAAAACACTTATTAAGGTTTCTCATAAACTCCACCTATAACGGTGACTTAACAACGAAAACGCTTGTTAAGATTTTTCGTAAACTCCACCTATATCAGTGACTTAATAACAAAAACACTTGTTAAGATTTTCTCATAAACTCCTTGTTCCCTCTAACTGTTTCCAAGTTTCTCGGGAGGATTCTCCACCAGTTTCTTCACCCATTGCCTCGCCCCATGGTGAACCTGTCGCTTCCGAAGAAACTAGTCAAGATGATCAAGGTTCCACGACAGGTGCTGCTGCGAAGAGCGAATCTAGGTGTGAGCTTCCTCTACCTGACTTGGCTCCTCACGCCTTATGCTTAATGGTACTCCAATGTTCTCCCCAAATGCCTGCCAACCACCATTTGGAGATTGATAAACTTGTGAGCTATCATCTTAAAACCTTCACGGTGGACTACTTCCGTTCAAACATCTCAGTTATAAGCTACAGGCTTCAAGGCATGGCCACCGTCATTGCTGAAATCGCCAACACTCCAACTGCAAATGTTATCAGACCCCTCCTCAACCAATTTCTAGGTTATCTGAGGGAGTTGGGTCATGATGGGTTCCGTTTTGACTGGCTCATCATGCATTTGAAGACTTTGAAGAGCCAGCGGTTGGACAACCAGAGGGAGCTCTTACGAAAACATCAGGAGGATCAGCGGGCCGAGGAAGTCAAGTTGGTCGAGCTAGTGCCTCATCTTGAAACCATTGATAAAGAGATTGGGGACCTCAAAGAAGCTCTGCGCGTGGCGAAGTCGAAACGATAGAAACTCCTGATTGAGCGCACAGAGGCGCAAACAAGGTTATAGGTCTATATCAACGCTCAACGGTCTTTCCAACCAACTTCTTCGGGCTTCCCTGGAGATTTTTTCTCTTCTCCCGATCTGTGGTTCCTTCTTAGCAAATGAACTTGTGTATATATTTTTCTTTTCTTCTCATGTAATTATTGGCCAATAGCTCCTAATTTTGTAATGCCCCAAAGTTTATGAATGGAAAAAAAAGATACTTATTCTCATGCCATTTCTTTGTGTTACAACTGTTTACATAGATTGTGAAATATGAACTTCTGTAATTCTTTCATCTCTACTTGAATTAAAATAAAGAGAACTTGCATAAAAAATGAACTCGTATATTCATAATATTTAGCTACATCAGTGGCCCCAAATGTAATTGCTTACACACAATAGACCTTCAACCATTTGTTGTTAATCTAAAATATCCTGTCTTCTTCTATCTTAGAAATTAAGCAATAACCTGAGTCATGAGCCTTTTTCACGATGAAAGGTCCCTTTCAACTTGCTGCAAACTTAGGTAGAGGAAGTCCCTTGATATGTTTCACCGCTGCTTTCAGTACGAGGTCTCCCTCCATGAACTTCCTTGGTCTTACCAAGTTATCATATTCCCTAGAGAGCTGCTTCGTATACATTTAAAAGTGTTGCATCGCATTATCCTTGTGTTCGTCCAACGCATCCAACTACACATGTCTATTCCAAGGGAGCATGCCGCTTCGTAAAGCATATCGAGCCGAGGGAACTTCTAACTCTATCGGGAGAATTGCCTCAGCCCCATAAACAAGAAAGAATGGTGTATACCCTATAGGCTTCCTCTTAGTCGTCCGATCCATAAAACGGTTGGTATCTTGTCATCCCACGATCCTGGGAAATCCTCCATCGTTTTAGCCAAGATATTAACCAAAGTTTTGGTAGTCGCTTCGGCTTGATCGTTTTCCTTTGGGTATGCCACCATCGAAGTGTGATGGACAATGAAGTATTTATCTGTGAGCATCGTTACTTCTGAATTGACGAAATGGGTGCCATTGTCCGAAAGGATAACCTTTGGGATCCCAAAACGACAAATGATGTATTCTCTGATGAAGTTGCTCACTACTCCCGTGGTTGCCCTTCTCACTGGTATCGCCTCAACCCACTTTGTGAAACACTCCGTTGCCACTAGTATCCATATTTTCCCCCTCGAAGAAGGGTGTATTGCCCCTACTAGGTCGAATGCCCAAGTATGAAAAGGATAAGGCATCGTCAGGGAGTGTAAGTCAACTGACGGGGCATGGATCATATTTCCATGAAGTTGACACACCTTGCACTTTCGAACGAACTCAGCGGAATTTTTCTCCATTGTTGGCCAATAGTATCCCAGAGTCATCAACTGGTCATACAACTTGGCCCATCCTATATGAGCGGATCATGCGCCTATTTGAGAACCTTGGTCGCCTCTTCCTTCGTGATGCAACATAACAGCCTGTTGAAGTATCCCATTCGATAAAGTTGCCCCTCCCGATTGTAAAATCTCGGGGCCCTTCGTCGGAGTCCCATCACATCAATTTTCTCCATTGGGACAACTCTATCTTTAATGAAGTTAATATCGGGCTGTCTCCAGTCAACCTGAGCCTCCACAAAATGACATTCAGCTGCCTTGAATAATAATTGGCATTTGTCACACTTCTGCTGTAATCATGCTAGGCCAGAAATATCCCTCCCTTTGCATTCTTTGGTAGAGGGGCATCTCAATTATTTTGCAATGCTATTTATATATTTTCTTCAATATTTGCGCTACCTCTTATGCACCGACATATCTCGACAGCCATCCTCCTGCATTTTTGAAGTAAAGGTTTCCCTGGTTTGTAAAGTACTGGGCCAATTCTCTGAGCCCCATTGTTCCTTCACCAGTCTCCAGTTGCCTTTTAATCTCTCCCCTACAGTTCGCGTCCTCCTCCATCGGTAAAATTAATTGTACCATCGAATGAGTTGTTCTTTGTTGAATCACGACAGTAGTTGTATCACTCCTCATAATCATCTTCTGGGCAATGGTAGCATAGGCGTCTGAGTGATGGTTCATCGTCTTGGGCTGACTCTTGATCTTAGTCCAATGGAACTGGCCAAGGATCCTCTGAATGATCGTTCTGTAGGGTGCCAGGCTCATGTGTTTCAACGCGTATTCTCCATTCACTTGATGAACCACCAAGTTTGAATCTCCCTTAATGCAAAGTGAATGAATTCCTCTTCGAAGAGTCTCTAACAATCCTAACACCAATGCTTCATATTCTGCTTCATTGTTAGAGCAGGGGAAATATAACTTGTAAGAAAGGCAAATATCCTCCATTCCTTTCGAAAGAATAACCCGTGATAGTCCTTTCTTTTCTGTCGATGACCCATCGAACTGCATTTTCTATTCCTCATCTGTTGCTTCTAGGTGATTGGACTGCAAGTCGTCTCCTGGGATGCTTTCTTTGGGTGACTCAAACATTCCCGAAAGGAAAATAGCCAATAGATCGGCGTATGCCGGGATTTTAATTGCACGAGGAACCACGTACTTTAATTCATATTCGAAGAGGGTAAGGAACCATCTAGCTGCCCTGCCAATCAATATAGTTCTTGTAAGCAAATACTTAATGGGATCGCATCTAGTTACAATATCAATTGTAAAAGACAATATATAATGTCTAAGTTTTTGTGATACAAATACTAAGGCTAAACAATGCCTTTCTAAGCTACTATATCTGGCTTCTGGTCCGTGGATGATCCTGCTGAGGTAGTAAACTGGTCGTTCTTTCCCATCAATCTCTTGTGCCAGCAAATCTCCCACGGACCTCGTGGTGGATGTGAGATACAGCTGCAACGGTATTCCTGCCTTTGGGGAACCATGGTCTGTAGTGAAATGAGCAGTTTCTTCAGCCCGTCGAGAGACTCCTGATGAATCACCTCCCATTTGAACTTCATGTTCTTTTGCAGTAGCTACATCAGTGGGTGTGTTACTTCGGCCAATCCAGGAACAAATCTCCTAAGGTAGGAGACCTTATCGAGGAAACTCTTAACCTCTTTCGCCGTTCTTGGACACGGCATTTCCAAGATCTCCCGCTGCTTATCCTGGTCCATCTGCACCCCTTGTTGATCGACCAGAAAGCCTAGGAATTTCCCACTTGTCACTCCAAAAACACACTTCAATGGATTCATCTTTAATTTAAACTTCCTGCAATGGGAAAACACCTTCCTCAAATCGCTCAGATGGGACTCCTCCTTCCTCGACTTGATGACCAAATCATACACATAGAATTCCACAAATTTGTGAAAAAAGTCATGGAAAATGGCCATCATTGTTCTTTGGTAAGTTGCCCCAGCGTCCTTGAGTCTAAACGTCATCATCTTGTACATGAAGTTGCCCAACGGGGTTTTGAACGTTGTTTTCTCGGCATCAGAGGGGTCCATCTTGATCTGGTTGTACCCTACATACCCATCCATGAAGCTATACATATCATGACCTACCGTTGCATCGATCAGGCTATCGATGGAGGGCAAAAGGAACTCATCTTTAGGATAAGCTCTGTTCAAGTATCTGAAATCCACACAGATTCTTATTTGATTTTCATCTTTCTTTCCCACTGGGATAATACTGGACAGCCAGATCGGGTGCTGTATCGATGTGATGAACCCTACCATTAGTAAGCATTGAACTTCTCCCTTGATCTTTAAATCTAGCTTGGGCATGTACGTTCTCGTTGCTTGTTTTATTGGAATGGCTGAAGGCATTACGTTCAACTTATGGAAGCTCATTTCCTCATCTAGCCCTTCCATCTTTGTGTACTTCCCCGTAAAGACGTCTATAAACTCCCGAATCAACTCAACCAAGGCCCCTCATTTCTCTTTACTGAGATCTTTCGAGATGAAGATGGTCCTAGATCCTCTCCTTCCTTCTCCATGTTTAATTGCTCTAACACTTGTGCCTGGGGCTTCGGCTGACTTTCCATGTAATCTGGTTCCTCGGCGACTTCCTCCATAAATTCTTGTATGCTGGAATTTTCTATCACCATGCGCTTCCCCCGTTGATCCAACATAAAGCATTCATATATTGGGTTAACCTCATCATCAGCTTCCTCGGCCACCCGCTCACACCGTTACAATCGATACACCACCTTTCCTTCTTCAGTAATGACTTTCTTGCATTGTTTATTGGTAGCGGTTACTGCTTTTCTCTTCTTCTCTCTAGACACCTCGGTCACTCTTTTTCCTGAGAAGTGACTCAGCACGTTTTGTCATTGGACCTCGTGCTCCATTGGATCCACTATGGGCATCATCCTGTCATTGAGCCACTTTGAGATGCCTTGGGGTCGAGGGATCTCCTGGTGAGCTTCTTTGGTCATTACTCTTGTGCTGCTCGCAACCTCTTTACTCTGCTCGTTCAAGGGCCCCATCCTTTCTCTGATCGAGGGAACTTATGCTCCTTCTATTCTTCTCGTTAAGACTCGAATATTTTCTTCCAACTCAGTATAAAATGTAGCATCCACCAAGTGAGCTTCCTCGATACCGAAGGGCCTCTTTGTAGCCCTAATGGTCACCTCTGTCCCCTTGATGTTCGCCTTAGCGCATTGGTGGTATGTAGAAGGAACTATCCCTTGGTTGTGCATCCACACCCTTTCTATTAGTAGATGATAGGAAATCGTACTCTCTATCACGTGGAACTTTATATGGGAACTCAAATTTGTCATCACAATACTCACATTAATATACACAATGGATTTGGAAGATTGGTTATCATACCCCGAAATTACCAAAGGCATGGGGACCAACCTTTATTTTGGAATATTGGCTGCATGAAAGGAGTTAATTGGCATAATATTGATAGAAGCTCCCCCATCCATGAGAGTCCTTGCAAAACTAACTCCATTGACACTGGCAGTCACATACAATGGCCTATTGTGAGGGAATCTCATAGCCCAATCGTCATCACTGAAGGGCACTTCTGATAGAAACCTCCTCACTAACCTGGCCATGGGTCCCTTCCATTTTAGCGAAGGGACTGCGTCTTTCCTCGCAATATCAAGTATCGCCTGGGTTATTTCCAACCTGCTCTCTTTTGGTATCCCCATATGTTCGAAGAACCAGGTGAACTTTGAGGATGTTGAGACTGCACAGTACTCTAGGATCGGATCTGCTTCCTCACCTTCAACGCTGTACACATCCTCCATGTCTTTGTCAATTGCTTCATCGTAGGCCAAAACTACGTTATCCATTCACTTGGTACAGGTCTCCAAAGTTGCTTCATACTCTTTTCTTTCTCCTCTCTCCGCCTCTTCATCATAGGCCACCACGAGATTGGCCCCATGTGCTGGTAGTGGGTTCTTATTGACGTTCTGTGGAGGGATTTGCAATGTCCCTGCCTTCACGTACTTATTAATAATTCTTCTCAATGTGAAGCAACTTTCTTTTGGGTGCTGGATCCTTCGATGAACCTGGAAGTACCTAGGATCTACCTTCGTTGCCGCATCGAGTTCCCCAACGGGAATGTCTTTCGTCTCGTAGATCGTTCCGCCTCGGACCATTGCATTGTAATAGCTGACAACCTCCTCTACTGTACAAGGCAATGGTGGTGGGTCCTCCCTATTTCTTCCGAACTTCCTCTTATTATCCTTCTTCGGTGCCTTGCCCCTAACTCCCCCCTCGGTGTACCCTACCCATGGGGGCTGAGACCTCCCCCCCGTGGGTTGCATTAGCTGCCTAAACATCATGGGCACCACCACTGAATTGGGCTGCACCACCAAAGAGATATTTCTTGCTAGTTTTAAGAACGTAAAAAAAGTCCCCTCGTGCGTCTCATTGATGAGGTGGAAGATATAGTCCGAAAGCATCCCCTCAGCGCAGATCTGCAATAACTTAGACTCTTTGGCTTCCTCCTTCACGTCGAGGGATCTTTCCCTAAACCTTCGAATATAGGCCACCACTTTTTCCCCAGGTCGTTTCTTCTCCCTACCCAGTTGGGTAAAAGTAAACTCATCTTCTTCCAGAAAGAACTTCTGGACAAAAAATACATGCATCTCCTCCCACGTAGAAACACTCATGGGAGACAAATGGGAATACCAGGTATATGCTTTATCAGTTAAGGATTTAGAAAACTCCCTCAATCTTAGTTTCTTATTATTGCAATGTACACCTAAGTGTTCAATGAATTTCTTGATGTGCTCCTTCGGATTCCCACCTTTTCCCGTGTATTTTTCAAAAATGGGAGGAGTATAGTCTTTCGGATATGGTTCGTCGTTGTACTCCTAAGGATACGGTGTTTAAAAATCATCATAAATCGAAGCTACCTCGCCAGTAGATTGCGAGGAAGCCTGCATGAACTTCAACATCTCCTTTTCAGTCTCTTTTCTCATTTCCTCTATGGGCGAGGCTACTGGGACAACAACCAACGGAACCATGGGCTGAGTACCCAATCCAGTTGGAGCAGGCACCACGATTGGGGCCGTCGATACTCCTGATGTTCCCCATGCTTGATTCATAATAGAGAGTATGCTCGCTGGGACTGTTCCGGTTACACCTGCACCTGGTGGGGCCGTTGGAGCTACCCCTGGTGTTACGAAGGCATTAGCCTCCAATCCTCCCAGCATAGTTGAAGCTACTGGAGTTTGTAAAAACTCATAAAACTTGCTCATGAGGAGCGCGACCTGAGTGGGTCCCAACCCCACACTCGTGGAAGCTTGTGTCACCCCCGAAACTCCTGACATCACCGGAACAGGAGGTACCTCTACTCGAGGAGCCCCATCCCTTAGGTCTTCCAATTATCTCGCAGTTTGTTCTTCATTATATTGGATTTCATCAAAATTGAGCCTTCGATTAGCATTATCCTGCGCCATACTCCTTACTTGGAAGAATGCCTCCCCAGAAGAGTCGCCAAATTTAGGAGGGTAGTTTAGATTAAATGGAGGCGTAACCCCTATTTGAGTATGGTAATGATAAATTAATTGGCCCAAGACCTTGGAATAATGATAGGACATACAAACACAAACCCAATGAAGATAAACTTAGTTTAAACTCACAAATCTCTCATGTATAACTCACAAGATAGTAATGAACTTAGAAGTAACTTAGCTAGAGGGAGAGAGAAGTAAGCACCCAAGATACACCTTGGTAGGCAGGTAAAATACACCAAACACCCTCAAGAATCTCTGTCACATATTGAAAGCTTCGTAATAAATGACAATGGTGGGTGAGTAAACTCTCTCTGGTTTGTAATAACTCTCTCTAGTAATAACTTCTTAAACTCTCAAAAGATTATCCTCTCCTCAAAGGTGGTTGGGGTCCTTAAATAGCCCCCACACCACCCCCTAGGCAACTTAGTCATTAAAGACTATAAAAGACATCCCTCATACTTTATGTCACAACATTAAATTCCTGATGCACTAGTTATCTCCACGTCATAAACATTAAATGCCATGACATGCCTTTTGCCTAACCACTGTGTGTCAGGGGGCTGTGTTCGCAGAGGTGGCTCACCAACTGCCTGACAACCACAAATACCACTGTGGTTTAATCAAGTGCAGGTCTGACATTGTTTAATTGGATAGTGACATCACCTACAATAGATGTGACATTAAGTAGAGGGTTGTTTGGTTCACAACTCAACACCAGATGGAAATCAAAGTTGCTCCGCCCGATGTTCCACGGTCAGGGTCTTTCGGTGCTTTACCAAGTGTATCTAAGATGGTCAGGACAAGCCCCAACGGTGCCTCGCTTCTCAATCTCCAAACCAAGTCCCTCTAAAGTTCCCACGGCGAGGTCATTCGATAGAGCATGAAAGCTCTCCTAGGCCCTACCAAGCCTGGTCTCTCGCGAGTACCGTTTCACCTCACACTAAAACTCGTTATTATTATCATTACACCATTACAACCGTTATAGCTTATAGTCAACATAAATAGAAATACAATATGACTAATATAACAAGGTAAAGTATGAGTTTCCACGCCAAGCTGCCTTGCTGAGTTTCCATGCTTGAGCTTCCTCGGTTGCTTAATCTCAAACACTATTTCCAATTAAGGAATTATCCCTAATCTCCGGATTACCTTCAATCCCCTTCTACATCATTTAGGAAAGTCGGGGATCATCAATGTTCTTGTAAGGACCAAAATAAAGACGTTTAAGTAAAGGCCACGTATTCATCGTTAGATGTAATGCATTTTAGATGGATACTCTTTCCACGTCATTAAATGCATCTAACGGTAAAAAAAATATGGTAATTACTTTTTAAGACCTTAATTTAGGTTCATACAGGTATGGGAGCATTAACCATCTAATTATTGTCCAAAGATATATCAAGAAGTTACTTACATTCCACTTAAAAGGAAATGTCCAAGAGTGGCAAAGATAAGCCTTGAGCGGAGGCCGGGATGAACGAAGTACACAACCTGAAGCATGTCCTTATAGTTAATCTCGATATGCTCAAGCTAGGGGAGTTTTCTTCCTTCTCCATAATGCAGTATGTGATCAAATAGACAACTCTTAGTAAACATGTATGGAGAATGCAATACTATGCATATAAAAAACCTTTTCATAATCCACATTTGCTCCAGCATCAACACTTTCCTCATTTAACTCATGTTAAAGGCTTGCATCTACAATTTCAGATGCATAGTACCATTGTTAAGATGCATAGTACTACTATTAAGACACTCAGGCCACTAGAACTGTGCATTATTTGACACTCAAGCCAGTGGTAAGTTCTTTTTTCTTGAATTGTATTCTTCTACCAAAGTGGTTTATATATCACATCAATTGTTAAGATGCATCAATTATAGTTTTGAAACTGTTAAGATGCACAGTAGATTTACTACTGGCTTGAGTGTCAAAATTGTTAAGATGCATAACACCACTGGCTTGTCTTCAATGTAGTTAAAACTGTTAAGATGTATAGTACCACTGGCTTGTCAAAACTGTTAAGATGTCAAAAATAATATTTGTCTTTAATGTAGTTAAAATTATAAATGCCATATAAATTATAGTAGGTTAAAATTGTAAATGCCATATAAAATGAGGGGGAAAATAAAGTTTAGTACGTTAAGATTTTGCCTTCAATGTAGTTTTGGATGATCTTTTTTTTTTTATCCTGATTTTGTTTTTTCTCCTGATTTAAACAAAAAAAAAATTCTCTTGATTTTGTTTTTTCTCATGATTTAAACCAAAGAGAATCAAGGGAATAGAGAATGAAGAAAAACTACATTGAAGAAAAAAAAATATCATCCAAAATCTTCAAACCTCAACAAAATCAGGAGAAAAAATTCACTATCACAGATACGCAAGCACCATCCATCAACCCATAACCCAATGAGGGTTTGTAGAAGTAATGAAAACTTTTCAAGGTTTTTGTTAAGATGGATTTTCAACATGAGGGTGTGATAGAGAACCTAACTTACAAAAACCTACATTTATCAACAGATCTGTAAAATCATACGTATGATGATGCTTTGGGGGTTCTCCGAAGTGGGTCACGGAGGTCTTCAAAAGATCTTGCTTGGGTATGTGCTGAATGAAACAAACAAAAATCATACATTAGAGACATAAACCGTGTGAAATCAAGCCCAAATGGGAAATTAAAAAAAACACATGTGAAATCAAAAATAGCGTGGTGCGAATCCTTGCCATTAGTAGGTCAAAATGGAGGTTGTGAGTAAGCACTTGCGTGAAAGAAAAAGAGAAAGAAGGAAGAAGGTGAGTGATAAAGAAGGAATCAGGCGAGAGAGGACGTGATTGAGAGAGTTCTGAAGAGGAAGTGACTCAATTCATACGCTTCAGATAAAGCAATAAAATCAACTAATTTCCACCGTTCCTTTCCTGCCTTGTTGGCAAAATCGTGACCTCTAATTAAGTTATCAGTTTATGTGATAGTAGAAAAACACTTACTCCTTATTTTATATATATATATATACACACTAGCGGAATGCCCGTGCTTTGAGGCACGACGAAAATTACCAAAATACGTAATCGCAAAAAGACAATTTCAAAATACGTAATAACAAAACGAAAAAATTTTCGTACCCCAACAAAACAAAGTATATATTTTTTTAAATGTCCATAATATCCCGCAAAAAATTTGTATTATCAAGTCAAAAGGTTCTTTTCAATCACAAAATAAACAATTTAAAATTTTTGTTAAAAAACCACGAATAATTTTTTTTAATAAAATACACGCTTACTACATAACGTGACAAAACGTAAAAAAATAAGAGATAAAAGTCAAGTACACAAAATGAACTTAGAATAACATAACATGACAAAATGTAGTTAGTTAATGATGAAAATAATTCCACATAAGATAAAAGGGGGGGGGGGGGGGGGGAGGGGAATAAGAAATAGACATGGACCATACTTCCATAATGTCAACGTGTTATCAATACTTAAAATAGAACGACTTCTTGAGTAATATCTCAAAGACATTTAAAATAATATAAAGAGAACAATAGGTACATTATAGATCAACAAATAATTAAAATATAAAAAATTCACATTCTATATAAATTCAGCATGAAACTGCCACCACCGCTTCTCGACACCTCTGCTGATACCACCACAGCTAACCTGCCTAAAGTCACCTCCAATATTATCATCATCGGAGAAACAAAAACTACCCAAACCACGGGAACTACTAGAACCTAAACACCCCTTGAACTTCCTTGGAAAGACCTATAATAAAAGTACATTAAATCTTATGTTATGTAAAACATTATATAATAGAAATATGTTGCCATTTCTAAGAAATTGTAAATGGACAACACTAAAATATGTTCTTACCCACTGAAAATATCAAATCTCACACCTGTAAAACAATGCTTACACATTCGTATATAAGAAAGTGAAACTAATACCTAAGTGGTGGAAGATTAATATCTTACATCCAAGTAACAAGATACCCACAAAATATGAACACCAAATTACTTTCATTTGCCGCAACTCCTATACAAAATTATTAGCATCAAAGCACCTTCATCTCACCCTGTTCCTGTACAACGATTACCATTTACGTTAAATAATTAAATTCACTCTCCCATACCATATATCAAATTATAGAACCAACTTAAAATTTAAAAATTCAATCCGCGTATTATACTATATAATAGCAAAAGAAAAATTTCACAATAATAGAAAATAACATGGAAGGAAATAAACAAAAATCAAGAATAACTTGAGATAGTAGTCAACAATAAACCAAAATCAATAATAACTTGATAATAGTTTCACATTGATAAATTAACCATAAAATACACTTAATATGTATAGATCACATGCCAAGTGCACATAATATCAAATTAAAGAGGGCTATATAATTAAAACGAAATAATAGATAACCATAAAATACACTTAATAATACACATCAAAAACTGAATGGAACGATTAGTATAAACTGATAGATAATGTATGTAATTCTGGAGCACTTAGACATGTGTATCCTTATCACTTCGTCGAATATGAGTGTTAGCGAGGAGTAATATAAGATGATCCCTCAGGTTGATGGCAACATTTCCTTTCTGGGCATGAGATATTTATTATTAGTGTGAAGAATAGGTAATCAATATCTGAATATAGGTCAATAAAATTGAAAATCACAAATTCGACAATTATAATTTATTATGTAATCCTTTATGCCCAAGATTACCTGAAATCCAAAGCAAGATTACCTGAAGTCTCGGAATTAAGCTTTGTCATATTTGAGAAGATGTGCATAGACACAATGCTCACTGGAGTCAGCATCCAACATGCACATTGATATTCATTTGTCAAAAAGATGTAAAATACGAATGCCACTACCACCAATAACTAAATTCACATTGGAAAGAGAAAAAGTACCTAGTTGGATAACTGGAAATGGCGATGAAGTCTCTTTTTTAATGGTCGGCAATGGCTCATCTTGTTTGATGTCATTAAGTATCACCATATCCTCATCGACACTAGCAAGAAGAGTGTTGGAAGCTGAAACACAATCATTTTCACTTTCTCCATGAACTTGAACATTGATTCTTGTATCAGAAGTTGCTCCTGACCTTGACAAACAACTTTCTTTTACAATCGAATGCTCATTTTCTCCAACTTCTGAGTCAATATGTGATAACTCATGAATTAACGCAGAAATCTTTGTTAAAGCCTCGTCTAGTAAAAAATCAGAACCCATCTCTTGGTTAAAAGCACTGATTTCATTTGTGTTTCCTTGTACCAATGTCCTTAGAAGATTTTAACATTTCTAGATTCTTATAACAAAAGGATCCATTTTTGACAATTTCAGTTTGATCTGGATTTTTCACTGGTACACCAGGTTCTTTCATCTGATCTTTATTTGAATATTTATTGAAATGCGTAGAGTTAAGATTACGATCCAGATGATTCAGGACATCAAATTCAGAAGAAGTTTTCTATGAAGATTTTAAAGCTCTCAATACTTCTTTATGTTTTACTTCAGTAGCTGTCTCTAATTGTCTTACCCTTGTCTGATAATTTAATAAGTGTTATTCATTTAAAAGTAGGCATTCAGAAGCCAATTGCAATGTATCATGCTCTATTAAATCAATTATATGGCGTGTCTCGATTTTTCGAATGAATTAGTGAAGGTTGAACTATTATTTTCTAAACATTGAATTCAACGAATATACATAGACATACATAATACATTCAAAAAATATCACACTTGGATTAGTTATGAAGTTTATATACCATATTTGGATCAGCAATATAGTTAAAAAATACATCCAAAAAATAAAGATATGGATCAGTATAAAATACTATCTCACTCAAAAATACATATTTGAACCAGTAGTAGTTATTTACATTCAAAAAGATACGGATCAGTTCAAAATCAAAGTTTAGCTCAATTACATACTATCTTCAGTCATATAACTTAGTCAGAATCACATTAGGGGGCAGAAAAGTGTATACCAAAGTATTACAAAAAATGCAGCCCAATATATTCAATTAAGTAGCTATACATACTGTACTATAGAAATGAACGGGTTAAATTTCCTACCATAGAAATGCAATTATTCACACAAATATAAGGACAACTACCATAGTACATGGACAACTACAAATGAAATCATCACCTCCATGAAATTTTTAGGTCTGAATGCATAACTGGTATTACCAAATGAAATACAGGGATAACTACCATAATTATGAGCATCCCAAATACAAAGTATCACAAACACCAACTTGTAAGTCAAAAAAATCCCCCTCCAAACAATAGTAAACATATCAGTTAAATACACACACAACTATGGTAAATTCAAACTATATATTAATAATCCCCCTCCCATTTAAATACACACACAACTATGGTAAAAAAATCCCCCTCTCAACTATTGTATTTAGTAAATTCAAGCTATATATTAAGATTTACTAAATGCAAATAACAACATAAGGCTTATGATATGAAATAAACTAAACATCCATAACTTTAATATACGTGCTTACCATTTCAAGGAATTCTTTTCTCGAGTAGGCCTTGTCCAAAATTAAAACCAAATCGTCAACAACAGGGATGGAAACTTACTCATATTTGCAAGCTAAGAGCAAGAAAACCAAACCAATTAACTACAACTTCTTTCTCACCACTGCTTGCTTAGCTAGAAATCTGTCTATGATAAAACCAAACCAATTAACTACAAGAAGCAGGCTACTATACCCCATTCATTTCATGTACATGGACTAAAACCATTTGTGCGAAGTCGGATGTTATCAGCATTCGTTTCGGATGTTATGGCTTTATATTTCTTCTTCTGGATCTCGCCCTTTGGATTCCTCACCAACACAATTTCAATCTTAGCCTTATTCAATCTGTAGCGGCATCTTTTGTCCATAACATAAAAATTCCAAAACCTCTCCTCCATGCCAAAATGGATTTAGCCAAAAAAAAAGAGAATTGTATTAGTCTAATCTTAAAAATAATCCTTTGCAATAAAATATTGATATTTCATATGTATTTAGTGTTAAAACCAACCAATGATAATGAATAGGCCTTATAATTCTACAGAAGGAACATATAAAGTAAATCTAAAATGAGAAGAAATCGATATAACTGAGCTGAAATTTCTACAGCAGCAAACTATTTCCCAATAGCAGGGAAATCAAGCTTAACATTGCCTATTAAAGCATAATCCATGTATCTTTCACAAATTCAGATTACTGAATCGATAATAGATGAAGCATAAATCGCATTTGGGAAAGTCGAGTATCATCAATGTTCTTGTAAGGACCAAAATAAAGACGTTTAATTAAATGCCACGTCTTCATCGTTAGATGTAATGCATTTTAGATGGATATTCTTTCCACGTCATTAAATGCATCTAACGATAAAAAAATATGGTAATTAATTTTTAAGCCCTTAATTTAGTTTCATACATGAATAGGAGCATTAACCATCTAATTATTATCCACAGATATATCAAGAAGTTACTTACATTCCACTTAAAAGGAAATGTCCAAGAGTGGCAAAGATAAGCCTTGAGCGGAGGCCGGGATGAACGAAGTACACAACCTGAAGCATGCCCTTATAGCCAATCTCAATATGCTCAAGCCAGGGGAGTTTTCTTCCTTCTACATAATGTAGTATGTGATAAAATAGACAAATCTGAGTAAACATGTATGGAGAATGAAGTACTATGCATATAAAAAAACTTTTCATAATTCACATTTGCTTCAGCATCAACACTTTCCTCATTTAACTCATGTTAAGGGCATGCATCTACAATTTCAGATGCATAGTATCATTGTTAAGATGCATAGTACCACTATTAAGACACTCAAGCCACTAGAACTATGCATTATTTGACACTCAAGGTAGTGGTAAGTTCTTTTTTCTTGAATTGTATTCTTCTACCGAAGTGGTTTATATATCACATCAATTATTAAGAATCATCAATTTTAGTTTTGAAACTGTTAAGATGCATAGTAGATTTACTACTGGCTTGAGTGTCAAAATTGTTAAGATGCATAACACCACTGGCTTGTCTTTAATGTAGTTAAAAATGTTAAGATGCATAGTACCACTGGCTTGTCAAAACTAATACTTGTCTTCAATGTAGTTAAAATTATAAATGCCATATAAATTATAGTAGGTTAAAATTGTAAATGCCATATAAAATGAGGGGGGAAATAAAGTTTAGTAGGTTAAGAGTTTGCCTTCAATGTAGTTTTGGATGGTCTTTGTTTTTTTTTTATCCTGATTTTGTTTTTTCTCGTGATTTAAACCAAAGAGAATCAAGGGAATAGAGAATGAATAAAACTACATTGAAGAAAAAACAAATATCATCCAAAATCTTCAAACCTCAATAAAATCAGGAGAAAAAACTCACTATCACAGATATGCAAGCACCATCCATCAACCCATAACCCAATGAGGGTTTATAGAAGCGATGAAAACATTTCAAGGTGTTTTTCAACATGGATTTTCAACATGAGGGTGTGATAGAGAACCTAACTTACAAAAACCTACATTTATCAACAGATCTGTAAAATCATAAGTATGATGATGCTTTGGGGGTTCTCCGAAGTGGGACACGGAGGTCTTCAAAAGATCTTGCTTGGGTATGTGCTGAATGAAACAACAAAAATCATACATTAGAGACATAAACCGTGTGAAATCAAGCCCAAATGGGAAATTAAAAAAAACACATGTGAAATCAAAAATAGCGTTGTGCGAATCCTTGCCATTAGTAGGTCAAAATGGAGGTTGTGAGCAAGCATTTGCATGAAAGAAAAAGAGAAAGAAGGAAGCAGGTGAGAGATGACATGATTGAGAGAGGTCTGAAGAGGAAGTGACTTAATTCACACGCTTCAGAAAAATAAATAAAATCAACTAATTTCCACCGTTCCTTTCCTGCATTGCTGGCAAAATCGTGACCTCTAATTAAGTTATCAGTTTATGTAACAGTAGAAAAACACTTACTCCTTATATATATATATATATATATATATATATATATATATATATATATATATATATATATGTATATATATATATATATATATATATATATGTATATATATATATACATGCATGAATTTATAATATTTTTTAATAGATATTAGCTATATGTATATTTTATATTATTCCATACATGTATAATGAATGTATAAAACTATATAAAAGTATCATGTATCTATTGATAATATTATTTAACTTTATATTATTCCATAAGTAATTTTGTGTACATGTACATATATATTTTTTATTTATAAGAATTACACACATATTAATGTATTATGTATTTATATTATATATTTAGGTATAAATGATGTAAAATATTAAGAATGAATAATTTTGTATTGAAAAATAAAAAGCAGAAGTTATAAAACACCCTCAACTTGTTTTCTGAAAAACTTGATTGTAACACAAAAATATTATAATTCAATGTTTAAAAACAGGTTGGCAAACGCAAATTTTTATCATAATTGTATTTAAATACCGAAAACAGAATTATAATTGCAAACCAAATAAGCACTAAATTGTTTAAGAATGATTATCACACTACTGTCCCACCAAGGCCGACCTTGACATCTTTGGGGGCCTTAGATAAACTCCTCTAAGGGCCTCTAGACATATTGGGAAAAAAAAGATTTGAATTTTCTTAAAAAAAGTAAAAAAAAAAAAGAAAATTAAAAAACATGAATAAAATGGCAACGTCAAATTGTAAGCACAACAATACAGTAAAAACATTAAAGTGCAAGTTTTTTTTTTTTTTAATAGCAAAAAGGGCCTTAGCCCGTACATATATCAGACCTACACAAACTAAACAGTTCCTCGGCAGCTAAGGCAGTCCTGATGTCACCTGCTAAGGAATAGCTGTTAAAGGAGGCCAACCAGTGGGCAGCACAGTTTGTTGAACGACTAGTCCATGAAAATTTAATGCTCCACGCAGCAGCAAGCTGTTGGATGTCCTTGATGATATTTTTGGTCGTACAAGGGGGGTCAGCCTCATCCTTGCAGTAGTCAATCACCAGAGAGTTGTCACTCTAAACTGTAACCTGTTTGAGTTTAAAAGAACAGATAATTCTGCATCCCTCGAGAACAGCAAAAGCTTCACAAGCCAGAGCTGAATCAGCCTATAGTTTGCGCCTGAAACCGTGTTGGATATCTCCTCTATGATCCCTGACAATCCCACCTATGGAAGCAAGAGATCCAAACTTATGAAAGGCACCATCAACATTAATTTTCAGACAACCAAGCTCAGGTGGGGACTACTGTGTCAAAGAAGGGCATTGGGCGACAGTCGAATACTTGGGGAAGTCAGAAAGGTTGGCCTTATGATCCTCCATATCTCTCAATATGTTAAAGATTATTCGTTCTGTGGGAGTCCATTTTTTTCTAAAGACATAGCCTTTCCTTCTCTTCCATAAATGCTAACATATGAGCGCTATGGCACTAAGCCATTGTGAGTTGTGGTTTACTCTGGGGTTAGACACCAACTCATTCATCCATTTCAGAGCCGAATGCCCATTAGCCTCATCCCAAACATTCCCTCTATTACAGCCAATCCACACCTCATTAGCATCTTTACATCTAAGCATAATATGTTCAACACTCTCCTTTTCCCTACCACAAATGGAACATAAGGGGGAGTCTCTGCATTTCCTCACATAGAGATTCTCATTTGTGGCTAAAGCATTGTTGCAGACTTTCCACAGGAAGTGTTTAATCTTGGGAGGGGGCTCAATCTTCCAGATGGATTTCCACAGTTTATTATCAACATAATAAGAAGAGGAAGGTATATCTCTACTCTTTGTGATTCTCAGATTTTCAGCCACATGGTAGCCAGCTCTAACTGTATACATACCTTTGGTATTAAATTTCCATACTAATTCATCATCCCTCCCACCAACACTAATTGGAATGCATTGGATCGCTTCGACATCCGCCTGAGAGAAAAGGGAGCGGAGTTTGAAGGGGTTCCAGTATTTTTTGTTACCTGACATTAAATCCGCTGTTGATGTAAAAAATTAGATTACTCTAATTATTCAATCACAGATAAATAAATGAGACAAAGATTTTTAAAGTGGTTCAGCCTTGTAAGAATGGCATACATCCACTGTTATGTTATTGCTGAGTGTCTAGGAATTCTCGATTACAAGTGATACCAAGAAATTTCGGTCCCCCTTTGAATGAGGGTAATACAAGGTATTTATAGCCCTTAGGCTGTACATGAAAGGGTGTCACATTAAATGATACACCTGTGAAAGGGTAATTCATTTAATGTTCTTCAAACGTGCGCGTCAAGATGATAAGCATTCAATGAATAGTTGGACTGTTGATTATCTGGCAATTAATGCTGTGGTCGAGGTGCAGCTCGAACCGCCTTAGTTGCTCGTCGTCCAAAAGTTCCTCGGAGGATAAGAGTTCCTCGAAGGGTTGGTCTTCCTCGGAGTGAGTATGTTGGTCGGGGAAAAAATCTTCCTTGTTGCTATTGTGCCGCGTAGATTGACACGTGTCTTCTTATTATTCATCCACATCAGCATACTAGTTTTGGTGTCAACAGATGCCCCCAATGTTTCATATTTCGAATTTTGAGGAGTATGGAACATTCTTTCTCGGTATATGGCAATATTAAATGACTTCCCTGGGTTTTAGGAGCATTTTCTTTGTATTTGAACTTCCTTCCAAATTCACAGAATCCGCCTTTTTGCCTTTTCACAAGCGCTTCGATCTTCGTGCACTTTTTGTCCTTTTAGCCGCCGGTAGCACAATAGTTTCTTTTATGTAATCATTTCTTTCGCTGGTTCCCAAGACAAAGTATTTAAACTTCCCAAGCAATCATACCGTCCTCCACCTTTTCCAATTTTCTTGTTTTCGAATTCTCCATAGCTTTTCTTTCTCTTGTGCGTTCATCCTTGTTTTCGTTCGTTGTCAACAGATCTCCATTCTTCCTGTAAGGTCCTCTTATTTCTCCTTTTATTCACCATGGTTTATATTATTGAATCTATTGAAAAATTCTGTTCGGATTATTCCATTCCGTCTTGGGTAACTTTAGAGAATCTTCTTGAGCCCTTTGACTATTTTCGTTTGGCTGAGGGGCATTGGTTCCCCAGCCTCTTTATCGCTGAATGTGGATTTTCTTTTCCACCCAACCTTTATGCTTAGAATTCTGTCAAAATTTTGATGTTGTTCCTGCAAAAGTATCCCCCAATACATGGAGAATAGTTAATGTGGTGCATAAGTTAAATCAAACTCATGGAATTCGTATAGGAATTCCTGAGATTATGTATTGCTATAGATGGGCTGTTTTAGATAATGTTTATTATTTAAAAACCAGATTTTTGAATAGAGCTTTAGTAGTCAACCTCCCTGATGCTAACAGGGATTATTTTGAACATGGATTAGTTTTCAAAAATTGGCAACATGCTCCTTCAGTCGGAGATGACGTGTATGAAGGTCCCAAATGCCCCCCATATGGCAATGGGATAGGTTATTTTCATTTTATTTTATTTTTGAAATTATGATTTCATCATGTTTGAATAAATGCATGATTGACATTTCAATTTATTTTTGTTTGCAGTTAACAGCAAGAGAAAAACTCCCAAAGAATCAGAAGTTAATATAAGGCAATTGAAACATATCTGGAGTTTGCATTAGAAAGTTGCAGACGAGCACATCAGGTCTACTTCATACTTGTTGCAGTATAGGAGCTATACGTCGTCCTTTACTGCTCGTCTTGTGGTCAGCATCAGTGATCCAGTGCAAATTCCTGAAGACTCTGATCCAGAATCTCATATTCCTCTGAGCCAAAAAATGGGCAAAAGAAGAGTTCCCGCTCTCTTTGAGGAGACTTCCTCTGCTGGAGATGGGAAGAAAAATAAGGTTGATGTCTAAAAAGGGACAAAGAATAAAGATGCCACCCCTCCTGTTTCTTGTCAAAAGGCTGTCGAGAAACCCCCATTGGCTCTTGTGCAGAAAGATGCACCTGTTGAAGTAATCACTATCTCACCAACCAAAAGTTCTTCTTTGGTTGAGGTTGTTGAAAAGGCGCCGAGGATACTGAGGAAATCCTCCTCGGTCAGTATTTCTGGAGCCATTCCCCAGCTCCCAACTGGTAGAGATGATGTTCCAATCACTGTTCCTCCGAGCTATACGATGAGCTTGGCAAAGTTTTCACCCATTCCCGAGGTGCAAGGTACTGAAGAAGACCTTACTCGGGATATGGTTACTTCTATGGCTGCTCGTCATCTTGCTTCAGTAAGTATCTATACTATGAGCTTTTCATATTTTCCTTTGTTATTTCCCATATTTGTTTCTGATGTCGTTTCCCTTTTCTGATTACAGTTGACGAGCTGTTTCAATATAATCCTTAAAAAGGATGAAGCGATCAAAGCTTCTTGCTCCTCGTCCACTGTGGAAGGAGCACTGGAGAAAGCTATCAAATCTGTGAGTGAATCCCGTCATAAGTATGACGAGGATAAAATTGAATGGGAGAAGAAGTTGGCTGCGTGTGATGCGGAGAAGGTACAACTAAGTAATAAGGTGAAGGACTTGGAGAGAGAGAATAAAGACTATGCCGAGAAACTTTCAGGCTTTGGGGAGCTTGAGAATAAATTGAAATCATCTGAAGAAGAGATGACCCTCCTGCGAGAAGTAAATCTTCAGAAGGCGGAGGTGGAGACCAAATTAAAGGCCACCGTGAATCTTATGTCCGAGAAGCTCTCCTCGAAAAAAATGAAGAGAAAAACAGTTGTTAAGAAGTCCTTCCGAACTAGTTGGGACAAAGGATGGGACAGAGGGGTAACAGCGATGATGACCCAGGTGAAGTATGGAAGTTTGAAATACTTCCATGATGGTTGGGTTGCTGCCTTAGAGGAACTGAAAGTGAGCGAGGACTCCGAGTTATTTCAACAACATCTCCCTGGTCCTCCTCCAGTTATTCAAGATGAGGATGAAGACGAAGCTGCATCTGAAGAATCCTCGATGACTGTGGGTGATCAGGTCCTTGTTCCATAACCCAACAAGACGGCCACCGAGGAAATTTCACCCTTGCCTGCTCCTCCAGAACAAGTCCCAACTTCTACTAATCAGATCATCGTTCCTACCGAGCAACCAAGCTCCTCGTCCCAGCCTCCCGAGAAAGTCTTGGGAGACAAGGAAAAGGTGTGAAGTTGTTCGGTCCTATCTTTCTATTTTTCTTCTTACTTGTACTTCTATATTCCAAATGATGTAATCTTGTTGATGATATAATAAAATCACATCTTTTTGTTCCTTTACATTGTTGATGCTCTGTCTGTTTTTATTTATTAACTCTTGCCTTCTCCTCTTTATTAGTTTATGGCTAGAATGGAACTGATAACTGCCCATGATACAAAGCTGATGCAGAAATGCCATGAATATTATAAGGCTTGTCATACAGACCTGAATGTATAAGAAATTGCCGACATTCTTGGCCATGATGCTTCAGAGCAAGCAGTTGAGGCTTATCGGTACCTGAAAGATTTACTTGATCGAGCTGTGTCCCATAATGTGGCATACTACGAATTGATCGAGGAACTTCATTGTACCCTAGAAGATCTTCAGAATCAGCACAATGAATCAACTGTCTTGTTGCACAAGGAGTATGAGAATAGGTATCAACAGCTTTCTTCCGAGACAGGCCACAAAAAGATCATTATTGGATACGATGTCAGGGAGAGAACCCTAAAAGGTGAAGTTGAGGCCTGCAGACAGATCGCCGAGCTGCTGGAACAAGAGAACAACAATTTGCAGAAAAAGTTGGCACAGTATGAGTCTGCAGCTTCATCCTCCACTGCCTTGGTACCGGTCACCGATGAAGGATTCTCATTCTTAGAGGTTGAGAACGCCAAATTAAGGCAAGAATTGGATACTTTAAGAAAGTCTGGTGTTTCTGCTACTGCTCGGGGACGAGGAAGAGGTTCTCGTGGGCGAGGAAGAGCTGCTCAGGATGTTAATGAGGAACGAAGCACATCAGTTGCTCGGGTACGATCAAGAACTCCTCGTAGTATTGAAGAAGCTCGTACTTTGTCAACATTGGAAACTCAAGCGTACCAGTTGAACGCAAAAGATCGGGCTTTGTCTGAGATGTCCAATAAAATCTTGACTTTGGAAGATCAACTTACTGCAACGAAGTCAGCTTTACATACCAAGGACCTTTTCACCAAAAACCTTCATGAACAATTGGATAGATTAACCTTCCAATTCCATAAACAGCCCAGGGAATTTTGGAATGCAGGATATAATGAGGCCCTTTATCACTTGGATGCTCGCATTGAAAATGCCAATAATGAAGGTTATAAACAAGGATGGTTGAATGCTTTATGTGTATTAAAGCTCGAGCAAGGACATTTTTTGTGGTACTACTACGAGCCTGGAGTGCTTGACTTGCCTGCTCCACCTTTCAAGTTGGACATGGAATGGATACCAGCTCGCGCCATTCCTCGGAGCTTGATTGCGAATTATCTTGGTGACTATAACCTTCATTCTCAAATTGACGTATCTCATCCCAAGCATCTCTTGGCTACTCCTTGAGTAATGAATGTCAGAATGTTGAAGGACTTGAATTTTATCAATTCTCCTCAGACATTAAATGATCCTCCTGCTGGCGAGGAGCCTGTATCGAAGGCTGAAGGGAAAAACCAATAGAATAGGATTTTCAATGTAATAGTTAGCACATATATGTAACTTGTAATTTATTTTGAATTTTAATGAAAGACTTTCATTTTCTGTTTGCAAATCTGTATTGCTGTTCTTTTGTACTTGTCTAACACTTTTACATTTGTGCATATGTATCTGTTAAAAAGATAACAATATTGTGCTGTTCATCATCCAAAAAAGTTTACAAGTATCAATGTTGCTCAATCACTTAACAATAAAGTAATGAGTATAAAATTTTTAAAATGTTTTCAACCAACCAAGGTTGTTAAATTGCGTTTGTCGACCAACTACAGTTGATGGGTTTTTATCCCCGACCAGCCATACTTGGTTCAGTTTAAAATATTTTCTGCTTGTCGATCAAATACAGTTAGTGGTTTTTTATCCCCGAACAACCATACTTGGTTCAGTTTGGAATTTTTTGTATTTTCTGGAATGGTTTTACCTTCCGACCAACATAAGTTGGCATATTTTGTTTCTTAACCAACCAAAATTGGCATTTTAAGAATGTTGTTCTTGCCCTTTTACCAATCAAAGTTGGTCATAGGTTTGAACTATTAGGTTCTTTCGAACTATCTTATCCACAAGCTCTTTTACCAACCGAAGTTGATCACGCAAGTGTACGCCTCCTAACCAAAGGAGTATAATTTGTTCTCGCTATTTTACCAACCGAAGTTGATCACGCTCAAACTATCAGGTTCTTTCGAACTATCTTGTCCACAAGCTCTTTTACCAACCGAAGTTGATCACGCAAGTGTACACCTCCTAACCAAAGGAGTATAATTTGTTCTCGCTATTTTACCAACCGAAGTTGATCACGCTCGAACTATCAGGATGTTTGATTGTTGACAATAGGCAGCAAACTCCTCGTTGTCGAATTGTGTTCCGTGATCTGTGATGAAGGCATGAGGGAGACCATATCGACAGATGATATTCTTCCAAAAGAACTGGTATACCTTCTCGTACGTCATATCGATAAGGGGTTCAGCTTCTACCCACTTAGTAAAATAATCTACTGCGACGATGAGGTACTTGAATCTTCCGCGGGTGGTCAGCAGTGGTCCAACCAAATCAATTCCCCACATGGCAAATGGCCAAGGGGAAGTTATGGGTGTCAACAATGCTTGTGGAGTTCTTCGAATGGAGGAAAAACGTTGACACTTGTCACATTTCTTAGCATAGGCTATACAATCAGCCCTCATCGTCGGCCAGTAGTATCCTTGAGTCGTCACCCTTTGCAAAAGTGTTTGACCTGCTACATGAGCTCCACAGGACCCTTCATGGATTTCTTCAATTAATTCTTTCACCTCGGAAGGATGTTGACATCTTTGCAAACCTGCCATAATTCCTCGTCTATACAAAATACCATTAGTTAGTACATACCGAGCAGCTTTATACTTCAATTTCTTGGCAGCGAGCTTATCTTCCGGTAGTTCTCCTTCTTCAACATATGCCCTGATGGGATCCATCCAAGATGGTCCTAAATCAAGGGTGATAATATTCATCGTCAGGTTTTCATCTATACTCCGACTTTCTAATACTTCAATTGGTATTGTTCTTCGCAGCTCGGTACGAGTAGCTGATGCTAGTCGGGCCAGTGCGTCTGCTCGTGCATTCTCTATTATTTATATTCTGATTAACTAAATCGCATCAAATTCTGCCAATAACTCCATTACCTTGGCATGATACTTGACCATTAATTCTCCTTTAACTGCATATGTTCCCATCATCTGATTCACAATCAATTGAGAATCACTAAATACCATCATTTGTTGCACTTCCATAATCTTTGCTAAATTAAGACCTGCTATCATGGCCTCATACTCAACCTCATTATTGGAGGCTTTGAATTGGAATCGTAAGGCATATTCCATGTCAATCTCGTCTGGAGTGTTCAAAACAATTCCTGCCCCACAACCTGCTGTGCAAGAAGAGCCATCTACATATAATCTCCATATGGGTAACCCGTCTTCAAATTCCTTATCTGATTGAGTTCCTCGGTGAAATATTTGTTGCTTCCTTTCATCCTCCCCTGATACTTTTCGCTCCTCGTCGACCATCTCTTCTCGCTCTTTTACCAACTGGAGCTGGTCTGAGTTCGAAGTTGATGATCCTTCTACATCCACAAGTTCTTTTACCAACCGGGGTTGATCTAAGCTTATGTCTGTAGATTTTTCAATATCCATTCATCCTTTTATCAACCGGAGTTGGTCTGGGCTCATGTTTGTTGATCCTGTAACATCCACAGGTCGATTAACGAGTAACTTTTGCTCCCCGGGGGTATCAGGATAAGTAAATTCTGCTATAAAATCTGCTACGGCCTGCCCTTTTAGTGATGATCTGGGTTCATACACAATATCATATTCACCGAGCTCTATTGCCCAATACATCAGTCTCCCTGATTTTTCTGGTTTATGAAGGGCTTGTCGTAACGGCATGTCGGTATACACAACGATGGTATGGGCCTGGAAATATGGCCTCATTCTTCTACTTGCTTCAATTAATGCTAATGCCAATTTTTCCAACTTCGGGTACCTGATCTCTGCACCTCGGAAAGCCTTACTTGTGTAATAAATTGGCTTCTGGAATCCATTTTCCAATCAGATCAATGTCGAGCTGACTGCATTCTCTGATACTGCCAGATATAAGTACAACATTTTTGCCCATCACTGGTTTGGATAGCAATGGAGGTGTTCCCAGATATTTTTTCAAGTCTTGAAAGGCTTTTTCACATTCATCATTCCACTCGAAAGTTTTTCGGAGTGTTTTGAAGAATGGAAGGCACCTATCAGTTGCTCGAGATACAAATCTATTGAGCGCTGCAACTCGTCCTGTAAGACTCTGCACCTCTTTCTTCGTCGTTGGAGATTGCAACCCTAAAAGAGCTTTAATTTTTTTTGGATTTGCCTTAATGCCTCGCTAGTTGACGATGTATCTGAGGAACATCCCTTCTCGTACTCCAAATGTACACTTCGTCGGGTTGAGCTTCATTTGGTATTTATCCAGTTGATCAAAGGTCTGAGCTAAGTCAACTAGATGATCAGCAACTTTCTTGCTCTTTGTCAGCATATCATCGACATAGACTTCCATGTTGCAACTGATTTGTTCGGTAAAAACCTTGTTCATCAGCCGCTGGTATGTCGCTCCTGCATTTTTCAAACCAAAAGGCATAACATTATAGCAATAAGTTTCCCTAGGGGTAATAAAAGAAGTACTTTCCCTGTCTTCAGGTTTCATTTTAATCTGGTTGTAGCCAGAACAAGCATCCATGAAGCTGAGCAGCTCGTGTCCCGAGGTAGCATCCACTAGTTGATCAATTCTGGGCAATGGAAAATGATCCTTTGGGCATGCCTTGTTAAGATCGGTGAAATCAACACACATTCTCCATTTATTGTTTTTCTTTTTTACCATCACCACGTTTGCCAACCAGTCTAGATACTTCACGTCTTCAATGAATTGGGCTTTCTGGAGCTTCTCGACCTCCTCTTGTATAGCCTGATTCTTCTCGGGGCTAAATACCCTTCTTCTCTGCTTTACAGGCTTGATCTCCTTATTCACATTGAGCTCATGACATAAGAAGTTTGGATCTATTCCTGGCATGTCTTCATGACTCCATGCAAAAGTTTACATCCTGTTTCTCAAGAAAGTTATCAACTCCTGTTTTATTGAAGCATCCAACGTTGAACCTATCTGGGTTACTCGTTCAGGGTGCTCGTCGTCCAGAATAATATTTTCTGTAGATTCCACCACCTGTCCTTTTACAAGTTGGGATTCATCTCGAGGATCCAGTGTTTCAATTTCTGTACCTTCATCCACCTGGTAGGTAGTAGTCTTTTTTCTTGAATCTTCAAGTTCCTCCTGCTCGGCAGATGAATAATAGCATTCCCGAGCTACTTTCTGATCACCTTTCACAACTCCTACTCCAAAATTTATTGGGAATTTTAAGCATTGATGTACTGTAGATGGAACTCCTTCGAACTTCTTCAAACCAACTCTTCCCATGATGATGTTGTAGGCTGACTGCACATTCTTATCCATCACAAAGAAGCGTATTCTCTCTGTTCGACAAGCAGGCCAAGTTCCAATGAATATGTCCAACTTGATCGTCCCAAGTGGAAAAACTTTCTCGCCAGCAAAACCCAAAAGTGGTCTGTGATAAGGTTCCAATTGAGATAATTTTAAATTCAAGCTGTCAAAGCATGAATAGTACATGATGTCTGCTGAACTACCATTGTCTACCAGCACCCTTGAAATCACTACTTCTTTCATCCTCATTTTGATCACCAAAGGGTCGTCGTGAGGGTAAAGAACACCTGCCAGGTCGATTTTTGAAAAGCCAATGACCAGCTTCTCTTTGTTTACCTACCTCGGACGATCCTCCTCGGCCAAATTTATTCGCTGAATGTACGAACAAGCTTGTGCCTCTCCGAGGTAAGATTTTCTTTCTGCAGTAAGGTCTCCTCCTCATGCATCTCCTCCTGTAATAACATTACAATCAAATGCCCCAAAACGTATGGAAAATACCTCTCGTTCTGGTTGCCTTGGTTTCTTGGGAAGATCGGGGTCATCCTCGGCATCATCTTCATGTTCTCTCTTCTTTTTCTCCTCTGCTCGACGAGGAGATCTAGATCTCTCTCTAGTTCGATCATTATTTCTTCTTTCACCTCCCCGATCAACATACTTTGCTATCTTTCCTCTTCGGATAAGTGTTTCAATCTCGTTCTGAAGAGCTATACAATTTTTAGTCATATGGCCATGATCTTTATGGAACTCGCAATACTTGTCCCTGTTCCTCGCATCAGGATCTGACCTCAGTTTCTTCGGACACTTTACTTCCTCGCTATTCTTGATTTCCTCCAAGACATGATTAATACCCATTTTCAAAGGAGTATAATTATCGAATTTCTTCAGGACTTCCCATGACGACTTATTATTTCTAGCACGCTTGTCGCCACCATTGCCCTTATGCTCTTTATTTTTATACTTGTCGACGTCCACCTTGGTGTCTTTATCTATATTCTTCTTTGCAGCCATAGCTTCCTCGGCATTCATGATTTTGGCCTCTTTTGCCATCAACTCTGACATAGTTTTAGGTGGATATTTTGCCAAGGTGTAATACAACTTATTAGGCAACAACCCACTCATCAAGGCGGTGATTGATGTCTTCTCCTCGTAATCTATAACTTCCAGCTTCTCGTTATTGAAACGAGTTATGTAATCTCTAGTACTCTCACCAGATTTTTGTCTAACACTTAGCAAGTGTGCTACTCGTTTTACTGGCTTTGCTCCAAAACAAAAATTACCGATGAACAACTCGGCCAACTGAAAGAAATTTGAAATCTTTCCCCGGGGAAGATTGTTGTACCATATTTGGGCAGCTCCAGTAAGAGTTCCTGAGAACGCTCTGCATCTCATCTCGTCGGGAACATCATAGATGTCGGCGGCAGCTTGATATTGCTCTATATGAAGAACAGGATCGGTCTTTCCATCATATTTAGGGGTCACTACTGGTGCTTTAAACTTTGATGGTGTAGGAAAATTAACAATAGCCTGGACAAAAGGTGTCCCTTGAACAAAAGTTCGTTGTAGGGGATTCTTCGCCCTAGCCATTTCTCCCAATCTATCCTCCAATCGCTGAAGGGAACCTGTCCACGCTTCATTTACTTCCTCGGGCCTATTGGTTCGAGCAATAGATCGGTCTGAAGTAGCCTCTTGAGATTTATCTTGACGAGCAACTGGTCGTGATTGTGCTGATCCTTCTCTTAGATCTGATGGTTATCGAAAACTCCTCGACATGGTCTTAGGTGGACTCCTATTTCTCCTAGGGCCTAATCGACTGAAAGGAGACACCCTACTCAGTCTTTCTAAGGCACTGGGTCTTTCTGGTGAGAGAGTGATACGTTGATCAGTATCTGTAGCCCTTATTGACGAAGTTCACCCAGGTTGATAAGAGAAATCATCAGACTCTTCATTACGATATGACTCAGTACGCCTGGATCGTGAAGAAAGTAAATAAGTTTGCCTTTGACCACTTCGCTGTCCTGAACGTGTAGGTGCACTGCCATGAAGGGTTTGTATGAGTTGCCTCATTGTGTCTTGCATGGCGATTTGTCCTTCAGCCAGATTTGTCATAATTCCGGCCAGATCTGGAGGTGCAGAGGGATTTGGAGGATTTCCAGCATTTTCAGTGTTTCGATTGCTAGATTCTGGATTATCCTCCATTGGTGATGAATGATTTTTGGTGAAAAACGATAATAACAAATCGTTCCCACAGACGACGTCAATCTGTTGATGTAAAAAATTAGATTACTCTAATTATTCAATCACAGATAAATAAATGAGACAAAGATTTTTAAAGTGGTTCAGCCTTGTAAGAATGGCATACATCCACTGTTATGTTATTGCTGAGTGTCTAGGAATTCTCGATTACAAGTGATACCAAGAAATTCCGGTCCCCCTTTGAATGAGGGTAATACAAGGTATTTATAGCCCATAGGCTGTACATGAAAGGGTGTCACATTAAATGATACACATATGAAAGGGTAATTCATTTAATGTTCTTCAAACGTGCGCGTCAAGATGATAAGCATTCAATGAATAGTTGGACTGTTGATTATCTGGCAATTAATGCTGTGGTCGAGGTGCAGCTCGAACCGCCTTAGTTGCTCATCGTCCAAAAGTTCCTCGGAGGATAAGAGTTCCTCGAAGGGTTGGTGTTCCTCGGAGTGAGTATGTTGGTCGGGGAAACAATCTTCCTTGTTGCTATTGTGCCGCGTAGATTGACACGTGTCTTCTTATTATTCGTCCACATCAGCATACTAATTTTGGTGTCAACATCCGCCACTAGCCTCTCCGTGGCATCCAGGGGTTTAGGGGTGAGGGGACAGCCATCCTTAAGACTAGGTATCCACTTACTCTCCCATATTTTTGCCTTCAAGCCATTGCCAATGTTCCATCTTAATCCTTGATCTAAAATTTTCTTACTCTCCACCAAACTTGACCAAAAGGGAGAAGGGCAACGACCCTTATGAGCGCTCATGAAATCTTTTTTGGGGAAGTAAATTTCTTTTAGCATTTGAGCCCATAAGGAATTAGGGTTCTTAAGGAGGTGCCAAGCTTGTTTTGCTAAGAGAGCCAAATTAAAGCTCTTGAAATTTCAAAATCCAATTCCTCCTTCCGATTTAGGAATGCACAGAGACTCCCATTTCTTCCAACAGATCCTGTTTTTATCCACATCACCACCCCACCAAAATTTCCTGACCATCGCATCCAGCTTCGAGAAAAAATTGTTCGGGAGGAGGATGCAAGACATTATGTATCTAGGAATGGATTGGACGACCGAATTTATTAAAACTTCTCTTCCTCCGGAAGATAAAAGTTTTTGTTTCCAACCTTGTAACTTTCCTTGGACTCTATCTATTAAGAAAGAGAAGGTTTCCCTTCTAGAACGCCCCCACGATGATGGAAACCCCAAATATTTTGATTTAGGATCCAAAGGTTTGACGTTTAAGATTCCCTCGATGAGATGAAGGGTAGTAGAGCACGTATTTGAAGAGCACTGAAAACCAGATTTGTTGAAATTAATAAGCTGATCCGAGGCCCTTCCATATTCCTGTAAAATACTCAATACATTCAAACATTCTCTCCTGTCTGCCTTAAAAAATAAAATTGAATCGTCAGCAAAAAATAAAGGGGAGTGAGGAGGACAGGACCTAGTCACTTTGATGCCTGAGATTTCTTTTTTCCTCATAGCTAAGGACACCATTTTTGACAACACATCTTGAACAAGAAGAAAAAGGTAAGGATAAATAGGGTTACCTTGGCGGAGGCCACGGCTAGGATTGATATTGCAGATCTTGATTCCATTTACCACAATAGAGAAAGAGACCGAAGATACGCATTGCCAAATTAACTGAATCCACTTCTCGTTAAACCCCATTTTCCTCATTGTTGCAAAGATGAAGTCCCATTCCACCCTGTCATATGCCTTGTTAAGATCCAACTTAAGAACCAAATCCTCCTTCTTGCCCCGCTTCTTCCTTTTGAGATAGTGAAATACTTCTTGCGCCAAGATAATACTATCTTGAATGAGTCTATTAGGTACGAAGGCAGCTTGGTTCGGAGAAATAATTCGATTGAGGAAAGGCTTGAGTCTATTAGCAAGGGTCTTAGCAATGATTTTGTATTTGAAATTGCAAAGGCTTATGGGGCGA
The DNA here is from genome assembly GCA_949130495.1 of Sambucus nigra. Taxonomy (NCBI): domain Eukaryota; kingdom Viridiplantae; phylum Streptophyta; class Magnoliopsida; order Dipsacales; family Adoxaceae; genus Sambucus; species Sambucus nigra. Next base: position 306,015,109 of record OX422223.1, read on the forward strand.
AAATGGTTCAAGCTCTCGGGGTTGGGGGTTTTGGGGATCAAAACCAAATTTGTTCTATTCATTTCTTTGAGGATGAAATTACCGTTAAAAAAACCTCGTACAGCATTACACGTGTCAGGTACAACGATGTCCCAATACTCTTGGAAAAAGATCCCCGGAAATCCATCAGGACCGGGGGACTTGACAGCCCCAAGCTGTTTAACTGCTTTAAAGACTTCGCCATCAGTTATTGGTTTACACAGCGCCTCATTCATTTCCGAGGAAACCACCTGCTCCACACATTCCAGCACAGTGCCGTAATCTCTAGTGCCTTGGCTTTTGAAGATGGAAGAGAAGTGTTCAAATATTTCTGCATTTATCTCGACTTCATCCTTTAACCATCTCCCTTCCGAAGACAGCAGCCTATGTAAATTATTTTTTTAGCGTCGGATAACAGTGGTAGAGTGAAAGAACCTTATATTTTGGTCCCCATATTTCAACCAATTCACTTTGGATCTTTGATGCTAATACATCTCTTCCTTTTTTAGCTCCTCATCCATCTCAGTAAGAATAGCTTCTTCCACTACTTTGTTCTCTCTAGGTAAAGGTTGAGATTGTATATGAATAAGCTTGGAGTTCAAATTTTTGAGTTTCTCTTTGTTGTTACCAAAGTGTAATTTCTTCCACACTAATAAGTCTTTAGCAACCTTCTGGAGCTTGCAAGTGAGGATATACATTGATGATCCCCTATATTCAGCATCCCAGCCATCCCTTATGGTTTCCTCACATAAATGGGAACCGACCCACGTAGACTCGAATTTGAAAGTGCCTTTATTTTTCCTCCCGGAAGGGGTAAATTGCATTATGAGGGGACATTGGTCGGAGCCTCTAATGGATTCATGGGATAGTTGGGCATGCGGGAAATAATCCACAAAATCAGAAGTAGTAAGCACCCGATCTATCCGTTCTCTGATAAGCGCACCCCTTTCTCGACCGTTTCTCCATGTGAACTTGGGGCCATTGAAGCCAATATCCAGAAGGTTGCAGTCATAACATAGATCCTGGAGTTCCCTCGCTTTCCTTCCAATATTGTCATTTCCACCTTCCTTTTCCCAACTAGCTCCCACAATATTTAAGTCGCCTATAACCATCCAAGGAGAATCTATATCCGTTGCAATGGCTTTCAAACTTGACCACACTTTGCGTCTCTTTTCGTCAGACGGATCCGCATATACAAAGGAAGCCCTCCAATTTTTGTCATTGTCAGTGACACACTGGGTGTCAATGATGTTTTGATGAGAAGACATAACTTGGATGTCAATCTCACCATTCCACCAAAGAGCCAGCCCCCCAGCAATTCCAATGGGGTTGACATACCATTTATTTTGAAATTGAAATCTCCGTCTCAACTGTTCCAGTTTTTGCTGTTTATTTTTGGTTTCCATCAAGAATACGATGGATGGACGATAAGAGGTGATTATCTCCTTCAGAACGCGAACTGTCCGGGGTCGTCCCACTCCCTGACAGTTCCAGGAGATCATTAACATTGGTGATGTGGCTGTTTTGGGTCAGCCACCACCACCCTTTCAGCACTAGCATTCTTTCCAAGCCTTTCCTCAGAAAAGGATGCATTCTCCATCTTAATAAGAATATCCACCAAGCAGCTTTCATGGATATTTAATAGGAATTTAACTCCCCTCTTAGATACAAAAGAATCGATTAACTCATCAAGATTTATTTTTTTAAGAAATCATTTTTACTTGAGAACATTGATAGTCCATTTTATCTTTTTATATCAATGCAGAGGTAAGATTTTACTAACTTTAACTTTGAAATGCTTATTACGACCAAGGCAATCATAACAAGTATAGTCAAAACTATTTTATAAACAATTCAACCATTTAGAAAACAACAATTCATTCGTTTAAAATATTTTAACACTTCAACAAATTTTTAAACTTCTTTTGGTAAAGTTATTTTCAAAATTTGTAATTCTAAAAACAATTCATTTCTATCAATATCACAACTCGTGTCACGTGTTACAAAATTTTGAAGGTTAATATAAGAATTCCTCAAACTATTGTCATCTAAAGATCTTAACTTGATCAAATATAAAATAGTATCATTATGTTTTCATAAATTGTTAAGAAGTTATTCACTTTATAAGATTATAAGATTCTTTTGATGATTGTCGAATCTTGTCATTAGAATTCTCATCAAAATATATTTTCTATATAGTATATGTTTTTTCAAGAAATACAAGCTCAATTTCATTTCATTAGCAATATCTTTACGGCCCGTTTGGCAACCCAATTCCAATGCTTAGAATTAGAATTGGAAGGCCAATTTCAATTCCGTGAAATTAAAATTGGCCTTCCAACTACATTTTCATGGATTGGAGTTGGGTTGCCAAACAGACCCTTAATATCAATCATGGTGGACTCAAATTCGCTTTCTCTTTGATTTTCAAAATAAGAATCAAGTCCCTTTAAGTGACTCAAAGCAGCACCGTTATCTATGACTTTGAAAATGTTTGCTAACATTATTCTGCATTCAATACATTATACCAAATAATAATACAAAAAATAAAAAATATTATAAATATTTTCTTGTAAGTCATCGCAAAATATCTTCTCTTGTATTTAATTTAAGCTTATTTTTGAGTCAGCCAACTTATTTATTTTGGTCCTATTTTGATTGGACCATTTTCATTTATTTATTTTGGGTATATATTAAGCAGAATAAATTTTTATTTATTTATTTTAGGGTCTATTTTAATTGGATCAATCCAGTATCCCATCTCAAATTAATAGTTAATAATTAGAAACCAAATATTACAATAACTAACTTATTTTTGAAAATTTATTCTCATAAAAATTATGAATGTAGTTGGACGGCAAAACATTGAATAAAATCCTTACTCTCTCTTGAGTATTGTTGGCATGAGAAACTTAGAATTTATCGAACTTTATGTACTCTTTTAAAAACAATCTTTTAATTCAATTTGGAAAAACTAAAAAGCAAGACTATTAAAATGGAACAGAGGAGGGTTAGAGGAATATTAATCTTAAATGGTTTTTTGAAATTTTAAGTCATTAGGTGAATATGTTTTATTTCAATTATTACTATATAAAACTATAAATGGGATGGACATGGAATGAACCAATCTTTTAAAAGAAGAATACTGTTGATGTAAAAAACTAGATTACTCTAATTATTTAATCATAGATAAATAAATAAGACAAAAGATTTTAAAGTGGTTCAACCTTATATGAATGTCCTACATCCACTGTTATGTTATTGCTGAGTGTTTGGGAATTCTCGATTACAAGTGCTATCAAGAAATTCCCCTCCTTGGATGAGGGTGATACAAGGTATTTATAGCCCTTAGGCTGTACATGAAAGGGTGTTACATTAAATGATACACATATGAAAGGGTAATTCATTTAATGTTCTTCAAACGTGCGCGTCAAGATGATAAACATTCAATGAATAGTTGAACTGTTGATTATCTGGCAATTAATGCTGTGGTCGTGGTGCAGCTCGAACCGCCTTAGTTGCTCGTCGTCCAAATGTTCCTCGGAGCATTGAAGTTCCTCGGAGGATAAGAGTTCCTCGGAGGGTTGGTGTTCCTCGGAGTGAGTATGTTGGTCGGGGAAACAATCTTCCTCGTTGCTATTGTGCCACGTAGATTGACACGTGTCTTCTTATTATTCGTCCACATCAGCATACTAATTTTGGTGTCAACAGAAGCCCCCAATGTTTCATATTTCTAACTTTGAGGAGTATGGAACATTCTTTCTCGGTATATGGCGATATTAAAAGACCTTCCTGGGTTTTAGGAGCCTTATTTTAAATTTCCTTCCCAATTCATAGAATTCGCCTTTTTTTTGAATTTTTATGAGCGCTTCGATCTTCGTGCTCTTTTTGTCCTTTTAGCCGCCGGGAGCTCTATAGTTTCCCTTTTTAATAATTTCTTTCGCCATTTCCCCAGGCACAGTATTTAAACTTCCCAAGCAATCATACCATCCTCTACCTTTTCCAATTTTCTTGCTTTCGAATTCTCCATAGCTTTTCTTTCTCTTGTGCGTTCATCCTTATTTTCGTTCGTTGTCAACAGATCTCCATTCTTCCTGTAAGGTCCTCTTCTTTCTCCTTTTATTCACCATGGTTTATATTATTGAATCTATTAAAAAATTCCTTTCTGATTATTCCATTCCGTCTTGGGTAACTTTGGAGAATCTTCCTGAGCCCTTTGACTATTTTCGTTTGGCTGAGGGGCATTGGTTCCCCAGCCGCTTTATCGCTGAATGTGGATTTTCTTTTCCACCCAACCTTTATGCTTAGAATTCTGTCAACATTTCGATGTTGTTCGTGAAAAGTAGCCCCCAATATATGGAGAATAGTTAATGGGGTCCATAAGTTAAATCAAACTCATGGAACTCGTATAGGAATTCCTGAGATTATGTATTTCTATAGATGGACTGTTTTAGATAATGTTTATTATTTAAAAACTAGATTTTTGAATAGGGCTTTAGTAGTCAACCTCCCTGATGCTAACAGGGATTATTTTGAACATGGATTAGTTTTTAAAAATTGGCAACATGCTCCTTCAGTCGGAGACGACGTGTATGAAGGTCACAAATGCCCCCCATATGGCAATGGGATAGGTTATTTTCATTTTATTTTATTTTTGAAATTATGATTTCATCATGTTTGAATAAATGCATGATTGACATTTCAATTTATTTTTGTTTGCAGTTGACAGCAAGAGAAAAACTCCCAAAGAATCAGAAGTTAATATAAGGCAATTGAAACATATCTGGAGTTTGCATCAGAAAGTTGCAGACGAGCACATCATGTCTGCTTCATACTTGTTGCAGTATAGGAGCTATACGTCGTCCTTTACTACTCGTCCTGTGGTCAACATCAGTGATCCAGTGCAAATTCCTGAAGACTCTGATCCAGAATCTCATATTCCTTTGAGCTAAAAAATGGGCAAAAGAAGAGTTCCCGCTCTCTTCGAGGAGACTTCCTCTGCTAGAGATGGGAAGAAAAATAAGTTTGATGTCCAAAAAGGGACAAAGAATAAAGATGCCACCCCTCCTGTTGCTTCTCAAAAGGCTGTCGAGAAGCCCCTAGTGGCTCCTGTGCAGAAGGATGCACCTGTTGAAGTAATCACTATCTCACCAACCAAAAGTTCTTCTTTGGTTGAGGTTGTTGAAAAGGCACCGAGGAGATTGAGGAAATCCTCCTCGATCAGTATTTTTGGAGCCATTCCCCAGCTCCCAGCTGGTGGAGATGGTGTTTCAATCATTGTTCCTCCGAGCTCTACGATGAGCTTGGCAAAGTTTTCGCCCATTCCCGAGGTGCAAGGTACTGAAGAAGACCTTACTCGGGATATGGTTACTTCTCTGGTTACTCATCATCTTGCTTCAGTAAGTATCTATGCTTTGAGTTTTTCATATTTTCCTTTGTTATTTCCCATATTTGTTTCTGATATCGTTTCCCTTTTCTGATTACAGTTGACGAGCTGTTTTAATATAATCCTTAAAAAGGATGAAGCGATCAAAGCTTCTTGCTCCTCGTCCACTGTGGAAGGAGCACTGGAGAAAGCTATCAAATCTGTGAGTGAATCCCGTCAGAAGTATGACCAGGATAAAATTGAATGGGAGCAGAAGTTTGCTGCGTCTGATGCAGAGAAAGTACAACTGGGTAATAAGGTGAAGGATTTGGAGAGAGAGAATAAAGACTATGCCGAGAATATTTCCGGCTTTGGGGAGCTTTAGAATAAATTGAAATCAGCTGAAGAGCTGACCCTCCTGCGAGAAGTAAATCGTCAGAAGGCGGAGGTGGAGACCAAATTGAAGGCCACCGAGAATCTTATGTCCGAGAAGCTCTCCTCGGAAAAAATGAAGAGAAAAATAGCTGTGAAGAAGTCCTTCCGAACTGGTTGGGACAAAGGATGAGATAGGGGGGTAGCAGCGAAGATGACCCAGGTGAAGTATGGAAGTTTGAAATACTTCCATGATGGTTGGGTTGTGCCTTAGAGGAACTAAAGGTGAGCGAGGACTCCGAGCTATTTCAACAACATCTCCCCGGTCCTCCTCCAGTTATTCAAGATGAGGATGAAGACGAAGCTGCATGTGAATAATCCTCAATGATTGTGGGTGATCAGGTCCTTGTTCCACAACCCAACCAGACGGCCACCGAGGAGATTTCATCCTTGCCTGCTCCTCCAGAACAAGTCCCAGCTTCTACTAATCAGATCATCGTTCCTACCGAGCAACCAAGCTCCTCGTCCCAGCCTCCCGAGAAAGTCTTGGGAGACAAGGAAACGGTGTGAAGTTGTTCGGTACTCTCTTTCTGTTTTTCTTTTACTTATCCTCTGTATTCCAAACGATGTAATCTTGTTGATGATGTAATAAAATCACATATTTTTGTTCCTCTACATTATCGATGATCTGTTTGTTTTTATTTATTAACTCTTGCCTTCTCCTCTTTATTAGTTTATGGCTAGAATGGAACTGATATCTGCGCATGATACAAAGCTGATGTAGCAATGCCGTGAATATTATATGGCTGGTCACACAGATTTGAGCGTATTAGAAATTGCTGACATCATTGGCCATGATGCTTCAGAACAAGCAATTGAGGCTTATCAGTACCTAAAGGATTTACTTGACCGAGCTGTGGCCAACAACGTGGCCTACTATGACTTGATCGAGGAGCTTCATTGTACTTTAGAGGATCTTCAGAATCAGCACAATGAATCGAATGCCCTGCTGCATGAGGGGTATGAGGATAGGTATCAACAGCTTTCTTCTGATACATGCCCCAAAAAGATCATTGCTCGGTACGATATCAGGTAGAAGAACCTAAAAGGTGAAGTTGAGGCCTGCAGACAGATCGTCGAGCTGCTGGAACAAGAGAACAACAATTTGCAGAAAGAGTTAGCACAGTATAAGTCTGCAGCTTCATCTTCCACTGCCTTGGTACCAGTCTCCGACGAAGGGTTCTCATTCTTAGAGGTTGAGAATGACAAATTAAGGCAAGAATTGGATACTTTAAGAAGGTCTAGTATTTCTGCTACTGCTCGGGGACGAGGAAGAGGTTCTCGTGGGCGAGGAAGAGTTGCTCAGGATGTTAACGAGGAACGAAGCACTCCAGCTGCTCGGGGTCGATCAAGAACTCCTCGTAGTATTAAAGAAGCTCGTACTCTGTCAACATTAGAAACTCAAGCGTACTAGTTGAACGCAAAAGATCGGGCTTTGTCTGAAATGTCAAAGAAAATCCTAACTTTGGAAGATCAACTTACTGCGACGAAGTCTGCTTTACATACCAAGGACCTTTTTGCTAAAAACCTTCATGAACAATTGGATAGATTAACCTTCCAATTCCATAAATAGCCCAGGGAATTTTGTATGGGTGGATACAACGAAGCTCTAGTTCATTTAGATGCTCGTATCCAGAATGCCAATAATGAGGGTTATAAACAAGGCTGGCTGAATGCCTTATGTGTATTAAAGCTCGAGCAAGGACATTTTTTGTGGTACTACTACGAGCCTGGAGTTCTTGACTTTCCTGTGCCACCTTTCAAGTTGGACATGGAATGGATACCAGATCGTGCCATTCCTCGGAGCTTGATTGCGAATTATCTTGGTGACTATAACCTTCATTCTCAAATTGACGTATCTCGTCCCGAGCATCTCTTCGATACTCCTTCAGTAATGAATGTCAGAATGTTGAAGGACTTGAATTTTATCAATTCTCCTCAGACATTAAATGATCCTCCTGCTGGCGAGGAACCTGTATCGAAGGCTGAAGGGAAAAAACCAACAATATAGGATTTTCAATGTAATAGTTAGCACATATATGTAACTTGTAATTTATTTTGAATTTTAATGAAAGACTTTCATTTTCTGTTTGCAAATCTGTATTGCTATTATCTTGTGCCTATTAAACACTTTATATTTTTTCTTGCATAACAATATTGTATGGTTCATCGACCAAAATAAAATATCAGAAATGTTGCTCGATCACTTAATAATAAAGTAATGAGTAAAATAACTGCTTTAAAATTTTTCTAAACAACCAAGGTTGTTAAATTATGCTTGTCGACCAATTATGATTAGTGGGTTTTTATCTCCGACGAACCATACTTGGTAACTTTTTGTCTTTAAAATGTGTTCGACCAACCGAGGTCGATAAATTATCCTCGTCGACCAATTACAATTAGTGGTTTTTTATCCCCGACCAATTATATTTGGTTCATTTTGGAATATTTTGTTCTTCAAAGAACTTATTGTATTTTTCTGCAATAATCTTGCCTCCCGACCAACATAAATTGGCATTTGAGAGCATATTCGTTTCTTAATCAACCTAGAATGTCGTTTTAAGAATGTTGTTCTTGCCCTTTTACCAACCAAAGTTGGTCGTGGGTTTGAACTATTGCCTCCTAACCAAAGGAGTATATTTTGTTCTCGCCCTATTACCAACCGAAGTTGGTCGTGGGTCCAAACTGTTAGGTTCTTTCGAACTATCTTGTCCACAAGCTCTTTTACCAACCGAAGTTGATCACGCAAGTGTACGCCTCCTAACCAAAGGAGTATAATTTGTTCTCGCTATTTTACCAACCGAAGTTGATCACGCACGAACTATCAGGTTCTTTTGAACTATCTTGTCCACAAGCTCTTTTACCAACCGAAGTTGATCACGCAAGTGTACGCCTCCTAACCAAAGGAGTATAATTTGTTCTCGCTATTTTACCAACCGAAGTTGATCATGCTCGAACTATCAGGTTCTTTCGAACTATCTTGTCCACAAGCTCTTTTACCAACCGAAGTTGATCACGCAAGTGTACGCCTCCTAACCAAAGGAGTATAATTTGTTCTCGCTATTTTACCAACCGAAGTTGATCACGCTCGAACTATCAGTGTAGTGTATCACACTAGTATTCCCCGAAAAACTTGTAATAAAAGGAAGAAGATGGTGAAACATCATCGTTTTATTCATAATGAAGGAACTGCTTTACATTTTACATTACTGATAATACTTGCGTAGGTGTTCAGCATTCCATGCATTCTTAAATTCCTCTCCTTCTAGAGTTGTTATTCTGTAAGTTCCTGGTCGAACAACTTCTGTAACTCGGTAAGGTCCATGCCTGTTTGCTTCCAGCTTATTGTGCTTCTGAATGACCTACTTTAGCACATAATCCCCTTCTTTTAGGTCGCATTTCTTCACTCTCTTGTTGTAGAACAGAGCTGTGCGTTGTTGGTAAGTAGTATTCCTAATGACTGCCTCTTCTCTAACCTCCTCGAGCATATCCAAATCCAGTCTTCTCATTAAGTCGCTGACTGGGGAATTAAAATTCAACACTCTATGTGTTGGAAGACCCAACTCGGTAGGTATTACTGCTTTACTTCCAAATGCTAGCATATATAGGGATTCTCCCGTTGCTGCTCGGGGAGTTGTTCGGTAAGCCCACAAGACTGACTGTAGCTCGTTAATCCAATTAGCTTTATCTTCACTTAGCCTCTTCTTTAAACCATTTAGCAGTGTTCTGTTCGTCACCTCTGTTTGCCCATTGCTTTGAGGATGAACTGGTGCTGAATGGGTCTTCAGGATGTTTGATTGTTGACAATAAGCAGCAAACTCCTCGTTGTCGAATTGTGTTCCATGGTCTGTGATGAAGGCATGAGGGAGACCATATCGACAGATGATATTCTTCCACACAAATTGGTATACTTTCTCGTATGTCATATCAATAAGTGACTCAACTTCTACCCACTCGGTAAAATAATCCACTGCAACAACGAGGTACTTGAATCTTCCTCGGGTCGTTGGCAATGGTCCAACCAAATCAATTCCCCACATGGCGAATGCCCAAGGGGAAGTTATGGGTGTCAACAATGCTTGTGGAGTTCGTCGGATGGAGGAAAAGCATTGACACTTATCACATTTCTTGGCATAGGCTATACAATCAGCCCTCATCGTCGGCCAGTAGTACCCTTGCGTCATCACTCTTTGCAAAAGTGTCCGACCTGCTACATGAGCTCCACAGGACCCTTCATGTATCTCTTTAATTAACTCTTTCACCTCGGAAGGATGTACACATATTTGTAGTCCTGCCATAATACCTCGTCTATATAAAACACCATTAGTTAGTACATACCGAGCAGCTTTATACTTCAATTTCTTGGCAGCGAGTTTGTCATCTGGTTTTTCTCCATCCTCAATATATGCCCTTATGGGATCCATCCAAGATGGCCCTAAATCAAGGGTAATAATATTCATCGTCAGGTCTTCATCTATGCTCCGACTTTCTAATATTTCAATTGGTATCGTTTTTCGCATCTCGGTACGAGTAGCTGATGCTAGTCGGGCCAATGCGTCTGCTTGTGCATTTTCTATTCTTGGTATTCTGATCAACTGAATGGCATCAAACTCTGCCAGCAACTCCATCACCTTGGTATAATACTTGGCCATTAACTCTCCTTTAACTGTATATATTCCCAACATCTGATTCACAATTAACTGAGAATCACTAAATACCATTAGTTTTTGTACTTCCATAATCTTTGCTAAATTAAGACCTGCTATCATGCCCTCATACTCAGCCTCATTATTGGAGGCTTTGAATTGGAATCGCAGGGCATATTCCATGTCAATCTCGTCTGGGGTTTTCAAAACAAAACAATTCCTGCTCCACAACCTGTTGTACAAGATGACCCATCCACATATAATCTCCACGTAGGTATCTCGTCTTCAAATTTCTTATCTGACAAAGTTCCTCGGTGAAATATGTGTTGTTTCCTTTCAACTTCCTCTGATATTTTTCGCTCTTCGTCGACCATCTCTTCTCGCCCTTTTACCAACCAGAGTTGATATGGGTTTGAATTCGGTGATCTTTCTACATCCACAAGTCCTTTTACCAACCGGAGTTGGTCTGAACTTATGTCTGTTGGTCCTGTAACATCCACAGGCTGGTCTGCGAGTATCTTTTGTTCCTCGGGATTATCAGGGTACGTAAACTCTGCTATAAAATCTGCAACAGCTTGCCCTTTTAATGACGATCTGGGTTCATACACAATATCATATTCACCAAGCTCTATTGCCCAGTACATCAGTCTCCCCGATTTCTCTGGCTTATGAAGAGCTTGTCTTAGTGGCATGTCGGTATACACGATGATGGTATGGGCCTGGAAATATGGCCTGATTCTTCTACTTGCTTCAATTAATGCCAATGCCAATTTTTCTAACTTTGGGTACCTGATCTCTGCACCTCGGAAAGCCTTACTTGTGTAATAAATTGGCTTTTGGATTCCATTCTCCAATCTGATCAATGCCGAGCTGACCGCATTCTCCGATACTTCCAGGTATAAGTACAACTTTTCTCCCATTACTGGCCTGGACAACAGTGGAGGTGCTCCCAAGTATTTCTTCAAATCTTGAAAGGCTTTTTCACATTCTTCATTCCACTCGAAAGTTTTTCGAAGTGTTTTGAAGAATGGTAAACATCTATCAGTTGCTCGGGATACAAATCTGTTGAGCGCTGCAACTCGTCCTGTAAGACTCTGTACTTTTTTCTTCGTCGTTGGAGATCGCAGCCCTAAAAGAGCTTTGATCTTTTCTGGATTCTCCTCAATGCCTCGTTGGTTGACGATGTATCCGAGGAACATTCCTTCTCGTACTCCAAATGTGCACTTCGTCGGATTGAGCTTCATTTGATATTTATCCAGTTGATCAAAGGTCTGAGCTAAGTCAATAAGATGATCAACAGCTTTCTTGCTCTTTGTCAGCATATCGTTGACATAGACCTCCATATTGCAACTGATTTGTTAGGAAAAAACCTTGTTCATCAGCCGCTGGTATGTCGCTCCTGCATTTTTCAAACCAAAAGGCATAACATTATAACAATAAGTTCCCCTAGGGGTGATAAAAGAAGTACTTTCCCTGTCTTCAGGCTTCATTTTGATCTGGTTGTAGCCAGAGTAAGCATCCATGAAGCTGAGCAGCTCGTGTCTCGAAGTAGCATCCACTAGTTGATCAATTCTGGGTAATGGAAAGTGATCCTTTGGACATGCCTTGTTGAGATCAGTGAAATCAACACACATTCTCCATTTATTATTTTTCTTCTTCACCATCATTACATTTGCCAACCAGTCTGGATACTTCACATCTTCAATGAATTGGGCTTTCTGGAGCTTTTCGACCTCCTCTTGAATAACTTGATTCTTCTCGGGGCTAAATACCCTTCTTCTCCGCTTTACAGGCTTGATCTCCTTATTCACATTGAGCTCATGACATAAGAAGTTTGGATCTATTCCTGGCATGTCTTCATGACTCCACGCAAAAGTTTTCTTTCTGTTTCTCAAGAAAGTTATTAATTCCTGTTTTATTGAAGCATCCAACGATGAACCTATCTGGGTTACTCGTTCAGGGTGCTCGTCGTCCCGAATAACATTTTCTGTAGATTCCACCACCTGTCCTTTTACAAGTTGGGATTCATCTCTGGGATCAAGCGTTTCAATTTTTGTACCTTGCTCTACTGGGTAAGTAGTAGTCTTTTTCTTTGATTCTTCAAACTTTTCTTGTTCGGCAGATGAATAATAGCATTCCCGAGCTACTTTTTGGTCACCTTTTACAACTCCAACTCCGAAATTTGTTGAGAATTTTAATCACTGATGTACTGTAGATGGAATTGCTTCGAACTTCTTTAAACCAACTCTTCCCATGATGATGTTGTAGGCTGACTGCACATTCTTATCCATCATAAATAAGCGTATTCTCTCTGTTCGACAAGCAGGTCAAGTTCCAATGAATATATCCAACTTGATCGTTCCAAGTGGAAAAACTTTCTCGCCATCAAAACCCAGAAGGGGTCTGTGATAAGGTTCCAATTGAGATAATTTCAAATTTAAGCTATCAAAGCAAGAGTAGTACATGATGTCTACCGAACTACCATTATCTACCAGAACCTTTGAAATCACTACCTCTTTCATCCTCATTTTGATCACCAAAGGATCGTCGTGAGGATAAAGAATACCTTCCAGGTCATTTTTCCAAAAGCCAATGACGAGCTTATCTTTGTTTACTTTCCTCGGGCGATCTTCCTCCGCCAAATTTATTCGCTGAATGTATGAGCAAGCTTGGGTCTCTCCGAGGTAAGCCTTTATTTCTGTAGTAAGGTCTCCTCCTCCTGCATCTCCTCCTGTAATGACATTACAATCAAATGATCCAAAACGTATAGAAAATACCTCTCATTCTGGCTTCCTTGGTTTCTTGGGAAGGTCGGGGTCATCATCTGGATCATCTTCATGGTTTCTCTTCTTTTTCTCCTCTGCTCGACGAGGAGATCTAGACCTCTCTCTAGCTCGGTCGTTATTTTTTCTTTCACCTCCCCGATCAACATATTTTGCTAGCTTTCCTCTTCGGATGAGTGTTTCAATCTCGTTCTGAAGAGCTATGAAATTTTTAGTCATATGGCCATGATCTTTGTGGAACTCGCAATATTTGTCCCTGTTCCTCGCATCAGGATCTGACCTCAGTTTCTTTGGCCACTTTACTTCCTCACTATTCTTGATTTCTTCCAAAACATGATTAATACCCATTTTTAAGGGAGTGTAATTATCGAATTTCTTTAGGACTTCCCATGATGACTTATTATTTCTGGAACGTTTGTCGCCACCATTGCCCTTATGCTCTTTATTTTTAGACTTGTCGACGTCCACCTTGGTGTCTTTATCTATATTCTTCTTTGCAGCCATAGCTTCCTCGTCATTCATGATTTTGGTCGCTTTTGCCATTAACTCTGACATAGTTTTAGGTGGATATTTCGCCAAGGTGTAATACAACTTATTAGGCAACAATCCACTCATCAAGGCGGTGATTGCTGTCTTCTCCTCGTAATCTATAACTTCCAGCTTCTCGTTATTGAAACGGATTATGTAATCTCTTGTACTCTCACCAGATTTTTGTCTAACACATAGCAAGTGTGCTACTCGTTTTACTGGCTTTGCTCCAAAACAAAAATTACCGATGAACAACTCAGCCAACTGAAAGAAAGTTGAAATCTTTCCCCGAGGAAGATTGTTGTACCATATCTGGGCAGCTCCAGTAAGAGTTCGTGAGAAGGCTCTGCATCTCATCTCGTCAGGGACAGCTTAGATATCAGTGGCAGCTTGATATTGTTCTATATGAAGGACAAGATCTGTCTTTCCATCAAATTTAGGGGTCACTACTGGTGCTTTAAACTTTGACGGTGTAGGAAAATTCACAATGGCCTGGACAAAAGGTGTCCCTTGAACAAAAGTTCGTTGTAGGGGATTCTTCGCCCTAGCCATTTCTCCCAATCTATCCTCCAATCGCTGAAGGGATCCTTTCCATGCTTTATTTCCTTCCTCGGGCCTATTGGTTCGAGCAATGGATCGCTCTGAAGTAGCCTCTTGAGATTTATCTTGACGAGAAACTGGTCGAGATTGTGCTGATCCTTCTCTGAGATCAGATGGTTGTCGAAAACTCCTCGACATGGTCTTAGGTGGACTCCTATTCCTCCTAGGTCCTAATCGACTGAAAGGAGACACCCTACTCAGTCTTTCTAAGGCACTGGGTCTTTCTGGAGAGAGAGTGATACGTTGATCAGTATCTGTAGCCCTTATTGACGAAGTTCGCCAAGGTTGATAAGAGAAATCATCAGACTCTTCATTACGATATGACTCAGTACACCTGGATCTTGAAGAAAGTAAATAAGTTTGCCTTTGACCACTTAGCTGTCCTGAACGTGCAAGTGCATCGCCATGAAGGGTTTGTATAAGTTGCCTCATTGTGTCTTGCATGGCGGTTTGTCCTTGAGCCAGATTCGTCATAATTCCGGCCAGATCTGGAGGTGCAGAGGGATTTGGCGGATTTCCAGCATTTCCAGCATTTCGATTGCTAGATTCTGGATTATCCGCCATTGATGATGAATGATTTTTGGTGAAAAACGATAATTACAATCGCTTCCCACAGACGGCGCCAATCTGTTGATGTAAAAAACTAGATTACTCTAATTATTTAATCACAGATAAATAAATAAGACAAAAGATTTTAAAGTGGTTCAGCCTTATATAAATGGCCTACATCCACTGTTATGTTATTGCTGAGTGTTTGGGAATTCTCGATTACAAGTGCTATCAATAAATTCCCCTCCTTGGATGAGGGTGATACAAGGTATTTATAGCCCTTAGGCTGTACATGAAAGGGTGTTACATTAAATGATACACATATGAAAGGGTAATTCATTTAATGTTCTTCAAACGTGCGCGTCAAGATGATAAACATTCAATGAATAGTTGAACTGTTGATTATCTGGCAATTAATGCTATGGTCGAGGTGCAGCTCGAACCGCCTTAGTTGCTCGTCGTCCAAAATTTCCTCGGAGCATTGAAGTTTCTCGGAGGATAAGAGTTCCTCGGAGGGTTGGTGTTCCTCGGAGTGAGTATGTTGGTCGGGGAAACAATCTTCCTCGTTTCTATTGTGCCACGTAGATTGACACGTGTCTTCTTATTATTCGTCCACATCAGCATACTAATTTTGGTGTCAACAAATACCAATAATTCCTTGCACATAAATAATAACTCACGCCCTTAGCTAATGCAAATTATGGTAACATTTAAAGTATAAGTTTGAATGATAGAATAATTTTAAATATCTTTGTAACCTATCATCAAAATGCGACCGTGGCTCTTAGAGGCAAAAAATAAGGGGCATATACCAAATATTTCCTCAAACTTTTTTTAATACACGGTTAGTCCAACCCTTTTTATTTTGCAGTAAAAAGTTCTTCACCATGTCAAAAAGGCTTTACCATACCGCTGGCGCAGATCTTTAAAGATAAGAAAATAAGGAACTTCTTGGTACAAAATAAAAGGCTTGAACTAAATGTGTAATAAAAAATATTTGAGGAACTTTTTTATATTTGATCCAAAAAATAATCACTCCACCAGTTTTAACTATACTCTTCTTAAACTCCACTATTCAGAGCACTATGCTTAAGTTTTATGGGTTTTTTTTGTGACATCCGATACTAAACATGTGCGACTAGAAAATGTGGCACATTTTGAAGCGAAACACTACATCTCGCACTCGTATTGACCTGTGTTGCTCCACAAATGTTAGAACCAAACATGAGCAATATGAATGCGACACACTGACGTCGCAAAAAAGTTCTCATGTAATGAATTTGTGTATGCTGAAACTAATATTTCCTTGTGAAGCTATGTAAAAATTCCACTGTCCATGGCTTACCCTTTAACTTTTGAAAATGTCTCATTCGCTATGACTTACATAGTTCTACTTGCTCAAATGACTCATCCCATCTATTTGATTATAAATGAAGTTGAAGCAGTGTTTCGTAGTGATAACACAACAAAAGACCAAAAGAAAGAAAGAAAAAAAAACTGAGCGAACAATTAATGCTCCTTCCAAAGTAGACCATATCAACAGTTTCATTAGAAACAAACCTGGAACACTGCACTTTCATAAGAAACATACACAAGTAAAAACGTAGAGAAAGGTACCAGAAATACTTTAAATTCAGTAGTAACACTGTTGTCGAGCCTAGTAATCATCAGAGTCATAAACATCATCAGAACGGCCGTTGTCATCATCAAAATCCTCAGAACCGCCATTGTCATCAGAACCGTTATCATAGTTATCGTCGGAATCATTGTCTTCATGAAAATCATTTTCATCCGAACCATTGTCATAAGAATATTTTTCATCAGAGTAATTTTCATCAGAATCATTTGATTCATTTGTTATGATGTTGGTGTTACCATAGTTGTTATTGCCGAAAACAACATCTCGAATCCTTTCTTGATGGTAGTATTCAGGGTAAATTTCCAATCTTGGTTGTTGAAGACTTTGTGTACTCATCCCTCACACCAACACGTCGGTTGCCTCTCTCCACGTGTTGATCCCCACACGAAATCTTCTCCTTGGTGGTATGACGTTCATAACTGCTGCTATTCTTGTCCTCGCATCGGATCCTTGTTGTCCTCTCATAGGATTGTGGATTTACCCTGTTGTTCACTTGTAGGGATTTAGATCCCCCTTTAAGCTTTCTTGTCTTCACTCTAATTTTAGTTCAATATGCAAATTCAGTAGAAGAGACTTATTATTATGTGAAACTAACTTCACTATCAATATAGAGCAAGGTAAGAACTATTATAGTTTCATATTAACCAAACCACATTTTCTCAGAGCAGCTAGGATTACATGGAGTAAAATCGAATGGATGTTGAGCACAATATGATAATTATTTTACCAATTGCTTGTACCATTTTATGTTTGAGAAGAAAGAATTATCATTAGTAGGAGCAAGTTTTGGCCAAATACACAAAAGATAAGAATAATGTTACAGTTATTTACCTTATATATAATAAAAGACATTGGTAAATAACTCGAGAATACTTTTGCTCGACCTAGGAGACAAAGCATTAATTAGGAGATGAACATCAATATAACCATTTTGAATCAATATGTTGAACCATATATTTGAAAACAATTCACAATAAACTTTATTTCAGCGCCATCAGGGTATGAAAGGTGAACCTTTTTACTAGACATTAACACCTCTAACTAGTACCCTATGTATCAAGATTTTCTATTAAATATCAGCAAGTTTGTTTATAACCATTGCATTCAATAAAAGCCACATAATTGAATAACACTTTGAAATGAAATAGATGGATATGTAAGAACCTCTGTTATTGGGAGACTTGCTGATTAAGAGAAGTGTGTGTGTGAGTGAAAGTGTGCATGTTTAAGTGTGTGTGTGTGTCTGTGAGGTGTGTGAGAGAGCGAGTGTGTGTGTGGGTGCATGCATGTGTATGTGTGTGGGGTGTGTGTGTGAGAGAGAGTGCATGCATATGTGTGTGTGTGTGTGTGTGTGTGTGTGTGGTGTGTGTGTGAGAGAGTTTATGTGAGGTATTTTTATCTCACAATAAAAGTACTCTAGAATTCTAAAGAATATAAGATTCCCCCATTTAGAAGGAAAAAGAGAATTCATTTTTTGTGGAAATTCTAAATTCTAAGAATTCTAAGTTCTTCCAAAATTTTCAATCAAACATTGTAATTATAGATGAAGGAAACTCTAAGTTCCAAATTCAAGAATTCCTAAATTCTTTTTATAAACCTCGAACCAAACAAGCCCCTAGTGAGTACATTCTCATTGGTAGTAGCTATAATCTAGTAATTATCCACTCATTATGATACAATTTTTTCATTTGGAAAACAAACAATGGCATTAAGGAGGTTTAGGGTACACATCAGAAAGTATCATATATGAACACTAAAAGAAGCAAAACCAATAAATCAATGAAATAGAGATCTAGCAACCATGATTTAGTAGTTACTCATTAAACTTTTGATCATTGGTAAAGAATAATTCATTAGCAATCATGCTCTGATATTATCAAGGACATAACTTATCAAAAAAACGACATCACTAAGGGCAAAATTATAATTAAAAGAAATCCCAAATCATTATAACCACATTTGTCATATTGCTACAAATAAAAAAATCCAAACCACTCAAACAAAGATTACTCTTTCAAGTTGCATGAAAAAAAGTAATAATCATATAAAAGCAAACCTACATTGGTGAATAAGTCAAAATTTGGCCTAATTCTAGTAGTTATTTTTCCTTTATAAAATTAAGATGCTAAGAAATTCCTTTGCCTAAGGAATCTAACTAAATATGTTCATTGGTTGGGAAACAAACATGCATTTCACATTCAGACTTCATTTTTTTTTAAATGTACCCTAATTATACGATTTTGTGATTGCATGAAGATTAAACAGCATGGATTCATGACAAAACTATTTTTACACGATGTAACATTATGGTTTATATTCGGTATTATGATTGTCAAAACAGTCTTGACTAACATGTGGTATCAGAGCCTTCGGTTTTATAATCTCATGTTTTCCTTTAATTAAAATTTCTTTATAACTATTCTGATCTTCGATTTTTGCATCTGGAAATCTGAAAATTTTCTTTTTTGTTAAATCTGTAAATCTGGAATTTTTTCCTTTGATGAATTTGGAAATTATATTTTTGAAAAAATCTGGAAATCTGGAATTTTTGAGCAATCTGGTAATCATACGCTAATCTGGAATCGGTAATTCAAATTTTTTTATGTATGATATTAAGAACGAAATTGCTGCATACAGTCCTTAATTTTATGAAAAATGTCCCATTGTTGTTCAACCCCTTTCGTGTTATAAGAACCCTAATATGCTGTTAACATGATTTTATTATTTCAAGTTGTGTAAGCGTCCGGGAAAACACTTTTATTAATCATGATAAGAAAACGAATTTGTTTTTAAGATTGATTAAGTGAAAACTGTGATTTGACGCAAAACAGATTTTGGAAGAATATTTTTTTTGGCGCAATGAATAGTGTTTTCCGAAATTTTTGGTGTCCGATTGACTTGAAACTTGAAAGGTTGACTGGAAACATGCCAACGATCGAATTTCACCGCCTTCGGCTGTGATCTAATATGTTTTTCAGCAATCCAACTCCGTTAAGGCCCTCAAAATTCCATTTTTGCCATTTTAGGAAATAATCTCAGGGCTTATAACTCTTTACAGAAAATTGATGTTAACGTTCCGCAAAAAGTTTGGTTTTCTGGCATGTTTTACTTCGATTCTATGGTGAAAACTTATTTTTGCCATTTTTGGTAAAATTCATGTATTATGTATTTTTAGTATACCTGGGAAATTATGTTTTTGAGGCATTTAAGATGCTATAGTTATCCTTGTAATTACTTGTAAATTACGTATTATAGTTAATATTTAATGCATGATTTACTATATTTAAGTTGAAAAATGTAAGCAACTATTCATTTGAGTTAAGTCAAAGGCTAAACACAGGTTGCGATTGCATGTACGAATAATACACTTACATTCATTAAAGGTTTATTCTAATATCAGTTATAAAATTGGATTGAGGCGCAACACATGCTAATTTCTGAATTGAATAACATTAGAACTTATTTTATGAAAACAAAATAGTTGATATTAAGTCCATTAATCATGGTATTAAAGGTTTAGGCGACAAACATAGGTGCCAAAATTATGGGATCGTGATAAATGAATTATAGGGTAGTATATCTTTGCAATCTGAACATTATGTGATGATTAACACAGATTCCGTGATATTCAGATTGTAAATGAAATATGCCAAAAAATTTATTTAACAATTCAATATTCGACCCTTGTAATTTTTGTTGTACATTGTTATTAATTGCAGTTCCCCTTAACCTATATTCGCAAGCTCAGTCCTATTCCAAATTTGATGGAACTAATTTTTCTGAATGGCATGAGTAAATTGAGTTCAGCCAGGGGTTCTTGACCTAGACATGGAAATTATGTATGATGAACCCATAGCTATTACTGATGCCAGTAAGGAGGATGAAATTGCTGTCCATGAAGCATGGTCTCGATCCAATAGGCTGGCCCTTATGTTTATGAGAATGTGTGTTGCTGCTAACATTAAGATCTTCCTACCTGAAACTACGAAAGAGAAAGAGTATTTGAACAACATTAAGGAACGCTTTCGCACTGCTGATAAATCCCTTGCTGGGAAACTGATGGCTGAACTGACCACTATGAGGTTTGATCGTACTCAAACCATAAATGAGCACATTATAGATATGACCAATCTGGCTGCTAGACTTAGAGTTTTGGGCATGACAGTGGATGAGTCTTTTCTTGTCCAATTCGTCCTAAACTCCCTACCTCCTGAGTATGGGCCTTTCCAAATCAATTACAACACTATAAAAGATAAGTGGAATGTAAATGATTTGCAAAGCATGTTGGTACAGGACGAAGGAAGGCTTAAGCAACATAATGGCCATGTGACTAAGGGACAGGTGGAAAATCATACAGTCAAAGGAGCTGGTGTTAAGAAGAAGTTCAGCAAGGGCATTAAAAAAGGTCCTGGGCCATCTCATCAAGATGAACCATCAACTGCTGTTGTGAAGAAGGAAAATAACGACAAGTGTCACTTATATAAAAAGAAGGGCCATTTCAAAAGGGATTGTCATAAATGAAAGGCCTGGTTGGAGAAAAAGGGTAAGCCCTTTATTTATGTTTGTTCCTAATCAAACCTTATTAACGCTCCTTATAACACTTGGTGGATTGATTCCGGTTCTATGTGTCATGTTTCTAATTCGATGCAGGGCTTCACTTCGATCCGAAAAATAAATCCAAATGAGCATTTTCTCTACATGGGCAATAAAGCGAAGGCTAAAATAGAAGCTATTGAAGTCTTTCGCCTGATTTTAAGCATTGGATTTATTTTAGATTTGAAAGAAACTTTTTATGTTCCCACGGTTTTTAAGAACTTAATTTCTGTTTCCAAACTTGTTTAGACGGTTTTGCGATTGAATTTAAGTACAATGGTTTTGCTTTGATTAAAAATTCTAATAATGTTCGTTCTGGATTTTTATTAGATGATTTATATCAATTGAATCTTGAAAATAATTTTTCTAAAACCCTTGTGACCCTTCATCCTAATGTTGGTACGAAACGTACACTTAATGATGAAAAATCTGCTTATTTGTGGCATAAACGATTAGGGCACATATCCAGGCCGAGAATTGAAAGGCTCATTAAAAATGGAATACTTCATAACCTGTATTGGTCCAATTATGATGTATGTGTGGACTGTATTAAAGAAAATAGACCAAACATACAAAGAAAGGAGCCACAAGAAGCACCCAGCTACTTGAAATAATACATACAGACATATGTGGACCTTTTGATATTTCCATCCATTAGTGGAGAAAAATATTTCATCACCTTTATAGATGATTTTTCACGTTATTGCATTTTGTACATGTTGCATGATAAATCTCAGTTTGTGAACGTCGTTGAAATATACATTAAAAGTTGAGAGGAAACTAGGCAAAAAGGTGAAAATTATTAGGTCTGATAGAGGTGGTGAATATTATGGTAGATATGATGAGTCAGGGCAATGCCCTGGCCTATTTGCGCCCAATACACAATGCCAGGATCACCTTGGCAGAATGGTGTAGTTGAAAGGTGTAATCGTACCATTATAGAAATGGTTAGAAGTATGATAAATAGGACCCAATTGCTTACATTTTTTAGGACACATGCATTAAAGACCGTTGTACACATCTTAAATAGGGCTCCTAGTAAGTCAATTTTAAAACCCCCTTTTGAACTTTGGAAAGGATAGAAACTCAATTTAAGGTATTTACGTGTGTGGGGCTGCCCAGCGGAAGATAGAATCTATAACCCTCATGAAAATAAATTGAATCCTAGGACATTATCATGTCATTTTATTGGGTATCCAAAAAAGTTGAAGGGATATAGATTCTACTGTCTAAATCATATAGCTAGAATCATAGAAAGTGGAAATGCTAAATTCATTGAAGAAGGTGAAGTAAGTGGGAGTATAAAAGAAAGGGAGGTAATCATTCGAGAAGCCAGGGTACAAATTCCTATACCCAGATTTTATAACATACCTGTTGTTCCTAATGTAGTTATTGAACCGGTCATTGACCCAATCAATAATAATGAACAACAAGTGAATGATCAATCAACTGAATGAACACATACTGAGACTATAACTGATGAAACTTTTGAAGCACCACATGAAGTGCCATTAAGAAGATCTCAAAGAGAAAGGAGATCGAAAATTCCAGATGATATGTGGTATACCTTCAAAATACCGAATTTAACATAGGGAATATTAATGATTCAGTTTCTTATGAAAAAGCTGTAAATAGTGATGATTCCGATAAATGGATTGATGCCATGAATGAAGAAATAAAATCTATAAATGACAATAAAGTTTGGGAGTTGGTCGAATTGCCATAGGACAAAAATGAGTTGGGTACAAGCGGATCTTTAAGACCAAACTTGACTTAAAAGGCAATATCGGACGACGTAAAGCTAGACTTGTTGCCAAAGGTTTTAATTAACGAGAAGGCATTGATTATAATGAGATTTTCTCTCTAGTTTCAAAGAATGACTCATTAAGAATCATATTAGCATTGGTGGCTCATTATGATTTGGAGTTGCACCAAATGGACGTAAAAATAACTTCTCTAAATGGGAGTTTAGAAGAAAAAGTCTACATGGCACAACCACAAGGCTTCATAAAGGAAGGAAAGGAAAACATGGTCTCTATGTTAAAGAAGTCAATATATGGTCTAAAGCAAGCTTCTCGTCAATGGTACATTAAGTTCCACGATACCATTACATCCTTTGGGTTTAAGGAAAACACTGTTGATTGGTGCATATAGGTAAAGATCAGTGGGAGTAAGTTTACGTTTGTAGTAATATATGTTGATGACTTACTTATCGCCACCAGTGATCTGGGTTTATTAAGTGAAAGCAAGAAGTACATTTCTAAAAACTTTGAAATAAAAGATTTAGGTGAGGCGTCCGTCGTGATCGGGATAGATCACGATGAATGTTAGGATTGACTCGTAAAGCTTACATTAACAAAGTTTTAGAAAGATTTAGCATGCAAAGTTGCAATCCCATTGATGTTCCACTTCAGAAAGGGGATAAGTTCAACTTAAGTCAATGCCCTATAAGTGATTTAAAAAGGGAGCACATTAAAGGCATGCCTTATGCTTCGCTCGTATGGATCTTGTTATATGCACAAGTGTGCACTAGGCCGGATATCAATTTTTTAATTGGGTTGCTAGGAAGATATCAAAGCAATCCGTGGATTTACCATTGGAAAGATGCAAAGAAAGTGCTGAGGTACCTGCAAGGGACCAAGGATTACATGCTCACATATCGAAAGACTGATCACCTTGAGGTGATTTGTTATTCAGACTCAGATTTTTGGGGATGCCTTGATAGTAGGAAGAGCACTTTGGGTTATGTATTCCTTATGACTAGAGGAGCTGTCTCATGCAAAAGTTCTAAGCAAAACGTCATTGCATCATCTACTATGGAGGTTGAATACATAGCTTGCTTCGAAGCTACAAATCATGGATTATGGCTACGAAACTTTATTTCAGGACTTAGAATTATGGGGTCAATATCTAAGCCACTGAAAATTTATTGTGATAATGTCATAGCAGTCTTCATCTCGAAAAACGATAGGTATACTAAGGCTACTGAGCATATTGAGATGAAATACCTATCAGCTAAAGAAGAAGGTCAAAAATAAAGAGTGTCAATTGATCACATTAGTACGCGTGATAACAT
Organism: Sambucus nigra; assembly: GCA_949130495.1. Taxonomy (NCBI): domain Eukaryota; kingdom Viridiplantae; phylum Streptophyta; class Magnoliopsida; order Dipsacales; family Adoxaceae; genus Sambucus; species Sambucus nigra. The sequence goes on from OX422223.1 coordinate 306,039,338, forward strand.
AGCAGATCCTCTTACGAAAGGACTATCTTCGAAGAACTTTATGGAACATGTCAAAGAGATGGGTCTCGATTAGTTAGATTATGATTGCTATTTTGGCTTAGTTGTTTGACACTATTACTTGAATTTAATAAAAGTGTTTCTGATTTCTATTATTTCTATCTTTTCTGAATGCATGCATATAATTATGAATTATTCTTGACATAAATAGTCCTTATTCAAAAGGACATAATGAGGCCATTATGATACCCAATATTAAAGGCTCAGTTGAATGAAACATTGGTGTTGTGGTACATGGAAGGAACCATGCTTTTGAATAACAAGGAACCGCCATGACTCGCATCAGTGAATCATTTGATTTAGCAAACCAAATTTATCAATGATTGTGCACCTTATGATACCTAATCTAATTATATGAATTATTAAGAACAAGTGGGACAATGTTGGAAATTAATGTTAAGTGACGAAATTAATTATTTAATTTCAATTGTATTAAATTCTGAATTTCCTATTTATGTGGTCTTGATAAATGTTAGATAATTAATTAGGAATGTGATAAATAAAGATATTAAAAGATTGGGTAAATCTTATCTGTTAGTCACCTGATGGTTAGTGGCATTAGCGGGAGACTTGAAAAGAGTCCCACCTCCACTAGGATTTCAACCCTCTTCCCCTTATAAATAGAGACCTCTTCACCATCTAGATTCATCTCATAACACACTGTTTTTAAGGAGGGAGAGAAAATACAAAATTCTCATTATTCGTATTTTATCACAAATATTCTGGGCACATAAAAGAGTAATTCTGGGCTATTCAAGAAGGGATTCAAAGAAAGATTTGACAGGAGCATTTAAGTCATCTTATTCCAATAAATTGCAATGGACAAAGGTTAGTTTTGATCATAGTTATAAAGAACTTACAATTTTGTGATTGCATGAAGATTAAACATCCTGGATTCATGAAAAACTATTTTTTACACGATGTAACATAATGGTTTATATTCGGTATTATGATTGTCAAAACAGTCTTGACTAACATAGCTATGTTTTAAAAAACACATTGGTTACATGAGGTACATTTAAAATACCAACTAATATATTTCTACAACTTAAGAAGTTTCATTATCTATGGTTTGTTCTACCCACATTACACACAAAAAAATACTAATAACTAGAAGGGTAAACTCACATAAAATAGAAACATGCTTAGATAATCAAAACCCATGTAGTGCAATAAATAAAATTCCAGTTACACACAATACATGAAAACAGAGTCCATATAATCTGAACATTTGGTATATAATAGAAATGAGGTGTATTATTTATCATCAAACGTATTACCAACTGTTGCTTGTTATTTATGCTAGTGAGGGTTATAAACTAGCAGAGATTATAGATTTAATAAACTAAAAACCAAATATAGATTAAAGAGAGAGAAAAAAGGATATTTGGCGGTATTTACAGAGTCTGTTGGTGGTGGCTCTGGGAAGGAAGTGGATAAACTTGACCAAGAGGGAAAAGAACTTCGCCTTTTGCTTCATCTTCACTTTTTTATGAATGAAAATTTTGGTTGAAGTGTTTGATTGGTGTCTTTAGAGTATACAAAATTACCTCTAGAGTTTAGTGGGTTATTTTAAGGTCTTATTATATACAGGTCTTATAAGAATAAAAATGTTTTAATTAAGTTCTATTGACTTTTTAACTATTAAATAAGTTATATTACTAATTTTTTGAGAATTTTTTTTCCATAATTTTACCTATTTAAATCTAACCATCTGTAACTTACTAAGAAAATTACATAAGTTGTTAAACTTTTTTTTCGTCCTATTTTTATTTTCAAATGATCAAAATTATTGATTGACAAATCCGTTTTTCGCAAAATTACTATTTTTGAAATCTCCTCGCCGAGATCTATCAAACAAGATCCATGAAGCCTATACAATTTCCAAGAAAAAAATTATGCATACAATAAACTTTACTTTATGTATCAGAAAATTAAATAGTTTTATATCTGTGATATTTTTACAAACAGTAACATTTACCGTGCTAATATTACACAGATAGTAAAATTTACTCTATTCACAAAAAAATGAAATCCATATATTTATCAAACAAGATCCATAGAGTACATAATATTTCAATGAAAAAAATTACATAGGGAGTAATATTTTCTGTGTAAACCTTTAAAAATAAAATTAATTAATGGTTGAATAGTCAACGGGACTTAATTAAAAAAAAATCCCCAAATAGGAATTATATATAATAATATATACTAACTAGATTGTCACATTTGTTGTTATTATTAAACAATAATACAAAAAAATTGATTAAATAAGCAGGTTAATTAATCAATATATATATATAACAATTGGTTAAATAAGCAGGTTATATATATATATATATATAGACACCTATTTTTAGTTTAACCCCTTTAGTCGCTCAAACACTCATTTATCCATTATTCTCTTATTTTTAAAGGTCCGCACCAGTGGCATCCAATGCCACCCTTACTTACCCCAAACCGGAGATCCGATAGATTCAATCCCCATCTATTCAATATTCTCTTATTATTAAAAGTCCATGCTAGCGACACCCCATGCTACCCCAAGCCGGAGCTCTGATGAAGATCGTTGGATCTCCGACAATAGGGGTGGGAATTGGGTGTCACTAGCACGGACATCTAAAAATAAGAGAATATTGAGAAAAAAAAGTTTGGATCCACCGAAGCTCCCGTTTGGGATGAGTATGGGTAGCATGGGGTGCCGCTGGCACGGACATTAAAAAATAAGAGAATATTGGATAAATGAGTGTTTGAGGGACTAAATAGGTTAGACGAAAAGTAGGTATCTTTCTTACAATATATATATACTAGTACATGCCCGTGCCTGAAGGCACAGTTCAAACTTGGTAAAAAACGTAACACGTTCTTGCGACATGAATGGTACATGCACACCCCATGGGAAAGTAGTTTTTTACCGACTACAAATCCAAAAAATTGCATCAACTAAGACTTGTAATCTTCAAAATTCTACAAAATAAAACTTCAAAGTGATGGACTACACTTTTCTATAAGACTATCTGCTCTTTTAAACCATGCAAGAGGCTATGCACAAACTCTCCCCAAACAAACTGTAGAATTTAACATAATGTGTTAATAAGATTGTAATGGAGAAGAATTGGACATGATGCGAAGAAATGTATAGTTGACACGTCGGATGACTGAAGTACAGGATTCAAAAGAAACATTGAAAACGTACAAATAAATATTGACTATGAATACGGGAAGTCTTTTCAACTCCTACCAATCGCATAGTCCATTCTCGAGTCAAGTCCTTTAAAGCTCAATCCTAAGATCAATACAACATTCCCGATTGAAGCTCACACCTAATGTAGGCTCAAGTCCAAACATCAAAGACCTGAAGTATATAACCCCTGCAAAAAAAATACACACATGTAAATTCCAAAAGAATCAAATTGTTTAATGCTAGATTTGATAAAAGAGGCCATAAAGATAATGTCCCTTGTTTTGGACCTAGTAGTAAATTCCAAAAGAATCAAATTGTTTAATGCTAGATTTGATAAAAGAGGCCATAAAGATAATGTCCCTTGTTTTGGACCTAGTATGAACACATGCTAAAAAAAATTGGGCAGCATTTCCCTTGTTTATACGACTTTCCACCCTGTTTAAGAAATAAAAACTGCTCCCAACAAAATACTAAAAGTCCTAATAAAAAATTTGTTAAAACAAAATCAAGGAAAACAGTCCTTTCGGCGCTAAGGTTTGCGATGTCTGACGACAACAGTGGTCATGACCTTCCTACGGAGATCAGGCTTACCCTTTTTTTATGGTGGCCACCACCATATCACCTTCACGTGCTTCAACTTGTTCAATCTTCCCTAGATCCCTTCACTAATATCATATACAAATTCTTATCCCCGATGTTATCCGCATAATTTACAGTTGCTGCCCAAGGTTTCCCCATCTATTCCTCCTGAAGCATGTCGAGTTCTACTTTCGCAGCTGAAGCCTCAAATCTAGATTGTTCCTTCATACATAAGACCAATTAAAATTAGGGAAGAATGAGGAGAGAAACATCAAAATAACATAACATGTCATTTGGAGTTGCCACGTGATCATATAGATAACGGAACTATTGAATAAAAGATAAAATTTATTAGTTATTTTTCATTAAATGGAACTAAAAATATGCATTAATTACAAACTACTCGGTTGGCCACATTTATAGCAAAACAAAACACGATTTGATCGACATAAAAAATACCTGCAGTAATTCCTCACCTGTAGTAACATGAAAATCTCAACAATGCAGAGGCAAATAAACTCGGCATCAGATCCTCACCTGTGTAGCAACCCCGAGTGTATTGTATATCAGTCACAATTAAGCCAAATTCTCAAATAATGAGCTTGGAAACAAAAAACGTAGAATTTATACGTAGTATACCTTCATGTGAATCAACTGTATGGACTTTTGGGGGAATCTCAGAATTTTCTTGTAATTGCTTAGTAAAGATGTTGGTCTGGACTTTTTAGTGAACTCCCAATCAGTCTGTGTAGAGAAATCTCTGTTATTGTGAATCGACATGGTTTATCTACGTCTAGAGTATGGACCTCTGTGACATCAACACAATCAATCGAAAGAGTCGGGAATGGAGTACCTTGAAAATAAGAAAAGATAAGACAATATAATTCAATACCATGCAAATAAGATAAGTAATGTTGTGGATGAATATGGTACAATTTTGGTTGTAAACATACTCAGAGAGATGCCAACAATACATTGGGTGAGGATTTTAGGAATACTTTAATAGAATATATGTATACACAAACCTAAAAGTCGTGAACTGTACGCCTGATAGAAAATCACCAAAAGTATTTGAAGAAACTCTTAGTGGGTTAGTTTTGTTTGCCATTAAGTATACACAAACATTGAAAGGAGAGTAACAGAAGATGCACATGTTTCTGCAATTTGCACCTTAGTTGCATTAATTTAGAGGTGTTCAGGCGACTTCAAGAGGTTCTGGGTCACCACAATTGGCCTGAATATTCTAAAACTGATTCTTTTTTGGTTCATCCTCAGTTGGCTCGATCAATGCACAATTTTTCGCTGCATTTTCAGTAGCAACTAATGTGCATAATGTGCATTTTTACAACAATTTTCAGCAGCAACTAATGTGAATTTTCAGCAGCAATGTGCATTTTCAGCAGCAACTAATGTCCCCAATCTCCCAAACTGACTGCGATCTAGTAAACACAAATATAAGTTTGCAGAAATATAAGTTTGTTCAATTTCCAAATGAATACTATAGTAAACACAAACATAAGTTTGCAGAAATAAGAAGTCCCATCCATTGCACAGAAAATTCCCTCAAAGTCAGATCTTTGATACGGCAACAATAGATCCAAAGCTGCCTTCCTTTGTTCAATTGTAAATGCCATTGTCATCTTCCTCATAGCCTTTATCCTCGCATCTGAAGCAAAGAACTGAAAGACCCCAATGATGAACAGCTAAAGAGCTCTTATAATCAATACAACATAATATTGACTAAAGGAAATACAAAATATATCACTTAGAGTCCGGGTCATAATTTAGAAAATATATCACTTAAAGTCCGGGTCTTAAATTAGAAAATAATATAGAATGTAGCTTTATTTCAAACACATAAATAAGTTTGCAGAAATAATAGTTTTGTTTCAAATTAGAAGTTTGATTAAATGATATGCACATAATAGGAGTTTGATAAAATGTTGAGTTTGCCCTTATGAACTACACACTTTATTTTGTAATAATAGTTTTTAGGCCATACCCCCTATGGACTCTCTCCCCAGGCCTGCCCAACTCACCACGCACCTCCCCTACACCGCTTGCTCACTATTGAACATTAAATATAAAACACATTAGCATCCATTCTATAATATAAAACACATTGCGTACTTCCATTGTAGCATTATCTATCCAAGCTACCAGAACTAATATATAATCAAAAAGGTATAGAACTACTAAATACTCAAAGGAATCAGAGAAATCAAAACCAACACACAGTTCAATTCAAAAAGATATTCGTAATGAAGCAAATGAGCTTCTTAGAATCAGAGATTACCTTTTCACAGAATTGGCTCAGAAGGCAGGCCAACCGGCTAATAAGATTCACGAAGACTTGGGTCAAATGAAAAGGATCAACGCATAGAAAGCTCTGCAATATGTCTTGGGCCTCCGAGTCAGCTAGGATCTTGGCCTTCGGTGCTACTTCGAACTGGGCCTCAACTTCGGCTTCGGCTTCGGCTTGGGCTTCAGCCATGGCCTTGGCCTCAAACACCAACACTTGAGTTCATTGCTTTTATCCCTATAAAAAATGTCACCTGGAAACACAGTACGCTAAAGAGTAAGTCAGTGTTGCTAATATAATAGAAAGACAGTGTTGCATATCAACTCTTTGTAACCATTTAGTAAGGCTCAAGTTTCAATATTTTAACATAATGAGTAAGAAAATACTACTAATAGAATTCTAACATAATGAGTAAGACAATGTGGCTATAAATTGAAACATGGGATGCTATAAATTGAAACACAGTGCTTCTGATTAAGGAATTGAGTATACGGAATGGCTTGAAGCAGAGTTCAAACTTTGCAAAAAATATAACACATTCTTGCGACATGATTGGTATATGCACATCATGTGTCAAGTAGTTTTTTACCTACTACAAATAAAAAATACTGTGTCAACTAAGACTTGTAATCATATATTTTATTATAACACACAAACTAAACAAAACAAAGATAAAGTTGAAAACTGAAAAATGTTGAAGCTTCAACCTGGGATGAGGAACAGAAGCATTGCACAACAAACTGAAAAATTGCAAAAAATAAAAAATGAAAAACGATAGTGTTACATGAAGATTAAAATAAATCAAACACCCAAATGAAAAGCAACTATAGAGAAAATAGATAAAGAGATAAGGAAGGTATATATCAAATACCAACCAAGCCATGAGCATACTTCAAGGTCATGAAACCAAATTGGACTCCGACAAAACGTCTGCATAAAAAGAGGATAAATATGTTAGTTACTGTGAGGAGCTTCCTGTTTTAGATTGAATCCAAATAAGTTGAATCCATAAATATGTTTACTGTGAGTATATTATAATCAGTGTTGCTGATTTTGAGTTTCATTTGGTACTGATTTTGATGTGGCCTAAACAGTGCTGCTGAATGGGTTATCAGTGCAGCTGATTTTGAGTTTCATTTGGTGATCAGGCTGAACCTGATACAAAGGCAAAAAAAGGATTGTTATCAGTTATGTAACAGTTACGCAACTCGTGTAACAAAAATTGGTTTTAGTTATTGATTTATCCGTTATCAAACTGGTGGTTAAAAATATTTTTTTATCATATGCGCATTACCAAGTAAATAACTGAAGTTTGATAATGAAAGAGGCATTGAAAACATGTATACCAAACTATAAATAATGCTCCAATCAAAAAATACCTACCAATATTTGACTTACTCAAAATTTATATGATGCCGCTGACCTCCCCCGCGGATGCCGCTGACCTGTTACACCAAAAAAGAAAAATGAGAAAGAAGTATATGAGACCAAGAGCCTAGGAATACTGGATATTAATCTTTAAAATGCAGCATAACAAAAGCAATATTTTGACTTACATACCTATAAGAGAACCTCCGGATATACAATATTTGTTGTTGAACTCTCCTCCCCGGAGGGTAGAAGGATAGAAATGCGGTCTGCACTTGTGCAACGTGATAATGCAACATACAACTGACCGTGACTGAACACGGGGGTGCGCAAGTCAATACCAACAAACTTTACAGATTGTCCTTGAGATTTGTTCATTGTCATTGCGTAGGCCAATTGGATCGGAAATTGTCGGCGAGTCATCTTGATAGGTATTTCATTAGAGGAGGGAGTTAAAGAGATTCTCGGAATGAAGACAGTTGTGCCAAACTTATCTCCAGTCAGGATTGTGGCCTCAATTACATGTTCAGACAACTTGGTAACAATCAAACGCGTGCCATTGCAAAGACCGTCTTTTGGCGCTATATTTCGTAGTAACATGATGGGACATCCCACTTTTAATTCCAACTTAAATAGAGGTAGCCCAGAAGGGTTCAAAGCATTTAAGAACTCATTAGGATACTGGTTAGTTATGCTCGGATTACTTTCATCCGGACATAATTTATCTGCTGCGTAGTATGTCACAGATTCTCCTGGAAAAACAGCTAGGGCAGCCATATTAATTGCATTTACATCATCATTGCGGGCTGAAAGAATCGTCCGTTCAGTTAGGTAAGAAGGCGTAACAATACCCTCCACATTCAACAACGGATATACGGCCCTCATCAACTCTTCAACATTCTGACAGCGGCGTAATGTTGAAGGCAGGAGCACAATTTCGTCAGGGCTTGAGCCAATCTGAAAAACAAAGATGTACTATTAGAACAATCTACATGAAATGCATAAATAAGTATTAATAAAGAACGTAATATTTTGAAAAAATTGTTATACCGTGGTCAAAACATTTGCAAATGCCGAAGTTTGGATGTCTGTAATGTCGAGACGCATGTTTGTGTCCAAGGTAAGAATTTTGACATCCTTCCAAAGAACTGATCGCCGTAATGATGCGCCGACAATTTCTTCGCGAACTGCTTTCGGAATGACGGGTAAGATTTGTCGAAAATCCCCCCCGAGAACAACAGTTATCCCCCCAAAAGGCTTTTGATTACTACATATATCTCGTAATGTTCGGTCAACCGCTTCAACACAAAACCGATGTTGCATTGGCACTTCATCCCAGATTATAAGTTTGGCTAGTTTAAACAACTCTGCTTGATTCGATTGCTTTGAAAACCCACAATTAGAATTTTCAAGGATGTCAAGCGGAATACAAAATGTTGAATGCGCTGTTCGACCGCCAACCAACAATAAGGAAGCAATGCCTGAAGAGGCAACCGTAATGACTACATGGCCGAGACTACGGCAAATTCCAGCAATTGTGTTATATAAAAAGGTCTTACCCGTTCCAGCCCCACCATTTAAAAAAAAGGTAGTACTTTTTCCTTCAAACACAGAAGTAGTAATGGCCGAGTAAGCACGTTGCTGCCCCGAATTAAGACAGTCTATTTTACATTGCACGTCCGCGGTATTTGTATCTGCTTGAAGTTGTCGATGCTCCCATATTAGCCGATTCTCTCCGGTGGTACTCCAATTTTTTAGAGGTAATGGCATTGGTGGAAAGTCGGTCAAACTTTTGCCAGACTCTTGTAGCAAATCGTTGAGAAGATACAATCCGTAATCATTGACCTCTGCATCAGTTGGAGAAGGAATTGCAAATGATCTACGGAGGCTGTGCGCGATATCGTCACATATGTATGATGAGAATTTATCCCATAGTAATTCTGGATTTATAGGGGAACATTAGGTGAGTATAACAGCGAAAAGTCGACGAAGTTGATATCCCGTTTGCATCACCGCGGCCTCTTGCAAGCACTGAACCCATTCATTGTCATCTTCTAAAAGTCCCAGTGCAACACATGCTGACTTGAAAGAATCATGCAAGACATTATTTACGGTCCGTAAGCACTCAAATGATCGAGGTCCTTTTACCACAGTAAGAAGCAATCTCAAATAAAACCTTTCTCCTGAGTTCGGGCTAGCAAAGTACATTCTACCAATTGCAAAACCCCCTTTTGAACTTCGCTTTGTCCATCTCTTAGATGCCTTGTCCCACCAATAGTGTTGTGGAAATTCTTGATAAGTGAAGGCCCGTGCTTCTTCGTTGGAAGCACAATATGCAAAAAAAGCGGTTAAAGAAGTCTCTTGAGTCGAACCTCGATGAATTATGTCATCCATCGACTCATTTGGATTGAAAACAACATGATGCATGCCTGGGAGGTGAAGATCCAATCGCGTAACGGATGGTTTCTCCTGATGCATTGGATTACCAAATATTCGCCAAGCCGCTTCGGGGGGGCCAATATACCTGGCATCTAAGTATTGCTGAATTTCATCAATGCCTCCTAAGACAATAGTGGTGCGATCAAATCCCTTGTATATATATTTGTGAATGTACTTGACGCATCTAAGCCCGGCACAAACTTCGACATTAATGTGGCAATTGAACATCCGACTTAAATGGGGATTATACGGCACAACATCTCGATTATCAACATGTTTCCCATTCCCAACAGTAAAGACTCGACCATCATTACGACGTCGATATACTGGGTACCCATCTTCATCCATAGTGGTAGTGTCACAAAACTCTCTCGGGTATTTCTTTGTGCATTTACCATGTTCCATACACGGGGCTCCAGGAGACCGAAATCCGCAAGGGACATGTACCATGCAACCCAAAATAGTTTCAAAAAGGGCGGGGTCTTCTTCTAAGCTAGGAAATTCTGCACAAACTATGTTATCAACTTGGGCAGTTGTTTTAATCTTGCTTGGACCATCAAGAAATATTAAGGCGTGCATGTGAGGTAAACCTCGTTTCTGAAATTCAATTGTGAAGACGTGAGCCACCTTCTTGCCAAGTACATGGTTATTTTCAATCTCCTTCATCAAGGTCTTCCTCTTTAGTTCAAATACACGCGCCACCAAGTCTGGACGAAGAAATGCATTTTCATTAGGCAACAATTCTTTGGTGATTTCTGGCCATTTCGAATTTGCGGTCATAGTGAGAAAAACATCGGGATGTTGGTTGTAACGCGTTATGGCCATAGAATCTTGATAAATATCAAACATATGTCTTGCACTACCGGTGAAAGAAGAAGGCAAAATCATTCGCCTACCAATATCATCTGGTTGTAAACCGTTTGACATACCATCATTGAGATCCATGTACAACTCTGCCCGAAGCCTTCCTTGATTGAGTCGGTAATAAGTTAATCGGTTTTGCTCTGTAGAAGCCCAAGCATCAACAATAAACTCTTGGAACAATTTCCCCCCTCTAAGGATTGTGGAGTACTCGGAGTCACGCTTGAACAATCGGTAGCCAAAATAATTTAATTGAGTTAAGCGATCATCCTGTTCTTCAAACCGTCGGACATCCCATAATTTCATTTCGGGGTGCCAACCAAGTTCACCGTGGGGAAACAATAAGACATAATGCAAAGGCAAATATGCTGGATGACACTCGTTAATTTGCATCAACTCATTGCCGCCTTTGAGCCGAACAATAATATCACGCATGCCACTAATGTTAAAACCGTCCCCCGGTAAAATAACAGCAATCTCTTCAGACGATGGCAAGTTATACGTTCGACGGTCCTTTGAAGAACTATAATGAAGATAAGCAGTTAAGTCTTGCCCCATTTTATCCATTTGATCCAAAATAGAGAAGGCTTCACGGTATTTATGAGTGAATTCATTATTCAACAACAAACACTGCTGTATGGTGTTAAGGACATCCCTCCTCAAATGTGGATTCCTATGGTGTCGAATATCTAAAGCTGCACCTGGATCATAAATGTACAATTGAGCATATGTGGCATTTAATTCATGACCCTCATCCGGCAATAAGGATCCCGTGCGATGGCGTAGCTCACCATGTATTGTAAAACTCGTGGGACCCCTCCCTGGGAGGACTCGATCATCCATTCGCACACCTAAACTTGTAAATGCATTGGCTGCATTATACTCTCTTATGTAAGCACGAAAAGACCTAGATTGGTCATCATTGCCATCAAAAAGAAGCTTTATTTCAGCAGGGGGTTCCCTAAGGGCAGGCAGTCTGATTTGGCCTTGTAGACAACACTTCCCAAACAACGGTCGTATCATAGATGAAGTTGTTAACCTTTCAGCCATCCAGTGCAAGGCATTACAATGAGGGCATTTAACATTCATAGGTCCCAACTCGTGTCTTTCAGATAAAAGTCTAGCCCGTCCTGCTCTTCTACAACCCACCTGGTATGTGATGACTTGCCTCCTTGACCTGAAATGGAGAAAGAAAGAAAGAACTTGAGTCAAGACTATCTCAAATAGGCATTGGCCTTAAAATATCAAAGTAAATAGGATGTTATACCGAGTTATAGAAGGAAGCACGGATACTCTTGATGATCCAGTCGAGGCATTGTTCACCAAATCTGTCAGTGGTGGCGTAGTAAAAGAATGTGAATCTTCAAACACACTCCCAATGTGTTCATGGTTGGGATCAGAAATGATAGTAGCATCAAAATCTACGCTCAAATTTCTAGGAAGAATAGCAGGGGGCAAAACATCAGTGTCGCGGGACTGCTGCATAACTCGGCAGCATTGTTGTGGTGGGGTGGGCGGCAACGTAAGAGTCGGGGGAGTAGGAGGCCTTAGAGTTATTGCACGTGACCGATTTGATGGTGTTGAGCGAGTCGAAGTGTGTAGTTGATTAGGACAGCTAGTGGGATCAAGTTGCAACCTCTGCGATCTTTCTCGATTACGTCGTTGTCTTTGAGCAAATGCACGGGAACTAATGGGTGGGAAGTCCTGGCACGTTGAGTAAAATTAATTAGAAGATAAGAAAATAATGCATTTGATAAATGAAGGAAATGGGGAAGAATTTTTACAGTTGGAGGATCAATTGTAAGGCCAAGGTCTGATAACGGGGTGCTATCACGAAGAGGGCAGCACTGTTGTAGAGGGGTGTGCAGTAATGTAGAAGTGGATGGCGTAGGTTGTTGTGGGGTTACCCAGACATTAGTGCTCGTCGAAGTGGATGATTGATTAGAACAATTACTGGGATTAAGCGGCAACCTTTGTGCCCTTTCTCGATCACGTCGTAGTCTTTGAGCCAATGCACGGGCTGAAGTGGGAGGGAAGTCCTGGCACGTTGAGTAAAGTGGAGTAGAAATGTAAGCAAACAATAAATTATTAAATAATGAAAAGAAAATGCAAAATAAAAAATAACACACCGTGGTGGGGGGTTCGTTTTCTTTCCCTTTCCCTTTCCCTTTCCCTTTCTCTTTATCCCAAAGTTGCTCCGTTCGTTTTCTCTTCTGAAAAAAAAAAATAATTAATGTAAAGAGTTGGGTAGCAAAAGTAAAATTTGTCGTGGCAAAATGTAGCAGAAGTAAAATTTACCTCTTTAAGAATCATCTCAAGTTCTGATTCATCGCGGATCACAATACCAGTGCTGACCCTACGCGCGCCTTGAATCTGTGAAAAAAATTAACGCAAATTCCATGAAAGCCCGTTGATATAATAACATAGGGAGGAAGTAGAAAGTATATTTTTCAGAGGGCAGGTTTTTTACTTACATTGGAAAATGTAGGCGGGTTATCCATATCCAAGTCAAGTCAACTAACCGGACCGTCCGTAGGTCCTATTAAAATCGTAAAATGAGATGTTAGGATTATTAGTACCTAAAGTGAGATGATTGGAATGTTAGTACCTAAAGCAATATTAAATATCTAAAGCAATATCTAAAGCAATATTAGTACCTAAAGCAATAGTAAAGCAATAATAGTACATAAAGCAATAATAAAGCAGTACTTAAAGCAATAATAAAGCAGTACCTAAAGCAATATTAAATATCTAAAGCAATATCTAAAATGATGCGAGGCGGGCCGACCGCGTGTGAGAGGCGTGAGCAGGGAAGAGTGTGAAATGATAGAGATGTGAGAGCGGCTAGGGCTTTTTTTGGGAAAGAAAATGAGGAGATCAATACCTCGTATAATTTCAATCACCCTTGATGTTACAGTATAGTAAGTTACATCTCTTTTAGAACCTTAAATCTAAAATACATAGAACCTCAAATTTGAAATTGAAACCATGGTTCTCAAGCACCTATCTACTTTAAACTTTAAAATAATTAGTATAAGAAAGCTCCGAATATGAAAAAACACTCTAACTAATCTGGAACACCAAAACTTAAATAGTTAGTTCAATGAGAAGAGATAGGGATTACCTTCCATGTGCTATGATAATAACTTGACACTTTTCCAACTCAAACAATAGTTAAATGATAAAAAAACATCACATGTGTTGATCCGTACACATACAATAAATAATAAAGTATAGTTGAATCCTTACCAATTGGGCCCTGACTTTTATGTCATATTCTTCTCGAATTGATTGTGGGCTTACCAAGCCAGTAGTAGCTCCTCATTCTGTATAAAAAGTGTTCAAGCTTGGTAATTGTTACTGTACTAATATTTTCACATAACAATTTATAGAAAGTGTTCAGATATGAAAAAAATACCTGTGAAATCAAATATTTAGGGGTGGATTGTGATATCAAATATTCTCAGCTAGATTGGACCTGCAAGAAAAACACAAAACAACCATTATTTCAAAAGAAAACCCAAATTTGAAACCCAAATTTCTAAATTTGAAACAAAAACCTAAATTTGAAATAGATTTTTACCTAATTTACCTAATTGCATTTACTTAAGAACATAAGATTTTTAATATAAATTTGAACAAAGTGAGATTACTATCAAACACATGGGCAGATTATCTAAAGAAGAACCAAACAAAAATCTGAGTAAGTACTTACCGACTTAGGGTGCCATAAACGACTTAGGGTGCCAAACAAAAATCTCAAGCGTATGACATCAATCGATCACGCAGCTAATGGATTCTGAAACTCATTTGCATAAATATCATCAGTATAGACAATGGTCAAAGTAATTGAATTGGATTCTGAAACTCATTCTGAAACTCATTCTGAAACTCATACAAAGCACCTCATTCTGAAACTCATACAAAGCTAATGGATTCTGAAACTCAAAATAATTGAAAGCACCTCAAAATAATTGAATTGCTAATGGATTCTGAAACTCATACAGTATAGACAACTCATACAGTATAGACAATTGAATTGCTAATGGATTCTGAAACTCATTCTGAAACTCATACAAAGCACCTCAAAATAATTGAATTGGAATATGAAACACCTATCTACTTTGAAACATCAAAATAATTAGAATATGAAACCTACAGATCTGGAAAAACAGTATAGACAATGGTCATAGGACTCATTACATGCTAATTGAATTGGGATTATAACAGTGTTTGAGCACGGTGAAAATTAAAGGTTGTTTAAATGGGTTGATTCTGTAAGAACCCGACGAATTTTTTTTCTTCTGAAATTGAGTCCTTGAAACAGCAAAAAAAACACCTTTATTTAATCAAAATCTTGTTAAACACGCAATGATTTCAAAGTACACACCTTTATTTAATCAGATTATGTTATAAACCATAAGACAATATATGCACACATGGGGACACTTGACCACACAGTAGACAGAGACATAGACGCTACCTTACTTGACTGCAATGAGAGGGGAATCAAAGTACACACCTGTATGTATATTTTTTGCAGTGTGTTTTTAAAACTTGTTTATTGTACAACTCTCATCTAGACAATAAAACATTTATGAAAACATGTGTCACCCAAGTTTTTGAGAAAGAAAACATCGGCTGAAACAATAAAACGTTTATGAAAACCAAACAATCCAACAAAAGAACCTATTATGACCTCACCTGCTTAGGGCAACTATATTGATGAAATTGGGATTTGAAAATTATGACCTCACCTGCTTAGGGCAACTATATTGTTTTGTGAAAATCTGCAAAACATTAGAACAACATTGGATCAGTAATACATTAACACTAAAGTAGTGGAACAATACCAAGACTGAGAGATCTACAAAACAAAGAGAGGGCATAATCCAGCCCCCTTTTAATTTTAACATTTATTCCCTCGCAAAAAAGATGAATGTATGACAAATTTCAGCTACAGACATTTCAGCAAAAAAAAAACATACAAAAGTGGATCCCTAAAATCGTCATTTCAGCTACAGAAATTTCAGCTACAAAAATTTCAGCAAGAATGTATGACAAATTTCCTTAACTCAACCCAAACCATTTGATGTCTTATTTTCAACATTTGAAACTTCAAGCCTAAAAACAAAAAGCAGAATACATGTGAAACCCAAACCATTTGAAAGCGAAAAGTGGATCCCTAAAATCGTAAACCTAAAATCGAAACGAACCCTAAAATCGGCCGCATTCAAAACTTACCCAATAGAAGAGGCGACGTGGAGAGAGTAGCGTCGGCGATGAGAGGGGTGCGACAGCGAGGGGAGAGGCATGGGCTAAAGCGCGGGAGAAGGTTTTGTGAGCATCTTTTGTTTGGGGTGCTGATGAGGATCGGGAGAAAGGTAGAATGAGAAGCACGGGTAGGGTTTAGCCAAATGTGTATAATGATCTCAACCCCTTGGATTGTACACGTGGCAAAATGTAGACCCTTAGATTTTTTTGATAAGATAAGATAAGATGGCACTATTCATAACACCATTGTCCTATATTATATATATATATATATATATATACACACACACTAGTGTGTGCCCGTGCCGATGACACGACGATAAATTAGCCTCGTGATAATTTTTTTTATTTAAAAAAGCTTTTTTTTTAATTTATTGTATTTTTAAAAATTATTTAAACAAATGTATGCTTAAAATCCCCCCCATGTTATAAGCCCAATTAGCCCATATTTAAAGCCCAATATATATATATATATATATATATATATAGATAGATAGATAGATAGATAATATATATATGGGTTTATACATTAATTGACCAATTTATTTTTCCAATTCCTTTGTTTTATTATTTAATACTAATAACAATTGTGATAACCCATTTAATATGTATTATTATATGTAATTCCTATTTTGAGATTTTTTTTAATTAAGTCTTCTTGACTATTCAACCTTTAATTAATTCTATTTTTAAAGGTGTTACACAGAAAATATTATTGTTTGTGTAATTTTTTCATTGAAATATTATGTACTCCATGGATCTTGTTTGATAAATGTATAGATTTAATTTTCTTGTGACCATAGTAAATGTTACTGTCTGTGTAATAACAAAGTAAATGTTACTGTTTGTGAAAATGTCATAAATATAAAACTATTTCATTTTTCGGTGCATACAATAAAGTTTACTGTCTGTGTAATTTTTTTCTTTGAAATTTTATAGGCTTTATGGATCTTGTTTGATAGATCTCGATGAGGAGATTTCAAAAATAGTAATTTGGTGAAAATTGAAATTGTCAATCAAAAGTTATGATCATTTGAAAATTAAAAATATGATGAAAAAAAGTTCAACCACTTATGTAACTTCTCCTGGAAGTTACAAGTGGTTGGTTTTTAAAGAGTAAAATTGTGGAAAAAAATTCCCCTAAAGTTAGGAATATGACATATTTAATGGTTGAAAAGTCAATATGACTTAGTTCAGAAAAGTTTATTCTTATGGGATCTATAGATAATAAACCCTACGTTTAATTTAGTATGTTTGGGTTTAATCTCAGTTTCAAAGATTTATTAGGCTCTCTTTCCATTTATTTTTTAAATTGTATTAAGTCATATAACCACCCAAAATCGTCCACAACCGTCTCTCTTCATTTTCGCATAGAATGACACTTGTCCCATAATTGTTAAACATGACCAACAACTAAAAATAAAAACACAGCAGTGACTACAAATGAATCTTTAAAAGTGGACTAAATACTTGCGATCCCTTTTTAATTTTGAATCTATTGTTTCAAAAGTTGTAATGTTAACCAACATGTTTTAAAAATCGTGAAATTTTAACCCTCGGCCAGATTTTTGTTAGGAGACTTAACAGAATGAATGTCATGAAGAAATATGGTTTTCAATCGTTCACTATATCAAGTCTCCTAAAAACATGTGATAGAGGGATAAAATTTAACTAATTTTGAAACATCATGTGTAAGGGACGAATGAAAAAAAGACTATAAGTCTCGAGTTCGAAATCCCCCAAAGGATACCAGATTTTAAGTAGGGCGTGTGCTAGGGTGGTTCTGGCACAACGCCCCCTTATCTAACTCGCAGGTGGAGGTTCACGGTTATCAAAAATATTATAATAATGAACAATAAAATAAAATTAACCCCAAACTTTAGGGTAAATCTTTGCCTTTTTCGTTTAAATAAAAAACTGACATCACTCTACCATGTAGAGTTGTTCTATAACTTTAGAGGAGTCTATAAGTATTAGTCAATTTTGAATTTGCAACTTTGATCATGCAAAACTCGAGATATCGTTTACCATAAAAGAAGGTTTAAATGTCTGATAAATGAGTAAGGAATATTCAATACTTTTTTTAATTAAATGTATTCAATGTTCTTTAATTTTAATGAAAGTTAAATTTGAATAACCATGAGGTAAATGAAATGGATGAGATGATGAAAGTCATAAGGGTCTAGTTGATATATTAAAAGCGGAAAAAGGAATGACTATCCTCAAAGACAAAGTGTGACGCCCCGATTCCGGGTCTAGGCCTACCTAAAGGCTTACCGGCACCCGAGTCGAGGTGTTAATGCGAAAAACCTTTTTACGTACTTTGATTTCATTTAATACATACTTGATTTATTGATTTTTGTCGAAAAAATATAATTCATTTTTTTTAATCAAATGGTGGTGATCTATTTAGATAGTATCATTTATGATTTCGATTTTCATAGAATAAATAACAATTGAATAAAGTCTACATCATCTTGTCTTATTTCAAACCAAATTTAAAATCCTACTAATTTTTTTATTTAGAGTACACATTTAAAATAAATAGTAAACAATGCTCTACTGGCGCGTAAATCATTCCTTGCCTCTCATAATTTCTTTCCTTTTATCTTTCCCTCAAGTACTTGGGGGTGGAAAATAGTGGGGTATGAGTGTGTGACACGACTTAAAAAGTGTTCTAAATTTTGTGCTTATCTAGGCTCAAGTCCAAGCCTATCGCTCAAGTAATAATCCTGGTAAGTCAGTGTCGAATCCATAGGGAAATAGGATGAGAAAATGGTGACAACGTTTGGATAGACAGAGAACCCTAACTTGACTCTAAAAGAAGTGAAAAGATGCTTTGAATGGGAGATTAATTATGAACTAAATGCAGATTTAAATTAAATAAACCTAAAATAAATGCTATTGAAGTGAAACTAGTCTATCTAACCTAAGAGCAGAGGACAATTATAAGGAGGAATTCACTACGAATGGAAACAATAGGTCGGGTTACAACCCCCCACACCCTAGTAATGCACCTCGTAGGATACTAGATTTCGGAATTAAAACTTTAAAAGAAATCGGTCTTTATTAATCCTAAACATTACATATATGAAGGAACGAAGCCCGCATCATACGAAATCAAAGGCAAGAATAAAGCGGTGTCACATTAACTAACACACGCGTTGCACTCTTAAGCATCTCGTTTACCTAGGGCAAACGAGATCAAAAGTCCTACGATGGTTGCGATAATTACGCAACACGATTCCTTTAAAATTTTAATTCAAAAATTTATTTCCAATTATGATGAATTACATTGGGTGGAGTTCATGCACCCCAACCCTTAAAAACTTAGTCGGACATAACTAAACTAAATAAAAACACAATTTTTTAAAAACAAAACATCATACTACATGGAGAATGGGGAAGAAGAACGTGCTGAATAAAAAAAATAACTAATCTAAGTAAAAATTGAAGGATTAAAGGAAAAATATTACTTGCATTAAAGAAAATCCAGAAATAAAACTTCAATCTTCACTCTTTTACAAAACTAGGGTTTTTTGTTACAAAACCCTTCTACTACTGCTGGAAACCTAATTTTGCGAACCCCTAATATTGTGTAAAACCCTTGAATAAATATTCTTCGAACTTTACAAGAGATTGAGACAAATAAACCTCTAAGAAAGAAAATGAAATTCTGAGAAAATCCAAAGCGGTCCGGATCGACGGGACTGGGCGGTCCGGATCGCTCCCTTATTCGAGTCAGGCATCTGCACAGGGGCGGTCCGGACCCTTTAATTTTAATAAGTATGGATTTATATTGTTTTTTATTCATAGATTTAGTTTCCAAATGGTCCAGATCTTTTATTTTTAATAGGTCCGGATCGCCTTTGAAATTCCTCTAGAACTTTTTTCTTGCCTTTCTTATCTTCAAATGGGCGTAACTTCTTCACCGTAGCTCGGATAAGGGTGCCGTTTTTTCCAGTGTTCTTGTAATTTAGATCTATTCAACTTATAGTTTTCTTCACTTCCGGAATAAGGATGAAAAATTACAAAAATGCCCTTGAACTTCCCATTTATTGGTTTCTTTCACTATTTCGAGTTCTCTTTCGCACTAACTTGCTTAAAATACCTGTAAAACTCATAAAAACACATAAGAGATACACACAACATGAAATAATTGCCAAAAAGGGTTAGTATCATAAATATGAGACAAATTCAAGCTATTTACACTGCACAGGAATATAAAAATATAAATGTGAAGAATTTATGCCTAATCAGTGTCCACCTAGTAGGATAAATTCTAAGAGTGTATTACGTACAAAGAGTATTTATATACAAAAAATGTATTTTAATAATTATGCAATTATTCTTCATTTAATTAGGTGTTCTCATGCAAGTTGTATAGTAATTATGCAATTGACATTTTATCTATGCACCTCGGGCGATGAGGCCACTCATACTTAATCTTTGTCACTATACTAACCGTATCCCGTTAATTTAACCATTAACGTAAAAGTTGTTTCATAAACTAGAATTTACATTATAAACGTCGTGCTCGAAATAATTTTTTCACTTGATTAATATGAGTATCAATCCATAAGTGTTCCATTTCACAGACTGTCATCATGTTGCAATATGCTCCTTATCAGTGGTCTGGGGTCTAAGCATTAAGTCACGCCCTTAAGCTTCAGATACTTCTTAAATTTTTCGATTACCTCTAAGTAATATTTTTTATGTCATTGTAAACCTTTTTTCCCTTATTTATTTCTTATCCACTTTTAGGTCATTTTCCTTTATTTCATTTTTATCAGTCGATGAGGCCAAACACCCAGAACGAGACTAGTCCCAAAACTTAATTTTGAAGTTTCACACTTTATTAAAAGTACGTTTTTATTTTTCATTAAACTTGGTATTTCATCTTTGAAAATAATTTTGTTTATCATATATTGTGAAACTTAACCTTTGAGTTCAAGTACCCATTTATACACTTTAATGCATTTTTCACCATTCACCCTCACTTATAAACTTACGTTTCATCCACCTTGCCAAAAATGCTTCTTTTCATCTTTAGTTTATAAAATATGATTTTTCAACACATAAAATCCAACTCTTTTAACTACAGTCCTATAGTTTGAAAAATAAGTCCATCTTTTTCATAAAACGACACTTTTGTACTAAAACATTAGTTTTGTCATTTCAAGATTTATATTTGAAACTTATTAACTTTGCAGATTATATCCTATTTCTTATCATTTTATGTCATCATATTACTCCATTTAAGATTAACTTTCCAAAACAATACTCATGTGTGAAAAGGTTACACTTTTTTGTAAAATCATACTTTTGACCTCAAAACTATACTTTTGACTTTTCAAGACTTGTATTATAATTGATAACTTTTCATGGTTACCCGTATTCCTTGTTTCACTTTGGGCCTTAACTTTTTAATATTACACATTTTAACACTTGTACCTTTACTTCTTTTACACTTAACACATATTTACTTTATTTTCTTCAACTTTCTCAAACTTCGTTCTCATGAATGGCATCATTTTATGTGAGCAAAATTCAGAAATTATCAAGTTTACCATTTTATATTTCAAAGCTCATTTTAACACACTCTGAACATACTTAACCCATTTATGCCAACTACATGTGTTTATGTTCATCAAAGTGAGGTTTTATGCCAATAAAACCCAATATATGCACCATACTATAAGTCCAATATAAAATCTTATTGTAAAATCAACAATTTTAACATAATTTATGCAAGAAATAATTAGATTAAACATTATTAAATTTATCCTTCTTTTAAACTTTAACTTTCATTCTTTTTTACCACATATTCTTCAACATATATTCATATGCAGTGATAATAAATATAAGTATTCATGTAAATCATACATATATACATATATCTAGCATACTTAAACCAAAATTGAAAATAGTGTAGAAACCCTACCTATTAAAGATATTAATTCCTTTCACAAAGAGGTTGAAAGAAAACATAATAAATTCCTAGTACTTTTGCAAGCCTTTTCTTCTAAAATAACACCTTCAACACCCTCTTTAATCCTTGATTATGGAAGGATGAAATGGTGCTATTACAACCTTAATGTATAGAGATAATTATGAGGACTTTAGTCTACTGAAATGAGCGAGGAAGAAGACTCAAAGTCTTGGTTTTGGGGCTGAATTGATATTAGTAGAATTGAAACAATGAATGAGTAAATTCTATCATTTATATCTCTTATAATTATCCCAAATTCTATTTTAGTGATCTCCCATCATTCAATTATGCTCTCACTTGGTCTAATGGGGTAAGAAAATAGACATCATGGACTAAAATCGTGGGATGTTATCCATTAAAACCCATACCTTTGCACATGATGACAACTCCAAAGGAAATGTAGATTGTTGTCTCAGGTGAGCCGAATCGATCTGAAATCATTCTGGATTGATTCGAAATTCATTTATTTTTATTTTTAACTTTTTGAATTTTTCCCTATGATCTTTGTAACTTTAAAAACTGGGTAATAATTTTGAATAAATTCATTTATGCTCACACGTGGTCAAATCTCTCCAAGATAATTGAATGCGGATTATCGAAAATTGCAACTTTTTATTTAACGTTGGGTATGGGTGTTACAACCTTCCAAAATTGGGAATTTTCTCCCTCCAAATCAAAACATTAAACATATTTAAGTAAAAAATTCGGGATGTGATATTCTTATTGTAGATTCGAATTCCCAAGTCGCTCCCCCAACGCAATTGTTATCCCAAACAACCTTGACGAGGGGAATCGTCGTCTTGCAAAGCATCTTCAACTTGTAGTCTACTATTGTCATTGACCTGGTCTCATAGGAAACATCATCATGCAGATGTAACTGACCTTAATTAGTTATATGGGATGGATCCAGAATATACTTCTATAACATCGATACATGGAAATTAATGTTATGAACACTAGCCAACTGAAACGCTAAAACCAAATAATATGTTACCAGACCAATCATATCCAAGATATCAAATGGTCATATGTACCTTGGTGCCAACTTTACCTTCTTTCCAAATAGCATAACCCATGGTCTATCCTTGATCTTCATAAATATGTGATCGCCCACACTGAACTCCAAATTAAAATGATGAACATCAACATGAATCTTCTGACGAATCTGAGAAGTTTCAAATCTAGCTTGAATGACTTGAATATTTTTAGTGGCCTCTTTAATCATTTCTGACCCCGAGATGTGGTTCTCACAGACTCCACCCAATAAAATGGTGAAAAAAAAGGTCTACCATATAAAGCTTCAAACGGTTCCATCTTAATACTAGCCTAAAAGTTGTTATTGTAAGCGAACTCTTCTAGCGGTAGATGATTAACCCAACTAGCCTAAAAATCTATAGCACAAGTCTGCAACATATCTTTGAGTATCTGAATAGTTCCCTCGGACTGTCCATACGTGTGTGAATAATAGGATGTACTGAGGTTTAAATTTGTTCCCAACTTCTTCTACAGTTTATTCCAAAACTTGGATATAGATCTCAAATCTCTACCTGAAACAATGGATAAAGGTGTATCGTGCAACCTTATGATTTCTCGGATATAAAGTCTGGAAATCTTGGATACATTATCCATGACATTTATAGGAAGGAAATGCATGGACTTGATGAGTCGATCAACCATAACCCACACGTGATTATGCCTTTCATGAGTCCTAGGCAACGCTATGATGAAGTCCATTGTTATGTGATCCCACTGCTACTGTGCTACCTATAAAGGTTTCAATAACCATACTAGCTTCTGGTGCTCAAATTTTACTTGCTAATAAGTGAGACACTTTGCCACAAACAATGTGACATCCTTTTTCATTCCTGACCACCAGTAGTCTATGCATAAATTCATATACATCTTTGTATTGCCTATGTGAATGCTAAAACGAGACTATTGTGCTTCTGATATGATTTCTTCATTAAGGTCCTCAATACTAGGATCTACCAACCTTCCTTAAAATTTCACACCATTACATTTGTTGATCGGTAAGTCCTCGAGTGGTTTCCTCAAAATGATGCGATTTTGAAATTTTGCCAAATCATCATCGAAAGCATGTGATTTAAGAACCTTATGTTGTATTACAGGTCTTGACACCATACCATAGATGTAGGCGTGATGCTATCCTTTATTAGCCCTCAATTCGTAGCTCTAAAGGTATTACATAATCTTATGACAGTAACATTTCATTTTTTTCAAAGATACTCTCGTATTCCTTCTTAAAGTGTCGGCTACAACACTGGCCTTACCTGGGTGGTAATGGATACCAAAGTCGTAATCTTCCATAATTTGTCGTCTCTACCTAATATTCAAATCTCTCCGAGTGAAAATATATTGGAGACTTTTATGATTTGAATACACCTTAAATCACTCCCCATATAGGTAATATCTCCAAATTGTAAGGGAAAGGACAACTACTCCAAGCACTAAGTCATGTCTTGGGTAGTTCTTCTCATGAACCCTCAATTTCCTTGACGCATAGGCTACCACATTCTTCCATTACATCAATACTTATCCTAAACATTCCCCTGATGCATCACAATATATGAAAAATCCCTTTTCTCGCTTAGGGAGAATAAGTATCGGTGCAGAAGTCAGACTAGTCTTTAACTCTCGAAAGGCTGCCTCACAGTCATCTATCCACTCAAAACGAATATCTTTCTATGTCAACCTGGTGAGGTGTGAAGGAATACATGAAAATCTTTGGATAAAATTCTTATAGTACTGGTGAGTCTCAAGAAACTCCTTATCTCTATGACTGTCTTCGGTTATTCACAATTCATCATTGCTTCCACCTTTATTGGATCTACTGAAATCCATTTCCCTAAGATGGCATGGCTAAGAAACCTGGCCTCATTCATACAGAATAAATAACATTCACGGAGGACTTACAAAGTCATGCGAAGATTCTCCTCATCGTCCACACCTAAAGCTGAGTAGATCAGGATATTATCATCAAATACCATGACAAACCTATCTAGGTGCGAGCAGTGAATCTAATTCATCAAATCCATAAACACTGCAGGTGTGTTCATTAACCGAGTGGCATCACAAAGAACTCGTAATACCCATATTTCATCCTAAATTGTCTCTTAAATAACCTCATTCTTGACCCTTAATTAATGATAACTAGGCCAAAGGTCAATCTTTGAGAATACTCTCGTGCCTTGTAACTGATTGAAGAGATCATCAATTCGTGATATGGGATATTTGTTCTTGATCGTAACACAATTTAGTTGCCTTCAGTCAATACAAAGCCCGAGGGAATTGCCCTTCTTTTTAGAAAAAAGGAATGGTGCACCCCGCGGTGACATATTGGCCTAATAAGACCCTTTGATAATAAATCATTTAACTGTATCTTCAGTTCACTCAACTCGGGAGGAGATAAACAGTGTGGAGGATTGGAAATAGGCGAGACACACGTGTGTACCCCAATTACAATGTTTATTTCCCTATGTGGTGGTAACCCTGGAAGTTCCTCCAAAAACATGCCTGGGACCTCCAGTACAATCGAATGATCACGGATCATACTATCGGGACAATATTTTACCATAAGTCTTGAAAACCATCCAAAATAATTTCATTATTCCTTGATTATAGTTTATTTACAAGGACGATCCGTGAGTTTCTCATTATTAAATCAATAAGTGAAACCTTCAAGCAATAACACTAAAAGCTATGCCGATGACATTCAACAGTGGCACCAAAGCATGAAATCCA
This sequence comes from Sambucus nigra, assembly GCA_949130495.1. NCBI lineage: Eukaryota > Viridiplantae > Streptophyta > Magnoliopsida > Dipsacales > Adoxaceae > Sambucus > Sambucus nigra. Next base: position 306,065,156 of record OX422223.1, read on the forward strand.
ATCCACCCCTAGGATTAAAACTTCCATATCCATGACAATTAAGTCATATTAGAGAATATAATCTCCCACAATGATGACACAATCACAACATATGCGGTTTAAGGAAATATACTCGCTTACTGGAAGTCCCACGAAAATAAGGGATACAAACAATTTATTTCTAAGCCTAAGATGAAATCTAATGCACTTGATATATGCGCCGTAAAAAAATAATGCTTGAACACAAGTATGGAGTATTAAAATTATACCTTCCATCACAGTGACATCTAGTTCAACCGTAGGTTGAGTAATAGTATAGACATGCCCTTGTGTGAACATGCTATTCTGGCCACCCTGTTGGTTCCACTGACCTTTCCCACTGTAACCCTAGATGGGTAGTTAATCGTTAACTTTTTTCTTATCTTATTAAAACCCATTATACTGATGAAGTTTATGGGTAGGAACTGCAAATCTTGAGTTCCATTTTTGTTAAAATCTAGAACCCTTATTTCTTGGTTGAGGACCGTCACGTCTCTGGAAGCATTACCCTTTCCAACGGTTAGGTTCCCCACATATGAAACACCATTTTTCTAGCTATGATGACCCCTCACCCTGACTCGGTGATATACATAAGTTTGATCTCATCCGGACGACACCCACAATGATAACATGTCCCCTCATATATGCCCTTAGAGTCATCATACCTTAATAATTCTCTTGACCAATACCGTCTTAGGTGGTCTCTGCCTCCGAGACAACCCTATGATAGGCCAACATGTACTATTAAGAAGTGCAATAACGGCCTCATAGCAGTCTACGTACAATATTGGCCGCACTACCAGTGCAATGTCAGTCTCAGACAGTACCAAGAGGGTGAGTATTTATTATCGATCATATCAACTAGACATGGATCCAGTCTCATCTCGTCTTCGCTTTATAATATCAAAGTTTCATTAGTTTTGGTCAAGCGAGGCCCTCAGCATCATACATAATGTGCACATGAGGAAATCGTGATGAGGGTAATATTGACATATCCAATTGTAATATGTGGGTTCTTGAAATGATATTAGTGTCAAGGGAGGTGTAACCCCCGATAAAGATGAAAATTAATGCTAAATAACAATAACTAACCATAGTAAATACAAGTCACGGGTCAACATATTCAATATATGAAACTCCTATATTAAATGTGTTCTGACAACATAAATGCCATGAGAATATAATGAATATAAGGGATCCCATTGTTGACTTGATTGGAGGGAGAATGAACAAGCACCTTTAGTGAAATAAAGGAAAGGCAGTAACCTTAAACACAAGTGAGCACTCCGTAAAGGTGTTAATGGAGTAAATGGGATTGATCACACAATAAATGTCCTCACTCTTATTTGGGAGTTTCGGCAACCGTTCTAGGCTAGAAAATTGCGATCATCGAATAACATAACTCTGGGGTATTTGTATAAGGGCAAGGTCAATCGAGTGACCTTGCCTACATTAAATGCGTCTGGCCTCTTTAATGCTAACAGTGCTACTCAATAAATGCCAAAGATATTGCATTAACTGTGCTAGATATGATACTTTGGCGGGAACACTGTTTAGACTCATGAAGTTGTGATCACATTGATTAGGATGTGATGTGTCAGCTACGTGCTTACCATACTATGAATATTTTAACTTGAGTGCTATTTTATTGAGTTCCTAAATGTCAGACGTGATTACATTAAGGAGTTGGTAAACAGTAACCTACAAAGGATGTGTCATCACATTACTTAAAAAGGTAGTTCATCGAATTCAAGGTTGCTCGAATTATGATTACTTGAGCCACTTTTGATCTGTATGTAAACATCAAAAGGCTTACATTTTGGATAACTGTTTAGAACTAGGGTCCCTCGAGTAGGTTCTCACTAGAAATGGTATCTCGAGTAACTGTTTGACCATATTTGTATAAACCAAGGTTTTGCTTAAGTACCCTAAAGGGGTTGGTATCTTCCAATGTTCCCTTGCTCCAAATCCTCTAAACTAAATCCCTACGAGATACCCAAGATGAGGTTACTCGATAGAGCATGTAAGCTCTCTTATGCCCTTCCATACATGGTCCCTCAAAGGTACCGACCAACCTCAAAAATATTACAAATTGTACTTTAAATTTATAAGAGATGCTAAATACAAATGTATCACCGTTTCTGTTACAGGTTATGTTATCCATGTTTGTCAACTAGACCTAATCTTTGTGGGAGATCCTTTGAGAAACTTTAGTCTTGTGCGAGTGACCATCCTTAATCCTTCATGTAGTGTTGGCTTTTCTTAATTAACTTTAATCCTGGACCTCCCTCTACATTTGCCACTTCGTAGAGATATCTATTTGTTGAAGAAATATCTATACAAAAAAGAAATCAACATCGAATCTCGAATCACCTTTGTACATGTGTTATTTTTAATAGATGGTCAGTGTAAATTAGGGCAACATTGTATTGCGTGCGAGCAACCTTATATCCTTTCTGCCCTGGATCATATTGTGCTTTAAATGACCTATAAGACTTAATCATTAAACTTGGGGAATTATAATGGTTTGTAAATAATTCCCCCAAACCCATTTACTTGTACAAGTGTATAAGGGTAAGAGGTCGATCAAAACGTCTTTTTAATTCCCCCAACGTTTCATCATTGTTGCTTCGCTTCATTTTACAGGCAACTGATATCCTTCTCCCCCAGCCCTACACATGGTCGATGAGGATCTGCGCATGCATTCCACGTGAGGTACCTCAGACGACACGATATTCTTTGTGATGATTACACTTCCTTAAACGCGTATGTGCTTATCAGAGGCGTCATTTTCAAAACACTGCCCCTTATACAAGGGTTTCATCCCTTCATCAACATCTTTTAACTTTTAGGTTTTGAGCCGAAGTATTTCTTTGACAGCAAGAGTAAATAGTATTTCTTTTGTTTTTTAAATACCCAAACTCTTCCCCCCTATCTTTTTTAGAGCTCTCCTTTTGATTGGAATAGCACCTGATGTTAAAAGGACCACCTTTGTTAAGGATACCGCCGTTGGGCAAATTTCGTTCGAGATCGCTGATCGGCGCCTTCCATGGGAAAAATATTATCGTGCTCCCTTCTTTGGGACTGTGGATAAATTCTGGGAGTTTAAGAATGCGTTTCCAGGTTCCCTTACTTCCGAGTGAGAGGACTTAAATCTTATTTTGGGGGAGGATGATGCGAGCGAAAACTATGCGTACATACCTGGTTCTACCATTACCAGGGATCAGAATTGAGTGGGGAGATTATCCCTATTCTAGTGTGAGGTTTGAATCTACAGGTACATCATGCGAGGGTTTGGGCACCTGGACAGATTACATTCATGGCAAATATATTATCGATTTGCTAATTGTTGGTTTATCATGCACCAAATGGTTTGGTAACTTGACTCTGGCAAAAAATAATACTTTGAGGACATTGGTTTCTTGTTGGAACCATCAGACTCACACCTTGACTGCTGCTTGGGGTGATTTTAATATTACCTTGGAGTATGTTTGTGAAATTTTAGGTCTAGAATCTGTTGTAACTGACACCTTTTTTTAGGAAGCCCTCTTGAAGGAGGAGGTTGCTAATTGCAAGGAGTTAAGGGGTGTGATCAAGAAATGTGTGAAGACTTACAAAAAGTGTACTTGTTCAAAAATCATCAGGTACTTTTATTATATGGAAGACAAATTGAGCACCCTTGAGGCAACAAAGAAGAATCCTAAGTCCAAGTAAGTGCTCGAGATGCCCCCTACCGACAAAGGTTATAGGAGTAAAGTTAAACTTATCGAGTATATCTAGACTATCCTATCGAGGATCTATCTACTCGAAAAACCCCATGACTATCCAAGGATGGATCTCATCAACTTTTTTGTTCGACTTGCGTCAGGGGTGAAAGTACATCTAGCCTTTATTACACTTGGCACCCTTTATACTTGGTTTGATAGGTTTCAGACTGATTCTGCCAGGTGTATTGGTATATTTGATGTATCAAACAATGTGAACCATGTTCTTCTCATAGCCTTTATATAATCCAGGTTACCCGAGTATGCTCTTTCTGATTTTCTTCTCGTCTCTCATAAAATCAATATTTCTCGAATTCTTGCTTGGAACCATAAGCAATCTAGGAACTCTTTCCATTCCTTTATTAATAATGTTAAACGTTTTAATTTTCATCCTTATTATTTAGTTGACCAGTTCATCACCAATTCTTTCCTTGTGGTTGATTCTCGATCGGTACAAGTTGTCGAGCAATTTTTTACCCTCAATTTCCCTTCTTTTAATGTTCTCTTAGTTATTACTCCCTCATATCTTCCTTCGTGCATTGAGTGGTCTAACTTCTTTATAGCCTACTCACCCCATCATGTGTCTATGAAATTTGGTTTGGATCAAGGGGTGCCCCTTCTTAGCCATAACACTACTGAAAAACCTTCCAACTTGTTAAAGTTCTGTAGGTATTTCTAACCAAGACAATATCCACCTTATCTGGTCAATTTCAAGGTTAATTGGTTCCCGAGGTAGTAGGTTTGCTCAATATCTCATTTTGTTCTGGCCCAATCAACTTGGTTGTTTTCATAAAGTTATTGAGCGGAAACCCATTTATCCTACCGTTGAATGTTTTCCCCCTATTGAGTTGGGATTACGGTCCTATTTTATTAAGTAAGCCCAGTTCCCTCGAAGTGAAACCAATAACACCATGCCTAAGGAACTCCCCCCTTTGGCACACTTAAATAAAACCATTTTAAAGAAAAAGAAATGAGCTTCTAGTTCCCAGTAGGCTGAGGAGACTATGGGCCCACCTGCTACTTCTCGAGTTACTGTTGAGGAGGAGACACCTATTGATATCTCGAGTGTTGCTGTGTCTAAAGCTAAGAAGATAACTCCCAACAAGAAGAAGAAAGTTGTATCTTCCAGTCCTTCACAGGCATCTCAATCTAAGTTGTCTATTGATCCATAGTTGGTCAGTCAATGTCTCGAGGTACTCAACAGATTATTAAGACAATTTGATCTAGGATATGCAGACGCCCAAGAATTTTTAGCCAAACAGATGGGAGAGAGGGGTATCTTTTTACTCCTCCTGCTAATATTAACGGTCGAAAGAGGACCAAATCAAGCCCAACGGTTCAAATTCCTCTTGAGGATATCGAAGATGAGTTTTTGACCGAAGAGATTGAAGAAGTGAAAGAGTAAGAGGAGGTTGAAAAGGAGGAGGATGCTCCGTTAGTTCGCCCATCAAGAAATATATGTCGTATGTATTCGACTGATAAACTAGGTTCTATTCCTGTGGATTAGACTATTCTTGACAACTTTAGTGATGATCCTAATAATGATAAGAATCAAATCACACGCAGTGCCCAAGATCATTCTTCACAGCAATCTTCCAATGATGATCTCCGTTCTTCATCCCCTCTCCGTGAGTAGAATATTCCCATGATCTTGGAGCCTAGTCCTTCACTATCATCCATTCATTAGTAAGGGGAAGTGATGGAGGTAGGGTAAACAATAGCTACTGGTCCTATGATTATGGGGAGTATTCTTTTTTTCATAATGGCTTCTTTTTTGTACCTTGGTTCAATTGTGTCTGCATGTACTTATTCCCCCTTTCTTCCTTTGGTATTTTTGCAGGCTACCCCCATTGAGGAAGTTAATGCCAATACGTGTAGGGCCCTTATTACTGTTCCCCTTAAGACCACTATTACTGAACAATTTTTGGTGGGGTCATTTGGTCCTTCTATTCTGGAAGGTAGGACAACCACTCTTGAGGAAGGAAAAGTTAGAGTTGAAGTTAAAGCTGGGGGTGAAACGATTATTGCTCCAGTTGAGGTTTCCCCTTAGCAAGTACCTATTAGAGAATATTGCCATGAAGAGGTATGTTTTTATATGTTCATAGCTATGTCTTAATACCCCTGATAGACAGGGTTTTGTCGCGGTGCGAGCATCACCTATGCACCGATCATTTTGAATTTAGCTCACCAACTGCATACAAAAACCTAAACTTATGACTACACTCAACGGGTGAGTATAGCGGCCAAGTCCGGGTATTAAAATCCACAAAAACGAGTTGCAACAATTTATAAGATTTAATATTCCTAAAATAAAAGTGTAAAAGATGATTATACACAAAAAGGAAAAGATGAATAAAAGGGAAAGATTAATCTAGGCGAGTGTATTTAAACTAGATTAACAAAGCGATAAAACTATAGGTTGCATCGAATATCCCTCACATGAGTCAATTAGTATAAAATGGTTACATAAGTCGACGAGTTATTAAGACTGCGTCTCATTTCGATAGTTAATTAAATCAAGAGTTGTCACACCCCTAAATTCGTATAACAGTCTAATATGATTTTGGCGTCAACAAACACCCCAGAAATTACGAACGCAAGGTCATAAGCATGGATCATACATGATAAACCCCGTCAAATCTCCTAGGCGTAATAACTAGGACAACGTACTCAAAATAGACCCATAAAACTCCATCACCAAAGCAAAGAAACATGTTAACCCGAAATTATTTCAATCTGACACAACCTAGACTAACTTAGCTAGAAAGCATATTAAAAACACGGCAAATAAATGTGGTAAAACTACACTAGAAAGAAAATAAAGAAAACAAGTAAACCTAATTATGAAAGAAATAAAATAGCAAGAAATAAATATTAACTAGGAATGGAAATCAATGGAAACAGGTAAACAAAGCAATAAAGAAATGAAATAGATAAAGAAATAAGCTTACATACATCAAAGTGGGTAAAACACCCAAAGAAAATGGAGAAGTGAAAAATCTCCTTACAAACCCTAAACCTAATGTCAAATGTAAGATAACCAAAATAGAAATCAAAACTTGGTTTATATAGTAAGTTGGAAAAGAAATAAAGGAAAAAGAAATGAAAAAGGAGAAAGCAACAAATATCTGCTATACGCGGTCGACCGCGGCCAAGGGGCCGATCGATCGCGCCTTCAAATAAAAGCCCACTGTCTCCTTTCCATGGTGAAACTTCAAATCGCGGTCAATCGAGCCTTAAATCGCAATCAACCGGTACTCTATTTTTGGTAGCTATTTGGTCCATAAAAAGGTGGAAAAGGTTGGAAACGGAAATGTCTATAAATTCATCGTCCGGACTCCAAACGACGCGCCGTTTGCGTCCACGCGATGCTAACTCAACAGAATGCGTATACGTGGAATTTCCATGAGCTGGTGATGAAATGTGAATTGACTAAAATTCCCTTGAAGTAGTGTCCAATGATGGAACTTCTCTGAAATGCAATGGATCCTCACTTTTAGCGTTCTAATACCTACAAAATCACAATTAACCCCTACAAAGCATGTATATATCCAAATCCAAGGTTGTCTGGTTAATGATCATATATATATAGGTATTTAGGACCATAAAAGTCCTAGAATGCATAGAGATATGGGACGAAAATATGCAATATTCGATACGAATCACACCCCCTAACTTACACATTACCAGTCCCTAATGATGAAACAAACAAAACCAGTCCCCATAAGGTAGTAAAAGACGTATATATGTATCAAAATATAAATTCAACTTTCGTAGGGAACATGATTGCATTTAGCATATGAAATAAGTCGTTAAACCCCTAGGTTACCCTAGTGGACGAGTGTCGTCTCGTGAGGGTTTTCAGGGATGAAACCCACAAACACCATAAGGTTTCCTCAAAATATGCCCAAAACAACATGTGATAAGCCCAACAACAACGAAAAAGATTTCATATGCATCATTAGAAAAATGAATGAATTCAAACAAAAGTTCAAATCATTAACATTATATAATGCACCACATAGAATTGAAACTTTAAAATGTGGGAGGGGAGTGAGCACACACAAAATATGATATGGCAAAAACTTATATAAACTGGATAAACGTTAAATCAAGCATATATTCAATCCTCACGACCATTACACTCATCAAGTGAATTCACTCGAAAGAGGGAGTTAACACATGGGACATGCGAGCATAAAGAGTAAATGGAAATGGAAACTAGGACGCACACATGTCACAAATGAAGAACGCTATATAGGAAATGAAAAACTGTAATCTCAATGAAAGATACCGCTCATTAAAGGAGACGAAATGTATTTTCACAGATTATCATAACTATTTTACTTTTAAATTACATTTACTTAAGATCACATAGGACTTTAATAGGGTTGGTTATAATGTAGGCTAGGCTAGGGTGCGAAATGAAAGGATTATATACGGATTCAAGGTGTTCGGAATGAAAACTTGGAATAATGGGAAGAATGCGGGAAATATAAAAAATTGGAAAACAAGTTCCAAACAAGCATTAAATATAACAATGGGGAGAGTAATCAAAGATTATTGAACTATGTATAACATTTACAACTTTTCTTTTCTTCTTTTTCTCATGTTTTCTTTTATTTTGTTTTGTTTTCTTCTTTCTCTTTTTCATCTCTTTTTCACTTCTTTCTTCACTTTTCTCACTCTCATATGCCTAAATTTCAACCGTAACACAGCAACAACACTCAATCCCAAGTAACTTTCCAAACAAAGGTATGGAAGGTGTATGTATGGTTTAAAACTCCAATTTGGAGTTGGTTATGGGATTTGGGGTTATGAAACGAAAGGTTAATGTTTAGGATCAAAGGGGTTGACAAGGGTAAACATATACGGTGAGGTCAAAGCTAATATGGGTGATATAACAAAGATGGCCTATGATCATTTCCTAAAGTTTACGTAATTCTCGAGTTAAAAAAATATATGAAAATCATGATCAAGTAATACATTTCAAGATATAAACTCAATTAATGAACGATCGATGAAAGAATAGAGAAATTACCAACGAATTCAACTTTTTCAAAGAGGAAAGAATAGTGTATACACTCACAAACGATAAAATGTACAAAGCTTACTCGGTGTAAATATATACAATGCAACAAAAGATTACCGAGTTATAAAAATCTTAAACCAAATCAATAAAGCAAGAAAATTGCATGTGCTCATGGGATTAAAGTTTAATTCACGAAGTTATTCATAATATCAATAATTAGAACTAATGTCTAATAACTTCTAAAATCGAGAACATGCATCGTTGAGTTGTCTATTGGATCGGGCAATTATTGAAATTTATCATCGGAAACAAAGGCAAAATGCCCAATAAAAGGAGAAAAAATAAAGAAAATCTTTTTGAAATTTCTGTAATTTTCTAAGAAAAGCATACTAAGTAATAACATGTGAGAAAAAACATGGACTAAATAAAGAAATGGATTGAGTATCCCACACCTCCAACTTAAAACCTGACATTGTCCTCAATGTGAATTAAGAACCAAGTTAAAGAGAGGAAAAGAGCGATATTACCCAAAATTGGAGCGATCCCCATAAGAACAAGTCCAAAGAATCTACAAAACAAGTTAGTACCGAGCAGAGCAAAAACAAATAAGAAAAAGATAACTAATTACACTAAACTAAATTAAAAAGTAAAGAAAAACTAAAGAAAGAAATAGTAAAAAGCTAACTATATACAACCTACTATTTAGGCTTCACACTAACTATACACTAGAAGTCTAAATAGTTGAGGGCCGCCGCAAAAACGATTTGACTTTGGAGGGTAACCGGTGTACCCTCACTCTCAAGCATGCCTTTCGAAAAATATGAATTCCTTTTGAACAACGGAAGGCATGCGTAAGGCGTAAGAAAGGAACCATAGTCAATTAAAAGTTTTGGAGGGACGATGGGGGATTTGGATTGAACGGGTGACAAAAACATGTGGGGACCGAGAAAAAAAGAATATCCTCCCAAGAATTTTGAAATTGGAATGGGAGGGGGCGCACATGAAGGCAAAGATGCGTTCATGGAAGGCAACTCGAGCAAGTACTCCTCATCTGCGAAAAGGTTTAACACATTAAAGTTTGAAACCGATTCATCAGGTACTTGAGACGGTGTTATAACAGAGAATGAAAATGGGGAGGAAAGAAATTCAAACTCAAGAGATGAGTCATCATCGCTTGAAGATTGAGTTTCGAAGGAAATAAGATCATTTTCAATGAAATGTTCTTCTTTGGGGGCCAAAGAAGAAATCATTGGATATTACATCCATTTTATCCTCACTTTCAATATCTATTATGCGATGGGCAATGTCAATAATGGTTTGTTCCAAAGTAGGCACAAAGTCTTCATTTGGTTCAAAACATTCCTCGACTTCAAAAGTCTTAGAAGCAAAATCGTCATTGGATTCAAATAATAAATCCAATTCATGCTCCCACAAACGATTTTTTTCCCGATAACGATTTTCAATTTTCCCATTTTCAAGCATACGCAAGCCCTCGCCAAAAGTCATAGGCCGAGGTGCGGACTCTCGAAAATGCGAACTTTGAAAATTACCACCAGACTTAAACTTAAACTCATTATTATAGAAATTTTGAAAACTATTGCAATTCGTTTCAAAATTCCTATTATAAGGAATTAGAGGCCCAAAATCGTTATCATCATCATCAAAATTCCAATAACCCAAGTTTTGACTTTCGTTATACTTGCCCAAAGTCATTTTTGAATTTGTAAATTTTTGGGACTCAAAGTGTTGACCGAAAGTCATAGGATTATGGGAATTTTGAGAATTATAACAATGGTTACCGAAAGAATTGGAATAAGACATGCTTACCCAAAAAATGACTCGAAGTGGTGAATTCCACAAAGTAGATGTGCGCGAGAAATTCAAGCGTTTCTTGGCGCTCAAATGTAGAAGTCCTACAAAAATGTTAGGGAAATAATCCAAATAGAAAGAAAATAATACAAAATACTAAATCAAATAAATTCTAAAAAAACTTTTCCCCAACAACGGCGCCATTTGATAGACATGCATTTTTTGCGGTGCGAGCTTCAGCTACGCGCCTGTCATTTTGAATTCGGCTCACCAACTCTATACAAAAACCTAAACTTATTACTGCACTCAACGGGTGAGTATAACGGCCAAGTTCCGGTATCAAAATCCACAAAGATGAGTTGCTAGAATTTATAAGGTTTAATATTCCTAAAATAAAAGTGTAAAAGATGATTATACACAAAAAGGAAAAGATGCACAAAAGGGAAAGATTAATCTAGGCGATTGTATTTAAACTAGATTAACAAAGCGGTAAAACTATAGGTCACGTCGAATATCCCTCACCCGAGTTAATTAGTATAAAATGGTTACATGGGTCGACGAGTTGTTAAGACTACGTCTCGTTTTGATAGTTAATTAAATCAAGAGTTGTTGCACCTCTAAATTTGCATAACAGTCTAATATGATTTTGGCATCAACAAATACCCCAGAAATTATGCATGTAAGGTCATAAGCACGGAGCATACATGATATATCCCGTCAAATATCCTAGGAATAATAACTAGGACAACGCACTCGAAATAGACCCGTAAAACTCCACCATCAAAGCAAAGCAACATGTCAACTCGAAATGAGTTCAATCCGACACAACCTAAACTAACATAGCTAGAAAGCATATTAAAAATGCGATAAATAAACGCGGTAAAACTACACTAGAAAGCAACTAAAGAAAGCAAGTAAACCTAATTATGAAAGAAATAAAATAGCAAGAAATAAATATTAACTAGGCATGGAAATCAATGGAAGCAAGTAAACAAAGCAATAAATAAATGAAAGAGATAAAGAAATAAGCTTACATACATGAAAGTGGGTAAAACATCCAAAGGAAATGGAGAAGGGAAAAATCTCCTTACAAACCCTAAACCTAATGTCAAATGTAAGATAACCAAAATAGAAACCAAAACTTGGTTTATATAGTAAGTTGGAAAAGAAATAAATGAAAAAGAAATGAAAAAGGAGAAAGCAACAAATATCTGCTAAACGCGATCGACTGCGGACGGGGGCCAGTAGACCAGGCCTTCAAGTTAAAGCCCACTGTCTCCTTTCCAAGAAAAAACTTCAAACTGCGGTCGATCGGTACTCTATTTTTTGTAGCTATTCGGTCCATAAAAAGGGGGAAAAGGTTGGAAACGGAAATGGCCATAACTTCATCATTCGGACTCCAAATGACGTGCCGTTTGCGGCCACTCGATGCCAAATCAATGAACTACACATCCGTAGAATTTACATGAGCCCGAGATGAAATATGAATTGACTAAAATTCCCTTGATGTAGCATCCGATGATGAGACTTCTTCGAAATGCAACGGATTCTCACTTTTAGCATTCCAATACCTACAAAAGCACAATTAACCAATGTAAAGCATGTACATATCCAAATCCAAGGTTGTCTGGTTAATGGGCATAAATATAGGCATTTAGGACCGTAAAACAGCTAGAATGCATAGAGATATAGGGCAGAAATATGCAATATTTGATACAAATCAACCCCTAATGCCCAATTTTCTTAGTCAAGCAACCATTTTGGTCCTTCAAGTAACACTGGGTCTTTTAAGCGATAATAATTCACATAGTCGAGCAACCCTAAAGGTGCTTTAGGTAAATTAGGCTTCGAGAATGCCTAATTTTACTTAGTTGGCCAACCATTTTGGTTATTTAAGTAAAACTGGGACTTTTTAAGCGATAAAAATTCACCTAGTCGAGCAACTGTGCTTTAAGTAAAATTGCGACTTTTAAGCGATAAAAAATACCTAGTCGAGCAACAATAAAGGTGATTTTAGTAAGTTAGGGCTTGGAGAATGCCTAATTTTACTTAGTCGAACAATCATTTAGGTGCTTTAAGTGAAATTGGGACTTTTAAGCGATAACAATTTACCTAGTCGAGCAACCATAAAGGTGCTTTAGGAAAATTAGGGAGTTTGAACATCTGTTATGTCCATGCTTTATTTTCTTCCATCTTTAATTTTCTCCTTATTCTTTCAGGTTGAAGGGAACTATCCAAACACATTGGCAAATGTTGTTTCCTATATCGAACAAGTGCTCTAAGAGGGTGCCCCCTGGAGTCTGTTGTTGGCAATGTCGCAATTGGGGATTTTTTTGAACCAAGCATTGTGCCCATAACTTCCCAAAATATTGAGGCGGATGAGAGAGATGCCACTTACATTTTACAATAGGGTGACAGGGCTTTGAATTCTGCCTTTCTTTCTGCGAGTGACAGCGCATTTACTATGCATCCTCCTGAGGTTGCACCTACTAAAGTTGTAAGGCAGAGTTTGAAAATTTTCCCATATTCTAACCCCGCCTTACAAGGAGTTGATTGAGCGACTAATGGATTGTCACCCTTCTACTTTTTCTTCTCGTTTTGTTCAAGTCATTCCTGTTATGATGGCTTGTAAGTTATTAGGTTTTACCATAGTCTTAAGTGATGTATTACACACCGCTTTTCCACCCTTAAGCCCCTCAAAGATCAATGAAATGATGGGGCAACTCAATGTTCTTATTGGTGACGATTTTACTTTGAAGTGGCTGACGAATTTTCTCGAGGCTTTTAAGAAAACTGACCTTAACTCATTCTATGCCAAAATCCAATCCGCCACCTATTCGCATACTGCGCTTGATGAAAGGATGGAAATCCTAAGTCATAAGATTATGAAAGCTGAGGAGGAAGTTCTTGATATCAAAGAAGACTTGGTTAAATCTGAGGCGAAAGGGGACCAACTTCATCAGGAAAGGGGCCGCTATCAGTAAGAGATGTCAGATTTGTCAAGCGAGCAGTCTTTATTGGCCTCTTTATTTCCCAGTCACCACCATAGGATTTTGGATTCCTCCATCTTGTGGTTTATCGTAGACGATCCAAGTGATTATTTTTAGGACTTTGTAGTTGTTGTTTTCTTCATTTCCCCCTTTTTAATATGTATCCCGAGGCGGTAGCTCCTCTTTTGTTTAAGTGTTGATGAATTGGGCTTTTGTAATGAATAACATGGAAGTTTTTCTTATTTCTCTTTGTTTTCATGTGATTTGTTTCTGAGAAAAAAAACTCTTGTGTTTCATCCAACGATATCTTCATATTATATATAACCCCAAAATTACTATAATTTGATAAGTTGTGAGAACATTCTCTCTATTCAACTTTTAATATTTACAGTGCTAGTTAAGAATATAGGAAAGACAAAAAGGAACAAGCGCTAAACAAAATAGATCTTGAGCCACTTGTTATTAAGCTTGAAAATTATATCATCTTCCACCTTCGAGATTTAACAGTAACTTGAATAATGAGCCTTTCGAACAATGTATGGTTCTTCCCAATTTGCCTCAAACATAGGTAGTGAGAGACCCCGATTGTGTCTCGTACAAGACTTCAAAACTAAATCACCTTCCTGGAACTTTCTTATCTTTACTAGTTTGTCATAGGATCTGGATAACTATTTTCTATACATCTCTAAATGCCCTTTTGCATTATCTTTGTGCTCCTCGAGTTCATCGAGTTGTAAATGTTGGTTATGGGGTGTATTCCACTTCGTAGATTATATCTTGCAGAAGGTTCCTCTAGCTCCATTGGAAGTATTACTTTATCACCAAACACTAAGGAGAAATTAGTGTAGCCCATAGGTTTCTTCTTTATAGTTTTGTATGTTCATAAGACCTCTGGTATTTTTTCATCCCAAGTTCCTGGGAAATCTTCTCGCATCTTCAGGAGAATATTCACCAAAGTCTTATTAGTAGCTTCAGCCTGCCCATTACACTTGGGGTTTGCTACCATTGATTTGTGGTGGATAATGGTATATTTCTTTGTGAGAAACCTCACATCATTATTCATAAATGGGGTACCATTATTCGATAGGAATACCTTAGAGATTCCAAACTGACAATGTACTCCTTTATAAAGTGCCCAACAACCCCAATTATAGATTTCTTCAAAGGTATAGCCTCTGCCCATTTAGTAAAACATTATGTGGCTATAAGTATCCTAATTTATCCCCTTGAGAAGGGGTTAATTTCCCCTACTAGATCGAATGCCCAGGTGTGAAATGGGAAAGGAGTAGAGAGAGAATGCAAGTCCATCGAGGGAGCATGAATCATGTTCCCATGGAGTTGACACACCTTCAATTTTTGAACAAACTCTGCCAAGTCTTTTTCCATGGTAGGCCAAAAATATCCCAATGTCATTAGTTGGTCATAGATTTTTTCTCCCCAAATATGTCCTGGCTCATAGGCCTACTTTAGCACTTCCTTCGCTTCTTCCAACCTGATGTATCTCAAAGGTATGTTGTGATAACCTCTTCGATATAATTACACATCCTGAATGTAGTATTTGGATATTCATCATTTTAGCCTTGTGGCATCATCTTTATTAATGGGGACAATCCCATCGAGCAATATTTCAATGTACGACAGCCTCCAATCTGATGGTTGATCTATGAAGTTACATTCTACAGCTTGATAATACAATAGGCATTTCCTATAATCTCTTTGTAACAGTGCGACATCATATCTCATCGTAGGCCAGAAGTAACATGCCCTATGGATTCTTTGATACAAAGGGATATTTGTGGTCTCGTAACTTATATCGTGTATTTCTATCAATATCCTTTTAGCCTCATCGAAATCCATACACCTGGATAGTTAACCCCTTTTATTTTTATAATACAAATTACTTGAGGTAGTGAAGTATTGTGCCAGCTCAACCAAAGTTATTAGTCCTTCACCCTCTTCTAACTATCTCCTTATTTTAACCTCTAGTTATTGCTATCATTAGAAGGTAACATCTCGATTACCATCGAAGGGGTCGTTCTCTTTGTGATTCGAATAACTATTGATTCTCCTTCAAAGGCAATTTTCTGAGCAATTATAGTGTAGACATCGATACGTCTGCTCATTGTTCTCGAGTGCCTCTTGATCTTAACTTCGTGGAACTGGTCGAGTAACCTTTGTATGATTATTCGGTATGGTGACAAACTCATGTGCTTGAGAGCGTACTCTCCATTCACTTGCTCCACCACCAGAATGGAATCCCCTTTTATTGTGAGCATCTGGATACCTCTGCGTAAAGCTTCTTACAACCCCAGCACTAAGGCCTTATACTGAGCTTCATTATTTAAACAACTAATGTTCGGTTTGAAGGATAATCAAACTTATTCTTCCCCTTGGCATAGGATCACTCCTGCCCCTCAAGTTCTTTCAACTGAAGATCCATTAAACTGCGTGGTCCATTCCCCTAAGCTTGCCTCGAGGTAGTTGACCTGAAGTTCATCTCCTGAAAGCTCCTCAATAGGTCGCTAGAATTTCCCCGATGGGAATATGGAATATAGATCATTATAAGCTTGACTCTTGATAGCTCGAGGAACCACGCACTTAAGATCATACTCAGAGATGATTTGGAAAACCATCAAGCAACCCTACCTATTAGCACAGTTCTAGCAAGTAGAAACTTCATGGGGTCACATTCAGTTATGATGTGAACTATGAAAGATAACATGTAATGCCTAAGATTTTGTGCAACAAATACAAGGGCTAAGTAATTCCTTTCAATGCTTATATATCTAGCCTCGGACCATGTATGATTCGGCTTAAGTAATACACAGGTTTCTCCATGCCCTATACTTCTTGAGCTAGTAATGCCCCTATTGATCTTTCGATGGACGTGAGATAGAGGTGTAAAGGAATACCTTCGATAGGAGGATCCATCATTTGTGAGGATATTAAAATATTCTTTAACTGGTCTAGAGCTTCCTCGTGTGGCTGCTGCCATATGAACTTGGTCCTTGCTCGCAGTAGCTGCATCAACGGGTGAGTGACTTCAGCCAGCCTGGGCACAAACCACCTCAAGTAAGAAACCTTTCCAAAAAAACTCTTCAATTCTTTCGCTGACTTGGGCCTTGGCATATTGAATATGCCCTTTTATTTTTCCAAATCCATTTGCACCCCTTGTCTATTCACCACGAACCTAGGAATTTTCCACTAGTTACCCCAAGCGCACACTTAAGGGGGGTCATCTTCAACTTGTACTTTCTGCACCTTGTGAACACCCTCCTTAGGTCTGTTATAACACCCCGCACAATCTCACAAGTGAGGTGGCCAGACACCGCCGTCAAACTACACCAAGTGTAACCAAATACAATATCATTCTTAGCATGTGACAGTTATGAGACACGTAGAATTCATACCACAAGATAATAATTAAATCAGTCCCAATATGAATAATCTTTCGTGCAATAATAAAATCCATCACCGTGCTAATTTCCAATAAATAAATCCAATCTCCACTAATGTAAATTCGAATAAAAGATCCAACTATGAATAATTGAATAAAAAACTGTAAACAAGTGTGGAACCGAATGGCCCACTATATCCACAATATAAAGTCTCATAATAAAATGCGACGGAAAGGAAATTCTAGACTACTAAGCATCAAAATATATAAACCCCAACTGCTCCTTCAAGAGATCTCCAATAACTCCTACTCCAGTGCTAAAACTGAAATGTTAGTCAACGCAATGGGTCAGAGCCCACCGCATGAATCCAAGGTACTTTCCCCAATTAGGGCCCATGTACCCAGACAGTAGTATTATACATAATAAATATCAAAATAGAATATTTTAAATTAAATGAGATATATTAACGGGCTGGTAATCTTAACAACGAATACCTAATCATGTAATTACGCTACCCCAAGTTTAATTCCCAATTATCTAAGTTATCAAATTTTTCCATATAATTTCATTTAATTCATCCCATTATTTATATCCGTCGTTAATCTCAGTTGTGGGACTTTCCCATAAAGTCTTACACCATATTAGTCGTGGGACTCCCACTAAGTTTTACATCATTTTAGTCATGGGTCTCCCACATTAAGTCTTACATCATATTAGTTGTGGTACTCCCAAAAGTTTTACACCACACTAATTCCTTTCACTATGGTCAGTCAACGTGGTTCACTGTCATCTATACACACACTCGTGAGGTTCCACGCATGACACGTCACTATAGCCCGTCAAACCACACATCTTCGTGATGCCACACACACCCACGTCGCTATAGCCAGCCGATTCGTTTAATTATCAGCCCTGCATATACTCGTGCCACAAATTCATTTTAATACCCGTTTATTATCTTAGCTATTGATTCTCAATTATTTATTATCTCAGTTTATCTTTATTTTATTTTATCCCACCCTATATTAGAGAACAAACCTCAACCTACCCCTAGCTTGATACCTAGAGGTTTCCAAAACACAACCGTGTCCTACCCTATTTCGTAGGATGAATTTCTATTTTAAATATCTCCCTAGTCTTGTTCCTAGGCTAACCAAATCAACGGAACGACACCAAAATCTGCCACACCCCGGAATATCCCACCCGTAAAAATCTATACTAACTACTCCCATACCTAGAAAGTGTTAACGCAACTAAGGCATACCCATTAGTCCCATGCCTAAGAAGTATTCCTAAAATTAAGGTTAGGAGACACTACCAAAAATTTCGTCGTCCTCCCAATGTCGAATATAATTAAAAACAATAAGTTGTACGATCTAAGTTGGCAACGCATGTGCAATTTCTTATATATCCACAAATAATCCCAATGTGATTTATTTAATCCAGCTTCGTAATAAACACCAATATTTTTATTCAATAATTTTAATCTTATCATCATGCAATTTATGTAGTACATAACAATAATTTTCCACATTCCAATTTGTGAATAATCTCACAAATTTCATATGCGGTCATAATACATGTTAACTTCATTCGTTCAAGTCGTTGACATAATTTAGCCAATTTATTTTACATGGTAATTACAATTTCAATCAATATGCGAGTTTATCAAATCACAATAATACTTATATGATTTCCGAAGTCTTGTTTTTATATAAAAATACACTTTCTATTGTATCTACATGCAAGCCTACACCCACACTACCCAAAATCCAACATCTACCCTAAGCACAGAAGGGTTATAAGTATTAAATCAGATTAGGATTTTTAAGAAAAATAGTCCCAAATTAGTTTTCAACTTTCCACATTAGGTTGCTAATTTATTTTAACAAAAACACATGAATTAAGGTTTAGGCAACACTTAAAATGCATAATACTAAGGATAGAGAATAGAAGAATTCATGCTTGCTGAAAAGTCATTTAGAAAATCTGAATAGACGGTTGAAATCCTCTCGAAAAATTATGAATGATTGCTTCTTGGACCATCTTGAGAAAATACCAATTAGGCCTTAAACAATTAGGTTGAATCTTGTTCATAAATGGGGCTAGGGTTTGGAGGTAGAAGAGGATGAATAAAATAGAGGACTACTACTCTTAGGATGTTTAAGGATGAGTTTTAAAAGTCTAGGGACGAATTTGTTTTATATAGAAAAAGTTTCAAGAGTTTTAATAAAGTAAAACACTAGTAACATCTCAAAACTTCTGACACTGCCCAAAGCGAATCAATTCACCCTCCAGGCTAAATCGATTCGGTCCTGGTCAAGCCTACAGTTCTCCCCAAAAATTTTATATAAGCATAAAATCCCAATTTCACCCCCGATTTCAATTACGATTAAAATCCCACTTTCTGTAATTAAATCCCAACATTTTATATTGCCTAAAGTAATTATATCAAAATATATTTTTTTTGAATTCTGAATTAATTCATTTTAAATTCCAATTTAATTTAATTAAATATCGATTTAAATTTACGGGGTATTACATATGCCAAATGGGTAGCCTCCACCTTGGACTTTATCATCAACGTAAAACTCCACAATCTCTTAAAATGGGTCATGGAATTTGGCCATCATAGTCCTTTAGTACTTAGCACCTGCATTCTTTAGTCCAAAAGGCATAATAGTATACATGAAGTTATGTAATGGGGTGTGAAAGGTTGTCTTCTTGGTGTCCTTTGGTCCATCTTGATTTGTTTGTAGCCCCACATAGCCATCCATGAAGTTGTACATCTCATGTCCTGCTGTTGCATCTATCAGCCTATCGATAGAAGGCAATGGGAACTCGTCTTTTGGACAGGCTCGGTTTAAATCTATGAATTCCACACAAATCCAAATTTGGTTCTTATCCTTCTTCCTCACCGTCATAATACTGGACAACCAAATAGGATGCTAGATGGGCACAATGAAGCCTGTAGCAAACAACCTCTAGACTTCTTCCTTTATCTTCAGATCTAACTCCAATTTGTACGTTCGAGTAGCCTGTTTTACTAGAATTGCTAACGATATAGCATTCAATTTAAGGAATCTCACCTCTTTGTATACTCCCAACATTTCAGTATGTTTCCACGCGAAGACTTCTTTGAATTCTCGCAGCAGCTCCACTAAAGCACCCTTAGCTACACCACCAAAGTCTTTCGAGATAAACATTGGTCCAGGATCATCACCTTCATTGGCTAAGTCTATCTGTTCTAATTCTTGAATTTGGAGTTTTTGTCTATCCCTCATGCATTTTGGTTCTTCCTCGACCTCCTCCATGAATTCCTGGATGTTAGAATTGTTAATCACCAAGCACTGGCCTAAATTGTCCACCAAAAAAATTCATAAATTGGGTCAGCCTTATTATCCAGGCCTTTAGATACCCGATCACACCTTCAAAGTTTATAAATGATCTTGTCATTAGCCAAAACCGCCCTTCTACATTGGCGGGGATTTTTCTCCTAACGGGGTCTTTTACACCTTTTTTTTTAACTCTGTCGCTGAGAATCTGTTGACCACACTTTGTTGTTGGACTTCGTGCTCTATTGGGTCAATGTGGAGTGTCATTCAGTCATGAAGCTATCTAGATAGGCTTGGAGGCCTAATTGTCTCGTAAACAATGTCTTCCTTCTTATAGGCCACCACTGGGAGAACTGATGCACGCACCTTTTCCCTAGTGCTAGGAATCTTGGTTCCCCCAGTATACCGAGTGAGTATAGTAGATTCTTCAACCAACTCTATGTAAAATTCCACATCTATCAAGTGTTCTTCTCTTGTTAGAGGCTTCTTAGATGCTCGAATGACGATCTCCTTCCCCTTAAAATTTTCCTTGTCACATTGGTGATATGTGGAAGGTACCAAATCGTGATTATACATCCACACTCTTCCCACGAGCAACTGGTAAGATGGATCACAGTCCATGAGATAGAACTTAATATGGGAAGTGATATTCCCCATCATGATTCCCACATTCACATAGACAATCGACTTGGAAGACAAATTATCATACCCTCTAGTTGACAACGGATTTTACACAATCCTTGTCTTCGAGATCTTGTAAGCATAAAAGGATAGCATTGGCATGATGTTGATAGAGGCTCCCCCATCCATCAAGACGCGATTAAAATTGTACTTATAAAAAATTATTGTTACATAAAGTGCCATGTTATGGGGATATCGGACCAATCGGTCTGCCTCCGAGAAGGTAACCTACGAGAGAAATTTCTTCACTAACTTAGCCATTGGCCCTTTCCATCGCAGGTTTGGGACCATGTTTTTCTTGTCAATTTCCAAGATTGCTCGAGTAACCTCCAGTCGAGAATCTTCTGGTAACCCCACTTGGCAAAAAAACCAACTAAATTTCTGTGACCGTGCCACTACGGTGCATTCTATCCAAGGTTCATCTTATTATTCTTCCAATTCATAGACTTCCTCCACATCTATGTACGCGGATCTTCATATGCTATTACAATATTTACTCCCCCTAGGGAGCAAGCCTCCAGTTTCCTACTCAGATAATCAATCGGGCTCCATTCATCTTTTGTTTCCTCTTCCAACGTCATCTGAGATAGGCATTCTTCCAGATAATCCTCAAAATCTTCCTCATGGAGCTAATTCTGCTCCCTTAGTCGTTCTCCCTCCTCATCAAATGCGTTATCTATTTTTTCTCCATGTGCTAGAAAAGGATTATTGTTCACATTGGCTTGCAGCAGCTGGATATCTCCTTTCTTGGCATGCCTGTCTATTATTTTTCAGAGCGCAAAACACTTGCTTGTTGGATGTACCAACTTGTTATGTATCAAATAATATTTTGAGCCTTCTTTATCTTCTCATGTTATAGGTGA
Organism: Sambucus nigra; assembly: GCA_949130495.1. Taxonomy (NCBI): domain Eukaryota; kingdom Viridiplantae; phylum Streptophyta; class Magnoliopsida; order Dipsacales; family Adoxaceae; genus Sambucus; species Sambucus nigra. The sequence goes on from OX422223.1 coordinate 306,087,046, forward strand.
TGTGTCATCCACATATGTTATCTCGAACCATGAGGTCATAGGTATTAATAGCCTTCTCCATCGTGCAAGGAAACTTCTGGGGGTGATCTTTGTCAAACTTCCTCTTTTTGATGCGATTTCCCCCTTCCTTCTTTCCCCCTTCATTATTGGCATAGTTCACACGATGGGGTATCCCCCTCCTTGAGCTACTCGATGATTTTAGCAACAAACTTGACAAGGATGGTAATAGTGTTAGTAGTGGCTTTACAACCAAAGCGATATTCCTCGCGAATTTGAGAAACGTGGAAAATGTACCCTCTCGAGTTTTGTTTATCAAATGTCATATATATTCGGGCAACAAGCCCTCTACGCAAACCTACAAAAGTTTAACCTCTCATGCCGCCTCTATTACGTCTAGAGAGCACTCATGAAATCTCCTATTGTATGTCACCACATCCTCGCCGAGCTTTTATTTTTATTGCGCCAGTTGTGTAAGTGTGAATTCATCTTTTGCTAAGAAGAATTTGTGTATGAACTGAACGTGAAGATACTCCTAAGTGGCCATAGTTCTCGGCCAATGGGGAATACCATGTGTAAGCCTTTTCGATTAGAGATTTCGATAACTCTCCCACACTTCCCGTCCAATTGGCCATTGATGACAATTGAGAACCAATTATTTGAGATGCTTCTCCACACAAGATCTATCCATCTTTCACCAAATCCAAAAGCCCTTAATACTCTCATCATAAATCCCCAGTGAACCCTGTCATATTGTTTCTCTATATCTTTCTTGATCATAACATTTCCCCAATGAGATTTCTTCCCTAAGTTATGAATCATTTCCTTAGTAAGAAGGGAATTTTCTTGAATGGATCTACCTTGGATGAAACCACTTTAATTTAGTAAACCAACTTTGGAAGGAAGTTGGACAGTCTATTTGAGAAGATTTTGGTAATAATCTTGAATGAATAGTTGCATAGACTTATAGGTCTTAGATCTCCACAAGTCTTGGTCCATTTCACTTTAGGAATCAAGACAATAGAAGTGCTGGTCCATCTTTGAGGAAGAGCTGCACCTGGAAAATAAGATTTAATAGCTATAAAAAGATCATGGTTAATCATACTCCAGTATTTTTTGTAGAATAGCATCCAAACCATCAGGTTTTGGGGTTGATTCTTCACTAAGACCCTCAATATCTGTTAAATCCTCCACTTCATCACTAAAAGCTTCTAGAACCTCATTGCCTTTTGTGGTTAAAAGAGAAGTAATTATGGTGGAAACATCTACAAAAGGGACCTCCAGATCTGGTTGCAACTTTTCTTTATAGAAATTGAGAATGTGACTCTTTAAGGTTGCTTGATTGTCAATCAAAATACCTTTTTCATCATATAGGGACTGATTTTTCAATTTTGGATGTTTTGACCTCACACACTGATGGAAAAACTTTGAGTTTGCATCACCATGCTGAAGCGACTTAATGGAAGACTTTTGTTTCCAAAAAATTTCTTTAGTCTTGTAGGCTCTCATTAAGTTTGCTTTAGCCTTATTCATAGTTTCCCTATTCTCTTTATTATTATCAAGCTCATATGTAAGTTCAAGCTACAAATTCAAGTCTTCAAGCTCTTTCACCACTTAGAAAATATATTTAAAGTTCTCATTGATCCATAACTTAAGAACTCCTTTAAGTCTTTTAAACTTATTAGCAAATTTGTGCAGGCCTATCTCAGTAGTATCCTCATCCCAAGACTATTGAACAACATCAAGGAAATCATTGTGATTGCACCACATATTTTGAAACTTAAAAGGCTTTGTAAGAGGTATCTACCATAGTGTTTATTGAAACTATAAGAGGAGCATGATCTGAAGTTGCTCTATTTAAGTGTTTGACACATTAGTTAGTAAACTCAGAGATAAAGTGTTGATTAACTAAGAATCTATCAAGTCTGTCCATAATAAGATCTTCATCTTTTCTGTGATTACACGAAGTGTATCTAGTTCCCGTGTATCCCATATCAGTGAGCCCACTTTCTTCAATATCTTGTATGAACTCCTACACTGTGATTTGGTCTATTTCATTCCCTCCTAGCTTTTCTATTGAGAGGCAACCACATTGAAATACCTAATTACAAGATAGGGATGTTCTTGGAAATTGGCAGATATAGAGCTTAATTATTCCCATAACTCTTTCCTTTCCTCTTTGGAACATTTAGCATACATTATAGTAAGAATTAAAGAGGATTTCATAATAGAATGACTTAATCTAAGGGTTAGATGTTGTGGATGATCAATAAGTAATTGAGTTTTCACATCAAACCTTCAAAAAGCCCATATATTGCCATTGACATTGCTACAACACCCTTCAAAGGTCCATTCAAACCTCTATCTTTCATTTTTTTTAATCCACCTTTGGCTCTAGAAGAGCAAGAAAATCATTTTGTGAATATTTTTAAGAATATTAATTCTTCTAGATGAGGATTTCTTGGCACCCCCTTGAATATTCCAAATAATAAAATTCATCAGTGGGGCTTTGAAGTGGTAGAGTGAGTGGTACCTTTGTTATTAGATCTTGTGAGTCTTTTGTACAGTGGATCTTGCATCCTTGTTAGCTGATTCTTCAACTTCTCAGGCTCTGATTGCCGATTTGCCATCATTTCAGTTTCTTCTTGTTGTTCTTCCAATTTCTGAGTATCTGCTGAATCATTCTTAGCAACTAACCTTTAGTGGTTAACAATAAGTTTTCTTATTAATTTTCTTAACAAACATTCGCAGCTCCTCAATGAAAGGAGTGTGGTGTAAATGTTTATCTTCAACATCATCCAGATATAGGGATTTGGCCACATGAGTTTTGCAAATTTTGGGGATATCTGTTCCTTTTGGAGATAAGGCACCTTGTTCCACAATTCTCACATCTTCATCATTTAGCTCTTCATTATTAATTTTATTAATATGGTCTTGGTTATTGGTACATTTCCTCCTCCAATCAAAGCAATTATTTATCTCATCTTGACTCTTTTGTGATTCTTGAACATTGACATTTGTCTCTTCCTTATCATCTGCACTATTAATTATAAGAGAATATTATATATCATTAATTCCCTGATTGATTTGTTCTTTATCTATGGCTACTATGGTTGTAATGTTTTCAATATCAGTCTATGGTACACCTCTTGCATCATTAGATTTGTCCTCAAGTTGGTCTTTTTTCATCTCATACCATTATAAATTCTTCTTGGGTATGATCTTCATACTTTTTTTTATTGGGGACCACTTTTCCCATGCGGAAGATGCACGATTCCTCATCCTAGCCTTTCTTTGCACAATTCTTGCAATATTTAGGTTTGTTATCCATTTGGACCTCCTGCCAAAATCCCTTGTCACCACATCCTATCTAGACTCTTTTCGGAGAGATTTTAATTAGATCAATCTCCACACATACTCGAGCAATACTAGGTCTGTTCATCTCCATATTTGAGGAATCAATGTTTAATAGTTTACCTATTAGTTGGACTATTGAGAATAGTGAGGATTTTGAAAAGAAATGGATGAGAAGTTGTGGAAAGGAAATCTAAACCAGGGCAACAGTACTTTCAATATCTGATCTAAAGTCTGGTGACCACTTAAAAATCCTCATAGGAAATCGACCAACATACTAGGTATCTCTCATCCACATAGGTGACTAGTCTTCGTCAGTATACAGTCCAATAAGGATGTGTTTGTTGTCTAGGAGGCCAATGTTAAAAGCTATTTTATGGGAGAATGTGTGAAAGACCTATCGAATGGATTCCATTAAGGGACTACTATGGGATAACTTCCCTACAAGTGCATGTTTGAGTGGTTTTGAGAGGATCTCAATGTCCTTATTGGTAAACATCACTACTGGTTCTCCTTTAAAAGAAGATGGTGGTTTGAGGCAAAGGTCATGTTATTGAGAGGAGGTTTCTTCTACAACTGAGGCAAAGGATCTATTCCATGCTGATTTGATGTCAGGGGGCATGGGATCACCATGGGGTGGGTGGTTTTGGTTTGTTATTCAAAACCCTAATAAGGGTTAGAAGGCTAGAGAGAGAGGGCGACTAGAGGGAGAGGTATCCTAATAATATATACATGTAAACTCTTCAATATAAAGCAAACATCCAACCAAGATCATTATCATATCTACATCATATATACCATGAAGTTCAAGGTCAACCAGTCACACATGCAAGTTCAATACCATATCACAAAACCTGCAAAGACCAAGTTCAAGCTAAATTATATCATAAACCAACATTTTATGACTCAAGCAAACCAGGAAAATGCTCAGAAGTCCGATGATTATTACTCAGTTTCTTGTTAGAATTTAGGTACTATTGTGCAAAGGTGAAGAAAATTGATTATCCTTGTATATGATCAAAACCCACTCTCCTAAACCTATCCTAAAGATCATTAATCCTTGTTAAATGAATTATCTTAAACCCAACATCCTAATACCTAAAACTTTGGAGGCTCAGTTAACTAAACCTTACTTTTAGTGAACTAAAAGATGTTTATCGGGATGAACTTTTTAGCATAGACCACTAAAATAGAACAACCTTTAACCATAAGGTTTTTATTCTACTAAACTTGACTTTTAGTACATTAAAAATGCCAGCATTTGAAGATTGATTCTAGTAAACAATTCCTATCGTTTATCCTAATAACCCAACCCTTACCAACCTTAATAACAACATTTTACTACATCATAAGACTATAAATAGAGTCTGTCACTTCCATTTCAAATCACACAAGCCTACAAGAGCAATTCTTTTGAGTAAATTTCCATCCACTACACCAAAATGGGAAAATTGTCACCTTTCAGTAGGCCAGCCTTGTCAAGGTCATTGACCGTGACAAAAAAACACGCGTTTTATGTCACAGTCATTGACCTTGACACGACCGTGACAACTAATTGTCACGATCATTGACCGTGACAAGCCCGTGACAATTAAATTTGTCACGGGCTTGTCACGGTCAATAACCGTGACAATTCTTGTCACGGTCAATGATCTTGACACGACCGTGACAACTTTTCCAGCAAAAACCCTTTCCCCCTACTTTTTTCCCTCCCACCGTTCCCTCCCTCCCTCTCTCTCTCTCTCTCTCTCTCTCAGGTCCAATTTCTCTCTCTCTCTCTCTCCTCCATTTATATATATATTTGTCTGTATATTTATGTGTGTATGTGTATATATATGTGTGTGTATGTGTGTGAGTGTGTGGGGGTGGGGCAGGGTGGGGCGGGGTGGGACAGGGTGGGGGAGGGGGTGGTGGAGGGGGCAGGGGGTGGGGTGCGGTGTGTGTGTGTGTGTGGTGGTGTGTTTTGGGGGAGGGGGTGGTGGAGGGGGCAGGGGGTGGGGTAGGGTGGTGTGTGTGTGTGTGTGTGTGGTGTGTGGTGGGGGAGGGGGCGGTGGTGGGGGTGTGTGGTGTTATGGCCGAAAAACACAACCCAAACTCTCCCTAAGATTTAGAAAGGATTAAAATGTAATTTTTAAAGAGTTAAAAATGTGTATATATTCAATTAAAAATACCCCTAAATAATTTTCAGTTAAGAAAAAAATCATAAAACAAATTTTCACACATTATTATCTCAAAATATCATTTTTCATAATTTTAGCATTAGTAAACATAGGATAAAAATATCTGATTAATTCATAGGTTAAATTAAATTAAATTAATTTTAGTGCTTAAATATTATTAAATGGTTTTGAATTTTTTAAATATTATTAAATGGTTTTTAAGTGTGGGAATGGGTGTGTAGTGTAGTGGATTCCACCATATTCTGTTATGTCTTCTTTACTAACTAGAATCTTGTTGCAGATAGGATTCCCTTTAGGGTCTTATGTCTTGAATTAATCTGAAGTTGGATCTCAACTAATATTGTTTGGTACAATTCTCCAAACTAGTTGAACACTTGATAGTATAGACAAAAAAAATACTAAGAGAGCCGTCTATCAAAAGGGGTTTAAGCATCATCAGGTGGTGTGTGGTGGGGGAGGGGGTATAAACAATTAAAAAAATGGGCGTATGCCGCCTATTTGTGAGCATATGATATTCTTTAGTAAAAGGCAAAATAGTAGTTCATTGTGTGCTCATTGTGTGGCCTCATCAATCTACAATACACTAAATAACTAAAAGTTCAATAAAAAAAGCCGAGGACTAACATATATACACAACACTAAAAGTAGACATCAATTTTATAAATAATTGATAATAGTTGGATAATAATTGGATAATAAACATCGGGAGGGGGTGGGGGTGGGGGTGGGGGTGGGTGGGGTTTTGAATATTATTTACATTCAAAATAAATAATTGATAATAGTTGGATAATAATTGAATAATAATTGTTTTTATACCTATAGAACAGCTTAGATAGTGTGTGTGTGTGTGTGTATGTGGTCAATACATGAATTTATTTTTGTATTTGAATTATCCCATGAATTTATTTTTGTATTTGAATTATCCCATGAATTTATTTTTGTATTTGAATTAACCCATTATATGAAACATACTTGAAATTAAATAAAGTGCGCATAGATACTAGCATTCTAGTTCTTATGCGTACGCATTCAATAACCCTTAGACCCGTTCGAGAGTCATTACCCCTGTAATGAGATCTCTCGAATTGTCCCATTTGGACAGTTTGAGACTGTATAATTTCTGTATAATATTCTTATTGGCTTAAAGTTGTTACTTTTGGAGGAAGTTCTGCAGTCGTATCTTAATGTTCTCTGGGTACATACTAGATTGACAAGTGTGACTGTTATTTTAATTGACCAATTGAAATAACACTCACACCTGCCAATCTACGTCGTGTACTTAGAGAACTAAGGGGATATGCTGTCGAATTTTTTTCAAATCGTAACAATGTGCATGAGCTGTTAAGTATATTACAGAAAAATGCATTCTTGAATGGGATAGGACCACATACCCTTTAATAGGATAATTAAATGATGGGATAATTAAATAAAACATACTATAAATCTAAGTTTTGTTTACCTTTAATAGGTGTTTAGTTGTGGTAGCTGTGATGGGATATCCGAAATACAAAGAGTGGATGGGTGAGACTAATAGAATGGGGGATGTGTTTCGCAGATGTGCTAACGAATTTGTGAAATATGCAAAGAGATGTCGTAATGATGAAGAGTTTCTGTGTCCGTGTGCTAGGTGTAAGAATTGTAAGGTGTTTGAGTGGAAAACAGTTGACCTATATTTGTTAAGATCGGGTATGCAAGATAGTTATCGATTTTGGAGTTTTCACGGTGAATTGAAAGTTCCTTTTGTCCCTGACCAACCTTCACAACATCCTTCAACAAGTAGAATAGATGAAGAAGGGGACGACGTAGATCATAATATGTTAGAGGATTTAGTTGATAATGCGTACGGAGTTTATGAAGCTGAGGAGAATGAGGTTACTGATGATGTAGAAGATTCAAGTGCTCGTGAAGATAACACGATAAAACTTGACGATGACTACCAAAGTTTAAAATTTAAGGCGACCCAACCGTTATACTCTGGCTGTGAGAAAGATCAAACAACTTTACATGCCATGGTTGGTTTGCACAGTTTGAAGACGCAGTACGGTTTGTCTGGCAATAGCGTGACGGGAATTCCGAAATGGGTGAAGGGCTTATTACCCAAGGTGAATACACTTTCAAATAGCTATCCTGTTATGAAGAACAGTTTGAAAGGTTTGGGAATGAAGTATAAATCGATTCATGCTTGTGTGTTACTGCATACTATACCGAAAGGAGTATGAAAATCTCGATCGTTGTCCGGTATGCGATGAACCTAGATTTGTCCAATCTACTAGTAAGGAAGGCACAAGCTCAAAAGTGCCTCAAAAAGTATTGAAATATTTTCCCATTGGTCCTAGATTAAAGCAATTCTTCACAGTACCATGGATTGCAGAGGCAATGACTTGGCATGCTAGGGCAGAAGTAGGGGGTAATATCATGCGTCATCCTATTGATTCTACTGCCTGGCGGAGGATGAATTATGAGTATCCCGATTTTTCTCGAGAACAATGCAACATTCGTTTGGCTATATCAACAGATGGTTTCAATCTATTTGGAAATCTAAGCACCAATCAGAGTGTATGTCCAGTGATCCTAGCCCCACTCAACCTCCCTCCTTCACAGTGTATGAGACCTGAATTTTCGATGATGGCTTTATTGATACCTGGGCCAAAGGCACCAAGTGAAGACATTGATATCTACCTGGCTCCTTTGGTAGAAGAATTAAATGAGTTGTGGGAAGAGGGTGTGCAATCATTTGACTCTTTTATAAAAGAAGAGTTTACGTTGAAAGCTATGTTGATGTGGGCAATTCATGATTTTCCAGCTTATGGGACATTATCCGGATGTGTAGTACATGGTTATTTGGGGTGTCCTATTTGTGGAGAGGAGACTGAATCTCTTCGTCTATCCTCCAGCTTAAAAAATGTATACCATTTCCACAGGAGGTTTTTACCCCCAGCTCATAGTTTCAGATTTGAGAAAGCTTCCAATTTTTTATTGGGCGGAGTTGAACATAGGCTACCGCCGAGACAACTTTCGGGTTCAGAAATTGAAAGTAAATCTTCTGAATGTGGCCCAAATATGCCAGGTAAGAATCCCAAATTTAAGAATGTCAAGCATAAGAAGACCCCAACTGGGAATGAAACTGAGATAAGAAAGGCATGGTCTCGGAGGTCAATTTTATTTCACTTGCCTTATTGGAAGAAAAACCCGATGCGCCATGTATTGGATGTGATGCATGCATAGAAGAACTTCGCTGAACATATTGTGGGTACTTGCCTTGGGGGGAGTCATTCGAAGGATGGAGAAAATGCACGAAAAGACCTTAAAACGTTAAAACTTAAACCACAACTATGGTCGAAAGAAGATAGTAGGGGAAGGACAATAATTCCTCCTGGTGCGTTTACTTTGACGAGTGAGGAAAGGAAGGTGCTTCTAGACACAATATATAATTTGAAGGGCCCATCTACTTTTTCGTCCAACTTGCAAAGGATTGTGAATTATGTTACTCATGATTTACATAAGTGTAAGTCCCACGATTGGCATGTGATCATGCAATTGGTTCCTCTATTGTTTAAGCACTGTTTCTCCAAGCACAAGGATTTGCGTAGGGCTATTATGCAAATTAGTATTACCTTATCCCTCTTGTGTGAGAAGGTAGTGAATCGAGAACACATAGTGGCCACAAAATTGTCTGTGAACGAAGCGATTTGTGTATTGGAGAAGTACTTTCCCCCAGCATTCTTTGACATAAGTGTTCACTTGTTGGTACACCTATGCGACGAGGAACTTCTTTGTGGTCCAGTTAGATATCAGTGGATGTATCCGTTAGAAAGATTGATGAAAGTTTTTAAAGATTACGTCAAGAATACGCGATATATTGCAGGATCAATTGCAGAGGAATACATCACCGTGGAGTCATCAATATATACTCGGGAATATATGACTGACTCTACCAGCGTTGATGACACTGATGAATTCTTCGATGATGGTGGTAATCTGATGGGAAAACGAGTGAAATTAACGAGTTTGCAACATGAACAAGTAGCGCGTTATCTATTTGACACACATGAAGATGTCGAAGAATGGAAAAAGTAAGTTTCGAATATTATAATGTTTAACATTATTTTAGATTATTTTATACATGATTAATTTTGAAATATGCAGTAAATATGAAGCCTGTGAGAACAATAAAAGATGAAAAACAGTGGTACAATCAGACAACGAATTTTGGCTATGGTTGACACAAGAGGTAATTACAATGAAAACAGTCGTTATATAACGTTACATTACACTCAAATTTTACCACTAATATAATTAATTTATCTATATTCTCAGCTCCTAAAGATGGGTGATGCGACATCAAGGCTTGCTCGTCTAGCCACTGGACCCTTGTTCGTGGCACAAGAGTACAAAAAATATTGATTGAACGGTTACATTTTCGGCGCTAAAGTGTACGAGGAAAGTACAAATGTACAGAACTCGGGAATTTCATACAAGGCTCTTACTTTCTTTCGAGCGAGCGCAAAAGATAAAAACCTCGTTGAAGCTGAAATGACTTACTATGGTGTAATCCAAAATATATTTGAATTGGATTATATAAGTTTCAAAGAGGTTGTATTTTACTGTGAATGGGTAAGAGTTGAGGATAAAAATGCTTCTAAAGTTGATCATGTCACCAATTTGATCATGGTTGACTTGTCCAAGTTGAAGAGCAACGACCACGTGAGCGATGAGCCGTTTGTTTGTGCATTTCAAAAGGTTAAGCAAGTGTTTTACTCGGAGTATATCAACAACGAGCCGTGGTCAATTGTCCAACACGCGCCAAGGCGTCTAAATAGTAGTGTGGATGACTTGGCTGCTCCTACCGAATATCAATCCATTTTTTATGATAACCCGAATTTGAAACACTTTTTCAATTTGTAATAAATATTTCAATTTGTACCGAAACATCCATTTTTAATGCTTTTACTTGATCTGCACTTTATCATTTTCACTCTTGTGTAGTGTGCGTGTGTGGAGAGAAGATTAATACATAAATATTCCAACTACATCTAAGTTTTGTTTATACTAATCCATGAATATACGCTTCTTACCTTTAATAGGTGATTAGTACATAGTTATTTGGGGTGTCCTATTTGTGGAGAGGAGACTGAATCTCTTCGTCTATCCGAACACTAAGAAATGCCATAATCCTATGGAGCGATGCTCTGCAAATTCCTCCCAACCGTTATGTAGACAAACATCACCGGTTGAAGTTGTCAATTCCACTTTCCATACCCCACCACTTTCCATACCCCATTCAAAGGTGGAGTTGACAACTTCAACTGCTGATTTTTGGCTACACAATGGTTGGAAGGAATTTTCAACGCATACCTCCATAGGATTATGGTATTTCTTAGTGTTTAGATATGAAGAGAATTATAATTGACACGATTGCCCGGGGTACATTAGTTGGAAGGAGGTGCCATATGAGCTCAAGTTAGCTGTTTGAGTGACACTACAGGTAATGTATTTATATTTATATGTCAATTTCGATTTCAATTTCAATTACGATTTATATTTATCTATATTTGAGGGGCGGATACTAATTTTACTTTATTTCAATTCAGGGGACAGGGAGTGGCCCTAAGGGTAGGCCACATATGCTCTATACTTATGTGTCTATTCGGACGAGAAGGGAAGGATAAGGAGGTGTTCCCGAGCGTCGCGGTACAAAATCTCTTTTCCATGCAAATAGTTTGTAGATTTGAGATAAAATGATGGTGATGTTGTTTCTTTTTAAATAGTTTCTTATTTGAATATATATTTGCATTATCTTTAGTTTGTTCGGATATATGATGTTTGGAACAGGTACAAAGTTGCTATAACAGGTACAAATATACTGTTGGGCAGTGGCAGTGGTCATACTGCCCAGCAGTTTTTTTTTTTAATTCTGCCCAGAATTGTCACGGTCATTGACCGTGACACGTCCGTGACAAAATTGACACGGACGTGTCACGGTCAATGACCTTGACAATTTTTTTAAAAAGGGTCACGGCTTTGTCACGGTTCTAAACCGTGACAAACGTGTCACGGTCATTGACATTGACACGACCGTGACACAAAATGCGAGTTTTTGTCAAGGTCAATGACCGTGACACGACCGTGACAAAAAAGTTGTCTCGCCTCGAAATGTCACGGTCATTGACCTTGACAATGTGAATTTGTCAAGGTCAATGACCTTGACAAATGGGCAGATTTGGTGTAGTGATCATCCAAGCTTGTGTCATTCTATCCTTGATTTTCTAGAGAGATAAATCAAGAAAAACCATTTGAGTTTTAAACCCAAAAACTCTATTAAAGACAAAGCTTCAAAAAAACCACTTAAACCAAAAGATCCAACCTAATCCCTCTTTTGCAAAGTTATAATCCTAATACCACTTGTGTTAAATAATTACCCAAAACCCATTTGAGCATTATATGTGTGATTCCCATTTGCTTACTTTTCTAGAAAGAGATATTAAACCCATTTCACCATTTGTTTTTATGAAATTACTTTGTTTCGGTAAGGACGAAGGTATTATATTAATAGTTGCAGTTTTCAAGGTGGTGTTCCTTGTAAGGTGTTAATTCCGCCATAAGTGATTGTAGATAGTGACGTTCTCGAGTACCATCTTGAGCATGAACATAGGCAGAGGCCTAACCGCAATAAATCTCGATTTGAAAAAGTTTCGTTATCTATCTCCTAACTACTTCCGTTTATTACTGATTAATTCCCTCTCATAAATTCATTTATCATATTTCAATTAATCTTTATGCAAAATTAAGAAAGTTTTAAATTTTTCATTAAACCCATATACCCAATTCACGCCTCCCTCTTAGGTATATTTTTGGGCCAACAACCAACACTTGTGATGCGCTTACTTCTATCTCTTATTTTTATTTTAGGAAATTTGATTCCTATTTTTCTTTCTAATTATTTATTTGAAGTGTAGCTCCTTGATGCAATATTATAAATAAAGGAAAAATTTCTCCAATTTGATATCTCCAATATATTTTTTGGAATGATATGCCCTTTTCCAATAATATGTTTTCTAATACCCACTTAAACATTTGGTTCATACCATATTATGAACCAACCACTATGTCCAAAGAAGGCTCACACCAATCCACGTCTTGGTATGCCTTTTCTGAACTCATATGTCTTGGAAGAATCACTTAGCTGATCACCTAGTTAACTCGATATTCAAAACCAGACATCAACTAAACATCAACTAAATATATGTATGAAGAACTAACATGATTTTTCATCAAATGCAGAAAAGAAATTCATATGAGAGCATAAAAAATAAATAAAAACACATTAAAAGATCAAAACTTGAGTTCAAATAAGTCATTATAACCTTGTCGTATGTCGATCAAATAGTAGGCAGGAGAAATATTCCACGGGTGTCATGGGCAGAGTCAATATTACAAAACTAGATGTTAAGAAGCCGAAGCCGAAGCCAATATTATATATTAAAAAAATATAATGACTATAGGAATGGAAGACTATGGAGTGTTACACCCCGCCTTTTCTAATCATGGGTGATCAGTCCATTATGAAATTAAATAGGAATCATTAATGGTGTCATTCTTAGCATCACTATCGAAGTTCAATTTATTTTACTAATACCCTAATGGACAAGTGTCAAAATTTTAATCCTTATTATTAACATGTAGTAAACATAATAAGAATAAATATATTATTCACCATTTCCATGCACATAACAATGAATAATGAGATAACGACATAAATAAATAACTGAGTCTGGAATAACACTCCAAATAAAAACCCCAATACTGTCATCCATAAGTAAAGTCTAAATCAATACTCGAAATAAACGGGAATAACAAAAAATAAAAAATCTTTGCAAATAGTAACAAACTATGAATGGGTGACATGCTCGGCTGAGATAATATAGGATAACTTAGAACTGAATAAATGTGGAGGTGTCTAATACCAAGGTCCTTCAACTTCCGCATCAGCTACAACATGTCAAATGTAGGAACTCCTATGCCTAGCATCGTTGTGGCTGGGCACCTAAAATGGTTTTTACAAAAGGATTTGAAATGGGTCAGATCCCAAGTACAGTTCGAAAAAGTTTAGCATGTGTTTAAAATGCATCAAGATAATATATTATATACATATTAGTACTGCGTGCCCTCACTTGAGATCCTTACCCCTCAATTATTCTGAATGCCTAACTTACCACTCTAACCCACCTAACTAGGCTCGGTTACATCTCTTTGCATCTAATCATTTATAGTGATCACTCGTATTGAACATATAATATGATACTGCCTTTTTAATTCTCTATATACACTAGGAATTACAAATAAATGATTTAGTTCTCATACACTTTGGTTAATTTAGATATCACTATCTATCTTATCTACTAATAGACTCATAGTAGGATCAATCACACGTATATGCACATTTATCACTCTTATCGTATATATGTATACCACACCCCTAGGTGGAGACCTGCGGTGCGGGCGTACTTATAAGGACATATTTTATAAATTCCTGTTTTACATTAGTGTATGTCGTATACTGCTATAAACCGTCGAAGAAAAAGTTCAAATTTGAAGATACATGAAGACAGATCCTAATATCAAAAGTTCTTTAACATTCAAGTTTTTGCGAGATTAATTTCGGTAAGATTGTGTTTTGGTTACTTTACGGTTCATTTAAAAGTGTTAGGATATTTTTGTAAAATATTTTCTAAGTGATGAGGAGTTATTTTTCATCAAAATATTTTACTAAGTATTGAGGCGGATTTTTGAAATAAGAAATAAAATTTATTCTTTCGCTCTGTCGTTCGAGCGACAAATGCATGTTGTCCAAACAACATTGGCATCTCTCGCAATATCGTTCAAACGACACATGGCTTCGTTTGAGTGATGCGTCGACTCAATTTTTCTATATAAAACGTGTTAAATGAGTCATTTTTATAAAGAATATCTGATGTTTTTCATTCTGTACAAACCACAAAATAGCAAAACACTTTGTCTTATTCAATTTAGGGTTCAATCCTTTTGTTTTTTAATTCAAAAAAATCCCAAATGCTTTAGTCAATTGTTTTGAAACCGGAGATACATCTTTGATGGAGTTTCTCTTATAAGGAGGATAACCTACTACTGATCTAGTTTCGAATTGAGGGATGTACTGGGTTGACATTGACTGCTTGTCATAGGGAGTACACGTGGGTGTTCCTGTGTTGATTGGATTGCGTGTCTTTGTGGATTTTTTGAGGTTGATTCATTACTAATTCAAAACTGCGTGTTCTTGTGGGTATTTGGGAATATTCATTGCAGATTTCACTTGTAATCATTGTTAATATTATTAAGTGCAATAAAAGGTTCTCCCTTTTGGGTTTTTTCCTGAAATTTATGAGTCAGCAATTCATATTTATTTATGTTGGCATAATACACTTCACCTTGATGTTTGTTTAGGGTTAATTAAAATTACCCTTAATTAATTTAGTTTACAGTTGACAATTGATTGAATAAAGGTTTAATTGGAATTTGCGAATTTATTCAAATCAATATCACAGCGCTTTCTCAAATTGGTATCAGATCTCGTTTAAGATATCACCACATTTACAAAATGGTAACAGAGCAGGTTTCACTAATTTATTGTGAATTCCTTTTTTCGAAAAACTTTAAGATATTGATTGTTTTTGAAAAATTTGATTTTGAAAAATCGCAATGTTTCCGAATGAAAACTTATATAACTGGTTGCCAATTTTTTACGGATCTAATTATGCTTACTAGAAAGCCTATATGAAATCGCATTTAAAAGCAATTGATAAGCGAATTTGGGGAGTTTGTGAAAGAGGCTGGACTCCTCCTACTGTCATCGCAAATAATATTACTAATTTAAAACCCATGGCAGATTAGATTGAGGATGAGTTTAGGTGAAACACTTTCAATTCACGTGGGTTGAGTGCAATTTCTGGTACCATCACTCCTGAGGAGTTCCAACGTATTATGACATACACCATATCTAAAGAAGCGTGGGATGTTTTACAACTTACCCATGAAGGCATGAACGAGTTCAAGGAGTCTAAAATTCAAAATTTAACTACTCAATTTGAAACAATAACCATGCTTGAATCTGAGTGTTTTGATAATTCTCATGCATAACTATCTGATATTGTCAACACTAGTTTCAATCTTGGTGAGCACATTCCTAATGCACGAGTGGTTAAAAATATTTTGAGATAGCTGCCAAAACATTTTATCCCTAAAGTGACTATTTTGAATTCCTTAGGTAATTTGAGAAATTTAAACTTGGAAGAGCTGGTAGGAGATCTCAAAACATATGAGATTGACATGTTCCCCGACACTATCAAACCTAAGGATAGAGGGATAGAACTGAGAGCCCAGTCTAGGAAGGGAAAGGAAGTGTCCAAGAGTGAGAAGAAAAAGAATGTGAGAGTCTATGAGTCTGAGTCTGACTTTGATATGGTCATGCTTGCAAAAAAATTCAAAAAAATTCTCAAGTTTTCAAAAAAAAAAATCTTCCAATAAAAGGGTTTTTGAGAAAAATAAAAAGAAACATGAGGCCAAAGAGAGCTGTGGTAAAGAAGAGATAAATATAAATAGGAAGAAGAAAGATGTTTTGAGTGTGAGGGTAGAGGTCATAGAACATTTGAGTGTCCCACTAGGCTAAAGAGAAAGGGCAAAAAGATTAGCATGCCAGCCACTCTTAGCGATAGTGAGGAAGAGGTGAAAGATTCCGAGGATGAATCTTGACATGAGAAGTTTATTTCCTTTTTAGCTAGTCACGTGAGCACACCTAGTTTATCCCACGATGATGAGAATACTTTTGCACGTGAGACCCCTGAGGATGATAGTTTGAGTGTTTCTAGCGAGTGTGAGAGTGAGTACGCTAGTGAGGAAGATAGTGAGCTCCATATTTCATTTAGAGATTTATATGATGGGAACTTAAAGACGAAGAAATTAAATAAGGAATTGGGTATTAGGGTGACTCATTTGGAGAAATATATTGAGAGTTTGAGGGGATTTGAGGCATCGAAGAGTCAACTCGAGAAGGTGAAGGCTTCTTTGAGTAAGCAGTTGACCATCATGAATTGGGAGAAGAGTGAAATTATAGCCTGTATCTCACAATTAGAGAGATTTTAAACGTTCTCGAGAGGAAAAGGTCACTTTAGAGGATACATCTAAGAAGGTAGGAAAGATTCTCCTCGGTACAGTGTTAGGTAATGTTGAGAGACTTGGAATAGGTCATGACGGTACATCCACTTCCCACGTTGCACCCGAAGTGGTTTCCGAGTTTGTGATTGATCCATATGGCTCTCAACCTAACCCACCTAAGTGACCCGTACCTGATAGGAGAGTGAACTTTAGATATTTTGAGAGAGGTGTTCCTAGGCATGTGTATGCTTGCATCCATTATAAGAAGAGTGAACACCTTAGGGAGTTTTATTTTAAGTTGGGTGGGTTGTCGCATAGAGTTTTGCGACATGTTCGCACACATGCACCTACACATGATGCTCTGGATAATTACATGAGAGAGTTTGCACATATTAGGGAGCAAGTTAAGTTTTTGGTCAAAACTTCACATGACTTGATGGACGTATTTCATAGGATGTCACCACCTTTGAAAAACTCTACCGCCCCTAAAGGTTGAGGTTTAGACTTGTTTGCTAGCATAAGATGATTTTTTTGATGATATTTTATGCCCATTTATACTGTATACCATTTTTGTATTTATATTTTCCATTTTTGATATATTTTTTAAAAAACCAAAAAGATTTTCATTTTTGGAAATTTTTGGAAAAATACAAAAAAAAGTTCTATTTTGTTGAGAAAAAATTGAAAAAGACAAAAAAAGTTTTGTATTTTGTTTACACCATATATGAATGGACATTTAGGATGACAGAGTCACAATTTCATTCCATATCCATGTGACTGTTTGATAGTGTTTTGATATACCTCATCATTTCATTTTTGTACTTTATAATGTTTGGAGTCATTAATATGTAATTTTAGATTACTACCTACATGTTGGACTCTTAGTTACCTTTAATGCAAACTTGCATGGATTTGTTTAATTATTTTACTTGTTAAATCACATGTTGGTTGAAGTGTTTCCATCTCAATCATGTCTTTAAAACGAACCAAATGCAATAAAACTAGCAATGAAAGTAGTGCATGTAATAACCGTTTACCGAGAGGAATTAAATTGCAAAAAGTGATGAGAGTTCACGAAAAAGGGTTACGAGAGTACAAAAGTAACTCATCATGAAAGCCACTGTTTAAAAGATCCCAAAGAAAAAATTGAGGCAATAAAAAGATAAATATGCCAAAAATGGGGCCAATATGATTTCTCTAAGGAGAGAAAAATAGATAATCTCAAGAAAAGAATAAAGGATACATTATTTATGAGGGTGTTCAGGTGAAAAATGTAAAAAATGGTTTTTTACTTCCTGACAAAGTATTGAAAAAGAATTACATAGTTTTAGACGTTATTGGTGTGGAAATCATTTTAGACTTTGATGTGTCGACTAAATTGTTCTGATGTCATATAAATTCACATTTTTTACACCTAAGGACGATTTTGAGTTCATTCGTTAGGAACTATCCATTTTGATCGTGCACATATATTATGTTTAATTGCATTGATTTTCCTATTTAATTTGTTCACACCCATTCATTCCGCTTCCACGATTTTCTTATCTTAGTGTAAATTCATGGGTTGTGATTTTTGTAAAATTATTTTTTGCATTTTCGTGTGAAAATTGAAAAATCAAAAATAGTTTGTGGAATGCTTTTGAGTTTATCTATGCTTAACAATAACAACTCCATGTTTGTTTTGTTTTGTTTATTATTTTCCTTGTCTATTTCGGACAAATAAAAAGGGGGAGCACGAATTATGGGAGTTTTACATTTTGGGGAAGATTTGAGATTCAAAATTTATTTTGATGTTATGTTTATCTCATTTCAAACTCAATACATCACGAAGGTATTGGATTTGTCTCATATGTGTAGGTACAAAGATTAATGATCATATGTTGCACACCCTGATGAGAAAAGCTTGAAGACTTTTTAAGAAAAGTTTTTCTCTTAAAATTTTAGTACCTTTTTAGTTTTTGTATCTTGGGAGGGTATTAGATTTGTATAGGCATCTGAATGTAATAATTCATATGTTTTTATTTTATACGGGCATAGACATAGGGGAGATTTGTAAAGAAAGACATTTTGATGTGATAATTCAGATGTTTTTATTTTGTACCGGCATAGACATAGGAGGCGATTTGTAGGGAAATATTTTATAAAGTCCTGCTTTACATTAGTTTATTTCGTATACCGCTACAAAAATTGAAGAAAAAGTTCAAGTTTGAAGATACATGAAAACGGATCCGAATAACAAAAGTTCTTCAACATTCAAGCCTCTACGAGATTAATTTTGTTAAGGTTGTGTTTTGGTAACTTTACGGTTCATTTTAAAGTTTTGGGATATTTTTCTAAAATATTTTTAGTGTTAAGGCTTTGTTTTTCATCAAAATATTTTTTTAAGTGTTGAAGCGAATTTTTGAAATAAAAAATTACTTTTTCGCTCCATCGTTCGAGCGACATATGCCTGTCGTTTAAACGACATTGGCATCTCGCGCGATGTGGTTCGAACGACACATGGCTTCGTTCGAGCGACATTTGGACTACATTTGAGTGGCGTGTCGACTAAATTTTTCTATATAAAGTGTGTTCAATGAGTCCTTTTTCGTTAAAAAGACATGAAGTTTTTCATTCTACCCAAACTAGAAAACTGCAGAACACTTTGTCTTATTCAATTTAGGGTTCAATCCTTTTCTTTTTCAATTGACAAAAATCCCAAATACTTTAGTGAATTGTTTTGGAACTCGAGATACATCTTTACTGGAGTTTCTCTTATAGGGAAGATAACCTACTGCTGATCTAGGTGCCACTAGAAGGAGGAACTCGGCTGACATTGACTACGTGCCATAGAGAGTACTCGAGGGGTGTTCTTGGGCTGATTGGGTTGCGTGTCTTTGTGGATCTTCTGAGGTTGATTCATTACTAATTCCGAATTGTGTGTTCTTGTGGGTATATATGAATGTTCATTGTATATTTCGCTTGTAATCATTGTAAATATTATTAAGTGAAATAAAAGGTTTTCCCTTTTGGGTTTTTTCCTAAAATATGTGAGTTAGCAGTTCATATTTATTTGTGTTGGAATGATACATTACACCTTGATGTTTGTTTAGGGTTAACTAAAATTTCTCTTAATTAATTTTGTTTAAAGTTGACAATTGATTAAATAAGGATTTAATTGGAATTTGCGAATTTATTCAAATCAATATCACATCCTTTTCAAATTGATATCAGAGCTTATTTAAACGATCAACACATTTACCATACTCCGCTATTAAGTCCTGGTACATCACGTACTATATAAGGACACTAGTATGAATAATCTTCATCGAAAAATAACTTAAATCACAAAATATTAGAGGCGAACATAGTTCTAAGCCTTTGGGATACGATCATACATAACAAAACCAAATGACCGGTCACACCCTTTTTCACACAAGTGGTGCTCAAACCCGAAGTTCTATGTCCTGAGGTACAAGTCAATATTCCCCAGTTGGGCTCATCAGAATAAGACTCTCCAAGACGTAAAACCTCCCATGATTAAAAGTAGCCTAGGTATGATTACACATAGAAATAAAAAAAAAAGGTATAAATCACCCATATATATATATATATATATATAATAAAATCATTAAAAGTACACACATAACCTATACCATATACTCCATACATAGTATAGTAACTCTAGAATATTCTACGTAGCATAATACTTCTTATTGTATAATCCCGAGTGTTTCCCAATGCCCAATAGTTGCCAATTGTCCCTTAAGTAAACTCAGTAGGTATCCTAACCAAGGCCTATTGGTCTAGGTCCTATATTCCCTTAATTCTCCATGAAAGAGAAATCATTATCTGAATAAGCTTTTATTGCCCGTTAAGATTAATCAATTTTCTTCCTAAACTCTCCTCGTGCGACTAACCTCAAACCCAACATTAGCATACTAGTAAAGGATATCTCTCATTAGGATTTGGATTTAATCCATAGGCCAACCCAATCGTTTCCCATGAGTTTTGAGAAAAAAAGGGAAAATTATACAAATCTGGGAAACCGAATCAATTCAGCCTTGGTCCGCAAGGATTCTCTTTCTGAATTGATTCGGCCAAGGATCCGAATCAATTTTCCGTAGCAAGTATTATATTCTTCCCTAAAATGTTACGGGAATCCACCATTATTAATCCTCCAAACTAATATTACACTATCCTAAACTCCTAACCAAAGGTCTATAACATTGTAATAACATGTATTAATGATTTTTAAAGTATAAGAATCATTAAATCTTTACAGAACAACCTCAAATCAAATTTAATCAAGATTATTTTCTAAAAAGCCTAGATTATTATTCATGTTCAAGAACCTCAACATAATATCATCTTTCTTCCCCAATTTTGTGATATTTCTCATCAAATTCATCTTACATGTATAAGGGATCAAATATATTATTATTGCTACCCAAGAATATGATTTATATCTCAAATTTTAAGATCAAAGTTCCTAAATTTCATAAGATAATCAACATATTCTAACATGGATGGTATACCAAATCAAAAGTTAGCAAGGTAAACACTTGCCCTAATTCGAAAGTCTGATTTCGGTAGATGTTCTGGTGGGATTTGTGTTCTCCTCCTTCCGATCTACAATCCGCTGGTGGTGGTGGTGCATAAAGGTTATTTTTGGCCTTGGAACCCTAGGAACAACTCTTATTCTTCCTCATGTGACTCTCCCTTTGGTTTGGTAACTGATAACCCCAATTCCCTTTATGTGTTATCAGATATAATCCTCTAATTTTTGTGGGTTTATTTTCTTTAAAATTTCAAAAGACCGAAATGCCCTCTAGGGTGATGGTTTGGCCTAAAACTGCCCCGGGACCGAAACTAAACACCCGGGTAGACTTTTCTAACTATATTGGTTGCCCTTTCGTACACAGTTACGCATCTCGAAATGACCATATGGAATTTCGAAAGTGAAATTATATATTATTTCTCAAATTAAGTCCCGACACGACGGACGCGCATGTCCCGACTAAATTTACTATAAATGACGTATTTCTGACTCACAACAATCATAATATTTTCTTATCATTATTGTACTCATTCACTAAGTAATATTCAATATAAATAAACATTAACCCTTATCTCGCTAATTAATATTTATTTTATCAGATTAATATTCCCAATATTATTTAATTCATGTCAATTAATTCCCAATATAAAAATCAATAAAATTATGGGGTGTTACATACTTCGGAAAAAGGAAATGCCTAGTATGAACAACTCTGGGTACTTTTCGCGTATCTCATCCTTGCGCTCCTAAGTGGACTCGTCGGCATTATGATGCCCCCACTGAACCCGTACAAGGGGAACTACCTTCGACCTTCATCTCGCTATGGTCTAAGATAGCAATCGGCCTCTCCTCATATGAAATATCGACCGGAAAATCAATATCCTACAAAGCAATGTAGGTGTGGGCCAACTCATCCTGGAGGTATCGCCTCGGCGAAGAAATATGAAATACATCATGATTCGATGTAAGTGGTCCGACAACCCAAATCTATATTCCACTATCCCAATCCACTCAATAATAGGGAATGGTCCCACATACCTCGGCGCCAAGTTCCCTTTATCCTCAAACCTCATTATCCCCTTCATAGGAGATACACATAGCAGCACCTGATCCCCCACATTAAACTCCATAAAAAATGCTTAGCATCAATATACTCATATGTCTGTCTTGGGCTATTCGTATGCGACTCCAAATCAACTCTATTTTGATCGACGTATCCTGAATCAACTCTGACTCGAGAAGCCTATTGTCCTCACCTCCAACCAATAAGTGGGCGAACTACAAGGCCTCACGTACAACGCCTCAAAATGTGTCATGCCAATCATCAACTGGTAGGAGTTATTGTACGCAAACTCGAAAATTGGAAGATACTTCTCCCAACTTCGCCCAAAGTCCAGGATACGTATCCATAGAATATTTTCTAATATCTGATTAGTCCTCTCCTTCTGTCCATCCATTTTACGGTGGTGAGTGTACTCAACTGAAACTCGGTACCCATGTCCTCCTGGAAACTCTCCCAAAATTGAGACACAAAATCTTGTCCCTATCGGACAAGATAACTAATGGTACCCCATGCAATCTCACTATTTCAGCAATGAAAATATGGGCATATTATCCCATAGTGTAATAAGTTCGAACTGGTAAGAAGTGAGTTACTTTGGTCCAACGTTCCACTATCACCCATATGGAATCACGACCTCTCTGTGAAATAGGCAAGCCAATAATAAAATCCATGGAAATGCTCTCCCATTTCCACATTGCGATCTTTAATGGTTGGAGAACCCTTGTTGGATTTTCATGGTCCACTTTCACTAACTGATAAGTGGTACACCTCAAACAAACTCAATGATGTCTCTCAACATACAACTCCACCAGTATGGCTATCTCATGTCTTGGCACATCTTATCCCCTCCAGGATGTACTGCAAATCGTGAAACATGTGATTCTTCCATCACCGCGTGTCGTAACTCCTCCCACTATGGGACAACAAATCTCCCATTGAATCAATAACCTCCCTCCGAAGTCATGAAAAACGACTCATCTCCCCCAGCTAAAAGATGTGAGTTTCGAGACCGACAAAAAGAATTTGTTCCCTGTGCCTGTACCACTCTCGTCACAATCTGGGGATGATGGTAATAACTGACATAAATGATAGGTCAACTGAATCCTAATGTCCCGACTCCTTCCATCTTTCCTTCCAAACTTCATCTATATCCCCTACTGGTCCGTGGCTCAATACGTCTGCCACCACCTTAGCCTTTCTTGGGTGATACTGGATGTCAAACTGATAGTATTTCACAAATTCAAACCACCAAAGTTTATGCATATTCAACGCTCTTTGAGTGAGTAAGTACTGCAGTGTCTTATGATATGTGAACAGGAGAAATATCACCCCCAGTAAATAATGTCTCCAAATCCGCAATGCAAACACGACTGTCGTTAACTCCAAGTCGTGGGTGGGGAATTCTGCCGGTGAGGCTTAAGCTTGCGGGAAGCATAAGATATAGTCTGATCTTCCTGCTATAATACACCACCAAGCCCCTGTAGGGACACGTCAGTGAAAATAAGATACTCCACTCCTGCCTTGGGAAGTGTGAGTACGGGTACTGAAGTTAACTTATCCTTCATCTCATCAAAAGCCAGTTGACAAGCGTCATCCTAAATAAACAGTACACCATTGCGAGTTAAATTAGCCAATGGACCCGTAATCTTTGAGAATCCCCAAATAAATTGTCTGTAGTACCCAAGTAATCCCAAGAAACTGCGCCCTTCTGTCAGTATTGTGGGATGTCCACACTCCCTTACCGCTGACACCTTACTCGGGTCCATCGATATCCCCAACTTAAAAATTATATGCCCAAAAAACTGTACCTCACCCAACCAAAGCCAACATTTTCCAAATTTCACATACAACTTATGCTCACGCAGTGTTTGTAAGACCCGACACAAATGCTCGGCATGCTCCTCCTCCGTTCGGGAATAAATCAGGATGTCATCAATAAAGACTATAATAAACTGATCCAAGAACTCTCTGAACACCCTATTCATCATGTCCATAAATACCGTTGGCACGTTGGTTAGCAAAAATGGCATAACTCAAAACTCATAAGACCTATATCTCGTCAAGAAGGTAGTTTTCGATACGTCCTGCTCCCGGATGCGCAACTGGTGATACCGGTACCTCAAGTCTATCTTAGAGAAGTAGGCGGATCCTCTCAACTGGTCGAATAAGTCATCAATTCGGGGAAACGGATACTTATTCCATATCGTGACTTTATTCAATCCCGTTAATCAACACACGGACGTAAAGACCCATCTCCCTTCTTCACAAACAATATTGGGGCACCCCAAGGGAAAATACTATGACGTATAAAGCCCTGCCATAATAACTTCTCAATCTGGTCCCGTAGCTCCCTAATCTCCATAAGATCCATATGGTATGGTGTATGAGGTATTGACCAAGTGCCCTGCGCTAAGTCAATGACAAACTCAATCTCTGTACTAGGGGAAATCCCGGTATCTCCTAAAACGGATCGCCAAACTCACATATGACTAGAATCAAATCGAGGGAAATCACCACCCCCTGATAGATCTCCTCATCTATGTAATAAAAATGAGTGGATGATCCTCCTTCAGGATGAGGCATCGCCACCAAGAACATCTCTTAGTCGGGAATCGCAAACACTATGCTCCAGCTATAACAGTCAATCATGGCCTTATACTCAGCTAGACAATACATGCCTATAATGGAATTATACTCCGACGTATCTAATACAAGCATATCAGCAGGCAAAAGTAGTCACCCCATATCTATACTCAAATCCCAGGATATAAGGAAAATCAGTGTTCCACTACCCAGTAGGTAATCTGCACAACTAACGGTACTATTTGTCGTCTCTAATAACCTTGGGGCTCATGAAAATCTAATATATATGAACGAGTGTGAAGACCTAGTGTCAAATAAAATCTTCCCCAAAGTACCATGATTAAGAAACATACCCTCAATAGCGGGTGGAGCTTGGGCAGCTACATCTTGGTAGACGTGATACACACGCCCATACTGTAATTATCCCTGCTAGGGTGGGGCTATTGGAATGACTAGCGTTGCAGGCATGGATGGTATGGGTGCTAGTGCTGGGAGGGCGGCGAAGAAAATAGGTCTTTGGGGCTCCTGGCGGGCTCCCTGCTACTTTTGAACCTTTCCCTTATCACGACAATCCTATTATTTTAGGCCAGTCTTGCCACAAATGAAACACCACCCTATAAAATAACCTCCCTTATGGCCCTACTAGCCTTGACCCTACTGGCCATTACCACCTCTACCCAAGCCCTCTTAGCCCTGATAAAAAAGTTATTGGCCCAGCTGGCCCTGCCGGAATGCACCTTATCCCATTCTATATTCCCCAGAATGGAACCTTTTAGCAGCATCCCCCTGGTGATGACCCTACTCACTCTTTCATGGCTGACTCTGAGTCGATTGTGCTTCACCGACACTACTATCCCCAATCCTTCCCTGCTGGCTGAACTCTCTTGAGCACTTTCTTCCCTTAACGTGGAGGCGGTGGTCCTGAAAGTGTAGTAGTGTTGCATTCAACACCTCCATATAAGTTTTTAAGGTTGGAATTCCCAACAAATGTTGTTGGATCCTCCTGGTAAGACCATCTACAAACAACTGAATCCGTTTCTCCTCCATCGGCACCTCATCAGGAATAAAATTTTATAGTCTGGTAAACTCCTACTCCTACTCTACTATGGTCTTCCCCTCCTGAGAAATGTGTAAGCATTTCCACCTCATCTCAGTTTAGATGGAGGAAGGGAAGTATTTGTGGTCGAATAGCTCCCCAATATCCTGAATAGACAAGGTGTCCCTCTTATGCATGGTGGTGATGGACTCCCACCACTGTAATGCTGCTCTACTAGCTTAAAGGTAGATATTATCTACTTCCTTACCTCTATGCACTCATCCATCCTCAAATGCCTTTAGATATCCTTCTTCCATTGGCATGTTGTAACTACGTCGGGGCTCTCCTAAAACTTTGGAGGATGTTCCTTCTAAAAATCATCTCGGACTCGCTCCCAAGGAGAAGGAAATGAGTGGACGGGAGCTGGAGCAACCACCTGAGGCTGGGGTGTCACTTGTCATGCCTCTTGGGCGAAAGTAGGCAGGGCTGTATTAACCGCCTGTGCTATAACAACAGTAACCACGATAACATTCTGGGGTGGCTCATGCTGCATGTCGAGGAGGCATTTGAAACGAGAAATATTTTTCCTTCAGTCCACAGTTCAATATGTCTTAAAATATTTGAAGATATAAATGCATAATAAAGAATACAATAATCCTAAGAATATGGCTATATCAAAGGACGCTACGTTGAAAATCATAGTAAGCCGCACATATCCTAAGAACACTAAAACCTAATGATCTGATACCATCTGTGACACCCCGCCTATGCTATTCCTGAGTGATCAGTCCATTATTAAATTAAACAAAAATCATTAATGGTGTCATTCTTAGTATCACTGTCGAAGTTCAATTTATTTTACTAATACTGTAATGGCCCTGTGTCGAAATTTTAATCCTTATTATTAACTTGCTGTAAATATAATCAGAATAAATATATTTTTCACCATTTTGGTGCACGTAACAATGAATAATGAAATAACGACATAAATGAATAACTGAGTCTGGAATAAGACTCCAGATAAAAACACCAATACTGTCATCCATAAGTAAAGTCTAAATCAATACCGGAAATAAACTGGAATAACTAGAAATAAAAAATCTCTGTAAATAGTAACCAATTATGAATCGATGTGATGCCCGACTGAGGTAAGAAAGGATAACTAAGAACTAAATAAATGTAGAGGAGTCTAATAGCAAGGTCCTGTAACTTCCACAGCAGTTGCAACACATCAAGTGTAGGAACTCTTATGTCTGGTGTCCCTGTGGTTGAGCTCCTAAAATGGTTTTTACAAAAGGATTTGAAACGGGTCAGAGCCTAAGTAAAAAGGTTTGAAAAATCTTAGAATCGGTTTAAAATGCATCAAGATAAGATATTATATACATATTAGTATTGCGTGCCCTCACTTGAGATCCTCACCCCTCAACTAATGTTCACGCCTAACGTACTACTCTAACCCACCTCATTATGCTACGCGCCTAACTAGTCTGGCTTACATCTCCTCGTATTTAATCATTTATAGTGTCCACTCGTATTGTCCATATAATACGATACTACCTTTATAATTCTTTATATACATTAGTAATTACTAGTAAATGCTTTAGTTCTCATACACTTTGGTTAATTTATATATCATAATTTATCATATCTACAAATACACTCGTAGTAGGAACAATCACAAGTTTATACACATTTATCACTCTTATCATATAAAGGGATACAACACCCCTAGGTGGAGACCTGTGGTGCGAGCGTACTCTACTATCAAGTCTTGGTACATTAGGTACTATATAAGAACTCTAGTTCGGATAATCTCCCTCGAACCATAACTTAAATCACATAATATTGGAATCAAACATAGTTCTAAGCCTTTAGGATACGCTCATACCTAACATAACCAGTTGGGCTCATCAGAATAAGACTGTCAACGATGCGAAACCTCCTGTGATAGCAAGTAGCCTAGGTATGATTACACATACAAATAAAATAATAGGTATACACACCACCCATATATATATATATATATATATATATATATATATATATATGTAATAAAATCATTATAGGTATACACATAACCTATATCATATACTCTATATATATTATAGTAACTCTTAAATATTCTACGTAGCATAATACTTCTTATCGTATAATCCCGAGTGTTTCCCAATACCCAAATAGTTGCCAATTATCCCTTAAGTAAACTCAGTAGGTATCCCAGCCAAGGCCTATTAGTCTAGGTCCTATGCTCCCTTAATTCTCCATGATAAGAAATCATTTTTCGAATAACCTTTTATTGTCCGTTAAGATTAATCAACTTTCGTCCTAAACTCTCCTCGTGCGGATAACCTCAAACCCAACATTAGCATACTAGTAAAAGGATATCTCTCATTAGGATTTGGATTTAATCCATAGGCCAACCCAATCGTTTCCCATGAGTTCTGAGAAAAAAAGGGAAAATTGTGCAAATCTGGGAAACCGAATCAATTCAGCCTTGGTCCGCAAGGAATCTCTTTCTGAATTGATTCGGCCAAGGATCCGAATCAATTTTCCATAGAAGGTATTATATTCTTCCCTAAAATGTTACGAGAATCCACTATTATTAATCCTCCAAACTAATATTACACTATCCTAAACTCCTAACCAAAGGTCTATAACATTGTAATAACACGTATTAATGATTTTTAAGGTATAAGAATCATTAAATCTTTACAGAACAACCTCAAATCAAATTTAATCAAGATTATTTTCTAAAAACCCTAGATTATTATTCATGTTTAAGAACCTCAACATAATATCATATTTCTTCCCCAATTTTGTGATATTTCTCATCAAATTCATCTTACATGTATAAGGGATCAAATATATTATTATTGCTACCCAAGAATATGATTTATATCTCAAATTTTAAGATCAAAGTTCCTAAATTTCATAAGATAATCAACATATTCTAACATGGATGGTATATCAAATCAAAAGTTAGCAAGGTAAACACTTGGCCTAATTCAAAAGTCTGATTTCGATAGATGTTCTGGTGGGATTTGTTTTCTCCTCCTTCCAATCTACAATCCGCTGGTGGTGGTTGTGCATAAAGGTTATTTTTTGCCTTGGAACCCTAGGAACAACTCTTATTCTTCCTCCTGTGACTCTCCCTTTTGTTTGGTAACTGATAACCCCAATTCCCTTTTTGTGTTATCAGATATAATCCTCTAATTTTCGTGGGTTTATTTTCTCCAAAGTTTCAAAAGATAGAAATACCCCTCCGGGGTGCCGATTTGGCCTAAAAGTGCCTTGGCACCCAAACTAAACCCTCGGGTAAACTTTTCTAACTATATCGAGCCTTCCGGACACACTAGTGCACTCAAAATGACCATATGGAATATCAAAAGTGAAATTATATTTTATTTCCCCAATTAAGTCCCAACATGACTAACACGCACGTCTTGACTAAATTTATTATAACTGTCGTATTTCTCACTCACGACAATCATAATATTTTATTATCATTACTATTACTCATTCACTAAGTAATATTCAATATAAATAACTATTAACTCTTATCTCGCTAATTAATATTTATTTTATCGGATTACTTATCCGAATATAATTTAATTAATCCCAATTGATTTCAAAATAAAAATCAACAAAATTATATGGTATTAAATGGAGTCGGGTGGATCAGGGACGACCACAAAGTACATAATTTGACCCATCTCCTCACGCATTGAAATGTGGAGTTCTTCACCTTTAGACTCAATCGAAGGCTAGGGTGACGTCGAGAATCCTTGATACGAAGCATATTCCTTTTGATCTAAGTATGAGGGAGAAATAATTGGCTCTTCTTTAACTCCCTTATAGTCATCAAGCTCAAAGGAACGTAGGTCCTAATCTGGATGCACCCCCTTGACCCGATTCATCATCTCGCAGGAATTGTTGATAAAATATTGGTACTTCATCACCCCGCAATACTCTTAAGTCAAGAACGACTTCAAACAGCTAAAATTGATCAAGAGGGCTAGGGACCTTTCGGCCTTGATAAAATTATCATGCTCTTTATTTTTTCCTTCTAGTACACACCTCAATTCAGTTAATCGATTATGCAGTTGGTTCTTCAGTTCAACTACCTTGGTTTAAGCAGTATCCTTAGTCATTTTCTCACTATTGCAATCTCTTCTGGAAACCTTGGGGTCCTGGTCGACTTTAATTTTTTCCATGTTCATAGTCCTTAACTCTTTCTTAAGACCTAGAATAGTCCTTACTTCATCATTTTATTGTAACCACTTAGGGTCCATAAAGGCCCCCATGAAGCTAACTTGTTGTCGAATAACACGATCGAAATAAGATAAGGAAAAGAAAAAAATAGTTCCGAAAGAAGATATGAACTTACCCTAGAACCGAGTTGAATCATCTCCTCAGCACTACCGATTAGATCCCCACTTAGTCAATCAAGATCTTCAAGAAGGCAAGCATCGTGGAAAGTTAAGTAATTCTCCAGAGAATTATACCAAAAATGGCGGACTTCAGAACTTTCCCCCAAATGTAGGCACCTTTTCACCTATTTCGTCGTCCTTTTCATCCATAATCAGCCTCCACGAGCAGACGTTGGAGTAGTTTCAATCTCCAAAGTCTTCTTTTCAGCCCTTCTCCTTCTCTTTTAGAGAGCTTCCTCTTCCACCATCTGAAGAGAAGATGTGTCCTTAATCACATTTATATGATAAATAAATTTAATAATCCCAAACTATTGGATTAGAGGGTTCACATCATCCATAGGGGGGTTTGATGGGGGGGGGGGGGGAATAGTTAAGATGCAGCCGTCTCTAGGTTCAGTCTTCTTCATATAGTGTGATGTCCTCGATGAGACATTTATCAAAAGGTTGAAAAATAGGAAAAAATATGAAAGATTGATTATTTTAGCAAAACAAGTTAAATGGTTGTTCAACATGTATGGAGTATACCTGAGGAATGAGGAAATAACGAACAATAAAATGGATGAGAAAGAGACGTCCCTCTTCGATATTAACTCAAAGACGAAGGGCGTCGCGTTCACATACTTCTTCTCCTCTAGCAATGAAGCCCATATCCTTCAATCTTTTGAGGTCACAAAGTTTGTTGAATAGTCAACACTTGCTCACGGCTTCCCGAACCCTCTCCGTCCGAGGCTCAAGAATATCAACCAATTAATTAAAAATCCCTACATAATGCTAACACGAGGAAAAATTAGTGAAGATAAACACCGCATAGGAAAATATTTAACACATAAAACATAGAATATGGCTCACTTTGGCTGAATTTATGCCAAATAAGATAAATAGTAAAGAGATGACCGGTAAGATTATTTTGGTCGTCGCATTCCCATCCCTCCCCTTTAATGTAGAACAAGTTATGTCTACAGTCATGGTTGGAGGAGGTGAGTGAGGTGGCAAAGCATTCACTTTCGAAGGAAAGCGTATGCTAGCCTCTTAAAAATCCATGGGTTTATATATCGTCAATAACTCCCCCACTATCAAAGGATGGTCAACTCTAAGAAGGCCATAAAATTTCACCATGGGGATGAAAAGGATTCTCTAGGAATTCGGTATAACCTGGAAAAGGGTTAATGAAGGAAAATACATCACGAACAAGTCTAGGGAGGGTGAATTCCAAGCCCTGCTTGAAGCAGTGCTCATAAAAACAAACTTTTCCATCGTAAGCATTCGAGGCACAATTGATCTAATATACGAGATGAATGGATAAAGCCAGTAAGGGTGAGACGTTTACACCACTCAATGGCGGTCTCCTCAGTCATATAGCTCAAAGCGTGGTAAGGACCTAAGGGGTTACCCATGGAACCATCGACCCGAGGAGGATCAAATAGGCCCACTCCTTAAATAGTATTTTGGGCATTATTTGGATGGTTGGGCCTATTGCCATTTGACAAAGAATCTCATCAAGTGGTGGCCTTCGTCCATTATGCTCAGGTCCAAAGACATTAAAAATTTCAACCATACTTGTAAGGGAATGTTGCATTAAAGCCTCTCTTACTAGGCCATATTGAGAGATAGACCAAATTGTCAAGTTAATGAAATAAAGGGGAATCAGAGGCAACATAGTTCGAAATATGGGGGTTATCCCTAGGAATTGAGATACGATATTTGTAATCTTAGTGAAGTGAAAAGCAAAACCTAGACTATAATATGCCAGACCTAAAGTAGTTTAAAGAAACATAAATGGAGGAAGAGGCGTACGAGTGAAAGAAACAAAATTTGATGAGACAAACAATCGCTTTTACGAAGCACTAGCACGAGACAAAGATTGAAGTAAGAAGAAATTAGTTGAGCTTGGAAATAAGAAGACTGTAAAATGAGGTTGCTAAAAGGGAAGGAGAATGAGGAAATTTCTTAGACGATAATTCAAGATTTGGAAGAGTTTAGAAATGTGGGTTTAGTGATTTTTATACTAAATAAGAGTACTCCATTCAAGTTAAATGAATGAATTCTAATGGATCGAAGGATTGAAAGAATTTTATGGATGCCACACGTGGTAAAGGCGTGTGGGTTAGATTCAGATGCTGACGTACACCTCAGGAGCATGCAGACTATCAGACGAGTGATGATTACACCTCTTCAACAAAATGGCGTCTTAAATTGGAAACGATCCACACCAAATCATGTTCTTTTGACAAAACCTAATGTTAACAAAGAATCCCAAGAAGATAATCAAAAATAAAAACTGAGCCAGTATTCGCATCCATCATTAGCCATTAAGAATAATGTAGACATTACAATTTCATTCGGCTATATAAATAACTCTTCGGCTCACTTTCGTGAAACCAAAGAGCTTGAGGGTAGCTAAGGAGGGGTATTTTTGGTCAGTTCAACATCGAACTATGAACGTCACAATCATGAATCAACTAACGGGATATGGAATCTGAATGGAGTTGATATTTATCGATCTGCTTAACGACCAAATGCCAAGCCATCATCAGCTGAACAGTTAGCTTCATCATACTGAACGTCAAACCTTCATCAGCTGAACTATTAATCATCATTTGATAATTGATCGTTGGGAAGATTGAACTTATGAGACTTCGACAACAGAGCATTTCTTCAAATGATTAACACGTTACCTATTAATGAGGCCGGTAATATCAGTGGACAAGAAATGTGGAAACATGTAAAGCTCTTAGAGATAGCAGGTGTACTCTGAAAATCGAAACTCATCCAATGTGCATGCGACATTTTAGGATTAACGTTGTAAAGGATGGTTATATAAATCTTCAGGTAGAATGTAAGGGAGGAAATTATATAGTTTATATACTCATCATAATCTTCAATCGTCCTAAAGGTAATAAAATGACTTCGCCACCTTTTCACACCATGGACGGAGGATGAGCCCGACTGAACCATGTACATCTCGTGTTATTCTTATTTACTGCACAATTTATTTATTAAGTATTCTGAACTATAGTTTATTATTATTATTATTATTATTATTATTATTATTATTATTATTATTGTGTTGTGTTCTTGAAAACCATTTTTGAACCTCAACAAAAATAAACTCACAAGTATTTTTGTGATATCAAAAATATTCAAAGTCCCTCAAGAACAAAATCAGAAAATACGTTTATCCAAGTCTTGAGAAGAAGTAATGAAACTTAAAATGACTTCAAATAGAAATAACAACAATTTATATCTCAAGTAAAGTCAAAGATTCTTAGAGAAAAACTCTACTGAATTATGATTTTAGCATATGTTTTTATTTCTGAAAAACTCAAGATTTCATAAAATAATACCTAACTTGTTTGTGGAAAGAAAAAGACCTTACGTATACAACAAGTCATCAATTAAATTTTGAACCAAGATTTCTAAGTCTAAGATGCTTCATTTCCGCATAAAAACTTCAAAAATAAATCAACACAAGATATGGCTAATGGAGTGATTTACACGAAGTTCGAGGCTAAATAGTGCTAAAATGGGGCCTTGGATTTTTTCTGGTCAACACTGCGATCAACAAAGGATTTTTCACTCCAACAAAGCAAACGAGTTAGCATATGTAACTAGATTTTTCCCCATTATTTCTACACACTATTCATGATCAAAAAAGTTTTTCTTCACAGAAATGAACAAAGACAAGTTGTTTTGAAGTTTTTAAAATTTAAAATCAAGTCTTTAAAACATAAAATATTCCCTATATGTGGTAATTTTCTATAGGCTGTTTTATTTAATGCACACAAGACGAAAAGTAATAATGATTGCAAAAATATTGTTGTCGAACACAACACAAGATGTACGTGATTCAGCAACTTTCTTAGGTCTATGGGGTGATAGGGTTTGTTTTTTATTGATTGAGAACTATGGTCAGTAGAATTGTAGTATTGCTCGGTGTTTTATACATACATCCCCACCCACATTGGGTGAGTTTATATTTATAAGGAAGCTTAGGATAGGCAGAAGCTCCATTAATAACTATCCCCAAGAGTTTAGGCTTATCCCTGGATTATAGTCAGTTGTATATGTGATTGAGTTACAGAGCGATTCTTCGATCAGAAGACTTCATTAATTATGGGAGCACATGGACGAGCACCTTCCAGCAAATTGATTGACTCCATAATTTCCCTCAAAGTCGAGGATCATTGAGGTCTCTGGGCTTTGTGACTTAGTCGGTGGTGATGTTAAGTGAGTCCTCTTGCTCGTCGGGTTAATGATATTCCTACATTGATCGGAGGTCGAAAACTATATAGGGTTTTACACATTAATCGGAGGGCAACAATGTAATTGCCCTAGAAAATGAGAGATCTTCGGGCATGCTCGTAATCTGGCATCATCACTTAGGCTTGGAGAGATGCAGCCATCACTTCGATAGACACAAAGAATCATTTCTGTTGCGGTGCATGCAATGATCATTTTTGGGTACCATGAGGTTGTTTCTCACTACAAAAAGGTCGTTCCCTCTCTTTCCCCTTAATCTCAAAATCAAAGCAATTAAAGAAGAGTTCTCACTCCCTCCATTTCGTTGTAAGCATTCTATATTCATCTCTCTCATTTTTTTGTATTTCTGAATCAATTTTCTTTAGTTATTTTTTTGTTGTCCTCATTTCTCAACAATGGTGTATGTAATTAAGGAAATCACATAGATAAATTCAATATTTATTACATCCCCAACTGGGTCACTGTAGAATTATTTGATGGCCCTTGTGGCCTTTGTAAAATGAATGAGGGCTACTAGTTGCCCTTAATATATATTGCTGAATATGGGGTGACATTTTCGTTGAATAAACTTTTTCTTATTTTCTTGGGAATTTTGATATGATCTCATCCCAGGTCACTCCAAATACTTGGTGGATTGTTAATGTGATTCATCGCGTTAAAGAATTGTATGGGGTCAATCTTGCCATCACTGATGTCATGTATTATTAATAATAAGTGGCGACAAATGAAAATATTAATTACCTGAAAATAAGGGTGACTAATTGAGACTTGGTAGTAAATTTGCTTGATTATAAGATATAGTATTGCGAACACGATATGATTGTGAAGAATTGGAAACATACCCCTCTCCTTAAGAGAAAAAAATATGAAGGGAAAAGGTGCCCTAAAAAAGGGAGAGGAATAGGTTAGAGAGGCTCTTGCATTTTTTCTTTGTACGTTGCATTTTCTAATGCATTTGATCTGTTGTAATTATTTTCTCTTTATTTTTTGATAAATAAAGATAATAGGAAACTTCCTCGCAATAAAGACATCAACTTCGTCGATCTTCAGAAGGTTTGGTCGCTAAAGCAAAGGCTCAGAGATAATGATCATCCAAGGTCGGTTTTTATCCTTGTTGGCTACACGAGTATAACCATTTCTTTTATTACAAGGCAAACTGACTAGACTCCGATAATCCTGATCCATAAGAAAGATCTGGAGGCCTCTACCTTTGGGGGTTCATGTTGGAAAATTGGACTTGAGTTGGGTATTATAAAGCTGTCCAAATTTTTCTGGACAGATTTTTGAGAAACTTTGAGCTCAAATTTAGGCGGGACCCACACTACGAAAATTGTGGGACCATCTACGAATGCGTTCACCTCCGCAGGGAGATTAACGTAGTATATTCATATGTCCAATTTCAATAAGTTATGAATGATAAATATGTCCCCAAAGTGACTCACAAAGCAATGAAAGTTAATGAATTGGGTATGTTTTAACTCTTGTCCCACATTGGAAGAGTAGTGGAATTTTGATGAGTTAATAACACCCCAAGTATGGACTAAGGCTTGGATGCCTTGGGGGTATCCCAACTCTTTGAAGGGGAGATGACCTAAGCTATGCACGGATTGACTTTATGTCAAAAGTCCACACGCACGCGTGCACGAGTCCGTTTGGCCGGCTCGGCTCAGCTCGGTTCGGGCTTGGGCTTGGGCTTGGGCTTATAGAAATCTCCTACATTTTTGGCCGAATTTATTTAACTTTCTGGGCTTTAATTATTAATTAATTACGAAATTAATTAATTAATTAATAAACTGTTGGCAGTTATTACCAACAGTCAACAGTTAATTCGTTTAACTGTTTTTGACAGTTGTGCCAACCGTCAACTACTTTGTTATAAATACAGATGCCTCCCTCTGTTCTTAAAAAAATGAAAATTTTCTCTCCTCCTTTTTCCTTCCATTTTCATACCAAAAGTGTTGTCATTTCTCATTTCTGTTTCAGAAAAAATTCTTTTTCTGCATAGCATCTGTTGCATTGTTGTTGAGTATGAGACACAGAATTTGAGTTCGTTGTAATTAATTATTGTTGTGCTACATAATTAATTGGAAAATCCGTTCTATCTTGGGAGACATTATTCATCAACCTCGGAGCACATTGGAGGGAATAAATTGTCTTAAGGAGACTGTTCTTAACAGGGCTCGGATTATTCTTTTATTTTTATATTATTTCTGCAAATTCAAGTAAGTGTTTCATTTCTGTAATTCTGTTTTAATTCCATAATTACATTATTAATTCATAATTCTGTACAATTGTTATTTATAAATAGTAGACATAACAATCTTAAGACAATTTAGTGTTCTACTGTTTTTTAGTGTACATATTTTTTTTTACAGAAATTTATTTGTTGAAAATAAATCTGTTTTGACAGTATAAAATGAATTAAGTTATTGCTTTATTGTAGAAATTAGTAAAAACTGTTTTGGTACAGAAATTAATTTCTATACTGTTTTTATGTTCTGCTTTAGAAAATAAAATTTTTATTTGTGTATTCTTGTTAAAATCTGTTTATGTAAAATTTTTAATCTTTAAATTATAATTCTGTTTTGTACAGAATTCTTTTTATTATTAAAAATTAGTGTGACACAGATTTTATATTTAATTCTGTTTTGTATAGAATTTTGATTATATTATAGTTTAATTCTGAATTTTATTTGGAATTCTTTTTTAATTCATTTATTGTGAATTATATTTGGAGGAAATTGGTGCATGGAATTTTGTATTCTGTTTTGATTAATTCATTATATATGAATTTTATCAGTGATAAAAATTCTGTTTTTGTAACAGAAATGGAATCACATAGTACGAACATTACTCCTACGAAACTGATTGTCACCAACACAAATGTGACTGCACCCGTATTTATGCCACACGGGGAGAAATCGAAAAAGTTCATTGGGGCTGACTTCAAACGTTGGCAAGGACAAATGTACTTCTATCTCACTACCTGCCAACTGGGCAGGTTTGTATATGAAGATTTTCCCTCTATTCAAGAGGGAGATGACGCTAAAAAGGTTGCTGATGTCGATGCTTGGAAGCATTCAGACTACCTATGTCGAAATTATATTTTGGCCTACTTGGACAAGAGTCTGTATCATGTCTACTGCACTATCAAGACATCCAAATAATTATGGAATTCTTTGGAAAAGAAGTATAAAACTGAAGATCCTGGGATGAAGAAATTTATCGTCGGGCGTTTTCTGGACTTCAAAATGGTTGATTCTAAATCTGTAATCTCGCAAGTGCAAGAATTCCAAGTGATCCTCCACGACATTCATGTTGAAGGAATGTCAATTAGTGAAACTTTCTAAGTTGCTGCAATTGTTGAAAAGTTGCCACCATCTTGGACTTTGTTCAAAAACTATCTCAAGCACAAGCGTAAGGAGATGAATGTGGAGGATTTGGTGGTCAGGCTAAGAATCGAAGAAGACAATCGTGAGTCTCAAAAGAAAAGTGGGAAGAATCTGATGGAAACAAAGGTCCATGTCGTTGAGGTCCTAAGAAGAACAAACGAAAGTACGATGGGGAAGGCACTTCTAAACATAACAAGAAAAAGTTCAAAGGCAAATGCTACAATTGTGGTAAACCTGGACACCGCTCAAGCGAGTGTCGTAATCCGAAGAAGCAAAATCAAAACAATCCTCAATCAAATGTAACTGAGGGTGTGAATATCGTCAATGATTTGGCGGATATGAACCTTTCTGCCGTTATCTCTGAATGTAACTTGGTTGGAAATACCAAGGAATGGTGGGTGGACACTGGAGCCACACGACACATTTGTGCAAACAAATGGATGTTCTCCACCTATAAGCCTTTGGAATATGAGGAGAACCTTTTTATGGGAAATTCTTCCACTTCTAAGGTGGTGGGACAAGGAAATATTTCTTTGAAAATGACTTCTGGAAAGGAACTTACTCTCAACAGTGTTCTTCGCGTGCCTGATATCCGAAAGAATCTGATTTCTGGATCTCTCCTTACTAAAAATGGTTTCAAGCTTGTGTTTGTGTCTGATCGATTTGTGTTGTCTAAAAATGACATGTATGTTGGAAAGGGCTACCTAAATGAGGGGCTCGTTAAACTCAATGTTCTTACTGTAACCCCTAAAACATCTATTTCAATGAATGAAATTGCTAGTTCTTCTTACTTGATTGAGTCATCTAATATTTGGCATGTTAGATTGGGACATGTTAATTTTGATACATTGTGTAGATTAATTAACTTGGAATTTTTGCCAAAATTTAATATTGATAAAAATCATAAATGTGAAATTTGTGTGGAATCTAAATTAGCTAGATTACCTTTCCATTCTATTGAAAGGATAACTGAACCTTTAGATTTAATTCACACCGATATTTGTGATTTAAAATTTGTTCAAACTAGAGGTGGGAAAAAGTATTTTATTACTTTTATTGACGATTGCACAAAATATTGCTATGTATATTTGTTACATAGTAAAGATGAGGCTATTAATGCATTTAAACAATATAAGAATGAAGTTGAGAATCAATTAAGCAAAACGATAAAGGTTATTAGAAGTGATAGAGGAGGTGAATATGAATATCCATTTGAGGAATTTTGTTCTGAAAATGGGATTATTCATCAAACAACAGCTCCTTATTCTCCTCAATCGAATGGTGTTGCTGAACGCAAAAACCGTACTTTGAAAGAAATGATGAACTCAATGTTATTAAGTTCAGGAGCTCCACAAAATTTGTGGGAGGAAGCCTTACTTTCTGCTAATTACATTCTCAATAAAGTACCTCACAAAAAGACTCACAAGACACCTTATGAATTATGGAAAGGTCGAAGACTTTCCTATAAATATTTACGAGTGTGGGGGTGCTTAGACAAAGTGATGGTTCCTAAACCTAAAAAGGTAAGAATAGGGCCAAAAACCGTGGATTGTGTATTCATCGGTTATGCTACTAATAGCAGTGCATATCGATTTCTAGTTTGTAAATCTGAGATTTCGGACATTCATGTAAATACGGTTATTGAATCGAGGGATGCTTCATTTTTTGAAAATGAATTCCCGTATAACATGACCCGAGAATCTGGTCCTTCTAAAAGGACAAATCAAGCTACTACAAGTGGTACTCATCAACCTATTGAATCAATAGAGGATGAACCAAGATGTAGTAAAAGAACAAAAACCTCGACTTCTTTCGGTCCGAATTTTCTAACATATTTGTTAGAAAATGAACCTTACTCGTATAAAGAAGCTATATCCTTACCCGATGCTTCCAATTGGAAAGAAACAATTAATAGTGAAATTGAATCTATATTACAAAATCATACATGGGAACTAGTGGATCTTCCACCAGGTTCAAAATCGTTAGGTTATAAATGGATCTTTAAAAAGAAATTAAAGGCCGATGGATCAATTGATAAATATAAAGCTAGACTTGTAGCTAAAGGCTATATGGAAAAGGAAAGGTTGGATTACTTAGACACATATTCACCGGTAACAAGATTAACGCCCATTCGGATGTTAATAGCAATAGCTGCTATTAATGGACTTGAAATACATCAAATGGATGTAAAAACTGCATTCTTAAACGGTGAACTAGACGAGGAAATTTATATGGAGCAACCTGAAGGGTTAAAAGCTCCCGGACAAGAAGGAAAAGTATGTAATCTTGTTAAATCACTATATGGATTAAAACAAGCACCTAAATAATGGCATGAAAAATTTGATAATGCAATGTTATCAAATGGTTTCAAAATTAATGAATGCGATAAATGTGTTTACTTTAAATACATTCATAATGGATATGTCATTGTATGCCTCTATGTTGATGATATGCTTATCATGGGTAGTAACTTGGAAATTGTCAAAATTACAAAAAAAATGTTGAGTAGTAGATTTGACATGAAATATATGGGAATCGCCGATGTTATATTAGGAAGTAAAATTTCTAGAACATCGGATGGACTTATATTATCTCAATCTCATTACATAGAGAAAGTACTTGAAAAATTCAAGAAGTATGATATTAGTCCTACCAATACACCTGTAGATGTACGTTTACATCTAGCAAGAAATAATGGTGAAAGCATATCTCAACTAGAATATTCTCATATTATCGGCCATTTAATGTATATCATGAACTGTACGTGATCGGACTTAGCATACTCAATAAGTAAGCTAAGTCGATTTACGAGTAATCCAGGAAGAGATCACTGGAAAGAAATATTGAGAGTTTTGGGTTATTTAAAATATACTCAAAACTATGGATTGCATTACTCAAAATATTCAGCTGTTCTTGAAGGACATTGCGATGCAAATTGGATATCTGATACAAAAGACTCTAAGTCTACGAGTGGGTATGTGTTTACCCTTGGAGGTGCAGCCGTATCTTGGAAATCCTCAAAACAAACGTGCATTGCTAGATCGACAATGGAATTTGAATTCAATGCACTAGACAAAGCTGGAGAAGAAGATGAATGGCTTCGAAATTTCTTAGAGGATGTTCCAAATTGGTCTAAACCTGTTCCCGCAATATGTATACATTTCGATAGCCAATCAGCGATTGGAAGGGCACAAAATCACATGTATAACGGAAAGTCACGACATATTCGTCGTCGACACAATATCGTTAGACAACTTCTCTCAAACGGAATTATTTCAATTGACTATGTAAAGTCAAAAGATAATATATCGGATCCACTAATGAAATGTTTAAACCGAGAGCAAGTTGAAAGATCATCAAGAGGAATGGGTCTAAAGTCTATAAATAAATAAGAATCAATATAGTGGCAACCCAACCTAGCTGACTGGAGATCCCAAGATCTAGGTTAAATGGGCAAACCGAACTACGTTGTATTCAGTAAGCACTGGAGGATATTTAATCCTATCCATTACAAAGATGAGACAGTGCATATCTGCTGCGAAATTAGGATAAGTTATGCTTATAATGACATCTATATCTTAGTACGTCTAAGTGGGGTATTGCAGAATACTCTTTATGGAAGTCACCTACGTGAGTAAGAAGGGGGCCACTTCTATGAGAATAATGAAAGGCATATTTTCTAAAATACTTGCAGAACCAAGTGGTGTTCACGACCAAAATGAACACAAACGTGAGAACCAACTGTGTTGAAGAATTGTTGTGTGAATACTATTGTCTAGGTTTACAAAAACGGTTGACGGTTCAAGGACGTGAAGTCTACTGATTAACCAATTAAATCCGATAGTATATCACTAAGGAAAGTTCAAGGCCACTAGGCTACTTCTCCCGATGCAATAAGTCTTCAGTTTTACTCAACTTGTGTTTGCATCTGCATTAGCATCTGTTTGGTTTTATTTATAGAGATATATCACTCATGTGGGGGATTGTTGGAAAATTGGACTTGAGTTGGGTATTATAAAGCTGTTCAGATTTTTCTGGACAAATTTTTCTGCAACTTTGAGCTCAAATTTAGGCGGAACCCACACTACGAAAATTGTGGGACCATATACGAATGCGTTCACCTCCGCAAGGAGATTAACGTAGTATATTCATATGTCCAATTTCAATAAGTTATGAATGATAAATATGTCCCCAAAGTGACTCACAAAGAAATGAAAGTTAATGAATTCGGTATGTTTTAACTCTTGTCCCACATTGGAAGAGTAGTGGAATTTTGATGAGTTAATAACACCCCAAGTATGGACTAAGGCTTGGATGCCTTGGGGGTATCTCAACTCTTTGAAGGAGAGATGACCTAAGCTATGCACGGGTTGACTTTCGGTCAAAAGTCCACACGCACGCGCGCGCGTCCGGCCGGCCGGCTCGGCTCGGCTCGGTTCGGGCCCGAATTTATTTAACTTTCTGGGCTTTAATTATTAATTAATTACGAAATTAATTAATTAATTAATAAATTGTTGGCAGTTATTGCCAACAGTCAACAGTTAATTCGTTTAACTGTTTTTGAGAGTTGTGCCAACTGTCAACTACTTTGCTATAAATACAGATGCCTCCCTCCGTTCTTAAAAAAATGAAAAATTTCCCTCCTCCTTTTTCCTTCCATTTTCATACCAAAAGTGTTGTCATTTCTCATTTCTATTTCAGAAAAAATTCTTTTTCTGCATAACATCTGTTGCATTGTTGTTGAGTATGAGACACAGAATTTGAGTTCGTTGTAATTAATTATTGTTGTGCTACATAATTAATTGGAAAATCCGTTCTATCTTGGGAGACATTATTCATCAACCTCAGAGCACATTGGAGGGAATAAATTATCTTAAGGAGGCTGTTCTTAACAGGGCTCGGATTATTCTTTTATTCTTATATTATTTCTGCAAATTCAAGTAAGTGTTTCATTTCTGTAATTCTGTTATAATTCCGTAATTATATTATTAATTCATAATTTTGTACAATTATTATTTATAAATAGTAGACATAACAGTTCAGACGAGGATACAACATCCTCCTTGTTTGGCTCATTAGATCTCACATCGATTCCAACTGCTGACTTTTCTCTTGGTGAGATGCCCCCCAAGAAGAAAATGGAGAATTTTATTTATGAAAACTTGGGCCGAAGGTCTCCAACTTCTCACCCAACGAGCAAAGAAAAGAGCGTGCTCTGCCGCGAGTAGGAAAAATGAATATGGAGGTCCTGCTAATCCCCAAGTGGTTGGGAACTATCCAATTAAGTAAATGGATCCCCATTCTAATAAAATCAAGAAGTACAAGGCTCAGTTCCCTTCATTTTACTATAGGGAAGATTATGGTGGACAAGGTAAAGGATTTTGTTGATTCTTTTATCCGAAGCCCCAACTTAGCGAACAACTCGATTAGGTCAGCTTTCTTTCCAACTGATACGTCATTGGAAATAAGTGTGACTGCTGATCGGTTGGTGAAATATGACACAAATACCCTCTCTCTCATAAGTTTGTCTTCTTTTACATATGTATTTATATTTATATCATCTCTTAATTATGAGATCTTGACTTTTCACTGTTTTATGTTTTTATGTTTCTGCTCGACTATAATTAGATACTTGAGAGAGATTCTACTTTGAGAAAGTCCTCTTACGACCTGGGGGTAGCCTCGAATGAAGTGACCCAAACCCTCAATTCGGCTATGAAATTTAGCAAGGTCGAGGGTGCCAAGGTCCTTCGGCTATGAAATGCAGCAAGGTCGAGGTTGCCAAGGTGAAGGACCTTGATAAAAAGGTTCTCAAGTTGGAGACTGCAAATGCCGACCTCAAGAAGAAGATCAGGGACTCCTATAACCTGGTCGCTTCTTATTAAAATTCTAAGGATGTCCCGAGAAGTACAAAGTTGAGGCTAAGTATGCTAAGGCCAAGGCCAAGGCTAAGGACGCCAAGGCCAAAAGAGGTGCCCATGTTTTTAGTTATGAATATTATATTTAGTACCCAGTTATTCTTGAAAATTCTACCATTATTGTGTTTGTTAAATCTTATATTTATACTCATTTGTCGGTTAATTTTTTCTACAATATATATCATTTTTAAGGTTTATTTGAGCTTTTGTAGGTGTCGGAATGTGATTAGACATAAATTCTTCATATTTATCCCCGTAATTTAAAGCTTTTATTACCCCATGTGGTGTAAATTAAGTTGATTTATCTCATACCATTTCTACTAACATCTTTTATCTAGTGCAATGAGTTTAATATATTTCTCTTACATTTTGTAGGTATTTTATACAAGTGAATAAAAGAGAAAACGCAAAATCAAGAAAGAAAGAAAATAAGAAAAGTCAAGGGCAAAAGAGTAATTTTACATCCGAAATTTGGACACGAAACCTAAAAATAAGTTGAAGAAATTGAGTCTAT
This sequence comes from Sambucus nigra, assembly GCA_949130495.1. NCBI lineage: Eukaryota > Viridiplantae > Streptophyta > Magnoliopsida > Dipsacales > Adoxaceae > Sambucus > Sambucus nigra. Next base: position 306,131,479 of record OX422223.1, read on the forward strand.
AAGAGCTTAGGAAGAAACAACATTCAAATCCGAGGCTCGGGTGGAGAAGGAAATTTCGAACCAGTTCGGCGTGACGAATTCTGAATTTGAATTTCTTGAAATTAGAGTTGTGCATGGTGTAAACACTTAATAAAAACTTAGAGATTTATTCTATTGTAATACCAAACATTAGGGAGTTATTTTTTACATAGTTTCGAGAGCTTCTTGAAGGCAAGAACCATAGGATTAATCTTTTCCAACAGTTGTTCATCTTTTACATTCAATTCAGGGTTTTTCTTCAATACAAGTATAGTTTAATTATTGCTTTCAATTTCTCTCATCTTTTGGTCTTATGATTCATTATTTCTTAGTTAAAAGTCTCTTTTACAAGTTTGATTACTGATCGTGTGGAAAACCGAGCATCCGTGTAATACGCTAGTCGTTGTTATCGTCTTCCAACCACAATACAAAAACCTAAACTATAACTACACTCTTGTCGAGTATAGTGGCTAGTCTGGGTATCGAATCCTCAGGGAACTAGGACGAGTGAACGTAACGACGTTGGATAGACAGAGAAATCCTAACTTTGACTCTAAAGAAAAAGGAAAATTGATTTGGTTTTGGGAATGATTAAACTAGGTGCAAATATGAAATTATGAAAAGATGCAATTATACTAATTTACCTAAAATACTGATGAAAAAATGATTTGAAACATTAAACTATGTATGAGAAAAATAGGACGGGAATACAATCCCCCAACCCTAGTGTATTGCAGTTATAATACTAATCATAAATTCAACTGATTGATTTGACCCGGAATTTAGTACTCCCAAACATTACGTATACGAGGTTCAAGCCCGCGTCATACTTAATCTGAGGATGAGTAAATCGGTATCGCGATAGTAACACTCGAATTGTATTCTAAATCATCAAGGTTACCCAGAGGCAAACGAGATATAAAGACCTACAATTGTTATGTTCCTATGCAATACGGTCGTATTCAATCACTAAATTCATAGGATTAATGTTATACACGTATAATTAAAACATTAGGCTGGGTTCATGTACCCCGGCCTTAGAAAATCTAGCCTAGCATGATGAAAGTGATGGAAACAGTGATTGATGTGCAGAAATGCATGATTAATCTAAAGCAAACTTGTAAATTGATGTAGAATAGAATTAATAAGAGAGAATTACTCACTAATTTTTACCAAGGCAGTAACAACAGCAATGAATAAAACTGACAATCAAAGAAATTTTGAATAAAGCTTAAATCTTGGAATTAAATTTGGAATTTTTATCTAAACTAGGGTTTCTGGAAAAAAATAGAAAACTATCTAAAATCTCCTCTAATCTCCGTGTTAAGAATGCTAATGAAATGGGTTTATATACCCTACAAGACTCCCCGAATTTTTAGCAGCACTAGGACTCTCTATTAGAGGAAAATTAGAAAATTAAAACTGCGACAGGCGGACCGATCCCCCTCCTCCCCCGGACCGGTCCCAGGGCAGACCGATTCTTTTAATTTTTGAGCGGACCGGTCCCATGGCGGACCGGTTCTTTTCATTTTTGCCTTCTTCAGTTTGCTTGTGATCCGGGGTCTTCTGGAGTTTGGCAAAGCGGACCGGTCCGGGGTAGGGGCGGACCGGTTCTTTTAATTTTTGGGCGCACCGGTCCCAGGGCGGACCGGTTCTTTTTATTTTTTCCTTCTTCGGTTTGCTTGTGATCCGGGGTCTTCTGGAGTTTGGAAAAGTGGACCGGTCCGGGGTAGGGGCGGACCGGTTCTTCTAATTTTTGGGCGGACCGGTTCTTTTAATTTCTGGGCGGGCCAATCCCAGGGTTTGATAGCTTTTTTTCTTGGATTTTTTCTCAACTTCAAATTGGCATAACTTCTTCACCGTAGCTCGGATTGAGGTGCCGTTTTTTCCAGTGTTCTTGTAATTAAAAGCTCTTCAAATTTCCAGTTGGCCCCACCTCTGGACTAAGGCTGAAAAATTACTAAAATGCCCTTCAACTCCCCGATTCTTGGTTTCTTTCACTATTTTGAGTTCTCTTTTCCATCTTTCTTGCATGAAATACCTGTAAAACACATAAGAGATACACAAAATACAAAATACTTGCCGAAAAGGGTTAGTATCATAGATATGAGACAAATCCAAGCTATTTACACCGGACGGGATCATAAAAATACCGAAATTAAGGGGATAAATGTGAAGAATTTATTCCTAATCAAACCCCCCTAACTTAGAACTTTGCGCGTCCCGAGCAATGTAAAAGAATCCTAGTAAGGCTTAACTCTTGAAAATCACATTTTATTGGGATAGAATACCTTTTTCGTGGGCAAGAGATTGCATTTAGCGTATGCAACAAGCCTTTAAATACCTAGGTCACCCTAGTAGGACGAGTTGTGTCTCGTGAGGGTTTGCAGTGAATATACCCACAAAATTCGTTATTGACACAAAGAAAATTCAAAATATGCAAAAATTGAGCAATTCAAACTTTTCCAGAAAATAGTCATCATCAAGTCATATGTATAAGTCTCAAATCATAGTGCGTGTGTGCGAAGCCGAAAATATAACCGCCAATTTCCACCGATTGATCATTACATTACTTATCCGAAAATTTGTTTTGATTTAAATTTCTCACGGAATGCTCTCACAAACGAATCTCTCGAATTATGGATATTCTCTCGGTATGCGTGATATAAAGAGTAAATATAATGGATGCAAAGTCATGCATACAAGTAGAATGACCGAAATTTCAGAATGATGGGATCTCATCAATGGGTCACGGTTTTAAAAACGGGAACATTGCCTCTTTTTCGCGCATTCAATCTCTTATATTATCTTTTGGTGTATTAGCTCTCCATGTGGTAACCAATTTTGCAATTTAGACTCGGTTAGGACTTTTTTGGTTTTTAAGGTATATGGGGTAAAATGACAATTGTCAGGAAGGTTGGAATTGGAAAAGTCATTAATGATGTCCATTTGTGCTTTTTCCGGGCTATTGCTCATTTTTTTCTTCTTTTTCTCTAATTTTTTTTCTTTTCATTTCTTGCTATTTTTGTTGAGCATATTTATTTTTTTCTTGCCCCTTTTTATGCACTTTCCGGACTTAAATTCTAATTTTTTTTTTATTTTTCGCAATTCCGGCTATTTGGGTTTTTCGGGTTATCAAACAAAAGGGATAATTTGTTTGGCTCAAATTGGGTTAAAAAGGGGGTAATTTTTCGCTACTTTTTCTGGCCAATATTTTTGGGTGACAAACGAGGGCCTACTTCATTGCCGAAAATGCCAATTGCGTTACCATATGCGCTTCGAGATGAATTTAAGTTTAGAGATCAATTTGACACGTTTTTTCAAAGCAATATTACACTCATTTTTCAAAACCGATCAAAATGAAAGGATTGAGATCCTTGACAACTTTTTAGGCGCTAAAAAGAACTTTGAGTTAACAATTAACTCGGATTGATTTAAAAACTCGCAAAAAGTGATAGACTCGAATCTCACCGGGTTTGTTAATCTCCACACTTACTCGTTAAGTCGTCAATTTTCGCTCCATTTCCATCTTTGATCAATTTTGGCTTTGTGTACGTTGAATTTTACAACTTGGGACTTCAATTCGACTTTTAATGATATTTTTGAAAAATTTGAATTCCAATTTTTATTTATTATGAACAAAAATATTTTTGGGTTTTTCAAAATTTTATGATTTTTTTGGAAATTTCTGGGCATTTTTGAAAATTTGTGAAGTTTTAGAAATCCGCACTTGTGACCCCCCCCCCCCCCCCCCCAACTTAGACTTTTGCATTGTCCTCAAGCAAAAAGGACGAAAATCTAACTCAAGGCGAATGAAAAGTGCGGAAAAATAAAACAAACAAATATTAAAATGCAACAAGATACTATATGACACTCATGCATGACTAAAAAATACAAAAATAATCACCCCATACGCGTCGGGGGTGCGACGACCTCTCATCTCTCCACAAACTCACCCGACCCCACTCACGGGGTTTGATGTTCTCCTTGTCTCTCCCGTCCTAGGATTATAAGATAACAATCGAAATAAGTTTGGACCTCGCCCATAGATTAAGGATAGACCGGGAGACTCATCGTGACTAACTGGAAAGGGATCCTCATGATGCTGGCTCAAAGTGTGATCTGCGTGCACCGACTCAGAGGGAACACCTAGGTTTCGTTCAATTTTTAATATGCAGGGGTCGGGCTCTAAGTCATATGAACCACAACTTTTCTCCTCACTTGCCTTTGGGGCCTCTAGTGTTGTGGGTGGATTGTCACAACGAAGGAATTCATCAATTTTTGCTTTCAATTCACTTTCGTCTAAGTGACTACATGAATCCAATAGGGATTGGCCTTCAATAGTAATACTTTCATCCACCTGCCCGAATTCTCTTTCAAAATCTTCCATTCTCATGTCTCCTAGTTCTCTCTCTCGAGTAGTGCCTACATCCTCTCTTACTTGCTCGATATCCAACTCCACCAGTTTTCTCTCTTCTAACCCCTCTCTCTCTCTTTCAATTGCGGTCACTACACATCTCACCCCCACTTTTCTCTCATTGTCACAACTACCACTATTACTTGATGAAATAGGGCACACCCCTAATGGCTCTCTCTTGTGGGACCCCTCATTCTCATGGCTCGACACTAAGCAGGACCCTAGGGCATCTCCACAATCATTTTCCTCAAAGTACTCCCCTAAGATCTCGTCTATGAAGATCACCGCGTGAAGGTCATCTTCTTCCCCCGTATGTTGGGCGACATGGGAGATGTTGGTATCTAAGGTCATATTCCCAAAGGTGAGTTGCATTCTCCCATTACGAATATTGATGATTGCGTTAGCCGTAGCTAAGAAAGGGCGCCCAAGGATGATGGGAACATGTTTGCTCGAGTTAAAGGAGGGCTCCGTGTCCCAAATGACAAAGTCTATCGGGAAGTAGAAGGTGTCAATTTGGACGATCACGTCCTCGACTATGCCTCTTGGGATCTTCACGGTTCGATCCGCTAATTGGAGAGTGACCTTTGTGGGCTTGAGGTCTCCCAAGTCAAGTTTCCTATAGATGGAGTAAGGGGGGATATTAACACTTGCTCCCAAATCAAGTAAGGCTTTTTCGATTTTGTTTTCTCTAATGATGCAGGAAATGGTGGGTGCACCGGGATCTTTGAATTTAGGTGGGAGATCATTGAGTAGAATGGAGCTCACATTCTGTGCTAGAAAGACATTTTTATTTCCCTTCATCTTTCTCTTTACCATCAACAAGTCTTTAATGACTTTTCCATAAGCTAGAATTTTCTTAATGGCATCGAGGAAAGGTAAATTCATCTTAACTTATTTAAGCATGTCATCACGTGGGTTTCCTTTATGGTAAGGAATTAGACTTTGAGGAAACGGTGCCGCGGAGGGTGGTTTCAGTACTACCTCGGGCTCATTAGCATCTTCTTTGTCACTCTCATTCAAGGGGACATCTTCGGCCTCTTTGGTATCGGGCGAAATCTCCTTGTTTTTAGGTACGTCTCGTGGGGGAGGTGACAAGTCAACTACTCTCCCACTACGTAGAGTGTTAATTGCGCTACATTACTCAGGATGGTCATGGGGTGTCGAGCTAACACTAGTTTGACCTTGGAGAGGTCTTTGGCCCTGGGCAGGAAACTTTCCCTTCTCTTGGATACTCCACAATGATTGCAACTGTGAAATGTTCGCATTCATGTCATTCATCATGCGCTCATGCCTAGCATTAGTTGTAGTCTGGGTATTGATAAAGTGGTTGATAGTATCCTCGAGACTTCTCCGCGGTGGCGGGATATAAGATCCTTGAGGTGGTGGTGCTTGCACATGTCCTTGCATGTGTGGGGCTTGTTGAAAGTTTTGTGGTGGTGGAGGGGCAATATGCGAAGGAGGGTTCATTGCGGCATGTTGTTTCCCATAGCTAAAACTGGGATGATTTTTCCATGAGGGGTTGTATGAATTCCCGTGCGGGGTACCGAAATTACCCTTAAAACCTCCTACACCACTAACTTGCTCTTGAAGCATTGCTTTGTAGGAGGGTATCGTCGGGCATTCCTCAGTTGAATGTCCCGCCTCACAAATAGCACACACCTTTACGACGGGGTTTGGAATGGGTCCAGCTGGTCCTTTTCCATATATCTCGCACAGATCTCGAAATCCTATCTCAAGAGTCTCTAATCGGCTATCCGTCATAGAATTCTTATCTACATGGAATAGGTCGGATGCTGACGGAGTGGTAGTCGCTTGTCTATTTTGATTTTGAGTGTTGGGATCAGAAGTGTCCCAGGATTGGGTAGTCTCGGCGGCATACCTCAAGTGAAGCTCAGTATCCTGGGCATCTAAATCGATAAACGGACCACTTCCCATTGTTTCAACAAGTTGTTTGGAGTTAAGATTCAACCCATTATAGATAAAAGAGATAACTTGCGCTGAATCAAATCCATGATGGGGGCATGAAGCAACTAACTCGTTGAAACATTCATAGCATCGATGGAATGGCTCATTTTCAGCTTGTCTGAATGCTTGAATTTGAGCCTTTATGGAGATTGTTCGATGTGGTGGGAAGAATTTCTTGAGAAATTTCGACTGTAGCTTACTCCAGGATGGAATCGAGCTTGGAGGTAAAGACCATAGCCAGGCCTTAGCTTTGTCTTTGAGCGAGAAAGGGAAGAGTTTGAGGCGGATTACCTCTTGTGTGAAGGTTTGATCATTGAAAGTATCACACACGTCCTCAAATTCACTAATATGGAGGTATGGCTATTTAGAATCCATACCGTGGTAATGCGGTAGCATCTGGATCATCCCATTTTTGAAGCAGAATTTCTCAGAATTATACGGGAGTATAATGCATCCCGAAGTGACAGTACGCTCGGGATATAAGAATTCTCTAATCGGACAGTATGGGGGCTCTTCCTCACCGGCGGGTGCACTGCTGTGTTGCGACATCCCTTCTTCACTTATTGACTTGGTGCTCTCACTTGATGTACTCGGAGTGTGCTCTGAAGTGTGTCCTGAGAAGGGAAACGGAGTGTTATTAGAGATTGAGTGTGACGGTGTGGGAGGTGGGCTCCAGAATTGTGGGGCATTTGGAGTGTGAGGGCTATCGGGGTCGTACTCAACGATTGGATTTTCGTGAATGCTGGTTGGAGTATTATGGGGTGTGGGAGTGAGTTCAGAATTTTGCATTAATGGCTTATGAGAGATGATGGTGAATCTTTTTGTGCTTTTTGAATTGTTTTTATGTTTTTGGTTTTTCTTTTTGATTTTTTTTTTTTTGTCAAATCTTTGGATTGACTCGATCTAATCCTAAGTCTACCTAATTCCCCGGCAACGGCGCCATTTTGATCGTGTGGAAAACCGAGCGTCCGTGTAATACGCTAGTCATTGTTATCGGCTTCCAACCACAATACAAAAACCTAAACTATAACTACACTCTTGTGGAGTATAGTGGCTAGTCTGGGTATCGAATCCTCAGGGAACTAGGACGAGTGAACGTAACGACGTTGGATAGATAGAGAAATCCTAACTTTGACTCTAAAGAAAAAGGAAAATTGATTCGGTTTTGGGAATGATTAAACTAGGTGCAAATATGAAATTATGAAAAGATCCAATTATACTAATTTACCTAAAATACTGATGAAAAAATGATTTGAAACTTTAAACTATGTATGAGAAAAATAGGACGGGAATACAATCCCCCAACCCTAGTGTATTGCAGTTATAATACTAATCTTAAATTCAACTGATTGATTTAACCCGGAATTTAGTACTCCCAAGCATTACGTATACGAGGTTCAATCCTGCGTCATACTTAATCCGAGGATGAGTAAATCGGTATCGCGATAGTAACACTCTAATTGTATTCTAAATCATCACGGTTACCCAGAGGCAAACGAGATATAAATACCTACAATTGTTATGTTTCTACGCAATATGGTCGTATTCAATCACTAAATTCATAGGATTAATGTTATACACGTACAATTAACACATCAGGCTGGGTTCATGTACCCCGGCCTTAGAAAATCTAGCCTAGCATGATGAAAGTGATGGAAACAGTGATTGATGTGCAGAAATTCATGATTAATCTAAAGCAAACTTGAAAATTGATGTAGAATAGAATTAATAAGAGAAAATTACTCACTAATTTTTACCAAGGCAGTAACAACAGCAATGAATAAAACTGACAATCAAAGAAATTTTGAATAAAGCTTCAATCTTGGAATTAAATCTGGAATTTTTATCTAAACTAGGGTTTTTGGAAAAAAATAGAAAACTATCTAAAATCTCCTCTAATCTCCGTGTTAAGAATGATAATAAAATGGGTTTATATACCCAACAAGACTCCCCGCATTTTTAGTAGCACTAGGACTCTCTATTAGAGGAAAATTAGAAAATTAAAACTGCGACAGGCGGACCGGTCCCCCTCCTCCCCCAGACCGGTCCCAGGGCGGACCGGTTCTTTTAATTTTTGGGCGGACCGGTCCCATGGCGGACCGGTTCTTTTTATTTTTTCCTTCTCAGTTTGCTTGTGATCCGGGGTCTTCTGGAGTTTGGAAAAGTGGACCGGTCCGGGGTAGGGGCGGACCGGTTCTTCTAATTTTTGGGAGGACCGGTTCTTTTAATTTCTGGGCGGACCGATCCCAGGGTTTGATGGCTTTTTTTCTTGGATTTTTTCTCAACTTCAAATTGGCATAACTTCTTCACCGTAGCTCGGATTGAGGTGCCGTTTTTTCCAGTGTTCTTGTAATTAAAAGCTCTTAAAATTTCCAGTTGGCCCCACCTACGGACTAAGGCTGAAAAATTATGAAAATGCCCTTCAACTCCTCGATTCTTGGTTTCTTTCACTATTTTGAGTTCTCTTTTCCATCTTTCTTGCATGAAATACCTGTAAAACACATAAGAGATACACAAAATACAAAATACTTGCCAAAAAGGGTTAGTATCATAGATATGAGACAAATCCAAGCTATTTACACCGCACGGGATCATAAAAATACCGAAATTAAGGGGATAAATGTGAAGAATTTATGCCTAATCAATTACACTTTTCATGTAAGAATGCTTTCATGCAACGTAGTTATCATGATTAGTTACATTTTTACTATATCAGGCTAGATTTCTATAGGGTTGGGGTACATGAAACCAACCTAGGTAATACATATTGATTTAAAAGTGAATAAAAAGTAATCTTTCACTGAAAGGTTTCAACTTTATCGAGATAAAGGTTGTAGGTCTTTTAATTCCGTTTGCCCTAGGTAGCTGGAATGTTTAAGGGAACAACAGTCTTCTTAATGATTTCTCATCCTCATCAAATACAATTTTTGATTTGATGTTGTGCGGAGTAAAGTCCTCATATGTCAAATGCTTCGAAAGTATTTGATGTCTCTTAGAATGGAGAATTGAATTCTTGAAGCTTTTATGTTCTATGCAATTATCGATGGTTTGGGGGACTGTACCCTAATCCTATTCTCTTATATAGTTTAAAGCTGATCTATTATTCTTGCATGGGTAGTTAAGTCATTAGTTTAAATTTACTTTTTTTAGTTAGTTAACGGATCTCATTTCAATCATCTTTTTGTATTTTTCTAGAGTCATTTCGAGGTTAGTCATCTTCACGATTCTTCGTCTTAATCCCTATGTTCGATACCCATTTTTACCGATTTTTTACTTAAGTGATCGAATTACACTTGAGTCGACAGAAGCACGTACTAGAAACACTTTTAAAGTCACATCAAATTTTTGGTGCCCTTTTCGAGGACTAGGTAGATATTTAGGTTATGTCGATTTAATTCAAAATTTTGAATCTAATTCCTAAAAAGCCAAAAAAATCATAAAATCAAAAATGAAAAACAAGTAAGAAAAATAAAAAGAAATTATTTATACCATCTCTCAAAGTCCTTTCATGAAAAATACGCAACAAACTCCTCAATCTATGCCCATCTGCATTCACAAGAATCCTGTAGGATAATATGACCCCACTAGTCCACACATTCCATACGTTTCGCAATTTTGGGTTCCACCTCTTACACCGCCCAATTCCATTACGAGTCACACTTCTAGGTCACCGAGTGAGGATACCGAGTCATTTGGAGACAGAGTGATGTACGACCATGCTCTTTATGGTACGGGAAAGGGTGAGATGTTGTATCGTCCCATGATATAGCTCTTATATCCCAAGCAAACTGTCACTCCCGATGCGGTCTACTTTCGTACAATGCGGGACAATTTCACTTTTGTAATGGAATGATCCAGATTATTCCCAACTTTCACGGTTTGGATTTGAATAAACCTTATCTCCACATCCGTGAGTTCATAGAGTCATGAGATACATTTAGTGATCAAGCTTTCACTCAAGATGCCATTCACCTGAAACTTTTTGCTTTCTCTTTAAAGGATAAAGCTAAGACATGGTTATGGTCTTTATCACCGCATGGAGAGATATGCAAGCCAAGTTTCTTTTGAAACTCTTCTCGAACATCGAACGAATTCCATCAAAGCTCAAATTTAAATGTTTCAACGACTAGAAAACAATCCATTTGATCGGTGTTGGGAATGTTTCAATGAGTTAGTCAACACATGACCACATCATGGTTTTGAGATATATCGTCTTATCGCTTTCATCCACCAAGGGCTAAGTATAGCTTCTAAATAACTCGTTGACACTACGTGTAATGGAGAATTTTTTAGGTTAATAAATAATGATGCAGATGCCCATCTTAGGTATGTGGCAGAGGCTATTCAAGCATGGGACAGATCCAGTCCTAATGCCCAAAGCCAGACTCGACAAACATCCATGTCTCCTTCTGCGTCTGGACTCTTCAATTGGAGAATGAAGCCGAGTGGAAACTTTGAATAAGCCAACTTCAAAAATGACTAGATGACAAGGAGATTTTTCCCAGCATGAAATATGGTGTGTGAACTCTGAGGCAAGATATTTAACAGAGGAATGCCCGACGATAACTGCCTAAAAAGTTATGCTTCAAGATCAAGTGGTAGCGGTAGGAGATTGCAAGGATAATTTTAATGCTCCTCATGGGAATTATTACAACCCTTCATGGAGGAACCCTCCTAGGTTTATTTATGGCCAATAACATGCTATTTTGAATCCCCATTCACACGTTACCCATCCTCCACCACATCCCTCGCATTTCCCATAACCCACACACATGCAAGAACCACATCCTGCACTGTATATCACCCTAATGAGAGGAAATCTTGAGGATGCTTTCAATCAATTCATACAATCTCAAAATTCAACCACTGCTCAAAATTCCAGATTATTTTTTGATAGAAACGCGAACATTTTAAAGTTGCAATCTTTCCTAAGTATCCAAGAGAATGGAATTTTTTTGTCCCAAAGTCAACCTAGTGCAAGCTCCACGTACAACGCTAATCAAGAGCAGTGTAGCACGATAACCACTCTACGTAGTGGAAGAGTTTTTGACTTGTCACCTCCTCGACACGATGAGAAAAATGACAAGGATATTTTTCCCACCATGAAAGAGGCCGAAGATGTCCCCTTGAGAAAGAGTTGTAATAATGACACAATCATGTCCGAGGTGGTTGTGAAACCTCCCATTGTTGCTCCATACCCTCAACACTTAGTAACCCACTCCAAGGAGACCTCAATGCAACTCACGTTATGGAACCTGACTCTCTAAATATATATCTTCAACATCACCAAGACCTAGGGTGATGAGGGAGGATCACGAGAGACGGATCTTATGTAATAGAAAACACACGAGTATAAGAGGAATCACATGAGAGAGACTTTAGGGTTATGCCATGTTACATCAAGTGAGAGCAATAAATCTAAAGTTGAGCTAGAGGTCGAGAAGACGTGTTTAGTGACTGATGTGGTGAGCGAGAGAGATCACGTAGTTGAGTGAGAAAGAGAGGATTTGGAGATTGAGCGAGTGAGAGAGGACTTAGAAAGTAAGTAAGAGAGCAAGGTAGGAGATATGAACTTAGAAGATTGTGAAAAATAATTTGGGCCGGTGAATGAGATCCTCCCTCTCGAAGTCCAATTACTATTAGACTCATGTAGTCACGTAGAAGAGAGCGAAGGGAAATATAGGATAAATGAGGTACTTCTGCGTGATCATTCACCCGTGCCACTTAAGTCCTCAAATACAATCAAGGAGAGGAATTGAGTCTTGGCTGATTTAGAGCCCGGCCCATCCATTACAGAAGTTAAGAGAGATATAAGTTTAACATGTCCTTCCAATTTTCACTGAGATGTTCTCTTCAAGTTGGGACAAGTATGTTGCGGCTTGATTGGGCACCACGAGGATCTCATTCCCCCCAGTCATCACGAGCCTCAAGGTGTCCCTCTTATCTATGGGGCTGACCCAACTTATTATGACTATTGATTTACGATATGAGGACTCGGGAGACGGCGAAAGCATAGGACATCGTACAGCGGGTCAGATGAGTATTTAGTGGAGAGAGAGAGGTCATCGCACCCTCGACGCGTATGGGTTGATTTTGTTTAATGTTTGAGTCGTGTGTTGGAGTCATATAGTGTCTTTTTTTCATTTTAAGTATTTGCTTGTTTTACATATCGCACTTATTATTTTTTCTTCTTCTTTAGCTTTTAGTCCTTTTGATTGAGGACAATGAAGAAGTCTAAGTTCGGGGGGGGGGGGGGGGGGTGACAAGTGCATCTTTTAAAAACTTCACAAATTTCTAAAATGCCAAAAAATTTGAAAATTTCAAAAAAATTAAAAATTTTGAAAAAGCCAAAAATACTTTTCTTCAAAATAAATAAAAATTAGAATTTTTTTTTGAAAATATCACTAAAATTTTGTTTAAAGCCTCAAATTGTAAAAATTCCAAATGCACAAAGTTGAAATTGACCAAAGATGGAAATTGAGCTAAAATTGACTACTTTGTGAATATGTAGAGATTAATCAACCTGGTGAGATTTTGAGCCTATCATTTTTGCGAGTTTTCAAATCAATCCGAGTTAATGGTTAACTCAAAGTTCGTTTCATTGTTTAATAAAAGTCATTAAGGATCTCCATTCCTTTGTTTTGATTGGTTATGGAAAACGATTGAGATGTCTTCTTGAAAACGCGCTAAGATTTCTCTTAATTAAATTCATCTCGAGACGCATATGGTACAATAATTAGTAATTCGGACAATAAAGTAGGACCTCGTTTGTGACCCAAAAATATTAGCCATAAAAAGTTGTGAAAAATTATCCCTCTGCAAGCCATTTTGAGCCGAATAAATTTTTCCATTTTCGTTTGTAAACCCGAAAAAACCCAATTGGCCCGGAATTGTGAAAATTGAAAAAAGTCATCAAAAGTCCAAAGGGTGCTCAAAAAGGGCAAGAGAAAAAAAATAAAAGAGAAAAGCTCAACAAAAATAGCAAGAAAAGAAAAATGTGAAAATAAATGAAAATAAAAAGAGAGAAATGAGCAAAAGCCCAAAAAAGTACTAACGGGCATCATAAGAACATTTTCCAATTCTGAAGTTCCCAACCATTCCCAATTTTAACCAAATACACCTAAAAACCCGAAAAAGTCCTAATCGAGTTCGAATTTTGAAATTAACTACCGCGTGGAGGGCTAAGACACGAAAAGATAAGATTAGAGATTAATTGATGTGAATAAGAGACGATATTTTCCATTTTCTAATGACTGTAATCCGTTGAAGGGATCGTTTCTCCTTAAATATTCCTTCTTTTAAATTCATGTGCGTGAACTTGTGTCCATTATATTTACTCTTATAAATCACTCATATCGAGAGAATTAGCCACAATCCGAGTGATTCGTTTGTGAGTGTTTCCGTGAGAATTGAATAAAAAAAAAAAATCAAAAAGTAACGTAATGATCATTTGCTTGAAATTAGAGATCAAATTTTTGGCCTTGTACACACACACAACAAATTGAGACTCTTGAATATAAATTTACGGTGAATATATTTTGGGAGTTTAAATTATACAATTTTTAGGTATTTTGAGCTTTCTTTGAGTCAAAAAATGAATTTTGTGGGTATATTCACTTCAAAGCCACACGAGACACCACTTGTCCTACTAGGATAACCTAGGGATTTAGAGGCCTGTTACATACGCTAAATGCAATTTCTTGACCGCGAAAGATGCATTCCATCCCAATAACAAGTTTGGTAAGTGTTTTGACCTTGTGTTGATTATTTTACATTACTCGAGACGATCAAAGTTCTTTTACAATGCATAGGGGAGCAATGGGTTGCGTTTCGGGAAAATTTTATCGCAAGATGAAATCTCAAGGTCCTTTACATAATTTCATACTTATGAATTTAAAATTTGTATTTTGAATGGTTTTATATCTCTCCAAAATATCTTCGCGTGGCCGCTGACCACGCATCATTATGAGTTAGAACGATGACGTTATGGTTAATTCCGTAAGAGGTAACATTTTCTTTTTAAAGCAAATCACGGGCTAAAAAAATAGAGCATTTGTCGATCTATTGATCATCTTAGATTGTGCAAAGATCCGAGGTCACTGGAATGGGTTTTGAATCAACGATTGATCGATGGTCCCAAATTTGAGATATTTTGGTTCCTTGTAATTATTTTCTTTTGCTTTTTCGAACTTACTATAAGTTGTAAGTTGATTTTTTATAAGATAGTTCGTTTATGTAGATTTAGGTTATATGATATTTTTTGGTATTTTTCTCTCCGTCCTCTCCCCTAAGGTTTTTTTTGCAAGCTAATATTTATCTCCTCTTTCATTTATTAAAGCTTTGTTAACTAGTTTTAATGTTTTGTGAATTAATTTCAATATTTTTCTATTATTTTATTTACTTTCTTTCTTTCATTTCATCCTTTTATGATGATTTATAGCTAAGTTAAATTAGGTTGAGGTTATTGAACTCACCATGGATTAATTAGTTGGTTTGCTATGGTATGATGGATTAGGCTAGTTTTGATGGGTTAAGTTATTCTTGGTTTTGCACATAGGAAATTTAATGGAGTATATCATGTATGTGACATGTTTGTGATCTCAGGAGTATTTGTCGACACTAAAATCAAAGTGGATTTTCTAAGAATTTAGGGGGTGACAACTCTAGGTTTTGTCGACCAGGGGAAATGGGAAGTTATTGCTGCTAAGGAACCTACTAGACATGTCTGAACCCACCCTTCTTAGGTTGGTAACCTATGGGACTAAATCTCTAATCCCACTTCCCTTGCTGAAGATCTTACTATTCCTGTTGTTGTGCCCCACGGGAACCTTTTCAATCTCACTGGTCTCACTATCTCACTGTGAACAAGTTCAACACAAACGACCCTACTCTCCACCCATAGGACATCTTTATGTGATATCCCTCGTCTCTGGCCTCACTGGCCCTTTCGGTGATTCCTTCCCTTGGACTTGGTAATCTTGGCCCTAAATTATTACTCTAGTTGTTCCTTTGGCTCTATTGGCCCTATGGAACTTATTGTTGGTCTCTATGGACCTGATTGACTCATTCGTCACTTTGTAGAAATTCTATCGATAAAAAATCATCTAAATGAGTCCACTACTCGGTATAGCCTCATGTGATGATTTTCTAGCACCATTTACTCAAGCCTTACTATTCGACTAGATTCTCCAACACTCTTATCTCCCTTATTAGGAAAGTATTAATATAAACTTGCAAACCTATGACCTTAGTGACATCGGCACTAGTCATCCTGGTCAGATTTTCATTCATATTTTTGTATTATACTCACAGTTCCCTTATCACCTATAGACCCTTTTCCCTTTTATGTACCCCCTTCGTCGGGTACGAGATTTGTAAAGAAAATCAATCACCCTCTCACAATCGGTCCCTATCTTACTCACTTATGATAAGTTTCGAAACTCTATCGCACCTTTGTTAGAACACTAAATAGAAGACCTCACGGTGAATTCGTACTCATATTTCTCGTTAAATTTCAACCATACTTATTTATATATAGAGACTAACTCCAATCACTTTACGCTGCACCTTTAACCTAAAACTTACGCCTAAAATTAAATCTTAGGTGTTACTTCACTCCACCCTACACATCCGCCTTTGGATTCCTTACTGCCATTGGCCCATCTCACTTTCTCTCTTCCTCGCATCATAATAAATGGTTTTTAACAAGAGTCCCTCCGACTTCCCCCTTGCCGATATACGCTGGGTGATATAGAAATTTGTATCACCATTATCTACGACGGTGCCTGGAGAATCCACTGTCTCGGGGTGATTATTCTATTATTACCCACCTAAAATTTCATCTCGTAATGTTTGGTGTATGAAGCCCAACCGAGATCGTATATGAATTACATTAATTACACAGTAGCAGGAGAACGTAAATCGCAAACATAGAGGAATACAATAATCCTGTGGTAGGGATCTATATCAAAGAACGCTACACTGAAACATGAAAAGTCGCACAGATCCTAAAGAGTCTAGAACCTGATGCTCTGATACCACCTGTGACACCCCGCCTAATTAAATACCGGGTGATTATTCCTTTATTAAATTAAATAAGAATATCCAGTTGGTTCATTCTTAGCATCACTGTTAAAAACCATTTATTTATTAATCACCTAATAGTTAATTAAGCTAGTGTCAAAAACTTTTAAACAATTAATTTTGTATCCAACAGTTTAACCATTAATTAAATTCACTAGACTAATGAATACAACAATAGTAAATGAGAAAACATCTGACTGAAGAAATAATAATGAAATAAACGCCCCAGTTTAAATGTCTCAAAATAAATAATCGAATAATGAATCCAAATCCCATCAACTGGAATAAAAGAGTACAATGTCTCATAAATGAATAATAACAAAGAATGGGAACCATGTCCTAACTGAAAACGATTACATCTGATATTTAAAGGATAGATGTGGAGGAATCTAATATCAAGGACATGCAACTCCCACAATAGTTGCAACATGTCAAATCTATGGACCCTATGTCTGGTGTCCCTGTGGTTGGACACCTAAAATAGTGGCACAAAGAAAAATAGATTTGCAAGAAACGGGTCAAAGCCCTAGTGAAAATATTTTGAAAACAGTTTAACAAGTATTTAAAATTCTCAAGAACAAATATTTTATTCATGTTAGTTATGCCGCTCTCGCTTGAGAATTCTCACCTCTTAACTAATGTCCACGCCTAACGTACCGCTAACTATTCTAGTCACTGTTGTCATGCCTAACTAGTCCAAACTCGTTAACCTTCAATTATATTATTCTATAATATCTACCCTTACTCCCCCACAATATGTTAATAAATATATTCCTATCTTTTATCTCGAGTGAGAGAGAGAGAGAGTCTTCACACTCAACGTTAAGTATTCGCGCACTTAAGTTATATGAGATTTCACTATCCATTTTATCTACTTATTTCACACAGTAGAACATTTCACTAGTATATATATATCACTCTAATATATATATATACTAATATGTCACCCAAAGGCTAAGTCGAGGTATAAGCATACTCTACTATCAAGACCCGGTACATCACGTACTAACAAGGACCATTGGCTCTTTATCTCTCTCGAACCATAAATAACAATCACACATATTGGAGGCAAAAATAATCCTAAGCCTTTGGGCCACGCACATACCTACTCACCCAAACTATCATTCAATACTATTGTTCACACAAATGGCAATCCAACCTAAGTCTTATGTTCTGAGTACAATTCAAATATATCCCTGAAGGCTCCTAAAGATAAGATTGTATCCTTCATAGCCTTCGGCGATAGCTAGCTCCCAAACTATGTCAATACACATAATAAATCAAGCAATAGGTATTCACACCACCTATATAAATCAGTAGGTATACACACAACCCAAATATTATAATTCATTCGTAGTATTTTTTTTTCACTAATACTACCGATATATTTATTAACGTATGAATATTCTCCCCATTATATTTTCCCAAGGATGATTCACTACCCAATAATATTTTAACATAATTAACCTGATTCTCCCTCTATTAATTTATCTTAATAATCATCGTGGGTTACTCTATTTCCCGCGAATTAACTACGTCGCAAGGTTTTAACTCAAAAGGAATAATTTTCTCAATTATCCCAATATTTATTCGTCTCACTTTATGTAAACCTAATCTCCACTTTAGTACTAATGTCCTTATTATAGAACAACAATCACAATTAATCAATCTAGGCAACCTCTAACGGAATAACAACAAAAAATAACATTTCTTAAAATTTCCCCCACGAATCTGCCCAGATTTTTAAAATGTCGTTTTGAGGCATTTCATAGTCGTTTTGGAAAAAAACTTATCAGAGAAAAAAATGATGAAAACAAGATTTTCTATGAGGCAGTACGAACATAATAGGCATTTTCAGAATCAAAACGGCTCGAAATAGTTTCTTGAATGACGACTTAATTTACCCAATTTCATAGACTTCTTCAAATTCAAGAAATTATTCTACAATTCAATCACACCCATCAAAACCCAGATTTCTTCATCAAGATTCATTATAATTTTATGGGTTTCATACTACCCATATGGAGGATCCTATTCTATATCAATTTTGACCCAATATAATGATATATGTCTTCAAAAGTTCATTCAAATCACATGAATTTCATAGTTAATTCAACCTACACTAACAAGGATACTGTATATGCTATAAGTCTGGAAGATTAAACACTTTCCTCTTTTGGTAGGTCTAATCCGTTGAATATGATGGGTATATAGGTGTTTTACTCTACTCGATCTACAATTCGGTGGTAGTGGTGGTGCAACAAGCTGGTTCTAGCCTTGAAACGCCTCTCCTCCTCCTCTTATGGCCTCTCTGTGGCTTCTCTTTGTTTCTCATGTAATTAGACCTAACCCCCTTATCTAATTAGCTATATTGCACTTATAAATTCGTAGGTGTTATTTCCCAACAAATGCAAATGACCAAAATGTTCACCTAGGGTGCCGGTTTGGCCTAAACTTCCCCAGGATCCAAACCAAACCCCCGGGTAGACTTTTCTAACTATCTCGACCCTTCTGAATACTTTGGCGCACTCTAAATGACCATATGGATGAATTAAACATAAATTACTTTTTATTCCATTAAATTGAGTCCCGGCACGACTGACACGCACGTCCGGACTTAATTACTTTCATTATTGTATTTTTCACTTATGAGAATTTTAATAAATTCATGGTCACATATTACTTTATGCACCAAGTAATAATCAATATAATTCATATCAATAAATACTAACCCTCACATCGCTAGTTAATATTTATTTTAATCCAGATTAAGTATAAATTAATTTCCCATATTTAATTTAATTAATTCTATATTTAAAAATCATTAAAAATACGGGGTGTTACAATTATATCATGTATGCATCATGTTTGAGACCTCCCATGTGTAATTTCGGGAGTATTTATTAATGCCAAAATCAAACTAGGCTTGTATGAGAATTTAGGGGGTGACAAATATAGGTTTTATTAATTTTATAAATGAGATTTAATTGTGATAAAGCTTTTCTACCAATGTAATCGTTTATGCTAATAACCCGTGAGTAGTGATATAACTCTCAGTCTATAGTTCCA
The DNA here is from genome assembly GCA_949130495.1 of Sambucus nigra. NCBI lineage: Eukaryota > Viridiplantae > Streptophyta > Magnoliopsida > Dipsacales > Adoxaceae > Sambucus > Sambucus nigra. Next base: position 306,151,031 of record OX422223.1, read on the forward strand.
TTCTTATTATTTAATATAGTTTTCATATTTGTCTAGATTAAATTTTAGTTGGAAAATTGCCTTTGACGCTTCTACATAAAAAGACTAAATCAATGAAAGTCTAACAATCATTTTTTGTGGATTTGATACCCAAACTCGCCGTTAAACTCTCATAAGAGTGTAGTCAATGTTTTGATTTTTTACATTGTGGTGGTAAACTAATAACAACGACATGTGATCTTACACGACCACTCAGTTTTTTTCTTATCACCATGGCTAGAGTTTCACACACCAAATATAATTCCTTTACTCACAATTGGGATAAGGCCATAGGCAAAGCTCAAAATCAGATGGATTTTGAGTACCTTAAGAAGGTATTCTTTAATAATAGATGTGACGAACCTTTGTCAAGGTGGTCATCTTGGAGGACTCTGAGTTGTTCAAGAAGTATGATGCAGGAACCCATCCTCCAATTGATGAAGATGGTGATGATGAGGATGAGGAATCGATCAATGACTATCCTGCAAGTATTGAGGTGGACCCATGAGTGTCGTTTAGTAGAAACATGTTGACTCTTATCAAGATGATGATAAAGTGAAAGATAACTCCAACTCTATTAAGGTACTCAAATGGGCAGGGGCCCCTTAGACGCTGAGAAGTCTAAAAATGAGATTGACAACCTGGAACACATTGGTGTTGCCCAAACTACTGAGAAGGTGCAGGTGGGAGAGAAAGGCATTATGATTTTGACTTATATTATTATAGGAGACATTTTATCTATTTTTCTTTCTTCCATTATGTAACGTAAGAGTTTTACCCAATAACTTTTTTTAATGAATTCAAAGTTTAAAAAAACTTCAATTGTTCATTTGTCTTGCAATGTTCTCTACATTTTTACTTTTTTGAGATGAATAACCGACCACTTATCCTTTCCCTTTTAAGTTTTAGACAAAATGTGTAGCACTCATCACTGCTCATCATGACTTTCAGAAGAGGCGTGGAAGAATTCTCACTACTAGTTGTGATGACATCAAAGAAGGCGGTGACCTCGATAGGATGTTGGGTTATGATGGATCCATGTTAGCAAGAGAAGCCTATTCAAATCTTTGCCAAATTTCCCCCCAAAGTTGTGGTGGCCAATGTTTTTTACCATGACATGATTTATGTCAATAAAGCCAATTATAGTGAAGTGTTAGATAATTTTAATGCTAAGTTTAACAAAAATGTAGTCGAATTGTCTAATGTGGGAGGATTTGATAATAAATTGGTCGATGTAGAATCCATGAATGTTTATAAAATTATATTATGCAAGTTGGCGTCCTTGGGCGAAGGATGTTACTACTCTCCTTGAGAAGGATAATAATTACTTGGTGGCCGAGATTGAAAGAACAAAAATTCTCTACCAGAAAGAAAGATGGTGAAGGAGCTTCCTTTCTTGAAAAGATAAATAGACAACTAAGGGAAGAACTTGAGAAGACCTAGAAGTCTTCGCATAATAAAGAGGCATCCATCATAGGTCTAGCTGGGAAATTTGATCATCTCAGATATTAATTCCACAAGCAACCTTACCAAGTGAAGAATGATAGATATGATGAGGCCCTTCTTAACTTTAATATTTCCTTAGCTGGTGCTTAAAATGTTACCTATAAAAATGGAAGGATTAATGCCTTAGTAATTATGAAAGTGCCAAAGGATTTTGAGTTGTCGTATTGGTATGAACCTAGTTTCCCCTCTTATCATCTACATCCTTAAAAAATTGATTCTTCGTAAATCCCAGTGGATGACTTTTTGATCGGTTTGATAAGGTAATATCTGGACGACCATACACTTGATAGGGATGATGAACTCCACCGACCTCCACACTTATCCAACAAGGTGACCCTAGGAGGTCCATCGGTACTTAGAGATTATCTAACGCCCTTAGGTTCCTCGAAAGGAATGGACTAACAGATGAAGTTGAATCCTCCAAGGCCAGGTCACCCATGTCACACAAGTGATTCATTTGCAATTACTTTCTCTTTATAAATTATTCATAGTTTAAATTTCATTATAATAACTTCAAGTATTAATGAAAAATTTAATATTTTGCATTCCTTACTCGTGGTCCTTCGGTGCACCTTTTAGGTGATGTGTCACATTAAACCTTATGCCTAGAGCCAGGGAAAAAATTCACCTAATTGTGGGGTTATCTCCTAGCTAGTATTTTTCTGAGTGAATAGGGTTCCCCCATAGGCCTTTCATTTGCTATGAGAAATAGTATATGTTTTTTTAAACAATAGAAGAATGGAGTTCCTAGTCGGAGAATAAATAGTGGTCCTTGGTAGACCAGTCAAAATAAGGGCCCCTAGTTGGGGACCAAATGGTGGTCCTTGTTTAACCAGCCAATTAGTCTTAAAGAAGACGATTTAAGAAGATAAACACCTTGGCGACAGATAATATGGCAAACATAATCCATTTGACTAAATTTTTTTTTAGTAAATACTTATTGGCCTCCACTTGGAATGATGAAAAAAGATAAAAGCATAAGTTTGGAAATGTAATTCTAGATTAAATATTGACAAACAAAAATTTGCAAGAAAAATAAGATAATGTTTAAAAAGAAATTCAATATTGGATAGAATTTAAACTAAAAGTAAAACTTATTTAGGTTGGCCATATTTCGTGCTCGAGGAACTTCCTTTCCCTCTATTAACACTGAGTGGTAGGCTTCCTCCAGGTCATTATTACATCACGAAGGTTGTATATTTGCGCCCGTTATCCTTATGCATTCTAGCACTGTTCTTTCCATTATATCCTAATTTGATGCTCATATATCTGTCAACCTCGGTTTTGCATATATATATATATATATATATATATATATATATATATATGCTTAGCATGGTTTATGTGACGTTTTGTAGGTATTTGAAGGCTTAATAGAGCAAGTGGTTGAATTACGAGGAAGTTATATCATCTAATGCGACTTTAATGGCATTTTAAACTTTTCATACTTCATGTTTCGACCAACGGATCTCTATGGGAGCATAGTTCACTGAGTTAGGTTTGTGTGGATGTATACAACACGCCGTTTCGAGTTCAGATGATGAACTTAGAGTCATTTTCGTAATGAAACTTTCTCCCCTTTTGAAGAACCAAAATGCCCTAGAAAATAGAGCCCCGAAAGATTGGTTCAAGGACCTCAGTCGACTGGCCTTTCATTTTATGACTTTGAAGAAAGGCAATGGGTTTTACTCAAAACCCCCGATCGATAGACCCCTTGACCGCTATCGACCGGGCCCACCAGATATTTGCGATTGTTCCTTTTTCTTCTATTTTGCCTTTTATTTTATACAAAATTACTATATATATGCACGTTGGTTATATTTCATAGAAGTAAGTTTTTAGGAGGTAGTTTAAATCAGATTTTAGCTTAGATGGCGTTAGGCTTTGGGGAGATTTTATCATCTCCCTCTCTCCAAGGTTTCTTCCTTTTTGTATGTAAGTTAAACTATTCATATTCTTCCTCATCTATTTAAGCTTTGATTTCATGTTTTCTTTTTTTGTTAACCTAGATTATTACTTTGTTACTTTCTTTCCTTTAATTCATGTCATTTACAATGTAGCTAACTTAGTTTAGGTTGAGATGATTGAACTCACCTTGGATTAATGGGTTGCATCGCTTTGGTAATGGATTATATGAGTTTAAAGGGGTTAATTTGTTCTTTATTTTATGCATAGGATCTTTAATGGTGTATATCATGTATGCATCGTATTTATGACCTTGCATGCATAATTTTCGGGGTATTTATTGACGCCAAAATTATAGTAGGATTTTTATGATAATTTAGGGGGTGACAACTCTAGATTTAATTAATTAACGAAATGATATTTAATCTTGTTAAACTTGTCATCCCGTGTAACCATTTATACTAATTAACCCGAGGTGAGGGATATTATTCTCAATCTATAGTTTTTACACCTTTTCGTTAATCTTAGTTTAAATACATGCCTAAATTAATATCCATTGTAACCATTATATTTTACACTTTTATTCATGAAATAATAAATCAATTAACATATTACATCATTCCCTTTGGATTCGTTACCAGGACTAGACACTATACTTCCGTAAAGAGTGTAGTTAAAGTTTTTTTTTTTTGCATAGCGGTGGGAGCCAAAAATAACAACTGGCGAAGGTAACACGAACGCCCGATTTCCCCCTCTTATAAAATGGCAATTTTTTATTTTAGAATTTAACTGATTTAGTATTTTGTAATATTTTTCTTTCTATTTGTAATATTTGTTAACTAGTTTTGTAGGACATCTATAATTGAGCACCAAAAAACATTTGAATATTTTGGATGCACGTAAGTTTGTGGAATTTTCCATCTTGAGCTTATTAGGGGTAAGAATGTCTTATTCTAATGTTTTCAGTAAAAGTAATGATTATTATCAAAATACCCTAAACCTATGACATTAGGTGAATATTCGCAAAGTCAAAAACTTCAATCATCTAAAATGACTTTGGGCGAGTATTACAAAAGCCAAGTAATGGATTATTGGAATTTTAAGATTGATCTTTTCGATTTTGGTCCACAAAGTCATATAGTAAGAATAGTGAAACTAATTGCAATAGCTTTCAAAATTCTTATAATAATGATTTTGATAGTAATTCCGATGATAGTTTCTAAACTTTTCATTTTCAATAATTCGTGCCTCCACTTATAACATTGCGTGAGGACTTTCACATTCTTGAATATGAAAAACTTGGAAACCATTATCAGGAAGAAAATCATTGTTGGGAATAAGAGTTGGATGCATTATTCGAATCCACCGATGATTTTTCTTTCGAGACTTTTGAAATTGAGGAATGTCTCCAACAAAATGATAAATTTATGCCTACTTTGGAACAAACTATTCTTCACTTGACCTAAGTCATAATAGAGAATGAAAGTGAGGTATAAATACCAAAGAAGAAATCATTTCAATGAAAATTATTATATCTCCTTCGAAATTCAATCTTTGAGTGATGAGAACTCATCTCTCAAGATTGAATTTATTTCTTGCAATTTTCACTCTCCATTATCGAACCGTTATAAGTATCCCATGAATTCATTCAAAACTTTAAAACATTTAATCCTTTCATTGATGAGGACTACTTTCTTAAGCTACTTTCCGTGAAGGAAATATTGCCTCTATGTAAGCCACCTCCCATTCCAATTGAAAAATCTTTGGGAGAAAATTTTGTTTTTTTGGATCTCATGTGTATTCATCACCCGTTCAATAAACCCCCATCACCCCCCCCCCCCCCCCCCCCAAAAAAAAAAAAAAAAAAACTTTTAATTGTTGATGGGTCCTTTCTTACTCCTTACACATAACTTCCGTTGGTCAAACATAGTTCTTATTTTTTGAAAAGTAAATGAGGTGGAAATTGAAGAGCACTCTTAATGTGGGTTGATTTAGAGAGGGAATTAATAGCAACAAGGGTTGTATTGGAGGATTTGGAACACATGAGCATCGTATGGGTGTTAAGGTAAGGACTATGAGGAGAACTAGGCTCACTAGAGGAGTGTGTGAGAGGTTTTGGATAGAAAGCAAAGATTCTAATTTAATAGTTAGAAGGGATGAGCTAGTTGGAGTTGGTGATAAATGTTGAGATAGGGTCTTTTGGACAGAAGTAGGACGACTGGGAGTAACTGAGTCAGTGGGAGGTGATGGCTTGGACTGAGATGGAAATGAGTTGTCAAAACCTAGAGAGGTCAAGTTAGGTGGTGTGTTCATCCCGGCTGGTGCGACGTTCGTTCCGGAGTGGGAAGTAAGGAGGATCCCCCCCGAGGAAGAATTCGAAAAGGGGGCTTCGGTCGTCGTCAGTGTGGGGTCAATATAAGAGATAGAGTCTCACAATAGGCAAAAGAATATATTTCCACTTTGAGAGAGAGGCATCAAGGACAAACTGATGCATGTGAAACCAATAAATCAGAGGTCTGGGGCCTAAGTTATGGAATGGGAAGGAGTTAGGAACCCATTCCACTTTTTCGGTCAATCATGGGAAAATGTTAATATCTTCCTTTATCCCCATGAAGCGTGTGTATTTATATAATGGAGGTTGGAATCGTTCGACCCATACCATGGAAAAGATAAGGTGAGGTCATCCACAAGAATATTCCCAAAATAATAATAAATGTAGAATATAGAATATGACCATTCATTGAGATATTCATCGTTATTAGGAAACGATAATATATGTGGGATGAGACGCGAACAAGCATTTTATATGTATATGTATGATAATAATGAAAATGAGGTATTTGAGAAATTTGAAAAATAACGGAAATTGGAAAATTGAAAAGTTGGACTTGAGTCTCGAATTTTAATTCAAGACGCCTACGTAGCCTATAAAGGCATCAAAGTCCACATAGATCGAATGTAGAATAGGGGTGGGGTTTATCCCATAGATTTGAACATAATTTTATTAGGTGTGTGCGTATAGAAAATGTATATTGGTTTTGAAAAAAGTGTGGTGGATAATTCCGTTCAGAATTTACGGGTGTAACCCTATTTTATTTGTTTTTTCTTTTTTTATGAAAACTAGAGTATGTGAAATATACTAATAAAAGCGTAGATGTTAATGTGTATGAACTAAAATGAAACTAGATTGTGAATCTAAAGTAATTTATGCAAAAAACATGAGATTTAAAAGAGAAGGATAAGGAATTGGAACTTTTTTGGAGCTTGAGCTTGAATATTTGATGAAATACTTTGAATGTTAATGGATGTCGATGAGAGAGAAGGATATTTTCCAAATTGGATGTGAAAAGGATGGGTATTTAGGCTTGAATGGGATTTCTCATATGGAACTTCGCTGAGTTCGAGAGAATATTGTTGAGATCACTGATGCTGATGGGTTTATTGTCTCTTGGGAATGAGTTCATGGCCCTTATATATAAGGCAAAAAGGGGTGCCGATCGACCTACCCCAGTGGGTGCCTATCGACAGGTCACCCTTGACACTGTGCCGATAAGCAAGGGTTCAGGACCTGCCGATTGGCAGTCTCGTGCGGACTTTTCTGGAAAAATGACTATGGAGCACAAATCGTTGATCCGAATTGCGCACGGGGCATACCATTAAAAAAGTATTTTAGAGGCCTTCGAGAGTCCTCGGACCTCTCCCCGGCCTGGGAGTTGACTTTGGGTCAAATGTGGTTCAGAAGCGCACGTCGGTCCTTTAGACGGGAGATCGCCGGATGCAAATGGATCGTTCATCCGTCTGGTAAGTCAGAATCACGCATGGGATGGACCATTAGAAAGGTTACGATATGGACTTTGGTATTCCAAAGAATTTTTTTCGGTTCAGAAAGTTGACCTTGATCAACCGGGGACCGAAAGCGCCTAGTGACCTCTCGGAGTAAAACAAATCATTCGTTCTCACCATAGGTCATAATCGTGCATGGGATAAATCATTAGAAAGGGTATTCATTGCCCTTCGAATATTCATTTAGTCTCGTTTGAGCTGAAGAGTTGACTTTGGTCAAAAGGAGTCCGGGAGCGCTCAGTGGCCTTCGGATCAATTTTTAGGGGAAAATTGAGTGTTCGTCCGAATGGTTATGCTATTTCGCACACAGGGTGGACCGTTGGAAAGTGGTGTAAGTTCTCTTTGAATATTCAAAGAGCTTTTGCTCTGATGGTGGAGTTGATTGGGGTCAATTCGGGGCCTGGGAGCGCCCGATGGCCTTTGAACCAGTTTTCGGTTGTGAAATGGTATGTTCGTCTGAACCGTTATGCTGATTCATACACGGGATGGACCATTGGAAAGGGTACTCAGATCCCTTTAAAGATTCAAAGATCTTTCGCTCTTACGAAAGAGTTAACCAGAGTTAAATAGGGCCCGGGGTTACCCGATGGTCTCTAGATCGGTACTCGGACTGCAACCTAGGTTTACGATAGAAAGGGGAAGTGCTAGGAATTTAAGGAGAGACTTAGGGGGTCCTAGAATGTTGTGTCTACAGGTGGCGTAAAAGGTGATGGGACCATGCTAGTTTCTTGAGCAGCAGTAGTTTGACGCTTATTATCTGACGTGGTAGGACTAGATGGAATGATGGCTTGAATGATAGATTGGCTAGGAAAAGATTCAGTAGGTATTAAATGAAGAGTACTGAAGGTTTGATTTGAGATTGTACGGGTTAAAATCTCTTTTTGAGAGGAACTTAGAGGGATTTAAGTTGAGGAGTTTGAAAAGTCAGTGGATATTTGACTAGGAGAAGTAATAGTTATGGTACGATCAGTGAGATGATGAATGCTACTATTTGTAGGTAGAAAAATAGACAAGGGTGGTTCAGAAGTTATTGACACACTTGGGGAGGGTCATGTAGGTTGGGTTAATTTAAAAACTCTTGATATATGACCATATCTATTGGTTGGGATTGAACAATAGCTTAGGATTTTGAGACACATGGAAAAGTTTTTTCATCAAAAATAACATGTCTCGAAATAAAAATACGTTTGGTATTTGGTTGATAACATCGATATCCCTTATGAAGTGAACTATACCCAATAAATACACAAGGATAAGATTTTGGTGTGAATTTATTTTGAGTTTTGTTTTGGCAAATAGGGAAAACAATGACAACCAAATGTTCTTAAAATTGAATAATTTGGTTGAGTGGCATAAAGTTTGGCAAATGGTGTGATTTATTTTAAGGGTGAAGAAGGTAGGAGATTAATGAGATAGACATCAATGAGAAATGCTTCAACCCAGAGAAACATAAGCATATTAGCATGAAACATTATTTTAAGCTAGTTTCAACAATGTGTCTATGTTTTCTTTTGGCCACACCATTTTGTTCCGGAGTTCCTCGACATGATGAAAATCAGATTTTTATTTAAGTGGATATAACCATGTATAACGCGTTCAATCATCAACAAATATAACATAAAATTAAAAACCTTTAGAATATGTAATAGGAGCAGGTCCCCATAAATCGCAATAAATCTTTTTAAAAGGAACATTAGACATTTTATCATTCAATCCAAAAGGTAATTTGCAACTTTTTTCAAGTTGACAACTAGCACAAATTGTTTAAGGTTTACTCCAATGATCAACATCCAAAACATGACATTTGTTTTAAAATTTTAAAGACTTGACTTGAGGATGTCCCAAACGTTGATGCCAAATATCATCACTTGCTTTCTTTTCATAAATTGCATTTAGAGCCTCTCGATGATTTTCTGAAAACGTGTAAAAGAGAGCCTCTTCTAATTCCCTTGGCTAGTTGTTTGTGAGTCTTCTTGTCCTTAACAATAAAACATCATTAGTAAATTCAAGTAAACATTCAATGTCATTAAGCAATTGACTCACATAAATTATATTCTTTTTAATTTTAGGGAAAAGTAAAACATCTTTCAAAATTAAATTATCATTTAATGTTTTTTCTCCAATGTGAGTGATGTCAAGTTTAGATCCATCTCTAATAATGAGTTTATCGCTACCTTTATATGACATAAGTTTAGAAAAATTACCAGTGCCATTTGTCATATGAGATGTGGCTCCTGAGTCAACATAAAGACTATTGTCTACTTGTGTATTAACATTTGTGGCAGTTAAGGCTGTAGGAACTTGGTCTTGGGCTTGAAAAGAGCAGTCCCATTGATAGAAGCAAGTGGGTTTAGTGTGATTTGTTCTTCCACATATTTGACATCCCGTACTATTAGGATTAATTCTATAATTTTTTTCCAAATTGTTGGGTTATTTGTGGTCTTATCATAGAAATCGACAGCTTTTTTATTATAAGTTCATTTATCACAATACACTACTTTAACTTTTTGCCCACAGGGCTCGATTCAACAATTACCTATTCACTTTTATAGCCCCTTGATAGATAATTTCTATCTATTATGAAATATAGGTTAATTAAGAAAGTAAATTTATGTAACGACGATTATGTAACGACGACTCTTAAATTTAATATATAATAGTTCAATGGTTTAATGGTATTTACCCAAGAATTAGGGATCATTTTGATTGTGTACCCGATGTTTAAGTTGTCACAATGCTAATCAAAAAATAATATTTCAAAGAAAAATATGAAAATATTTTTCTTTTCTTTTTTCCAGAAATGTGTTACCCGAAAGAATGTAACACTTCCCGAAGTGAATGGATATTTGATCTATACGAAAGTGGAAGGGGTTGCGATTAAGTTGGCCTACGTCTTTTATATTGAATACTTCGTCAATACGGGATTCTGCCCCCTTAGGCGATTTTTTTAATGTTTCATTGACTTATCAAAAAAATTGTAATGATTTTAACAGTTATTAAAAGAGTGATTTAGAATGCCATTTGATATAATGGTTACTCTGTGTATTGGAACTTGGTAATTTTAATTGACCATCTCCATGGCATGCCATTATTTGTGTTTACTAGCATGTAGGTCACGCGATACGTGCCGAACATATATATATATATATATATATATATATATATATATATATATATATATATATATATATATATATATATATATATATATATATACTTGGATCCATATATATAAAAAATAGAAAAAACATCATACACGATTTTTGGAGCTTCATTTATGGCTGTCCCAACTTAAAAAATAAAACCCACAAAAAAAAAAACTCTAAGTCGTAACAAATGATTTGAAAAAAAAAACTCATTTACAAATTATATATTGCTATTGAAATTATAAATTTGATTGTAAAAATGACTAAAATAATAAAAAGACAAAAAAAAAATCATGTGTAACTGTAGTGTTCCGACCATGAATTGCTTGCGTTCACAGATAAAAAGCTACTTTCACCACTGTTAGGCTCCATTTTCTATTTCAACTTACTTATACATTTTTTTTTGTCTATCAAGTGGTCTAAAGGAAAAGAAAATAAATAAAAATATGATAGAACTCAAAACCCGTAAGTAAGAAAGAGAGAGAGCAAGAGAAACATATCTGGGTGGTTTTTTTTTTTCTTTTTTGAATAACAAAACCGAGTATATTATATGACTGTTTTTTTATGAAATCTGTACATAAAAAAAGTTAGAAACAATCATGAACTGCTACCTAATTATACATGAGAAGGTAGATTTTTTTTGTCATTGGTCGTCTGTTTTTGAATCCATAAAGACAAAAATATATCGAATTGAACAAACATCTTCATACTAAACATTACTTTTATGTCCCAGAACAAATCGAGAAAAAAATATGACAAAAGTATACCATAAAAACATAAAAACCCGTTACAGCTTTAATGATTAACAACAGAGAAGAAACTGAGGTTAATCTGCATCACCATGTGCAACACAGGCCATAAAATAAAGACCCACCATTTTTTTGTCTATAAGCATGCACAATGCACATATACATAGAGTCAGACTTCTCAACAAAAGAAAAAAATAGGTAAAAGCAAACTGCTACCGCGGATATTAAAAAAAAATAAGAAGAAGAAAAATATAAGAAAATTAAATACAAACTAAGAACTTTAAAAAATAGTCCTCGCGATAAGAGATTTTAGCAACTTAATTGGAAATAAAACTAAAATTAAAATAAAATAGGGTGTAATAGAAATATTTTATTTTCCTACAATAAATTTCCAAATGCTCAATTATGTAAGAAATGAGAGAGAGTGATATAATTTCCATTAAGAGACTCTCTTCAACTTTTGCCCAAAAACATTTCCTTCTTAAGAGACGCAAACCAACTCCTAAGTATAGGATTTATGGTACACAATAAAAACTTGAGAGTCATTTAAAATTTATTCTTTAGTTGTTAGTCTTATTATAACAATTTATAAAGCAATCAAATAAGGTTTTGATTGGTTATAGAACCTAGTACAGTTTAAAAAAATATATGAGAAGCTAACAAAACATTGGACAATAGACTAAATTCCAAAAAACTAAAATATTTCTTGGAACCCTAATTTTCAACACCGATATTTATTGAAATCCTAAAAAACACAGTACACATACCCTTCAGAGCAAATAAAACAGGCCAAGCTAAAGTTTCACATTGAATGGAAGTTCACCTCTTTGTGCCATATTGAAGTAGTTTCTTTGTGGCATTTTACTCAACGATTAATGCTCAAGGTCAAACTCTTCTAATTCCAAATATTTAAAACTATGTAAAGTATAAACTCATATGATCTCAAATTAGTTAGTGAAAATTAGAGATTTGTAGAAAATTAACACACAAACATAGTTTTGCAGCACATAATACGAGCTATTCTGAGTTTTTTGCCCGCTTTTATGATCAATTTTGCAGTACGACCTCACTTTAAAAAAAATTGCAATACATTTCATACTATTAACTATTCATTCAAACCGTTAAACACTATTTATTCAAACCGTTAGCATTTAATGACCAGTTTTGCATTAAACCTCATTCTTAAAAAAAATTACACCCCCTCAAATAGTTAAGTATCCATTTTTCTTATTTCTTTACAGCGAAACTTTGGCAACATATATTTACAAAATTCAAAAAAGTTTTAAAAAAAATAAAAAAAAAGTCCAAAAAATAAGAAATTTTGTAATAAAATTAAAATTTAGAAAATTCCTAATCGACTATTATTAAAAAGTCAAAATAGTACAAATTCAAATAAGCAAAATTTGTCATAATAGAATCATAATACTTTTAGAAAAATCCTCAATGGTCATTTTTTAAAAAGATCAAAATAGTATAGTTTTCAAAATTATTCACATTTTCATTTTATTTTACTCTAATTTTTTTTCTTATTTGGAATCATACTATTCCGACTTTTAGTGGATGTTGATTAGGACTTCAATTTTATTATTTTTAAGGTCTTTTCAATGTTATTCGAAAAAAAATATTTTATATATACGCCAATTAAGTGCTTTTAAATAAAAATAAAAGTATTGAAGAGCTACAGATTGGGGTTGTATTGAATATTTTTTTAAATTTCGAAATATTTTTTAAATTGGAATTAATTTTCATTTTTTTCAATATTTTCTAACTTTTTCCAAAGTTATATTATTTTGTTATTTTTAAAATATGACCAATTAGGATTTTTCTAAAAATATTATGATTGTATTCTGACATATTTTATTTATTTGAATTTTTACTATTTCGATTTTTTAATAAATGTGGATTAGGACTTTTCCATTTTTTCTTCTTTTTTAAAAATCGTTTTCAATTTTTTAAATATATGCTGATGACCTTTCGTTATATAAAATTAAAAAAAAATGGTGAATTAACAATTTGGGGGTGTATATTTTCTTTCAAAATGGGACCTCATGCAAAACTGGTATAAAAATATGGGAGAAACACAAAATGTAAGTCGTGCTAATGGTTTTGATGAATAGTTAATAGGGGTGTATTGCAAAACTGATCATAAAAGTGATAAAAAACTCAAAATAATAATGATAAAAATAATAATAATCTTGCAATACTTAATTACAATTCTACCATTGAGTATACACATTCTCCACTGTTCTGAGCCTCGCTTTAGAGCATCCACAATGGGGGTAAAAGAAAACAACAGATTTGGTAAATTTACAGATTATGCGCTTGCAGTGGTGGGCAAAAATGAACAAATTCTGTATAAGAATTTGCAAGCGTTCTCCAAATTTAGAGAATGGGTACAAATTCTGTAAAGATTCCTACGAACTTTATTTGTTCGTACCAATTCTTACGAACAAATAAAGTTCGTAACAACTGTATTTTAAGTTTATACGAACTTTTGAAGTTCGTAACAACTATTTTTATGTTCTTACGAACTTCTGAAGTTCGTAAGAACATAAATATAGTTGCTACGAACTTTAAAAGTTCGTAGCAACCATTCCTTTACCAATCACCTCTGTGTACCATTAATCAGATGAAAGGCAAATCACACTTTTTAAATTGTATTATACTTTTCGTTGGAGTCCACCATTGGACCTGCTCTTATACCTTCTCACACACAGTAACATATAGATATGAAAGCATATTTGTCCTTCTGAAGGAATGTGCGAGTGTAGCCTTGATCATTAATTTTACTGTCAAAATTTTCAAAATAAATATCTTACTCTTGTTTTAATCCAAAACAATTTAAAAAAAATTTAAAAAACAAAAATGCTCAATAAATCATTAAAATCATATTTTAAAATCTGAAAATTACAGAAAAGCTGTTACAAACTAAAAATTAGAGAAAATATTTTTGTAATGTGAAAATTAGGAAAATAAATATAAATTATAACAAAACATTTAAAGAATAATTAAAAATACGGATATAATAGAAACAAGCATGGGTTATGCCCCCATATGCTCATTACCTGTTATTTGAAATATATACTTTTGTGTTTTATCAAATTTAAAATACGAAATAAATTATATTTATGCAATAAAAATTAATGCCACTAGAAAACTTACAAACGAAGAAAATGACTGAGTCAAGTGTTTGACACTCTCTTTTAAGACAAAATGCGCTCCCACTATCGTGCTTACGGCAACGTTTGCCTCCCAGGATAAAGCGGGCTCGACACGCGCAAGAAGCACTTCAGTGTGCATGTCCCACGAACCAATTATGTTTGATACTCTATCCGACTCGATCGGGAATGGAAAGTATTGAAAATATATTTTCTCTCCTTTTTCTCTCTTTCAAAAATGAAGACAAGTCTTGTATTTATAGAAAATAAGGTGTTTTTTCATGAAAAGCCACTTTAGGGACCTTTTTTATGAACTGTCACAACTTATGGTGAATAGTCCCTAAAAGTCATTAGGGACGGTTCTGAAAAAAAATCATTATATAGCGAACAGTCACAACCTTTAGCGACAATTACGAAAATCCGTCCCAGAAAATAGATAAAATTTCCCAATAAACTTCATACATAAATGGGACACTTTGATACCAAATTTTCTATTCATCATTTATCCGTTTTAAACAAATAAATATATCGCGTGACTCGTCATGAACGCGCATGTTCTTGGTCCTACTTTGACCAATATATTAATTTGGTCATAAAATAATTTGTGTAAAAACACAATATTTTCCAACAATCCCCCACATGAATGAAATTTGGGTGAAGAATCAAATGAACATGAAGACAAATTAGACAGAGTATCGGTGGAAAAGAGATGCATCGGTAAAGATAGCTTTTGGCCTTGAATCTTTCGTAGTGAGAGACTATCGGGTTTACTAGTCAATCAATGAACGCGATGTCTTGAACTGATCAACCTTTTTGTATAAATCGAGACAGTAGAATTCACACAGCCCTTCTCCAAACATTCTTGGTTCTCACTGTTGTGTCCGTTTTGGACTTGGACACCTCCTGGTTTCATAAGCGTGTTAGAGAATTTAACAATGTAGCCGTTGGTTATTCTCATAGAAGTGGCCCCTTCTCACCCACATAGGTGATTTCTATAAAGAGTATCCTGCTAATACCCCACTTGACCCATATGTTCAAGATATAGAATCATTAAAATAAAATTTATCCAGTTACACGCGACAGATAATGCACTGACTCATCCTAGGAATGGGAGGAAGAATTTATTTTCTTCTCAGTGTTAATTGAATCACACATAATTAGGTTGTCCCGTTGAACCTAATTCTTGGGATCTCCAGTCATTTAGGTTGGGTTTCCATTATGGCAATTCTTTTAGGTTTTAACCGGCTGTAAGCCCATTCTCCTTGATGAAATTATCTTACTCACTCGTTAGCGGATCCACAATGATTTTATTAGGCCTAATGTTATCACTAACAAAGAAAAATTTCTTTATGGTCTTATGTCATGACTAATAAGTCGTGACTTGAAAAATTACTTTATGCCTTTCGAAGCAATGATTTCCAATTACAAGAACATGCATTAGAATTGTTATATCAAATAATCCTCTTTAAAATTGTCAAGGTACCTTGCTTTCTAGGAAATAATATTCATATTCCATCGTAAGAGGATTTCCAAACATTAACACCTCTAATCGTGCTAATATATCAATCGGAATACGAGCTCGAAAGTCATATATTGTTTAAAAATATATTCATAATTTCCTAATGTTTATGTCATTTGTCACTTATATCTTAGTATCGATACTGAACGACTCGACTCATTTGTACTTGAGAATCTTTGATCTATTATCTTTGTTCTAAAGATTTGTGTACACACTTAATCATTTCCATCATTGGAATATAATCAAAGTACTTAAGTATTAATTATCGTTCAATCAATGAAGTATACACTTCTCTAGACAAATGCACATTGGAAATACTATAGTACATTAAATGCACTTATGCAATCAAATACTACACTTTCAGTAGTGTTTATCCTATTTTCAATAGGAATCGTCTGTGTTTCTATTTTTGGATATAAATTATCGCCTTAGATAAATACCCCCACATTTATCATAATTCATACAAAGGTTCTCAACCTTTCGCATAAATTTTTTATCGTGGGTTAATGTGTTGAGAATATAACTTATAGAAAATACAATACTTCCCCCACAATTTCAAACATAAATTTGAAATTATACAAAATTGATATATTTATTCTCAAACCTCCAAACGCTTTATTTTTCTTTAAAATGAAATGATATTAATTTTTATTTGGACCAACACATATGTCCATTTAGAAGGTATACATTCACTTCATTCTAAATAAATTTTAGTTGAGATAAGTTTCTCTACTTTAGTCATTTCGACATTTAATGGTATATTCCTTATTGTTCCATAGGCCTAGCAAGTGTCACACATAATTTATATGCCTCAAAACCATTTGAACATATTATATGATTATGGACTTTAAAAATATCATAATATAAAATATTCAATTTGGTTACTTTCCTTCTTTGAGTTTACTAGGTGTGGAGTCTTGAGATTATGCCTAAGTCTCCAATGAGACCATAATTTGATTCTACCTTCTTTAAAGTTGTTGTGAAATCACTCGGTTTTGAATCCCTTGATCATTTATATTGATTTATGATTTAATTCTATACCATCTTTAAAGCAGTCGTTAAACCGCCCGGTTTTGAATTTTCAATCATAAATTCAATAAATAGATCTGTAATCATGTCACACTAAATTTTCTCCACTAAAGAACAAGTTTGACAGTCACATATATAAGCACATTAATTGGAAGTATAAAATTCTGCCAAAATGAATTTATACATTATGAAAAGGAATGTATCACTTTATATCAACTAAAGACTCTCATATCTTTTGTAATATTCACTGGACTTTGCATTATTCAATATATTGTCCAACTAATTGAGAACCCAGGACCTACCCATTCACGGTGTTTCTTATTTGTAGTATATTTTTCCATATAGACATGAAGTGGAGTAATTTATTGAAATTAATCATATCCACTCTTTCAAGTCTTTCGTCATGGAAAAATGAGCACCACGATATGAATACAAATTGTATTTATTTTTCATCAATGTTAACATCAATTGAATGTTACATAAATTTATATGGTTAATGATATACAATCATGCCACAAATATCCAATAAACTTCTACACGTGAAAATAGTATATCATTATACACCTTAATTTTCATTCCAGGACATTAGGTCATCGTATGCCACAACATGGCATCAACATGGCATCAACATGTCATCGGATGCCACAACATGCAAACATAATAAAATCATAACCTATAGGTCCTTTTAATTTATTATGTGTGAATTTAATATTCTCAAATTTTCAACATGTTGGTTCACATCGTTTTAAACAATAGTGCATATTCATGTCTCTAAGAGTCGATATAATGCATGCATTGCAATGTTTAACATACATACCAACAATAATGGACAATGCATTATATTTTCTTTTTCTCTTCTTCGTGACATGGGAGATTAAAATCAATTTAAATGTAATATCAAGATTACATGAATTATCACAATAATTAAATATTGTAATTCTACATGGAATGCAACTCAAATCATGTTTCTAAATATATCACATTTTCACGTACTCTCATTTAATTAGGTGACACTAAAATAGTACTATCACACATATTCATTTAATCATACAAGAGACCATAATAACATAGCATATATTATTTTCACATTACTTCGCATAAAGTGCACTTAAAACATATTAATAAATACATCGTCAAAGATGTGACTAAATCTCAACACATAATCAGACACCTGATTATCATGGGATAACATATATACATGTCATTGCACATGCGACATCACATCATTGGTTACTTATTTATTTTCAATGTAAAAGCGTACCAAAATTGGTATTTAATTTTAACTCTTTCCAAATGAAATACTCACTATTAACTCGAATGAGATAATAAAAAAAAAATTATGGCTTTGATATTGTATCAAACTCCATAAACTATGCATATGAACTTATATGTGAAAATACGAAAAAACTATGCTTCACTATCAATATATAGTGTATTTAAGTATACTTTTAATCAAAGTCACTTGTGTTATCCCTCTTCAATTGCATGCAGAAATGTATTCAAAATCACTTTATTTAGGGACACACCTTTTTACTTTTAGACATTCAAAAGAATGCCAATAAATAATAATCAATATTATTTAAATAAATTTCTAATATTTAAAATGTTAATTCGATACATAAAATATTAATCTGATACATAAAATATTATCGCATGAATATATTTGAAAATGCATTATTTACTTTTTACCCAAGCTCAAGTTTTCACTTCAAAATACATGCTTTCGGGTTTTGCCCATTGTTGGACTTAAATTTTCAAACATTTGATCCTCAATTGGATCACCGGATAATAATTCATTCACTACCTTTTTTTTTTCTCTCACATACATGTGCCTTTTCACATAAATCGTACACAAAAATTATTGTGACTTCTAGTTGTCCAATTGTTTAATAAAAAATCAAAACTAAACGGATCCAATCGGTTGCACAGTCGTCATCATCATTCATTTATGATGAATTTTTTTCCTGATTGAACTATGCGGGTCACAAAGCGATTAACAAAACCAAATATGGAACAAGATAAAATGTCCCTGGACAAACTTGAACTATTAAACTTAAAAGATCAGTGGCTTGTCATTATAAAATTGTTAATGGAAGAATCAGACTTTAGAGTAATTCACTGTTTGTAACATGCAACAATTTTATTAAATAAACTAATCAAAATTAGGCAATGATCACTTATAATATTAATATATACTCATGTTTGGCCACATAAACATTAAGGACACAATTATGTCCATAATTTTAGATAATTAAAACTATCTTGTTGGCAAACATTAATGAATTATTAAAAAAAATCACAAATTCAACAGTGAACGAATTCACAACCACTTGTGAAAATGAACTATATTAAATTATTATTGTCAAATTTTACCAAATGAGATTCAATAACATAAAAACACAATGAACAAAAGTTTAAGCATTTTGTCATAAACACAATAACATAAAGACATGTCTTTAGGAAACAACCACTTTAGGAATGTTTTTCATGAATTGTCAGAACTTATGGTGAGCAGTCACGATCTTTAGGGACGGTTTTGAAAAACAGTCACTATATAGCAAACAGTCACAACCTTTAGCGACACTTACAAAAATCAGTCCCAGAAAATAAATAAAATTTCCCAATAAACTTCATACATAAATGGAGCACTTTGATACCAAATTTCTTATTCATCATATTTTCGTTTTAAACAAATAAATATATCGCGTGACTCGTCATGAACGCGCACGTTCTTGGTCCTACTTTGACCAATATATTAATTTAGTCATAAAATAATTTGTGTAAAAACACGATATTTTTCAACGTTACCTGTTACCCAAAAACCATGGGTTCTCACACCAAACAACAACCAAATACCCATGGGCAGTCGATCAACGACATTTTCACCTATCTCAGATCCTACATTATTGGAATACGTTCAACCCAAGGACGTGATTCCTCACCTGCATGTTGACCAACGCTCTGCCTTGTCCTCTTAAGGCAATCTTACACGAGGGATTAATGATGGTATACAGTGCACCAATTAGTGGTTTTTGTAAGGAGGCGATTTTGGTGTAATATGAGGCGCTGTTTGAATTTCAAGCCAAATTTTAAAAAGATGGGAAAATTTTAAAACAAAATTAATATTTAGACAGTTTGAAAACCTTAATTCACCTTAGAATTTATTTTTCATCTACAATACCCCTTAAGCATAATTTGATACTTTTGGGTGAAAATCAACTTTTTAGGAGGCTAGATTTTTATTTGTCACTTTTGAGTGTCAAATCACTCAAAATCATTTTTTAAAACTCTATATATTTCATAAATATATAAACATATATTATTCATAAAATTGTAAATGTATATATTTTATACATGTATATGTTTGGTACATTCATGTATATATATATATATATATATATATATATATATATATATATATATATATATATATATATATATATATATATAATAATGCTCTTATGCGGACTAATCCGCATTTTAAGAATGCGGATCGGACGTGTGTCCCCTAAAGGTGCGCTTGGAAATTATCACCTAAATTATAGACACACTCTCTCTTTTCTGGGTTCACCGTCAGGTGACACATGTCCGGTCCGCATTCTTAAAATGCGGACTAGGCCACACAAGAGCAGGACTGTATATATATGTATAGGGAGAGGATCAGAAGTGGACTTAAAAAGTGTACCTAAAAAGTGGACCTTAATAAAACACACCTAACAACCCATTCATTTCAATTCTTAAGTTTTAATTGGTCCGCGCCAACGGCAACGGACATGCGTGTGACCTGAGACCCCCTTACCCTCCCCACCCTCTACCCCCCACCCCCACCCCTATAACAACCCATTCATTTCAATTCTTAAGTTGTAATTGGTCCGCGCCAGCGGCAACGGACATGCGTGTGACCTGAGACCCCCTTACCCTCCCCACCCTCTATCCCCCACCCCCTACCCCCACCATGGCTGACCTAATTTGGCGTCCGTTGTCGCTGGCGCGGACCAATTACAACTTAAGAAGTAAAATGAATGGGTTGTTAGGTGTTTTTTGTTAAGATCCATTAAAAAGTCCACTTTTTAGGTCCACTTGTGATCCTCTCCCTATATATATATATATACACAGAGAGGGTCACAAGTGTACCTAAAAAGCGAACTTTTTAATGGACCTTAACAAAAAACCCTTAACAACCCATTAATTTTAATTTCTATGTTGTAATTGGTCCGCGCGTGTGACCCGAGACCTCAAACCACTAGTTAAAAAAAATTAAGTTGCTGGAATGTTTAGTCAGGGGTAAGCCCTGCCATGGTAGGGGGTTGGGGGGGAGGGGGTTGTATAAAAAAACTTCGATCAACACGTATGTCTGTTGCCGATGGCGCGAACCAATTACACCATAAGAATTAAAATTAATGAGTAGTTAGGTACTTTTTGTTAAAACTAGTTGTAAGCCTGCGCGATGACCAAGCGAGGCGCAATATGCAAAATATAGGGAAAAATATCTCTCAAATTTTCTAACAAAACTCCTAATAAGAAGGAATAAAAAAGATTTAAAACTGAAGAGAGGAGTAAAGGTTTTATAGAGGGAGTTTAAAAGATGAATCGATCTATGGAAATTTTGGTTAACGACATCGTAAGTCGAAATGATGAATTGAAATCCGAAGTTACTGGTTAATAATGTCTGGTTTCAGTAGATAGATGAATGCTATAGGATTTCTAAAGATTTTAATTAAAAATGCACTTGAAATGTATTTATAAAAAATAGTTAATTTAAAAAAAAAAGTTTAATTCATTAAATAATTTTTATCTTTGCAAAAAACAATAAAAAATTTTGTTATGCAAAATAGTTAAAACTTATTTACTTTTTAAAAGAGTAAACAATTTTTATTTTATTTAATTTCATTTACTTTTTCAAACAATTTAAGCCCCTTTTAATATTTTTTAGAATATTTTTTATAGTATTATTTTTGATTAAAAACTCTGTATTTTTATTCAAATGTAAATAAGAAAGATACAAATTTAATAGAAAGGCCAGATGAAATAAAAAAAAAAATGTTGAGAAATAGGGTGCCACATGGATGTGCTTTTAATATTTTTGAAGTAATGAGTCCACGAGAGTTGGAGAGAATGTCGTTCCAGAGAGATGTAAGGACTTTGTCTTGGTGAAAGAAGGCTATGGCAACAGGTATCAATTTAATCTTTCAGCTAGGGGTGATGGGAAGCAACAAGATGCGGTCCTCATAAAGGGTGAGGTGCTATGGGTGGGGGCTTGCTTCAGGGAAGCTACTTGGAATCCCAGAAAATATTTCAAAATGCGTCAAGATCAGGTCAGGAGAGTGTTTTTCTATACTTGTTTTAGAAGACGCTGCTACTGGTTTAGTCTAGTGGTTAGAAAGAAGAAGAGCAGAGTCCACTTTCAATGGCCAGAGGAAGTTGGTAATACAGGTTGGAGCAGTGTTGGAGGAGCATTTCGGAGCATGGAGAAGGTGGTGCCAAGCATTAAGCTAGCAATGAACCCAGTTAGGAGGTCGTCTGCGACGGATGGGCGAACTTATCTACAACTAGCCAAGGCTGAGCCATGGCCACTCTAAAAAATCAATGTCATTGCAGATCCCTCGTTAGGCCTTGATCTTTGGGTTGAGGAAGATTCTTGCCTTTCTAGAGTTCATTTCTTTCAAAGAGCTATGATCGAACGGGTTTGAGGACAGGATACGGCGCCACCCCCGCTGGAGAAAATGAAAAAATGGGTCTGTGAGCAGTGGAGTCATATCGAAGATACAGTGATAAGGCAACTGCATTCTTCTTTGTTCCTTATTGTTTTTTCTTCGGTACGTGAGGTAGAAAGAATTCTCGAGACTAAGAAGTGGATTTTCTTTAATGATGTGTTTTGGGTACAAAGATGGCATCCTCTGGCAGGAGTTTCAAACATTAGTAATATTTTTAAGTTTCGTTGGATACGTGTTATGGGACTCCCTATTCATTTATAGGAGTTGAAGTATTCCATGCCATAGGGGATAAATGTGGGGGGCTTGTGAAAGTTGATAATGTGACCGTGGTGGGTGAAGAATTACAATGGGCGAGGATTTTGGTTAAATGAGATTTTTAGCTACCTCAACGACTCAGTATTGGTGTAGGGGGATGGGTGTTTAAAGTTTTGATTTGGGATGAAACTCATAATTTTGTCTAGGTGATACCAGTAAAGAGCACTCTGAAGGGGTTCACCACGGGAAAATGGTAAATTCGAACGTCAACCTAGCTATACAAACACTGGGAGAACAACCTACTCTCCATTCTTTCAGGGACAAACATGGAGATGTCAGCGTGTTAGAAGCCAGCATAGTAGAGGAAATCAGGCAGGTCAAAGTGGGCAACGAGTTTGATATTTTGTCACCGGTAAAAGAAGACGAAACACCGGTAGCTGATGTGTACGCAGGGGGGACAGAATGCACCAGTTCGGATGGTAGTGCAGTTTTGCAGACCACATCGAAAATGGGAGGTACGGAAGAGAATGGGGCAGAGACGACGCATACGGCGTGGCAAGGAATGGGCCCATTCCCAGATTATATTTCCACGAATTCAAGTTCTGAACATGCGGAAGTGGGTGAGCGTGCAGGTATATTCTCCCAGGTGACAGTTTCTACCTTAAATAGGTGAAAACGTATTTCATCACATTACTTTTCACCGCGTTGAAATATGTTTTACCCCGAACCAAACGGACCCTAAAGAGCGACAAGGTTACTCTCTCTCTTGATGAAGGCATGAGAGTACGGGTAGGAGTTACAGAAAGCATGTCGGCCAGTGAGGTTTCTGTGCAAGATAGAGTAGGGCCTAAAAATAATGAATCTTTATTGTTTAGTGGCACCTCATATTCGTAAAAAAAAATTAGTTACTATCAATAGGAATACTGGTTTAGAGGTGTGTGTGTGTGTGTGGGGGGGGGGGGGGGGGGGGGGGGGAGGGGGTGTTAATAGAAAAGAAGGCGGGACTGAGGCGATCGTTGAGAAACATAAAGGAAAAAATGATATATACCCCGGTTCGTCTTTGTTAGGCCTAAAAAATATTAAGGCCTTCATAAATGGGGGTAAAAATAGCAAAAAGGGGAAGGCGATGGGGAAATGTAGTGAGGGGACAAAAGTGGCATTACCGGATAGGGAAATAGAGGACAACGGAGGAAGGGAACCGAATCCGATAGTAGAAAATAATTGCAAAGCGATAGTGGTGGCTAGTGAAATGTCTACGGGGGGTTGTAAAAGTGAGGGTGCACTTTTTCAGGAACTAATCGATTTTAGGCTATGGATAGACTTAGTAATTCCAAACCAATAAGGAATTGCTAATGATAGTGAGGAAGAAGAATGGGACGAAGACCCAGTGAGTTGGAGGGAGGACTTGTTAGGATCTTTTATCAATGATGCGGGAGTTGTTTTTTAGGGGTGCGAGAGGGAGGCTTGGGATCTGTTCGAAAAGAACAATAGGTGTGGGGCAGGAGGGGTGGGGGTTGAGGAGGGAGAGATATGGGAGGTTTAAATAGTTTCTTTATTTAATGAAGCTTCGAATTATCTCATGGAATGTGAGAGGGTTGAATGACATCAACAAAAGGGGTATTGATGGAGGAGCGGTTGCTAAGTGATACTATCATATCCTTATGGTAAGGGCATGGAATTAAATGGGTGAGGGTGGATGCTATAGGAGTATCAGGCGGGGTAGTCATATTGTGGAATTCTGATGTGGTCGATTTAATTGACAACTTGGAGGGTAGGTGGTCCTTATCTTGTATGTTTAAAAACAAGGAAGATGATTTTAGTTGGAGTTTCTCAGGAATTTACGGCCCAGTGGAGGATAAGAATATGTGGGAATTGTGGGAGGAATTAGCGGGAGTGGTCACGCTATGGGACATTCCTTTCTGTTTGGGAGGCCATTTTAATGTGGTGTGATTTGGAACAGAGAGAAGCAATGGTGGTAGAATTGATAGATATATGAGAGATTACTCTGATTTCATAGATGAGATGGAACTTATGGACTTAACGCTGGAAGGGGATTTGTTTACTTGGTCGAGCCTTAGGGGAGAGCCGCCTTTGTCTCGATTGGAAAAATTTCTTATGTCTCAGGGCTGGGAAGAGCATTTTCCAGGGGTGGTTCAGTCTTGTCTACTCAGGGTGACTTCGAATCATTGTCCTATTCTTCTTGAGTGTGGGGGGTGGAGGGAAGGGAGGACTCCTTTTAGATTTGAGAATATGTGACTCAAGGAATCCGATTTTGAAGATAGAGTTAGGACTTGGTTGTTAGTGTATGAGATGGAGGGGAACGCAAGTTTTAGACTGGACGTAAAGTTAAGTTTTCTCAGGAAAGACTTAAGGAAGTGGAATAGAGAAGTTTTTGGCAATGTTCATTTGGTCACAATAAGTTTAATGGATGAGATAAGGAGGCTTGATGAGAATGAAGGGAGAGACGGGCTTTCGAAAGAGGAGAGGAGAGATAGAGAGGTTAAAAAGGGGGAGTTAGGGAAGAGGTTAATTCAGGAAGAAATTAGCTGGAGGCAGAAATCTAGGTCATTGTGGTTGAGGGAAGGAGATTCGAATACTAAGTTCTTTCACAGAGTTGATAATTCCAATCGGTGAGGGAACTATATTGGTAAAATTAAAGTGGGGGGAGAGGTTTTCGAAGAAGTTACTGAGGTGAGAGGGGCCATTGCTCACTATTATGAGGAACTTTTTAGGGAAGAGGAAGTGTGGCGTCCATCGCTTGATGCGGGCTGAGTTTGCTAGTATTTCGGCGAGCGAGGCGGAAGGAATTGAGGAGCCTGTCTTTAAGGAGCAAGTGGTTCAAGCTCTAAAGTCTTTGAGTGGGGATAAGGCGCCGGGACCATACGGGTTTTCGATTTCTTTCTTTCAACACAATTGGTCTGTGGTCAGGGGCGATGTGATGGCTCTCTTTGAGGAATTACATGATAGGGGCTACTTTGTGCCCAGGTTAAACGCTAATTTCATCACTCTGATTTCCAAAAAAGGTGGTTCGATTTATATCAGAGACTTCATACCGATTATTTTAATTGGGAGTGTGTATAAGATTTTTGCCAAAGTTTTAGCATTCAGACTCACGAAGATTATCGATCCCCTGATTTCGGAGTCTCAGAATTCCTTCGTTGGTGGTAGGCAGACCCTCGACGCTGTTTTAGTGGCCAATGAATGCGTGGAGTCAAGGTTGTGTAGTGGGGTTCCTAGCATTGCGTGTGTTGATACCAAATTTAGTATGCTGACATGGCTCAATAAAGTGAAGACACGTGGCAATCTACGTAGCAATAACAAATGCTTCCGAGGAACTCACATGCTCCGAGGAACCATACTACAACGAGGAGCACTGATTCCCCGAGGAACTCATACGCTGGGAGGAACAAGAACTCTTCGAGGAACTCTTGAGTACCGAGCAACTCAGGCGGTCCGAGCTGCACCTCGAACAAAGCATTAATAGCAGGATAACCAACAGTTTGACTGTTCATTAAATGCTTATCATTCAGACGCATGTGCTTAAGGGGCATTGAATGTATTACCCTTTCATATGTACATCATTTAATGTATTACCCTTTCACATTACAGCCTCAAGGCTATAAATACATTGTACAATCCTCATTGTAAGAGGACCGGGATTTCTTGAGATAACTTGTAATCGAGAATTCCATACAATCAGTAATACCATAACAGTGGACGTAGGCCATTCTTATAAGGCTGAACCACTTTAAAAATTCTTTGTCTCATTTATTTATCTGTGATTGAATAATTAGATATGATCTAATTTTTTACATCAACAGATTGGCGCCGTCTGTGGGAACGACTGGTAATATCGTTTTCCATAAAAAACATTCCATCACAAATGGCTGATATTCCAGAATCTAGCAATCGAAACGCTGGAAGCCCTCCAAATCCATCTGCTCCGCTAAATATTCCAGATCTGGCTGGAATAATGACAAATTTGGCTCAGGGCCAGACCGTCATGCAAGAAACTATGCGATAACTCATACAAACCCTCCATGGCGATGCACCAACCCATTCAAGACCACAAAGTATTCAAAGAAATACCCGTGCATCTTTTTCACGTACTAGACGTACCAATTCATATCGCGATGAGGAGTCTGAAGATTTTTCTTATCAACCTGGATGAACTTCGTCAGTGCGAGCCAAAGACACTGAACAACGTATCACTCTCTCCCCATAAAGGACCAGTGCGCTAGAAAGATTAAGCAGAGTATCTCCTTTCGATCGATTAGGTCCTAGGAGGAGTAAAAGTCCTCCTAGAGCCCCATCGAGGAGTTTTCGACGACCATCAGATTTAAGGGAAGGATCTGCCCAGTCATGACCAGTTGCTCGTCAAGATAGATCCCAGGAAGCCACCTCAACGCGATCAGCTACTCGAACCAACAGGCCCTAGGAAGGAAATAATGCATGGAAAGGCTCTATTCAAAGGCTGGAAGATAGATTGGGGGAAATGGTTAAAGCTAAGAACCCTCTACAACGAACCTTTGTTCGAGGAACACATTTTGTCCAGGCCATTGTAGATTTTCCAACACCATCAAAGTTCAAAGCACCTGTTGTGACCCCCAAATATGATGGAAAGACTGACCCCGTCCTTCATATAGAACAATACCAAGCTGCAGCCGACATCTATGCTGTTCCAGATGAGATGAGATGCAGGAGGAGGATACCTTACTACCGAGAGAAAAGCTTACCTCTGTGAGGCTCAAGCTTGCTCGTACATTCAACGAATAAATCTCGCTGAGGAGGATCGTCTGTGAAAGGTGAACAAAGAGAAATTGGTCATTGGGTTCTCAAAGAATGACCTTGCAGGTGTTCTATATCCTCATGATGACACATTGGTGATTAAGATGAGAATGAAGGAGGTAATGATTTCAAGAGTACTGGTCGACAACGGTAGCTCGGCAGACATCATGTTCTACTCGTGCTTCGATAGTTTAAATCTAAAGCTATCTCAACTGAAGCCTTATCATAGACCCCTCCTCGGTTTTGCTGGCGAGAAAGTATTTCCACTTGGGACGATCAAGTTGAATATATTCATTGGTACGTGGCCTGCTTGTCGGACAGAAAGAATACGCTTTTTCATGATGGATAAGAATGTTCAATCATCATACAATATCATCATGGGAAGAGTAGGATTGAAAAAGTTCGAGGCTGTACCATCTACGGTGCATCAGTGCCTGAAATTTTCAACAAATTTTGGAGTAGGAGTTGTGAAAGGTGACCAGAAAGTAGCTCGGGAATGCTATTATTCATCCGCCGAGCAAGAGGAACTGGAGGAATCAAGGAAAAAGACTACTACTTATCAAGTGGAAGAAGGGGCATAAATTGAAACATTGGATCCTAGAGATGAGTCGCAACTCGTGAAGGGTCAAGTGGTGGAAGCTACTGAAAACATCATTCTGGACGACGGGCACCCTGAATGAACTACTCAAGTAGGTTCGTCGTTGGAGGCCTCACTAAAACAGGAATTGATAACTTTCCTTAGAAGCAGAAAGAAAACTTTTGCGTGGAGTCATGAGGATATGCCCGGAATAGATCCAAATTTCTTATGTCACGAACTCAATGTGAATAAGGAGATCAAGCCAGTAAAGCAGAGAAGAAGATTATTCATCCCCAAGAAGAATCAAGCTATACAGGAGGAAGTCGAGAAGCTCCAGAAAGCTTGCTTCATTGAAGATGTTAAATATCCAGACTGGTTAGCCAATGTGGTGATGGTAAAGAAGAAAAACAACAAGTGGAGGATGTGTGTAGACTTCACCGACCTCAACAAAGCATGCCCAAAGGATCACTTTCCACTGCCCCGAATTGATCAACTGGTGGATGCTACCTCGGGACATGAGTTGCTGAGCTTCATGGATGCTTATTCTGGCTACAATCAGATTAAAATGAAACCTGAAGACAGGAACAAATCAGTTGCAATATGGAAGTCTATGTTGACGATATGTCGTCGAAGAGCAAAAAAGCTGCTGATCATCTAGTTGACTTAAGTGAGACTTTTGATCAACTGGATAAATATCAAATGAAGCTGGACCCGACGAAGTGCATATTTGGAGTACGAGAAGGCATGTTTCTCGGGTACATTGTCAATCAACGAGGCATTGAGGCGAATCCTGAAAAGATCAAAGCTCTATTAGGGCTGCGATCTTCGACGACGAAGAAAGAGGTGCAAAGTCTTACAGGACGAGTAGCAGCACTCAACAGATTTATATCACGAGTAACTGATCGATGTCTCCCATTCTTCAAGACACTCCGAAAGACTTTTGAGTGGAATGATGAATGGGAGAACGCTTTTCAAGACTTGAAGAAATACTTGGGAGCACCTCCACTATTATCCAAGCTAGTAATAGGAGAAAAATTATACTTGTATCTAGCAGTATCGGAGAATACAGTTAGCTCGGCGTTGATAAGAGTGGAGAATGGAGTATAAAAACCAATCTACTACACAAGTAAGGCCTTCCGAGGAGCAGAGATCAGATATCCAAGGCTGGAAAAGTTAGCACTGGCGCTGATTGAGGCGAGTAGGAGAATGAGGTCATACTTCTAGGCTCATATACTATAGTCATATATACTGATATGCCGTTGAGGCAAGCCCTTCATAAACCAGAAAAATCAGGGAGATTGATGTACTGGGCAATAGAGCTCGGTGAATACGATATAGTCTATGAACCCAGATCAGCGCTTAAAGGGTAAGCTATAACGGATTTTATAGCAGAGTTCACCTATCCTGATACCCCCGAGGAGCAAAATTTGCTCGCTGAT
The DNA here is from genome assembly GCA_949130495.1 of Sambucus nigra. NCBI lineage: Eukaryota > Viridiplantae > Streptophyta > Magnoliopsida > Dipsacales > Adoxaceae > Sambucus > Sambucus nigra. Next base: position 306,180,677 of record OX422223.1, read on the forward strand.
CAACCTGTGGATGTTACAGTATTAACAAACACAAGCTCAGACCAACTCCGATTGGTAAAAGGGCAAGTGGATGTTACAGGATCATCAAATTCGAGCGTAGACCAACTCCGGTTGGTAAAAGGGCAAGAAAAGATGATCGACGAAGAGCGAGAAATATCAGGGGAAGATGAAAGGAAGCAACAAATATTTCACCGAGGAACTCTGTCAGATCAGAAGTTTGAAGACGAGTTACCTATATGGAGGCTATATGTAGATGGCTCATCTTGCACAACAGGCAGTGGGGCAGGGATAGTTTTGAGCACTCCGGATGAGGTCGACATGGAATACGCCCTACGTTTCCAATTCAAAGCTTCCAATAATGAAGTTGAGTATGAGGCTATGATTGCAGGTCTTAATTTGGCAAAAATTATGGAGGCGCAGCAGATTATTGTCTTCAGTGATTCTCAATTAATCGTAAATCAAATGTTGGGAATATATGCAGCCAAGGGATAATTAATGATCAAATACCATACAAAGGTGATGGAGTTGGTATCAGAATTTGCTGCTATTCAGTTGGTCAGAATACCAAGAATGGAGAACGCAAGAGCAGATGCCTTAGCTCGATTAGCATCAACTACTCGTACCGAGCTACGAAGAACAATCCCAATTGAAGTTTTAGCTGGTCGGAGTATAGATGAAGATTTGGCGATGAACTTTATCACCCTTGATTTAGGACCATCTTGAATGGATCCCATCAGGGCATATATTGAGGAGGGAGAATTACCAATTGACAAGCTCGCAGCCAAGAAATTGAAGTTTAAAGCTGCTCGGTATGTATTAACTAACGGTATTTTATATAGACGAGGAATTATGGCAGGTTTGCAAAGATGTGTACATCCCTCCGAGGTGAAAGAGTTGATTGAAGAGATCCATGAAGGGTCCTGTGGAGCTCATGTAGCAGGTCGAACGCTTTTGCAAAGGATGATGACGCAGGGATATTACTGGCCGACGATGAGGGCTGATTGTATAGCCTATGCCAAGAAATGTGACAAGTGCCAGGGCTTCTCCTCCATCCGAAGAACTCCACAAGCATTGTTGACACCCATCACTTCCCCTTGGCCATTTGCCATGTAGGGAATAGATTTGGTCGGGCCACTGCCAACGACTAGAGGAAGGTTCAAGTACCTCGTCGTCGCAGTGGATTATTTTACTAAGTGGGTAGAAGCTGAGCCTCTCATTGATATGACGTACGATAAGGTGTACCAATTTATTTGGAAGAACATCGTTTGTCGATATGGTCTTCCTCATGCTTTCATCACAAACCATGGAACACAATTTGATTACGAGGAGTTCGCTCCCTATTGTCATCAATCAAATGTTTTGAAGATCCACTCAGCACCAGGCCATCCTCAAAGCAATGGACAAACTGAAGTGACTAACAGAACACTGCTGAATGGCTTGAAGAAAAGACTGGACGATGCGAAAGCAAATTGGATCAACGAGTTACAGTCAGTACTGTGGGCTTACCGAACTACTCCCCGAGTAGCAACTGGAGAATCTTCATATATGCTAGCGTTTGGAAGTGAAGCTGTTATACCTGCCGAGTTGGGCCTCCCAACACACAGGGTACTGAATTTCAATTTCACTGTCAGCGACTTAATGAGAAGATTGGATTTAGACATGCTCGAGGATGTTCGAGAAGAAGCAGCCATCAGAAATGCTGCATACCAACGACGAACAAATCTATTCTACAATAAGAGGGTGAAGAAGTGCGACCTGAAAGAAGGAGACTATGTGCTGAATAAAGTAATTCAAAAGCACAATAAACTGGAGGCAAACTGGCATGGACCATACCGAGTTACAGAAGTTGTTCGACCAGGAACTTACCGAATAGCAACTTTAGAAGGGGAGGAGTTTAAAAATGCATGGAACGCAGAGCACCTGCGTAAGTATTATCAATGATGTGTATTTTCTCCTTTTATTGAAAGTTTTTCGGGGAATACTAGTGTTACACACTACTTGACAAAACTCGGCAAAACTCAAAATTTTTCTCGAAAACGCCAGCTAAGGTTGGTCGAGAAACAAATGTATTCCTCCGGAAAGTAAAACTTATATTCCTCCGGGAAGTAAAGCTAAAGCTACCTGTATTCCTCCGGGAAGTAAAGCTACCTGTATTCCTCTGGGAAGTAAAGCTACATGTATTCCTCCGGGAAGTAAAGCTACCAATATTCCTCCGGGAAGTAAAGCTACCTGTATTCCTTCGGGAAGTAAAGTTACATGTATTCCTCTGGGAAGTAAAACTTGTATTCCTACGGGAAATAAAACTATATGTTCTTCAGGAAGTAAAAGTTTTCCCAAAAATGCCAACTTATGTCGGTTAGGAAGTAAATATATTCTCGAAAAGGCCAACTTGAGTTGGTAGGGAGGTAAAATTATTTCAAAAAGTGCTAAAAGTTTCTCGCAGAGGAAAAATCCACTAACTATGGCTGGTTGGGGATAAAAACCCACTAACTGTAGTTTGTCGGAAACATTTTATGAATACGAGAAAATGATCAAGAAAAATTATTGATACTCGTGACTTTTTAAAATTATTAGTAAGTTGGTCGAGAAATAACTAAGTAAGTCGGTCGAGGAATAACTTAGTAATTTTTTATAATGACTACCACAAATTCAAGCTAGTCGACAATAAGTTGATCGACAAAAAACACAACACAATATTGTTATCTTTTTAACAGACATACATGCACAAATGTAAAGTATTTTACAAGACAATAGCGATTAAGATTGCGAACAAAAATAAAAGTCTTTCATTAAATCAAAGAATAGATTACATTGATAATGAAATGAATACTAACTATTACATTAAAATTCCTACTCTATTGGTTTCTTCCCCTCTGCTTTTGAGACATGTTCCTTGCCAGTAGGAGGATCATTTAAAGAAAGAGGAGAGTTTATGAAGTTCAAATCTTTTAACATCCTAATATTCATCATGGATGGTCAAACTAGAAGGTGCTCGGGATGAGATATCTCATCACTTGAATGGAGATTGTAGTCGTCGAGATACTTTGAAATTAAGCATCGAGGAATGGCCCGAGAAGGGATCCAGCTCATATCAAGTTTGAATGGTGGCACGGGTAGGTCGAGTAACCAAGGATCATGGTAATCCCACATGTAATGACCCTGTTCGAGTTGCAGCACACCTAAGGGATTCAACTAGACTTGCTTATAGCCCTCATTATTGGCATTCTGGATACGATCGTCCAAGTGGTAAAGAGCCTCATTATACCCAGCCATCCAAAACTCCCTGGGCTGTTTGTGGAATTGATATGTCAGTCTTTCCAGCTGCTCGTAAAGACTTTTGATGAAGAGTTCCTCATTCTCCAAGACTGACTGCTGCACAGAAAGCTGCTCTTCGAGGTCCCTTATCTTCTTTGACATTTCAGCCAATGCCTCGTTCTTTGCCATTAATTGGAAGGCTTGGTTCTCTAAGGCAGATTGAGTCCTCTGTTCCTCGACAGGAATTCGAGTTGCTCTTGCTCGTCCCCGAGGAGCTCTTGCTCATCCACGAGAAGATGTAGAGGGATCAGCTCTCTTCAAGGTCTCCAATTCGTCCCTCAAGTTGGCGTTCTCGACCTCCAAGAACGAGAATCCCTTATCATTCACTGGGATCAAGGCGTTGAAGTGGAAGCTGCAGACTTCAACTGAGATAACTCTTTTTGCAGGTTATTATTTTCTTGCTCTAATAGTTCAGCTATTTGTCTGCACTCCTCGACTTCACCCCTCAGAGTTCTCTCCCTCACATCGTAGCCAGCAAAACGCTTCCCGTACCCCTTGTCAGCATTGAGTTGCTGATACTTCTTCTCATACCCCTCATGCAAAAGGGCAGTGGATTCTTTGTATTGTTGCTGAAGGTCTTCAAGAATGCCTTGGAGATCCTCGATCATATCATAATAAGCCATATTATTGGCCGTTGCACGATCAAGCAGGGTCTTCAAGTATTGATAGGCCTCAACCGCCTGTTCCGAAGCATCTTGGCCGAGGATGTCGATAATTTGTGCTGCACTCAGATCTGTGTGACCAGCCTTGAAATAATCATTGCATTGCCTCAACAGCTTGGTATCATGAGCAGATAGTAAGTCCATCCTAGCCAGAAACTAGTAGAGAAAGAAGAAGCAGTAATCAATAAAAGTACTAACTAAGCATGAAAAAGAGACAACAGTATGCAAGAATAAAAGTTCAAGTTTTATTATATCAAGATTCAGAGTTACATGTTCATGGTTACATTTGACAAAAGAAAAATATAAAGAGAAACCCGAACAACTCTACACCTTTTCCTTGTCTCCCAAAACCTTCTCGGGAGGCTGGGACAAGGAAGTAGGTTGCTCGAAAGGAACAGATAGTAGTTGGGGAAGTGCTGGAGGTTGCTCGGAGGAAGTAGCGAGCTGATGAAGTTCCTCGGTAGCAGGCTGGATGGCTGGGGGATGATCTCCCATCACCATAGAAGACTCTTCGGAGGCAGCTTCATCCTCTTCTTCTTCTTCAGGAGTTGGAGGGGAACCATGGATGTGTCGCTGAAAGAGTTCAGAATTTTCATCCACTTTCATTTCCTGTAGAGCAGCGACCCATCCATCCCTAAAGAACTTGAGGCTGCCATATTATACTTGAGACATCATGGCATCCAAGGCCTTGTTCCACCCCTTGTCCTAGCCAACGCTGAAAGACTTCTTCACAGCCAGTTTTCTCTTCAACTTCTCCGAGGAAAGCTTCTCGGACATAAGGTTTTCAGCAGTCTTCAATTTATTCTCAACCTCCTCCTTCTGTCGATTTACCTCCCGAAGCTGACCCAACTCTTCCTCAGCAACCTTGAGCTTATTCTCAAGTTCTCCAGCATTTTTGAGCTTCTTGTCGAGCTCTTTATTTTTCCCTTCCAAGTCCTTTATTCTCTTCTCCAACTCCTGGGAGACTTCAACAACTCGATCCTTCTCCTGCTCGGTGGAGGCAAGCTTCTTCTCCCAAGTTGCTTTATCATCAGCATATTTCTGGCGAGACTCTTCCAAAGACTGCCTCACGCCCATCAAAGCTTCCTCTACACCAGACGAGGATCTTGAAGCTTTAATAGCTTCATTCTTCTTCAAAATTGTATTGAAGCAACTCACCAACTGTGAAAAGAAAATGAATGCAAGTCAGAGACAGATATAATAAGGGAAAGATGAAAAGTTAAAAGTAAAAGGACTTACAGAAGCAATGTGGCGAGATGCCAAAGAGGTAACCATATCTCGAGAAAGGTTTTCTTCGATACCTTGGATCTTGGGAATGATCCAAGTCTTCACCGAGCTCATGGCAGAGCTCGGGGGAACAAAAGTGGGAACTCCACTAGTCGGGGGCTGAGAGATGGTGTCAGCCAAATTGACCGAGGAGCTCTTCTTCAGCTTCCTCGAGGGAGCAGGAATAGATTCAACCAAGGAGGAACTCTTGGTCGATGATATTTCAATCACCTCTCCTGGAGCAGCAGACTTGCTCGGAGCCACTGGGGGCTTCTCGACAACCTTTATAACAGGGGCAGCCGAGGAAGGTGCATCAGTCTTCTTTGTCCCCTCCCCTGGGATGTCAATCTTACTTCTTTTTGCCTCTCCAGCGCCAGAGGCAGGTTTCTCGAACAAGGTGGGAGGTCTTCTTTTCTTCATCCTTTCACTTAAAGGAATATGCGATTCAGGCGAAGAACTGGTAGAAGCTGGTACTGGCTTTACATCACTTATCATCGGACGAGCAGTGAAAGAAGTGGTGGAGCTCTTGTACTGCAGCAGATACGAGGTTGACCTAATGTGCTCGTCGGCAACACTCTGATGCAAACTCCAGATAAGTTTCAAGTGCCTTATATTCACGTCTGCTTCTTTTGGACACTTTCTTTTACTATCAACTGCAAATAAATAAACATTAAAATATCAGTGGCACATTTTATCAAACATAGAAGAAGCATAATTTCAAAATAAATAAAATAAAATAAAAATAACCTATCCCATTGCCATAGGAAGGGCCTCTGGGACCCTGATACACTTCATCTCCTGATAAAGGAGCATGTTGCCATTTTTTTATAACAACTCCATGCTTAAAATAGTCCCTATTGGCATCTGGGAGATTGACTACTAAGGCCCTATTTAAAAATCTAGTTTTTAAATAAAAGGTGTTATCACCAACTGCCCATCTATAGCAAAACATGATTTCTGGAATTCCTATGCGAGTTTCATGGATTTGATTTAACCTATGCACCCCATTAACTATTCTCCATGTATTGGGGGTTATTCTTGCAGGAACAACGTCAAAATATTGACAAAATTCCAGACATAGAGGATTGGGCGGAAAATAAAATCCACACTCAGCAACAAAGAGACTGGGGAACCAATGTCCCTCAGCCAAACGGAAATAGTCAGAAAGCTCTTCCAGAATAACCCAGGAGGGAATAAAAAAATCAGAGCGAAACTTATCAAGAGATTCGACAGGGTAAACCATGATGAATAAAGGAAATGAAAAAGAAGGAAGAGGATCTTATAGAAAAAGAGTGGATCTGTTGACAACGAACGGTGAAAAGGATGAACGCACAAGAGAGTAAGATAATGGAAAACTCGAAAATACAAATTTAAAAAGGTAGAAGACGATGGGAGTGTCTGTGAAGTTTAAATACTCTGCCTTGGGAAAGGGTAAAGTAATGATTACAAAAAGAAACGATTACGCTACCGGCGGCTAGAAGGACAAAAGGGGCACGACAATCGAAATGAATATAAAAATTCAAAAAAGCCTGATTCTATGAATTTGGAAGGAAAAATAAATACAAGGGAAACACTCCTAAAAGTCAGGAGGACCATTTAAAGCTGCCATATTCTGAGAAAGAATGTTCCACACTCCTCAAAGTTCGAACTATGAAACATTGGGGGCTTCAGTTGATACCAAATTTAGTCTGCTGACATGGCTCAATAAAGTGAATACACGTGGCAATCTACGTAGCAACAACAAATGCTTACGAGGAACTCACATGCTCCGAGGAACCATACTACAACGAGGAGCACTGATTCCCCGATGAACTCATACACTCCGAGGAACAAGAACTCTCCGAGGAACTCTTGAGTACCGAGAAGCTTAGGCGGTCTGAGCAACTCATGCGGTCCGAGCTGCACCTCGAACAAAGCATTAATAGCAGGATAACCAACAGTTTGACTGTTCATTAAATGCTTATTATTCAGACGCATATGCTTAAGGGGCATTGAATATATTACCCTTTCATATGTACATCATTTAATGTATTACCCTTTCACATTACAGCCTCAGGGCTATAAATACATTGTACAATCCTCATTGTTATAGGACCAAAATTTCTTGAGATAACTTGTAATCGAGAATTCCATACAATCAGTCAGCAATACCATAACAGTGGACGTAGGCTATTCTTATAAGGATGAACCACTTTAAAAATTCTTTGTCTCATTTATTTATCTGTGATTGAATAATTAGATATGATCTAATTTTTTACATCAACAGCGTGTAAGCTGGATATCGAGAATGTGTATGATCATGTTAATTGGGAGTTTGTTCTCTACCTTATTAAGAGGATGGGTTTCGGGGATTGGTGGTGTCGGTGGATGCAGAGGTGTGTCTCTACGGTCAGATTCTTGGTTCTGATTAACAGGGTTCTCGAAGGATTTTTTTCGAGTACTCGTGGTTTGAGGCAGGGTGATCCTTTGTCCACTTTTTTTATTTATCCTGGTCATGTAGGCATTTAGTCGAATGATGAGCCGGGTGATCGAGACGACGTGAATTAGGGGTTTTAGTTTTGGGACTCCTAGATCTTAGGTGATTACTGTGTCCCACCTCCTATTTGCTGATGATGCAGTCATTTTTTCTGACGCTAATCGTAGGCAAATTCGTTCCCTTAAGCTTCTGTTGATTTGCTTTGAGGCTGTCTCGGGACTCCGGATAAATGGGGGAAGTGTGAGATGATTCCAATAGGGGGAAGGGGTGGTGGAGGGTTTAGCAGGAATTATTGGTGGTAGGATTTGTAACATCCCGTATTTTTGATGATTTAACTAATTAAGGAATTAATTATTATTTTTGGATTAATTGAATTAAAATGTGAAAATTTAATTGTTAATTAATCTAGATTAAAATAATTATTAACTAGCGTGCCAAGGGTTAATACTTATTGTTGAGAATTATTGAATACTATTGTGTGATATGTAATATGGAATTAGTAAATTTGATAAATTATCAAAAGTGAGAAATATGACAATTTGGTAATTTAAGTCTGTTGCGCGTGTCAGTCGTCTTGGGACTAATTGATTGGGATAAAAAGATAATTTATTTTTATTAACTTGTATGGTCATTTCGAGTGCTTCGTTGAAACCGGGAGGGTTGAGATAGTAAAAAAACACTACCCGGGTATTTTATTTGGACTCCGGGAGATTTTAGAACAAACCAGCACCCCATAGGGGTAGTTTTGTAATTTGGATTTTTTGGAAAAATTAAATGGACGGAAATTAGAGTTTTATTATATCAGTTACCTGGGAGAAATTAGGTCTCACATTCACATAACTCAAGAGAGAGTCACAGAGAGTGAGGGAGAGCAAATCCCAAGGAGCCAAAACTTTTAGGCATCATCTTTCACCACTGTGACCACCATCATATAGATCGAAAGATGACGAACACACCTATACCAACATCACCAAAGGATTCAGAACTTCGATTTAAGTCAAGTGTTTATTACATGCTTTCTTTTAGCAAGAATCATACTCATGTTAGAGTAGGTGAAATTAATCATGATTTACATGTTAATTGGGTGAAAATTGGAGATTTAAATTATGATTAAGTACTGGGTTAATTAATGGTTGAAATTCCTTCATGTATGTAGAGGATTAATCACGAAATAGAATTATATATTGATGAACGAATCTAGATTGATTAGGTTCTTTAATTGAAAATTTGGAAAGTATGGTTCATATGAATTAATTTGGAGATTTCATATAATTTTGATGAGTGATGACGAATTAATGATCCTAGGATGTTAGGAATGTTATATAACCTGCTATGTCTTGATTGGGATTCATGATGAAGTGTTGGGTGATGAATCTTAGAAGTTTTTAGGATAAAAAATGGTGAAAACGCTGAAAATCTGGGAAAGAAGACGAAATAGTGCATCCCGCGTGATGTCATGCGTAGTCGTTCGAGTGAGACATGTATGTCGCACGAAGTCTCTTGAACGACAAGTGGCAATCATTCGAGCGACGACCCTTCAGGTTTGAGCAACGTAGTGAATTTTTGGAGAATTTCTTAGAGTCCGGTTTTGAGTTTACGGGTTTATTAGAGTGAGAAAAACTGCTAAATAGTAAATTTAAATAGGACCGAATTTCAAGAAAGTAGGTGCGAATTAATACTTTAATTATTTGGTATACAGAATGTACCTTGGAGGTTACGAGAGAGATAGTAATCTAAATAATTATACTATACGTAGTGTTAAGATTAAAACACGTATGAGAAGTATATAGGTAGGTTGTGTAAATACCTATAAATTTTAATAGGACGTGTGTGTGCCTATTATGTGATATTATTGCTAAGAGCACTAATGGGTGATAACGTGGGGGTGGAAGAATCTTATAGTTAAGCGCACTAATGAGTGGTAGCTCGGGGGTGCAGAAACTTTATTGTTAAGTGTACTAATGGGTGATAACCCCGGGGTACAAGGATATTATTGTTAGGTGTACTAATGGGTGATAACCCGGGGGTACAAGGATGATTATTGTTAGGCGCACTAATGGGTGATAACCCGAGGGTGCTGGATTATTATTGATAGGTGCATTAATGGTTGCTAACCCGGGGATGCAGGATTCTCTTGATAGGTACACTAATGGGTCTTAGCCCGGGGGTGCAGGATTAGTATATATATATATATGAACTTGTGAATATTTCTACTGTGTGAAATTAGTAGACTTGGTAATAATAATAATCATTACATTAGTAGACTTGGTAATAATAATAATCATTACATTGCGCCAAGTAGTCTTAACCTAAGGGTGCAGGATTAGTGTATATATATAGGGATGATGAGACTATATATATATATATATATATATATGACTGTACTTAGGGAACTTTCTACTTTGTGAAACTAGTAGATAAAGTGGAAATGAGAAATAAAATAATCTTAGTGGATAAAACATTAACCATTCGAACGGTGAATAATGAAACTTAGTATCTGAGATAAACTATTTGAATAGCGTATTGTATGGGCGATACGGGAATACTACTAGTGAGCATAGTTAGTATTAGTATGGTTTCTGACTAGTTAGACTGGGTGGTATAACTAGGGGAGATTAGATGTATGTTAGGCGTGCACAATAGATGAGAGGTGAGAAACTCATGTGAGAGTTCGATAACTAACATGCGTATAAGACTTGTTTTAAGAACCAGTTTTAAATACTTGCTAAATCATTTTTAAACCTCGGGCTCTGACCCGTTTCTTGTATCTCTTCTCTCTCTCTCTCTCTATCTCTCTCTCTCTCTCTCTCTCTTTATATATATATATATATATATATATATATATATATATATATATATATTGTATCAGATGCTCAGCCGCAGGAGTATCATAATTAGAGATTGGAGTGTCAGACGTGCTACAGCTATTGTGGAAGCTGTAGGTCTTTGCAGTAGACGCATCTATCTTTTACATTCAGTTTCATCTAGACTTCTCATTTAGGGCATGTGTCGCTCACTTCTAGTCTATGATTTGAGATATTGTATTCAATTTACTTTATGGTTTAGAGTTTTGAACTGGGAGGTTTTACCCAGTCTTATTTATTTCAGTACTTGATTTATGTTCAGTATTTATTATATTCCTATGTGTGGTGAATGGTTTATATTTTAAGATTGAATGAAAATGGATTTACCTGGTTTTAATAAAATTGGAAATGTTTTGAGACCTAGCTTAATTTTATATTAGGTGATTAATATGTTCAAAAGTTTTTCGACAGGGATGCTAAGAATGAACCAACTGAACATTCTATTTTAAATTGGTACAAGACTGATCACCCTTTATTTAATTGGGCGGGGTGTCACAGGATTGGGTCATTCCCAAATACTTATCTGGGGCTGCCTCTTAGAGCCAAATATAAGTCCAAGGCGATTCGGGACCCGATGTTGGAGAGAATGAGAAAGAGATTGGCAGGGTGGAAGAATGGGTATCTATCAAAATTAGGGAGGTTGAATCTCATCAAGAGTTTCTTGTCTAGTTTGCCCACCTATTACATGTGCATCTTGCCTTTACCAGTTGCGGTGCGTGATAAAATGGAGAAACTCGTGAGAAAATTTTTGTGGAGAGGGATGGAAGATAGCTTTAAACACAGTCTTGTTGGATGGGAGTAGGTCTATAAGCCCATCAATGAGGGGGGACGAGAGTGAGAAACTTTGTTAATTTTAATAGGGCTCTTCTAGAAAAGTGGCTATGGAGATATCCTCTGGAGACCAACAGATTATGGAGACGTGTTGTTGAAGCTAGATGGGGATCGTCACAAATGGGGTGGAAGCCAGTTAGGGGATCTTTAGCTTATGGAGTGGTTTTGTGGAAACATATTTCAAGAGGTTGGAAGGATTACTCGATACACACAAATTTTTTCTTAGGCAAAAGGGATAAGATAAGGTTCTGTAAAGACAAATGGGGCATGAATGGGGCTATTCAGGATCTTTTTCCGGGAATGTTCAACTTAGGTTGGAATCCGGTTGGATTGGTGGCCGATCATGTGACTGTTAGAGGAGACGAGATATCGTGGAGGCCTCAACTTAGGATAAGTCTGTGGGACTTGGAGATACATGTGGCTGACTTATTCGTGGAATGGTTGAAAGCGGCTCCTAGTCCAACGCTTAGAGAGGATTCACTGAGGTGGAAGGGGGAGGGACAGGTGTATTTCGGTATGCAGCTTCTATGGTTCTTTGATGGGAAGTGGGAATTCTACGGCTCCTTTCCCCTCAAAGAAGATATGGAAAGTTAAAGTTCCTCCTAAGGTCAAGCTCTTCGTTTGGATGGCGGCTAGACATGCCATTTTGACGCTAGAGGGTTTGCAGAAGAGAAGATATCGTCTGGCTAGTCAATGTTGGTTATGCTTCTAGGAAGAGGAGAAGACTAATCATTTGCTATTACACTATAGGGTGTCGAGATATTTATGGGAAACTTTTCTTGCTTTGACGAGGAAAGTATGGGTCATGCCGATATCTGTGAGGGCGCTTTTAGATATGTGGAAACCTCCGTGGGGTTGGTTGGGTGACGAGCGGATATGGAGTTTGGTTCCGCACTGCATCTTTTGGACGATTTGGATGGAAAGAAACTCGAGGTGTTTTGATGGCATTGAGACGCCACCATCGAGACTTCGTTATATCGTTTTGAGCACTCTTCTTAGTTGGTCTAAGGAGAGGATCACTATTATGGCGCAGGATTTTTTGGACTTCGTGGAGGAGATACACTCAGCTATGTAACTCGTGAGTTTGTTTGTTGGGGTCCGTCTGTATTTATTTTCCTTAGCTTGTTTTCATTGTATACTTCTTGTATACGGGTTCGCTCCCTGAGCGTTGGTTTTTAATACAATCTTTTATTTATAAAAAAAATACTTCTGTAGTGAATTTTATAAATAAAATTGAACCTTACTATGTGAAAATTATTCCTTAGAATCATAACACATATTTTTAGAAAATATATAATATTATTCACCCTCCCCTTCTCAACTAAAAAAATTCAATTATACCCTTGTCTTCAAAGTTTATGAACTTGATTTAATAAACTTTACGTGGAAATATAAATCAGCATCCTCATTAGGAATTGAAAAAAAAAAGTAGTTTGAGATGGTTACTTACAATCCTGTATAATAATATATAGAATTTTTTTTATAAATGAGCAATTAACAATTGAGTTTCCAACCCTAAGGTTAACTCATGTGCTTAGACCATGGGTTTTATCCCCAATGGTCATCGGTTCGATTCTTGCAATGGGCCAAGAGGCAGAGTGAGAATTTTCTGAAAGTGGCAACTCCGAGCTGAAAGGATTAATCTCGAGGTACGCAAAAGCTGGTCCGGGGATTACACTCCATTAATAAAAAAAACAATCGGGTTGCCAAAAGATACTGCACAATATCCCATTAATTCAAAAAGAAATTTGACAAATAAACCAGTTTCCAAGGATTAGAGAGATTAAATTCTAAAATTTTACCATTGGATTTTTTTTCGCCTCCTTATCTGGAGCTTTGTTGTGAAAGGAGTTCTTAGTCCCTCTATTTTAGGAGAAATATTATCATGTGCATAGGGCATCATGTGTCCGTGCTCAACACAAATAAAGACACGACACAATTGCAATACTTGTCCTACAAATAAGGATACATATAGGACATGAATTGCATTCTTATTGTGTTGAGCACGAACACATGGTGCCTTGTGCACATGATACTATTTCTCATACTTTATTGATGTTTACTTGAGTGTTCAGGATACATTCGTAGAATAAACATATGAATGTGGTAGGAATTAGTTAAAACAAACTTGATAATATTATGAATATATTGAATAACGCTAGTTAAGGAAATATACAAAGTTATAGTATGTATTTTGATGTTCACAGCAACGAACATGGTAGATAACATAGGATAAAAGAAAATATGTAGATAAGTTAATAAATTATTAGAATAAGTCAATTGAGAGTGAACTCTTTTGATAATTATAACTCAAACACTAAGTAATGACACATCTGCTAGACACCAAATAAGCTAAAACAGTGTTGATTCTGTAAAAAAATGATCACTCGATGTGTGTACATTTTTATGGGTCAGAGAAAATACAACTTAAATGGATTATAGTTAAAAAAAATCAAGAATGTAGAGAAATGAAGAATGCATAGTAGTGGAATAGTGTTAAAAATGAAATTATTTATTTAAGCTCACATTCAGTCACCATTTTGGTTAACATTATTTATTGCCAATAATAATAATAATAAATAAATAACAAAAGATCTTACAAAAGAGAAGTTGAAATGATCCCGATAATTCAATTGGGTATCATAATCAAAGCCTAAGTCCCCTTAATCCTGCCATATTTTAATCTTTCACAGACAATCAGACATACTCATCAAAGCATCAATTTTCACCACAACTTTCACACAAAGAAGACATTTAAAACCCTATCCCATTACTCCTCATATATTTCAAGTATGTGTATGATATCAAAGGTTGAAATCGAAGCTCAAGATAGCAGAGCTTCACTATCACAATGGGTATTACAAATTTATTGAGTTTAATCTTAAGAGTTATTAAAACCAAGACCCACATCCCGGAGAACTGAATATTCCTAAACAGAATAATAATATATTCAAATCCATGAATAATCATATTAGCACTGCCAAAGTTCTATCCTAATATACTGTCCTTTTAACAAACTAAGAAGATAAAAAAAAGTGCCATCACCCCGCCTTTCGATCTCGTTATTGCTACTGACGTTGTTTATATAGAGGACACTGTGGACCCGCTTCTATCGGCTATGGAGACACTTGTTACTGACAATGGGGCGGTGTTGTTGGGGTACGAACTTCGTGTAAAATCATTCTTAATGACCCCCTAATATTAATCACGAACACATTAATATGATTAAACTTTAACATATAATTGTTCTTAATAAAAGGATCTTAGATCTTCATGTTTTCACAAAATACGTCTAAACGATATAAAATAAGACTTACCTTGATCCAATACATTGATCAGTCTTGTTGTACAAATCTCTTTGATCATCTTGATTAATTGCTCCATCAATCCCCCTTTTAGAAAAATTGCACTCAAATGGAACCTCAGAATTTCTCTCCCACCTCAGAAATAGTGTGTTATGAGATAACCCCAGATAGTGTAGGGCTCCTCTATTTATAAGGGGAAGAGGGCCAGAATCCTAGTCAAGGTGGGACTCTATTTCAAGTCTCCCACTAATGCCACTAACCATCATGTGACTAATGGATAAGATTGACCCAATCTTCTAATATTCATATATCACGTTCCTAATTAATTATCTGATATTTATCAAGACCACATAATTGGGAAATTCATAAATTCGGAATTTAATATATTTGAAATCAAATAATTAATTTCGATACTGAATATTAATTTCCAACAGTCTCCCACTTGGTCTTAATAATCCTCATAATTAAATTAGGTACCATAAGGTGCACAATAATTGATAAATATAGTTTTCTTAAATCAAACAATACACGGATGCGAGTCATGGCGGTTCCATGCTATTCAAGAGCATGGTTCCTTCCATGTACTACAACACCAATGTTTCATTCAACTAAGCCTTTAATATTGGGTATCATAATGGCCTCATAATGTCCTTTTGAATAAGGACTATTTTCGTCAACAATAATTCATAATCATATGCATGCATTCACAAAAGACAGAAATAATTGAAATCAGAAACACTTTTATTGAATTCAAGTAATAGTGCCAAACATCTAAGAAAAATAGTAATCATAATTTTACTAATCGAGACCAATCTCTTTGACACGTTCCATAAGGTCTTTGTAGATAGTCCTTTCGTAATAGGATCTGCTATGTTATCACTCGTACTAATGTGATCAATTGACACTCTTTGTTTCTGAATTTCTTCTTTCACTGATAGGTATTTCATTCAATGTGCTTAGTTACTTTAGGAATACCTAACATTTCTTCATAAAGAAGATTGTAGCGACATTATCATAATATTTCAGCGGCTTGATAATAGTGTCGACAACTCCAAGTCCCGAAATGAAGTCATGCTGCCAAAATACATAAGTTGTAGCATCAAGCATGCTACAAACTCAGCTTTCGCAATAGTTGATGGATGTTTTGTGTTGCACTCTTTCATTATATTGGTTGATAAACCAAAACAAACATACTTAAGCAGGAGTGAACTTCGTACAATCCGTACAACTAGTAAATCTTCATACACAAATTTTAAAACCCATAAAATTATTTTGTTTCTCTACTTTCTAAATCCCTTCTTGTATATAGAGAAAATATATAAACTTGCTCCCACTGATCCTAAGGTGTATACAAATATACAACGATTAAGAAAAAAAATGATCTTATTTCTTAAAATACGTCATGCCGAAAACATATGTTTATAGAATGATCTCTTAAACATATATACATGATTTATGAAACTCCAAAGTAGTTTTCACATCCACTTAATGTAACTCTCAATCATAATGAGCCACTAATGTCTTAAGAATTCCATATCTTTAGATATAATTGAGAAGGTTCATTTATAACCTTTACTTCATTAATGGTGAAATATTGTAGTATAATTTAGCTTTATCTCGTTTAATTACAATGAGTGTCGCATTTGGTCTTGATGACCCCCTCATACCCGACTTTAGTGCATCAATTATGTAATTCAACGAGATTTTAAACTTAGTTGTAGCCCATTAGTTTCACTTCTTATGACTTTTGAAAATAAAACTATGTCATTATTTATCCCTACGCCAAATTCATGTTCATGTAGATACACCACGTAATCATCCTGGATAGTAGACCTTTTAGGATCTTATTAATACTATTCCTTATGATTTTATCTACATTTCTCTCACGGTGATAATACTATTATTTAATGGTTTGTCTTTTATTTGTTCTTTGTTGTTTAGACAACCTAACAACTAAAAGAACAAGTATTCAAGAAGGTTATCAGTAATGGGATAAGTGCCCTACCTTCCTTTATAACCATATTTCATGATTTTTACTACCACTAATTTCACCTTTCATAATGAATTTGACTTTAATGCAATAAATACGTGTCAATGACAATTATATGATCTATGTAGGTCCACTTTAAGGGAAGTTTCTCATAATCTCCCACATAGGCCACATAGGTCATCCTTATATTAGACATCGTAATACCTTAAGAGCACAACTCGAATATCAAAATTTGTAAGAGACAATACAAAAATATTGTCCACAAAAATTATGAAAAAGAGTCTAGATTTAATTTGGCACAAGATTTAAAGAGTTTCATCAATAACACTACGATTATGATGCAGGATCAAACAAATCTTTAAAGAACTATGTCCAAACTTTATTTTTTACAAAACATCAAAAGGAATACCATAACCCTTGAAAAAAATATACATCAAAAGATTCTTTAGAACATATCCCTCACGATCAAGTCTAGACAAAAAATTTACCAAAAACAATTTGAGGTTTTATGAAAACAAATGGTGATTTCATTCCCCAAGAACAAAAGAAAAGAATCGTATTAGCATTTCTAGTTTGTGTTGTAAGAAATCCTTGCATCAAAAGTAAATACTTTCTATAACATAGTAAGTATAACTTGCAAACTCTACTGAGATGAAAAGCTCGTTTCAAATCATAAAAGATACATATTATCTTTATCATTATTAGTCTGAGTGTGCAACATGTAAACAAACTTAATTTGTTTAACCAAATTAAATATGAAATTTTTAGAGAAACAAAATGGGATACAATAATATGTGATAAGATAATGAGATAAATTGCTCACTTCATTAATGCTTTGATTTAACAACACACATATCGATTACATGATAATAAATTAAGTGCATAACCGCGAGTTTTCTTCAGTAGTAACCATGAATTATCGATTATATGATGCTTGTAGATTACTTTATTGGATATAATGTTATTTCATTATATTGTACACGATATTTGTGCACAACTTATTTTCACATACTATAATAATGTATGTTATCTATGATGGTCATTCAATCACTCAAAATCGATTCCATGTAAGGAATAACCTTTCTTGAAGAAATAAACTCAATATATCCCATTAATATCTTTACAATTATAAGCATCATGAGTTACTACTACCATCATCTTTACATTTAATATCCATTTTCATTCTAGTTGGGTCACTGTAGTGACTACCAAACATTTCATAATATGAATATTACATTACGTAAAGGCTTACATACAGAAGTCAATAAATTTTTCACTTATTTTCATTAAATATCGCATGATCAATAAACTAAATTATTCATGTTTATGGTTTCCATAAACTTAATTGGTGATATGATAGTGAAAGAAACTATGGCATCTGCGTTTGATGACCATTATTACCTTCCCAAAATATATATCACCACTAACATTTTGTTCAATTATTATAATTGGACCTGTAGTCTTCTGAATCACATTGATTGAATAAAAAATAATATGTATGCAACATCATAAAGTATTATCATCCTAGCATTCAATATCATACATGGACCTGTAGGCAACAAAAATATGCATGATATTAATGCATTAGTCCAATATTTATATCTTCTGGAATGGAGCACTTTAATGACACCAAGCCTTATATTATATAAATATTAGAGATGCGTATACATGTTCAAAATACCCATAATACATGAATAATTATATTATTGTCTATTCCCTAATTGGAAATTCACGGAAAATTAGACATAATGTGAAAATCAAATAGACAAAGAGTTTACATGAGATATTACACAAATAATAGTAAATGGAAGACATAAATCATTTACTTTCGCTTCATCACTTATGTATGAGTAACAAATCAGAAATATTGACCCAAATCATTCATGGCCATACTAATGCACAATACGGTTATAATCACAATTATCATACTAGTGGCATATGAAAATATGACTTTTTAACATTGATTCCAATTATTTAACATTTACAAAATTTTCAATGTTTATTTTATTCAAATTTCAGCATGTATTGCGCTTTAATTTAACCTTATAACAAACATTAGGATTGTGGGTACCTCGATTTGTCACCACAAGCCCAGACGAGTAGCCTAGTAAATTACGGCCCAAAGTCTGGGAGCCCCCCGTATCAAATCATTCAATTATGACTTAGTCAAATCCTGAAATCTCATAAGGAGATATTCTAGGAATTGTGGATTGGCGTGGGGGAGTCCAACACCTCCACTCCCCGAAAAGAAACATGTATATAACAAACCCTAAGCCTGGGGCAAAAGGCACGCATTATTTTTCCTGTAAAATACTCCACGGAGTAAAGAGAAATAATATTGAGAGCACCACCGTGGACATATGCATTCTTGTTGAACCACGTAAATACTGTGTCGTGTGATTGGCGTTCTTTACATTCTTTATTTTCTTTGGTTATTGCATTTTCTTATTGATTTGTGTTGAATATAATTGTCACCACAATTGGCGCTGTCTGTGGGAAGCGTTTGTCTTCCTTTAAGAAAGCCCTCACTAACAAAGAATTTGGAATGTCTGGTCATAGTAGCAATGCCCCTCAAGCAGGGGATATCCAAAAGCAGCCTGCTCCTCGCATGATCAGATCTGAAGTTTCACGTTCAGATCAAAGAGCTCGCCCAGAGCGGCAAGCTTCAGAGGAAATTCAGGGACCTGCTGTAATACCCCGTATTTTTATAGCTTTTAAATTATGGGATTTATTAAATTTAATTGAGATAAATTAATTTAATTTTAATCCGGAATGTTGCTTTAAATATTTACTAGCGTGACGAGAGTTAGTAATTATCGAAAATTTGTTATCTGTTGAATATTACTGGATGAGTATAGTAATATATGAGATTTATTTTTATAATATTGTCACGTGTGAATAAAATGACAATTGTGGAAATTAAAGTCAGGACGCGCCTGTGTCGTGTCGGGACTAAATGGGGATTAATAAAAGTGAATATTTTATAAGTCATTCGTATGGTCATTTTGAGTGAGCCAACGCGTCCGGAAGGGTCGAGATAGTCAGAAAAGTGTACACGGGGGTTTAGTTTGGGTCTCGGGGCGTTTTTAGGCCTAATTAGTACCCCAGGAGGGCGTTTTGGACATTTCGCAATTATGGGTAATTAAACCCACGAAAACCAGTAACCTATATCAGCCATTTAGGTTAGTCAGCTAGGGTTAGAAAACATAAACACAAGAACGGCCATAGGAGAGGAAGAAGAGAGCTCTCAAGGCAAATTCAAGGCCCAAAATCCATCCGGTTGCACCACCACCACCACCAACGCGTAGATCGCGCGACGGGGAACGCAACCACACCAAAATCATTCGCAAATCAGAATGTCAAAAATCCCAGGCAAGTGTTTATCTTGCTTACTTCGTTGATGGAGCTTTCATATTAGTGTAGGAATGATTAGGATGAGTTTTATGGAAGAAAACCTAAGATTTGAGATAGGAATCGCATGTAGTTATGGTTTAAATGATAATTCTGGAAACCCTTGCCATATAGAGGAATTTACCCACGAAATTATAATATTTATAAGAATAAATTTCTGGAAAAACAGATTGGAACCATGATTTAGAGATTTCTAGGGTTCTTGAATATTTAAATGAATTATGGCATGATTAATCCATGTTTAGTGACGTAAATTGACATGCTTTACGTAGGAAATGTATGATATCATGTTAGGATGTTAGTAGTACAAATTTTGAGACGTTTGGGTTTAGAAAATATGGAAATTGTTGAAGTTAGGAGATGAAACTCGTAACTGCAGAATTTCAGTTTTCGCAGACCTGCTTGATCGATCGATCGAGCCCCAGACCTCGATCGATCGACCCCTCCTAGAAGACTCCTATTTCCTTTTTAAATGAGTTAAATTCAATTTATTGTGAGATATTTCTTGGGCATCCTTAATAAAATGTTTTGGGAGATAGGGAAGACCAGCAGGACATGTGAATAGATTTTTGGACCCTTGATGTCGGGCAAAGATTGTATTTTGGGATAATTACATAAGGGTCGGTGAATTTATGATTTGAAGAGAGAGACACGGAAGAGAGTTACTTTGGGACAAATGTGTATACCTACTGAATTTTATACTTGGGAGGATAGAATCCACGAGCGTTATGTAGTAAGTGGAAAAGTTCCTCAAATTAAAATAAGATGTAAATGGATATACGTGATAACTAAATAATGAGAAATAAATACACATGTCGTAATTATGAGAATTGAGAATTTACCCATTATTGATATGGTAATATTAGTATAGTTATATGATTGTGTATGCATATACTATCTATGTGTGAAAATCATGCCCACGCTACTTGCTATCCCTGAGGTTTCCGCGCTGGGACACTCTTATCTCGATGGGACCTTTATGGGGGATATTGACTTGTACCCTAGAAGATAGATATCCTTGGTACAGGCTATCGGAATGATAGTTCAGACGGTCCTAAGAGATGCGGGTATGTGATTTCCTCTTACAGACTTGGAATCTATATTTCGCGTCAGTTTGTTTGTGTATAGATATCCTTGGTATAGGCTATCGCAGTGATAGTTCAGACGGTCCTAAGAGACGCAGACATATGCCATCCTCTTAGAGACTTGGAATCCATGCTTCGCCTCAATATTGATTGAGTATTTGTTAATACAATTCGAGAGTGATTCCGAATTTGTATTCCCCTTAATATGAGTGATATGGGGTTTGGATAGTAGAGTATGCCCGCACCATAGTTTTTATTTAGGGTGTTGTTGTGATATATATATATATATATATATATATATATATATATATATATATATATTTTTTATGAGTAGTTAATATATATATGAAATTCTGAAATCTGGAACTTCCTACTGTGATGTGATATGTAGGACATGGTTGATGACTCAATTATAAATACTTGTTTTGAGAAAATATAATATGACACTGGAAAACTTTATTGATTAATAAAGTTAAAATGAGAACTTTGGTTACTAATTGAAATACTCTTTTCAAACAATTGAATCGTTAAATTTTGAATCTTACGAGTAATCTAAGATAAGTTAAACCATTGGAAAAGGATAGCGGGTTATATGATGAGTTAGACCACTGGGAAGGTTAGTGCGATAGGTGTGCACATTAGAAGAGAGGTGAGAATTTCTCAAGAGAGTGTCGCACTAATATGTCGTTGCATTGGCCTGTATCAATTTAAATACTTGCTAAACGTATTTTAAATCGAACACACTATCGGGCTCTGACCCGTTTCTTTTTCTCTTTCTCTCTCTTGTATATATATGTATGTACTACAGGTGCCCAGCCACAGTGGCGTCTTGCTTAGGATCCCTTGGAAGGAACGTGCTGCAGCTTCGGTGGGATTTGCAGGCCACTTGCTTAGACGATTTCACTTACTTGATTCCACTCCTATGATTCTCAGTTATTGGGGCATGTGTCGCCCTTTCCACTATTTATCTGTTCTGTTGGAACATTTGTATTTCAGTTATTTCCAGTACTGTTACTTTGGGATTTATTCAACATGTATGTTTTACATTTAGTTTTAAATGTTGGGATTTTGGATGTTGAATGTTTAAAGTAATTGGATTATGTTCCAGGATAATTGTTGTAAGATTCTTACTTATTGAGAATGTGGTTAATAATTAAATAAATAAGTTTTTCTTTAAAAATACAATTTGGTTAGAAAGGTTAAAAATGGTTTTGACACTTAGCTTAATTAATTAAGGTGTTAATTTGGAAAAGTTTATTTTTATGACAGTGATGCTAAGAATGAACCAACTGTTCACCTTGATTTTAATTTAATAAAGGAGTGATCGCCCGGTATTTAATTAGGCGGGGTGTCACACCTGCCAGGTCTACACAAATCTCCAGGTTGATCGATGCCTATGAGACAAGGCTCTAGGAGAAATGAGAGGTCACTCGCAAGCAAGAAGCTGAGAATGCTTGCCTCAAAATGAGATGGGAGAGGATGGAGAGAGAGCTCCATTGTAGCACCAAGCGACGTCAATACCGCACTCCTATCCCTCAGGCGAGCAAGTCTCGCAGCCGAGGAATGAGCCCTAGACGTTGATCCCAAAGGATGGAGGAACACTTGTCAGATGATGACTTGCTCGAGCAACAGTGATCAGCTCACCGCTGTAGGAGCCCAGCTCGAGGAAACGATGATATACGAAATTTGGTCCGGAGTGAAATGGACCAGCACCCAGCACATCAGGTTGCCAAATCTACCCAAGAGCTAGCCTGGCGAGCACTCAGGACTCAGATGAAATCCCCTTTTTTAAGGTAGATAGAAGAAGAAGCTCCCAAGAAGTTTACAATTCCAAGACTCAAGATCTATGACCGAAAGACTGACCTTATTGATCACGTTAAGCAGTACAGGCAAGCCATGACTCTTTGGATCCACAAGGATGCACTAATGTGCTGGATCTTTCCCTCGAGTTTGCATGATGCGACCTAGAAATAGTTTGAGAGGATCCCTCACCGGTCCATTAGGAGCTTTGAGTCCCTGGCAGAGCTCTTCACGTCTCTCTTCATTACCAGCAGCTCCCATCCAAAGAGGATAGATGCCTTACTAACAATAAAGAAGATGCCTCATGAGAGCCTCCGAGACTACGTAAAAAGGTATTGGGAGTTGTTCAATGATGTCGAGGACTGCTTAGAGAAGGTAGTAGTGGCCTCTTTCGAAATTATCCCACCTAACTCTTGCCTCTTGCACCAATCCCTAACTAAGAAGGAGGCCACAACCATCGATGACCTGATGGCTCGAATCAATAAGTACGCCAAAGTTGAAGATGTGACCCGCCTCAGTTTAGGGGAGAATGGTCGAGCTAAACTCGCTGCCAAGGGAAACGATAAGGCCGGAAACTAGAAGAAAGGAGGTAAGAATGGGGACAAGGGTGGCTCCAATAATGAAGGCAAGAATGATGCTTCGAAAGCATTTCAGGCAGTAAACACTGCCTTTAAGGAACCAATCTACAAAATCCTAGCGAAGATCAAGGACGGGCCATTTATTAAGTGGCCTAGAAAGATGGAAGGAGATCCCTTAAAGAGAAATAACGCGCTAAGATGCGCTTTTCACAAGGAAGGAGGACACAAGACTGAGCACTACAAGACTTTTAAGTCTCACCTAGAAGAGTTGGCCTATACCAGGCACCTAAACGAGTTCGTAGAGAAGAAGGCAGAAAAGGTCGCTGCCAATGGAGACACAACACCCGACAACGTACTCGAGGAAGATGCTGGCCATGAATTTACAGTGATTCATGGAGCATATTATTTAAAGCAGATTCAAGGGAATTCATCTCGAATGGAAGTGAAAAAACTTACAGTTGTAATGCAAGCTTTTCAGATCAATCCAGTGAAGACAATCTCAGGAAAGCGTCGGAGAGCAAATGCCGTCGACTATAGCAAACACATCGTGTTCACAGATGAAGATCTGGTTGGGGTAAGAACCCCACATTATGATGACTTGATCATTACCCTCAGGATAGCCAACTATGACGTGGACAAGTTGCTCATCGACCAGGGAAGCTCATCCGAGGTAATGTATCTCGACCTGTTCAGGAAATTGAAGTTAAGCGTTGAAGGAAGCCACCGTCCCTCTCGTTGGCTTCGTTAGGAAAGTAACTATACCGTTAGGAAAGATTGTGCTGCCAGTAAGGGCAGGAAATGTCTCCAAGATGATCGAGTTGTTGGTAGTCAACATAGACTCACCATACGAAGCTATCCTCGGCAGAGGATGGTTACATGCAATGAAGGTATCCCCCTCGACCTACCATCAGAAACTCAAGTACGTGACTTAGCAAGGAGTAATGGAGATCTACGAGGATCAAGCGATGACAAGAAGGTTCTTCATAGTATCCATCCGCCCAAAACCAGAGAAGAAGGTCGAGAAGGCTAAAAAGCAAGTTGAAGAACATGAAGGTTTGATACCTTCAGAATAGCAGTTAAAGTATGGAAGACCCAGAGTAGAGGAGACCATGCTCCTCCCCTATAAGAGGGTCGTTGAAAACCTGGAAGAAGTCGCAGCCGGTGGTAGCAAAAAATATAGGAGTTTCTTAATCGGGACCTTCCTCACAGATAAGGAAAAGAAATAATTGATGGTGCTATTGAGGAGAAATCTAGATGTTTTCACTTGGGAATCGTACGAGCTGCCTGGAATTGACCCCAGTGTGGTTTGTCATCGGTTGCACGTCGATCCCACCTTCAGGCCTATCGCGCAGAAGGCACAGCGAACTGCGCCTAAGAAGTCCAAGGGTGTAGAAAAGGAAGTAGATAAGCTACTACATGCAGGATCCATACGGGAAGTTTAATTCCCTAAATGTCTGTCCAACCGAGTAGTGGTTGCAAAGAACAATGGCAAATTGAGGGTTTTTATCGACTTCACTGACCTTAACAGGGCATGCGCTAAGGATAGTTTCGCCCTCCCAAAGATCAACCAGTTGGTGGACACCACAGTAGCTCATGAAAGAATGAGCTTCCTGGACGCATACTCGGGGTATCACCAGATTCCTCTGTACGCATCAGACCAAGACAAAACAGCTTTCATCACCACCGTCGGGTTGTACTGTTACAAAGTTATGCCCTTTGGGATAAAAAATGCAGGAGCAACCTACCATCGGCTGGTCACCAAGATGTTTAAAGACCAAATGGGAGATACCATGGAAGTCTACATCGATGATATGCCAGTCAAGAGCTGGTGCAAAGAAGACCACCTCTCAGACCTATCAAGAACCTTCGAAATCCTCAGGAAATACCAAATGAAACTCAACGCGAGCAAATGTTCCTTCGGCATCCAGTCAGGAAAATTTCTCGGGTACTTGGTTAGCGAGAGAGGCATTGAATCCAACCCAAACCAAATCGATGCAATCAACAAGGTACAACCTCCCCGCACAATAAGAGATGTACAGAAGCTCACAGGCATGCTCGCCGCCTTGAATCGGTTCATCTTGAAGTCCTCCAAAAAGTGCCAACCATTTTTCCATCTATTGAAATAAAGCAAAATAATGGAGTGGAACCAAGATTGTTCGAGAGAATTGGAAGAACTCAAAACTTATCTCAGCACACCACCCTTGCTAGTAATACCTCTAGAGAATGATTTCATGTACTTATACCTTTCCGTCTCCAGCCACGCCGTGAGTTCTGCACTGGTATACAAAAAAATAGGAATCCAGAATATAGTCTACTACGCGAGCAAGACCCTATTGGATGCCGAGTAACGGTACCTACCACTGGAAAACTTGCATTTGCACTAGTGGTAACCTCAAGGAAACTGAAGCACTAGTTCGAAGCTCACACTATCATCATCTTTACATCAAACCCCCTTAAAGTAGTCATATGGAAAGAGGATCTATCTGGCAGACTATCCAAGTGGTCAATCGAGCTCGAACGATTTGACATCTAATTTCAACCAAGGAATGCAATCAAGGGGCAGGTCCTCGCTGACTTCATCGCGGAGGTCATAAGCGATCAGCCTTGCGACCAACTTCAACCTATGGATCAGAGGAAAAGTCACTCAACAGGAGGAGTTTAGTGACTGCTTGTTGATGGAGCCTCCAATTCAAAGGGGGAAGGAGTAGGCATTGTGCTCGTTACTCCAGAATATACAATCCTCGAGAAGGGAATCAGGCTTGGATTTTAAGCCTCCAATAATGAGGCGGAATATTAGGCTTTGATAGCAGGCCTGCAGAAGGCACGAGCATTGGGGGCAAAGCATCTTCAGGTGTTCGACGACTCACAATTGGTCTCCAATCAGATAAGTGGGGACTTCAACACAAGAGATGAAAGAATGGCGCCTACCTCGCCTTGGCAAAGAAGTTAATGTCCAACTTTGAGGAAGTCAGTGTCCAAAAGTTTCCTAGAGGACAAAACAGCCATGCTGACGCCTTAGCAACCCTAAGTTCAGCAATTGACTCCGACTTAAAGAGAACAATCCCTATCGACTTCCTCACCCAACCGAGCATGAACCAGAGCGACAAGCTGCCAGACATGGGAAATATTCTCCAGATTAAATCAACACCTAGTTGGATAGACCCCATGAGGGACTATTTGAAGGATGGTACACTACCAGACAATAATAAGGCCTCTCATCAAATAAGAGTTAAAGCTGCCCGTTTTCACTTATCTCCTGAGGGCAAGGTGTATAAGAGATCATTCACTGGCCATTACCTTCAATGTGTTCACCCAAAGGACATCGAGCAAGTTCTATGTGAGATTTATGAAGGAATCTGTGGGAGACATATTGGAGGAAGATCGCTAGCTTTTCGAGCAATGAAGGAAGGCTACTGGTGTCTATACATGTAGAGAGATTTTTGGATATATGCTCACAAGTGTGAAAAATGTCAACTACATGCTCCTATAGTCCACCAACCTGCCAGCGACCTAAGATCACTTACCAGCCCTGGCCTTTCGACCAATGGGGAATGGACATCGTAGGCCCTCTTCCTACCGCTGTCGGCAATCACAAATATCTGTTGGTCGCGACAGACTACTTTACCAAATGGATTGAGCTAGAGACGTTGAAGAATATCAGAGATGCAGATATGGTGAGATTCATATGGAAAAACATAATTACCCGTTTTGAAATCCCCAGAACCATCATCACTGAAAATGAAACGCAGTTCGAGAGCGGCCCCTTCCAAAGTTTCTGCAACGACCACGAAATCAGGCACCATTTCAGCTTTGTGACATACCCTTAGAGCAACGAACAGGCTGAAGTTTCCAACAAAATAGTGATTGATGGACTAAAGAAATAATTAGAGCGATCCAAAGGGGCATGGGTGAGCGAGCTGCCACATATTCTGTGGACTTATCGCACTACCCCACGACGAGCAACTGGGAAAACCCCATTCGCACTAACATATGGAATGGAAGCAATCATCCCTCTAGAAGTTGGCCTACTAACCATGAGATCCACCTTGGTCTACCACGGCTAGAATGATGCAGCATTACTCGTTGAACTTGACCTAGCTGACGAACGCAGAGAACTAGCCCTAGTAAGACTAGCGAGCTATCAGCAACAACTCACAAAATACTATAACAAAAAGGTCAATCCAAGGACATTTCAGATTGGGAACTACGTCCTAAGGAAAGTTCTTGGCAGTGCAGTAAAACCATCAGATGGAAATCTGGGTCCAAACTGGGAGGGACCATTCAAGGTGACAAGAGACGACCTACAAGGAGCCTATCACTTAGAAACGCTGGAGGGCAGAGAGATACCCCGAGCGTGGAATGCAACCAACCTAGAAAAATTCTATTTCTTATTTTTTCATTCATCTTTTATTGCATTTTTGGAATTGGCAAACTAACTTTTTATTGATTGTGATTAATAAAAGATTGTTTGATAGTGACATTCTATGAAGTGTTAATTTTGTATTATGAACTTTATAACATGCACACATTTTCCAAGCGATAGGAACATTACTCAGTATACAAAAGGAGGGAATCACCCTCCTTAGGTTTCCGTTATGAAACACGAACAACCTCTTAGAATTGCCCCTGGTAATATATGAAGCCCTACAGGGGACCCTTACGCAGCTCGGCCAAATCGAATTGGTCACCAAACAATGTTGGGCTCAGAATACCTGATCGGATAGAACATCCAACACCAGGTGTGTCCTCACCATTGCCACACTTAGGCCTAATGGAGTGTGACGACACGACCTAAAAGGTAAAGTGGGGCAGAATGGTATCTCATAAGCATACTGGACTGGGAGGGTACTCACACAACAAAACAACTTTACCCACATCAAATCTAGTCAGCTACGAAGATTTAATGAAGTAAAAGATACACAAGACATGTTTAGTCGGCAAATCACTCAAAACATATATACTTTTTTACTTCATTACATTTACAAAAGGTTACATTGAATTAAATCCTAATGTGGATTAGGCCTCTGAGCAATATAATCAGCCACTTGTGCTCTTCGACCATCGTACGGATGAGGAGCTAATTCTTCCTCAACTTCATTCGCATCTGGCTCCAATAGCTGCCTGGGGATGACATCTATAGGGACCCACTGGTCGTCCCTCTTGAAAGGATTAGTCCTCACCGTTGAAGGAGAGATCTCGTGACGATACCAGAGCACTGAGTTACTGGGGACCTATAGCTCCCCGAGGGCACACAACCATCCCTTAATGAAGGAAAACTTTTCGATCTCCGCCAGTCTCGTCGGAGCATCTGTCCAACCTTGGTCATAACCATCAGCCCACACTCGCCGATGTCCTTTCTTGAACAGATGCCTCAATCGCATGAAATCTATTTGAAGCCCAGCAGCTATCACATAAGCTCAATGAACATCTTCTCAAAGCTCATCCATCTCCCTAGATGGACGCTCGGAACTTGGACCAGCTCGCGAACCAGCCAATGAAGAGGACCTTCGCAAAGCCTGAGGAATGGCTCTCGGTGCTGTACCAGCTCGCGGACCATCCAATGAAGAGGAACCTCATAAAACTTGAGGTACAACGCTCGGCGCATGCTCCTTGAGTCGCTACACCTCTCTCCTTGGAGTCTCATTCTCCTGTTGAAGAACTTCTCCAACTTGATTGATTTCGGAGGCATCCAGAAGTTTATCTCTCAAAGTGTTCACTACTTTTTGGACAGAGGCACCAACTTCTTCCATCTCCTGAAGTCTATCCTTGATTTTGGTGACGAGCTCAGACTGGTCTTTAAAGCTCTTATTTATCGACCCGAGAGACTTGTAAATCCTAATGAAGGCTTGGCAAACTTTATTGCTCGCATTAGGACCAAGTATCCTTCCCAATTAAGAGGTGGCAAGTATATACTCATCTACATCAATCAACTATAAGCCATATAAGCATTAAAGAAGAAGAACCAGTATGCAAAAGGGAAAGTATTTTCATTTCATTCAAATAAAGAGGTCCAAGTACATCGGTAATAAAAAAGAACAAGTACAGGCAAAAATACAAAAGGAATCCTCAGAACAGACTAGTTAGCAACCTCAGTTGCCTATGAGGTCGTTGGTTTCTTTCCCTTATCTACAGCAACAGGAACACCTCCCTCAGATGGAGCAATGGTTGTTCCTTGGGAAGAAGGAGCACCAATAAGAACGGTTTGAGAAGCAGGGACACCACCGTCAATGGCCGGGGCAGGGGCCTCATCCACAACACGCTTCAAGACTAGATCATTCTCGTCAAATAGTGGAGAATCGATGTCCACTCTAGCAGACAAAAAAGATCCTAGTTCCAGCCCTTTTCGAAGTTCGGTCGACTGATATAGCCTATCTGAACCTCAGCATCCTCATACGCAGTAGCCCACCCAACATTGTACGAGCTTTCCTCCACCTTCTTCACCTGTTCTCCTCCACCATAGCTAGCTTGCTCATGCAGACCAAGTCGTAAGACTGTCGTAGCTCATTGAGCTCTTTGACCGCCGCCTCCTTCACCCGATTGGCCTCAGCACGGGCAAAATCAGTAGACTTTTGAGCATCATCGGCAGTCTACAAACTATCCTCCAGCTCGATGCCCTTCCCCTTCAGCTCGGTATTCTGCTTCTCTAAATCAGCATTCCTCTTCACCAGCTTATCGCGGGTACGATAGAGGAAGGTGAACTTAGTCACGAACTGCAAAGGAGAGAAAATGTTAAAATAGGAATTATTAAATAGAATATCACAAGTATAGGAAGCTGAAACAGACTTACCAAGGCTAGCCTCTGACTCACCTGCAGAGTTAACTGGTCGGTCTGACGATTAGCAGGCAAAATTGCTCTCTCGAGCAGCACGGGAGCCAACTGAAGAGAGATGGCAACAGAGGCCCCCTCGGGCAATGCGAACACAGGCACCAAAGCTTGCCCTGTCTTCATACTTATCTCCACTCTCCTTTTTCTCCCTCTCAGCTCTCCTCCTCTCCTCCACCTTCTTCGTCTCTTCCACATTCTTATTCTCCTCTTCCTTTTCTCTCTCTCTCAACTGCTCTTGCTCCCTTCTCTTCTTTTCCTGCTCGATGGCATCAGGCTGAGAACCAGTGGCAACTTCCTCACTACCATACTTTTGTTTCTTCAATCGTCGAGAAAGAAGCACATCATCATCATCTTCTTCCCTAATCAGATTCTTCCTTGGAGGAACCATATCTTTCACTCTGGAACTGCTCGGCTCACTGGAAGACTCTCGAGCTTCTGAAACCTCTTCTGAGCTTAAAGATCCTTCACCACTAGAGCTCTTCTCGTTGGAACCACCTTGAACATTATCCCCGTTATCACCTTCGCTATCCTCACCAGAGCTTCTCTTTTCCTCATCCAATTGGATAGGATCTACAACAACTTATTCTGTGATGTCTATCTCAGGGATGCTATCTACAGGTCATGCAATAAAGCTAGACCCAACGTTCTTGTACTACAAGAGGAAATCCGCTGATCGAGGGTGTTCACCGTTAGCCAAGAGATCCCTGAAATTCCAGGCCTTGACCAACTTAGCAACTCGAACCTCACTGATAGGAGGTTCCAAGTTCTTTGTCCTCGCTGAAAAGAAAGCGAGAAAAATATCAGAGAAATCATACATTAATAAGAAGATCGAAGAGCATAGCAAAAATTAAGCCTACCTATGAACTCCTCTCCATAAAAGGGGACCGTGAACCTGTCAGACCTCGACCCCTCAGT
Source organism: Sambucus nigra (assembly GCA_949130495.1). Lineage (NCBI taxonomy): Eukaryota > Viridiplantae > Streptophyta > Magnoliopsida > Dipsacales > Adoxaceae > Sambucus > Sambucus nigra. The sequence goes on from OX422223.1 coordinate 306,212,001, forward strand.
ATGGGGAGGAAATTACCAATTTATAGCAAGAAAACCCTCCTGTCAGTAATCCTTGTGGGAATCAGCTAGATTTACCACCAATACCCTATCAGGACTCCTGGCCTTGAGGTAAAGAATACCATAACTTGTTCGCAAGAAAGAGTAATAAAATCAAATCTCAGTAAGCCCTAGATTGGTGCCATAGAGCTGATTTATTCTATGGACATCATTAACAATGTTCTATACATTTGGCGAACACTGTGCAGGGACAATATTGAAATAACCAAAGAAGTGCAAAAACAAATTTCTTGGACGAAAAGTAAGACCCCCTTAGGACAGTAAGAGGACGTGAATCTAGTGAGCGTCCTCTATTTCTCTAACATTTTTAGGGACAGGGGCACACTCAATGTCTACCCAATCTGGGATGTTATAATACTTCATAAATTCAGTTATCGACCTATTGCCTATTTTTGCCATTTACAAACCCTAACTACAAATGCGAAGAAATGTCAATAGAAAAATCAAAGAGAAGAGCAAGAGGGACTTACGAAGTGAAAACTTAGCTTGGGACGATGCAAAGTCACAAGCAGAGATGATGAAGAATAGTGAAGTTGGAAGACGAAGACTTGAGAATGAGAAGCACAACAGCGGGATCTTAGAGAAGGTTAGAAAGTATGAAGAAACTTGAAACGATAACAAATAAACACTACTCTGAGGGATTTTTAAACGTTTCCAATCATAGCACATGGGAAACAAAGCGAGCTGCCACCTAAGTCAGTTTAGAAGAGGCGCTCCTATCTTGGAGAGTGTTGCACAATTTACAAGATACTCATTATGACAAATCATTTAAAATTATTGAGCCCAAATTGTGACCCAATAATTTTAGGGGCAATTGTGGGTACCTCGATTTGTCACCACGGGCCCAGACGAGTAGCCCAGTAAATTACGGCCCAAAGTCTGGGAGCCCCCCATCTCAAATCATTCAATTACGACTTAGTCAAATCCTAAAATCTCGTAAGGAGATATTCTAGGAATTGTGGATTGGCGTGGGGGAGTCCAACACCCCCACTCCCCGGAAACAAACCTGTATATAACAAACCCTAAGCCTGGGGTAAAAGGCACTCATTATTTTTCCTGTAAAACACTCCTCGAAGTAAAGAGAAATAATATTGAGAGCACTACCGTGGACGTACGCATTCTTGCTGAACCACGTAAATACTGTGTCGTGTTATTGTCGTTCTTTACATTCTTTATTTGCTTTGGTGATTGCCTTTTCTTATTGATTTGTGTTGAATATCATTGTCACCACAAGGATAATATGAAATGACTACAAGTATAATATCTTCACATGTAATCTTAGCCTGTATTTGGCGTTTGATTAAACTGAATGAATACCTACTTATGAGTCTCAAAATTTACAAGTCAAGCATTCAAATATGCATGTATGCAACGAATAAATCTAGTATCCGCACATATGAATTGTAGCATGTGTTTGGCATTTAATTCAACTTAATAGGAGTACTAGCCTTAGAATAAACAATAATTATGATTTTCAACCACATGAATCGTTGGCGTGTGTTTGGCACGAGACTCATTAAAACAAGAATATCAAAATATTCAACAATATGAATCATTGGCCTGTGTTTGGCACGAGACTCATCAAAATATGAATATTAACAATAACGTAAGTCTAATATCCTACCATATGAAATATGTTGGCCTGTGTTTGACATGAATATTCAACTAAAAAATGATCATTAGAGCAAAGTTTTATCACAGTTCAAGATAAAACATACATGAAATATGAGAAAACTTAAATTTTTCAAAAAAAAAAGTTAGCATCATGGAACTGTAGAAAATTACTCCAAAATCTAAAATATTTGACGAAATTCAAAATATTTTTTTCTTCTGGAATTCATAAACATTATTTATGTAAAATTAGTGCCCCAAAAAAATATTATACTCAAAACTTAATGTATAATTAATGGTCCAAATATATATCCATACGCAATAATCTAATATTTACAATTTTAGATTAAAACACTTTCATGTCTTCCCCATCCAACATCATATAAATATTGTTGTCAAAACATCAATTCATAATTACATTAGGATCTTTGGGCTACCAATTATATATTATGCACAATAACCTAATATATCGAAATTTTATTATCAAACACATAATCATACATCTAATATTCAAAATTTTATATTGAACCCTTTCATCAATACCAATAATACATAACATGAATATTATAACAACCATGAACATAAAAAACATCCCCCATGGTGCAAAAAATACATAATATTTGGAAAAATCATAATTTTTGCCAAAAATAGAAAATTTAAGTTAGCACAATAGGGATGTAGACAATTACTCCAAGATCTCAAAACAATTTGCGGAATTCAAAAATCAATTTTCTGGAGTGAGATATTGACGTCAACATTATTACCAAAAACGGAAAAAACGTAATTTTAAGGGTCTAAACGAGATCAAAACGCAAAAGTAAGGTGGTGCGTATTATATACAATGGGTTTTGTTTATTTTGACTTTTGCAGTCGACCATGTGAGTTTCGTAAAATTACGAGCAAGTTTTGACCTTTCATTCTAACCAGTGAGTATTGGCGACAGAAGAAAAACGTCACAAAAAGTCTCAGACATACTTTAAGAGAAGATTTAATGACAGAAATAAGACGTCACAGAAGGTATCAGGATCAAAAGCAACTTAATGACATAAATAAAAATATCGCAGAAAGTCTTAGGCACATATTTCATTATAGACGAACATCAATAACGAAAATCACGAGATCTTAAACTTTAGCTCTGATACCAAATGTAAAATCATTCTTAAGAACCCCCTAATATCAATCACGAACACATTAATATGATTAAACTTTAACATACAATTGTTCTTAATAAAAGGATCTTAGATCTTCATGTTTTCACAAAATACTTCTAAACAATATAAAATGAGACTTACCTTGATCCAATGCATTGATCAATCTTGTTGTAGAAATCTCTTTTGATCATCTTGATTAATTGCTCCATCAATCTCATTTTTAGAAAAATTGCACTCAAATGGAACCTCGGGATTTCTATCCCACCTCAAAAATAGTGTGTTATGAGATAACCCCAGATAGTGTAGGGCTCCTCTATTTATAAGGGGAAGAGGGCCGGAATCCTAGTCATGGTGGGACTCTATTTCAAGTCTGTCACTAACCATCATGTGACTAATGGATAAGATTGACTCAATCTTCTAATATTCGTATTTATCACGTTCCTAATTAATTATCTGATATTTATCAAGACCAAATAATTGGAAAATTCATAAATTAGAAATTTAATATAATTAAAACTAAATAGTTAATTTCGATACTGAATATTAATTTCCAACACTTCGGTCCCCGGCGGCTCATAAGTTGTTTTGGGACATTTGTGGGAATGTTTTTCATTTTCAATTGTGGATTGGCACAATTGAAAATATTTTTGATATCTCATCTTTCTATTCACGCCATATCAGCGAAATCTTCGGGGGTGAGCTGTTGGTGTGGTAGGGTTTGAGAAAGTGGAGAAGACGCAAACATGGTTATTGATTGACGTTGATGGGATATTTATTTATAAGGGTAGAGGGAGGATGAGCAAGAGAGGAAACGTCGTAGAGGGAGGGGAAAGGATAAATGGTAGAGGGAGGAAGAGGAAAGGATGACGAAATTTGGAAAGTAGACGACGGATAGGGAGAAATGATATTCTCTAAAGGTTGTAGAAATTACTCATCTTATTATGGGAGCTTTTCTATAAACCCATTATAACTTTCAAGAGACCCCAATGACTAGTTTTGAATTCTTAAAATAAAAATATCACGAAGACTTTATTAGCCCTTTTAACAGCCCTAATAATAACTGGACCAATAATTTTCAAATGGTTGTTTCTCTCTCTTCTACACCTTTTGCTCTCTGATTGCAAGAATTTGCTCGTTATTAATGATGGCTGTATATGGTTTTATTTGATCTTGTATATAGTATATCTTCACATTTGTTAATAAATGACTAAGCATATAGCCTCACACTCAATTGTCATCGTTGTTGTAAATGAATCCCTAAGGCATGCCCATTGGTTTTATGAATGTGTGAAAGGAAAAAAAATAGGATTTGACTATTTTGAAGAAGTAAGGTTGTGTTTTGAAAGTGAGTTTTTTCAAGGGACATATAGCAAATAGTCCCTCAAACTTTTTTTAATACTCATTTAGTCTAAGTCTTTTTATTTTGCCTCAAAAAGTCCTTTGCCACATATTTTGGAAAGGGAGTGCAACTGGCGCGGACCTCTAAAAATAAGAGAATATTGAATGCTTGAGGGACTAAATGGGTTAAACTAAAAATATTTGTCCTTTTAAAAAAAATATATTTATAGTAGGGACTATTAAATAATTGACCCTTTTTTCAAAAGATGACTTTTGTTTTATATTCAAGAAACCCCGTCATTTGCGTGTGTAAATGGATTTACGCCCATCCAAGTGGGTTTAAACAAAATTGGGGCTATAAATAGAAAAATTGGATTTATATAAGAACACCTCTTATTATTCATGTTGCTTACGTGGATAGCTCATTTGATAAGGGGCCCTAAATGCTTGTAAAGTAATTTATAGTAGTATAGAGCTACATTAAAAATTTCACTTTTTAGGTTCATTTGTAATCATCTTCCCCCCTCCCCCCCCCCCCCCCCCCATATATATATATATATATATATATATATATATATATATATATATCAATCATATATTTTAGTACCTATACATATTCCGTACATTTCATATATGCATATATTTCATATACTTAATATATTCCATGGATTTATATATTTTGTACATTTATATACTTCACATATTTTAGTATATATGTATATTTCGTATATTGTATGTATTTCATATATGTATATATTTTTTATACCTATATATTTATATTTAATATATTTCGTATATTTTCATATATTAAATCTTATTTTAATATTTTATAGATTGCATATATTGGGTATATTTTTTTAAATATTTCATATATTTGTTTGTATATTTCATACATATATATATATATATATATATATATATATATATATATATATATATATATATATATATATATATATATATATATATATATATATATATATATATATATATATATATATATATAAGAGGAGGGTGTTTTACTGTTCCAAAATATCAAGGGTTGACATTGATTTTTTTGAGACGATCTAAGTGTCTCGGATTATGCCATGTCACCATTTGTTCATTGTGACATGGCGAATGAGAGAAAACATAACTCCCTTACAAACCCTATCCAGTTTTTCAATTCCCCCACATCACAAATCCCCCTTCTAAACCCTTACGGTCTCACCCGCCTCTGCCCTCGACTACAACCCTACGCCCGCCTTTGTCTGACTCTGCCCACCTCCGGCCCCAGCCTCCATAAAAAAATCCCTACAGCCTTTGTCGTCTCCTTGGGTTTAATGGGGATACTTTTCTCTCGAATGGTGGTTTTGCCTCTTTGACTCGGTTGATTGTTCACCCCCTTATCTTATATCTCTCTTTATTTTGCAGATCTATAAGTTTTGCAGATCTACAAGGTCTTGCTCACCATCCTCTCAGCCACGATCTAAAAGTTTTTGGCCCATAGGTAATCTCCCTTTTTTCTATTCATTTCTTAGACATTTGCAATGTTTTTAACGAATTTTTTGTTTAAGTATTTTTTAAAGATCTAATTAGTTTTTTTGCAAATCTAAATAGCTATTTTTGAATATTTTTTTGCAGATCTAATTTGTTTTTGTTGGAACTTTGCGTTTTTTTTGTTAATCAACGTTTTTGTTAATCTAATTTTTGTTTTTGTTTGGTGTTTATATTTTTTTCAGATTGAAACCTAATCAGGTGTACATTTTCTCCCTGCTTGGAACTTTGTATTTTTTTTGTCCAAATTGATTTGTGTGATATTCAAATTGATTTTTATGATTATCAAATTGATTTTAGTGAGGGTCTCCATTATCATGTTGATTTGGGTTTTCATATCTGATTACAAAGACCGATGTTTTTTAAGGTTTGTGACTCATACATTTTTATACTAACATTTGAATTTGGGTTGTTCTCATACTTATGTTAGTTTACATATGTTTTATTTTACATTTACCAAAACATTTAAATTAATTGTATTTCAAACACTACTCCCAATCAACAAATTAAATAATTCGCATTAATTTTATGTATTTGTCTTTCCTCTTTTTTTCATCATTTATGCCAATTTATTTTTTCCATTTGGTAGGTTATATACACTCTAAGTGAGTACTCTTAACACTCCAAAAATTATCATCAAAAGTTAAAAATAATAGAAAAATTCAATATTTTTGAGATATAATTTGACTGACTCGGGGATGGATTGAGCAGGTCTAAATTGGATCAAGCATTTCGGGATCGAGCAGGTCTGAATTGGTTTTTCTATTTTGTTTTATTTACAGATTGAGCATTTCTATTTCTGGATCGAGGAGGTCAGGAATTCCTTCCACTTCTATCTATGTCTTGGCTCAAGACTTGAGCACTAAGAGGCTTCAGTGAGATGGTTTGAGTGAGATTTATTCACGTTCTTACATTCGTTGTTTATTTTCTTTCGACTTTTTAATATACACTTTTCATTATATGGAAATGTTATTCATATTCTAATGTTAAGCAGAGGATTAGTTTGTGAACTTTTTCTTTTGTTTATATAACCTTTCAATGGATCTTTTCTATTTTGTTTTAAGGGGTTTTAAATGGAATTCAAGGCACGTAGACATTCCCATGTACATGCTTTGATTAATTGGAATAGAATAGGTATTACAATAGGTGTATCTGTACAAGCTTGCTCTTTTTTGAAAAATGATGACACCCACTCTAAATAATTTTAGGGATACTTTTTGTGAGGTTTTGTATACTTTGTGTCAACAAGTATGACTAAAGGTGTAGGTCAAGTAGGAAAAGATTTATGTGGATATAAAATAATTTTTTTATGACAGTATGGCAACTAACATGTCTACTAAGTCTTTATTTATTTACGGATCTGCGGTGTTTTTTTTCCTCCAAAAATATGGAAGATATGAGCGCATTTGGATGCGTTAGGCTGCTATTACAAAATCCAAGCTAGTGTTTATATTGCATTGGAGTCTCATTTGCTTTCATGAGAATCTGTCAAATCTGAGGTGTGTTTATACTCCCATTTTCCAATATTTCTTAGTTTAGTTTTTATCAAACTCCCCCACCATTCCAATTTTTACTTTGTATTTTTTACTTAATCCCCCCCCCCCCCCCCCCCTCCAACATTTATGTTATTCCCCATTTTTTGAAAATTTGAGATACATTTCTAATGTAAAGTACTACATAACTCTTAATGTAAGGGATAAGTTACAGATCATCTTTATATTTTATTTTCAATCTCACATGATTCAATATTTTTTTGAAATGCTTAATCCTCTTATTGCACTTCATTAGCATTGACGTATCTCTTTGGATTTTATGTAGAAGACTTTACTAATTATAAAGGATTTTTGAACGTGGTGTTAGGACCACAGATTTTGCTTAGCCACTGCTAGCAAAATTTATGAGATGTTAGATGTAAAACATATATTTGGATTTAGATGCTTGAAATTTTGGTTTATTTGAAGTTTGTCTTGATTTTATTCTATGTAATTGAGTATATTCGGATTATATTGCTTATACGAGGTCCAAAATGGATTATTTGTTTTGTTGGATTAATTTTTTATTTCTTAAACAGGTTGGATAGTCCAATAAACAAATGGAACTCTTGTAACAACCCGTGACTTTGGAGACTGAGAAACTAAATTTTTGGGGAAAATAAAATTTAATCAAATTGGAGAATTTTAAAATTTGGAAATTGAGGCCCAAAAATAGAGAACATTTTAAAGTATTCCGGATGACGATTTTGTGGGTACCATCGATCCCTAAAGGGTCAAGATAGTCAAAATGACTGTCATTGGGTTTTATTTCAGTTCCGGATTATTTTTAAGTCAGTTTGACTCGAATTGGAGTAAACGAGTCATTCAAAGTGTGTATTAACATTTAAAACTGGGTTTATTATTTTAAGGGATTTAAAGGCTTACGGATCAAGCCTTCTCAATTAGAGAAAGAGAGAAAGAGAAAGTAAGAAGGAAAGAAGAGGAAAGGAAGAGAGAGAGGAAGAAAAGCTTGGAGATTTCCGGCCCAATCGCGACATCGAGGACGATCCAACCTCTACAAATCTGAGGCAAGTGTTTAATCTTGCTAAATAGCTATGTGTGTATTTCATCTCATAATTTGTGAGTTAAAGAAATGGATTTTTGGGTATAAATATCAAAACCTAGATTTTTGGGTTTAATCTTGAAATCAATGTTTAAATTTGGGTTTAATGGTGTAGAAATGGTTGGGATCAACTTTGGGTTGATTTATTGGCTTAGAATAATGTTGTAATAAAGATTTGGAGGTTAGAATAGAAATTTTAAGGTTTAAAATTCGTGGGTTTTGATGAAGAAGAAGAAGAACCCTTCAAAATTCTGCAGACCCGAATCGATTCGCCCCTCAAGTGAATCGATTCGGCCTAGTCAAAAGTGGCAGGTCTGCATGACCGAATCGATTCGGACCCAAGGCGAATCGATTCGGTTTCAGACAGAGTCCCAGGTCCTTTGGATCTAATCGATTCGCAGTTGGAGCGAATCGATTCTCCCTTGAGACCGAATCGATTCGGGCCAGGCCGAATCGATTCGAAAATAGGGTTGTTTTAGGGGATTTTCCTAGGATGATTTCTAACCCGTTTTAGTTGGGTTTATTGACTTGGGGTGTTCTCTTATGAAGTAAGAGATATCTTTTGGAGACTTATAGGGGGTCTCTCACTTAGTATGATAGTGGGTACTTCTTGGAATAGTTGGAGAAGAATATATCCATGCATATATTGTAGTTGTGTATAGAAGTGAGGGGGAGACCTCCTTGGGGTTGAGAATCCTAATTAAAAATCCAAATTAAGTATAGATACGATGGGAGGTTAAGAACTCCCAGATAGAGAGTTTCGAGGATAAGTTGTGAAATTCTAGGCCGACATTTATATTGAATCCTTATAGGGATAGGTTCTCATTAAGGCACAATTTTGGGACCAATGAGAGAGAGTAGTCGCATTATCCTTAGAAATGATAAATTTAAGGGGGTAAATCAGAGGTGTTAGACTAGGGAAATCATGAGAGTAAATAAACTGTAGTCCGAATTGGGGACGATTTGATCGTACTATCAACTAGAATAATTGGTAGCATAAATTCTAGCCAAGATAATTATTATATAATCGTGTGGAAACAATTATTGGGATTCCAACACTTGAAGTGAAGTTGGTATAAGTTGAGGTTTATATACTATTAATCATGTATATGTCAATGCTCAAATAATGTTAAAGATAATTATGTACTTACGGATATAGATGAAACGTGTAGTGATGGTTTCCTACACTAAACTTTGGGTGACAACTCTAATGTTGGATATACACGTGTATTTTAGGAGACTATTCATCATAGGAAAAATGATTGAATATGTTTCAAGTGAGGGATTGTATTCACATATCGAGGCAAATGAAATGAATTGTGGTGACGACTTGTATATTGAGGATTATGGATACTTATAGCCGAATATATATATATCTTATTCATATGAACGATAATTAGTTTGTATATATAGATATATGGATATGTGAATATATTTAAATATATATCTGTATGGATATGAATATGGATATATATATATGTCGTGGATATATATGTTGTGAATATCTAAACCTTAGGTGATGGTTTATTTATATGATTGGATCATATGGATGTATATATATTGCGCATGTGAATGATATATATACTTATGTGGTTAAACATACCCCGCTCATGCTATCATTGGGAAGTTTCCGCGTAGAGGGTGAGCATCCTGGCTAGAAAAGTAGGGTGTGGATATTCCCCAGGTCATAGTCGTCCCGTGTGTTATTATGTGATTTATATATTTGGGATGAGACGTGGTGGGTATGTTTCATCTCATTGCCGGTTAGGAGCCATGACCGCTTCCCGGGACGTCGTGTGCGTGAGTTTACCACGAGATGGGTGTCGTTTAGTCCCACCATGGTGGCCCCAGTTTTTCTACCTGAGCCGAGCACTAGGAAGATGATAGCATAGTGCAGATTTTATCGGCGAAATATATAGCCGAGTATATTATGTCGATGGCCATTGTACATCATATGTGGTATGTACACTTGGCCATGGGAATGGATGAGTATATATATATATATATGGTTAGAATAAAATACCTATATATATATTTATATATATCCTATAGATGAAAGGAGATGAACTTTTATGGAGTACATCTTGGATGATTTTGGTGTACTAGATAATTTGGGGACTGATGTATCGCTTTTAAGGAATATTTCGGTTACATCATCCCAAGGATATTATTGGAGATTGTAGTTGTTTTCATATTGTACTCTAAAATTTAGTAGTAGTAGTAGTAGTAGTAGTAGTAGTAGTAGTAGTAGTAGTAGTAGTAGTAGTAGTAGTAGTAGTAGTAGTAGTAGTAGTATATGGTATGTATGGCATCATGGATCTCTAGGATCGACATTGTCAAGGAGTAGTGTAACGGGGTGGTTCCTTGTTTGGATTTCGCTTTACGAGACACCCCACGCACGAAACGTAGTGCATTGTTGAGATTAGAGAGAAGTTCTGTCAATATTTATGTGTGGCATAATGGATCTCCAGGATCGACGTTGACAAGCAGTAGTATAACGGGGTGGTTCCTTGTTTGTATTTTGATTTGCGAGACACCCCACGCACGAAACGCAGCGCAGCGTTGAAATTGGTGAAAAGTTTTGTCAATAATAATTTTGTATCCATGTTAATTCGAAATTAAATCGTATGTTTCAACCCAAATATAAATGGGTAATGTATTAAGAATTATAATTAAATAAATTATAAACCGTAATCCATTAAACCTATTATGGCATAATTTCTTGTAAACATAATCGAGTAGGATTAGAAAAAGGGGTGGATTCTTGGGTTAACATAGGAAGGCAAATCTCGTGGGTATAGGTGGGGCCTATGATAAGTTAGGTTATCCTTATAAATGGGGGTAATTTAACTAAAATTTGAAGACACGAATAGGTACGCGCCGTTAGATGAGGGGTGAGTTGGGGTTCCACGAGAGTGCGATTCCACTTTAATTATGAAATAAGTGCACCGATGTTTATTATGCACGGTTAACACACTTGCTAAATATTTTTCACACTCGGGCTCTAACCCATTTACTTTTATCTCCTTCTTGTATATATATATATATATATTACTACAGGTATCCTACCGCAGGGATGCCGGATGACTTTCTCTCCAGAGTCTTGGGAGCCATGACAAGTGCGGACTGTTGCGGAATGTAGAATGTGGTCGCTTCCTACTTCTTTAAAAATCTAGGTAGGATTCATGTTGTATATCGGGTTTGTACCCAAGGGATATTTATAATCATATTTATATTTATTCCATTTCAGTCATTGTATTTGCTGTGACTCGACAGCTTATTCGGGTTTACTTCCTTGTAGTTTATTCAGTTGTAGTATTTATTTCATTTTATTCTAGCATTTCATTTCTTATAGTTCTTTCCTGCATCTTTCTTTCCTTTATTCATAGTGTTGGGTTTTGTTATGTTGCATGTTTTAATTTATTGTAACATCTCGCTTATATGATATCGAGTAGTTAGTCCTATATTATATAGTACCGGCAGTTGATGTTGAGACTGAGCCATATGAGACTCCTGAGTTAATGTAGTATAGGGCTGGCCACCCGTTATTATCTTAAGCGGGGTGTTACAGATGGTATCAGAGCATCAGGTTCTAGAGTCCTTAGGATCTGTGCGAGTTTTTTGCGTTCTTCTGTTAACGTTCTTGATATAAAGCCCTACTATTAGGACTGTTGTGTTCACTGCGCTTATCTTCTTCTGTGAAGTGTATTCACTTGAACGACGTTCTGATAATAGTTGCTCTCGTTTCAGACGTGACATAGATTATGTCGTCTAGGATAGGACCGGATTAGAGAACTCTAGCAGTGGTTCAGGGTAACATATAGGTGGTTGAGTAAGAAGGGAAATTACTTGAATGGAGAATCTTGGACTTAATAAGGTAAGTCTGAGGAGAGGCATCTAGTGTAGTCCTTGGGAGATTCAGATGGGGAAACCTGTCAACCTTTGTTAGGAAACCTGGTGTTGGTGACTCTTTCCGACGTGAGGTACGTGAAGTTGTCCCAATATCGGGAGTATTGCCTTCTAGGAAGAGGGAGTAAGAAATTGGAGACTCGATTTCGTTAAGTAGGAATGAGGGAATTTTCGGTAGTCGCAATCGTGTTTTGTCCATCAAAATGGTTTGGAAGAATTTTGGGGAAGATGTTTCTCTTGTGGAGAAATAGGTTTAGGAGTAATGATTATCCTGGAAGAGGTAGAGGGTCTTGAATTGAGATCCTTAGATGAGGTGAAACCATTAGATTATGGAAGTACAAGGTAGAATACCATTCTTTGGGTTTATGTCATGCTTTGTGCGATATTGGGAACGTCGAGAGTTATAATATTGAATTCCGGAGGTGCGAAATGTCATGGTTTGTGTAATAGTTGCTATAAGACTATTGTCTTATAAATAGGTTAGGGCGTGTAATTGTAGCGTTCCAAAGAGGGACAAACTTATATTGTGGAAAGGTGTTGATGTGATGTAGATTTTTTTTTTTATAACTTAGAGGTTCAAAGTTTGTTAGATTTATTTTGAACGAAGAACTTAGCCCATAGTTGTGCTGGTCTTAAGGACTAGGTATTGGTTAAAGTATTGTATTTGTTGAGACCTTGTATTTTAAACATGAGGTATTTATTTGGCGTGTCGAAAGACGCGGGATTTATTTATATATCATATTGTTACATAGGCCTTCGGGAAATATCTAAAATATGGATTTTTTTATAAAACCTTAACCCTGATTCAACTAATCCCAATCCCCGACCTAGCTACACAGTAGTGTATTGGGAGGGTTCCTTGTTTGGATTTCGCTTGCGAGACCTCCCCCGCACGAAGGTGGCTAGTGTCAGGAATTGAGGAGAGTTCAACCATTGGGAATCTTCAAACTTATATATATTTAATAGGTTGCTATAAATTATATTGCTGAGAGTGATATTACGATTTGAGGCTAATGGAGCCTGATTATAATTCTACGAGTGGAAGCTCGGGTACGGGGTGTATGGGCGCCCTAAGTAATAGTTGTTTTAAAATCTATATGGTTCTACGTGAGAACTAGTAAGGATCAGTATAGTGATCCTAAGGGTTGATGTAAGGACTAGAAGAGATTGAGGTTCTAGGCACATCTTAAATTTTGCGGACGAAATTTTTGTAAAGGGGGAAGTATGTAACAACCCGTGACTTTGGAGACTGAGAAATTAAATTTTTGGGGAAAATAAAATTTAATCAAATTGGAGAATTTTAAAATTTGGAAATTGAGGCCCAAAAATAGAGAACGTTTTAAAGTATTCCGGATGACGATTTTGTGGGTACCATCGATCCCTAAAGGGTCAAGATAGTCAAAATGACTGTCATTGGGTTTTATTTCGGTTCCGGATTATTTTTAAGTCAGTTTAACTCGAATTGGAGTAAACGAGTCATTTAAAGTATTTATTAACATTTAAAACTGGGTTTATTGTTTTAAGGGATTTAAAGGCTTACGGATCAAGCCTTCTCAATTAGAGAAAGAGAGAAAGAGAAAGGAAGAAGGAAAGAAGAGGAAAGGAAGAGAGAGAGGAAGAAAAACTTGGAGATTTTCGGCCCACACGCGACATCGAGGACAATGCAACCTCTACAAATCTGAGGCAAGTGTTTAATCTTACTAAATAGCTATGTGTGTATTTCATCTCATAATTTGTGGGTTAAAGAAAAGGATTTTTGGGTATAAATATCAAAACCTAGATTTTTGGGTTTAATCTTGAAATCAATGTTTAAATTTGGGTTTAATGGTGCAGAAATGGTTGGGATCAACTTTGGGTTGATTTATTAGCTTAGAATCATGTTGTAATAAAGATTTGGAGGTTAGAATAGAAATTTTAGGGTTTAAATTCGTGGGTTTTGATGAAGAAGAAGAACCCTTCAAAATTCTGCAGACCCGAATCGATTCGCCCCTCAAGTGAATCGATTCGGCCTAGTCAAAAGTGGCAGGTCTGCATGACCGAATCGATTCGGACCCAAGGCGAATCGATTCGGTTTGAGACAGAGTCCCAGGTCCTTTGGACCGAATCGATTCGCCCTTGAGACCGAATCGATTCGGGCCAGGCCGAATCGATTCGGAAACATGGTTGTTTTAGGGGATTTTCCTAGGATGATTTCTAACCCGTTTTAGTTGGGTTTATTGACTTGGGGTCTTATCTTATGAAGTAAGTGATATCTGTTGGAGACTTATAGGGGGTCTCTCACTTAGTATGATAGTGGGGACTTCTTGGAATAGTTGGAGAATAATATATCCATGTATATATTGGAGTTGTGTATTGAGGTGGTGGGGAGACCTCCTTAGGGTTGAGAATCCTAATTAAAAATCCAAAGTAAGTATAGATACGATGGGAGGTTAAGAACTCCTAGATAGAGAGTTGCGAGGATAAGTTGTGAAATTCTAGGCCGACATTTATATTGAATCCTTATAGGGATAAGTTCTCATTAAGACACACTTTGGGAACCAATGAGAGAGAGTAGTCGCATTATCCTTAGAAATGGTAAATTTAAGGGGGTAAATCAGAGGTGTTAGACTAGGGAAATCATGAGAGTAAATGAACCGTAGTCCGAATTGGGGAAGATTGGATCGTACTATCAACTAGAATAATTGGTAGCATAAATTCTAGCCAAGATAGTTATTATATAATCGTGTGCAAACAATTATTGGGATTCCAACACTTGAAGTGAAGTTGGGATAAGTTGAGGTTTATATACTATTAATCATGTATATGCCAATGGTCAAATAGTGTTAAAGATAATTATGTACTTACAGATATAGATGAAATGTGTAGTGATGGTTTTCTACACTAAACTTTGGGTGATAACTCTAATGTTGGATATACACGTGTATTTTGGGAGACTATTTATCATAGGAAACATGATTGAATATGTTTCAAGTGAGGGATTGTATTCACATATCAAGGCAAATGAAATGAATTGTGGTGACGGCTTGTATATTGAGGATTATGGATACTTATAGCCGAATATATATATATATATATATATATATATATATGTTGTGGATATACATGTTGTGAATATCTAAACCTTAGGTGATGGTTTATTTATATGATTGGATCATATAGATGTATATATATTGTGCATGTGAATGATATATATACTTATGTGGTTAAGCATACCCCGCTCATGCTATCATTGGGAAGTTTCCGCGTAGAGGTTGATCATCCTGGCTAGAAAAGCAGGGTGTGGATATTCCCCAGGTCATTGTCGTCCCGTGTGTTATTTTGTGATTAATATTTTTGGGATGAGACGTGGTGGGTATGTTTCGTCTCTTTGTCGGTTAGGAGCTATGACAGCTTCCCAGGACGTCGTGTGCGTGAGTTTACCACGAGATGGGTGTCGTTTAGTCCCACCATGGTGGCCCCAGTTTTGCTACGTGAGCCGAGCACTAGGAAGATGATAGCATGTTGCAGATTTTATCGGCGATATATATATAGCCGGGTATATTATGTGGATGGCCATTGTACATCATATGTGGTATATACACTTGTCCATAGGAATGGATGAATGTGTATATATATATATGGTTAGAATAAAATACCTATATATATATATTTATATATATCCTATAGATGAAAGGATATGGACTTTTATGGAGTACATCTTGGATGATTATGGTGTACTAGATAATTGGGGCATTGATGTATCGCGTTTAACGAATATTTCGGTTACAACATCCCAAGGATATTATTGGAGATTGTAGTTGTTTTCATATTGTAGTCTAAAATTTAATTGTAGCAGTAGTAGTAGTAGTAGTAGTAGTAGTAGTAGTAGTAGTAGTAGTAGTAGTAGTAGTAGTAGTATATGGTATGTATGGCATCATGGATCTCTAGGATCGACATTGTCAAGGACTAGTGTAACGGGGTGGTTCCTTGTTTGGATTTCGCTTTGCAAGATACCCCATGCACGAAACATAGTGCATTGTTGAGATTAGAGAGAAGTTCTGTCAATATTTATGTGTGGCATAATGGATCTCCAGGATCGACTTTGACAAGGATTAGTATAACGGGGTGGTTCCTTGTTTGGATTTCGCTTTGCGAGACACCCCACGCACGAAACGCAACACAGCGTTGAAATTGGAGAAAAGTTGTCAATAATAATTTTGTATGCTTGTTAATTCGAAATTAAATCATATGTTTAAATCCAAATATAAATGGGTAATGTATTAAGAATTATAATTAAATAAATTATAAACCGGAATCCATTAAACCTATTATGGCATAATTGCTTGTAAACAAAATCGAGCAGGATTAGAAAAAGGGGTGGATTCTTGGGTTAAGATAGGAAGGCAAATCTCGTGGGTATAGGTGGGGCCTATGATAAGTTAGGTTATCCTTATAAATGGGGGTAATTTAACTAAAATTTGAAGATGCGAATAGGTGCGCGCCGTTAGATGAGGGGTGAGTTGGGGTTCCACGAGAGTGCGATTCCACTTTAATTATGAAATAAGTGCACCGATGTTTATTATGCACGGTTAACACACTTGCTAAATATTTTTCACACACGGGCACTGACCCATTTACTTTTCTCTCCTGCTTGTATATATATATATATATATATATATATATATATATATATATATATATATATATATATATTACTACAGGTATCCTACCGCAGGGATGCCGGATGACTTTCTCTCCAGAGTTTTGGGAGCCGTGACAGGTGCGGACTGTTGCGGGATGTAGAATGTGGTCGCTTCCAACTTATTTAAAAATCTAGGTAGGATTCATATTGTATATCGGGTTTGTACCCAAGGGATATTTATATACATATTTATATTTATTCCATTTCAGTCATTGTATTTGATGTGACCCGACAACTTATTCGGGTTTACTTCCTTGTAGTATATTCAGTTGTAGTATTTATTTCTTTTTATTCTAGCATTTCATTTCTTATAGTTCTTTCCTGCATCTTTCTTTCCTTTATTCATAGTGTTGGGTTGTGTTATGTTGCATGTTTTAATTTATTTTAACATCTCGCTTATATGATATCGGGTAGTTAGTCCTATATTATATAGTACCGGTAGTTGATGTTGAGACTGAGCCATCTGAGACTCCTGAGTTAATGTAGTATAGGGCTGGCCACACGTTATTATCTTAAGCGGGGTGTTACAACTCTGCCCTTTTTAAAAAAAAAATTGTTTACACATTTGTATTGTGAAAGAAATTTGATGACTTAAATTTAAACAATTCAATACTTTGAAAATCTACATTTATAATATATAAAATATTTATTATTTATGTTATATAGGACCTTATACTTTTTAAAATTATATGTGTGTCATTATTGGAAATTTTCATCGTTTTGGGATTACGTACTTTCGAATCTTTCGTCGTTTTGCAATTATGTACTTTCAAAATTTTCATTGTTTCGCGATTATTTATTTTGAACTTTTCGTCGTGCCTTCAGGCACGAACATTTCACTAGTATATATATATGATAGCATATGGGGTATATTTTTATGTGTTGCATGCATGATATTTTTGACATTTCATGCCCATGCATGAAATGTCATGTTAAAAGTTATTTTTTTTAAGGGAAAATAGGGGATTTTTGCTTTATTTTTAGTCTTTTGTTTTTTTTTAATAAAAGGAAGGGTGGGGTGGGGGTAGCCAGGGAGGTGCGGGGTAATATATATATATATATATATATATATATATATTTATATATTTTACCCTGAGCAAATGTTTTTTTTGGCCTGGGGGCAAATTTATCACTGTGCCCTAGGCACGGGCATTCGCTAGTATATATATTCTGTAAAATATATATTCCGTAAACAAATTTTCCACATTATTTCTATTTTTCAGCTTTTGTGTTTGATAAAAAAATATTAAAAATTGATGATTTTGAACCTTGTATCAAACAAACACATATTGAAAAATACTCATTTGTCTTCAAATTATTTGTCATAAAATGAATTGCCATGAAATCATTTGCATTTTTCCACCTTTCTATCAAACAGGCCTAAGTGCAAGGCTCTTATTTTGATTGCTTTAATGTCAATAGTATTATTAATATGTTTATGTGCATCCCAGTTTACATCGGGGTCTATCCAAAGGTATAACCAAGATTGTGAGGTTGGTGTCCATCACCTATGCGGGTGGATCATGGTCTGGACCTTGGACGATCCGGCCAAAATATTAACATCTCTGTCTTATCCATAAAGGAAACACAACTCCTCAAGCTTTCTTAATCTCCTAATCACTCAGCAACTCATACAACAAATAAGACATACGACTATTAGGATCCGTTTGATTATCCTTATTTCTCTTTATAAATGGCAAATAAGTTGGTAAATGAGATATTTTTCCAAAATTTGGTGTGTTTGGTTACATAATTTGCTGTAGTATTGTCTGCCAGTGTACAACATCCATTATGCATAAGGTGTTGATAAACTGCGTGAAAAATATTTGCCAACAAATTTGCTAATTTCTTAAATGATTTTAATATTTTAAAAAATAATTTAAAAATTGTTGAGTATTTAAAAACTGTTATGGATATTTAAAAGGAATTTAAAACCTGTTTTCTTTTTTTACCAAAAAAAACTGTTTTCTTATTTTACAAAAACAAAAAAAAATATTTAAAAAAATGTTTTCTTATTTTAAAAAAAACGTTTTCTTATTTTATAAAAAAAATATTTTTTTATTTTACAAAAAAAAGATGTAGTTGCAAGAAGACGCGTCGGGTCTTGGAGGAGTCGAGTGTAGTAAGTCATCTGTCTTGTAATTGTAATTCCATACTTAGTGGACTTAAAGATAGGGACGTCCGAGATTTTTTCCCGTTGTGAATTTTTCCTCGTACATATATATATAATTCCATATGTTATCCACTTCAAAAATTAGGAGTCAAACTAGTTTATCTAAGTTAATATGGCCAAATATTTCAATTTAAACCATAAGCAAGAGTCCTAAGCATTTAAATAAATTAAGCCTTTCAAAACATATATTTTGTTAGATGGATTTATTTATGAATTTAATGTATTTCAAAATAGGAGTTCATTACGAAAATCAAGGTATCTTAAAGGGATTGATTTTCAAATGGGGATTTTATTTTAATAGACAACACATATAACATATAGCTCAGGTATAAGCCATAACTTATGCACAAAACTTGAAAGCTAAAAAATTTCTTGTTATTTATGTTGGAAATAATAAATGCAGAATATATGAAAAAATCAAGGTTCTAAAAAATACGAGGCGTGGAGGCCAAGCCTTAAGCCTTAGAAGCCTAGGCGGGTCTTAGGCGTAAAAAGGCGTTTAGGCCTTCTTAATATATTTTAATATTTTTTAACCATAGCAAGGCTATTAAAATACTAAAGTTGTACATATCAAACAATATGTTTGAATATATGCAAATTAAAATACTATTTGATTATTTTGGATGAGATAATGATCCAATTTGTAAAAAAATTCTTTAAAAGTCAATATCGTTTCACTAAAGCATTGTTGTTTTTAGAAAAAAGTGCACCTCAAGGCTTTTACCAAGAATAAGGCGTGAAAAGCATAAGGCGGGGCGTTTATCACAAGCCTCAATCCTAAGCGTGCCTAGGCGGAGCCTAGGCACGTTTTTTAGAACAGTGGAAAAAACCCAAATATGAAATAGATAAAATTGAAAGGACTTATCGATCGAGGTTTGTGTTTGACACAAATTCCTAAAGGTGAAATTGTTCGTTGATATTTGTAGCTGTTAGCCTCGTGAACATACACCTCCCAGGATTCAATGATCAGATTTAAACATCACTTTATGTTAAATCTTTCAACTCTCAGGATACTCCAGCACTCCCAAATAAATGACGAACGTAAGTGTATTGTAGAAAATAGCAAAATAATTTTTGCAGAGAAAGTGAGAGAGATTTAATTTTTCTGTGTATTTCTCAAAGATGTAGCCTTTGTTTTATATAAAAAATGGTAAAAAATGTGGGTAATGGTTTTAGGCAACTAACCCACTAACCTCTCCACTAACAACTATATTTTAACATATGGAAAAAACAGTCAAAGTCTTAAAAATGGGTTAATTAAAAATTAAAACGAGTTTGAAAAGATTTAATGCACATTAGAAATCCCAAGAGCCCGAGACCCAATCTTTGACCCTTAATAATTAGTGTGCCTCCTAGAAATTGAACCCATGACCTCAATCACACAATGCTACTAACTTACTACTTGGCCACTTAGCCTAACTTATTTACTTCATTCAAAATAAATATATATACTTACACCCAACAATTTATCCACGGATGTTAAATGCAACCCACTTATTCAATAAGTTCAAATTTGGCTTATGTGTACATCCCAAATATCGTGAATGGTCGGATGAATGCCTACTAGAGTTACTCCTACATTGTTGTGTCCACAAATCCTAGAGTAATGTAGATTCAATGTTACCTAAAACGTGGATCATTTAGGCACGTGGATGGGGTACGGGAATACGGTATGTCATACCCTCTAAAATGGGGTGCGTTGGGTGTAGGTTTATGCATATATCATTTTTTTCAAACGAGCTGGACTCTTTCTAAACACTAGTCATTTAAAAATTATAGTAATATATCTTATAATATTTTTATAACATCCAAATTATGTATTAACCTTTTAGATTTCGTATTATTATGTAAACGCCAAATAAAATTATATCATAGACTTTTCAAAATTCTCTTCAAACCACCCAATCTTGTGTCCTACCCACTACTGTGACCCATGGTAAGATGTGAAGCTTCTTTTGATAATTGATCTTTCATGGTTATGATATATAGATTGATGTCCCCACATTTGATGGCAAGATGGAACCTGACTTATTTGTTGATTGCCTGGACAATATCGAGAAGGTGTTTAATTATAGAGTACCACTACATGGACCTTTTTTCCATACCCACTTTGGTACCCGCCTAATAAGACAAGGCTGATAAGGGATTGTACCTTGTGCCTTGGAGGGACCCACAACAACAAGGTATAGCATTTTTATGCACCGAGTATAGAAAAAGGGTACCAAAGTGAATCTGTGTAGCTTTATTCTTAATTATAAGAACATGGAATCAAGTATGTGCATTTGATATCCACCATGTTGAAGGGTTATTCTTAAGTGTGGTGAAATGAATTGCAGAGGACCTGACATATTGTACGCCTAATCCCTATTTCTTTATGGGAAGAGATGAAACAACAAATGAGAGTTCCCTTGTACCTAAAAGTTATGAGAGAGAGAGTTGTTTGATAGGGCGGGTTGCCTCACTCAGGATTCCTGGTGAGTAACCGAGTACATGGAACAGTTCAAATTGTTGTACAGAATGAGACTGTAGTCCTAAATCAACAATGACCTCATCCTCCGGGACGTAGAATCTATGTGACAAGTTGTTAAGAGCATGTACAATGGTGGGACTAAATTACAACAAAATTTATAACTTTACAAATCGAGCGCAGTATAGTGGTGAGGTTTAACCAACAGAATTTGTAAGCGAATTTGCATATGTTCTGCAAATTTACAAACTGTGGAGAGAATCTGTAAATGGTTCCTACGAACTTCTGAAGTTTGTAAGAATTAGTACGAACTTCTGTTGTTCGCAAAAAATATAAATAATTATTTTTAATATATATTTGGGTTATTACGAACTTCATTTATCCGTATCATTTCCTACGAACAAATGTTATTCGTAAGAAATAAATTTTTACTTCCTACGAACAACATTTGTTCGTAGGAACTGATTTTACAAATTTATCATCATCACCACTGTGCTGATATACTATCACGAAGGGTAATTTTCACTTTTAGATTTGAAAAGTTATCTTTCATTAACTCTCACCATTCCAGATGCTCTAACTATGTAGGGAAGTTGGAGGCATATTTTCAGACAACAGGCGCACCTCATCCTCCGTGCCGTAGAATCTATGTACAATATACGTAACATTAAATAGAATTTTATACATATATTAAATAATAACATACAAATTATCATTATTTCAGCCAAACTAATAAAAAATTACAACAAATATCCACCATGTAATATTTTATTAATATTAAACATTCGTCATTCACATGTTGGCTAGTGTCAATCAAGCGTCTAAAATTAGGAATTTATAAATTTAATTATGGGTACATCAAATAAATATCACACACATATATGAGAGTATACAAGAAGTATCGGTATACGATACGCAATAAAGCACGGACACAACTTTGGGTGTCATGCAAGATAAGAACATGTCAACTTCGGATCTTTTAGGCACGTGAAATGGGTACGGGAACGTGGTACGTTGGGAGTAGGCATATGCATATATGATTTTGTTCAAATGAGTTGGAATTTTCCTAAACACTAGTCATTTAAAAATTATAGTAATATATATCTTCTAATATTTAAAGCATATAAATTCTCTATTAACTTTTTAGATTTCGTATTATTATGTAAACGCCAATTAAAATTTCATCCTAGACTTTTCAAAATTCTCTTCAAAACCCCTATTCTATTTATTATTAAATCTAGTACACAATACATTCAACATATGTATAATATTTCTCTCTTGAAAAGACAATTGGGCAAATAAATGTGAAAATAAATCTCGGATCGCTAATTTTAGTGTATTGGAATGAAAATGTACCATGTTTCGGAATGTGCGTACCAGTATGTAATTCATCAGGGTATTGGCATTCCTTGGTAACTATGTGTAGATTACTCTGGAGATGGAACTAATGCAAGGAGTAATAATTATTCTCTTTCTTTCGACAAATTCTCTTACAAAATTTTAAAATTAAATGAATTAACTATTTGAAATAGATTAGAAGACCTTCATATAATCCAACTCTAATTAGATAGTAAGATTAGATAAGACCCCTCAAGTGTACCACACTTAGAAAATACGGGTTTGATGCAATTTAGGAATGCATAGTAGTATTTAATTTCTTTATTTTATTTACTTTTATTTAATTAAGTTTATATAGTTTCTTAGGAGTCTAATTAGGTAAGCCTTGGTGGTCAAGGCATGGTAGCCTACAAATCCCAAGGTTCTTTTATAAGGAGACAATTTTGGTTTATTACAAGAGAGTGTCATGTTTTATTGTAATATTGAGATAAATTTAACACCAATGGTGATATTGATATTTTTGTGACTTAATTACGCTTCCTGGTCTAAGTCAACATCAAATTGGTATTAGAGCGATGTGCTTTAGGAGGATACATTTTTTTGCATGAATGGTTGATACAAGGAACAAAAATAAAAATATCAAAAAGCGATTCGATCAACGCTCACACCAAGCAACAACCAAACCATCCAAACTTGTGACCTAGCCACTGTTGCAACTCATTGAAATAGCGGGAAATTGGCCAACGTCATGTAGGAGAGATATATGTGAGCCGACCAACTTCACCAATCTCATATCGTGCATTATTAGAATACGTTCGGACCCCAAGACGTGGCTCCTCACCTGTTTGATCAACGCTCTTTCATGTTCGCCCATGACGATCCTACACGAGCGATTGATGATGTATACAATGTACCCATTAGTGACTTTTGAATTATTCTCTCAATGAACTATTTTTGGTAACTTTATGGGTACAGAGTATGGGTAGAACGTCCACCCATATGTTGCAGAGTACCAATAACATGATACTTATGTTGTGGAGGAGACTCTCGAGGAACATATGCACATTGACTATAACCAGGACCTCGACGAGTTTCATCCACCTATGGGCGGTCCTGAGAATTTTGTGGGGATGGAGGAAAATGTTTTACTTGTGGATAACCAGGACACACCCGCTATTGCGCACAACATCCATGAAACATAGGCAGTGTTCTAGTGACACTAGTTCTTGTATATGATAGATATTTTTGCAGCTTCTTTTGAGAATTCATTTGAACCCCGTGAATGGGTTGATGTGAATCATCTTCTTAACCTTTGGGAATTCATCTTTCATGGTTATATAAAGATTGATGTCCCCACATTTGATGGGAAGATGGAACCTGACTTATTGTTGATTGGCTCGACAATATCGAGAATGTGTTTGAGCATAAGAACCTGTGATCAAGTGTGTACGTTCAGTGGCGGAACCAGGATTTGACACTGGGACGGGCTAATGTCGGGGGTTCGGGGGCGGGAGCCCCCGAGCCGAATTTTTTTGAGGTTATTTAAAACATTTTGACGAAAATCATCAAAATTCCTATTAAGGGTGAGCTGAATTTAAATTTCGGGTGGGCTGAAGTTAAATTTTAACACTACTTTTTTTTTTTTTTTTAATAATTAACTCTATTTTTTTTTTTTTTTTTTTAGGGGCGGGCTGGAGCCCCCCCCAGCCGACCTCTAGTTCCGCCCCTGTGTACGTTTGATTTCCACTAAGCTTAAAGGTTATGCCTTCGTGGCCTAACCCATATTTCCTCTTGTATAGAGATGAAAAACAAATGAGAGTTACCATTTTACCTAAAAGTTATGAGAGAAAGCTGTTTGAGCATGAAACCATCCACAATCTGTAACCCGTTCAAAAATATGTGTTTGGGGCCCATTAATTTTGTTTCAGGTTCAAAATGGTATGATTGATCCAATAAGTCAGTTTGTTGACGGGTTATTAACGGGTCAAAATAGTTTTGGAACCTCTCAAAAACAAAACTCAAATTACTTTAATTAAAAGAGTTGGCTACTCAATATCTTAAAGGTTAAACTTCAAAATGCAAATTTAATTGTTAGGAACCTCAAATTTAAATGTTAGAAACTTTAATTTCTAAATTTCATTTTGATTTTTTAAGAGACTAAAGATTTTATAGATTTTTTTATTCAAGTACTTACTTGAATACTTGAATATTGTTTTTTAAAAATATTATACCATGTTTATCCATATATGGTATAGTAATTTTTTTTTTAAAAACGGGTAAACCCGACCCGAACCGGGTTTGACCCGATCTGATCGAGGATTGACCCGACCCGAATCCTCCACGTTATTCTGCCTGACCCGCACTTGACCCGTCTATATTTATCCGTATGCATTTTTGAACCGCCCATTTGCCAGTACTAATCCTGCTTAACTCGGGATTCCCAGTCAGCAGCTGAGTACGCAGAACTGTTCAAATTGTTGTGCATGGGGGCAAATTTGTTTGAGATAGAAAATGGGAAGATCAATAGGTACATAGTGGGACCGTAGTCCCGAATCCACAATGACCTCAACCTCCGTGACATAGAATCTTTGGATAGTTGTAGAGCTTGTGGGGAAGTTGATGGCCTATTTTTAGACTTCAGGAGCACCTACAAGTTCTCTAACGCTCTTACCCCTTCTACTTTCAAGCCTTCTGAGATAACCTTCAAATGCCTTAACAACGGTACTATGGTTAACAAGATGTCGGAATGCTTGCAGTCGCTAAGGAGGTATACTTTACTCACCGATAGTGATCCTTCAGCACAAGCCCAGGAACCACCTAGAGAGACCGTAATTGTTGAGGAAGTCCCACACCACAATGTCACCTCCCGTGTCGTACTTGTCTATCCCGATACCGAGGGCACACCCTTTTGAATTCAGGTGGAATTCTTTTAAGCAGAGGAGAGTGATGCAAGTTCTAAATATGTAATTACTATTTTATTTACTTTCTTTAATTTAATTTTCGTTAGTTTCTTAGGAGTCTATTAAGTAAAGTCTTGGTTCCCAAGGAATGCTATCTTATAAATAAGGCCTTAATGTTCTTTTGTAAGGAGGCGGTTTTAGTTTAATATAAGGGTGAGACTCTTATTTTTATTGCAATATTGAGATTGCTTTAATATCATGGGTGAGATTGAAATTTTTGTGTGATTTAATTACTCTTCTGCATCCCAGTCTACATCAGGGGCTATCCAAACGTTTTAACAAGATTATGAGGTTGGTGATCCACATCAAGGCCTTGGACTATTCGACAAAAATATTAACATCTTTAACTTATCAATATAGGGAAAGGCAACTTTGCAAGCTTTCGTAGTCTCCCAGATGCTTAGCAACTTATACAACAAATGAGAAATACGACCTCCTAAAAACAACGTACATTAATAGGAAAACACTATATATAATTTTATACATATATTGAATAATAACATAAATTTTCATAATTTAAACCAAACTAATAATAAAAAAAATACAACAAATATCCATTATTTAATATTTTATTAGTATCATATGTTCGTCATTCTATGCTGGGTGAGTGTCCAAGAAGTGTCGATCAAGTGTCTAAAATTAAGTATTTATTAATTAAATTACAGATACATCAAAAAATATCGAACACATATTCGAGAGTACCTAAGAAGTATCGGTATACGACACACGATGATGCATGGACAAAACTTTGTGTGTCGTGTTCGATACAACACGACCGCCGACTTGAAAAAATAAAAAAAATTAGGACACTATATGGCGATTCCAACGATTAAATTATAATTACAAAAAATTTTATATATATATATATATATATATATATATATATATATATATTGTACCATCTATTATTCACTTAAAAAATTAGTAATCAAACTAATTTATCTAAATTAATATGACTAAATATTTCCAAAAGCATTTAAACCATAATCAAGAGTCCTAAGCATTTAAATCAATTAAGCATTTCAAAACATATATTTTATTAGATGAATTTATTTGTGAATTTGATGTATTTTGGGTTCCCACTATCTGATGAGACTTGAGTCTCTTAAATTGTCTTCAAATTTCAAAATCCTAGTCTCAAGCAAAAACTTTGACTCTTTGACATTGAGGGACTCCTTCTTCATATTTTCAACCATTCCTAGAATGTTATCTCGCTCCCCCTCAATGTAAGAGAACTTATCCCTTAGAGTCTTCTCACCTGCTCCCAAATCTTTAATCAATCATTATATTTGCGACACGTTCTCTCAGCCTAGCTTCAAACTTCTTAGAGTCCTTGAATCCATTCTTTAAAACACGGACTCTATCATCACTGTTATTTCTTGGACACTTCTAAATTTTAAAAATCACAGTTCATGCCCATGAACTTCTCATGAACGACATCTCTTTGAGTTTAAATAGTTCGCAAAAAGTCAATTTCATCTTTTAAACATTAATTTTCTTTGTCAAGAATTTAACTCTTTTTGTAAACTTCAAATTCAAACTAGTTAACTTTTCAGCACGACTATGACGCTCATTAAACTTCTCTCGGATATCAAAATCCTCATCACTAAGTAATTCAGTTGACTTAACACTATGATGACCCATCGAGAGAAATAAAGAAACAACGAGAGAGACAAAAAAACCCTAAATCATCACGAAAGTATGGATCAACACAATAACATAATGTCCCCATTGTGATACCAATTTAAAAGTGCTAGGTCTATAGGGATTGCCAAACACACATACCAATTTTAAAAATTGCAAAATTAAACTTGCACCAATTAAATTTTTGTTGTTAAAATAGTTAGCGCAATTTTATTTTTCCATAAAACATGCATCTAGGTGATATAAGAAAGACTAAAAATAAAGCAACGGTGATATGGCGATATACGAGGAAAATCCATAACAGGAAAAACTGCAAATGACCCAGACACGCAAAATTAACTATAATATAGGATTTAGACAAGGATGACAGATAATTTGAACAATCGACTCGACTCCTTCACGCTTTGACATAGCTTATTTCATTTGACCTTCTTCACATAGTGACACATATGAGTTAACCTACGCACTACCACAACGTGTTCTCTTCGAACGCCTCAACATTCACCTATCTTGCCCCAGCAAACTGTCAACGAATAAAACATGGAGTTCACCGCTTCAAACCTCCACACACACAGAGTCCACCATTTATAAACTGTGGCAAGAACAAAATCCACCCTATGAAACGGTACTCAACAAGGATGATGAGTAGTCAAACTTTGGTGCCAAACAAGAGATCTCAAACTAGCATTTTAGTTAAACCCTTGGATTTCAAAATTATTGCGTGAAATTAGGGTTTGAAGGCTCTTAGATTTATCTTTGGAAAATATTTTTCACAAAACCTTTTAAGAATATTATTTGTCAGCACTCCTTTATATAAAAAACATCAAACTATGAAATTTAATACCATGCAATTTAATACCGCAGAATTTGGACGGCAATTGATCTACCAAATATATCCTCGTCTTAGAGTTTTACCCCTCGGCCAAGTCCAACTAGTTGCAGACCATCAATTTGGAAAAAATATGACTCAGCTGTACACTCGTCTTGGAGGCCTCGTCCTCGGCCTTGCACCCATCCTCACATGACCTTGTCCTCATCTTAGAGAACACCAAAGGATCTCAGTTTTAGTGAACTCATATAAAACCACTACACCAAATCTGCCCATTTGTCAAGGTCATTGACCTTGACAAATTCACCTTGTCAAGGTCAATGACCGTGACATTTCGAGGCGAGACAACTTTTTTTGTCACGGTCGTGTCACGGTCATTGACCTTGACAAAAAACTCGTGTTTTGTGTCACGGTCGTGTCAAGGTCAATGACTGTGACACGTTTGTCACGGTTTATAACCGTGACAAAGCCGTGACCCTTTTTAAAAAAAATTGTCACGGTCGTTGACCGTGACAATTCTGGGCAGAATTTTAAAAAAATCTGCTGGGCAGTATGGCCACTGCCACTGCCCAACAGTATATTTGTACATGTTATAGCAACGTTGTACCTGTTCCAAACATCATATATCCAACACAAACTAAAGATAATGCAAATATATATTCATGATAGTATAATCCAAATCTTCAAAGTAAAAATAATATACATGACGATATAATCCAAATATAATTAAAATGGACAAACTTAAAAATAATGTTACTACATGTCTTGGGTAAATGTGAGGAGGTGAGTAGGCCACACGACATACGAATTGACGCACCCACTAATATACGTCGTGCCGCATTATTTGCGCAACCACAATAGGGAGTTCTCCTTCCCGGGTATGACATGCGTGACGAGCACCCTGGACTCCATCTGTTGAAGCACACGTCCATGGACTATTCCACCATCGACGATATTCGGGTCCCTCAACCCCCTCCCTATCCGCTGGCCATCAAATATGTCCAATATGAACACGCTCGGCCAACCAATTGTCGATAATGGTCTGTTGGAGGGCGTCAAATAGGGAAGTGGATCGTCGAAGTACGAACGTGTCGGTGATGAAGCAGCGAGGTCCACATCCTCGTCATCCTGCGCCTCGTCCTCCCGCACCTCCTCCTCCACCGCCTTCTCCTTCCCTTTCCCTTTCCCTTTCTCTTTACGGTCTCCACCCAACGTACGCTTCATGAATGCGTACATATCTTGGACCGTCGCCTCCAAACGGGACAGCTTCGCGTCGTGTGAATCCACCGTTCGAGCCAACCCGGTGTCGCTCGTCTCCAATCCGATGATCCTAGATTTGGCCACCCGCGAGCTCACTCCCCTTGTCCTCCCCTTGCGATCAGAGCCAAGCACTTGGCTGAGTGCGTCTGTGGACAAAGATGCCTTGTCGGCATCAGACTGCGACTCATGCACTTCCTTAAGCTTTTCCTGAAACGACAAAAAACACATGATTAGTAAAATAAGTAAACTAAAAAATTATAACGTAATTAACAATAATTAAACTGTCGGATTACTTACAATCGTGGCCGCGACGCTCGGGGACACCTCCTTGTCCTTCCCCTTCTTCGTCCGAAGAGCCACATAAGTATCGAGCCTATGTGTCTTACCCCTTGGCCCACTCCCTACCCCCTGAAATAAAATAAAGTAAAGTAAAATTAGTATCGGCCCCGCAAAGTAAAATAATATCCAATAATATATTTCTGTAGTTATAGATAAATTAAATATTACCTTCATCCTATACTCCACCTCAGCGTAAGAGGTCCGGCCGGAGTAGTGCACGTCCGTCTTTTTAGCCCGATTTTCCCTCCCTGATTGGCGAGATGCCAATTGTCGATCATCGATCTCATTGTCAATGAACTTTTGCCATTGTGCCAATGAGATCGGCTCCTTGGGCGAGACGGATCCGCGCCATTGTAAAATGAACTCTCGTGTTTTTCCAAAGTACCGTGTCCGCATATTTTTTTTCCACGTCTTGTGTTGCTCCCTCAACTGCTCCAAGACAGAATCGCGTAGCTTTGGATCCAAGTTGAATTGTTCCTGTCCAACAAATACAATGTTAGTTGCGAATAAATATAAATATAAATATAAATTGAAATTGAAATTGAAATATTCATATAAATATTACCTGTAGTGCCGCCCAAACACCTAACTTGAGCTCATACGGCACCTCCTTCCAACTCATAAACCCCGGGCCGATGACCGTCTTTAGCAGCTTGAGGGATCTCGCTAAAAGCTCCGACTTGTTTTCGACGGTAATCCCAAATTTTCCATATTTGGGGAGCCTAGGGGCGGAGGAGCCCTCGTTGCCTCCGCTACCACCGAACCCAGACGACGACATCATCATAAACAGCATCATCATCTTCGCCCTAACATCTGAAGGAGACATTTTTGCTGTAAAAAAAATGTTATTAGTATAGATAAAAAAAATGTTATTAGTACAGATAAAAATTTTGTAATATTATGTTTTTTCCAAATATTAAAAGAGTTATTAAATGGGTGCCCCACCCCTGCCCCCTCCCCCCGCCACACACCTACGCACACACACACACACACACCCCACCCCTACCCACCCGACAAGTTAATTAGAATATTTGTAGGACTGAAATTGATTTAGATTATGCCTATCTATGTAACTCTAAAACCTAATTGTGATTAAAATCTGATTTATATGGATTAATTCTATTACATTTATAATTTAACTAATAGAGTTGAATTTTAATATTAATCCTTTGGTTTATTTAACTAACTTTGGTTTGGTTTATTTCTAGTTGAATCTGAGTTATAATTTTTAGATTATGTATAGGAATTGAATTTTAATATTAATCCTTCATAAATCCCTTGAATACATGCATAAATTTGTAGAGATTGAAATTAAATTGCTTGAGATTGAATTTCTATGTATCGGGGTCATTATTTGAAAATACTTAATTACCCTTTGAAAACCTTTCATAACACACCTATGTATTAAATATGGGTTAGACCTCTTAGCTTGCTCAACCACCCATTTACACACTTACTTTACCTTTTATTTACATTATGGATATTAATCAATTCACACGTTTTTTGTCCACTTCAACCTTTACTGAAACATTTATTAATTCATTCAAGGTAGGTAAAACCACACAAGTATCTAATACAAATATTATCATTCAACAAATTCAGTCCCATAATTTTTGCACATATCACAACCCATAATTTTTTAACATTCAACGATACCAATTACTAAACAATTCTACTATCTACGATAAATACCAATATTTTTCAACACTGTATCCCCCAATAGTAATAATGAATTAACATATAATTTTCAACTCCAACAACATATGCTTCAACTTAACCCAATCTTCCCAATAATACCAACTAATCAACACCCAACATCCAAATCCAACAACATAGGTCTAGAACCAAAGTTTGTACATAATAATTTATAGTCTCCAAGAAAGTACCATTTTTATTCATAATATTTACGATTATCAGTTTCTCGTGTATTAGCCAAATTTCCAAGATTTCAATTGTAGCATAACACATTAATTTATTGTAATCATACACATTATAATGAGTATACAATTTGATTTTTGTAATCATTTTTTAGGCCTTCTTATTCTCTAAGGATTTCAAAGTTAATATAAAAAAATACCCCCTGCCCACACACACACACACACACCACCCCACCCTGCCCCACCCCCTGCCCCCCTCCACCACCCCGCCCCACCCCCTCCCCTCCCCCACCCTGCCCCACCCCACCCCGCCCCACCCCCCACCCCCTCCCCCACACTGCCCCACCCCTCCCCACCCCCTGCCCCCCTCCACCACCCCCTACCCCCATCCCGCCCCACCCCCCACACACGCACACACATACACACACATATATATACACATACACACATAAATATACAGACAATATATATATATATATATATATATATATAAATGGAAGAGAGAGAGAGAGAGAAATTGGACCTGAGAGAGAGAGAGCAGCGTCGAGAGAGAGAGAGAGAGAGAGAGAGGGAGGGAAGGGCGCGGGAGGGAAAAAAGAAGGGGGGGTAGGGTTTTTGCTGGAAAAGTTGTCACGGTCGTGTCAAGGTCTTTGACCGTGACACGACTTGTCACGGTCATTGACCGTGACACGACCGTGACAAATTGAATTGTCACGGGCTTGTCACGGTCAATGACCGTGACAAGTCGTTGTCACGGTCGTGTCAAGGTCAATGACCGTGACATAAAACACGTATTTTTTTGTCACGGTCAATGACCTTGACAAGGCTGGCCGGCTGAAAGGTGACAATTTGCCCATTTTGGTGTATTGAACATCCCCTCGGCCTTGGCCATCGTGGCAGTTAATTTGGTCATCAGGCAGCGAACTTAATACCTCGGCCTAGGGGTCGGCACAGAAGACGCCGACCTCAACTTATTTTCTGTCCCATAACCCCAAAGTCTCATCATACAGTGACAACATCGGTGACCTCATGTCTCATTGGCCTCCTCCACGACAGTGCAGCCGAGGCTCCTACTCAAATACAACTCAGCCTCAATAGTAGTACTATCGAATGACCAATTCATTATCTCGACCGTGGACTCAGCCTGAGCTGACTCGGCGTCGGTCTTTGGGAGGCTAGTCAACATTCCCCCAACATTACTCCTATGATCTACTACCCTCGACTTGATCATTACCAGGATGACGAGGACAGAAGGTGATATCTCAGTAGGACAGGTGTCATTCCATCAGTGAACTCCAGCTTGACAACTCGACCATGACCTCACCTTGATTTGGCTCGACTCGACCTCATAGCTCTCATATTGTAACTCGGCCTCGACCTCATAGCTCTCATATTAAATCTCTGCCTCGACCTCAGAACTCTCATATTACATCTCAGCCTTAACTCTGAATACCAGATCTGCATGTACAACCCCAGTGATCTCACTAGAAGTGTATCCTCGGCCTCATCATCCTACTCAAGGGATGACGATCACCCCCAAAAAACACTATCATCAGTAAATCCCATTAGAGGATTAACTCATCATCTTAGCCTCGGCCTGGGCAATACGATCGATAATGTTACCTCGCAGAGCACGTGGATTAGGGAACGCATGGAAGAGTGTGCATGGGTTACAGATCCCACATGTACAAAACCGTTATAGCAATATCTCCCTCACACATGAGGGAATATTTAATCCATGACATACATGTGACAGGATAGATGGAACATCCTCATTAGCTAGGAACATTTTGTGCCTGCTTGGGGGTACATTATACCCCCAAGCGCTATATATACTCTTCATCTTCTCCATGAGAAAGGATCAATCATTCACAACCCTAACAGAACTCTGTAAAAATACTCATTAGAGAGAGAAAAGCTTGAGCAGTGTATTTATAGGCCATTAGTGCCCTTATTATAGTGAAAACCACCATTCACACTACACAGTAGACGTAGGCTCCGACCGAACCCCTTATATTTTGGTGTTCTTCCTCTTATCCTCACCTCCATCTCTTATTTATATATTCGTTATATTCCATATCTCCATTGTTGTGTCGTGATTGAGCTTGATTGTTCATACTTTTACAAGTTTATTTGTTGGTACCATCTTTGGTATCATTAGCAATTTTTTCAATTTATGAATATTAAGTACAAAAAAATGGTTTACTTTTCATTGTATTCTTTCCTATTATTCTTTCTTCTCATATTTGTTCTCAGGTGATGGAAATTTTGATTTCTATTTTTGCGAAAATTGGAGAATTATTGGTTCCACTAATCGACCGACAGTTGGGTTTTGTTATCCATAATGGTAGAAAAATTAAGAATCTCATACACCAAATGGAGAAATCAGAGGGCTTGAGAAATAAGTGGGAGCGATCCATTGATGAAGCAAAAATGAATGGAAATGAAATTGATACTGACGTCAATGATTGGATAACAAAAGTTGATGGAAATTGATCAAATGAAAGTTGCCATTGTACTTAGAAGTTATGAGAGAAAGCTATTTGACAGGGTACCCTGCCTCACTCGGGATTTCGAGTCAGAAACTAAGTACACAGAACAATTCAAATTGTTGTATATGCGGGCAAATTTTCTTGAGACAAAAGATGATAAGATCAACAGGTACATAGTGGGGTTGTAGTCCCAAATCCACAATGACCTCACCCTCGTGACGTGGAATCTTAGGACAGTTGTGGAGTAAGTGGTTAAGTTAGTGGCCTATTTTTAGACTCCAAGAGTACATACAAGTGTCTCTAATGCTCATATCCCTTCTACTTTCAAGCCTTCTCTGATGATCTTAAAATTATTTAATAATCGAGCCTTTTGGCTCAATGGTATAAGGCTACCACTGGGATAGTCTTGGGTGGATTGGTTTTGGTCCCCAGTTCGATCCCTGGCACTGTCAAAATATTGCTTGGCCAACGGAAGCCACAAATGGGTATTAGTCAAGGTGCGCATAAACTGGCCCGGACACCTCTTGGTATGCTACAAAAAATGATTTAATTACGGTACTATGGTTAACAAGACGTCGGAATGCTCGCAGCCGCTAAGGAGGTATACTTTACTCACTTACAATGATCCTTCGGCACGGATAGAAGCCCAAGAACTACCTAGAGAGACCATAATTGTTGAGGAAGCCCCACACCACATTGTCACCTCCCGTATTGTACTTATCTATCCTGATACTGTGGGCATACCCCTTTGAATTCGGGTCAAATTCTTTTAAGGAGAGGAGAGTGATGCAATTTCGGTATACGTAATTAGTATTTTATTTACTTTTTAATTAATTTTCCTTAGTTTCTTAGGAGTCTAGTTAGGTCAGTCTTGGTGTACAGTGCATGCTATCTTATAAATAAGGCCTTAATGTTCTTTTATAAGGAGGCGGTTTTGGTTTAATATAAGGGTGATGCTCTTATTTTTATTGCAATATTAAGACTACTTTAATATCAAGGGTCAGATTGAAATTTTTGTGTTGCATCCCAATATACATAAGGTTGTATCGAAACTTTTAACCCAGATTATGAGGTTGGTGATCCACATGAGGGCCTTGGACTATTCGACAAAAATATTAACATCTTTAACTTATCCATATAGGGAAAGGAAACTCTGCAAGCTTTCATAGTCTCCCAGAAGCTTAGCAACTCATAAAAAATGAGAAATACGACCTCCTAAAAAGAACGTACATCAATAGGAAAACACTATATATAATTTTTTACATATATTAGATAATAACACAAATTTTCATTATTTTAACCAAATAATAAAAAAAAAATACAACAAATGTCCACCATATAATATTTTGTTGGTATTATATGTTTGTCGTTCACATGTTGGGTGAATGTCCAAGAAGTGTCGATCAAGTTTCTAAAACTAAGAATTTATTTATTAAATTATAGATACATGAATAAAAATATCGAACACATCTAAGAGTACCCAAGAAGTATCATGTTGGCGGTCCGTGTTGTGATATATATATATATATATATATATATATATATATATATATATATATATATATATATATATATATATATATATATATATTGTACCATCTATTATTCTCTTAAAAAATTAGTAGTCAAACTAATTTATCTAAATTAATATGACCAAATATTTCAAAAAGCATTTAAACCATAAGCAAGAGTCCTAACCATTTAAATCAATTAAGCATTTCAAAACATATATTTTATTAGATGAATTTATTTGTGAATTTTTTGTATTTTTGGTTCCCACTGTGTCCGATGCGACTTGAGTCTCTTAAATTGTTTTCTAATTTCAAAATCCTAGTCTCAAGCAAAAACTTTGACTGTTTAACATTTAGGGACTCCTTCTTCATATTTTCAACCATTCCTAGATTGTTATCTCGCTCCCACTCAATATAAGAGAACTTATCCCTTAGAGTCTTCTCACGTACCCTCAAATTCTTAATCAATCATTATCATATGTGACACGTTCTTTCATCCTAGCTTCAAACTTCTTAGAGTCCATAAATTCATCCTCTAAAACATGGACTCTATCATCACTTTGTTTCTTGGACACTTATAAATTTTAAAAATCACAGTTCATGTCCATGAGCTTCTCACGAAAGGCATCTCTTCGAGTTTGAGCAATTCGCAAAAAGTCAATTTCATCTTTTAAACATAAATTTTCTTAGTTAAGAATTTTAATTTTTTTTTGCAAACTTCAAATTCAATCTAGTTAGCATTTTAGCACGACTATGACACCCATTAAACTTCTCTCAGATATCAAAATCCTCATCACTAAATAATTCCGTCGACTTAACACTATGATGACCCATCGAGAGAAACAAATAAATAAGGAGAGAGACAAAAAATAACCCTAAAACATCACGAAAGTATGGACCAACACGATAACTTAATGTCCCCATTGTGATACCAATTTTAAAGTGTTAGGTCTATAGGAATTGCCAAACCCACACCAATTTTTAAAAATTTCAAAACTAATTGATCAACCTAATTAAACTTGCACCAATTAAATTTGTGTTGTTAAAATAGTTAGCGCAATTTTATATTTCCATAAAACATGGATCTAGGTGATATAAGCAAGAGTAAAATTAAAGCACTCGTGACACGTCGGTGCACAAGAAAAATCTATAAGAGGAAAAACCTCAAACGACCCAGACATGCATAATTCACTATGATATAGGATTTAGACAAGGATGACTAATGACTTAAACAACCAACTCGACTCCTTCACGCATGGACATATCTTCTTTCGTTTGACGTTACTCACTCAACGACATGCATGAGTCAACCTACGCACTACCAAAATTTGTGCTTCTCGAATGCCTCAGTATTCACCTATCTTGGCTTAACAAACCGTCAACGAATCGAACATGGAGCTCACTATTTTAAACCTCCACACATACGAAGTCCACCATTTATGAACAACAGAAAGAATAAAATCCATCGTATGAAATGATACTCAACAAGGATGATGAGTAGTCAAACAATGGTGCCCAACAAGAGATCTTAAACTAGCATTTTAGTTGAACCCTTGGATCTGAAAATTATTGCATGAAATTTGGGTTTGAAGGCTCTTATATTTATCTGTGGAAAATATTTTTCGCAAAACCTCCTAAGAAGATTATTCGTCATCACTCCTTTATATACGAAACATGGAACTAAGAAATTTAGTATCACGCAATTTAATACCGCCGAATTTGGACTGCAATTTTTTCAATTTATGAATTTTAAGTACAAAGAAATGGTTTATTTTTCATTGTATATTTTCCAATTATTCTTTCTTCTCATATTTGTTCTTAGGTGATGGAAATTTTGATTTCTATTTTTGCAAAAAATGGAGAATTGGGTTATGTTATTCATAATGGTTGAAAAACTGAGAATCTCTCAAACACCAAATAGAGAAATTGGAGGGCTTGACAAATAAGTGGGAGCGATCCATTGATGAAGCAAGAATGAATGGAAATGAAATTGTTATTGACGTCAATGATTGGATATAAAAAGTTAATGGGTTCAAGGCAGAGCATATGAAGTTTTTAGAAGATGAAGTCAATGTCAACAAGATGTGTTTCCATGGGTGGTTCCATGATTTGATCACACATTGTCAAATAGGTAAAGACGTAGAAAAGAAAATAATGGAGGCCACCGACCTACAAAGATATGATCAGTTTTCTATCATATCACACGCTTCACCTCCCTTGGGGATATTATTTGTCTCTTAGGGGAAATTTGTGGCTTATGACAGGATAAAGTCTGTAATGATGGAGGTCATGGATGCATTAAAGTACGAGA
The DNA here is from genome assembly GCA_949130495.1 of Sambucus nigra. Classification (NCBI taxonomy): domain Eukaryota; kingdom Viridiplantae; phylum Streptophyta; class Magnoliopsida; order Dipsacales; family Adoxaceae; genus Sambucus; species Sambucus nigra. Next base: position 306,250,080 of record OX422223.1, read on the forward strand.
ACATCAACTTCATCGGGATACATGGTATGGGTGGTGTGGGAAGAAGACTTTGGTGAAAGAAATTGGTAAACAAGTTAAAAAAGATAAGCTTTTTGATGAAGTTGTGTTGCCTGTGGTATCTCAAAATGTTGACGTTAGAAGGATTCAAGGTCAAATGGAAGACATGCTAGGTATAAGAATTCTCAAGCTATATTGGATTTTGAGGGATTAAGAAGGGATGGTGATAAAGTTTATATCATGGTAGGGAGGAGGGAGGTATGGAATCCTAGGTTGAGGAAATAAATGATATAAAGGCATCTTCAAGATGCTTGAATAGGTCGAGGTTCCGTAGAACAATAATATAGTGGATGGGTAGATGTGGCGAGATGTTCTCTATGAAAGCATTGTACTTGACTTTGAAGGAAAGAAAAGAGGCAAAGCTACCATGCAGACAAACTTGGTGAAAAAAATCTCCTACCTTCAGTGGTGGACAGCAAGTTGAGATGGCTAGTAGTTGTTACGTTTGCAAGAGGAATGAAGAAACTATGGATTATGAGTTATTTTATTGCAAAAATACTAGAAGCTTTCATATGATCATTTTTTTTTACATATGTAGTTGGTGATGCCTCAATGCGTACATTACATTCTTTCTGCATGAAGATGGTCTGAGCTATGGAGACACTCACATTATGTATAATGTAGTCGGTGCAAATAGAGAGGAATCAACATTGTATTGATAGGGAAGTGCCCCTCTAGTGTTATTCTATCATATGATTTCAATATTTTTTGGTTCAATGGGGAAAAATATTTAGTTAATGTGGGTTTAGTGTATTGTATGTGACAACTTAGAGTCGAGATTATTTTTCTGAATCTTGTGTAGTTTTGGTGTTTCCCATTCAGGGCTCTGGGGATTACTGTTTTTTGTCGATCTCCTTATTTATGTGTTTTGTTTGGAGATACTCCATGTATATCGTGTTTCGCTCCCTGATGTGAATTTTTATATTAATACAGCTTGTATATATCTAAAACAAAAATCTTGGCCTCCAAGTCATTAACACCTAAAGTTAATGTTATAACTTTATGGTTTACTTAAAAGTTTATTTGAGTTTGGTTAATGAGATTATTATTCTTTTCTCGATTAAGTTGTTAGTATTTTGTTAAATTGCTTCAGCCATTTACATCAATTTGCATTAGAGTTGTTTGCACTCTTGATTTGGTACATAATTTTTTATTGATAGAAATTTATGGGTACCTAAGACCAAAGTTAGGAATTAAAATAAAGTGAACTAGTGACCAATGGGTATCTAAGTACAAACCTAGGGATTAAACATGCACAAAGTTAGCAATTGATGGGCACGTAAGAGTAAATATATGAATTAAACTACAACATACTAGTGATCAATGAATTTCTAGGTACAAACATAGGATTATCCTAATACAAAGAGAGAAATTTATGGGTTCTTAAGAGCAATGATAAACGAATGACTAAAAAAAATTATTGATCGATCGAAACCTAATAATAAACTTACAAATTAGACAAAAATGAAGTTATCAATTGATGGGTATCTAATGCCCATGTTAGAGATTGGACTAAAATTAACCACCAACTACAATGACCATGTTGTATTAAAAGGGGTGAAGAAGATGGAGGGAAAAAAGGCAAAAATTATTTTTTGTTTTCTTAAATGAAGTGTAATTTCTATTTTAAAATAATCTAAAGGGGATCAACAGTCAACGAAGGTGACCGAATCGATTGTTTCCAATATGGGAGAAATAATATTATCATGAATTTTGGCACCCAAAATGACATATGGAAAAATGAAAGGGGGAAAAGGCTTCGCTCTAAATATAATAAATAAATAAAAGTTGTCTCTTTATATGTTTTGTGGAGAATAACTAATTATCCATTATAGGGAACCAGTTCCTTATGGTACTTGTGAGTACAAGAAGTATCACAATAGAAAGATCCACGAGAGCAATCATAAGGAACAAAATACAAATTCACACACAACAACAACATATATACGTCGTTCAGTAACTTTCCTACATCCACGGAGACGTTACTGTTTTATTATAGTGTCTATCAATGTTTGAGGCTACATCCCTTTGCCCTGGGTTAGGGTTCATAATTTATAGATGCGTAAAAGTAAGAGATTGAGTCATGCAAGGGACTCAATTAATCACGTGAAAAATTCATGGTGTCCCTGAATATCTCTTCTAAGATTGTTAGTTACCCGTTTGAATATATCCACAAGTGTTTTTGTGTATATCAAATACACGTGAACGACTTAAGTTCTAATTTGGGTCGGGCAGCATTTTAGGTAATCCAGGCTGCTCGGCTACTTTCATGGGCCATATTAAATGTGTCCCCACAATTGGCCCTAAAATTTTTGGGCCTTGTGTATTTTGGGGGAATAATTTTTAATGAATTAAAGGCTTGTAAACTGAGATTTTTATCTTTATAACTGGAATGGAATTTTCGTACATTTGCTAAGCCACAGGGGTACGCTCTTTGTGGGCCAAACACCATGGCATACTTGAATTTCTATAAATGAGAGAGTCTTTCCTTGTTCGAGCAATTAGATGAAGTGCTAAACATTATCCTAGGATGTCGTGCTCATCATTAGCGTCAGATTTTGACCTGGAGGTTCATCTCCTTTATCACTTCCGTTCAAATCTTTATCTTCGTCACTAGTCATTCCATAGCTTCTTTTTCTTCAGAGCCTCGTCAATGCTTATAAGTTTGGTTTTCACTTTCTCACTTTTTCTCTTATAGAAATTATTCTGTAACTATAGCTAAGGTTCTTCTTCTTTTGGTGTGTTCCTGGCAAAGCTTGATAACAAGTCGATAGCTGAGTTTTGGAAGTCGTATAATATTACTGATTGGATGGAGACCGACTGTGCCCCCTTCTCTGAAATGTCCATGGAATTGAAGGGGGCACTGTATTTATATCCTTCTAATAACTTAAGGGGGTGACATTCTTCCAAACTGTCTCTTTCTTAGATTATTCAAATATTTATAAATTGTAGCTGCCCAATGCGCCCCTAATGTTTGGAAGATAGTTAATGGGGTTCATAGAATAAATACCCTTCATGGGAAAAATTGGAATTTCTGAGATCTGTTACTGCTATGTATGGTCACGAACCAATAATGACCTTATGTACTTGAAGAATAGAAAGGCTGATGGAGTCCTGGCGATGAACCTTTCGGATTACCATAAAGATTACTGGAACTCTGCTTTTAATGCTAGAAATTGGAAACTCCATCCTTCTTGTGAGAACGAAAGGTACAAGAGCCCTATAATTCCATACTTTCGGGAGGACTGTATAAGTGTCTTTTTCTTATATTTAACTTGTTGTGTTTTTATTTTTATTCTTATTCTCTAGTTAATGTTCTTTTTCCTTTATTCTGTATCTCGCGACATAAATTGAGAGACAAACACTAGTGAGATCAATGTTGATGAGCTTCTAGTGCCTTGGAATATCAAGGAAAGGCTATCTGACATCAAACATCTAAGGTCGACAGCCTAGTTGTTGGAGTACAATAATTATACCACCAATTTTATTACACGCCTGGTCAACAAGGTCCCAAAATTGAGAGCTCCTGAGGTTGGTTCTTCTGACCCAGTTGTGCTACAGGAGGAGGAAGAAGAATTGAAAGATGAAGAAGAAGAAGAATCAAAAGAGGAAGAAGAAGAAGAAGAAGACATGGCTCTCCTAATAAAGAGGAAAAAACTGAGGCTTACAGATAATGACGATTAATCAGGACAATCTGATTGACTTAAGTCTTTGAAGATGTCTAAGACTGACTCCCTAAGGTTTAGTGGTTCAAGCCCATCAGACAAGGGGAAAGGGAACGATGAAGAAAAAATGAAAGGGGATGAAGAGAGGAGAAAAGAGAGAAGGAAACAAAGAGGAGGAGATGAGGGAGACCAAAATGAAGTTGGTCTTTCAGTCCTCTATGGTTTCTTCCCTCGGTGCCAAGACTGAGGGGGCTAGTGTGGGTGGCGTCCCTTATTTTGGCCCCAATCTAATAAAGGGGGCAGTGTCCGCTTCTGATCGCGAGCATTCTTTAAGGTTGGGATCATCTTAGCTCGCCCTCAAATCTTCTCAGGGAATTGCTCTAGTGAGTTTTCTTCATGGTTTCCTACAATCATTTCTCACCCTCATTATTCCTTTCTTTTGTACTAGTTGTTACCTCTTTCACAACCCTTTTGGACGATTATGCCAATCAGTCCAGAAGTGTCCAAAAGCTAATAAATTCTCTAGAGAATGAGAAGAACGCCTTTGTTGATGCTTGCCTGACATGGGAGAAAGAAAGGCAGAAGTTGACTAAGGCCTGTACTAATCTTGAGGCGTCTTAAATGGTGGTTATCGCCGAGATTGAAAAACTAGGCGAGGAGAGTAAAGGATTATCCGACAAGATCCTTCAACTGGAAAAGGAGATTCCTCAAGAGAAGGACGCTAGCTACCTTGAGGGATTTAACAAAGTGCATGATGATGCCAAGCTGTAGCTAGCATATAGAAGCAAGGTGGCCTTCAAGAATGGTTGGGATCGAGATTTAAAATCTTCGGGGGCCCATACCAACTGGTTTCATACCACTGTCCAGAAAGAAAAAAAAATCTCAGGAATTCAATGACAAGTTCCACCATGGAGATTATACTTATGAGGAAACTTTTATTATGGATAAATTAAATCTATCTCCTAAAGTCTCATCCATTCCCCCAAATGAAAAACATCATGCAATAGATAAAGACAACCACCAAGACAAAGAAGAAGTATACATCTTAGTTCCAATGATAGAAGACTTGAAAAAAATTTCATCATGGTTTGAAGTTAAATGGAAGAAACACCAAGAACTGAAAGCTTCTCAGAAAAATCAAAACAAAGTATTAGGTAAACGTCAAGAGATTGGAGTCTCTCATGAAACAGGTGAACATCCAAAACATATGCCTTATGATCCTCTTTTCAGAAGATTTACTAGATCGTACGATAAGTCAAAAAATGAAAATCATGCTAATAGACCTAAATACTGAATTTCATACGTTGGAATGTTATAGGAGTAGCAAACAAAGCAATAAATAGAAGAATTAAAAGGCTTATTAAAATTCATAATCTCCCTACCATAGCATTACTGGAACCAAATATTGAATCAGCAACCATAACTAAATACCAACGTAAATGGAATTTCTCAAATAGTCATAGCAACAATTCCAATATGATTTGGTTTTTTTGGTCAAATGATCTCAAAGTCAAGGTAGAAGATGATAGTGATCAATTGTTGTGTTTAAATATTAACCTCCCTTTTTTTGGAAACTTCGGTATTTTTATTTTTGGTCTATGCTAAATGTACTTCTTTAAAAAGAAGAACATTATGGTCTGATTTATAACTCATTACAAGTAATCCTTCAAACCAACCTTAGTTGATAATTGGAGACTTTAATGTATTCTGCAGCGAGGAAGAAAAAATAGGTGGCAACCAAATAGAATTTCATGCAATTGAAGACTTTAATGACATGATTGTTACTTGTGCCCTGCTGGATTTAGGATAATCAGGCTCTGGGTTCACTTGGACCAATAATAGAGTAAATGGTACTTTATTTTTTGGATTAGATAGAGGCTTAGTAAACCTTCAATGGCTTCATCAATTTCCAAACTCCAATGTTTCACATCTTCATAAATCATGCTCAGACCATAGCCCTCTTCTACTCTCTACAAAATCTTCTTCTGATCTATGTCCAAAACCTTTCAAATTCCTTTCAATTTTTGTAATCAACTCTAATGTTAGAGATATTATTGAAGAGGATTTATCTCTTCGAAGTAATGCCCCCTCCCCCCAATGACTAAATTTTCTTTGAAACTAAAAATTTGAGATCAAAGTTGAAAATGTGGAATAAGGAGAATTTTACAAAAAAAATTCAATCAATCAAAGACTTCGAGGTTAAAGTCATAATTAAAGAAAATTCATTTGAAATCTCCCCTAATGAATTCACTGGAAGTGAACTATTTGACACTATAGCACATCTCAACATTTCATTGAAAAGGGAAGAAAAATTAGGCATGAAAAAAGCCACTTAAAATGGCTGAAGCAAGGTGACCTAAACACAAAGTTTTTCCATGCCTCAGTCAAAGAAAGAAATAGGAAGCCAAGTATCTCAAGAATGAAGAATTCTAATTGCCAATGCGAAGAATCCAATGCGAAAATTGATAACATATTCTTAAACCATTTTCAAAAACTTTGGTCAACAGATTATAAAACACAAAACAAAGACTTTAATATTGTATTTGACAAGGTTATAACTCACGAAATGAATCTGAAGTTTACAGACTTTCCTTCTGAGGAAAAAATCTACTCAGCAATTAAAGGTCTAGACTCATCCAGTGCCCCGGGGCCATATGGATTTGGAGGAGACTTCTTTGTTAACTTCTGGAAATTATTAAGCCTAGCCTGATAACTGTAATACATGCTTTCTTTCCGGGTGCAAAAATGCCTAGAAGTTGGTCAGATACAACTATTTATCTCATTCCTCAGGTAAGTAATCCTTCTTATTGTGTTCAATTTATGCCTATAAGCCTTTGCAATTTCTCAAATAAAATAGCTTCAAAAATTTTAAATGAGAAACTTGCATTAATTCTCCCTCTCATAATATCCCCAAATCAAAGTGGATTTGTTAAAGGTACAAGCATCCAAGATAACATCCTACTATCTCAAGAAATGGTTCAATCCATAGGTAAGAAAGCTCATGGAAAAAATACAATTATCAAGTTAGATATGGAAAAGGGATACGACAAAGTATACTGGCCTTTTCTATGTGAATTTCTCAAAAAATTTGGCTCCAATGAGACATTAATTGACATGGTTTGGAGGATTATTTCAAATAACTAGTATTCTCTGAAAATTAATGGCTTAAGTAAAGGATTTTTTAAATCTACTAGGCGTCTGAGATAGGGAGATACTCTATCTCCCAGCCTCTTTATCATTGGTGTTAAAACCTTAAGTATAAATATTGACAATCTAGTCATTCTTTAAAAGGAAATCCCATTTTCTCATCCCTAAAAGTGGCAACTGATTTCTCACTTAGGATTTGCAGGTGATATTATAATATTCATAAATGGGGTAGACACATCCTTAAAGCCTTATTCAATCTTCTTAAATCTTATGAAGAGACATCTTGTCAGCAGATAAATTATGCCAGGAGCTCTTTCTATGTTGATGACAAGATTAGTCAAGAAAGAAAAAAGTCCATATCCTTAAATACAAGTCCGTCTCATAAAAAATTCCTTATGAAATACTTAGGATGTTTTTTAAACTAGGGTAGAAACAAAATTATACATTTTACAGATCTAATCTCCAAAATAAGGGATAAACTAAACACTTGGTCATCTAAAATCATATCTTAAACTGGTAGAGCTAATTTAATTAGACATGTACTAAATCTAGTTATGTGCGAAAGAGCAATTTTAGCTAGAGAGTTTGTATTGATTTCATTGACCTAAAAAGGGCCTTCCCCATGGACAGTTTTCCCCTGCCGAAGATAGACGAGTTGGTCGACCCGACGACAACACATGAATGAATGGTACTTTATTGTTATTTTGTTTGAGAATCGACGGTGGAAAACGGTCCAATATGCTTACGAGTTCATTTCCATATGTATTATATGAAACAATCATGAAGTTTGAGAGTTTCATTTACATTTGTACTGTACACAAAACATGAGTCACAAATACTCTACTTTAAGTCCGAAAATTGAGACTCCCTTAACATTTTATTGAGATTTTTCCAACTAAGATCTTTTAAGTCATCTTACCTTCTGAAAATGTTAGATTTGTGTATTTTTTAAGGAAAAACTGTGTTATGGATTTTTTTGGTTGTGCATGTCTTTTGGATTTAATTTATGAAATGTTTAAAGGATAGAGGTGGGGGATTGGTTGTTTACAAATTAAAGTTCAATTAGTCTTTATATTTGTTATGTTGGCACGTAGATGTGAACACTAAGATGGTAAGGTATTGGTGTAGTATATGAAGCTAGGGAACAAAATTGTGATGGGAAGGAATTATTGTACTTTTTTTAATAATGTAGGAACAAATACACTCAAGTGGGTAATGACACCACCGTCACCATTGAGTTTGTAAGATTTTAGGGTTTTCATCTTTGTTTTCAAATAATGGTGTTTATATTCATTTCTGTTTTAATTTTTGTTAAATACTAATACATTATTTGAGATTGGAATTCATGTACAGATATTTTAGTGACTCAAATTTGATCATTTTGATATCTAACGTGTTGATTCATGTAGATGGTGATGAGGATTTGTTCAGTTCACATGATGACAACAACAAGGATTAGCCCAATTTTAGAATCTACTTTCTTATTAGTGATATTTTCCTTTTGGATTTGATTTATTCTTTCATTTAATTTTGTTAACCTTTTTCACGAGTTTAGTTATTTTTATATTAGTGCTAGAGAAACTGAAAATTGTTTTTCAGGCAACTTATGTTGAACTTCTAATGTGATTGATACAGATGTTTTGACATTTGGGGATTGCACAACACGATTTTTAAATTCTCAAGAGATTTGGGCGTTAAAATGGTAGATTTGTGTTATATATTTTGAGAATGAAACTTAGGTATTTATTTGTTGTGCAATCCCCAACTCATAATATATGTCCTTGACATATTTCTACAACATTTTGAATGAAACTTAGGTATTTATTTGTGTGTTTGTAGAAGGAGGGTGCGGTGTAGATTGGTATAAGTCCTCATTGATACTTGAAATACTTGAAAAGGGAATATTTTGAGTAAATATTCCAAAAAGGTGGTCTTCTCACAAAGAAGGTGGTAAGCTAAAAGAATGTTTTGAGTAAATATTCCAAAAAAAGGTTTTAAGGATTTTTTTCATTGTGACCGAACCAAGGTGTGTAACTATTAGATTTTGGTTGTTATGTTGATTTTATTTTTTATAATGCTTTTTCCAAGGGTTCATAATGTTTTTAGTGAAGTTTGCTAGAAGAATTTGGAAAGAGGATAATTTGTACTCTTAGATTGAATTAATTTATTCTCTTTTACTTCACCTAGGCAAACCACCTTATTCATGATTAAAGTGCCTGGATGGAAAAAAAGTTGTTCCAGTGCCTGTACATCTCCATAAAAAATATAAGCAACAGGAGTGGGAAGTTTGCAAGTTTTACCACTGTTATCAAGTTAACTATGAATTGTCTAAGATTAAAGGAAGATGTCTTCTTTTTCACCATATTCAACAACTTGGTTAATTCTTGAAATAGAAGTCAAAATACAAGAATATGATTGCCTCAAACATTTGTTAGCAGACAATAGTTAGCTTTTACTGAAGTTTGATACTTAATATAATTAGAGTTGCATTGTTTCTTTTTCCATACTCAGTTTATGTTCATAGTGTAAAAGTATATCAAGAGAAGTGAATGTGATTGTTGATATTTTCATTAAGCATTCATATGCTTTTGAATAGGAATGCTTTTCTCTTTAAGCGTTCACATTCATATGATTTTGTCTTTAGTGTGCATATATAATATTATCTCATCCAATTTTATCTTTTTTTTGGCATATGGGTAGTTGAATGACATCCTCCCCCGAGATTCCACCAATTGATCGACAACAATGAGCAACCGTAATTAGTTTGAGTGTCGAAAATAATGGGGAAAACAAGCACTTGGTTTTCCATTTGAATTTCAGTAGCCATTAGGAGATGATTGAGTATACAAACAATTGGTTTGACTCTCTTACGTTTGGTTTACAATTAGTATAATTAGTTTCCCATATTCCATATTTTGTTTTAAAAGTTGTCCCATATTCCACAATTTGAGTTCTTGAAAAATTATTTAGTAGTTCATATTGTATCCATAATTTTATGAATAAAATATTCATCTAAGTTGACCCTAACAGGTGCAGGCGCATGCGTATTTCTTTGTGAATTGAATTCTCTATGTTGGTTTTGAATTCTCTATTTTGGTTTTCAAGATCTAATATTTTTTATTTAGTTTCAGTTCTTTTCTATTCAAATATCTATTTATTTTTTCCCATCGGCTCAAATCACGGTGATTGACACTCCATCTATAGGTCCTATTATGTATGTGCAATATTTGATAATTGATCTTTGGAGAATGTGACAATTACCTCCGATAGGGATGAAAAAGAGATCTATTATTTCTGAGTCTCAACGCCAGTAGAGGTAGATCACTCACAATGAAATTCCTTATTGTGTCTCTTCATGTTACCTTGAAAAGAAAATCTTCTATAACTGTTTTCAATAGGACACTTATGAAGTTAAGTGAAGTTTTGATTTTAAGTCAGAGCAAGTATGTATTGAGGATTTATAATGGATTTATATTTAATTTTAAGTCAAGTCTCAAACTTGAAGCAACATGTACAGTGGATGTAGATTTAATTTTAAATAGTTGGAGTTTCATTTAATCAACAAATGCTACTGAGATTTCTATGTTGAGTAGTTCGATCTGCTTTTGACCATAATACATTAAGTGTAATGTTTATGATATTATTTATATGAATAATTTTTGTTAGAGGCGTGACTTCATATTTTTTTTTGAGAAAATTAAGTATTTAGGAATCTCACAAATTGAGACAAAAAATTAAGTTGCATCTTTACGAAAATGCATCAATTACCAATCACTTACAATAAAATGCATAAATTAAACTTTCTTTATCATTTTGCTTGCAACGTTACTACATTATATATACTGAATCATTTTAGTCTTACATAGTTTTCTCAGGCTACATTATTGTACATTATTCTTCAGTGTTATTTTGTGATCAATATAGTGTCATTCATTTTGTCATTGACACGTGTGAGGAATTATGTTGCATGTAAAAGTTGTGACCATTGGCCGATGGCAGTACATACCTATCATGCACTTTTTGTCCAATGCTTTAAAGTCATGTACATACTAGTGACTAATTCCAAGTGACTATTATTTTCGATGACCCATTGACTAAACCCAATGACTAATTCCATAACCTCTGAAAAAGAATCACATTTAGTGTTAATTGAGTGGTATCTTCAAAATTTCTTATGTCCATACATAGTTTTGCTGATTTGAGCTAAATGTTTATGATGCGGATGTGAGGAAACCCCATAAATCGGTGTGGTGGTTCATTTTGCTAGCTTCAACAAGTTAGTTAGTGAAGTAATCAAAATGAAATTCCATTAATTGAATTATGTTCAATTACTTTTTCCTTAATTTTTGGTTTGGCAATGTTGATACTATAAGGATACTCGTACATTCTTTTTTTTTTTCCAAAGGAGAAGTTTTATTAATAACTAAATAGAAGAAGAAGCCTCTCCTAGTGGATCTTACAAGCACTAAAGGAAAAATAAATAAAACTAAAATTTATGAGATCTTAAACGAGAAAAGGAGAGCCTTGAATTATATTTAAGCGCCGATTTCTCCTCATGAGTTAAGGTCGGAAAATAAACTTGATAATTCTTGTTTCTTCGCTTTTGAGAATTGTCGTCCACCAAATCATCTTTAAAATTGCTTAGGACATCGAATGAATTGCTAATATTAGTTTGAGAATCTATATTTCAATCTTTTTTAATAATCAAATCTTCAATAAAAGCTCTAGCTTTGGCAGAATTAGGACTCATTCCTAAATCAAATTTGGGGAGATCGACATATAAATTAACTCCAGGACTGATTGAATTTGAAATATCCTCTAGAGGGGGCATATCATCTTCAGAATTTGACTCGTAATTCTTTTTTGTTCTACCATCAACTTCTCCTAATTTTTTGAATGTTTCTTCATCCATTGATATATCATTTACAATGTTTATACCATTTTTGGCCAAAAAATGGATTCTACCTAGAGCGTGGGAAATTGACTGAGAGTTTTTACTACAAACGTTTTCGGCCTTATTACTATCCACATCAAATCTAAGAGAAGAAATTTCTTTTGACTTGACCACATGTGCAAAGTCACATGTATTATTTCCCACGTTACCTGTTTTAGTTGAAATTTGAACCTCCTGATTTGTTTTGGTACATTCAATGCACATGTAAACTCTTAAAATGTGAATAAAATGTAACTGAAATTTCTTTGTTTTACAAATTCCTTATATTATCCGTATTTTTGGTAACCTTATGATATTATGTTTGATGCGAACAAAGAGCACGATTCAGACTATCAATCTCCCATAGCATGACTACTTTTTTTAATCAATTGTTATAGGGTTCCTAATTTAAATTGTCATTCAATACAAATGATGTTTCCTAGGCATGATATACGATGTCTTCTACACAAAATATGTAGGATTGATACATTAGCATGTGATATGCCTTAATAAAGATGTAAAAACATGTCATGGTCATGTGATACGAGCAAATTTGGAAGAAAGTTATGACAGTACTAATGAAGTATATTTTTACTATACTTTACATGAGTAATTATACTCGATTAATAATATGTTAGGTTCCATATTAGTAATACTATAATTGATATTTTTGTTCTTAAACTAGTTGAATTATTCTAAAAGTAAAAGAAATCATGTCCAAAAATTTTAAATGATCAAATTTACCATTAATTATAGTACAATTGGTATTTTTGTTCTTAAACATGATGGATTGTCTCACAAACAAAGGAAATTTTGCCCAAATGTTTTAAACTATTAGGATTGTATCATAGGTTATCAAAAAAGTTGTACATATGTTTTAAACTAAGTACGGCATATGCTCCTATCAACAACGTAAACTTTCGAAAATTAGCGTCGTGCCTTCAAGCACAGGCATACCCTAGTATGTATATATATATATATACACACACTATAATATATTTATATATTTTTTTTTCCACACCCGTATCTTATATTTTAGAGAATTTTCAAATCATTGCACCCTCACTACAACAGAACATACGTTTAGCGGTGAAATTTTTCGTAGCCAAAACAAAATATTTTGTTTCTAATTGTATGTCGCAACAAAATAAATTTCGTTGCTCGGTCGTAGGTGAAAGTCAGTTGCTAAAAGTATTTCGCCACGCAATTATATTTCGTTGCTAATCGAACAAGTAATCAACCACAAAATATTTTTTGTTGACAATAAGAATTTTCAACAACGATACTTTCGTAGCTAATTGTACAACATTTCGTTGTTAAAAGTATTTTTTTTTTTGCCAATAGTCCTCAAGAAGCTCAGTTCCTATAACTTTTAGCTACAAAAATAGTTTAATAGTTACGAACTATATTCGTTGCAGAAGATAGATTCGCTAGTTAATTTTCAAGATCTTGTTTATTTTTTATCAATTAAAATAGTGTATTTTGCTACCAAATGTGAAACATAATATTTATTATTTTTATCAATTTATTTATATATTTGGCTTCCAACACTTTTCATGAACAATTTTGTCTTACATCAAACTGTATTTTAGTTACAATGAATCTGTAAGAAAATAGTTTTCTTAATTTTAGCAAAGAATTTGATAAAATGGTGTATACCACCAAATTAGCATATAGATACTAATGAGTACTATCGCAAATGATAGTTTCACCAAGAAAAAATAACAAAATCCCCATTTACCTTGTAATAGCAACAAAAAAGTCACCTTCTAAAGTTATAAGTCAAAATTTTAAAGTAAAACACATCCCTTGAAATCCATTAAGTTCACTAAATAAACAAGACACCGTCCATATTAAGAAGTTAGTGCCACGTCACCTTTGGACATTGTCAAGAGGTTCTAAAATAAAAATAAAAAACTTGCTAAAGGACTTGAAGTCACATATTTCATCTATTTAGAAATGCCAAAAGTCCATGGTGCCCCAAGAAGAACTTTCCATCAACGTCAAATCTATAATTTAAAAAGTGCAACGTCATTAGTGAAAATAAAGTAGAACTACTAAAAAAATATAATCCCTATATATTTGGATTTGATTTCTCTTTTACATGAAAAAATTATGGTGATGAGTGTAAATTGATATTCAACGATATGATAACCAATTCATAGATTACAATCAATTAAGAATTGAAGCATTATAAAGTGTATAAGTTGAAAAATCATGGGATGTCTAGATTACCATAGACCAAAATAAGAGGAACGTGATGCAATTAATGACCGAATCAACTTATCAGACTCTGCTTATCGAGCTAGAATAACATCTATTGTCACATGTTTAGTATCCATGGTCGCCTTTTGAGCCTCTGCCTATTCTCGTTGAATCGTTGCCTCTACCTCATGAGCTTGTAAACGGTTCATCAATTCTTCTTGAACTTTAGTAGACGGCTTAAGTGCCTCTTCCAAGTGCGCATCCCTCTATTGTAATATCCTGTTTCGCAAAGTTTTCCTTTTTGGACCATACCCAAGACAGTTGATACATCCCGATTTTGTGTCGAGAACTCTATCTGTTATCTCGTCTGGGCTCAGCATGAGAGGTTCCTTGGATAAATATTGAGATTCAATAGGTATCATCTCATCCTAAAAAGTGAGAGGCATTCATTAAACAAACACAAGTAATAAGAATCTAAACACAAATTTAGAATAAACAATAAAAAGTTATTACATTAACAATCAAATAAATATGAACATTTCAAATTATAATACACGTAACACCCTGTCTTAAATCTACATCCCAAGTCATTAATCAATTGGAGAAAAAACTCAGTTTCAAACATTTTGGATCCACTTGGATTGTGTTTTAAAACTTGCAACTTAAAAACAATTTTTTGAAAAAAAAATCCATTTTTTTTAAAACCCACATGCACATTTTACATTAGTTTGTTATAAAACAATTTCCAAAAACAGAACTTTAAAAGTGCATTTGGCAAACATTATTTTTTAAAACGTGGGAGAGACATACATAGAGCTTTTCAGCTTGAGGATACGTCCATTGTTCATCTTTACAATGAGTTTCTTTAAAGAACTTGATCCTATTCGACTCTTGACCATCAAATTCTTTTATTTCTATGTTAAACAATAAGAAATTAGTAATTATACTTGCAAAAGAAAAATTGTCACTTAAAACAAAAAATATATATTACCAGTTCATCGGGAACAATCATAAATGCTTTTGACCCTTGATTATGCTTTACAGCTTGCTTAGATTTATTATTTTTATTTATGGCACATTGTCTCTCCATTAATTAATGGAACATCATAAATATGTGTATTGTAATAAAACAGATATTTATAAGTGAGTGGCAAATGCTACAATAAGTTTAAACCTGATGTCTTGGAATTTCATAAAGATCCAATAGACTATTCAGTTATCCTTTCTCATACCAAGAGAGATATTTTCCCCAACCTCCGCAGCTGGTGCATGTTTCAAATATGTTTGTTGAAGCTTGCTCTGTTCACTATATTAAATCCCGTAATTTGTCACGGCTTGGCTAGTCACAGCACAAAGACGTGACTATATCTAACTTTGGCGTGACCATCTCCATGGCCCAGTGTGGTCATAGATACTATTGGACATGTTAACAGACCAAATCCCTGACCATTGTGGGTCATGAACCATATCCATGACCACGAATTGACAATATTGGCTCCAAATTCGTGTCAAGTTTCCCTCCAAGTGTGGTCCCAGATGGGTCACAGACTGAGGCCAAAACAGTAGGTTCATGTCTTTGGGTCATGACCATTCCAAATTAGTCAAGCATATTGATCACACACTAAGGTAGAGACCATCTCTATATCGACATCCTGATCGCGGCTGCACGTGTAAAAAATTAGGGTCACGCATAAGAACACACTATATGGTTGACTTACTTGAGTCGATGTTACTCTATCTCACTATATAGTTTGGATATCGAGACAAAATAGGATTAGATTTTTTTCGTGGTACTCTATCTCAAAAAGGCATCAAGCTTCATCAAAAGCATCCCAGTACAAGTTCTCCAATGCGACACAAAGAGGTAAGTACAACTCTTGAACCACAATTAGGACACATACACTGCATATACATGTTTATTATGTGTGCATATGTTTTATGGTGGTGTTGTTGCTTCAAATATTTTTTTTGGAAAAAGAAATTCATTTGAATATTTTTTTAATCATTTGAAATGATTTTTTCATTTAATTGAAATATGATTTTAAAAATATATTTGAGGTTAACGTAAGAATATTTTTTATGATAAAAATTTGATTGGTTCAATTTTTAATTGGTTAATATTTTTTTTAGTCAAAAAATTTAATTTTTCCAAGACTTTAAAATATGCATGTGTGTTATTTTTTAAAACGCTATTTGTGTTTGTTTAGTGTCTTGGTGGTTAGACTCATTTATGACCCTAGATTGAGTGGTTATCTATGAACCATATTAATAGTGCCTCAATCCTATTGTACACCTTTTAGCCAATCAAATTTGCTATTCCATTTTCTTTCTACACCCTTAGATCTTGGGGAGTTGATCTAAAACCGCCATTTATAACAAACCCTATTGAGCCTCATATATAATATCTTAGAGTTTCATATTCTATGTTTAAGAAGAGAGAGTGGCGGCTAGTAGAACAAGAGAGAGAGAGGAGAGAGAAAACTCATCTTACACTTCATCTTATTCTTCACTCCTTGAGAGAAAAATCGAGAGTGAGACTAGAGAAGAAAGTAAGAGAGATCTCGCCGATAGAAGTAGAAAAAGTCATCCGGTAACACGTCGGAAAACGGCAAAATCTGATAGAGAGAGAAAAATCCGAGAACGCCGAACTCAAAACGAGAGGAAGAGAAGAAGTCATCGGCTATAGCAAGAGAGAGAGAGAGAGAGAGAAAGGTAGGCGACACCGGAGCTGTACCGAAACCACCAAAGCCGCGATCGTCGCTGCTATCCGGAGTTTCGTCACCGAAATTGAGTAAATCGAGATCGTCGAGGAGAGAAAGACGACACCACCGGAGTTGTTAAAATCCGAGAACGAGAGAGAGAGACTACCTCTTCCGATCATATTCCGACGCCGGAGAAGTAGAAAAACTCATCGGAAGTTTTTGACCAAGTCAGATTTATATTTTTACGATTTATTCTCAAAACCCCATACCCACTTTGTTGTTTGATTTAATCTGAAAAAATCCAAGAGGCTTAGAAGATAACTTGTTAGGAATTTTTTGAGTTGGGTATGTTGTTGGGTTGTTGCTGATTGGTTGGATATTTGAAGACCTCTTTAAATAATATATTTTTCTAAGAACCATTTAGTTCACACAAATATTTTTAGGGTTCTTTATTTGTTTTCTTGGATCTTTATTAAATTTGTTGTTGTTGAATCCAAGAATAAATGATCATTTTTCTTGTAGTGAATATAGTTTCAAATAAATTTGAAACACAAGACTTATTGTTGTGGCTTATATTCAGATTTGAGAAATAATTTTTTTGTTTCTAAAATTAATTTCACAAATTGGTGAAATATATTTTGGAGATAGATAATTTTGAAACAAAACTTGATTTGAATTTTTTTTATTCTGAATCTAAATTTTTTTGAAGTCTTGAATTCAAAGTATATTTGAGATTAATTGCATTGCATATAGAAGTTGCTTGAAATTAATAGGATATTGCTTGTATTTGATTGAGTGGCGTGAGAAGCATTATTGCATCTAGTTTTATTTACAAGCACTATCACTCTCAGACGAACACTTAGGAGTTGTGGTTCTTGGTGAGATATTTTGTTTATGGGGCTACTAGAATCCGAGATTCAAGGATAAAAAAGAAGATGCATGGAGAAGAACAAATCAAGATAAAATGCCTTGAAGAGTGGAGTAACTCAGGTAGGTACGTTTTCTGATCTTGTATTTTGGTTCCTAGTTGCATGCTTTGGTGTTGTAAGTTGGTTATGATTCTAGTGGACTTTTTGTTTTTCTCCGTAGAGGGGGTCGTGGATGGTTTCCTTATTTTAGGGTTTTACCACGTTAAAAATCATGTGTTAATTTTCTTGAATCTTCTTAATTACTTTGGTGAACAATATCGTACTCGAGACTTAAATTTAACATTTTAGTTTTAAAAGCTTAAGGTAATAAAACTAACGAATCTAGAGATCATATTCAGAAAAATTGTTGTTACACGTCTAGTGTTCATTTTGAAAAGAGTTTCGTTCAATGAGTTCATTTTGGAGTTTACTCAACTTATAACTTTTTGTTATTAATCTTGTAAACATAGTTTTTTTCAAGTGGTATCAGAGTGGGTTTGTCAAAAGTTATTTTTATCCTGAAACTCCGAAAATTGTTCTCGAAATCCATTTCTGAATATGGATGAAAGATTTGAGAAGTTAGGTAACCTTTCCAGACCACCACTCTTTGATGGAAACAACTTTTCATATTGGAAAGTATGAATGGTTACTTTCATTCAAGGAACACTTGGTGATGATGTTTGAGATATGATTGAAAATAGTTATGACCATCCAACTAAGTCTTTGTCTGATATTGATCCTACAATGGTTAAGAAACTTCATAACGAGTTACTATGAAAGAGAAAAAGAAATATCTCGATAATAACAAGGGCAAGAATGATATATTTATGTCCATTAAGGAGCATACATTTAAAAGAATATCTATTTGCTCTACTTCTAAGGAGGCATGGGATACTCTAGTCACCGCACATGAGGGTGATGAATGAGTTAAGGCCGAAAAAATACAAATGCTTGTCCAACAGTACAATACACTGATTATGGATGATAATGAATCCTTTAATTATTTCTACATTAGGTTAACCGACATTTTTACAAAATTACATGCAAATGGTATAACCTATACTAGAAAAGGAATCGTTCAAAAGATTCTTATGTTATTACTTGCTAAGTTTGACAATAAAAGATATGCCATAGAAGAAATGAATGAACCAAACCTGACTCCTGAATTGCTAAATAGCAAATTAAGAACTGTTGAGATGGAGTTAGAGTTCAAAAAACAATTGACTGCCCGTAACAAGAGACTCAGTGGATCTAATGTTGTGTTTTCATCACAATTGATTTCACCTAAAGTTCGTCCCTTAGACTTTGACCTTGACTTGAATGATGACTGTGACTTAGATCACCTTGACAATCAAATAGCTCTTATCAGCAAGCATTTCAAAAAGATTATCAAAATCAGAAATGCTTTATCCTATAAACAAGGCAAACAAAATTATTAAGGTAATCAAAATCATAGACCTCACAGAAGACATGGCAATAAAAGGACCTATGACAATAATAGACCTAACATAGACATGAAAGATGTCAAATGTTATGGATGCGGAAAAATGGGACATATTGCTAATAAATGCCCAAATAAGCCTACCAATAATACTAGGGCTAATTTTTTTAAGACATGGGATGACTCTAGTGATTCTGATGAAGATGAAATTGAGTTAACCCATAATTATGAGTCCTATATGTCATTCTATGCTAGGATGATATACCGTGATGATGATGAATGTGTGTCTACTCATGATTCTAATGATCCTATTAATGCATATGTTGTTAAAAATGTTGTGACTGTTGATGATGAAAATGACATTGCTAGTGATAGCTTAAGGGTGTGTCAAACTGAAAGCATTGTCGTTAAACCTGAAGTATGTGTGAGTTCCACATACGAAATGAGTGATATAGGAGACACTTCACACGATACACTTAGTGATTCCGATGATGATTTTCCAGATCTTCAAGAGCTATACACGAAAATGCGTAAGAAAAGTGGTCATCTTGATAAAACGGTTAAGCTATTGAATGAGCGAATTGATTTACTTAACCAGACTATTAGGAAGAACGCTAAAGAATTTACAACACAATGAGTTGCCCATGAGACTGAAATTGAAGAATTTTCCGCAAAAATAGAAGATCTTTTTGAGAAAAATAATATTTTGGAACAAAAATACAAGTCTACCTTGGTAAAACTTGAATAATCTAAGCAAAAAATTTCAAACGTGTTTAAAAAATGCTTACACTTTGAAACTCAAGCTAAGTCCTACGAAGAAATTGTTGTAGGAAGCAAGTTTAATTCTGACGATAAATCTGGTTTTGGATTTGGAGAAAAAGTATATACTAGCAAAAATGTTTCTCCTGAAAATGTTGATTTTGTAAAACAAGTCCAGAATCCTCAAAACAATTAGAAAGAAAATTGTTTTAAAGATGTCTCTAAGGCAAAAAAAGTGATGATTATCAACAGCCCAAATCTAATGGTCCAGCTAAGTACGTATGTCCACCTGTTAGAAATCATTATCAGAAACCCAAAGCCAATGACACTTGGATGACCATTCCTATTAGGGATAAAGAAATTTTCAAAGACTTCAGTAATAAATTCAAGTCCTCCACACATCAGTATTGTTCATACTGTGATGTCTACGACCACTCCATTGCCGAATGTTTTCAAAAGAGAGTGTATACACCTACTTATTAAAACTTTAACTATTCTAGAAAGAGTATGAATACGTATGTTCTCCCAAGATAGATCACTCACAACTCTAACTATAAAAATAAGGGAGGACCTAAAACTAAGAAGAAATCATTTAGAAAGATCAATCAAAACTTTTCTAAATCAAAGGGCAATCAAACTGTTAAAACTAGGCCTATTTGGATTAGAAAAGATGACTTGCTACCTTAGCTCAAGTGCAACATTGTCATATATGATATTAAGGCACCAAACACTTTGTCTGGATGGTATCTTGACTCCGAATGTTCTAAACATATGACTGAAGATGAAACTAAATTAACAAACAAAACAAACTTCCTTAGATGTAGTGTTGTGTTTGGTGATGGAGTTTCATCTAAGATCATAGGTAAGGGAACATTGTGCGAGGATGGTCTTCCCGAGATAAATGATGTCCTCCTAGTTAAAGGTCTTAAGGCTAACTTGGTTAGTATATCTCAATTTTGTGATTCCAGTCATACTGTTTCCTTTTCTTAAACTGATTGCAAATTTTTTAATGAAATGGGAAATTGTATTTTAACAGGAAACGAAAATAAGGATAACTGCTACACAGTCCTTCCTAAGTCTGAATCTTGTAATAGATTGGAACATAAAAATTTTGATAATCTTCGTAAGAAAAGTTCCCAAGAAATTTTTAGAGGATTGCCTAGAATAAAAAATTCTTTTAAACCCATACGTGATCCTTGTCTGAAAGGGGAAATAAGTAAACCCTTTCATAAGAAAGTTAAAAATGGTTCAACTACAAAACTTTTGGAATAACTCCACATGGACCTTATGGGTCCCTTTCGAACTGTCAGATTCTCTGGTAGTAGTCACATAATTGTTATTGTGGATAACTACACACGATATACTTGGGTTGCATTCATGAAAAATAAATACCATACCTTCGATGAGTTATTAAAAATAATTTTAAAAATAGAGAACGAGAAGGATACCCAAGTATGTCGCATCAGAAGTGATAGAGGTGGAGAATTCAAAGATTCGGGTGTTGCAAAATATAGTATATGCAATGGCTTTAAACATGAATTTAGTGTGCCTAAGACAACTTAACAGAACGACACTACTGAAAGGAAAGATAGAACCTTACAAGAGATGGCTAGGGTTATGCTACTTGTGAAAATTCTACCTAAGTATTTTTGTACCAAAGTTGTTCAAACGGCTTGTCCTATCATTGATCATGTATACCTTAGGAAGAATTTCAAATCTGTTGATAATATTCAATATGAGTATCTTTGTAATGCCATTGGTATGATAGTTCTTACTTATTTCAACACATCATTCATATCCTCAGTAGTTGCATGCTAATAATTGGTTTATGAGGATTTAGTGCATGGTCGTTTCTCAAATGACAAAAGACGCCTCCTAATATATGTTTTATACAGGAGACCCTTGTATATGCCCTTGCATATGTTATTGCTTGTGTTGGAACATTATCTCATATTCTCCTGATTTATATTTTTTTATCCCGTTGTATATTTGAGCAAAATTAGGGGAGAAGAACTTAAGTACCTATGCTATGATTTATTTCTTTTGGTACTAACTCAACTAATATGCCATTGAATGTTTATCTTTTTTAGGCATTTTTCAGACCCGGTCGTATAGCTTGTCCTATTTATTAGGGTATTGGTTTGTATTGTAGTTGAGTAATGTATTTTCTTATCTTATTTTTGGTTCTTGGATGGGAATGGGTAGATATATATTTTTGTATAAGAAATCTAGGATTTTTCATTTTCAACCACGAGTTCAGGATACTTAAGGGAATTTTGTCTCTAATATCCAAAGGGGGAGATTAAGAACACACTATATGGTTGAGTTACTTGAGTCTGTGCTATATAGGAGTTCCAACTAGTTTGGATATCGAGACAAAATATGATTAGATTTTTTTGTGTTACTCTATCTCAAAAAGGCATCAAGCTTCATTAAAATCATCACAGTTCAAGTTCTCTAATGCGTCACAAAGAGGTAAGTACAACTCTTGAACCACAATTAGGACACATACATTGCATATACATGTTTATTATGTGTGCAAATTTTTTATGGTGGAGTTGTTGCTTCAAATAGTTTTTTTGGAAAAAGAAATTCATTTGAATATTTTTTTAATCATTTGAAATGATTTTTTCATTTAATTGAAATATGATTTTAAAAATCTATTAGAGGTTAATATAAGAATATTTTTTTGATAAAAATTTGATTGGTTCAATTTTTAATTAGTTAATATTTTTTTGAATTGAAAACTTTAATTTTTCGAAGACTTTAAAAAGCACATGCGTGTTAGTTTTTATAAGGCTATTTGTGTTTGTTTAGTGTCTTGGTGGTTAGACTCATTTGTGACCCTAGATTGAGTGGTTATCTATGAACCATATTAATAGTGCCTCAATCCTACTGTACACCTTTTGGCCAATCAAATTTGTTATTTCACTTTATTTCTACACCCTTTGATCTTGGAGAGTTGATCTAAAACCTCTATTTATAACAAACCCTATTGAGCCTCATATATAATATCTTAGGGTTTCTTATTCTAGGTTCAAGAAGATAGAGTAGGGGCTGATAGAACAAAAGAGAGAGGGGAGAGAAAACTCATCTTACACTTCATCTTCTTCTTCATTCCTTGAGAGAAAAACCGAGAGATTAGAGAAGAAAGCAAGAGAGATCTCGCCAACAGAAGTAGAAAATGTCATCCAGTAACACGCCAGAAAATGGAGAAATTTGATATAGAGAGAGAAAAATCCGAGATCGCCGGACTCAAAATGAGAGGAAGAGAAGAATCCATCGTCGGCTATAGCAAGAGATAGAGAGGGAAAGCTAGGAAACACCGGAGCTGTACCGAAACCACTAGAGCCGCGATCACCGCTATTGTCCGAAGTTTCATCATCGGAACTGAGTAAATCAAGATTGTCGAGGAGAGAGAGACGAGACCGCCAGAGCTTTTCAAATCCGAGAACGAGAGAGAGAGAGAGACTACCTCTTCCGGTCAGATTTCGACGCCGGAGAAATAGAAAACTCATCGTAAGTTTTTGACCAAGTCAGATTTATATTTCCATAATTTATTCTCAAAACCCCATACCCACTTTGTTGTTTGATTTAATCTGAAAAAATTCGAGAGGCTTAGAAGATAACTTGTTGGGATTTTTTTGAGTTGGGTATGTTGTTGGGTTGTTGTTGATTGGTTGGATATTTGAATACCTCTTCAAATAATATAATTTTCTAAGAACCATTTAGTTCACACTAATATATTTAGGGTTCTTTATTTGTTTTCTTGTATCTTTATTAAATTTGTTGTTGTTGGAACCAAGAATATATTTTCAAATAAATTTGAAACACAAGAATTACTGTTGTGGCTTATATTCAGATTTGAGAAATAATTTTTTTGTTTCAAAAATTAATTTCACAAATTGGTGAAATATATTTTGGAGATAAATAATTTTGAAACAAAACTTGATTTGAATTTTTTTTATTCTGAATCTAAAAATTTTTGAAGTCTTGAATTCAAAGTATATTTGAGATTAATTGCATTGCATATAGAAGTTTCTTATAATTAATAGGATATTGCTTGCATTTTATTGAGAGGCGTGAGAAGCATTATTGCATTTAGTTTTATTCACAAACACTATCACTCTCACACGAACACTTAGGAGTTGTGGTTCTTGGTGAGATATTTTGTTTGTGGGGCTGCTGGAATCTGGGATTCAAGGATAAAACAGAAGCTGCGTGGAGAAGAACAAATCAAGATATAATGCCTTTAAGAGTGGAGTAACTCGGGTAGGTACTTTTTCTGATCTTGTATTCTAGTTCTTAGTTGCATGCTTTAGTGTTTTAACTTGGTTGTGATTCTAGTGGACTTTTTGTTTTACTCCGTAGAGGGGGTCGTGGATGTTTCCCTTATTTTATGGTCTTACCACGTTAAAAATTACGTGTTAATTTTCTTGAATCTTCTTAATTACTTTGGTGAACAATATCATGCTCGAGACTTAAGTTGAAGATTTTAGTTTTAAAAGCTTAAGGTAATCAAACTAACGAATCTAGAGATCATATTCAGAAAAAATGTTTTAACACATCTAGTGTTCATTTTGAAAAGAGTTTCGTTCAACGAGTTTATTTCGGAGTTTACTCAACTTATAACTTTTTGTTATTAATATTGTAAACCTAGCTTTTTTCAACGTAGATTTTTCACGGCCGAGAGTCATGACCAGTGTCTTTATACTAAAAGCCCGAACCAATTTTCATTTTTCACTCGAAAGTTTTCAAACCCTGAAACATCGCCCTCTCTCCGAAACTTTCGACGATTGCCAACCCCTTTCATTCTCAATATCAAGTTTTTAAATCTCAATCATAAAGATAACACTTAAACCATAATATTTTGTACTTGGGTATTTGTTCGTTTGCATATATGTGTGTATTTGTGTATTTCTATTTGTATGTGTGCATATGTGTGTGTATATTGTGTGTATTTCTTTGAGGATGTGTGTCTTGCGCGTGTATTGTATGAGTATTATGTGTGTACCGTGTGTATGTGTGTGTATTTGGGTACGAATGTATTTATGTGTGTGTTTTTTACCTGTTTCAACCTAGATATATGATATTGGGTATTTAGTAAATTTTATTTTGGGTATATGTGTGTGTATTTGATTTGTTTTCTTTCAATCTAGATATTTGTATGTGCATTTGGTTTCTTCCAAACTAGGAGATTTCGAACTAAATAGGGGTTTAAAATTGGGTATTTGGGAAATTTTATTTTGTAGGTTACCAAACAATTTTTCTTTTCTTATTTTTATTTTATAATGCTAAAGATATACATTAGTTAACTTGATAGGGCAAATTTTTTTGGTACGTTGTAGTGTAACACCCCTTTTTTTTGGAGAAAATGGAAATTAATTAAATTGATGACATAAGAATTTATTTAATTGAGAGAAATTATTTAATTCGATGATTCATATTTACTTAATCTAGTCTAAGCTTAATTTGACATGTGGCTTATTTGGACGTAAAATAAGAGGATTTTATAAAGTGACTCGGATGGTGATTTTGATGTCACGGTTGGTTCCAAAAGGGTCGAAATAGTCAAAAAAATTTACTCGGGTGTATAGTTTGGGTCCCGGGATGATTTTCGACCATCCCAACACCGTTTTAGGGCATTTCGATCATTCGGGCATTTGGGATTTAGAAAACTCTAAAAAATGTAATTGTATATCTTCCCATTAGAGAGAGGGGCTAGGGTTAACACAAATCAAAAGGGATAGAAGCCATAGGAGAGGAGGAGGAGGGTAAAACCAAGTTTCTTACACATTTTTTTGCCCCACACACAACGGAATCGAGAACGGTGCGAGGGGAGAACCACCACACCATATTATCAACAAATTTTATACCTGCTATTGAGAGGCAAGTATTTAAATGGCAATTTATATCAATCATGTTATAATACCCATGTGGGATAGGGTTTGATTTCATGCTTTTGGAAGTTTTATATGAATTTGGGAGGGTTTAATTCATAAACTAAAGTATCAATGCATGTGAGGATGTTCTTTAATGACGATAATATGAAATTACAGGGTTTGGGTTGATTAATAAGAGATAAATATGAGTTCTTGATTAATAAAGTTGATGAACTTGAGAAAATTAGGGTTTTATGTTAATTAAAGTAGAATTTGATTCTTGGGTTGAATCTTTGATGTTTTGTGTAAACTTTTTATTGAAAATTTATCTCTATGTGAAGATAGAATGATATTATAATATATTTGATTATTAAGATTGAATCTTTATGGGTTCTTCATTGAAGAACATGAATCTTGAATGACTTAGGGTTTAATTGATGAACACAAGAAGTCAATCTACCAGAATTCTTAACGTAACTTTAAATGTATGACATTTTCATTGTAGTTAGAATTAGAGTGAGGACCATACATTCATGGAAATTTCTATGTCTTATATTTCAAATGAGCTTTGAATCATGTCAATCAGATTTCTGTAGAGGGAGTAATCGATGTTTTACTATAGGGTGTTTGATATGCCAGCATAGCAATCTGCCAGAATTTTTGACGTAACTTTAAACGTGTGCCATTGCAATTACACTTAGAATTAGAGTGATATACGTACATTACTGGAAATCCCTATGTCTTAGCTTTCAAATGAACTTTGAATCAGGTCAATCGGAGTTCTGTAAAGGGAGTAATCGATATTTTACTAGAGGGTGTTTAATCTGCTAGAAAATTTTCTAATCGATTCGGTTGCCGAGTTTTGGCCAATAATTTCCTTTTTGTTTAGGACCTTTGGAAATCATTGGGAATTCATTTGTGGGATTTAATTTATAATACAAGGGAATTGTATATCAACACCAGTAGGCCTAGTTTGGGTTTTAGGCGTGGCCTACGAAGAAAGTTTAAGGGCTAAATTAATTTGGATTAATATAGAGGAAAAATCTAAATTGAAGGATAATCCGAGTTAAGAGAATTTTAGAGGAACAATGACTTAGACCAGTAGGGGGTAGAGAGTTTACTTTATGATATTATATGTGGAATAAAGGATACCCTTCGATTGGTGATAAATATTAGAGAATGTACGGTGATAAACGAAGTTATAAATTATGGAATACGTAGAATATTCGGGATATAAATATACTACGTATGAGGCTTGTGATATGGGATGTGTGTATGCCCTATTGTTGTTATATATATATATATATATATATATATATATATAGGTGGAGTGAATACCTATAATATGATTAAAGTAATAATACATTAATACATGGGATATTCAGGATATAAAATACTACGTATGAGACTTGTGATATGTGATGTGCGCATGCCCTATTGATATTATTGATATATACGTGGAGAAAATATCTATAATTTGACTTATTGTGTGTATGACATACCTACGCTGTTTTTTATCGAATGGAGGTTGCATATTGTGGACGATCATATCTTGAGGAGCCTTCGGGGGGGATTTTGATTCGCACCACTAGAATATAGAACTTAGGTATGGGCTATCAGTGAGCACGATAGTCTTAACGGTCATATGGGCGCGTAGGTATGTGCGTAGCCCATTGACTTGGAACTATGTTCGCCTACAATATGTGTGATTTGATATATATGGTTTGTGAGATAAGTCGAACCAATAGTCCCTTGTATAGCGAGAGATGTACCCGGGCGTGATAGCTGAGTATGCATGCACCGCAGCTATGCCTAGGAGTGCCATACTAGTATAAATATAATGGATGATAAATATATATACCTTTGATTTGTTTACAGTATGCACCGCAGTTGAGTCTGGGAGGTTCCGTGTTATATATATATATATACTTGTGATATTATCTACTGTGTGAAATTAGTAGATGAGAAATATAGTGAAATCTGATTTGACTTAAGTATGTAAACACTTAATCCTAAAATTTAAAAATCCATGACCATCTTAAAGAGAAATGGATATATATTAAATAAATGTATTGCGTCAAATACGGGTGGACGCTATGAGTTATGGGTAGTAGACTTATGATTTCAAACTAGTTAATTGTTCGTCTCTAAACTAAAATTAATCTGAATATTGGGGTAGAGGTAACATTCTAAACCAATGTATATGGAATAACTATTGGGGTTGGGGTAACATTACAAACCAATAGCCCTTAATGTGTGATACAGGAAAATAATAGCAGAGTGTGTACTTATAGTATATATGGTGTAAAATATATACAGCACGAATAATCTACTTATGTGTGCTATTAGAGAGACGAGATAATATGTATCTAAAGAACGATTAGTATACTAAAGAGTAATTAGTAGGGAGATTAGATAGTGTATATCTATATAATGACGAAGCTACTAATGTGTGAATAGTAAGAAGATAGTTAGTAAATATTTAAAATAAATTTTAAGTAGAGAAACTTAAACGATAAAGCTTGAACAATAACCTACGTGGAAAGGGTAATTGGGGTTTAAAAATAACATAAGAGAGCTGTTAATTATTTAGGATATTCGATAGCGTATTGTATGGTTAGTACGGAGGAGCTAAATTGATTTGGGTTTACTAGATACTGGATGCCTAGTTAGATTGGCTAGAATTGACTAGGTGGGGTTGAGTAGCAAACGTTAGGTGCACATTATAAATGAGAGATGAGGAACTCAAGGGAGTGTTCGCAACCTAACATGTGTATCTAATAACTATTCATTTAAACTTTTATTTAAGTACTTGCTAAATGTTTTTAAATGATTTTTACTTGGGCTCTGACCCGTACTTGCAAAACCTTTTTCCAAAATCTTTTAGGTGTCCATCCATAGGGACGCCAAGCATGATGATCTATTCTAGGGATGCGTAGATGCATCACTTATAGATGCTTGCAGGACTTGGACTTAGACAATTCAGTTACTTCACTCCTAGTGTAGGGTGCAGGGCAATATTTTATTCGGGCTTGTTGCCCACATTTATTTCATTTATGACAGTCAGAACTTGTAATCAGACTTTTATTCAGGTTGGACATTATATTGGATTTTGTAACCGATGGTTTATTCGGTATTACTTCATTTTAGTCTTCTATATAGTGGATGGATTTATATTACTATTGCATGGGATGTATTTATGTAATAATGTTCTGTTGTTGTTGATTGTTAAATAAAAATATTAAAATTTTGACATGGGCTTTTTGAATACTAGGTGGTTAGTAATGTTTTAAAAAGTTTTCGAGAGTGATGCTAAGAATGAACCAGATAAGAAACATGTTTTAATTGGATATAGGACTGATCACACGATATTTAATTAGGCAGGGTGTCACAGATGGTATCAGAGCATCAGGTTCTAGTGTCTTCAGGATCTTTGCTGCTTTTCACGTTTCAGTGTAACGTTCTTTGACATAGAGCCCTCTGATAAGATTATTGTATTCCTCGACGTATGTGACTTACGTTCTCCTACCATTATGTATAGTTGATGTGATTCCTATACAAGTTCGGTTGGTCTTCAGACACCAAACATTATAGGACAACCAGTGAGGGCCATTACAAGAACTGCAGGAAGAGAGGCTCAGCAGATGACCTATAGTGTTCTGGGAATTGTGATTGCGATAGAAGTCACCATGATTATTTTTCAAGATGGTGACAATAGGAAAATCACTCGGGCGCAGAAGTTTTCCCAGGCACTTTAGTAGATAATGTTGGTACAAATTTAAAACTCACCCAGTGTTGTTGTTAAGAGGTGGGGGGAAAACGGAGGGACTCTTTGGGAGAGTCATCTATAAAGATTAAAAAAAAATTATGAATTATAATGGATGTGACTCATTATATGAAATCGTGTGTGATTAGAGCACTGAACATTATAGGAAGACCGATGCGGGCCATAAGAAGGACTGTAGAAGAAGAAGCCCGATAGAAGACGTAGAAAAATATGGGAATGGCGATCGTGACAAAAGTCACCATGAGTGATATTTAAGTAAGTGATAATAGAATTATCACTTGGGAATAGCGGGTTCCCTAGACACAGTCGTTGGTAATGGTGGAGCGATTTCAGGATCACCTAGCGTAGTCGACGAGGGGAAATCAGAGGAAACCTTTTGAAAAGTCATCAGTGAAGATGCGGAGAAGAAAGAGAGAAAGTGTAACAAGCCAGTGGTAGTAGAAATTCCGAAGGCAATTGAGTAGAGTGGAGTGCAGCGAGACTCAAAAAAATTAAAATTGGAGTTAAATTTGTATCTCTTAGGAGCGACATAAAGTTATTAGAGTTAATCACCACATATAAAGGAGTGTGTTTGAGATATAAAGATACATTTTGTTATGATTTGACCATGAGGTCTTCCTTTCGATGTTATAATAGATATGCAAGTGAAATTTTGAAACTTAGCACAGTCGGTAAGCTAGAGACCGATCGTGAGAAAAAGGTTGAATTGCATAACGAACTTCGTACCTGGAAAAGCGGCATGGAATATGAAAAGGTTTATAGTTGATAAAGGAAGGTGTATAGAATGCGAGGATGGATGAGAAATCCAACTAGGATAACTAATGTTGATGCCGTCATTGTTATATACGTTTGCAAGTTATTTCAGCACTTCTAGAAGAAGTGAGCCAGGAGGGTTAGAGAGTGTGACTGAAAAGTACAATTGAACTTAACGGTGTTAGTAAAATACCACATGAGAGTATTCCCAATAAGGAACTCATTTAGATAATTTTGATCGATTAACTTCATACAAAGTGACGGCGAAGTCAATCAAGGCTGTAGAGGCCAACAATAGTTTTGAAAGGCTCGCATAGCCAAAAGGACAATGGGAGAATAATTAGGAGCTAAGACTGTGAGTCCGAGGGAAGGACATTCCAAAATGGTCAGTGGGACCAGTGACGGGAAATGAATCGGGAAGTTCCCCTATGTGTAGTGAGTGGGACTAATAGTGTTGAATCTATCCACGTTGAGCAGTGTTATAATGACCCTACTTTTATATGCTCATATGTATATAGTTTGTTTTTACACTCATGTGTTACTTACTATCTTATAAATGTTGTATTATTGGATATGTGGTATTATTGGCTATCAATATAACAAACCCCATTTTTTAAATGTGAAGAATCAACTGTAAATTGGATCAAATCGAAGTCTTATGACATATCTTGAGGTAAATAATAAGTTTTGGGGTAGAAAATATAATTTTATGAAACTTTAGGGATAAAATGAAAATATAAAAAGGGCTATTTTATAAATAAAATATTTTCAAGGACCTCTAAGAAACATTGAAAATATATAATGTGAAATTACCAAAATATCCTCCATGTGTAAAACGACCCTTATACCCTTATCACCTTTCCGCCACATGCTGGTCACCTCCCCCTTACACATGTCGTCGTTAGAGAGAAAGCTAAAACGCTTGTCATCATTTGGTGATGTTAAGATTTCAAGACCACCTCGGAACGCGACACCTAAACGATGCCTTGCCACCGTAAATGCTTGATCACCTAGACACATGTCAACACTGTAATAATTTTGGAAACCTATAAATAGGGCCTTTGAGATTATTTATAACTCACACAAATTGCTTGAGAATTATAATAATAAAGAGTCATAGAAAGCTTGGGAAATATCTTAAGAAGGAGTTCTATAATTTTGAAGAAAGAATTCATTTCGTAGGTATGATTTTATTTAAATGTTCTAATGCATTTTTATAGTTTTAATTTCGTGTTTTATAGCTTTACTTAGTAGTTATGCTGGTAATATACACTAAAGGCTCCACTAATGAAAACTTAAAATTTGGAAACAATCTAAATGGATTTTATTTTCAAAATATGTAAACTTGTTTGAAAATATATATACACTTATTGTAAGTAATTGCTCGTTTTTATGGAATCTCATTTAAGTAATTCCAAAGTTAGTCCCAGTGAAATTCTGTCTAGTTGATATGGTAATTAAGTGGTTCCCCTGTGACCCTCCATCTCTACTGGGAATAAATTTGGAAATGTTTTGTGTAGATGATATGGTATTTAAGTGGTGCCCCTGTGACCCTCCATCTCTACTGGGAACCGAGTGATTAGGAAGAACTATGAATTGAATTCTTTAAATATGATGAACGAATATTAAAAATTGAGAAAATGGTTTTAGTAACCTTTTACAGCAAGTTATTTTAGGATTAAAACACAATATTTAGAATTGGGATTTATTTAGAATACATAATTAAACTTTTATTGTATTTTTTAGACTAATGTGTGATCCAAGACTCAATATTTGTATTTTCGAGCCTCTACTTTTGGTGAGTACTCTATGTCATTTCTTTCACATTTCAATTATATGATATTATGTGAACTATGTATTTTGTGAACTGATTTTATTCTCAAAATGCATCTGACACCGATGATTGATTCATTGTGATATGTTTATATTTGTCCATATAGACATACCGATTAACAGGAGTATTGAAACTGATATTGAATATTGGAAATAAGATTCGGTCTAAGGGACCCCTTTACTAATTGACTTTTTCAGCTGGGTTATCGCTGGTGTGCCCTAAATAAGGCATTGTGACGAACTAGTTCGATTGACCCTCAACTACCGGGTATAATACAGCAGAAGAACATGGTATTGGAGTGTACTTGGCCATTAAAATGATATGATTAAAAGAAAAAGATATCACATTTAATTTCTTGCATTCTTCTTATTCTGAGCTATCCAATTGTGATATATATACTATCATTTCAAAATATATATCTACTTACTGCAAGTTCCTTTCCATATATGTATATGCCTTCTCATTTGACTTGAATAGGTATCTATTTTCTGAAAACCTTGAAATGTCGGGAGATTAAATCTTATTTAACTTTTAGCTGACGTTGTATAAATAACGATTTTTTAGGAAATAATTAGATTGGAGGATGGAGTGTAGAAGGACTATGTTGAAGATTTATCTTAAGCAGATCTTTTGTCATACTTTTAAATATAACATTTTTTTATGAGATAAAGCATGTTTGGCTCTTCAGTAATAGGTTTTTAATTTTGGCATAAGATGTAATTCGTTCATACTTTTAATATATATGAAGTTTCCTTTTAGAAAGCTCTGATGATGTAATTCCATTTTTTCAATAGTTTACGATTCATGACCATGTGAATGTATTTTCGTTGCATTTAATTAAGGAAACACTTTAAGTCAAAATATTTGTTGCCTTGGTGGCATGTCAAAATGCTCATTCCCCACTACTAGTTTGCGACAGGGTCGTGACAAGTGCAACCGATAAGATTTGAGGAAAGTAAATCATGCCAGTTAAGCATAACAACCAGTGGCGTTTCCGAGAAGGATTTGGGTCAAGAGAATTAAGCCTAAAAAGTTACAACCCGAGAGTGGTAGGGCAGGACCAGTGGAGTCCTCGGTAATAATAATATGTTAATCGTTATGGTCATTGGGGCCCAGGAAGAAATAGGGTGGCTAGTAAAGCCATAAGCGAGGCCTAGAGATGTTAGGCTAACGTTTTAGTGACGGGTGTGTAAGCTGCAGAACAGAATAATTTTCCCATAACGAGGAGGGGGCAACTATTGGATGAAATCCTAAATCTATAACAAGTGCAAGTGATTATGGGTTGTCTTGGCCACGAGAAATGGATGTAATAACCATATGATTAGGAGAGATTGATGAAGTTTTGTTTCATCCTTGTGAGTAAAGGATTTAATTTAGTGACAGGAGTGTGTCACAACTTATATATGAACGATTAACACTAAAATTTCGCATGCGAGTCGAGTTTAGCGGGTACATTAGTTTTGGACAATCTTGTTATAAACGTATTGGTCATGAGTAACATGAATTTTTGGATGTCACCTGTGAGTAAGCCGGGTGGGCACTAAAGGCATATTTTATTGTCATAATCTTACTATTGCATTGAGGTAGTAAAGTAGATCTTATTACGATAATGTGTAGTGATAATTATCGAATGGTTGAAAAATAGTAGATTGAGTGATAGACTATCACGCTAGGTACTCCGGGGTAGTAATATTAATTTGGTAAGGCATCACCCGAAATAGGGTTGAGCTTGTATATATGTATGTATATATATGAAAATTTCTTGATATCGTAGACTTTCGTGAGTATATTTCTCATTACATGTGATCCCGGTGCATAGAGATTTATCTACTGATGTGACTGAGGATGCATTTTGTCCTTTATTAAGCAGCGAAATACAGCTTGTTATATATAGCACCGAAACTCAGGGTAGTGATAGTGCCATATTTCATGATATTTTTTACCGAACATAAGAAGACTTTTATGTCAACATACAAAGATTGTGGGAATGTACATGTTATGGACTAGGGGCCTTACGGATCTCGATGACCGATAATGTTAGGTAGTAGTGTATCGGGGGGGTTGCTTGTTTGGATTTCGCTTTGCGAGACATCCCACGCATGAAACTAATGAACCTCGGGAGTTGGAGAGAAGTTTTGATGATAGTGCATGGGATTCGTACCTTAGTAATTGTACATTTATGAGAGTATAATAGAGAGTGGATAATGCCACTATGATGTGAGAATATATTTCATTAATACAAAAATTCGCAAGGCATAAGGTGTATGGGTGCCCTAGGTAATTGAATCTTGATTTCGTTTTCGTTCGGAGTGTATGGGATAAGGTTAATGAAGATAGAAGTGGAAATATCCGGACTTGATCGTACGCTCAAGAGAATGATATTGTATTAGGAAGTAGATTGTGATTGTAATGTGAATTCGACAACATTTATCTCGGAGAGTTGAAGTTTATTCCGTAAGATTTGTTAGAGGCTTACGTTTCATGAGAAACTAATTATTAGAGCGGGGGAAGGACCTGTGACACGCGGTGAGGGAAAGTAACATGGACCACGATTAGAGGTACATTTGCGGGAATATGAGATGTATCATGTTATAAATGATAGTGGTGATGGGATTTAATGCAGAGAAATATTGCTGAATTCGTTTTGCAATGGGTCACCTGTCTGTCGGAAAAAAAGGTGGAACATCTAAAACAAGTAGGGGTTTCTTCAACCGTTAGGGATTCCTAAGTGGTAATGGGAGTGTATTCCCAAGGATTTTATCGCGAAGGGGGTGATGATCCTATATGGGTGGTAATGGATCGGTTGACCAAAGTAGCTCACATTATGCTAGTTAAGACTGGTCATACTACGGGATGGTATGTGAAAGTATTTATAACCGAGTTAGTGAGGTTATATAGGGTACCTCTTGATATCGTGTCTGATTGGAACAAGTTCTTTGTCTTTTAATTTTGGAAGATTGTTCACGAGGCTTTGGGTACCGAGTTTTGATTGAGTACGACCTATCATCCGTAGACGAATGGGCAGAATAAGTGGACTAGTCAAATGTTGGACAAATTATACGTGTACCCTTGAATCTTAGGGGAGGATGAGAGCAGTCCCCTCCACTAGTGGAGTTTGTACATCAACCCATATAAGTTCACTTGTGGGCATGTGTCCAGTTATGGTATGGCATGACAAGCCTTGTTGTCCTCTTGCTTGTTAGTTAAAGGTGGGGGGACTAGGTACTATTGCGAAGTGGGAGATGAGTAAATACTTACTGTATATAATGTGTGACAAATATATACTGCGCAAACAACCTACTTTCGTGTGCTCGTTGCTAGACGAGATCGAATGTATCTCAAGAATGATTAATATACTAAGGTGCAAATAGTAGAAGGCTAGATAGTTAATATCTAAAATTTAGTTTAAGTAGTGCAACTTAAACGATATGGCTTGGGCAAGAACCTACATGACAGGGTAACCTGGAGTTTAAGATGAACATATGAGGGGTGTTCAATACTAAGGGTATTCAATAGCGTAATATATGGGTGGTACAGAGTAGTTTACTTGGGAGCGCAATGATGGGATGCATAAGATATATACATCATTGTTTCTACCTGGTATACTTTTTCCTAATTTCGGGACGAAATTCCATTGTAAGGGGAGAAGTATGTAACACCCCGTATTTTTATGATATTAAATAAGTATGAGATTAATTATTATTGTTGGATTAATTAAATTAAAAGGTGAGAAATTAATTTGCTAATTAATTAATTCGGATTAAAATAGTTATTAGCTAGCGTGCCAAGGTTTAATACTTATTGATGAAAATTATTGAATATTACTGTGTGAATATGTAATATGGAATTATGAATTTTATAAATTATCGAGAGTGTGAAACGTGACAGTTTGGTATATTACGTCGGGACGCGCGTGTGAGTCGTGTCGGGACTAACTTAATGGATTAACGAAGTAAATTATTTTTTAAGTAACTCATATGATCTTTTTGAGTGATTTATTCAGTCCGGAAGGGTCGAGATAGTTAGAATAGTGTACTCGGGGATTTAGTTTGGGTCCCGGGGCAATTTTAGGCTTAATCGGCGTCCCGGGAGGGCGTTTTGGTAAATTGCATTTTTAGGGTTTAATTGATGACAAAAATTAGAGATGGTTAATATCATTCCGTAAAGGAAAAGTTAGGGTATTATGCACAAACTTCAAGGGAGATCCACAGAGGGTAAGAGAGAACAAGCCCCAAGAGATTAAGGCAAAAAACTCATCGTCTTCCACCACCATGGCCACCTTTACGTAGATCGGAAGATGAGGAACAAGTTTATACCAATTTCATCAGCGGATCAGACCATCATAATCGAGGAAAGTGTTTATTACTTGCTTTCTTTTAGCACCATTTATGTTCATGTTACTGTAGGATGGTAGAAAACCTATTTATACATAATTTTGAGGAAATTAGGAAAGATAAATCCTAAATCTGATAAGAAAGTGAGAATAGATAGATTTATCCATTTATGTAGAGGAAAAACCATGATGTTTTAGGTCTAATTGATGAACTAATATGTAAATTACATGTTCTTGGGTTGGAGATTAATGAACTAGGGTTTGATTTGTTAAATTGGGGATTTTGGATTTCATAGAGGAAATTATGAGTATTTAATGATTCTAAGTTAAGGGAAATCATTTATACATGCTAGAATATTAATTAGGATTGCTGATTTGGTGTTTGGGTTGAAAAATTTAGAGGTTTTAGGACTGAAATTCAGAGGAAGACAAAGAAGTAACAAGAAAATGTAGCACGTCTGGCCAAACTAGAGATACACTCAATCTCGTTCGAACGGGATTGAGTCTGGTTCGAACGAGGTGCGATGTCGTTCAAACTACATCTAGTATGGTTCGAACGACAGTTCCAAAACTAAAAAAATTCCAGTTCAATCTAAATTGAGTTATTCGATTATTTTGAGTGAGGAAAACTGTCTGTTGATAAATTGAGTATGGAGAAGAATTATTGGGAGGTATTTGTATAATGTTACTTTAAATATTTGGAACGGTGAGATCACCTTAGAAATTTAGAGAGAGGAATTAATCGAAATAATTATATTATAGGTAGTAATGAGAGAATACTATGTATGGAAAATATATGTTCGGGTTGGGTGAATACCTTGATCCTAATAGGATGTGTGTATGCATATTTTATGCTTAGTATTATGTGTATAGCATACCTATGCAGCTTGCTATCGGGAGGAGGTTTCGCGCGGTGGACAGTCTTATCCTGGGTGACCCAATGGGGGGATATTTAACTTGTACCTAGAGTATATTAACTTGGTTACGTGCTATTTGAGATGCATGATAGTTTCGACAGCTTAATGGGAGCGTAGGTATGTGCATGACCCATTTGGCTGGGGAATATACCCGCCTCCAATATTTGTGATTTGAATTTATGGTTCGTGAGAGATTGAACCAGTAGTCCATCATTACAGGGAGTGATGCACTGGGACATGATAGTAGAGTATGCATTTGCACCAAGAGGTTTAACCTCAGTTGGGGAAAATTCTACTGTGTCAAATTTGTACATATAGTAATAATGAGAAATAGAATAATCTCAGTGTTTAAAAGTTTAACCATTGGAACGTGGAATATAATGAACTTTAGTTATGTGGTATAAACTATTTTAATATCGTATTGTATGGGCGATACGGGATACTCCTTTGAGATATAGTTAGAAGTGTCAGTCTATGGCCTAGTTGGGAGTGTTATAGATAACTAGGTTGGGATGGATGTACGTTAGGCATGCACAATAGTGGAGAGGTGAGAATTCATGTGAGAGTTCGAAACTAACATGCGCATAATACTTGCTTTATTGCAGTTTTAAGTACTTGCTAAAACAAATATTTTTACAACTCGGGCTCTGACCCGTTTCTTGTTATTCTCTCTCTCTCTCTCTCTCTCTCTATATATATATATATATATATATATATATATATATAAGTAGTATAAGTTTGGTTACTATTCCTTTAGTTCATAAGCTAATTAGGGTCTAGGATTAAACCAACAATGCAAGAATCCAACGGTTTAGATGAGATGAGATCTATTTTACTCTTGTAACCCCATTATTATTTGGTTCCCCCTCTTTTGTCTCACAGTTGTTCATTTTCCAAATCCACTTTAATTCAAAAATGGTGTAACATTATAACTCTCTTTTTACACCCAAAAAGACCAACCACACTCTCTATTTGGGGGGACGGGGACAACCCTAAATCCTCTCTCTCTTTATCTTTCTCTCTCTCGGCCAAGAAGGTGTCATATGCACCAGCCCAACGTCGTTCTTCACCAGTATAAGAATCGGGCCTCTGATATTCTTCATTTGCATAAACATCGGCCCACCACTTCTCATTTGTCATCATCGACGGTACAACACCCTTTCCCTCTCACTATTTGTTTTTTCTTACTATAGTGTTCAATCTAAATCGGTGTATATGTTTGTTGGTTATAATATCAGGTTCTTGGTTCCTATTATTTGTTTTCACATCCATCACTTTTGAAGGTATGGATCTATGTACTATATACCTCTCTTTCGTATTTTATAATTAAAGATTCGGCCACTGCTAGACCCACTGGTATTTTATAGATTCGGGGTTTTATCCCTATTTTTGTCAACAATAAAAGATCTGAGTTTTTTTGTTATATTTTTTTTATAGGTCTAGGTATTTTATAGATCTGGATTTAGTGTTTTTGATTATTTTGATTTCAGTTTCATTGTGTAGCCTAACAAGGGCTATTATTGAAAACATGGCTCATTTTTCCAATTGGTCTAACAGGGGCTATTTTACAAGACTTTGAATTACAATGGTTTATCGATAGGATTTGTGATGTATTTTTAGTGTAGTAGTTATTAATCACTATAATATTGGCTCTTTAATTTTTTTTTTGGTGTAGTTGTTATTGCAGGGGATATTAATTTGTCTTTTGTTTATTCTTTACTATAATTTTGGAATAGTCTTCTTTACATTTCCATGGAGGTCTACTCTTCTAATGTAAGATATTAATAAGAACCAAATAATTTGGCAAGCTGATTAGATAGATATTGTTAGTTTAACATGTTTTATTCAGTTCATTTGTTTTTTGTTTATTCATTCGTAATGAGTTTTTTTCTTAAAAATATTTTTAAAGATTTAAACTATATTATGCATTTTTATGGTTAATTGGGTTTTATCCCCATACAAATTTACGTGATCGGTTCAATTTTTACTTTTTAAAAATTTCAGTCAAACAAGACGTTACGAAAAAAAGGAGAGATGACAAAATTGCAGAGCTATTAAACAAGAAAAATAAATTGACCTATCTGGTAGCTTATTTTATAGACCCGGTAGCTTATTTTACATACATCTTCTAACTTTGAATTGGCGCAATATCTCGGACTCATCCAGTATTTGATCAATGTGGGGCATTTGGTATCAATCCTGTAGCTTGTTTTACCTACAACTAATTAGATCCTACCTCTAGCTTATTAGGTTTCATTTGACAATAAGTATTTCTTTTGTCGAAGCATGTAACTACGAGAAAATGCAAGCATGGTAATTTATGAAAAGATTAACCAAATAACATGATACTAAATTGGGAAATATATAATTTTGATGTATAAAAAGGAAAGTGTAACCATATTAAGCTTACTTCGCATAATTTCATTTTGACGTTTGTTCTTAGTACACTCAAACCCTCTATTCTCTATTACAACCACACTTACACTATATTATGTATTTATATTATCTTTAATTTTCCACTTCTTCTGAAATTTCATTTTTGAACTTTCTAAAGTATGAATGCTAACTTATTTTTTATGATAGTACCCAAGGCTCATTTTTCACTTTTATATTATGTCATTGATGAAACTGTCATGTGAAAGTTCATCATTTGAGATTTTATATTTGCATAAATAGTGCCATGTTTGCATAAACAATTATTCTCAATATCATTTGTTATAAGTTATTGATCTTATATATGCGAGTGTTTGATGTTTAGTGTGTTGTGTTTGTGCAGGGATATTGATAAGTTCTAGTATGTTCAAAGAAGTATTGCAAAATCCCAATCTTTTATTAACTCACTAGCCAACTCCAAGCCAAGTGGGGAGAATGAATCGGGTTTGGGTCCATGAAAATATCCATGGGGTGACATGAAGATGCCTGATTCCCGTTGAGCTCTTTCTTCGTGTTGAGGAAGGCCGGCTCAAATTGTGGGGACATACCTGTAAGAGCAAAATAAACACCAAAGACAATAGGCATATATCTATATATGTGAAGGTGAAGCACATCAGGACAGTAGAAGGTATCATACAACTACTGAGTTAGTGTCTTTAAAGCAATATATATGCCTTATATATCTTGAAAATGATATTAGGGTCCTGTGTCTAATTTAAATCTTATATTGAGATACCAAGTTTTTAATAACTTTAAAATAGTGTATATGCCTTTTTTTATTATTTTATTATTGAATAGCTTGTTATACCATGAAAGAAGTTAATTATTTTATTACTGAATATTTTTTGAATGCTTTGAATGTTGTCAGTACGGAGTAGCATACCAAATGTTCGAGTATAAAACTTGGGTATGATGACAAGAAGGTACGAGTGCTTCTTGGTGTTTCATAGGATTGAAGCATACCCTGTTTTCCCCTTCTGCAGCGCTTGGGATATAATGAAGACCGGGAAGTTCCTTTTAGAACCAAAATGAAGCGGTATGTAACTTTATTGTTCCATTTTAATCATTTAGCTCATCTTTCGGCTGACTGAATCTGAGCTTTGTTTACAAAAAAACATATAGTAATTCAGTAGAAACCTAAAATTCAAAATGGAAAAACCAATTATCTATGTTTTGGACATCAATATTTACCATCTTTCTTTTGTTTGAAAAGTCTTATCTTGGCTCACTATGGTTATTCCATCATATTAGGGAATTTCAATTGGTTTTCATCTTTTCAACTGAGACAAGATTGTATTTTTCTCTCTTATGGAAAATAGACGATTTTTTTTAACTTCACAACAATCTTTCACATCAGAACATCGTTTCCAATTTAAAATAACCCAGGGGGTGGACCCGGAATCTGACTTATCTATAAGGAGTCCAAATGGAGTTACCCTTCATGTTATTTCAATCAAACTCTAATACATTTGTCACTGCATCATGGACAAAAAATTGTATTATTTCCTATAGATTCCATAAGTAGAACAATGGAAAGAGTATTGAGTTTGCAAACAATCTTGAAACCCCTATTTTTTAAAATACAACAAGTATAAGAGCTTTGTAAATAATCTAGAACTGTAAAACAGAACAAGAACTTAGAGTCAGTTGTAGAACAAGTATCTAAATCAAACATAAGTTTGATTTAGGTACATTTCGCATAGATCTCGAGTCGATAGTAGAACAAGCACATAGATGTAAATAATATAAATATACTGAAAAAGGTATGAATACTTTTGCCTGCCTTCGTATGCCCATAATACTTCTTGGAGTATTATTAGTGCTTAAATTTGTATGATTATGATTATATTTTTAGTGCTTTCTTTGATTATGTAGGGAAAATTACTGAATTCAAGAAAGAAAAAGAAAATTACCATTTCCAGCTATTCCACCCGGCACCAAAACCCCCAATATAAGACCTAGATGATGTTGTCTGAACAGGGGAGGGATGATTTGCACTCTCTATCTCTCAATTATGTTTGGCGGTTTGGGGTATTGGGTTTTGATGTTAGGGACATCTCATTTTCTTTCACGAATTCATTAATTTTCTATAAAGTTTTCACGTGCTTATTCCCACATCTTGGCAATATAACTTTAAGCACTATTATTAAGAGGCCTTCTGATAGTTTAGTGTGACTGATGTTTTTACTAAATCCTTTTTATATTTTAAATACTTAATTGTCGTTTACTAACTAAATCTAAATGAACTATTTACGTATGTGAAGTTTATCTTATATTATTGAGCTTTATTATATTTTCATTTATGTTTTTCTATTAGGTGACTGTGCTTGGATACAATCACAAGCTGACGATCTTACTGGAAACAATAATTGATAAAATTGCAAATTTTGAAGTAAAGCCACACAGGTTCTCTGTGATCAAGGTAGGGATCAACTATTCATTAACAAAATGGTAACATTAGGACATTAGGTGTTTTTAAAAGATATTATAGTGAAACAGTGGTGGTTAATATTTGGTATCTATGTATCATGTTTTATCTTTTGAAAAGAACGGGTGACAAAGAAGTATCAAAACTTTAAGTTCCAACAGCCTTATCGTGTTAAATCGAATATGTGCAGAGCTGTAAAATTCATAAATGAGTGTTTTTATAAAATGAATTTTGAGTTTTTTAAACCTTTTTTACCCGTTTGGATTTCTAATGACCTTTTCGTCTTCAATTCATATGTTTTTTTAGGTTTACTTTGGATCCAAAGCATGCTTATTTGCTGCCTTTATTGGCTATCGTGTTCGTTTAATTCATATATTTGATTAAAAGCATATGAATTGCACTTTCTCTCTTTCTAGGTTGACGTTGAAGAAGCAAACATGATAGAAAATGAAAAAGTACAATTATCTTTGCATGAGATTCAACTTTAGTTGAAAGAAGGTAGAAATTCTTAGGAAGGAACTTGAGGCTTCCAACAAGGTAGCAGACTAATTCATTTAGATTTCAATTATTTTATATTTATGTTTAGATATCTGCATTATGTTTCCTCTGTTTTCTTCATGCTGAAATTTTGATTTTTCGTTTCACTCC
The DNA here is from genome assembly GCA_949130495.1 of Sambucus nigra. NCBI lineage: Eukaryota > Viridiplantae > Streptophyta > Magnoliopsida > Dipsacales > Adoxaceae > Sambucus > Sambucus nigra. The sequence continues at coordinate 306,292,912 of OX422223.1, forward strand.
TATGAATGCTCATTGCATATGGTATCTTTGGGTCTAACCCATAGAACATCCTAAAGACAAAATCATCTTTGATTTAACTCTAATTATTTTTTTCCCCTAAGGATTAGAAACTAAGAGCTCCTTATGGAATATTAGTACTTCATTGAAGATATTATATATAAATGCCGACGCATCGACATTACATATTGGCAAAATGCAACCCATGAAATTTTTAGTATTTTATTACAAGAATCCCTTAAATCATGCATTTTAGTGCAAAGACCCCTGCTTGAATATAAAAATGTCACCAAAAGGGAGAATTTGCAAAAAAAAAAAAGGCATAGATCAAGGAGAATTGCATTAAAGATAATCTAGGGATGTTTCTCGCATGAACTAAATAGTTCGATTTATTTATTTATTTTGCACATCCCCCTCATATATATGTTGTTATATTGCAGTGAAAGCAATGAGGCTCCCATTTCTATATGCATATTTGGAAGCAATCAGCAAACCAAATTTCAGAAAAGGATGCAACTTTTCTGCTGCTACGTCTACTGTGCTTCCAGCAACCGCGTCCTCTCTTAGCCCTTTATCATTTAGGGTTCAAGTGCGTCAGTTCTTGAGATTCAAAGATAAAGTCCTTGAACTAGAAGCCAAAAGTACAATACTAGATCCAAATTTCTTTTAAGAAACTGAAATGATGGTGTTGGAAATGTCTTATTGCTATCATTTCATGCATGCACATGTCTTGCAACCGGCTCAACTTGTTGATCTTTTGCATGAGCATGTGGTGGAAGGTACATCAAATGTACAGCTCGGGAACAAAAACATTCTCAATCCATCCAATGAAATACCAGTAGCAAAAAATTCCTTTTGCTTTTTTGTATTTGTAATTTCTTTTTCAATCATTTTTCTTGATTGGTACAGTTAAATGGAGGGTGGACTTGGGTGGGTTTAAATCTGATTATTCTAAAATTTTGAAAAAATGGTTAAGATAAGTTTGTGTTTTGTGATTGTGCTGCCTCCATTAGAAATTTTTTTGCTGTATGAAACTCGATTTTGTTGTTGTTTTAGACTTGGTTTAGTTGCTGTTTTAAAGTGCACTGTTTGAGACTCGATTTTTTTTATATTTATTTATGAAGTCGTAACAACTTTGTATTTATGTTATGGTTCGAGTGATGCTGTTCGAACATGAGGCTCCCAATTTTTAAAATCTTAATACAAAAAGTAATTTCAAATTTCCTTTTAAAGAGATGCGGAAGCAAGATGGTTCAATTAAAGAAGAACACACCAAATTTTAATTTATCTCAAATTAAAATTAAACCAAGTGAAATTAAATTAAACACACCCTTATGTTAATTTCACTCAAACCAAATTAATTCAATTCAAGTTATAGAAATTTGCCTAATCACATTAATCCATTTTTGCAAATTAGGCCAAACCAAATTTTATCAAATTAAAGTAAATGACTTAAACTAAATTAATTTAAGCACCAAATTCAGTAAGTAGTGATTTAAACCAATTTTATCTTTTTACCTAAGCATGCGTTCTAGGTGAATTGTGAAAAAGATAAAATAAACAAATAAATCAATACGCTGCGATGTACGAGGAAAAACCCACAATGGGAAAAAATCTCGGACGGACCTAACCTTAAGTCCACTAAGTATGGTATTTTACAAGTACAATAAAAAAGACTTACAACACTCGACTCGACTCCCTTCAAGCAACGATGCTCCTTTTTGTACTGAATTCCGCTTAGTTGACAATCCCGGACCCAACTAGAACCCTTGAATCCACCAATGAGACTATAGGAACAACCTTCAACCACACATGGTGCCTTTCACCTTGTGAGAATGTCGCAGCCAAAACAAACTTCTTCTTCCTTGAGGAATTCAGAAGTAAACCCAAACACTCTTCCAATGGTAGAGATAAAATCAGTGCCAAAACTCCAAGCAAAGTATATATATAAAGGAACTTAGATAAACTAAACAAATGGGTGTAACACAAGTGTTTAAGGATTTTTTTTTAAAACAAAACACTTAAAACATGAACTTTTTCTTTTTAATTTGAAGCTCACTAAAACTCTCTCTAGAAGATGGAGAATGGTGAAAAAGTTGCTTCCAAAATGTTGATTCGCGCACTTCATAAGTCTGTGAAAAGTTAGTGGGGAAAAGAAATGGGAAAAGTGGGAAAAACTGCTTAAAACTGCCAAATAAATTGTTCCCGCCAAATCTCGTTCGAACGAGATTTTCGTTCGAACGACAAACTCGTTCCAACGACATTCTCGTTCGAACGACAATATCGAACGAAAAACCATAAAGCTTAAATTTTGATTTTTACCCCAGAAACATTGTTTTATAGTTTTATAGAGACTTTCTGAAAATAAACAATAGTTTAAAATCAAAGTACACCCAATAGAAATTGTTAGAAGCTCCTATATGTATTTAAAATGCATTCATACCTTAGGGGAAATGGAACCAATGTTGTTGACGTAGAAACGAGGCACAACAAACTTGGCATTTGATGAAGCTTTATGAACTTGTCCGCTACGTCTTCAACTAACACGTCATAGGCTTGAAGGATGGTCAAGAACTCTATCCTATGACTCAAACGTTTTTGTCTGGAAGTAAACCAAAACTACAATAAGACTTAATCGAAGAATTGTGTCCTTAAAAATCTCCCCCTTTGGCTATTCCGGGACAAAAACCAGACAAAAATCCTAAAGGACCGTCAAGCTCTACTAGATTTAAAAAAATATCCCACCCAAGGATCAATATCTTTGCCGATGATGAAAGTTTCCACTTAGAAGAATTCCTGCACACTTAAGCAAACTATCAAACGCATAGGGAATATCAAGAATATTAAATGCAATTAAGATAATTACTTCCCCTAAATTAATTCTCCCCTTTATCAAGAATATTAAATGCAATTAAGATAAATACTCCCCCTAAATTAATTCTCCCCTTTATCAAACTATGATCAGCCTAAGAAGATAGCGACTCCCTCTAAGTTAAATCGCCCAAACTAAGATACGATTATAATAGGATTAGATACCATTTCTCCCCCTATCACTCTCCCCCTTTTTTGTTCAGGAATAGACACAGGATAAAAATAATTTAAACATGTAGCTTAAAGTGATAAGTACGTGAAAGTATATAGGCAACACAATCATAACTAATCCAACAAATAATAATCGATACCAACTAAGATGCAAGAAAATGATACCAATATGATACATAAAGTATTAGGCATGTGATATCAACAAAAAATGCAACAAGATAGATACCAATCATGATGTAAAAGCATAGATGGACTTGAAAGCAAGGCAAAGACAAAATACAATACCTCGTATATGAGTACATAATAAGTATCATTAACGCACACGCACATATACTAGATATAAACACCACATATGACACAAAATAAAATAAGCTTTTCACACTCGTATGACAAAAATGTGTCATATGGAAACAGAAGTGTTGGGGTGTGAACTAGTAACAATTAAATTTAGACCCAATCACTTAAAATATGTTCACGGAGTTCTCAATTAATCGCAAACTTCGTCACATTTGAATATATCCTCATGTGACAATATGAATTCAACTCAATGAACAAACATACACAATGCATACAAGCCTAGACTTTTGATGATTCTACAAACCAATAGAGTCATGACATTGAAAGTACAGCTAGGATAAAAAGACATTGTGAAAATCGTTGATATATCATCCAAGATCCCTCAATAAGCATATATAATTTTTGAATGAATAAATCAACTAAACAAATTAGGCCTTGGCAAAGTATTTTTCTTTTAATGCCATATTTTCTTTTAGGCCTTTGGACCACGTATTTCTTTTAGGTATAATCCAAATGGTCGCTTGCTATTCGCAAAGGATAATAATTCCTTTCGGAGCCCTTCCCCGTGCACAATTATATATATCATTTTTATATCTCATAAATCTCACGTGCAACGAATTTTGACATGCACTAGTCCTCCTATGTCACAAATATGTAGATCACTAGATTGGTAGGAGAACACCTCACAAAGCTCAAATATACATATTAACTTAAATTTCAAAAAAGCTCGTGCATGTGTGAAATTAGGCATATAAAAAGAGAATCCATTTAAATAACACAAAATCCAACTACTCCATATAAGCACGGTAAGAACATTTTAAGGATTGACAATCTTAACCAAAAGTTCTAGCCACATGGGAGTGTAAAAGATGGGATTCAAACACAAGTATATGACACATAAAGTGTGTCAAACTAAAATACACACACACAAAAATTTCTTTTTGAGTTTTTTGACTTTTTAAACCAAAAATAAAAAATATTTACTCAAAAGACAAACAAAGATCATTTGTATTTTTCATTAATATTAAAATACCAAAAAAATAAAACATAATTGATAAACAAAAATCTTTTTGTATTTTTCATTTAATGCAAACTAAAATGAAAGAAGTATAATACAAAAGATAAACAAAAATTATAATTCTAGCATGTGATTAATCATGGAGCATAGACTAGAAAAATATTAAACATGCATACACCTAGCAATGATATATAATATGAAGCACAACAAGCTAGAGTATGCAAACAAAAGTAACACATTCAACCTTTAGATTTTGCAAGGGAGGAAGCATGTGAAAGAAAATGAGAATCAAAAACCCTATCTTGTAAAGCTACCAAGTCGAATCTCCTAACCCAAACTAATGACGAATGACGATATCGGGGTGTAGGAATCCTGGCTACCTTGGTTGCCTTACGTTGGGTTTTTCTAGGACCTCGCTTAAGATCAAAACAAAATTTCCTAAGATGACCTTTTCGACCACAATGTGAGCACCTAAAGACTCGGTGAAAAGACTTACCTAAGAAGTGATCTTTAATGTCTTTCCTAGGCGATTCTTCTAAAATGTTGGTTTTGGATTTATGAGTTGATTCATTACAAGTATCGAAGCCTAAACCACAAGTGTCATTTTTTATTTGGACCGTGCTTAAGATTTTATCTAGTTTTTCGGACCTACACTCCAAATCAAATTTGACTTTAGTAGAGTCTTTTAATTGTTCTTCTAATTATAAAATTCTAGACTCTAACAAAAAATTTCTCTCTTCAAACTTGAGAAGATCCTTTTTCATTGATTCCATTAAACCTCTAAGGCTATCTCTCTCGCCTTATATATATTCAAGCTTCTCTCCAAGAGTCCTCTCACGTGTCCTAAGGTCTTTAACTAACACACTATCATCAACGATCTTGACACGTTCTATTAAACTCGCTTCTAACTTCAAATTTGCTCTTTTTAATTTAATAGATTCTTCATATAATTCTTGAAAAGAATTTTGAAGTTCACTCACTAACCTCTTCTTTATTTTCACTCTCTCTTTCTTCTTTACTCTCACCACCATCATCTTTTATAGCTTCACAAACAAAGGCCTCGGAAGTGTTATGTTTTAAGATGTCATCGTTTGATGATTCCTCACTATCACTAACATAACTAGCAATGAACGTGGTAAAGTTGACATACCCTCTCCCCTTAGTTTAGTGGGGCACTCAAAATACCTATGGCCATACCCTTCACAACCAAAACACTTATCTGATTCATCCCTATTTACATTTTCATTAGAAGTTTTAGGGATCTTCTCGGGTTTGTCATGCTTAGATTTTTCAAATTTCTTAAAATCATTTTTAAATTTATCTTTGTTAAATTTAAGAAATTTTCAAAACTTTCGAGCAAACATAGCTATATTTTTCGAGTCACTATCACTTTCACTCTCTACTACTTGTTTTTCCTCCTTTCTGGCTTTCAAAGCAATGCCCTTCTCATTTTATTTTCGGTTTTGGAGGGAAACATGTCTAGTTTATAGGTTTGTAAATCACCTACGAGCTCTTCTAATGTCGTAGAGGCTAAAGTGGGTAAAGAAATTAACACGGTCACTTTTGGAATAAATCTTCGGGTAGTGACCTTAAAAGTTTCTTTACTACTTGGTTGTCGGGTATTTTCTTTCCCAAATTAAAAGATGAATTAACAATATCGGAAAGTTTGGCAAAAAATTCATCAAAAGTTTCTTTTTCGTTCATTTTGATGGTTTCAAATTGAGTGGTGAGGTTTTGGAGTTTAGAAGATTTTAAGACACTATTTCCTTCATGAGTGAGTTGTAAAATATCCTAAGCTTCTTTAGAGGTTTCACGCGTCATAATGCGACGGAATTCATGTGGTGTGACCGTGCTAAACAAGGCATTTAAACCTCAGGAATTAAAGTTTGCAAGTTTAAATTCACTCTCACTCCATCTATCGACGGGTTTGGGAACACGCTCATTATCAACTAAATGTGCAGGTGGGGACCACCCGTTAACTATAGATAACTAAACTCTCTCATCGATAGATTTTAGTGCCGATTTAATTCGCGCTTTCTAATACGCGTAGTTAGAACCATCGAAAATAGGAAATATTGAAAATGGGAAAAATTCCATTTTAGCCAAAAATATTTAAAAGGATCTTAACAAAGTAATTTATCATTTTGGTTCTGATACCACTTGTTGCAACACGAGGCCCCCAATTTTTAAAATCTTACTACAAAAAGTAATTTCCAATTTCCTTTTAAAGAGATGCGGAAGCAAGATGGTTCAATTAAACAAGAACACACCAAATTTTAATTTATCTCAAATTAAAATTAAACCAAGTGAAATTAAATTAAACACACACTTATATTAATTTCACTCAAACCAAATTAATTAAATTCAAGTCCTAGAAATTTGCCCAACAACATTAATCCAGTTTTGCAAATTAGGCCAAACCAAATTTGATCAAATTAAAGTAAATGACTTGAACTAAATTAATTAAACATTACCCAAATTAATTTAATCACCAAATTCAATAAGTAGCGATTTAAACCAGTTTTATCTTTTTAGCTAAGCAAGCGTTCTAAGTGAATTATGCAAAAGATAAAATAAATAAATCACTACGCCGCGATGTATGAGGAAAAACCCACAACGGGAAAATACCTCGGACGACCCTAGTCTTAAGTCCACTAAGTATGATATTTTACAAGTACAAGTGAAAAGACTTACAACACTCGACTCGACTCCCTTCAAGCCCCGATGCTCCTTATTATACTGACATCCGCTTAGTTGAAAATCCCAGACTCCATCAAAACCTTGGAATACACAAATGAGACTATAGGAACAACCGCCAATCACACATGGTGCCTTTCACCATGTGAGAATACCGCAGTAAAAAAAAAACTTCTTCTTATTTGAGGGATTTAGAAGTAAACCCAAACACTCTTCTAATGGTAGAGATAAAACCGGTGCCAAAACTCCAAGAAAAGTATATATATAAAGGAACTTGGATAAACTAAACAAATGGGTGTAACACCAGTGTTTAAGGAATTTTCTTGAAAAAAAAACACTCAAAACATGAACTTTTTCTTTTTAATTTGAAGCTCTCTATAACTCTCTCTAGAAGATGGAGGATGTTGAAAAAGTTTCTTCCAAAATGTTGGTTCCCACACTTCATAAATCTGCCAAAAGTTAGTGTAACAACCCGAGGTCTTGGAGACGATGATTTATATATTTTGGGAGAAATAAATATTATTTTATTTGGAGAATAATTGTATTGGAAATTGAGGTCAAAATTTGAAGACGTTAGAAAGTATTTTGAATGGCGATTCTGAAGGTGTAGTTGCGTTCGGAAGAGTCGAGAAAGTCAAAATGACTGTATTTGAGGTCTATTTAGGTTCCGAAATAATTTAAGCTCGTTTGACTCGAATTAAAGTTACCGAGTCATTTAAAGTGTGTATTATCATTTAAAGATGTGTATCTTGGAAGAATAGGCTTAAAAAGCCTACGGGAAATTTATTCTCCATAGAGAGAAAGAGAATAGAAAGAAAGAAAGAGAGAAGAAGAAAGAAGAAGAGAAAGAAGGAGAAAAGAGAGAGAAAAAGGATTTTTCCGGCCATAACGCGATCTCGAGGATGGATCAGACCCTAGGAACCCGAGGAAAGTGATTAAACTTCCTAAATAATTGTTGTGTATCATTTATTGCATGATTTGTGGATTAATTTTTTGGGTTTTAGGTTTAGTTTATCAAAACCTAACTTTTGGGTATAATCTTAGATTTGTTATGTAGATCTTGGATTTGATGATAGAAATTAGTTTAAATGTATTCTAGGATGAACATTAATGATACATATGTGATTGGGTTGAATAGAAATGAAGATAAGTTGATTAAAACAAATTTTGGGATTTTTGGCTTACTAAAAACTAGCCATTTTCGAGCCTCCAGGTAGGCCGAATCGGTTCGGCCCCCTAGCCGAATCGATTCAGAAATATGCAGGGGCCCAGGTCTGAGTGACTGAATCGATTCGGACCCCAGTCGAATCGATTTAGCCTGAGATAGAGTCCCAGGTCTGATTACCCAAATCGATTCGAAAACAGGGCTTTTTGAGGGATGTTTTTCTAGGGAGAATTTCATTCCATTTTGTTCGAGGTTATCAATTGGGAACCTCTATAGGAGTTATTTGGAGTATGTTTTGGATACTTTTAGAGAGTACCCCTTATAAGAAATTTCCAGGATTAGCGTTACAGGGGGTTCCTTATTTGGATTTCGCCTCAGGGAGACGCCCCACGCATGAACCGCGGTGTAATGTTGGGAATTGGGGAGAAGTTAGTCCTTAATGCTCATATATATATATATATATATATATATATATATATATATCACCTATCCCGATGATCGACAATGCCAGGAGTAGTGTAACGGGGGGGTTCCTTGTTTGGATTTCGCTTCGGCGAGACGTCCCTCGCATGAAATGCCGTGTACTATTGAGAATTGAGAATATAAATTAACTAAAATGGAGTAATAAGAATTTGGGTTACACGCATCATGCATTGAGGGCATAATGAATCTCGAAGATCAATACGGTCAGGAGTAGTGTAACGGGGGGTTCCTTGTTTGGATTTCGCTTCGGCGAGACGTCCCACGCACGAAACGTAGTACAGTATTGAGTACCGGAGAAGTTTAGTCCTTAGAACTTAGATGCTAATAACTCATATATATATGATTACATGCCAAATGAGGGCATAACCAAAATATATGAAATTCTACTGAAAGAGAATGTTGATGTATTGTGATGATGCTATTATGAGGATGATTGTGCAACTTTATATGTTCAATAAATGAACAAATATAAAGAGGACTATAACATTAAAGTTAAAGTATATGATTTAAGGGATATATATAAGTGTAAATTTGGAGATAGGTTATATGGTTTTAGTTAAATGTTTCCATTGGGTTTAAGTTAGATTATTTTGCCTAAAGAGATTTGGGGACATTCTTTTGGAGATCACGTGCATACGCTTAGTTGCGTGCTTTAGTTGAGAGGTGAGTTGGATTTTAAAGAGAGTTCGACTCCACCTTAATCACGTAATAATGCATTAATAATTATTATGCATTTTAATGCATTTGCTATAAAATGTTTTCAACTCGGGCTCTGACCCATTTATATTTTCTCCCTCCATGTGTATATATTGTATTACTTTAGGTGTTCCTCCGCAAGGACGCCATTGATGTTCATCCATCCAGTGTATTCGTGGAGCTGTGGCAGTAATGGACTGTTGCGGCACTTTGCTTTAGTCGATTCCTATCTTTGTATATCTAGATTAGGATTCAGTTTGGATATTAGGTTTATACTCAAGGTTTGTAGATCAACACTTTTATATTTCCTTTCTCAGATTATTATATTATCTGTTACCCGACAGCATATTCGAGTATTTCATTATAGAGATTTTGTTGTACATTGTATTGAAATCTTTCATATTATTGGAGTTTGCACAATTCACTCATCATAGTTAGATGTTAAAGTGTTGGTTATGATTGCATAGTTGGTTTGTTTTGGTGTTAAATAAAAGTTTTAAATTTTTTGACAATCCACTTTTAATGCTTTCGGGTAGTTAGCCTTATATTATTAGGTATTGTCAGCTGATGTTGAGACTGAGCCATCTAAGATACCTGATTTAATGTAGTATAGGGCTGGCCACCCATTATTATTTTGAGCGGGTTGTCACAGATGGTATCAGAGCATCAGGTTCTAGTGTCTTTAAGATCTGTGTGCGATACTACGATCTTCCAAAAATGTTCTTGATGTAGAGCCTTGTTATTAGGACTGTTGTATTCACACATCCATGTTTCTTCTGTGATTTGAAAACATTTGAAAGGCTTCCTGATACAATTGTTCTTATTTCAGATGCCACCGAAGAGAAGTCGTTCAGTCAGGGCAAACAAAGGGGTTAAGAATGTGGAACCCCAAATGCCTCAAAAGGGACATGAATACAGATGAAGTTGTCAATATAGTTGCACAAGCAGTAACCGCTGCCATTTCTACGATGGCGCAGTAATCTGTCGTTCAAGCAGCCCAAACCCATTCAGGACTATCTTTATGGGAAAGAGATAAGGAATATTTTAGTAAAGGGCTTCCTCCAGAGTTTGTAGGGGTATTTGATGCAATGGCTGTAAGTCAATGGAAGAATAGTATGCAGGGTCACCTTCGTATGGTTGAGTTTAGTGAGGTGCAGAAATAGTTTTTAGCCACCTTTAAGTTATTGGGTGCAGCTCTTCAATGGTGGGAGTCTGTCACCACATTAGAACAAAGAGATACTTTACCTATAACAAAATTTTGGGAACTTTTCGATCGAAGGTATTTCCCTTCACCGATTTAGAGAGAATTTAAGGGAAAATTTATGGATGTGTTTCAAGGAAATAGAACGGTAGCAGAATATGAAGAGGATTTTTCTAGATGAGCGAAACTAGTACCTGATGAGGTAAATATGGAATAGAAGCGTATATCGAAGTTTGTTCGAGGTTTAGGTTGGAGAATTCGGCAGCATTTGTTAGAGAGTCCCACGTTAGTGACTTTCGTTGAGGTAGTGAATGTGACACTGTTAAAGTGTCATGAATATCGTTTCCATTTGCAAGAGGGTAAGAACTTTGGAGACTCAAGTTCATCAAGTAAATTTGGCAAAGAGAGTGCTAGTAATACGAGTGGGAATAAGTCGGACTATAGAGAGTCACAACGGCATTTTGTTCCTCAAGGTGGGCAGAGAGGAATTACGGGTAGATGTTTTTTTTGTAAAGAAATAGGTCATATAAGGAGAGATTGTCCTAAAAGAGGTAAAGGACCACGTTCTAATAAAATCTTGGAAGTGCAACCCCTACAGCAGATTCGAGGTCATTTTAGACCAGGGGACTTTGTTTGGGAGCCCGATGATGAGGATGGGCAATCGGACTAGAGATGTATGATGTAAGTTAATTTTCCTTTATGAATGGGATTATAACTATATGAAGTTATGATATATCGTATGGGAGATATTTATGAAAGGGTAGTGCTGGAACCCTATTTTGTATGTAATGACCCGAAAGGGAATTTTGAGCAAGTGAAGCTCTTATGTTATTATCTTTTGAGAGAATAGATAATTTTGTAAGGTGCTCAAAGAGAGCTATCACCTTGTTGTGAATGTAAGAATGGTTATTGTGTAATAAGTAGTAATAATAAAGCTACTTATTTTATATAGTCATGCTAGACTTATATAATTATTGTATTCCAGATATGGATGAGCCTACTAAAATGGCAGTATGTTAATATGATATAAGATATTATTTTTGATGAGAGTTAAGAACTTGTGGATTGTTGGGACGCAGGAAAGTTTAGCTCATAATTATGCTAATTTTTGTGAGCTACATATTGTTATATGTATGATGATTGTTAAGACCTTGTGTTGGACATAAGGCATTTTATATGAAGATTGTATTAAATAAACCGTTTTTAAAATAAATTGTTTTCAAAATAATTTTTTTTATCGGCCTTTGGTCCATTTCAAAATGATTTTCGTAAAATTATTTCTTTAAAACTCTAGTCCAAATTTAACAAACTCCCAATCCCCGACGTCTCTACATAGTAGTGTATTGGGAGGGTTCCTTGTTTGGATTTCGCTTTTGCAAGACGTCCCTCGCACGAAAGTGGCGAATGTCAGGAATTGAGAGGAGTTATTTTTTGGACCATTCAATTTTTTTTTTACTCTATTAATATGCTAGTATAATTTATATTTTTGGAATTAGGGAACTTGGAGGCAAATGAAGCCTCATTATGATTGGTACGAGTAAAATCTTGAATAAAGGGTGTATGGGCGCCCTAGTGGTTAATGAATTGGTTTTTATATAACTTAAAACAAATTAAAATAAAATCGTCATGGGAAGTTAAAGGTTTAGGTATAGGATTAGTGAGGATGCGTGTAGTAGGAACTAGCTGAGCTTGGGAGAATTAGACTTAGCTAAATTTCGAGGACGAAATTTTTGTAAGTGGGGAAGTTTGTAACAACCCGATGTCTTGGAGACGATGATTTATATATTTTGGGAGAAATAAATATTATTTTATTTGGAGAATAATTGAATTGGCAATTGATGTCAAAATTTGAAGACATTAGAAAGTGTTTCGAATGGCGATTCTGAGGGTGTAGTTGTGTCCGTAAGGGTCGAGAAAGTCGAAATGACTGTATTTGGGGTCTATTTAGGTTTTGAAATAATTTAAGCTCGTTTGACTCGAATTAAAGTTATCTAGTCATTTAAAGTGTGTATTATCATTTAAAAATGTGTATCTTGGGAGAATAGGCTTAAAAAGCCTACGAGAGATTTATTCTCCATAGAGAGAAAGAGAATAGAAAGAAAGAATGAGAGAAGAAGAAAGAAGAAGAGAAAGAAGTAGAAAAGAGAGAGAAAAAGGATTTTTTTTGCCATAACGCGATCTCGAGGATGGATCAGACCCTACGAACCCGAGGCAAGTGATTAAACTTGCTAAATACTTGTTATGTATCATATATTGCATGATTTGTGGATTAAATCTTTGGGTTTTAGGTTTAGTATATCAAAACCTAACTTTTGGGTATAATCTTAGATTTGTTATGTAGATCTTGGATTTGATGATAGAAATTAGTTTAAATGTATTCTAGGATGAACATTAATGATACATATGTGATTGGGTTGAATAGAAATGAAGATAAGTTGATTAAAACAAATTTTGGGATTTTTGGCTTACTAAAAACTAGCCATTTTCGAGCCTCCAGGTAGGCCGAATCGGTTCGGCCCCCTAGCCGAATCGATTCAGAAATATGCAGGGGCCTAGGTCTGAGTGACCGAATCGATTCGGACCCCAGTCGAATCGATTCAGCCTGAGATAGAGTCCCAGGTCTGATTACCCAAATCGATTCGAAAACAGGGCTTTTTTAGGGATGTTTTTCTAGGGAGAATTTCATTCCATTTTGTTCGAGGTTATCAATTGGGAACCTCTATAGGAGTTATTTGGAGTATGTTTTGGATACTTTTAGAGAGTACCCCTTATAAGAAATTGTTGGAGTCATATAGACTTAAATTGAGGAATACCGATTAGAAATTATGGTATATTCTAAGTGGGGAAGCCCACCTTAATTGGAGATTCTAGTTGGAGAAAATAATTAAATTCATATGAAAGAATGAGAATAACCTAGAGATATTGAATCTTAGGATCAAATCCCAAAAGGGATAACTTTAAAGGTTCATAAGATGAATTGAACCCTATTATGGATGGCGAATTATAAATGCTAAATGAAGTGCATTAGGATATAGAGAATATCCTTAACATAAATAGAATGGAGAGACAATTCATAAATAGAAGCAACACGTGAGCTTCAAGCGAGAAATAGTATAGTGTATACTAAGTGGAGAAGATGTGTGAGAATTGACGATTAGTATATGAAGAGGGAAATATACTAAACAATGACATTAATTCTATTGCGCCTAAGAGCTTATAATAAATATGAAAACAATGTGACAGGTATACCTTATATGATGGTATATCTTTATATGATGTGGTAATGTATGTATACCTTATGTGATGGTATATATATATATATATATATATATATATATATATATATATATATATATATATATATATATATATATATAGTGAAGCATACCCCCTCCTTGCTATAATTGGGAAGTTGCGCGCGATGAGGGTGAGCATCCTGGCTCGATGAGCAGGGTGTGGATATTCCCCAGGTCATAGTCATCCATGGTTATTATTATATGATATAGAATATTATTTTGGGGGTGAGAAGTCGTGGGTATGTGTCGTTCTCACTTGCCGGTTAGGAGTTATGACCGCTTCCCGGGACGTTGTGTATGTGAGTTGATCACGAGGTGGATGCCGTTGAACCCCACCAGGTGGTTCCCAATATGCTACGTGGTATGGGCAACTGGAAGATGATAGCATTGTGAGCCTGTGTCCTCGAGTTATAGCTTGGTTGGATGGTTATGATATTTTTGTTGTTCTTGTATTTGGGTATCGAGGGCATAATGGACCTCAACGACCAACATTGCCAGGATTAGCGTTACGGGGGGTTCCTTATTTGGATTTCGCCTCAGCGAGACGTCCCACGCATGAACCGCGGTGTAATGTTGGGAATTGGGGAGAAGTTAGTCCTTAATGCTCATATATATATATATATATCACCTATCCCGATGATCGACAGTGCCAGGAGTAGTGTAACGGGGGGGTTCCTTGTTTGGATTTCGCTTCGGCGAGACGTCCCTCGCATGAAATGCCGTGTACTATTGAGAATTGAGAATATAAATTAACTAAAATGGAGTAATAAGAATTTGGGTTACACGCATCATGCATTGAGGGCATAATGAATCTCGAAGATCAATACGGTCAGGAGTAGTGTAACGGGGGGTTCCTTGTTTGGATTTCGCTTCGGCGAGACGTCCCACGCACGAAATGTAGTACAGTATTGAGTACCGGAGAAGTTTAGTCCTTAGAACTTAGATGCTAATAACTCATATATATATGATTACATGCCAACTGAGGGCATAACCAAAATATATGAAATTCTACTGAAAGAGAATGTTGATGTATTGTGATGATGCTATTATGAGGATGATTGTGCAACTTTATATGTTCAATAAATGAACAAATATAAAGAGGACTATAACATTAAAGTTAAAGTATATGATTTAAGGGATATATATAAGTGTAAATTTGGAGATAGGTTATATGGTTTTAGTTAAATGTTTCCATTGGGTTTGAGTTAGATTATTTTGCCTAAAGAGATTTGGGGACATTCTTTAGGAGATCACGTGCATACGCTTAGTTGCGCGCTTTAGTTGAGAGGTGAGTTGGATTTTAAAGAGAGTTCGACTCCACCTTAATCACGTAATAATGCATTAATAATTATTATGCATTTTAGTGCATTTGCTATAAAATGTTTTCAACTCGGGCTCTGACCCATTTATATTTTCTCCCTCCATGTGTATATATTGTATTACTTTAGGTGTTCCTCCACAAGGACGCCATTGATGTTCATCCATCCAGTGTATTCGTGGAGCTGTGGCAGTAATGGACTATTGCGGCACTTTGCTTTAGTTGATTCCTATCTTTGTATATCTAGATTAGGATTCAGTTTGGATATTAGGTTTATACTCAAGGTTTGTAGATCAACACTTTTATATTTCCTTTCTCAGATTATTATATTATCTGTTACCCGACAGCATATTCGAGTATTTCATTATAGAGATTTTGTTGTACATTGTATTGAACTCTTTCATATTATTGGAGTTTGCACAATTCACTCATCATAGTTAGATGTTAAAGTGTTGGTTATGATTGCATAGTTGGTTTGTTTTGGTGTTAAATAAAAGTTTTAAATTTTTTGACAATCCACTTTTAATGCTTTCGGGTAGTTAGCCTTATATTATTACGTATTGTCAGTTGATGTTGAGACTGAGCCATCTGAGATACCTGATTTAATGTAGTATAGGGCTGGCCACCCGTTATTATTTTGAGCGGGTTGTCACAGTTAGTGGGGAAAAGAAGTGGGAAAAACTGCTAAAAACCGCCAAATAAACTGTTCCCGCCAAATCTCGTTCGAACGATATTTTTGTTCGAAGGAAGTCTCGTTCAAACGACCTTTCTAACAAAGTTCAAGTGGCCTGATGGGAAATCTCGTTGCCAAACTCGTTCGAACGACATTCTCGTTTGAACAAACCAACTCTTTCGAACGACAATATCGAACGATGTTCCAGTGGCAATTCGTTGGCAAACCTCATCTGAATGACATTCTCGTTCGAACGACAAACTCGTTCGAACGACAATATCGAACGAAAAACTAGAAAGCTTAAATTTCGATTTTTACCCCAGAAACTTTGTTTTAAAGTTTTATAGAGACTTTCTGAAAATAAACAATAGTTTAAAATCCAAGTACACCCAATAAAAAATGTTCCAAGCTCCAATATATATATTTAAAATACATTCATACCTTAGTAGCAATGGAACCAATGTTGTTGACGTAGAAACGAGGCACAACAAACTTGGCATTTGATGAAGCTTTATGAACTTGGCCGCTACGTCTTCAACTAACACATCATAGGCTTGAAAGATGGTAAAGAACTCTATCCTATGACTCAAACGTTTTTGTCCGAAAGTGAGCCAAAACTACATTAAGACTCAATCGGAGAATTGTGTCCTTACAAATGCATAACACATATGGGGTCACAACTCTGCTTTGCGGTGAATGTCTATTTATCAATCTATTTATGTTATGGTCAAGTACTCTTGCTCCCGCCATGTTATGTTCTACGTGTTTCAAAAGGGATATGAACGATTTTTAAATTCATTCATGTTGATATTAGGAAGTGGTGTAGATTAGTAGTTATCCTTAATTAAAATTGTTTCTACCATATGCAATTGTAATCAATGTTGCTTTTAGTTCTAATTAAATATCATTACCCATATGGATTTTAAAATGGTAATTTGAAAATTTTCGTCGTGCCTTCAGGTACGGGCATTCCGCTAGTATATATATATATCAAGTGCCCAGCCACAGGGTTACGAGGCTTAGACGCGTGGATCGTTTAGCGAGTTGCAGTGGTTGTGGGAGTTGCAGGTCCTTACATTTTAGACTCCTTTATCATTTTCTTCTGTCCTATTCAAAAATTTCATTTTGGGCATGTGTTTTCCATTCTCAATCGTTTTATCTTAGAGATTGTACTCAGTTCACTTTTGTAGTTTTGTTCAGTTGGATTGAGTATTATTATGATTTATTAGTTTGAGACTTTGAACTGGAATGTTTTATCCAGTCTTATTTATTTCAGTAGTTGTATCTGTAATACCCCGTATTTTTATGCTACATTAATTTGGGGATTTATTAAATTTAATGAGAATGTTTATTTAATAAAAATCCGGAAATTAAATATGTTATAATTATTAACGTGACGAGAGTTAGTAATTATGGGAAACTTGTTGAATATTACTAATGAGCATAGTAATATATTATATTAGTTATATTGAATGTCATAAGTGAATTAAATGACTATTTCGAAAATTTAAGTCGGGACGTGCCCGTGTCACGTCGGGACTAATTTTGTTAAATAAAAAGTGAATATTTTATAAGTTGTTCGTATAGTCGTTTTGAGTGCGCCAACGCGTCCGGAAGGGTCGAGATAGTCAGAAAAGTGTACCCGGGGGTTTAGTTTGGGTCTCGGGGCGTTTTAGGCCTAATTGGTGCCCCGGGAGGGCATTTTAGTCATTTTACTTAATTGGGTAATTAAACCCACGAATTTCAGCCATATTTATCATCCATTAGGTTATCCTTTTAGGGTTAGAACTTTCAGAAATCAAGTGACGGCCATTGTAGAAGAGAGGAGAGAGCTCCAAGGCAAACCAAGGCCAAAAAGCCACCGGATTTCACCGCCACCACCACCACCGCGTAGATCACGAGACAAGGAACGCAGCCATACCAAAATCATCCGGGAATCTTCATACCCAAAATCCCAGGCAAGTGTTTAAACTAGCTATTTTCGTTGATGCAATCTTCATGTTAGCTTAGGAATAAATTGTGATAAAAATTATGGAAGAAAACCCAATCTTTGATAGGAAAAACCCATGTAGTATTGATGTACATGTTAATTCTGGAAAAACCTTGCCATGTAGAGGTAATAATCCACGAAATTTGGTGATCATAATAAAGAAATATTGGAGAAAGATTCATTAGAAATCTGTTTAAGGAAATTCTAGGGTTCTTGATAATTGGACATGATTTTAGGTTGAAAACCCATGTTTAATGATAGTTACACGCATGCTTTACGTTATAAACACCTGGTATTATGTTATAATGATGATAGTAGGATTTTTGGGGCGATTAGAATGGAAACACATCGTTTTAGATGAAGAAGTTGGATGAAACCCGCAACTGCATTCTGCAGAATTTTGCCCAGACCTACTTGATCGATCGATCGAGCCTAGAGCTTCGATCGATCGAAGGTTCGATCGATCGAGCCCCAAGCTTCGATCGATCGACCCCTCCTGGCAGACTTCTATTTCCCTTGTTTAATTAGTTAAATTAAGTTTATCATGAAATAATTCTTGGGCATTCTTGATAAAATAATTTGGGAGACATTGAGGACCAGTAGGGTATATGAATAATTGTTGGGACCTTTAATCTTCAACGAGAATGCTATTTATGGGATATTTACTTTAGGTTGGTAGTTTTATGAATTTAAAAGGGTGAGGTGCGTAAGAGAGTTACGTTGGAACCTAATAAAGACACTTACTGAAATTTAGATTTGTGAGGATATAGCCCACGAGTGTTAGGTAATAAGTGAGAAAACCCTTCGAGTTAAGGTTAGGAACAAAACCTTATACGTATTTTCTATAAATGTGAAATTTAGGATAAATGGTATAATTATGGGTAATGTGAAGAACCTATGTTAATAGGATAAAATGGTATATTTATATGATTGTGTGTACATATATTATATGCATGTGAAAATCATACCCACGCTACTTACTATCCCTGAGGTTTCCGCGCTGGGACAAGTCTTATCTCGATGGGACCTTTATGGGGGATATTGACTTGTACCCTAGAAGATAGATGTCCTTGGTACAGGCTATCGACGTGATAGTTCAGACGGTCCTAAGAGACGCCGGTATGTGCCATCCTCTTAGAGACTTGGAATCTATTCTTCGCCTCAATATTGTTTGTGTATGTATTGTTAATACATTTCGAGAGTGATTCCGAATGTATTCCCCTTAATATGAGTGATATGGGGCTTTGGATAGTAGAGTATGCCCACACCATAATTTAGTTGGGGTGTTGTTATAATATATATTATACGAGTAGTTAATATATATATATGAAATTCTGAAATTTGGAACTGCCTACCGTGATTTGATATGTAGGACATGGTTGATGACTAAAAATTGTAAATACTTGTTTTGAGAAAGCAGAGTATGCCTACACCATAGTTTATATGTTGGTGCAGTTAGAATATATATATATAAATTATACGAGTACCTTATATATATATCTGGATAGAGGAATTTAAACTATTGCTGTAACGTAGTAAGTGAGGAATAATTCTGAACTAAATTATTAAATACTTGTTTTGAAAAAGTATAAGATGTCACTGTAAAACTTTATGGATTTTATAAAGTTAAAATGGAGGACTTTGATTACTGTTTGGAACATTCTTTTTAAAATGGAGTCGTGAATTATAAATCTTGCGAGTAATCTAAGTTAAGTTAAATCTTTTAGAAAGACTAGTGCATTAAATGATAAGAAACCGTGGGGAAGGTTAGTGCGATAGGTGTGCACATTAGAAGAGAGGTGAGTATTTTCTCAAGAGAGTGACATGCTAATATGTTATTGCATTGGCCTGTATCATTTTAAATACTTGCTAAACATATTTTAAAATCAAACACACTTTCGGGCTCTGACCCGTTTCTTTTTCTCTCTCTCTCTTGTATATATATATATGTATATTTTCAGGTGCCCAGCCACAGGGGCGTCTTTCTTAGGATCCCTTGAGAGGAACGTGCTGCAGTTTAGGTGGGAGTTGCAGGTCACTTGAGTAGACGGCTTCTTTTATTGACTCCACTTCTAGTACTCTCATTTATTGGTCACGTGTCGCCCTTTCCATTATTTATTTGTTATCGGGACATTTATATTTCAGTCATTCCAGTATTGTTTCTTTGGGATTTATTCAGTATGGACTTGTGATTTTAGTTTTCATATGTTGGCATTCGATTGACGAATGTATTATATTATTTGGTATATCGTGGTGTGATTCTTAATTGTAGAAATGTTGTTTTATATAAATAAATCTTTTTCTTTAATTAAAATTTGGAAGTTTGTATGAAATTTTTTTTTGACACTTAGCTTAATTATTTAGGGTTTTAAATTGGAAAATTTATTTTTATCGACAGTGATGCTGAGAATGAACCAACTGTTAACCTTGATTTAATTTAATAAAGGAGTGATCGCCCGGTATTTAATTAGGCGGGGTGTCACAGGTGGTATCAGAGCACCAGGTTCTAGTGTCTTTTAGGATCTGTGCGGCTTATTATGCTTTCAGCGCTGCTTTCTTTGATATAGAGCCCTAATACTAGGAATGTTGTGTTCGTCTCTATACATTGGGAATTCATGTTTCTGCGATCTGTTTATTTGAATGATGAACTCATCCAAATTCATTTAAAATTTTTAGATGGACCGTCGTGAAGAACTAGCTAAAACGGTTAAGGGAGTCAACGAGCAAGATCGACTCACACCTCAGGTACCCCCAGAGAGAGTATCAACCGCCGAGTTAGCAGGCATCATAGCACAAGCAGTCACCACTGCAATTTTGCAATACCAAGAACGCAGCATGCAACTTAGATAAGGCAAAAGACCTAGAGAGGTTAGCCAAATGTATGTGACCAAAGCTGACAAATGTGCGAAGACTCCGAAATTGCGACAGCAAACTACCTAAGACCGGGTAAATTCTAGTCAACAACGTGGTAAGAAAAAGCAGTTTCGAAAGAGGAATAAAGCCCCAAGTCAGCAAGGCCGACACCAACAACAGTTAGGTCAGAGGAGGAGTAACTTTAAAGGCAAATGTTTTGTGTGTGGCACGCATGGACATAAACGCCAAGATTGCCCAAAGGGTGTTAGGGCCTCACAGCCACAATGCGCTCGTACGAAGCCACAGGGGCCACTTTTTCCAGTCGCTCTCCCAGCACCAACTCAGGTACCAGACCTACCAACCTTTCCAGTAGCTACACTGCAGCAGGGGTAGTTACAGTACAGGCATATCTATAATGTCCACCAGGCAACAGCCCCACAGGCACCAACCGCGATTTGGGGTATGTTTTCTATCCATGGAACTTTAGGTCGAATTCTATTTGTTACTGAGGGAAAACGCATTATTTTATAGCTACATATTTTACGAAGTCCTTAGGATTGTTAGCTACAGCAGAGAGCACCGTGGCGTGTGTCGACTCACCCTTGGGGAGTGGGTCACTTATTTTCTTTATATGCCGAGGAGTGGGGGTAGAGATTGGTAGCTTGGTATTACCTGCAGACATGTTAGTCTTAGACATGCACGAGCATGATGTGATTATTGGTATGGACTGGCTCGCAGCTTATAGAGCCATGATTGATTGCTTCGGTGGGAGCATTATTTTTGCCATTCCGGGGCAAGAGATGTTTGTGGTGGCGATGCCTCGCCCAGAGGGAGGTTCGACCGCTCATTTGTATTACATAGAGGAGGATACCTCTAAGGAGGTTGTGATTCCCTTAGATTCGATCCCTGTTGTCAGGGAGTATTCCGATGTGTTTCAGGAGATACCAGGCCTACCGCCCAGTCATGAGATAGACTTTGTTATAGATTTACTGCCAGATACGAGACCTATAGCACGCGCACCGTACCATATGGCTCCGGCAGAGATGTGAGAGCTACGGGATCAGATAGAGCAACTATTAGGTCAGGGCTTCATTCATAGGAGTACCTCACCTTGGGGCGCTCCAGTCCTGTTTGTGAAGAAAAGAGATGGTTCACTGAGATTGTGTGTGGACTACCGGGAATTGAACAAGGTCACGATACGGAATAAGTATCCGTTGCCTCGAATCGATGATCTGTTCGACCAGTTGAGGGGAGCAACTTCCTTTCGAAGATAGATCTGAGGTTGGGGTACCATCAGTTACGTATTAGAGAGCAGGATGTTTCAAAGACTGCTTTCTTATCGAGATATGGGTCCTATGAGTTCAGGGTGATGCCGTTCAGACTCACAAATGCCTCAAGCCGTTTTCATGGACTTGATGAATCGAGTATTCAGAGAGTTCTTGGATCAGTTTGTAATCGTCTTCATAGATGACATCTTGATATATTCACACTCCGAGGAGGAGCATGCCGAGCACTTGAGGCAGGTTCTTCAGACTCTACGAGAGCATCAGTTGTATGCTAAGTACGAGAAGTGTGGATTCTAGTTGTGAGAGGTACAGTTCTTGGGCCTTGTTGTTTCTGAACAGGGGATTGCAGTTGACCCGAGCAAAGTGTCAGCGGTGAGGGAGTGGGGACAGCCCACGACACCGACAGAAGTGCGTAGTTTCTTGGGGTTAGCCGGATACTACAGGAGATTCATTCGGGGATTCTCCAAAATAGCGGGTCCATTGACAAATCTGACTCGCAAAGGGGTACCAATGTTTGGAATGACGCTTGTCAATTGGCTTTCGATGAGCTGAAAGACAAACTTACTTCAGCGCCAGTCCTTGCGTTACCGAAGCTGGGTGTGGAGTACCTGGTTTACACTGATGCGTCTTTACGGGGACTTGGAGGTGTGCTTCAGCAGGAGGAGAAGGCTATAGCTTTTGTTTCCCGCAAGCTTAAGCCGCATGAGAAGAATTACCCCACCCACAACCTGGAGTTAGCAGCGGTCGTCTTTGCATTGAGAATTTGGAGGTACTATTTATTGGGCGAGAAATTTCGTTTGTTCACAGACCATAAGTCACTACAGTAACTTTTCACTCAGCGAGGGCTGAATATGCGTCAGCACAGATGGCTAGAGTTTGTGAAGGACTACCAGTTTGATATACAATATCATCCGGGGAAGGCCAACGTAGTTGCTGATGCGTTGAGCCGTAGACCGGTAGACGATGTAGCGAACGTCTGGAAGGCAAAGTGGAAGGAGTTGGGTCACCAGGACGCAGTGGCAGGTTCTTTCATATCTGTGATGTCAGTCACACCCGAGATTGTTACGAGGTGATACATGCACAGACTACAGACCCATTTTTCCAGGAGCAGATTGTGCGACTTCTAGCCGAGGGTGCTGAGTCCTATTCTGTTAGTTCTGATGGAGGTTTGCGATTTAATGGGAGATTGGTGGTTCCAGAAGGCACGGATTTACTTCATGAAGTGATGACTCATTCTCACGGGTCCCGATTTGCAGTACATCCAGGAGGTGATAAAATGTACCAGGACATGAGGCGTCAATACTGGTGGAGTGGGATGAAGAAGGACATCGCCGAGTTTGTGTCCAAGTGTTCTACCTGCCAGCTGGTGAAGGTGGACCACCAGAAACCATCAGGATTGCTTCAGCCGTTGGAAGTACCCGCGTGGAAGTGGGAGAGTATTTCCATGGATTTCATTACAGGGTTGCCTACATCACAGCGGGGCCACGATTCTATCTGGGTAATTGTAGACCGTTTAACCAAAGTGGCTCATTTTCTGCTAGTGCGGATAGATTATACTACGGGTCAGTATGCTCAATTGTTCATTGCTGAGATTGTCAGATTACACGGGGTGCCCCTGAATATTGTGTCAGATAGAGACAAGATTTTTGTGTCACGTTTCTGGGAAAGTTTTCAGGAGGCTATGGGTACTGAGTTGAGGTTGAGTTCAGCTTACCACCCACAGACAGATGGACAGACAGAGCGTACTAATCAGATGTTAGAGGATATGCTACGCATGTGTGTTCTCGATTTTGGAGGAGGTTGGAAGCCACATCTTCCACTGGTAGAGTTTGCTTATAATAACTCTTATCAGTTTACGATTGGTATGGCTCCATTTGAGGATTTGTATGGCAGGCCTTGTCGTTCTCCAACTTGTTGGCTCGAGGTGGGGGACAACAAGTTGCTAGGACCAGAAGTGATTCAGGAGACCTCCGCGAGGATTGAGATTATCAGGAGTCGTATTCGGGTGGCCCAGGATAGGCAG
Source organism: Sambucus nigra (assembly GCA_949130495.1). NCBI lineage: Eukaryota > Viridiplantae > Streptophyta > Magnoliopsida > Dipsacales > Adoxaceae > Sambucus > Sambucus nigra. The sequence goes on from OX422223.1 coordinate 306,316,947, forward strand.
AAGAGCTATGCCGATGCGAAACGGTTCTTCCGGGAGTTTAATGTGGGAGATCAAGTGTTATTGCGTGTATCTCCTATGAAGGGAGTGATGAGGTTTGGGAAGAAGGGGAAGTTAGCTCCGAGGTACGTAGGACCATTCCCCATCATCGAGAGGATTGGGCCGGTAGCATACAGGTTGGGATTGCCAGAACATTTACATCGCATTCACGATGTATTCCACATCTCATCGTTGAGATGATATCTTCGGGATGATATGGCCTATACTCACATTACGATAGATGAGATAGATTAACAGTCTGATAGCTCTTACGAGGAGAGACCAGTGGCTATTCTAGACTATAGTGAGAGGAGATTGAGGTCGAAAATAGTTCCACTTGTGCGAGTCCGGTGGGAGCATCATAATGTGGAGGAATCCACTTGGGAGCGTGAGGCAGATATACGCGAGAACCCAGAGTTATTTTTACCAGGTATGCCTTATTCTCCGAATTTCGGGACGAAATTCAGTTATTAGGGGGGAAGTATGTAATACCCCGTATTTTTATGCTATATTAATTTGGGGATTTATTAAATTTAATGAGAAAGTTTATTTAATAAAAATCCAAAAATTAAATATGTTATAATTATTAACGTGACGAGAGTTAGTAATTATGGGAAACTTGTTGAATATTACTAATGAGCATAGTAATATATTATATCGGTTATATTGAATGTCATAAGTGAATTAAATGACTATTTCGGAAATTTAAGTCGGGACGTGCCCGTGTCACGTCGGGACTAATTTTGTTAAATAAAAAGTGAATATTTTATAAGTTGTTCGTATAGTCGTTTTGAGTGCGCCAACGCGTCCGGAAGGGTCGAGATAGTCAGAAAAGTGTACCCGGGGGTTTAGTTTGGGTCTCGGGGCGTTTTAGGCCTAATTGGTGCCCCTGGAGGGCATTTTAGTCATTTTACTTAATTGGGTAATTAAACCCACGAATTTCAGCCATCTTTATCAGCCATTAGGTTAGCCTTTTAGGGTTAGAACTTTCAGAAATCAAGTGACGGCCATTGGAGAAGAGAGGAGAGAGCTCCAAGGCAAACCAAGGCCAAAAAGCCACCGGATTTCACCGCCACCACCACCACCGCGTAGATCACGAGACAAGGAACGCAACCATACCAAAATCATCTGGGAATCTGCATACCCAAAATCCCAGGCAAGTGTTTAAACTTGCTATTTTCGTTGATGCAATCTTCATGTTAGCTTAGGAATAAATTGTGATAAAAATTATGGAAGAAAACCCAATCTTTGATAGGAAAAACCCATGTAGTATTGATGTACATGTTAATTCTGGAAAAACCTTTCCATGTAGAGGTAATAATCAACGAAATTTGGTGATCATAATAAATAAATATTGGAGAAAGATTCATTAGAAATCTGTTTAAGGAAATTCTAGGGTTCTTGATAATTGGACATGATTTTAGGTTGAAAACCCATGTTTAATGATAGTTACACGCATGCTTTACGTTATAAACACCTGGTATTATGTTATAATGATGATAGTAGGATTTTTAGGGCGATTAGAATGGAAACACATCGTTTTAGATGAAGAAGTTGGATGAAACCGGCAACTGCATTTTGCAGAATTTTGCCCAGACCTACTTGATCGATCGATCGAGCCTAGAGCTTCGATCGATCGAAGGTTCGATCGATCGAGCCCCAAGCTTCGATCGATCGACCCCTCCTGGCAGACTTCTATTTCCCTTGTTTAATTAGTTAAATTAAGTTTATCGTGAAATAATTCTTGGGCATTCTTGATAAAATAATTTGGGAGACATTGAGGACCAGTAGGGTATATGAATAATTGTTGGGACCTTTAATCTTCAACGAGAATGCTATTTATGGGATATTTACATTAGGTTTGTAGTTTTATGAATTTAAAAGGGTGAGGTGCGTAAGAGAGTTACGTTGGAACCTAATAAAGACACTTACTGAAATTTAGATTTGTGAGGATATAGCCCACGAGTGTTAGGTAATAAGTGAGACAACCCTTCGAGTTAAGGTTAGGAACAAAACCTTATACATATTTTCTATAAATGTGAAATTTAGGATAAATGGTATAATTATGGGTAATGTGAAGAACCTATGTTAATAGGATAAAGTGGTATATTTATATGATTGTGTGTACATATATTATATGCATGTGAAAATCATACCCACGCTACTTACTATCCCTGAGGTTTCCGCGCTGGGACAAGTCTTATCTCGATGGGACCTTTATGGGGGATATTGACTTGTACCCTAGAAGATAGATGTCCTTGGTACAGGCTATCGACGTGATAGTTCAGACGGTCCTAAGAGACGCCGGTATGTGCCATCCTCTTAGAGACTTGGAATCTATTCTTCGCCTCAATATTGTTTGTGTATGTATTGTTAATACATTTCGAGAGTGATTCCGAATGTATTCCCCTTAATATGAGTGATATGGGGCTTTGGATAGTAGAGTATGCCCACACCATAATTTATTTGGGGTGATGTTATAATATATATTATACGACTAGTTAATATATATATATATATATATATATATATATATATATATATATGAAATTCTGAAATTTGGAACTGCCTACCGTGATTTGATATGTAGGACATGGTTGATGACTAAAAATTGTAAATACTTGTTTTGAGAAAGCAGAGTATGCCTGCACCATAGTTTATATGTTGGTGCAGTTAGAATATATATATATAAATTATACGAGTACCTTATATATATATCTGGATAGAGGAATTTAAACTATTGTTGTAACGTAGTAAGTGAGGAATAATTCTGAACTAAATTATTAAATACTTGTTTTGAAAAAATATAAGATGTCACTGTAAAACTTTATGGATTTTATAAAGTTAAAATGGAGGACTTTGATTACTGTTTGGAACATTCTTTTTAAAATGGAGTCATGAATTATAAATCTTGCGAGTAATCTAAGTTAAGTTAAATCTTTTAGAAAGACTAGTGCGTTAAATGATAAGAAACAGTGGGGAAGGTTAGTGCGATAGGTGTGCACATTAGAAGAGAGGTGAGTATTTTCTCAAGAGAGTGACGTGCTAATATGTTATTTCATTGGCCTGTATCATTTTAAATACTTGCTAAACGTATTTTAAAATCAAACATACTTTCGGGCTCTGACCCGTTTCTTTTTCTCTCTCTCTCTTATATATATATATATATGTATATTTTCAGGTGCCCAGCCACAGGGGCATCTTGCTTAGGATCCCTTGAGAGGAACGTGCTGCAGCTTAGGTGGGAGTTGCAGGTCACTTGAGTAGACGGCTTCTTTTATTGACTCCACTTCTAGTACTCTCATTTATTGGGCACGTGTCGCCCTTTCCATTATTTATTTGTTATCGGGAAATTTATATTTCAGTCATTCCAGTATTGTTTCTTTGGGATTTATTCAGTATGGACTTGTGATTTTAGTTTTCATATGTTGGCATTCGATTGACGAATGTATTATATTATTTGGTTTATCGTGGTGTGATTCTTAATTGTAGAAATGTTGTTTTATATAAATAAATCTTTTTCTTTAATTAAAATTTGGAAGTTTGTATGAAAAATGTTTTTGACACTTAGCTTAATTATTTAGGGTGTTAAATTGGAAAATTTATTTTTATCGACAGTGATGCTGAGAATTAACCAACTGTTAACCTTGATTTAATTTAATAAAGGAGTGATCTCCCGGTATTTAATTAGGCGGGGTGTCACAGTATCCTGTCCATTATTTATTATATTCATGTGGAATGCATATAACTTATGTCTTAAAGAATGCAAATTTATTAACGAATTATTTGGGTATAATTAAATGGAAAATGTTTTGACACTTAGCTTAATTATTTATTAGGTGATAAATGGAGAAAAATTGTTTCTCGATAGTGATGCTAAGAATGAACCAACCAACCACTTCGGTTTAATTTAATCAAGGACTGATCACCCGGTATTTAATTAGGCGGGGTGTCACAAGCAGGTACCAGGCACTTAATATGGAGAATTATATTATGTACCGTAATCCACTTTTTAAATAAGACCTCGTTATATCCGAGTTATAAATGAGATAATTAAATCGGTTTGCATTCATGATTTTTTAATGGGGTTAATTCAAGGTTAAATAATAAAAGGAAATAATTAAAGTAATTGTAATTGAGATTTTCGAGTATTTATTTTCAGTTAATTTAATTATTTGTATTGGATCCCTGGTGTAGTTCATGGACTAAAGTAGTCAGGTCCATACTCTCAAGAATCCCAATTTTTCCAAAGACAACTTTATATACTTGCGTATAAAGGTGTGGAAAGGTGTTTTAATAATTTTATTGATCAATGAGGTTTGAGAGGGGTGAGAGAAAATACTATTCACATTTTTGTGAAGAGTGATGGAGAGAGACCATTAATCTAAAAAAGTTTCAACGAACCTACTGAACATTGGGGAGGATGATACACTTGAAGATCCTAGCATACACAAGGTTTAATCAAGGTTTTTCGAATACCTTAGAGGGTAGAAATTATTTAATGATCATCTATATTGGTCTCCTCATACCAATCATAAAAATATTTGCAGTGGTATCGATTCTATAATCCTGAGGTTTAATCTTTAAACATAGTTTTTATTTTTATTTTCAATGCATGATTAATTAAATATCTTTAGGGATGAAATTTTTCCATCTTTTGTAAGACAATCCAAAGTTGTTTTTTCCCAATAGTTTTAATCTGTAAAGGCCTTGAGTTTATTGTGAAAATTAATTAGAAATCGTAGGGGAGGTAGGGAAAAAGAGAGAAGAGGGTAAAGGAAGTCATGTGCAAGAGCATATCATTATCGTTTATGATGGATTTGACAAGTGTGTTGGACTATCACATATTTTTCTACAATCAGGGTAGGAGCAGGCATCATATATGGAAGATTTATTGCACCTTGGCAATGGAACATCAACTGTTAAGGATCCATAGTTGTTTAACAATTGCAATAATTAGGCCCTCGCAGTTGAAGACATGAGCAAATTCATATATGCACTTCACCTAATTCAAATAAAGCAAGCCTTAAATAAGTACAATATAAAATATTACTTCAACTCAGTAGACCAATTGCTAGAATACCTTCCAAGAATAGTTGGGAAGTTACTTCTATTAAGTGAATTATTATCGTTTAAAATCTGTTTTAAACTTATCGAAGTTTTATAACATTTTGACATTCAGTTTAAATGACATGAATAACTTTTAAGATTATTATTATTATTTACAAATAAATTTTACTTTTTAATTTTTTTCCACATGCAATTCATGTTTCAAAACGATCATATAAAACGTTAAAAAAATCATATAAAAAGGATCATACTATCGAAAGTCCCTCGACGTATTTTTAATTAACATTCAGTCTAAGATTTTTTATTTTGTTCCAAAAAGTCCCCTAGCCCATATAAGACACTCAAAAACACTCTTTTTCCTTATTATAAACTTTAAGAAAAAACTTTATTAAAAAATTAGACGAGAGACTGTTCGAAAAATAAAATAATATGGTGGCTAAATTTAAAATGTACTTAGTTCTTTTGGATTAAACATTAAATATTGAAAAAAAATCAACTCAAAATCGTTTGCTTCTAAAAAATAATCCCATAAACTGGCCATATATATATATTATACCGCTAATACAATAGTATTAGAGATTTTAATTCACAATAATGCAACTACACTTTCAGTAAAAAAAATCCATTCCCTATGAAACACAAAATGCTGAGCAAACCAAAATACATGCCCCTCTAAGCAAAGAATAAACTTATGTGTACCCTTATTTGGTACTCTTATTGGTACCCTTTAATAAGATAAGGTAACAAAAAATTGTACTTATTGTTGTGGATCCCGCCAGGACAACAAGTACAATCTCTTGTTGCCTTGTCTGATTAGAGTACCAAATGAGATTACATGTATCATTACTCCTAAACAAACAACTCTTGAGTCTCCATCTCGTCTCCACCCCTGCTAAATAACGTTTGATTCACCAAACAAGACACAATTGACACAACCAAAACACCCAAATGGAACTTCCTATAAAGAGCAGCAACAAAAGCTTTAGACGTAGCAGAGGCCATTTTGGTCTCAAAAGAAACCCAACATCCACTTCCCAAAACCATAGTCCATGAACTTTAGATCCGAAAAATTCTGACTCTCTCAGTTCAGATAACCATATCCCAAGTGATGAGTGCATAACAACTATCCCAGATGTAGCATTGTTTGAGAAACAACAACACATGTGGGAGTTGTTTTTAGACCATCAACTTCCTCTCTACCTGGTGGTATTGTACATTATATTAGCCGGAACTATTGTTTTAAGTTTAGACATTTCGTGTAAATGCAGCGTTTTGTAAGTTCGTTGGCTGTTAAGTTTTATTAAAAGATTATTGATGCGTAAATGATTAAATTTGTTTCGATGTTGATGATGGTTTGGGTGAAACACCTATAATGTATTGTTCTTAATTGTAGCACTTAATGAGAAAAGTTTTTATTTTCTCACCGCTTTTACCCCGTCTCTTTCTCTTCCCCTCTTTATTATATCTGATTTCTACATATTTTGGTATCCTTCATGTAGTTAGTCTCGAATCCCTACCCACCAAAGACCCCAAACCCAAATCTACTGTATATATTTTTTTTATTTTGTGTCACGCGAACACACGAAGGATATGATTTTGAGAATATAAAAATATTTTTCACACATATGCTTTAACATACAAAAAGTTACATTTTTTTTGGGTAAAATTATATAAGTTCATTTTATTTTTATTCAATACTAATGAATTTCAGTTTACAGAATATATGGTTTGGTTTCCATATTTTGTGTCTGTACGGACTGGTTATTTTGTGTATAAATTCAGGTTATATTTCTGAAACACTTTGTAATTTGATTGCGTAAATAATTGAAATCTTGTAAATATTATTGGAATTATGACAAAATACAGCACCTCATAAATTCATATAAACATTGTATGTGACATGAAAGATAAAAAATGTTAATGGAAGTTGTTTTCATAATAATTGATTAACGAATACATTTAAAATGCGTTCGTGCATCGCGCGAGTTACATGCTAGTATATATATAACATTACTAAGAAAATAAATTATTGAAGGGTAGTGATTGAGCACTAGAGTTTTTGTGTCGTGTCGCATCATATCCAAAACATGACTAGCATTTGTTTCCCCTAATGAATTATATTGGAGTCTAGCAAATGGGAACATAAGTTAAGAAGGTAAATTCGTTTTCCTCATACTTCCTTCATATCAATTTCCTCTACAAACATGGAGCTTTGAAAGAAACCTCATACCGTTTGCATCCCTCTCTCAGCACAAGGCCAAATTAACCCCATGCTTAAACTAGTCAAACTCCTCCACTGCCGAGGCTTCAAAATAACCTTTGTTAACTCCGAGTTTAACCACCAATGCTTATCCAACTCTAAATCCATAAAATATTTACATGATTTCCAATTCTAAACGGTGTAAGATAGTTTGCCATATAACAACCCCAAAGGCATACTTGATATGCCGGCATTGTTGGTATTGATGCATATACATTTCTTGCAATCTTTTAGAGAGCTCAAAAATAGGCTTAAAAGTTTGCCGAATAATCCTTCTTTTATGTTTATAGTTTCAAGTGGTGTGATGAGATTTAACTATTGATGTAACAAAAGAGTTAGGGATACCCTAGGGGCTCCTTTTCACTCCTAGTGCTTGTGGGATGTTGGGATACTTTCAGTTTGCTAGGTTAAGATATATGGGATATTTTCCACTCAAATGTATCTTCTCAATCCATTACATCTTATTGTTACATAGTCTACTCCAATCAGTTATGGATATTATTATCGGGTTAATTAAAGTTTCATTCTATTTTTGTGAGAAGAAAAGTTAGGTTTTGAGATAAAGGTAGAAAATTTAAAGAACTCCATGAATTTCATGTGAACAAAAAAAGAATTATTCATGTCAAATAATTTACTACGAATCAGTTTGGATTATATTAAAAAAGGACAACAACAAAACTGAGAAATCAAATGGTGTATAAAATCAAGATAAAATAGTTGATGTTAAACACAAAAATAATGGGGGAAATGAAACAACCATTTATGTTACATTCCTTACGACTTTGATTCTCGTAACAATGGAAAATGACACGAAATTCAGTAGTCGAGATTTTCTTCATATTAATCACCGGGTGCATTTGTTGTTTTGGCAAGTTTTGATTATACAATCAATGGTTCATATTTATTTATCCAAAACTTCGATTTGATCGCATGTTTAATCATATGTTGAAAGTTGAGTAGGGACAACACATGTGGATATTTCTTAGGCGGTTCAAATGGTTGATATTAATTTGAGTGAATTTCTGACCACATGGCTAATAGATAGTTCATTCATGGTTAAGAAGTTAGGTGGCACGCATGCAGGGCCGGCTCTGAAATTTTTGGGGTCCTAGGCGAATAATTAATTTGGGGCCCTTTATATTATTTTTTTAAAAGAAAATGTGTTCTTCTCGCATTTTTCGATGCAAAACTATCAATTAAATCATCAAAATTTATTGTTGTTGACAAATCTTCTTCAGTTGATAACATGGCTAATCCATTGTTTTTGTCTTCAATTTGTTTTGATGCTTCTTCTTCAATTTGTTTTTGTCTTTTTGTTTTTTCGTGACCGAAGGGATATTTTCTAGTAGACATATTCACACAACAACAAGTGTAACTTGTAAAAATAAAAATTAATCAAAAAATCACAAGATTCTCAACAATATCGACAAACAATATTAAAGAAAAATGCTAAAGAGGAACAATAGAACCTGATTTGTAACCAATTTGAGAGCAATCTCAAATTTTAATTCGTAAATGCTCAAATAACAAATTGGAATCTACAAAAAAAAACACAACACAAGTACTAGTAGTAAAACAAAAAAAATTATATAGTGGGAATGTGACAAAGCAATGAATAATATATACTTACACAAACAAGCTCCAACCAATCTCCAATCAAACCCTAACTTTCTGAAATTGAAGAAATTGAAATCCTAGATTTTTAATCCTTATTTTGATGAGGTTAGTTCAGGGGGGGTGCTCATTTTTTTGGGGGGGTGGGGGTTTGTCGAAAATTTCTTTTTTTAGGGTGGGTGGGTGGGGGGTGGCGGGGTAGTGGTGGTTAAGGTTTTTTTTTTTGGGGGGGGGGGGGGGCGAAGATGAGTAAGAGAGGGTTTATTCTTGCTTTGGTTAGTAGACAAAGAGAGTAGTGTGAGAGAGAGAAGAAGAGAGGAAGAGAAGAAGAGTGAGAGAAGAAAATGGGTGAGAGAAATGGGAGAGTTAGGGTTAGAATAGAATAAGTAGATGGGTTGGGTTGGGTTTTGATTGGGTTGGGTTATGATGGTGGGTTTATTGTGTGGGTGGGTGGATTATTATGGTGTTGCTGAGTTTAGTGTATGAGTTTATTTTAAATGGAACAAATTTATTTTGGGGGGCCTTTTTTGAAGTGATAACTCTAATTTTTTTCATAACTACTTTTTTTTTTGTGGGGGACCTTTTTTGTTGACAACTAATTTTTTTTAAACCTATTTTTTTAATACCCAAATTTTTTTTTCCCAGAAGGGGCCCCAATTAATCGGGGGTCCTAGGCGGTGGTCTAACCCGCCTATGCTTAGAGCCGGCCCTGCACGCATGCAGGTTTCAATATGTGGCAGTAGGTCGGATATTTCATTTGATGGCTTCTTGCTAGGATCAGTTGAACTGGGAGCACAGCTCAAGGTCAGCTGGCATTGATTTCAGTTCAGGAGCATCATCTTCATTAGATGGATTTATGATCCCCTATAGGCAAAATGGACCCAAAAGAATAAGACAACCCATATTAGTCTGATCATTAAAATATGGAGTCCATTTTTAAAAGTCATGAGTCGAATATGGAGTCCATATTTAAAAGTTAGAGTCAAATATTGGGCCCGTATTTGAAACTATATTTGAAAGTTATGAATCAAATATGGAGTTCATTTTCAAAAGGCACGAGTTAAATATAAAACTTATTTTTAAAAGTTATGAGTAAACCATAATTTTTTTTACATATATTTGGAATTATAACACTTATTTGGGTAGAAAAAAATGGGTTAGCCCAACCCATATTTGGTCCGCCCATATTTTTCCCAACCCATAAAACTCCACTAACAATTACATTAGACCTTACTCAGACTGATGATGTAGCAAAATATCCAAATGTCACTTTGTTTTGTGATGCTATAAATAATAAGGCTCGAGTTGTACATTAGACCTTTCGAATATTCTGGAAAAAAAGTTGGATAATATAAGTGGAAAGTTGGAGAATAAAAAACATACTTATATGCATCATTTAATCCAATGCGATTCCATCGTGTTAATAGGAGATAAACTCGTTTTGCGCAATGATCTATTAGAGACTTCATCTTCTGAAAAAGTGATGAAGATATGACTCCTGTTGCAAGTGAGGAGTTATCCCAAGTAAATCCTATTAGCGTACAAATTCACGACGACCGCAACATTGATTTATTCGTCGATCTTCCCAAACATAATTCAGCATCTGCGGTGGATTCCGATTTTATTTTGAATGATATAATTTCTTCTGCGTAAAATAACAATTGGAATGTCGTCCGCAAGCGAACGTGATCTAAAAATTGAAGGACGTAAAGTTTATTTATTTAGATTGTTGTTTCTTTTTTGCAAGATTCCTGTTGTAGCGCTTGTAAGTGCCCTTGGAGAGGCTTTTTCTCCATCTATTAATAAAATATTTGTTTAAAAAAAAATAGTTTTGCCACTACTAATCCCCTGTTTCGGTAAATAAATATTCAAATAGATTTGACGATTTAGTCGGGTTTGATTTATCTTATAATAGAAGGTTTGGTCCCATGCTTTCATTTGATTTGGGGGAGTTAAAGCCTAACCCAGGGAAATCATTCTTTTCGAAAGAATTTTATGGGATTTTTTTAATTGCATGATTAAATGGGTGACTGTTCCGGCTAACTTTTAGAATCTTACTTTGGAATTTATATATATTTATTGTGAGCCGTAGTTTTCATTTAATAAAATTTTGGTACTAGGGTGTAATTTGAAACAACATTCCAAACACATAATTTCTTTTGATCTTATCAAATATTAAAACCCCAAAGTGAAGCCCAAAAACTCCATTATGTTCAGCTTCTAATATTTCCCCAATATAGAACACTATATTTCCACTCGTCTCACTTGAGAATGTTGAACAAAGGAGATGGGGGTGATTGGTATTTATAAAGAGGGTGAAAAGTAAAGAAGCATAAAAGACTTGGGAGAATTAAAAGGGAAACAAAGAGACTGAGTACGAAAAAAATTGAAGAGGTTTAAGATTTAAGAACGGAGAGTGTGAGGCACTCCATTATTTAACTTTAATGATCTTCATACTGAAAACATAAAATAGGTTATAAGAAAGTATTAAATATATGAATTATTATCTTCATTTATAGTTCCACATGGATATTAATTTGCGAATTAGATTTAAATAAAGTAGTGCATTTTAGAGATGTAATATAAATTATTTATAAATAAATATTACTTTTTGATTTTTGATTCATGCAATACATATTCCCTAACGACTAATAAAGTAAAAATTGAAGGAGGAAAGTTCGTCCGTTGGGGTCTAATCTCAGCCATGAAGGGAATGGGCGAAGATGGGAAACAAAATCTTTTAGGGTATGCTACAAGCCACGAGTGTAGCAATTTCATTCAAAGAACTATGCAGATAGGCCTATTTTAGGGATTTATATAGTTATTTACATGGGTTTGATGCATATGCATCTCATAATCTCTCTGTAGGCAACCAATGTTATGATCATCCTAAGCATATCCTTAGGTCCCTACCGCTCATCCATCCTCCAGAAACCCTAGGTCATAGTATGAGTACCGATCAAGAGGACAATGAGCAGTATCGAGCCTCGTTTGACTCTGGTAAACTCTCTTTCTTGAGAAAAATTTCAATGAATCCTCAAAGGTCACTGAGTCCACTTTCCGACGGTCTTTCCCATGCACAAATCGACCTTACAGTTCAGTTAAACTATCCGTTTTACTCTGAAAATAAATCTGGAGACCATCGGGAACTACTGGGCCCTATTTGACTCGAATAAGCTCTACAACTTGAGATAAGATAAATGAATCTTCGAAGGGATCTCAATTCCCTTTCAAATGGTCCATCCCGTGCACGAATCAGCCTTACGATTTGGATGAACGACCCAGTTTACTTCGAAGGATAATGGTGGCCTGTTTGACCATGGTACACTCTCTGAATCGAACGAAGAAAAATGAAATATCTAAGGGTTATGAATAAGTTTTCCAATGGTCTGTCCCGTGCACAAATCGGCCATACAGTTCGAATGAACATCCGTTTCCCTCCAAAAACTTCATATCTAGAAACTAGTGGGCACTTCTGGGCCCCGTTTGACCAGGGTCAATTCGGGGACTTAGGACTGGATTAATGGATTCATAAAAGGCTCTCAATACCCTATCCAATGGTTTAATCCATGCACGGTTCGAACTTACAATTTGTATTTTATGCCCATTTTCTGAAAATTCTATTCTGGCAGTGTGCCTGAGGTTCTATGTCGATTGGCCAGCCAAGACCATTGTCGATAGGCACCCCATTATCCCTATAAATAGAGGTCATGACCTCACTTTGAAAGAACACTTAAACACCCCTCTCAGCAAGTCAGAGGACATTCTCTCGAACTCAAAGTTGTTACCTTTCCAATAAAGCCCATTTTCCCACATTCCCTTCCATCACTTTATTACCTAACTTGGTAATCCCCCCCACCTCTCCATACTACTTTCATACCATGCAATATCATCACATCTGCATATCAAGGTCGACATCAAGCACTCATAAGGGGGTCAAATTCTCCATCCCATTCTCTAATTCCCTTATTTTAACATTATTTACCTTGATTATATTTCAGTACGTTTGTTTCATTACATCGCATCCATTAATCTCAACACTTCATTAGTAATATTTGCACATACTTTTTTTCACAAAAAAACCCAAAAAGAAGAAAAATTGGGTTTATCCATAAATTCTAAAAGAGGGATTTCCATTTCACATTCTCACTATTAAAACACATTTTCACTACACACACACACAAGATAAATACCCCATGTGGATTTATGGATTGAACCATACCCTATGCTATCCTTCGACTACGTGGACTTTGATTCCCCTTGGGTTACACAGGCATCTAGGGCCAATCTAGAGATCCGAGTCCTCTCTTATGCATGCTTATAAATTTATTTCACGTCTTCTCTCTCTCTATCTCTCTCTCTCTCTCTCTCTCTCTCTCTCTCTCTCTCTATATATATATATATATATATATATATATATATATATATATATATATATATATATATATATATATCATATTCTCACATGTTTTTGTTTCGTCCAACATATACATTCGCTCTGCCATAACGACTTGTGGTTCAACGAACACTCATATTATATTTTGAATTATTATTTTCAGGAACACTCCTAAGGATGAATTCACTCTATCCTTTTCCATGACATGGGTTGAATGATTACATTTTCCACCATTTATACTATAGACATATATACACACATCACGGAGTCTTAAAGGAGAAGATTAACATTTTTCCATGAGAGATCGAAATGGAGGGATGGGTGCCTAACACCTTCCCATTCTGTAACTTAGTCCCCAAACCATGGAACTACATGTTTTTGCAAGCATCAGTATTGGCCTTGGTGCCGTTCTGTCAAGGCGAAGATATTCTTTTTATTATTTTGAGCAAAATTGGTTAGCGAATCTATCTTTACATATTATCCCCCACAATGACGATAGTCGAGTGCCACGAAAAGAGGGCAACCTACATGCACCAGAGGGAATCCCACCTCGAGATGCCCAGGGTAGTGACTCCTCTAAGGAGATTATTTTAAGAGTACTAGACTCTATTTCTACATAGGTGTTATTATTTTCTACATGAGTGAATATGATCCCACCTGTATGTTTCCTTTACTCCTCTACTTACTTTTTTGTATATCTACCTCATGCTTATATCTATCATGTTCCCTGCTCATGTATACATCACCTTTCACTCACTTATACACTTTACACTCTTGTATATATATTCTCTATGCCCATTTCACAAAGTTAAACTTAGATTAACTTCTACTCACATGCTCCACACACCACTTGGATTATCCATGCTTAGCTTCACTAACACCCACCAACAATTATCTCACTTATACATATCACCCACCACTTATAGTATATCCATGTATAGGGTCACTATCACACACTCACTTGTATATATTCATACGTCACTCACTCACTCACTGATCCCCATGCTTCCCTATCACCATGCTTAATATAGTTTTATGCTCCATGCTAGATTTACTTTCCATAATACTTATATATTCTCCCTCTCCACTGTAGTACCCCATTTACTTATCAAATAAATAAAAAAATCTCTCTCCATAATATACTAAATGATAATCATGCATATTTTCACAACACATGATGAGACTATGGCAATATTGACCAAAAATTTATCCCGTACTGGGGGCACTTTCAGATAGGTGTTGGCTTCACTAGGCACGGTTAACCTAAAGCGATATGACTATCACCTTCCATTAGACTTATACCTTCGTTGTATATCAAACGGTCCCCCCTCATCACACTTCTTGACTGAACTCACGACGGGGAATATATAGGAGGGAAATCGTTCATGTACATTGATTATATCGAATTAACTCTCACACGTATTATCCCCATGAGGTGTATTGTGAGGAAATTCACATACACTCAGATATATCAAATGGCATATCCACACGTACCAATGAATTATTTCCCTTATAGGCAAGAAGTATATCATGGAAGTCATGCCAAAGGGGCGATCCTTCTACCTGCGAAACTTTGTCGAAATTCCGAGTTGGCATACCACTCGAATTTGCACGCTATTTCGCCTTTTTAAAAAACATAACCCTGCTCATGAGCCTTGAAATAAGTCAACATGTGTCTCATATTTTTTTAAACCCTATTTTCCTAGGCTCGGATCCCGTCAGACATTTTTCTCTTGCATTTATGTAAACCTTATACAAGTGAAAACCTAATAATAATAATAATAATAATAATAATAATAATAATAATAATAATAATAATAATAATAATAATAATAATAATAATAATAATAATAATAATAATAATAATAATAATAATAATAATAATAATAATAATAATAATAATAATAATAATAATAATAATAATAATAATAATAATAATAATGATAATAATAATAATAATAATAATGATAATAATAATAATAATAATGATAATAATAATAATAATAATAATAATAATAATAATAATAATAATAATAATAATAATAATAATAATAATAATAATAATAATAATAATAACAATAATAATAATAACAACAACAACAACAACAACAATAATAATAATAATAATGCCGACATTCCTCTCCTTTGCAAAAACCAAAAAAAGCAAAAACATTTTTCTCCTTCTTCTGAAACACCAAAAACATTTTTCCTCTTTTTTCAAAAATACATAAAATTCTCCCTTTTTGCTTTCAAAAATAAATTCGAATCATTTACCCTCTCAGGTCAATCGCATAAGTGATTTTCGTATGGCTCCCTATTTGCTTCGGTCTTCCATCAAACCACCCCAAAGCTCCGTCGCTTCTTCTAACACTTCGATCGAATTTGGGATATACCTCCACGAACTCTACTTGAATAACACCGACCAATCACATAATGTGAAACCCGATCTGATGGCTGTCCTAGCCCAACTCAGCACAGAGATTAACAACCTTCAAACCGAGGTCCAAGAAATGTAGAAACACGGAGACCATACTCCTGATGGACTCAAAGTACTCTTCCCTCGTTCTATGGGTCCTCTTGCCCCCAAGATTATTTAGGTCCCATAAGAATACCAATATCTTCCACGTGCACCATTTATAAATGGGGTGCCACTGGCTCAACTCTCGATTCCAAACCTTGCCCAACCAGAGACTAATCTGACAATACCCGTGGATCCTAATGAGGAGGAACTGAACAAGTTCAAGGAAGACCTATGACTGCTGTCAAAGAAGTTTGACCAAGTAAAAATATTTAATAACTACATATACTACACCCATATGTATCCTCATCCTAAAGCCAGGCTGCTTGAGAAGTTTAAGATGCAAGATATTGAGAAGTTTAGGGGGCACGAGCCCTCAATCGTGCACCTTTAAAGGTATCACCGAGCCATGACCCTTCTTGGTGCCTCCGAAGAGATAATGGTTCAGATGTTTTAGCAGACCTTAAAAGAAAGCTCTCTCTGATGGTTCCTATCACTTGAAGAATCTAGGATTCATAATTAGGAAGTTATGGCCTAGGAATTCACATCTCAGTATAATTACAATGAAGAGTTAGAGGTCACGGGCCAAGGCCAAGAACTACGTGGAGAGAGAAGGATGACACCATGCCAACTACCCCTCAGAGGAGGAACATATAAGCATTATGAATAAGAACTTCTTGCCTCATATCTGAGCATCAATGGGAGAAAAATACTTCCCACACTTCTGGGTCCTTCCAGAAGCTATGGTGGAAATCGAGGAAGGTATCATAAAAGTGGAATCTGAACTGAAGAAGCCGACTGGACAGTTTACCCCATAGAAATATGAGAATCCCATTAATGTCTCAGAGTCAATAACATATCATAACCTAGTACCTCTTAGGCACGAGAAAGCCACAACAATCCTGCTAAAAAAAGATTACACCGACTTCCATGCTCTCTGGTTCATAGTTTACTAGGTTCAACAAAGCCAAAATTTCATCAAACCCTTGGAAACCCATCACTTACTAAACCCACTCATTAAAAAATCAATCCGAATGTCCGTTGTGACTTCCACCAATCCACAGGTCACACCACCTATCAATTCTTCCACCTCAGATAGTGATCCAAGGCCTGATAGATTGGGGCATCATCGCCCACCAACAAATACAAACCCAATACAATGCACAACTTACTTGGAGCACGTGGAAATGGAACAAATGCTATTTTCTTAGAAAGTAACTCGGAGCTCAACCCTTCAACCCATATCGTGCCCATCAAAGCACCAATTACCCCAACAATCTTTCCCAAGCCTCTCAAGGTTTGTTTGTCCTTTATCTTACATCCTACATGCCTCGATGATCAAGATTTATGACTCCTTACAAAGTCCTACATTATTATACGTATCCGATCTAATGGGGGAGGCATGGAATTACCAACTGTGTTAGACCAAAATCAAGTGTTTGGGATGAAATTTCCCACCTAGAGGTCTTTCGAATCCCAAAAATTCAGCAACCTATTCATGGAAGCCCAAAGGTGGGCTCGAGAGTAAGATGAATGGGTGGTGCCCGTTGATGAAGTTCGTAGAGGTAATGTGGTATAGATCCTGGATGTATGTTTTGCCAGACCGGGGAAATTTGTGACATCTTCGAATAACTCAATATTTTAAAAATGCAAGGATGGCTGGTCCCTTCACTCTTGCACTTCCCCATAGAGTGGGAAGACTTATATAATGAATCCATAGAGATGGTTGAGTTTATTGATTAGTCTTGCATAAAAGACATCATAGTCACCAGCTGGGGTGAATACTTTGAAATTTTAGATGGAGAATATGACAGTGAAATTTTTTAAACTTGGGCCGAAGATTGTATACATGAAATGGAGCCTCTTACCGAACAAACCATAAAATTTATTGAAGAATCTAAGAAAAGTAACTCTAAAGAATATTTCAACTTACAAACACTAGGGATGATTCTTTTCATGATCCGCTCAGATGTTGCATAGTTAGACTCGTCCACACAAATCACAGTTGTTGATACGCCTCTCCTTAACTAGAATGGTGTACCAATCCAGCCTTCTCAAGTTCAACCCAACCTTATTATTTAACCTATTCAAGTATCTCAATTGTTCATGTTTTTCCTTTTCCTGATATGTATGTAAACGAGACCTCTTTTAACGAGGGTCTCAATGCTATTTTTCTTGAAAATGGAATAAACGAGAATTTTGAGTATCTTGTTATTCCTTACATTAATTCGGTTGATTTTAATCAAACCTTTGATGATGATGAATTTGTAAATGAACAATTCTTAAATGAGCAGAATAACAAGCAACATAATCACGTTCAAACTAATGTTAATGAGAATGTTGTTGTTAATCTTGATTCTAGTTTCCATCAGGGCGAGATTAAGATAAGGTCCACCCTTAATTAGCACGAGCAGGAGCATTTTGAAGAACAATTGAAAGAGTTCATGGGCGTCTTTTCATGATCCTATAATGACATGCTCGACATTGACCCAAAAATAGCTCAACATGAGATTCTAACATTCCCAAAATTAAAACTAGTCAAGAAAAAGTTGGGAAAACTCCGAACAGAATGGCCGCTCAAAGTCAAATAGGAATTGGTTAAAAAAATAAATGTGGGTTTCATTTACATGGTCCAATACCCAACATGGCTCATCAATATCGTTCCCGTGACAAAGTTAGGACGAAAAGTTAGGATGTGCGTCGATTATCGAGATTTCAACAAAGAATACCCAAAGGATGTTTACTCGTTACCCAACATTGACATGATTATGGATAAAATAGCTAACCACAAACTTAAATAATATGTCAATGCAGTTATCGGATATAACCAGATCAAGGTGAAAACTGACCATCAGGATAAAAACCCCTTTATGGTATGGGGAATCTTGTGCAGCACTATCACTCCATTTATACTAAAAAAATGTTAGGTCTACCATAACTCTTCTGCTCGACTTTATTCATGAAGTGGTCTATGTCTATTAAGATGACAAGATCATCAAGTCCAAGACTTGGGAAGGTCATATTCCCGACCTCCAAATGTTCTCGGGTGACTGCAATAGTACTGGATGCGGCTAAATCCATAAAAATGCATCTCGACATCATAAAAGGAAAGCTATTGGGGTTCATGGTCAGTGAGAAAGGAATTGAAGCCGACCCTGCCATGCTAAAAGCAATAATTTAAATCCATTACCCCAAACCGAGAAGGAAGTCGAAGGATTCCTGGGTAAATTCAAAATAGATTTATCCATTCGTCAGCCAAGTACCCCTATCTGCAAGCCCATTTTAAAATCTCTCCTAAAGGATTTAACTAAATCCTGGAACAAGGATTGTTAATAAGCCTTTGATAAAATCAAACAGTACCTCACCCGACCTTTAGTGCTCATGCCTCCGCAGTTAGGTCTCCTGCTCCTCTTGTACTTGATCTCCATAAGTACTACATCAAGGGCATTGCTAGACCAATGCATTAAAGAATAACACAAGGAATGATCCATCTACTACACCAGTTAGAAGTCGGATAGGTACGAAGTCAGTTTCCTTCCTTTGGAGAATGCTTATGTCACCCTAGTCTGGGTCACACAAAAGTTATGACATTACATCATTCCTTCCACATCATACTAGTATCCTAAATGGATACCACTAAATACCTACTAGAGAAACTGATTTTGTCTAGCCAAATGGGCCGTTGATTAATGCCACTAGTCGAATTCAACATTGTGTTTGTCATACATAAAGCCATAAAAGGGAGGACCATCTCCGACTACCTTGTCGATTACCCTGTGGATGGAACCGATGTTTGGGTCTCTGCATTCCCAGATGAAGAAATTATCTTCACCTCCCAGGAAGATCTTAAATGGCATATGTTCTTTGATGGATCTACCAACAAGAAATTGTACGATATAGGAATACCCGTGATCTCCCCCGATGACTCGCACACCTTCGTCGCTATCAAATTAGAATTTCTGTACATAAAAAGATGACAATGTATGAGGAATGTACTATAGGCCTCATGATTACCCTTGAAAAAGGAACCCGAGACCTAGACGTCTATGGTGACTCCGCCCTCTTTGTTAGCCAAATCCTTATAAAATGGAAAGTCAAATAAGTGAAGCTCCTACCTTTCCATTCCCACCAATAAGAGTTGTCCTCCCAGTAAAAAAGTATCACCTTACACTAACTTGATCGTGTATAGAATATTATAGGTAGCGCCCTTGTGACCCTAGCATTCATGGTTGACATGCCTGAGGGAATAACAATGGCCCCTTTCTTGGTTCAGAAACATGCTATGTCTACTCATTGCTACCACATAGAGCTCGTCATCAAGGATGATTATGACATGGACGAGTTATGGTACTATGACATTTGGAACCTCATGAAACATAGTAGGTATCCCCGAGATGTATATAAGAAGGATCATGGGACCCTTTATTAATTTCCTACCCGGTATATTATCTGTGACCAAGCATTTTTTAAGATAAACTTTGATAAAACCCATCCGCGTTGCATAACAAGGGCTAATATCTAAGGAAATAATAAGAAGATCCATAGTGGGGATACATGCCCCACATGAACGCTTATATGCTTGCGAAAAAGGTCATCCGTTAGGGTACTATTGGACCACCATGGTTCAGGATTGCACTGACTATGTTCGAAGAGGCCTCAGTGCCAATAGTTTTCCAATCTCCAACACTTGCCTCCTTGTGAATTGTACAACATGACCTCCTCTAGCCTTTCTCCACTTGGGGCATTGACATCATTGGGAAGGTCACTTCCAAAGCTCCTAACGTTCACAAGTTCATCCTCATCGCCTTTGACTAATTTACTAAATGGGTCAAAGCCGAATCATACGCAGTGCTAAATACAAAGAAAGTGGCCAAGTTTATCAGAAAAACGTTATTTGTTGATGCGAGGTTTCCCATGAGTTAGTGTCAGATAATATACTTCACTTCTAAGTCGAGGTCACACAAGTGGTTTACGAGTATAGAATTCAGAGACACAAGTCTTCTCCCTACTAACCCCAAACCAATGGTGTTGTCGAAACAACCAACAAAAGCCTCAAGAGCATCATTAACAAGATGAGAGGAAATTGCTGAAATTGGGTCGACCAGATACCATATGCCCTATGGGGCTACTGCAGTTCTATTCGAACACCTACTAGGTATACCCCCTATTCTTTAATATACAACATGGAAGTAACCCTACCCATTGATTTAGAAATACTTTCCCTACACATCATGATCAAAACAGGGTCAACGAAGAAGACTAGACACAGAGGCGCTTTGACGAACTATCACTCTTGGATGAAAATAGACATAAGGGTATATACTATATACAAGGGTACCATTATGGGATTATACTGACATTTAATTTATAAGATAAGGACTACGGTGTCCAGGAAGGACATCTTGCCTTCAAGGAGGTTGTAAAACCCTTTTGGTACCCCAGAGAGAAATTCAAACAGAATTGGAGCGGCCTTGCATTGCTAAGAAAATTCTTTCAACTAGCGTCGCTATGCTCGCAGACCTTGACGAAGAAGAGATGGCTCGTTTAGTCAGTCTGGATTGTCTCAATAAATTTTACCCATAGATTGAATTCTTGGTGCACTATGACACTTCTCATCCCCTTTTATTTTAAAAGAAAAATTCTCAATTTCCCCCACCCAGAACTATGTAGGTCCTAATCCTCTCAAAACATTTCATTTTATAATAAAAGTAATGAAAATTTCAAAATGCCCAGAGGTATATAGGCAACTCATATGACATACATGGGCACGATCCCAATCTTTTCCACAAAATGCTATTCTTTTATAACCCTTGAGAATAGAAATACATCTCATCATTCATATGAACGAAAGGATTATCTATACCTTTACAATTGATATTGATAATTCAAAGAGAAAAACTCATCAAAATGCACGACAAAGTATGATCAAACCTATATTATTTCAAGTGAATGAAATGCATCTATTACATGAAGAATCAATGGAGGGAGTCAAATAGACCACCCCCTTACACTAATAAAACCTACCCAGTTTTGACAAAATCCCAACAAACCATAAAAAATGGCAGATAACAACACAAATTACCCAAAATTGAAAATTCCCCCAGCATCACAAAAACTTCCCTCAACTACCAAACGACCCACTTCTTCATCATTTCCTACCCCCGGAGGTCCCCAGGTTTTCCACTCCTAGTGAGCACTCCGTATACAATCCATTCAGCGATATGCCTTAACGAATTTGGATAAAACTTCAATACCCTCCTCCATGGTGCCGAAGGCAACAATCCAATTTTTCCCAGTCTCATTCTCCATGATATTCCCCACTAACTGCTTCAACATCCACCTCAGGTATTCCCATGACATATTCCAAGGCCATCCCATAGATTGTGATGGATGGGTAGACGGTCAACGATGCTACTATAAGGGTTCGTATATAATCCAAAGGACAATCTATCCCGTTTAAGAATCGGCCTTACGGCTTGGACGAATAATCTATTTTACTCTGGAAATAGATCTGGAGATCATGGAGTGATATCGGTCCCTGTTTGACTCTGACAAACTCTTCACCTTGACTGAATCTCAATGGATCTTCAAAGGGATCTAAATTCCCTTTCCAACGGTCCATCCCATACATGAATCATCCTTACTGTTCGTACGAACGACCCATTTTACTCTAGAGGTTCATCAGGCGCTTTCAGGCCCCATTAGTCCTTCTTCAACTCTTCGATTCGTATAAAATCTATAAGGTCTATGAACACCCTTTCCAATGGTCCATTGGGTGACGAAATTGGCCTTACGATTCAGACGAACGATTCACTTTTCTCTAAAAACTTCATGTTTAGAGACAAGAGGGTTCTTTCGGGCCCCTTTTGACCTTGGTCAACAATCGAACCCAAAAGTATCTCAATTGATTCTTAAATTAGTTTGAATACCCTTTCCAACAATCTGGCCCACTGGTGATTCAGAGTTACAGTTTACATTTTTTGCCCATTTTTCTTTAAAAACACGTTCCAAACGACATGTAGGCACCCCAGGTACCGTGTCAAGCGCGAGTGTGCTTGAGGTTCTATGCTTACAGGAAGGCTAAGAACCCTATCGATCGGCACCCCCTTGGCTCTAAAAATAAAGACCATTACCTCACTTTGAAAAGAACACCTAAACATCACTCTCAGCATGTCAGAGAGCATTCTCTCGAATTCAGAGTTGTCCCCTTTCCAAAAAAGCCCATTTTCCCACATTCCCCTCCATCTCTCTCTTACTTCACTTGGTAATTTTCCCCACATCTCTATATTACTTTCATACTATTTCAAGATCAACATATCTACATCTCAAAATCAACATCAAGCACTCTCAAGGAGGTCAGATTCTCCACCGATTTCTCTAATTCTCTCATTTTAGCATTATATAGTTTATTTCTATTGTAATACTTCAATGTTATTACATCACATCCATTAATCTCAACTCTTTATTAATAGTTTTTTCACATACTCTATTTTCCTAAAAAAACTAAAAAGAAGAAAAAGAGGGTTTATCCTTAAAGTACAAAAGAAGGATTTACATTTCACATTCTCACTCTTAAAACACATTTTGTCTACATAGACACATAAGAGAAATCCCCCATTTGGATTTATGGATTGAACCACACCCTATTATATCTTCAAACAAAGTGCACTTTGATTCCCCTTGGGTTAGGTATGCGTCATGGGCCAATCCTGAGATTCAAGTCCTCTTTTATGCATGTTAATATATTTCTTCCATGCCTTACACACACACACACACACAGACACACACACACAAAGAAACATACACACACACACACATTATTACATTTCGTCCGACATACACATCCCCTCTTACATAGCGACTTATGATTCGACAAACACTCATAGTATATTTTAAAATATTATTTGAGTGAACAATTTTAAGGAAGAATTCACTCCGTCCTTTTCCATGACGCGAGATGACTTATTCCATTCTCCACCATTTATATTATGAACATGTATAAGTTTTCCATATGCGTCTCGAGAATATATATTGTTTAGAGATATTTTAGCAAAATTTTAAGACAAAATCTCGCACATCTCCCATAACCGATCAAAACAAAGGAATTAAGATCCTCACAGAATATAAAAGAAGAACACTCACTCATGAGAGACTGAAAGGGCAAGAGGGGTCCTAACACCTTACCATTCCGTAACTTAAACCCCTAAGCTTTGAACTAATTAGTTTCGCAAGAATCACTATTGGCCTTAATTTCATTTACTCGAGGCAGCGACATTCTTTTGCCTATTTTGAGCAAAATTGGTTGGTGAATCTTTCTTTATATATTATCCCCCACAATGATGATGGTCAAGCGCACGCTGGGGGGAATCCAACCCCGAGATTGCCACACTATTTATTTCTCACTTTATAGGGCTTAATTTTTAGGGGTTTGATTTATTATGCCTTAGCTTGTATGGTGTCAAGAAAATTTCTTAGACTCTTTATAGATCTCATAGTATCTATACTGGTATATATCTATCTTTCTCTCATTGGGTTTTAAGGCATTGAAAATAGAGGTAGGATGCAACCATCAATGGGTGTCCTACACGAGCACTAGTCGACATGGGTGCATCACATAACTTTGTCCCATCGAAGAAGCAAAGATGTTAGGCCTCGAGAAAACTAAGGGATGAGGAAGGATCAAATCGGTGAACTTTTATTCCAAGCCTATACATGGAGAAGTACACGTCATGCGCATAAGCCTTGTAGGTTGGCATGGAATGGTCGACTATAGAGTAGTTCCTACAGACAATTTTAAGGTCGTACTAGGTATGGAGTTACTAAGGAAGGCACATTCCTTAATGGTTCCAAGTGTTTCCTCGATATGCCTCATTGGAAATAGGACTCCATACATGGTTCTAGAATTGGTCGGGAGCACAAGTGGGACAAAGACTATGTCAGCCATGCAAACTTTAGAGGATGCGTCAAGCACTAAGGAAAAAAGGAGACGTGGGAGACATTCAAGGCTAAGAAACATGACTTAGGTGCAATGAGGGCATTGCACAAATTTGGTGGGGGAGGATTCCACGTACCAAGAATTTTTTGCAATTTTATAGCTTAAAGGCTCCATCCCTACACCATTTTTCTCTCGAACATTCTAGAATTACATAGTATTTTCTAGTGTTATCTACCATGTTATGGAATAGTTTAGGATTTTCTAGAGTAATCTAGAGCAAACATGTAATGTATTAGAATATTCTAGAATAGTAAGGAATAATGTAGCCTTCTAGAATGTTCTCACCATGAGGTGGGAACATTCTGGAAAATTGAACTAGTCCATTCATGTATTTTAATATCCACCGTCCATTATGTAGGTAGGATGCCTATATATAGGTGGGAAGGTCATTTTTCCAAACCATCAAAGTCAATCTTTGTAATCTCTTATCAATTAATACAAATACATGTTCCTTTGTGTTCTACTTGTCCCATTCTTCTCCTTTCTCTAGCACTTGTGTTATAACTTTGCTAGATTTCTAGGCTTAGTTAGTAACTCATCGTTCATTAGAGTGCTAAGTGCCGCACGAAGGAGTAGATAAAGTATTACCCCATGAAACTTTTTATATTTTAAAGAACCCATGAAACCCACACCTCGTTTGTCACTCCCTCTTTCGATAAGGAAATTAAATCCATCTATACCTATCTCAAACTAAACCAAATGAAGCCCTTTCATTTGAATATAAAGGTATGAATATTTGTTTTGTATGTGTGACATTCTGCTAATGTATTGGGGTGATTTCATCGGTTCATCATTCTCATGTATATGTATTTTCTTGATTTTATATTTGATGCATGTTTTGAGGATAAATATCACAGTCAGTTCGGTTGGAAAATCCCCTCCAAAATCGAACTCACCAAATGGTCAGTTTGATATTTGATCACACACGAGTCATTTTCTATAATTTATGATCTTATGATTTAAGTTCATTAATTTTTTATGAATCACTGACCCAAAAATGGGCCATTCATCAACAAAAAATGGGAACTAATATCTCTCTTTTAAATAGAATAGTTAAGACGATAGTTTGATTATGTTTTATGCATTTTCAGATATGTTATTATTATTAGTCAATATTATCTGGATCATTTACATTATTTATGATATATGGAGATAGAGAGACCCTCTATTGGATAGGAACTATGCTAAGCTACATCATTCAAAAATGTTAATAAATTATCTTGGAAGCGGAATATTCAAAGCTGGTAATATTTTTTTTTCACTTGCACTTAACATCAGGCAAGTGTTGCTATGGTTATATATGGTATGAAATAGGTATATGATGTATATATATTGCAATGATATGAAATTGGTATGGATTGAATTTTGTAACTTGAGAAATAGAATTCATTAATAAAATTGGATTTTGAAACATGAGATACAATTCGAGATATAAAGATTTATTTACCTCTATGATGGTTCTTAGATAACAAGGCATTTATAAAGTTAGACTACTCATTGAGTATGATTACTGATAATTTTCTCATTTGCCACTTTGATTTATATCTCTCTTTCTCTCATATGAACAAATATTTTTTTAAGACTTTAATTTGGAGACCGGTATGTGTGTTTTATGCAATGCTTAAGTTATGTCAGCATTTCTAACAAATAAGATATATTAATGTTCCTTCTCTTCTATAAAAACTTGTTTAATTTTATTATTTACTATCACCCTTGGTTGTGATCTTCGATTTTTTTTGGTCATATTAGTGCTTGTGTAGTATGGATGATGCTCAATTGCAAGAGGATTGAGCCGACCTAAATGCAGAATACAAACATGAGGACTATCAAACTAGAAAGACTACATGTATTACTCAAACGTAACATTTAGGCTTCATGATTTACCTATTAGGTTATGAAAGAAAGATGAATTTTTTTTCATATGCTTAGTAAATGAAGATGTTGAATTATAATTAATTTATTGTTATTAGTTTCTTCTGCAGATTTTAATGGTGATGCTCGTTTTATTGAGAGGATAATTCTAACACTATCTTCAATGAGACATTGGAGATATGAACGATTGAATCAATATAATCAAAATGGTCTTGGTCATGGGAGGGGACAAAGGAGAGCCCGTGGATGTTTTCCAGAGGGTGTATCACATGTTTTTCAACAAGAGAATGATCGGTGGGAAATATATGAAGAAGAAACTTGTCCACAAGTTTTTATATTTGGTTTTAATTGAGTTTATAGGATATTGATCAAATATTAATATTTGTTTCTAGGCTAGATGGGGAAGACATAATTGGTACCAAAAATAATTGGGAAGGACCGTAAGTTCAATACATGTATACTATTCTTGCACAGTCGAGTTCTATTAACTTTCTTTACATCATTTTATTTCATGTCCATTCGATCCCATGATTTGGATATATATTATATATTATTCTTCCCCTTGCACTACTATAATTTATGAACCATTAAAATATTTAATGTTGAATGATTTTATGTTGATTAATCTTATCTTGTGATAATACATTTATGTGTCCGAAACTTTGATTCATTAAAAATAACTCATTGATTTTTTTACTCAATTAAAATTATATTTACCATGACTATGAGGTATGCTAGCTTATGTATGAAACAAAAATTTGCCTCCAACATATGGTTTATGCCTTCAACATGTGTCTTATGTGGTCGAATCACTCTTCTATACCTTAGCACAAAAGATATACCTCAAACGTCGATGACTAAGCAAATATAAATCCTTTTATTGACATTAACTAAACAAATCAAAAACAGTTAATGAGACTGTTTCCAATGTTTTGTTTTCCAAGTTGTAGTACATAAGTTATTTGTTAAATTTAATTTCATAATTCCACCTTTTAACTAACCCCCCCCCCCCCCCCCCCACCCCACACACACACACACACGCCCACCCCTAAAAAAAATGATCACATGTCAAGAAGAATGGATCTATGATACTGTGCACTTAATTTTATCGGGATGACTTTAAAATAACACGGGTAAGTTTAAATATTTGACAAAGAATACATTAATTCACTAACATATACACATAAAATGTACAAAGCTCTTGTTAAGGTTGAATGACTACAAATTACAACGTTAGTATATTAACCTATTTAGGGAGAGAATAATAAATCTAGAGACTTTAACCTAATAAATAATTAAAATATAATCGGTATCGTGTGAGGTTTGAAAATAAGGTTCTCATATGCAGTAAAAATTTATAAAATAGTAAAGAAAATATTTTGGGTTTTTTTCATAGTATATCTAAAAAATTTATTGATACCTAATAAAAAAACATGAGCCCCAAAAAATGTTTTTTCAACTATTAAAAAAAACATTCAATATATTTCAGTTTTTAAGCAGCTAAAAAAGTGACATATAGTGACATATTTTTATAAAATAGTAAAACAAAAAAGTCTGGGTTGATTTTTAATAGGGTTTGTAAACATTCAATGGATACCCTGTAAAAAAATAATCTAAAATGTTTTTTTTTACTATTTTAAAAATTTGGTTTGCATTTAAGGTCCCCATTTAAGGACCTCAAATAACTCTCTCTTAAACCACTCCAACACTGATCCCCAATAATAAATTCGAGGTCATGCCTCCTTGTACCGGTATGACTCTTTTTCCTACGATGGGTAGTCTGAATGCACTTCGTAATAAGTTTGACCTTCATTGTGGTGTCTTGAATAAGTGAAATTATAATTGTAGACACCCCATTCTAGGACACCCCCCCCCCCCAAAGCACCTCCTTAGGTCCATAGAACTCACTCGTTCACCATAATCCGTAGGTCATACTCCAAGTATTGATCTGAAGGCCACCGGGCATTCTCGAGCCCTATTCAACCTTGATCAACTCTCCGGACTAAAAAAAGCTAATTGAAACATAGAAAGTCTGAAATACCCTTTCTAAGGGTCCATCCCATTCATGAATACCCCATATAGTTCGGACGAACGATTTGTTTCCCTCTGAGAATTTCCTATTCAAAAGGCCAATGGGTGCTTCCGACCCCCGTTTGACAAACGGTCAACTCTCGGACTCAGGAGTGACTCAATAGTTTCTTAAGGTTCTCTGAATAACATTTCCAAAGGTCCTTCCTTTGCATGATTCTTACTTACATATTGCATTTTTCGACCATTTTTTTTTATAATCTGCCAACAAACTGCTGAATTGCACTATCGGGACCCTGCCTATCGTTAGTGTGTATGGGGTGCCATGCCGATAGGTAGGTCTTAGAACCTGCCGATCGGAACCCCCTTGACATTATAAAAATGGGAATGACCTCACTTCGAAAAAGGACCTGCAAAATCATTCCATTTAATGATCAAAGCAATATCCACTCGAAGTTAGTGTTGTTCCCATCCTAAAATCCCTTCCCACATTCCATTTCCATACTCTCCTTACCTCATTTGGAAAATTCCTTTCCCCTGCCCGATACCACCTCCATCCTATTGCAAGGTCAACATCTCCACACTCAAGATCAATATCAAGTGCTCATAAATGAGGTCCAATATTTCACACTCTCTTTCTAAATTCTCTTATTTTTTCATTAGTTACTTTATTCATACTTTAGCACTTTACTTCATTGGATCATACATATTAATATCCAAATTTTTTATTAGTAGTATTACACATACTTTATTTTTCTTATAAAATAACCCGAAAAACAAGAAAAATAGGGTTTACTTGTAAATTATGAACAGGGAATTATCATCACATTTTTTCACACTAAAACACCTTTTTTCTACGCACAAATATAAGAAAAGTCCTTGGTTGGATTTATGGTTTAAAACCCACCCCATATTATATTTGAACTACATGGACGTGGATTCCTTTTTAGTCTGCATAGGCATCTTGGGTAAAATCCAAGATTCGAGTCCTCTTCTACTCGTGTTTATATTATTGCTTCCATATATTCGTCATGCATGTAATAGTTTTATATGCTCGTGTTTTATCCAATGTACATCATCGTTCTCCTATAATTATTGGTGATTTTGTAAACATGCACATTATATTTTGATTACTATTTTCGAAACACTTCTAAGGATGACCTCACTCCGCCTTTATCCACAATGAGAGTTGAGTAATTTCCCTATCCATTTATATTTACACGCACACACTTCCCCATTCCATAACTTAGTGCTCGAACCCTTGAACCAATTGGTTTTGCTAGCATCATTATGTCCTTGATGCCTTTCTCTCAGGAAGAAACATTTCTTCTGCCTGTTTTATGCATAATAGGCTTGTGACTCCATCTCTACACATAACCCCCACATTACATTTTCAACGATGATCGAGTGTAGAACCCGAGTAAAGGGGCACGAACCCCACGTGGGTGTGTGACGCGACTGAAAACTTGTCTCAGAAATGCATTCACTCTAGGCTCAAGTGTAAGCCTGTCGCTTAAGTAATAATCCGACAACTCGAGTATCGATCCTCAGGGAAAAAGGACAACGAAGTTGTGACGACGGAAAAGACGAAGGAATCCTAACCTTGACTCTAAAAATAAAGGGAAAATGATTTGATTTTCGGATTTATTACAGCTAAGTGCAAAGATGAAATTATGAAAAATGCAACTACAATAAGTTACCTAAAATATGAATAAAAAATGATTTTGAAACTTTTGACAAAGTGATGGGAAAAACGAGGACGAGAATACAATCCTCCAACCCTAGTGTAGTGCAGTGGTAATATTAGTCATAAATTCATCTGATTGATCAGATATTAGTACTCCCAAGCATTATGTATATGAGGTTCAAGCCCGCGTCATACCTAATCTGAGGATGAGTAAATCAGTATCGCGATAGTGACACTCAAGTTGCACTCTAAATCATCACGAGTACCCAGAGGCAAACGTGATATAAAGATCTACAATTATGGTGTCATTATGCGATACGATCATAGTCAATCAATAAATTCATTGGATCAATATTACACACATACACTAACACCTCAGGTTGGGTTCATGTACCCCGCCCTTGGTAAATCTAGCGTAACATGTTGAATTCAATGCAAACATTAATTGAAATGTAGGAGTTCATGATTAATCTAAGAAGAATGATAATTAGATGTAGACACGAATTAGCAATAAATATTACTCACTAAAATTACTCAATCAATAAGTGCAACAATGAATGAAATTGATACTCACAACAATTACTGGATAAATCTTCAAACCTTGAATTAAAACTGCAATTCTTAGCTAAACTAGGGTTTTTTGGAAAAGAAGCAGGAAACCCTACTAATTCTTCCTCCTAATAACAACCATATATCGGGTCTTAAATACCCTACAATAATATCGGAAGTCAACTGCACTAGGAGCCTTTTTAGGAAGAGAGAATATTTCCAGATCTCGAGGACCTAACCGCTCCGGGTCTTAGGCGGACCGGTCTGACCCCAAGGCGGATCGGTTCTTTTTATTTTGGGGCGGACCAGTTCGGGGGCAGACCGGTTCTTTTTATTTTGGCCTCCTTCGGTTCGCATGCGATCCGGGGTCTTCTGGAGTTTGGCAAGGCGGACCGGTCAGAGGCAGGGGCGGACCGGTCCGGCTATTTGACTTTCTGTCTCATCTTTGACTGCTCATAACTTTTGTTTCGGGATTCCGATTGGGGTGCCGCTTCTTCCTTTGTGCTCGTGAATGAAATGTCTGAAGCACCTTATACCTTTGACTTGCTTAAGTCTATACTGTATAAGTGTTCAACTAGTTTGGAAATAGTGACAAAATTGGTAGTCCATCCTAGAAACCAAAAAGCCTCAGATCTTTTCTCTCTAATTCTCTTCAATGATCTATGAAGGTAAAAATTGAATCGCACTACACACAATTAGAAGTGCATACATGTGTTCATATTGCTTAAAATTGAGTGTGTGTTTAATTCCCCTTGAATTGGAGCTTTAATAATTTTTTGGGAATTTTTAAATAATTTTTAAACCTTTTTAAACTTTTTTAAACATTTTTGTAATAAATGTTTTTATTAATAAAATGGGATTATATAATTTGTGGGGTTAATATTCTATTTTGGAAACTTCTGTTTTCATTAAAAAGTTTGGTTGGGTAGGATCTCAAAGCGCTAGAGACTTCAGGGTGATGTTTTGTAATTAATTTGACGCGCGTGTGAGGGCCTCTCATATGTCAACACTTGTCAACCCCTTAATGCGTCAATGTGTGTTTGTTGTGTGAGAAGATAGCCTGGTCCATTACTGATTGTTAGATCATTTCTAATCGAGGGTCTGCATGTGTTCTTGGTTAATCCCGGTGCTATCCATATGAACCAATCACAATCGTTCTTAGCCACCGCTGTTTTATAACCTTTGGATCAAGTCAATGTTTGCAAGACTTGATCTCAGCCATTGATTTGCCTCGATCATCCAGAACCTTCCCTCAGCCCTATATATACCCTCCACTTCTCAGCCTTAGAAGACTTTTGGGCATTCGTCTTTCTGAGAGAAAAAAATAAGAGAGAAGTGAGAGAGAAGAGAGAAGTGAGAGAAGAGAGAAAAGAATAGAGAGAAGAGAGAGAAAGGGAAACAGTTAGCCAAACCCTAACCCTAACCCTAAACACTTCAACTCTGAAATAAACCTTCGTATACATTCAACCCCAAACACAACCTTGAGTGTTTGAGAGAGAGAGTAGTTTGTTCATATCGTTGTTGTAACCTCTTGATCTTTTGATCTTGTTCACAACTTAAACTTTAGAGTGAAGATCTTGTTTCTTTTTCCATAGAAACGTTAGATCTATACTCTGCATGTTACATTTTTCACTAGATCTGCATATTTTCTACTTGGTTTAAGAAAATCATTTCTGATTTGGTTTTAAAATGTTTTATGGTTTCTATTTTTACAAAACTTAACCTGACCTAGTTGGATTCACACTTGGAGATTTTCAATCTCACAAATGTTTTCAAAAAGAGATTGATTAAGATCTTGTCCGATTTTAAAAGCGAGATATCCGTGGAATCTGGGATAGAATAAAGGTCAAAAAAGGTTTTTAGTTTTGTAAGAAAGAAAGAAAACAAAATCACTGCATATAGACTTTATATGTAATTTTTATAGGACTGTCTGTAAATCTAAGTGTGTGTGAGTTCATGCATGTGAATAGGGATCACTTCACAAACACTTAACACACTACTACACTGGAAGTGTTGTGTTTAAGATCAGAGATCATTGAGTCGACGTAAAGAAGCTAAAGTAAAGGAAGTTAGCAAACTGAAGAACATCATCAACAAATCAGATCTATCAGAAGTTAGAAGGACACCAAGTGGGGTATATTCCTAAACTTAGAATAGGTTGATTTGTGTGTTTGCATGTTGTATTGTTTGTAACTAATTTTTGTTATTAGTGGATTTTTGTTTTTGTGACTTAGAAGTCACCGTGGATGGTTCCTCTATTGGGAGAGGTTTTACCACGTTAAAATAATTGTGTTGATTATCTTCATCTACTCATCTCATTCTATAAGTGTGCTGAATTTTTGAAACTGCCTTAGTTTTAAAAACTGATTACACAATCTTAATTACTCTCGTACATAAGTTTCTTTGTAAACACATCTTGTTTATAATTTTTATTTTTCAAAAGAAAAGGGTTTCTTCAACAAACATTTCGGAGTTGCTTATACAGTTTAATCTTGTATTAAACGGCATTAGCGACATTTTTCAATGTCTTTAACTTCTCTTTAGGTACCTCATCCGAATTCCGTGTAGAAATTATGCTTTTGCCCTTGAGACTTTTCCTTGTTTATTTCTTTATTCAACCGATTTCTTTATTTCTTTTCTTGACATCAAATACCTGCAAAATCACTACAAAATACCAGAAACTCGGTGTACTCATTAGGATCAGTCAGTAGCACAGTTATGAGATAAATCCAACTCTATTACGTTGTTCGAGGTGCTAAAAGTAACTAAATGAAGGGATAAATTAGGAATAATTTATGCCTAATCAAACCCCCCTAACTTAGAACTTTGCGCGTCCCGATTAATGTAAAAGAATCCTAGCATGGCACAACTCTTTTAAAAATCATTTTATTGGGATAAAATACCTTTTTCGCGGGCAAGCGATTGCATTTAGCGTATGCAACAAGCCGTTAAACCCCTAGGTTACCCTAGTAGGACGAGTGTTGTCTCGTGAGGGTTTGCAAAGAATATACCCACAAAATTCGACTCAAAGAGAATTCAAAATATGAAAAAATTGTGCAATTTAAACTTTTCCAAAAATAGTCATCATCAAGTCATATTTACAAGTCTCAAACCGTGGTGTGTGTGTGCGTAGCCTGAAATATAACCGCTAATTTCCACCGATTGATCATTACATTACTTATCCAAAAATTTGTTTTGATTTTAATTTCTCACGGAATGCTCTCACATACGAATCTCTCGGATTATGGCTATTCTCTTGGTATGCGTGATATAAAGAGTAAATGTAATGGAAGCAAAATCATGCATACGATTAGAAAGACGAAAATTTTGTAGTGAAAGGACCTCATCAAAGGATTACGGTTTTAAAAATGGGAACATTGCTTTTATTTCGTGCACTTAATCTCCTTTATTATCTTTTGGTGTATTAGCTCTCCACGCGGTAACCAATTTCACAATTTAGACTCGGTTAGGACTTTTTCGGGTTGTAAGGTATATGGGGTAAAATGACAATTGTCGGGAAGGTTGGAATTGGAAAAGTCATTAATGATGTCCATTTGTGCTTTTTCCGGGCTATTGCTCATTTTTTTTTTGTTGAGCATATTTATTTATTTCTTGCCCCTTTTTATGCACTTTCCGAACTTATTTTCTGTATTTTCTCATTTTTCACAATTCCGACTATTTGGGTTTTTCGGGTTATCAAACGAAAGGGACAATTTGTTTGGCTCAAATTGGTTTACAAAAGGGGTAATTTTTCGCTACTTTTTCTGGCCAATATTTTTGGGTAACAAACGAGGGCCTACTTCATTGCCCAAAATGCTAATTGCGTTACAGTATGCGTTTCGAGATGAATTTTATGTTTAGAGATCAATTTGGCACGTTTTTCAAAGCAATGTTACACACATTTTTCACAACCGATCAAAATGAAAGGAATGAGATCCTTGACAACTTTTTAGGCGCTGAAAAGAACCTTGAGTTAACAATTAACTCGGATTGATTTAAAAACTCGCAAAAAGTGATAGGCTCGAATCTCACGGGGTTTGTTAATCTCCACACTTATTCGTTAAGTCGTCAATTTTCGCTCAATTTCCATCTTTGGTCAATTTTGGCTTTGTGTACACTGAATTTTACAACTTGAGACTTCAATTCGACTTTTAATGATATTTGTGAAAATTTTGAATTCCAATTTTAATTTATTTTGAACAAAAATATTTTTTGGTTTTTTCAAAATTTTATGATTTTTTTTGTTTTTTTTTTTTTGTTTTTTTTTTGTTTTTTCTCGGAATTTTTTGAAAATTTGTGAGTTAGATTTGTGAAGTTTTAGAAATACGCACTTGTGACCCCCCCTAACTTAGACTTTTGCATTGTCCTCAAGCAAAAAAGGACTAAAATCTAACTCAAAACGAATAAAAAGTGAGGAAAAATAAAACAAACAAATAGAGAAAATGTAGTTTTTATTACAACAAGACTGTGTTACATGTGCAGGGGAAAACATGCAACTGTGAATCAGGGAAAAAAAACAAAATGCTTCCAACACCATCTAAAGCATCACCGGGGTGGGGGATGGGAGGAACCGGGCGCGTTGGGGTCATAGGGGTTTTGGTAGTAGGAAGGGAGTGGCTCATTAGGATCCCCTAAGCGCCGATAGATGTCCGCTTGGAAGCGGAGAACAATGTTCATGTCGTGCTCGTATTTGGTCTGGAAGGTATTGAAGTTGGTCTCGAGCGCCAACATACGCGCGGTTAGGTCCGTGCCCTCCCACTCGAAATCTGGGTCATCCTCCTCGTCTGCCGACTCTTCGTCCGGACCGAGATCCCCCATCTCAATGTCTTCTCCATCTGCCCCTATGTCTTCCTCGTTGTCGCTCGAGGCAGCCTCCTCGTCGACATCATCACCCCGCCGAGCCCGGAGGACGGCTAGATGTTTGGCGCTTTTGGTGCGGGTCCCTTGTTCGAAAGGACCGGGGAGGCTCTTAAGGTCGCTCGGCGCCTCTATGCCAGCATCCTTAAGGATGGATGTGATTAAGCGGGCATAAGGAAGTGGGGTGACGCCCTTCTCATCCAAGGACGCATTGATGATATCCGCGTATAAGGTGCGGCCCAAATGGATGGAAGTGTGGGGGTCGAAGAGATGATATGTCAAGGTAGCTTGCCGGGGCCGCATGGCAGAGTCATTGGACGTTTGCAATAGGTTGGCGCACACAATCTGAAATGTAAGGCGCGCATTCTCGTTGAGTCGTCCAACGGCGACGATTTGCCCCGCCCAAGCCACGTTCGGTGCAATGCGGGCCATAATAATGTCCTTGTCGACCGGGGGGACATTTTGGGGATAAGTGAATTCTTGGACATCCGGGACATCAAAATCGGCCAACTTGGCCGTGAGACGGGCCAAGGAAAAGGGTATGGGAGTCCCATCTACGAAAGCTTCGGCATCGAATTGGCCCGTCCGTACGAGTGTACCATAGAATGAGCGGACTTCGGTTGCCCATACCACGTCGTGAGGTTGGTTGAGGAAACGACACCATCCCCGGTCCATAAAAAGGGCGGTGACGGAGTTGGGAAGAGCTTCCCATTGGACCGCGTGCTCCATATGGAGTTTGTGGCCCATACCGAAGTATTAAGTGCACCATCGCTCCTCTTGGCGGGAGCGGTATTCGTCGTGACCGGAGGGGTGGATCACAGTGGAGTCGTATTTGGTGGGGGCAGCACGGGGGGCCATGGAAATAGGAGGATTTTTCGATTTTGTTTTCTCCAATGATGCAGGAAATGGTGGGTGCACCGGGATTTTTGAACTTAGGCGAGAGTTCATTTAGTAGGATGGAGCTCACATTTTGTGCTAGAAAGACGTTCTTCTTCACTTTCATCTTTCTTTTAACTGTCAGCAGGTCTTTGATAACTTTGCCATATGCTGGAATTTGTTTAATGGCCTCAAGGAAAGGTAAATTAAGATTGACTTGCTTTAGCACTTCTAACACGTCATCACGTAGGTTTCTTCTGTGGGAGGGAATCAACCTTTGAGGAAACGGTGCTGCGGAAGGCGGTTTCACTACTACCTTTGGCTCACTAGCAACTTCTTGGTCACTCTCATTCAAGGGGGCATCTTTGGCCTCTTTCGTGCTGGGCGAAATCTCCTTGGCCTTCGTTGTGTCGGGTGGGGGAGGTGATAAATCTACAAATCTCCCACTACGAAGAGTTATTAGAGCTTGACATTGCTCCTGATATTCAGTGGAGGTGGAGTTAACACTAGTTTGACCTTGGGGAGGTCGTTGGCCTTAGGCAGGAAATTTGCCCTTTTCTTGAACACTCAATGAGGATTGTATTTTACACATATTCACATTTATGTCGCCGATCAGACGATCATATTTGGCATTGGTTGTGGTCTGGTTTGCAATGAATTGATTCATAGTATCCTCGAGAGTTCTCCGCTGTGGTGGAATATAATTTCCTTGAGGTGGCGGTGCTTGCACATGTCCTTGCATGTGTGGAGCTTGTTGGAAGTGTTGTGGTGGATGAGGGGCAACATGCGAAGGAGGGTTCATTGCGGCATGTTGTTTCCCATAGCTGAAACCGGGATGATTTTTCCAAGAAGGGTTATATGAATTCCCGTGCGGGGCACCGAAATTACCCTTAAAACCTCCTACACCACTAACTTGCTCTTGCAGCATTGCTTTGTAGGCGGGTGTCGTCGGGCATTCCTCAGTTGAATGTCCCACCTCGCAAATAGCAAACACCTTTACAACTGGGTTTGGAATGGGTCCAGCTGGTCCTTTTCCATATATCTCACACAGATCTCGAAATCCTATCTCAAGAGTCTCCAATCGGCTATCCGTCATAGAATTCTTATCTACACGGAATAGACCGGATGCTGACGGAGTAGTGGTCGCTTGTCTATTTTGATTTTGAGTGTTGGGATCAGAAGTGTCCCAGGATTGGGTAGTCTCGGCGACATACCTCAAGTGAAGCTCAGCATCCTGAGCATCTAAATCGATAAACGGACCACTTCCCATTGTTTCAACAAGTTGTTTAGAGTTAAGATTCAACCCATTATAGATAAAAGAGATGACTTGCGCTGAATCAAATCCATGATGGGGGCATGAAGTAACTAACTCGTTGAAACGTTCATAACATCCATGGAAGGACTCATTTTCAGCTTATCTGAACGCTTGAATTTGAGCCTTTATGGAGATTGTTCGATGTGGTGGGAAGAATTTCTTGAGAAATTTCGACTGTAGCTCATTCCAGGATGGAATCGAGCTTGGAGGTAAAGACCATAGCTAGGCCTTATCTTTATCTTTGAGCGAGAAAGGGAAGAGTTTGAGGCGGATTACCTCTTGTGTGCAGGTTTGATCATTTAGAGTTTCACACACGTCCTCAAATTCCCTAATATGGAGGTATAGCTTTTCAGAATCCATACCGTGGTAATGCGGTAGCATCTGGATCATCCCATTTTTGAAACGTAATTGTCCGGCATTATACGGGAGTATAATGCATCCCGGAGTGACAGTACGCTCGGGATATAAGAATTCTCTAATCGGACGGTATGGGGGCTCTTCCTCACCGGCGGGTGCACTGTCGTGTTGTGACATATCTCCTTCACTTATTGACTCGGTGTTCTCACTGGGCGTGCTCGAAGTGTGTCCTAAGAAAGGGAAGGGAGTGCTATCGAAGATTGAGTGCGACGGTGTGGGAGGTGGGATCCAGAACTGTGCGGCGTTTGGAGTGTGGGGACTATCAGGATTATACTCAACAATTGGATTTTCATGAATGTTGATTGGAGTATTATGGGGTGTGGGATTGGTTTCAGAATTTTGCATTAAAGCTTAAGAGAGACGATGGTGAATCTTTTTTTTTTTTTTTATTTTTTTTTTATGTTTTTGGAGTTTTGAAATTTTTGGTCAAAGATTTGGATTGACTCAATCTAATCCTAAGTCTACCTAAATCCCCGGCAACGGCGCCAAAAACTTGACGCGACTGAAAATGTGTCTCAGAAATGCGTTCACTCTAGGCTCAAGTGTAAGCTTGTCTCTCAAGTAATAATCCGACAAGTCGGGTATCGATCCTCAGGGAAAAAGGACAACGAAGTTGTGACGACAGAAGAGACGGAGGAATCCTAACCTTGACTCTAAAAATAAAGGGAAAATGATTTGATTTTGGGAATGATTACAGCTAAGTGAAAAGATGAAATTATGGAAAATGCAACTACAATAAGTTACCTAAAATATGAATAAAAATTGATTTTGAAACTTTTGACAAAGTGATGGGAAAAACGAGGATGGGAATACAATCCCCCAACCCTAGTGTAGTGCAATGGTAATATTAGTCATAAATTCATCTGATTGATCTGACCCAGAATTTAGTACTCTCAAGCATTATGTATATGAGGTTCAAGCCCGCGTCATACCTAATCTGAGGATGAGTAAATCAGTATCGCAATAGTGACACTCAAGTTTCACTCTAAATCATCACGAGTACCCAGAGGCAAACGTGATATAAAGATCTACAATTATGGTGTAATTATGCGATACGATCATAGTCAATCAATAAATTCATCGGATCAATTTTACACACATACACTAACACCTCAGGTTGGGTTCATGTACCCCGACCTTGGTAAATCTAGCCTAACATGTTGAATTCAATGCAAACATTAATTGAAATGTAGGAGTTCATGATTAATCTAAGAAGAATGATAATTACATGTAGACACGAATTAGCAATAAATATTACTCATTAAAATTACTCAATAAATAAGTGCAACAATGAATGAAATTGATACTCACAACAATTACTGGATAAATCTTCAAACCTTGAATTAAAACTGCAATTCTTAGCTAAACTAGGTTTTTTTTTGGAAAAGAAGGCGGATCGGTTCTTTTTATTTTGGGGAGGAACGGTTCGGGGGTGGACCGGTTCTTTTTATTTTGGCCTCCTTCGGTTCGCATGCGATCCGGGGTCTTCTAGAGTTTGGCAAGGCGGACCCGTCCGACGCAGGGGCAGACCAGTCCGGATATTTAACTTTTTTGGCTCATCTTTGACTGCTCATAACTTTTGTTCCGGGATTCCGATTGGGGTCTCGTTTCTTCCTTTGTGCTCTTGAATGAAATGTCTTTAACTTCTCTTTAGGTACCTCATCCGAATTCCATGTAGAAATTACGCTTTTGCCCTTGATACTTTTCCTTCTTTCTTTCTTGATTCAACCGATTTCTTTCTTTCGTTTCTTGACATCAAATACCTGCAAAATCACTACAAAATACTAGAAACTCGGTGTACTCATTAAGATTAGTCAGTAGCACAGTTATGAGATAAATCCAACTCAATTACGTTGTTCGAGGTGCTAAAAGTAACTAAATGAAGGGATAAATTAAGAAGAATTTATGCCTAATCAGTGTATCAGGGATGGATGGCCACATTTTGTCTACTGGGGATGTCAATACGGCTATACTTTATTTTAGAATGGGTGTTATTCATGTATGCATGTGTGTGTATGCACTTATCTGTATGCACCATTCACTCCTCTATCTACTTGTGGTATATATCTATCTCATGTACATATCACTTATCAGTCACTTATACACTTGTATATAGATTCACTTCTACTCACATGCTTCACACACCATTTAGAATATCCATGCTTAGGCTTCACTAGCACACACCCACAATTCTCACACTTGTATATATCTATGCTCACTTACACATGTCACACTCCACTTTTAGTTGACCCATGCATAGGCTCACTACTACACGCACTCACTTGTAGATATTTATATATCAGTCACTCACATATATCCATGCTTAGTATAGTCTTCATGCTTCTTATTAGATTTATTTTTTATGATACTTTCACATTCTCTTCCACTAGTTTAGTTCTCCATTTACTCATTATACAAATAAATTACTCACTCCAGAATATACTATTTAAGACTCATGTAGTTTCCACACTACATCAATAAGAGCATGGCAATATTGCCAAATTTTTGTCCAGTATTGGGGGGGGTCACTTTATGATGGGGTTTGTCCTGCGGGGCATAATTATCCTAAAATATATGAATCTCACCTTCCATTGGCTGCATGCCTCTGACGTGTATCGAACAGTTCCCCCCTCATTCAACTGCTTGGCCGAACTCACAAAAGGAGGTATATAGTAGGCAACTCATTGACGTACATCGAGTTTATCGAATTTTCTATCACACGTACTATCCTCACGAGGTATATAGTGAGGCAATTCACGTATACCCAGGTATATCAAATGGCTTGTCCACACGTACCAATGAATGATTGCCCTCATAGGCAAGATTTATATCGTGGAAGTCATGCCGAAGGGGGGAACCCTTTTGCTATCACAACAATTGCATAAACCTCACATAGGCATCAAACCTAGGTCACTCATATTTACTTTGCCAGTTAATATTCGAAACTCTTCCGAAATGCCGAGTCGGCTTGTCGCCCAAACTTTCATGCGATTTCTCCCTTTTTCACAACAGAACCCTATCCATGAGCATGGAAACAGGCCAACCCGTGTCTTACATATTTTCAAAGCCAATTTTCCGAGGCTCGGGTCCTGTCTGACATTTTTTGCATTTAGCTAAAACTAATACAAGTGAAAACCTAATGATAATATTAATAATAATCATGTTGAGATTCTTTGCCCTTTTTTCTCTTTTTTTTTTCAAAAAACCAAAATGTCCAAAAAAACATTTTTTCCCCTTTTTCTCAAAAATACCACAAATAATTTTTTTTACCTCCTTCTTTAAAAAATAAATTCAAACCATTTTCCCTCTCAGGTTGATAGCATACCCAATTCTTAAACTTACTTTGGTCTTCCGTCAAATCATCCCAAAGCTCAGTCGGTTCATCTGCTACTTTATTCGAGTTTGGAATCTACATTCACAATCTCTTCATGGAGAATCCTGACCAAGCAGTAAATGTGCAACCTAATCTAATGGTCGTCTTAGTCCATCTCAGTGACAAGATTGACGACCTTCAAATCAAGGTCCATGACACAACACCATAACACTAATTTTGTTACAAATTTATAACTACCACAAGCAGTAACAAATTTATTACTAGGCTTACGTTATGACTCTTATGAGTGGTCATAAAATTATAACTGCTATGAGCACTCAAAATTTTTGGCCCAAGACATAATTTATGACTGCGATTAGAAATCACGATTTTGTAACAGTTCGTAGCAGTCACAAATTTTGGCCCGGGACTTAATTTGTCACTGCTATTAGGAGTCACAAATTTGTAACTGCTTTCGACAGTCATAAATTTTGGTCTAAGGCTTAATTTGTGGCTAACATCGAGGGTCAAAAATTTATCATCATAATTTACCCTGATGTTTAGTTTCCCTCTTCTCTCTCCTCTCTCACATTCAACTTCCTGCTATCCCCTAAATCTCTCTTCAACCTCCCGCTCTCCCCTCATTCTCTCTTCACTATAAGCCCTAAATGCTATTCTTGATTTCCATTTCGATAAGCCTTAAATTTTTATTATATGAAAAATGATTTTATTAATATTTCTAATCCCCAAATACGATTATATAATGATTTTTCTAACAGAGATACGTTTGGATTCAAACAACTTGAACCATTTCTAACAAGGGTACATTTTTATACTTTTTTATATGGTTTATGGTATTTTTCCGAGTGATATATGAGAGGGTTATAACTTTAGTTGGATTTTTCCAGTACAATAACACTATTTGTATGATCTATTTGTTTTTAAAATGTTTGAATGTTAAATGGATCTATTAATGGTGTTGATGTTCAGTTTACACTTTTCTAGCTCTATTAATGGTGTTGTTGATAATCATGTGAATGGGGTTTCCTATCATGTCAATGGGTTTGCCTATCATTTATCACGTTAATATGTAGTATACTTAGTTGTTACTTTGTAGTATATTTACTTTTTAAGGGTTAACTAATGTAGTATACTTTCTTGTTGATCTTTGTAGTATACACTATTAATGGTTTATTTGTTCATTTTCGAGGGTTGATTAATTTGTAGTATACATTGTTTATTTCTTCGGAAAGAAACTTATAGGTTTTATTGATTCTTGGTTTCTTAGGTAAATGCTTATAGATAAACCACAGTAATATAAATATATATAAGCTATAAATATCAATAAGTTGTTCTAGTGTTCTTGATTTCTTAGGTAAACATGCTATAGGTTTTATATAAGCTATAAAACCTATAAGCTGTGGTACATTTGGATTTCTTGATTTGTTAGGTAAATGCTTAGGTAAATTTATCCTTAGGTAAGTGCCCTATTTATTTGTTAAACGAAAATTTTACACTTTTTTGTATTCGCTATTTAATGAAAAAAACCCTGATTATTTCTTACATACTGTTAAGCAAAAAAATCCCTAATTACTTCTTATACGATATTTCCCATTTCGCTGTGTT
Organism: Sambucus nigra; assembly: GCA_949130495.1. Lineage (NCBI taxonomy): Eukaryota > Viridiplantae > Streptophyta > Magnoliopsida > Dipsacales > Adoxaceae > Sambucus > Sambucus nigra. The sequence continues at coordinate 306,360,376 of OX422223.1, forward strand.
GCTAATAGGTGGTATGTTTGGATTCAAATGGCTTAAACCATTGCATTTCTAACATGGGTATGTTTTTTAATACTTTTTTATATCCTTTATGGTATTTTTCAAAGTGATTTATACTTTATATATTTTTTTTCAAAACGTCCGGATTCAAACTGCTTTCAATTTCTTTAATCGAATGCCCCAAGACTGTATTGATATCTTAATCAAATGTATTACGACATGGAAGGAGAGAATTTCTAGCTGAATCGATAGGACTTCTTCCATGTTGTATACCAGATAATAAGTGGTATCCCTGGTAGGTGCTCTGAACTAAGTGTGTTTCTCGTAGAGGGTGTAAAGGATCCAGTCGGCTAGATTTGAGCAACACTCAGTCATTTTACTAATGATGGCTTCGAGGATCTTATTGGCATCTTCAACAGCACAATTGATTTAGGGTCTGGAAGGAGAAGATTTGTGTCTCCAAATCCCGTACTCATCAACTAGTTTTATGACCACAACTTCGAAGTGTGGTCCATTGTCTAATACAAACTCATGGGGAACTCCATATCGGCAGATGATGTTCTTTCAAATAAACTTGGCCACTTTCTTGCCATTTAGAAGTATATATGACTCAACTTCGACACATTTGTTGAAGAAATCAATGGCGATTAGGATGAACTCGGGGTCATTTGGGGCTTTGTGTGTGACCTTCCCTATGATGTTAATGCTCGAGGTCGAGAAAGTCCAAGGAGATGTCATGTTGTATAGTTTTAGAGGAGGTAAGTGTTCGAGTTTTGCAAACTACTGGAATTTGAGACATCTTCAGACATAGGTAGTGCAATCTTGACTATAGTTGTCCAAAAGTGCCCTTGACGGATGATTTTCTTAGCAACCATATGACCGTTCATATGGGGTCCGCATCTTTCGCTTCGAATCTTCTGCATCATTTCGTCACTACCAACCCTTGTAATGCGATGTAAATAGGTTACATCAAAGTTTATGTTTAATAATGATTTGTCAGAGATGATATACTGGGTAGCCAACTTGCGAAGGTTCACATGGTTTTTCTTATCAGCATCTTGGGGATACCTACTGGGTTTGAGGAGGCGCTAAATGTCATATTACCATAACTCGACCATGTCAGAATATTCTTCGGTGAAGAACTCACTATGGTAGCACTCGATGGGCATAACTTGTTTTTGGACAAGGAAAAATGCCATTGGTCTTCCTTTGGGCATGTCAACCATGAAGGCCAGGGTAGAAAGGGCATTGGCTAAAATATTCTTTGCATGGGGCAGGTAGGGGAAGGTTATGTCTTAGAACTGGGAACCTAACTCTTTAAAGTGGGCGTGGAAGGGTAGTAGATCCTCATCTTTGAATTTCCATTTTCGTAGCACTTAAGTTTCTTAAGGATTTTGAAAAGGGGTTCATTGATAGAAGTAAGCTTGTTGATGAACCGACTGATGTACATCAGTTTACCTAGGAATCCTTGAACTTCCTTCTTTATTTGTGGTGTTGTCATATCATGTATGTCTTTCATCTTGGTAAGGTCTACATCGATTCCCTTCTCACTAACCATGAATCCCATGAGCTTTCCTTTCGTGATGCCAAAAACAAATTTATGTGGGTTTTAGCCCCATCTGATATTATTGCAGTCATTCGAAGAACTTTTGGAGGGAAATAATGTAACATTCCCGAGTCTTAGACTTAATGATCCTGTTGTCTATGTACACTTCCACCTCTTTGTGAATAAGATCATGTAGGACGGCTATGGAAGCACTTTCGTAGGTAGACCCGATGTTCTTGAGTCCGAATGGCATGAAAGTATAGCAAAAGGTTCCCCATGGGATGATGAATGTGGATTTCTCCTAATGGTTAGGGTGCATTTTGATATGTTTGTATTCGGGGAATCACTCGATTAATGACTTGAGTACGTGGCTAGTCGTGTTGTTTATAATCATGTTGATATTGGGAAATGGTTAATCATCCTTTGGGAATAATTTATCCAAATCCCGATAATCGATGAACATGCGGACATTCCCTCCTGATTTTAGCTTAGGGATAGTGTTATCGATCCATATAGGGTTGTCTTTCACATGTATGAAGATTATGTTCAATTGCTAGACCACATCCTCTTTAACTCGAAGCAACCATTTGGTGCAGAGTTTCCTTAGCTTCTATTTGACTGTCTTGCATTTTGGGAAGGTCGAGATCTTATCTTGAGATATTTCGGGGTCGATATCGGGTATGTCGTCGTAAGGCCATGCAAAGACGTCCATGAATTCTTTTAGCATCTCTTCGAATTTCGTGCTCTCATGCTCGTTAAGGGAGAAACCTATCCTAATTTCACATTGGTGGATACTAGAACCTAAATTGATAATAATAATGTCTTCTTCATTAATTTAAATGTGGTTATGTTATTTGTTATTCTCCTTATTAAGATCAGTTAAGAATTGTTCATTTGCAAAAGCATCATCATCAAGGGTTTGACTAGAATCAAGATAATTAATATAAGGCATAACAAGATACTCCAAATCCTCGTTTATTTCATTTTTAGGAGAAAATGTGTTGAGAACCTCATCAAAAGAGGTCTCAGTTACATTAATATTAGAAAAAGGAAAAGAAGTAATAGGTTAAGAGATAGGGTAAACAACAGGGTTATGTTGAATTTGAGTAGGTTAGACTGGTAGAGCATTCCACTCAAAGAGATTTAGAGTGGTTGGGTTCGACGAATTAGCATCTGAGGAGATCATACATAGACTGAGTCCCAGTTTCTGCAGGTTTAATGATTCATCAAAATTGTGTTCCTCCTCAGTGATTGATATGGATTTTTTAGTGAGATGCTGCACTTCACGTTTGCAGTATTCATCCCAACAGTGATTGTATAGAAAGAATATTTCTAGACCCGATTTCATATCCTTGTTAACATGGTCATACCTCAGTTTTGGGAACCCACAAAAATGGAAGTCTTCACCTTCCTTAACAAATTTTTTGTTCAAATATTTTCTCGACATTGTATTTTCATCTTCTAAGCCTCTTTTCAGTCGTGGTTGGTGGAGTGCTTTGAGTTCATCTGGTGAGGGTTGGTAACCCAGGACACATGGGGTAAAGGCCTTCTTTAGGACTATGTGATCAACTATGCCTTATTGGCATTTCCCTAGATCCATTTCGGTAATGAAGTGTATGTTTCTTAACATCGATATCACATTAACATTGCCATGAAGGATGTGTTCAGAATAGACTCGGTCTTTGAAACTATATCCTACTGGAAGGGGAAGGGGATCAACTCAGAAGCTAACGAGGAGCATGCCATTAGTCACATGTTTGTTTTACAATAATGGGTTGCTGGTGTTGGCATTGTATGTACTGTTTTAATCCCCTAAAATGGTGATAACCTGGACTTTGGTGACGAATTTCAGTTTCTCATGAAGAAAAAAAGATACTCCTCGGATGTTGTAAAACCATGGACGACCAAGGAGTAGGTTTAAGTATGCAGGTTTGTCAATGACTTGGAATTTTATGAGAGGATTGATAAATACAGCCCCTATTTTGATATTTAAGGATCCCATCACTTTTGGACGGTATTGTCGTAAGAACACATGACTATGGAAGTAGGATTTCAATCGCTAACTTTCAACCCAAACCAATTAAAGGTTATGAGAGGACAAACAGTAAGAGCGGATCCGTTGTCAATAAGTTAAAGTGGGACTGCCTTTCCCAATACTTTGACGAAGTTGTTGAAGGCATAATTATAATCATGGACGATTTTCAAAATGTATATTTGGAAAAGGAGACAAGTGTGGAAGAGGTCAAAGACCCAACCATATTTACGGATTCTTTGGGAGTGGTGGAAGGAGGGACTGATGGCCCAGTGAGGAGTTTTATTAAAGCATTTCGATTCAATTGGGAGGACATGAAAAGCTCCCATAGGGTGATGTTGGCGTTGGTTTTCTTGAGTTAGTCAAGGACTTTACTTTCTTCAACGATAATTTCTAGGGTTAGAAGTTCTTCGGTAACTCCCTTTCCTTTATCTACCCCTAATGACTGAGGATTCATATCTTTGTAGTGTCTCCCTAATCGGGGCATGTGGTTTAATAAGGTGGGGAAAAACAAGAACCCTGTCTCTTCATCTACCTTGGGCAGAATGGCCACTTTACTAATTTCCCCCAACAAATCTTCGAAAGATATCATTCAGTAGAGTCTGTCTATTGGTCTGACGTTTTCCAAACTCAGTTCATAATCTGAGCTATAAAAATCACCCTTCATTCGGTGACGAATATGTCTTCTTGCCAAGAAAAGCAATGCATTCAATAACCCCAATGGTTCATCATATAAGTCCTCCAATTAATGGGGAGGTGTAGGAGTGAAGGGACCAACCGCCCTCCAAGCTTTAAAGGAGTGAGTAACTCAGAAATGCTGCATATTTATCCTTTTATCGAAACATGTCAGTCATGATATGTACCACATCATCTAGACCAATTTCTTCGATAGGTATTACCCATTTACCTGACTCTCTAGCTCATTTTAGGCTTCCAGGAACAAATCATTGAATTTCTGACAGTCGATGATCATCTCAGTGGGTAATTTTAGCCCAAACTCTAAGAGTTGGTTCAAAATGGTGGGTAGTTCCATGCTTGTCCCTCCAGACATGGTCCGAACGGTAATGAATGACCTTGTAAGGAGTGACAAAGGCTGGTCAGTGAAGCAGGTAGGGTGTAGGAGAAAATATGGGAAAAATAGAAGAGGTTTGGGTGAGATTTGTGGTATAATGAGTGCTTTATTAGGCACGATTTTAGTAGATGGATAAAATTCTGGATCATTTTCTAGGAAAATAGAATTTTTATGCACTGGAAGTGGGTTGTTGTTGGTGTTGGGTTTAGGATTGGCTGGTGTGGCGATGAGACCCTAGTCAATTAGGCCTTGGACCATGTTTCCGAGGTGAAAGTATTCGTCGAAAGTAGGACATGGGGATTGGTAAAAGTCACAGTGGGTATTCAATCTTCAAATTTTCAGGGAGTGGATTTGTTAATTGATGGGGATCCAAGGGTTTAATGATATTTCATCTTAACAGGGACTGATAGACTTTGGACAAGGGAGCCTGGATCTTGATATATTCCTTCCTGGCATGTTTTGGGCAACTTTCTTGTGCCCAAGAGGTAGGCCGTTGTGAAATGTTGTTGATGGTTGAGACAGTAGCACTGGCAGGCCTCTCATACATTCGGGGAGTGAACTATCCGATCACTTTCTTTGGTTAGGATTCCACTTTGGTGACACTTTCCTTAATTTCTACACCAAATTATCAAAGAGATAGGAAATGTGGGTAATATTTTCCTCTCATTGATGCTCGGATATGAGGCCAAAAGTTCTTCTTCACAATGCTCATTTGTTCCTCCTCAAAGGGCCTGTTGGTCATGGTAGTGGATTTCTCTCTCCACCTTCCTATGAATCTACTCACTATTTCCCAGGGGTTCACCTTATGAAGCTCTAGATCTTGGCATGTAACCTCTAGCTATTCTTATAGTGAAACATGAATTATCGTGCAATATTATCCCAACTACAGATTCGGGATTCTTCGAGGGATAAAAACCAATGAAGGGTGCTTTCTTTCAAAGTCTGCTAGAGCATATAGTCAATTATATCTTTGGAGGCACCAAGAAGGATCATGTCTCGTTGATAGCTTCAAAGGTGTATAATTAGGGGCCCGCTGCCGCCAAACTTCTCGATGGCTAACATCTTGAACTTCTCTCGCGATCTTTGTTTTGGGATAGGGAGACATATGGGTGTAATCCATGTAGTTCTAGGATATCTTGACTTGTTCAAACTTCTTGGATAGTAGTTTGAAGTTTTCCTTGACCTTATTGAGCTCCTCCTCTTTGGTATCCATGGGTACCAGCTGGTTAGCCTCTGATTGGACAAAGTTTAGCATCGGGAGTTGATATAGCAGTGACCCGTTAGCAGGTGATTCATACGGAACATGCTGATACTCTTATGGGACCCAGATAGACTCGAGAGTGGGTGGACCCATGGCACGAGGAAATAAAATTGCGTATTCTTCGAGAATCTCTTCTCGCTAATGGAACATCTCACACTACACAAAAATGGGTGATTTGTGAGTTCTGTTAGTAGTCATAAATGACCTTTGTAACTGTTATTTACCATCATAATCTAAGGGGTGAAAAAATGGGTGACCTTTATAACTACTATTGTAACTCCTAACAGCAGTCACACATTTTTATAACCCCTATAGGGGTTATGATTGGTGACCCCAATTTGTAACTGTTGTTTGTAACTACTGTCAGCAGTTACGAATCTAATATTTGTAATCGCTGTCAGCAGTTACGAATCTAATACTTATAGCTGTTGTCAGCAGTTACGAGTCTAATTTTTGTAATAGCTCACATCAGTTACAAAATTAGCCATATGACAATTTTTTTACTGCCATTAGGAGTTATTAAATTGAATTTATTAAATGTGGTAAGATTTGTTACAAATATCTTTATATTTTCACAAAATGATGAAATGATTAGAGTAGAGTTAATATCATGGATATGTAACAAGTCTAAAAAAATAAACAATATTTAATTTATATTCCTAACACTCCAAATATTTGGTACATGTAAAACTAGTTTAAACATAACATCAAACAAACTCTTTTTAGCCGCTAAGTACAAATTGAACATAGAATAAAAAATAAACTAAATAAAATAACGACACAACACTTCGATGACATGAAATGTAATGAACATGTAATAAATCATTCAAAACCTAGACCAAGGGTCACCACGCGGTGGATACACTTCGTGAAGTCTTGGTGTATCAACAGTGAGGATATTGATGCGGTGACATCCTCCCTCGTGTACTCAGAGTATGCCTAGTGAGCAAGTTCAATGGACTCATTTTTTTCATATGCAGCGCCTCGGCATCCGTTGACTTGTGATTGTGTTGTTTGCCATGAAGTGTAAGAACCTGGATTTAATCCTTTACAAAAAAATGTAACTATGTTAGTTCCACCAAAGAATATGGGGCACAAAGTAATTTTCATAATACATGCGAGGGGAAACGTTAAATGTCAATTACTGGATACAGTAGGTGCCTTAGCAAGGGTAAAAGTATAATTTAATTACCTGATGGGGCACGTGCCCCACCTCGATCCATGTATGGAGCACATTCAACCACCCAAATATTCACAATTTGATGCCAATAATTAACATCCATGTAGGCAAGCCATAATTTGTGCATGAAATGACTAAATAATTACTAGAAGAAGGGGAAAAGGACCAAGTCTTTGTATTAAATAATCACTATGATAATGATTCATAAATAAATGACAATATTCCATATGCAATTTATTTTAACATATATTTGCATGATCTAACGAATATATAAGAATTAACAAATATGTATAGATTCATTCAGTGCATCCAACATACTTGCACAAGATTCTCCAAAAACATATCAATTGTATAGATAGTATTCATTTCAGGAAGAATACCAGATATAATATAAACTAGAATAGGGGATAACACACTATTAAGAAGAATATATTTAGCTCGAGCATACATACTTTTAGCCTTACAACTACAAACTCTTCCTCTGATTTTTGTAATTAAGGACTCAAATATAGCACACTTGTTTCTAGTAGCACATATAGGGCAACCCAAATAGTTTATCGGAGACTGTTTTACAATAAAAGTTGGCATCTTGAACTTTTAGATTCAATGAGGTGGGACTGGTAAACAATTTGATTTCACACCCCAAGTTGTCACTATGATTTGTGTTTACACCTTAACTTTTTATATTCTTTCACCCCCAACCCCCACCCCCAACCCAAGTTCTAATGTTGGCATAGACCATCCATGATAAAACATAATGTGTAAAGTTAAATAGAATTTCTCATAATCGTTTTATACCTTTATAAAACAAGTCTGCAAATTCAAAGAAATGTACAAACTAAAGTGAAACAATAGAATATGGTTTAATTGTGTAAAAAGTGCATACGAAAAGAGTTTACACATATTACACAACTATATCACGCAGTTTAAAGACAAGGCATGAAGTGATATGCATGTTGATACAAAAATTAGTCAGTTAACGTGGACCAATTATATAAAGACATGTGTCATCTTACATAGCAAAATCATATATTCCCCAAGCTACTCAGCACCCCGAGGTACTTAGCGTACCGAGATACACAACGTGCAGAGCATCTAGCAAGGAAGATCAAACGACAATTACAGATTCGATGAACATCGGATTCAATGAACATTTTTATTATGTACAGATGTATATGTCTATTAAATAACGGTATATCATCTATTCATACTGACAGCCCAAAGGCTATAAATACATTGTAATACCCTCCATAACAGGGTAATTGATCATTGTCGATTATCATTGAGATTAAGGAAAAACACCCAGCAATACAAAACAGTGGACGTAGGCCATTTTCATAAGGTTGAACCACTTTAAAAATCTTTTGTCTTATTTTTCTATTCATATTTATCTGTGATTAATTAATTAGATCAAATCTAGTTTTTTACATCAACATATTTGCATCGTCTGTGGGAACGACTATACATAGCATTTTTAACTAATACCTTCATCATACATAGTTGAGATCCCAGAATCTAGTAACGGGAACAATGACCGAGTTCCTCCCAATCCGTCTACTCCCCCAACTATCCAAGATCTTACTTGCATAATGGCCAATTTAGCCCAAGGACAAAAAATTATGTAGGAGACCATGCGTCAACTCATTCAAACTATTCGTAACGGAACACCTGCCTAATCAGGTCAATGAAGCGTTCAGAGAAACACCCATGTGCTGTCTTTAAGAACGAGACATACACTATTCCCAGATGTTTCTCAGTCTAGACACACTGAATCTTACCATACTGGGAGGTCCAATAATCCGTCATATCAACCTGGCCGGACCTCCTGCATAAGAGCTATGGATTCTCAATAAAATGTTACTTTAACTCCAGAATAAACAAGCGCACTGGAGAGGTCGAGTAGAGTCTCCTCCTTTGACCGTTTGGGCCCTAGGAGGAATAGAAATCCCCCTAGGATTACATCGAGAAATTCTCAATGACCAAAAGATCTAATGGAAGGTTCTGCCCAATCACGCCCAGCAGGTCGCACAGAAAGATCCCAAGAGGAGAATTCTGCATGATCTGTTGTTCGGGCAAATAGGTCAGATGCTGTAAACGACGCGTGGAGGGTCTCCATTCAGAGGTTGGAAGACAGGTTAGGGGAAGTGGCTAAGGCCAAAAACCCTCTCCAAAGAACTTTTGTCATGGGGTCACCCTTCGTATCGAAAATTATGGATTTTCCCACACCATTGAAGTTCAAAGCTCATGTAGTTACGTTGAAGTACGAAGGAAAAAATAATTATGTCCTGTATATAGAATAGTACCAAGCTGCTATAGATATCTATGTAGTTCCTGATGAGATGGGATGTAGGGCATTCTCAGGATACATCATTGGGTCAGCTCAAATATGGTACAATAATCTTCGTCGAGGGCAAATTGCTACATTCCATAAACTGGAAGAGCTCTTTATAGGAAATTTTGGTTTTGGTACGAAGCTAGTTAAGAGGGTAGCATATATGTTGAGTGTAAGGCAGAAAGGAGGAGAAAGCACCAGAGGTTACATCACTCGTTTTAATAACGAGAAAATTGAGCTAATAGACTACGAGGATAAGATAGTAATTACATCTCTGATGAGTGGTCTTTTACCAAACAAACTCTATTATACGTTGGCCAAAGATCCCCCCAAATCCATGGCAGAGTTGATGACAAAAGCAGCAAAGATCATAAAAGCAGAAGAAGCCATGGCTGTAAAGAAGAATGTCGATACAAAAGTGGAGACTAAAACTTAAGGTAAATTCGAGAGGAAAGATTAAAAGCATAATGGGGGAAACAAACAATCAAAAGGAAAAGAGACTATAGATCATTTGAGGAAATATGGGAATTATACTCCCTTAAAGGTGGATATAAACCATATTCTAGAGGAGATTAAGAACAACGAAGAACTGAATTGGCCAGAGAAATTGAGGACAACACCTGAAAAGAGGGATAAATCCAAATATTGTGAGTTCCATAGAGATCATGGCCACATGACCAAGCGTTGCGTAGCTCTTTAGAATAAGATTGAAGCACTCATTAGGCGAGGGTAATTGAGCAGGTTTGTTGATCACCAGAAAGATGGGAAGACCAATGACAGAGCAAGTCAAAGGTCTAAATATCCTCGTCGAACAAGAGATGACAAGAAGAGGGACCATGAAGATGATCCGAATGATGAAACCGACCTCCCCAAAAAGCCATGGCAACCAGAGCGCGAGGTATTTTCAATCCATTTTGGATCATTCGGATGTAATGTGATTACATGTGGAGATGCAGGAGGTGGGGGTCATATAGCTAAAAGGAAATCTTACCTCAATGAGGCCTAACCTTATTCCTATATATAGCGAATAAATCTTATAGAAGAGGATCGCCCGAGGAAGGTGAACAAGGATAAACTGGTCATCGGTTTTTCCAAAAATGATCTGGAAGGTGTCTTATATCCTCACGAAGACCCCTTGGTGATCAAGATGAGGATGAAGGATGTGGTGATCTCAAGAGTATTGGTAGACAATGGTAGCTCTGCATACATCATTTTTTAACCTTGTTTTGACAGCTTAAATTTGAAGCTATCCTAGTTGGAGCCATATCACAAGCCCCTCCTCGATTTCATTGGCGAAAAAGTCTTTACACTTGGGACCATCAAGTTGGACATGCTTATCGGTACCTGGACTGCTTGCAGAATAGAAAAATTACACTTTTTTGTAATTCACAAAAACGTCCAATTAGCCTATAACATAATCATGGGAAGGGTAGGCCTAAAAAAGTTCGAGGGAGTGCCATCCATGGTACATCAATATTTGAAGTTTCCGACCAATTTTGGAGTTGGAGTTGTGAAGGGCGACTTGAAAGTAGCTCGGGAATGCTATTATTCATCTGCCTAAAAGGAAGAGTTAGAGGAAGCCAAAAAAAAACACCACGTACCAAGTGGATGAGTCTGAAGATGCAGAGATTGAGACATTGGACCCTAGAGATGAATATGAGCTCGTGAAGGGTTAAGTCATGGAGGCTACGAAGAACATCATTTTGGATGATGAACGTCCAGAATGAACAACTCAAATTGGTGCTTCACTTGATCCATCAATGAAGCAGGAGTTAGTGGCATTTTTAAGGCACAGAAAGTAAGCTTTTGCATGGAGTCATGAGTATATGCCGGGGATAGACCGAGCCTTCCTGTTCCACGAACTCAACGTCAATAAGGAGATCAAGCCGGTGAAAAAATGTAGAAGGTTCTTCAGCCTAGAGAAGAACTAAGCTATTCAGGAGGAAGTCGAGAAGTTACAGTAGGCCTTTTTTATTGAGGTTGTCAAATATCCTGATTGGCTAGCCAATGTGGTGATGGTAAAAAATAAGAATAATGAATGGAGAATGTGTGTAGATTTAACATATCGCGATAAAGCTTTCCCAAAAGATCACTTCCCCCTGCCCCGAATAGATCAGCTAGTATATGCCACTTTGGGGCACGAATTGTTGAGTTTCATGAACGCTTACTCCGGCTACAACCAGATTAAGATGAAACCAGAGGACAGGGAGAGTACTTCTTTTATTACCCCAAGGGGAACATACTGTTATAATGTTATGCCTTTCAGAATTAAAAATGCAGGTGTTACGTACCATCGGTTGATGAATAAGGTGTTCGTAGAGCAAATCGACATAAATATGGAGGTTTTCGTCGACAACATGCTGACTAACAGAAAGAAAGCCGCTGACCATCTATATGATTTAAGACAAACTTTTGACCGGCTAGAGAAATATCATATGAATCTGAACCCGACTAAATGTATATTTGTGTAAGAGAAGGCATATTCCTTGGGTATATTGTGAATCAGCGAGGCATTAAGGCGAATCCTTAGAAGATTAAAGCTTTGCTGAAACTATGATCTCCAAATATGAAGAAGGAGGTTCAAAGACTCATGAGGCGTGTTTCATCGCTTAATAGGTTTGTTTCACGAGCAACAGACAGAAGTCTCCCATTCTTGAAGACACTCATAAAAACTTTCGAGTGGAATGATGAGTGAGAAAAGGCATTTCAAGAGTTGAAGAGATATTTGGGAACACCTACAGTCCAGACCGGTGATGGAAGAAAGGTTATACTTGTACCTTGTTGTCTCAGAGAGTGCAGTCAGTTCAACATTGATAAGAGTAGAGGATGGAGTGCAAAAACCAGTGTATTAGTACAAGTAAAGCATTTCGAGGAGTAGAGATTAGATATCCAAAGTTGGATAACCTGGCATTAGCAGTGATCGAGGTGAGAAGGAGGATTAAACCTTATTTCAAGGCCCATACTATAGTAATGTACACTGATATGCCACTCAGACAGGCTTTGCATAAAACAAAAAAGTCAAGGAGACTAATGTATTGGGCGGTAGAACTAGGTGAGTATGATATTGTTTATGAGCCAAGGTCTTCACTAAAAGGGCAGGTGGTAGTAGATTTCATTGCGGAGTTCACTTACCCAGATACCCCCGACAAGACATGGCCTAATGGGGAACAACCCATGGATTTAGGGGATCATCAAAGATAATCCCCGATGAACTTCCATCAGCAGATATGCTGGAAGGGACAGACAACGAGTAAAAATAATCGTCGGATAACAGCCCAGTGGTGGGAGATGACAAAAGGAGGTACCAAATATTCCATAAGGGAACCTTGTCAGACCAAGAGTTTGATAAGTGTATACCGGTATGGAATTTGTATATTGATGGCTCTTAGTGTGCCACAGGCTGTGGAGACGGAATAATTCTCAATAGTTCGGATGGATTGGATATTTAATATGCTTTGCGCTTTTAATTTAGAGATTCTAACAACGAGGCTAAATATGAAGCTATGATTGTGGGCCTCAGTTTAGTCAAAACACTAAATGCAGAGCAAGTTACTATTTTAGTGATTCACAATTAATCATAAATCGAATTCTTGGGTTATATGCAGAGAAGCGAGACTTCATGTCTAGGTATCACGCCAAAGCTATGGAGATTGTGTCCACTTTTATAGTGGTTCAATTGATCATAAAACAAAGATTTGAAAATGCGAGAGATGACACACTAGCTCGGTTAGCCTCGGCTACCCGCACCGAGCTATGAAGAACGATACCTATAGTGATTTTGGCAGACAAGAGCATAGATGAAGATTTAATGGTGAGATTCATCACCTTAGACATGGGACCATCCTGGATGAACCCCATCAGGGCGTATATCGAAGAAGGAATTTTACAAACTGACCAACTTACAGCCAAGAGGCTGAAGTTTAAAGTTGCTCAATATGTATTGAACAATGGAGTTTTGTATAAAAGGGGTATAATAGCAGATCTACAGAGATGTGTGCATCCATCAGAAGTTAAATAAGTGATAGAATAAATTCATGAAGGATCATATGGAGCTCATATAGAAGGTCGAACTCTTCTGCAGAGGAAAACAATGCAGTGATACTACTGGCCAATGACGAGAGCTGACTGTACAGCTTATGTGAAGAAATGCGATAAGTGCCAGTGTTTCTCTTCCATTCGAAGAACTCCCCAGGTATTATTAACACCCATCACTTCCCCTTGGCCATTTTTTATGTGGGGTATAGACTTGGTTAGACCTATTCCGACTACCAAAGGGAGATTTAAATATTTAGTAGTCATTGTTGATTATTTCACCAAATGGGTGGAAGCTGAGCCTCTCATTGACATGTGGTATGAAATGGTTTACCAGTTTATTTGGAAGAATATTATTTGCAGATATGGGCTGCCACATGCGTTCATCGCTGACCATGGTACCCAATTTGACAATGAGGAGTTCGCCACATATTCTCACCAGTCTAACGTCCAAAACATCCATTCTGTACCAGGCCATACCCAGAGCAATGGGAAAAATTGAAGTGAAAAACAAGACTCTGTTGAATGGGTTGAAGAAACAGTTTGATGATGGAAAGGTAAACTGGATCAACAAGTTGCATTATGTATTATGGGCTTACCGAACAACTCCCCGAACAACAACTGGGGAATCACCTTATATCCTATCCTTTGGAAGTGAAGTTGTCATACCGGCAGAATTGGGCCTACCTACTCACAGGGTGCTAATTTCAACTCTCCTATAAGCAATTTGATGAGACGATTAGAGCTGGACATGCTCGAGGAGGTGAGAGAAGATACGGCAATTAGGAACGCAGCTTACCAATAACGAACTTCCATGTTTTACAACAAAAGAGACGCTAAATGTGATCTTAAGGAGGGAGACTATGTGCTCAAGAAAGTGATCCAAAAACATAATAAGTTGGAGGCCAACTAGCATGGGCCTTAACGGGTAACTACGGTTGTTCGACCTGGGACCTACAGAATAGAAACCTTAGATGGAGAAGAATTAAAAAATGCATGGAATGCAGATCACCCGCGTACATATTATCAGTAATACAAATTCACATGTACCCCATTTCTTTCAGTATGAATAAAAATGATGTTTTCCCATATTCCTTTTTGTTCCATTTTTTTCGAAATACTAGTGCTACACACTACCACCAACTAAGGTTGGTCAGTATATCAACAACCACCAACTACGGTTGATTGGCACATCATCAAACACTAACTAAGGTTGGTCGGTATATCAACAACCACTAATTACTATTGGTTGGTATATCAATAACCACCAACTACGGTTGGTCGGCATATCAGCAACCACCAACTAAGGTTGGTCATTATTTTAGTAACCACCAACTAAGGTTGGTTGGCATCAATAAACTTAACCAACAATATTGGCATAACAATCATATAAGGCAATGCCTGTTTGATTATGGGTGACCTCAAATGGTATCCAAAACTAGGCAAGAAGATGAGTGACCTCACGGGGCATCCACTATCTAGGCATCAAGGTAATCCTGATAAGATTACTACAACTAATCAGGATCATGGGATGAAAATCATTCCATTGCTTACGCACTTATGCGTGATAAGTCACTACAACTAGGCAGTAAATGGGGTAAAGCTCCAATGTCTAGGCAATTAAAACAAAACAGTACAAATTGTCCCTTTATATGCATTCATCAAAAGATATTATGTTAAATATGATAAGAAAAACATCTTACAAATTATTTCCAAGGAAAGAAAATTGCACAAAGATGAACTTTTCTTCTTTAAATTTCCAAGGAAAGAAAATTACAAAACAATGAATTTTTCTTCATTGAATAATAATTTCATATTCTATGGGCTTTTTTCCTTCTGAATTTCGAAAAAGTTCCATCCCAACTAGAGGATCATCTAAAGCATAAGAAGAATTGATAAAATTCATATCTCGCAGCATTATAATGTTGCTCGGACTCGGTCAATCAAGTAAATGTTGAGGTCGAGATATCTTAAAATCTTCATGTAGCTGGTAGTCACCAAGATACTTAGAGATCAAACATCGAGGAATGGCACGGGTTGAAATCCAGCTGACATTAAGTTTAAAGTGAGGATTAGGCAGATCAAGTACTACAGGCTCATACCAATCCCATAAAAAATTTCCTTGCTCAAGCTTCATCACAGTCAGGCCGTTCAACCATCCTTGCTTGTAGCCCTCGTTATTCGACTGTTTCAACTGAGCATCAAGATGCAATAGAGCTTAATTGTATCCCCCCATCCAAAACTCTCTAGGATACTTGTGAAATTGATAAGTCAATCTCTCAAGCTTCTCATGAAGTTTCTTCACCAAGTTTACTTTACTTTCCAGTGCAGAGCTCTGGTTGGAAAGTTGGTCGGTAAGATTTTGAATTTTTTGGGACATCTCAGCCAAGGCTTGATTTTTTGCTTTCATCTGAGCAGCCGAATTTGATAAAGATTACTCATTCCTAGTCTCTTCAACACATCTTCACCCAGCTCTAGTTCTACCCCGTACGGAGGATGTAGGTCAGACTTATTTCAAAGCCTCTGGTTCTTCTCTCAAAGAAGCATTTTCAGTTTCCAAAAATGAGAAGCCCTCGTCATTGATTGGGACCAAAGCTCCTGAAGAAGAGGAGGCGGCAGATTTAAGTTGCTTCACTTCTTCTCAAAAGGCAATATTTTCTTCCTCCAACAGCTTGGCAATATTCATATATTCTTCGACCTCAAGTTTCAGCACACTTTCTCTTTTCTCGTGGGCTGAGATATATTTGTCATAGCCCCGATTAACACTCAACTGTGGGTATTTTTTCTCATAACCTTCATGCATAAGTGTAGTGGTTTCCTTGTATTGAACTTGAATTTCCTCGATTATACCTTGAAGATCTTCAATCATTTCATAGTAAGCCACATTATTGGCTATGATAAATAGCTTTTTTTTTTGCGTATGTATCGTTGTTGTGCTAAAGTTACTCTCAAAATTCCCTGGAGTACCTACAAAACTTGTGTAAAAATAACTCGTATTGCGGTAAGTACATGTTTCAATCCAACTTTCAAGGTGAAACAATTATTGTGAAAACGTGCAATTAATTTTTTTTTTTATGAAAATATTTTTTTTATAATTTTTTATTTTTTTTAAAAACAATTTCAAGGGAAAAAAATTAACTAACAAATGCTAAAAATTATAAAATTGACTAACTAATGAAAAAGAATGTGCAACCGAGTGTGAAATATGTGAGAAGGTCAAGAGATGGGATTACACTGCATTTTCAATTATTTTAATTTCTCAATTTATTAATTTGAAATATTTTGAGATAATATTAAATCGATAATCTAACTCTAGTTAAAATTATAAATTTAATAAAATCTTTTTCAGAAAATCAATTTAAAAATGTCACACAATGAAAAATTAGGACTTATACTATTTTCAGAAAATTACCCGCTAGGATCAATTTAACGAAAACAATAGCAATCTTCAAATTTCAACACCGAATTAATGTTCAAATTTCGAAAAAACCTATCTCTAGTTCGATTCCTAAATTCAACATTAATTCGTTCAAATAATTTACTAACTCTCGTTACATAAATTAATTGGTGACAATTAAAATTAATTTACCTAGAAATATAAAATTATTGAAACCAGTTAATTAAATTAACATCTTACGCATTGCATCCCACCCCTTGAACGGGGTGTTTAGCGAAACATTCTCATGTGTGCATAAACAACAATAGATAATATGTCAAAAAGGAAATAAATTGAAAAGAGAGTATAGAAATACAATACGCAATTTTTTCCACAATTTTGTTTGTCTTGAAATATGCCTTGACATGCGTCCAACTTCTTCACAATTTTCAGCACCTGATTACACCAAAAAGAATAAAAAAAAAACCTAAAAATTTATTCTAAAGCTAAACTATTTTTTTTGTATTTTTCTGCAATTTTTTTATAACCCTAAACTGTACATAATATACATTGTTGCTCTCTCTCTATCTGCATCTCCTCCTTCTGTAACTGAGAGTTTTTCCTTATATGGGTTGCTCCTTTTTTTTGATTGACCCACGATGCTTTGCTTGGAAAGATTTTTATGGGATTTTCTTGGCTTGGGTTTTGACTCCGATATTGTTGGGATTTTGGTTGAAGACTCGAATGTGGCAGGAAGTTTGGATTGGTCAAGAGGGATTCGAATTATGGTCCGGGTTGAAGTGAGTCGCGATCAGGATGTGTTTCGGACCAAGTTGAACCTGGTTTTTTTCAGTTTGGGGTTGGGACCAGGCTGGGTCGCGATCGGGTTTGTGGGTTGTGAACAGGTCCGGCGGGTTTGGGGTTGGAACCGCCGGCTTGGGTTTGGTTTTTCGGTTGTCGCCGACAGAGGGGGTGAGGAGGTAGAGAGGTCGGGTCGTGGCCGCCAGTTTTCAGGCCGGAGCAGGTTCGGCTGGGGGGTTACGGAGATGGGAGTTTTTGGTCGTTGGTTGTAGTGGTTGGATGTATAGGTGGGTTTGGGGCTTGAGTTAGATGCGAGATTAGAGGGAATGTGTGTTTGGTTATGGAGGTTTAGGAGAGAGATGGTGGGTGTGAGGTAGAAGAAAGGTGAGGGATGATAGGGTGTGTGATGGTGTAGGGAGGTTAGTGTGAGGGTGAGGATTGTGTTGTGTGTAGTTTAGGGGTAGGTTAGTTAGGGGTGTGTGTGTTAATGTGTGTGTTTTATATGTACCCCTAAAATAAATGACACAACTAAAATTTATAAACTTAAAAAAATAAAATCTAACTAAAAATAAAACAAACTAAAAACAATAACAATAAAATAAAAAATATTAAAACTAAGAAAAATTAAAATCCTAACCTTATATAAAAACTAAAATAAAACAAAGGAATTAAAAATTTAAAATCTAAATGAAAACTAAAGTTCTAAAAAATATATAATATAATGAATTAAAAATAAACTTCTAAAAACTAATCCTAATAAAACTAAAAACTAATAAAAATCAAAATAAAATAAACTAATAAATTCTTAAAAAATCCTAAATAATTCTAAAATAAATCCTAAAAATAAAACGACTCAAAATAAAAATCTATAAAAATAATAAAGGTAAAAAGTAAACATACACGGGCTCGGGGAATGGTCTGGTCTCGGTGTAGGCTTAGGTTTCTATTACGGGACTGTTTTGGGGCATCGGATCACATCAGGGCAAGCTCAAATGGGACTCCAGACTTCGCGGTCGCTTTTGATTTTTTCATTTAATGCTTTTGATCGCTATTACATTGCAATTGACTGAATTTAGCATCATTTAACATCTCAACTCCGTATTGACCTGAGAAATAAACAAATACGAACATAAGGTAATTTTTATTAAAAACGAGCGACTAAAATGCATCTATTCGGGTTGTAAATTATACACTTTTGGGTGCTTATCACACCACCCCCAAACAGAACATTGCTAGTCCTCGAGCAAAAAATTAGAGAGAAAAGAGAGATAAGTATCCAAAAGTGTGCCACTTTCGCAGGCACTGGCGATTGCACTTAGCATGTGCAACAAGCCGTTAAACCTATAAGTTTCCCTATAGGACGAGTGGTGTCTCGTGAGGGTTTGCAGTGAATGTACCCATAAAATTCGAAAACTTATTTGAATGCAGTTTCTGATTAGATGATGAAAACTGTACAACCCAACTTTAAAAGAACATCAAGGAACATCGTATTCAACTATCAAAATAAGATGTGAAATTACTTAATACCAAAAGCGCAATCCTTCCTAAAACTCAGCATGTGTAGTGTGAAGTAATCTTGAGTATCATTAAAGTAATTCTAAGATCGCCTTTGTAGAATCAAAGCTTTGACTTCAATTCTCACTGGATATAACTCTCTGAATCGAACTATTTGAGAATTGGGTAAGTGTATCTCTCTATTGTGTGAGGATGTGAGTAAATGTAATAAAGTTCAAACGTCTCACACACTTTATAGAAAATGACGGATACATGAAAGAAAATTGACCTCATGAACGAATGTTAACCACTATGTCGAGAATGTCGAGTTATTCACCATATAGTCTTCTCGCTTGCCTGAGCATTTTACCAAAGGTGAAAATGGGGTTTATGTACGGTATGAAGGGATAGTGAAATGAAGAAGATGAATGATAGGGTTTTTGAGAAGAGTGTGACATACTTTGAATAACTATTGTCTTCATCATTTATGATCGCATGCTTTCCTTTTCTTCGTTTCTATATTTTTGTTTTGCTTTGCTTCTTTTTTTCTATATATATATATATATATTTTTTTTATTGCGATGCATTTTTCTTTTCATAACACAAATGTAGACAATTTACATGGAAAATTTCAAACACTCTTTTTCTCAAAAACGATGGCAATGATGGATGGTATTTGGGACATATGGATAAGGGTAATATGGAAAATGATAATGGGTAAATGATAATGTGATAGGGAAAGAGATGAGTATATGGAAAAATCGGTTTGGTGCTTGGGAAAAACTACAAGATACATATTTCTTACAACTCGAAAGTAATGTCATTCTCAGTGATTAAGCCAAATTTGAAAAATAATGAGATCATTCAATGACTAAATGTAGTACCCAAAGAAAGTTGAGTCAACTTGTGACTCGGAGATACGTAAAAACCCTCAAAAAGGTGAAAAGCTCAAATCTCACGGGTTTAAGTCTCCACTAGTGATCTTTTAATGCTTTCTTGAGAATATATTTACTCTTCAACTTTTGATTGTAAACGTGATAGTGTAAAATTGTCGAGTTTAGGAATTCATAGTGTAAGTATGCATTAAGACGTATTAATTAATTTAAGGTTAAAAGCGTAATTTTTGGGTTCGAACACGGGTATTCCAAGATTTCTAAAAGCGGGATGATAGAAAATTCAAGTCATAAAAGTTTCTTTTTTAACTGCACAAAAAAATTAAAATCACTTGTTTCAGAAAATTTTCAAAAGGGGTACAATTTTAATAAATTTCCCACCCCCAAACAAAAGAGAACATAGTCCTCGATGTTTAAAACTATATAAAAAAATGAAAATCACAAGGAAAGAGAGATAGTACCATAATGAACCACTAGTGAAATGTACTGCACTCTGGAGCATAGATGAAACCTGAAGAACAAATGTGATACAAAAAGACGTACAAGTCTATAAAGCATGTGAAAATCCTTGCTGGTGTGAAAAATCACCCCCAAACAGGATAAGACTCATACTCAGAAACAATGAACGACGGGCTGCCTCCCGGTAGCGCTAAGTTTAACATCTTCAGCCAGACCAAACCAATCTCACCCTAAGGATAGGAACTAGAAAAGCACGGGTGGAAAAAAATTGGGTGATGACAATCACCCCTAAACAAGACTGAAGCGTCAGTCTTGTTGGAGAAAGGCAAAAATGGGTCAATGCACTCGTATGGCAAAGTGCATCACTCGATGTAAAGCATCGGTGGACTAGGGGTGGGTGGGTAGGAGGGTACATGGATGAAGGGTAAGGGTGAGGGTGAACAGGCACCAGTCACGGGCCATATTGAGCGTAAATGTGAGGGAAACAATGGCCCTATAAGAATGGTGCTCTAATTGGTGGGGGAGGCAAAATGGTTTGACAATAGTGATGGGGGCGGGCCTCAGAGAAAGTGCGCGACCATTCTATAAATGGACGATTATAATGGTCACATCGTGACATGCCAGGGAGCAGTAGATGGAAAAAATCAACACCATAAGGAAGTGGTGTGCATAGAGTAACAAGCTCGGCGTCACGAAGGATAAGAGTAGCACAAATACTCTCGTAGATAGTGGGGTCTATGAAAAATGCATAAATGTGATCTTGGAGTACTAGGGTGGAGGATGGATATAGGTGAGGACCTAAATACGTAGATGAGAACATGTGAGGTGCAATAACAAGGTCCAAACCAAGTGGTGGGGTGGCAGGGATAGTGGGTGGATCGGGTGGGACAAAGGGTGGGGGAAGATGATCTAACTCATGAGTAGGGGACACACACTCCTCTTGAGGCGCGGAGTGATCCTCAACGGCACGCGCGGGAAGAAGTGTGGAAATAAATGAGGGAGTGATCAACTTAGCCACCATTACTTCACCATCCGAGGTGGGGAAAGGGTCTAACGAGGCTTTAAGATCTGAGATAGATGAATCTACTATAATATTCGGCTCAAGGGGAGTCAAGTATGGTGGGCCAGGATCCATATCGCGAGCGATAGAAACCATCTCGGATTCAATATCAAGAAAATGGTGAGCAATCGTGTCCGGAGCTAACCTAGGATGAAGTGGTTCCTTGGGAACACACGCAGTGGTCTCAGTAGGTGTAGGCTCGGGCATGAGTAAGGATTCTACGGAAGGGGAAAGGTGAAACTCAATGGTGGGTTTGAAAGGATAAGGCGGTGTGGGATCAGTCTCACTGTCAATGGATATGTCAACACTACTGTCAACTTAGGTCCCGGACCACTGGGTGGTCTCAATGTCGAGATTCTTAGGAAGATAGGGTTGCTCACACTCAAAATCCGTGGCAGAATACGACACATCCTCATCCCATGTAAGTGTAATAAAGGGTCAACTTGGGATGGAATCCGTCTCGTTCGCACACTCAAAATCATATAATCGTTGTTCAAGCCTTTGAAGTGATTAAGTTTGAGATTGAAGAGTGTGTGCAATCTTGTGCAAGAGACTTTCGAGAGCGGATGTGCAAGGTGGGGAGATGTCGGTGGGTGGCAGTTGAGATGGACACAACGCGCTATAAACACTAGGATGTGGAGAATACTCATATGAAGTGTGGGGAGTGAGGTCAAGTTGATCATACATGGGAGAAGGATCTCCGTGAGGGACAAAAGTGTGATCAGCATGAGGAGCATATGAAGGGGACTGATAGGTTTTAGGTGCACGAGGTGGCGATGACGACTGTTGAAAATCACAAGGATCCACAACATGGCGTTGGGATTCATATTGCATGGAAGGATGATTAGGTCTCCATGAATAGCTTGGGTACTCATACCCCTCGACATTAGATCTATCGTGACTATACGTCGAGGGTGGGTCCAAAACAGTGTCATAGGGATACACATGTTCCAAGGTGGATTCAGATGGAGAGAATATAAATGGACACTCATGGGACAAGTGATCGCTAAGAAAGCAGTGTGTGCACGACGAAGCATGTGATGGGTTGACACTCGTCAGCGGAGGTGGTGGAAAAGGAGATGTGTGTGTGGACGACACACGAGTATCAAAAGTGGGTGTTTTAGAGTTAAAGCCATCAATTAATGAATGAATGTGCGATTCGGGCTTATCATCAAACAAATGTCAAGAGAAGGTGATGGCCAAAGTATTCCCGTAAAGGACGTTATTCGGTCATGACTAGAGGAATATTTTTTTGGTTTTTAAATATTTTTCAAAAGAAAAGAAAATCTTTTTGTGATTTTTGAAAATAAGAAAAGGAAAATCTTTTTGGTATTTTTTAAAAATATTTTAAAAAAAGAAGGAAAATATTTTTGGGATTTTTGAAAATATTTTAAAAAAACGAAAATATTTTTGGTATTTTTCGGAAAATGGGAAAAATTGGACTCTTGATTTGGTCAAACGAACTAAAATCGACTACATAAAGAATGGAATTGGACACACACGAGTCAAGAAAAATCCTAACGAGCACGTAGCCAATTATGATCGTCAAAATTAGTGAAATGGGTAGTTAAATTTTAATTAAGTCCGCGGGCGACAAAATTCACGGAATTTATCTTTGTGATCGCCTGTTGCAAAAATGTGTTCCTACGGGGCTAGCTAGTTGATTGATTTTAAATTTAATGACAATTAAGGTAGCACACAATGGATAAGCGAGTGATTCGGGTGATGAAATCCCTTCTCGTTTCAATGACCGAGTATAGGTCTTAGGTAATTTTATTCATCGAACCATCAAATTTAAGTGAGATACACAAATAAAAAGCATATATGAGCAAGTAGCACACAAAACTTGACTCGCTTGCAGGAGATTCGCGAGTGATAAAGAGTTTACCTCCCACTATTTTTACACGCGTGGAATGAAGACCGAGTTGAGTCGATCGGGGAGAGATCTCGTCTATCTCAGTCATCCCCGGGAGTCCTATCGACCCAAAGTAGAGATGCTTCAAAAATCCTCGTCGTTGGACGCCCTCTCTCTACCTTGTCCGGTTTTCCTTTTCGCTTTTTTTTTATGGAATAATTAGTACAAAATAATATGGTGTCAAAATGCACCCCAAATAAATACACAAGCTTTAAAAATCCTATACAACCAGTCTAATGAGGAGGGAGGAGGAAGAACTACAGTAAAAAAGATAAATAAAATTACAAGTCTTCAATCATGTCTCCACGTCAAGAAAGCGACAACGGCACCATTTGATAAGATGATTTCCCCGGCAACGACGCCATTTGATAGATGAAGCTTTTTAGGTATATTCGTTGTCTTCAAAAGACACTCTCAAAATTTCCTTGAGTACCTACAAAACTTGTCTAAAAATAACTCGTATTGCGGTAAGTACAGGTTTCAATCCAACTTTCAAGGTGAAACAATTGTTGTGAAAACGTGCAATTATTTTTTTTTTTATGAAAATCTTTTTTTTTTTTTTTAAAACAATTTCAAGGGAAAAAAATTAACTAACAAATGCTAAAAATTATAAAATTGACTAACTAATGAAAAAGAATGTGCAACTGAGTGTGAAATATGTGAGAAGGTCAAGGGATGGGATTACACTGTATTTTCAATTATTTTAATTTCTCAATTTATTAATTTGAAATATTTCGAGATAATATTAAATCGATAATCTGACTCTAGTTAAAATTATAAATTTAATAAAATCTTTTTCAGAAAATTAATTTAAAAATGTCACACAATGAAAAATTAGGACTTATACTATTTTCAGAAAATTACCCGCTAGGATCAATTTAACGAAAACAATAGCAATCTTCAAATTTCAACACCGAATTAATGTTCAAATTTCGGAAAAACCTATCTCTAGTTCGATTCCTAAATTCAACATTAATTCGTTCAAATAATTTACTAACTCTCGTTACATAAATTAATTGGTGACAATTAAAATTAATTTACCTAGAAATATAAAATTAATGAAACTAATTAATTAAATTAACATCTTACGCATTACATCCCACCCTTGAACGAAATGTTTAGCCAAACATTCTCATGTGTACATAAACAACAATAGATAATATGTCAAAAAGGAAATAAATTGAAAATAGAGTATAGAAATACAATACGCAATTTTTTCCACAATTTTTTCTTCAAATACGCCTTGACATGCATCCAACTTCTTCATAATTTTCAGCACTTGATTACACCAAAAAGAAAAAAAAAACTAAAAATTTATTCTAAAGCTAAACTAATTTTTTTGTATTTTTTGCTATTTTTTTATAACCCTAAATTGTATATAATATATAATATTGCTCTCTCTCTATCTGCGTCTCCTCCTTCTGTGTAACTGAGAGTTTTTCTTTATATGTGTTGCTCCTTTCTTTTGATTGACCCACGATGCTTTGCTTGGAAAGATTTTTATGGGATTTTCTTGGCTTGGGTTTTGACTCCGATATTGTTGGGATTTTTGTTGAGGACACGAATGTGGCAGGAAGTTTGGATTTAGGTATACCCGTGTGAGGTTTGGATTGGTCAAGAGGGCTTCGAATTATGGTCCGGGTTGAAGTGGGTCGCGGTCAGGATGGGTTTCGGACCGGGTTGAACCCGGTTTTTTTCGATTTGGGGTTGGGACCAGGCTGGGTCGCGATTGGGGCTGTGGGATGTGAACAGGTCCGGCGGGTTTGGGGTTGGAACCATCGGCTTGGGTTTGGGTTTCCTGTTGTCGCCGACAAAGGGGGTGAGGACGTAGAGAGGTCGGGTCGGGTCCGCCAGTTTTCAGGCCGGAGCAGGTCCGACTGGGGGGTTACGGAGATAGGAGTTTTTTGTCACTGGTTGTAGTGGTTGGATGTATAGGTGGGTTTGGGATTTGAGTTAGATGAGAGATTAGAGGGAATGTGTGTTTGGTTATGGAGGTTTAGGAGAGAGATGGTGGGTGTGAGGTAGAAGAATGGTGAGGGATTATAGGGTGTGTGATGGTGTAGGGAGGTTAGTGTGAGGGTGAGGATTGTGTTGTGTGTAGTTTAGGGGTAGGTTAGTAAGGGGTGTGTGTGTTAATGTGTGTTTTATTTGTACCACTAAAATAAATAACACAACTAAAATTTATAAACTTAAAAAAAATAAAATCTAACTAGAAATAAAACAAACTAAAAACAATAACAATAAAATAAAAAATATTAAAACTAAGAAAAATTAAAATCCTAACCTTATATAAAAACTAAAATAAAACAAAAGAATTAAAAATTTAAAATCTAAATGAAAACTAAAGTCCTAAAAAATATATAATATAATGAACTAAAAATAAACTTCTAAAAACTAATCCTAATAAAACTAAAAACTAATAAAAATCAAAATAAAATAAACTAATAAATTCTAAAAAAATCCTAAATAATTCTAAAATAAATTCTAAAAATAAAACGACTCAAAATAAAAATCTATAAAAATAATAAAGGTACTGACTAAACACACACGGGCTCGGGGAATGGTTTGGGCTCGGTGGGCTTATGTTTGGATTACGGGACTATTTCGGGGCATCAGATCACATCGGGGCAAGCTCAAATGGGACTCCTGTAAGGACACAAATTTACAATTGAGTCCTTTGTTGTTTTGGCTCAATTACGGACAAAAATGTTTGAGTCATAGGATAGAGTATATGGATCATCTTTTAAGCCTATGACGTGTTTGTTAAAGACGTAGCGGCCAAGTGTATAAAGCTACATCAAAATGCCGTGGTTTATGTGCCTCGTTTCAACGTCATCAATAGTGATTTTTTTATATTGATAATGATCACTTAAGCAAATTTTCTTGGACTTGGATTAATTAATTGTGTTTAAGTGAAATTAATATGTGTGTGTGTGTTTAATTAATTTTTACTTGGGCTTAATTTTAATTTGAAATAGAAATTAAAATTTGGTGTTTGTTAGTTTTGCGAACCATCTAACGCTTCCGCATTGATTTTCATAAAAGGAAATATAACTTTAATAAGAAATTAAAATCGGGGGTCCCTACACTTCTACAACTCCAGACTTCACGGTCGCTTTTCATTTCTTCATTTAATGCTTTTGACCGCTATTGCATCGCAATTGACTAAATTTAGCATCATTTAACATCTCAACTGCGTATTGACCTGAGAAATAAAGAAATATGAACATAAGGTCATTTTTATTAAAAACGAGCGACTAAAATGTATCTTTTCGGGGTGTAAATTATACACTTTTGGGTGCTTATCAGGCTACAACCCAATAAAGTAAACATTTCAAGTATTAGTATGCATCAATGGCTCGCTCAGAAGCATCAGGTTCAGGAATATCAATTATTTAAGCCTTAGTAAAATATGTATGACCAGCTTTGAAGTACTCATTACATTTCTTCATCAATTATGTATCATAAGCTGATAAGAGTTCCATCCTGACAATAAACCAGCAAGGAAAAGTAAAAATGCATCAATAACGGTATAAACATAGCAAGTAAAGGAGAAATTTAGATTAGATAACAAAGTTCATTTTTATTTATTTAAAGATGATAGTGTACATCCAAAGTTACAACCAGAAATGGAAAAACATCATAATTAAATAGCCGAACAACTTTACACCTTCTCCTTATTTCCTACAACATCTTCAACTAGTTTGGATGAAGGAGTTAGTTGCTCAGAGAGCAATTGGAGTTGCTCGGTAGAAGTTGTAGACTGTTGAACTTTCTCGGAGGATTGAGGAAGGGTAGTAGCAGGTGTTTGTTTTACTATTACCATAGAAGATTCATCAGATGCAGCTTCATTTTCTTCTTCTCCAATAGCAGGAGGAGGGCCATGGATATGTTCCTGAAACAGCTCAGAATCATCAACAAATTTCAACCTCTTCAGAGTTGCTATCCATCCATATCTAAAGTATTGCAAACTTCCATACTCCTTTTGGGAAGAGACAACAGCTAAGTCCTTGTTCCATCCTTTGTCCCATCGAGAGCTAAAGGACTTCTTCACAGCATCTTTTCTCTTCTCTCTCTCCGAGGATGTTTTCTCCCTAAGAAGTTCTTCGGCAAACTTCACCTACTCTTAAAGCTCTTTCTTATGTCATTCAGCCTCTTGAAGCTTGGCATAAGCCTCCTTAGAGGCATTTATATCATGATCTCGAACGGACTTAACAACTTTGATTTTGTTCCCCCAGGCATCATTGTCTTCTTCATACTTCTGTCGGGACTCCATAAATGACTTTGACAGCCCAACAAGAGATTCCTCAATATCACTAGATGAGGTTGAAGTTTTGATGGCTTCATCCTTATCCAATATATTATCAAAATACACAAAAAACTAGAAGTAGAAGAAATGAATGAATCAGAGTATGAACATAACAATGAAAAATTAAAAAAAATATCACGACCACTTACAGATGTAAGAAGTTGGGCTGCCACATCAATAAATTTATCCCGAGGAGTTGAGGTTTCAGTAGCTCAGTGATCGGGGAGAGTCCCTGACTTGATCAATTTCTTAGCAAGGCCGGGAGTAAGGATAACAAGAGAACTAGCCATCAGAGAGGAAATCCTAACTCTAGCAGCTTAGGTAGCACAATCAACGGTCTTCTCAGCGGGACCCCTTCTCAATCTTTTCAAAGAAGCACCTTCAATCAATAGTGCTTCCTCTTTTGAGACAACAACTTCAATCATAGGTGCTACCTCTTCTCTAATGAGGGCAGCAGGGGGCTTCTTGTGCATATCTTTGGCAGAAGCAATCCCTTCAGCTGGAACATCATTTTTGTTTCTCTTCCCCTTCATTACCAAGAGAAGACTCAGCAAAGAACTCAGGAACCTTCCTCTTCTTCATCAGATCAGCAATAGAGGTACTCAAATCAGAAGAATATTCTTCTACACTTGCTCGAGATGTTGGCACTTGATCAAGATGCATTACCACAGGAGGGGCAAGAGGACGAGCAATGAAAGAGGAGGTGGTGTTTTTGTATCTCAGCAAATAAGAAGCAGACCTCACGTGCTCCCCATTGATGGACTGATGCAAAACCTAGATAAGTGTCAATTTTTTTATATTTATGTCACTCTCTTTTAAGAGGTTCCCTTTTACTGTCAACTACAACAAACAAAAAAATGAGTGCCAGTAACGCATTTCATCAAACATAAATAAAGTAAATTGAAAAAAAAAACTAAAAACAATCTATCCCATTGCCATAAAGTGGACATCTGGGACCTTGATACCCATATTTTCCTTTTAATGAGGGGTATTGCCAATTTTTCATCACAACCCCATGATCAAAATAGTCCCTATTATCGTCGGGGAGATTGACCACTAAAGCTTAATTTGAAAACCTGGTTTTTAAATAAAAAGTAGCGTCACTAGTACCCATTTATAATAATACATAATTTTGGAAATTCCTAAATGAGTTCCATGTATTTGGTTCAACCTATGTATGCCATTAACTACCCTCCATGTTTTTGGAACTAATCTTGCAGGAACAATATCGAAATATTGGCAAAACTCCAAACACTGGGGATTAGGAGGGAAAGAAAAACCACATTCCACTACAAAATGGAGGGAAACCAGTGTCCCTCAGCTAAAGAAAATAAATCAGAAGGGCAAGGAAGTTCCTCTAGAGTAACCCAAGAGGGAATTACAAAATCAGCCCGAACCTTATCCAAGGATTCGACAAGATAAACCATGGTGACTAAAGCAAAGAAAGAAGAAGGAAGAAATTCTTACAGAAAACTGAGAAATCTGCTAAGGCAAACGACGAAAAGAATGACAGTATAGGAATAGAGTGATAAAACAAAGAGTTTAGAGGTTTGGAAGTAAAAAGTAAAAGATGATTTGATTATATCTCTTTTAAATGCCTTGCATCGGGAGGTGAGAAAAGCAATGATTACTAGAAAAGACGATTGCATTTCCGGCGGCTAAATGATGAAAAAGATGAAAATATCCAAACGATTGCTGAAGATTCAAAATATTTACAAGTTTGCCATTTAGCGCTCAAATGACAAAACTAAAGAGAAAATTTCCTAGGTGTTGGAGATCTGTAATCTAACAAGACTGGTTAAACCACGTCCGAGCAACTTCTGGGCATAATGTTCCACACTCTCATATTCAGCCTCAACTATAAAACATTGGGGGCTTCTGTTGATACAAAAATTAGCTAGTTGATGTGGACCAATTATATAAAGACACGTGTCATCTTACGTAGCAAAATCATATAGTCATCGAGCTACTCAGCACCCTGAGCTACTTAGCGTACCGAGCTGCACAACGTGCAGAGAATCTAGCCAGGAAGATCAAATGATAATTATAGATTCAATGAACATCGGATTCAACGAACATTTTTATTATGTATAGATGTATATGTCTATTAAATAACGACATATCATCTATTCATACTGACAGTCCAAAGGCTATAAATCCATTATAATACCCTCAATAACAGGGAAATTGATCATTGTCGATTATCATTGAGATTAAGTCAAAACACCCAGCAATACAAAACAGTGGATGTACGCCATTTTCATAAGGTTGTACCACTTTAAAAATCCTTTGTCTTATTTCTCTATTCATATTTATCTGGGATTAATTAATTAGATCAATTCTAGTTTTTTACATCAACAATTCATAAAATGAATAATTGCTTTGAAGAAACACTACAATTCTTTGTACCTGAAAAATGATCCAAGAGGGTACATACTCATCACCAACTTTGCCCACTCCTTGTTGGATTATTCCCTAAAATATTTCTTACTAACTCCTTATCCACAATAACAATTACTCTACCATCTTTGGTTAAAGGATGTTGTTTTTCTTGATCATTATAATATCAAGAAAGAGTAATTATGTAATTCCATATTCATATTGTATAAAGGTATTCAATTTGTTTCAGTTTTCTTTTCCACGTAATCATCAATGAAATAAGGAAGTAGTGCTTACTTTAAGGCCATTTATTTCCCAAGTAAGGAATCTGTCTCACTCACATGCCTCATTTCATCAAGAACATAACTGGCATATTAGAACAGCGCATAAATGTTGTAAAAATTAAGACTTTAGAGTACTGGAATAAAATAGGCTTTATAATGGATTAAAATTTACACAGGAGAAGAACCTTAAGTAAAGAAATATTGAGCTAATGTTGCAACAAATAAAAGCAAATATATTGTCGTGTACATGCAAAAGACAGAAATTTTAGCAAAGTAATATTTTTTATCAAATTAAAAGAAAAATTATTTCAGATAATACCATGGTTGGTGTGTGGCTTTTTGAATTATAGTATCAAAAAGGAAAAGAACGACAACGTAAATCCAAAGGAGTAGGACCAACACCACTTTGAGACATAAGAAAGATCTCCAAGCTACAAACACGTACCCCCCAAACTTATAAAACTTATAAACATTACAAAACTTATAAAACTTATATTACACAAGGGTACAAATTCAAAGAAATGTACAAATTAAAGTGCAACAATATAATATAAGTATGTGGAATTTGGATGGTGGATTAATAGTATAAGATGAAAAATAAAAACTATAGCCTTTGAGATACATTTTCAAGGTAGTTTGAACCTCCATCCCTTAGTTCAAGAACATCATAAACTCCTTGCAAAATAAGAAAATACATAATAAGCATGTGTCTAACAAAGAGAAATTTTATAAGTTTTTAAAAATACATAAAATGATATGGAGAAATGTATGAAAAAATCATTTCTAGGAACATGAAACTAATGGTAGGAATTTATCCTTGATTAAGAATTGATCAACTATGCATTTAACATCCATCTCTAGCTTACCAGGACCCTTAATAAATCTGTTATTACTACTTACACAAAACCAAATACGACTTCGAGATGAGGTTGAGATATATTAAGTGTTGGAAACTTTTATGGTGTATTTATGATGTTTGAGGATGTTTCATGATGATTCTAACAGTGTTACCAAATCAACATACAACGCAATACTGTTACATTTCAATTCAATTTTATGTCAATTAAATTGACACAAAATTGAATTGACATAAGTTGAATAGACACCAGCTTGTATAAAAAAAACTCATCTTATAGTTGAGTAGACATCATTTACTGTAAAATATTTTATAATTGAATAGACACAAAATTCAACTTATGTCATTGATGAATCCATTATTCCTATTTCGGTCATCCCAAATTAATCGTCTACATTTCATAATAGTGAACAAGCGTCCGAGAAGATGGAGTAATAGCTATAATCGATAACTTACCCTTAAAAATTAGTAAGGGTGTGCTAATACATATCAATGCCATATAAATACATATGAAAGACAACACCTTATCAGTTTATAAGTGAACCTTAGATGGCTGCCACATGGTTTGTCACGTCCACAACTCAGATGTTTAACCTCTATATATGATTTTAAACACAGAGTAATACTTAATAAACTTTTCTTCATATCAGAAATAATAGATTTTATTCATATCCGAAATGTAGGTCATTATCACTATAATTTTCACGCCAGTAGTCCCCATAAAAAGTCATCAAAATAAAGATAAGCAACATGTGTAAGGAATATCCACTCTCTTGTCACCCACTCCTTCATGAAGATAAATACGTTCAACAATACTTGTTACAGAAATGAACTGGGCCATATCAATGTCATTATAGTTTCTATGATAATAAATTTTCAAATAAGCCAATGTATTTGAATCTAAAGGTTCAAGAGAATATATTTTACAACTCTTATTCGAAGAGAGATTGTATAAATGAGTGAAGAGGACTTGACAATAAGATTTTCATTGGGATAGGCCCTATTTAGGTCAGTGAAGTCAATACAAACTCTCTATCTTCCATTTCTCTTAGGAACTACCACTAGGTTGGATAACCATTTAGGTAATTGGATTTCCCGTATGGAACCTGCATCTAGTAACTTCCTAACCTCTTTCTCATCTATTTTTGCCTTCTCTGGCCCTGTTCGGTGAGCCTTCTGTGTGATTTCCTTGAATGTTGGGTCAACGTGCAACTAATGATAATCGATGGTAGGATCTATCCCAAGCAACTAGTAGGGTTCCCATGAAAAAACATCCAATTTACTCCAACGGAGGGTGACTAACTCTTTCTTCTCATGATGAGTTATGGAGGTACCAATTAAAAACTTCTTCTCAGTCAAGCTGATTTCAACCGCGACTTCTTTCAGGTGTTCGATGACCCTTTTTTAGGGATGGAGCCTAGGTTTCTCCACCCCTGGTCCACCGTACATTATTTTCTATTTGGAGAGTTGCAACCCTTCTTGGGACTCCTCCTAACTCTTTGATTAATCTATTTTCCTTTCCTGCTTGGGGCGAATGGCCGTGATAAAGAACTTTCTAGCCATATCTTGGTCATCATAGATCTTGACCACTCCCCGATCTATTGCATACTTGAGATTTTGATGGTATGTTGATGTTACAGACTTCATTGCATGGAGCCACCCTCTACCAAGGATGGCGTGGTATGGATACTCAATGTAAACTATGTGAAACTCAATCATTTTTGAAATATTTCATGCTCTAACTAGTAGGACGATCTTTCCCATAGGAACTGTGATTTTTCGAGTAAAGCTGACCAACGGATTAGTGTCTTCCTTGAGATCGTCTATACTCAGCTTTAACTTTTAAAATAACTCCAGGTACATCACTTCGGACGAGCTACCTCGTTCGATGAATAATCTGTCGACATCCTAGTTAGCTATCTTGAGTGTGATAACCAGTGCATCATGATGCAGGGTTCTAACCCCTACAAAGTCTTCCTCAGTAAATACAATATTCTTGTTATAATCGACGTCCTTCGGTCGTCGATGCTTCCTAGCCTGGGTTTTGTCTAGATCGATCTTAAAAGCCTGCATGAATGCAGTGAGCTATTTGACTTCCATCCGAGCAGCATTTCCTTGTATTTTCTCTAGGTCTGACACCCCGTGGATTACCACAAACTCGTTACTGATATACTCCTCAATGATGTTATTGGGCCTCTACTCTCCATTGGCTGCTACCTTTTCTACCTTCTTTTCAACGAACTCATTGAGATGACCAACCTGGGCTAACTCCTTGAGATGACACTCGAGGGATTTATAGTGCTCAGTTTTGGGGCCACCATCCTTGTGGAATGCGCAGCTTAGTGAGTTGTTCCGTTTGGAAAG
Source organism: Sambucus nigra (assembly GCA_949130495.1). Lineage (NCBI taxonomy): Eukaryota > Viridiplantae > Streptophyta > Magnoliopsida > Dipsacales > Adoxaceae > Sambucus > Sambucus nigra. Next base: position 306,394,018 of record OX422223.1, read on the forward strand.
GTCTCCTCCAGTTTTCTTTGGCCACTTAATAAATGGTTCATCTTTTATCTTGCCAAGAATCTTGTATATTGAATCCATGAAAACTACATTCGCAGCCTGAAATGCCTTCGAGGAGTCATTTTTGTTTCCATTCTTGGGGCCATTTTTGCCCCTGTTCTGATTCCCTTTCTTTTGAGGCTCGTTCTTCTCCACTCCTTTACTCGACTTTGCACGACCATTATCGCATGCATTAAGATGGGTCACATCCTTAACTTTGGCGTATTTCTCTATACGATCCATCTAGTCATCGATAGATGTAGGATCCTTCTTAGTTAAGGACTATTGTAGAAGGCAGGAGCTTGGCAAACCGATTTTGAAGGACACTACATTGACCTGCTCTGATGAAGTGTCAAATTTATTAAACACTTCTCAATACCTCTTGGAGTATTCCCTAAGGTTATCTTGTGGCATTTTTTTCATAGTAAGCAGTTCATCCATCCGCTTCGTGTGGGAGATGTTTGTTATGAAATGAGTTATGAATAACTCAGCCAAACATTTGAAATTTCTCATGGACTTGTGAGGTAGATTCTCAAACCACTTCATGGCCACATCTTACGATATGGAAAGGAAGATTCGACATACGAGCGCGTCATTGTGACTCTATAGAGTCATCGCTTGTCGATATTTTCGGACATGATTAATGGGTTGGTTTTCCTATCGTAGATATTGATCCTTGGGATTGCCTACTTTTTTGGGGCTTCTTCCTCTTCTATATCCCTTGAAAAAGGGGACTTCATTTCGGTTTTGATCTATATTCTAGTTAACTCTTGCGTAGATCTGGCACCACGATGAGATGGGTTCTGGTCCATCTCTCTTCAAATCAAACTCCTTATGTCGCAGTTCGGCTGACCAAGACTTCTGTAACGTTTAGGTCGCTGTATTCATTCAGATTAGTCATCATCGGAACAATTTCTCTCGATTCTTTTTTAGCCATGCTAGGGACTCCTTCCTCAATTGCGAGACTTTCTTCCCTAAGGGCTAGGAGTTCGTTTGTGGCGTCGCCTCGTATTCTGATGGATATCTCTCTCCATTCATTCTAGTCACCTTTTAAAGCGATCATTTTCATCTTCTTACTGGCGTGTAGCCTCCTTGGTGAAGTTTGCGTGGACCTGGAGGGTCCCTAGCTTTCCACAGAGACTTGTCTCTCTTGGCGAAGTTTCGGGTTTGAACGACAAATCTCATACCATAACCTTGGAGGGTTAGGCTTCTGCTGAATGTCACATCCTTGAAGGACATTGCTGCTGTGGCGAGACATTATTGGATTTTTGATGATGAGTGTTATCTTATTAATAACAGTTATTTCCCATAGTTATGGTCTGTCTTCATAAACATCCTTGAATGACTGCACCAATTGTTGTGAGAAAATGCAACACAAATTATCAAAGAAAGCAATCACCAGTAAACTAAGAAAAGCATGTAATCACACAACACAAGAATATATGTGGTTCGGAAAATTATCTACATCAGCTGAGAGATTTGTTGTTTTGATTAAGTATCTCTCAAGAATATTTCTCTATTACATGACCCTATGCCCTGGGCCAGGGGTTACAATATATTGATGACAGAATGCGGTTGTAACCTCCACAATAAGCCAAGAATCCCTTGAATATCTCTTCAAGATTCTCGGGGATAGACTTGGTCTTATCTCAAGTTAGCTTCATAATCGTGGCTCATAATTTTATCTAAACACTTAATTAGCCTTTATGGGTATGGTTGGCTACTCTTATGGGTTGATCAAAAATACGTAACCACAGTAAGGCCACTGATTACCACTACACTTAACACAAACTACTAACCTCAATGAATGAAATGCATTATTGACAAAATTTTGGTGAGGGAGACATTATTCAAAACATCTAACATGTAAATCAAATACCACGATAGAGGGAAACATAACGGAAGTAAGTGTTTCGACTGAAAAAACTATAAAACATGAACTTATTTGACTCATTTAACACATTCATTTGTTTTATTTTATAGTGGTGGTTGAAGAAAAAGAAATGTCTAAAGTGCCTATTGACTTCAACTTCCTATTGTATTAGGATTCCATAAACTTTCCTTCAGAATCCAAGGCTAATCATAGACCCACGACTCTCTTAATCCGGTCCCACTAATAACACAATATTTGATTACTTGACTATTTCTATTTAATTTGGCTTTTCACTATGGTGAAATGATGAAAAAATTGTAAGGATTAAATGATGCACTAAACATCGATCGAGTCCAAGACTATCGTATCATGGGCACAGAAGTCTTCAAACCTAAAACTTTTTAACAACCATCGATGATTTTTTTAAAGAACAACACTCGATGAAATTGTTCGTTTAAGTTGTTAAAAAAAATAATAGTGACATCAAAGCGTAATGCATATACCCAACTCCATTCTTAGCCGTAGAGTGTTTTCCCGTAATATATACATATATTATTACGTAATAGTATAAAATGATAATATTTACCACAATTTAGTATGTTTCATATAACCAACTAGTCAATGCTAACTAGACAAAGTTATATGTGTCAAATATACTTAACTCAAAAAACATTTTCTCAATTATTTGGGGTCAGCTATATGTATCAAATATACACCACAAACAAACCACTATATCCTAAAGAAAGTGAAATTAGGATTAAAAACATAACCTTGTGGAGCTCAGTCCCAGAAAGAAGATGGCCAATTTAATCCCAAGATCAGAGAAAAGGTATGCCCATGTCGTAGAGCATTAACTGAAGATAACAAAACTGAGATTGTTAGCCCAAGAACTTCTCATACATGATTGCAAATGAGAGGGACAAGGATTTTTCCAAACTGATGGATTTGATGACATGGCGAGCATGTGAAGTTTACACTATTAGGCAAGTCTGCTTTAAAATGGTGGCTACCAAGTCATATTCATGAAATTTTGTGTAATTTCATTGAGATTGTAACCATGTTTGAATAGTGTACCTAAGAGACTGAACCCAGAACAAACACGACTCGAGTGACAATAATAGTTATTCATGATATTAGTGGTAAGAAAATCATAGGGGATATACCACTGTTGCACTTTTTTAATGAGAGAAAGAATAGTGTCATAATGATCAATTTTTGTAATACTTCCCAACACTCAGTAATACATTTGATTAAGATATAAGTACAGTCTTGGGGCATTCGATTAAAGAAATTGAAAGCAGTTTGAATCCGGACGTTTTGAAAAAAAAAATATAAAGTATATATCACTTTGAAAAATACCATAAATGATATAAAAAAGTATTAAAAAACATACCCATGTTAGCAATGCAATGGTTTAAGCCATTTGAATCCAAACATACCACCTATTAGCAACACAACGAAATGGGAAATATCGTATAAGAAGTAATTAGGGATTTTTTTGCTTAACAGTATGTAAGAAATAATCAGGTTTTTTTTTCATTAAATAGCGAATACAAAAAAGTGTAAAATTCTCGTTTAACAAATAAATAGGGCACTTACCTAAGGATAAATTTACCTAAGAATTTACCTAACAAATCAAGAAATCCAAATGTACCACATCTTATAGGTTTTATAGCTTATATAAAACCTATAACATGTTTACCTAAGAAATCAAGAACACTAGAACAACTTATAGATATTTATAGCTTATATATATTTATATTAACGTGGTTTATCTATAAGCATTTACCTAAGAAAACAAGAATCAATAAAACCTATAAGTTTCTTTTCGAAGAAATAAACAATGTATACTACAAATTAATCAACCCTCGAAAATGAACAAATAAACCATTAATAGTGTATACTACAAAGATCAACAAGTAAATATACTACATATACTACAAAGATCAACAAGTATACTACATTAGTTAACCCTCAAAAAGTAAATATACTACAAAGTAATAACTAAGTATACTACATATTAACGTGATAAATGATAGGCAAACCCATTGACATGATAGGAAACCTCATTCACATGATTATCAACAACACCATTAATAGAGCTAGAAAAGTGTAAATTGAACATCAACACCATTAATAGATCCATTTAACACACAAACATTTTAAAAACAAATAGATCATACAAATAGTGTTATTATACTGGAAAAATCCAACTAAAGTTATAACCCTCTCATATATCACTCGGCAAAATACCATAAACTATACAGAAAAAAGTATAAAAATGTACCCTTGTTAGCAATGGTTCAAGTTGTTTGAATCCAAACGTATCCCTGTTATAAAAATCATTATATAATCGTATTTGGGGATTAGAAATATTAATAACATCATTTTTCATATAATAAATATTTAAGGCTTATAATGATTTTTATAACAGGGATACATATAGAAATGGAAATCAAGAATATCATTTAGGGCTTATAGTGAAGAGAGAATGAGGGGAGAGCGGGAGGTTGAAGAGAGATTTAGGGGATAGCAGGAAGTTGAATGTGAGAGAGGAGAGAGAAGAGGGAAACTAAACATCAGGGCAAATTATGATGATAAGTTTTTTACCCTCGATGTTAGCCACAAATTAAGCCTTAGACCAAAATTTATGACTGACGAAAGCAGTGACAAATTAAGTCCCGGGCCGAAATTTGTGACCGCTACGAACAGGTACAATATCGTGATTTCTAATCGCAATCATAAATTATGTCTTGGGCCAAAAATTTTGAGTGCTCATAGCAGTTATAATTTTATGACTACTCATAAGAGTCATAACGTAAGCCTAGTAATAAATTTGTTACTGCTTGTGGTAGTTATAAATTTGTAACAAAACTAGTGTTATGGTGTTGTGTCATGGACCTTGATTTGAAGGTCGTCAATCTTGTCACTGAGATGGACTAAGATGACCATTAGATTAGGTTGCAAATTTACTGTTTGGTCAGGATTCTCCATGAAGAGATTGTGAATGTAGATTCCAAACTCGAATAAAGTAGCAGATGAACCGACTGAGCTTTGGGATGATTTGAAGGAAGACCAAAGTCAGTTTAAGAATTGGGTATGCTATCGACCTGAGAGGGAAAATGGTTTGAATTTATTTTGTAAAGAAGGAGGTAAAAAAATTATTTGTGGTATTTTTGAGAAAAAGGGGAAAAATGTTTTTTTGGACATTTTGGTTTTTTGAAAAAAAAAGAGAAAAAAGGGCGAAGAATCTCAACATGATTATTATTAATATTATCATTAGGTTTTCACTTGTATTAGTTTTAGCTAAATGCAAAAAATGTCAGACAGGACCCGAGCCTCGGAAAATTGGCTTTGAAAATATGTAAGACACGGGTTGGCCTGTTTCCATGCTCATGGATAGGGTTCTGTTGTGAAAAAGGGAGAAATCGCATGAAAGTTTGGGCGACAAGCCGACTCGGCATTTCGGAAGAGTTTCGAATATTAACTAGCAAAGTAAATGTGAGTTTTTTAGGTTTGATGCCTATGTGAGGTTTATGCAATTGTTGTGATAGCAAAAGGGTTCCCCCCTTTGGCATGACTTCCACGATATAAATCTTGCCTATGAGGGCAATCATTCAATGGTACGTGTGGACAAGCCATTTGATATACCTGGGTATATGTGAATTGCCTCACTATATACCTCGTGAGGATAGTACGTGTGATAGAAAACTCGATATACTCGATGTACGTCAATGAGTTCCCTACTATATACCTCCTTTTGTGAGTTCGGTCAAGCAGTTGAATGAGGGGGGAACTGTTCGATACACGTCAGAGGCATGCAACCAATGGAAGGTGAGATTCATATATTTTAGGATAATTATGCCCCGCAGGACAAACCCCCATCATATAATGACCCCCCCAATACTAGACAAAAATTTGGCCAATATTGCCATGCTCTTGGTGATGTAGTGTGGAAACTACATGAGTCTTAAATAGTATATTCTGGAGTGAGTAATTTATTTGTATAATGAGTAAATGGAGAACTACACTAGTGGCAGAGAATGTGAAAGTATCATAAAAAATAAATCTAATAAGAAGCATGAAGACTATACTAAGCATGGATACATGTGAGTGACTGATATATAAATATCTACAAGTGAGTGCGTGTAGTAGTGAGCCTATGCATGGGTCAACTAAAAGTGGCATGTGACATGTGTAAGTGAGCATAGATATATACAAGTGTGAGAATTATGGGTGTGTGCTAGTGAAGCCTAAGCACAGATATTCTAAATGGTGTGTGAAGCATGTGAGTAGAAGTGAATCTATATACAAGTGTATAAGTGACTGATAAGTGATATGTACATGAGATAGATATATACCACAAGTAGATAGAGGAGTGAATGGTGCATACAGATAAGTGCATACACACACATGCATACAAGAATAACACCCATTCTAAAATAAAGTATAGCCGTATTGACATCCCCAGTAGACAAAATGTGGCCATCCATCCCTGACACACCCACGCGGGGTTCGTGCCCCTTTACTCGGGTTCTACACTCGGTCATTGTTGAAAATGTAATGTGGGGGTTATGTGTAGAGATGGAGTCACAAGCCTATTATGCACAAAACATGCAAAAGAAATGTTTCTTCTTGAGAGAACGGCATCAAGGACATAATGATGCTAGCGAAACCAATTGGTTCAAGGGTTCGAGCACTAAGTTATAGAATGGGGAGGTATTAGTCCCCTAACCCGCCCTTTTGGTCTCTCTTTAGCATGTGTTGATATTATTCTAAATAAACTCTATGAAGTGTGTGCGTGTAAATATAAATGGATAGTGAAATTACTCAACTCTCATTATCGATAAAGATAGAGTGAGGTCATCCTTAGAAGTGTTTTGAAAATAGTAATCAAAATATAATGTACGTGTTTACAAACTCACCAATCATTATAGGAGAACGATGGTATACATTGGATAAAACACGAGCATATAAAACTATTATATGCATGACGAATATATGGAAGCAATATTATAAACACGAGTAGAAGAGGACTCGAATCTCGGATTTTACCCAAGATGCCTATGCAGACTAAAAAGGAATCCACGTCCACGTAGTTAAAATATAATATGGGGTGGGTGTTAACCCATAAATCCAACTGAGGACTTTTCTTATATTTGTGCGTAGAAAAAAGGTGTTTAGTGTGAAAAAATGTGATGATAATTCCCTGTTCATAATTTACAAGTAAACCCTATTTTTCTTGTTTTTCGGGTTATTTTATAAGAAAAATAAAGTATGTGTAATACTACTAATAAAAAATTTGGATATTAATATGTATGATCCAATGAAGTAAAGTGCTGAAGTATGAATAAAGTAACTAATGAAAAAAATAAGAGAATTTAGAAAGAGAGTGTGAAATATTGGACCTCATTTATGAGCACTTGATATTGATCTTGAGTGTGGAGATGTTGACCTTGCAATAGGATGGAGGTGGTATTGGGCAAGGGAAAGGAATTTTCCAAATGAGGTAAGGAGAGTATGGAAATGGAATATGGGAAGGGATTTTAGGATGGGAACAACACTAACTTCGAGTGGATATTGCTTTGATCATTAAATGGAATGATTTTGCAGGTCCTTTTTTGAAGTGAGGTCATTCCCCTTTTTATAATGTCAAGGGGGTTCCGATCGGCAGGTTCTAAGACCTACCTATCGGCATGGCACCCCATACACACTAACGATAGGCAGGATCCCGATAGTGCAATTCAGCAGTTTGTTGGCAGATTATAAAAAAAATGGTTGAAAAATGCAATATGTAAGTAAGAATCATGCAAAGGAAGGACCTTTGGAAATTTTATTTAGAGCCCCTTAAGAAACTATTGAGGCACTCCTGAGTCCGGGAGTTGACCGTTTGTCAAACGGGGGTCGGAAGCACCCATTGGCCTTTTGAATAGGATATTATCAGAGGGAAACAAATCGTTCGTCCGAACTGTATGGATGATTCATGAATGTGATGGACCCTTAGAAAGGGTATTTCAGACCTTCTATGTTTCAATGAGCTTTTTTTAGTCCGGAGAGTTGATCAAGGTTGAATAGGGCTCGAGAATGCCCGGTGGCCTTCAGATCAATACTTGGAGTATGACCTACGGATTATGGTGAACGAGTGATTTCTATCGACCTAAGGAGGTGCTTTGGGGGGGTCCTAGAATGGGGTGTCTACAATTATAATTTCACTTATTCAAGACACCACAATGAAGGTCAAACTTATTACGAAGTGCATTTAGACTACCCATCGTAGGAAAAGGAGTCATATCGGTACAAGGAGGCATGACCTCGAATTTATTATTGGGGATCAGTGTTGGAGTGGTTTAAGAGAGAGTTATTTGAGGTCCTTAAATGAGGACCTTAAATGCAGACCAAAATTTTAAAATAGTAAAAAAAACATTTTAGATGATTTTTTTACAGGGTATCCATTGAACGTTTACAAACCCTATTAAAAATCAACCCAGTCTTTTTTGTTTTACTATTTTATAAAAATATGTCAATATATGTCACTTTTTTAGCTGCTTAAAAACTGAAATATATTGAATGTTTGTTTTAATAGTTGAAAAAACATTTTATGGGGCTCATGTTTTTTTATTAGGTATCAATAAATTTTTTAGATATACTATGAAAAAAACCCAAAATATTTTCTTTACTATTTTATAAATTTTTCCTGCATATGAGAACCTTATTTTCAAACCTCACACGATACCAATTATATTTTAATTATTTATTAGGTTAAAGTCTCTAGATTTATTATTCTCTCCCTAAATAGGTCAATATACTAACATTGTAATTTGTAGTCATTCAACCTTAACAAGAGCTTTATACATTTTATGTGTATATGTTAGTGAGTTAATGTATTCTTTGTCAAATATTTAAACTTACCCGTGTTATTTTAAAGTCATCCCGATAAAATTAAGTGCATAGTATCATAGATCCTTTCTTCTTGACATGTGATCATTTTTTTTTGGTGGGGGGGGGGGGGGGGGGGGGGGGGGGGAGGGGGGGGGTAAGTTAAAGGGTGGAATTATGAAATTAAATTTAACAAATAACTTATGTACTACAACTTGGAAAACAAAACATTAGAACAAGTCTCATTAACTGTTTTTGATTTGTTTAGTTAGTGTCAATAAAAGGATTTATATTTTCTTAGTCGTCGACGTTTGAAGTATATCTTTTGTGCTAAGGTATAGAAGAGTGATTCGACCACATAAGACACATGTTGAAGGCATAAACCATATCTTGGAGGAAAATTTTTGTTTCATACATAAGCTAGCATACCTCATAGTCATGGTAAATATAATTTTAATTGAGTAAAAAAATCAATGAGTTATTTTTAATGAATCAAAGTTTCGTACACATAAATGTATTATCACAAGATAAGATTAATCAACATCAAATCATTTAACATTAAATATTTTAATGGTTCATAAATTATAGTAGTGCAAGGGGAAGAATAATATATAATATATATCCAAATCATGGGATCGAATGGACATGAAATAAAATGATGTAAAGAAAGTTAATAGAACTCGACTGTGCAAGAATAGTATACATGTATTGAACTTACGGTCCTTCCCAATTATTTGTGGTACCAATTATGTCTTCCCCATCTAGCCTAGAAAAAAATATTAATATTTGATCAATATCCTATAAACTCAATTAAAACCAAATATAAAAACTTGTGGACAAGTTTCTTCTTCATATATTTCCCACTGATCATTCTCTTGTTGAAAAACATGTGATACACCCTCTGGAAAACATCAACGGGCTCTCCTTTGTCCCCTCCCATGACCAATACCATTTTGATTGTATTGATTCAATCGTTCATATCTCCATTGTCTCATTGAAGATAGTGTTAGAATTATCCTCTCAATAAAACGAGCATCACCATTCAAATCTGCAGAGGAAACTAATAACAATAAATTAATTATAATTCAACATCTTCATTTACTAAGCATATTAAAAAAAAATCATCTCTCTTTCATAGCCTAATAGGTAAATAATGAAGCCTAAATGTTAGGTTTGAGTAATACATGTAGTCTTTCTAGTTTGATAGTCCTCATGTCTGTATTCTGCGTTTAGGTCGGCTCAATCCTCTTGCAATTGAGCATCATCCATACTACACAAGCACTAATATGACCAAAAAAAATCGGAGATCACAACCAAGGGTGATAGTAAATAATAAAATTAAACAAGTTTTTATAGAAGAGAAGGAACATTAATATATCTTATTTGTTAGAAATGCTGACATAACTTAAGCATTGCATAAAACACACATACCGGTCTCCAAATTAAAGTCTTAAAAAATATTTGTTCATATGAGAGAAAGAGAGATATAAATCAAAGTGGAAAATGAGAAAATTATCAGTAATCATACTCAATGAGTAGTCTAACTTTATAAATGCCTTGTTATCTAAGAACCATCATATAGAGGTAAATAAATCTTTATATCTCGAATTGTATCTTATGTTTCAAAATCCAATTTTATTAATAAATTCTATTTCTCAAGTTACAAAATTCAATCCATACCGATTTCATATCATTGCAATATATATACATCATATACCGATTTCATACCCTATATAACCATAGCAACACTAGCCTGATGTTAAGTGCAAGTGAAAAAAAATTATTACCAGGTTTGAATATTCCGCTTCCAAGATAATTTATTAACATTTTTGAATGATGTAGCTTAGCATAGTTCCTATCCAATAAAGAGTCTCTCTATCTCCATATATCATAAATAATGTAAATGATCCAGATAATATTGACTAATAATAATAACATATCTGAAAATGCATAAAACATAATCAAACTATCGTCTTAACTATTCTATTTAAATGAGAGATATTAGTTACCATTTTTTGTTGATGAATGACCCATTTTTGGGTCAGTGATTCATAAAAGATTAATGAACTTAAATCATAAGATCATAAATTATAGAAAATGACTCGTGTGTGATCAAATATCAAACTGACCATTTGGTGAGTTCGATTTTGGAAGGGATTTTCCAACCAAACTGACTGTGTCGATTTTTGGTAGGTTTTTTGGCTTTCAGATATTTATGCTCAAAACATGCATCAAATATAAAATCAAGAAAATACATATACATGAGAATGATGAACAGATGAAATCACCCCAATACATTAGCAGAATGTCACACATACAAAACAAATATTCATACCTTTAGATTCAAATGAAAGGGCTTCGTTTGGTTTAGTTTGAGATAGGTATAGATGGATTTAATTTCCTTATCGAAAGAGGGAGTTACAAACGAGGTGTGGGTTTCATGGGTTCTTTAAGATATAAAATGTTTCATGGGGTAATACTTTAGCTACTCCTTCGTGCGGCACTTAGCACTCTAATGACCGATGAGTTACTAACTAAGCCTAGAAATCTAGCAAAGTTATAACACAAGTGCTAGAGAAAGGAGAAGAATGGGACAAGTAGAACACAAAGGAACATGTATTTGTATTAATTGATAAGAGATTACAAAGATTGACTTGGATGGTTCGGACAAATGACCTTCCCACCTATATATAGGCATCCTACCTACATAATGGACGGTGGATATTAAAATACATGAATGGACTAGTTCAATTTTTCAGAATGTTCCCATCTCATGGTGTGAACATTCTAGAAGGCTACATTATTCCTTACTATTCTAGAATATTCTAATACATTACATGTATGCTCTAGATTACTCTAGAAAATCCTAAACTATTCCATAACATGGTAGATAACACTAGAAAATACTATGTAATTCTAGAATGTTCCAGAGAAAAATGGTGTAGGGATGGAGCCTTTAAGCTATAAAATTGCAGAAAATTCCCGGTACGTGGAATCCTCCCCCACCAAATTCGTGAAATGCCCTCGTTGCACCTAAGTCATGTTTCTTAGCCTTGAATGTCTCCCACGTCTCCTTTTTTCCTTAGTGCTTGACGCATCCTCTAAAGTTTGCATGGCTGACATAGTCTTTGTCCCACTTGTGCTCCCCGCCAATGCTAGAACCATGTATGGAGTCCTATTTCCAATGAGGCATATCGAGGAAACACTTGGAACCATTAAGGAATGTGACTTACTTAGTAACTCCATACCTAGTACGACCTTAAAATTTCTGTAGGAACTACTCTATAGTCGACCATTTCATGCCAACCTACAAGGCTTATGCTCATGACGTGTACTTCTCCATGTATAGGATTGGAATAAAAGTTCACCGATTTGATCCTTCCTCCTCCCTTAGTTTTCTCGAGGCCTAACATCTTTGCTTCTTCGATGGGACAAAGTTATGTGATGCACCCATGTCGACTAGTGCTCGTGTAGGACATCCATTGATGGTTGCATCCTACCTCTATTTTCAATGCCTTAAAACCCAATGAGAGAAAGATAGATATATACCAGTATAGAGACTATGAGATCTATAAAGAGTCTAAGAAATTTTCTTGACACCATACAAGCTAAGGCATAATCAATCAAACCCCTAAAAATTAAGCCCTATAAAGTGAGAAATAAATAGTGTGGCAATCTCGGGGTTGGATTCCCCCCAGCGTGTGCTTGACCATCATCATTGTGTGGGGATAATATATAAAGAAAGATTCACCAACCAATTTTGCTCAAAATAGGCAAAAGAATGTCGCTGCCTCGAGTAAATGAAATTAAGGCCAATAGTGATTCTTGCGAAACTAATTAGTTCAAAGCTTAGGGGTTTAAGTTACGGAATGGTAAGGTGTTAGGACCCCTCTTTCCCTTTCAGTCTCTCATGAGTGAGTGTTCTTCTTTTATATTCTGTGAGGATCTTAATTCCTGTGTTTTGATCGGTTATGGGAGATGTGCGAGATTTTGTCTTAAAATTGCGCTAAAATATCTCGAAACAATATATATTCTCGAGACGCATATGGAAAACTTATACATGTTCATAATATAAATGGTGGTGAATGGAATAAGTCATCTCGCGTCATGAAAAAGGACAGAGTGAATTCTTCCTTAAAATTGTTCACTCAAATAATATTTTAAAATATACTATGAGTGTTTGTCGAATCATAAGTCCCTATGTAAGAGGGTATGTGTATGTCGGACGAAATGTAATAATCTGTGTGTGTGTGTGTGTGTGTGTGTGTGTGTGTGTATGTGTGTGTGTGTGTGTGTATGTGTATGTGTGTGGGTGTGTGGGTGTAAGGCATGGAAGAAATATATTAACATGCATAAAAGAGGACTTGAATCTCAGGATTGGCCCATGACGCATACGTAACCCAAGGGGAATCAAAGTGCACTTTGTTTGAAGATATAATAGGGTGTGGTTCAATCCATAAATCCAAATGGGGGATTTCTCTTATGTGTCTATGTAGATAAAATGTGTTTTAAGAGTGAGAGTGTGAAATGTAAATCCCTCTTTTGGAATTTAAGGATAAACCCTCTTTTTCTTCTTTTTAGTTTTTTTAGGAAAATAGAGTATGTGAAAAAACTATTAATAAAGAGTTGAGATTAATGGATGTGATGTAATAACACTGAAGTATTACAATAGAAATAAACTATATAATGCTAAAATGAGAGAATTGGAGAAATCGGTGGAGAATCTAACCTCCTTGAGAGTGCTTGATGTTGATTTTGAGATGTAGATATGTTGATCTTGAAATAGTATGAAAGTAATATAGACATGTGGGGGAAATTACCAAGTGAAGTAAGAGAGAGATGGAGGGGAATGTGGGAAAATGGGCTTTTTTGGAAAGGGGACAACTCTGAATTCGAGAGAATGCTCTTTGACATGCTGAGAGTGATGTTTAGGTGTTCTTTTCAAAGTGAGGTAATGGTCTTTATTTTTAGGGCCAAGGGGTGTTCCGATCGATAGGGTTCTTGGACTTCCTGTAAGCATAGAACCTCAAGCACACTCGCGCTTGACAATGTCCCTAGGGTGCCTACATGTCTTTTGGAACGTGTTTTTCAAGAAAAATGGGCAAAAAATGTAAACTGTAACTCTGAATCACTAGTGGGCCAGATTATTGGAAAAGGTATTCAAAATAATTTAAGAATCAATTGAGATACTTTTGGGTTCGATTGTTGACCAAGGTCAAAAGGGGTCCGAAAGAACCCTCTTGTCTCTAAACATGAAGGTTTTAGAGAAAAGTGAATCGTTTGTCTGAACCGTAAGGCCAATTTCGGCACGCAATGGACCATTGGAAAGGGTGTTCATAGACCTTATAGATTTTATATGAATTGAAGAGTTGAAGAAGGACGAATGGGGCCTGAAAGATCCTAATGAACCTCTAGAGTAAAATGGGTCGTTCGTACGAACAGTAAGGCTGATTCATGTATGGGATGGACCGTTGGAAAGGGAATTCAGATCCCTTTGAAGATCCATTGATAATCAGTCAAGGTGAAGAGTTTGTCAGAGTCAAACAGGGACCGAGATCACTCCATGATCTCCAGATCTATTTCCAGAGTAAAATAGATTATTCGTCCAAGCCGTAAGGCCGATTCTTAAACGGGATAGATTGTCCTTATGGATTATATACGAACCCTTATAGTAGCATCGTTGACCGTCTACCCATCCATCACAATCTATGGGATGTCCTTTGAATATGTCAGGGGAATACCTGAGGTGGTTGTTAAAGCAGTTAGTGGGGGATATAATGGAGAATGAGACTGGGAAAAACTGGATTGTTGCCTTCGGCACCATGGAGGAGGGTATTGAAGTTTTATCCAAATTCGTTAAGGCATATCGCTGAATGGATTGTATACGGAGTGCTCATTAGGAGTGGAAAACCTGGGGACCTCCGGGGGTAGGAAATGATGAACAAGTGGGTCGTCTGGTAGTTGAGGGAAGTTTTTGTGATGCTGGGGTAACACCTGTGATGCTAGGAGAATTTTCAATTTTGGGTAATTTGTGTTGTTATCTTCCATTTTTTATGGTTTGTTAGGGATTTTGTCAAAACTGGGTAGGTTTTATTAGTGTAAGGGGGTGGTCTATTTGACTCCCTCCATTGATTCTTCATGTAATAGATGCATTTCATTGACTTGAAATAATATAGGTTTGATCATACTTTGTCGTGCATTTTGATGAGTTTTTCTCTTGGAATTATCAATATCAATCATAAAGGTATAGATAATCCTTTTGTTCATATGAATGATGATATGTATTGCTATTCTCAAGGGTTATAAAAGAATAGCATTTTGTGGAAAAGAATGGGATAGTGCCCATGTATGTCGTATGAGTTGCCTACGCACCTCTGGGCATTTGGAAATTTTCATTACTTTCATTTTAAAATGAAATATTTTGAGAGGATTAGGTCCTACATAGTTCTGGGTGGCGGAAATTGAGAATTTTTCTTTTAAAATAAAAGGGGATGAGAAGGGTCATAGTGCACCAAGAATTCAATCTATGGGTAAAATTTATTGAGACAATCCAGACTGACTAAACGAGCCATCTCTTCTTCATCAAGGTCTGTGAGCATAGCGACGCTAGTTGAAAGAATTTTCTTAGCAATGCAAGGGCTGCTCCAATTCGGGTTGAATTTCTCTCTGGGGTCCCAAAAGGGTTTTACAACCTCTTTGAAGGCAAGATGTCCTTCCTGGACACCTCAGTCCTTATCTTATAAATTAAATGTCCGCGTAATCCCACAATGGTACCCTTATATATAGTATATACCCTTATGTCTATTTTCATCCAAGAGTGATAGTTCGTCAAAGCGCCTATGTGTCTAGTCTTCTTCGTTGACCCTGTTTTGATCATGATGTGTAGGGAAAGTATTTCTAAATCAATGGGTAGGATTACTTCCATGTTGTATATTAAAGAATAGGGGGTATACCCAGTAGGTGTTCGAATAGAAGTGCAGTAGCCCCATAGGGCATATGGTATCTAGTCGACCCAATTTCAGCAATTTCCTCTCATCTTGTTATTGATGCTCTTGAGGCTTTTGTTGGTGGCTTCAACAGAACCATTGGTTTGGGGTTGGTAGGGAGAAGACTTGTGTCTCTGAATTCTATACTCGTAAACCACTTGTGTGAACTCGACTTAGAAGTGAAGTATATTTTCTGACACTAACTCATGGGAAACCCCGTATCAACAAATAACGTTTTTCTGATAAACTTGGCCACTTTTTTAGTATTTAGCACTGCGTATGATTCGGGTTTGACCCATTTAGTAAAGTAGTCAAAGGAGATGAGGATGAACTTCTGAACGTTAGGAGCTTTGGAAGTGACCTTCCCAATGATGTCAATGCCCCAAGTGGAGAAAGGCTAGAGGAGGTCATGTTGTACAATTCGCAAGGAGGCAAGTGTTGGAGATTGGAAAACTATTGGCACATGAGGCCTCTTCGAACATAGTCAGTGCAATCTTGAACCATGGTGGTCCAATAGTACCCTGACGGATGACCTTTTTCGCAAGCATATAAGCGTTCATGTGGGTCCTGTATCCCCACTATGGATCTTCTTATTATTTCCTTAGATATTAGCCCTTGTTATGCAATGCGGATGGGTTTTATCAAAGTTTATCTTAAAAAATGCTTGGTCACAGATAATATACCGGGTAGGAAATTAATAAAGGGTCCAACGGTCCTTCTTATATACATCTCGGGGATACCTACTATGTTTCATGAGGTTCCAAATGTCATAGTACCATAACTCGTCCATGTCATAATCATCCTTGATGACGAGCTCTATGTGGTAGCAATGAGTAGACATAACATGTTTCTAAACCAAGAAATGGGACATTGTTATTCCCTTGGGCATGTCAACCATGAATGCTAGGGTCACAAGGGCGCTACCTATAATATTCTATACACGATCAAGTTAGTGTAAGGTGATATTTTTTTACTGGGAGGACAACTCTTATTGGTGGGAATGGAAGGGTAGGAGCTTCACTTATTTGACTTTCCATTTTATAAGGATTTGGATAACAAAGAGGGCGGAGTCACCATAGACGTCTAGGTCTCGGGTTCCTTTTTCAAGGGTAATCATGAGGCCTATAGTACATTCCTCATACATTGTCATCTTTTTATGTATAGAAATTCTAATTTGATAGCGACGAGGGTGTGCGAGTCATCGGGGGAGATCACGGGTATTCCAATATCGTACAATTTCTTGTTGGTAGATCCATCAAAGAACATATTCCATTTAAGATCTTCCTAGGAGGTGAAGATAATTTCTTCATCTGGGAATGCAGAGACCCAAACATCGGTTCCATCCATAGGGTAATCGACAAGGTAGTCGGATATGGTCCTCCCTTTTATGGCTTTATGTATGACAAACACAATCGACTAGTGGCATCAATCAACGGGCCATTTGGCTGGACAAAATCAGTTTCTCTAGTAGGTATTTAGTGGTATCCATTTAGGATACTAGTATGATGGGGAAGGAATGATGTAATGTCATAACTTTTGTGTGACCTAGACAAGGGTGACATAAGCATTCTCCAAAGGAAGGAAACTGACTTCATACATATCCAACTTCTAACTGGTGTAGTAGATGGATCGTTCCTTGTGTTATTCTTTAATGCATTGGTCTAGCAATGCCCTTGATGTAGTACTTATGGAGATCAAGTACAAGAGGAGCATGAGACCTAACTGCGGAGGCATGAGCACTAAAGGTCGGGTGAGGTACTGTTTGATTTTGTCAAAGGCTTATTAACAAGCCTCGTTCTAGGATTTAGTTAAAGCCTTTAGGAGAGATTTTAAAATGGTCTTGCAGATAGGGGTACTTGGCTGACGAATGGATAAATGTATTTTGAATTTACCCAGGAATCCTTCGACTTCCTTCTCCGTTTGGGGTAATGGATTTAAATTATTTCTTTTAGCATGGCAGGGTCGGCTTCAATTCCTTTCTCACTGACCATGAACCCCAATAGCTTTCCTTTTATGATGTCGAGATGCATTTTTATGGATTTAGCCGAATCCAGTACTATTGCAGTCACCCGAGAACATTTGGAGGTCGGGAATATGACCTTCCCAAGTCTTGGACTTGATGATCTTGTCATCTTAATAGACATAGACCACTTCATGAATAAAGTCGAGCAAAATAGTTATGGTAGCCCTAACATTGTTTTTAGTATAAATGGAGTGATTGTGTTGCACAAGATTCCCCATGGGGTGATAAAGGCGGTTTCATCCTGATGGTCAGTTTTCACCTTGATTTGGTTATATCCGATAACTGCATCGACATATTATTTAAGTTCGTGGTTAGCTATTTTATCCATAATCATGTCAATGTTGGGTAACGAGTAAACATCCTTTGGGTATTCTTTGTTGAAATCTCGATAATCGACGCACATCCTAACTTTTCGTCCTAACTTTGTCACGGGAACGATATTGATGAGCCATGTTGGGTATTGGACCATGTAAATGAAACCCACATTTATTTTTTTAACCAATTCCTATTTGACTTTGAGCGGCCATTCGGTTTGGAGTTTTCTCAACTTTTTCTTGACTAGTTTTAATTCCGGGAATGTTAGGATCTCATGTTGAGCTATTTCGGGGTCAATGTCGAGCATGTCATTATAGGACCATGAAAAGACGCCCATGAACTCTTTCAATTGTTCTTCAAAATGCTCCTGCTCATGCTAATTACGGGTGGACCTTATCTTAATCTCGCCCTAATAAAAACTAGAATCAAGATTAACAACAACATTCTCATTAACATTAGCTTGAACGTGATTATGTTGCTTGTTATTCTTCTCATTTAGATTATTTAAGAATTGTTCATTTACAAATTCATCATCATCAAAGGTTTGATTAAAATCAACCGAATTAATGTAAGGAATAACAAGATACTCAAAATTCTCGTTTATTCCATTTTCAAGAAAAATAGCACTGAGACCCTCGTTAAAAGAGGTCTCGTTTACATACATATCAGGAAAAGGAAAAACAGGAACAATAGAGATACTTGAATAGGTTAAATAATAAGGTTGGGTTGAATTTGAGAAGGCTGGATTGGTACAACATTCTAGTTAAGGAGAGGCGTATCAACAACTATGATTTGTGTGGACGAGTCTAACTATGCAACATCTGAGCGGATCATGAAAATAATCATCCCTAGTGTTTGTAAGTTGAAATATTCTTTAGAGTTTCTTTTCTCAGATTCTTCAATAAATTTTATGGTTTGTTCGGTAAGAGGCTCCATTTCATGTTTACAGTCTTTGGCCCAAGTTCAAAAAATTTCACTGTCATATTCTCCATCTGAACTTTCAAAGTATTCACCCCAGCTGGTGACGATGATGTCTTTTATGCAAGACTAATAAATAACTTAACCATCTCTATGGATTCATTATATAAGTCTTCCCACTCTGTGGGGAAGTGCAAGAGTGAAGAGACCATCCATCCTTGCATTTTCAAAATATTGAGTTATTCGAAGATGTCATAGATTTCTCCGATCTGGAAAAACATACATCCAGGATCTATACCAGATTACCTCTACGTACTTCATCAATGGGCACCACCCATTAATATTACTCTCGATCCCACCTTTGGGCTTCCATGAACAGGTTACTGAATTTTTGGGATTCGAAAGACCTCTAGGTGGGCAATTTCATCCAAACACTTGATTTTGGTCTAACACAGTTGGTAATTCCATGCCTCCCCCATCAGATCGGATACGTACAATAATGTAGGACTTTGTAAGGAGTCATAAATCTTGATCAGCGAGGCATGTAGGATGTAAGAGAAAGGACAAACAAACCTTTAGAGGTTTGGGAGAGATTGTTGGGGTAATTGGTGCTTTGATGGGCACGGTCTGGGTTGAAGGGTTGAGCTCCAAGTTACTTTCTAAGAAAATAGCATTTGTTCCGTTTCCACGTGCTGCAAGTAAATTTTGCATTGTATTGGGTTTGGATTTGTTGGTGGGCGATGATGCCCCAATCTATCAGGCCTTGGATCACTATCTGAGGTGGAAGAATCGATAGGTGGTGTGACCTGTGGATTGCTGGAAGTCACAACGGGCATTCGGATTGATTTTTTAGGGAGTGGGTTTGGTAAGTGATGGGTTTCCAAGGGCTTGACGAAATTTTGGCTTTGTTGAACCTAATAAACTTTGGACCAGAGAGCATGGAACTCGGTGTAATCTTTTTTTGGCAGGATTGTTGTGGCTTTCTCGTGCCTAAAAGGTACTAGGTTATGATATGTTATTGACTCTGAGACATTAATGGGATTCTCATATTTCTAGGGGGTAAACTGTCCAGTCGGCTTCTTCAGTTCAGATTCCACTTTTATGATACCTTCCTCGATTTCCACAATAGCTTCTAGAAGGACTCAGAAGTGTGGGTAGTATTTTTCTCCCATTGATGCTCAGATATGAGGCAAGAAGTTCTTATTCATAATGCTTAAATGTTCCTCCTTGGAAGGGTAGTTGGCATGGTGTCATCCTTCTCTCTCCACGTAGTTCTTGGCCTTGGCCCATGACCTCTAACTCTTCATTGTACTTATACTGAGACGTGAATTCCTAGGCCATAACTTCCCAATTATGAATCCTAGATTCTTCAAGTGATAGGAACCACCAGAGAGAGATTTCTTTTAAGGTCTGCTAAAACATCTTAACCATTATCTCTTCGGATGCACCAAGAAGGGTCATGGCTCGGTGATACCTTTAAAGGTGCACGATTGAGGGCTCGTTCCACCTAAACTTCTCAATATCTTGCATCTTAAACTTCTCAACAGCCTGGCTTTAGGATGAGGATATATATGGGTGTAGTATATGTAGTTCTTAAATATTTTTACTTGGTCAAACTTCTTTGACAGCAGTCATAGGTCTTCCTTGAACTTGTTCAGTTCCTCCTCTTTAGGATCCACGGGTATTGTCAGATTAGTCTCTGGTTGGGCAAGGTTTGGAATTGAGAGTTGAGCCAGTGGCA
This sequence comes from Sambucus nigra, assembly GCA_949130495.1. Lineage (NCBI taxonomy): Eukaryota > Viridiplantae > Streptophyta > Magnoliopsida > Dipsacales > Adoxaceae > Sambucus > Sambucus nigra. The sequence continues at coordinate 306,414,786 of OX422223.1, forward strand.
CCCCATTTATAAATGGTGCACGTGGAAGAGTACTTTGAGTCCATCAGGAATATGGTATCGGTGTTGCTACATTTCTTGGACCTCGGTTTGAAGGTTGTTAATCTCTGTGCTAAGTTGGGCTAGGACAACCATCAGATCGGGCTTCACATTATGTGCTTGGTCGGTGTTATTCAAGTAGAGTTCGTGGAGGTATATCCCAAATTCGATCGAAGTGTCAGAAGAAGCGACGGAGCTTCGGGGTGGTTTGATGGAAGACCGAAGCAAATAGGAAGCCATACGAAAATCGCTTATGCGATTGACCTGAGAGGGTAAATGATTCGAATTTATTTTTGAAAGAAAAAAGGGAGAATTTTTTGTATTTTTGAAAAAAGAGGAAAAATGTTTTTGGTGTTTCGGAAGAAGGAGAAAAATGTTTTTGCTTTTTTTGGTTTTTGCAAAGGAGAGGAATGTCGGCATGGTTATTATTATTATTATTATTATTATTGTTGTTGTTGTTGTTGTTGTTGTTGTTGTTGTTGTTGTTGTTGTTGTTGTTGTTGTTATTGTTGTTGTTGTTGTTGTTATTATTATTATTATTATTATTATTATTATTATTAGGTTTTCACTTGTATAAGGTTTACATAAATGCAAGAGAAAAATGTCGGACGGGATCTGAGCCTAGGAAAATAGGGATTTAAAAAATATTAGACACATGTTGTCTTATTTCAAGGCTCATGAGCAGGGTTATGTTTTTTAAAAAGGCGAAATAGCGTGCAAATTCGAGTGGTATGCTAACTCGGAATTTCGACAAAGTTTCGCAGGTAGAAGGATCGCCCCTTTGGCATGACTTCCATGATATACTTCTTGCCTATAAGGGAAATAATTCATCGGTACGTGTGGATATGCCATTTGATATATCTGAGTGTATGTGAATTTCCTCACAATACACCTCATGGGGACAATACATGTGAGATTTAATTCGATATAATCAATGTACATGAACGATTTCCCTCCTATATATTCCCCGTCATGAGTTTAGTCAAGAAGTGTGACGAGGGGGGGACGTTTGATATACAACGAAGGTATAAGTCTAATGGAAGGTGATAGTCATATCGCTTTAGGTTAACCGTGCCTAGTGAAGCCAACACCTATCTGAAAGTGCCCCCAGTACGGGATAAATTTTTGGTCAATATTGCCATAGTCTCGTCATGTGTTGTGAAAATATGCATGCGTCTCATTTAGTATATTATGGAGAGAGATTTTTTTATTTATTTGATAAGTAAATGGGGTACTACAGTGGTAAGGGAGAATATATAAGTATTATGGAAAGTAAATCTAGCATGGAGCATAAAACTATATTAAGCATGGTGATAGGGAAGCATGGGGATCAGTGAGTGAGTGACATGTGAATATATACAAGTGAGTGTGTGCTAGTGACCCTATACATGGATATACTATAAGTTGTGGGTGATATGTATAAGTGAGAGAATTGTTGGTGGGTGTTAGTGAAGCTAAGCATGGATAATCCAAGTGGTGTGTGGAGCATGTGAGTAGAAGTGAATCTAAGTTTAACTTTGTGAAATGGGCATGGAGAATATATATACAAGAGTGTAAAGTGTATAAGTGAGTGAAAGGTGATGTATACATAAGAAGGGAACATGATAGATATAAGCATGAGGTAGATATACAAAAAATTAAGTAGAGGAGTAAAGGAAACATGTAGGTGGGATCATATTCACTCATGTAGAAAATAATAACACCTATGTAGAAATAGAGTCTAGTACCCTTAAAATAATCTCCTCAGAGGGGTCACTACCCTGGGCATCTCGAGGTGGTATTCCCTCTGGTGCATATAGGTTGCCCTCTTTTCGTGGCACTCGACTATCGTCATTGTGGGGGATAATATGTAAAGATAGATTCGCTAACCAATTTTGCTCAAAATAATAAAAAGAATATCTTCGCCTTGACAGAACGGCACCAAGGCCAATATTGATGCTTGCAAAAACATGTAGTTCCATAGTTTGGGGACTAAGTTACAGAATGGGAAGGTGTTAGGCACCCATCCCTCCATTTCGATCTCTCATGGGAAAATGTTAATCTTCTCCTTTAAGACTCCGTGATGTGTGTATATATGTCTACAGTATAAATGGTGAAAAATGTAATCATTCAACCCATGTCATGGAAAAGGATAGAGTGAATTCATCCTTAGGAGTGTTCCTGAAAATAATAATTCAAAATATAATATGAGTGTTCGTTGAACCACAAGTCGTTATGGCAGAGCGAATGTATATGTTGGACGAAACAAAAACATGTGAGAATATGATATATATATATATATAGAGAAAGAGAGAGAGAGAGAAAGAGAGAGAGAGAGAAGACGTGAAATAAATTTATAAGCATGCATAAGAGAGGACTCGAATCTCTAGATTGGCCCTAGATGCCTATGTAACCCAAGGGGAATCAAAGTCCACGTAGTCGAAGGATAGCATAGGGTAGGGTTCAATCCATAAATCCACATGGGGTATTTATCTTGTGTGTGTGTGTAGTGAAAATGTGTTTTAATAGTGAGAATGTGAAATGGAAATCCCTCTTTTAGAATTTATGGATAAACCGAATTTTTCTTCTTTTTGGGTTTTTTTGTGAAAAAAAGTATGTGGAAATATTACTAATAAAGTGTTGAGATTAATGGATGCGATGTAATGAAACAAACGTACTGAAATATAATCAAGGTAAATAATGTTAAAATAAGGGAATTAGAGAATGGGATGGAGAATTTGACCCCCTTATGAGTACTTGATGTTGACCTTGAGATGCAGATGTGATGATATTGCATGGTATGAAAGTAGTATGGAGAGATGGGGGGGATTACCAAGTTAGGTAATAAAGTGATGGAAGGGAATGTGGGAAAATGGGCTTTATTGGAAAGGTAACAACTTTGAGTTCGAGAGAATGTCCTCTGACTTGCAGAGAAGGGTGTTAAAGTGTTCTTTCAAAGTGAGGTCATGACATCTATTTATAGGGAAAAGGGGGTGCCTATCGACAATGGTCCTGGCTAGCCAATCGGCATAGAACCTCAGGCACACTGCCAGAATAGAATTTTCAAAAAATGGGCATAAAATACAAATTGTAAGTTCGAATCGTGCATGGATTAAACCGTTGGATAGGGTATTGAGAGCCTTTTATGAATCCATTAATCCAGTCTTGAGTCCCCGAACTGACCCTGGTCAAACGGGGCCCAGAAGCGCCCACTAGTTTCTATATATGAAGTTTTTAGAAGGAAACGGATGTTCATTTGAACTGTATGGCTGATTTGTGCACGGGACAAACCGTTGGAAAGCTTATTCATAACCCTTAGATATTTCATTTTTCTTCGTTCGATTCAGAGAGTGTACCATGGTCAAACAGGCCACCATTATCCTTCGGAGTAAACTGGGTCGTTCATCCAAATCGTAAGGCTGATTCGTGCACGGGATGGACCATTTGAAAGGGAATTGAGATCCCTTCGAAGATTCATTTATCTTATCTCAAGTTGTAGAGCTGATTCGAGTCAAATAGGGCCCAGTAGTTCCCGATGGTCTCCAGATTTATTTTCAGAGTAAAACGGATAGTTTAACTGAACTGTAAGGTCGATTTGTGCATGGGAAAGACCGTCGGAAAGTGGACTCAGTGACCTTTGAGGATTCATTGAAATTTTTCTCAATAAAGAGAGCTTACCAGAGTCAAACGAGGCTCGATACTGCTCATTGTCCTCTTGATCGGTACTCATACTATGACCTAGGGTTTCTTGAGGATGGATGAGCGCTAGGGACCTAAGGATATGCTTAGGATGATCATAACATTGGTTGACTACAGAGAGATTATGAGATGCATATGCATCAAACCCATGTAAATAACTATATAAATCCCTAAAATAGGCCTATCTACATATTTCTTTGAATGAAATTGCTACACTCATGGCTTGTATCATACCCTAAAAGATTTTGTTTCCCATCTTCACCCATTCCCTTCATGGCTGAGATTAGACCCCAACGGACGAACTTTCCTCCTTCAATTTTTACTTTATTAGTCGTTAGGGTATATGTATTTCATGAATCAAAAATCAAAAAGTAATATTTATTTATAAATAATTTATATTACATCTCTAAAATGCACTACTTTATTTAAATCTAATTCGCAAATTAATATCCATGTGGAACTATAAATGAAGATAATAATTCATATATTTAATACTTTCTTATAACCTATTTTATGTTTTCAGTATGAAGATCATTAAAGTTAAATAATGGAGTGCCTCACACTCTCCGTTCTTAAATCTTAAACCTCTTAAATTTTTTCGTACTCAGTCTCTTTGTTTCTCTTTTAATTCGCCCAAGTCTTTTCTGCTTCTTTACTTTTGACCCTATTTATAAATACCAATCACCCCCATCTCCTTTGTTCAACATTCTCAAGTGAGACGAGTGGCAATATAGTGTTCTATGTTGGGGAAATATCAGAAGCTGAACATAATGGAGTTTTTGGGCTTCACTTTGGGGTTTTAATATTTGATAAGATCAAAAAAAATTATGTGTTTGGAATGTTGTTTCAAATTACAACCTAGTACCAAAATTTTATTAAATGAAAACTACGGCTCACAATATATATATTCCAAAGTAAGATTCTAAAAGTTAGCCGGAACAGTCACCCATTTAATCATAAAATTAAAAAAATCCCATAAAAGTCTTTCGAAAAGAATGATTTCCCTGGGTTAGGCTTTAACTCCCCCAAATCAAATGAAAGCGTGGGACCAAACCTTCTATTATAAGATAAATCAAACCCGACTAAATCGTCAAATCTATTTGAATATTTATTTACCGAAACAGGGGATTAGTAGTGGCAAAACTATTTTTTTTAAACAAATATTTTATTAATAGATGGATAAAAAGCCTCTCCAAGGGAACTTACAAGCACTACAACAGGAATCTTGCAAAAAAGAAACAACAATCTAAATAAATAAACTTTACGTCCTTCGATTTTTAGACCACGTTCGCTTGCGGACGACATTCCAATTGTTATTTTACGCAGAAGAATTTATATCATTCGAAATAAAATCGGAATCCACCGCAGATGCTGAATTATGTTTGGGAAGATCGACGAATAAATCAATGTCGCGGTCGTCGTGAATTTGTACGCTAATAGGATTTACTTGGGATAACTCGTCACTTTCAACAGGAGTCATATCTTCATCACTTTTTTCAGAAGATGAAGTCTCTAATAGATCATTGCGCAAAACGAGTTTATCTCCTATTAACACGATGGAATCGCATTGGATTAAATGATGAATATAAGTATGTTTTTTATTCTCCAACTTTCCACTCATATTATCCAACTTTTTTTCCAGAATATTCAAAAGGTCTAATGTACAACTCGAGCCTTCTTATTTATAGCATCACAAAACAAAGTGACATTTGGATATTTTGCCACATCATAAGTCTGAATAAGTTCTAATGTAATTGTTAGTGGAGTTTTATGGGTTGGGCCAAATATGGGCGGACCAAATATGGGTTGGGCTAACCCATTTTTTTCTACCCAAGTAAGTGTTATAATTCCAAATATATGTAACAAAAAAAAATTATGGTTTACTCATAACTTTTAAAAATAAGTTTTATATTTAACTCGTGCCTTTTGAAAATGAACTCCATATTTGATTCATAACTTTCAAATATAGTTTCAAATACGGGCCCAATATTTGACTCTAACTTTTAAATATGGACTCCATATTCGACTCATGACTTTAAAAATGGACTCCATATTTTAATGATAAGACTAATATGGGTTGTCTTATTCTTTTGGGTCCATTTTGCATATAGGGGGTCATAAATCCACCTAATGAAGATGATGCTCCTGAACTGAAATCAATGCTAGCTGACCTTGAGCTATGCTCCCAGTTCAATTGATCCTAACAAGAAGCCATCAAATGAAATATCCGTCCTACTGCCACATATTGAAACCTGCATGCGTGCAGGGCCGTCTCTAAGCATAGGCGGGTTAGACCGCCGCCTAGGGCCCCCGATTAATTGGGGCCCCTTCCGGGAAAAAAAAATTAGGTATAAAAAAAATAGGTTTAAAAAAAATTAGTTGTAAACAAAAAAGGCGCCCCACAAAAAAAAAGTAGTTATGAAAAAAATTAGAGTTATCACTTAAAAAAACGCCCCCCAAAATAAATTTGTTCCATTTAAAATAAACTCATACACTAAACTCAACAAAACCATAATAATCCACCCACCCACACAATAAACCCACCCTCATAACCCAACCCAATCAAAACCCAACCCAACCCATCTACTTATTCTATTCTAACCCTAACTCTTCCATTTCTCTCACCCATTTTCTTATCTCACTCTTCTTCTCTTCCTCTCTTCTTCTCTCTCTCTCTCACTACTCTCTTTGTCTACTAAACAAAGCAGGAATAAACCCTCTCTTACTCATCTCCCCCCCCCCAAAACCCTTAACCGCCACAACCCCGCCACCCGCCACCCACCCACCCCAAAAAAAGCAATTTTCGGCAAACCCCCACTCCCAAAAAAAAATGAGCACCCCCCCCCCCCCCCTGAACTAACCTCATCAAAATAAGGATTAAAAATCTAGGATTTCAATTTCTTCAATTTCAGAAAGTTAGGGTTTGATTGGAGATTGGTTGGAGATTGTTTGTGTAAGTATATATTATTCATTGCTTTGTTACATTCCCACTATATAAATTTTTTTGTTTTACTACTAGTACTTGTGTTGTGTTTTTTTTTTGTAGATTCCAATTTGTTATTTGAGCATTTACGAATTAAAATTTGAGATTGCTCTCAAATTGGTTACAAATCAGGTTCTATTGTTCCTCGTTAGCATTTTTCTTTAATATTGTTTGTCAATATTGTTGAGAATCTTGTGATTTTGTGATTAATTTTTATTTTTACAAGTTACACTTGTTGTTGTGTGAATATGTCTACTAGAAAATATCCCTTCGGTCATGAAAAAAGAAAAAGACAAAAACAAATTGAAGACAAAAACAATGGATTAGCCATGTTATCAATTGAAGAAGATTTGTCAACAACAATAAATTTTAATGATTTAATTGATAGTTTTGCATCTAAAAATGCGAGAAGAACACATTTTCTTTAAAAAAATAATATAAAGGGCCCCGAATTAATTATTCGCCTAGGGCCCCAAAAATTTTAGAGCCGGCCCTGCATGCGTGCCACCTAACTTCTTAACCATGAATGAACTATCTATTAGCCATGTGGTCAGAAATTCACTCAAATTAATATCAACCATTTGAACCGCCTAAGAAATATCCACATGTGTTGTCCCTACTCAACTTTCAACACATGATTAAACATGCGATCAAATCAAAGTTTGGATAAATAAATATGAACCATCGATTGTATAATCAAAACTTGCCAAAAAAACAAAGGCACCCGGTGATGAATATGAAGCAAATCTCGACTACTGAATTTCGTGTCATTTTCCATTGTTACGAGAATCAAAGTCGTAAGGGATGTAACTTAAATGGTTGTTTCATTTCCCCCATTATTTTTGTGTTTAACATCAACTATTTTATCTTGATTTTATACACCATTTGTTTTCTCAGTTTTGTTGTTGTCCTTTTTTATGAACAATGATATGAGTACCAAAATCTCCCCCAAATCTGATGTGGATTCCACTTACTCTCTCACTGAGTAATGCTACATACCCCAAATAACTCCCCCAAACCTCCCCCAAAATGAATTGGACTTTGTGCCCTGGCGGGACCCTCATCACATGGCAATAGATGACAGGCAAGTGGAAGAATGACGTGACGTCCACGTAGGATTTGGGAGAGATTTCGGGGAGTTGTTTGGGACTCAAAGCATTTTCCCTCTCTCACCTGCCTATTAAGTATTGCCCTGTGTTATGGGATCCGGTCAGGACACCATATTAATTTCTTTTTGGGAGAGTTTTGGGGGAGTTATTTGGGACTCATAACACTACTCTTTTTAATATAATCCAAACTGATTCGTAGAAAATTATTTGACATGAATAATTCTTTTTTTGTTTCATGGAGTTCTTTAAATTTTCTACGTTTATCTCAAAAACTAACTTTTCTTCTCACAAAAATAGAATGAAACTTTGATTAACCCGGTAATAATATCCATAACTGATTGGAGTAGACTATGTAACAATAAGATGTAATGGATTGAGAAGATACATTTGAGTGGAAAATATCCCATATATCTTAACCTAGCAAACTGAAAGTATCCCAACATCCCACAAGCACTAGGAGTGAAAAGGAGCCCCTAGGGTATCCCCAACTATTTTGTTACATCAATAGTTAAATCTCATCACACCACTTGAAACTATAAACATAAAAGAAGGATTATTCGGCAAAACTTTTAAGCCTATTTTTGAGCTCTCGAAAAGATTGCAAGAAATGTATATGCATCAATACCAACAATGCCGGCATATCAAGTATGCCTTTGGGGTTGTTATATGGCAAACTATCTTACACCGTTTAGAACTAGAAATCATGTAAATATTTTATGGATTTAGAGTTGGATAAGCGTTGGTGGTTAAACTCGGAGTTAACAAAGGTTATTTTGAAGCCTCGGCAGTGGAGGAGTTTGACTAGTTTAAGCATGGGGTTAATTTGGCCTTGTGCTGAGAGAGGTATGCAAACGGTATGAGGTTTCTTTCAAAGCTCCATGGTTGTAGAGGAAATTGATATGAAGTTAGTATGAGGAAAACGAATTTACCTTCTTAACTTATGTTCCCATTTGCTAGACTCCAATATAATCCATTAGGGGCAACAAATGTTAGTCATGTTTTGGATATGATGCGACACGACACAAAAACTCTAGTGCTCAATCACTACCCTTTAATAATTTATTTTCTTAGTAATGTTATATATATATATTAGCATGTAACTTGCACGATGTACGAACGCATTTTAAATGTATTCGTTAATCAATTATTATGAAAACAACTTCCATTAACATTTTTTATCTTTCATGTCACATACAATGTTTATATGAATTTATGAGGTGCTGTATTTTGTCATAATTCCAATAATATTTACAAGATTTCAATTTTTTGCGCAATCAAATTACAAAGTGTTTCAGAAATACCACCTGAATTTATACATAAAATAACCAGTCCATACAGACACAAAATATGGAAACCAAACCATATATTCTGTAAACTGAAATTCATTAGTATTGAATAAAAATAAAATGAACTTATATAATTTTACCAAAAAAAAATGTAACTTTTTGTATGTTAAAGCATATGTGTGAAAAATATTTTTATATTCTCAAAATCATATCCTTCGTGTGTTCGCGTGACACAAAATAAAAAAAAATATACAGTAGATTTGGGTTTGGGGTCTTTGGTGGGTAGGGATTCGAGACTAACTACATGAGGGATACCAAAATATGTAGAAATCAGATATAATAAAGAGGGGAAGAGAAAGAGACGGGGTAAAAGCGGTGAGAAAATAAAAACTTTTCTCATTAAGTGCTACAATTAAGAACAATACATTGTAGGTGTTTCACCCAAATCATCATCAACATCGAAACAAATTTAATCATTTACGCATCAATAATCTTTTAATAAAACTGTTGGAAAATTGGAACTTAAATGGGTATTTAAAGCTGTCCAGATTTTTCTGGACAGATTTTTGAGCAACTTTGAGCTCAAATTTAGGTGGGACCCACACTACGGAAATTGTGGGACCATATACGAACGCGTTCACCTCCACAAGGAGATTAACGTAGTATATTCATATGTCCAATTTCAATAAGTTATGAATGATAATTATGTCCCCAAAGTGACTCACAAAGCAATGAAAGTTAATGAATTGGGTGTGTTTTAACTCTTGTCCCACATTGGAAGAGTAGTGGAATTTTGATGAGTTAATAACACCCCAAGTATGGACTAAGGCTTGGATGCCTTGGGGGTATCCCAACTCTTTGAAGGGGAGATGACCTAAGCTATGCTCGGGTTGACTTTCGGTCAAAAGTCCACACGCGCGCGCGCGTCCGTCCGTCCGGCCGGCTCGGTTCGGGCTTGGGCTTATAAAAATTCTTAAATTTTTGGGCCGAGTCTAATTAACTTTCTGGGCTTTAATTAATTAATTACGGAATTAATTAATCTTTAATTAACTGATAATCAGTTAATTCCAAGAGTCAGCAGTTAATCAAATTAACTGCTTTGACAATTAATTTCGGTTTTGACTGTTCCCAACAGTCAAGACATTTACTATAAATAAAATGTTTCCCTCTCAGTTTTTAACTACTGAAAAAATAAACTCTCAAAAATTCCGAAATTGCTACTGCATTATTTCCTCTGCCCAGAAAATTCTTTTCTTCATTTTCTGCATTGCATGTTCTTGGTTGTGTTGAGTACAAAACACAGAAATTGTGTTCGCTGGGATTAGTCATTGATGTGCTGCTTGATTAAATCCGAAAATCCGTTCTATCTTGGGAGGAAATTATTCATTAAACTCAAGCACGTTGGAGGAATAATTTTGTCTTAAGGAGACTGTTCAAAAGGGCTCGGATTTCTTTCTAATTATTATTATTTCTGCAAATTCTAGTAAGTATTTCATTTCTATAATTCTGTTTATATTCTGTCATCGTTCATAATTCTGTACAATTGTTATTTATAAATAGTAGACATAACAAAAACTTAACAGCCAACGAACTTACAAAACGCTGCATTTACACAAAATGTCTAAACTTAAAACAATAGTTCCGGCTAATATAATGTACAATACCATCAGGTAGAGAGGAAGTTGATGGACTAAAAACAACTCCCACGTGTGTTGTTGTTTCTCAAACAATGCTACATCTGGGATAGTTGTTATGCACTCATCACTTGGGATATGGTTATCTGAACTAAGAGAGTCAGAACTTTCCGGATCTAAAGTTCATGGACTATGGTTTTGGAAAGTCGATGTTGGGTTTCTTTTGAGACCAAAATGGCCTCTGCTACGTCTAAAGCTTTTGTTTCTGCTTTTTATAGGAAGTTCCATTTGGGTGTTTTGGTTGTGTCAATTTTTTCTTGTTTGGTGAATCAAACGTTATTTAGCAGGGGTGGAGACGAGATGGAGAGTCAAGAGTCATTTGTTTAGGAGTAATGATACATGTAATCTCATTTGGTACTCTAATACAAGACAACAAGAGATTGTACTTGTTGTCCTGGCGGGATCCACAACAATAAGTACAATTTTTTGTTACCTTATCTTATTAAAGGGTACCACTAAGAGTACCAAATAAGGGTATACATAAGTTTATTCTTTGCTTAGAGGGGCATGTATTTTGGTTTGCTCAGCATTTTGTGTTTCATAGGGAATGGATTTTTTTTTACTGAAAGTGTAGTTGCATTATTGTGAATTAAAATCTCTAATACTATTGTATTAGCGGTATAATATATATATATATATATATATATATATATATGGCCAGTTTATGGGATTATTTTTTAGAAGCAAACAATTTTGAGTTGATTTTTTTTCAATATTTAATGTTTAATCCAAAAGAACTAAGTACATTTTAAATTTAGCCACCATATTATTTTATTTTTCGAACAGTCTCTCGTCTAATTTTTTGATAAAGTTTTTTCTTAAAGTTTATAATAAGGAAAAGAGTGTTTTTGAGTGTCTTATATGCGCTAGGGGACTTTTTGGAACAAAATAAAAAATCTTAGACTGAATGTTAATTAAAAATACGTCGAAGTACTTTCGATAGTATGATCCTTTTTATATGATTTTTTTAACGTTTTATATGATCGTTTTGAAACATGAATTGCATGTGGAAAAAAATTAAAAAGTAAAATTTATTTGTAAATAATAATAATAATCTTAAAAGTTATTCATGTCATTTAAACTGAATGTCAAAATGTTATAAAACTTCGATAAGTTTAAAACAGATTTTAAACGACAATAATTCACTTAATAGAAGTAACTTCCCAACTATTCTTGGAAGGTATTCTAGCAATTGGTCTACTGAGTTGAAAAAATATTTTATATTGTACTTATTTAAGGCTTGCTTGATTTGAATTAGGTGAAGTGCATATATGAATTTGCTCATGTCTTCAACTGCGAGGGCCTAATTATTGAAATTATTCAACAACTATGGATCCTTAACAGTAGATGTTCCATTGCTAAGGTGCAATAAATCTTCCATATATGATGCCTTCTCCTACCCGAATTGCAGAAAAATATGTCATAGTCCAACACACTTGTCAAATCCATCATAAACGATGATGACATGCTCTTGCACATGACTTCCTTTACCCTCTTCTCTCTTTTTTCCTACCTCCCCTACGATTTCTAATTAATTTTCACAATAAACTCAAGGCCTTTACAGATTAAAACTATTGGGAAAAAACAACTTTGGATTGTCTTACAAAAGATGGAAAAATTTCATCCCTAAAGATATTTAATTAATCATGCATTGAAAATAAAAATAAAAACTATGTTTAAAGATTAAACCTCAGGATTATAGAATCGATACCACTGCAAATCTTTTTATGATTGGTATGAGGAGACCAATATAGATGATCATTCAATAATTTTTACCCTCTAAGGTATTCGAAAAATCTTGATTAAACCTTGTGTATGCTAGGATCTTCAAGTGTATCATCCTCCCCAAAGTTAAGTAGGTTAGTTGAAACTTTTTTAGATTAATGGTCTCTCTCCATCACTCTTCACAAAAATGTGAATAGTATTTTCTCTCACCCCTCTCAAAACTCATTGATCAATAAAATGATTAAAACACCTTTCCACACCTTTATACGCAAGTATATAAAGTTGTCTTTCGAAAAATTGGGATTCTTGAGAGTATGGACCTGACTACTTTAGTCTATGAACTATACCAGGGATCCAATACAAATAATTAAATTAACTGAAAATAAATACTCGAAAATCTCAATTACAATTACTTTAATTATTTCCTTTTATTATTTAACCTTGAATTAACCCCATTAAAAAATCATGAATGCACACCGATTTAATTTTCTCATTTATAACTCGGATATAAAGAGGTCTTATTTAAAAAGTTGATTACGGTACATAATATAATTCTCCATATTAAGTGCCTGGTACCTGCTTGTGACACCCCGCCTAATTAAATACCGGGTGATCAGTCCTTGATTAAATTAAACCGAAGTGGTTGGTTGGTTCATTCTTAGCATCACTATCGAGAAACAATTTTTCTTCATTTATCACCTAATAAATAATTAAGCTAAGTGTCAAAACATTTTCCATTTAATTATACCCAAATAATCCGTTAATAAATTTGCATTCTTTAAGACATAAGTTATATGCATTCCACATGAATATAATAAATAATGGACAGGATACAACTACTGAAATAAATAAGACTGGATAAAACATTCCAGTTCAAAGTCTCAAACTAATAAATCATAATCATACTCAATCCAACTGAACAAAACTACAAAAGTAAACTGAGTACAATCTCTAAGATAAAACGATTGAGAATGGGCAACACATGCCCAAAATGAAATGTTTGAATAGGACAAAAGAAAATGATAAAGGAATCTAAAATTTAAGGACCTGCAACTCCCACAACCACTGCAGCTCGCTAAACGATCCACGCATCTAAGCCTCGTAACCCTGTGGCTGGGCACTTGATATATATATATATATATATATATATATATATATATATATATATATATATATATATATATATATATATATATATATATATGTATATATATATATACTAGCGGAATGCCCGTACCTGAAGGCACGCCGAAAATTTTCAAATTACCATTTTAAAATCCATATGGGTAATGATATTTAATTAGAACTAAAAGCAACATTGATTACAATTGCATATGGTGGAAACAATTTTAATTAAGGATAACTACTAATCTACACCACTTCCTAATATCAACATGAATGAATTTAAAAATCGTTCATATCCCTTTTGAAACACGTAGAACATAACATGGCGGGAGCAAGAGTACTTGACCATAACATAAATAGATTGATAAATAGACATTCACCGCAAAGCAGAGTTATGACCCCATATGTGTTATACATTTGTAAGGACACAATTCTCCGATTGAGTCTTAATGTAGTTTTGGCTCACTTATGGACAAAAACTTTTGAGTCATAGGATAGAGTTCTTGACCATCTTTCAAGCCTATGATGTGTTAGTTGAAGACGTAGCGGCCAAGTTCATAAAGCTTCATCAAATGCCGAGTTTATTGTGCCTCGTTTCTACGTCAACAACATTGGTTCCATTGCTACTAAGGTATGAATGTATTTTAAATATATATATATTGGAGCTTGGAACATTTTTTATTGGGTGTACTTGGATTTTAAACTGTTGTTTATTTTCATAAAGTCTCTATAAAACTTCAAAACAAAGTTTCTGGGGTAAAAATCAAAATTTAAGCTTTCTAGTTTTTCGTTCGATATTGTCGTTCTAATGAGTTTGTCGTTCGAACGAGGTTTGCCAACGACTTGCCACTGGAACATCGTTCGATATTGTCGTTCGAACGAGTTGGTTTGTTCAAACGACAATGTCGTTCGAACGAGTTTGGCAACGAGATTTCCCATCAGGCCACTTGAACTTTGTTAGAAGGGTTGTTCGAACGAGACTTCCTTCGAACAAAAATATCTTTCGAACGAGATTTGGCGGGAACAGTGTATTTGGCGATTTTAAGCATTTTTTCCCACTTCTTTTCCCCACTAACTGTGACAACCCGCTCAAAATAATAACGGGTGGCCAACCCTATACTACATTAAATCAGGTATCTCAGATGGCTCAGTCTCAACATCAACTGACAATACGTAATAATATAAGGCTAACTACCCGAAAGCATTAAAAGTGGATTGTCAAAAAATTTAAAACTTTTATTTAACACCAAAACAAACCAACTATGCAACCATAACCAACACTACAACATCTAACTATGATGAATGAATTGTGCAAACTCCAATAATATGAAAGAGTACAATACAATGTACAACAAAATCTCTACAATGAAATACCCGAATATGCTGTCGGGTAACAGACAATACAATAATCTGAGAAAGAAAATATAAAAGTGTTAATCTACAACACTTGAGTATAAACCTAATATCCAAACTGAATCCTAATCTAGATATACAAAGATAGGAATCGACTAAAGCAAAGTGTCGCAACAGTCCACTACTACCACAGCTCCACGAATACACTGGATGGATGAACATCAATGGCGTCCTTGCGGAGGAACACCTAAAGTAATACAATATATACACATGGAGGGAGAAAATATAAATGGGTCAGAGCCCGAGTTGAAAACATTTTATAGCAAATGCATTAAAATGCATAATAATTATAAATGCATTATTGCGTGATTAAGGTGGAGTCGAACTCTCTTTAAAATCCAACTCACCTCTCAACTAAAGCACGCAACTAAGCGTATGCACGTGATCTCCAAAAGAATGCCCCCAAATCTCTTTAGGCAAAATAATCTAACTTAAACCCAATGGAAACATTTAACTAAAGCCATATAACCTATCTCCCAATTTACACTTATATATATCCCTTAAATCATATACTTTAACTTTAATGTTATATTTGTTCATTTATTGAACATATAAAGTTGCACAATCATCGTCATAATAACATCATCATAATACATCAACATTCTCTTTCACTAGAATTTCATATATTTTGGTTATGCCCTCATTTGGCATGTAATCATATATTTATGAGTAATTAGCATCTAAGTTCTAAGGACTAAAATTCTCCCGGTTCTCAATACTGTACTACGTTTTGTGCATGGGACGTCTCGCCGAAGCGAAATCCAAACAAGGAACCCCCCGTTACATTACTCCTGACATTATTGATCTTCGAGATTCATTATGCCCTCAATGCATGATGCGTGTAACCCAAATTCTTATTACTCCATTTTAGATAATTTATATTCCCAATTCTCAACAGTACACGGCGTTTCATGCGAGGGACGTTTCACCGAAGCGAAATCCAAACAAGGAACCCCCCCGTTACACTACTCCTGGCACTGTCGATCATCGGGATAGGTGATATATATATATGAGCATTAAGGACTAACTTCTCCCCAATTCCCAACATTACACCTCGGTTCGTGCGTGGGACGTCTCGCTGAGGCGAAATCCAAATAAGGAATCCCCCTCTTATGCTAATCCTGGCAAGGATGGTCGTTGAGGTCCATTATGCCCTCGATACCCAAATACAAGAGCAAAAAAAATATCATAACCATCCAACCGAGCTATAACTCTAGGACACAGGCTTACAATGATATCATCTTCCAGTTTCCCATACCACGTAGCATACTGGGAACCACCTGGTGGGGTTCAAAGGCACCCACCTCGTGATCAACTCAAACACACAACGTCCCGAGAAGCGGTCATAGCTCCTAACCGACAAGTGAGAATGACATACCCACGACTTCTCACCCCCAAAATAATATTCTATATCATATAATAATCACCATGGATGACTATGACCTGGGGAATATCCACACCGTGCTCATCGAGCCAGGATGCTCACCCTCATCGCGCACAATTTCCCAATGATAGCAAGGAGGGGGTATGCTTCACTATATATATATATATATATATATATATATATATAACATCACATAAGGTATACATACATTACCACATCATATAAAGATATACCATCATATAAGGTATACCTGTCACATTGTTTTCATATTTATTATAAGCTCTTAGGCGCAATAGAATTAATGTCATTGTTTAGTATATTTCCCTCTTCATATACTAATCGTCAATTCTCACACATCTTCTCCACTTAGTATACACTATACTATTTCTCGCTTGAAGCTCACGTGTTGCTTCTATTTATGAATTGTCTCTCCATTCTATTTATGTTAAGGATATTCTTTATATCCTAAAGCACTTCATTTAGCATTTATAATTCGCCATCCATAATAGGGTTCAATTCATCTTATGAACCTTTAAAGTTATCCTTTTTGGGATTTGATCCTAAGATCCAATATCTCTAGGTTATTCTCATTCTTTCATATGAATTTAATTATTATCTCCAACTAGAATCTCCAATTAAGGTGGGCTTCCCCACTTAGAATATACCATAATTTCTAATCGGTATTCCTCAATTTAAGTCTATACGACTCCAATAATTTCTTATAAGGGAAACTCTCTAAAAGTCTCCAAAACATACTCCAAATAACTCCTATAGAGGTTCCCAATCGATAACCACGAATAAAATGGAATGAAATTCTCACTAGAAAAACATCCCTAAAAAAGCCCTATTTTCGAATCGATTCGGGTAATCAGACCTGGGACTCTATCTCAGGCTGAATCGATTCGGCTGGGGTCCGAATCGATTTGGTCACTCAGACCTGGGCCCCTGCATATTTCTGAATCGATTCGGCTAGGGGGCCGAACCGATTCGGCCTACATGGAAGCTAAAAAATGGCTAGTTTTTAGTAATCCAAAAGTCCCAAAATTTGTTTTAATCAACTTATCTTCTTTTCTATTCAACCCAATCACATAGGTATCATTAATGTTCATCCTAGAATACATTTAAACTAATTTCTATCATCAAATCCAAGATCTACATAACAAATCTAAGATTATACCCAAAAGTTAGGTTTTGATAATCTAAACCTAAAACCCAGAAAATTAATCCACAAATCATGCAATAAATGATCCGTCCTCGAGATTTAATCACTTGCCTCGGGTTCGTAGGGTCTGATCCGTCCTCGAGATCGCGTTATGGCCGAAAAAAAGCTTTTTCTCTCTCTTTTCTCCTTCTTTCTCTTCTTCTTTCTTCTTCTCGCTTTTTTTCTTTCTATTCTCTTTCTCTCTATGGAGAATAAATCTCCCGTAGGCTTTTTAAGCCTATTCTCCCAAGATACACATTTTTAAATGATAATACACACTTTAAATGACTTGATAACTTTAATTCGAGTCAAACGAGCTTAAATTATTTCGAAACCTAAATAGACCCCAAATACAATCATTTCAACTTTCTCGACCCTTACGGACACAACTACACCCTCAGAAGCGCCATTCGAAACACTTTCCAACGTCTTCAAATTTTGACCTCAATTGCCAATTCAATTATTCTCCAAATAAAATAATATTTATTTCTCCCAAAATATATAAATCATCATCTCCGAGACCTCGGGTTGTTACAAACTTCCCCACTTACAAAAATTTCGTCCTCGAAATTTAGCTAAGTCTAATTCTCCCAAGCTCAGCTAGTTCCTACTACACGCATCCTCACTAATCCTATACCTAAACCTCTAACTTCCCACGATGATTTTATTTTAATTTGTTTTAAGTTATATAAAAACCAATTCATTAACCACTAGGGCGCCCATACACCCTTTATTCAAGATTTTACTCGTTCCAATCATTATGAGGCTTCATTTGCCTCCAAGTTCCCCAATTCCAAAAATAAAAATTATACTAGCATATTAATAGAGTAAAAAAAAATTGAATGGTCCAAGAAATAACTCCTCTCAATTCTTGACATTCGCCACTTCCGTTCTAGGGACGTCTCGCAAAAGCGAAATCCAAACAAGGAACCCTCCCAATACACTACTATGTAGCGACGTCGGGGATTGAGAGTTTGTTAAATCTGGACTAGAGTTTGAAAGAAATAATTTTACGAAAATCATTTTGAAATGGCCCAAAGGCCGATAAAGAAAATTATTTTGAAAACAATTTATTTTAAAAACGGTTTATGTAATACAATCTTCATATAAAATGCCTTATGTCCAACACAAGGTCTTAACAATCATCATACATATAACAATATGTAGCTCACAAAAATTAGCATAATTATGAGCTAAACTTTCCTGCGTCCCAACAATCCACAAGTTCTTAACTCTCATAAAAAATAATATCTTATATCATATTAACATACTGCCATTTTAGTAGGCTCGTCTATATCTGGAATACAACAATTATATAAGTCTAGCATGACTATATAAAAGAAGTATCTTTATTATTACTACTTATTACACAATAACCATTCTTACATTCACAACAAGGTGATAGCTCTCTTTGAGCACCTTACAAAATTATCTATTCTCTCAAAAGATAATAACATAAGAGCTTCACTTGCTCAAAATTCCCTTTCGGGTCATTACATACAAAATAGGGTTCCAGCACTACCCTTTCATAAATATCTCCCATACGATATATCAAAACTTCATATAGTAACAATCCCATTAATAAAGGAAAATTAACTTACATCATACATCTCTAGTCCGATTGCCCATCCTCATCATCGGGCTCCCAAACAAAGTCCCCTGGTCTAAAATGACCTCGAATCTGCTGTAGGGGTTGCACTTCCAAGATTTCATCAGAACGTGGCCCTTTACCTCTTTTAGGACAATCTCTCCTTCTATGACCTATTTCTTTAAAAAAGAAACATCTACCCGCAATTCCTCTCGGCCCACCTTGAGGAACAAAATGCCGTTGTGACACTCTATAGTCTGACTTATTCCCACTCGTATTACTAGCACTCTCTTCGCCAAATTTACTTGATGAACTTGAGTCTCCAAAGTTCTTACCCTCTTGCGAATGAAAATGATATTCATGATACTTTAACAGTGTCGCATTCACTACCTCAACGAAAGTCACTAACGTGGGACTCTCTAACAAATGCTGTCGAATTCTGAGAGAGTAGCTACAGCGGACATATTGCGACTTCTCAAATAAAAACCAATTTTAATTAATCCCAAATTTTAGTTAAACCCTAAGACATGCATCTAGATGATTTATCAAATAAAATATAGCATGCAGGATAAAAACAAACAATTTCAGGAAAAATCCCCCAAAGGAGCAAAACCTTTTATTTTCATTATAATATTGTAACATTCAATTTCAGATTACAATGAAAATACAGTGACTAAGAATTACCCTCAGGTATCGGATTCTATAGTCGGCGGCTGGAAATATCCCTTTCCAGGAGGGCTGCAATGAAGAAGAGAAACGGCTTCTCCACAAGTTTGTCGGCTAGAATTTTCCCTTTCCAGGAAGGCTGCAATGAAGAAGAGAACGGCTTCTCCACAAGGGTTGAACAATAGCAAAGCTTGTGTTCTAGGGTTCCAAAAGATTCACAAAAGTAATTGGGATTTTTGTGTGTGAATCAAAAAGATGTTTGGCACATCAAAAAATGAAGTCTTGTTGTGTTTTATCTCTTAAAAATGTTTTCTCAAAGACTTTAAAAAAATACACCATCGGAATAGTAATATATATATCGGAAATATAAGATGGTGGGAAAAAAACACACGAAACTGCTCGAGTATATCCCAGGCGGACCGGTCCGGCTTGGGGGCGGATCGGTCCGGATGACCGGATCGGTTCTTTTATTCCAGGCTTCATCGGTTCGCTTGCGGTCTGGGGTATATTGGATCTGCAGCAAGCGGATCGGTCCGGCAGGGGGCGGACCGGTCCGGCTTCCCAGAAAAATAAAAAACTTTAAAAAAGACTCATATTGCTTTAAAAAACTTACTTCTTATTTTTATAAAAACATTTTATAAAAATTTCCAATACTAAATATGAACTTTAAGGAACGTAAAAACAAAATTTTACCAAGTTCATTCTCGCAGAGGCTATGATGTTGAAGACGCTTTGATTTTCGGATCTGTTGATGTAGGTGTGATCTTGAGTTTCTTCAACGGTGTAACGGCGTACGACATACAAATTGATAATGGCCAAAAATGTCCTTACAAATCTCCCCCTATGTCTAAGCGGGTACATACATAAAAAATATCCGAATTATCAATTAATGACCTATACAAATCTACCCTCCCACGAACCCTAAAGATGGAAAGATACAAAGGTATAAATCTTCATCGTCTGTTCTTCAATCTTCAACAATCATCAAATCTCAAAGCTTTTCTCATCAGGGTGTGCCACATATTGATCTTCAATCTTCATACCTACACACATGAGACAAAGCAAATACCACGTGACATATCGAGTTTGAAATGAGATAACATGGATATCAATATATGATAAAAACATAAGCAACCTCTCAAAAACTCCCCCAAAATTCAAACTCCCCCATAATATGATAATTTTTTCTCCCCCTTTTTATGATGTCCCCAAATAGACAAATGAGAAGAATGAATCAAATAAGCAAAATCGGGGTGTCACGGTACACAAAACAAAGCATCAATCAAATGGCAACCGTGCTCTTGCAAGGAGATGCTGAAACAATTCTTCACAAACTATTTTTGAATTTTTCAATTTTTCGTACAAAAAAAAATAAGATACCAATTTGAACTAATATGATACAAAAATCACACCATGGATTTAGACTCAAACAACCAAGTCATGGAAACGGAATGAATGGGTGTGAATACATTCGATAGGTAAATCAATTCAATCAATCTTATGTGCACGATGCATACGTGTACTCCTAACGAATGAACATCAAAGGTATCCTTAGGTGTAAAAGTTTGTTGAATTTAGATGACATCGTCTTATGCAAATCAACAAATCAAAGTCAAATGATTTCCACACCAATAACGTCCAAAACTATATAGCGCATTTTCAAAAATTTCAAGGACGTGCAAATCCATTTCAAATTCTCCAACCAAACTCCCTCATATATATTTTCTTTTAGAGGTGTATAAACTAAATTCTCAAACTTTGGAGAATTGGTGCAAAAACCTAAATGGCCCCTTTTTGGCATGAATATCTTTTTATTGCCTTTAAATTTTTTTCAGGCTCTTTTAAACCTCTTTGGACCTCGAATAATAAAATTCCTCAATTTTTTAGGTCCTTTTTAACGGTGGCTTTTGCGCAAAGGATAGATAATTACCTTTCGCAGCCCCTCCCCGTTATAAAATAAAGCACACAAACTCACAAAACGGTTCTTATATGCACAATTTCCTTATAAAAATTATCGCGCTTGGTTCGTTTTAAAGACAGGATTGAAGTGAAAACACCCAACCAACAAGTGATAAGACAAGCACAATAAGCAAACAAATCCGTGCACGTGTGCAATAAAGGAAACATGAGTCAAACGTGTAGGAAGCAACACTTAATTACATCTTAATGACTCCAAACATTCTAAAGCACATGGATGAATTGACCAATTGTCTCAAAACACTATCAAATAGTCACAAGAAAAAAATGGAATGATGTTGTGACTTGGTCATCCAAAGTGTTCATCCATAAACGGTGCAAACAAAATACAAAAATCTTTTTGGATTTTCTCAAAATTTTATCAAAATAAAATCTTTTTGTATTTTTCAAAAATATTCAAAAACAAGAATTTATACAAAAAGTACAAGTCATCACACTAGAAAAAATATATCATAAAACCACAACTAGTGTATGACAAACATGCAATCACAATCAACCAAAAGATTTCACATGGGGTGAATTACGTGCAAGCAAACGAGAATTGTGGACAAATAAATCATAAGCCTCTAAATCCGATTTTCTAACCCAAATTGATGTGTAACGAAGTGTGGGGGTTTTGGGAATGGAATTTATTATTTCATTAAGCTTCCTAGGTTCAGTTATAAGCTTGTAACAAAATCGCCTAAGATGACCTTGTCTACCGCAATGTGTGCAAGTGTAAATCGGTCGGTGTATGTTACCTAAAGGTGGCCCTCTCCTCAAATTCCTAGGTGGGTCTCTCCTAATGATCCTAGGAGGTTCTCTCATGATGTTCTTATGGGGTGCTTTCCTAACAACTTTAGGTGCCTCTTTGTTAACAAACCTAGGAGGCTCTCTCACACGTGTGGGAATAGGTGCAACATATTTTTCAAGACCAATCCCACCCCTATCCGTTTTGATCTCGAATGTGCCTAAAATATTATCAAGTTTTTCAGACCTAGACTCCAAATCAAATTTCACTTTACTTGAATCTTTCAATTTCACTTCAAGTTCACCTATCCTAGATTCAAGTACACGTTTAGAATCCTCAAACTCTAAAAGCTCCTTTTTCATAGTCTCCATCAACCCTCTAAGACTATCTCTCTCACCCTCGACGTACTCAAGCTTCTCTTCCAAAATTTTCTCATGTGCCCTAAGTTCTTCAACTAACAAATCATTATTTTTTATGGCACACTCTTTCAATTGAGCTTTCAATTTCAAATTTTCTTTCTTTGTTTTCAAAGTTTCAGCATAAAGTTCATTGAAAGCAGTTTGAAAGTCATGCTCATCTACACTTTCCTCCTCACTTTCATCCACACTCCCATCGATGGGAAACTCTCGCCTAGAAGCATAAAAAACTTCTTCTTTCGAATCACAATCACTAAGGGTAGAAACATGAGAAATCGGTTTATTCAATTTCTTCTTTAAATTTGTGGTACACTCATCTAACGTGTGACCAACACCCTCACAACAAGGACACCTCTCAGATTCGTTTTCAACAGAAGATTTAAAATAATAGTTCGTGTGAATTTTCCAATTAATTTTTTCAAAAATTTGACATCAAAGATCATCAAAACCATCAAAAGCCATTTTTGTGCAAAATCAGGATCAAAACACAATAACTTAGTGCAACAGGCTCTGATACCAATTTGACGACGTGAGAGGTCAAATTGTATCAAAAAATAAATCCTTTAAAAAAATAGGATCACGCGATAAATTAGCGTAACCCGCTCTGATACCAATTTGAGAACGTTAGTAGACAAATTGTATCAGAATGTAAATCCTTGAAAAATCAGGATCACGCAATAAATTAGCGTAACCCGCTCTGATACCAATTTGAGAGAGTAGCTACAGCGGAAATATTGCGAATTCTCAAATAAAAATCAATTTTAATTAATCCCAAATTTTAGTTAAACCCTAAGACATGCATCTAGATGATTTATCAAATAAAATATAGCATGCAGGATAAAAACAAACAATTTCAGGAAAAATCCTCCAAAGGGGCAAAACCTTTTATTTTCATTATAATATTATAACATACAATTTCGGATTACAATGAAAATACAGTGACTAAGAATTACCCTCAGGTATCGGATTCTGTATTCGGAGGCTGGAAATATCCCTTTTCCAAGAGGGCTGCAATGAAGAAGAGAAACGGCTTCTCCACAAGTTTGTCGGCTAGAATTTTCCCTTTCCAGGAGGGCTGCAATGAAGAAGAGAACGGCTTCTCCACAAGGGTTGAAAAATAGCAAAGCTTGTGTTCTAGGGTTCCAAAAGATTCACAAAAGTAATTGAGATTTTTGTGTGTGAATCAAAAAGATGTTTGGCACATCAAAAAATGAAGTCTTGTTGTGTTTTATCTCTTAAAAACATTTTCTCAAAGACTTTAAAAAAATACACCATCGGAATAGTAATATATATAGGAAATATAAGATGATGGGAAAAAAACACACGGAACTGCTCGAGTATATCCCAGGCGGGCCGGTCCGGCTTGGGGGTGGATCGATCCGGATGACCGGATCGGTTCTTTTATTCTAGGCTTCATCGTTTCGCTTGCGGTCCGGGGTATACTGGATCTGCAGTAAGCAGATCGGTCCGGTTTAGGGACGGATCGGTCCGGTAGGGGGCAGACCGGTCCGGCTTCCCAGAAAAATAAAAAACTTTTAAAAAGCCTCATATTGCTTTTATAAAAATTTCCCAATACTAAATATGAACTTTAAGGAACGTAAAAACAAAATTTTACCAAGTTTATTCTCGCAGAGGCTATGATGTTGAAGACGCTTTGATATTCGGATCATTTGATGTAGGTGTGATCTTGAGTTTCTTCAACGGTGTAATGGCGTACGACATACAAATTGATAATGGAAAAAAATGTCCTTACAAATTCTCCAACCTAAACCTCGAACAAACTTCGATATACGCTTCTCTTCTGTATTTACCTCATCAGGTACTAGTTTCGCTCCTCTAGAAAAATCCTTTTCATATTCTGCCACCTTTCTATTTCCTTGAAACACATCCATAAATTTTCCCTTAAATTCTCTCTGAATCGGTGAAGGGAATACCTTCGATCGAAAAGTTCCCAAAATTTTGTTATTGGTAAAGTATCTCTCTGTTCTAATGTGGTGAAAGACTCCCACCATTGAAGAGCTACACCCGATAACTTAAAGGTGGCTAAAAACTATCCTCACTACACTCAACCATACGAAGGTGACCCGGCATACTATTCTTCCATTGACTTACAGCCATTGTATCAACTACCCCTACAAACTCTGGAGGATGCCTTTACTAAAATCTTCCTTAACTCTTTCCCATAAAGATAGTCCTGAATGGGTTTGGGCTGATTGAACGGAAGATTACTGCGCCATCGTAGAAATGGCAGCGGTTACTGCTTGTGTCACTATATTGGCAACTTCATCTGTATTCATGTCCCTTTTGAGGCATTTGGGGTTCCACATTCTTAACCCCTTTGTTTGCCCTGACTGAACAACCTCTCTTCGGTGGCATCAGAAATAAGAACAATTGTATCAGGACGCCTTTCAAATGTTTTCAAATCACAGAAGAAACATGGACGTGTGAATACAACAGTTCTAATAATAAGGCTCTACATCAAGAACGTTTTCAGAAGATCGTAGTATCGCACACAGATCCTAAAGACACTAGAACCTGATGCTCTGATACCATCTGTGACAACCCGCTCAAAATAATAATGGGTGTCCATCCATATACTACATTAAAGCAGGTATCTCAAATGGCTCTGTCTCAAAATCAACTGACAATACCTAATAATATACGGCTAACTACCCGAAAGCATTAAAAGTGGATTGTCAAAAAATTTAAAACTTCTATTTAACACCAAAACAAACCAACTATTCAACAATAACCAACACTTCAACATCTAACTATGATGAGTGAATTGTGCAAACTCCAATAATATGAAAGAGTACAATACAATGTATAACAAAATCTCTACAATGAAATACTCGAATATGCTGTCGGGTAAAAGATAATATAATAATCTGAGAAAGAAAATATAAAAGTTTTAATCTACAAACCTTGAGTATAAACCTAACATCTAAATTGAATCCTAATCAAGATATACAAAGATAGGAATCGACTAAACCAAAGTGCCGCAACAGTCCATTACTGCCACAGCTCCACGAATACACTTGATGGATGAACATCAATGGCGTCCTTGCGGAGGAACACCTAAAGTAATACAATATATACACATGGAGGGAGAAAATATAAACGGGTCAGAGCCCGAGTTGAAAACATTTTATAGCAAATGCATTAAAATGCATAATAATTATAAATGTATTATTACATGATTAAGGTGGAGTCGAACTCTCTTTAAAATCTAACTCACCTCTCAACTAAAGCTCGCAACTAAGTGTATGCACGTGATCTCCAAAAGAATGCCCCCAAATGTCTTTAGGCAAAAGAATATAACTTAAACCCAATTGAAACATTTAACTAAAACCATATAACCTATCTCCCAATTTACACCTATCTATATCCCTTAAATCATATACTTTAACTTTAATGTTATAGTTCTCTTTATATTTGTTCATTTATTGACCATATAAAGTTGCACAATCATCCTCATAATAACATCATCACAATACATCAACATTCTCTTTCACTAGAATTTCATATATTCTAGTTATGCCCTCATTTGGCATGTAATCATATATATATGAGTTATTAGCATCTAAGTGCTAAGGACTAAACTTCTTCCGATTCTCAATAATGTACTACGTTTCGTGCGTAGGACGTCTCGCCGAAGCGAAATCCAATCAAGGAACCCCCCCCCCCCCCCGTTACACTACTCCTGACAGTATTGATCTTCGAGATTCATTATGCCCTTAATGCATGATGCGTGTAACCCAAATTATTATTACTCCATTTTAATTAATTTATATTCCCAATTCTCAACAGTACACGGCGTTTCATGCGTGGTAAGTCCCGTCGAAGTGAAATCCAAACAAAGAACCCCCCCGTTACACTACTCCTGGCACTGTCGATCGTCGGGATAGGTGATATATATATCAGTATGAGCCTTATGGACTAACTTCTCCCCAATTCCCAACATTACACTGCGGTTCGTGCGTGGGACGTCTCGTCGAGGCAATATCCAAACAAGGAACACCCCGTTACACTAATCCTGTCAATGTTGGACGTTGTGGTCCATTATGCCCTCGATACCCAAATACAAGCACAACAAAAATATCATAACCATCCAACCGAGCTATAACTCGAGGACGCAGGCTATCATCTTCCAGTTTCCCATACCACGTAGCATACTGGGAACCAACTGGTGGGGTTCAATGGCACCCACCTCGTGATCAACTCACGCACACAATGTCCCGGGAAGCGGTCATAGCTCCTAACCGGCAAGTGAGAACGACACATACCGACGAATTCTCGCCCCAAAATAATATTGTATATCATACAATAATCACCATGGATTACTATGACATGGGGAATATCCACACCCTGCTCATTGAGCCAGGATGCTCACCCTCATTGTGTGCAACTTCCCAATGATAGCAAGGAGGGGGTATGCCTCACTATATATATATATATATATACATACCATCACATAAGGTATACATACATTACCACAGCATATAAAGATATACCATCATATAAGGTATACCTGTCACATTGTTTTCATATTTATTATACGCTCTTCGGCGGAATAGAATTAATGTCATTGTTTAGTATATTTCCCTCTTGATATACTAATCGTCAATTCTCACACATCTTCCCCACTTAGTATACACTATATTATTTCTCGCTTGAAGCTCACGTGTCGCTTCTATTTATGAATTGTCTCTCCATTCTATTTATGTTAAGGATATTCTCTATATCCTAATGCACTTCATTTAGCATTTATAATTCGCCATCCATAATAGGGTTCAATTCATCTTATGAACCTTTAAAGCTATCCCTTTTGGGATTTGATCCTAAGATCCAATATCTCTAGGTTATTCTCATTCTTTCATATGAATTTAATTATTGTCCAACTAGAATCTACAATTAAGGTGGGCTTCCCCACTTAGAATATACCATAATTTCTAATCGGTATTCCTCAATTTAAGTCTATATGACTCCAACAATTTCTTATAAGGGAAAATCTCTAAAAGTCTCCAAAACATACTCCAAATAACTCCTATAGAGGTTCCCAATTGATAACCTCGAACAAAATGGAATGAAATTCTCCCTAGAAAAACATCCCTCAAAAAGCCCTGTTTCCGAATCGATTCAGGCCAATTCCGAATCGATTCGGCCCGGCGAATTGATTCCAAGGCGAATCGATTCAGGTCATCAGACCTGGAACTCTGTCTCAGGTAGAATCGATTCAGCTGGGGTCTGTATCGATTTGGTCACTCAGACCTGGGCACCTGCGTATTTCCGAATCGATTCGGCTAGGGGGCCTAACCGATTTGGCCTACCTGGAGGCTCGGAAATGGCTACTTTTTAGTAAGCCAAAAATCCCCAAAAAAAATTTAATCATCTTATCTTCATTTCTATTCAACCCAATCACATATATATAATTAATGTTCATCCTAGAATACATCTAAACTAATTTCTATCATGAAATCCAAGATCTACATAACAAATCTAAGATTATACCCAAAAGTTAGGTTTTGATAAACTAAACCTAAAACCCAGAAAATTAATCCACAAATCATGCAATAAATGATACACAACAATTATTTAGCAAGTTTAATCACTTTCCTCGGGTTCCTAGGGTCTGATCCATCCTCGAGATCGCGTTATGGCCGGAAAAATCTTTTTTCTCTCTCTTTTCTCCTTCTTTCTTCTTCTATCTTTCTTTCTTTCTATTCTCTTTATCTATATGGAGAATAAATTTTCCGTAGTCTTTTTAAGCCTATTCTCCCACGATACACATCTTTAAATGATAATACACACTTTAAATGACTCGGTAACTTTAATTCGAGTCAAACGAGCTTAAATTATTTCGGAACCTAAATAGACCCCAAATACAGTCATTTCGACTTTCTCGACCCTTCCGAACGCAACTACACCTTTAGAATCGCCATTCGAAACACTTTCTAATGTCTTCAAATTTTGACCTCAATTGCCAATACAATTATTCTCCAAATAAAATAATATTTATTTCTCCCAAAATATATAAATCATCGTCTCCAAGACCTTGGGTTGTTACACTAACTTTTGGCAGACTTATGAAGTGTGGGAACCAACATTTGGGAAGCAACTTTTTCAACATCCTCCATCTTCTAGAGAGAGTTTTAGAGAGCTTCAAATTAAAAAAAAAAAGTCCATGTTTTGAGTGTTTTTTTTTCAAGAAAATTCCTTAAACACTGGTGTTACACCCATTTGTTTAGTTTATCCAAGTTCCTTTATATATATTCTTTGCTTAGAGTTTTTGCACCGGTTTTATCTCTACCATTAGAAGAGTGTTTGGGTTTACTTCTAAATCCCTCAAATAAGAAGAAGTTTTTTTTTGCTGCAGTATTCTCACATGGTGAAAGGCACCATGTGTGATTGGCGGTTGTTCCTATAGTCTCATTTGTGTATTCCAAGGTTCCGATGGAGTCTGGGATTTTCAACTAAGCGGATGTCAGTATAAGAAGGAGAATCGGGGCTTGAAGGGAGTCGAGTCGAGTGTTGTAAGTCTTTTCACTTGTACTTGTAAAATATCATACTTAGTGGACTTAAGACTAGGGTCGTCCGAGGTATTTTCCCGTTGTGGGTTTTTCCTCGTACATCGCGGCGTAGTGATTTATTTATTTATTTTATCTTTTTCATAATTCACCTAGAACGCTTGCTTAGGTAAAAAGATAAAACTGGTTTAAATCACTACTTACTGAATTTGGTGTTTAAATTAATTTGGGTAATGTTTAATTAATTTAGTTCAAGTCATTTACTTTAATTTGATCAAATTTGGTTTGGCCTAATTTGCAAAACTGGATTAATGTTGTTGGGCAAATTTCTAGGAGTTGAATTGAATTAATTTAGTTTGAGTGAAATTAATATAAGTGTGTGTTTAATTTAATTTCACTTGGTTTAATTTTAATTTGAGATAAATTAAAATTTGGTGTGTTCTTCTTTAATTGAACCATCTCGCTTCCGCATCTCTTTAAAAGGAAATTGGAAATTACTTTTTGTAGTAAGATTTTAAAAATTGGGGGCCTCGTGTTCCAACAAGTGGTATCAGAACCAAAATGATAAATTACTTCGTTAAGATCCTTTTAAATATATTTGGCCAAAATGGAATTTTTCCCATTTTCAAAATTTCCTATTTTCGATGGTTCTAACTACGTGTATTAGAAAGCGCGAATGAAATCGGCACTAAAATCTATCGATGAGAGAGTTTGGTTATCTGTAGTTAACGGGTGGTCCCCACCTACACATTTAGTTGATAATGAGCGTGTTCCCAAACCCGCTGATAGATGGAGTGAGAGTGAATTTAAACTTGCAAACTTTAATTCCTGAGGTTTAAATGCCTTGTTTAGCACGGTCACACCACGTGAATTCCGTCGCATTATGACGTGTGAAACCTCTAAAGAAGCTTAGGATATTTTACAACTCACTCATGAAGGAACTAGTGTCTTAAAATCTTCTAAACACCAAAACCTCACCACTCAATTTGAAACCATCAAAATGAACGAAAAAGAAACTTTTGATGAATTTTTTGCCAAACTTTCCGATATTGTTAATTCATCTTTTAATTTGGGAAAGAAAATACCCAACAACCGAGTAGTAAAGAAACTTTTAAGGTCACTACCCGAAGATTTATTCCAAAAGTGACCGTGTTAATTTCTTTACCCACTTTAGCCTCTACGACATTAGAAGAGCTCGTATGTGATTTACAAACCTATAAACTAGACATGTTTCCCTCCAAAACCGAAAATAAAATGAGAAGGGCGTTGCTTTGAAAGACAGAAAGGAGGAAAAACAAGTAGTATAGAGTGAAAGTGATAATGACTCCTAAAATATGGCTATGTTTGCTCGAAAGTTTTGAAAATTTCTTAAATTTAACAAACATAAATTTAAAAATGATTTTAAGAAATTTGAAAAATCTAAGCATGACAAACCCGAGAAGATCCCTAAAACTTCTAATGAAAATGTAAATAGGGATGAGTCAGATAAGTGTTTTGGTTGTGAAGGGTATGGCCATAGGGATTTTGAGTGCCCCACTAAACTAAGGAGAGAGGGTATGGTAACTTTACCACGTTCATTGCTAGTTATGTTAGTGATAATGAGGAATCATCCAACGATGACATCTTAACACATAACACTTCCGAGGCCTTTGTTTGTGAAGCTATAAAAGATGATGGTGGTGAAAGTAAAGAAGAAAGAGAGAGTGAAAATAAAGAAGAGGTTAGTGAGTGAACTTCAAAATTCTTTTCAAGAATTATATGAAGAATCTATTAAATTAAAAAGTGCAAATTTGAAGTTAGAAGCGAGTTTAAGAGAACGTGTCAAGATCGTTGATGATAGTGTGTTAGTTGAAGACCTTAGGACACGTGAGATGACTCTTCGAGAGAAGCTTGAATATATATAAGGCGAGAGAGATAGCCTTAGAGGTTTAATGAAATCAATGAAAAAGGATCTTCTCAACTTTGAAGAGAGAAATGTTTTGTTTGAGTCTAGAATTTTATAATTAGAAGAACAATTAAAAGACTCTAGTAAAGTCAAATTTGATTTGGAGTGTAGGTCTGAAAAACTAGATAAAATCTTAAGCACGGTCCAAATAAAAAATGACACTTGTGGTTTAGGCTTCGATACTTGTAATGAATCAACTCATAAATCCAAAACCAATATTTTAGAAGAATCGCCTAGGAAAGACATTAAAGATCACTTCTTAGGTAAGTCTTTTCACCGAGTCTTTAGGTGCTCACATTGTGGTCGAAAAGTTCATCTTAGCAAATTTTGTTTTGATCTTAAGCGAGGTCCTAGAAAAACCCAACGTAAGGCAACCAAGGTAGCCAAGATTCCTACGCCCCGATATCGTCATTCGTCATTAGTTTGGGTTAGGAGATTCGACTTGGTAGCTTTACAAGATAGGGTTTTGATTCTCACTTTCTTTCACATGCTTCCTCCCTTGCAAAATCTGAAGGTTGAATGTGTTACGTTTGTTTGCATACTTTAGCTTATTGTGCTTCATATTATATATCATTTCTAGGTGTATGCATGTTTAATCTTTTTCTAGTCTATGCTCCATGATTAATCACATGCTAGAATTATAATTTTTGTTTATCTTTTGTATTATACTTCTTTCATTTTAGTTTGCATTAAATGAAAAAAACAAAAAGATTTTTGTTTATCACTTATGTTTTATTTTTTTGGTATTTTAATATTAATGAAAAATACAAATGATCTTTGTTTGTCTTTTGAGTAAATATTTTTTATTTTTGGTTTAAAAAGTCAAAAAACTCAAAAAGAATTTTTTTTGTGTGTGTATTTTAGTTTGACACACTTTATGTGTCATATACTTGTGTTTGAATCCCATCTTTTACACTCCCATGTGGCTAGAACTTTTGGTTAAGATTGTTAATCCTTAAAATGTTCTTACCATGCTTATATGGAGTAGTTGGATTTTGTGTTATTTAAATGGATTCTCTTTTTATATGCCTAATTTCACACATGCACGAGCTGTTTTAAAATTTAAGTTAATATGTATATTTGAGCTTTGTGAGGTGTTCTCCTACCAATCTAGTCATCTACATATTTGTGACATAGGAGGACTAGTGCATGTCAAAATCCGTTGCACGTGAGATTTGTGAGATATAAAAATGATATATATAATTGTGCACGAGGAAGGGCTCCGAAAGGAATTATTATCCTTTGCGAATAGCAAGCCACCATTTGGATTAGACCTAAAAGAAATATGTGGTCCAAAGGCCTAAAAAAAATATGCCATTAAAAGAAAAATACTTTGCCA
Source organism: Sambucus nigra (assembly GCA_949130495.1). Classification (NCBI taxonomy): domain Eukaryota; kingdom Viridiplantae; phylum Streptophyta; class Magnoliopsida; order Dipsacales; family Adoxaceae; genus Sambucus; species Sambucus nigra. The sequence continues at coordinate 306,447,608 of OX422223.1, forward strand.
AGGCCTAATTTGTTTAGTTGATTTATTCATTCAGAAATTATATATGCTTATTGAGGGATCTTGGATGATATATCAACGATTTTCATAACGTCTCTTTATCCTAGCTGTACTTTCAATGTCATGACTCTATTGGTTTGTAGAATCACCAAAAGTCTAGGCTTGTATGCATTGTGTATGTTTGTTCATTGAGTTGAATTCATACTGTCACATGAGGATATATTCAAATGTGATGAAGTTTGCGATTAATTGAGAACTCCGTGAACATATTTTAAGTGATTGGGTCTAAATTTAATTGTTTCTAGTTCACACCCCAACACTTCTGTTTCCATATGACACATTTTTGTCATATGAGTGTGAAAAGCTTATTTTATTTTGTTTCATGTGTGGTGTTTATATCTAGTATATGTGCGTGTGCATTAATGATACTTATTATGTACTCATATACGAGGTATTGTATTTTGTCTTTGCCTTGCTTTCAAGTCCATCTATGCTTTTACTTCTTGATTGGTATCTATCTTGTTGCATTTTTTGTTGATATCACATGCCTAATACTTTATGTATCATATTGGTATCATTTTCTTGCATCTTAGTTGGTATCGATTATTATTTTTTGGATTAGTTATGATTGTGTTGCCTATATACTTTCACGCACTTATCACTTTAAGCTACATGTTTAAATTATTTTTATCCTGTGTCTATTCCTGAACAAAAAAGGGGGAGAATGATAGGGGGAGAAATGGTATCTAATCCTATTATAATCGTATCTTAGTTTGGGCGATTTAACTTAGATGGAGTCTCTATCTTCTTAGGTTGATCATAGTTTGATAAAGGGGAGAATTAATTTAGGGGGGGTATTTATCTTAATTGCATTTAATATTCTTGATAAAGGGGAGAATTAATTTAGGGGAAGTATTTATCTTAATTTCATTTAATATTCTTGATATTCCCTATGCGTTTGATAGTTTTCTTAAGTGTGCAGGAATTCTTCTAAGTGGAAACTTTCATCATCGGCAAAGATATTGATCCTTGGGTGGGATATTTTTTTAAATCTAGTAGAGATTGACGGTCCTTTAGGATTTTTGTCTGGTTTTTGTCCCGGAATAGCCAAAGGGGGAGATTTCTAAGGACACAATTCTTCGATTAAGTCTTAATGTAGTTTTGGTTTACTTAAACGTTTGAGTCATAGGATAGAGTTCTTGACCATCCTTCAAGACTATGACGTGTTAGTTGTAGACGTAGCGGTCAAGTTCATAAAGCTTCATCAAATGCCAAGTTTGTTGTGCCTCGTTTCTACGTCAACAACATGGGTTCCATTTCCCCTAAGGTATGAATGCATTTTAAATACATATAGGAGCTTCTAACAATTTCTATTGGGTGTACTTTGATTTTAAACTATTATTTATTTTCAGAAAGTCTCTATAAAACTATAAAACAATGTTTCTGGGGTAAAAATCAAAATTTAAGCTTTATGGTTTTTCGTTCGATATTGTCGTTTGAACGAGAATGTCGTTCGAACGAGTTTGTCGTTCGAACGAGAATGTCGTTCGAATGAGGTTTGCCAACGACTTGCCACTAGAACATCGTTTGATATTGTCGTTGAAACGAGTTGGTTTGTTCAAACGAGAATGTCGTTCGAACGAGTTTGGCAACGAGATTTCCCATCAGGCCAATGGAACAGCATTAGAAGGGTCATTCGAACGAGACTTCGTTCGAACAAAAATCTCGTTCGAACGAGATTTGGCGGGAACAATTTATTTGGCAATTTTAAGCAGTTTTTCCCACTTTTCCCATTTCTTTTCCCCACTAACTTTTCACAGCCTTATGAAGTTCGGGAATCAACATTTTGGAAGCAACTTTTTCACCATTCTCCATCTTCTAGAGAGAGTTTTAGAGAGATTCAAATTAAAAAGAAAAAGTTCATGTTTTAAGTGTTTTGTTTTCAAGAAAAATCCTTAAACACTTGTGTTACCCCCATTTGTTTAGTTTATCTAAGTTCCTTTATATATATACTTTGCTTGGAGTTTTGGCACCGATTTTATCTCTACCATTGGAAGAGTGTTTGGGTTTACTTCTAAATTCCTCAAGGAAGAAAAAGTTTGTTTTGTCTGCGGCATTCTCACAAGGTGAAAGGCACCATGTGTGGTTGACGATTGTTCCTATAGTCTCATTGGTGGATTCCAGGGTTCTAGTTGGGTCCGGGATTGTCAACTAAGCGGAATTCACTACAAGAAGGAGCATCGGTGCTTGAAGGGAGTCGAGTCGAGTGTTGTAAGTTTTTTTTATTATACTTGTAAAATACCATACTTAGTGGACTTAATGTTAAGTCCATCTGAGATTTTTTCCCGTTGTGGGTTTTTCCTCGTACATCGCAGCGTATTGATTTATTTGTTTATTTTGTCTTTTGCATAATTCACCTAGAATGCATGCTTAGGTAAAAAGATAAAATTGGTTTAAATCACTACTTACTGAATTTCGTGCTTAAATTAATTTGGGTAATGTTTAATTAATTTAGTTTAAGTCATTTACTTTAATTTGATAAAATTTGGTTTGGCCTAATTTGCAAAAATGGATTAATGTTGTTAGGAAAATTTCTATGACTTGAATTGAATTAATTTGGTTTGAGTGAAATTAACATAAGTGTGTGTTTAATTTAATTTCACTTGGTTTAATTTTAATTTGAGATAAATTAAAATTTGGTGTGTTCTTCTTTAATTGAACCATCTCGCTTCCGCATCTCTTTAAAAGGAAATTGGAAATTACTTTTTGTAGTAAGATTTTAAAAATTGGAAGCCTCGTGTTCGAACAACATCACTCGCACCATAACATAAATACAAAGTTGTTACGACTTCATAAATAAATATACAAAAAATTTAGTCTCAAATAGTGCACTTTAAAACAGCAACTAAACCAAGTCTAAAACAACAACAAAATCGAGTTTCATACAACAAAAAAATTACTAATGGAGGCAGCACAGTCACAAAACACAAACTTATCTTAACCATTTTTTCAAAATTTTATAATAATCAGATTTAAACCCACGCAAGTCCACCCTCCATTTAACTGTACCAATCAAGAAAAATGATTGAAAAAGAAATTACAAATACAAAAAAGCAAAAGGAATTTTTTGCTACTTCTATTTCATTGGATGGATTGAGAATGTTTTTGTTCCCGAGCTGTACATTTGATGTACCTTCCACCACATGCTCATGCAAAAGATTAACAAGTTGAACCGGTTGTAAGACATGTGCATGCATGAAATGATAGCAATAAGACATTTCCAACACCATCATTTCAGTTTCTTAAAAGAAATTTGGATCTAGTATTTTACTTTTGGTTTCTAGTTCAAGTACTTTATCTTTGAATCTCAAGAACTGATGCACTTGAACCCTAAATGATAAAGGGCTAAGAGAGGACGCGGTTGCTGGAAGCACAGTATACGTAGAAGCAGCAAAGTTGCATCTTTTTCTGAAATTTGGTTTGCCGATTGCTCCCAAATATGCATTTAGAAATGGCAGCCTCATTGCTTTCACTACAATATAACAACATATATATGAGGGGGGTGTGCAAAATAAATAAATAAAGCGAACTATTTAGTTCATGCGAGAAACATCCCTAGATTATCTTTAATGCAATTCTCCTTGATCTATGCCTTTTTTTTTTTTTTGCAAATGCTCCCTTCTGGTGACATTTTTATATTCAAGCAGGGGTCTTTGCACTAAAATGCATGATTTAAGGGATTCTTGTAATAAAATACTAAAAATTTCATGGGTTGCATTTTGCCAATATGTAATGTCGATGCGTCGGCATTTATATATAGAATATCTTCAATGAAGTACTAATATTCCATAAGGAGCTCTTAGTTTCTAATCCTTAGGGGAAAAAATAATTAGAGTTAGATCAAAGATGATTTTGTCTTTAGGATGCTCTCTGGGTTAGACCCAAAGATACCATATGCAATGAGCATTCATAGGAGTGGAAAGAAAAATCAAAATTTCAGCATGAAGAAAACAGAGGAAACATAATGCAGATATCTAAAAATAAATATAAAATAATTTAAATCTAAATGAATTGGTCTGCTACCTTGTTGGAAGCCTCAAGTTCCTTCCTAAGCATTTCTACCTTCTTTCAACTAAAGTTGAATCTCGTGCAAAGATAATTGTACTTTTTCATTTTCTATCATGTTTGCTTCTTCAACGTCAACCTAAAAAGAGATCAAGTGCAATTCATATGCTTTGAATCAACTATATGAATTAAACGAACATGATAGCCAATAAAGGAAGCAAATAAGCATGATTCGGATCCAAAGTAAACCTAAAAAAACATATGAATTGAAGACGAAAAGGTCATTAGAAATCCAAACGGGTAAAAAAGGTTTAAAAAACTCAAAAGTCATTTTATAAAAACACTCACTTATGAATTTTACAGCTCTGCACATATTCGGTTTAACACGATACGGTTGTTGGAACTTAAAGTTTTGATACTTCTTTGTCACCAATTCTTTTCAAAAGATAAAACACGATATATAGATACCAAATATTAACCACCACTGTTTCACTATAATATCTTTTAAAAACACCTAATGTCCTAATGTTACCATTTTGTTAATGAATAGTTGATCCCTACCTTGATCACAGAGAACCTGTGTGGCTTTACTTCAAAATTTGCAATTTTATCAATTGTTGTTTCCAATAAGATCGTCAGCTTGTGATTGTATCCAAGCACAGTCACCTAATAGAACAACATAAATGAAAATATAATAAAGCTCAACAATATAAGAGAAACTTCACATACGTAAATAGTTCATTTAGATTTAGTTAGTAAACGGCAGTCAAGTATTTAAAACATAAAAAGGATTTAGTAAAAACATCAGTCACACTAAACTATCAGAAGACCTCTTAATAATAGTGTTTAAAGTTATATTGCCAAGATGTGGGAATAAACACATGAAAACTTTTATAGAAAATTAATGAATTCGTGAAAGAAAATGAGATGTCCCTAACATCAAAACACAATACCCCAAACCGCCAAACATAATTGAGAGATAGAGAGTGCAAATCATCCCTCCCCTGTTCAGACAACATCATCTAGGTCTTATATTAGGGGTTTTGGTGTCGGGTGGAATAGCTGGAAATGGTAATTTTCTTTTTCTTTCTTGAATTCAGTAATTTTCTCTACATAATCAGAGAAAGCACTAAAAAGATAATGATAATCATACAAATTTAAGCACTAATCATACTCCAAGAAGTATTATGGGCATACGAAGGCAGGCAAAAGTATTCATACCTTTTTCAGTATATTTATATTGTTTACATATATGTGCTTGTTCTACTATCGACTCGAGATCTATGCGAAATGTACCTAAATCAAACTTATGTTTGATTTAGATACTTGTTCTACAACTGACTCTAAGTTCTTGTTCTATTTTACAGTTCTAGATTATTTACAAAGCTCTTATACTTGTTGTATTTTACAAAATAGGGGTTTCAAGATTGTTTGCAAACTCAATACTCTTTTCATTGTTCTACTTATGGAATCTATAGGAAATAATACAATTTTTTGTCCATGATGCAGTGACAAATGTATTAGAGTTTGATTGAAATAACATGAAGGGTAACTCCATTTGGACTCCTTGTAGATAAGTCAGATTCTGGGTCCACCCCCTGGGTTATTTTAAAATGGAAACGATGTTCTGATGTGAAAGATTGTTGTGAAGTTAAAAAAATCGTCTATTTTCCATAAGAGAGAAAAATACAATCTTGTCTCAGTTGAAAAGATGAAAACCAATTGAAATTCCCTAATATGATGGAATAACCACAGTGAGCCAAGATAAGACTTTTCAAACAAAAGAAAGATGGTAAATATTGATGTCCGAAACATAGATAATTGGTTTTTCCATTTTGAATTTTAGGTTTCTAATGAATTACTATATGTTTTTTTTGTAAACAAAGCTCAGATGCTGTCAGCCGGAAGATGAGCTAAATGATTAAAATGGAACAATAAAGTTACATACCGCTTCATTTTGGTTCTAAAAGGAACTTCCCGGCCTTCATTATATCCCAAGCACTGCAGAAGGGGAAAACAAGGTATGCTTCAATCCTATGAAACACCAAGAAGCACACGTACCTTCTTGTCATAATACCCAAGTTTTAAACTCGAACATTTGGTATGCTACTCCGTAGTGACAACATTCAAAGCATTCAAAAAATATTCAGTAATAAAATAATTAGCTTCTTTCATGCTATAACAATCTATTCAATAATAAAATAATAAAAAAAGAATATACACTATTTTAAAGTTATTAAAAACATGGTAACTCAATATAAGATTTAAATTAGACACAGGACCCTAATATCATTTTCAAGATATATAAGGCATATATATTTCTTTAAAGACACTAACTCAGTAGTTGTATGATACCTTCTACTGTCCTGATGTGCTTCACCTTCACATATATAGATATATGCCTATTGTCTTTGGTGTTTATTTTTCTCTTACAGGTCTGTCCCCACAATTCGAGCCGGCCTTCCTCAACACGAAGAAAGAGCTCAGCGGGAATCAGGCATCTTCATGTCACCCCATGGATATTTTCATGGACCCAAACCCGATTCATTCTCCCCACTTGGCTTGGAGTTGGCTAGTGAGTTAATAAAAGATTGGGATTTTGCAATACTTCTTTGAACATACCAGAACTTACCAATATCCCTGCACAAACACAACACACTAAACATCAAACACTTGCATATATAAGATCAATAACTTATAACAAATGATATTGAGAATAATTGTTTATGCAAACATGGCACTATTTATGCAAATATAAAATCTCAAATGACGAACTTTCACATGACAGATTCATCAATGACATAATATAAAAGTGAAAAATGAGCCTTGGGTACTATCATAAAAAATAAGTTAGCATTCATACTTTAGAAAGTTCAAAAATGAAATTTCAGAAGAAGTGGAAAATTAAAGATAATATAAATACATAATATAGTGTAAGTGTGGTTGTAATAGAGAATAGAGGGTTTGAGTGTACTAAGAACAAACATCAAAATGAAATTATGCGAAGTAAGCTTAATATGGTTACACTTTCCTTTTTATACATCAAAATTATATATTTCCCAATTTAGTATCATGCTATTTGGTTAATCTTTTCATAAATTACCATGCTTGCATTTTCTCGTAGTTACATGCCTCGACAAAAGAAATACTTATTTTCAAATGAAACCTAATAAGCTAGAGGTAAGATCTAATTAGTTGTAGGTAAAACAAGCTATAGGTTTGATACCAATTGCCCCACATTGATAAAATACTGGATGAGTCCGAGATATTGTGCCAATTCAAAGTTAGAAGATGTACGTAAAATAAGCTAACGGGTCTATAAAATAAGCTACCAGATCTGTCAATCTATTTTTCTTGTTTGATTAGCTCTGCAATTTTGTCATCTCTCCTTTTTTTCGTAACGTCTTGTTTGACTGAAATTTTTAAAAAGTAAAAATTGAACCGATCACATAAATTTGTATGGGGATAAAAACCAGTTAACCATAAAAATGCATAATATAGTTTAAATCTTTAAAAATATTTTTAAGAAAAAAACTCATTACGAATGAATAAACAAAAAACAAATGAACTGAATAAAACATGTTAAACTAACAATATCTATCTAATCAGCTTGCCAAATTATTTGGTTCTTATTAACATCTTACATTAGAAGAGTAGACCTCCATGGAAATGTGAAGAAGACTATTCCAAAATTATAGTAAAGAATAAACAAAAGACAAATTAATATCCCCTGCAATAACAACTACACCAAAAAAAAAATTAAAGAAGCCAATATTATAGTGATTAATAACTACTACACTAAAAATACATCACAAATCCTATCGATAAACCATTGTAATTCAAAGTCTTGTAAAATAGCCCCTGTTAGACCAATTGGAAAAATGAGCCATGTTTTCAATAATAGCCCTTGTTAGGCTACACAATGAAACTGAAATCAAAATAATCAAAAACACTAAATCCAGATCTATAAAATACCCAGACCTATAAAAAAATATAACAAAAAAACTCGGATCTTTTATTGTTGACAAAAAATAGGGATAAAACCCCGAATCTATAAAATACCAATGGGTCTAGTAGCGCCCGAATCTTTAATTATAAAATACGAAAGAGAGGTATATAGTACATAGATCCATACCTTCAAAAGTGATGGATGTGAAAACAAATAATAGGAACCAAGAATCTGATATTATAACCAACAAACATATACACCGATTTAGATTGAACACTACAAGTAAGAAAAAACAAATAGTTAGAGGGAAAGGGTGTTGTACCGTCGGTGATGACAAATGAGAAGTGGTGGGCCGATGTTTATGCAAATGAAGTATAGCGGAGGCCCGATGCTTATACTGGTGAAGAACGGCGTTGGGCTGGTGCATATGACAGCTTCTTGGCCGAGAGAGAGAGAAAGATAAAGAGAGAGAGGATTTAGGGTTGTCCCCGTCCCCCCAAATAGAGAGTGTGTTTGGTCTTTTGGGGTGTAAAAAGAGAGTTACAATGTTACACCTTTTTTGAATTAAAGTGGATCTGGAAAATGAACAACTGTGAGATAAAAGAGGGGGAACCAAATAATAATGGGGTTAAAAGAGTAAAATAGATCTCATCTCATCAAAACCGTTGGATTCTTGCATTGTTGGTTTAATCCTAGACCCTAATTAGCTTATGAACTTAAGGAATAGTAACCAAACTTATACTCCTTATATATATATATATATATATATATATATATATATATATATATATATATAGATATATATATATCTATATATATATATATATATAGAGAGAGAGAGAGAGAGAGAGAGAGAGAAAAGGAGAGTAGAATAGCAAGAAACGGGTCAGAGCCCGAGTTGTAAAAATATTTGTTTTAGCAAGTACTTAAAACTGCAATAAAGCAAGTATCATGCGCATGTTAGTTTCGAACTCTCACATGAATTCTCACCTCTCCACTATTGTGCATGCCTAACGTACATCCATCCCAACCTAGTTATCTATAACACTCCCAACTAGGCCATAGACTGACACTTCTAATTATATCTCAAAGGAGTATCCCGTATCGCCCATACAATACGTTATTAAAATAGTTTATCCCACATAACTAAAGTTCATTATATTCCACGTTCCAATGGTTAAACTTTTAAACACTGAGATTATTCTATTTCTCATTATTACTATATCTACAAATTTGACACAGTAGAATTTTCCCCAAATATATTCATATAACCAAGGGGTACTAGATTGGTATATATATATATTAATCATGCACCCTTAGGTTAAACCTCTTGGTGCAAATGCATACTCTGCTATCATGTCTCGGTGCATCACTCACTGCAATGATGGACTACTGGTTCAGTCTCTCACGAACCACAAATTCAAATCACAAATATTGGAGGCGGGTATATTCCCCAGCCAAATGGGTCATGCACATACCTACGCTCCCATTAAGCTGTCGAAACTATCCTACATCTCAAATAGCACGTAACCAAGTTAATATACTCTAGGTACAAGTTAAATATCCCCCCATTGGGTCACCCAGGATAAGACTGTCCACCGCGCGAAACCTCCTCCCGATAGCAAGCTGCATAGGTATGCTATACACATAATGCTAAGCATAAAATAGGCATACACACATCCTATTAGGATCAAGGTATTCACCCAACCCGAACATATATTTTCCATACATAGTATTCTCTCATTACTACCTATAATATAATTATTTCGATTAATTCCTCTATCAAAATTTCTAAGGTGATCTCACTGTTCCAAATATTTAAAGTAACATTATACAAATACCTCCCAATAATTCTTCTCCATACTCAATTTATCAACATACAGTTTTCCTCACTCAAAATAATCGAATAACTCAATTTAGATTGAACTGGAAATTTTGTAGTTTTGGAACTGTCGTTCGAACCATACTAGATGTCGTTTGAACGAAATCGCACCTCGTTCGAACCAGACTCAATCTCGTTCGAACGAGATTGAGCGTATCTCTAGTTTGGCCAGACGTGCTACATTTTCTTGTTACTTCTTTGTCTTCCTCCGAATTTCAGTCCTAAAACCTCTAAATTTTTCAACCCAAACACCAAATCAGCAATCCTAACTAATAATCTAGCATGTATAAATGATTTCCCTTAACTTAGAATCATTAAATCATTATAATTTCCTCTATGAAATCCAAAATCCCCAATTTAACAAATGAAACCCTAGTTCATTAATCTCCAACCCAAGAACATGTAATTTACATATTAGTTCATCAATTAGACCTAAAACATCATGGTTTTTCCTCTACATAAATGGATAAATCAATGTATTCTCACTTTCTTATCAGATTTAGGATTTATCTTTCCTAATTTCCTCAAAATTATGTATAAACAGGTTTTCTACCATCCTACACTAACATGAACATAAATGGTGCTAAAAGAAAGTAAGTAATAAACACTTGCCTCGATTATGATGGTCTGATCCGCTGATGAAACTGGTATAAACTTGTTCCTCATCTTCCGATCTACGTAAAGGTGGCCATGGTGGTGGAAGACGATGAGTTTTTGGCCTTAATCTCTTGGGGCTTGTTCTCTCTCACCCTCTGTGGCTCTCCCTTGAAGTTTGTGCATAATACCCTAACTTTTCCTTTACGTAACTGATATTAACCATCTCTAATTTTTGTCATTAATTAAACCCTAAAAATGCAGTTTACCAAAACTCCCTCCCGGGACGCCGATTAAGCCTAAAATTGCCCCGGGACCCAAACTGAATCCCCGAGTACACTATTCTAACTATCTCGACCCTTTCGGACTGAATAGAGAACTCGAAAAGATCATATGAGTTACTTAAAAAATAATTTACTTCGTTAATCCATTAAGTTAGTCCTGACACGACTCACACGCGCGTCCTGACGTAATATACCAAACTGTCATGTTTCACACTCTCGATAATTTATAAAATTCATAATTCCATATTACATATTCACACAGTAATATTCAATCATTTTCATCAATAAGTATTAAACCTTGGCACGCTAGATAATAACTATTTTAATTCGGATTAATTAATTAGCAAATTAATTTCTCACCTTTTAATTTAATTAATCCAACAATAATAATTAATCTCATACTTATTTAATATCATAAAAATACGGGGTGTTACATACTTCTCCCCTTACAATGGAATTTCATCCCGAAATTCGGAAAAAGTATACCAGGTAGAAACAATGATGTATATATCTTGCGCATCGCATCATTGCGCTCCCAAGTAAACTACTCTGTACCACCCATATATTACGCTATTGAATACCCTTAGTATTGAACACCCCTCATATTTTTGTCTTAAACTCCAGGTTACCCTGTCATGTAGGTTCTTGCCCAAGCCGTATCGTTTAAGTTGCACTACTTAAACTTAATTTTAGATATTCACTATCTAGCCTTCTACTATTTTCACCTTAGTATATTAATCATTCTTGAGATACATTTGATCTCGTCTAGCAACGATCACACGAAAGTAGGTTATTTGCACAGTATATATTTGTCACACATTATATACAGTAAGTATTTACTCATCTCCCATCTTCGTAATAGTACCTAGTCCCCCCACCTTTAACTAACAAGCAAGAGGACAACAAGGCTTGTCATGCCATACCATAACTGGACCCATGCCCACAAGTGAACTTATATGAGTTGATGTACAAACTCCACTAGTGGAGGGGACTGCTCTCGTCCTCCCCTAAGATTCAAGGGTACACGTATAATTTATCCAACATTTGACTAGTCCACTTATTCTGCCCATTCGTCTACGGATGATAGGTCGTACTTAATCAAAACTCGGTACCCAAAGCCTCGTGAACACTCTTCCAAAATTAAAAGACAAAGAACTTTTCCCAATCAGACACGATATCAAGCGGTACCCTATATAACCTCACTAACTCGGTTATAAATACTTTCGCATACCATCCCGTAGTATGACTAGTCTTAACTAGCATAACGTGAGCTACTTCGGTCAACCGATTCATTACCACCCATATAGGATCATAACCCCCTTAGCGATAAAATCCTTGGGAATACACTCCCATTACCACTTAGGAATCCCTAACGGTTGAAGAAACCCCTACTTGTTTTAGATGTTCCACCTTTTTTCCCGACAGACAGGTGACCCATTGCAAAACGAATTCAGCAATATTTCTCTGTATTAAATCCCATCACCACTATCATTTATAACATGATACATCTCATATTCTCTCAAATGTACCTCTAATCGTGGTCCATGTTACTTTCCCTCACCGCGTGTCACAGGTCCTTCCACCACTCTAATAATTAGTTTCTCATGAAACGTAAGCCTCTAACAAATCTTACGGAATAAACTTCAACTCTCCGGGATAAATGTTGTCGAATTCACATGACAATCACAATCTACTTCCTAATACAATATCATTCTCTTGAGCGTACGATTAAGTCCTGATATTTCCACTTCTATCTTCATTTACCTTATCCAATATACTCTGAACGGAAGCAAAATCAAGATTCAATTACCTAGGGTGCCCATACACCTTATGCCTTGCGAATTTTGGTATTAATGAAATATATTCTCACATCATAGTGGCATTATCCACTCTCCATTATACTCTCAAAAATGTACAATTACTAAGGTACGAATCCCATGCACTATCATCAAAATTTCTCTCCAACTCCCGACGTTCATTAGTTTCATGCGTGGGATGTCTCGCAAAGCGAAATCCAAACAAGCAACCCCCCGATACACTACTACCTAACATTATCGGTCGTCGAGATCCGTAAGGCCCCTAGTCCATAACATGTACCTTCCCACAATCTTTGTATGTTGACATAAAAGTCTACTTATGTTCGGTAAAAAAATATCATGAAATATGGCACTATCACTACCCTGAGTTTCGGTACTATATATAACAAGCTGTATTTCACTGCTTAATAAAGGACAAAATGCATCCTCAGTCACATCAGTAGATAAATATCTATGCACCGGGATCACATCTAATGAGACAACATACTCACGAAAGTCTACGATATCAAGAAATTTTCATATATATACATACATATATACAGGCTCAACCCTATTTCGGGTGATGCCTTACCAAATTAATATTACTACCCCGGAGTACCTAGCGTGATAGTCTATCACTCAATCTACTATTGTTCAACCATTCGATAATTATCACTACACTTTATCGTAATAAGCTCTACTTTACTACCTCAATGAAATAGTAAGATTATGACAATAAAATATGCCTTTAGTGCCCACCCGGCTTACTCACGGGTGACATCCAAAAATTCATGTTACTCATGATCAATACGTTTATAACAAGATTGTCCAAAACTAATGTACCCGCTAAACTCGACTCGCATGCGAAATTTTAGTGTTAATCGTTCATATATAAGTTGTGACACACTCTTGTCACTAAATTAAATCCTTTACTCACAAGGATGAAACAAAACTTCATCAATCTCTCCTAATCGTATGGTTCTTACATGCATTTCTCGTGGCCAAGACAACCCATAATCACTTGCACTTGTTATAGATTTAGGATTTCATCCAATAGTTGCCCCCTCCTCGTTATGGGAAAATTATTATGTTCTGCAACTTACACACCCGTCACTAAAACGTTAGCCTAACATCTCTAGGCCTCACTTATGGCTTTACTAGACACCCTATTTCTTCCTGGGCCCCAATGACCATAACGATTAACATATTATTATTACCGAGGACTCCACTGAACCTGCCAAAACCTACCACTCTCGGGTTGTAACTTTTTAGGCTTAATTCTCTTTACCCAAATCCTTCTCGGAAAATCTCACGCCTCCTCAAATCTTATCGGTTGCACTTGTCAAGACCCCATCGCAAAATAGTAGTGGGGAATGAGCATTTTGACATGCCACCAAGGCAACAAATATTTTGACTTAAAGTGTTTCCTTAATTAAATGCAACGAAAATACATTCACATGGTCATGAATCGTAAACTATTGAAAAAATGGAATTACATCATCAGAGCTTTCTAAAAGGAAACTTCATATATATTAAAAGTATGAACGAATTACATCTTATGCCAAAATTAAAAATCTATTACTGAAGAGCCAAACATGCTTTATCTCATAAAAAATGTTATATTTAAAAGTATGATAAAAGAGCTGATTAAGATAAAAATTCAACATAGTCCTTCTACACTCCATCCTCCAATCTAATTATTTCTTGAAAAATCGTTATTTATACAACGTCAGCTAAAAGTTGAATAAGATTTAATCTCCCGACATTTCAAGGTTTTCAGAAAATAGATACCTATTCAAGTCAAATGAGAAGGCATATACATATATGGAAAGGAACTTGCAGTAAGTAGATATATATTTTGAAATGATAGTATATATATCACAATTGGATAACTTAGAATAAGAAGAATGCAATAAATTAAATGTGATATCTTTTTCTTTCAATCATATCATTTTAATGGCCAAGTACACTCTAATACCGTGTTCTTCTGCTGTATTATACCCGGTAGTTGAGGGTCAATCGAACTAGTTCGTCACAATGCCTTATTTAGGGCACACCAGCGATAACCCAGCTGAAAAAGTCAGTTAGTAAAGGGGTCCCTTAGACCGAATCTTATTTCCAATATTCAATATCATTTTCAATACTCCTTTTAATCGGTATGTCTATATGGACAAATATAAACATATCACAATCAATTAATCATCGGTGTCAGATGCATTTTGAGAATAAAATCAGTTCACAAAATACATAGTTCGCATAATATCACATAATTTAAATGTGAAAGAAATGACATAGAGTACTCACCAGAAATAGAGGCTCGAAAATACAAATATTGAGTCTTGGATCACACATTTGTCTAAAAAATACAATAAAAGTTTAATAATGTATTATAAATAAATCCCAATTCTAAATATTGTGTTTTAATCCTAAAATAACTTGCTGTAAAAGGTTACTAAAACCATTTTCTCAATTTTTAATATTCGTTCATCATATTTAAAGAATTCAATTCATAGTTCTTCCTAATCACTCGGTTCCCAGTAGAGATGCAGGGTCACAGGGGCACCACTTAAATACCATCTCATCTACACAAAACATTTCCAAATTTATTCCCAGTAGAGATGGAGGGTCACAGGGGAACAACTGAATTACCATATCAACTAGACAAAATTTCACCGGGACTAACTTTGGAATTACTTAAATGAGATTCCATAAAAACGAGCAATTACTTACAATAAGTGTATATATATTTTCAAACAAGTTTACATATTTTGAAAATAAAATCCATTTAGATTGTTTCCAAATTTTAAGTTTTCATTAGTGGAGCCTTTAGTGTATATTACCAGCATAACTACTAAGTAAAGCTATAAAACACGAAATTAAAACTATAAAAATGCATTAGAACATTTAAATAAAATCATACCTACGAAATGAATTCTTTCTTCAAAATTATAGAACTCCTTCTTAAGATATTTCCAGCTTTCTATGACTCTTTCTTCTATAATTCTCAAGAAATTTGTGTGAGTTATAAATAATCCCAAAGGCCCTATTTATAGGTTTCCAAAAGTATTACGGTGTTGACATGTGTCTAGGTGATCAAGCATTTACGGTGGCAAGGCATCGTTTGGGTGTCGCGTTCCGAGGTGGTCTTGCAGTCTTAACATCACCAAATGATGACAAGTGTTTTATCTTTCTC
The DNA here is from genome assembly GCA_949130495.1 of Sambucus nigra. Lineage (NCBI taxonomy): Eukaryota > Viridiplantae > Streptophyta > Magnoliopsida > Dipsacales > Adoxaceae > Sambucus > Sambucus nigra. The sequence continues at coordinate 306,463,368 of OX422223.1, forward strand.
TCTAACGACGACATGTGTAAGGGGGAGGTGACCAGTATGTGGTGGAAAGGTGATAAGGGTATAAGGGTCATTTTACACATGGAGGATATTTTGGTAATTTCACATTATATATTTTCAATGTTTCTTAGAGGTCTTTGAAAATATTTTATTTATAAAATGGCCCTTTTTATATTTTCATTTTGTCCCTAAAGTTTCATAAAATTATATTTTCTACCCCAAAACTTATTATTTACCTTAAGATATGTCATAAGACTTCGATTTGATCCAATTTACAGTTGATTTTTCACATTTAAAAAATGGGGTTTGTTATATTGATAGCCAATAATACCACATATCCAATAATACAACATTTATAAGATAGTAAGTAACACATGAGTGTAAAAACAAACTATATACATATGAGCATATAAAAGTGGGGTCATTATAACACTCCTCAACATGGATAGATTCAACACTATTAGTCCCACTCTCTACACATAGGGGAACTTCCAGAGTCATTTCCCGTCACTGGTCCCACTGACCATTTTGGAATGTCCTTCCCTCGGACTCGCAGTCTTAGCTCTTAATTATTCTCCCGTTGTCCTTTTGGCTATGCGAGCCTTTCAAAACTATTGTTGGCTTCTACAGCCTTGATTGACTTCGCCGTCACTTTGTATGAAGTTAATCGATCAAAATTATCTAAATTAGTTCCTTATTGGTAATACTCTCATGTGGTATTTTACTAACACCGTTAAGTTCAATTTTACTTTTCGGTCACACTCTCTAACCCTCCTGGCTCACTTCTTCTAGAAGTGCTGAAATAACTTGCAAACGTATATAACAATGACGACATCAACATTAGTTATCCTAGTTGGATTTCTCATCCATCCTCGCATTCTATACACCATCCTTTATCAACTATAAACCTTTTCATATTCCATGCCCCTTTTCCAGGTACGAAGTTCATTATGCAATTCAACCTTTTTCTCACCATCGGTCTCTAGCTTACCGACTGTGCTAAGTTTCAAAATTTCACTTGCATATCTATTATAACATCGAAAGGAAGACCTCATGGTCAAATCATAACAAAATATCTCTTTATATCTCAAACACACTCCTTTATATGTGGTGATTGACTCTAATAACTTTATGTCGCTCTTAAGAGCTACAAATTTAACTTCAATTTTAATTTTTTTGAGTCTCGCTGCACTCCACTCTTCTCAATTGCCTTCAGAATTTCTACTTCCACTGGCCTGTTACACTTTCTCTCTTTCTTCTCTTCATCTTCACCGATGACTTTTCAAAAGGTTTCCTCTGATTTCCCCTCGTCGACTACGCTAGGTGATCCTAAAATTGCTCCACCATTACCTACGACTGTGCCTAGGGAACCCGCTATTCCCAAGTGATAATTATATTATCACTTACTTAAATATCACTCATGGTGACTTTTGTCACGATCACCATTCCCATATTTTTCTACGTCTTCTGTCGGGCTTCTTCTTCTGCAGTCCTTCTTATGGACTGCATCGGTCGTCCTATAATGTTAAGTGCTCTAAGCACACATGATTTCGTATAATGAGTCACATTCATTATAATTCATAATTTTTTTTAATATTTATAGATGACTCTCCCAAAGAGTCCCTCCATTTTCCCCCTACCTCTTAACAACAACACTGGGTGAGTTTAAAATTTGCACCAACATTATCTACTAAGGTGCTTGGGAAAACTTCTGCTCCCGAGTGATTTTCCTATTGTCACCATCTTGAAAAATAATCATGGTGACTTCTATCGCAATCACAATTCCCAGAACACTATAGGTCATCTGCTGAGCCTCTCTTCCTGCAGTCCTTGTAATGGCCCTCACTGGTTGTCCTATAATGTTTGGTGTCTGAAGACCAACCGAACTTGTATAGGAATCACATAAACTATACATAATGGTAGGAGAACGTAAGTCACATACGTCGAGGAATACAATAATCTTATTAGAGGGCTTTATGTCAAAGAACGCTACGCTGAAACGTGAAAAGCAGCAAAGATCCTGAAGACACTAGAACCTGATGCTCTGATACCATCTGTGACACCCTGCCTAACTAAATATCGTGTGATCAGTCCTATATCCAATTAAAACATGTTTCTCATCTGGTTCATTCTTAGCATCACTCTCGAAAACTTTTTAATACATTACTAACCACCTAGTATTCAAAAATCCCATGTCAAAATTTTAATCTTTTTATTTAACAATCAACAACAACAGAACATTATTACATAAATACATCCCATGCAATAGTAATATAAATCCATCCACTATATAGAAGACTAAAATGAAGTAATACTGAATAAACCATCGGTTACAAAATCCAATATAATGTCCAACCTGAATAAAAGTCTGATTACAAGTTCTGACTATCCTAAATGAAATAAATGTGGGAAACAAGCCCGAATAAAATATTGCCCTGCACCCTACACTAGGAGTGAAGTAACTGAATTGTCTAAGTCCAAGTCCTGCAAGCATCTATAAGTGATGCATCTACGCATCCTTAGAATAGATCATCATGCTTGGCGTCCCTATGGATGGACACCTAAAAGATTTTGGAAAAAGGTTTTGCAAGTATGGGTCAGAGCCCAAGTAAAAATCATTTAAAAACATTTAGCAAGTACTTAAATAAAAGTTTAAATGAATAGTTATTCGATACACATGTTAGGTTGCGAACACTCCCTTGAGTTCCTCATCTCTCATCTATAATGTGCACCTAATGTTTTCAACTCAACCCCACCTAGTCAATTCTAGCCAATCTAACTAGGCATCCAGTATCTAATAAACCCAAATCAATTTAGCTCCTCCGTACTAACCATACAATACGCTATCGAATATCCTAAATAATTAACAACTCTCTTATGTTATTTTTAAACCCCAATTACCCTTTCCACGTAGGTTATTGTTTAAGCTTTACCGTTTAATTTTCTCTACTTAAAAGTTATTTTAAATATTTACTAACTATCTTCTTACTATTCACACATTAGTAGCTTCGTCATTATATAGATATACACTATCTAATCTCCCTACTAATTACTCTTTAGTATACTAATCGTTCTTTAGATACATATTATCTCGTCTCTCTAATAGCACACATAAGTAGATTATTCGTGCTGTATATATTTTACACCATATATACTATAAGTACACACTCTGCTATTATATCTCTGTATCACACATTAAGGGCTATTGGTTTGTAATGTTACCCCAACCCCAATAGTTATTCCATATACATTGGTTTAGAATGTTACCTTTACCCCAATATTCAGATTAATTTTAGTTTAGAGGCGCACAATTAACTAGTTTGAAATCATTAGTCTACTACCCATAACTCATAGTGTCCACCCGTATTTGACGCAATACATTTATTAAATATATATCCATTTCTCTTTAAGATGGTCATGGCTTTTTAAATTTTAGGATTAAGTGTTTACATACTTAAGTCAAATCAGATTTCACTACATCTCTCATCTACTAATTTCACACAGTAGATAATATCACAAGTATATATATATATAACACGGAACCTCCCAGACTCAACTGCGGTGCATACTGTAAACATATCAAAGGTATATATATTTATCATCCATTATATTTATACTAGTACGACACTCCTAGGCATAGCTGCGGTGCATGCATACTCTGCTATCACGCCCGGGTACATCTCTCGCTATACAAGGGACTATTGGTTCGACTTATCTCACGAACCATATATATCAAATCACACATATTGTAGGCGAACATAGTTCCAAGTCAATGGGCTACGCACATACCTACGCGCCCATATGACCGTTAAGACTATCGTTCTCACTGATAGCCCATACCTAAGTTCTATGTTCTAGTGGTGCAAATCAAAATCCCCCCCGAAGGCTCCTCAAGATATGATCGTCCATAATATGCAACGTCCATTTGATAGAAAATAGCGTAGGTATGTCATACACACAATAAGTCAAATTATAGATATTTTCTCCACGTATATATCCATAATATCAATAGGGCATGCGCACATCACATATCACAAGTCTCATACGTAGTATTTTATATCCTGAATATCCCATGTATTAATGTATTATTACTTTAATCATATTATAGGTATTCACTCCACTTATATATATATATATATATATATATATATATATATATATATATATATATATATAACAACAATAGGGCATACACACATCCCATATCACAAGCCTCATACGTAGTATATTTATATCCCGAATATTCTACGTATTCCATAATTTATAACTTCGTTTATCACCGTACGTTCTCTAATATTTATCACCAATCGAAGGGTATCCTTTATTCCACATATAATATCATAAGGTAAACTCTCTACCCCCTACTGGTCTAAGTCCTTGTTCCTCTCAAATTCTCTTAACTCGGATTATCCTTCAATTTAGATTTTTCCTCTCTATTAATCCAAATTAATTTAGCCCTTAAACTTCCTTCGTAGGCCACGCCTAAAACCCAAACTAGGCCTACTGGTGTTGAAATATAATTCCCTTATATTATAAATTAAATCCCACAAATGAATTCCGAACGATTTCCAAAGGTCCTAAACAAAAAGGAAATTATTGGCCAAAACTCGGCAACCGAATCGATTAGAAAATTTTCTAGCAGACTAAACACCCTCTAGTAAAATATCGATTACTCCCTTTACAGAACTCCGATTGACCTGATTCAAAGTTCATTTGAAAGCTAAGACATAGGGATTTCCAGTAATGTACGTATATCACTCTAATTCTAAGTGCAATTGCAATGGCACACGTTTAAAGTTACGTCAAAAATTCTGGCAGATTACTATGCTGGCATATCAAACACCCTATAGTAAAACATCGATTACTCCCTCTACAAAAATCTGATTGACATGATTCAAACCTCATTTGAAATATAAGACATAGAAATTTCCATGAATGTATGGTCCTCACTCTAATTCTAAGTACAATGAAAATGTCATACGTTTAAAGTTACGTTAAGAATTCTGGTAGATTGACTTCTTGTGTTCATCAATTAAACCCTAAGTCATTCAAGATTTATGTTCTTCAATCAAGAACTAATCAAGATTCAATCTTAATAATCAAATATATTATAATATCATTCTATCTTCACATAGAGATAAATTTCCAATAAAAAGTTTACACAAAACATCAAAGATTCAACCCAAGAATCAAATTCTACTTTAATTAACATAAAACCCTAATTTTCTCATGTTCATCAACTTTATTAATCAAGAACTCATATCTATCTCTTATTAATCAACCCAAACCCTGTAATTTCATATTATCGTCATTAAAGAACATCCTCACATGCATTGCTACTTTAGTTTATGAATTAAACCCTCCCAAATTCATATAAAACTTCCAAAAGCATGAAATCAAACCCTATCCCACATGGGTATTATAACATGATTGATATAAATTTCCATTTAAATACTTGCCTCTCAATAGCAGGTATAAAATTTGTTGATAATATGGTGTGGTGGTTCTCCCCTCGCACCATTATTGATTCCGTTGTGTGTGGGGCAAAAAAATGTGTAAGAAACTTGGTTTTACCCTCCTCCTCCTCTCCTATGGCTTCTATCCCTTTTGATTTGTGTTAACCCTAGCCCCTCTCTCTAATGGGAAGATATACAATTACAATTTTTAGAGTTTTCTAAATCCCAAATGCTCGAATGATCGAAATGCCCTTAAACGGTGTCGAGATGGTCTAAAATCATCTCAGGACCCAAACTATACACCCGAGTAAACTTTTTTGACTATTTCGACCCTTTTGGAACCAACCGTGACCTCAAAATCACCATCTGAGTCACTTTATAAAATCCTCTTATTTTACGTCCAAATAAGCCACATGTCAAATTAAGCTTAGAATGGATTAATTAAATCTGAATCATCGAATTAAATAATTTCTCTCAATTAAATAAATTCTTATGTCATCAATTTAATTAATTTCCATTTTCTCCAAAAAAAAAAGGGTGTTACACTACAACGTACTAAAAAAATTTGTCCTATCAAGTTAACTAATGTATATCTTTAGCATTATAAAATAAAAATAAGAAAAGAAAAATTGTTTGGTAACCTACAAAATAAAATTTCCTAAATACCCAATTTTAAACCTCTATTTAGTTCGAAATCTCCTAGTTTGGAAGAAACCAAATACACATACAAATATCTAGTTTGAAAGAAAACAAATCAAATACACACACATATACCCAAAATAAAATTTGCTAAATACCCAATATCATATATCTAGGTTAAAACAGGTAAAAAAACACACACATAAATACATTCGTACCCAAATACACACACATACACACGGTACACACATAATACACATACAATACACGCGCAAGACACACATCCTCAAATAAATACACACAATATACACACACATATATACACATACAAATAGAAATACACAAATACACACATATATGCAAACGAACAAATAACCAAATACAAAATATTATGGTTTAAGTGTTATCTTTACGATTGAGATTTAAAAACTTGATATTGAGAATGAAAGGGGTTGGAAATCATCGAAAGTTTCGGAGAGAGGGAGATGTTTCAGGGTCTGAAAACTTTCGAGTGAAAAATGAAAATTGGTTCGGGCTTTTAGTATAAAGACACTGGTCATGACTCTCGGCCGTGAAAAATCTGCGTTGAAAAAAGCTAGGTTTACAATATTAATAACAAAAAGTTATAAGTTGAGTAAACTCCGAAATAAACTCGTTGAACGAAACTCTTTTCAAAATGAACACTAGATGTGTTAAAACAAATTTTCTGAATATGATCTCTAGATTCGTTAGTTTTATTACCTTAAGCTTTTAAAACTAAATTCTTCAACTTAAGTCTCGAGCATGATATTGTTCACCAAAGTAATTAAGAAGATTCAAGCAAATTAACACGTAATTTTTAATGTGGTAAGACCCTAAAATAAGGGAAACATCCACGACCCCCTCTACGGAGCAAAACAAAAAGTCCACTAGAATCACAACCAAGTTAAAACACTAAAGCATTCAACTAAGAACTAAAATACAAGATCAAAAAAAGTACCTACCCGAGTTACTCCACTCTTAAAGGCATTCTATCTTGATTTGTTCTTCTCCACGCAGCTTCTGTTTTATCCTTAAATCCCGGATTCCAGCAGCCCCACAAACAAAATATCTCACCAAGAACCACAACTCCTAAGTGTTCGTGTGAGAGTGATAGTGTTTGTGAATAAAACTAAATGCAATAATGCTTCTCACGCCTATCAATAAAATGCAAGAAATATCCTATTAATTACAAGAAACTTCTATATGCAATGCAATTAATCTCAAATATACTTTGAATTCAAGACTTCAAAAAATTTTAGATTCGGAATAAAAAAAATTCAAATCAAGTTTTGTTTCAAAATTATTTATCTCCAAAATATATTTCACCAATTTGTGAAATTAATTTTTGAAACAAAAAAATTATTTCTCAAATCTGAATATAAGCCACAAGAATAAGTCTTGTGTTTCAAATTTATTTGAAAATATATTCTTGGATTTAACAACAACAAATTTAATAAAGATACAAGAAAACAAATAAAGAACCCTAAAAATATTAGTGTGAACTAAATGGTTCTTAGAAAATTATATTATTTGAAGAGGTCTTCAAGTATCCAACCAATCAACAACAACCCAACAACATACCCAACTCAAAAAAATCCCAACAAGTTATCTTATAAGCCTCTCGAATTTTTTCAGATTAAATCAAACAACAAAGTGGGTATGGGGTTTTGAGAATAAATTATGGAAATATAAATCTGACTTGGTCAAAAACTTACGGCAAGTTTTCTATTTCTCCGGCGTCGAAATCTGACCGAAAGAGGCAGTCTCTCTCTCTCTCTCTCTCTCTCTCTCTCTCTCTCTCTCTCTCTCTCGTTCTCGGATTTGAAAAGATCTGGCGGTCTCGTCTCTCTCTCCTCGACGATCTCGATTTACTCAGTTCCGATGATGAAACTTCGGACAATAGCAGCGATCGCGACTCTGGTGGTTTCGGTACAGCTCCGGTGTTGCCTACCTTTCCCTCTCTATCTCTTGCTATAGCCGACGACGGCTTCTTCTCTTCCTCTCATTTTGAGTCCGACGATCTCGGATTTTTCTCTCTCTATATCAAATTTCTCCATTTTTTGGCGTGTTACTGGATGAATTTTTTTTACTTCTGTTGGCGATATCTCTCTTGCTTTCTTCTCTAATCTCACTCTCGGTTTTTCTCTCAAGGAATGAAGAAGAAGATGAAGTGTAAGATGAGTTTTCTCTCCCTTCTCTCTTTTGTTCTATCAGCCCCTACTCTGTCTTCTTAAACCTAGAATAAGAAACCCTAAGATATTATATATGAAGCTCAATAGGGTTTGTTATAAATAGAGGTTTTAGATCAACTCTCCAAGATCTAAGGGTGTAGAAATAAAGTGGAATAACAAATTTGATTGGCCAAAAGGTGTACAGTAGGATTGAGGCACTATTAATATGGTTCATAGATAACCACTCAATCTAGGGTCACAAATGAGTCTAACCACCAAGACACTAAAGAAACACAAATAGCCTTATAAAAACTAACACGCATGTGCTTTTTAAAGTCTTTGAAAAATTAAATTTTTCGATTCAAAAAAATATTAACCAATTAAAAATTGAACCAATAAAATTTTTATCAAAAAAATATTCTTATATTAACCTCTAATATATTTTTAAAATCATATTTCAATTAAATGAAAAAATCATTTCAAATGATTAAAAAATTATTCAAATGAATTTCTTTTTCCAAAAAAACTATTTGAAGCAACAACACCACCATAAAAAATATGCACACATAATAAACATGTATATGCAATGTATGTGTCCTAATTTTGGTTCAAGAGTTGTACTTACCTCTTTGTGTCGCATTAGAGAACTTGAACTGGGATGAGTTTAATGAAGCTTGATGCCTTTTTGAGATAGAGTAACACAAAAAAATCTAATCATATTTTGTCTCGATATCCAAACTAGTTGGAACTCCTATATAGCACAGACTCAAGTAACTCAACCATATAGTGTGTTCTTAATCTCCCCCTTTGGATATTAGAGACAAAATTCTCTTAAGTATCCTGAACTCGTGGTTGAAAATGAAAAATCCTAGATTTCTTATACAAAAATATCTATCTACCCATTCCCATCCTAGAACCGAAAATAAGATAAGAAAATACATTACTCAACTACAATACAGACCAATACCCTAATAAATAGGACAAGCTATATGACCGGGTCTGAAAAATGCCTAAAAAAGATAAACACTCAATGGCATATTAGTTGAGTTAGTACCAAAAGATATAAATCATAGCATAGGTACTCAAGTTCTTCTCCCCTAATTTTGCTCAAATATACAACAGGTTAAAAAGATATAAATCAGGAGAATATGAGATAATGTTCCAACACAAGCAATAACATATGCAAGGGCAGATACAAGGGTCTCCTACATAAAACATATATTATGAGGCGTCTTTTGTCATTTGAGAAACGACCATGCACTAAATCCTCATAAATCAATTATTAGCATGCAACTACTGAGGATATGAATGATGTGTTGAAATAAGTAAGAACTATCATACCAATGGCATTACAAAGATACTCATATTGAATATTATCAACAGATTTGAAATTCTTCCTAAGGTATACATGATCAATGATAGGACAAGACGTTTGAACAACTTTGGTCCAAAAATACTTAGGTAGAATTTTCACAAGTAGCATAATCCTAGCCATCTCTTGTGAGGTTCTATCTTTCCTTTCAGTAGTGTCGTTCTGTTAAGTTGTCTTAGGCACACTAAATTCATGTTTAAAGCCATTTCCTATACTATATTTTGCAACACCCGAATCTTTGAATTCTCAACCCCTATCACTTCTAATGTGACATACTTGGGTATCCTTCTCGTTCTCTATTTTTAAAAGTATTTTTAATAACTCATCGAAGGTATGGTATTTATTTTTCATGAATGCAACCCAAGTATATCGTGTGTAGTTATCCACAATAACAATTATGTGACTACTACCACATAATCTGACAGTTTGAAAGGGACCCATAAGGTCCATGTGGAGTAATTCCAAAGGTTTTGTAGTTGAACCATTTTTAACTTTCTTATGAAAGGGTTTACTTATTTTCCCTTTCAGACAAGGACTACGTATGGGTTTAAAAGAATTTTTTATTCTAGGCAATCCTCTAAAAATTTATTGGGAACTTTTCTGACGAAGATTATCAAAATTTGTATGTTCCAATCTATTACAAGATTCAGACTTAGGAAGGACTGTGTAGCAGTTATCCTTAATTTTGTTTCCTGTTAAAATACAATTTCCCATTTCATCAAAAAAATTGCAATCAATTTAAGAAAAGGCAACAGTATGACTGGAATCACAAAATTGATATATACTAACCAAGTTAGCCTTAAGACCTTTAACTAGGAGGACATCATTTATCTCGGGAAGACCATCCTCGCACAATGTTCCTTTACCTATGATCTTAGATGAAACTCCATCACCAAACACAACACTACGTCTAAGGAAGTTTGTTTTGTTTGTTAATTTAGTTTCATCTCCAGTCATATGTTTAGAACATTCGGAGTCAAGAACCATCCAGACAAAGTGTTTGGTGCCTTAATATCATATATGACAATGTTGCACTTGAGCTAAGGTAGCAAGTCATCTTTTCTAATCCAAATAGGCCTAGTTTTAACAGTTTGATTGCCCTTTGATTTAGAAAAGTTTTGATTGATCTTTCTAAATGATTTCTTCTTAGTTTTAGGTCCTCCCTTATTTTTATAGTTAAAGTTGTGAGTGTTCTATCTTGGGAGAACATAAGTATTCATACTCTTTCTAGAATAGTTAAAGTTTTAATAAGTAGGTGTATACACTCTCTTTTGAAAACATTCGGCAATGGATTGGTCGTAGACATCACAGTATGAACAATACTGATGTGTGGAGGACTTGAATTTATTACTAAAGTCTTTGAAAATTTCTTTATCCCTAATAGGAATGGTCATCCAAGTGTCATTGGCTTTGGGTTTCTGATAATGATTTCTAACAGGTGGACAGAGACGTACTTAGCTGGACCATTAGATTTGGGCTGTTGATAATCATCACTTTTTTTGCGTTAGAGACATCTTCAAAACAATTTTCTTTCTAATTGTTTTGAGGATTCTGGGCTTGTTTTACAAAATCAACATTTTCAGGAGAAACATTTTTTCTAGTATAAATTTTTTCTCCAAATTCAAAACCAGATTTATCAGAATCAAACTTGCTTCCTACAACAATTTCTTCGTAGGACTTAGCTTGAGTTTCAAAGTGTAAGCATTTTTTAAACACGTTTGAAACTTTTTGCTTAGATTATTCAAGTTTTACCAAGGTAGACTTGTATTTTTGTTCCAAAATATTATTTTTCTCAAAAAGATCTTCTATTTTTGCGGAAAATTCTTCAATTTCAGTCTCATGGGCAACTCATTGTGTTGTAAATTCTTTAGCGTTCTTCCTAATAGTCTTGTTAAGTAAATCAATTCGCTCATTCAATATCTTAACCATTTTATCAAGATGACCACTTTTCTTATGCATTTTCGTGTATAGATCTTGAAGATCTGGAAAATCATCATCGGAATCACTAAGTGTATCGTGTGAAGTGTCTCCTATATCACTCATTTCGTATGTGGAACTCACACATACTTCAGGTTTAACAACAATGCTTTCAGTTTGACACACCCTTAAGCTATCACTAGCAATGTCATTTTCATCATCAACAGTCACAACATTTTTAACAACATATGCAATAATAGGATTATTAGAATCATGAGTAGACACACATTCATCATCATCACGGTATATCATCCTAGCATAGAATGACATATAGGACTCATAATTATGGGTTAACTCAATTTCATCTTCATCAGAATCACTAGAGTCATCCCATGTCTTAAAAAAATTATCCCTAGTATTATTGGTAGGCTTTTTGGGCATTTATTAGCAATATGTCCCATTTTGCCGCATCCATAACATTTGACATCTTTCATGTCTATGTTAGGTCTATTATTGTCATAGGTCCTTTTATTGCCATGTCTTTCATGAGGTCTATGATTTTGATTACCTTAATAATTTTGTTTTCCTTGTTTATAGGCTAAAGCATTTCTGATTTTGATAATCTTTTTGAAATGCTTGCTCATAAGAGCTATTTAATTGTCAAGGTGATCTAAGTCACAGTCATCATCAAGTCAAGGTCAAAGTCAAAGGGATGAACTTTAGGTGAAATCAATTGTGATGAAAACACAACATTAGAACCACTGAGTCTCTTGTTACGGGCAGTCAATTATTTTTTGAACTCTAACTCCATCTCAACAGTTCTTAATTTGCTACTTAGCAATTCAGGAGTCAGGTTTGATTCATTCATTTCTTCTATGGCATATTTTTTATTGTCAAACTTAGCAAGTAATAACATAAGAATCTTTTGAACGATTCCTTTTCTAGTATAGGTTATACCATTTGCATGTAATTTTGTAAAAATGTCGGTTAACCTAATGTAGAAATCATTAAAGGATTCATTGTCATCCATAATCAGTGTATTGTACTGTTGGACAAGCATTTGTATTTTTTCGGCCTTAACTCATTCATCACCCTCATGTGCGGTGACTAGAGTATCCCATGCCTCCTTAGAAATAGAGCAAATAGATATTCTTTTAAATTCATGCTCCTTAATAGACATAAAGATATCATTCTTGCCCTTCTTATTATCGAGATATTTCTTTTTCTCTGTCATAGTAACTGGCTATGAAGTTTCTTAACCATTGTAGGATCAATATCAGACAAAGACTTAGTTGGATGGTCATAACTATTTTCAATCATATCCCAAACATCATCACCAAGTGTTCCTTGAATGAAAGTAACCATTCGTACTTTCCAACATGAAAAGTTGTTTCCATCAAAGAGTGGTGGTCTGGAAAGGTTACCTAACTTCTCAAATCTTTCATCCATATTCAAAAATGGATTTCGAGAACAATTTCTGGAGTTTCAGGATAAAAATAACTTTTGACAAACCCACTTTGATACCACTTGAAAAAAACTATGTTTACAAGATTAATAACAAAAAGTTATAAGTTGAGTAAACTCCGAAATGAACTCGTTGAACGAAACTCTTTTCAAAATGAACACTAGACGTGTTAAAACAATTTTTCTGAATATGATCTCTAGATTCGTTAGTTTTATTACCTTAAGCTTTTAAAACTAAAATGTTAAATTTAAGTCTCGAGTACGATATTGTTCACCAAAGTAATTAAGAAGATTCAAGAAAATTAACACGTGATTTTTAACGTGGTAAAACCCTAAAATAAGGAAACCATCCACGACCCCCTCTACGAAGCAAAACAAAAAGTCCACTAGAATCATAACCAACTTACAACACTAAAGCATGCAACTAGTAACCAAAATACAAGATCAGAAAACGTACCTACCCGAGTTACTCCACTCTTCAAGGCATTTTATCTTGATTTGTTCTTCTCCACGCATCTTCTTTTTTATCCTTGAATCTCGGATTCTAGTACCCCATAAACAAAATATCTCACCAAGAACCACAACTCCTAAGTGTTCGTCTGAGAGTGATAGTGCTTGTGAATAAAACTAGATGCAATAATACTTCTCACACCACTCAATCAAATAGAAGCAATATCCAATTAATTTCAAGCAACTTCTATATGCAATGCAATTAATCTCAAATATACTTTGAATTCAAGACTTCAAAAAATTTTAGATTCAGAATAAAACAAATTCAAATCAAGTTTTGTTTCAAAATTATTTATCTCCAAAATATATTTCACCAATTTGTGAAATTAATTTTAGAAACAAAAAAATTATTTCTCAAATTTGAATATAAGCCACAACAATAAGTCTTGTGTTTCAAATTTATTTGAAACTATATTCTTGGATTCGACAACAACAAATTACATAAAGATCCAAGAAAACAAATAAAGAAACCTAAAAATATTAGTGTGAACTAAATGGTTCTTAGAAAAATATATTATTTAAAGAGGTCTTCAAATATCCAACCAATCAGCAACAACCCAACAACATACCCAACTCAAAAAATTCCCAACAAGTTATCTTCTAAGCCTCTTGGATTTTTTCAGATTAAATCAAACAAAAAAGTGGGTATGGGGTTTTGAGAATAAATCGTGGAAATATAAATCTGACTTGGTCAAAAACTTCCGATGAGTTTTTCTACTTCTCCGGCATAGGAATATGATCGGAAGAGGTAGTCTCTCTCTCTCGTTCTCGGATTTTAACAACTCCGGTGGTCTCGTCTTTCTCTCCTCGACGATCTCGATTTACTCAGTTTCGGTGACGAAACTCCGGATAGCAGCGGCGATCGTGGCTTCGGTGGTTTCGGTACAGCTCCGGTGTCGCCTACCTTTCCCTCTCTCTTGCTATAGCCGACGACTTCTTCTCTTCCTCTCATTTTGAGTTCGGCGTTCTCGGATTTTTCTCTCTCTCTATCAGATTTCGCCGTTTTCCGGCGTGTTACCGGATGACTTTTTCTACTTCTGTCGGCGAGATCTCTCTTACTTTCTTCTCTAGTCTCACTCTCGATTTTTCGCTCAAGGAGTGAAGAAGAAGATAAAGTGTAAGATGAGTTTTCTCTCTCCTCTCTCTCTTGTTCTTCTAGCCGCCACTCTCTCTTATCTCTTATTATTATAAAATGTAAAACAAGGCATTAACTATTGCTGATCAAATAGACTATCCACGTGTACACAACATTTATTGCAATTTAACGTACACATTTCTTATAACCCTTCTGTTTCTGAAAGAGAAGGGTTACCTCCATTGTTACCCGTTTATTTTTTACCTTTTGTCTTTCCAACTTCTTCTCTCTTCTCTCTTAATTTCCATAAGCGCCTCTCTCTCTTACCGAATGACCTATCATCTTTCATTCTTTATTGTGTGTACATATTACCCTGGATAGAAATGCACAAAACCCATTGATGTTTGGCACACTTCCCTCACAGATGCCCTCTTTCTAGCTATCTCTCTCTGTTGGTTCAGGCATAATGCAGAACACGAATTGTTCTTGGGATGGTGGGAATAATGTTCTGTAGATCGGGTATCTTCGTCTTCATCATCTTATATACAGAAGGTCGTATACCGGAGACCATCTAATTTTTCTGTAGATAAGGTAGCCATCGGTGGTGTTAATTTTATCAGATAATTATCTATCAATCCATTTTCAGATATCTCAACATTTGTTGGCTTTAGTGGGTAATAGTTATTTTGATTCAACTGTATATGAGGTTTATGCTTTAGATATGGGATTTTTCTATCAGATTGTGTTTATGTTTTGGTTTCAAAGGCCAATAATTAATTTTCTTAAGATATGTATAGGGTTTGCCTTTAATTTTTGGGATTTCGTAAATATGATTTTTTTAGTTTCTTTGGAATGTTGATTGATCTTAAAAACTGTCGTGCAACATAGTGTTGAGAGGAAACACAAAGACAATTAAGTGATCGACTGGACTTGCATAATTTTTTAGCATCAAATATGGTGGATATGGGTTTGAGGATGATTAGTTTTATAGAAAGGAGAATCTATGCATAAGTTATAGCTGGTTTTTTTTATGGGTTATTTGGGTATTGAGGCTCTGTGTTGGGTTTATAATTGTTTTTTTTCTAGGAAAGAATAAGGCTCCATTTGGTTGTCCCAAAATTGTAAATTGAATCATTAATAAATTGATCTATTTACAAATTGACTCATTAATTGTGTTTGGTTTCATTAATGAAATGATTCATTAATTGCCCCATTTTAGCTCATGTGCAAAATCTGAAATTGCATCATTTCACAAAAAATGTGAAATGAATCAATTTGAAATAGGAATCACATAAAAGTGCATGTCTCCTCTCCCTCTCCCCCTCTCTATTTTCCCTGCCCCACTCTCTCTCTCTCTATATATGTTTTTACCTTTTTTTCATAGAACCTTAACATCAATTTCAAATTACCAAACATCGTGTAAAATTGAATTTAACTCATTTCAAATTCACTCATTTACAATTCACTAATTCACAATGAACCAATTTACATAATCAAATAATTTGCACAACCAAACTGGGCCTAATTGGTTTTGTATAAAGAAACTTGCAAAGAAACTAAAGAATCTTGATGAAACACCTCCTGAGGGCATTAAAGTCGGAGTGAATGAATATCTTCTCATCTCTCTATCTCTCTCTCTCTCTCTCTCTCTCTCTCTCTCTCTCTCTCTCTCTCTCTCTCTCTCTCGCTATCTGTGCCATCGGCAACTGTCACCGACTCACCGTCGCTCTAGCCCGGCAACTGTCACCTACTCACCGAAAAATGTAAGTTCTTCTTACATTTATTTTTTTTATCGACAAATGTAAAACTGATACTCCAGTTTCTTATAAAAATGAGGTTGTATAAACAACAAAACTGAGGTGTATGTTTACACACAAAAAACACACACAACATATACATTTGTTTATAGATCATGAGATTGTATAGAAAAGAAGAATGAGTTCTTTTTTGTCGACAACTGTCACTTTTGGTGGGTGTAAGGACTGTTTGGGAGAACTAGTTTTTACTTGTGGTTTCTTTGTGGGTCATTGTTCAGCTTGTGCTTATTTTCTTTTTTGTATTAGAAAAGAATTTCTTAGTTTGACCATTTTGGATTGGCATGTGTTGGTTTTCAGATATATTTGCAGAAGGAACCATTTATTTGCAGATTATTTGGTGTGAGGACTGTTTGGGTGGACTGGTTTTTGCTTTTGGCATATACATTCAATTTTTATGATATTGGTTAGCCCAGTTTTAATTATAGAAAACAGAATATAGATCTTGAGGTTGTCACCATTTAGGCCATCTCCAGTGGGATGCCCTCAAAAAATGCAAATGTGCATTGTTTGGAGTAGATTGTGAGGACGGTTGTCACACTGGGACAATGCAAAAACTGAGGTGGCAGTGGTAGGTTTGGCACTGGGTGGGTAATACTTACACTCCCACCACCTGGACGGCTAAGTCTTCTGCACCCAGACCCTATTTTTTTTTTTCCTAAAAGGCTTTGGGTGGATATGATTTACATGCCCACAGTCTGGGCGGCTAAGACTTGCCCGCCCAGCTATTGGACCCACCGCCTAGACATTGTATAGAGACAATCTTCATTTCCATCCCGCTTAGGTTTTCTCTCTCATAATTCTGTATATTATTCTACCCACTGTGAAGGGAGACAATGCAAATGTATACATTTGCATTGCCCATTGGAGATGGCCTTACAGATTTGTTTATAAATAAATAAGATTTGTTTACAAATTTGTTTATAAACAAGATTGATTTATTTTTTGGATCAATTACCAAAAAGTCCCTCAAACATTTTTTAATACATATTTAGTCCAAGCCTTTTATTTTGTACCAAAAAGTCCCTTATTCTCTTATCTTAAAAATTCCGCGCCAGCGGCATGGTAAAGCCTTTTTGGCATGATGAAGGACTTTTTGGTGTAAAATAAAAAAAGTTGGACTAAACATGTATTAAAAAAAATCGAGGGACTATTTGGTATATGCCCATTATTTTTTTACTATTTTTTTTGTATAGATTTGTTTATGAACAAAACTGATTTATTTGTTTACTGATTTTTTTACTGATTTGTAAATTGAATTCCGTATTAAAAACAATACCATTTTTATCATATTACAAAACAAAAAAATTAAAATCTGTTTGAAAAATTATATAAAATAACTCTGGATGGGTTTGGGGCGGGTTTGGGGCCCTTGCGGGGTTTTTAAACGGGGGGGGGGGGGGGGGGGGGGGAGGGGGTGAGGTAAACGGGTTTGGGGCGGGGTAAACGGGGCAGAGTCGGGGTCGGATTTGGTGAAACCTGACCCAAATCCGCCCCGTTGCTATCCCTACTTGTAGCCATCTTCGATGATTTTTTTCCTCCTTTGTTCTCATGTCTTCTTTTCTTTGTTTGGTCTTTTATCTTTCCTGTAGGTTCCTTCTACGTTCGTAATTTCGACGCATTTTATGCTTTTTCAAAATACTTTGGGCTTTGGTTGGGGATTTCAACACCACGCCGAAAATGGTTTTTACATGTGTTTTTTAACTGCCGTTATTAGATTAAATTTTTTTCTGAGAATAGCATGGTGGTATTCGGATATATCCCCCATCCCCTTATTTATATAATTTCTAAATAGGTTTCAACAAATGATTGTGACTATAGCTATTGAAAAAGTTCATAGCCTTAAAATATTGCAGGTCTTTTCGTCATTAGTCCTTCAAAATTAGATACATGAGTAGCATTGAGTAGCATAATTTTTGTTGGTAATTGTATATCATTTGGTAAGACGTTGATATTCATTGAGTAGCATAATTTTTTAGATGGATGAAGATGATTTCCAAAACTTTCTCATGAATAAATTGTTTCGGACCCACATATAGTTTTATACAAGATTTTTTTTTAGAGTTTTTCAAAGTAAGTAATCTTATATATATTCTAAAATGCTCAACAAGAGGTTTTAATGTGAATGAACTTATGTGTGGGTTTGATGTGGCTGTATGGGTTTGTGTATATATATGTACAAATACGAACTTGGCTTAAGGGTGTGTAAAAGTTTTTTTTTTAATTTTTCTTTCAGGGAATAACTTCCTTTTTTTAGTTTAATAATGTATTTGTAATTGATGTATTATAGAGTATTTCACAGTGGTCGGTTTTTATGAAGTTAGGATGTTGAGTAAAGCTAATGCGTGGTATACAGTGGTTAGTCAAATTTTTTCCTTTTTTATCATTTACAATTTAGGATTTTTTTAAATTAGTGTTTTCTTAATAATATAAAAAGAACTTGCCATTACATGTAAAATAATTTTTATACTTATTATTATTCTTTTTGTGCATTTTTTTAATAGGCACTCTATTTCACTAAATGTTATGCACAGGTTGGAAATATTTTTCTACTTATATGCCTTTATATTTACCCCCCCCCCCCTCCCGGCTCATTGATAATATCTTGACGGTCAATCCAAAATCTCAGTGCTTATTTTCCTTTAATTTATATTTATATTGTTTTTAAATTTTATTAGGGAAATTTTTAATTTAATTTATCGGGTTTATGTTTTGGGGTCATTCGATGAAAAGTTCATTGACACTTTTTAATAACAAACTCACACTGAAATTAAACATGCATACAAACATTGTTATAATTTAATAGTATGCTACCTTGCCTTAGTAATAAGGACGTTTTTTCAATAAATATGTTTATTTTTAACCCTGTGTACACAATCCCATAACCCGCGCATCGCGCGGGTTTACACCTAGTTAAACATAAAATAAGAAACCCTAAGATATTATATATGAGGCACAATAGGGTTTGTTATAAATGGAAGTTTTAGATAACTATTCAAGATCTAAGGGTGTAGAAAGAAAATTAAATAAAAAATTTGATTGGCTAAAAGGTGTACAATAGAATTGAGGCACTATTAATATGATTCATAGATAACCACTCAATCTAGGGTCACAAATGAGTTTAACCACTAAGACAATAAACAAACACAAATATCGTTATAAAAAATAACACACATGCGTATTTTAAAGTCTTGGAAAAATTAAATTTTTTGACTAAAAAAAATATTAACCAATTAAAAATTGAACCAATCAAATTTTTATCATAAAAAATATTCTTACGTTAACCTCAAATATATTTTTTTAAATCATATTTCAATTAAATGAAAAAATCATTTCAAATGATTAAAAAAATATTCAAATGAATTTCTTTTTTCAAAAAAAATATTTGAACCAACAACACCACCATAAAACATATGCACACATAATAAACATGTATATGCAGTGTATGTGTCCTAATTGTGGTTCAAGAGTTGTACTTACCTCTTTGTGTCGCATTGGAGAACTTGGACTGAGATTCTTTTGATGAAGCTTGATGCCTTTTTGAGATAGAGTACCACGAAAAAATCTAATCCTATTTTGTCTCGATATCCAAACTATATAGTGAGATAGAGTAGCACCGACTCAAGTAAGTCAACCATATAATGTGTTCTTATGCGTGACCCTAATTTTTTACATGTCAGCAGCCACGATCAGGATGTCGATATAGAGATGGTCTCTACCTTAGTGTGTGATCAATATGCTTAACTAATTTGGAATGGTCATGACCCAAAGACATGAACCTACTGTTTCGGCCTTAGTCTGTGACCCATCTGGGACCACACTTGGAGGGAAACTTGACACGAATTTGGAGCCATTTTTGTCAATTCGTGGTCATGGATATGGTTCGTGACCCACAATGGTCAGGGATTTGGTCTGTTAACATCTCCAATAGTATCTATGACCACACTGGGTCATGGAGATGGTCACGCCAAAGTTCGATATAGTCACGTCTTTGGGCTGTGACCAGCCAGGCCGTGATAAATTACGGGATTTAATATAGTGAACAGAGCAAGCTTCAACAAACATATTTGAAACATGCACCAGCTGCGGAGGTTGGGGAAAATATCTCTCTTGGTATGAGAAAGGATAACTAGAATAGTCTATTGGATCTTTATGAAATTCCAAGACATCAGGTTTAAACTTATTGTAGCATTTGCCACTCACTTATAAATATCTATTTTATTACAATACACATATTTATGATGTTCCATTAATTAATGGAGAGACAATGTGCCATAAATAAAAATAATAAATCTAAGCAAGCTGTAAAGCATAATCAAGGGTCAAAAGCATTTGTGATTGTTCCCGATGAACTGGTAATATATTTTTTTGGTTTTAAGTGACAATTTTTCTTTTGCAAGTATAATTACTAATTTCTTCTTGTTTAACATAGAAATAAAAGAATTTGATGGTCAAGAGTCGAATAGGATCAAGTTCTTTAAAGAAACTCATTGTAAAGATGAACAATGGACGTATCCTCAAGCTAAAAAGCTCTATGTATGTCTCTCCCACGTTTTAAAAAATAATGTTTGCCAAATGCACTTTTAAAGTTCTGTTTTTGGAAATTATTTTATAACAAACTAATGCAAAATGTGCATGTGGGTTTTAAAAAAATGGATTTTTTTTTCAAAAAATTGTTTTTAAGTTGCAAGTTTTAAAACACAATCCAAGTGGATCCAAAATGTTTGAAACTGAGTTTTTTCTGCAATTGATTAATGACTTGGGATGTAGATTTAAGACAGGGTGTTACGTGTATTATAATTTGAAATGTTCATATTTATTTGATTGTTAATGTAATAACTTTTTATTGTTTATTCTAAATTTGTGTTTAGATTCTTATTACTTGTGTTTGTTTAATGAATGCCTCTCACTTTTTAGGATGAGATGATACATCTTGAATCTCAATCTTTATCCAAGGAACCTCTCATGCTGAGCCCAGACGAGATAACAGATAGAGTTCAAATCGGGATATATCAACTTTCTTGGGTATGGTCCAAAAAGGAAAACTTTGCGAAACAGGATATTACAATAGAGGGATGCGCAGTTGGAAGAGGAACTTAAGCCGTCTACTAAAGTTCAAGAAGAATTGATGAACCATTTACAAGCTCATGAGGTAGAGGCAACGATTCAACGAGAAGAGGCAGAGGCTCAAAAGGCGACCATGGATACTAAACATGCGACAATAGATGTTATTCTAGCTCGATAAGAAGAGTCTGATAAGTTGATTCGGTCATTAATTGCATCACGTTCCTCTTCTTTTGGTCTATGGTAATCTAGACATCCCATGATTTTTCAACTTATACACTTTATAATGCTTCAATTCTTAATTTATTGTAATCTATGAATTGGTTATAATATCGTTGAATATCAATTTACACTCATCACTATAATTTTTTCATGTAAAAGAGAAATCAAATCCAAATATATAGGGATTATATTTTTTTAGTAGTTCTACTTTATTTTCACTAATGACGTTGCACTTTTTAAATTGTAGATTTGACGTTGATGGAATGTTCTTCTTGGGGCACCATGGACTTTTGGCATTTCTAAATACATGAAATATGTGACTTCAAGTCCTTTAGCAAGTTTTTTATTTTTATTTTAGAACCTCTTGACAACGTCCAAAGGTGACGTGGTACTAACTTCTTAATATGGATGGTGTCTTGTTTATTTAGTGAACTTAATGGATTTCAAGGGATGTGTTTTACTTTAAAATTTTGACTTATAACTTTAGAAGGTGACTTTTTTGTTGCTATTACAAGGTAAATGGGGATTTTGTTATTTTTTCTTGGTGAAACTATCATTTGCGATAGTACTCATTAGTATCAATATGCTAATTTGGTGGTATACATCGTTTTATCAAATTCTTTGCTAAAATTAAGAAAACTATTTTCTTACAGATTCATTGTAACTAAAATACAGTTTGATGTAAGACAAAATTCTTCATGAAAAGTGTTGGAAACCAAATATATAAATAAATTGATAAAAATAATAAATATTATGTTTCACATTTGGTTGCAAAATACACTATTTTAATTGATAAAAAATAAACAAGATCTTGAAAATTAACTAGTGAATCTATCTTCTGCAACGAATATAGTTCGTAACTATTAAACTATTTTTGTAGCTAAAAGTTATAGGAACTGAGCTTCTTGAGGACAATTGGCAAAGAAAAAATACTTTTAACAACGAATTGTTGTACAATTAGCTACGAAAGTATCGTTGTTGAAAATTCTTATTGTCAACAAAAAATATTTTGTGGTTGATTACTTGTTCGATTAGCAATGAAATATAATTGCATGGCCAAATACTTTTAGCAATTGACTTTCACCAATGACCGAGCTACGAAATTTATTTTGTTGCGACATACAATTAGAAACAAAATGTTTTATTTTGGCTACGAAAACTTTCACCGCTAAACGTATGTTCTGTTGTAGTGAGGGTGCAATGATTTAAAAATTCTCCAAAATATAAGATACGGATGTGGAAAAAAATATATATAAATAGATTATAGTGTGTATATATATATATACATACTAGGGTATGCCTGTGCTTGAAGGCACGACGCTAATTTTCGAAAGTTTACGTTGTTGATAGGAGCATACGCCGTACTTAGTTTAAAACATATGAACAACTTTTTTGATAACCTATGATACAATCCTAATAGTTTAAAACATTTGGGAAAAATTTCCTTTGTTTGTGAGACAATCCATCATGTTTAAGAACAAAAATACCAATTGTACTATAATTAATGGTAAATTTGGTCATTTAAAATTTTTGGACATGATTTCTTTTACTTATAGAATAATTCAACTAGTTTAAGAACAAAAATATCAATTATAGTATTACTAATATGGAACCTAACATATTATTAATCGAGTATAATTACTTATGTAAAGTATAGTAAAAATATACTTCATTAGTACAGTCATAACTTTCTTCCAAATTTGCTCGTATCACATGACCATGACATGTTTTTACATCTTTATTAAGGCATATCACATGCTAATGTATCAATCCTACATATTTTGTGTAGAAGACACCGCATATCATGCCTAGGAAACATCATTTGTATTGAATGACAATTTAAATTAGGAAGCCTATAACAATTGATTAAAAAAAGTAGTCATGCTATGGGAGATTGATAGTCTGAATCGTGCTCTTTGTTCGCATCAAACATAATATCATAAGGTTACCAAAAATACGCATAATATAAGGAATTTGTAAAACAAAGAAATGTCAGTTACATTTTATTCACATTTTAAGAGTTTACATGTGCATTGAATGTACCAAATCAAATCAGGAGGTTCAAATTTCAACTAAAACAAGTAACGTGGGAAATAATACATGTGACTTTGCACATGTGGTCAAGTCAAAAGAAATTTCTTCTCTTAGATTTGATGTGGATAGTAATAAGGCCGAAAACGTTTGTAGTAAAAAGTCTTAGTCAATTTCCCACGCTCTAGGTAGAATCCATTTTTTGGCCAAAAATGGTATAAACATTGTAAATGATATATCAATGGATAAAGAAACATTCAAAAAATTAGGAGAAGTTGATGGTAGAACAAAAAAGAATTACGAGTCAAATTCTGAAGATGATATGCCCCCTCTAGAGGATATTTCAAATTCAATCAGTCCTGGAGTTAATTTATATGTCGATCTCCCCAAATTTGATTGAGGAATGAGTCCTAATTCTGCCAAAGCTAGAGCTTTTATTGAAGATTCGATTATTAAAAAAGATTGAAATATAGATTCCCAAACTCATATTAGCAATTCATTCGATGTCCTAAGCAATTTTAAAGATGATTTGGTGGATGACAATTCTCAAAAGCGAAGAAACAAGAATTATCAAGTTTATTTTCTGACCTTAACTCATGAGGAGAAATCAGCGCTTAAATATAATTTAAGGCCCTCCTTTTCTCGTTCAAGATCTCATAAATTTTAGTTTTATTTATTTTTCCTTTGGCGCTTATAAGAGAAACTAGGAGAGGCTTCTTCTTCTATTTAGTTATTAATAAAACTTCTCCTTTGGAAAAAAAAAATAATGTACGAGTATCCTTATAGTATCAACATTGCCAAACCAAAAATTAAGGAAAAAGTAATTGAACATAATTCAATTAATGGAATTTCATTTTGACTACTTCACTAACTAACTTGTTGAAGCTAGCAAAATGAACCACCACTCCGATTTATGGGGTTTCCTCACATCCGAATCATAAACATTTAGCTCAAATCAGCAAAACTATGTATAGACATAAGAAATTTTGAAGATACCACTCAATTAACACTAAATGTGATTCTTTTTCAGAGGTTATTGAATTAGTCATTGGGTTTAGTCAATGGGTCATCTAAAATAATAGTCACTTGGAATTAGTCACTAGTATGTACATGACTTTAAAGCATTGGACAAAAAAGTGCATGATAGGTATGTACTGCCATTGGCCAATGGTCACAACTTTTACATGCAACATAATTCCTCACACGTGTCAATGCCAAAATGAATGACACTATATTGATCACAAAATAACACTGAAGAATAATGTACAATAATGTAGCCTGAGAAAACTATGTAAGACTAAAATGATTTAGTATATATAATGTAGTAACGTTGCAAGCAAAATGATAAAGAAAGTTTAATTTATGCATTTTATTGTAAGTGACTGGTAATTGATGCATTTTCGTAAAGATGCAACTTAATTTTCTGTCTCAATTTGTGAGATTCCTAAATACTTAATCTTCTCAACAAAAAATATGAAGTCACGCCTCTAACAAAAATTATTCATATAAATAATATCATAAACATTACACTTAATGTATTATGGTCAAAAGCAGATCGAACTACTCAACATAGAAATCTCAGTAGCATTTGTTGATTAAATGAAACTCCAACTATTTAAAATTAAATCTACATCCACTGTACATGTTGCTTCAAGTTTGAGACTTGACTTAAAATTAAATATAAATCCATTATAAATCCTCAATACATACTTGCTCTGACTTAAAATCAAAACTTCACTTAACTTCATAAGTGTCCTGTTGAAAACAGTTATAGAAGATTTTCTTTTCAAGGTAACATGAAGAGACACAATAAGGAATTTCATTGTGAGTGATCTACCTCTACTGGAATTGAGACTCAGAAACATTAGATTTCTTTTTCATCCCTATTGGAGGTAATTGCCACATTCTCCAAAGATCAATTATCAAAATATTGCACATACATAATAGGACCTATAGATGGAGTGTCAATCACCGTGATTTGAGCCGATGGGAAAAAATAAATAGATATTTGAATAGAAAAGAACTTAAACTAAATAAAAAATATTAGATCTTGAAAACCAAAACAGAGAATTCAAAACCAACATAGAGAATTCAATTCAAAAAGCAATATGCATGCGCCTGCACTTGTTAGGGTCAACTTAGATGAATATTTTATTCATAAAATTATGGATACAATATGAACTACTAAATAATTTTTCAAGAACTCAAATTGTGGAATATGGGACAACTTTTAAAACAAAATATGGAATATGGGAAACTAATTATACTAATTGTAAACCAAACGTAAGAGAGTCAAACCAATTGTTTGTATACTCAATCATATCCTAATGGCTACTGAAATTCAAATGGAAAACCAAGTGTTTGTTTTCCCCATTATTTTCGACACTCAAACTAATTACGGTTGCTTGTTGTTGTCGATCAATTGGTGGAATCTCTAGGGAGGATGTCATTCAACTACCCATATGCCAAAAAAAAGAGAAAATCGGATGAGATAATATTATATATGCACACTAAAGACAATAGCTTATGAATGTGAACGCTTAAAGAGAAAAGCATACCTATTCAAAAGCATATGAATGCTTAATGAAAATATCAACAATCACATTCACTTCTCTTGATATACTTTTACACTATGAACATAAAGTGAGTATGGAAAAAGAAACAATGCAACTCTAATTATATTAAGGACCAAACTTCAGTAAAAGCTAACTATTGTCTACTAACAAATGTTTGAGGCAATCATATTCATGTATTTTGACTTCTATTTCAAGAATTAACCAAGTTGTTGAATAGGGTGAAAAAGAAGACATCTTCCTTTAATCTTAGACAATTCATAGTTAACTTGATAACAGTGGTAAAACTTGCAAACTTCCCACTCCTGTTGCTGATATTTTTTATGGAGATGTACAGGCACTGGAACAACTTTGTTTCCATCCAGGCACTTCAATCATGAATAAGGTGGTTTGCCCAGGTGAAGTAAAAGAGAATAAATTAATTCAATCTAAGAGTACAAATTATCCTCTTTCCAAATTCTTCTAGAAAACTTCACTAAAAACATTATGAACCCTTGGAAAAAGCATTATAAAAAAGAAAATCAACATAACAACCAAAATCTAATAGTTACACACCTTGGTTCGGTCACAATGAAAAAAATCCTTAAAACCTTTTTTTGGAATATTTACTCAAAACATTCGTTTAGCTTACCACCTTCTTTGTGAGAAGACCACCTTTTTGGAATATTTACTCAAAATATTCACTTTTCAAGTATTTCAAGTATCAATGAGGACTTATACCAATCTACACCGCACCCTCCTTCTACAAACACACAAATAAATACCTAAGTTTCATTCAAAATGTTGTAAAAAAATGTCAAGGACATATATTATGAGTTGGGGATTGCACAACAAATAAATACCTAAGTTTCATTCTGAAAATATATAACACAAATCTACCATTTTAACGCCCAAATCTCTTGAGAATTTAAAAATCGTGTTGTGAAATCCCCAAATGTCAAAACATCTGTATCAATCACATTAGAAGTTCAACATAAGTTGCCTGAAAAATAATTTTCATTTTCTCTAGCACTAATATAAAAATAACTAAACTCGTGAAAAAGGCTAACAAAATGAAATGAAAGAATAAATCAAATCCAAAAGGAAAATATCACTAATAAGAAAGTAGATTCTAAAATTGGGCTAATCCTTGTCGTTGTCATCATGTGAACTGAACAAATCCTCATCACCATCTACATGAATCAACACGTTAGATATCAAAATGATCAAATTTGAGTCACTAAAATATCAGTACATGAATTCCAATCTCAAATAATGTATTAGTATTTAACAAAAATTAAAACAGAAATGAATATAAACACCATTATTTGAAGACAAAGATCAAAACCCTAAAATCTTACAAACTCAATGGTGACGGTGGTGTCACTACCCACTTGAGTTTATTTGTTCCTACATTATTAAAAAAAGTACAATAATTCCTTCCCATCATAATTTTGTTCCCTAGCTTCATATACTACACCAATACCTTACCATCTTAGTGTTCACATCTACGTGCCAACATAACACACATAAAGACTAATTGAACTTTAATTTGTAAACAACTAATCCCCCACCTCTATCCTTAAAACAGTTCATAAATTAAATCCAAAAGACATGCACAACCAAAAAAATCCATAACACACTTTTTCCTTAAAAAATACACAAATCTAACATTTTCAGAAGGTAAGATGACTTAAAAGATCTTAGTTGGAGAAAAATCTCAATAAAATGTTAAGGGAGTCTCAATTTTCGGACTTAAAGCAGAGTATTTGTGACTCATGTTTTGTGTACAGTACAAATGTAAATGAAACTCTCAAACTTCATGATTGTTTCATACAATACATATGGAAATGAAACTCGTAAGCATATTGGACCGTTTTCCACCGTTGATTCTCAAACAAAATAATAATAAAGTACCATTCGTTCATGTGTTGTCGTCGGGT
Source organism: Sambucus nigra (assembly GCA_949130495.1). Taxonomy (NCBI): domain Eukaryota; kingdom Viridiplantae; phylum Streptophyta; class Magnoliopsida; order Dipsacales; family Adoxaceae; genus Sambucus; species Sambucus nigra. The sequence goes on from OX422223.1 coordinate 306,491,616, forward strand.
CGACCAACTCGTCTATCTTCGGCAGGGGAAAATTTTCCATGGGGAAGGCCCTTTTTAGGTCAATGAAATCAATACAAACTCTCTAACTAAAATTTCTCTTTCGCACATAACTAGATTTAGTACATGTCTAATTAAATTAGCTCTATCAGTTTAAGATATGATTTTAGATGACCAAGTGTTTAGTTTATCCCTTATTTTGGAGATTAGATCTGTAAAATGTATAATTTTTTTTCTACCCTAGTTTAAAAAACATCCTAAGTATTTCATAAGGAATTTTTTATGAGACGGACTTGTATTTAAGGATATGGACTTTTTTCTTTCTTGACTAATCTTGTCATCAACATAGAAAGTGCTCCTGGCATAATTTATCTGCTGACGATATGTCTCTTCATAAGATTTAAGAAGATTGAATAAGGCTTTAAGGATGTGTCTACCCCATTTATGAATATTATAATATCACCTGCAAATCCTAAGTGAGAAATCAGTTGCCACTTTTAGGGATGAGAAAATGGGATTTCCTTTTGAAGAATGACTAGATTGTCAATATTTATACTTAAGGTTTTAGCACCAATGATAAAGAGGCTGGGAGATAGAGGATCTCCCTATCTCAGACGCCTAGTAGATTTAAAAAATCCTTTACTTAAGCCATTAATTTTCAGAGAATACTAGTTATTTGAAATAATCCTCCAAACCATGTCAATTAATGTCTCATTGGAGCCAAATTTTTTGAGAAATTCACATAGAAAAGGCCAGTATACTTTGTCGTATCCCTTTTCCATATCTAACTTGATAATTGTATTTTTTCCATGAGCTTTCTTACCTATGGATTGAACCATTTCTTGAGATAGTAGGATGTTATCTTGGATGCTTGTACCTTTAACAAATCCACTTTGATTTGGGGATATTATGAGAGGGAGAATTAATGCAAGTCTCTCATTTAAAATTTTTAAAGCTATTTTATTTGAGAAATTGCAGAGGCTTATAGGCATAAATTGAACACAATAAGAAGGATTACTTACCTGAGGAATGAGATAAATAGTTATAGCTGACCAACTTCTAGGAATTTTTGCACCCGAAAAGAAAGCATGTATTACAGTTATCAGGCTAGGCTTAATAATTTCCAAAAGTTAACAAAGAAGTCTCCCCCAAATCCATATGGCCCCAGGGCACTGGATGAGTCTAGACCTTTAATTGCTGAGTAGATTTTTTCCTCAGAAGGAAAGTCTGTAAACTTCATATTCATTTCAGGAGTTATAACCTTGTCAAATACAATATTAAAGTCTTTGTTTTGTATTTTATAATCTATTGACCAAAGTTTTTGAAAATGGTTTAAGAATATGTTATCAATTTTCGCATTGGATTCTTCCCATTGGCCATTATAATTCTTTATTCTTGAGATATTTGGCTTCCTATTTCTTGCTTTGACCGAGGCATGGAAAAACTTTGTGTTTAGGTCACCTTGCTTCAGCCATTTTAAGTGGCTTTTTTCATGCCTAAAGATTTCTTCCCTTTTCAATGAAATGTTGAGATGTGCTATAGTGTCAAATAGTTCACTTCCAGTGAATTCATTAAGGGAGATTTCAAATGCATTTTATTTAATTATGACTTTAACCTCGAAGTCTTTGATTGATTGAATTTTTTGTTTTAAATTCTCCTTATTCCACATTTTTAACTTTGATCTCAAATTTTTTAGTTTCAAAGAAAATTTAGTCATTGGGGGGGAGGGGGGGGGGGGGGGGGGGGCATTACTTCGAAGAGATAAATCCTCTTCAATAATATCTCTAACATTAGAGTTGATTATAAAAATTGAAAGGAATTTGAAAGGTTTTGGACATAGATCAGAAGAAGATTTTGTAGAGAGTAGAAGAGGACTATGTCTGAGCATGATTTATGAAGATGTGAAACATTGGAGTTTGGAAATTGATGAAGCCATTGAAGGTTTACTAAGCCTCTATCTAATCCACAAAATAAAGTACCATTTACTCTATTATTGGTCCAAGTGAACCCAGAGCCTGATTATCCTAAATCCAGCAGAGCACAAGTAACAATCATGTCATTAAAGTCTTCAATTGCATGAAATTCTATTTGGTTGCCACCTATTTTTTCTTCCTCGCTGCAGAATACATTAAAGTCTCCAATTATCAACTAAGGTTGGTTTGGAGGACTACTTGTAATGAGTTATAAATCAGACCATAATGTTCTTCTTTTCGAAGAAGTACATTTAGCATAGACCAAAACCAAAAATACATAAGTTTCCAAAAAAAGGGAGGTTAATATTTAAACACAACAATTGATCACTATCATCTTCTACCTTGACTTTGAGATCATTTGACCAAAAAAACCAAATCATATTGGAATTGTTGCTATGACTATTTGAGAAATTCCATTTACGTTGGTATTTAGTTATGGTTGCTGATTCAATATTTGGTTCCAGTAATGCTATGATAGGGAGATTATGAATTTTAATAAGCCTTTTAATTCTTCTATTTATTGCTTTGTTTGCTACTCCTATATCATTCCAACGTATGAAATTCAGTATTTAGGTCTATTAGAATGATTTTCATTTTTTGACTTACTGTATGATCTAGTAAATCTTATGAAAAGAGGATCATAAGGCATATGTTTTGGATGTTTACCTGTTTGTTGAGAGACTCCAATCTCTTGACGTTTACCTGATACTTTGTTTTGATTTTTCTGAGAAGCTTTCAGTTCTTGGTGTTTCTTCCATTTAACTTCAAACCATGATGAAATTTTTTTCAAGTCTTCTATCATTGGAACTAAGATGTATACTTCTTCTTTGTCTGGGTGGTTGTCTTTATCTATTGCAGGATGTTTTTCATTTGGGGGAATGGATGAGACTTTAGGAGATAGATTTAATTTATCCACAAAAAAAGTTTCCTCATAAGTATAATCTCCATGGTGGAACTTGTCATTGAATTCCTGAGATTTTTTTTTCTTTTTGGACAGTGGTATGAAACCAGTTGGTACGCCCCCCCCCGAAGATTTTAAATCCCGATCCCAGCCATTCTTAAAGGCCACCTTGCTTCTATATGCTAGCTACAGCTTGGCATCATCATGCACTTTGTTAAAGCCCTCAAGGTAGCTAGCGTCTTTCTCTTGAGGAATCTCCTTTTCCAGTTGAAGGATCTTGTCGGATAATCCTTTACTCTCCTCGCCTAGTTTTTCCTTCTCGGCGACAACCACCTTTTAAGATGCCTCAAGATTAGTACAGGCCTTAGTCAACTTCTGCCTTTCTTTCTCCCATGTCAGGCAAGCATCAACAAAGGCGTTCTTCTCATTCTCTAGAGAATTTATTAGCTTTTGGACACTTCTGGACTGATTGGCATAATCGTCCAAAAGGGTTGTGAAAGAGGTAACAACTAGTACAAAAGAAAGGAATAATGAGGGTGAGAAATGATTGCAGGAATCCATGAATAAAAATCACTAGAGCAATTCCCTGAGAAGATTTGAGGGCGATCTAAGATGATCCCAACCTTAAAGAATGCTCGCGATCAGAAGCGGGCACTGCCCCTTTATTAGATTGGGGCCAAAATAAGGGACGCCACCCACACTAGCCCCCTCAGTCTTGGCACCGAGGGAAGAAACCACAGAGGACTGAAAGACCAACTTCATTTTGGTCTCCCTCATCTCTTCCTCTCTCTTATTCTATTCCTCTTTCTTTCCTTATCTATTTTCTCCTCTCTTCATCCCCTTTCATTTTTTCTTCATCCTTCCCTTTCCCCTTGTCTGATGGGCTTGAACCACTAACCCTTGGGGAGTCAGTCTCGGACATCTTCAAAGACTTGAGTCAATCAGATAGTCCTAATTAATCGTCATTATCAGTAAGCCTCAGTTTTTTCCTCTTGATTAGGAGAGCCATGTCTTCTTCTTCATCTTATTCTTCTTCTTCTTCCTCTTTTGATTTTTCTTCTTCTTCCTCTTTCAATTCTTCTTCCTCCTCCTGTAGCACAACTGGGTCAGAAGAACCAACCTCAGGAGCTCTTAAGTTTGGGACCTTGTTGACTAGGCGTGTAATAAAATTGGTGGTAGAATTATTGTACTCCAACAACTATACTGTCGACCTTAGAAAGTTTGACGTCAGATAGCCTTTCCTTGATATTCCAAGGCATCAGAAGCTCATCAACATTGATATCACTTGTGTTTGTCTCTCAATTTATGTCGCGAGATACAGAATAAAGGAAAAAGAACATTAACTAGAGAACAAGAATAAAAACAAAAATACAACAAGTTAAATATAAGAAAAAGACACTTATACAGTCCTCCCAAAAGTCTGGAATTATAGGGCTCTTGTACCTTTCGTTCTCACAAGAAGGATGAAGTTTCCAATTTCTAGCATTAAATGCAGAGTTCCAGTAATCTTTATGGTAATCCGAAAGGTTCATCGCCAGGACTCCATCAGCCTTTCTATTCTTCAAGTACATAAGGTCATTATTGGTTCGTGACCATACATAGCAGTAACAGATCTCAAAAAGTTCAATTTTTCCCATGAAGGGTATTTATTCTATGAACCCCATTAACTATCTTCCAGACATTAGGGGCACATTGGGCAGGTACAATTTATAAATATTTGAAGAACCTAAGAAAGAGACAGTTTGGGAGAATGTCACCCCCTTAAGTTATTAGAAGGATATAAATACAGTGCCTCCTTCAATTCCATGGACATTTCAGAGAAGGGGGCACAGTCGGTCTCCATCCAATCAGTAATATTATAGGACCTCCAAAACTAAGCTATCGACTTGTTATCAAGCTTTGCCAGGAACACACCAAAAGAAGAAGAACCCTAGCTATAGTTACAGAATAATTTCTATAAGAGAAAAAGTGAGAAAGTGAAAACCAAACTTATAAGAATTGACGAGGCTCTGAAGAAAAAGAAACAATGGAATGACTAGTGACGAAGATAAAGATTTGAATGGAAGTAATAAACGAGATGAACCTCCAGGTCCAAATCTGACGCTAATGATGAACACGACATCCTAGGATAATGTTTAGCACTTCATCTAATTGCTCGAACAAGGAAACCCTCTCTCATTTATAGAAATTTCAAGTATGCCATGGTGTTTGGCCCACAAAGAGTGTACCCCTGTGGCTTAGCAAATGTACGAAAATGCCACTCTAGTTATAAAGATAAAAATCTCAGTTTACAGGCCTTTAATTCATTAAAAATTATTTCCCCAAAATACACAAGGCCCAAAAATTATAGGGCCAATTGTGGGGACACATTTAATATGGCCCATGAAAGTAGCCGAGCAGCCTGGATTACCTAAAATGCTGCCTGACCCAAATTAGAACTTAAGTCGTTCATGTGTATTTGATATACACAAAAACACTTGTGTATATATTCAAACGGGTAACTAACAATCTTAGAAGAGATATTCAGGGACACCATAAATTTTTCACGTGATTAATTGAGTCCCTTGTATGACTCAATATCTTACTTTTACGCATCTATAAATTATGAACCCTAACCCGGGGCAAAGGGATGTAGCCTCAAGCATTGATAGACACTATTATAAAACAGTTTCGTCTCCGTGGATGTATGAAAGTTACTGAACGATGTATATATGTTGTTGTTGTGTGTGAATTTGTATTTTGTTCCTTATGATTGCTCTCGTGGATCTTTCTATTGTGATACTTCTTGTACTCACAAGTACCATAAGGAACTGGTTCCCTATAATGGATAATTAGTTATTCTCCACAAAACATATAAAGAGACAACTTTTATTTATTTATTATATTTTAGAGTGAAGCCTTTTGCCCCTTTCATTTTTCCATATGTCATTTTGGGTGCCAAAATTCATGATAATATTATTTCTCCCATATTGGAAACAATCGATTCGGTCACCTTCGTTGACTGTTGATCCCCTTTAGATTATTTTAAAATATAAATTACACTTTATTTAAGAAAACAAAAAATAATTTTTGCCTTTTTGCCCTCCATCTTCTTCAGCCCTTTTAATACAACATGGTCATTGTAGTTGGTGGTTAATTTTAGTCCAATCTCTAACATGGGCATTAGATACCCATCAATTAATAACTTCATTTTTGTCTAATTTGTAAGTTTATTATTAGGTTTCGATCGATCAATAATTTTTTTTAGTCATTCGTTTATCATTGCTCTTAAGTACCCATAAATTTCTATCTTTGTATTAGGATAATCCTATGTTTGCACCTAGAAATTCATTGATCACTAATATTTTGTAGTTTAATTCATATATTTACTCTTACGTGCCCATCAATTGCTAACTTTGTGCATGTTTAATCCCTAGGTTTGTACTTAGATACCCATTGGTCACTAGTTCATTTTATTTTAATTCCTAACTTTGGTCTTAGGTACCCATAAATTTCTATCAATAAAAAATTATGTACCAAATCAAGAGTGAAAACAACTCTAATGCAAATTGATGTAAATGGCTGAAGCAATTTAACAAAATACTAACAACTTAATCGAGAAAAGAATAATAATCTCATTAACCAAACTCAAATAAACTTTTAAGTAAACCATAAAGTTATAACATTAATTTTAGCTGTTAACGACTTGGAGGCCAAGATTTTTGTTTTAGATACATACAAGCTGTATTAATATAAAAATTCACATCAGGGAGCAAAACACGATATACATGGAGTATCCCCAAACAAAACACATAAATAAGGAGATCGACAAAAAACAGTAATCCCCAGAGCCCTGAATGGGAAACACCAAAACTACACAAGATTCAGAAAAATAATCTCGACTCTAAGTTGTCACATACAATACACTAAACCCACATTAACTAAATATTTTTCCCCATTGAACCAAAAAATATTGAAATCATATGATAGAATAACACTAGAGGGGCACTTACCTATCAATACAATGTTGATTCCTCTCTATTTTCACCGACTACATTATACATAATGTGAGTGTCTCCATAGCTCAGACCATCTCCATGCAGAAAGAATGTAATGTACGCATTGAGGCATCACCAACTGCATATGTAAAAAAAATGATCATATGAAAGCTTCTAGTATTTTTGCAATAGAATAACTCATAATCCATAGTTTCTTCATTCCTCTTGCAAACGTAACAACTACTAGCCATCTCAACTTGCTGTCCACCACTGAAGGTAGTAGATTTTTTTCACCAAGTTTGTCTCCATGGTAGCTTTGCCTCTTTTCTTTCCTTCGAAGTCAAGTACAATGCTTTCATAGAGAACATCTCACCACATCTACCCATCCACTATATTATTGTTCTACGGAACCTTGACCTATTCAAGCATCTTCAAGATGCCTTTATATCATTTATTTCCTCAACCTAGGATTCCATACCTCCCTCCTCCCTACCATGATATAAACTTTATCACCATCCCTTCTTAATCCCTCAAAATCCGATATAGCTTGAAAATTCTTATACCTAGCATGTCTGCCATTTGACCTTGAATCCTTCTAACGTCAACATTTTGAGATACCACAGGAAACACAACTTCATCAAAAAGCTTATCTTTTTTAACTTGTTTACCAATTTCTTTCCCCAAAGTCTTCTTCCCCACACCACTCATACCATGTATCCCGATGAAGTTGATGTTCTCGTACTTTAATGCATCCATGACCTCCATCATTACAGACTTTATCCTGTCATAAGCCACAAATTTCCCCTAAGAGACAAATAATATCCCCAAGGGAGGTGAAGCGTGTGATATGATAGAAAACTGATCATATCTTTGTAGGTCGGTGGCCTCCATTATTTTCTTTTCTACGTCTTTACCTATTTGATAATGTGTGATCAAATCATGGCACCACCCATGGAAACACATCTTGTTGACATTAACTTCATCTTCTAAAAACTTCATATGCTCTGCCTTGAACCCATCAACGTTTTCTATCCAATCATTGACGTCAATATCAATTTTATTTCCATTCATTCTTGCTTCATCAATGGATCGCTCCCACTTATTTGTCAAGCCCTCCAATTTCTCTATTTGGTGTTTGAGAGATTCTCAGTTTTTCAACCATTATGAATAACATAACCCAATTCTCCAATTTTCGCAAAAATAGAAATAAAAATTTCCATCACCTAAGAACAAATATGAGAAGAAAGAATAATTGGAAAATATACAATGAAAAATAAACTATTTCTTTGTACTTAAAATTCATAAATTGAAAAAATTGCAGTCCAAATTCGGCGGTATTAAATTGCGTGGTACTAAATTTCTTAGTTCCATGTTTCGTATATAAAGGAGTGGTGACGAATAATCTTCTTAGGAGGTTTTGCAAAAAATATTTTCCATAGATAAATATAAGAGCCTTCAAACCCAAATTTCACTCAATAATTTTCAGATCCAAGGGTTCAACTAAAATGCTAGTTTAAGTTCTCTTGCTGGGCACCATTGTTTGACTACTCATCATCCTTGTTGAGTATCATTTCATACGATGGATTTTGTTATTTCCGTTGTTCATAAATGGTGGACTCCGTATGTGTGGAGGTTTAAAATAGTGAGCTCCATGTTCGATTCGTTGACGGTTTGTTAAGCGAAGATGGGTGAATACTGAGGCATTCGAGAAGCACAAATTTTGGTAGTGCGTAGGTTGACTCATGCATGTCGTTGTGTGAATAACGTCAAACGAAAGAAGATATCTCAATGCGTGAAGGAGTCGAGTTGGTTGTTTAAGTCATTAGTCATCCTTGTCTAAATCCTATATCATAGTGAATTATGCGTGTCTGGATCGTTTGAGGTTTTTCCTCTTATAGATTTTTCTTGTGCACCAGCGTGTCACGGGTGCTTTATTTTTACTCTTGCTTATATCACCTAGATCCATGTTTTATGGAAATATAAAATTGCGCTAACTATTTTAACAACACAAATTTAATTGGTGCAAGTTTAATTAGGTTGATCAATTAGTTTTGAAATTTTTAAAAATTGGTGTGGGTTTGGCAATTCCTATAGACCAAGCACTTTTAAATTGGTATCACAATGGGGACATTAAGTTATCGTGTTGGTCCATACTTTCGTGATGTTTTAGGGTTATTTTTTGTCTCTCTCCTTATTTATTTGTTTCTCTCGATGGGTCATTATAGTGTTAAGTCGATGGAATTATTTAGTGATGAGGATTTTGATATCTGAGAGAAGTTTAATCGGCGTCATAGTCGTGCTAAAATGCTAACTAGATTGAATTTGAAGTTTGCAAAAAAAATTAAAATTCTTAACTAAGAAAATTTATGTTTAAAAGATGAAATTGACTTTTTGCGAATTGCTCAAACTCGAAGAGATGCCCTTCGTGAGAAGCTCATGGACATGAACTGTGATTTTTGAAATTTATAAGTGTCCAAGAAACAAAGTGATGATAGACTCCATGTTTTAGAGGATGAATTTATGGACTCTAAGAAGTTTGAAGCTAGCATGAAAGAACCTGTCACATATGATAATGATTGATTAAGAATTTGAGGGTACGTGAGAAGACTCTAAGGGATAAGTTCTCTTATATTGAGGGGGAGCGAGATAACAATCTAGGAACGGTTGAAAATATGAAGAAGGAGTCCCTAAATGTTAAACAGTCAAAGTTTTTGCTTGAGACTAGGATTTTTAAATTAGAAGACAATTTAAGAGACTCAAGTCGCATCGGACACAGTGGGAACCAAAAATACATAAAATTCACAAATAAATTCATCTAATAAAATATATGTTTTGAAATTCTTAATTGATTTAAATGGTTAGGACTCTTGCTTATGGTTTAAATGCTTTTTGAAATATTTGGTCATATTAATTTAGATAAATTAGTTTGACTACTAATTTTTTAAGAGAATAATAGATGGTACAATATATATATATATATATATATATATATATATATATATATATATATATATATATATATATATATATATATATATATATATATCACAACACGGACCGCCAACATGATACTTCTTGGGTACTCTCAGATGTGTTCGATATTTTTATTGATGTATCTATAATTTAATAAATAAATTCTTAGTTTTAGAAACTTGATCGACACTTCTTGGACATTCACCCAACATGTGAATGACAAACATATAATACCAACAAAATATTATATGGTGGACATTTTTTGTATTTTTTTTTATTATTTGGTTAAAATAATGAAAATTTGTGTTATTATTTAATATATGTAAAAAATTATATATAGTGTTTTCCTATTGATGTACGTTCTTTTTAGGAGGTCGTATTTCTCATTTTTTTTATGAGTTGCTAAGCTTCTGGGAGACTATGAAAGCTTGCAGAGTTTCCTTTCCCTATATGGATAAGTTAAAGATGTTAATATTTTTGTCGAATAGTCCAAGGCCCTGATGTGGATCACCAACCTCATAATCTGGGTTAAAAGTTTCGATAGAACCTTATGTATATTGGGATGCAACACAAAAATTTCAATCTCACCCTTGATATTAAAGTAGTCTTAATATTGCAATAAAAATAAGAGCATCACCCTTATATTAAACCAAAACCGCCTCCTTATAAAAGAACATTAAGGCCTTATTTATAAGATAGCATGCACTGTACACCAAGACTTACCTAACTAGACTCCTAAGAAACTAAGGAAAATTAATTAAAAAGTAAATAATATACTAATTACGTATTCCGAACTTGCATCACTCTCCTCTCCTTAAAATAATTTGACCCGAATTCAAAGGGGTATGCCCACAGTATCAGGATGGATAAGTATGATACGGGAGGTGACAATGTGGTGTGGGGCTTCCTCAACAATTATGGTCTCTCTAGGTGGTTCTTGGGCTTCTATCCAAGCTGAAGGATCATTGTAAGTGAGTAAAGTATACCTCATTAGCGGCTGCGAGCATTCCGACGTCTTGTTAACCATAGTACCATAATTAAATCATTTTTTGTAGCATACAAGGAGGTGTCCGGGCCAGTTTATGCGCACCTTGACTAATACCCATTTGTGGCTTCCGTTGGCCAAGAAATATTTTGACAGTGCTAGGGATCGAACTGGGGACCAAACCCAAACCACCCCAAGACTGTCCCAGTGGAAGCCTTATACCATTGAGCCAGGAGGCTCGATTATTAAAGCATTTGAAGGTCATCAGAGAAGGCTTGAAAGTAGAAGGGATATGAGCATTAGAGACACTTGTATGTACTCTTGGAGTCTAAAAATAGGCCACTAACTTAACCACTTACTCCACAACTGTCCAAAGATTCCACGTCATGGAGGTGAGGTCATTGTGGATTTGGGACTACAACCCCACTATGTACCTGTTGATCTTCTCATCTTTTGTCTTAAGAAAATTTGCCCGCGTATACAATAATTTGAATTATTCTGTGTTCTTAGTTGCTGACTCGAAATCCCGAGTGAGGCAGGGTACCCTGTCAAATAGCTTTCTCTTATAACTTCTAAGTACAATGGTAACTTTCATTTGATCAACTTCCATCAACTTTTGTTATCCAATCATTGACGTCAGTATCAATTTCATTTCCATTCATTTTTTCTTCATCAATGGATCGCTCCCACTTATTTCTCAAGCCCTCCGATTTCTCCATTTGGTGTTTGAGATTCTTAATTTTTCTACCATTATGAATAACATAACCCAACTGTCGGTCGATTAGTGGCACCAATAATTCTCCAATTTTCGCAAAAATAGAAATCAAAATTTCCATCACCTGAGAACAAATATGAGAAGAAAGAATAATAGGAAAGAATACAATGAAAAGAAAACCATTTTTTTTTACTTAATATTCATAAATTGAAAAAATTGCTAATGATACCAAAGACGGTACCAACAAATAAACTTGTAAAAGTATGAACAATCAAGCTCAATCACGACACAACAATGGAGATATGGAATATAACGAATATATAAATAAGAGATGAAGGTGAGGATAAGAGGAAGAACACCAAAATATAAGGGGTTCGTCCAGAGCCTACGTCCACTGTGTAGTGTGAATGGTGGTTTTCACTATAATAAGGGCACTAATGGCCTATAAATATACCGATCAAGCTTTTCTCTCTCTAATGAGTATTTTTACAGAGTTCTGTTAGGGTTGTGAATGATCGATCCTTTCTCATGGAGAAGATTAAGAGTATATATAGGGCTTGGGGGTATAATGTACCCCCAAGCAGGCACAAAATGTTCCTAGCTAATGAGGATGTGCCATCTATCCTGTCACATGTATGTCATGGATGAAATATTCCCTCATGTGTGAGGGAGATATTGCTATAACGGTTTTGTACATGTGGGATCTGTAACCCATGCACACTCTTCCATGCGTTCCCTAATCCATGTGCTCTGCCAGGTAACATTATCGATCGTATCGCCCATGCCGAGGCTGAGATGATGAGTTAATCCTCTAATGGGATTTACTGATGATAGTGTTTTTTGGGGGTGATCGTCATCTCTTGAGTAGGATGATGAGGCTGAGGATACACTTCTAGTGAGATCACTGGGGTTGTACATGCAGATCTGGTATTCAGAGTTAAGGTCGAGATGTAATATGAGAGCTATGAGGCCGAGGCAGAGATGTAATATGAGAGCTATGAGGTCGAGGCCGAGTTGCAATATGAGAGCTATGAGGTCGAGTAGAGCCAACTCAAGCTGAGGCCATGGTCGAGTTGTCAAGCTGGAGTCCACTAATGGAATGACACCTGTCCTGCTGAGATATCACCTTCTATCCTCGTCATTCTGGTAATGATCAAGTCGAGGGTAGTAGATCATAGGAGTAATGTTGGGGGCATGTTGACTAGCCTCCCAAAGACCGACGCCGAGTCAGCTCAGGCTGAGTCCACGGTCGAGATAATGAATTGGTCCTTCGATAGGACTACTGTTGAGCCTGAGTTGTATTTGAGTAGGAGCCTCGGCTCCACTGTCGTGGAGGAGGCCAATGAGACATGAGGTCACCGATGTTGTCACTGTATGATGAGACTTCGGGGTTATGGGACAGAAAATAAGTTGAGGCCAATGTCTTCTGTTCCGACCCCTAGGCCGAGGTATCAAGTTCGCTGCCTGATGGCCAAATTAACTTCCATGATGGCCAAGGCCGAGGGGATGTTTTATATGAGTTCACTAAAACTGAGATCCTTTGGTGTTCTCTAAGATAAGGACAAGGTAATGTGAGGATGGGTGCAAGGCCGAGGACGAGTCCTCCAAGACGAGTGTACGGCTGAGTCATATTATTTCCAAATTGATGGTCTGCAACTAGTTGGACTTGGCCTAGGGGTACAACTCTAAGATGAGGATATATTTGGTAGATCAATTGCCGTCCAAATTCTGCGGTATTAAATTGCATGGTATTAAATTTCATGGTTTGATATTTTGTATATAAAGGAGTGCTGACAAATAATATTCTTAAAAGGTTTAGTGAAAAATATTTTCCAAAGATAAATCTAAGATCCTTCAAACCCTAATTTCACGCAATAATTTTGAAATCCAAGTATTCAACTAAAATACTAGTTTGAGATCTCTTGTTTGGCACCAAAGTTTGACTACTCATCATCCTTGTTGAGTACCGTTTCATAGGGTGGATTTCGTTCTTGCCACAGTTTATAAATGGTGGACTCTGTGTGTGTGGAGGTTTGAAGCGGTAAACTCCATGTTTTATTCGTTGACAGTTTGTTGGGGCAAGATAGGTGAATGTTAAGGCATTCGAGGAGAACACGTTGTGGTAGTGCGTAGGTTAACTCATATGTGCCACTATGTGAAGAAGGTCAAATGAAATAAGCTATGTCAAAGCGTGAAGGAGTCGAGTCGATTGTTCAAATTATCTGTCATCCTTGTCGAAATTCTATATTATAGTTAATTTTGCGTGTCTGGGTCATTTGCAGTTTTTCCTGTTATGGATTGTCCTCGTATATCACCATATCACCGTTGCTTTATTTTTAGTCTTTCTTATATCACCTAGATGCATGTTTTATGGCAAAATAAAATTGCGCTAACTATTTTAACAACAAAAATTTAATTGGTGCAAGTTTAATTTTGCAATTTTTAAAATTGGTATGTGTGTTTGGCAATCCCTATAGACCTAGCACTTTTAAATTGGTATCACAATGGGGACATTATGTTATTGTGTTGATCCATACTTTCGTGATGATTTGGGTTTTTTTTGTCTCTCTTGTTGTTTGTTTATTTCTCTCGATGGGTCATCATAGTGTTAAGTCAACTGAATTACTTAGTGATGAGGATTTTGATATCCGAGAGAAGTTTAATGAGCGTCATAGTCGTGCTGAAAAGTTAACTAGTTTGAATTTGAAGTTTACAAAAAGAGTTAAATTCTTGACAAAGAAACTTAATGTTTAAAAAATGAAATTGACTTTTTGCGAACTGTTTAAACTCAAAGAGATGTCCTTCATGAGAAGCTCATGGGCATGAACTGTGATTTTTAAAATTTAGAAGTGTCCAAGAAATAACAGTGATGATAGAGTCCATGTTTTAAAGAATGAATTCAAGGACTCTAAGAAGTTTGAAGCTAGGCTGAGAGAACGTGTCGCAAATATAATGATTGATTAAAGATTTGGGAGCAGGTGAGAAGACTCTAAGGGATAAGTTCTCTTACATTGAGGGGGAGCGAGATAACATTCTAGGAATGGTTGAAAATATGAAGAAGGAGTCCCTCAATGTCAAAGAGTCAAAGTTTTTGCTTGAGACTAGGATTTTGAAATTAGAAGACAATTTAAGAGACTCAAGTCTCATCAGATAGTGGGAACCCAAAATACATCAAATTCACAAATAAATTCATCTAATAAAATATATGTTTTGAAATGCTTAATTGATTTAAATGCTTAGGACTCTTGATTATGGTTTAAATGCTTTTGGAAATATTTAGTCATATTAATTTAGATAAATTAGTTTGATTACTAATTTTTTAAGTGAATAATAGACGGTACAATCAATATATATATATATATATATATATATATATATATATATATATATATATATATATATATATATATATATATATATATAATTTTTTTGTAATTATAATTTAATCGTTGGAATCGCCATATAGTGTCCTAATTTTTTTTAGTTTTTCAAGTCGGCGGTCCGTGTTGTATCGAACACGACACACAAAGTTTTGTCCATGCATCATCGTGTGTCGTATACCGATACTTCTTAGGTACTCTCGAATATGTGTTCGATATTTTTTTGATGTATCTGTAATTTAATTAATAAATACTTAATTTTAGACACTTGATTGACACTCACCCAGCATAGAATGACGAACATATGATACTAATAAAATATTATGTAATGGATATTTGTTGTATTTTTTTTATTATTAGTTTGGTTTAAATTATGAAAATTTATGTTATTATTCAATATATGTATAAAATTATATATAGTGTTTTCCTATTGATGTATGTTCTTTTTAAGAGGTCGTATTTCTCATTTGTTGTATGAGTTGCTAAGCATCTGGGAGACTACGAAAGCTTGCAGAGTTGCCTTTCCCTTTATTGATAAGTTAAAGATGTTAATATTTTTGTCGAATAGTCCAAGGCCTTGATGTGGATCACCAACCTCATAATCTTATTAAAACGTTTGGATAGCCCCTGATGTAGACTGGGATGCAGAAGAGTAATTAAATCACACAAAAATTTCAATCTCACCCATGATATTAAAGCAATCTCAATATTGCAATAAAAATAAGAGTCTCACCCTTATATTAAACTAAAACCGCCTCCTTACAAAAGAACATTAAGGCCTTATTTTTAAGATAGCATTCCTTGGGAACCAAGACTTTACTAAATAGACTCCTAAGAAACTAACGAAAATTAATTTAAAGAAAGTAAATAAAATAGTAATTACATATTTCGAACTTGCATCACTCTCCTCTACTTAAAAGAATTCCACCTAAATTCAAAAGGGTGTGCCCTCGGTATTGGGATAGAAAAGTACGACACGGGAGGTGACAATGTGGTGTGGTACTTCCTCAACAATTACGGTCTCTCTAGGTGGTTCCTGGGCTTGTGCTGAAGGATCACTGTCGGTGAGTAAAGTATACCTCCTTAGCGACTGCAAGCATTCCGACGTCTTGTTAACCATAGTACCATAGTTAAGGCATTTGAAGGTTATCTCAGAAGGCTTGAAAGTAGAAGGGGTAAGAGCGTTAGAGAACTTGTAGGTGCTCCTGAAGTCTAAAAACAAGCCATCAACTTCCCCACAAGCTCTACAACTATCCAAAGAATTCATGTCACGGAGGTTGAGGTCATTGTGGATTCGGGACTACGGTCCCACTATGTACCTATTAATCTTCTCATCTTCTATCTCAAACAAATTTGCCCCCATGCACAACAATTTGAACAGTTATGCGTACTCAGCTGCTGACTGGGAATCCCGAGTTAGGCAGGATTAGTACTGGCAAATGGGCGGTTATGGGCGGTTCAAAAATGCATACGAATAAATATAGACGGTTCAAGTGCGGGTTAGGCAGAATAATGTGGAGGATTCGGGTCGGGTCAATCCTCGATCAGATCAGGTCAAACCCGGTTCGGGTCGGGTTGACCTGTTTTTAAAAAAAAATTACTATACCATATATGGATAAACATGGTATAATATTTTTAAAAAACAATATTCGAGTATTCAAGTAAGTACTTGAATAAAAAAAATCTATAAACTCTTTAGTCTCTTAAAAAATCTAAATGAAATTTAGAAATTTAAAGTTTCTAGCATTTAAATTTGAGGTTCCTAACAATTAAATTTGCATTTTGAAGTTTAACCTTTAAAATATTGAGTAGCCAACTCTTTTAGTTAAAGTAATTTGAGTTTTGTTTTTGAGAGGTTCCAAAACCATTTTGACCCGCTAATAACCCGTCAAAAAACTGACTTATTCGATCAATCATACCATTTTGACCCTGAAACAAAATTAATGGGCCCCAAACACATATTTTTGAACGGGTTACGGATTGTGGATGGTTTCATGCTCAAACAACTTTCTCTCATAACTTT
The DNA here is from genome assembly GCA_949130495.1 of Sambucus nigra. Classification (NCBI taxonomy): domain Eukaryota; kingdom Viridiplantae; phylum Streptophyta; class Magnoliopsida; order Dipsacales; family Adoxaceae; genus Sambucus; species Sambucus nigra. The sequence goes on from OX422223.1 coordinate 306,508,540, forward strand.
TAGGTAAAATGGTAACTCTCATTTGTTTTTCATCTCTATACAAGAGGAAATATGGGTTAGGCCACGAAGGCATAACCTTTAAGCTTAGTGGAAATTAAACGCATACACTTGATCATAGGTTCTTATACTCAAAAACATTCTTGATATTGTCGAGCCAATCAACAAATAAGTCAGGTTCCATCTTCCCATAAAATGTGGGGACATCAATCTTTATATAACCATGAAAGATGAATTCCCAAAGGTTAAGAAGATGATTCACATCAACCCATTCACGGGGTTCAAATGAATTCTCAAAAGAAGCTGCAAAAATAACTATCATTTACAAGAATTAGTGTCACTAGAACACTGCCTATGTTTCATGGATGTTGTGCGCAATAACGGGTGTGTCCTGGCTATCCACAAGTAAAATATTTTCCTCCATCCCCAAAAAATGCTCAGGACCGCCCATAGGTGGATGAAACTCATCGAGGTCCTGGATATAGTCAATGTGCATATGTTCCTCGAGAGTCTCCTCCACAACATAAGTATCATGTTATTGGTACTCTGCAACATATGGGTGTACGTTCTACCCATACTCTGTACCCATAAAGTTACCAAAAAATAGTTCATTGAGAGAATAATTCAAAAGCCACTAATGGGTACATTGTATACATCATCAATCGCTCGTGTAGGATCGTCATGGGCAAACATGAAAGAGCATTGATCAAACAGGTGAGGAGCCACGTCTTGGGGTCCGAACGTATTCTAATAATGCACGATCTAAGATTGGTGAAGTTGGTCGGCTCACATATATCTCTCCTACATGACGTTGACCAATTTCCCGCTATTTCAATGAGTTGCAACAGTGGCTAGGTCACAAGTTTGCATGGTTTGGTTGTTTCTTGGTGTGAGCGTTAATCGAATTGCTTTTTGATATTTTTATTTTTGTTCCTTGTATCAACCATTCATGCAAAAAAATGTATCCTCCTAAAGCACATCGCTCTAATACCAATTTGATGTTGACTTAGACGAGCAAGCGTAATTAAATCACAAAAATATCAATATCACCATTGGTGTTAAATTTATCTGAATATTACAATAAAACATGACACTCTCTTGTAATAAACCAAAATTGTCTCCTTATAAAAGAACCTTTGGATTTGTAGGCTACCATGCCTTGACCACCAAGGCTTACCTAATTAGACTCCTAAGCAACTAAATAAACTTAATTAAATAAAAGTAAATAAAATAAAGAAATTAAATACTACTATGCATTCCTAAATTGCATCAAACCCATATTTTCTAAGTGTGGTACACTTGAGGGGTCTTATCTAATCTTACTATCTAATTAGAGTTGGATTATATGAAGGTCTTCTAATCTATTTCAAATAGTTAATTCATTTAATTTTAAAATTTTGTAAGAGAATTTGTCGAAAGAAAGAGAATAATTATTACTCCTTGCATTAGTTCCATCTCTAGAGTAATCTACACATAGTTACCAAGGAATGCCAATACCCTGATGAATTACATACTGGTACGCACATTCCGAAACATGGTACAATATTTGTCGAAAGAAAGAGAATAATTATTACTCCTTGCATTAGTTCCATCTCCAGAGTAATCTACACATAGTTACCAAGGAATGCCAATACCCTGATGAATTACATACTGGTACGCACATTCTGAAACATGGTACATTTTCATTCCAATACACTAAAATTAGCGATCCGAGATGTATTTTCACATTTATTTGCCCAATTGTCTTTTCAAGAGAGAAATATTATACATATGTTGAATGTATTGTGTACTAGATTTAATAATAAATAGAATAGGGGTTTTCAAGAGAATTTTGAAAAGTCTAGGATGAAATTTTAATTGGCGTTTACATAATAATACGAAATCTAAAAGGTTAATAGAGAATTTATATGCTTTAACTATTAGAAGATATATATTACTATAATTTTTAAATGACTAGTGTTTAGGAAAATTCAAACTCATTTGAACAAAATCATATAAGCATATGCCTACTCCCAATGTACCACGTTCCCATACCCATTTCACATGCCTAAAAGATCCGAAGTTGACATGTTCTTATCCTGCATGACACCCAAAGTTGTGTCCATGCTTTATTGCGTATCGTATACCGATACTTCTTGTATACTCTCATATATGTGTGTGATACTTATTTGATGTACCCATAATTAAATTAATAAATTCCTAATTTTAGACGCTTGATTGACACTTCTTAGACACTAGCCAACATGTGAATGACGAACGTTTAATATTAAAAAAATATTACATGGGGGATATTTGTTGTAATTTTTTATTAGTTTGGCTGAAATAATGATAATTTGTATGTTATTATTTAATATATGTATAAAATTCTATATAATGTTACGTATATTGTTCATAGATTCTACGGCACGGAGGATGAGGTGCGCCTGTTGTCTAAAAATATGCCTCCAACTTCCCTACATAGTTAGAGCATCGGGAATGGTGAGAGTTAATGAAAGATAACTTTACAAATCTAAAAGTGAAAATTACCCTTCGTGATAGTATATCAGCACAGTGGTGATGATGATAAATTTGTAAAATCAGTTCCTACGAACAAATGTTGTTCGTAGGAAGTAAAAATTTATTTCTTACGAACAACATTTGTTCGTAGGAAATGATACGGATAAATGAAGTTCGTAAGAACCCAAATATATATTAAAAATAATTATTTATATTTTCTGCGAACAACAAAAGTTCGTACTAATTCTTACAAACTTCAGAAGTTCGTAGGAACCTTTTATAGATTCTCTCCACAGTTTGTATATTGGCAGAACATATGCAAATTCTCTTACAAATTCTGTTGGTTAAACCTCACCACTGTACTGCGCTCAATTTGTAAAGTTATAAATTTTGTTGTAATTTAGTCCCACCATTATACATGCTCTTAACAATTTGTCACATAGATTCTACGTCCCGGAGGATGAGGTCATTGTTGATTTAGGACTACAGTCTCATTCTGTACAAAAATTTGAACTGTTCCATGTACTCGGTTACTCACCAGGAATCCTGAGTGAGGCAGTCCGCCCTATCAAACAACTCTATCTCTCAAGACAAATGATTTGAAGACAAATGAGTATTTTTCAATATGTGTTTGTTTGATACAAGGTTCAAAATCATCAATTTTTAATATTTTTTTATCAAACACAAAAGCTGAAAAATAGAAATAACGTGGAAAATTTGTTTACGGAATATATATTTTACAGAATATATATACTAGCGGATGCCCGTGCCTAGGGCACAGTGATAAATTTGCCCCCAGGCCAAAAAAAAACATTTGCTCAGGGTAAATTTTTTTTAAAAATATATATATATATATATATATATATATATATATATTACCCCGCACCTCCCTGGCTACCCCCCACCCCACCCTTCCTTTTATTAAAAAAAAAACAAAAGACTAAAAATAAAGCAAAAATCCCCTATTTTCCCTTTAAAAAAATAACTTTTAACATGACATTTCATGCATGGGCCTGAAATGTCAAAAATATCATGCATGCAACACATAAAAATATACCCCATATGCTATCATATATATATATACTAGCGAAATTTCCGTGCCTGAAGGCACGACGAAAAGTTCAAAATAAATAATCGCGAAACAATGAAAATTTTGAAAGTACATAATTGCAGAACGACGAAAGATTCGAAAGTACGTAATCCCAAAACGATGAAAATTTCCAATAATGACACACGTATAATTTTAAAAAGTATAAGGTCCTATATAACATAAATAATAAATATTTTATATATTATAAATGTAGATTTTCAAAGTATTGAATTGTCTAAACTTAAGTCATCAAATTTCTTTCACAATATAAATGTGTAAACAATGTTCTTTTTAAAAAGGGCAGAGTTGTAACACCCCGCTTAAGATAATAACGGGTGGCCAGCCCTATACTACATTAACTCAAGAGTCTCAGATGGCTCAATCTCAACATCAACTACCGGTACTATATAATATAGGACTAACTACCCGATATCATATAAGCGAGATGTTAAAATAAATTAAAACATGCAACATAACACAACCCAACACTGTGAATAAAGGAAAGAAAGATGCAGGAAAGAACAATAAGAAATGAAATGCTAGAATAAAATGAAATAAATACTACAACTGAATATACTACAAGGAAGTAAACCCGAATAAGCTGTCGGGTCACAGCAAATACAATGACTGAAATGGAATAAATATAAATATGTATATAAATATCCCTTGGGTACAAACCCGATATACAACATGAATCCTACCTAGATTTTTAAAGAAGTAGGAAGCGACCACATTCTACATCCCTCAACAGTCTGCACCTGTCACGGCTCCCAAGACTCTGGAGAGAAAGTCATCCGACATCCCTGCGGTAGGATACCTGTAGTAATATATATATATATATATATATATATATATATATATATATATATACAAGTAGGAGAGAAAAGTAAACGGGTCAGAGCCCGAGTGTGAAAAATATTTAGCAAGTGTGTTAACCGTGCATAATAAATATCGATGCAATTATTTCATAATTAAAGTGGAATCACACTCTCGTGGAACCCCAACTCACCCCTCATCTAACGGCGCGCACCTATTCGCGTCTTCAAATTTTAGTTAAATTACCCCCATTTATAAGGACAACCTAACTTATCATAGGCCCCACCTATACCCACGAGATTTGCCTTCCTATCTTAACCCAAGAATCCACCCCTTTTTCTAATCCTACTCGATTATGTTTACAAGCAATTATGCCATAATAGGTTTAATGGATTTCGGTTTATAATTTATTTAATTATAATTCTTAATACATTACCCATTTATATTTGGGTTGAAACATACTATTTAATTTCGATTTAATATGCATACAAAATTATTATTGACAAAACTTTTCTCCAATTTCAACGATGTGCTGCGTTTCGTGCGTGGAGTGTCTCGCAAAGCAAAATCCAAACAAGGAACCACCCCGTTACACTACTCCTTGTCAACGTCGATCCTGGAGATCCATTATGCCACACATAAATATTGACAGAACTTCTTTCTAAACTCAACAATGCACTACGTTTCGTGCGTGGGGTGTCTCGCAAAGCAAAATCCAAACAAGGAACCACCCCGTTACACTAGTCCTTGACAATGTCAATCCTAGAGATCCATGATTCCATACATACCATATACTACTACTACAACTACTACTACTACTACTACTACTACTACTACTACTACTACTACTACTACTACTACTACTAAATTTTAGAGTACAATATGAAAACAACTACAATCTCCAATAATATCCTTGGGATGATGTAACCGAAATATTCCTTAAACGCGATACATCAGTCCCCCAATTATCTAGTACACCATAATCATCCGAGATGTACTCCATAAAAGTCCATCTCCTTTCATCTATAGGATATATATAAATATATATAGGTATTTTATTCTAACCATATATATATATATATATATATACACTCATCCATTCCCATGGCCAAGTGCACATACCACATATGATGTACAATGGCCATCCACACAATATAACCGGCTATATATTTCGCCGATAAAATCTGCACTATGCTATCATCTTACTAGTTTCCGGCTCGCGTAGCAAAACTGGGGCCACCATGGTGGGACTAAACGACACCCATCTCGTGGTAAACTCACGCACACGACGTCCGGGAAGCGGTCATGGCTCCTAACCGGCAATGAGATGAAACATACCCACCACGTCTCATCCCAAATATATAAATCACATAATAACACACGGGACGACTATGACCTGGGGAATATCCACACCCTGCTTTTCTAGCCAGGATGCTCACCCTCTACGCGGAAACTTCCCAATGATAGCATGAGCGGGGTATGTTTAACCACATAAGTATATATATCATTCACATGCACAATATATATACATCCATATGATCCAATCATATAAATAAACCATCACCTAAGGTTTAGATATTCACAACATGTATATCGACAACATATATATATATCCATATTCATATCCATACAGATATATATTTAAATATATTAACATATCCATATATCTATATATACAAACTAATTATCGTTCATATGATATATATATATATATATATATATATATTCGGCTATAAGTATCCATAATCCTCAATATACAAGCCGTCACCACAATTCATTTCATTTGCCTCGATATGTGAATACAATCCCTCACTTGAAACATATTCAATCATTTTTCCTATGATGAATAGTCTCCCAAAATACACGTGTATATCCAACATTAGAGTTGTCACCCAAATTTTAGTGTAGGAAACCATCACTACACATTTCATCTATATCCGTAAGTACATAATTATCTTTAACATTATTTGACCATTGACATATACATGATTAATAGTATATAAACCTCAACTTATCCCAACTTCACTTCAAGTGTTGGAATCCCAATAATTGTTTCCACACGATTATATAATAACTATCTTGGCTAGAATTTATGCTACCAATTATTCTAGTTGATAGTACGATCCAATCGTCCCCAATTCGGACTACAGTTAATTTACTCTCATGATTTCCCTAGTCTAACACCTATGATTTACCCCCTTAAATTTATCATTTCTAAGGATAATGCGACTACTCTCTCTCATTGGTCCCAAAATTTTGTCTTAATGAGAACCTATCCCTATAAGGATTCAATATAAATGTCGGCCTAGAATTTCAAAACTTATCCTCGCAACTCTCTATCTAGGAGTTCTTAACCTCCCATCTTATCTATACTTAATTTGGATTTTTAATTAGGATTCTCAACCCCAAGGAGGTCTCCCTACCACCTCTATACACAACTCCAATATATACATGGATATATTCTTCTCCAACTATTCCAAGAAGTACCCTCTATCATACTAAGTGAGAGACCCCCTATAAGTCTCCAAAAGATATCTCTTACTTCATAAGAGAACACCCCAAGTCAATAAACCCAACTAAAACGGGTTAGAAATCATCCAAGGAAAATCCCCTAAAACAACCCAATTTTCGAATCAATTCGGCCTGGCCCGAATCGATTCGATCTCAAGGGAGAATCGATTCGTTCCAACTGCGAATCGATTAGGTCCAAAGGACCTGGGACTCCGTCTCAAACCGAATCGATTCGCCTTGGGTCCGAATCGATTCGGTCATGCAGACCTGCCACTTTTGACTAGGCCGAATCGATTCATTTGAGGGGCGAATCGATTCGGGTTTGCAGAATTTTAAAGGGTTCTTCTTTTTCTTCATCAAAACCCACGAATTTTAAACCTTAAAATTTCTATTCTAACCTCCAAATCTTTATTACAACATGATTCTAAGCCAATAAATCAACCCAAAGTTGATCCCAACCATTTCTACACCATTAAACCCAAATTTAAACATTGATTTCAAGATTAAACCCAAAAATCTAGGTTTTGATATTTATACCCAAAAATCCATTTATTTAACCCACAAATTATGAGATGAAATACACACACAGCTATTTAGCAAGATTAAACACTTGCCTCGGATTTGTAAAGGTTGGATCGTCCTCGATGTCGCGTTTGGGCCGGAAATCTCCAAGCTTTTCTTCCTCTCTCTCTTCCTTTCCTCTTCTTTCCTTCTTCCTTTCTCTTTCTCTCTTTCTCTAATTGAGAAGGCTTGATCCGTAAGCCTTTAAATCCCTTAAAATAATAAACCCAGTTTTAAATGTTAATACACACTTTAAATGACTCGTTTACTCCAATTCGAGTCAAACTGACTTAAAAATAATCCGGAACCGAAATAAAACCCAATGACAGTCATTTTGACTATCTTGACCCTTCCGGGATCGATGGTACCCACAAAATCATCATCTGGAATACTTTAAAACGTTCTCTATTTTTGGGCCTCAATTTTCAAATTTTAAAATTCTCCAATTTGATTAAATTTTATTTTCCCCAAAAATTTAGTTTCTCAGTCTCCAAAGTCACGGGTTGTTATAAGAGCTCCATTTGTTTATTGGACTATCCAACCTGTTTAAGAAATAAAAAATTAATCCAACAAAACAAATAATCCGTTTTGGACCTCGTATAAGCAATATAATCCAAATATACTCAATTACATAGAATAAAATCAAGACAAACTTCAAATAAACCAAAATTTAAAGCATCTAAATCCAAATATATGTTTTACATCTAACATCTCATAAATTTTGCTAGTAGTGGCTCAGCAAAATCTGTGGTCCTAACACCACGTTCAAAAATCCTTTATAATTAGTAAAGTCTTCTACATAAAATCCAAAGAGATACGTCAATGCTGATGAAGTGCAATAAGAGGATTAAGCATTTCAAAAAAATATTGAATCATGTGAGATTGAAAATAAAATACAAAGATGATCTGTAACTTATCCCTTACATTAAGAGTTATGTAGTACTTTACATTAGAAATGTATCTCAAATTTTCAAAAAATGGGGAATAACATAAATGTTGGAGGGGGGAGGGGGGAGGGGGGATTAAGTAAAAAATACAAAGTAAAAATTGGAATGGTGGGGGAGTTTGATAAAAACTAAACTCAGAAACATTGGAAAATGGGACTATAAACACACCTCGGATTTGACAGATTCTTATGAAAGCAAATGAGACTCCAATGCAATATAAACACCAGCTTGGATTTTGTAATAGAAACCTAACGCATCCAAATGCGCTCATATCTTCCATATTTTCGGAGGAAAAAAAACACCGCAGATCCATAAATAAATAAAGACTTAGTAGACATGTTATCTGCCATACTGTCATAAAAAAATTATTTTATATCCACATAAATCTTTTCCTACTTGACCTACACCTTTTGTCATACTTTTTTACACAAAGTATACAAAACCTCACAAAAAGTATCCCTAAAATTATTTAGAGTGGGTGTCATCATTTTTCAAAAAAGAGCAAGCTTGTACGTATACACCTATTGTAATACCTATTATATTCCAATTAATCAAAGCATGTACATGGGAATGTCTACGTGCCTTGAATTCCATTTAAAACCCCTTAAAACAAAATAGAAAAGATCCATTGAAAGGTTATATAAACAAAAGAAAAAGTTCACAAACTAATCCTCTGCTTAACATTAGAATATGAATAGCATTTCCATATAATGAAAAGTGTATATTAAAAAGTCGAAAGAAAATAAACAACGAATGTAAGAACGTGAATAAATCTCACTCAAACCATCTCACTGAAGCCTCTTAGTGCTCAAGTCTTGAGCCAAGACACAGATAGAAGTGGAAGGAATTTCTGACCTCCTCGATCCAGAAATAGAAATGCTCAATATGTAAATAAAACAAAATAGAAAAACCAATTCAGACCTGCTCGATCCCGAAATGCTTGATCCAATTTAGACCTGCTCAATCCATCCCCAAGCAGTCAAATTATATCCCAAAAATATTGAATTTTTCTGTTATTTTTAACTTTTGATGATAATTTTTGGAGTGTTAAGAGTACTCACTTAGAGTGTATATAACCTACCAAATGGAAAAAATAAATTGGCATAAATGATGAAAAAAAGAGGAAAGACAAATACATAAAATTAATGCGAATTATTTAATTTGTTGATTGGGAGTAGTGTCTGAAATACAATTAATTTAAATGTTTTGGTAAATGTAAAATAAAACATATGTAAACTAACATAAGTATGAGAACAAACCAAATTCAAATGTTAGTATAAAAATGTATGAGTCACAAACCTTAAAAAACATCAGGCTTTGTGATCAGATATGAAAATCCAAATCAACATGATAATGGAGACCCTCACTAAAATCAATTTGATAATCATAAAAATCAATTTGAATATCACACAAATCAATTTGAACAAAAAAAAATACAAAGTTCCAAGCAGGGATAAAATGTACACCTGATTAGGTTTCAATCTGAAAAAAATATAAACACCAAACAAAAACAAAAATTAGATTAACAAAAATGTTGATTAACAAAAAAAAAACGCAAAGTTCCAACAAAAACAAATTAGATCTGCAAAAAAATATTCAAAAATAGCTATTTAGATTTGCAAAAAAACTAATTAGATCTTTAAAAACTACCTAAACAAAAAATTCGTTAAAAACATTGCAAATGTTTAATAAATGAATAGAAAAAGGGGAGATTACCTGCGGGCCAAAAACTTTTAGATCGTGGCTGAGAGGATGGTGAGTAAGACCTTGTAGATCTGCAAAACTTATAGATCTGAAAAATAAAGAGAGATATAAGATAAGGGGGTGAACAATCGACCGAGTCAAAGAGGCAAAAGCACCATTCGAGAGAAAAGTATCCCCATTAAACCCAAGGAGACGACAAAGGCTGTAAGGGTGTTTTTGATGGAAGCTGGGGCCGGAGGTGGGCAGAGTCAGACAAAGGCGGGCGTAGGGTTGTAGTCGAGGGCAGAGGCGGGTGAGACCGTAAGGGTTTAGAAGGGGGATTTGTGATGTGGGGGAATTGAAAAACGGTATAGGGTTTGTAAGGGAGTTATGTTTTCTCTCATTCACCATGTCACAATGAACAAATGGTGACATGGCATAATCCGAGACACTTAGATCGTTTTTAAAAAAATCATTCTCAACCCTTGATATTTTGGAACAGTAAAACACCATTCTCTTATATATATATATATATATATATGAAATATACAAACAAATATATGAAATATTTAAAAAAATATACCCAATATATGCAATCTATAAAATATTAAAATAAGATTTAATATACGAAATATATGAAAATATAAGAAATATATTAAATATACAAAATATATACATATAGGGAATATATTAAATATAAATATATAGGTATAAAAAATATTTACATATATGAAATACATACAATTTACGAAATATACATATATACTAAAATATGTGAAGTATATAAATGTACAAAATATATAAATCCATGGAATATATTAAGTATATGAAATATATGCATATATGAAATGTACGGAATATGTATAGGTACTAAAATATATGATTGATATATATATATATATATATATGGGGGGGGGGAAGATGATTACAAATGAACCTAAAAAGTGAAATTTTCAATGTACCTCTATATTACTATAAATTACTTTACAAGCATTTAGGGCCCCTTATCAAATGAGCTATCCACGTAAGCAACATGAATAATAAGGGGTGTTCTTATATAAATCCAATTTTTCTATTTATAGCCCCAATTTTGTTTAAATCCACTTGGATGGGCGTATATCCATTTACACAAGCAAATGATGGGGTTTCTTGAATATAAAACAAAAGTCATCTTTTGAAAAAAGGGTCAATTATTTAATAGTCCCTACTATAAATATATATTTTTTTTAAAGGGCACATATTTTTAGTTTAACCCATTTAGTCCCTCAAGCACTCAATATTCTCTTATTTTTAGAGGTCCGCGCCAGTGGCACTCCCTTTCCAAAATATGTGGCAAAGGACCTTTTGAGGCAAAATAAAAAGACTTAGACTAAATGAGTATTAAAAAATGTTTGAGGGACTATTTGCTATATGTCCCTTGAAAAACCTCAAATGTCAAAACACAACCTTACTTCTTCAAAATAGTCAAATCCTGTTTTTTTTCCTTTCACACATTCATAAAACCAATGAGGCGTGCCTTAGGGATTCATTTACAACAACGATGACAATTGAGTGTGAGGCTATATGCTTAGTCATTTATTAACAAATGTGAAGATATACTCTATACAAGATCAAATAAAACCATATACAACCATCATTAATAACGAGCAGATTCTTGCAATCGGAGAGCAAAAGGTGTAGAAGAGAGAGAAACAACCATTTGAAAATTATTGGTCCAGTTATTATTAGGGCTGTTAAAAGGGATAATAAAGTCTTCGTGATATTTTTATTTTAAGAATTCAAAACTAGTCATTGGGGTCTATTGAAAGTTATAATGGGTTTATAGAAAATCTCCCATAATAAGATGAGTAATTTCTACAACCTTTAGTGAATATCATTTCTCCCTATCCGTCGTCTACTTTCCAAATTTCGTCATCCTTTCCTCTTCCCCCCTCTACAATTTATCCTTTCCCCTCCCTCTACAAAGTTTCCTTTATTGCTCATCCTCCCTCTACCCTTATAAATAAATATCCCATCAACGTCAATCAATAACTGATTAGGCATAAATTCTTCACATTTATCCCCTTAATTTCGGTATTTTTACGATCCCGTGCGGTGTAAATAGCTTGGATTTATCTCATATCTATGCTACTAACCCTTTTTGGAAAGTATTTCGTATTTTTGTATCTCTTATGTTTTTTACAGGTATTTCATGCAAAAAAGATGGAAAAGCGAACTCAAAATAGTGAAAAAACCAAGAATCGGGGAGTTGAAGGGCATTTTCGTAATTTTGCAGCTTTAGTCCGGAAGTTGGGCCAACTGGAAAGTTGAATAGATTTAAATTACAAGAACACTGGAAAAAACGGCACCTCAATCCGAGCTACGGTGAAAGAGTTATGATCCCTTGAAGTTGCGGAAAAATCATAGAAGAAAGGCTAGGAAGGCAAGTTCAAGGGCATTTTCGTAATTATTCAGCCTGATTCCGGAGTTGGGGCATTTTGGAAAGTTTAAGATATTGGAACAAAGAGAATACTGGAAAAAACGGCACCCAAATCCGAGCTACGGTTAAGGAGTTATGATCATTTGAAGTTGAGAAAAAATCCAAGGAAGAAAAGAAGAAAGTTGGAAAATATTCGAAGTGTTGAAAGAGGCCCAGAAACCAGCCAACTCACCCGAACCGGTACACCCAGAACCCGAACTGGTTCGCCCATTAGTCACGCTCAGAATCCGTTACAAAATTAGTCACGCGTTCTAAGTGTGGCAAATTGGCAGATACGGGATTTTTATTTTGTGCTTATCTTTTAGCCAAAAGAGTTTTATGTTTTGGGGACTCTTCTAAACGACCTCTAGCCTATATATTTAGTCATTAGGACTCTTTTTATAAAGATTTCATTGATGTAAAAGCTCCATAACAAGTAGGAACATCTAGGAGAAGAATTTACATACTTTGCACCATTAATTCAAGAGTTTTTCCGGTTTTTCTTCAATCTTTGATTTCTTCTTGCATGTTCTTGTTCTTCAATCGTGGTAACTTTTATTTCCAGCACTTTTATAATTATTCACCATGTTAGGCTAGGTTTTTAAAGGTTGGGAATCATGAACCCAACCTGATGTTGTAGTTGCTTGTGTATAAAATTAGTCCTCTGGATTTAGTTATTAATTACGACCGTATTGCGTAGTTACACAATAATTGTAGATCTTTATATCTCGTTTGCCTCTGGGTACTCGTGATGATTTAGAGTGTAAGTCGAGTGCAACTATCGCGATACTGATTTACACATCCTCAGATTAAGTATGACGCGGGCTTGAACCTCGTATACGTAATGCTTGGGAGTACTAAATTCCGGGTCAAATTAATCAGTTAAATTTACGATTAGTTTTATACCATCAATACTCTAGGGTTGGGGGATTGTGTCTCTACCTTAATTTTTCCAATTAGTTTTAGTTAACTTCTTTATTTTTCCCTTTTTCCTTTCTCACTCAATCATCATCTTTTACACTTTATTTTTTTGAAGTAATAAATCAATTAAAATCTATCAAACATTCCCTGTGGATTCGATACCCAGACTAGCCACTATACTCCACAAGAGTGTAGTTAAAGTTTAGGTTTTTGTATTGTGGTTGGAAGCCGATAACAACGATTAGCGTATTTACACGGACGCTCAGTTTCCACCTCGATCAAAATGGCGCCGTTGCTGGGGGAGTGTTTTGTTATAGATTATAATTGATTTACTATTTCATAAGATATTTTTCTTTTTTCTTTTTTTGTTTTAATCTTTTTGCAGGGTTGGACAATTGAGCACCAAGAAATGTTGAATCCTCAACCGCACACCTCTTTACGTGAATTGTCCCTCTACAAACCATTCGGTAGTCATGTCTTTTTATAGTGAGTTCGGTAATTATATTGGTTCATATGGGAATCATTTTCAAACTTTTTATTCTGAATAATTCGAAGGGCCTCGACTTATTCCCATTGGTGAGGGTCTTCGAATTATTCAGAAGGAAAGGCTTGAAAACTTACGTTTGTATGGGAGTAGTTCTCTAGCTTTTTGTGTGCCAGAACCCGCGCCTCGACCTACTATCGTTGGTGAGGCTATTCGAAATCTTGATAATGAAAAGCTTGAAAACAAATATCGAGAAGAAAATCGTTTTTGGGAGCACGAGTTGAATGCACTATTTGAATCCAATGATGATTTTTCTTCCGATATTTTTAAAGACAAGGAATGTTTTCAACCAAATGAGGAATCCGAGGTGCTAGAGCCAAGGAAGACTACTTTGGAAGAAACCTTCCATCTTTACATGCAAACGGTAAAGAGGATCCTTGGTGATGATTGGGAAATTGAAACAGTTTGCAAGGAGACTAGTTCTTCTTTGGAAAACAAAGAGGAGGTTGAGACTTATGTGTCACCTCAAAATTTTGAAGAACATCTCATTGAAAGTGAGTCTTGCTCTCTTGAAATTCAATCTCCAAGTGATGATGAATCACTTGAGATTGAGTTTATTTCATCACCATTTTCATTCACCGTTATTGAACCATTAGAAGTACCGCTAGATTCCTATCAGTCGGTTGAAACTTCTGAAACGTTTACACCTTTTACCGACAAAGACACTTTGCTAGAATTATTTTCTAATATGGACACTTCCTTTTTGTGTGCCCCTCTCCCCATACTGCTTGAAAAATATTTGGGAGGTGATTCTATTTTTCTTAGATCTCAATTGTACTTGTCCCACCTAGCATCCAAACCCCCCATCATCCCGTTAAAATTTGTAATTGGTGATGGTTCATTTCTTCCACTTTGCACATTCCTTCCGTTGTTCAAACGGAATTCTTATTTTTCGGGAGGCATGCTTTCTAGTGAGGGTACACCATTAATCCCTCAAAGTCAAATTGTATTTTGGGTGGACCCTCAAATTTTTCGACTTCTAGTGTATAATTTATTAGAATTTAAAAATCGTAGGTTGTACAATAGTTAACTTTTCTTTTTAGTTTAGAATTCTTGTTATTCTTTTTGCTATGCTTGGTTCTATCATGTTTTGTAGATTCAATGGACTCACATTCATCGGGGATCGCTCCATTTTGGGTAATATCATTCTTTTCCTCTCTTTATGTTGTGTTCTTGATTCGCATTGAGGACAATGCAACATTTAAGTTAGGGGGTGTGGGATATTCTTCCCGTTTATTGTTTAGATTCATTGATTCGATCACATGTTCTTTCCAAGAGTGTTTTTTTTAGAAAAAAAGAAATTGAAAAATTTTGAAAAAAGCCAAAAATATTTTTGTTCAAAATAAATAAAGATTGGAATTTAAAAGCTTCAAAAATGTCAAAAATATTTTGTCTCAAGTTGTAAAAATCAAATGCACAAAGCCGAAATTGACCAAAGATGGAAATTGTGCGAAAATTGACGACTTTACAAATAAGTGTGGAGATTAACAAAACCCGGTGAGATTTCGAGCCTATCGATCTTTTTGAGTTTTTAAATCAATCCGAGTTAATGGTTAACTTATAGTTCTAATTCAGCGTTTTACAAAAGTCGTTGATGATCTCTATTTTATTGTTTTGATCGGTTATAGAAAATGGAATGTTGTCTCGAAACGCGCGCTATAAATCTCTAAATTAAATTAATCTCAAGACGCATATGGTAAATTAATAAGTAATTCGGACAATGAAGTAGGCCATCGTTTGTTACCCAAAAATATTAGCCATAAAAAGATGTGTAAAATTATCCCTTTGATAACCCAATTGAGCCGAATAAAATTTATCCTTTTCGTTTGGTAACCCGAAAAACCCAAATAGCCCGGAATTGTGAAAAATGAAAAAAAATCATAATTTAAGTCCGAAAAGTGCAACAAAAAGGGGCAAGAAAAAAAATAGAAGAATGCTCAACAAAAGTTAGCAAGAAAAGAAAAGTGTGAAAAAAATAGAAAAAGAAGAGAAAATGAGCAATAGCCCCCCCCCCCCCCCCCCCCCCCCCCGCCCAAAAAAAAAAACACTAACGGACATCATAAGAAAAATTTCCAAATCCGAATTTTCCAACCATTTTCATGTTACCCAATTACACCTTAAACCCAAAAAAAGTCCTAACCGAGTCCGAATTGCGAAATTGGTTAACGCGTGGAGAGTTAAAACACAAAAAGATAATAAAAGAGATTACATGGTGTGAAAAAGAGATGATGGTTCCCATTTTCCTATGACCGTATTCCGATGAAGAGATCTTTTCACCCAAAAATTTTCGTCTTTCAATTTGCGTGCGTGACTTTGCGTCCATTATATTTACTCTTTATAAAATCACGCATACCGAGAGAATAACCACATTCCGAGAGATTCGTTTGAGAGAGCATCCCTTGAGCATTTGAATCAAAACAAATTTTTGGAAAGTAACGTAATGATCAATCGGTGGAAGTTAGCGGTTTAATTTTTGGTTTCGCACACACACACTATGACTTGAGACTCCTGAATAAGATTTTAAGGTGACCATTTTTGAGGAGTTTAAATTTTACAATTTTTAAGTATTTTGATATTTCTTTGAGTCAATAATGAATTTTGTGGGTATATTCACTGCAAACCCTCACGAGACACCACTCGTCCTACTAGGGTAACCTAGGGGTTTAAAGGCTTGTTGCATACGCTAAATGCAATCGCCTGCCTGCGAAAAAGGTATTCTATCCCAATAAAGTTTTTGAAGGGTCCTTAACTCATACTCTCGTTCTTTTACATTGCTCGGGACGCGCAAAGTTCTAAGTTAGGGGGGTTTGATTAGGCAAAAATTCTTCATATTTATCCCCTTAATTTCGGTATTTTTACGATCCCGTGCGGTGTAAATAGCTTGGATTTATCTCATATCTATGATACTAACCCTTTTTGTCAACTATTTCATATTTTTGTATCTCTTATGTGTTTTACAGGTATTTCATGCAAAAAAGATGGAAAAGCGAACTCAAAATAGTGAAAGAAACCAAGAATCGGGGAGTTGAAGGGCATTTTCGTAATTTTGTAGCCTTAGTCCGGAAGTGGGGCCAACTGGAAAGTTAAATAGATTTCAATTACAAGAACACTGGAAAAAACGGCACCTCAATCCGAGCTACGGTGAAAGAGTTATGATCCCTTGAAGTTGCGGAAAAATCATAGAAGAAAGGCTAGGAAGGCAAGTTCAAGGGCATTTTCGTAATTCTTCAGCCTGATTCCGGAGTTGGCGCCTTCTGGAAAGTTTAAGATCTTGGAACAACGAGAATACTGGAAAAAACGGCACCCAAATCCGAGCTACAGTGAAGGAGTTATGATCATTTGAAGTTGAGAAAAAATCCAAGGAAGAAAAGAAGAAAGTTGGAAAATATTCGAAGTGTTGAAAGAGGCCCAGAAACCAGCCAACTCACCCGAACCGGTACACCCAGAACCCGAACCGGTTCGCCCATTAGTCACGCTCAGAATCCGTTACAAAATTAGTCACGCTTTATAAGTGTGGCAAATTGGTAGATACGGGATTTTTATTTTGTGCTTATCTTTTAGCCAAAAGAGTTTTATGTTTTGGGGACTCTTCTAAACGACCTCTAGCCTATATATTTAGTCATTAGGACTCTTTTTATAAATATTTCATTGATGTAAAAGCTCCATAACAAGTAGGAACATCTAGGAGAAGAATTTACATACTTTGCACCATTAATTCAAGAGTTTTTCCGATTTTTCTTCATTCTTTGATTTCTTCTTGCATGTTCTTGTTCTTCAATCGTGGTAACTTTTATTTCCAGCACTTTTATCATTATTCACCATGTTAGGCTAGGTTTTTAAAGGTTGGGATGCATGAACCCAACCTGATGTTGTAGTTGCTTGTGTATAAAATTAGTCCTCTGAATTTAGTGATTAATTACGACCGTATTGCGTAGTTACACAATAATTGTAGATCTTTATATCTCGTTTGCCTCTGGGTACTCGTGATGATTTAGAGTGCAATTCGAGTGCAACTATCGCGATACTGATTTACTCATCCTCAGATTAAGTATGATGCGGGCTTGAACCTCGTATACATAATGCTTGGGAGTACTAAATTCCGGGTCAAATTAATCTGTTAAATTTACGATTAGTTTTATACCATCAATACTCTAGGGTTGGGGGATTGTGTCTCTACCTTAATTTTTCCAATTAGTTTTAGTTAACTTCTTTATTTTTCCCTTTTTCCTTTCTCACTCAATCATCATCTTTTACACTTTATTTTTTTGAAGTAATAAATCAATTAAAATCTATCAAACATTCCCTGTGGATTCGATACCCAGACTAGCAACTATACTCCACAGGAGTGTAGTTAAAGTTTAGGTTTTTGTATTGTGGTTGGAAGCCGATAATAACGATTAGCGTATTTACACGGACGCTCGGTTTCCACCTCGATCAATAACCCTGTTTGCGTCTTCTCCACTTTCTCAAACCCTACCACACCAACAGCTCACCCCCGAAGATTTCTCTGATATGGCGTGAATAGAAAGATGAGATATCAAAAATATTTTCAATTGTGCCAATCCACAATTGAAATTGAAAAACATTCCCACAAATGTCCCAAAACAACATATGAGCCGCCGGGGACCAAAGTGTTGGAAATTAATATTCAGTATCAAAATTAACTATTTAGTTTTAATTATATTATATTTCTAATTTATGAATTGTCCAATTATGTGGTCTTGATAAATATCAGATAATTAATTAGGAACGTGATAAATACAAATATTAGAATATTGGGTCAATCTTATCCATTAGTCACATGATGGTTAGTGACAGACTTGAAATAGAGTCCCACTTTGACTAGGATTCCGGCCCTCTTCCCCTTATAAATAGAGGATCCCTACACTATCTGGGGTTATCTCATAACACACTATTTCTGAGGTGGGAGAGAAATTCCGAGGCTCCATTTGAGTGCAATTTTTCTAAAAATGAGATTGATGGAGCAATTAATCAAGATGATCAAAAGAGATTTCTACAACAAGATTGATCAATGCATTGGATCAAGGTAAGTCGCATTTTATATTTTTTAGAAGTATTTTGTGAAAACATGAAGATCTAAGATCCTTTTATTAAGAACAATTGTATGTTAAAGTTTAATCATATTAATGTGTTCGTGATTGATATTAGGGGGTTCTTAAGAATGATTTTACATGTGGTATCAGAGCTAAAGTTTAAGATCTCGTGATTTTCGTTATTGATGTTCGTATATAATGAAATATGTGCCTAAGACTTTCTGCGATATTTTTATTTATGTCATTAAATTGCTTTTGATCCTGATACCTTCTGTGACGTCTTATTTTTGTCATTAAATCTTCTCTTAAAGTATGTCTAAGACTTTTTGTGACGTTTTTCTTCTGTCGCCAATACTCACTGGTTAGAATGAAAGGTCAAAACTTGCTCGTAATTTTACGAAACTCACATGGTCGACTGCAAAAGTCAAAATAAACAAAACCCATTGTATATAATACGCACCACCTTACTTTTGCGTTTTGACCTCGTTTAGACCCTTAAAATTACGTTTTTTTTTCGTTTTTGGTAATAAGGTTGACGTCAATATCTCACTCCAGAAAATTGATTTTTGAATTCCGCAAATTGTTTTGAGATCTTGGAGTAATTGTCTACATCCCTGTTGTGCTAACTTAAATTTTCTATTTTTGGCAAAAATTACGATTTTTCCAAATATTATGTATTTTTTGCGCCATGGGGGATGTTTTTTATGTTCATGGTTGTTATAATATTCATGTTATGTATTATTGGTATTGATGAAAGGGTTCAATATAAAATTTTGAATATTAGATGTATCATTATGTGTTTGACAATAAAATTTCGATATATTAGGTTATTGTGCATAATATATAATTGGTAGCCCAAAGGTCCTAATGTAATTATGAATTGATGTTTCGACAACAATATTTATATGATGTTGGATGGGGAAGACATGAAAGTGTTTTAATCTAAAATTGTAAATATTAGATTATTGCGTATGGATATATATTTGGACCATTAATTATACATTAAGTTTTGAGTATAAAATATTTTTGGGGCACTGATTTTACATAAATAATGTTTATGAATTCCAGAAGAAAAAAATATTTTGAATTTCGTCAAATATTTAAGTTTTGGAGTAATTTTCTACGGTTCCATGATGCTAACTTTTTTTTTTTGAAAAATTCAAGTTTTCTCATATTTCATGTATGTTTTATCTAGAACTGTGATAAAACTTTGCTCTAATGATCATTTTTTAGTTGAATATTCATGTCAAACACAGGCCAACATATTTCATATTGTAGGATATTAGACTTACGTTATTGTTAATATTCATATTTTGATGAGTCTCGTGCCAAACACAGGCCAATGATTCATATTGTTGAATATTTTGATATTCGTGTTTAATGAGTCTCGTGCCAAACACACGACAACGATTCATGTGGTTGAAAATCAGAATTATTGTTTATTCTAAGGCTAGTACTCCCATTAAGTTGAATTAAATGCCAAACACATGCTACAATTCATATGTGCGGATACTAGATTTATTCGTTGCATACATGCATATTTGAATGCCTGACTTGTAAATTTTGAGACTCATAAGTAGGTATTCATTCAGTTTAATCAAACGCCAAATATAGGCTAAGATTACATGTGAAGATATTATACTTGTAGTCATTTCAGATTATCCTTGTGGTGACAATGATATTCAACACAAATCAGTAAGAAAAGGCAATCACCAAAGCAAATAAAGAATGTAAAGAACGACAATCACACGACACAGTATTTACGTGGTTCAGCAAGAATGCGTACGTCCACGGTAGTGCTCTCAATATTATTTCTCTTTACTTCGGGGAGTGTTTTACAGGAAAAATAATGAGTGCCTTTTACCCCAGGCTTAGGGTTTGTTATATACAAGTTTGTTTCCGGGGAGTGGGGGTGTTGGACTCCCCCACGCCAATCCACAATTACTAGAATATCTCCTTACGAGATTTTAGGATTTGACTAAGTCGTAATTGAATGATTTGAGATGGGGGGCTCCCAGACTTTGGGCCGTAATTTACTGGGCTACTCGTCTGGGCCCGTGGTGACAAATCGAGGTACCCACAATTGCCCCTAAAATTATTGGGTCACAATTTGGGCTCAATAATTTTAAATGATTTGTCATAATGGGTATCTTGTAAATTGTGCAACACTCTCCAAGATAGGATCGCCTCTTCTAAACTGACTTAGGTGGCAGCTCGCTTTGTTTCCCGTGTGCTATGATTGGAAATGTTTAAAAATCCCTCAGAGCAGTGTTTATTTGTTGTCATTTCAAGTTTCTTCATACTTTCTAACCTTCTCCAAGATCCCGTTGTTGTGCTTCTCATTCTCAAGTCTTCGTCTTCCAACTTCACTATTCTTCATCATCTCTCTTGTGACTTTGCATCGTCCCAAGCTAAGTTTTCACTTCGTAAGTCCCTCTTTCTCTTCTCTTTGATTTTTCTGTTGACATTTCTTCACATTTGTAGTTAGGGTTTGTAAACGCCAAAAAAAGGCAATAGGTTGATAACTGAACTTAGGAAGTATTATAACATCCCAGATTGGGTAGACATTGAGTGTGCCCCTGTCCCTAAAAATGTTAGAGAAATAGAGGACGCTCACTAGATTCACGTCCTCTTACTGTCCCAAGGGGGTCTTACTTTTTGTCCAGGCAATTTGTTTTTGCACTTCTTTGGTTATTTCGATATTGTCCCTGCACAGTATTCGCCAAATGTATAGAAGATTGTTAATGATGTCCATAGAATAAATCAGCTCTATGGCACCAATCTAGGGCTTGCTGAGATTTGATTTTATTACTCTTTCTCACGAACAAGTTATGGTATTCTTTACCTCAAGGCCAGGAGTCCTGATAGGGTATTGGTGGTAAATCTACCTGATTCCCACAAGGATTACTGGCAAGAGGGTTTTCTTGCTAGAAATTAGTAATTTCCTCCCCATACTGAGGGGTCGAGGTCTGACAGGTTCATGGTCCCCTTTTATGGAGAGGAGTTCATAGGTAGGCTTATTTTTTTCTATGCTCTTCAATCTTCTTGTTAATGTATGATTTATCTGATATTTTTCTCTCTTTCTTTTCAGCGAGGACAAAGAACTTGGAACCTGCTATCAGCGAGGTTCGAGCTGCTAAGTTGGTCAAGGCCTGGAATATCAGGGATCTATTGGATAACGGTGAACACCCTCGATCTTTATTGCGCGACCTGTAGATAGCATCCCTAAGATAGACATCACTGAAGAAGTTGTTGCAGATCCTATCCAATTGGATGAGGAAAAGAGAAGCTCTGGTGAGGATAGCGAAGGTGATAAAGGGGACAATGTTCAAGGTGGTTCCAATGAGAAGAGCTCTAGTGGTGAAGGATCTTCAAGCTCAGAAGAGGTTTCAGAAGCTCGAGAGTCTTCCAGTGAGCCGAGCAGTTCCAGAGAGAAAGATATAGTTCCTCCAAGGAAGAATCTGATTACGGAAGAAGATGATGATGATGTGATTTTTTCTCGAGGATTAAAGAAACAAAAGTATGGTAGTGGGGAAGTTGCCACTGATTCTCACCCTGATGCCATCGAGCAGGAAAAGAAGAGGAGGGAGGAAGAGCAGTTGAGAGAGAGAGTGAGAGAGAGAGAAAAAAGGAAGAGGAGAAGAAGAATGTGGAAGAGAGGAAGAAGGTGGAGGAGAGGAGGAGAGCTGAGAGGGAGAAAAAGGAGAGGGGAGAGGAGAGAAGGAGAGAGGACATAAGTACGAAGGTAGGGCAAGCTTTGGTGCCTGTGTTCGCATTACCCGAGGGGCCTCTATTGCCATCTCTCTTCAGTTGGCTCCCGTGCTGCTCGAGAGAGCAATTTTGCCTGCTAATCGTCAAACCGACCAGTTAACTCTGCAGGTGAGTCAGAGGCTAGCCTTGGTAAGTCTGTTTCAGCTTCCTATACTTGTGATATTCTATTTAATAATTCCTCTTTTAACATTTTCTCTCCTTTGCAGTTCGTGACCAAGTTCACCTTCCTCTATCGTACCCGCGATAAGCTGGTGAAGAGGAATGCTGATTTAGAGAAGCAGAATGCCGAGCTAAAGGGGAAGGGCATCGAGCTGGAGGCCAGTTTGCAGACTGTCGATGATGCTCAAAAGTATATTGATTTTTCCCGTGCTGAGGACAATCGGGTGAAGGAGGCGGCGGTCAAAGAGCTCAATGAGCTACGACAGTCCTACGACTTGGTCTGCACGAGCAAGCTAGATATGGTGGAGGAGAACAGGTGAAGAAGGTGGAGGAAAGCTCGTACAATATTGGGTGGGTTACTGCATATGAGGATGCTGAGGTTCAGATAGGCTATATCAGTCGACTGAACTTCGAAAAGGGCTGGAATAAGGATCTTTTGGCTGCTAGAGTGGACATCGAGTCTCCACTATTTGACGAGAATGATCCAGGCTTGAAGCGTGTTGTGGATGAGGCCCCTGCCCCGACCATTGACGGTGGTGTCCCTACTTCTCAAACCATTCTTATTGGTGCTCCTTCTTCCCAAGGAACAGCCATTGCTCCATCTGAGGGAGGTGTTCTTGTTGTTGTAGATAAGGTAAAGCAACCAATGACCTCAGAGGCAACTGAGGTTGCTAGCTAGTCTGTTCTGAGGATTCCTTTTGTATTTTTGCTTGTACTTGTTCTTTTTTATTACCGATGTACTTGGAACTCTTTATTTGAATGAAATGAAAATACTTTCCCTTTTGCATACTGATTCTTCTTCTTTAATGCTTATATGGCTTATAGTTGATTGATGTAAATGAGTATATTACTTGCCACCTCTTAACTGGGAAGGATCCTTGGTCCTAATACGAGCAATCAAGTTTGCCAAGCCTTCGTTAGGATTTACAAGTCTCTTAGGTCGACAAATAAGAGCTTTAAAGACCAGTCTGAGCTCGTCACTAAACTCAAGGATAGAATTCAGGAGATGGAAGAAGTCGGTGCCTCTGTCCAAGAAGTAGTGAACACTTTGAGAGATAAACTTTTGGATGCCTCCGAAATCAATCAAGTTGGAGAAGTTCTTCAATAGGAGAATGAAACTCTAAGGAGATAGGTGTAGCGACTCAAGGAGCATGCACCGAGCGTTGTACCTTAAGTTTTAAGAGGTTCCTCGTCATCGGCTGGTCCGCGAGCTGGTACAGCACCGAGCGCATTCCTCAGGCTTTGCGAGGGTCCTCTTCATTGGCTGGTTCGTGAGCTGGTGCAGGTTCCGAGCGTTCAGCTAGGGAGATGGATGAGCTTTGAGGAGATGTTCATTGAGCTTATGTGATAGCTACTAGGCTTAAAATAGATGTCACGCGATTGAGGCATCTATTCAAGAAAGGACATCGGCGAGTGTGGGCTGATGGTTATGACCATGGTTGGACAGATGCTCCAACGAGACTGGCGGAGGTCGAAAAGTTGTCCTTCATTAAGGGATGGTTGTGTGCCCTCGGGGAGCTATAGGTCCCTAGTAACTCAGTGCTCTGGTATCATCATGAGATCTCTCCTTCAACGCTGAGGCCTAATCCTTTCAAGAGGGACGACCAGTGGGTCCCTACAGATATCATCCCCAGGCAGATATTGGAGCCAGATGCGAATGAAGTTGAGGAAGAATTAGCTCCTCATCCGTACGATGGTCGAAGAGTACAAGTGGCTGATTATATTGCTCAGAGGCCTAATCCACATTAGGATTTAATTCAATGTAACCTTTTGTAAATGTAATGAAGTAAAAAAGTATTTATGTTTTGGGTGATTTGCCGACTAAATATGTCTTGTGTATCTTTTACTTCATTAAATCTTCGTAGCTGACTAGATTTGATGTGGGTAGACTTGTTTTGTTGTGTGAGTACCCTCCCAGTCTAGTATGCTTATGACATACCATTCTGCCCCACTTTACCTTTTAGGTCATGTCGTCACACTCCCTTAGGCCTAAGTGTGGCAATGGCGAGGACACACCTGGTGTTGGATGTTCTATCCGATCAGGTTTTCTGAGCCCAACATTGTTTGGCGACCAATTCGATTTGGCCGAGCTGCCTAAGGGTCCCCTGTAGGGCTTCATATATTACCAGGGGCAATGCTAAGAGGTTGTTCGTGTTTCATAACGAAAACCTAAGGAGGGTGATTCCCTGCTTTTGTATACTGAGTAATGTTCCTATCGCTTGGAAAAGGTGTGCATGTTATAAAGTTCATAATACAAAATTAACACTTCATAGAATGTCACTATCAAACAATCTTTTATTAATCACAATCAATAAAAAATGAGTTGCCAATTCCAAAAATGCGATTAAAGATGAATGAAAAAATAAGAAATAGAATTTTTCCAGGTTGGCTGCATTCCACGCTCAGGGTATCTCTCTGCCCTCCAGCGTTTCTAAGTGATAGGCTCCTTGTAGGTCGTCTCTTGTCACCATGAATGGTCCCTCCCATTTTGGACCCAGCTTTCCATCAGATGGTTTTACTGCACTGCCAAGAACTTTCCTTAGGACGTAGTTCCCAATATGAAATGTCCTTGGATTGACCTTTTTGTTACAGTGTTTTGTGAGTTGTTATTGATAGCTCGCTAGTCTTACTAGGGCTAGTTCTCTGCGTTCATCAGCTAGGTCAAGTTCAACGAGTAATGCTGCATCATTCTAGCTGTGGTAGACCAAGGTGGATCTCATGGTTAGTAGGCCAGCTTCTAGAGGGATGATTGCTTACATTCCATATGTTAGTGCGAATGGGGTTTTCCCAGTTGCTCGCCATGGGGTAGTGCGGTAAGTCCACAAAATATGTGGCAGCTCTCTCACCCATTCCCCTTTGAATCGCTCTAATTATTTCTTTAGTCCATCAATCACTATTTTGTTGGAAACTTCAGTCTGTTCGTTGCTCTAAGGGTATGTCATAAAGTTGAAATGGTGCCTGATTTCGTGGTCGTTGCAGAAACTTTGGAAGGGGCCTCTCTCAAACTGCGTTTCATTTTCAGTGATGATGGTTCTGGGGATTTCAAAGTGGGTAATTATGTTTTTCCATTTGAATCTCACCATATCTGCATCTCTGATATTCTCCAACGGCTCTAGCTCGATCCATTTGGTAAAGTAGTCTGTCGCGACCAACAGATATTTGTGATTGCTGGCAGCGGTAGGAAGAGGGCCTACGATGTCCATGCCCCATTGGGAGAAAGGCCAGGGGCTGGTAAGTGATCTTAGGTCGCTGGCGAGTTGGTGAACTATAGGAGCATATAGTAAACATTTTTCACACTTGTGAGCATATATCCCAAAATCTCTCTGCATGTATAGACACCAGTAGCCTTCCTTCATTGCTCGAAAAGCTAGCGATCTGCCTCCAATATGTCTCCCACAGATTCCTTCATAAAGCTCACATAGAACTTGTTCGATGTCCTTTGGGTGAACACATTGAAGGTAATGGCCAGTGAATGATCTCTTATACAGCTTGCCCTCAGGAGATAAGTGAAAACGGGCAGCTTTAACTCTTATTTGATGAGAGGCCTTATTATTGTCTGGTAGTGTACCATCCTTCATATAGTCCCTCATGGGGTCTATCCAACTAGGTGTTGATTTAATCTGGAGAATATTTCCCATGTCTGGCATCTTGTCGCTCTGGTTGATGCTCGGTTGGGTGAGAAAGTCGATAGGGATTGTTCTCTTTAAGTCGGAGTCAATTGCTGAACTTAGGGTTGCTAAGGCGTCAGCATGGCTATTTTGTCCTCTAGGAAACTTTTGGACACTGACTTCCTCAAAGTTGGAAATTAACTTCTTTGCCAAGGCGAGGTAGGCTGCCATTCTTTCATCTCTTGTGTTGAAGTCCCCACTTATCTGATTGGAGGCCAATTGTGAGTCGTCGAACACCTGAAGATGCTTTGCCCCCAATGCTCGTGCCTTCTGTAGGCCTGCTATCAAAGCCTCATATTCTGCCTCGTTATTGGAGGCTTAAAATCCAAGCATGATTCCCTTCTCGAGGATTGTATCTTCGGGAGTAACGAGCACAATGTCTACTCCTGCCCCCTTTGAATTGGAGGCTCCATCAACAAGCAGTCGCTAAACTCCTCCTGTTGAGTGACTTTTCCTCTGATCCATAGGTTGAAGTTGGTCGCAAGGCTGATCGCCTGTGACCTCCGCGATGAAGTCAGCGAGGACCTTCCCCTTGATTGCATTCCTTGGTTGAAATTAGATGTCAAATCGTTCACGCTCGACTGACCACTTGGATAGTCTGCCAGACAGATCTGCTTTCCATATGACTGCTTTAAGGGGGTTTGATGTAAAGATGATGATAGTGTGAGCTTCGAACTAGTGCTTCAGTTTCCTCGAGGCTACCACTAGTGCAAATGCAAGTTTTCCAGTGGTAGGTACCGTTGCTCGGCATCCAATAGGGTCTTGCTCGCGTAGTAGACTATGTGCTGGATTCCTATTTTTTTGCATACCAGTGCAGAACTCACGGCGTGGCTGGAGACGGAAAGGTATAAGTACATGAAATCATTCTCTAGAGGTATTATGAGCAAGGGTGGTGTGATGAGATAAGTTTTGAGTTCTTCCAATGCTCTCGAACAATCTTGGTTCCACTCCACTATTTTGCTTCTTTTCAATAGATGGAAAAATGGCTGGCACTTTTTGGAGGACTTCAAGATGAACCGATTCAAGGCGGCGAGCATGCCTGTGAGCTTCTGTACATCTCTTATTGTGCGGGGAGGTTGTACCTTATTGATTGCATCGATTTGGTCCGGGTTGGCTTCAATACCTCTCTCGCTAACCAAGTACCCGGGAAATTTTCCTGACTGGATGCCGAAGGAACATTTGCTCGCGTTGAGTTTCATTTGGTATTTCCTGAGGATTTCGAAGGTTCTTGATAGGTCTGAGAGGTGGTCTTCTTTGCACCAGCTCTTGACTAGCATATCATCGATGTAGACTTCCATGGTATCTCTCATTTGGTCTTTAAACATCTTGGTGACCAGCCGGTGGTAGGTTTCTCCTGCATTTTTTATCCCAAAGGGCATAACTTTGTAACAGTACAACCCGACGGTGGTGATGAAAGTTGTTTTGTCTTGGTATGGTGCATACAGAGGAATCTGGTGATACCCCGAGTATGCGTCCAGGAAACTCAATCTTTCATGAGCTACTGTGGTGTCCACCAACTGGTCGATCTTTGGGAGGGCGAAACTATCCTTAGGGCATGCCCTGTTAAGGTCAGTGATGTCGATAAAAACCCTTTATTTTCCATTATTCTTTGGAACCACTACTGGGTTGGACAGCCATTTAGGGAATTAAACTTCCCGTATGGATCATGCATCTAGTAGCTTATCTACTTCCTTTTCTACACCCTTGGCCTTCTCAGGCGCAGTTCGCTGTGCCTTCTGCGCGATAGGCCTGAAGGTGGGATCGACGTGCAACCGATGACAAACCACACTGGGGTCAATTCTAGGCAGCTCGTACGATTCCCAAGTGAAAACATCTAGATTTCTCCTCAATAGCACCATCAATTCTTTCTTTTCCTTATCTGTGAGGAAGGTACCGATTAAGAAACTCCTATATTTTTTGCTACCACCGGCTGCGACTTCTTCCAGGTTTTCAACGACCCGCTTAGAGGGGAGGAGCCTGGTCTCCTCTACTCCGGGTCTTCCATACTTTAACTGCTATTCTGAAGGTATCAAACCTTCCTGTTCTTCAACCTGCTCTTTTGCCTTCTCGACCTTCTTCTCTGGTTTTGGGTGGATGGCTGCTATGAAGAACCTTCTTGTCATCGCTTGATCCCCGTGGATCTCCATTACTCCTTGCTAAGTCACGTACTTGAGTTTCTGATGGTAGGTCGAGGGGGCTACCTTCATTGCATGTAACCATCCTCTGTCGAGGATAGCTTCGTATGGTGAGTCTATGTCGACTACCAATAACTCGATCATCTTGGAGACATTTCCTTCCCTTACTAGCAGCACAATCTTTCCTAACGAAGCCAACGAGAGGGACAGTGGCTTCCTTCAAGTCGATAACGCTTAACTTCAATTTCCTGAACAGGTCGAGATACATTACCTCGGATGAGCTTCCCTGGTTGACGAGCAACTTGTCCACGTCATATTTGGCTATCCTGAGGGTAATGATCAAGTCATCATAATGTGGGGTTCTTACCCCAACCAGATCTTCATCTGTGAACACGATGTGTTTGCTATAGTCGACGTCATTTGCTCGCCGACGCTTTCCTGACCGTGTCTTCACTGGATTGATCTGAAAAGCTTGCATTACAACTGTAAGTTTTTTCACTTCCATTCGAGATGAATTCCCTTGAATCAGCTTTAAATTCGATGCTCCATGAATCACTGCAAATTCATGGCCAGCGTCATCCTCGAGTACGTTGTCGGGTCTTGTGTCTCCATTGGCAGCGACCTTTTCTTCCTTCTTCTCTACAAACTCGTTTAGGTGCCTGGTCTAGGCCAACTCTTCTAAGTGAGACTTAAGAGTCTTGCAGTGCTCAGTCTTGTGTCCTCCTTCCTTGTGAAAAGCACATCTCAGCGCGTTATTTCTCTTTTAGGGATCTCCTTACATCTTTCTGGGCCACTTAATAAATTGCCCGTCCTTGATCTTCGCTAGGATTTTGTTGATTGGTTCCTTAAAGACAGTGTTTACTACCTGAAATGATTTCGAAGCATCATTCTTGCCTTCATTATTGGAGCCACCCTTTCCCCCATCACTACACAAAATCTGCCCATTTGTCAAGGTCATTGACCTTGACAAATCCAACTTGTCAAGGTCAATGACCATGACATTTCGAGGCGAGACAACTTTTTTTGTCACGGTCGTGTCACGGTCATTGACCTTGACACAAAACTCGCATTTTGTGTCACGGTCGTGTCGCGGTCAATGACCATGACACGTTTGTCACGGTTATAAACCGTGACAAAGCCGTGACCCTTTTTAAAAAATTGTCACGGCCATTGGTCATGACACGTCCGTGACACAAAACGCATCATGGACGTGTCACGGTCAATGACCGTGACAATTCTGGGCAGAATTTAAAAAAAATCTGTTGGGCAGTATGGCCACTGCCACTGCCCAGCAGTATATTTGTACCTGTTATAGCAACGTCCTACCTATTCCAAACATCATATATCCAAACAAACTAAATATAATGCAAATATATATTCATGACGATATAATCCAAATATTCAAAATAGAAATAATTTACATGACGATATAATCCAAATATAATTAAAATGGACAAACTTAAAAATAATGTTACTACATGTCTTGGGTAAATGTGAGGAGGTGAGTAGGCCACACGACATACAAATTGACGCACCCACTAATATATGTCGTGCTTCATTGTTCGCGCAACCACAATAGGGAGTTCTCCTTCCCGGGTATGACATGCGTGACGAGCACCCTGGACTCCATCTGTTGAAGCGCACGTCCACGAACTATTCCACCCTCGACGATATTTGGGTCCCTCAACCCCCACCCTATCCGCTGGCCATCAAATACGTCCAATATGAACACGCTCGGCCAACCAAGTGTCGACAATGGTCTGTTAAAGGGCGCCAAATAGGGAAGTGGATCATCGAAGTACGAACGTGTCGGTGATGAAGCAGCGAGGTCCACATACTCGTCATCCTGCGCCTCATCCTCCCGCACCTCCTCCTCCACCGCCTTCTCCTTCCCTTTCCCTTTCCCTTTACGGTCTCCGCCCAACGTACGATTCTTGAATGTGTACATATCTTGGACTGTCGCCTCCAAACGGGACAGCTTTGCGTCGTGTGAATCCACCATTCGAGCCAACCCGGTGTCGCTCGTCTCCAATCCGATGATCCTAGATTTGGCCACCCGCGACCTCACTCCCCTTGTCCTACCCTTGCGATCAGAGTCAAGCACTTGGCTGAGTGCGTCTGTGGACAAAGATGCCTTGTCGGCATCAGACTGCGACTCATGCACTTCCTTAAGCTTTGCCTGAACGACTGTTGATGTAAAAAACTAGATCGCTCTAATTTTTCAATCACAGATAAATAAATAAGACAAAGATTTTTAAAGTGGTTCGGCTAGGAATAAAGCCTACGTCCACTGTTATGTTATTGCTGAGTGTTTGTGGAATTCTTGATTACAAGTTCTCTCAAGAAATTCCGGTCCCCTTGAATGAGGATGATACATGGTATTTATAGCCTTGAGGCTGTACATGAAAGGTTCGATACATTAAATGACATACGTATGAAAGGGTAATACATTTAATGCAGAGTGCGTGCCAAGAATATAAGCATTCAATGAATATCTGAGCTGTTGATTATCTGGCAATTAATGATACGATTTAGATGCAGCCCGGACCGCCATAGCTGTTCGCTGATCAGGAGTTCCTCGGAACATTAGAGTACCTCGGTGCGTTGGAGTTCCTCGGTATGATAGAGTTCCTCGGTGTGATAGAGTTCCTCGATGTGATAGAGCTCCTCGGTGTATTCTCGTTGCTCGGAAAGAGACATGGCTGGTCGGGAAATGATCTTCCTCGCTGCTATTGTGCCACGTAGATTGACACGTGTCTTCGTATTATTCGTCCACATCAGCATATTAATTTTGGTATCAACAGAAGCCCCCAATGTTTCATATTTCGAACTTTGAGGAGTATGGAACATTCTTTCTCGGTATATGGCAATATTAGATGTCCTTCCTGGGTTTAAGGAACATTGTATTCAAATTTCCTTCTTATTTCGCAGTTTCCGCCTTTTTTTATAAACGCTTCGATCTTCGTGAATTTTTTGTCCTTTTAGCCGCCGGAAGTTTAGTAGTTTCTTTTTGGTAATCATTTCTTTCGCCGCTTCCCAATGCAAAGTATTTAAACTTCTTTGGTAACCATACCGTCGTCTACGTTTTTCATTCTCTGCATTCAAGCTTTCTCTTCTCTTCTTCTCTTGTGCGTTCATCTTTGTTTCCGTTCGTTGTCAACACATCTCTTTTCTTTCTGTAAGATCTTCTTTCTTTCTTCTGTATCTCTTTTATTCAATATGGTTTATATTGTGGAATCTGTTGAGAAATTCCGTTCTGATTTTTCCATTCCTTCGTGGGTAACTCTAGAGGTTCTTTCTGAGCCTTTAGATTACTTTCGATTGGCTGAGGGACATTGGTTCCCCAGTCTTTTTGTTGCTGAATGCGGTTTTTCCTTTCCACCAAACCCATTATGTCTTGAGTTTTGTCAATATTTTGATCTTGTTCCTGCAAAAATAGCCCCCAATTCATGGAGAATAATTAACGGGGTGCACAAATTAAATTTAACTCATGGGACTCGTATTGGGATCCCTGAAATTATGTTTTGTTATAAATGGGCCGTTCTAGATAATATTTATTATTTAAAAACTAGGTATTTGAATAGGGCTCTTGTAGTTAATCTCCCTGACTCAAATAGGGATTATTTTGAGCATGGGTTGGTCATAAAAAATTGGCAACATGCGCCTTTATCTGAGAATGAAGTATACAATGGTCCCAGATGCCCCCCATACGGCAATGGGATAGGTTTATTTTTCATTTTATTTTACTTATGAAATTATGCTTTCATCATGTTTGACAAAATGTATGACTGATATCTCGACATGTATTTATTTGCAGTTGATAGCAAAAGAAAAACTCCAAAAGAGTCAAAAGTGAATATCAAGCATTTGAAACTTATCTGGAATTTGCATAAGACCATTGCTGACGAGAATATTAGATCTGCTTCATATTTACTACAGTATAAGAGTTATACAACCTCTTATACTGCTCGCCCTGTTGAACCAACTTCAACACCAGAAAGTTCATCTTCAGATTCTCATATCCCCCTATCTCAGAGAATGGGCAAGAAAAGAGCTCCTCCTGCTCTATTTGGTGAAATTTCTTCTGCTGTTGGAGCCCAGAAAAGCAAAATTGATGTCCCAGAGGGGACTAAAAAGGTAGATGCTGGTTCCTCCAAAGTTGCCGAGAAGCCCCCAGTGGCCCCGAGCAAGAAAAATGCTCCTGCTGATGTAATTGTCATCTCTCCGACCAAGACTTCTTCCTTGGTTGATGCTGCTGACCGTCCTTTGAAGAGATTGAGGAAATCATCCTCAGTT
Organism: Sambucus nigra; assembly: GCA_949130495.1. Taxonomy (NCBI): domain Eukaryota; kingdom Viridiplantae; phylum Streptophyta; class Magnoliopsida; order Dipsacales; family Adoxaceae; genus Sambucus; species Sambucus nigra. Next base: position 306,541,647 of record OX422223.1, read on the forward strand.
AATCTTGCTGGAACTGCATCTTCTCTACCCGCTGGTGGTAGTAGTGTTTCAAACATCCTTCTTCCGAGTTCTTCAATGAGCTCAGTTATACCCAAGGTTCTCGGGGTTGATGAAAAAATTCCTAGGGATACACTGACATCCCTAGCTGCTCGTCATCTTTCTTCAGTAAATTTCTCATACCTTTGGTCTTTCTTTCTTTTTCTTGAATTCTTGTATTTGTGTTAACTCTATTGTTTTTCTTATCTTTCAGTTGGTGAACTGCTTCAATACCATCGTGAAGAAAGATCAAGTTATTAAAGCTTCCACTTCCTCGTCCGATGTTGACGATGCTTTGTTGGGTTTAACCCAATCTGTGAAGGAATCTCACCAACAGTACATCGAGGAGAAAACTGTTTGGGAGAAAAAATTGGCTGTGGCTGAGGCTGATAAGATGAGGATGGCTGAAACCTCCAAGAATTTGGAGGAGAAAATTAAAGATTTGGAAGTTAAACATCAGGAATCTGATGATAAATTGAAGAAGGCAGAAGAAGAAATATCTACTCTGCGAGATATTAAGGTTAAGAAAGAGGAACTGGAGGTGAAGCTCTCCTCGGAGAAATCGAGGAGAAAAGTTGCAATCAAGAAACATTTCAGTGTTGGTTGGGAAAAAGGATGGGAGAGAGGGATAGCTGCAATGACGTCCCAAGTCCAATATGGGGAGTTGAAATACTTCTATGATGGTTGGGTAGCTGCTCTGCAAGAGCTAAAAGTCCAAGATGATTCTGAGCTATTCCAACGGCATCTCCCTGGTCCTCCTCCACCAATTGTGGAAGAAGAAGAAGATGAACCTGCTTCAGATGAATCTTCCATAGCTATGGGCGATCAAGTTTCTGCCTCTCAACCATCTGCCACCGAGGACATTTCCTCCATGCCTCCTCCTCCCGAGAAGACTCCTACCGATCAAGCTGTAGTTATCACCGAGCAACCGAGCTCCTCGTCCCAGCCTCCCGAGAAAGTCTTGGGGGACAAGGAAAAGGTGTGAAGTTGTTCGGTAGCCTTTCTGTATTTCTTTGTAATCAAACGATGTAACTTTTTGATGATCTAATAAAAATATATCTTTGCTCATCTCTGTTGTCGATAACTTGTTTTTGTTGATTGTTGTCTTTTTCTTGTCATTAGTTTGTTGCTAGAATGGAATTGATCTCTTCTCATGATACCGAGCTGATGCAGCAATGTCATCAATACTATAAGGCTGGTCATGCAGATCTTAGTACATCGGAAATTATTGATATCCTTGGTCACGGTGCTTCAGAGCAGGCTATTGAAGCTTATCAATACTTGAAAGCTTTACTCGACCGAGCAGTGGCCAATAATGTCGCTTACTATGATTTGATTGAAGAGCTTCATGGTTCCTTAAAGGATCTTCAAAATCAACATAACGAATCAATGGCTTTGTTACATGAAGATTATGAAAATAGATACCAGCAGCTCTCTTCAGAAACAGGCCACAAGAAGATCATTGCTGGATATGACGTTAGGGAGAGGACCCTAAAAGGTGAAATTGAAGCCTGTAGACAAATCGCTGAGATCCTGGAGCAAGAAAATAATAATTTGCAGAAGAAATTAGCTCAGTATGAATCTGCTGCTTCATCCTCTACTGCATTAATACCAGTCACTGATGAAGGCTTCTCGTTCTTAGAGGTCGAAAATGCCAAACTGAGGCAAGAGCTGGAGGACTTAAGAAGATCTGCTATTTCTGGAACTGCTCGGGGACGAGGAAGAGGTTCTCGCGGACGAGGAAGAGTCAGCCAAAATGTTGAGGAAGCTCGCACTCAGTCTACTCTGGAAACTCAAGCATTCCAGTTGAAAGTAAAAGACCGTGCTCTGACTGAAATGTCCAATAAAAATCTGTCTCTGGAAGATCAGCTGGCATCAACGAAATCTGCCTTGCATAACAAAGATCTCTTTGCCAAAAGCCTTCATGAACAATTGGATAGATTAACCTTCCAATTCCATAAACAGCCAAGAGAATTCTGGATGGCAGGATACAATGAAGCTCTCGTTCATCTGGATGCTCGCATTGAACATGCTAATAATGAAGGTTACAAGCAAGGATGGTTAAATGCATTGGGTGTATTAAAGTTGGAGCAAGGGCATTTTTTATGGGACTATCATGCTCCATCGTTATTAGACCTGCCTGTACCACCTTTCAAATTGGATATGGCATGGATTCCAGCTCGCTCCATTCCTCGCAGTCTAATTTCGAAATATCTTGGTGATTATAGCCTTCACTCCCAAGCTGAATTATCTCGTCCTGAGCATCTTTTGGATACACCTTCTGTTATGAACGTCAGAATGCTCAGAGATGTTAATTTCATCAATTCTCCCCTTTGCCTAGAAGACCCTCCTGCCGGCGAGGAACCTGTTTCTAAAGCACAGGGCAAAAAACCAATAGAATAGTAATATCCATGTAACAATTTAATATCTTCTTGTAATTTGTAATTTATTCTAGATTAATGAAAAGATTTTCATTTTCTGTTTGCCCATTTTTGTTAGTCTTGTGTTTATCAAGCACATTTATATTTGTACATATGTATCTATGTATCTGTTAAAAAAAATAACAATATTATTGTTCAATAAGCAACTTAAAAAGTTACAAGTATTAGTAATGTTTCTCGATCACTTAATAATAAAGTAATGAGAAAAAATGTTCAAACTGTTTCCAACCAACCAAGGTGGGTGAATAATGTTTGTCGACTAAATACAGCTCCGACGAACTATACTTGGTTTAATTATAAAATTGCGTCCGACCAACTATGATCAATAAGTTGTCCTCGCCGACCAACTACAGTTATTGGGTTTTTATCCCCGACCAACTATACTTGGTGTATTTTTTAAACATTTTGTTTTTCAAAGAACTCATTATAACAATATTACCTCCCGACCAACATAAGTTGTAATATGAGAGTATATTTTTATCTTACCAACCGTGGTTGATCCTGCTGGTGTACACTTTTTGGCTCCTTAAAGCTTTTGGCTCCTTAGAGCATTTTTTTGGCTCCGTAGAGCATGTCCTCCTAACCAAAGGAGGTTGGCTACTTATAGCACTTTTTGCTCAATAGAGCTGTCCTCCTAACCAAAGGAGGTTGGCTCCTTAGAGCACTTTTGCTCCGAAGAGCTGTCCTCCTAACCAAAGGAGGTTGGCTCCTTAGAGCACTTTTGCTCCGAAGAGTTGGCTCCTTAGAGCGTGTCCTCCTAACCAAAGGAGGTTGGCTCCTTAGAGCACTTTTGCCCCGAAGAGCTGTCCTCCTAACCAAAGGAGGTTGGCTCCTTAGAGCACTTTTGTTGTATAGTGTATTACACTAGTATTCCCCGAAAAACTTTCATCCAGAAGGAAAAATGGTGAAAAATCTTCGTTTTATTCATAATGAGAGAAATGCTTTACATTGGACATCATTGATAATACTTGCGCAGGTGTTCAGCATTCCATGCATTTTTAAATTCCTCTCCTTCTAGAGTTGCTATTCTGTAAGTTCCTGGTCGAACAACCTCTGTAACTCGGTACGGTCCATGCCAGTTTGCTTCCAGTTTATTCTGCTTCTGAATGACCTTCTTTAGCACATAATCCCCTTCTTTTAAATCACATCTCTTTACCCTTTTGTTGTAAAACAGAGCTGTTCGCTGTTGATAAGCAGCATTCCTAATGGCTGCCTCTTCTCTGACTTCCTCGAGCATATCTAAATCCATCCTTCTCATCAAATCACTGATCGGAGAATTGAAATTTAACACCCTATGTGTTGGTAGGCCCAACTCAGCAGGTATCACAGCCTCACTTCCAAATGCTAGCATATATGGTGATTCTCCTGTTGCTGCTCGGGGAGTTGTTCGGTAAGCCCACAAAACTGACTGTAGCTCATTAATCCAATTTGCTTTAGCCTCACTTAACCTCTTCTTCAACCCATTTAGTAATGTTCTGTTCGTCGCTTCAGTCTGCCCATTGCTTTGGGGGTGGCCTGGTGCTGAATGAAACTTCAAGACGTTTGACTGATGACAATAGGCAGCAAATTCTTCATTATCAAATTGTGTTCCATGGTCTGTGATGAAAGCGTGGGGGAGACCATATCGACAAATAATATTCTTCCATATGAACTGATACACCTTCTCGTACGTCATATCAATTAGTGGTTCAGCTTCCACCCACTTAGTAAAATAATCTACTGCCACGACGAGATACTTGAACCTTCCTCGGGTCGTCGGCAGTGGTCCAACCAGATCAATCCCCCACATGGCAAATGGCCAAGGTGATGTTATGGGTGTCAACAATGCCTGTGGAGTTCTTCGGATGGAAGAAAAACGTTGGCACTTGTCACACTTCTTAGCATAAGCTATACAATCAGCTCTCATCGTCGGCCAATAGTATCCCTGTGTCATCACCCTTTGCAGTAGGGTCCGACCTGCTACATGAGCTCCACAAGATCCTTCATGGATTTCTTCAATCAATTCTTTGACTTCTAATGGATGCACACATCTCTGCAAACCTGCCATAATTCCTCGTCTATACAAAACACCATTAGTTAACACATACCGAGCAACTTTATACTTCAATTTCTTGGCAGCTAGTTTGTCCTCCGGTAGTACTCCTTCTTCAATGTATGCTCTGATAGGATCCATCCAAGATGGTCCTAAATCAAGGGTAATAATCTTCATCGTCAGATCTTCTTCTATGCTCCAACTTTCTAATACTTCAATTGGTATTGTTCTTCGCAGCTCGGTGCGCGTAGCTGACGCTAGTCGGGCCAATGCGTCTGCTCTGGCATTCTCCATTCTCGGTATCCTCACCAATTGAATAGCATCAAATTCTTTCAACAATTCCATCATTTTTGCATGGTACTTCACCATTAACTCTCCCTTCACTGCATATATTCCCATCATTTGATTCACAATTAACTGAGAATCACTGAAAACAATTACTTGACGTGCCTCCATAACTTTCGCCAAATGAAAACCTGCTATCATAGCCTCATATTCAGCTTCATTATTGGAAGCTTTGAATTGGAATCTCAAGGCGTACTCCATGTCAATATCATCTGGAGAATTTAAAACAATCCCTGCTCCACAACCACCCGTGCAAGATGATCCATCTACATATAATCTCCATGTATGTAACTCGTCTTCAAATTTCTTATCTGTTAGAGTTCCTCGGTGAAATATCATATGTTTTCTTTCATCATCCCCGGGTATCCTTCGTTCCTCGTCGATCATTTGTTCGTGCCCCTCCACCAACCGGAGTTGGTCGGGATTTAAATATGATGATTTTTCTACATCCACAAGTCCTTTTACCAACCTTGGTTGGTTTGGACTTGTGTCTGTCGATCCTGTATCGTCCACAGGTAGGTCAGCAAGCATCTTTTGCTCCTCGGGGTTATCAGGGTATGTGAACTCTGCTATAAAATCTGCCACGGCTTGCCCTTTCAACGATGATCTGGGTTCATACACAATATCATATTCACCGAGTTCTATTGCCCAATACATCAATCTTCCTGATTTTTCTGGCTTGTGAAGGGCTTGTTTTAACGGCATGTCGGTATACACAATGATGGTATGGGCCTGGAAGTATGGTCTCATTCTTCTACTTGCTTCAATTAATGCCAGTGCCAATTTTTCCAGCTTTGGGTATCTGATTTCCGCACCTCGGAAGGCCTTGCTTGTGTAATAAATTGGCTTCTGGACTCCATTCTCCAATCTGATCAACGCCGAGCTAACTGCATTTTCTGATACTGCCAAATACAAGTACAGCTTCTCTCCATTTATTGGCCTAGACAACAATGGTGGGGCTCCCAAATACTTCTTCAGATCTTGAAAGGCTTTCTCACATTCATCAGTCCACTCAAAACTTTTTCGTAGCGTTTTGAAGAATGGGAGGCATTTATCAGTTGCTCGGGATACAAATCTGTTGAGTGCTGCAACTCGTCCGGTAAGACTTTGCACTTCTTTCTTCGTCGTCGGGGATCGTAGCCCTAAAAGAGCTTTGATCTTTTCTGGATTTGCCTCAATACCTCGTTGGTTGACGATGTATCCGAGGAACATTCCTTCTCGTACTCCAAAGGTACATTTCGTCGGGTTAAGCTTCATCTGGTATTTATCCAGTTGATCAAAAGTTTGACTCAAGTCAACCAAATGATCTGCAGCTCTCTTGCTTTTGGTGAGCATGTCGTCGACATAGACCTCCATATTGCGGCTGATTTATTCGGTGAATACCTTGTTCATCAACCGCTGATATGTTGCACCTGCATTTTTTAAACCAAAAGGCATAACATTATAACAATAAGTTCCCCTTGGGGTAATAAAAGAAGTACTTTCCCTGTCTTCAGGTTTCATTTTGATTTGGTTGTAGCCAGAATAAGCATCCATGAAGCTGAGTAGCTCGTGTCCCGAAGTAGCATCCACTAGTTGATCAATTCTGGGCAATGGAAAATGATCTTTTGGACATGCTTTGTTGAGATCAGTAAAATCAACACACATTCTCCACTTGTTGTTCTTCTTCTTTACCATCACCACATTCGCCAACCAATCTGGATATTTCACGTCTTCAATGAATTGGGCTTTCTGGAGTTTCTCGACCTCCTCTTGTATGGCCTGGTTCTTCTCGGGACTAAACACTCTTCTTCTTTGCTTCACAGGTTTGATCTCCTTATTCACATTGAGTTCATGACATAAGAAGTTTGGATCTATTCCTGGCATGTCTTCATGACTCCAAGCAAAAGTATTCTTCTTGTTTCTCAAGAAAGTTATCAACTCCTGTTTTATTGAAAAATCCAACGACGATCCTATCTGAGTTACTCGTTCAGGATGCTCGTCGTCCAGGATAACAATTTCTGTAGATTCCACAACCTGTCCTTTTACGAGTTGAGATTCATCCCTAGGGTCAAGAGTTTCAATTTCTGTGCTTTCCTCCACTTGGTAAGTTGTAGTCTTTTTCTGTAACTCTTCAAGTTCCTCTTGCTCGGCCGACGAATAATAGCATTCCCGAGCTACTTTTTGATCACCTTTCATAATTCCTACTCCAAAATTCGTTGGGAATTTCAAACATTGATGAACTGTAGATGGAACTGCTTCGAACTTCTTCAATCCAACTCTTCCCATGATGATGTTGTAGGCGGACTGCACATTCTTATCCATTACAAAAAAGCGTATTCTTTCCGTTCGACAAGCAGGCCAAGTTCCAATGAGTATATCCAACTTGATCGTCCCAAGTGGAAAAACTTTCTCGCCAGCAAAACCCAGAAGGGGTCTGTGATAAGGTTCTAACTGAGATAATTTTAAATTCAAGCTATCAAAGCATGAATAATACATGATGTCTGCTGAACTACCATTGTCTACTAACACCCTTGAAATGACCACATCCTTCATCCTCATTTTGATCACCAGCGGATCATCATGAGGGTAGAGAACACCTGCCAGGTCGTTTTTTGAAAAACCAATCACTAGCTTCTCTTTGTTTACTTTCCTCGGACGATCATCCTCGGCCAGGTTTATTCGCTGAATGTATGAACAAGCTTGAGCCTCTCCGAGATAAGCTTTTCTTTCTGCAGTAAGGTCTCCTCCTCCTGCATCTCCTCCTGTAATAACATTACAATCAAATGACCCAAAACGTATGGAAAATACCTCTCGTTCAGGTTTCCTTGGCTTCTTGGGAAGATCGGGGTCATCATCTGGATCCTCTTCATGGTCCCTCCTCTTTTTCTCCTCTGCACGACGAGGAGATCTAGATCTCTCTCTAGTTCTATCATCATTCTTCCTCTCACTCCTGCGATCTACGTACTTTGATAATTTTCCTCTTCGGATGAGTGTTTCAATCTCGTTCTGAAGGGCTATACAATTTTTGGTCATATGGCCATGATCTTTGTGAAATTCGCAATATTTGGTCTTATTCCTCAGGTCGGGATCTGTCTTCAATTTCTCTGGCCATTTGATTTCCTCGTTATTCCTGATTTCTTCCAAAACATGATTAATACCCACTTTCAATGGAGTATAATTATCATACTTCTTTAGGGCTTCCAACTTCATCCTGTTATTCTTGGAATATTTGTCACCACCATTACTTTTCTGATCTTTCTTCTTAGAATTGTCGACCTCCACTTTAACTTCTTTATCCATACTCTTCTTCGCAGCCATAGCCTCTTCGGCATTCATGATTTTGGCCGCCTTTGCCATCAACTCCGACATATTTTTAGGTGGATCTTTAGCCAAAGTGTAATACAGCTTGTTAGGCAGCAAACCACTCATCAAAGCAGTGATTGCTGTCTTTTCTTCATAATCTATGACTTCCAACTTTTCGTTATTGAAACGAGTTATGTAATCTCTAGTACTTTCACCTGATTTTTGTCTAACACTTAGCAAGTGTGCTACTCGCTTTACCGGTTTTGCTCCAAAACAAAAATTGCCAATAAACAACTCGGCTAACTGAACAAAAGTTGAAATCTTACCCCGAGGAAGATTATTGTACCATATCTGTGCAGATCCAGTAAGAGTTCCCGAGAATGCTCTACACCTCATCTCGTCGGGGACAGCGTAGATATCTGCAGCAGCTTGGTATTGCTCTATATGAAGTACGGGATCTGTCTTTCCATCGTACTTGGGAGTCACTACGGGTGCTTTGAATTTCGACAGCGTAGGGAAATCCACAATGGCTTGCACAAAAGGTGTTCCTTGAACAAAAGTTCTCTGTAAGGGATTTCTTGCCTTAGCCATTTCTCCCAGTCTATCCTCCAATCGTTGAATGGAACCTTTCCATGCTTCATTCCCTTCCTCGGGCCGTTTAGTCCGAGCAACTGATTGCTCTGACGTAGCTTCCTGAGATTTATCTCGACGAGTGGTTGGTCGCGATTGCGCAGATCCTTCTCTCAAACCTGGTGGTGGTCGAAAACTTCTTGATGGAGCCCTAGGTGGACTCATGTTCCTCCTTGGTCCTAACCGACTGAAAGGAGATACTCTACTTAACCTCTCCAAAGCGCTAGTTCTCTCCGGAGAGAGAGTGATACGTTGATCTGTATCCGAAGCCCGTATTGATGAAGTTCGCCCAGGTTGATAAGAAAAATCATTAGACTCCTCATTGCGATATGACCCAGTGCGTCTAGATTGCGATTGCCTATGATCACTTCTTTGCCCTGAATAGGTAGGTGCACCGCCCTGAAGAGTTTGAATGAGTTGCCTCATGGATTCTTGCATGGCGGTTTGTCCTTGAGCCAGATTCGTCATAATCCCAGCCAGATCTGGGGATGCAGATGGATTTGGAAGATTTCCAGTATATCCAACATTTCGATTACTGGATTCTGGATTATCAGCCATTGGTGATAAATGATTTTTATGAAAAACGATAATAACAGTCGTTTCCCACAGACGGCGCCAATCTGTTGATGTAAAAAACTAGATCGCTCTAATTTTTCAATCACAGATAAATAAATAAGACAAAGATTTTTAAAGTGGTTCGGCTAGGAATAAAGCCTACGTCCACTGTTATGTTATTGTTGAGTGTTTGTGGAATTCTTGATTACAAGTTCTCTCAAGAAATTCCGGTCCCCTTGAATGAGGATGATACATGGTATTTATAGCCTTGAGGCTGTACATGAAAGGTTCGATACATTAAATGACATACGTATGAAAGGGTAATACATTTAATGCAGAGTGCGTGCCAAGAATATAAGCATTCAATGAATATCTGAGCTGTTGATTATCTGGCAATTAATGATACGACCGAGATGCAGCCCGGACCGCCATAGCTGTTCGCTGATCAGGAGTTCCTCGGAACATTAGAGTACCTCGGTGCGTTGGAGTTCCTCGGTATGATAGAGTTCCTCGGTGTGATAGAGTTCCTCGGTGTGATAGAGCTCCTCGGTGTATTCTCGTTGCTCGGAAAGAGACATGGCTGGTCGGGAAATGATCTTCCTCGCTGCTATTGTGCCACGTAGATTGACACGTGTCTTCGTATTATTCGTCCACATCAGCATATTAATTTTGGTATCAACAACGACAAAAAGCACATGATTAGTAAAATAAGTAAACTAAAAAATTACAACGTAATTAACAAAAATTAAGCTGTCGGACTACTTATAATCGTGGCCGCGACGCTCGGGGACACCTCCTTGCCCTTCCCCTTCTTCGTCCGAAGAGCCACATGAGTATCGAGCCTATGTGGCTTACCCCCTGGCCCACTCCCTACCCCCTGAAATAAAATAAAGTAAAGTAAAATTAGTATCGGCCCCGCAAAGTAAAATAATGAAGAATAATATATTTCTGTAGTTATATAAAAATTAAATCTTACCTTCATCCTATGCTCCACCTCGGCGTAAGAGGTCCGGCCGGAGTAGTGCACGTCCGTCTTTTTTGCCCGATTTTCCCTCCCCGATTGGCGAGATGCCAATTGTCGATCCTCGATCTCACTGTCAATGAACTTCTACCATTGTGCCAATGAGATCGGCTCCTTGGGCGGGACAAATTCACGCCATTGGATAATCGACTCTCTTGTTTTCCCAAAGTACCGTGCCCGCATAATTTTTTTCCACGACTTGAGTTGCTCCCTAATCTGCTCCAAGACGGGATCGCGTAGCTTTGGATCCAAGTTTAATTGTTCCTGTCCAACAAATACAACGTTAGTTGCGAATAAATATAAATATAAATATAAATATAAAATTGAAATTGAAATTGTAATTGAAATTGAAATATTCATATAAATATATTACCTGTAGTTCCGCCCAAACAGCTAACTTGAGCTCATATGGCACCTCCTTCCAACTCATAAACCCCGGACCGATGACCGTCTTTAGCAGCTCGAGGGATCTCGCTAATAGCTCCGACTTGTTCTCAACGGTAATCCCAAATTTTCCATATTTGGGGAGCCTAGGGGCAGAGGAGCCCTCGTCGCCTCCGCTACCACCGAGCCCAGACGACATCATCATAAACAGCATCATCATCTTCGCCTTAATATCTTAAGGAGACATTTTTGCTGTAAAAAAATGTTATTAGTACAGATAAAAAAAAATGTTAATAGTACACATACACACACCCCTACCCCACCCCCACCACACACACGCACACGTCATGCCACTTTTAAAACTAACCAACCTAACATTTCATCAATTAAACTAACAATTAAAGTATACAATTATTAATTTACTAATGTTCAATAAGGGACAATCCTACTTTCATATGAAATTGGCACTAATTATTAATTTACTTTCATCTAAAACTATACAATTAAAATTACAATTAAAGCTATAAAATTTCTTAATTAAAGATATACAATTGTTCAAATTGCCCCTCCACACCCCCCACACCCCTTGCCCCCCTCCCCCCGCCACGCACACACACACACACACACCCCACCCCCACCCCCTCCCCCACCACACCACACCCCCACTACCCCCCTCCCCCATCACACCCCCTCCCCACCACCCCACCCCCACCCCCACCCCCCCACCACGACCGTGACAACTACATTTATTGTTTATCAATAAAATTATGACATGAGATAATTATAATTGGAGCATAAAGGGATAAATCCAACCAAGTACAGAGATTCTACAAATTAAAGTGAGAATTAAATTTAAGACTTTCTAACAACATGCATGTGTATGGATTCTACATAGTTGGGCACAAAAGTAACTAATGATATTCCTAAAAATATACAATTGGCAACATTTTGTGAATTTACTAAACTTTATTTAATATTATCAAATTCTGTTAAAAAATTATCTAAGGTTTTACCTAATTGAATTAATTTCATGAATAAAATTATTATCAATTTAAATATTTATATAATTAAATTTAACATATGAATTCTAGAACTTTTCTAACATTTACACAATTTTAACTATCACTAACATTTACACCATTCTAACTATCACTAACATTTACACATATATATACACACATACACATATACATATACACACATATATATACACACATACACATACACATACACATACACATACACATACATATAGAAATGAAAGAGAAAGAGAGGAAAAAAAATATACCTTAGAGAGAGAGAGAGAGAGAGAAGAAATCGCGCATGAGAGAGAGAGAGGGGGAAAACCAAAAGAGGTGGGAAAAAAGAATCCGAGGGATTTTTTGCTGCAAAAGTTGTCACGGTCGTCTCAAGGTCATTGACCGTGACACAAATCTCGCGTTTTGTGTCACGGTCATTGACCTTGACACGACCGTGCCACAGAATTGTCACGGTCATCGACTGTAATAAGGCCATGACAAGTAAATTTGTCACGGCCTTGTCACGGTCAAAGACCGTGAAAATTCTGTGTCACGGTCGTGTCAAGGTCAATGACCGTGACACAAAATGCGAGATTTGTGTCACGGTCAATGACCTTGACAAGGGTGGCCGGCTGAAAGGTGACAATTTGGCCATTTTGGTGTAGTGCATTCTTACCTTCTTTCTTCTAGTTTCCGGCCTTATCGTTGCCCTTGGCAGCGAGTTTAGCTCGACCATTCTCCCCTAAACTGAGGTGGGTCACATCTTCAACTTTGGCGTACTTATTGATTCGAGCCATCAGGTAGTTAGGGATTGGTGCAAGAGGTAAGAGTTAGGTGGGCCAATTTCTAAAGAGGCCACTACTACCTTCTCTAAGAAGTCCTCGGCCTCATTGAACAACTCCCAATACCTTTTTACGTAGTCTCGGAGGCTCTCCTGGGGCATCTTCTTTATTGTTAGCTTCTGGTAATGAAGAGAGACGTGAAGAGCTCTGCCAGGGACTCAAAGCTCCTAATGGACCGGTGAGGGATCCTCTCGAACTATTTCTAGGTCGCATCATGCAAACTCGAGGGAAAGATCCGGCACATTAGTGCATCCTTATGGATCCAAAGAGTCATGGCTTGCCTGTACTGCCTAACGTGATCAATAAGGTCAGTCTTTCGGTCATAGATCTTAAATCTTGGAATTGTAAACTTCTTGGGAGCTTCTTCTTCTATCTACCTTAAAAAAGGGGATTTCATCTGAGTCCTGAGTGCTTGCCAGGCTAGCTCTTGGGTAGATTTGGCAACCCGATGTGCTGGGTGCTGGTCCATTTCACTCTGTACCAAATTTCGTATATCATCGTTTCCTCGAGATGGGCTCCTGCAGCGGTGAGCTGATCACTGTTGCTCGAGCAAGTCATCATCTGACGAGTGTTCCTCGATCCTTTGGGATCCACGTCTAGAGCTCATTCCTCGGCTGCGAGACTTGCTCGCCTGAGGGATAGGAGTGCGGTATTGACGTCGCCTGGTGCTACGATGGAGCTCTCTCTCCAATCTCATTTTGAGGAAAGCATTCTCAGCTTCTTGCTTGCGAGTGACCTCTCCTTTATCCTAGAGCCTTGTCTTATAGGCATCGATCAACCTGGAGATTTGTGTAGACCTGGAAGGTCCCTGAATTTCCTCTGAAGCTTGTCGCTCTGGGCGAGCTCTTTGATCTGAACGTCAAACTTCATATCTAATCATGCGAGGAGCAGGCTTCTTCTGGATATCCCCTGCTTGAGGGGCATTGCTACTGTGACCAGACATTCCAAATTCTTTGTTGGTGAGGACTTTCTTAAAGGAAGACAAACGCTTCCCACAGACAGCGCCAATTGTGGTGACAATTATATTCAACATAAATCAATAAGAAAAGGCAATAACCAAAGAAAATAAAGAATGTAAAGAACGCCAATCACACGACACAGTATTTACGTGGTTCATCAAGAATGCATATGTCCACGGTGGTGCTCTCAATATTATTTCTCTTTACTTCGTGGAGTATTTTACAGGAAAAGTAATGCGTGCCTTTTGCACCAGGCTTAGGGTTTGTTATATACATGTTTGTTTTCGGGGAGTGGAGGTGTTGGACTCCCCCACTCCAATCCACAATTCCTAGAATATCTCCTTATGATATTTCAGGATTTGACTAAGTCATAATTGAATGATTTGATACGGAGGGCTCCCAGACTTTGGGCCGTAATTTACTGGGCTACTCGTCTGGGCCTGTGGTGACAAATAGAGGTACCCACAATCCTAATGTTTGTTATAAGGTTAAATTAAAGCGCAATACATGCTGAAATTTGAATCAAATAAACATTGAAATTTTTGTAAATGTTAAATAATTGGCATCAATGTTAAAAAGTCATATTTACATATGCCACTAGTATAATAATTGTGATTATAACCGTATTGTGCATTAGTATGGCCATGAATGATTTGGGTCAATATTTATGATTTTTTACTCATACATAAGTGATGAAGAGAAAGTAAATGATTTATGTCTTCCATTTACTATTATTTGTGTAATATCTCATGTAAACTCTTTGTCTATTTGATTTTCACATTATGTCTAATTTTTCGTGAATTTCCAATTATGGAATAGACAATAATATAATTATTCATGTATTATGGGTATTTTGAACATGTATACGCATCTCTAATATTTATGTAATATAAGGCTTGGTGTCATTAAAGTGCTCCATTCCAGAAGATATAAATATTGGACTAATGCATTAATATCATGCATATTTTTGTTGCCTACGGGTCCATGTATGATATTGAATGCTAGGATGATAATACTTTATGATGTTGCATACATATTATTGTTTATTCAATCAATGTGATTCAGAAGACTACAGGTCCAATTATAATAATTGAACAAAATGTTAGTGGTGATATATATTTTGGGAAGGTAATAATGGTCATCAAACGCAGATGCCATAGTTTCTTTCACTATCATATCACCAATTAAGTTTATGAAAACCATAAACATGAATAATTTAGTTTATTGATCATGCGATATTTAATGAAAATAAGTGAAAAATTTATTGACTTATGTATGTAAGCCTTTACGTAATGTAATATTCATATTATGAAATGTTTGGTAGTCACTACAGTGACCCAACTAGAATGACAATGGATATTAAATGTAAAGATGATGGTAGTAGTAACTCATGATGCTTATAATTGTAAAGATATTAATGGGATATATTGAGTTTATTTCTTCAAGAAAGGTTATTCCTTACATGGAATCGATTTTGAGTGATTGAATGAACATCATAGATAACATACATTATTATAGTATGTGAAAATAAGTTGTGCACAAATATCGTGTACAATATAATGAAATAACATTATACCCAATAAAGTAATCTACAAGCATCATATAATTGATAATTCACGGTTACTATTAAAGAAAACTCACGGTTATGCACTCAATTTATTATCATGTAATCGATATGTGTGTTGTTAAATCAAAGCATTAATGAAGTGAGAAATTTATCTCATTATCTTATCACATATTATTGTATCCCATTTTGTTTCTCAAAAAATTTCATATTTAATTTGGTTAAACAAATTAAGTTTGTTTACATGTTGCACACTCAGACTAATAATGATAAAGATAATATGTATCTTTTATGATTTGAAACGATCTTTTCATCTCAGTAGAGTTTGCAAGTTATACTTACTATGTTATAGAAAGTATTTACTTTTGATGCAAGGATTTCTTACAACACAAACTAGAAATGCTAATACGATTCTTTTCTTTTGTTCTTGAGGAATCAAATCACCATTTGTTTTCATAAAACCTCAAATTGTTTTTGGGAAAATTTTTGTCTAGACTTGATCCTGAGGGATATGTTCTAAAGAATCTTTTGATGTATATTTTTTTCAAGGGTTATGGTATTCCTTTTGATGTTTTGTAAAAAATAAATTTTGGACATAGTTCTTTAAAGATTTGTTTGATCCTGCATCATAATCGTAGTGTTATTGATGAAACTCTTTAAATCTTGTGCCAAATTAAATCTAGACTCTTTTTCATAATTTCGTGGACAATATTTTTGTATTGTCTCTTACAAATTTTGATATTCGAGTTGTGCTCTTAAGGTATTACGATGTCTAATATAAGGATGACCTATGTGGCCTAAGTGAGAGATTATGAGAAACTTCCATTAAAGTGGACTTACATTGATCATATAATTGTCATTGACACGTATTTATTGCATTAAAGTCAAATTCATTATGAAAGGTGAAATTAGTGGTAGTAGAAAATCATGAAATATGGTTATAAAGGAAGGTAGGGCACTTATCCCATTACTGATAACCTTCTTGAATACTTGTTATTTTAGTTGTTAGGTTGTCTAAACAACAAAGAACAAATAAAAGAGCAACCATTAAATAATAGTATTATCACCGTGAGAGAAATGTAGATAAAATCATAAGGAATAGTATTAATAAGATCCTAAAAGGTCTACTATCCAGGATGATTACGTGGTGTATCTACATGAACACGAATTTGGCGTAGGGATAAATAATGACATAGTTTTAGTTTCAAAAGTCATAAGAAGTGAAACTAATGGGCTACAACTAAGTTTAAAATCTCGTTGAATTACATAATTGATGAACTAAAGTCGGGTATGAGGGGGTCATCAAGACCAAATGCGACACTCACGGTAATTAAACGAGATAAAGCTAAATTATAGTACAATATTTCACCATTAATGAAGTAAAGGTTATAAATGAACCTTCTCAATTGTATCTAAAGATATGGAATTCTTAAGACATTAGTGGCTCATTATGATTAAGAGTTACATTAAGTGGATGTGAAAACTACTTTGGAGTTTCATAATTCATGTATATATGTTTAAGAGATCATTGTATAAACATATGTTTTCGGCATGACGTATTTCAAGAAATAAGATCATTGTTTTTCTTAATCGTTGTATATTTGTATACACCTTAGGATCAGTGGGAGCAAGTTTATATATTTTCTCTATATACAAGCACGGATTTAGAAAGTAGAGAATCAAAATAATTTTATGGGTTTTAAAATTTGTGTATGAAGTAATGAGATACTTAAAGGACTATATGCTCACATATATGATGTATGTGTTCATTTAAATATGAACAATTATTGTGACTCAGATTTACTAGTTGTATGGATTGTACGAAGTTCACTCCTGCTTAAGTATGTTTGTTTTGGTTTATCAACCAATATAATGAAAGAGTGCAGCACAAACCATCCATTAACTATTGTGAAAGCTGAGTTTGTAGCATGCTTGATGCTACAACTTCTGTATTTTGGCAGCATGACTTCATTTCGGGATTTGGAGTTGTCGACACTATTATCAAGTCGCTGAAATATTATGATAATGTCGCTGCAATCTTCTTTATGAAGAAATGTTAGGTATTCCTAAAGTAACTAAGCACATTGAATGAAATACCTATCAGTGAAAGAAGAAATTCATAAACAAAGAGTGTCAATTGATCACATTAGTACGAGTGATAACATAGCAGATCCTATTACGAAAGGACTATCTACAAAGACCTTATGGAACGTGTCAAAGAGATTGGTCTAGATTAGTAAAATTATGATTACTATTTTGCTTAGATGTTTGGCACTATTACTTGAATTCAATAAAAGTGTTTATGATTTCAATTATTTCTGTCTTTTGTGAATGCATGCATATGATTATGAATTATTGTTGACGAAAATAGTCCTTATTCAAAAGGACATTATGAGGCCATTATGATACCCAATATTAAAGGCTTAGTTGAATGAAACATTGGTGTTGTAGTACATGGAAGGAACCATGCTCTTGAATAGCATGGAACCGCCATGACTCGCATCCGTGGATTGTTTGATTTAAGAAAACTATATTTATCAGTTATTGTGCACCTTATGGTACCTAATTTAATTATGAGGATTATTAAGACCAAGTGGGAGACTGTTGGAAATTAATATTCAGTGTCGAAATTAATTATTTGATTTCAATTATATTAAATTCTGAATTTATGAATTTCCCAATTATGTGGTCTTAATAAATATCAGATAATTAATTAGGAACATGATATACGAATATTAGAAGATTGGGTCAATCTTATCCATTAGTCACATGATGATTAGTGGCATTAGTGGGAGACTTGAAATAGAGTCCCACCTTGACTAGGATTCTGGCCCTCTTCCCCTTATAAATAGAGGAGCCCTACACTATCTGAGGTTATCTCATAACACACTATTTCTGAGGTGGGAGAGAAATTTTGAGGTTCCATTTGAGTGCAATTTTTCTAAAAGGGGGATTGATGGAGCAATTAATCAAGATGATCAAAGAGATTTGTACAACAAGATTGATCAATGTATTGGATCAAGGTAAGTCTTATTTTATATCGTTTAGACGTATTTTATGAAAACATGAAGATCTAAGATCCTTTTATTAAGAACAATTATATGTTAAAGTTTAATCATATTAATGTGTTCGTGATTAATATTAGGGGGTCCTTAAGAATGATTTTACACGAAGTTCGTACCCCAACAACACCGCCCCATTGTCAGTAACAAGTGTCTCCATAGCCGATAGAAGCGGGTCCACAGTGTCCTCTATATAAACAACGTCAGTAGCAGTAACGAGATCGAAAGGCGGGGTGAGGGTACTTTTTTTTATCTTCTTGGTTTGTTAAAAGGACGGTATATTAGGATAGAACTTTGGCAGTGCTAATATGATTATTCATGGATTTGAATATATTATTATTCTGTTTAGGAATATTCAGTTCTCCGGGATGTGGGTCTTGGTTTTAATAACTCTTAAGATTAAACTCAATAAATTTGTAAAACCCTTTGTGATAGTGAAGCTCTGCTATCTTGAGCTTCGATTTCAACCTTTGATATCATACACATACTTGAAATATATGAGGAGTAAGGGGATAGGGTTTTAAATTTCTTCTTTGTGTGAAAGTTGTGGTGAAAATTGATGCTTTGATGAGTATGTCTGATTGTCTGTGAAAGATTAAAATATGGCAGGATTAAGGGGACTTAGGCTTTGATTATGATACCCAATTGAATTATCGGGATCATTTCAACTTCTCTTTTGTAAGATCTTTTGTTATTTATTTATTATTATTATTATTGGCAATAAATAATGTTAACCAAAATGGTTACTGAATGTGAGCTTAAATAAATAATTTCATTTTTAACACTATTCCACTACTATGCATTCTTCATTTCTCTACATTCTTGACTTTTTTAACTATAATCCATTTAAGTTGTATTTTCTCTGACCCATAAAAATGTACACACATCGAGTGATCATTTTTTACAGAATCAACACTATTTTAGCTTATTTGGTGTCTAGCAGATGTGTCATTACTTAGTGTTTGAGTTATAATTATCAAAAGAGTTCACTCTCAATTGACTTATTCTAATAATTTATAACTTATCTAGAGATTTTCTTTTATCCTATGTTATCTACCATGTTCGTTGCTGTGAACATCAAAATACATACTATAACTTTGTATATTTCCTTAACTGGCGTTATTCAATATATTCATAATATTATCAAGTTTGATTTAACTAATTCCTACCACATTCATATGTTTATTCTACGAATGTATCCTGAACACTCAAGTAAACATCAATAAAGTATGAGAAATAGTATTATGTGCACAAGGCACTATGTGTTCGTGCTCAACACGACAAGAATGCAATTCATGTCCTATATGTATCCTTATTTGTAGGACAAGTATTGCAGTTGTGTCGTGTCTTTATTTGTGTTGAGCACGGACACATGATGCCCTATGCACATGATAATATTTCTCCTAAAATAGAGGGACTAAGAACTCCTTTCACAACAAAGCTCCAGATAAGGAGGCGAAAAAAATTCAATGGTAAAATTTTAGAATTTAATCTCTCTAATCCTTGGAAACTGGTTTATTTGTCAAATTTCTTTTTGAATTAATGGGATATTGAGCAGTATCTTTTGGCAACCCGATTGTTTTTTTTATTAATGGAGTGTAATCCCCGGACCAGCTTTCGCGTACCTCGAGAGTAATCCTTTCAGCTCGGAGTTGGCACTTTCAGAAAATTCTCACTCTGCCTCTTGGCTCATTGCAAGAATCGAACCGATGAACATTGGGGATAAAATCCATGGTCTAAGCAGATGAGTTAACCTTAGGGTTGGAAACTCAATTGTTAATTTCTCATTTATAAATTTTTTTCTATATATTATTATACAGGATTGTAAGTAACCATCTCAAACTACTTTTTTTTCAATTCCTAATGAGGATGCTGATTTATATTTCCACGTAAAGTTTATTAAATCAAGTTCATAAACTTTGAAGATAAGGACATAATTGAATTTTTTTAGTTGAGAGGGAGAGGGTGAATAATATTATACATTTTCTAAAAATATGTGTTATGATTCTAAGGAATAATTTTCACATAGTATGGTTCAATTTTATTTATAAAATTCACTACAAAAGTATTTTTTTTATAAATAAAAGATTGTATTAAAAACCAACGCTCAGGGAGCGAACCCGTATACAAGAAGTATACAATGAAAACAAGCTAAGGAAAATAAATACAGACGGACCCCAACAAACAAACTCACGAGTTACATAGCTGAGTGTATCTCCTCCACGAAGTCCAAAAAATCCTGCGCCGTAACAGTGATCCTCTCCTTAGACCAACTAAGAAGAGTGCTCAAAACGATATAATGAAGTCTCGATGGTGGCGTCTCAATGCCATCAAAACACCTCGAGTTCCTTTCCATCCAAATCGTCCAAAAGATGCAGTGCGGAACCAAACTCCATATCCGCTCGTCACCCAACCAACCCCACGGAGGTTTCCACATATCTAAAAGCGCCCTCACAGACATCGGCATGACCCATACTTTCCTCGTCAAAGCAAGAAAAGTTTCCCATAAATCTCTCGACACCCTACAGTGTAATAGCAAATGATTAGTCTTCTCCTCTTCCTAGAAGCATAACCAACATTAACTAGCCAGACGATATCTTCTCTTCTGCAAACCCTCTAGGGTCAAAATGGCCTGTCATCCGCCATCCAAACGAAGAGCTTGACCTTAGGAGGCACTTTAACTTTCCATATCTTCTTTGAGGGTAAAGGAACCGTAGAATTCCCACTTCCCATCAAAGAACCATAGAAGCTGCGTACCGAAAATACACCTGTCCCTCCCCCCTTCCACCTCAGTGAATCCTCTCTAAGCGTTGGACTAGGAGCCGCTTTCAACCATTCCACGAATAAGTTAGCCTCATGTATATCCAAGTCCCACAGACTTCTCCTAAGTTGAGGCCTCCACGATATCTCATCTCCTCTAACAGTTACATGATCGGCCACCAATCCAACCGGATTCCAACCTACGGTGAACATTCCCGGAAAAAGATCCTGAATAGCCCCATTCACGCCCCATTTGTCTTTACATAACCTTATCTTATCCCTTTTGCCAAAGAAAAAATTTGTGTGTATCGAGTAATCCTTCCAACCTCTTGAAATATGTTTCCACAAACCCACTCCATAAGCTAAAGATCCCCTAACTAACTTCCACCCCATTTGTGACGATCCCCATCTAGCTTCAACAACATGTCTCCATAATCTGTTGGTCTCCAGAGGATATATCCATAGCCATTTTTCTAGAAGAGCCCTATTAAAATTAACCAAGTTTCTCATTCTCGTCCCCCCTCATTGATGGGCTTATAGACCTACTCCCATCCAACAAGACTGTGTTTAAAGCTATCTTCCATCCCTCTCCACAAAAATTTTCTCGCGAGTTTCTCCATTTTATCACGCATTGCAACTGGTAAAGGCAAGATGCACATGTAATAGGTGGGAAAACTAGACAATAAAATCTTGATGAGATTCAACCTCCCTCCTTTTGATAGATACCCATTCTTCCACCCTGCCAATCTCTTTCTCATTCTCTCCAACATCGGGTCCCGAATCGCCTTGGACTTATATTTGGCTCTAAGAGGCAGCCCCAGATAAGTATTCGGGAAGGACCCAATCCTGTGACACCTCGCCCAATTAAATAAAGGGTGATCAGTCTTGTACCAATTTAAAATAGAATGTTCAGTTAGTTCATTCTTAACATCCCTGTCGAAAAACTTTTGAACATATTAATCACCTAATATAAAATTAAGCTAGGTGTCAAAACATTTCAAATTTTATTAAAACCAGGTAAATCCATTTTCATTCAATCTTAAAATATAAACCATTCACCACACATAGGAATATAATAAATACTGAACATGAATCAAGTACTGAAATAAATAAGACTGGGTAAAACCTCCCAGTTCAAAACTCTAAACCATAAAGTAAATTGAATACAATATCTCAGATCATAGACTAGAAGTGAGAGACACATGCCCTAAATGAGAAGTCTAGATGAAACTGAATGTAAAAGATAGATGCGTCTACTGCAAAGACCTACAGCTTTCACAATAGCTATAGCACGTCTGACACTCCAATCTATAATTCTGGAACTCCTGCGACTGAGCATCTGATACAATATATATATATATATATATATATATATATATATATATATATATATATATAGAGAGAGAGAGAGAGAGAGAGAGAGAGAGAGAGAGAGAGAGAGAAGAGATACAAGAAACGGGTCAGAGCCCGAGGTTTAAAAATGATTTAGCAAGTATTTAAAACTGGTTCTTAAAACAAGTCTTATATGCATGTTAGTTATCGAACTCTCACATGAGTTTCTCACCTCTCATCTATTGTGCACGCCTAACGTACATCTAATCTCCCCCTAGTTATACCACCCAGTCTAACTAGTCAGAAACCATACTAATACTAAATATGCTCACTAGTAGTATTCCCGCATCGCCCATACAATACGCTATTCAAATAGTTTATCTCAGATACTAAGTTTCATTATTCACTGTTCGAATGGTTAATCTTTTATCCACTAAGATTATTTTATTTCTCATTTCCACTTTATCTACTAGTTTCACAAAGTAGAAAGTTCCCAAAGTACAGTCATATATATATATATATATATATATATATATATATATATATATACAAATCCTTCATCCCCGGGTTAGCAACCATTAATGCACCTATCAATAATAATCCAGCACCCTCGGGTTATCACCCATTAGTGCACCTAACAATAATCATCCTTGTACCCCTGGATTATCACCCATTAGTACACCTAACAATAATATCCTTGTACCCCGGGGTTATCACCCATTAGTACACTTAACAATAAAGTTTCTGCACCCCCGAGCTACCACTCATTAGTGCGCTTAACTATAAGATTCTTCCACCCCCACGTTATCACCCATTAGTGCTCTTAGCAATAATATCACATAATAGGCACACACACGTCCTATTAAAATTTATAGGTATTTACACAACCTACCTATATACTTCTCATACGTGTTTTAATCTTAACACTACGTATAGTATAATTATTTAGATTACTATCTCTCTCGTAACCTCCAAGGTACATTCTCTATACCAAATAATTAAAGTATTAATTCGCACTTACTTTCTTGAAATTCTGTCATATTTAAATTTACTATTTAGCAGTTTCTCTCACTCTAATAAACCCGTAAACTCAAAATCGGACTCTAAGAAATTCTCCAAAAATTCACTACGTTGCTTAAACCTGAAGGGTTGTCGCTCTAATGATTGCCACTTGTTGTTCAAGAGACTTCGAGCGACATACAGGTCTCGCTCGAACGACTACGCACGACATCGCGCGGGATGCACTATTTCGTCTTCTTTCCCAGATTTTCAGCGTTTTCACCATTTTTTATCCTAAAAACCTCTAAGATTCATCACCCAACACTTCATCATGAATCCCAATCAAGCCATAGCAAGTTATATAACATTCCTAACATCCTAGGATCATTAATTCGTCATCACTCATCAAAATTATATGAAATCTCCAAATTAATTCATATGAACCATACTTTCCAAATTTTCAATTAAAGAACCTAATCAATCCAGATTCGTTCATCAATATATAATTCTATTTCGTACACGAAGGAATTTCAACCATTAATTAACCCAGTCCTTAATCATAATTTAAATCTCCAATTTTCACCCAATAAACATGTAAATCATGATTAATTTCACCTACTCTAACATGAGTATGATTCTTGCTAAAAGAAAGCATGTAATAAACACTTGACTTAAATCGAAGTTCTGAATCCTTTGGTGATGTTGGTATAGGTGTGTTCCTCATCTTCCGATCTATATGATGGTGGTCACGATGGGGAAAGATGATGCCTAAAAGCTTTGGCTGCTTGGGATTTGCTCTCCCTCACTCTCTGTGACTCCCTCTTGAGTTATGTGAATGCACTACACCAAAATGACAAAATTGTCACCTTTCAGCCGGTCACCCTTGTCAAGGTCATTGACCGTGATAAAAAACACGCGTTTTGTGTCACGGTCATTGACCTTGACACGACCGTGACAAAGAATTGTCACGGTTAATAACCGTGACAAGTCCGTGACAAATTTACTTGTCACGGTCAATGACCGTGACAATTCTTTAAATAATTATCACGGTCAATGACCTTGACACGACCGTGACAATGTTTGCAGCAAAAAACCTTTCCCCCTTCTTTTTTCCCTCCCGTTGTTCCCTCCCTCTCTCTCTCTCGACGCTGCACTCTCTCTACTTTCAGGTTTAATTCTCTCTCTCTCTCTCTCTCTCTCTCTCTCTCTCTCTTCCATTTATATATATGTTTGTGTGTATATATATGTGTGTATATATGTGCGTTTGTGTGTGCGGGGGTAGGGGGTGGGGCAGGGTGGGGGTAGGGTGGGGGCAGAGTGGGGGTAGGGGGTGGGGTAGGGTGGGGGTAGGGGGTTAAAAATGTAATATTATTTTGATACAACATTAATTTGTGTATGAGTTTCATAATTATAAATAATATCCAAATATATTGGATAACAATTTATTTTCATTCAAAATAAATAAGTAATTTTCTACAAATTTCATAAAAAATGAAGGCCGGCTTAATATGTGATTTAAGTGTGAAATAATCGCTATATACTTATACTAATGGAGAAAAAAACCATATATGGCGTTTTTTATTTTTATTAGATGCAAAATAACACATATAGGTATCACATGACTTTATATCCATCAAATAAAATTTTACCATAAAATATCATTTTGTGGAAGGCAAGATCTATTACAATATATTTACATACCTAAATGATTTTTTTAAATGACATTACAACAAAAAACTACAATAAGGGTTAAAATGGCATCTGAAATTGCCAAAAGCATGAAAAATAAAATATCATGTAGTCTATGTTGTTGAAAAATTTGATCAAATTGGTGAGCCCTTCATATTTTAAAAATGTTATTTTTATTCCTATTTAACTTTTCTTTCTATACACCCTTAATTATATTTAAAGTTTAATAAAATAGGAGTTATATAAAGAAAAGTGGGGTTTAAATAAAAACACTTTTTTTAAATTTTAGGTTCTGGTGCATAATCTTACTTTGCCACAATTAATTTATATGCCTCAAAGTTATTTTATCACTCTTAGTTTATATTTGTGATAATACTTTATGAACCACAACTTTAGGTTGATTATTTTAGAACTTAAACTTCAAGATACAAAAAATAATTCTATAGAACAACTTAGATATCTTAACAAAACACATATCTAACATTGAATATGATTTATAAAAAGCACAAAACAATAGTAGAAATTCAATACATGAAATTGACATTGAGATTATTTTAAATAGACAGTCACTACATGAAATTAACATTGAGATTATTTTAAATAGTGAGTGGGGGTGGGGTGTGTGTGTATGTGGTGAGTGGGGGGTGTGGAGGGAGGTGGGGGTGTGTGTGTATGTGGTGAGTGAGGGGTGTGGAGGGAGGTGTGTGTGTGTGTGTGTATGTGTATTTGAATTAACCCATGAATTTATTTTTGTATTTGAATTAACCCATGAATTTATTTTTGTATTTGAATTAACCCATTATATGAAACATACTTGAAATTAAATATAGTGCGCATAGATACTAGCCTTCTAGTTCTTATGTGTACGCATTCAATAGCCCTTAGACCCGTTCGAGAGTCATTACCCCTGTAATGAGATCTCTCGAATTGTCCCGTTTGGACAGTTTGAGACTGTATAATTTCTATATAATATTCTTATTGGCTTAAAGTTGTTACTTTTGGAGGAAGTTCTGCAGTCGTATCTTAATGTTCTCTGGGTACATACTAGATTGACAAGTGTGACTGTTATTTCAATTGACCAATTGAAATAACACTCACACCTGCCAATCTACGTCGTGTACTTGGAGAACTAAGGGGATATGCTGTTGAATTTTTTTCAAATCGTAACAATGTGCATGAGCTGTTAAGTATATTACAGAAAAATGCAGTCTTGAATGGGATAGGACCACTTACCCTTTAATAGGATAATTAAATGATGGGATAATTAAATAAAACATACTATAAATCTAAGTTTTGTTTACCTTTAATAGGTGTTTTGTTGTGGTAGCTGTGATGGGATATCCGAAATACAAAGAGTGGATGGGTGAGACTAATAGAATGGGGGATGTGTTTCGCAGAGGTGCTAACGAATTTGTTAAATATTCAAAGAGATGCCGTAATGATGAAGAGTTTTCGTGTCCGTGTGCTAGGTGTAAGAATGGTAAGGTGTTTGAGTGGAAAACAGTTGAAATACATTTGTTAAGATCGGGTATGCAAGATAGTTATCGATTTTGGAGTTTTCACGGTGAATTGAAAGTTCCTTTTGTCCCCGACCAACTTTCACAACAACCTTCAACAAGTAGAATAGATGTAGAAGGGGACGACGTAGATCATAATATGTTAGAGGATTTAGTTGATGATGCGTACGGAGTTTATGAAGCTGAGGAGAATGAGGTTACTGATGATGTAGAAGATTCAAGTGCTCGTGAAGATAACACGATAAAACTTGACGATGACTACCAAAGTTTAAAATTTAAGGCGACCCAACCGTTATACTCTGGCTGTGAGAAAGATCAAACAACTTTACATGCCATGGTTGGTTTGCACAGTTTGAAGACGCAGTACGGTTTATCTGGCAATAGCGTGACGGGAATTCTGAAATGGGTGAAGGGCTTATTACCCAAGGTGAATACACTTCCAAATAGCTATACTGTTATGAAGAACAGTTTGAAAGGTTTAAGAATGAAGTATAAATCGATTCATGCTTGTGTGTATGACTGCATACTATACCGAAAGGAGTATGAAAATCTCGATCGTTGTCCGGTATGCGATGAACCTAGATATGTCCAATCTACTAGTAAAGAAGGAACAAGCTCAAAAGTGCCTCAAAAAGTATTGAAATATTTTCCCGTTGGGCCTAGATTAAAGCGATTTTTGATGACTCCACTCCAATCACCGTGGAGTCATCAATATATACTTGGGAATATATGCCTGACTCGACCAGCGTTGATGACACTGATGAATTCCTCGATGATGGTGGTAATGTGATGGGAAAACGAGTGAAATTAACGAGTTTGCAACATGAACAAGTAGCTCGTTATTTATTTGACACACATGAAGATGTCGAAGAATGGAAAAAGTAAGTTTTGAATATTATAATGTTTAACATTATTTTAGATTATTTTATACATGATTAATTTTGTAATATGCAGTAAATATGAAGCCTGTGAGAACAATAAAAGACGAAAAACAATGGTACAATCAGACAGCGAATTTAGGCTATGGTTGACACAAGAGGTAATTATAACGAAAACAGTCGTTATATAACGTTACATTACACTCAAATTTTACCACTAATATAATTAATTTATCTATATTCTCTGCTCCTAAAGATGGGTGATGCGACATCAAGGCTTGCTCGTCTAGCCACTGGACCCTTGTTCGTGGCACAAGAGTACAAAAAGTATCGATTGAACGGTTACATTTTCGGCGCTAAAGTGTACGAGGAAAGTACAAATGTACAGAACTCAGGAATTTCATACAAGGATCTTACTTTCTTTCGAGCGAGCGCAAAAGATAAAAACCTCGTTGAAGCTGAAATGACTTACTATGGTGTAATCCAAAATAGATTTTAATTGGATTATATAAGCTTTAAAGAGGTTGTATTTTACTGTGAATGGGTAAGAGTTGAGGATAAAAATGCTTGTAAAGTTGATCCCGTCACCAATTTGATCATGGTTGACTTGTCCAAGTTGAAGAGCAACGACCACGTGAGCGATGAGCCGTTTGTTTGTGCATTTCAAAAGGTTAAGCAAGTGTTTTACTCGGAGTTTATCAACAACGAGCCGTGGTCAATTGTCCAACACGTGCCAAGGCGTCTAAATAGTAATGTGGATGACTTGGATGCTCCTACCGAATATCAATCCATTTTTTATGATAACCCGAATTTGAAACAATTTTTCAATTTGTAATAAATATTTCAATTTGTACCGAAACATCCATTTTTAATGCTTTTAATTGATCTGCACTTTATCATTTTCACTCTTGTGTAGTGTGCGTGTGTGGAGAGGAGATTAATACATAAATATTCTAACTACATCTAAGTTTTGTTTATACTAATCCATGAATATACGCTTCTTACCTTTAATAGGTGATTAGTACATAGTTATTTGGGGTGTCCTATTTGTGGAGAGGAGACTGAATCTCTTCGTCTATCCGAACACTAAGAAATGCCATAATCCTATGGAGCGATGCTCTACAAATTCCTCCCAACCATTATGTAGCCAAACATCACCAGTTGAAGTTGTCAATTCCACTTTCCATACCCCACCACTTGGAACTTCTAGCAAAACATGGGAGACCATTGAAAGGTGGAATTGACAACTTCAACTGCTAATTTTTGGCTACACAACGGTTGGAAGGAATTTGCAACGCATAACTCCATAGGATTATGGTATTTCTTAGTATTTAGATATGAAGAGAATTATATTTGACACAATTGCCCGGGGTACATTAGTTGGATGGAGGTGCCATATGAGCTCAAGTTGGCTGTTTGAGTGACACTACAGGTAATGTATTTATATTTATATGTCAATTTCGATTTCGATTTCAATTACGATTTATATTTATCTATATTTGAGGGGCGGATACTAATTTTACTTTATTTCAATTCAGGGGACAGGGAGTGGCCCTAAGGGTAGGCCACATATGCTCTATACTTATGTGGCTATTCGGACGATAAGGGAAGGATAAGGAGGTGTCCCCGAGCGTCGCGGCACAAAATCTCTTTTCCATGCAAATAGTTTGTAGATTTGAGATAATTGATGGTGATGTTGTTTCTTCTTAAATAGTTTCTATTTTGAATATATATTTGCATTATCTTTAGTTTGTTTGGATATATGATGTTTGGAATAGGTACAACGTTGCTATAACAGGTACAAATATACTGATGGGCAGTGGCAGTGGCCATACTGCCCAGCAGATTTTTTTAAATTCTGCCCAGAATTGTCACGGTCAATGGCCGTGACAATTTTTTTAAAAAGGGTCATGGCTTTGTCACGGTTATAAACCGTGACAAACGTGTCGCAGTCATTGACCGCGACATGACCGTGACACAAAACGCGAGTTTTGTGTTAAGGTCAATGATCGTGACACGACCGTGACAAAAAAAGTTGTCTCGCCTCGAAATGTCACGGTCATTAACCTTGACAAGTTGGATTTGTCAAGGTCAATGACCTTGAAAATTCGGCAGATTTGGTGTAGTGATGTGAGACCTAATTTCTCCCACGTAACTGATATAATAAAACTCTAATTTTCGTCCATTTAATTTTTCCAAAAAATCCAAATTACAAAACTACCCCTATGGGGTGCTGGTTTGTCCTAAAATCTCCCGGAGTCCAAATAAAATACCCGGGTAGTGTTTTCTGACTATCTCAACCCTCCCGGATTCAACGGCGCACTCGAAATGACCATACAAGTTAATAAAAATAAATTATCTTTTTATCCCAATCAATTAGTCCTAAGACGACTGACACGCGCATCAGACTTAAATTACCAAATTGTCATATTTCTCACTTTTGATAATTTATCAAATTTACTAATTCCATATTACATATCACACAGTAGTATTCAATAATTATCAACACTAAATATTAACCCTTGGCACGCTAGTTAATAATTATTTTAATCCAGATTAATTAATAATTAAATTTTCACATTTTAATTCAATTAATCCAACAATAATAATTAATTCCTTAATTAGTTAAATCAGCAAAAATACGGGATGTTACAAATCCTACCACTAATAATACCTGCTAAATCCTCTACCACCCCTTCCCCCTATTGGAATCATCTCACACTTCCCCCATTTATCCGGAGTCCCGAGACAGCCTCAAAGCAAATCAGCAGAAGCTTAAGGGAACTAATTTGCCTACGATTAGCGTCACAAAAAATGACCGCATCATCAACAAATAGGAGGTGGGACACAGTAATCACCTAAGATCTAGGAGTCCCAAAACTAAAGCCCCTAATTCACACCGTCTCGACCACTCGGTTCATCATTCGACTAAATGCCTACATGACCAGGATAAATTAAAAAAGTGGACAAAGGATCACCCTGCCTCAAACCACGAGTACTCGAAAAAAATCCTTCGAGAACCCTGTT
This sequence comes from Sambucus nigra, assembly GCA_949130495.1. NCBI lineage: Eukaryota > Viridiplantae > Streptophyta > Magnoliopsida > Dipsacales > Adoxaceae > Sambucus > Sambucus nigra. The sequence continues at coordinate 306,572,024 of OX422223.1, forward strand.
AATCAGAACCGAGAATCTGACCGTAGAGACACACCTCTGCATCCACTGACACCATCAATCCCCGAAACCCATCCTCTTAATAAGGTAGAGAACAAAATCCCAATTAACATGATCATACACCTTCTCGATATCCATCTTACACGCTGTTGATGTACAAAATTAGATCATATCTAATTATTCAATCACAGATAAATAAATGAGACAAAGAATTTTTAAAGTGGTTCAGCCTTATAAGAATGGCCTACGTCCACTGTTATGGTATTGCTGATTGTATGGAATTCTCGATTACAAGTTATCTCAAGAAATTTCGATCCTCTTACAATGAGGATTGTACAATGTATTTATAGCCCTGAGGCTGTAATGTGAAAGGGTAATACATTAAATGATGTACATATGAAAGGGTAATACATTCAATGCCCCTTAAGCGTATGCGTCTGAATGATAAGCATTTAATGAACAGTCAAACTGTTGGTTATCCTGCTATTAATGCTTTGTTCGAGGTGCAGCTCAGACCGCCTGAGTTGCTCGGACCGCCTAAGCTTCTCGGTACTCAAGAGTTCCTCGGAGAGTTCTTATTCCTCGGAGTGTATGAGTTCCTCGGGGAATCAGTGCTCCTCGTTGTAGTACGGTTCCTCGGATCATGTGAGTTCATCGGAAGCATTTGTTGTTACTACGTAAATTGCCACGTGTCTTCACTTTATTGATCCATGTCAGCAGACTAAATTTGGTATCAACAGAAGCCCCCAATGTTTCATAGTTCAAACTTTGAGGAGTGTGGAACATTCTTTCTCGGAATATGGTAGCTTTAAATGGTCCTCCTGACTTTTAGGAGTGTTTCTCTTGTATTTATTTTTCCTTCCAAATTCGTAAAATCAGGCTTTTTTGAATTTTTATATTCGTTTCGATTGCCGCGCCCTTTTTGTCCTTCTAGCCGCCGGTAGCGTAATCGTTTCTTTTTGTAATCATTACTTAACCGTTTCCCAAGGCAGAGTATTTAAACTTCACAGACACTCCCATCATCTTCTACCTTTTCAAATTTGTATTTTTGAGTTTTTCATTATCTTACTCTCTTGTGCGTTCATCCTTTTCACCGTTCGTTGTCAACAGATCCACTCTTTTTCTGTAAGATCCTCTTCCTTCTTATTCATTTCCTTTATTCATCATGGTTTATCCTGTCGAATCTCTTGATAAGTTTCGCTCTAATTTTTCTATTCCCTCCTGGGTTGTTCTGGAAGAGCTTTCTGAGCTTTCTGACTATTTTCGTTTCGCTGAGGGACATTGGTTCCCCAGTCTCTTTGTTGCTGAGTGTGGATTTTTTTTTCCGCCCAATCCTCTATGTCTGGAATTTTGTCAATATTTTGACGTTGTTCCTGCAAGAATAGCCCCCAATACATGGAGAATAGTTAATGGGGTGCATAGGTTAAATCAAATCCATGGAACTCGCATAGGAATTCCAGAAATCATGTTTTGCTATAGATGGGCAGTTGGTGATAACACCTTTTATTTAAAAACTAGATTTTTAAATAGGGTCTTAGTAGTCAATCTATCGGATGCCAATAGGGACTATTTTGAGCATGGAGTTGTTATAAAAAATTGGCAACATGCTCCTTTATCAGGAGATGAAGTGTATCAGGGTCCCAGATGCCCTCCCTATGGCAATGGGATAGGTTATTTTTATTTTATTTTATTTATTTTGAAATTATGCTTCTTCTATGTTTGATAAAATGTGCCACTGATATTTTAATGTTTATTTATTTGCAGTTGATAGTAAAAGAAAGTGTCCAAAAGAAGCAGACGTGAATATAAGGCACTTGAAACTTATCTGGAGTTTGCATCAGAGTGTTGCCGACAAGCACATTAGGTCAGCCTCGTATCTGCTGCAGTACAAGAGCTTCACCACTTCTTTCACTGCTCGTCCGGTGATAAGTGACGCAGAGCCAGTACCAGCTTCTACCAGTTCTTCGCCTGAATCGCATATTCCTTTAAGTGAAAGGATGAAGAAAAGAAGACCTCCCACCTTGTTCGAGAAACCTGCCTCTGGTGCTGGAGAGGCAAAAAGAAGTAAGATTGACGTCCCAGGGGAGGGGACAAAGAAGACTGATGCACCTTCCTCGGTTGCCCCTGTTATGAAGGTTGTCAAGAAGCCCCCAGTGGCTCCGAGCAAGTCTGCTGCTCCAGAAGAGGTGATTGTAATATCACCGACCAAGAGTTCCTCCTTGGTTGAATCTATTCCTGCTCCCTCGAGGAAGCTGAAGAAGAGCTCCTCGGTCAATTTGGCTGACACCATCTCTCAGCCCTCGACTAGTGGAGTTCCCACTTTCGTTCCCCCGAGCTCTGCCATGAGCTCGGTGAAGACTTGGATCATTCTCGAGATCCAAGGTATCGAAGAAAACCTTTCTTGGGATATGATTACCTCTTTGGCAGCTCGCCACATTGCTTCTATAAGTCCTTTTACTTTGAACTTTTCATCTTTCCCTTATTATATATGTCTCTGACTTGCTTTCATTTTCTTTTCACAGTTGGTGAGGTGCTTTAATACAATTTTGAAGAAGGATGAAGCTATTAAAGCTTCAAGCTCCTTGTCTGGTGTAGAGGAAGCTTTAATGGGCGTGAGGCAGTCTTTAGAAGAGTCTCGCCAAAAATATGCTGATGATAAAGCAACTTAGGAGAAGAAGCTTGCCTCCACGGAGCAGGAGAAGGCTCGAGTTGTTGAAGTCTCCCAAGAGTTGGAGAAGAGAATAAAGGACTTGGAAGGGAAAAATAAAGAGCTCGACAAGAAGCTCAAAAATGCTGGAGAACTTGAGAATAAGCTCAAGGTTGCTGAGGAAGAGTTGGGTCAACTTCGGGAGGTAAATCGACAGAAGGAGGAGGTTGAGAATAAATTGAAGACTGCTAAAAACCTTCTGTCCGAGAAGCTTTCCTCAAAGAAGTTGAAGAGAAAACTGGTTGTGAAGAAGTCTGTCAACGCTGGCTGGGACAAGGGGTGGAACAAGGGCTTGGTTTCCATGATGTCTCAAGTAGAATATGGCAGCCTCAAGTTCTTTAGGGATGGATGGGTCGCTGCTCTACACGAGATGAAAGTGGATAAAAATTATGAACTCTTTCAGCGACACATCCCTGGTCCCCCTCCAACTCCTGAAGAATAATAATAATAATAATAATAATAATAATAATAATAATAATAATAATAATAATAATAATAATAATAATAATAATAATAATAATAATAATAATAATAATAATAATAATAATAATAATAATAAGAAGAAGAAGAAGAAGAAGAAGAAGAAGAAGAAGAAGAAGAAGAAGAAGAAGAAGAGGACGAAGCTACCTCCGAAGAGTCTTCTATGGTGATGGTAGATCATCCCCCAGCCATCCAGCCTACTACCGAGGAACTTCATCAGCTCGCTACTTCCTTCGAGCAACCTCCAGCACTTCCCCAGCTACTATCTGTTCCTTCTGAGCAACCTACTTCCTCGTCCCAGCCTCCCGAGAAGGTTTTAGGAGACAAGGAAAAGGTGTAGAGTTGTTCGGGTTTCTCTTTATATTTTTCTTTTGTCAAATGTAACCATGAACATGTAACTCTAAATCTTGATATAATAAAACTTGAACTTTTGTTCTTGCATAATTTTGTCTCTTCTTCATGCTTAGTTGGTACTTTTATTGATTACTGCTTCTTCTTTCTCTACTAGTTTCTAGCCAGGATGGACTTACTATCTGCTCATGATACCAAGCTGTTGAGGCAATGCAATGATTATTTCAAGGCTGGTTACACAGATCTGAGTGCAACACAAATTGTCGACATCCTCAGCCAAGATGCTTCGGAACAGGCGGTTGAGGCCTATCAATACTTGAAGACCCTGCTTGATCGTGCAGTAGCCAACAATGTGGCTTATTATGATATGATCGAGGATCTCCAAGGCATTCTTGAAGACCTTCAGCAACAATACAAAGAATCCACTACCCTTTTGCACGAGGGGTATGAGAAGAAGTATCGGCAACTCAATGCTGATAAGGGGTACGAGAAGCATTTTGCTGGCTAAGATGTGAGGGAGAGAACTCTGAGGGGTGAAGTCGAGGAGTGCAGACAAATAGCTGAACTATTAGAGCAAGAAAATAACAACCTGCAAAAAGAGTTATCTCAGTTGAAGTCTTCAGCTTCCACTTCAAACTCCTTGATCCCAGTGAATGATGAGGGATTCTCGTTCTTGGAGGTCGAGAACACCAACTTGAGGGAAGAATTGGAGACCTTGAAGAGAGTTGGTCCCTCTACATCTTCTCATGGACGAGCAAGAGCTCCTCGAGGATGAGCAACAGAAGCTAGAATTCCAGTCGAGAAACATAGGGCTCAATCTGCCTTAGAGAACCAAGCCTTCCAATTAATGGCAAAGAACCAGGCGTTGGCTGAAATGTCAAAGAAGATCAGGGACCTGGAAGAGCAGCTTTCTGTGCAGCAGTCAGTCTTGGAGAATAAGGAACTCTTCATCAAAAGTCTCCACGAGCAGCTGGAAAGACTGATATATCAATTCCACAACAGCCCAGGGAGTTTTGGATGGCTGGGTATAATGAGGCTCTTTACCACTTGGACGATCGTATCCATAATGCCAATAATGAGGGCTACAAGCAAGGCTGGTTGAATGCCTTAGGTGTGCTGCAACTTGAACAGGGTCATTACCTGTGGGATTACCATGATCCTGGGCTGCTCGACCTACCCGTGCCACCATTCAAACTTGATATGAGCTGGATACCTGCTCGGGCCATTCCTCGATGCTTAATTTTAAAGTATCTCGACGACTACAATCTCCATTCAAGTGTTGAGATATCTCATCCCGAGCACCTTCTAGATTGACTATCCGTGATGAATATTAGGATGTTAAAAGATTTGAACTTCATAAACTCTCCTCTTGCTTTAAATGATCCGCCTGCTGGCGAGGAACCTGTCTTAAAAGCAGAGGGGAAGAAACCAATAGAGTACGAATTTTGATGTAATAGTTAGTATACATTTCATTATCAATGTAATCTATTCTTTGATTTAATGAAAGACTTTTATTTTTGTTCGCAATCTTAATCGCTATTGTCTTGTAAAATACTTTATATTTGTGCATGTATGTCTGTTAAAAAGATAACAATATTGTGTTGTGTTGTTTGTCGATCAACTTATTATCGACTAGCTTGAATTTTTGGTAGTCATTATAAAAAATTACTATGTTATTCCTCGACCAACTTACTAAGTTGTTTCTCGACCAACTTACTAATAATTTTAAAAAGTCACGAGTATCAATAATTTTGCTTGATCATTTTCTCGTATTCATAAAATGTTTCCGACCAACTACATTAGTGGGTTTTTATCCCCGACCAGCCATAGTTAGTGGATTTTTCCTCTGCGAGCAACTTTTAGCACTTTTTAAAATAATTTTACCTCCCGACCAACTCAAGTTGGCCTTTTCGAGAATATATTTACTTCCTAACTGACATAAGTTGGCATTTTTAGGAAAAAATTTACTTCCCGAAGAACATATAGTTTTATTTCCCGTAGGAATACAAGCTTTACTTCCCGGAGGAATACAGGTAGCTTTACTTCCCGGAGGAATACAGGTAGCTTTACTTTCTAGAGGAATACAGGTAGCTTTACTTCCTGGAGGAATACAAGTAGCTTTAGCTTTACTTCCCGGAGGAATATAAGTTTTACTTCCCGGAGGAATATAAGTTTTACTTCCTGGAGGAATACATTTGTTTCTCGACCAACCTTAGCTGGCATTTTCGAGAAAAATTTTGAGTATCCCGAGTTTTGCTGAGTTTTGTCGAGTAGTGTGTAGCACTAGTATTCCCCGAAAAACTTTCAATAAAAGGAGAAAATACACATCACTGATAATACTTGCGTAGGTGCTCTACGTTCCATGCATTTTTAAACTCCTCCCCTTCTAAAGTTGCTATTCGGTAAGTTCCTGGTCGAACAACTTCTGTAAATCGGTATGGTCCATGCCAGTTTGCCTCCAGTTTATTGTGGTTTTGAATTACTTTCTTCAGCACATAGTCTCCTTCTTTCAGGTCGCACTTCTTCACCCTCTTATTGTAGAATAGAGTTGTTCGTTGTTGGTATGTAGCATTTCTGATGGCTGCTTCTTCTCGAACTTCCTCGAGCATGTCTAAATCTAATCTTCTCATTAAGTCGCTAACAAGGGAATTGAAATTGAGTACCCTGTGTGTTGGGAGGCCCAACTCGGCAGGTATAACAGCTTCACTTCCAAACGCTAGCATATATGGAGATTCTCCAGTTGCTACTCGGGGAGTAGTTCGGTAAGCCCACAGTACTGACTGTAACTCGTTGATCCAATTTTCTTTCGCATCGTCCAGTCTTTTCTTCAAGCCATTCAGCAGTGTTCTGTTTGTCACTTCAGTTTGTCCATTGCTTTGAGGATGGCCTGGTGCTGAGTGGATCTTCAAAACATTTGATTGATGACAATAGGCAGTGAACTCCTCGTTATCAAATTGTGTTCCATGGTCTGTGATGAAAGCATAAGGAAGACCATATCGACAAACAATGTTCTTCCAAATAACTTGGTACACCTTCTCGTACGTTATATCAATGAGAGGCTCAGCTGCTACCCACTTAGTAAAATAATCCACTGCGACGACGAGGTACTTGAACCTTCCTCTGGTTATTGCCAGTGGCCCGACCAAATCTATTCCCCACATGGCAAATGGCCAAGGGGAAGTGATGGGTGTCAACAATGCTTGTGGAGTTCTTCGGATGGAGGAGAAGCGCTGACACTTGTCACATTTCTTGGCATAGGCTATACAATCAGCCCTCATCGTCGGCCAGTAATATCCCTGCGTCATCATCCTTTGCAAAAGCGTCCGACCTGCTACATGGGCTCCACAAGACCCTTTATGGATCTCTTCAATCAATTCTTTCACCTCGGAGGGATGTACACATCTTTGCAAACCTGCCATAATTCCTCGTCTATATAAAATACCGTTAGTTAATACATACTGAGCAGCTTTAAACTTCAATTTCTTGGCTGCGAGCTTGTCAATTGGTAATTCTCCCTCCTCAATATATGCCCTGATGGGATCCATCCAAGATGGTCCTAAATCAAGGGTGATAAAGTTCATCGCCAAATCTGCATCTATACTCTGACCAGCTAAAACTTCAATTGGGATTATTCTTCGTAGCTCGGTACGAGTAGCTGATGCTAATCGAGCTAAGGCATCTGCTCTTTCATTCTCCATTCTTGATATTCTGACCAGCTGAATAGCAGCAAATTCTGATACCAACTCCATCACCTTTGTATGGTATTTGATCATTAATTCTCCTTTAGTTGCATATATTCCCAACATTTGATTTACGATTAATTGAGAATCACTGAAGACAATAATCTGCTGCGCCTCCATAATTTTTGCCAAATTAAGACCTGCAATCATAGCCTCATACTCAGCTTCATTATTGGAAGCTTTGAATTGGAAACGTAGGGCATATTCCATGTCGACCTCGTCCGGAGTTCTCAAAACTATCCCTGCCCCACTGCCTGTTGTGCAAGATGAGCCATCTACATATAGCCTCCATATAGGTAACTCGTCTTTAAACTTCTGATCTGACAGAGTTCCTCGGTGAATTATTTGTTGCTTTCTTTCATCTTCCCTTGATATTTCTCGCTCTTCGTCGATCATCTTTTCTTGCCCTTTTACTAACCGGAGTTGGTCTGAGCTCGAATTTAATGATCCTGTAACATGCACTTGCCCTTTTACTAACCGGAGTTGGTCTGAGCTTGTGTTTGTTGATCCTGTAACATCCACAGGTTGATCAGTGAGCAACTTTTTCTCCTCGGGGGTATCAAGATAGGTGAACTCTGCTATAAAATCCGCTACAGCTTGCCCTTTAAGCGATGATCTGGGTTCATCGACTACATCGTATTCACCGAGCTCTATTGCCCAGTACATCAATCTCCCTGATTTTTCTAGTTTATGAAGGGCTTGCCTCAATGACATATCAGTATATACGACTATAGTATGAGCCTGGAAGTATGGCCTCATTCTCCTACTCGCCTCAATCAGCGCCAGTGCTAACTTTTCCATCCTTGGATATCTGATCTCTGCTCCTCGGAAGGCCTTACTTGTGTAGTAGATTGGTTTTTGTACTCCATTCTCCACTCTTATCAACGCCTAGCTAACTGCATTCTCCGATACTTCTAGATACAAGTACAATTTTTCTCCCATCACTGGCCTGGATAACAGTGGAGGTGCTCCCAAGTATTTCTTCAAGTCTTGAAAAGCCTTCTCACATTCATCATTCCACTCAAAAGTCTTTCGGAGTGTCTTGAAGAATGGGAGACATCGATCAGTTGCTCGTGATATAAATCTGTTGAGTGCTGCTACTCATTCTGTAAGACTTTGCACCTCTTTCTTCGTCGTCGAAGATCGCAGCCCTAATAGAGCTTTGATCTTTTCAGGATTCGCCTCAATGCCTCGTTGATTGACAATGTACCCGAGAAACATGCCTTCTCGTACTCCAAATATGCACTTCATCGGGTTCAGCTTCATTTGATATTTATCCAGTTGATCAAAAGTCTGACTTAAGTCAACTAGATGATCAACAGCTTTTTTGCTCTTCGCCAGCATATCGTCAACATAGACTTCCATATTGCAACTGATTTGTTCCTGTCTTCAGGTTTCATTTTAATCTGATTGTAGCCAGAATAAGCATCCATGAAGCTCAGCAACTCATGTCCCGAGGTAGCATCCACCAGTTGATTAATTCGGGGCAGTGAAAAGTGATCCTTTGGGCATGCTTTGTTGAGGTCGGTGAAGTCTACACACATCCTCCACTTGTTGTTTTTCTTCTTTACCATCACCACATTGGCTAACCAGTCTGGATATTTAACATCTTCAATGAAGCAAGCTTTCTGGAGCTTCTCGACTTCCTCCTGTATAACTTGATTCTTCTCGGGGCTGAATACCCTTCTTCTCTGCTTTACTGGCTTGATCTCCTTATTCACATTGAGTTCGTGACATAAGAAATTTGGATCTATTCCGGGCATATCCTCATGACTCCACGCAAAAGTTTGCTTTCTACTTCTAAGGAAAGTTATCAATTCCTGTTTTAGTGAGGCCTCCAACGACGAACCTACTTGAGTAGTTCGTTCAGGGTGCTCGTCGCCCAGAATGATGTTTTTAGTAGCTTCCACCACTTGACCCTTCACGAGTTGCGACTCATCTCTAGGATCCAATGTTTCAATTTCTTCCCCTTCTTCCACTTGATAAGTAGTAGTCTTTTTCCTTGATTCCTCCAGTTCCTCTTGCTCGGCGGATGAATAATAGCATTCTCGGGCTACTTTCTGGTCACCTTTCACAACTCCTACTCCAAAATTTGTTGGAAATTTCAGGCACTGATGCACTGTAGATGGTACAGCCTCGAAATTTTTCAATCCTACTCTTTCCATGATGATATTGTATGATGATTGAACATTCTTATCCATCACGAAAAAGCGTATTCTTTCTGTCTGACAATCAGGCCACGTACCAATGAATATATCCAACTTGATCGTCCCAAGTGGAAATGCTTTCTCGCCAGCAAAACCGAGGAGGGGTCTGTGATAAGGCTCCAATTGAGATAGCTTTAGATTTAAACTATCGAAGCACGAGTAGAGCATGATGTCTGCCGAGCTACCGTTGTCGACCAGTACTCTTGAAATCATTACCTCCTTCATTCTCATCTTGATCACCAATGGGTCATCATGAGGATATTGAACACCTGCAAGGTCATTCTTTGAGAACCCAATGACCAATTTCTCTTTGTTCACCTTTCTCGGACGATCCTCCTCAGCGAGATTTATTCGTTGAATGTACGAGCAAGCTTGAGCCTCACAGAGGTAAGCTTTTCTCTCGGCAGTAAGGTCTCCTCCTCCTGCATCTCATCTCATCTGGAACAGCATAGATGTCGGCTGCATCTTGGTATTGTTCTATATGAAGGACGGGGTCAATCTTTCCATCATATTTGGGATTCACAACAGGTGCTTTGAACTTTGATGGTGTTGGAAAATCTACAATGGCCTGGACAAAAGGTGTTCCTCGAACAAAGGTTCGTTGTAGAGGGTTCTTAGCTTTAACCATTTCCCCCAATCTATCTTCCAGCCTTTGAATAGAGCCTTTACATGCATCATTTTCTTCCTTGGGCCTGTTGGTTCGAGCAGCTGATCGCGTTGAGGTGGCTTCCTGGGATCTATCTTGACGAGCAACTGGTCGCGACTGGGCAGATCCTTCCCTTAAATCTGATGGTCGTCGAAAACTCCTCGATGGGGCTCTAGGAGGACTTTTTCTCCTCTTAGGACCTAATCGATCGAAAGGAGATACTCTGCTTAATCTTTCTAGCGCACTGGTCCTTTCTAGGGAGAGAGTGATACGTTGTTCAATGTCTGTGGCTCGCACTGACGAAGTTCATCCAGGTTGATAAGAAAAATCTTCAGACTCCTTATCGCGATATGAATTGGTACGTCTAGTACGTGAAAAAGATGCAAGGGTATTTCTTTGAATACTTCGTGGTCTTGAATGGGTTGGTGCACCGCCATGGAGGGTTTGTATGAGTTGTCGCATAGTTTCTTGCATGACGGTCTGACCCTGAGCTAGATTTGTCATTATTCCAGCCAGATCTGGAATATTTGGCGGAGCAGATGGATTTGGAGGGCTTCCAGCGTTTCGATTGCTAGATTCTTGAATATCAGCCATCTGTGATGGATTGTTTTTTATGGAAAACGATATTACCAGTCGTTCCCACAAACGGTGTCAATCTGTTGATGTAAAAAATTAGATCATATCTAATTATTCAATAACAGATAAATAAATGAGACAAAGAATTTTTAAAGTGGTTCAGCCTTATAAGAATGACCTACGTCTACTGTTATGGTATTGCTGATTGTATGGAATTCTCGATTATAAGTTATCTCAAGAAATTCCGGCCCTCTTACAATGAGGATTGTACAATGTATTTATAACCCTGAGGCTGTAATGTGAAAGGGTAATACATTAAATGATGTACATATGAAAGGGTAATACATTCAATGCCCCTTAAGCGTATGCGTCTGAATGATAAGCATTTAATGAACAGTCAAACTATTGGTTATCCTGCTATTAATGCTTTGTTTGAGGTGCATCTCGGACCGCCTGAGTTGCTCGGACCGCCTAAGCTTCTCGGTACTCAAGAGTTCCTCAGAGAGTTTTTGTTCCTCGGAGCGTATGAGTTCCTCGGGGAATCAGTGCTCCTCGTTGTAGTATGGTTCCTCGGAGCATGTGAGTTCCTCGGAAGCATTTGTTGTTGCTACGTAGATTGAGACGTGTCTTCATTTTATTGAGCCATGTCAGCAGACTAAATTTGGGCTTTTTTTTTCATAGTTGGGCTTTTTTTTTTAATTGGGATTGTTTTTTTTAATTGGGATTGTTTTTTTTTCAATGTTGAAAACTTTTCTTTTAATTGAGATTGTTTTTTCATTGTTGAGAACTTTTTTTTTTAATTGTGGACTACTGTTTTTATAGTTGACTCTTTTTTTTTAATTGTGATTATTTTTTTTACAAATGACAGTTTTTTTTCATTGTTGGAATTTTTTTTTTAAATTGGGATTGTTTTCTTTTTCAATAAGAACTTTATTTTTAGTTGGTACTGTTTTTTTACTTATTTGTCTTGCGTAGCCAAATATGACTAGCTGTGTGTGTGGGGGGTGATTATGTCAAATTTTAGTTTGAGGTAAATGCATATTTTTTAATGCCCATTGACACTTGTGTGATGAAAATCAAAATAGTTATGTGTATTTGAAGTATGAGGGTAATATGGTCATTTTATTTTTTCACCATATTAATCTTGACCATCCAAACAACAAATGGTGAAAAAATTAAAATTTTCACCTAGTGAAAACTCAACCATCCAAACGGAGATGGTGAAAACAAAATCACCGCACTAATAATTCACCTTTTACTTTTAACACGGTGAAAAGTATTTCACCACGAACCAAACGGACCCTTAAGGTAGAAACTGTCACCTGGGAGAATATACCAGCAGGCTCACCCACTTCCAAGGGCGGATTTGGGCCTGGGCTGACCAGGGCTACAGCCCAGCCCAAAAAAAAATTATGTTTACTATTAGAAGCCCAGATCGAAACTGTAATGGTAGCCCCACTCATTTTTTACACTTAGCCCACCCCCAATACGTTTTTCCACCCGGAAGAAGTGTTCAAGCTTAAAAGGAACCAAACCCCATAAAAACAAAAACGTGGCCAGCTGGACACTTCAATCCCACAAACACATGTACAACTGTGCAACCTTTTTTACCCCAAAAAAGCTGGGTACATAACTGCTCTAATCCTATCAAAAGTTAAACCTCTTTGCTCCCTCTCACCAAACCCAATTCATAAGACCAAAAAAGGTATATTATTTTACCACCTCACCTACATTTGCCTGATATTAGCGGATAGAAATTTAACAACCTTGCCTTGCCGCCGACAGTCTACCCGCGGCGTTGGTCAAGTAAGGAATTTCTCTCTTTTTTTTTAGTTTCTTTGCAGCCTTTTTTGCTTTTTTTTTCTTTCAAGATTAGATTAGTGGGATTTTTCTTAAGTAATAGATTTATGCATTTAATTAATTGATTTATTCGATTTAGGAAAATATATTTTCTGAAATATTAGAATTTTAAGGTTTGAACTTTTTATGTTGATTCCCAATAGAAGGTTTTTTTTAGACACGACATGGTTTTGTATTTTTTTAGTTGACACGGACCCGATCCAAATAAAAATGACACGACACGAATAACACGATTTCTTTAATTTTAAACTAAATTAAACATAAATAGACACGATAGATTTATGCTTTTAATTAAGTTTTGTTATGATTTATTTTTCATTTGATATTTATTTTATAAACTTTGACTTGTTAGCCCACCCCTTCAAGTAATCCTGGCTCCGCCCTTGCCCACTTCCGCATGTTCAGAACTTGAATTCGTGGAAATATAATCTGGGAATGGGCCCATTCCTTGCCACGCCGTATGCGTCGTCTCTGCCCCATTCTCTTCCGTACCTCCCATTTTCGATGTGGTCTGCATAACTGCACTACCATACCATCCGAACTGGTGCATTCTGTCCCCCCTGCGTACACATCAGCTACCGGTGTTTCGTCTTCTTTTACCGGTGACAAAATATCAAACTCGTTGCCCACTTTGACCTGCCTGATTTCCTCTACTATGCTGGCTTCTAACACCCTGACATCTCCATGTTTGTCCCTGAAAGAATGGAGAGAAGGTTGTTCTCCCAGTGTTTGTATAGCTAGGTTGACGTTCGAATTTACCATTTTCCCGTCGTGAACCCCTTCAGAGTGCTCTTTACTGGTATCACCTAGACAAAATTATGAGTTTCATCCCAAATCAAAACTTCAAACACCCATCCCCCTACACCAATACTGAGTCGTTGAGGTAGCTAAAAATCTCATTTAACCAAAATCCTCGCCCATTGTAATTCTTCACCCACCACTGTCACATTATCAACTTTCACAAACGCCCCACATTTATCCCCTATGGCATGGAATACTTCAACTCCCATAAATGAATAGGGAGTCCCATAACAAAAATATTCTGGGATTCCAAGTAGCTTCCCTGAAGCAAGCCCCCACCCATAGCACCAAGCCCCCACCCATAGCACCTCACCCTGTATGAGGACCGCATCTTGTTGCTTCCCATCACCCCTAGCTGAAAGATTAAATTGATACCTGTTGCCATAGCCTTCTTTCACCAAGACAAAGTCCTTACCGCCTCCCTGGGACGACATTCTCTCCAACTCTCGTGGACTCATTACTACAAAAATATTAAAAGCACATCCATTTGGCACCCTATTTACACTATAAAAATTAAAATTAATGTGTTATTATGTGTTTTTTGTTAAATTTTTTATTCTTTCTTTCTCAGTTTTCATTAACTATCAAAGCCTTCCTTTTTCACTTAATATTCCTAGTTTGATTTCTAAAGATAATACTATTTTTTCTTGTTGTTCTATTACGTAGATAGTACTGTCTACTAAATGATAATCTTCAAATTTTAAAATAAGTAGCCGTTAATAGCGAAGTAATTTTAGACTTAATAACTAATGAATCAGCAAAAGAATTAAGTAAAATAAATCTAGAATTTATGCATTTAGGAGTAATAGTTATAGGATTAGTAGGATTAACTAGGTTAGAAGCAGGAACTAAAGTATTAGTATATATATATGATGATAGATGGAATAATCATAGACAGACACAAATAGCTAGCGCTGAAGTAGATTTAGCAAAAAATGCAGCAGTTATAGGATGTATACCTATTTTTTCTATGGATATAAATGAATTTAGTAAACATATAAAAATAGCGATAAGAACAAGCGGAAACACCAGGAAACAAAATTAGAAGTAGATATGTATTTGACACTAGCTCTAATATAAATCAATATGGTAGTATATTAAACTTTGATAATATAAATCCTTTAGATTGGGAGACTGCAATAGAAATATGGGAAAAAGGATGCTATAGGACAACTACACTAATAGAATTTATAAATAAAAGTGAATGCGAGTCATATTTCGAAAATACACTCCAAGGAAGCATATCAAATTGGTATTTAACATTCAAACTACAAGATGAATATTTAACTTTTAAAGAAAACTTTAACATAGAAAGATTTGCAAATTTAATCAAAATAGCTTTTTTAGGTAATAATAGACTTTTACAAATAACTGAAAAACAAACAGAAGCACTTAGGAATTTCGAACAATTACAAATATGTAGATTAGAATATATAGGAGATTATACTAGAAAATATATAGAATATTGGACACAAACAGGAAGAACAGCCGACCCTAGTTTATTAGATAGATATATACAAAAAATACAAGGTAAAATAGGTGAAAAAATATGGAAAAACTGGCAAAAACTAGAAGACGCTAGAACAAATGCATCTATAGGATCTAGAATTAATATAGTATACAATACATTAAAATCCGAATGTAGAAAATTAAAAGAAAGTAAAGAAATTAGAAAATAATACTATCATACTTGTCAACAGCTAGATTTACCCCCTCAATACGGTTGTGATAACAAGAGAATAGTAACTAATAAACATAAACATAATAATTAATATAAAACTAAAAAGAAATATAAAAAATACAAAAGTTATAAAATTAGGCCTAGTAAGACATTTAAAAAACATTATAAATATAACAATTATAAAAGAAAAAGACCATGGTATAAAAAACGAAAAATCAATAAAGATAATAATAATAATAAAGAAACAAAAGATAATAAAAATATTAAGAAAATAACAAACTGTAAATGCTTTATATGCGGAGACCCTAACCACATTAGACCTAATTGTCCATATAGGAATAAAAATAATAATATACCCAAAATACAAGAAAAAATAAATATATTAGATGACATTGAAGATGACTTAGGAGATATAATAGAAGTATATATGATGAGTACGACGAAATAGATAATGTTAGTATATATAGTATAGAATCCGTAGAATCTACTGACTCTAATGATGATGATATAGAAATCTTAGAACAGAGTTTTGAAGATTTAAAAATTTGTTATAATATAGAAGAATGTAAATATAAATTAAAACAATATATATTTATACAATTAAATTGTGCAAAATGTCTAAAAGAATATAACGAAATATATGTATGCGAAGTGTGTAAACAAAATTTGTGCATAAAATGTTATAAAGAAGAAATAATTAATAAACCCAAAGAACAAATAAATAATACTAATAAAACAGCATTAATCACTTTCCCTATAAAAATAAAATTCGCAAATAAAACCATAGAAACAACAGCCATGCTAGACACGGGAGCAACTAAAAGCTTAATTCATGTAGATTTAGTAGAAAAGGAAGACGCTAAAGACTTAAGTTACCCTGTCTATATACATCAATTTAATAAAGACGCAATACCTATAACTCAGTGTATACAAAATATACCTATATATATAAACGATGAACAATTTATTCTACCACAAACATATATAACAAATGTAAAAAGTCATCACCCTTTCATATTAGGTTTAAATTTTATTCAATCATTAACAGGAGGATTTATGTATACACCATCAGGCATACAATTATTTAAAAAAGGAACACATATTGTACCTAATAATCAAACTAATATCATAAAACATGAAAACAAATTTATCCTTAATAATAATATAATATTAGAACCAATTGAAGACATAAAACTAGATAATAATGAATTATATATAGAAGAAGATTATTTAAAAGATTACTTACAATATCTAGAAGAAAGTGAAAATCTGAAAATCGAATGTAATAAACTAAATAATATCATGTTTAAAAACACAAAATTAGAATTAGAAGCAGAAAAAACCGAAAAAATAGGAGAAAACCCACAAAAACATTGGAATAAAAATAAAATAGAAGCTAAATTAAATATAATAAACCCTGATATAACTATAAAAAAAAAATATATTGCATGTGAATTAATAGATCAAGAAGAATTTACAATACAAATAAGAGAACTATTAAATTTAGGAGTAATACAAAAAAGCATAAGTAGACATAGAAGCCTTGCATTTATGGTTAGGAATCATGCAGAAATGAAACGAAATAAAGCTAGAATGGTAATTAATTATAAAAGTTTAAATGATAATACATATGACGATAGTTATAAAATACCTAATAAAGATGAACTAATTAATAAAATCCAAAATAAAAAATACTTTTCTAAATTTGATTGTAAATCTGGTTTTTGGCAAATAAAAATGCAAAAAGAATCAATAGAATGGACTGCCTTTACTTGTCCAGAAGGACACTTTGAATGGTTAGTCATGCCTTTCGGATTAAAAAATGCACCTCAAATATTTCAAAATAAAATGGATACAATCTTTAAAAAGCATTCTGATTTTTGTATAGTTTATATAGATGATATACTTGTATTTAGTAACACTAAACAGGAACATAAGAATCATTTACAAATAGTCTTTAAAGAATTTATAAATCAAGGATTAATAATTAGTAGTAAGAAAATGCAATTAGAAAAACAAGAAATTGAATTTTTAGGATTATTCATAAAAGGTGGAAAAATAGAATTGCAAGAACATATAGTTAAAAAAGTTTTAGACTTTCCAGATAAAATTGAAGAAACTAAAAAATTACAAGCATTCTTAGGACTACTAAACTATTGTAGATCTTTTATACCAAATTTATCTAAATTAGTAGGACTTTTATATAGTAAACTAGGTAAAAATGGACAAAAATATTTTAATAATGAAGATATAAAATTAGTGCAAAAAATAAAACAAATAGTCAGTAAATTAGAACCCTTAGCATTACCAATAGAAAATAGCTATAAAATAATTCAAACAGATGCATCAGCTTTAGGATGGGCAGGAATACTATTACAAAAACCAAATAAAAATAGCACTAAAAATGAAGAAGAAATTTGTAAATACTGTTAAGGAAATTTTAATGAGACGCAAAGCAGGTTACCATCCACGGACTTATAAATACTAGGAGTAATAAATACGATAGAAAAATTTCAACTATTTTTAGGAAAAGATTTTCTAATAAGAACAGACTGCGACAATATTGTAAAATATTTTAATAAAACTAATCAAAGAAAATCAGCCACCAAAAGATGGTTAAACTTTATTGATAACATTACAGGAAAAGGTTTTACCCTCCAATTTGAACATATTAAAGGAAAAGATAATCAATTAGCTGACATTTTTCTAGATTAATTACTAACTCTTCTTAAATTTTGCAGATGTCTCATCAAGGCTCTTCTTCAGGAACACAAGACTTTACTAACCAACTTTTTACTGTTCTTAATGAGAGGCAAAAGTTCAGATCTAAACTACCAGTAAATGAGGAACAACAAAAAATGCTAGATAATCTTTGGTTAAATAGAGAATATAATAAAGGATCTTTTATTCATACTATGAATTATGTCAATACCTATTTTCATAATATGTCAAACTATGTTAAAACATTACAAGCACAAGTAAAATATTATAAAAATCGTAGTAATCCACAACTAATTAAAGATCATGAAACTGTTATCAGGCACTATAAATTATTGAACCTTAAAAATCAAGACAACGAAAAGAAAATAAAACAAGTAGATTTATATAGTAATAGTAATTTTTTATCTTCCTTTGACCCATACTATAGATATGTATTAAGAACAAAAGTAGAAACTTTATTACCTAGTGACATAGTAGAAAAAATATTTAGATTTTCACAAGAAAAAGATATATCTAATTGGATAGCCATTCAAAATTATTTTCGTTTTAATCCTGAACCTCTAGGATGTAAATATAAATATGAACATGTTCATCTAAACGCTATTAATAAATATGAAACAATGATATTAATAGATATAGACTATAAATCTTTTGAAAATTTTACAATAAGTAGACCAAATACCATATTTCCTAATAACCCAAAAATCACAATAGAAATAACTATAAGTTTGCTACTAGAATATGGAATGTTATGTAGTATTTTAATACCTCCCCCTTGGAATAAAATAAATTGTAATTTTCCTAATAGTTTAACAGACGCACTAACTGATCAACAACCTAAAAGAGCTTGCTCTCCTCACCTTTTACTAATTATAGAAAGCTTACCACCAGAATGGGTAGGTTTAGGACAAATAATACATAGTAGACATAATATTTTTATTGAACATAGAAAAGATAAAATATCTAATTATTATGATCAAATAAGAGATGATGATACTTCAATAGAAAGCAAAGAGGCAACAGAAAATTTATTACTTATGTATAAAGTGTATATGATCATGAATGAAATTCCAGTAGACCCTTGGTACATGATAAAAGAAAATTTTAATATGAGAATCTTTATTCCAAAACACCCTTTTAATCGTAATATAAATTATTTTAATAAATTCCAAAACTCCTTAGAAACTGAAGATGCACTATTTAAAGAAAGAGAAAGCAATTATTCATATATGGACTACAGGCAATATTTATCTTGTAGTTTGAATGTTAAATACCAATTTGATACGCTTCCTAGGAGTGTATTTTCGAAATATGACTCGCATTCACTTTTATTTATAAATTCTATTAGTGTAGTTGTCCTATAGCATCCTTTTTCCCATATTTCTATTGCAGTCTATTACAACTTAAGAATTGAAATGAATGGGTTGTTATAGGGGTGGGGGTGGGGGTAGAGGGTGGGGAGGGTAAGGGGGTCTCAGGTCACACGCATGTCCGTTGCGCTGGCGCGGACCAATTACAACTTAAGAATTGAAATGAATGGGTTTTTAGGTGTTTTTTTATTAAGGTCCATTTAAAAGTCCACTTTTTACATCCACTTCCGATCCTCTCCCTATATATATATATACAGTGCTGCTCTTGTGCGGCCTAGTCCGCATTTTAAGAATGCGGACCGGACATGTGTCACCTGACGGTAAATCCAGAAAAGAGAGAGAGTGTGTCTATAATTTAGGCGATAATTTTCAAGCGCACCTTTAGGTGACACACGTCTGATCCGCATTCTTAAAATGAGGACTAGTCCGCATAAGAGCATTATTTTATATTCATGTATATATATATATATATATATATATATATATATATATATATATATATATACATGAATGTACCAAACATATACATGTATAAAATATAAACATTTAAAATTTTATGAATAATATATGTTTATATATTTATGAAATATATAGAGTTTTAAAAAATGATTTTGAGTGATTTGACACTCAAAAGTGAAATAAAAATCTAGCCTCCTAAAAAGTTGATTTTCACCCAAAAGTATCAAATTATGCTTAAGGGGTATTGTAGATGAAAAATAAATTCTAAGGTGAATTAAGGTTTTCAAACTGTCTAAAAATTAATTTTGTTTTAAAATTTTTCCATCTTTTTAAAATTTGGCTTGAAATTCAAACAGCGCCTCATATTAAACCAAAATCGCCTCCTTACAAAAACCACTAATTGGTGCACTGTATACCATCATTAATCCCTCGTGTAAGATTGCCTTAAGAGGACAAGGTAGAGCGTTGGTCAACATGTAGGTGAGGAATCACGTCCTTGGGTCGAACGTATTCCAATAATGTAGGATCTGAGATAGGTGAAAATGTCCTTGATCGACTGCCCGTGGGTATTATGTTGTTGTTTGTTGTGAGAACCCATGTTTTTTGGGTAACGGTTAATGTTGAAAAATATCGTGTTTTTACACAAATTATTTTATGAGTAAATTAATATATTGATCAAAGTAGGACCAAGAACGTGCGCGTTCATGACGAGTCACGCGATATATTTATTTGTTTAAAACGGATAAATGATGAATAAGAAATTTGGTATCAAAGTGCTCCATTTATGTATGAAGTTTATTGGGAAAGTTTATTTATTTTCTGGGACGGATTTTTGTATTTGTCGCTAAAGGTTGTGACTATTTGCTATATAGTGACTGTTTTTCAAAATTGTCCCTAAAGGTCGTGACTGTTCACCATAAGTTCTGACAATTCATGAAAAACATCCCTAAAGTGGTCGTTTCCTAAAGACGTGTCTTTATGTTATTGTGTTTATGACAAAATGCTTAAACTTTTGTTCATTGTGTTTTTATGTTATTGAATCTCATTTGGTAAAATTTGACAGTAATAATTTAATAGAGTTCATTTTCACAAGTGGTTGTGAATTCGTTCACTGTTGAATTTGTGATTTTTTTTTAATAATTCATTAATGTTTGCCAACTAGATAGTTTTAATTATCTAAAATTACGGACACAATTGTGTCCTTAATGTTTATGTGTCCAAACATGAGTATATATTAATATTATACGTGATCATTGCCTGATTTTGATTAGTTTATTTAATAAAATTGTTTCATGGTACAAACAGTGAAAGTACTCTAAAGTCTGATTCTTCCATTAACAATTTTATAATGACAAGCCACTGATCTTTTAAGTTGAATAGTTCAAGTTTGTCCACGGACATTTTATCTTGTTCCATATTTGGTTTTGTTAATCGCTTTGTGACCCGCATAGTTCAACAGGAAAAAATTTCATCATAAATGAATGATGACGACGACTGTGCAACCGGTTGGATCCGTTTAGTTTTGATTTTTTATTAAACAATTGGACAACTAGAAGTCACAATAATTTTTGTGTACGGTTTATGTGAAAAGGCACATGTATGTGAGAGAAAAAAAAAGGTAGTGAATGAATTATTATCCGGTGATCCAATTGAGGATCAAATGTTTGAAAATTTAAGTCCAACAATAGACAAAACCCGAAAGCATGTATTTTGAAGTGAAAACTTGAGCTTGGGTAAAAAGTAAATAATGCATTTTCAAATATATTCATACGATAATATTTTATGTATCAGATTAATATTTTATGTATCGGATTAACATTTTAAATATTAGAAATTTGTTTAAATAATATTGATTATTATTTATTGGCATTCTTTTGAATGTCTAAAAGTAAAAAGGTTTGTCCCTAAATAAAGTGATTTTGAATACATTTCTGCATGCAATTGAAGAGGGATAACACAAGTGACTTTGATTAAAAGTATACTTAAATACACTATATATTGATAGTGAAGCATAGTTTTTTCGTATTTTCACATATAAGTTCATATGCATAGTTTATGGAGTTTGATACAATATCAAAGCCATAATTTTTTTTTATTATCTCATTCGAGTTAATAGTGATTATTTCATTTGGAAAGAGTTAAAATTAAATACCAATTTTGGTACGCTTTTACATTGAAAATAAATAAGTAAACAATGATGTGATGTCGCATGTGTAATGACATGTATGTATGTTATCACATGATAATCGAGTGTCTGATTATGTGTTGAGATTTAGTCACATCTTTGACGATGTATTTATTAATATGTTTTAAGTGCACTTTATGCGAAGTAATGTGAATATAATATATGCGATGTTATTATGGTCTCTTGTATGATTAAATGTATATGTGTGATAGTACTATTTTAGTGTCACCTAATTAAATGAGAGTACGTGAAAATGTAATATATTTAGAAACATGATTTGAGTTGAATTCCATGTAGAATTACAATATTTAATTATTGTGATAATTCATGTAATCTTGATATTACATTTAAATTGATTTTAATCTCCCATGTCACGAAGAAGAGAAAAAGAAAATATAATGCATTGTCCATTATTGTTGGTATGTATGTTAAACATTGCAATGCATGCATTATATCGACTCTTAGAGACATGAATATGCACTATTGTTTAAAACGATGTGAACCACCATGTTGAAAATTTGAGAATATTAAATTCACACATAATAAATTAAAAGGACCTATAGGTTATGATTTTATTATGTTTGCATAATTTTATATAGTTGATGCCATGTTGTGGCATCCGATGACCTAATGTTCTGGAATGAAAATTAAGGTGTATAATGATATACTATTTTCACGTGTAGAAGTTTATTGGATATTTGTGGCATGATTGTATATCATTAACCATATAAATTTATGTAACATTTAATTGATGTTAACATTGATGAAAAATAAATACAATTTGTATTGATATCGTGGTGCTCATTTTTCCATGACGAAAGACTTGAAAGAGTGGATATGATTAATTTCAATAAATTACTCCACTTCAAGTCTATATGGAAAAATATGCTACAAATAAGAAACACCGTGAATGGGTAGGTCCTGGGTTCTCAATTAGTTGGACAATATATTGAATAATGCAAAGTCCAGTGAATATTACAAAAGATATGAGAGTCTTTAGTTGATATAAAGTGATACATTCCTTTTCATAATGTATAAATTCATTTTGGCAGAATTTTATACTTCCAATTAATGTGCTTATATATGTGACTGTCAAACTTGTTCTTCAGTGGAGAAAATTTAGTGTGACATGATTACAGATCTATTTATTGGATTTATGATTCAAAATTCAAAACCGAGCGGTTTAACGACTACTTTAAAGATGGTATAGAATTAAATCATAAATCAATATAAATGATCAAAGGATTCAGAACCGAGCGATTTCACAACAGCTTTAAAGAAGGTAGAATCAAATTATGGTCTCATTGAAGACTTAGGCATAATCTCAAGACTCCACACCTAGTAAACTCAAAGAGGGCAAGTAACCAAATTGCATATTTTATATTATGATATTTTTAAAGTCCATAATCATATAATATGTTCAAATGGTTTTGAGGCATATAAATTATGTGTGACATTTTATAGGCCTCTGGAACAATAAGGAATATACCATTAAATGTCAAAATGACTAAAGTAGAGAAACTTATCTCAACTAAAATTTATTTAGAATGAAGTGAATGTATACCTTCTAAATGGACATATGTGTTGGTCCAAATAAACATTAATATCATTTCATTTTAAAGAAAAATAAAGCGTTTGGAGGTTGAGAATAAATGTATCAATTTTGTATAATTTCAAATTTATGTATGAAATTGTGGGGGAAGTATTGTATTTTCTATAAGTTATATTCTCAACACATTAACCCACGATAAAAAAATTATGCGAAAGGTTGAGAACCTTTGTATGAATTATGATAAATGTGGGGGTATTTATCTAAGGCGATAATTTATATTCAAAAATAGAAACACAGATGATTCCTATTGAAAATAGGATAAACACTACTGAAAGTGTAGTATTTGATTGCATAAGTGCATTTAATGTACTATAGTATTTCCAATGTGCATTTGTCTAGAGAAGTGTATACTTCATTGATTGAACGATAATTAATACTTAAGTACTTTGATTATCTTCCAAGGATGGAAATGATTAAGTGTGTATACAAATCTTTAGAATAAAGATAATAGATCAAAGATTCTCAAGTACAAATGAGTCTAGTCGTTCAGTATCGATACTAAGATATAAGTGACAAATGACATAAACATTAGGAAATTATGAATATATTTTTAAACAATATATGACTTTCGAGATCGTATTCCGATTGCTATATTATCACGATTAGAGGTGTTAATGTTTGGAAATCCTCTTATGATGGAATATGAATATTATTTCCTAGAAAGCAAGGTACCTTGACAATTTTAAAGAGGATTATTTGATATAACAATTCTAATGCATGTTCTTGTAATTGGAAATCATTGCTTGGAAAGGCATAAAGTAATTTGTCAAGTCACGACTTATTAGTCATGACATAAGACCATAAATAAATTTTTCTTTGTTAGTGATAACATTTGGCCTAATAAAATCATTGTGAATCCGCTAACGAGTGAGTAAGAGAATTTCATCAAGGAGAATGGGCTTACAGCCGGTTAAAACCTAAAAGAATTTCCATAATGGAAACCCAACCTAAATGACTGGAGATCCCAAGAATTAGGTTCAACGGGACAACCTAGTTGTGTGCGATTCAATTAGCACTGAGAAGAAAATAAATTATTCCTCCCATTCCTAGGATGAGTTAGTGCATTATCTGTCGCGTGTAACATGATAAATTTTATTTTAATGATTTCTATATCTTGAACATATGGGTCAAGTGGGGTATTAGCAGGATACTCTTTATAGAAATCACCTATGTGGGTGAGAAGGGGCCACTTCTATGAGAATAACCAACGGCTACATTGTTAAATTCTCTCACACGCTCATGAAACCAGGAGGTGTCCAAGGCCAAAACGGACACAACAATGAGAACCAAGAATGTTTGGAGAAGGGATGTGTGAATTCTATTGTCTCGGTTTATACAAAAAGGTTGATCAATTCAAGACATCGCGTTCATTGATTGACTAGTAAACCCGATAGTGTCTCACTACGAAAGATTCAAGGCCAAAAGTTATCTTTACCGATGCATCTCTTTTCCACCGATACTCTGTCTAATTTGTCTTCATGTTCATTTGATTCTTCACCCAAATTTCATTCATGTGGGGGATTGTTGGAAAATATTGTGTTTTTACACAAATTATTTTATGACCAAATTAATATATTGGTCAAAGTAGGACCAAGAACATGCGCGTTCATGACGAGTCACGCGATATATTTATTTGTTTAAAACGGATAAATGATGAATAAGAAATTTGGTATCAAAGTGTCCCATTTATGTATGAAGTTTATTGAGAAATTTTATTTATTTTCTGGGACGGATTTTCGTAACTGTCGCTAAAGGTTGTGACTGTTCGCTATATAATGACTGTTTTTCAGAACCGTCCCTAATGAATTTTAGGTACTATTCACCATAAGTTGTGACAGTTCATAAACAATGTCCCTAAAATGATTGTTTCCTAAAGACATGTCTTTTCATGAAAAAACACCTTATTTTCTATAAATACAAGACTTGTCTTCATTTTTGAAAGAGAGAAAAAGGAGAGAAAATATATTTTCAATACTTTCCATTCCCGATCGAGTCGGATAGAATATCAAACATAATTGGTTCATGGGACATGCACACTGAAGTGCTTCTTGCGCGTGTCGATACCGTTTTATCGTGGGAGGCAAACGTTGCCGTAAGCACGATAGCGGGAGCGCATTTTGTCTTAAAAGAGAGTGTCAAACACTTGACTCGGTCATTTTCTTCGTTTGTAAGTTTTCTAGTGGCATTAATTTGTATTGCATAAATATGATTTATTTCATATTTTAAATTTGATAAAACAACAAAAGTATATATTTCAAATAACAGGTAATGGGCATATGGGGGCAGAACCCATGCTTGTTTCTATTATATCCGTATCTTTAATTATTCTTTAAATGTTTTGTTATAATTTATATTTATTTTCCTAATTTTCACATTACAAAAATATTTTCTCTAATTTTTAGTTTGTAACAGCTTTTCTGTAATTTTAAGATTTTAAAATATGGTTTTAATGATTTATTGAGCATTTTTGTTTTTTAATTTCTTTTTAAATTTTTTTGAATTAAAACAAGAGTAAGATGTTTATTTTGAAAATTTTGACAGTAAAATTAATGATCAAGGCTACACTCGCACATTCCTTCAGAAGGACAATATGCTTTCATATCTATATGTTACTGTGTGTGAGAAGGTATAAAGAGAGGCTCAGAACAGTGGAGAATGTGTATACTCAATGGTAGAATTGTAATTAAGTATTGCAAGATTATTATTATTTTTATCATTATTATTTTGAGTTTTTTTTTTCACTTTTATGATCAGTTTTGCAATACACCCCTCTTAACTATTCATCAAAACCATTAGCACGACTTACATTTTGTGTTTCTCCCATATTTTTATACCAGTTTTGCATGAGGTCCCATTTTGAAAGAAAATATACACCCCCAAATTGTTAATTCACCATTTTTTTTAATTTTATATAACGAAAGGTCATCAGCATATATTTAAAAAATTGAAAACGATTTTTAGAAAAGAAGAAAAAAGAAGAAAAAATGGAAAAGTCCTAATCCACATTTATTAAAAAATCAGAATAGTAAAAATTCAAATAAATAAAATATGTTAGAATACAATCATAATATTTTTAGAAAAATCCTAATTGGTCATATTTTAAAAATAACAAAATAATATAACTTCGAAAAAAGTTAGAAAATATTGAAAAAAGTGAAAATTAATTCCAATTTCCAAAATATTTCAAAATTTAAAAAAATATTCAATACAACCCCAATCTGTAGCTCTTCAATACTTTTATTTTTATTTAAAAGCACTTAATTGGCGTATATATAAAATATTTTTTTTCGAATAACATTGAAAAGACCTTAAAAATAATAAAATTGAAGTCCTAATCAACATCCACTAAAAGTTGGAATAGTATGATTCCAAATAAGAAAAAAAAATTAGAATAAAATAAAATTAAAATGTGAATAATTTTGAAAACTATACTATTTTGATCTTTTTAAAAAATGACCATTGAGGATTTTTCTAAAAGTATTATGATTCTATTCAGACAAATTTTGCTTATTTGAATTTGTACTATTTTGACTTTTTAATAATAGTCGATTAGGAATTTTCTAAATTTTAATTTTATTACAAAATTTCTTATTTTTTGGACTTTTTTTTTATTTTTTTTAAACTTTTTTGAATTGTAACACCCCAAGACTTTGGAGACTGAGAAATTTAAATTTTGGGAAAATTAAATTAAATTAAATTGGAGAATTTTAAAATTTGGGAATTTAAGTCCAAAAATAGAGGACGTTTCAAAGTATTCCGGATGATATTTTTGAGGGTACCATCGATCCCGGAAGGGTCGAGATAGTCAAAATGACTGTCATTGGGTCTTATTTCGGCTCCGGAATGTTTTTAAGTTATTTTGACTTGAATTGGAGTCAACGAGTCATTTAAAGTGTGTATTAACATTTAAAATTGGGATTTTGTTTTAAAAGTTTATGAGGCTTACGGATGAAGCCATTTCTCATTTGAGAAAAGAGAGAAAGAAAAGGGAAAGAAGAAGAAGAAGAAAAGAAGAGAGAGAGGAAGAATCTTGGAGATTCCCGGCCCAAACGCGACATCGAGGATGATCCAACCTCTACAAATCTGAGGCAAGTGTTTAATCTTGCTAAATAGCTATTTGTGTATTTCATTTCATAAATTGTGGGGTAAAGAAATGGATTTTTGGGTATAAATACCAAAATCTAGATTTTTAGGTTTAATCTTGAAATCAATGATTAAATATGGATTTAATGGAATAGAAAAGTTTGGGATCAACTTTGGGTTGACTTATGGGGTTAAAATCATGATTTGATGAAGGATTGGGGGTTGGAATGAGAAATTTAGGGTTTAGAATTCGTGGGTTTTGAAGAAACAGATGAACCCTTCAAAAATTGCAGGTCCGAATCGATTCGCCCCCTCAAGCGAATCGATTCGGTTTGGTAAAATTGGCAGGTCTGCATTGACCGAATCGATTCGGACCCCAAGCCGAATCGATTTGGCCTATTGCAGAAGCCCAGGTCTTTGGACCCGAATCGATTCGCCTGGGAGGCCGAATCGATTCGGAAACAGGGCATTATGAAGTATTTTCTCCATAGTGATTTCAAACCCTTTTTGGTTGGGTTTATTGATTTGGGGGCTTTCTCTTAGGATGTAAAAGATATATTCTTGGAGTCACATAAGGAGTTTCTCACATATTGGGATTTGGGGACCCTTAGGGTAACTTGGGAGAAATGTACCCATGTACGTATTGGAGTTACATACGGATATTGGGGGAAAACTCTTTGAGGTTGGAATTTACCAATTATAGATAAAGGTATATATATATATATATATATATATATATATATATATATATATATATATATATATATATATATGTTTGAGGTTGAGAACTCTTAGAGAGTGAGAGGTCTCCTATCCTTAGAAATATTTAGACTAAGGAATATATGATAACCCGATAGGGGTAAGGATTCATAAAATACAATTGAACCATAGGTAAAAGTGGGAAACAGCTTGCGGGTGTACTATCGACTAGGATAAGCGGTAGCGTAAATTCTAGTTAGGATAGTTTATACGCAATTATGGGGTTATGGCCATTGAGATTCCAATACTTGAAATGAGGTTGGAATAAATTGAGGTTTCAGACTATTAAGTCCTGTTAATGCCTATGGTTAGATAGTACTAAAGATAATTATGTACTTTCACATTTAGAGGTGAAAGGTGTAGTGATGGACTTCTACACAAATTCTTGGGTGATAACCCTAATGTTGAATGTATCTGTATAGACATAAACATATGGTTTTGGGAGACTACTCATCATAGGAAGATGATTGAATATGTTTCAAGTATGGGATTATATTCACGTATCGAGGACTATGTATACTTATAGCCAGGTATATATATCTTATACATATGAACGAGAATTAGTTTATATATATAGATAAGGATATGTGAATATGTGTTGATATATATATATATATATATATATATCTGTATGTATATAGATATATAGATATCTGCATGTTGTAGACATACATGGTATGTATATTTAAACCGTATACGATGGTTTATTATTTGATCATATGATTGGATCATATGGAATTATATATATTATGCATGTAAACGATATATATACTTAATTGGTTAAGCATACCCCGCTCATGCTATCATTGGGAAGTTGCGCGCGTAGAGGGTGAGCATCCTGGCTAGAAAAGCAGGGTGTGGATATTCCCCAGGTCATAGTCGTCCCGTGTGTTATTATATGATATATATATTTATTTTGGGATGAGACGTGATGGGTATGTTTCCTCTCATTGACGGTTTGGAGCTATGACCGCTTCCCGGGACATCGTGTGCGTGAGTTTACCACGAGATGGGTGTCGTTTTGTCCCACCATGGTGGCCCCAGTATTGCTACGTGAGCCGGGCACTGGGAAGATGATAGCATTGATGCAGTTTATCGGCGATATATATAGCCGGGTATATTATGTGCATGGCCTTGTACATCATATGTAGTATGTACACTTGGCTATTGGATTGATGATGATATATATATACTGTTAGAAATAAACACCTATATATATATATATATATATATATATATATATATATATATATTTATATATATATATATATATATATATATTTATATATATATATCCTATAGACGAAAGGATATGGACTTTTATGAAGTACATCTTAGATGATTATGGTGTACTAGGTTGATGGGGGTTGATGTATCGCACATAAGGTATTATTTCGGTTACATCATCCCAAGGATATTATTGGAGGTTCTTTTATTTTATTTTATTTGTTTTCTTTTTGTTTTCTTCTTTCTTTCTTTAGTAGTTATAGTTAGTAGTAATGGTAGTATTAACTTATGTTGAGGATTATGGACCTCTAGGATCGACATTGCCCAGGAGTAGTGTAACGAGGTGGTTCCTTGTTTGGATTTCGCTTTGCCAGACACCTCACGCACGAAACGCAGTGCCATGTCGAGATTTGAGAGAAGTAATTCCATAGGTGGCATCTCGGATCTCTGGTCTTGACCTTGTCAGGAGTAGTGTAACGGGGCGGTTCCTTGTTTGGATTTCGCTTTGCGAGACTCTCCACGCACGAAACGTAGTACAATTTTGGGATTAGGGAGAAGTCTTGCCAATATTCCATGTGCATGCTATTAAGTATATTAATTCTTACGTTTTTAGCCTATATATATATATATATATATATATATATATATATATATATATATATATGTGTATATGTATAGGGGTAATGTTTAGGAATTATGATGATTATAATTCATGAGATTATTAATCGGAATTCATTAAGCCTTTTATGGCATAATTGTTGTAATCTAATCTAATAGGATTAAAAGCGGGTGGATCCTTAGATTGTGACGGGAAGGTAGCTCTCGTGGATATAGGCTAGGCCTGATAAGTTAGGTTGTCCTAAAATCAATGGGGGTAATTTAACTAAAATTGGAGGACGCGAATAGGTGCGCGCCTTTAGATGAGAGGTGAGTTGGGGTTCCACGAGAGTGCGGTCTCACTTATTTATGAAATTATGTACACCGGTATTTATTATGCACGGTTAACACACTTGCTAAATATTTTACACATTCGGGGCACTGACCCGTTTACTTTTCTCTCCTCCTTGTATATATATATATATATATATATGTTACCACAGGTATCCTACCGCATGGATGCCGGATGACCTTCTATCCTGAGTATTGGGAGCCGTGACAGGTGCGGACTGTTGCGGGGTGTTTCATATAGCCGCTTCCTACTTCTTTAAAATTCTAGGTAGGCTTCATGTTGTATATCGGGTTTGTATCATAGGGATATTTATATACATGTTTATATTTATTCCATTTCAGTTATTGTATTTGCTGTGACC
Source organism: Sambucus nigra (assembly GCA_949130495.1). Classification (NCBI taxonomy): domain Eukaryota; kingdom Viridiplantae; phylum Streptophyta; class Magnoliopsida; order Dipsacales; family Adoxaceae; genus Sambucus; species Sambucus nigra. The sequence goes on from OX422223.1 coordinate 306,602,796, forward strand.
CGACAGCTTATTCGGGTCTACTTTTTGTAGTACATTCGGTTGTATTTAATTGGTTCATTTTATTTATAGCATTTTAATTATTATAGTTCTTTCCTGCATCTCTTCTATTCATTAGTAGTTTTATAGTGTTGGGTTGTTGTATGTTGCGAGTTTTAAATTTTTATAACATCTCGCTTATATGATTTCGGGTAGTTAGTCCTATATTATATAGTACCGTTAGTTGATGTTGAGACTGGACCATCTGGAATTCCTGATTTAATATAGTATAGGGCTGGCCACCCGTTATTATTTTAGGCGGGTTGTTACATGAATTTTGTAAATATATGTTGCCAAAGTTTCGCTGTAAAGAAATAAGAAAAATGGATACTTAACTATTTAGGGGTGTGTAATTTTTTTTTAAGAATGAGGTTTAATGCAAAACTGGTCATAAAATGCTAACGGTTTGAATAAATAGTGTTAACGGTTTGAATGAATAGTTATTAGTATGAAATGTATTGCAATTTTTTTTTAAAGTGAGGTTGTACTGCAAAATTGATCATAAAAGCGGGCAAAATACTCAGAATAGCTCGTATTATGTGATGCAAAACTATGTTTGTGTGTTAATTTTCTACAAATCTATAATTTTCACTAACCAATTTGAGATCATATGAGTTTATACTTCACATAGTTTTAAATATTTGGAATTAGAAGAGTTTGACCTTGAGCATTAATCGTTGAGTAAAATGCCACAAAGAAACTACTTCAATATGACACAAAGAGGTGAACTTCCATTCAATGTGAAACTTTAGCTTGGAGTGTGTTATTTGCTCTGAAGGGTATGTGTACTGTGTTTTTTAGGATTTCAATAAATATCGGTGTTGCAAATTAGGGTTTCAAGAAATATTTTTGTTTTTTGAAATTTAGTCTATTATCCAATGTTTTGTTAGCTTCTCATATATTTTTTTAAACTGTACTAGGTTCTATAACCAATCAAAACCTTCTTCGATTGCTTTATAAATTGTTATAATAAGACTAACAACTAAAGAACAAATTTTAAATGACTCTCAAGTTTTTATTGTGTACCATAAATCCTATACTTAGCAGTTGGTTTGCGTCTCTTAAGAAGGAAATGTTTTTGGGCAAAAGTTGAAGAGAGTCTCTTAATGAAAATTATATCACTCTCTCTCATTTCTTACGTAATTGAGCATTTGGAAATTTATTGTAGGAAAATAAAATCTTTCTATTACACCCTATTTTATTTTAATTTTAGTTTTATTTCCAATTAAGTTGCTAAAATCTCTTATCGCGAGGACTATTTTTTAAAGTTCCTAGTTTGTATTTAATTTTCTTATATTTTTCTTCTTCTTATTTTTTTAAAATATCCGCGGTAGCAGTTTTCTTTTACCTAATTTTTTCTTTTGTTGAGAAGTTTGACTCTATGTATATGTGCATTGTGCATGCTTATAGACAGAATAATGGTGGGTCTTTATTTTATGGCATGTGTTGCATATGGTGATGCAGATTAACCTCAGTTTCTTCTCTGTTGTTAATCATTAAAGCTGTAACGGGTTTCTATGTTTTTATGGTATACTTTTGTCATATTTTTTTCTCGATTTGTTCTGGGACATAAAAGTAATGTTTAGTATGAAGATGTTTGTTCAATTCGATATATTTTTGTCTTTATGTATTCAAAAACAGACAACCAATGAAAAAAAAATTCTACCTTCTCATGTATAATTGGGTAGCAGTTCATGATTGTTTCTAACTTTTTTTATGTATAGATTTCATAAAAAAACAGTCATATAATATACTCGATTTTGTTATTCAAAAAAGAAAAAAAAACACCCAGATATGTTTCTCTCGCTCTCTCTCTCTCTTACTTACGGGTTTTGAGTTCTATCATATTTTTATTTATTTTCTTTTCGTTTAGACCACTTGATAGACAAAAAAAAATGTATAAGTAAGTTGAAATAGAAAAAGGAGCCTAACAGTGGTGAAAGTAGCTTTTTATCTGTGAACGCAAGCAATTTATGGTCGGAACACTACAGTTACACATGATTTTTTTTTTGTCTTTTTTATTATTTTAGTCATTTTTACAATCAAATTTATAATTTCAATAACAATATATAATTTGTAAATGAGTTTTTTTTTTTCAAATCATTTGTTACGACTTAGAGTTCTTTTTTTTTTTGTGGGTTTTATTTTTTAAGTTGGCACAGCCATAAATAAAGCTCCAAAAATCGTGTATGATGTTTTTTCTATTTTTTTATATATATGGATCCAAGTATATATATATATATATATATATATATTGTTAACGAAAATGTATTTTATCCCTAATTAATTAAATTAGTTTAATTAATGAACATTTTAGTTTAACTTAATATATTGATTTTGATGATTCCAAACATATTTTTATTAAGTTATTCTATAGATATTTATTATTGTATAATCTTGCCTCGACTCTACTCAACGACGTATTCGAGTAAAGGTATTCACGTGTTTTGAACATTTGCACTTGACACATTAGGAACACATGCATATCTTGATCTATCATTTTAATTGTGTGACTAATCAATTTTGAGCAAAAATTTTGTTAATGAAATTATAATTTTAAAATAAGTTGATTCTGCATTTGAGCAAAAATTTTGTTAATGAAATTATAATTTTAAAATAAGTTGACACTGCATACTTTCCTTAAAGTTGCAGAATCAATTTTTTTTTAGTTATAAAAAAAAAATAATTTGTTGAAACTGTTTTATTTTTTTTAGTGTGCATGCGTGATCTTCTGATACTTATAATATATATATATATATATTTAAATCCATGCGTGTACTTCCTCTCTCTCCCAAGTCTGACAACGTTCGCTTTTACCCTTAACTGATGCCTTAGCTGGTATACCTGCTAAGGACGCTCCTGCGATGTGCAGACGACAGCCTTATGGCCATGGTTCCTTTCCAAGAATTGCTTTTCTACTAAGTCTATACATAGACTCTGTACGGGTTAGGCCATACCCCTTATACCTGCTTATTGTCTTGGTCCACACAATGATTTGCTTTTTACAGTTGAAGATATTATTATATCTATATTGCCGTTACAGTTGGCGTGGGATTTTTGACATACCCTGCAGATTTCAAATTGTAGGACGTTTTTTTTTCTGCTAGAATTGGCTTGTGAATTTCATTGCTGTACAAGACTTTCGGCCATACTCATTTACTTTGTGTCCTTATTCTTTTTCTATTAGATTTGGCCATGCCCTGTCATTCGTGTGATATGCTTCTAGCCACACAAACCTTGACTAGACTTGAGGCTATCATTGATAGTTTGAATTGAACTTTGGAAATTGTTTCTTTGATATATATATCCGTGCGAAATTTTATATATTTTTATATATATATATATATATATATTTCTTGGTCCGAATTCTTTTTTGTCCGAATTTCTGTTTTAATATCTGTCCGAAATTATCTTTTAATATCTGTCCATTAACTCTTGTATATCTGTTGGATATTATCTCTTGGACTAACAACTTTTTGCAGAGCCATGTTAGATATTTGAAATGACTTCTTTCAGTCACACATTTTTCAGTATACCATTCTTATGCTACAACAGTCATATTTTTATTGAGAAGCAAAATGAAGATTTGCAGATCAGTCTTGGAGATCATTTTTCAGTACACAATCTCAGAAAATCCGGAGCATTAAATGCTCAAAATGCTGTGTCTAACAGCTAGTTATTTGAAGACACATTTAAAGAATTCAGTGCTGCATTGAAGAAAAAACAACTGAGACTTGAATGAGAATACGAGAAAGACTTATTGAGAGCATTTTATTCTACTACTCAGCTACACATTCAAGAGAGCAATAAATTTTATCATCTGCTCAATCATTGAAGAAGAAGACTTGTGCTTACTTCAACATCATTTATTGAAGTCTGATTCAAGAAGGAGAAACTCAGATTACAATTTGTATTTTAAGGAGTTTCAGTATTTTGCCTTGTACTACAAAAATTCAGATTTGTTGTGAAGCTTTGTTGAAGCTTCGGTTTGTACCGGTAATTGGTTCCTACCCGTAAGTGGACCACGGGGTTTGAAGCTCGGAGTTAGCTTGCAAACAATTGTACGCGGTGGTTTGATCCTACCCACAAGTGGATCAGGTTTAGTGAAGCGCAAAGGAGACGGGGGTTCTAGGCGCGTGGACGTAGGCCGGGATTTGGCCGAACCACGTTAAATTTCGGTGTCATTTATTTTCCGCACTTATATTTATTTATTTGCACATGCTTGCTTGAGTTAATATTTTCAGCACACTATCTTGCAAATGAATTAATTCCGAAATTTGACTAAATTAATTTTGAGATTAAAATAATTATTTTTTGAACTAAATAATTAATTTCAGAATATCACTTTAAATTAAATACGAAAATTAATTTAATATTTCTAGAGTGTTAAAATCTGCATCTCTAGTTGTTTAAATTAGTTAGTTGCATTTATTTGATATTATTGGATTTATTCTTTATAGATTTATTAATCTGAAATTTGTTTAAGTGATTTAAATTTACTATTTTTCTAAAATATTAATTTGACTTTAAAGTTTGTAAAAACTCAATTCACCCCCCCCTCTTGAGTATAATCTGGGCAACAATTGGTATCAGAGCTAGTGCTCTTCTTATTTATTTTTAGATTTAACAATCTTAGAGTTAAAGATCAATGGCATATGTTACTACATCACTTGGTGAAGGTCAATCTATTTTTAAACCTCCTCTATTTTCTGGAAAAGATTATAGTTATTGGAAAAATAGAATGAAATATTTTATTCAGTCACATGATTATGAAGTTTGGAAAGTTGTCATGAATGGTCCCTATATTCCTATTAAAATGGAAAATAATGCTTCTGTCCCTAAAGAAGAAAATGAATGGAATGATGTTGATATTAGAAAAATTCAAATAAATGCTAAAGCTATGAATATTTTGCATTGTTCACTTGATGTAAATGAGTATAACAGAATCTGTTGTTGTGAATCTGCTAAAGAAATTTGGGACAGACTAGAAGTTACTTATGAAGGAACTAGTCAAGTTAAAGAAGATAAAATTAGTATGCTTGTTCATAATTATGAGTTATTTAAGATGATGTCTGATGAATCTATTTCTGATATGTTCACTAGGTTCACTAATATTATTAATGGTCTTAAATCTCTTGGCAAATCTTATACTGACTCTGAATTAGTGAATAAGATTCTCAGGTCATTACCGACGAATTGGATGACCAATAAGTTAGCTATCAAAGAAGCCATACGAGAAAGACCTATCTCTCTTGATGAGCTATTGGGTTCCTTAATCACCCATGAAATGGAACTTAAGGAATTTGTTGAAGAAGAGAAACCAAAAGCAAACAAAATTATTGCTCTCAAATCTTCAAGCAAAAATATAGAAAGTGAAAATGATGATGATGATAATATTTCCCTATTGGCTAAACATTTCAAAAAATATCTCAATTCTAAAAAGAAAGCCAAGGAAAGGAGAAAGAAACATTTTTCAAAAGAGTTCAATGATGATCATCAATCCAAATCTGAACCAAGATGCTATCATTGTGATGAAGTTGGACACATTAAGCCTAATTGTCCAAGATATAAGAAAGGGAAGAAGGCATTGAAAGCCACAACATGGAGTGACTCCGACACAAGCTCTTCCGATGAAGATTCAAATGAAAATGAAGTTGCTCATCTATGTTACATGGCTACGGAAAATGGGGTACATTCTAACCCTAGCTCTAGTGATTGTGATAATGATGAAGTTGATGATTATGAAGTTTTACAAAACGTTTTTGATGAATTATGTGAAAGTTTTGAAGAACTTAAAAATAAATATATTAAACTTAAGAAATCTCATTAATTAGTTTCAACTAAATATGATTATATGTCAAATGATTTTGATGAGTTGAAATTAGAAAATGAATCTTTGAAAAAAGAAATTAAAACTTTGAAAAAGGAAAAATATGTTATTGTCACTTCTCCTTTTGAAATTGAAAATATTGAGTTAAAAAGGGAGATTGAATATTGAAAGAAATCATTAGATAATTTTACAAAAGGAAATGAATATTTTCATAAAATTGTTGAGACACAAAGGATTCGATTTAATAATAATGGTATTGGATATGATGAAGGAAATGAGAAAAAGACTTATTCCAATTTATTGAAATTTGATGCCTCGTCTAGTCTACCTAATTATTTATGTTCTTATTGTGGTAGACACACACATTTTTCAGATTTGTGTCCATATAAATTTAGAAAAAGAAAATTGGCATGGATTCCTAAAGGAACCAAGATGCATACTAACCCCTATGGACCTCACACATTTTGGGTACCAAAAGAGAAAATTTTCAAAGTTGTGTAGGTTGCATTTTGATAAGGAATGTGGATTTTCAAGGCATATGATTTGGTCATATTACATATTTCAAGTATCATTGCCTAATGTTGGAAATGCCACACTTGGTAGAAGTTTCATGAATATATCTTTGGCATTGGTAAGGTGGTAAGGAGCACCTTTCTTGAAATTAATATCATATGTTTATTAATGATTTATTTCATAATTGATATATTTCCATGCATTGAATATTTGTTATATCATATGAGCTTGTTGATAATTTAGTATTCACATGTAAATTTGTATATTTATTATTCTTGATAATTTTATGTTATATGACACATACACTTGATTTTGATGATAATTGTTTTTTAAAGCTCATAATCTTTAGGTGTTATATATATCTAGACATATATTTGTGGATAATATCGGATTAATTCATGACTTCATTGTATATTTATTTGAAACGAAAATGTCCTTTTAAAATTTATTAGTCATATGAGCTACATGTTAATATTGTAACATTCACTTGTTGATTTTGATGATATGAACATATTAATCTCTATGAGTTAGTCTTATTGCATACTACATGATTAATGTCATTATTCGAATATTTGTATCATTCACGATATTTTTTTTTTTTTGGTTAAGTAACATTTGTGTTATGTATGTTTGAATTGAGAAACCACATGATCAATAATTGATATCATTTGTGTGACTTTTCAAAAATGATTTTATAAAGTCTAGTTATTATTGTATCTCATGAAATAGATGCACCATATTTGTTATATGTATATATACCTTCATTGGTATCCCTTAGGGGGAGATAAATGTCAATTGGAAATTATTCATAGAAAAATGATTGATCAAAATTTTTATTGCAATATGATTGAATTTTCCAAAATTTAAGCTCGTATCTTGGAAACGGCTAAGCATGACATAATTAGAATTTTTTTTTCCGTTATGCCTCTATCTTCTAACTCATATGCGCTTTATTCTAGATTATTTGAAAACATCGAGTTATGAAAAGTTTCATGTTGTGCGCTTAAAATCTTATTCTATCATGAGGATGTATACAACAATTGATATTGCGCTTATTGAAAATTTATACATTGGAATCTTATTACATTAGTGAGAGAGTTAATTATGCTAATTGATATATCTCTCATAATTGCATTATTTGAGAACATTGAGTTGTGATTCCGATTTATGCGTAAAAAGTTGTTCCGAGGAACTATTGTGTGCAACGCACGGTTTGTGTGACTACAACAATTGGTATCAGACAACTATTGGTATCATTTATCATTTATCATTTTTGTGACTTATGCATTATTTGATGTTATTCCTATCTATCTCTTGAATCAAATACATGTTATGTGAGAATAATATGTTGAATATGTGCTTAATGAAAATTCATGGTATTCACATATGTCCCTTACAATTTTTGGTTATACCCCATGAATGAATTATTTTTGATAGGGGGAGCTTCGCACTTTAACCCGATGACACCCGAGATTTATTTAAAATATCTTTTTGATAATGTCAAAGGGGGAGAAATATTTATGATTCACTATTTGTGCTTAATTCATACAATTTATGAATATATGTGAATCATTGTTTGTCATCATCAAAAAGGGGGAGATTGTTAACGAAAATGTATTTTATCCCTAATTAATTAAATTAGTTTAATTAACGAACATTTTAGTTTAACTTAATATATTGATTTTGATGATTCCAAACATATTTTTATTAAGTTATTCTATAGATATTTATTATTGTATAATCTGGCCTCGACTCTACTCAATGACGTATTCGAGTAAAGGTATTCACGTGTTTTGAACATTTGCACTTGACACATTAGGAACACATGCATATCTTGATCTATAATTTTAATTGTGTGACTAATCAATTTTGAGCAAAAATTTTGTTAATGAAATTATAATTTTAAAATAAGTTGATTCTGCATTTGAGCAAAAATTTTGTTAATGAAATTATAATTTTAAAATAAGTTGACACTGCATACTTTCCTTAAAGTTGCAGAATCAATTTTTTTTAGTTATAAAAAAAAAAAAAATTGTTGAAACTGTTTTATTTTTTTTAGTGCGCATGCGTGATCTTCTGATACTTATTATATATATATATATATTTAAATCCATGCGTGTACTTCCTCTCTCTCCCAAGTCTGACCACGTTCGCTTTAACCCTTAACTGATGCCTTAGCTGGTATACATGCTAAGGACGCTCCTGCGATGTGCAGACGACAGCCTTATGGCCATGGTTCCTTTCCAAGAATTGCTTTTCTACTAAGTCTATACATAGACTCTGTACGGGTTAGGCCATACCCCTTATACCTGCTTATTGTCTTGGTCCACACAATGCTTTGCTTTTTACAGTTGAAGATATTATTATATCTATATTGCCGTTACAGTTGGCGTGGGATTTTTGACATACCCTGCAGATTTCAAATTGTAGGACGTTTTTTTCCTGCTAGAATTGGCTTGTGAATTTCATTGCTGTACAAGACTTTTAGCCATACTCATTTACTTTTTGTCCTTATTCTTTTTCTATTAGATTTGGACATGCCCTGTCATTCGTGTGATATGCTTCTAGCCACACAAACCTTGACTAGAGTTGAGGCTATCATTGATAGTTTGAATTGAACTTTGGAAATTGTTTCTTTGATATATATATCCGTGCAAAATTTTATATATTATTATATATATATATTTCTTGGTCCGAATTCTTTTTTGTCCGAATTTCTGTTTTAATATCTGTCCGAAATTATCTTTTAATATCTGTCCATTAACTCTTGTATATCTGTTGGATATTATCTCTTGGACTAACAAATTTTTGCAGAGCCATGTTAGATATTTGAAATGACTTCTTTCAGTCACACATTTTTCAGTATACCATTCTTATGCTACAACAGTCATATTTTTATTGAGAAGCAAAATGAAGATTTGCATATCAGTCTTGGAGATCATTTTTCAGTACACCATCTCAGAAAATTCGGAGCATTAAATGCTCAAAATGCTGTGTCTAACAGCTAGTTATCTGAAGACACATTTAAAGCATTCAGTGCTGCATTGAAGAAAAAACAACTTAGACTTGAATGAGAATATGAGAAAGACTTATTGAGAGCATTTTATTCTACTACTCAGCTACACATTCAAGAGAGCAATAAATTTTATCATCTGCTCAATCATTGAAGAAGAAGACTTGTGCTTACTTCAACATCATTTATTGAAGTCTGATTCAAGAAGGAGAAACTCAGATTACAAATTGTATTTTAAGGAGTTTCAGTATTTTACCTTGTACTACAAAAATTCAGATTTGTTGTGAAGCTTTGTTGAAGATTCGGTTTGTACCGGTAATTGGTTCCTACCGGTAAGTGGACCACGGGGTTTGAAGCTCGGAGTTAGCTTGCAAACAATTGTACGCGGTGGTTTGATCCTACCCGCAAGTGGATCAGGTTTAGTGAAGCGCAAAGGAGACGGGGGCTCTAGGCGCGTGGACGTAGGCCGGGATTTGGCCGAACCACGTTAAATTTCGGTGTCATTTATTTTCCGCACTTATATTTATTTATTTGCACATGCTTGCTTGAGTTAATATTTTCAGCACACTATCTTGCAAATGAATTAATTCCGAAATTTGACTACATTAATTTTGAGATTAAAATAATTATTTTTTGAACTAAATAATTAATTTCAGAATATCACTTTAAATTAAATACGAAAATTAATTTAATATTTCTAGAGTGTTAAAATCTGCATCTCTAGTTGTTTAAATTAGTTAGTTGCATTTATTTGATATTATTGGATTTATTCTTTATAGATTTATTAATCTGAAATTTGTTTAAGTGATTTAAATTTACTATTTTTCTAAAATATTAATTTGACTTTAAAGTTTGTAAAAACTCAATTCACCCCCCCTCTTGAGTATAATCTGGGCAACAATTGGTATCAGAGCTAGTGCTCTTCTTATTTATTTTTAGATTTAACAATCTTAGAGTTAAAGATCAATGGCATATGTTACTACATCACTTGGTGAAGGTCAATCTAGTTTTAAACCTCCTCTATTTTCTGGAAAAGATTATAGTTATTGGAAAAATAGAATTAAATATTTTATTCAGTCACATGATTATGAAGTTTGGAAAGTTGTCATGAATGGTCCCTATATTCCTATTAAAATGGAAAATAATGCTTCTGTCCCTAAAGAAGAAAATGAATGGAATGATGTTGATATTAGAAAAATTCAAATAAATGCTAAAGCTATGAATATTTTGCATTGTTCACTTGATGTAAATGAGTATAACAGAATCTGTTGTTGTGAATCTGCTAAAGAAATTTGGGATACACTAGAAGTTACTTATGAAGGAACTAGTCAAGTTAAAGAAGATAAAATTAGTATGCTTGTTCATAATTATGAGTTATTTAAGATGATGTCTGATGAATCTATTTCTGATATGTTCACTAGGTTCACTAATATTATTAATGGTCTTAAATCTCTTGGCAAATCTTATACTGACTCTGAATTAGTGAATAAGATTCTCAGGTCATTACCGGCGAATTGGATGACCAATAAGTTAGCAATCAAAGAATCCATACGAGAAAGACCTATCTCTCTTGATGAGCTATTGGGTTCCTTAATCACCCATGAAATGGAACTTAAGGAATTTGTTGAAGAAGAGAAACCAAAAGCAAACAAAATTATTGCTCTCAAATCTTCAAGCAAAAATATAGAAAGTGAAAATGATGATGATGATAATATTTCCCTATTGGCTAAACATTTCAAAAAATATCTCAATTCTAAAAAGAAAGCCAAGGAAAGGAGAAAGAAACATTTTTCAAAAGAGTTCAATGATGATCATCAATCCAAATCTGAACCAAGATGCTATCATTGTGATGAAGTTGGACACATTAAGCCTAATTGTCCAAGATATAAGAAAGGGAAGAAGGCATTGAAAGCCACAACATGGAGTGACTCCGACACAAGCTCTTCCGATGAAGATTCAAATGAAAATGAAGTTGCTCATCTATGTTACATGGCTACGGAAAATGGGGTACATTCTAACCCTAGCTCTAGTGATTGTGATAATGATGAAGTTGATGATTATGAAGTTTTACAAAACGTTTTTGATGAATTATGTGAAAGTTTTGAAGAACTTAAAAATAAATATATTAAACTTAAGAAATCTCATTAATTAGTTTCAACTAAATATGATTATATGTCAAATGATTTTGATGAGTTGAAATTAGAAAATGAATCTTTGAAAAAAGAAATTAAAACTTTGAAAAAGGAAAAATCTGTTATTGTCACTTCTCCTTTTGAAATTGAAAATATTGAGTTAAAAATGGAGATTGAATATTGAAAGAAATCATTAGATAATTTTACAAAAGGAAATGAATATTTTCATAAAATTGTTGAGACACAAAGGATCCGATTTAATAATAATGGTATTGGATATGATGAAGGAAATGAGAAAAAGACTTATTCCAATTTATTGAAATTTGATGCCTCGTCTAGTCTACCTAATTATTTATGTTCTTATTGTGGTAGACACACACATTTTTCAGATTTGTGTCCATATAAATTTAGAAAAAGAAAATTGGGATGGATTCCTAAAGGAACCAAGATGTATACTAACCTCTATGGACCTCACACATTTTGGGTACCAAAAGAGAAAATTTTCAAAGTTGTGTAGGTTGCATTTTGATAAGGAATGTGGATTTTCAAGGCATATGATTTGGTCATATTACATATTTCAAGTATCATTGCCTAATGTTGGAAATGCCACACTTGGTAGAAGTTTCATGAATATATCTTTGGTATTGGTAAGGTGGTAAGGAGCACCTTTCTTGAAATTAATATCATATGTTTATTAATGATTTATTTCATAATTGATATATTTCCATGCATTGAATATTTGTTATATCATATGAGCTTGTTGATAATTTAGTATTCACATGTAAATTTGTATATTTATTATTCTTGATAATTTTATGTTATATGACACATACACTTGATTTTGATGATAATTTTTTTTTAAAGTTCATAATCTTTAGGTGTTATATATATCTAGACATATATTTGTGGATAATATCGGATTAATTCATGACTTCATTGTATATTTATTTGAAACGAAAATGTCCTTTTAAAATTTATTAGTCATATGAGCTACATGTTAATATTGTAACATTCACTTGTTGATTTTGATGATATGAACATATTAATCTCTATGAGTTAGTCTTATTGCATACTACATGATTAATCTCATTATTCGAATATTTGTATCATTCACGATATTTTTTTTTTTTTGGTTAAGTAACATTTGTGTTATGTATGTTTGAATTGAGAAACCACATGATCAATAATTGATATCATTTGTGTGACTTTTCAAAAATGATTTTATAAAGTCTAGTTATTATTGTATCTCATGAAATAGATGCACCATATTTTATATATGTATATATACCTTCATTGGTATCCCTTAGGGGGAGATAAATGTCTATTGGAAATTATTCATAGAAAAATGATTGATCAAAATTTTTATTGCAATATGATTGAATTTTCCAAAATTTAAGCTCGTATCTTGGAAACGGCTAAGCATGACATAATTAGAAATTTTTTTTTCGTTATGCCGCTATCTTCTAACTCATATGCGCTTTATTCTAGATTATTTGAAAACATCGAGTTATGAAATGTTTCATGTTGTGCGCTTAAAATCTTATTCTATCATGAGGATGTATACCACAATTGATATTGCGCTTATTGAAAATTTATACATTGGAATTTTATTACATTAGTGAGAGAGTTAATTATGCTAATTGATATATCTCTCATAATTGCATTATTTGAGAACATTGAGTTGTGATTCCGATTAATGCGTAAAAAGTTGTTCCGAGGAACTATTGTGTGCAACGCACGGTTTGTGTGACTACAACAATTGGTATCAGACAACTATTGGTATCATTTATCATTTATCATTTTTGTGACTTATGCATTATTTGATGTTATTCCTATCTATCTCTTGAACCAAATACATGTTATGTGAGAATAATATGTTGAATACGTGCTTAATGAAAATTCATGGTATTCACATATGTCCCTTACAATTTTTGGTTATACCCCATGCATGAATTATTTTTGATAGGGGGAGCTTCGCACTTTAACCCGATGACACCCGAGATTTATTTAAAATATCTTTTTGATAATGTCAAAGGGGGAGAAATATTTATGATTCACTATTTGTGCTTAATTCATACAATTTATGAATATATGTGAATCATTGTTTGTCATCATCAAAAAGGGGGAGATTGTTAACGAAAATGTATTTTATCCCTAATTAATTAAATTAGTTTAATTAACGAACATTTTAGTTTAACTTAATATATTGATTTTGATAATTCCAAACATATTTTTATTAAGTTATTCTATAGATATTTATTATTGTATAATCTTGCCTCGACTCTACTCAACGACGTATTCGAGTAAAGGTATTCACGTGTTTTGAACATTTGCACTTGACACATTAGGAACACATGCATATCTTGATCTATCATTTTAATTGTGTGACTAATCAATTTTGAGCAAAAATTTTGTTAATGAAATTATAATTTTAAAATAAGTTGACACTGCATACTTTCCTTAAAGTTGCAGAATCAATTTTTTTTTAGTTATAAAAAAAAAAAAAAAAAATTGTTGAAACTGTTTTATTTTTTTTAGTGCGCATGCGTGATCTTCTGATACTTATAATATATATATATATATATATATATATATATATATATATATATATATATATATATATATATATATATTTAAATCCATGCGTGTACTTCCTCTCTCTCCCAAGTCTGACCACGTTCGCTTTTACCCTTAACTGATGCCTTAGTTGGTATACCTGCTAAGGACGCTCTTGCGATGTGCAGACGACAGCCTTATGGCCATGGTTCCTTTCCAAGAATTGCTTTTCTACTAAGTCTATACATAGACTCTGTACGGGTTAGGCCATACCCCTTATACCTGCTTATTGTCTTGGTCCACACAATGCTTTGCTTTTTACAGTTGAAGATATTATTATATCTATATTGCCGTTACAGTTGGCGTGGGATTTTTGACATACCCTGCAGATTTCAAATTATAGGACGTTTTTTTTCTGCTAGAATTGGCTTGTCAATTTCATTGCTGTACAAGACTTTCGGCCATACTCATTTACTTTTTGTTTTTATTCTTTTTCTATTAGATTTGGCCATGCCCTGTCATTCGTGTGATATGCTTCTAGCCACACAAACCTTGACTAGACTTGAGGCTATCATTGATAGTTTGAATTGAACTTTGGAAATTGTTTCTTTGATATATATATCCGTGCGAAATTTTATATATTTATATATATATATATATTTCTTGGTCCGAATTCTTTTTTGTCCGAATTTCTGTTTTAATATCTGTCCGAAATTATCTTTTAATATCTGTCCATTAACTCTTGTATATCTGTTAGATATTATCTCTTGGACTAACAGCTTTTTGCAGAGCCATGTTAGATATTTGAAATGACTTCTTTCAGTCACACATTTTCAGTATACCATTCTTATGCTACAACAGTCATATTTTTATTGAGAAGCAAAATGAAGATTTGCAGATTAGTCTTGAAGATCATTTTTCAGTACACCATCTCAGAAAATCCGGAGCATTAAACGCTCAAAATGCTGTGTCTAACAGCTAGTTATCTGAAGACACATTTAAAGCATTCAGTGCTGCATTGATGAAAAAACAACTGAGACTTGAATGAGAATATGAGAAAGACTTATTGAGAGCATTTTATTCTACTACTCAGCTACACATTCAAGAGAGCAATAAATTTTATCATCTGCTCAATCATTGAAGAAGAAGACTTGTGCTTACTTCAACATCATTTATTGAAGTCTGATTCAAGAAGGAGAAACTCAGATTACAAATTGTATTTTAAGGAGTTTCAGTATTTTGCCTTGTACTACAAAAATTCAGATTTGTTGTGAAGCTTTGTTGAAGATTCGGTTTGTACCGGTAATTGGTTCTTACCGGTAAGTGGACCACGGGGTTTGAAGCTCGGAGTTAGCTTGCAAACAATTGTACGCGGTGGTTTGATCCTACCCGCAAGTGGATCAGGTTTAGTGAAGCGCAAAGGAGACGGGGGCTCTAGGCGCGTGGACGTAGGCCGGGATTTGGCCGAACCACGTTAAATTTCGGTGTCATTTATTTTCCGCACTTATATTTATTTATTTACACATGCTTGCTTGAGTTAATATTTTCAGCACACTATCTTGCAAATAAATTAATTCCGAAATTTGACTAAATTAATTTTGAGATTAAAATAATTATTTTTTGAACTAAATAATTAATTTCAGAATATCGCTTTAAATTAAATACGAAAATTAATTTAATATTTCTAGAGTGTTAAAATCTGCATATCTAGTTGTTTAAATTAGTTAGTTGCATTTATTTGATATTATTGGATTTATTCTTTATAGATTTATTAATCTAAAATTTGTTTAAGTGATTTAAATTTACTATTTTTCTAAAATATTAATTTGACTTTAAAGTTTGTAAAAACTCAATTCACCCCCCTCTTGAGTATAATCTGGGCAACATATATATATATATATATATGTTCGGCACGTATCGCGTGACCTTCATGTTAGTAAACACAAATAATGGCATGCCATGGAGATGGTCAATTAAAATTACCAAGTTCCAATACACAGAGTAACCATTATATCAAATGGCAGTCTAAATCACTCTTTTAATAACTGTTAAAATCATTACAATTTTTTTGATAAGTCAATGAAACATTAAAAAAATCGCCTAAGGGGGCAGAATCCCGTATTGACGAAGTATTCAATATAAAAGAAGTAGGCCAACTTAATCGCAACCCCTTCCACTTTCGTATAGATCAAAGCTCCATTCACTTCGGGAAGTGTTACATTCTTTTGGGTAACACATTTCTGGAAAAAAAAAGAAAAATATTTTCATATTTTTCTTTGAAATATTATTTTTTGATTAGCATTGTGACAACTTAAACATCGGGTACACAATCAAAATGATCCCTAATTCTTGGGTAAATACCATTAAACCATTGAACTATTATATATTAAATTTAAGAGTCGTCGTTACATAAATTTACTTTCTTAATTAACCTATATTTCATAATAGATAGAAATTATCTATCAAGGGGCTATAAAAGTGAATAGGTAATTGTTGAATCGAGGCATGTGGGCAAAAAGTTAAAGTAGTGTATTGTGATAAATGGACTTAAAATAAAAAAGATGTCGATTTCTATGATAAGACCACAAATAACCCAACAATTTGGAAAAAATTATAGAATTAATCCTAATAGTACGGGATGTCAAATATGTGGAAGAACAAATCACACTAAACCCACTTGTTTCTATCAATGGGACTGATCTTTTCAAGCCCAAGACCAAGTTCCTACATCCTTAACTGCCACAAATGTTGATACACAAGTAGACAATAGTCTTTATGTTGACTCGGGAGCCACATCTCATATGACAAATGGCACTGGTAATTTTTCTAAACTTATGTCATATAAAGGTAGCGATAAACTCATTATTGGAGATGGATCTAAACTTGATATCACTCACATTGGAGAAAAAACATTGAATGATAATTTAATTTTGAAAGATGTTTTACTTTTCCCTAAAATTAAAAAGAATATAATTTCTGTGAGTCAATTGCTTAGTGACATTGAATGTTTACTTGAATTTACTAATGATGTTTTATTGTTAAGGACAAGAAAACTCACAAACAACTAGCCAAGGGAATTAGAAGAGGCTCTCTTTACACGTTTGAAGAAAATCATCGAGAGGCTCTAAATGCAATTTATGAAAAGAAAGCAAGTGATGATATTTGGCATCAACGTTTGGGACATCCTCAAGTCAAGTCTTTAAAGTTTTAAAACAAATGTCATGTTTTGGATGTTGATCATTGGAGTAAACCTTAAACAATTTGTGCTAGTTGTCAACTTGAAAAAAGTTGCAAATTACCTTTTGGATTGAATGATAAAATGTCTAATGTTCCTTTTAAAAAGATTTATTGCGATTTATGGGGACCTGCTCCTATTACATATTCTAAAGGTTTTAAATTTTATGTTATATTTCTTGATGATTGAACGCGTTATACATGGTTATATCCACTTAAATAAAAATCTGATTTTCATCATGTCGAGGAACTCCGGAACAAAATGGTGTGGCCAAAAGAAAACATAGACACATTGTTGAAACTGGCTTAAAATAATGTTTCATGCTAATATGCCTATGTTTCTCTGGGTTGAAGCATTTCTCATTGATATCTATCTCATTAATCTCCTACCTACTGCACCCTTAAAATAAATCACACCATTTGCCAAACTTTATGCCACTCAGCCAAATTATTCAATTTTAAGAACATTTGGTTGTCGTTGTTTTCCCTATTTGCCAAAACAAAACTCAAAATAAATTCACACCAAAATCTTATCCTTGTGTATTTATTGGGTATAGTTCACTTCATAAGGGATATCGATGTTATCAACCAAATACCAAACGTATTTTTATTTCGAGACATGTTATTTTTGATGAAATTTTTTTTCCATATGTCTCAAAATCCTAAGCTACTGTTCAATCCCAACCAATAGATATGGTCATATATCAAGAGTTTTTTAAATTAACCCAACCTACATGACCCTTCCCAAGTGTGTCAATAACTTCTGAACCACCCTTGTCTATTTTTCTACCTACAAATAGTAGCATTCATCATCTCACTGATCGTACCATAACTATTACTTCTCCTAGTCAAATATCCACTGACTTTTCAAACTCCTCAACTTAAATCCCTCTAAGTTCCTCTTAAAAAGAGATTTTAACCCGTGCAATCTCAAATCAAACCTTCAGTACTCTTCATTTAATACCTACTGAATCTTGTCCTAGCCAATCTATCATTCAAGCCATCATTCCATCTAGTCCTACCACATCAGATAATCAGCGTCAAACTACTGCTGCTCAAGAAACTAGCATCGTCCCATCACCTTTTATGCCACCTGTAGACACAACATTCTAGGACCCCCTAAGTCTCTCCTTAAACTCCTAGCACTTCCCCTTTTTATCGTAAACCTAGGTTGCACTCCGAGTACCGATCTAGAGACCATCGGGCACCCCCGGGCCCTATTTAACTCTGGTTAACTCTTTCGTCAGAGCGAAAGATCTTTGAATCTTTGAAGGGCTCTGAGTACCCTTTCCAATGGTCCATCCCGTGTATGAATCATCATAACGGTTCAGACGAACAGACCATTTCACAACCGAAAACTGATTCAAAGGCCATCGGGCGCTCCCAGGCCCCGAATTGACCCCAATCAACTCCACCATCAGAGAAAAAGCTCTTTTTATATTCAAAGAGAACTTACACCCCTTTCCAACGGTCCACCCTGTGTGCGAAATAGCATAACCATTCGGACGAACACTCAATTTTCCCCTAAAAATTGATCCGAAGGCCACTGAGCGCTCCCGGACTCCTTTTGAACAAAGTCAACTCTTCAGCTCAAACGAGAGTGAATGAATATTCGAAGGGCAATGAATACCCTTTCTAATGATTCATCCCATGCACGATTCTGACCTATGGTGAGAACGAATGATTTGTTTTACTCTGAGAGGTCACTAGGCTCTTTCGGTCCCTGGTTGATTAAGGTCAACTTTCTGAATCGAGAAAAATTCTTCGGAATACCAAAGTCCATATCATAACCTTTCTAATGGTCCATACCATGCGTGATTCTGACTTACCACACGGACGAACGATCCATTTGCATCCGAAGATCTTCCGTCTAAAGGACCGACGTGCGCTTCTGAACCACATTTGACCCAAAGTCAACTCCCAGGTCGGGGAGAGGTCCAAGGACTCTCGAAGGCCTCTAAAATACTTTTTTAATGGTATGCCCCGTGCGAAATTCGGATCAATGGTTTGTGCTCCATAGTCATTTTTCCAGAAAAGTCCGCACGAGACTACCAATTGGCAGGTCCTGAACCCTGCTTATCGGCACAGTGTCAAGGGTGACCTGTCGATAGGCACCCCCTGGGGTAAGCCGATCGGCACCCCTTTTTGCCTTATATATAAGGGCCATGACCTCATTCCCAAGAGATAATAAACCCATCAGCATCACTGATCTCAGCAATATTCTATCGAACTCAGCGAAGTTCCATATGAGAAATCCCATTCAAGCCTAAATACCCATCCTTTTCACATCCAATTTGGAAAATACCCTTCTCTCTCATCGACATCCATTAACATTCAAAGGATTTCATCCAAGATTCAAGCTCAAGCTCCAAAAAAGTTCCAATTCCTTATCCATCTCTTTTAAATCTCATGTTTTTTGCATAAATTACTTTAGATTCACAATCTAGTTTCATTTTAGTTCATACACATTAACATCTACGCTTTTATTAGTATATTGCACATACTCTAGTTTTCATAAAAAAAGCAAAAACAAATAAAATAGGGTTACACCCGTAAATTCTGAACGGAATTATCCACCACACTTTTTTCAAAACCAAAATACATTTTCTATACGCACACACCTAATAAAATTACGTTCGAATCAATGGGATAAACCCCACCCCTATTCTACATTCGATATATGTGGACTTTGATGCCTTTATAGGCTACGTAGGCGTCTTGAATTAAAATCCGAGACTCAAGTCCAACTTTTCAATTTTCCAATTTCTGTTATTTTTCAAATTTCTCAAATCCCTCATTTTCATTATTATCATACATATACATATAAAATGCTTGTTCGCGTCTCATCCCACATATATTATTGTTTCCTAATAACGATGAATATCTCGATGAATGCTCATATTCTATCTTCTACATTTATTATTATTTTGGGAATATTCCTGTGGATGACCTCACCTTATCTTTTCCATGGTATGGGTCTAACGATTCCAACCTCCGTTATATAAACACACACACACGCTTCACGGGGATAAAGGAAGATATTAACATATTCTCATGATTGACCGAAAAAGCGGAATGGGTGCCTAACATGCATCAGTTTGTCCCCAGACCTCTGATTATTGGTTTCACATGCATCAGTTTGTCCTTGATGCCTCTCTCTCAAAGTGGCAATATATTCTTTTGCCTATTTTAAGACTCTATCTCTTATATTGACCCCACACCGACGACGACCGAAGTCCCCTTCCCACTCCGGAACGAACGTCGCACCAGCCGGGATGGACACACCACCTAACTTGACCTCTCTCGGTTTTGACAACTCATTTCCATCTTAGTCCAAGCCATCACCTCCCACTGACTCAGTTACTCCCAGTCGTCCTACTTTTGTCCAAAAGACCCCATCTCAACATTTATCACCAACTCCAACCTGCTCATCCCTTCTAACTATTAAATTAGAATTTTTGCTTTCTATCCAAAACCTCTCACACACTCCTCTAGTGAGCCTAGTTCTCCTCATAGTCCTTACCTTAACACCCATCCGATGCTCACGTGTTCCAAATCCTTCAATACAACCCTTGTTGCTATTAATTCCCTCTCTGAATCAACCCACATTAAGAGTGCTCTTCAACATCCACATTAGATACATGCTATACAAGATAAGTTCCAAGCACTTGCTAATAACCATATATGGGATTTAATTCCACCAAAACCACACATGCACATTATGGGTCTAAATGGGTTTATTGTATCAAGTTAAAGGCTGATGGATCTCTTGACAAATATAAAGCCAGATTTGTTGCTCAGGGTTTCAATCAAATTGTCGGTGTGGACTTTGGTGAGACTTTTAGTCCTATTATAAAACCCACAAAAATTCGGGTTATTCTCTCTCTTGCTCTCATTAATAATTGGCCACTAAAGCAACTGGATGTTAAAAATGCATTTTTTTTCATTGGCATCTTATTGAAAATGTTTATATGCGCCAACCACCAGGATTTGTCAATGCTATGCATCCGCACTATGTGTGTAAACTTCATACGGCTATCTATGGCCTTAAACAAGCTCCAAGAGCATGGTTTTATCGGTTCAGCTCGTATATACATCAACTTGGTTTTTGTTGTAGTCAAGATGACTCATGTTTATTTGTTCTACATCATTCTCTTGGTGTTATTTTTATTTTTCTATATGTTGATGACATCATTCTCACCAATAGTAATACTAAGCCTCTTGGTGCTCTTAATACCAAGTTATCGTCTGAATTTTCTCTTAAAGACATTGGAAAACTTCATTATTTTCTCAGCATTGATGTCATACCATTTTCAGGTGGCTTGTATCTCACTCAACACAAGTATGTTCTCTCTCTCTTTTATAAAAGGCTCACATGCTTCAATGAAACCCTATTCAGACTCCCATGTCAACCAAGGTATCTACTGCACTTACCTCTCCCTTTTATGATCCTACGGCATTCAAGTCCATTATTGGTGCACTTCAGTATCTTACTCTTACCCGACCTGACATTACCCACACCGTCAATCCATGCATTCTCACACTAAGGCAAACTTTGAACAAGTTAAACGACTTCTGCGATATCTTTATGGCACCCCGAACATGGGACTCCCTATGGTTTCTCAATCATCACTTAATCTCTATTATTTTTCTGATGCAGATTAGGCAATGTGTCCTTTTACACGTCGATCCACTTCTGGGTTTTGAATGTTTCTTGGTGCTAATTGCATTTCCTTGTCATCTAAAAAGAAACCCACTGTTGCTCGCTCTTCTAGTGAGGGTGAATATCATTCTCTTGTAAGTGACTCAACTGAACTTATTTGGCTTACTTATCTTAAATGCGATATTGGAATTTATGGCCTTTGTCCTCCCTCACTTTTTTGTGATGATATCAGTGCGCTTTATATGACAGTGAACCCTATCCTACATGCTCGCACAAAACATGTTGAACTTGACTATCATTTTGTTTGTGAAAAAGTTGCTCAAGAATTAATCATTACGTGCTTTATGCCCTCCTCTTCTCAACTTGCAGATATCTTTACGAAACCACTTGCTACGCCTGAATTTCGCTATCTTTGTGACAAGCTTGGTGTCAGTCTTGCGCCCCAGCTTCGCCTGAGGGGGAGTATTAAGGCTTCTACACAGGGTCCCACTACTGCCTACTGCACTCCTATTTACCCGGATGTAACTACCCACATCCAAGTACCTGTCAACACATTAAACTAACTGTATCCATATTATATAACTGTCAACTGTAGCTATGTTCCATGACATGTTCTCCACCTGAAGCCATGTTCTATACGTAACCGCGGCCCTGTCTTCTATAACTGTAGCCATGTTCTATATGTGATATAGTTAGTCCAAAGTTCCGTTTCACTATTTCATATTTTGTGTATAGTTATAAATATGACAACGTGTGTACTATTTATGTAATGAGAATAGTATTTTTTTTATTTTGCATTCTTATTATTCTTTTCAGTACTGTTCATACTTCCATATAAGAATAAAACTCTTTACTTCCATCCGACCAATTTGTTTTGGGTTGATTATATATTTCTCGAGAAGTGAAGTAACATCTGTCAAACTAAAATTTGACAGAAGATAATTCACAAGATAGTATTAAATAGGATAAAAAATGAATGAACTGTTAATGTACTCTTGAGTGGAGTCATTTTTTATAGGTTGAATTCAACTATAAAATATGATATCATTTGATCCTGGAATTTAAGAAAAGGTCATCACCTACCAATTGAAAGGGCCGTAAATTTTTCCAGTAACTTGAGGTTGAAAATATCGTATGTGGATATTTAGGGCACTCTCCTGCCTTAATATAAAAAATTAAATGATTCAGTATCATTTTTGTTTGAATAACTCATCTTGTCTCTAGGATGTCATTGAATCTGATACTTATTGATTTTGTTATTATTCAAGTTATTTATAGAAGTTTCAGTTTCTTTGCATTGATTTTAGGATTTTTCTATCTCACATTGCATTATAGTCTTAGATATAACACTTGAATGTCAAATACTGAGATCAACCTTTCAATCAATTACCTGATTAAGAATTTTATCAAAGTAAATTTCTAGTAGTTCCATTTTCTCTATCCCATAGTGTCTTAAGAGATTCTATGCACAATGTTTCTATTTCCGTCCCCATTAGTGTCTACAACCATTAGCGGCTCTTCTTTAGGTCTTAATCTGTGACAGTGCTGGAATGGGCGAGACATTAGTAGACTTAAATTATTTTAAGGAATGGACAACTAGGTAAAGAAGTCCTATCAATGAATGGTTTTGCTAACTTTTTTTCATCATAAATTCAATTTCTAATTTGTACTTTCAATCATGAATTAATTTCTAGCAAGGACGGTCGTGTACTTGATATTTCAAAAAATTCTATGAAGTGTTAATGTGAGTTTCAAAGTTTTTCAAAACATAAATCCCGCCTTGGATACATGTTTCTTGCACACTGTGTATCACTACCCTTTTTCCTCTAAATCTTTTTCTTTGTGGTGAAATATAAATTTTTAATTTTATAAACTACGAATTGCAATAACATGGGTATACCCCAGAAAAACCCCCATGCACATGAAAAACCTCTTAAGAAGGAAACTACAAACTTCCAAACAAACTTACCTCCATATATCAAAAGTTAATCATGTCATGTAATCCCTAGAATTTACAAATTACCCAACTCTCAAAGGTTCTAAGTCTATAATTCCAAGTTATGGGCCTTTTTATCTTATTTTCCCATCTAATGGTGATACATTTCTAACAAGCATGTAGATTAAGGGGACTACCTTGCAGCCTTATCAATACCTCAACTCTCTGACATCTTCGCACAATGTTTATTTTTGCAGCCTTATCAATACCTCACCATGCATTTCTCTTTATTTTCATTCATTCTTGTATTTGTCAAAAGTAATGTGCAATACCTAGTGGATGAATTATGCAAGACTAAGTGGATGCATCATCACTCCACTAAGGAGATAAATCGGATGAATTCTTAGCTTTTCTCTCAGTGGCTTAGTGGAGAAATCCACCGATGTTGTATCTTTTTGTGTTAGTGGACTAAGTGGAGAAAACATTGATACTGTATTGCCTATATATGGAGGCTTTCATATTAGCTTGTAAGAAGAGAAAAATAAGATAAGCAGTTCATCCAACATCTTCTTCATTAGTCTTCATGCTTATTAAATTCCACATAATTATATTTCCAACCCCAACATATTTTTGGTATCAGAGCCACCCATCACTGCTGTCTTAATTCTCCAGAAAATTAAATTCATTCTAAAAATCTCGTTCATGACTTCATCCTCAAATTTCAATTTTTCAACCAATCCAATACCTTTATTTGAGGGAGAAAGTTATGACTACTAGAATATTGAAATGAAGACCCTCTTTATTTCTCAAGATTTGTGGGAAATAATAGAGGAAGGTTTTGTTCCGGCATAAATTCTTAAAGAAATTGCAACATGGACACAAGAAAAGAAAAAGGAGTACAAGGAAAACAAGAAGAGGGATGAAAAAGCACTGCTCTTTATTCAGCAGGGGTTAAGAAAATCTATTTTTCCTATAATCTTGGGTGCTAAAAATTCAAAGGATGCTTGGGAACTTTTAAAAATTGAGTTTTATGGGTCTAAAAAAGTTATTTCCATTAAAATTCAATCTCTTTGGTAAGAGTTTGATAATATTGTAATGAAGGAAAAAGAATATATCAAAGCGTTTTCTTTAAGAGTTGCAGAAATTAAGAATCAAATCAGAAGTTATGGAGATAAAATAGAATACAAAAAATTGTTGAAAGAATTCTAAGAAGCTTGCCTGAAAAATATGATTATGTTGTTGCAATTGAATAATCAAACGATTTATCAACACTTATCCTTTTTGAGTTGATGGGTTCACTTGAATCCCATGAGAAAAGAATAATCAGATTTTCAGGTTCTAATGTTGAGCAAGCTTTCTAGTTAAAACTCAATATATCAGAAAGAAGGACCTCAGAAAATTAAGGCAACAACTCATTTCAGCACGAGCAACAAGGAAGAGGACAACGAGGAAGAGGACGCCAAAATTTCACAAATCGTGGTCGAGGAAGATGAAGAAATACTATCACCAATCGAAATAGTGGCGGTAATTTAAAAACTAGTTCTGGTTTTACACGCTTCAACCATCAAACTAATGGCGGAGATTTTTAATCTGATTCTGAATGCTTTGTTTGCAATAAATCTGGACATGAATCCAGAGATTTCAAATATAAGTTTGTAAGATACAATATTACAAACCACTCATAAATAGATTGCTAGTTTCAACAAAATGATGATAAAAAGGAAGTAAATTTTTCTGAAGAAAGTACTACTAAACAATTGTTCTATTCATGCATGAGTTCACAACATGACTCACCGAACACGTGATACTTGGATAGCAGGTGAAATAATCACATGACCGGGAGCCGAAAGCATTTTGTCAAATTGGAAGAACATGTTTCTTCTCATGTAAAATTGGGAGATGGAAAGCTACAACCCATTGAAGGAAAAGGAATTGTAGTTGTTCAGACAAGGGTAGGTAACACTAAATTCATTCATAATCTTTTATATGTTCCTGCTTTGACTCAAAATTTACTTAGTGTTGGTCAATTAATTCAAAATGGATACTCAGTAAATTTTGAGAGGGACGAATGCAAAATCAGTGACCATAATAAAATACTCATAATGAAATTAAAAATGGCAGAAAATAAAGTTTTTCCTTTTTTCATTCACTTGATGAAAAGAATGTCTTAAAAGAGGAAAAAATTAATGACTCTCTACTATGGCATTTGAGATATGGACACTTGAACTACAAAGGACTGAAATTATTAAAACAAAAAAAAAATGGTCTTCAGCCACCCAAAAATTAAAGAAGAAGATAAAATCTATGAAGGGTGTATATATGGTAAAATACATCGACTACCATTTCATAAAACTGCCTGGAGAGCAAAAGATCATCTTGAACTGGTACATGCAGACATATGTGGACCTACACAAACTCCATCATTTCAAAACAAAAAATATTTTCTTTTCTTTGTTTTTTATTTTAGCAGGATGATGTGGGTTTACTTCCTTGAGCAAAAGTCAGAAGCTTTATCAACCTTTATAGAGTTCAAGAAGACTGCAGAAAGGGAAAATGGCTACCCATTAAAGACTCTCCGAACTGATCGTGGTGGAGAATTCATATCAAAAGAATTCATGAATCATTTAAAAAATGAAGGGATCAAACGACAGTTGACAATTCGCAATACTCCTAAGCAAAATGATGTAGCGAAAGAAACAAATCGTACCATTGTTGAGATGGCATGAAGCATGTTGAAAGAAAAAGGACTCCCTAATAGTTTCTGGGCAGAAGCATTTAACACCTCAGTCTACATCCTCAATCGCTCTCCAATAAAAGCAGTTCTCAACAAAACTCCTTATGAAGCTTGGCACAGATGCAAAATCGATGTTAAATTCTTCAAATTTTTTGGATGCATCAACTATTCTCTCATTCCCTCGCAAAAAAGGGAAAAATTTGATAAAAATGGAGAGAAATATATCTTCATCGGTTACAGTGAAGAATCAAAAGCCTAGCGTCTTTTTGATCCAAAATATAACCAATTGGATATTTCATGAGATGTTCAATTTGATGAAATGAAAGGTTGGTAATGGGAAAATCAAATGTCTCAAGAGGCAAAATCTTTTGAAGCTAATTCAAAAGAAGAACTAGCCGATCTAACTTCACCGCAAAGTCCAGACTCACCACTATTAAATCAAAATAATTTTGATGGCACTGATCTAGAAAGTGATTCAGATTTCGAGTCATCATTTCAAAAGGTACGCTCATTAAGAGATGTTTACGATTCATGCAACGCTGCATTTTTCTCTTTTGAGGCAGAGAAATTTGAAGAAGTGGTTAAAAACCAAGTATGGCAAAAATCAATAAATGAGGAAATTAAAATGATCGAGAAAAATCATACTTGGGAACTTGTAAATCAACCCA
The DNA here is from genome assembly GCA_949130495.1 of Sambucus nigra. Taxonomy (NCBI): domain Eukaryota; kingdom Viridiplantae; phylum Streptophyta; class Magnoliopsida; order Dipsacales; family Adoxaceae; genus Sambucus; species Sambucus nigra. The sequence goes on from OX422223.1 coordinate 306,630,111, forward strand.
AACAAAAAGATGTTGGAGTAAAGTGGATCTACAAAACAAAGTTCAAAGAAGATGGCTCAATTCAGAAGCATAAAGCCCGTCTTGTACCAAAAGGCTATTCACAACAGCCTAGAATAGACTTCAATGAAACCTTTGCACCATTTGATCACATGGAAATAATTCGCACAGTCTTGGCATTATCAACACAACAAGAATTGCAAGTCTTTCAGCTAGATGTAAATTGAGCTTTCCTAAATGGCAAACTTGAAGAAGAATTCTACGTGGAGCGACCTCAAGGCTACGTAGTGGAAGGAGAAGAAAATAAGGTGTACCAACTGAAAAAAGCAATGTATGGCCTAAAGCAAGCACCACGGGCCTGGAATAGAAAAATTGACAAGTACTTCCCTACAAAATGGCTTTCAAACAAGCCCAAATGAACTGTCCTTATATGTCAAAACGAGAGGTACAAGTGATTTCATTATTGTTTGCCTTTATGTTGATGATTTGATATATACTGGTACTAATACAATGATAATGGAAGAATTTAAAAAGGCCATGATGAAAGAATATGAGATGACAGATCTGGGACTCATGAAATATTTTCTTAGCATCCAAGTGCGAAAGTCAAAAGGAGAAATATTTATTTCTTAAGAAAAATACACTGAAGATTTGTAAAAAAATTCAACATGTCAAAGTGCAAGCCTGTAACAACTCCAATTGCGGTGAATTAAAAGCTCTAACAAAAATATGGTGCACAAAAAGTCGAAGCTTCACTTTATCGTAGCCTAGTGTAATACCCCATACTTTTATAGATATTTAAATTACATAAGTGGGTGTAATTTGATAATTAGAGAAATTTTAGTGAATAGTAATTTTGGGAATTTATGAGCGTTAGTTTATTTTCGTTATGTGTTACATCTACTTTTAGAGACTAAGTAAATGAATCAGAGTATTTTAATTACATGTCGCAGTTGGATAAAATGACAAAGGATAATAATTTATTTGGAAAACATGCTTATTAAGATGTGTTGGGTTTAAATAATGAATTTTAGATAAGTGACTCGGATGGAGATTTCGAGTGCACGGTTGATTTTGAAATGGCCGAGATAGTCAGAATAGAGTATTTGGGTGTAGCGTTTGGGTTCCAGGGATTTTTGGACTAGTAGGGACTCGCAATTGAGTAAACGAGTCATTTTTGGGTTTATAAGGGACAATCCCTTATTTCTCTCTTATAAGTCACGAGAGAGTGAGAGAAATTAAAGAAACGAGAGAAAAGAAAGTAAGAAGGAAAAGGGAGAAGAAAAAGGGGATTCCGGGCAAAACTTCGCGAGATTCGACTCGAGGTTGTCGGATATTATCCACGAGGCAAGTGTTTACTTGCTTTATTCATTTGAGTGTGTATCTCATATCATAGTTGGTATAAACTAGATAAATTTAGGTTAGAAACCTTGAAATAAATTTGGGAAAATTGTATTTTGAAACCATAAATAGGTGTGTTGTTATCTCTGGATGATTTCTAGTATAAAACCCATGCTAATGGTGTGTACACGTGGATTGAAATGGGAAGAAATCATATAATTGGAGTTCTAATGATTTAGGGTTCAAATCTAAGAAAACTTGTTTAATTCCCCAAAATAATTGATGTGTTAGTTATAAATCAGTGTTTAGATGATTGTAGTGTTGTTAGTTGAGATTAGAAACAACAAAAATGGAGGTTGGGATGATATTTGGTATTTTGGAGATTAGGTTTCATAAGAAATAAAGAGTTATCTGACACATATGGTGTGACTGGTCGATCGCGGCCTTATGGCCGGTCGATCGGGACAAGGTAAAAAGGACACTAGTTTCTTCGCAAGGCAAACTCCCATTTCGCGGTCGACTGGGGGTCAGGGACCGCTCGACCGGTACTCTGTTTTGTGCCCAAGATAAGTATTTTTCCTACTCCTTTTTCTTGTTGGGTTTAAAGCTTAGGGACCTTCTTAATTAATATTTTATAGATGGTTATAACCTATAGGACTTGAGGAGATGTATATTAACATTGGGTTAGTGAGTGTACAATTCGGGTTATAGACTAAATAAATGTCTAGGATGAGTATCATCTAAGAGAAGTCTTCGGCAAGTGTGTATAGATATATTTATGCGGTTAGAGTATATAGGGGCTGATTACAATTGAGTAAATCCTAGGATGCGAGTAGGATGGAATTTGGGATATGGGATAAAGAGGATTGAGTGGCTATCCGGTACATCTATTGACGACTATTATTATAGGTGATGCGACACCTATGGAATTAAGATAAGTAACTTGTATTCTTATTTAAGTATTACGAATTGGTTTATTCCGGATTTCATATATATATATATATATATATATATATATATATATATATATATATAAAGGTGAATAAGGTAAGTGAATCATAAGTAAGAGAATACTTGTAGGTTTCGTATGTTAAGCGTATGAATACTTATATACTATTAATAATGGGAACATTCGGGGTATTGGCGATCACTATAAGAGTTCGACAATTATAGCTAGAGCATATTGAGGAATGTTATATTATATATAATATGTTGGTATGATAACGAAATATTTATGTATGTTTATATCTCTAGTGCTATCTAGGGAGGTTGCGCGATGTGGGTGAATCCTCTGGCTTACGGAACATGGAGAGTATATCCCCAGGTCATATCGTCCCGTATATGGGTGCGATATTTTTATTCCACTTTCAGGAGGGAATATGACCGCCTCCACCGTTTTGTGTTTCTACCATGATCATGAGAAAGTCTGACTTGGTACCGAGGTTAAGTTGAGCAAACCCGGATGTGGATGGGCACTTTGAGACTGTGTCCTCGAGTTATAACTCGGTGGGATGGTTATTATACTTATGTTTGTAATATAGGTATAAATATACTCGTTGCTTGTAGTATATTGTTTGCTTATGAAGTTGAGATATCATATAACCTTAAATGGTGTAAAGTGTAAAATGAATAAGATATTTTTCTTCTTTCGACAGCTTTATATCCGAAGTAATACGAAATGTGAATTGTAGGTTCAAGTGAGAACTATTTATATAAGGGTTATTACATTTTGAAGTGAGAACGGTATTTTAAACTAGTGAAGTTTTGGAATATGAGCGATATATATATATATACTCCATTGAGAACTATATATATCTAACATAGGACCATATTAACTAAAGCTTATGTAATAGCTTACGGCATAAAATATTATACCACGACTGGGTAGTGATAGTTATGAGGATTTAGAAGATGGGTGTAAGAGATTAGTTAGGCAGGGTAGCTTAACTAGGTTGTTAAACGTATGCGATAGGTGTGCACTATTAGAAGAGGGGTGAGGTGTATCTCATGAGAGTGCGATACTAATGTTAATAAGAGAGATTTCATATTTTAAAATATGGCTTTTAAGCACTTGTTAAATATTTTTAAAACTTGGGCCCTGAACCGTTGCTCTATTTTCCCCTCTCTTGCTATATATGTATATATATTAGGTGTCCAAACACAGGGACGCCTAGATGATGATTCTTTCGAGTCAGACGCATGCTATAGCAGTGGTGGATGCAAGAAGGTTTACTTTAGACGCTTCTATCCTTCTGATCTAGATAGGAAGCATTGTAGTAACACTCGGGCCGATAGTCTAACTGTATTCATTTATTCTTTTATCGCATTTTAGTATGACATTCGATTTGGTTGTATTATGTTGTACCTAGTGTTCGGTTGTTTTATTTCATTTCAGTTGTTGTATATAAACTGTTGTGATTGTTTTATTTGGATGGTTGAAAAAAAAAGATTACTTAATTAAAACTTTGACACTGGCCTAATAAGTTATTAGTAATTAAATTGGTTTTCGACAGTGATACTGAGAATGAACCATATGAGATTCCTGTTTTAATCTCATAAATGATTGATCACTTGATATTTTATTAGGCGGGGTGTCACACCTAGTCGGCTCATTGATGTATCTCACCAACACAAGGCCTGATATTCTCCATCTTGTTAGCATGATCTCCCAATTCATGAATGAGCCAAGCCAGGTTCATTATTCCGTGACAAAGAGAATACTATGGTATTTGTAAGGTTCGAATTTTTTTGCAATTAAATATGTCAAAGAAATTAATTGCAATATTGTTGGATATACCAACAATGATTGGACAGGATTCATTGATGATAGAAAAAGCACATCGGGTTATTTATTCTCCATGGGCACAAAACCAATTGCTTGGTCCTCCAAAAAGCAAAGGATTGTGGCCCTCTCTTCAACTGAAGCAGAGTATATTGCAGCTACTCATGCAACTTGTGAAGCAATCTAGTTAAGAAGAATATTTGTAGATCTCAAACAAGAACAAAAGAAGCCCACAATTATCAGTTGTCATAATATGTCTGCTATTGTCCTGATAAAAAATCCAGTTTTTCATGCTAGAACGAAACACATTGAACTCCGTCATCATTTTATCAGAAGTTTGGTTAACAAATAAGAAATTCAAATGAGTTTTCTCAACACCAACGAGCAATTGGCAGATAGCTTCACGAAACCAGTCTCTTCAGAAAAATTGGAGCAATTCAAAAAGTTCACAAAAATTGCAAATTAAGAAGGGGTGCCAAAAGTTATGTGCAATACCTAGTGGATGAATTATGCAAGACTAAGTTGATGCATCATCACTCCACTAAGGAGATAAATCGGATGAATTCTTAGCCTTTCTCTTAGTGGCTTAGTGGAGAAATCCGCCCATGTTGTATCTTTTTGTGTTAATGGACTAAGTGGAGAAAACATTGATATTGTATTGCCTATGTATGAAGGCTTTCATATTAGTTTGTAAGAAGAGAAAAATAAGACAAGAAGTTCATCCAACATCTTCTTCATTAGTCTTCATGCTTATTAAATTCCGTATAATTATAGTTCCAACCCCAACATATTTTTGGTATCTGAGCCACCCATCACTCCTGTCTTAATTCTCAAGAAAATTAAATTCATTCCAAAAATCTCGTCCATGACTTCATCCTCAAATTTCAATTTTTCAACCAATCCAATACATATATTTGAGGGAGAAAGTTATGAATACTGGAATATTCAAATGAAGATCCTCTTTATTTCTCAAGATTTGTTGAAAATAATAGAGGAAGGTTTCGTTTCGGCACAAAATCTTGAAGAAATTGCAACATGGACACAAGAAAAGCAAAAGGAGTACAAAGAAAATAAGAAGACGGATGCAACTTTATTCAGCGGGGGGTAAGCAAATCTATTTTTCCGATAATCTTAGGTGCAAAAAATTCAAAGGACGCTTGGGAACTTTTAAAAATTGAGTTTCAAGGGTCTGAAAAAGTTATTTCCATTAAACTTCAATCTCTTTGGCGAGAGTTTGATAATATTGCAATGAAGGAAAAAGAAAATACCAAAGCATTTTCTTCAAGAGTTGCAGAAATTAAGAATCAAATCAGAAGTTATGGAGATAAAATAGAAGACAAAAAAATTCTTGAAAAAACTCTAAGAAGATTGCCTGAAAAATTGGATCATGTTGTTGCTACAATTGAATAATCAAAAGATTTATCAACACTCAGCCTTGTTGAGTTGATGGGTTCACTTGAAGACCATGAGAAAAGAATAATCATATTTTCTGATTCTATTGTTGATCATGTTGTTGCTGCAATTGAATAATCAAGTAAAATATATTTGTATTAAGTTCGAGAAGTCTATAAGATATTTCATATTGTCTTAGTTTGTTGGTGTGGAAAATCTATATTCACCTCCATATGCTTGATGGTCTGTAAAGTTTACACATTTGAGGTGTTGGGTTGTCTCTCATCTTTTCCAATTCTCCTTGTAATCAGTTGTCAATTTTTTCAGGTGTCTCAAATGTAATTATAATAATTGCTGGAAGAAGTATCTTTAATTAATCTTGAACTTGAATGTAGTTGCAGATACGTGTCAAAATTTGTTTAACTTATAACTGTAGGTTTGCAAATCTACCTAAAATGACCTCTTATTTGGCTAGTTGAATCATGACGCAATAATATCCAATTTTCCATAAAGATAAGGCTACTGAACATTCGCATACATTTTGGGGGAAACTTGCGGCTGCAGGAGCAGTTAATACTTTACTGAAACTGATCCAGTCAGTCAACCGAAACATACTTGATCATGAGGTTATGAAACACGCGCTCTCAACTCTTAGAGCATGTCCAATGGTGGACATGCACGAAAGGTTAAGTTACAGACCTGAAAAGTGTTTTTTACCTTTTGTCTGAATAGTTTACACACTAGTGATTTGTAAAGGGAAGGGTTTGAAAATTGCTACGAACTTTAAAAGGTCGTAGGAAATAACTTTTATGTTCTTATGAACTTTAGAAGTTCGCAAGAACTCCTTATGAGTTTTTACGAGCTTCTAAACTTCATAGGAACATAAAATCTATTTCTTATGAACTTTATTTGTTCGTAAGAATTTATACGAACAAATAAAGTTCGTAGGAACTCTTTACAGAATTTGTAGTCATTCTCTAAATTTATAAAATGCCTACCAATTCGACTAAAAAATTTGTTTCGTCCTTCACACCATTGGAGGGTTACCATTTTGCATATTTACAAATTTTGTTGGCTTCTTCTCCCACCATTACGGATGCTCTTAGAAAGCTTGCCCATTATCCTCATTTGATTGAAGTAATTATTGATAATACTTGATCTATATAAAAAATTCTTTGGGGGTTCCTAAGGTTTTGTTAAACAATCTACCTTAAGTTGTATGTTTCTCTTTTTTAACTCATTTGATATTTTTCGCACAATTTTTTTTTCTTTTAGAAACAAAGAGGAGGGATATTACATTGCTTCTGAGCTTATGGAGAAGATATGTGTGCATCATAGAGGTATTAAGGCTGTGCGTAACTTTCCTGGTCTCTTAAAGAAGTTACACAACCATGTTAAGGATCTCATGAGGGAGGCAGATAATGAGAAGAGGTCAGATATTAGCAAAAGTAACTCTCATCACTACAGGAATATTGATTTTTCTCGGCATAAATTATATGCCGAGAAAAGCACTAAAAATGTCGGTAACACTTTTTGTGGAACTTTTGGCGGCATTTCCACAATTGCGGTAATAGCCAATGTGGTAAAAGAATAACGGCATTTTAAAAAATGCTGCGAAAAGTTAGCGGCACTTTTGGCAGCATTTCTACATGTGCGGTAGCTAATGTGGTAAAAAAACAACGGCATTTTATAAAATGCCGCAAAAAGTTAGCGGCAGTTTTAAGCATTTATATTAATGCTGGTAATAACCTTTTAGCGGCAATAAAAAATGTTGATAATAACCTTTTGCAACGTCAATTAAATGTTCAACACACTTTTGGCGGCACTAAAAAGATGCCGAGAATGATAATAGCGGCATTAAACAAAAATTTGATATTATTTTGCAATATATGAGTGGGAATAAGTGTTAAAAAAAGCCATTCATTACAAGTATTAGATTTATGTGCAAATACACTACCATAACAATAAATTAAGAGGGCGGTAATCAAATTAAAACGTCATTAAATTAAAACCAATAGCATTCATCATAAATAAATACAATTGAGCTTGGAACAATTATTCATCCACAAAATAAAATGTATTACATATCCAATAAGAAAAGGCGGGGAAACATGAAGCAAAACAAAAAAAATTTATAATGTACGATCCTTGTCCATCAAAGTCAAACATCATCTTCGACCTACAAATAAAAAAGTCAATCGTTAGTCATTGATACTTATTCTTTAGTAAATTAATTAAAAAAATAAAATTAAAAATTAGTACATTAGAAATATGCCACGCTGCGATTGAATGATATTCATCTCCAATTGTGGACTCGTTTCCATAAGGTCTAGGCAATGGTTCATTTGTTACAAATGTTTTCTCAATATATACTTTCCAGAAGTCTTCACCATGTGGCGTACCCCCTACTTTTGTTGACGGGTCCTTGCTCACAATGAATCCACGTGCCACAACCACTTTTGTCATGATTTTGTCGTGGTTGATGGTGCTTCATTTTCTTCTTTGATGGTTCTTTCTACAAATAAGATGAATATATCATCAACCATATATTTCTGAAAAAAAATCGGCAGAGTTTTATTTATTTTTAAGACATCCCAAAAATTTGAAGACTATATACAACCAAATAACCCAATGTCAAGTATACATAAACTCCCCAAGAAAGCGCAGATATATTGTGCGCTTTAAAATCCTTTGAATTAGTAACATACCTAAATTGAAATAACATTCTTTTGATCACTAACACGAGTAGTAGTTTCGGGGGCATCCAAGTGTTGAGAATTTGTAATCTAAAAAAAATGAATTATTTCAGTTATGAAAACGTAAAGTCTTAAATTACGATTTTAAAAAGTAGTTATCTACTAACCTATTGAGATGGAGATAAATGGTGATTTGATTGTGGTACCACTACAGGTTGAAATTGGTTGGTCCCTTCTAATTGTTGCTCGGGTTGCAAAACAGACCTATATGATGGTATGTTTTGCTCGTTGAAGGATTGAGGAACCAGTTAATAGCATGATTTAATATTAGAACATACATTTATATATAGACACGATAATTAAGAACAAAACATAAAAGTGTGTACTTATTAACCTATTTGGATACAATGGAAGGGTAAGTCATCATGTGTGTGCATATAAACTCAAACTGGTCCTCTAAATGATCAAATTTATCTTGAAATTCAGATCGAATCTCAGATCGTAGTCGCTCATACTTTTTTGATTGACCTTCGGCTGCTTAGTTCCATGCACATCAGTTGGATATGGTCCATGCCCATAAGCTCGATAATGATCGTGTTTATCAGGTCCCAGGACTTCATAAATTATCTCATCTTTACGACTGATGGATTCATTACAATCTGACGGAAGTTGATATACTTTTTGCCTCATTTTTGACTGAAATGAAATAATTCTTATTATATAAAACATATAATGAAAGAAGCTCTAGAAAAATGATAGTAGCAAGAACTATGCTCTAATTGGTGAAGTCTCAAATCTCACCTACTCCAACAGGCTACCTTGACACGTTTTCGGAAGCCCATGTCCAATAGTACTTTACTAACTGCATATCCACATCAAAGTTTTTTCAAGATGAGTAAGCAACAATTCAAAAATCAGGTCAATAGGTAAAAATTCTTTCAAAACTGTAATACGTGCCTTAATTATACATTACCAAATTTATTTTAAAATTAAGCATTGTTAATATGTGGCTTTAAGGTCTTGAGGGTGATAAAAATAAAATTGTGTATAACGGGTGAATTTGTGAACTTTACTCTTTAATACAAACATAATTGTTTCATAACATTATTCAAATGAAATGCAAAATAATTTTCAACAGTTGCTTTTGTATTTATCATATACAGATAATGTAATATTGGCTAACGAACGAAAAAGGAATTTTATCATAGACTGCACTTGTGGATATATGGCTTAATGCCAACAAATATTGTCATTTAACAATATACTGTTAACCAAAAAGTATTGGCGAAAAACATTGGCCCACGAATTTTAATAGCAAAGAACACAATTTCGAGAAGGGGTTGCTTTAAGATTTTGCGAACCAATAAAGGAATTAATATCAAAAGGGAGCCCCCGGTGTACAAGGAGGTAACCATAAAGGTGTTCATAACACACTACTAGGAGAAATGGATTGATGGAACCTCTATAACACTATCACGTTTTAAAGTAGCTTGAGTTTCTACAACACTTACTCCCATTTACCCCGTTGCAAAATATTGTTCCTCAATTCAAATAGTTTACCAAGTTAATTACGCAAAATACTGCAAGGAACCTGCATATAGTGTATAAGTCAGGATGCAAACTAAGGTAAATATTTAAGGATTGACATAATGACTTTCCACTCTGGCTATATAACAATTGCTTGATTAGAACCTAGAACGCATAATTTTTAACATAAATCTGGAATTGTTTTATATTAGTATGCTATCAACTTTAGTAGCATAATCCAATGGACAATATCTACCATTCAATCGAATTCAACTATTATAAAATCAAATACTAGTATTAACTATTCTATAGACCTACTATAGAAAAGTCAAGGGACTTTTTAGAGTGAACCATGAAGGGGAAGGAGATGCTGATGAGATTGTAATTGTCACGACCACTACACTTACTTACAGCAAGCATCAATAAATAAAAATACATTCAACTATCATCTCACATAGAATTCGAATAATATTAATCTCATGTATACAATGAACTTATAGTGCCTACACTATCAAAGGTCAAAATTCGCAATAGCTCACATCCCATGCGCAATTAAGATAGAAGTGAAAGTAGATATATACTCATATTCTTTCATGAAACATAAGTTTGTTAAAATCTTTAAATAGATGTCTCAACCTATTTAGTTAATACTAGCAGCGGGGCACATGCGATGCATGTGTTATATAATAAAAATTATAAATATGTCAACTATTCAGAGTGTGCGGAGGATTTTAAGAATTATCTAAGAATGAATGATCTGAAGACTGATGGATTGCTTTGACTTTCTATTAAAAGTAAGAAAAAACTTGAGAAGTGAAAGAACCAACATGGTACCTTGAACCCCCCAGAAAGTAAAATGCAAATTGTGTCAAGAGTCTAAGGCAGGGAAATATGTAACATACGGAAAAGTTAAATTGTGCATAAATATAATGAACAACTGTATAATCCAAGGCATACTTTAAGTACGTTGTTCAAAATGATATATTTAAAATAAATTAATCTCAATACGTATTATAATTGAAGTTGAAATATTAAAATAATAGCTATGTTACTAATGGTTGTCGCAAATCAATTATGCCTTTTGTACAATTTTAAATGCATTATGACACGAGTTATCTGTATAAAAACACTTGCGCCATAATATCTACACAAAGTAGGTGACGGTAGTTGAAAACGCTAAAAAACTTAAGTCTCTTGGAAATTTTTAGCACTATTGTGAAGTATTCGATGTTGTAAGCGCCACAATATCTACACAGAGTATGTAACTCTTTGATACTTGTTTATATAACTTTGGATTACATGTGCATGCATTGATCGAGCTAGGCATCATACATCAGTAAAATGCAGCCCTTCACGACATGTGTTTGTAACAATTATAGAAGGTTCCAATGATAAACATTTAACATAAAGCAAGTCATAAGTACTGATATTTTATATTCTATCTAAACTACAATAGTGACAATTTTTGTGCATTACTGTATTGCGGATATTATGAAGGATGTCGTTTGCCATTTTATCGCAATTGTACATTAAAAAGAATTTGGAGATTTTTGGTTGACTTAGATCCACCGTGGAATTCTTCCACGAAAAATGAGAAGGAAAAAAATGGTGCAGTTGTAGGTGAAGCTTTTTCCCGAATCACATAGAACTACTCCTCTGTTTGTCATAATCACGGATAACTCCCATCATGTTTTGAAAATACATTCACCTCCCTTGTTTTGTTTTCGTAACACCTGCTACCCTGTTGCACGGGCAGTGAGTGTATAGTTTTCAAAACAAGAGAGGGGACAATCATTATATTTAAAAGAAAAAAAGAAAAGAGGGGGTGGCACTTAAAATAAGAGTGGAGTTATCAATAATGATGACAAACAATAGGAGACGTCTATGCAATTTATTAACTAATGAGAATCTGAGAACCAGAACCTAAATACACCAGTATAAGCTTGTGCACTATTTCTAAACAATTTTCCCATTTTGTTTCTTGATGTGGATTAAGGAAGATCGTATTTGATGTGTGCAAGGTAAAGTCTACAAGTTGGGGCCATGGGACTCGTTGTGGTCACCATCTTTGCTTTCAAGATGCGTTCAACATCAGAAACTATAAAATTTCTAATATCAACATATTTAAGAACATCAACAATCAATCTAACCTGGTGGTACAGAAAGGAGAGGGCCTGAGCAGTTATAACAAAGCAACGATGACTTCTGCTCGTTCCAAATCTTTGATTATCCTCAATGGAGCTATCTATATTATTTTGATTGGATATTGAAGAACTATGTGGTAGATCACCAGTCTTTGACTTGAACCACGCGGATGTATCGTCCTCCATAATATTTTATGGGCACCACTCCATTACTGATGGGAAATAAGGAGACAGAACAACCTCTGAAACACAGAGTAAATCTAAATTTCTGATAGGTGACTTCGCCTGACAACCAGATGGTCTTAAGGAACTGAAATCATGACGTCCAATAGGTACTTTTCATGCTTTCTGCATTGCTGAAAGATTTAGCTCCTCAGGCACATGCCAAGCCCGGTCTTTCTCAAAAGTTGACAAAGGCTCTGCCCCAGATAGTAACCGGTAAAAGTACATGCGCTCTTGAGCTTTATGTCTTGCATAAAAATCAGTTATAACACATTGAACATCAATTACCATTATATCACCCTCATTCTTCTGTAAGAAATGGTTCACAACTCTTTTAACCACTTCAGGTTCATGAGGCGGTAACACTACACCAGGTTGCCTTTTCTTTTTCGTTCCACATCAACATGGAAAACATTTTATAAGGCATGTACTCCAGCATCAGTTCGACTTGAACAGAAGATTGGAACTGGCTATCTAATGAATTTATGGAAGGCTTCCTGGATATAATTGAATTGTAGCTGAGCCCTAAAAAATCGAGTGCTATTGTACTCAACCGCCACCAAGTACCTATGGATTCTAGGGTTTCGGCTCATCATTCCATTTTCGATTATGGACTAATTAACTTCTTATTCTTTGTCGTCGTCGACTCTGGGGACCTTCTACAGGCGGTGGGGAGATTTATCAGGGGACTTATTGGATTGATTCTCTTTGTCTTCCATCTAATTCCTTAGCTTCCCAACCTCCAAACACCGCCATGTCCTTTGTCATTCAGGGTTTTTCACTTTCTCTCCTTGCTGCAAATTTTAGCGCTACAATTAATATTTAAGTCTGAATTGTCATGTGACCTCACTTGTGCAGTACCTTCCATAAATAAATTAACTGATTTTATGACCGGAACTAAGTTTTCATTTGCGGAAGTAGGAACATTGTCCAACATAGTAGTTGGAGGTTCTAATTCAAACCATGTTTTGAAGTTTAATTGTGTAGGTCGACGCAATCGGTAATTATGACGCCTTCGAGCATTTTATACTTCTCGTTATGCTATAGTCATAGCTTTTATTTTATGTCGTTGGCGTAACCGATCTCATTCTTTCCTCAATTCCACTTCTCTAGTGGTAATTTCCATTACGTACAGTGATTCTTCTTTTTGAATTATGTGATTATAAAACTTGGAATAGGAGGAGAAAATCAAAAGTTGGATTGAAGACATTTCTGCATAAATAAAGTTTTAAAATGTAACTGATATATTAATGCTATGTAATTAATATCAACAAATTAGGAACATAGAATATAATAGAATTGTGATTCGGAACATTAGACCTCATATTTTGCTTCTCATTCAGATTACAGACATCATGCAAAGTATACCGTGAATATCAACAAGTTAGTAACAGAGAATAGAAGATAATTATAATTTGGGACATTAGCCCTCATCCTTTACTTCTCATTCAAATTACAGACACAGTGCATATTGATCAATTTAAAGTTGTGAACCAGATTACAAATGTTTATTTTGTTCATTCTTCAAAATTTTCATTATAAAAAATCATATCAGATGCTCCTTGTTATTATTATGGCTTTTTAAGATTTCATACTTCCATGAAATGTGTGTATTCTGTAAAGACATTGTGATTTTTTTGGTATACCTATTTGGATTATGTGAGTATTCAGTAGTATGAAATGTGTTTTGTAAGTAGATTTTAGAACAATAAATTTGTGTTTTATTTTTTTTATCTATGTAGATTGTGCATTGATTGGGAATGGCAACAATGGTGATGGAATGTGTTATATGTATCACAATGTAGTATCAAACGATGTGGGATGTATTTTGTTTTTCTATGTGGATTGTGCAGTGAGTAGGAATCGCAACAATGGCGATGGAATGTATTATTCATAGACAGAAAAAAGGAAAAAATTAATGGTCACATACATAATTAAAACTAAAATTAAGAATTATGGATTTGAATTTACCTACAATAATGACGCCTTGAAACTCTGTAGTGGCGTCAAACATAATTAAACCATGGCATATGGTGAGGTCGAGTGCAATTTCTGATGGAGAGGGAGAGAATATAAAGTCAAAAAGTAGAAGTCAAAATTGAATGAGAAGTGTAGCTGAGCAAATGGTTGACGGAAAGGCAGAGGGACGGAAATTTAATGTGTAGACTCTACAATATGAGAAAACGGGGTGGAGGAAGAGTTCCGAGAGGGGGAACGTGGGTGGAAGTTTTTTTTGGAGTTATAATTTTTTGGGGAGACGTGGTAGAGATGGAGTCAACAAATATAAATGAAAAAAATGCCTACCAAAAGTACAACATGATGATTATAAGAAAAGGGTTAAATATGGAACACGAGAAATCTGGTGTCCAAATGGCTCAGAGTGCTTTTGTTCGGTTATATAGTAGTATAGATGTCATAACATTTTTCATTAATACTTATAGTAATATATCATATCCTTACCAACAAGAAATATTGATTATTATTGTAGCAGTTTATGGTTAACATATCAATATTATAAGAGAAAGTTAACTTCCACCTTTTTCATTTAGTGACCTCTTGGTACACTCGGGTGTTTCTATTCTTATCCAGTGGAGGAGACAATCCTAGTCCATGATATAGAAATGATCAACAATTTGGAGATAATAGACTCTTAACTTCCAATTATGCATACTAATGTTCATTACACATGCAACACTAGACTAATGAATATGCTTAATTCTCCTAATTTAAAAATTGTGTAATATTGTTGTTTTTAATTAGGTGGTCAAACGTAGATTGGAAATTTGGGACCATAATAAAAATAGTGCTTCAAGAAAGCACAAAACTGGTTAACAATATCCAACATATCCAAAATAACACCACTAACACATAAGTAGTATGACCAAGTATAAAGTAATAAAGATGTTCAAAATAGCTATTCACTGTTATTGTGTTGTAATGACCACCAAGTAGTACAACTAAGTCTTTGTTGCACAAAGGGAATAAACTACATAGCGAAGAGTAATTATTTCCACATTTTCAAAAGCCCCATATTCGGTAGCTTCACACAATACTAAAAAAAACATCAACTAATAAAGAGAGGTAAGAATTTGGTTAAGCATCGGTGTCCTTCATTGCCTAGAATTGCAACAAACCGTACACATGGTCTTGAACTCTATGGGGACCTTTTGTCATACAGAAGGTGAGTCCAAAACAAAGGCAAAAGGATTATATGCCATAGATTCATAATATAAAAGATACCATAAATTCATAAAAAAATTGAAAAAATATCTCAATAATAATTATTATTATCTCATCATAAACAATCGATACTTGTAATTACGAAGAGATCAATGGAAAAAGCGTTTGAGGGTTGGAGTGGTGGGGTTGGCAAATCTTATAAAAAAAATTCTACTCCCAAACATTAATATTCGGAGACCTAGAACATGAACTTAAACATATGAGAGAAAATAATTAAATAGAAATACCTTGGAAAAACCAAGAGGGTTCATTAGTATTACAAGCTACCACAAAGTTATTCCTCGTCAATTGTTCCAGTGAGGACACCTGGGGACCGAGAGAGAACATATTTGTCAAAAACCATCATTCAAAATGTAAAAAGGAACTCAATATACTTATAAGTTCATCATTGCTATATTGATCTCAATGTTAAATACCATCATTCAAAACATAAAAAGACATAGAATATGATAGAATCTAATTACAATTATAACTCTTACAAGCACAAACCAAGAACAACATAGTATAATCGCTTCAACCGTCATCTAACTCCCACCCCCACCCCCACTCTCCACACACACACACACGTTATCTTGACCGTTTGTTAAAATAAGTGAGAATTAAACCTAACAATATGGGTTTTTGAGGATGAACCCATATAAAATAATATGATCGCGGTCCATCGGTTATGTTTGTGGGTCAGAATGGTTTGAGTAGTAAAATAAGTCGATTTAATAGTGGGTTAGTAGCAGGTCATTGTGGGTATAACCAAACCTTATGCTAAAACCATGAGAACATATCTCAGCTATAACAAAATGGCAGCCTTTCTCTCTCTAGAACCATTTGGAACCAAATACTAAAAGTTCAAAACTGATGGATGGAACCATCAAAACCATCCATGTGGTATTTATTTCCTCTCTCGTTCTATATCTCTTTCTCTATCTATTGTCTTTATCTTCATTGTGGGTTTAGAGGAAATAAGTAACTAATTTCTTCTAAGATCGATTCAATTTGATAAAATTAATTACCATCGGATTTTGACAAATAGATTTCATAAATTATTTTTAATCTCGATTGCGGTTTTATTATAGTGTCGCAGGTTAACGGTTTGACCCAATCCGAACCTGTATTGGATTGGCCCAAATTCGACTTGGGATCTTCCTACACCCATTTTTTACCCGCCCATATTCAACTCAATCCATTTTAAACCCGCCCATATCCGCCCGTTTGTCGGGTCTAGCGAGAATAAAACCAAGAGGAAGAAAAGGGAATTTATAGAATCAAATAATGTAAATTGTAACAAGTCAGTCAAACACAATAAGCTAAACAAGCTTTTCCTAGAAATCTGTTTATCATATACAATTGCAATACCAAAAATCTGATCAAATTTGAGTAAAACATGTAAAGAATAAAATAATTAAAAGAAAAAACAGTAATATTAAGAGATCTTCCAAAGCTATCTCAGATATTTTCAGTTTGTTTTATATTTTTAGTTTTTCAAATGTGTAAATTGTTCTATATTTATGTGTTTTCCTCCATGGTTAGAGAGCAATTTAAAGGAAAAAACAACTATAAAATCACCAATCAACTATAATAAGGAAAATGTATGGAATAAGCACTACAATAAACCATAATTCTACCAAATTGAAAAAAAATGATCTAAAGTAGAGATAACATAATCTGCAATAGAAACCCAGTTTTAAACTCCAAATGCATACATATCAAACCCCCAAAAATAGGCACCAAACCCATAAAAATAGAGAAACATCAAACCCATACAAAATCCCAAAGAAAACTACTCCGAGCTGAGAGATTATACCTTGTTGGCGAGAGAGACGAGAGATACAAAAGAGTATACCTAAAAATTGAAAGAAAAATGCCCAAATTGGAACAACTTAATCTCAAACGAAGTTTGAACCCAAAATAATCATGTTATGAACCCAATTTTTTGAAGTAAAATAGAAAGAAAAAAAACTATTAGAATCCAAAAAAATTGAGAGATTCTACCTTGCTAAAGTATGAGTGTTCGGCAGTGAGAAACATAATGGTCGACGGAGGGAATCTTGATGGTTCGTGGAGGAAGTTGTTGTTGATTGGTGGTTGTCGATTTACAATGTGGGGGTGCAAAAATTTTTGAGAGGCCGATCAAGAGAGAGGGGGAGATCTAACCTGCTCAAAAAAAGGGGAAAAAATCCCGCTAAAGATCCCGCCAAGTTAAAATTTCTAAGCCTAATTTTAATGTAAAGTTTTTTTCATTTGTTTTAAAATATGGCATATTTTTTTACTTTATCTAAAAAGTGCAGTAAATTTCTGGCATTTGTAAATAAATCCCGTAAATTTTCTTCATTTAAAAATAAATGTCGGGAGAAGTTTTTTCTCGGCATTTCTTATAACTGTCGCGAAAAAATTGCCGGAAAAAATTAGTTTTCTTGTAGTGCATCCTAATTTGACTTCATTTGCTGTCAAATCAATGGCTAGTACCATTTTGGTTCTCTTATATATATATAAGCTTTATTTGTTTGCTTATTTTAATATTTCTAATTATGTATAAACTAAAGCCTCGGAATCTCTGTCCATGAATGCCCAGGCCCTGGTAGCAAGAGAGCACATAGAGTAGACAAAGAGAAGTGGTTCACCTATTGAAACTGTTTAAAAGTGGTTAAGCTAATTTCGATTGTATAATTGTCTTATAGTGTGCAATTCTTTCTTTTATAGACAAATGTTTTAGTAAAATTAACTTGTGTGTGTAAACTTTTACATAACCTCCCGATAATCGTGTTGATTATGGACTATTTTTGTTCGGATAACTTCAGTGGACATAAAACTGCATGCCTGCATATGCCATATTGTGCTGACTTTTTATAGCCTTTGGGGTAGACAGTTCTCAGAGGGTTGGACACACAATGCAAATCTAGGTATTTGAGTAGTGTACATATTGCTTCTTAATTTATTATAGAGGAATTTAGGTTAACATGTTTTAATTTGACCCGAGAATTTTGACCGTCATATTTTCAAGTATCCGACACAAACAGAAATTTGATTTTTTTTGGTAGCATACCATGAGGTGTTCGGGCCAGCTTACGCGCACCTCGACTAATCCTCATTCGCAGTTCGTGGATTCCGCTGGCCAAGCATTATTTTGACAGTGTCGAGGATCGAATTGGCGACCAAACTCAATGCACCGCCAAGACTTTCCTAGGGACAACGTTATACCACTAGGCCAAGAGGGTTCGATAACAGAGATTTGATTATGTACAAGGATATTGATATGTAAGTACATACCATGCTCTTTTATATTTTCAAGTATCCTTTGCATTTTTCATACCAATTATAATAACAACAATTAAATCTGAGAAATAAGAGGGACAAATATCTGAAGGCAGTTAAACCTTGATTTTCTGCAGAGACAAGGTACGTACAGTAGAATATAAAGTAAGAATATATAATGTTTATTGAATAATGTTAGACTACCAGGGTGTTAATCCAGGTTAGTACAGGGATGCCTTTTTTCTTTTATTTTCCTTCTTTTTCATTGATAGCTCATGTGAGATGAGTTAAAAATAAATATAAAAAAAACAATTTCTTATTAGAATAATTTTTTTTTTTGTTTTTTAAAATTATTTTTTAACTCATTACTCGATCAAACACTCACACTACAAGAAAATTTGGTTTTAGCAACGAATTTTTTAGCAAGGATGTAAATTTCGTTGCTAAAAGTGTATTATTAGCAAGGAAAATGGAAAATTTGTTGCTAAAAGTATATTCTTCTTATAAACATTTTGCAAGGAAATATTTTCTTGCAAAATGTAACTTTTAACAAGAAAATTTTAGAATCCTTGCTTAAAACACGACAGTAAAATCTCCCTCCTTTTTTTAGTATCCAAAACATTTACTACAACATTTTAATTACACACACACACACACACACACACATTTAACGAAAAAATAGAAGACAAACCCAACCCAAACATTCCTTCTCTCTCTAAAATCCACCGAAAAAAAAGGAACATCTTCTCTCCACCTCCACCATCACCAAACTTAATTAGTCGGTCGTTCACCTCTGATAACCAGGATCGAATGCTGACTAGCAGGCCTGCCGATGCCGACCAACATTAAGAGCAGCTGTGTAATACAGGGTCACCAATTTCTCTAACTGTTTTCCAATAAAAGGTATTCTAAGGTTTCAACTTTTTTTTTCTTCATAATCACGAATCCTGAGGATGCTGAAATTCAAGTTGATGAAAAATCCCCTAACAATCTCTACTTACGCTACACTGAAATATTAGGCAGTGGAGCTTTTAAAATCGTGTACAAAGGGTTTGATGTAATTGAAATTGCTTGGAACCAAATTTCTCGTAATGATGATAATGATGGCGATGTGTTGTTGAAATCATGTTCTGAGACTGTTTTGTTGAAATTTTTAAATCATGAGAATGGCATCAAGTGTTATAGCTATTGGGTTGATGGGAAGAATAAAAACATTAACATCATTACTGGTTAATTTCAATTTCTTGAATCATCTCATCAGACCAAAGAGGGGTTTGATGTTTGTGTCTTCTAGCTCTTAAAGGTGAGTGTTTTTAGTTTATTGAAATGTTAGGGATTGTATAACTTACCTACTCACACCGTTAATTCTATTTTTTCCAGTATAATACAAAGATATTGATATATTATTCAAGCTTAGGTGTTATATTCTAATTTTTAAATTGCGCTTCTTGATTTTGTCAATTTGGCATTGACATAGTTGAAAATGAAATAGAGACAAAACAGGGCAAAAGACCTCGAAGACTTAGATGTTGATTAATTATTATTGAAACTTTGAAATTTTGCTTGTGCATTTGATAGTAATTTTAATTCAATTATCATATTTTTACTTTTTCCAGTTTATATATATGTGTTTTTAGTCTTTGTATAATTCCTCTCTGTTATTTTCTTTATATATTGTAACTATATTTTAAATTTTATAATGGCTTCCATCTGAAGAGTAGATTATTGGCCTATAATTAGAATCCAAATTTAAGGTTGCTCAGGATGGAAGCTACTAGGTAAGATTTTAACTTATTTGTGAGTATGGTTGTTCAATTTCTATTTTCATTTGAGTGCATTAGTTTTAACTTCTTTTTTCTTCTACAATTTCTCAAATATTAATTGAATTGTACTTGTAATATACTTATTTATGATTAGATTAAACATTAGATAATTGATATGTAATAGGTGCTCATTTGTGCTTTAGATATATAATTCAGCTTATAAGTTTAACATTTATTGCTAACATGTTGAATATTAAGGTATATACATTCAAAATGAGGTTTACTTTATTGTATCTCTACTTCAGTTTGTTTCCACTCATTCCGATTTTAATGAATTCTTTTAAATAAGAAAAGAAAATCAAATCCCTCTTTGATAGTTGTTATGTGACATTGATTTCTTATTTTGTCACATTGATTATACAACGGCTTTACTGATGCCGGTTAGGAGCTTCCTGCTGGATTAATATTTGTTGTCAGTTTGGGTTCTTAGCACTGATCATTCAATATCTTGTCTATTCAGTATTCAAATTACTATATTTTTAGATTTTACTAAATACTAGGGCTTTAGAAATTTATATAGTTATACAAGTGAAGTTTGGAATTTCTTAGATCAAGTTTCATCCAGAATGTTGGAAGTTCAAAAGATGATCTATGGATTGTGTATTAGTTTTTATTAGCATTTACTTTCAAATTCAAGTCTATGTCTCTCACTTTGATAAATGTTATCAATTTTATCTTGTGGGTAGCTATGGTCTACATTTTGACTCATATTTTATGGTTTTATATTTTTTATTGTGGTGGTTTAGCCAGTGAAAAAGGATGGGTTTAAGCTTCTTAAAAAGCCATCCGCTACTTGTGTAGGTAACTCATTCAGTTTCAATATGAATAATATTCAATGGTTTGCTCATGAAGACAAGTGTAGCAAATTCTTTTACACTTATGTCAAAGTTAAAACAATAAAGATTTATCGTGTGGATGGTATCTATGATCATGTGGTAAATATTTATCAAGATTTATCATTGGTGTGTCAATAATATAAAAAGAGACTAACTTAGAATACAACCGAAGATAAGATAT
This sequence comes from Sambucus nigra, assembly GCA_949130495.1. Lineage (NCBI taxonomy): Eukaryota > Viridiplantae > Streptophyta > Magnoliopsida > Dipsacales > Adoxaceae > Sambucus > Sambucus nigra. The sequence goes on from OX422223.1 coordinate 306,651,538, forward strand.
CACATATTTTTATGAACTAGTAGATTTTATGCTTGAGACCCGGACATATCACATATACGTATGAACTAGTAGATTTCATGTCGGATTGTCTGTGATTTTGTACTTCTAATGAACCCGATACAAATCAAAGGCAATCAATTAATCATCTTCCACACTCGAGTTCTACGAAGTTAACATAATACAGTAATCTTCAATGAGACTTCAGCTCATGCTTTCTTCCGTCTTCTCACTTTTGCATTACTAGGATCCTATGTTTCTCCACAAAATAAGTAACTCCCTATATGGTTCTCAGAAAAATAATGAGAAACGCGAAGGAAACCAAAGAAAATTCAAAAGAATGAATGCCAATTTAGCCGTCATAGGTAATTTGATAATTAAAGGTCAATTTGTTAATAATAGAATTGTTCAATTTTTGTAGTCAGATTTATTCTTCGTATGCCAATTTGACCGTCATAGGTAAATTTGATCATCATAGAAATATGACGTTATCGTAGATTGATTTAACCATTATAGTCTAATTTGACCATGATAGGTCAATTTGGTCATCGTAGATCGATTTTACCTATTTTAAATACAATTATCCCTCCCTAGTCATATTGATAATTTCGGTAATCATAGACCGATTCGACCTATTCTAAGAAGAGTTGACCCTATTTAGGCCTATTAAGCCACTTGGAATATTTTGATATATTAGGATTATTTAAGTCGTCATATAATGGTTCTTCGATTTTAAGAAGGATTGGACCTCTTTGGGCATGTTAATCCTCTTGGGATTGTTTGATATATTCTAGATCATTTAGGTTGCCATAGACTTATTCTGACTATTCTATAAACAAAGTTGGACTTCTTTAGGCCGACTTGATTTGTTATAAATCTTAGATGCTTGTTCTTAGTAAGGGCCTTTTAAACCCATTCTTAATGGGAAAACCAATCTTATGGTATTGTATCTTCTCGGCGAAAATTTATCTCTTTTCTTGGTCATGAGTCAATCCCATGACTTGTTGTGTAGGGATTCTTCTAAAACAATTAGTAGTGAAGTGATATTTTTAAAGGAGCGATAGTGATGAGAAACTCCATAATTCCAGAACTCCAAAGTTGTTGTAGACCACGTGCTTAATTACTTGAAATAGAATAAGAAGTTTAATTAATCAAACTACAAAATAATCTTTAAAATCTTATACTTTTCATTAAAAAAAAAACAGTGGCCTATTGAGAAGATGTTTTCAAAGGACAAGAAATAATGTTTATGTTTCTCCATCTTCTTCTTCTTATGTTAGTGCTGTAAAATGATCTAGATAGGAGAGCAGAGATGTTTGTTTCTAATTTTGGGCAACAGTTCAGTAGTTCTGAGTCAATGATTATTTCTAATTTTAAGCAACAATTCTGTAGTGCTGAGTCAATGTTGGCTTCTCCTTAACCATTGGTTTTAAATTTTTGCTTCATTTGATCAATTCTTTATTCACTAACATCTTGTTACAACTTCTTGAAAGTGGCAGTGTTTATCTCGTGACATATTCTCTTTCTTATTTTAAATTTGATAGATCAACCACTGAACTAGGATTAGTAGTGGCTCCAATCTTCAATTCAGGAGTTGTAGATGTCCCTACTTGCTTCGGGGTTGCCAACCTTATGTCACAAGATGATTTCAACAACTTATGTGACATTATAGAAGAGTTAGAGACAATAAGATAGGCCATTGAACTAGGATTAGTAGTGGCTCCAAATCTTCAATGAACAAATAGGAAGAAAGTTAGAGACAATATGATTTCAACTCACAAACGCAAACAGTTTTGTTAAAAAAAGAAAAGTGTGATTGCATTTATTACTCCTCAATGCAACTGAAAAAACTAGACAATCCTACACACTACACCAAAATGGGTGATTTGTGAGTACGGTTAGCAGTCAAAAATGACATTTATAACTGTTATTTACTGTCATAATTTAGGGGGTGACAAAAATAATATTGTAACTCCTAACAGTAGTCATAATTTTTATAACCCCTATGGGGGTTATAACTGGTGACCCCAATTTGTAACTGCTGGTTGTAACTGCTATCAGCAGTTACAAATATAATATTTATAACTGTTGATAGCAGTTACGAATCTAATATTTATAACTGCTGTCAGCAGTTACGAATCTTATATTTGTGACTGCTATCAGCGGTTACAAAATTGACAATAATGACAAATTTATGACTGCTATTAGCAGTTACAAAAGTTGAATTTATTAAATGTGGTAAGACCTATTATAAATATCTTTATATTTTCGCAAAATGATGAAATGATGGGAGTTGAATAAATATCATGAACATGTAACAAGTCTAAAAAAATTAATAACATCTCATTTATATTTATAGTATTCCAAATGTTCGGTACACATAAAACTTTTTTACACTTAATTTAACATCAAACAAACACTTCTTGGGCACCAAGTACAAAAATGAACATAGAATAAAAAATAAACTTAAAAAAATAATTACACAACACTTCGATGACATGAAATGTCATGAACATGTAACAAATTATTCTAAACCTAGACCAGGGTCACCATGTCGCGGATACACTTCGTGAAGTCTAGGTATATTAACCGTTGGGGGTATTGATGTTGTGACATCCTCCCCCGTCTACTCGGAGTACGCCTGCTGAGCAAGTTCAATGGGCTCATTTTTTTTAATATGGCCCTTCGGTATCCATTGACTTGTGTTTATGTCGCTTGCCACGAAGTGTATACACCAGAATTTAGGCCTTTGAATACTACATATGCCATGTGTATGCCTGCAAACAATAAAATGTAACTATGTTAGTTACAATAAAGAAGGCGAGGCACAGTCATTCAATACCAAATATAATAATTCTAGTAAAGTAACTAATTTACTAGGCCACGAAGAAGAAAGATCTTCATGCGGCTCCGAATGACTGAGAGATGAATATGCGACTCTTCTTATTACAAATGGAGTGGTCACAGCTACGCTGATTCGCTGTAAAAATAGTACGAGTATAAAATTTATGCATATTAATCAATAGTTAAGAGAAGGGAAAACCATTAATTTACTCTAAAACTCAACCTAACAATGAAAAATGAAACTAGGTAACAAAATACCATTTTCCTATTTGTAACATTAAGTGTTTATAACCACTCAGAATGATGAATGCCTCTAAACCTCTCTTGGGCTATACAAATTCAAATTCGGTGTTCACTTCATGGATATAGCATGGTCAGCAGGTCTAAGATAACTACCAACTAATACATACAGTTTTCACGGCAATTAAGGATCACTAAACATTCAGAATGAATGCGTCATAGGTGACATATCAGCTAAACATATCATATGTGTTACACTAATTGCATAAAATCTCAAAATGAACGCGTCATAAGTGACATATCAGCTAAGCAAGTTAAACTAAGCTTTCCTCATCAGTACGAGCCATAAAACTACAAATATTTTTGAATTTTTAAAAAATTTTAATTTTTCAAGTGGAGTACTAAGTATAATCCACAAAGCAAATAAGTCTAAGGAATGTGATTGTATACTCCCTCACCGTAACTAAAATCTTATAGTGTCCCCAATGTAATCGAAATAAATGCATAATGAAGCATTTAGAGCGAAAAGCGAGAATACTTACTCGAGCTTTAGCAGGCAATTCTGAATAACTACTGAAATTAATCATCACTAACACATATGAGATATTAAACAACGCAATGATAAATAACATTTTCATTAATATCTGCCTTCTTTACTTAACTAGAACAAAACTTTGATACGGATAAAATGAACAAAATAAAGATTACTAACATCACGAAGAGGTAATATAACGAAACATAATAGGACAACACATAACATAAAGAGTTATGAACAAAACATATAAACTATTATCAGTGGGCAGAAGAAATATCAGCATAATCACATAGTAGAACCAACAAACTCATACATATCACGATCGAGCATCAGTTGTAGGTGCATCCATATCATCAGCAACTGTATAGATCTCTCTTTGAACCTGAAACATCTGATGTGGCAGGTAGAATGGCATCAGTTTTGGCTGGGCGGGGCCTGGTACTCCCTATGTTGGACCCTTTTTTCATATTGCTAACACCATCCCATGGTGAGTTGGGTAATGGGTCCAATCATATTTATACATTGGATAGCAGTCACAATAATACTCATAATAGGGCTAAAACCTCCATTCATAGTTCGATTCTTAGCTAGTGGGTTAGTAATAATAAGGGTAGTGGGTCCAAAAAGGGACATAATGGACATAAGGGTCCTAATAACTATTTTTGCGAAGGCTACAGATATAAAGATGGGGGTGCGATGTGTGGGTGGAACTGGGGCGGTGGATCATCCTCTGGATCTGGTGGTAGGCCACCCTCAAATGAATAAAATAGTTTGCACGAGACATGTTCATTATCAAACAACTGCTACAACCTAGACGTCTGTCGATCCATGTCATTGAAAACTCTGCCTTCTCTCTCTAATCTCACGCAGGCTGCACCAAATTCCACTATCTTGTTGTGGGAGGTTGACACATGAACCACTTATGTAAGAGAAGGGAAGCTAATTCGCGTAAATGCCACATGCTCTGTTATTTCAGGACCATGTCCGCAAATGCCACACAAACTTTAACAATAAGAATAAACTGTTGAATTCTTGATCAATAATGTGTGATAACTTCTAGTCTTAATCGTTACATCACAAAATTATCACTTCATTATCATTATGTGAGGATTTATATACGAATTAAGTTGCATTGTCAAACAAGATATGCCTAGGGATATGAAAGATAATGGTCAGCAGAAGCAAGAGGTAGCAACAATCATGGAAGGTGTAAAGAAGATCAACAATAATTGAGCAGCGACTCAAATTTATAAGATAAAGGAAAAGAAGAAAGAGGATCAAGAGGGGCAAATAGATAACAAGAACCAAGATTAAGAAATTCTAGTCAACAGTTGGAAGCTTATCACTTACTGTGAAATAAATTGTCAGCTTATAAAAAATCCAAAGAATTGATATTGAAGAGGAAAAAGTTGAATAATTCAGAATCTGTAATAGAGAAGGTGAGCAAAGTAAGTAACAAGAAAGGAAAAGCAGTAGCTATTAATAAGAGAATGACCAAATCTGCTAGTAAAGTTATCAAGAAAGTCCATATCTCCAAATCTAAATTATATGTGTTCAGTCTTATTATATAAAAAATGAAGGCACGGGGTATAAGAAAGTCCAGAGAAAAGTAATTATCATTGGTAGTAATACTAGACCATGCTAAAGAGGACATATAGGATTTGACACAAGAAAATGTAAAAAAATTTGTATCTATACATCATGAATATTTGAAAATGGGATTTCCCATTGATAACGGACCATGAGAAGTTACCAAAAGAAGCATCATTCATAACATGAAGATTCTTAATACCAAGAACACCTTCACTATAAGGACAACACATTTTTTCCCAACTAAAAGTGATAAGATTCTTAGAAGAAGCATCACCAGACTAAATAAAATTCTTTACCCAAGTAGATAAATCTTTAATGAGGGATGAAGGACACTTATAAATTCTAAAAAAAGAGCAACATGTTTTAAAAAATGGATTGGATAAGTTGAGTTCTACCAGCAGCAGTAAGTAATTTTCCATTGCAAAAAGATAATTTGGGTTTAGCTTTCTTTACAATGGACTTAGAGTGGATTATTCTAGGATTACCTTCAAAATTGAAACTCCCATGTAATTGGAAGGGAAATTTCCTTCTATGATGTCAAGAAGATCAGCAATATAGGCTTTTCTTCCAGCAATACATTTTCAAAGGTAAAATGAGATTTTAGCCTTATTGATGTTTATAAGGACTACATAGTTGCCTATTATTTTCTAGATCAATAAATATTCGATATGGTAAAAGCATTGTTGAAGTCAAACAAGCGTACCTTTGAATTCCATATCATCCTCTATACCAACATATTCACCTTTATATTTCCTTATCACATATTCACAAGCACAACTTTCACCATCATCTCCAGAAGTTTTGCTTTGAGAACAATCCCTATCCTATTTATTGTATGGAATCAAATAGCAGAAAGAAAAAATGATAGCAGAAGAATGAGTAAATGTACAATCTGAGGGAAAGAATATCTGGTATGTCCTCATCAGAAGAGAATAAACAAATGACCTTATCAATTAACCTAAATTTGTTTAAAAAGTCATCACAGTGAAGCGAGTATACACGTAAATTTCACAATGTGTAATATAAACTCAAAAGCATTAGAACTGTTAAAATACTACTAATTCAAGTAGTATTAGTTTTAAATTGGAAGATCCAACTTATATATGTTTAAGGCCTAAATAATTTAACTTAGCCATTCCTACATCTAAAACCATGCCGACCTAGACTGGACATCGAACTCACGAAGAGTGGATAACCCAATTTAATTAGAAGATCCAACCACCCCTATCTGGCCCCTATCTCGAAATTCTCACTGGACCTAGAGTGGGCATAGAACTCACAAAGAGCGAACACGTTGTGTTACGTCTTTGTGGTATAGACACACTGGAATAAGAAAATAGAACAAGGCAACTAATATGATACTACTAAATAAAAGAGATCATTTGATATCTCTCTAATAATATCCTAAGCAATTTGAAAATAATATCATCCTTACACTGTCACGGGCAAATCCTTAGTAAATATAAAGCCAAGAGTACCTTCACACCACATGTATTCAGAGTTTACTTTTCTTTAACATACAATTAGCTTTTGAGTGGTCAATTGATAATTGATATGTTAAAATTCTTCTGTGTAAAACTTATTTGACTTTAGCAAATGTGATTTTAAATCTCTCTCCCTCTCTCTCTCTCTCTCTCTCTCTCTCTATGTGATACACAAAAACACGTACACAACCGATGCTTACGAATTATATGCTCTATTCCATAATTACGTTGCTTGAATTTTGTCAAGGAGGTAGGTGTTTTAGTTAATCATTTAGAGGACATAATAGTCTATGTTACGGAAGATGTATTAAATTTAATGAAGCCAAATCCTAGAAATTACTGTTGAAGGTTTGTGCATAGTTTCCTTGTATTTTAAGGGACACATTTATCAAATATTGAGTCGATAGAAACATGCTGACTGTAAATATTACCACCCAAATATTTAAAATTCTCAAGCAATCAGACTGCAAATAACTTACTCGGGTGTGTTTTCCAATCACCTTATTTGTAATCTCATTTACTTCTTTGTGTTCATTTTTTGCCAGTGGCTTCACTCAAAATTTCTTTCTGCATTCTACGTTTATATGTCTACAGGTCGACTTTAAACCTCTTCTTTGAGAGCTATTGGTTACCCATTCCGGATTGGAGTTCTTGAAAAGCATACTTCAAAGTAATTTGTGTAAACAACTCGTGTAGTCATGCGACTCACTAGTTAACCCATATAAAAGAAACATCATTAACAGAGTCACATTATTCACAGAAAAATGTTAGGGTTTCAGTTGAGATGGGTCACGATCTTGGGCCGTGACCATTTTGAAATTATCAGGTCACGACCCACGAGGTCACATCCCAAGGTTGTGACCCCAGGACGTGACCATTTTTTTTATACATCACGAAACCGTAATCACACCCTCTACACATAAACACCTCAATCTATTTTTTCATTTCACAATCTTTCTCTCCCTGACCAATCCTTGCTACCTCTCTCTCCTCCAGCCACCGCCTCTCTCTTTTTCTTTCAAATACTCTCCCTCTCTCATTATGCAAACATTGATTTGTATGTGTGTGCGTATGTGTGTGTTCTGTTGAACTGTATAATTTTTGTATATATGTGCATGTGTATGTGTGCGCGAGAGACTGAAATGTGTGTGTGTGTGTGTGTGTGTGTGTGTGTGAGAGAGAGAGAGAGAGAGAGAGAGAGAGAGAGAGAGAGAGAGAGAGAGAGACTGAAATATGTGTGTATGAGACTAAAATATCGACTTCATAATCTAGACCATTAAAGGAGACGAGTGTTGTAGTAAAACAACATTAAAAATTTAAGAAGAAGGAGGAGGAGCATTTCTTACATTTAAGATACTTGATTTCATGAAAATATATTTGCAATCAAACCTTAAAAAATAGAGTTTCGCAATTTAATCCATAATCAATTAATTCTCAAGCAATTTGTTGTAGCCCAATGTGCGTGTGTGAGACTAAAATATTTATCTCCTACTGAATAAATTGCATTTTATTACATGTGTGTTTGTAGATAGAGTTTTATTACATGACGTTAATTTTTAATCTGTATTTGATGTTTGTATGGTTACGTAATGTATTTATATTTCGTTTTTGGAAATTCGATTAAAGTTTTTTCTTGTTTGGTCATTTTGATTAGATCGATGTATTTACACAATGAGCATGTGATTCATTGATTCGTATTATTAGTATTTTTGTATGTGGTACAATATCTTATTATCTGAGAAATTTATGAAAATTTTAGTGAGTGTAGAAGGTATTGATCTCCACCATATTTAGAGCTTTGCTTACGGATTCTAGATGTTTGATTCCAATTATGGGCTTGTAGTTGAATCATGGGACCAAAAAATTAGGACTTTCTTGTGTTTTGTGCTTTTGGGCACTTCCTTATTATTTATTTGAAAACATGTATAACACACACATATGCACATATATAACACACATGCACACATGTATAATAGACACACGCGCACATGTATAACACACACACACGCTCATATATAAAATACACACGTGCACATGTATAACAAAATTACATACGTGCACATGTATAACACACGCGCGCACATGTATAACACATAAAAAGCATAAAAATATAGTGCATATAGATACTACGGAAAAAAAGTTGTCAAGATAGCCCATAAGGTAAGGAACCATTTTGTATGTGGTCCAATATTTAAGTGCTTAGTATGCATTCTTTATGATGATATAACTATTTTCTAGTGGTTCTATTTCAATTCATAACCCTCTCATTTTGTAAAATATAAAGTGTTATATTACGAGGGAGGGACAACATCCTAAATAATTTGGGCATAACTTAAACCCCAAAAGTTGACACACTAAGTGCAGAGGTGCTTAAAACAAAAAAATCGGAAAAACATAATGCCAATTAAAAAGAAGAGTCTTCAAAAGAGCAAGAAAATTTAATGAAATAGACTTTACAAAAAGCAATGTGTTGCATATTCTAACTTTTGATACCCATATCAGAAGGGAGGTTTTATATCCACCCATAATTTTGTCTAACAACTCCGAAAGAATTGGGATGTTAAGGGTCGATATAGTCCAATTAAACCACCCCATTTAATGGGGGGAAAAAACAACGCTAATACTGAAGCTGAGATTTCCATGTTAACCATAGTTGTTGCTGGTGAACCCAGATCGTCATGTCCTGTTGGTAAACCAAATCTTCTTGGGTATTGCTATCTCCGTTCTCAACAAAAAAAATACCCGTATAAGCCATCTAATATATTCAGGGCCGACCCCGAGGATTTGGGGGCTCAAGGCAAACTTGTAAAATGGGCCCTTTTATGAAACGATTTTTTTTGCAAAAAATATATTATGTATTTTTACAAGATAATAAAAAATGGATTCATTAATTACTAACACAAACAAATAATTTTTAAGTTGCTAGAAAACCAATGATAAGTGCAGTACAAATGTATTCTTTGTAATCATCAAAAGTCCTACAATTAGCGCTCGAGCACACTCCACATAATTCTATAAATCTAGTCCCTATACTAAAAACATGACTAAAACACAATGAAAAATGGTGCCACTGGCTCGGACCAAAAAAATGAAGTCCTAACTCTAAAGGAACCACACAAATAAACAAAGACTAAATTTATAAACTTGAAAAGCGCTTTCCTAAAAATTCAATTATAACCTTAATTCTCTATTAATATAAATACACAACAATCCAACAATCAATCTAAAACATTCCAATCTCAACCAAATAAAGGAACGTGGAACCTGTTTTGATGAATTTGTAAATTCACTTTGAAAGCGCTTCTTCGCTAAAAAATGCTGAAAAAATACATAAAAATAACATTATTACCATTAACACAATAAAAAATCAACAACATTAATAACAAGAAAAAACATGAACAAGAACAACTTGATAAAAAAATTAACAGCCTTTTTTTTTATTAAAGTGTAGATTAATAAAAAAAATCTAAGATTCATCCTAAATAAAAAAAACGAATAGAAACCTGTTTAACAAAATAATACAGAGTATATTTCAAATCTTGAAATGATTAACAAAAAACAAAGAATACAAACCTATTATGGAAGGAAAGGTAGCTTTTTTTGTGGGCCGATTATACTCCAAATTGATGAGATGGTTGTTGTTTTTGGATGGAAGGAAGAAATAAATGGTTGGTCGTTGATGGATGGAATGGAGGAGGTTTTGAAAAGTTGAATCTTCTGATTTTTTTTTAACCGGAATGCTGTCAAGGGAGAAAGTGGAAACATAGGGTTTTTTTTGGGCTTTGTTTTAGTACTAATATATATATATATATACATAAATAATTTTGGGCCTATAAAATTATATGAGATTTGGGGGCCCAAGGCGATTGCCTCATTGGCCTACCCCTTGGGGCGGCACTGAATATATTTATGTGCATACACACACACATACATGCATACAGAGTGAGGCTCCCGTGCGGGAGCCCAAATGAGGGATCCCGTGCAGGATCTTTTAAAAAAAAATGTTTTTATTTTGATTTTTTTTGTGTGGGTTATAAACATTTCAAGGTATCCCTGTAAAAAAAACAACTCAAAATAACACTTTTTGGTATTTTAAAAAAATGGGTCAATATTTGACAGTATTTTAAGCAACTTAAGTATTGTAAAAAATTGACCCATTTTTTTAAATACCATAAAGTGTTATTTTGAGCTGATTTTTTTTTACAAAGGTGCACTGAAATGTTTATAATCCACAAAAATAAAATAAAAAATAAACATTTTTTTTTATTTTTAAAAATCATCCCGCACGGGAGTCCCGCATTTGGGCTCCCGCTCGAGAGCCTGACTGCATGCATACATATAACTAAGAAATGTAACCTGGTTGCAAGACAACAAGAACGAAGATTATCTCAACAACGTATTTTGGAACATTTTATTAATAAACAATTATTTAGTTGTTTCAAAGATTTTTTAACTAGTGCGTAAACATTAATTGTTGCAAGACAACAATTATTCTTAAAATCTTGGTTTTAAGAATTTAATGGTTACATTTTTCATCATTACGTCATTATTATTTCATATAATTTTAATTACAAGTATATTTATTATTATTATTTTAATTTTTTGCATTTCAATTTTTTTTTATATATTGTAAGTGTGTTACATGGGAGCAAAAAAGAACCAAAAAAAGGTAAAGCAAAAATAAATTTACTAGAAAGAAAATAAGAGGAAGCAAGAAAATGCAAAAACATAAAGAAAGCAAGTTTAAAACATCTTTTCATGTGTTTAAAATATATTTTATTTTTCATTTAAACCACCCCATGAAATGGGGTAGATAAATATAAAGTCATCCCGATAATAAGCGTATATTAAAATTGGGATGGTTAAATAAAATTAAGGAGTTGAAATAAAACTTCCTTATCAAAATCCGGCCAAACAAATGAGGCCCAATGTCTAAATCAACAGTAAAGGAAGATATTCATACAAAAATAATTTTAAATCATATTTGATAATGATTTTGCACATACAGAATAAATAAAATGCTTCGGAATTTTTTAAAAGCTAACCCTAAACTTAAGAGAAAATCACTGTAATCTGTTGCACCATTTACGTAGCAAACCTGAAGACAGATTGAGAGGAGAAGAAACATAAAATTAAATAAATAATCAATCTGAAGAGCTTTGTACTTTTGTAGTAACTTAACGAGACAGCCAATCTTGCAAAACATCATTTTCTTTTTTCCCAGTAGCACGTAGTTTAATTAGATATATAATCATTCAACCATAGTACAAATCGGGTTGAAGAGCCTATAACGTTCCTGCAACCTAACAGTCAATTTGGGAAATAGCAAAAGGACCAAGAATCCAAACAATCAGGTAGAGCATATAACCCAGTTCATAGATAGCAAACATTGAGCCATGCAGTTATAAGAAGAATAAAATTCAAAACAGTCTCATATCTCTTCTTTGATTTAAGAGAATTCAAAGGAAGAGCTGCTGATAACTAGCAATGTAACTCCAAGATTAGTAGCATGAAACTCCAAGATTAGTAGCAACTAATACTGAAATCTAAAGACTAGTAGTCGTCAGAATAGTAGCCATCAGAGTAGTTGTCATTGGAATCACCCTTTAGCAGGTTGCTGCCACCATAGTTGTTGTAGCTGATGTTATTAAATTTGACATCCCGAACCCTCTCTTCAGTGTAGAACTCGGTGTAACCGCTTTTGTTGCCAATCTTGACAGTTGAGGACCTCTTGCACTCATCCCTAACACCAACTTGTCGGCTGCCTCTCTCCACATGTCGCTCCCCATATGTGACCTTCTCCTTGACGGTATAGCGCTCATAGCCACCGCTATTCTTGTCCTCGTGTCGGACCTTCGATGTCGTCTCAAAGGATTGTGGCCCCACCCGATGGTTCTGTTGTAGGGATTTAGATCCCCCTCCTAGCTTTGTTGTGCTTGGGACGATCTCAGCATATCCGATAAAACCAATTGTTGCGTGCTGTGGCTTGTTCTTTCCTTTGTCCATTGCAATCTCAACAACCTACTCAGATCAAATTTATTAAGCATAGAGATTATAAATTCAGGACACTAACAAACAATATTTCACTCTAGAGAAATAGAGAGAAACTTAATCATCTCCATCAACTTAATAGTCCTGCGTCTAATTTTGAGAAGCTTGGAATCAAAAATTGACTTTCAAAACCAATGCAACACACTTTGAGATTTTATAATAAATTCAAATTTTCACCATTGGTGACATTAAAGTCTCATTTCATTTTGATTATAATGAGAACTTACAATTTGGTGTGTAGGGAGTAATAAAACATCAAACACAAATATAAAGACGGAACATTTTTAGGTATAATGTAAGATAACATCCAATGATAATGTAATAAACAGAGGTAGACTTTCAATACAGGCACAACATGGAACACAAACACAACTATGAAACATGATAACAACAGGGTTGTTCTGCATTATAAGGAAAATTCTGAATGACAAAGTTCAAAAGACATAAATCGACGAGGTTCCGGTGTCATGAAAATATGGGTTATGATGTTGATCAAGGAATTAAAGAGATATTACACTGGTGCGGCAAATTTTAGTTATACATTGAGGAGAGATATGCAATAGTTTTATGTAACAAAATTACATATAGTGAGTACATTCTAATTGGTAGCGACTATAATCTAGTAATTATCCATTGATTTCTGGTACCAAACAATTGGAATCCGGTATCACAATTAAATTAAACATACTACGGAATAGGTCAGAAAGTGTCATATTAAAAACTAGAAGAAGCCGAACCAATAAATAAATTAAATAGACATCCATCAGCCAAGTTTAGTAACTACTCATTTTAACTTTCAACCACTGATAAAAAGAACCAGGAATCATACAGTGTTCTCATCAAGGACATAACTCATCAAAAATCAATAGGCCAAGAGCATATCCCTATCATCTTTTACAATTAAAAAGAACCCCCAAGATCAGTATATGCCACATTTTCAGTATAGTCGTTTCGCAACAAATTAATAAGATCTAAACCACTAAAACAGAAACTAGTCTTTGAAGTTGCATGAATGAAATTAATAATCATACATAAAACCAAACCTACATTGGTGTATAAGTCAAAAATTGGCCTAATTTTCATCAATTTTACATAGCATAGAGGAGATCAAAATCGGTAAGTAGTTTTCATCAAAATCGGTAAGGAGTTTTTTGTTTTTTACCCTTAACTTTGAATCTAAACCATTACCAAAGAGGAGAATGGATCAGGTGCAGACTCACTTATGGGTCCGCACCATTCATACCTATTTTTTTTAAATAGTGAAAAAATATTTTTTGAGTTGATTTTTTTGTCGGTATTTTAAACATGTCAGGGTACTAAAAAAAATCATCTTAAAATGATTTCTTTTGCTATTTTGAAAAAATAGGTCAATGTTTGACACTTTTTTAAATAGTTTAAAAAAATATACACAAAAAAAAAAAAAATCAACCCAAAAAATATATTTTCCTGTATTTAAAAAATAAGTTCGTACGATGCGGACCCGTAAGTGATTCAACCTGGCCCTTCTTCTACCAAAGAGTAATTGTTTTTCTATAATTTAAAAGGCTACAACCATATTTGGGGAAGGAACCTCACTAAATTTGTTCATCGGTTTTTCAAGAGTAAAACAAACATAGATTTCAGACTCTGCTTAAAAAGAAAAATGCACCCTAGTTATAAACCTTCAAATGATACCCAAAAATGAGACAGTTCAGTTTTCAAAAACGCATTGGTTAATACATGAGGTACATACATTTAAAATACCAACTATTATCTTTCGATAACCCCACCAGTCTCATTATATATGGGTCACATTACACACACAAAAGAAACACTCATAACTAGACGGGTAAACTTTTAAAGCACTAAATCATATAGAAACATAGCATGCTGATACAACCATTACAATATTAACAAAGATTGATAGACAAAACACATTACACACTATATAAAAAACAATAGTGTATAGTAGTTCAGATTTAATAACTTAAAAACTAAATATAGAAAAAAGAAAAGGATATTTCGCACCTTTGATCTTGAGAGAGTTTACAAAGAAAAAGATATTCTTCACGGAGGGAATATGAGAGAATAGGGCCATTTATAGTCTCTTTTGCTTGTGGCTGTGAGAAAGAAGTGGATAAACTTCACCAAGAAGGAAAATAAAAAGTGTTATTGTCACTTCACCTTTTGCTTCATCTCCCTTTTCTTATGAAGGAAAATTTCCGTTTTGGTTGTAAAGGGTGCAAATGGGCTAAATGGCAAACAATTTCATGAAGTGGTAAATATTTCCATAGCAAATTTTATGATAAAAATATTTGGATTATTTAATGGGGAATATACCAAATACTTCTTTGAATTCTTTTTAATTCACGTTTAGTTCAAATTTTTTTATTTTGTACAAAAAAGTCATTCACCATGCTAAAATGACTTTACCATGACGCCATGACGCTGACACAGACCTTTAAAAATAAGAGAATAACGAACTTTTTGATACAAAATAAAAGACTTGGATTAAATGTGTATTAAAAATATTTGAGGGACTTTCTAATATTTGATCCTTATTTAATAATATCAATTATTCGGGATGTAAAAGTGAGATGCTCGATAAAACTAATAATAAAAGTGACAAATGTAAACAAACTCATAATGAGAAAAAAAAATCAAAAAAAAATAATTTGCAATGAAAATAGTCCTAATCAGTAAAACCAAGGAGAAAAAAAAAACAGTTTTTGAAGAACAACAGTTGCAATTAAAATACAATTAAAAAATAGTTTTAACCCGAAAAGTAAAACAATTATAACTAAAAAAATTTTGTAAAAAAATACTGTTTTAACACACAAAAAAAATAACCCTAAAGTGAAATAATTTTAACGAAAAATAAACAATTTAATAAAAAACAGTTTTTAATGAAAAAAAAAATTAGAAAAACAACGGTTTATACAAAAATGAAATAGTATTTTTAATGAAAAACAATTTTTTTTAGAAAAACAATTTTAACACAAAAAACAGCTTTTATTAAAAAACATTTTTTTTAAACAATTTGAGCGGGAAAAAACAGTTGTAACGAAAAAAAATATTTAAAAAACAACTTTTGATGAAAAATAAATTTGAATAATAAAAAATATTTTTTGACAAAAATAAAATAATTTTTTTAATGAAAAACAACTTTTAATGAAAATATTTTTTTTTTAGAAAAGCAACTTTACACACAAAACTGTTTTTAGTGAAAAACAGTTTTTCCTAAAAAGCAGTGTTTGGCCAAAAAGCAGTTATAACGAAAAAAATAGCATTTAAAAAACAGTTTTTAACAAATAAAAAAAAAGTTTTAACCAAGATTTGCAAGTTTAAAAAAAATAATTTTTATAGAGATGGTAAATATGTGGAAAAACTTTGTCATCGTATATAGGTAAACAAAATTTGCTCATAAATTTGCCAAAAGGATAGCAAATCATGTATGTAGATATGGTATCCATGCAAAATTTGCTATGAAAAAAAGGGCTATCAAACGCATAAAATGATGGGCAAAATCTTCATTTACCACCATTTGCACCATTTGACATGATAAACAAGTCCTACCAAACGGACCCTAATATCTTATCATTATCACAAATAAATTAAAATTTTATTTCAAACACTAAATTAAGAGGCTCTTTAAGAATCAAAGCATATATAAATTAAATTTGACCAAAATTCTCCTTTTCCCCTCTTCCATTTCGTCTTTATACCAATAACACTCTCTAAACATAAGACACAAACATTAGAATTTCAAGCTCCCATCTTAATCTGGTATGTTGTTGTTATTTAAATACATAAATTATTCATTTGTTAACCTGTAAACCTTACTATTTGTAAGTAAACTTGTTAAACCCTAAAGTATTGAAACAAACTCCATTGCATGTAAACTTGTTAACTTGTAAAACTATATATGTTTGTATATAAAAACGAAATGCTTAATGTACCAAAACAAAAAACTTAATGTACGAAAACGAAAGAATTTTTTTTCAATTTTATCCAAACCCGATACCCCATCACCAGAGGAGACAAAATATCTCAGTAAGTTCAAACCGTAAGTTGGCTACCACACATGGTGATAACTCACCGTGTTATTTCATTTGCCTTATGCCCCAAATTACTCGGTGAGTTGTCACCGTGGTTGTCTTATTAACCTGGTGACAAACCATTATGGTGTGTTCATGTCTCATAGTGGAAACTCACCGTTTAATTTGTTAGGTTTGTTTCAGATTAACACACGATGAGTTATCACCGTGCTTGGTACATGACGCTCGATTAAAATTCATTGTGGTTTTTAATTTCTCATGGTGATAACCCATCGTATTATGTTGCCAATCCATTAGTTTGATATTTTATTTATTAGTTTGATATTTTTATTTATTTGCATAATATAAATGGGAAGAACAAGAAAAACTCTTATTTCTTTTGAAAGGATGCGTAGGTTGGAGGAGATGGAGGTAAGGTTGCAGGAAGAGAAGAAAGATGAGAATAAATAGCAAGAAAGTTCATCAAATAGCGATAGAAAGAGTAAAGATCAAGATAAGGGGATAAGAGTAAAGAGCAAGATAATGGGATAAAAGTAATGAGGGTGATAAGAAGGAATGAGACAGTGCATCACATAGTGAGGGTCTAGAAGAGAAGAACAAAAAAAGAAGTTATGAGGAGAGGGATGAGGAAGTGATGGGGGATAAAGTGGAGTGTGTTAAGGAGGAGATAGGGGATGAGGAAGTTGTTGAAATTCAAAAGAGTCTAGAGAACAAAGAGGTTGTTGATGATGACGATAATTATGTTTAGGATGGGGGAGGTGGGGAGGGATATGAAAAGAACAATGAGGAGGAGCGTTTTGAGAAGAAGAATGACGCGGATGATAATGAGGATGGTGATGAATAGGAAGTTGGGGAAGAATGACAGAAAGTAGTGAATCAACATTATCCATGGGAGTATGCAAATGACTACATGGATTAGTTCTTGGATCGTTCCCACCCTATCATGAAAAATTCGGGCTATAGGTTATGGAAGAAAAAAGGTCAAAGAATACAACAAATTGGTAAGTAATAAGTTATTTTGGACATGTTTGGAATTTATATTGATATTCTCTTATAAAATAAATATTTGTTAGGTTAATGCAATTGATGTAACTGTCAAACTATTACAAGATGTGATTGACAAGTGACAGTTTGTTAGAGCTACGTTTATATATCACTGTGCTTGTCATAACACCTCCATTATATGTCACCTTGTTCATGTAACATGGTGACCCACCAATATTTTTATTTATAGGGTTCATGTAGTTTAGTGGATTGCATGGTGGGCTACTAGAACGGTGAGTTATCACCGTGTGTGCATGTTTATGATGTGGTGTTAGGAATAAATCTACTATCACCTAGTGGTGTTTGGAAGGAAGAGTAGCAAGTCACCGTTCTTCTTGCATTGTCCATAGTGAGGTTCCATCAAGTTACTATGTTATGCCACCATAATTTACAAGAACCTCACATTATTAAATCCCAAACATTAAGAACCTCATATCAAATATATAAATTTGGATAATAGTTGATGTAGAACAACAACAACACTGTTCATATGGACAATAACTAATGGTATTCTTTATATGAACATTAATAATAGAATTCTTCTCACACATTGGATTGGAATAAAATAAAAATCAAGTGCATCTTTCACTATGATAAGTGGTAGACCTCAATATGCAAGTCAATATGCACTATATGAAGTGATAAGCCATAAATACCACTTCTATAATTTTTAAAGATTTTTTTCTTTAGGTGTCTTAGTTGTTAATTCATTTCTACTACGGTTATCTCTAGTGGGTTAGGTGTGTATTATTTTAATATTTTATTTCTTTTTTACTTGACTATATATAGGAAAGAGGTGTAAGCTTGAATCACATCATTCTTACTAACAATATAATTTGGAGTTTATTTACTCGTTTGAGGTATTGCGAGGATTCGGCCTTGTGGATCCAAGGGTTTAGGGTTTGATCCCTTTATTTTATCGCTTTTCACTACGTCAGTTGGTATCGGAGCCTTGATTTTTCCAAGCTCGATGGCGAACAACGAAATAAGAAGCAACCACTCCAATAATGCAAATCGAGGAGCGCATGCCCTTTAGGCAGCCATCGAGGTTCAAGAACAGGGGGTGGAAGAAATGCATCACACTATCCAATATATGGATCATGTGGTGAAGGAGATATAATGGACACTTGCTACACTTTCTCTTGGAGGCAACGCACATCAAAATTGAGGTGGGGGTCAGGTCTGTGAGGTTGTTCATGGACGCCAAATCATGGGTAAAGGTGGTGCAGATTCAGACTCAAATTTGTTTGAAGAAGATATCTTGAATGGTGGTGGTAGGAGGGATCATCGCGGCTATAGGAATGCTGATGCTCCTGAATATAAAGATGAAAATTAATATTCCACATTTCAATAGACATCTTCATATTGAGGATTTTCTTGATTGCACCAGTACAGTGGAAAGTTTCTTTTATATCATGAATATCTCTTAAGACATGCAAGTGAAATTAGTTACCTACAAACTAAAAGGAGGCACGTCAACTTGGTTGGAGGAAATGCAGTGCAAAATGAGATGCTAAGGGAAAAAAAGTTGTTCGATTGTAGGTGAAGATAAAAAGACTTATGTAGGTAAGATTCTTAGCTCTAGACTATGTACATATGTTGTATCAACAATATCTGAACTGTCGGTAGGGAATGTAATCAGTCATTGATTATATGGAGGAGATTTACAGACTGAACACATAGAAAAATTTGATTGAGACATAGAGCCAATAGATCTCCAGATTTAGAGAAGGTCTATGACCAGAGATTTATGATCCAATTATCCTCTGCACCATGTGGAGTTTACCATAAACAACGAATATTGCAGCCAAGTTGGAGGTTTAGTTGACGAGATCGACGAAGCAGATGC
Source organism: Sambucus nigra (assembly GCA_949130495.1). Lineage (NCBI taxonomy): Eukaryota > Viridiplantae > Streptophyta > Magnoliopsida > Dipsacales > Adoxaceae > Sambucus > Sambucus nigra. The sequence continues at coordinate 306,671,212 of OX422223.1, forward strand.
CCACCAACACTAAAGCATCATATGTAGGACTAAAAGTAGATAAATGGGAGTTTATACTAGCAACTTAGTTTTAATCTCAAGCCAACGTTTGTTATCCATGAGCAGGTACTAGCCATACGCAGGGTGTAAATAAAATTAGTTGCAATATAACTGACCTAACCTTGGATAGTACGCTTATCCTGGAATGATTAAATGTTATCGCTGTAAATAAACATGTCACAAGTCTAACTAGTGTCCTATGAGGCCTTGAATAAGCATGGTTGAGAATACGAAAGGGGAAAACTATGTACTGGTAGAAGACGAGTATGATGAGGCAGATATTACAGAGCCTAGTGATGGGGAACGTGTAGCCTGTGTGGTACAGAGGTTATTACTGGCCCCAAGGAAGGAAGTTGAATATTAATGACATGATTGTTGATACCAAAATTAATATGCTGATGTGGACGAATAATACGAAGACACGTGTCAATCTACGTGGCACAATAGCACCGAGGAACTCTATCGCACCGAGGAACTCTAACGCACCGAGGTACTCTAATGTTCCGAGGAACTCCTGATCAGCGAACAGCTATGGCGGTCCGAGCTGCATCTCGGTCGTATCATTAATTGCCAGATAATCAACAGTTCAGATATTCATTAAATGCTTATATTCTTGGCACGCACTCTGCATTAAATGTATTATCCTTTCATATGTATGTCATTTAATGTATCGAACCTTTCATGTACAGCCTCAAGGCTATAAATACCTTGTATCATCCTCATTCAAGGGGGACCTGAATTTCTTGAGAGAATTTGTAATCAAGAATTCCACAAACACTCGGCAATAACATAACAGTGGATGTAGGCTTTATTCCTAGCCGAACCACTTTAAAAATCTTTGTCTTATTTATTTATCTGTGATTGAATAATTAGAGCAATCTAGTTTTTTACATCAACAGATTGGCGCCGTCTGTGGGAAACGACTGTTATTATCGTTTCTCATAAAAATCATTTATCACCAATGGCAGATAATCCAGAATCCAGTAATCGAAATGTTGGAAATACTGGAAATCTTCCAAATCCATCTGCATCCCCAGATCTGGCTGGAATTATGACGAATCTGGCTCAAGGACAAACCGCCATGCAAGAATCTGTGAGGCAACTCATTCAAACTCTTCAAGGCGGTGCACCTACCTATTCAGGGTATAGGAGTGATCGTGGGCAATCACAATCCAGACGTACTGGGTCATATCGCAATGGGGAGTCTACTGATTCTACGTATCAACCTGGGCGAACATCATCGATACGGGCTACGGATACAGATCAACGTGTCACACTCTCTCCGGAAAGAACCAGCGCTTTGGAAAGATTAAGCAGGGCGTCTCCTTTCAGTCGATTAGGACCAAGGAGGAATATGAATCCACCTAGAGCTCCATCGAAAAGTTTTCGGCCATCATCAGGTTTGAGAGAAGGATCAGCACAATCACGACCAGCTACTCGTCGAGATAAATCTCAGGAAGCTACATCAGAACACTCAGTTGCTCGGACTAAGCGGCCCGAGGAAGGGAATGAAGCATGGAAAGGTTCCATCCAACGGTTGGAGGATAGACTGGGAGAAATGGCTAAGGCGAGGAACCCCTTACAGAGAACTTTTGTTCAAGGAACACCTTTTGTGCAAGCCATTGTGGATTTCCCTACACCGTCAAAATTCAAAGCACCTGTAGTGACCCCCAAGTACGATGGAAAGACAGATCCCGTACTTCATATAGAACAATACCAAGCTGCTGCAGATATCTACGCTGTCCCCGACGAGATGAGGTGTAGAGCATTCTCGGGAACTCTTACCGGATCTGCACAGATATGGTACAATAATCTTCCTCGGGGTAAGATTTCAACTTTTGTTCAGTTAGCCGAGTTGTTTATTGGCAATTTTTGTTTTGGAGCAAAGCCGGTAAAGCGAGTAGCACACTTGCTAAGTGTTAGACAAAAATCAGGTGAAAGTACTAGAGATTACATAACTCGTTTCAATAACGAGAAGTTGGAAGTCATAGATTATGAAGAAAAGACAGCAATCACTGCTCTGATGAGTGGTTTGCTGCCTAACAAGCTGTACTACACTTTGGCCAAAGATCCACCTAAAAATATGTCGGAGTTGATGGCAAAGGCGGCCAAAATTATGAATGCCGAGGAGGCTATGGCTGCGAAGAAGAATATGGATAAAGAAGTTAAAGTGGAGGTCGACAACTCTAAGAAGAAAGATCAGAAAGGTAATGGTGGTGACAAACATTCCAGGAATAACAGGATGAAGTTGGAAGTCCTAAAGAAGTATGATAATTATACTCCATTGAAAATGGGTATTAATCATGTTTTGGAAGAAATCAGGAATAACGAGGAAATCAAGTGGCCAGAGAAACTGAAGACAAATCCCGACCTGAGGAATAAGGCCAAATATTGCGAGTTTCACAAAGATCATGGCCATATGACCAAAAATTGTATAGCCCTTCAGAACGAGATTGAAACACTCATCCGAAGAGGAAAATTATCAAAGTATGTAGATCGCAGAGGTGAAAGGAAGAATGATGATAGAACTAGAGAGAGATCTAGATCTCCTCGTCATGCAGAGGAGAAAAAGAGGAGGGACCATGAAGAGGATCCAGATGATGACCCCGATCTTCCCAAGAAGCCAAGGAAACCTGAATGAGAGGTATTTTCCATACGTTTTGGGTCATTTGATTGTAATGTTATTACAGGAGGAGATGCAGGAGGAGGAGACCTTACTGCAGAAAGAAAAGCTTACCTCGGAGAGGCTCAAGCTTGTTCATACATTCAGCGAATAAACCTGGCCGAGGATGATCGTCCGAGGAAGGTAAACAAAGAGAAGCTAGTGATTGGTTTTTCAAAAAACGACCTGGCAGGTGTTCTTTACCCTCATGATGATCCTTTGGTGATCAAAATGAGGATGAAGGATGTGGTCATTTCAAGGGTGTTAGTAGACAATGTTAGTTCAGCAGACATCATGTACTATTCATGCTTTGATAGCTTGAATTTAAAATTATCTCAATTAGAACCTTATCACAGACCCCTTTTGGGTTTTGCTGGCGAGAAAGTTTTTCCACTTGGGACGATCAAGTTGGATATACTCATTGGAACTTGGCCTGCTTGTCGAACAGAAAGAATACGCTTTTTTGTGATGGATAAGAATGTGCAGTTCGCCTACAACATCATCATGGGAAGAGTTGGATTGAAGAAATTCGAAGCAGTTCCATCTACAGTACATCAGTGTTTGAAATTCCCAACGAATTTTGGAGTAGGAATTATGAAAGGTGATCAAAAAGTAGCTCGGGAATGCTATTATTCGTTTGCCGGGCAAGAAGAACTTGAAGAATCAAGGAAAAAGACTACTACTTATCAAGTAGAGGAGGGCACAGAAATTGAAACTCTTGACCCTAGGGATGAATCTCAACTTGTAAAAGGACAGGTGATGGAATCTACAGATGCTGTTATCCTGGACGACGAGCATCCTGAACGAGTAACTCAGATAGGATCGTCGTTGGATGTTTCAATAAAACAAGAGTTGATAACTTTCTTGAGAAGCAGGAAGAATACTTTTGCTTGGAGTCATGAAGACATGCCAGGTATAGATCCAAACTTTTTATGTCATGAGCTCAACGTGAATAAGGAGATCAAGCCTGTGAAGCAAAGAAGAAGAGTGTTTAGTCCCGAGAAGAACCAGGCCATACAAGAGGAGGTCGAGAAACTCCAGAAAGCCCAATTCATTGAAGATGTGAAATATCCAGATTGGTTGGCGAATGTGGTGATGGTAAAGAAGAAGAACAACAAATGGAGAATGTGTGTTGATTTTACTGATCTCAACAAGGCATGTCCAAAAGATCATTTTCCATTGCCCAGAATTGATCAACTAGTGGATGCTACCTCGGGACACGAGCTACTCAGCTTCATGGATGCTTATTCTGGCTACAACCAGATCAAAATGAAACCTGAAGACAGGGAAAGTACTTCTTTTATTACCCCAAGGGGAACTTATTGTTATAATGTTATGCCTTTTGGTTTAAAAAATGCAGGTGCAACATATCAGCGGTTGATGAACAAGGTTTTTACCGAACAAATCAGCCGCAATATGGAGGTCTATGTCGACGACATGCTCACCAAAAGCAAGAGAGCTGCAGATCATTTGATTGACTTGAGTCAAACTTTTGATCAACTGGATAAATACCAGATGAAGCTTAACCCGGCGAAGTGTACCTTTGGAGTACGAGAAGGAATGTTCCTCAGATACATCGTCAACCAACGAGGTATTAAGGCAAATCCAGAAAAGATCAAGGCTCTTTTAGGGCTGCGATCTCCGACGACGAGGAAAGAAGTGCAGAGTATTACCGGACGGGTTGCAGCACTCAACAGATTTGTATCCCGAGCAACTGATAAATGCCTCCCATTCTTCAAAACACTGCGAAAAAGTTTTGAGTGGACTGATGAATGTGAGAAAGCCTTTCAAGATTTGAAGAAGTATTTGGGAGCCCCACTATTGTTGTCTAGGCCAATAACTGGAGAGAAGCTGTACTTGTATTTGGTAGTATCAGAAAATGCAGTTAGCTCGGCGTTGATCAGATTGGATAATGGAGTCCAGAAGCCAATTTATTACACAAGCAAGGCCTTCCGAGGTGCGGAAATCAGATACCCAAAGCTGGAAAAATTAGCGCTGGCATTAATTGAAGCAAGTAGAAGAATGAAGCCATACTTCCAGGCCCATACCATCATTGTGTATACCGACATGCCGTTAAGACAAGCCCTTCACAAGCCAAAAAAATCAGGAAGATTGATGTACTGGGCAATAGAGCTCGGTGAATATGATATTGTGTATGAACCCAGATCATCGTTGAAGGGGCAAGCCGTTGCAGATTTTATAGCAGAGTTCACATACCCTGATACCCCCGAGGAGAAAAAGGTGCTTGCTGACCTACCTGTGGACGATACAGGATCAACAGACACAGATCCAGACCAACCAAGGTTGGTAAAAGGACTTATGGATGTAGAAAAATCATCATATTCAAACCCCGACCAACTCTGGTTGGTAGAAGGGCGCGAACAAATGACCAACGAGGAACGAAGGATACCCGGGGATGATGAAAGAAAACAGATGATATTTCACCGAGGAACTCTAACAGATAAGAAATTTGAAGACGAGTTACATACATGGAGATTATATGTAGATGGATCATCTTGCACGGCTGGTTGTGGAGCAAGGATTGTTTTAAACTCTCCAGATGATATTGACATGGAGTATGCCTTGAGATTCCAATTCAAAGCTTCCAATAATGAGGCTGAATATGAGGCTATGATAGCAGGTTTTCATTTGGCGAAAGTTATGGAGGCACGTCAAGTAATTGTTTTCAGTGATTCTCAATTAATTGTGAATCAAATTATGGGAATATATGCAGTGAAGGGAGAGTTAATGGTGAAGTACCATGCAAAAGTGATGGAGTTATTGACAGAATTTGATGCTATTCAATTGGTGAGGATACCGAGAATGGAGAATGCTAGAGCAGACGCATTGGACCGACTAGCGTCAGCTACGCGCACTGAGCTGCGAAGAACAATACCAATTGAAGTATTAGAAAGTCGGAGCATAGAAGAAGATCTGACGGTGAAGATTATTACCCTTGATTTAGGACCATCTTGGATGGATCCTATCAGAGCATACATTGAAGAAGGAGAATTGCCGGAGGACAAACTAGCTGCCAAGAAATTGAAGTATAAAGTTGCTCGGTATGTGTTAACTAATGGTGTTTTGTATAGACGAGGAATTATGGCAGGTTTGCAGAGATGTGTGCATCCATCAGAAGTCAAAGAATTGATTGAAGAAATTCATGAAGGATCTTGTGGAGCTCATGTAGCAGGTCGGACACTTTTGCAAAGGGTAATGACACAGGGATACTACTGGCCGACGATGAGGGCTGATTGTATAGCCTATGCTAAGAAGTGTGACAAATGCCAACGTTTTTCCTCCATCCGAAGAACTCCACAGGCATTGTTGACACCCATAACATCACCTTGGCCATTTGCCATGTGGGGAATTGATCTGGTTGGACCACTGCCGACGACCCGAGGAAGGTTCAAGTATCTCGTCGTGGCAGTAGACTATTTTACTAAGTGGGTGGAAGCTGAACCACTAATTGATATGACGTACGAGAAGGTGTATCAGTTCATATGGAAGAATATCATTTGTCGATATGGTCTCCCCCACGCTTTCATCACAGACCATGGAACGCAATTTGATAATGAAGAATTTGCTGCCTATTGTCATCAGTCGAACGTCTTAAAGTTTCATTCAGCACCAGGCCATCCCCAAAGCAATGGACAGACTGAGGTGACGAACAGAACATTACTAAATGGGTTGAAGAAGAGGTTAAGTGAGGCTAAAGCAAATTGGATTAATGAGCTACAGTCAGTTTTGTGGGCTTACCGAACAACTCCCCGAGCAGCAACAGGAGAATCACCATATATGCTAGCATTTGGAAGTGAGGCTGTGATACCTGCCGAGTTGGGGCTACCAACACACAGGGTGTTAAATTTCAATTCTTCAATCAGTGATTTAATGAGAAGACTGGATTTGGATATGCTCGAAGAAGTCAGAGAAGAGGCAGCCATTAGGAATGCTGCTTATCAACAACGAACAGCTCTGTTTTACAACAAAAGGGTAAAGAAATGTGATCTAAAAGAGGGGGATTATGTGCTAAAGAAGGTCATTCAGAAGCAGAATAAACTGGAAGCAAACTGGCATGGACCTTACCGAGTTACAGAGGTTGTTCGACCAGGAACTTACAGAATAGCAACTCTAGAAGGAGAGGAATTTAAGAACGCATGGAATGCTGAACACCTGCGCAAGTATTATCAGTGATGTCAAATGTAAAGCATTTCTTTCATTATGAATAAAACGAGGATGTTTCGCCATTTTCTTTCTGGTTTAAAGTTTTTTGGGGAATACTAGTGTAATACACTACACAACAAAAGTGCTCTAAGGAGCCAACCTCCTTTGGTTAGGAGGACAGCTCTACGGAGCAAAAGTGCTATAAGTAGCCAACCTCCTTTGGTTAGGAGGACAACTCTACGGAGCAAAAGTGCTATAAGTAGCCAACCTCCTTTGGTTAGGAGGACAGCTCTACGGAGCAAAAGTGCTATAAGTAGCCAACCTCCTTTGGTTAGGAGGACAGCTCTACGGAGCAAAAGTGCTATAAGTAGCCAACCTCCTTTGGTTAGGAGGACAGCTCTAAGGAGCCAAAAAGTGCTATAAGTAGCCAACCTCCTTTGGTTAGGAGGACAGCTCTAAGGAGCCAAAAATATTCCTTTGGTTAAAAGGTGTACACCAGCTACACCAGCATGATCAATTGCGGTTGGTAAGATAAAAATATACTCTCATATTACAACTTATGTTGGTCGGGAGGTAATATTATTACAAAGAGTTCTTTGAAGAACAAAATATTCAAAAAATACACCAAGTATAGTTGGTCGGGGATAAAAACCCAATAACTGTAGTTGGTTGGCGAGGACAAATTATTGATCTTAGTTGGTCGGACGCATTTTTATAATTGAACCAAGTATAGCTGGTCGGGGATAAAAACCCATCAACTGTAATTGGTCGACAAACATTATTCAACTACCTTGGTTGGTTGGAAACAGTTTGAACAATTTACATTCATTACTTTATTGATCAACCTTGATACTTGTAAATTTTTAAGTTGGTTGATAAATAGCACGATATTGCCATCCTTTTAAATACATAGATACATATGCACAAATATAAAGGTGTGTGATAAAAACAAGACAATAGCAAAATTGGCAAATAGAAAATGAAATTTTTTCATTAAATTTAAGATTACAGGATACAAGAATGTACTAAATTGTTACATGGATATTACTATTCTATTGGTTTCTTGCCCTGTGCTTTAGAAACAGGTTCCTCGCCGGCAGGAGGGTCTTCTAGGCAAAGGGGAGAATTGATGAAATTAACATCTCTGAGCATTCTGACGTTCATAACAGAAGGTATATCCAAGAGATGCTCAGGACGAGATAATTCAACTTGGGAATGAAGGCTATAATCACCAAGGTATTTTGAAATTAGGCTGCGAGGAATGGAACGAGCTGGGATCCATGCCATGTCCAATTTGAAAGGTGGTACAGGCAGGTCTAATAATGATGGAGCATGATAATCCCATAAAAAATGCCCTTGCTCCAATTTTAACACACCCAATGCATTCAACCATCCTTGCTTGTAACCTTCATTGTTGGCATGTTCAATACGAGCATCCAGGTGAACAAGGGCTTCATTGTATCCTGTCATCCAGAATTCCTTTGGCTGTTTATGGAATTGGAAGATTAGTCTATCCAATTGTTCATGAAGGCTTTTGGCAAAAAGATCCTTATTATGCAGAGCAGATTTCGTCGCTGTAAGTTGATCCTCCAAGGATAAATTCTTCTTGGACATTTCTGATAGGGCCCGATCTTTGATGTTTAACTGGAATGCTTGAGTTTCTAAAGTGGATTGGGTACGAGCCTCTTCAACATTGCGACTGAGAACTCTTGATCGGCTCCCAGAAGCAACTGGAGAACTTTGCTCCTCGACAGTTCTTCCTCGCCCCCGAGAACCTCTTCCTCTTCCCCGAGCAGTTCCAGAAATGGCAGATCTTCTTAAGTCCTCCAGCTCTTGCCTTAGTTTGGCGTTTTCTACCTCTAAGAACGAGAAGCCTTCATCAGTAACTGGTATTAACGCAGTAGAAGATGAAGCAACAGATTCATATTGAGCCAATTTTTTCTGTAAATTATTATTTTCTTGTTCCAGGATCTCGGCAATCTGCCTGCAAGCTTCAACTTCACCTTTTAGGGTCCTTTCCCTAATATCATATCCAGCAATGATCTTCTTATGGCCTGTTTCGGAAGAAAGTTGTTGGTATCTATTTTCATAATCTTTGTGTAACAAAGCCATTGATTCATTGTGCTGACCTTGGAGATCCTCTATGGAACCATGAAGTTCCTCGATCAGTTCGTAATACGCCACATTATTGGCCACAGATCTATCAAGCAAATCCTTCAGATACCGGTAAGCCTCAACTGCTTGTTCTGAGGCACCGTGACCAAGGATGTCGACAATTTCTGATGTACTAAGGATTGTATGACCAGCCTTATAGTATTGGTGACATTGCTGCATCATCTCGGTATCATATGAAGAGATCAATTCCATTCTAGCAACAAACTAAAGACGAGAAAAAGACAACAATCAACAAATATAAATCATCAACAACAGAGATGAGCAAAGATATATTTTATTAGATCATCAAAAAGTTACATTGTTCGATTACAAGGAAATATAGAAATGATACCGAACAACTTCACACCTTTTCCTTGTCCCCCAAGACTTTCTCGGGAGGCTGGGACGAGGAGCTCGGTTGCTCGGTGGTAACAACAGCTTGATCGATAGGAATCTTCTCGGGAGGAGGAGGCATGGAAGAAACGTCCTCGGTGGCAGAGGGTTGAGAGGCAGAAACTTGATCACCCATAGCCATAGAAGACTCATCTGAGGCAGGCTCATCTTCTTCTTCTTCCACAATTGGTGGAGGAGGACCAGGGAGATGTTGTTGGAATAGATCAGAATCGTCTTGGACCTTTAGCTCTTGCAGAGCAGCTACCCAGCCTTCATGGAAGTATTTCGACTTCCCATATTGGACTTGGGATGTCATTGCAGCTATCCCTCTCTCCCATCCTTTCTCCCAACCAGCACTGAAATGTTTCTTGATTGCGACCTTTCTCCTCAATCTCTCCGAGGAGAGGTTCACCTCCAATTCCTCTTTCTTGACCTTGATATCTCGCAGAGTAGATAATTCTTCCTCTGCCTTCTTCAACTTATCATCAGAGTCCTGATGTTTAACCTCCAAAACTTTAACTTTCTCCTCCAAATTCTTGGAGGTTTCGGCCATTTTCACCTTCTCAGCCTCAACCAAAGCTAATTTCTTCTCCCAAACAGCTTTTTCGTCAATATGCTGTTGACGAGATCTCTTTAAAGACTGGGTCAAACCCAAAAAATCATCATCTACACAGGACGAGGAGCTTGAAGCTTTGATAGCCTCATCCTTCTTCACAATGTTATTAAAACAATTCACCAGCTGAAAGATGAGAGAAAGAGCAAAGTCAATACAAAATGCAAGCTTTCAGAGAAAGAAAGAGAAATCATAAGTATGAGAAACTTACTGAAGCAAGGTGACGAGCAGCTAGGGATGTCAGCGTATCCCTAGGAATTCTTTCATCAAGACCATGGACCTCGGGTACAACCGAGCTCATTGCAGAGCTTGGAAGAATGATGTTTGGAACATCAGTACCACTAGCAGGTAAAGAAGAGGCAGTTTCAGCCGGAGTAACCGAGGATGATTTCCTCAATCTCTTCAACGGGCGGTCAGAACCTTCAACCAGAGAGGTCTTGGTCGTGGAGATTGTAATTACATCTGCAGGAGCATTTTTCTTGCTCGGGGCCACTGGGGGCTTCTCGACAGCTTTGGAGGACCCAGCATCTACTTTTTTAGTCCCTTCTGGGACATCAGTTTTGCCTTTCTTGGCTCCAACAGCAGAAGAAATTTCATCAAATAGAGCAGGAGGAGCTCTTTTCTTGCCCATTCTTTGAGATAAAGGGATATGAGAATCTGAAGATGAACCTTCTGGAGTTGAAGCTGGTTCAACAGGGCGAGCAGTATAAGAGGTTGTGTAACTCCTATACTGTAGCAAATATGACGTAGACCTAATATGCTCGTCAGCAATCGTCTTATGCAAACCCCAGATAAGTTTCAGACGTTTAATATTCACTTCTGATTCCTTTGGAGTTTTTCTTTTGCTATCAACTGCAAATAGATACATAATGAAATATCAGTCATACATTTTATCAAACATGATGAAAGCATAATTTTATAAGTAAAATAAAATGAAAAATAAACCTATCCCATTGCCATATGGGGGGGCATATGGGACCGTTGTACGCTTCATCCCCAGCTAAAGGCGCATGTTGCCAATTTTTTATGATCAACCCATGCTCAAAATAATCTCTATTTGAGTCAGGGAGATTAACTACAAGAGCCTTATTCAGATACCTAGTTTTTAAATAATAAATATTATCTAGAATAGCCCATTTATAACAAAACATAATTTCAGGGATCCCAATACGAGTCCCATGAGTTAGGTTTAATTTATGCACCCCATTAATTATTCTCCATGAATTGGGGGCTATTTTTGCAGGAACAAGATCAAAATATTGACAAAACTCAAGACATAATGGGTTTGGTGGAAAGGAAAAACCACATTCAGCAACAAAAAGACTGGGGAACCAATGTCCCTTAGCCAATCGAAAGTAATCTAAAGGCTCAGAAAGAACCTCTAGAGTTACCCACGAAGGAATGGAAAAATCAGAACGGAATTTCTCAACAGACTCCACAATATAAACCATATTGAATAAAAGAGATACAGAAGAAAGGAAGAATATCTTACAGAAAGAAAGGAGGTATGTTGGCAACAAACGGAAACAAGGATGAACGCACAAGAGAGAAGAAGATAGAAAGCTTGAATGCAGAAAATGGAAAACGTAGACGACGGTATGGTTACCAAAGAAGTTTAAATACTTTGCATTGGGAAGCGGCGAAAGAAATGATTACCAAAAAGAAACTACTGAACTTCCGGCGGCTAAAAGGACAAAAATTGCACGAAGATCGAAGCGCTTATAAAAAAGGCGGAAAACAGCGAATTAAGAAGGAAATTTGAATACAATGTTCCTGAAACCCAGGAAGGTCATTTAATATTGCCATATACCGAGAAAGAATGTTACATACTCCTCAAAATTCGAAATATGAAACATTGGGGGCTTCTGTTGATACCAAAATTAATATGCTGATGTGGACGAATAATACGAAGACACGTGTCAATCTACGTGGCACAATAGCACCGAGGAACTCTATCGCACCGAGGAACTCTAACGCACCGAGGTACTCTAATGTTCCGAGGAACTCCTGATCAGCGAACAGCTATGGCGGTCCGAGCTGCATCTCGGTCGTATCATTAATTGCCAGATAATCAACAGTTCATATATTCATTAAATGCTTATATTCTTGGCACGCACTCTGCATTAAATGTATTATCCTTTCATATGTATGTCATTTAATGTATCGAACCTTTCATGTACAACCTCAAGGCTATAAATACCTTGTATCATCCTCATTCAAGGGGGACCTGAATTTCTTGAGAGAATTTGTAATCAAGAATTCCACAAACACTCAGCAATAACATAACAGTGGATGTAGGCTTTATTCCTAGCCGAACCACTTTAAAAATCTTTGTCTTATTTATTTATCTGTGATTGAATAATTAGAGCAATCTAGTTTTTTACATCAACAATGATATATTTAGAAATCTTTACACGGTCAATAAGAAAGTGTGCAACGTAGTAGTGGATAGTGGAATCACCAAAAATATTATGTCCAAAGCACTGGCTAAGGCCCTATAGTTGCAAACTGATAAACACCCATCGACGTATAAAATCGGTTAGATCAGGAAAGGATCAGAAGTGCGTGTAATAGAGGTATGATGATTTCCTTTCTTAATTGGAAAACACTATAAAGATGAGATCAATTGTGATGTCATAGATATGCTTATCATGTATTACTTGGGAGGCCATGGAAAAACAACTTATAAGGGCAAGGATAAGAAGTACTAATTTTTATGGCATGTGAAGGAGGTTATACTTGTTATAACATATGAAAGAGAAATTGTACCCATAGTTTCTAAAGTTGAGGGCCAGAGAAAGAGGGAATAGAACTAGCTGTGAAGGGAGAAACCGAAAAAGCTACACCAATCCCTAAGATTCTACAACCAATTATGGCAAAATTTCAGGATCTAATTCCCACAGAGCTACTAGATCACTTGTCGACATTATATGACATATAAAACCATATTGATTTGGTGCCTAGGGCCAGTCTACCGAATTTACCCCATTAGAGGATGAGTCCTAAGGGGTACAAATTTTGTAGTAGAAGGTTAAAGAGATGTTACAAAAAGGACTACTTAAGAAAAGTATGAGTCATTGCATTTCCTTATTTTATTGGTGCCAAAGAGGGACGTAGGTTACAGGATAGGCATGTATAACCCCATCATTAACAATATCATAGTGAAATGTAGATTTTTTTTATTCTAAGGCTCAAAGACATGATAGATATGATGGAAGGATCTAAGGTCCTCACCAAAATAGTCCCATGTAATGGCTATCACTAGATTAGGATCAAGTCTGGAGATGAATGGAAGATAGCCTTCAAAGCCAAAAAGAGATGTACGAGTGGATGGTTATGTCGTTCGGGTTCTCGAGTGCTCCCAAGACATTCCTACGACTTATGAATTAAGTGCTCAAACCATTTATCAATATTTTAGTTATTTTTATTTTGATAATATTTTCGTATATAGTCATAATGAAGCAATCATATGGGGCACTTGAGTGAGTTTTTGATGACTTTGCATGCCCAGAAGATGTATATAAACTTAAAAAAGTACATCTTTATGATAAGCCAGTTGTTGCTTTTAGGCTTTGCTATGGGATCAGATGGCATTCGGGTTGATGAAGAAAAGGTGCAAGCCATAAGATTTTAGCCCACGCCTACGACAGTAATCAGCGTGCATAGTTTCCATGGACTTGCAATATGCTATCTAAGATTTATCAGAAATTTCATCATAATGCATGCTCGTTGTAATAATAAAAACTATAAACATAATGCATGCTTGTTGGATCACTAACACGCAAAAGTTCATTTTTTCTCTGCGACAAAAATCAGGGTAGATGAACAATGTGGTTGATGCCCTAAAAAAGAGAGAATATTTACTTACTATTCTTAGTGTCTAGGTCATGGGATTTTATTTCTTAAAGGAGAAGTATGTGGACAATGAAGACTTCTAAGACATTTGGGAGAAGTGTCAGTAAAAGATTAATACCATAGATTTCCATGTCCATGACAATTTCCTCTTTCGGGCTAATTGTCTGTGTATTCTGAGGACATCCCTTGGGGAGAAGATCATCATAGAGCTTCATAATGGACGATTGGGAGGACACTTAGTTAAAGATAAGACCATCACCTTGGTAGAAGAGCATTATTTCTCGCTATGGTTGAAACAAGACATGGGTAGATACGTGATAAAATGTCCCATATGCCACATTGCAAAAGGAAAAGATAGAATACAAAACTTTATAAGCCAGTGTCAGTGCCAGAGCATATTTAAGAGAATCTCTTCATGGACTTTGTGTTGTGATTTCCATAAACCTAATGTAGGACGGATTGTGTATTTTTGGTGATTAACAGGTTTTGAAAAATAACACACTTCATCCCTTGTAAGAAGACCGACGACGCTTCTAATATTGTCAATATATTATTCAAGGAGATAGTTCGTTTGCATGGGTTCCAAATCCATTGTGTCTGACCGTGAAGTGAATTTCATTAGTCACTTCTGGAAGACATTTGGGGGGAAGTTTAATAGTATTTAAAGTATAGCATCACATCACACCCCGAGATCGATCGCTAAATAGAAGTTATAAATCATACTTTGGGTATCTTGATCTGTTGCACATGTAAATGGGATGCAGTTCTTCCTCAGATGGAGTTTGCATACAACAACATGGTGAACCCATCGACTCTCAAAACTGCTTTTGAGATTTTGTATAGTAAACCCCCACGTCATGCTTTGGATCTGATCCCATTACTAAGGTTACTGGGGTTTAGCATTGCAATAGAGAATATGGTGAAGACGGTCAAAAAAATATATGCCAGACTCAAGAAAAAATCAAAGCAGACTAATGCAAAGTATAAGCTACAAACAAGCATCGGAGGATAAAAGTTTTTGAGGTTGGAGATTTAGTATTGGTTTATTCGTGCAGGAACATATTTCTAGTAGGTATTTGTAAGACTAAATAACAAGAAGTATGGGCCATTTTGTATCTCAAGGAATATTAACGACCATGCATATGTGAGGTAACTACCAGATGATACGAATATTTTATCCACCTTCAACGTTGCTGACCTATTCAATGTTAATTCATCTCCTCCATTATTTTATCTAGTGGGTTAGGTGTGTATTATTTTAATATTTTATTTCCTTTTATACTTGCTTATATATAGGCAAGAGATGTAAGCTTTCATCACCTCATCCTTACAATTAATATAATTTATAGTTTATTCACTCTTTTGAGGTCTTGTGAGAATTCTGCCTTGTGGATTTAAAGATTTAGGGTTTGATCCCTATATTTCATCGCTTTCTGCTACGTCAATGGTAAAAAAAATTATTTTTAAATATTAAGAACCAAAACATCGCCACTATCATATTTTATTGATTTTAACAGGTTACATATCTTCTTCCTTTAAAAAACTCATTCACATAAAATCCTTTACGCAAGGTTCGCATAAATGACATATATGTATCCATTTCATAAAAAACATTAATTATTCAATGATCAGGTCCTCTTCATCATCAGTTGAATTGACTATTGGCTTATCTCTACTCGCAACATCTTTAGTAAAAAAATTCTTGAATTCAGCCATACGCATCTTGAGAAGTGTTTCCCATTATAAATAATCATTATTGGTTTGGTCTCTACAATTACATTCAATCGATAGGAGTTGCAAAACCCCCGTGAATTTTAATGTCACTCAATGCACATTAGCAATGTTAAATATAAACACAATCCTATTACGATAGGATGGGTATTTGGGTTTAATGTTAAAAGGTGTGAAAAGACAAGGTCTAAATTTGTATATTATCGTGATCATTAATGTCATACCCCATATGTTTTTGGATTTATTTTTATTTATTAATTAAAAATAAATTAATAAATGGGATTAATTATCACTTGTGTAAAATGGTAATAATAAGATGATTAGTTTAGATGATAATTAAATTTTTCATATTAAATAATTTTTGTGCCACCTATTTATTTATAATTAATTTGTGATATTAATTATATAAGATTTCACTATGTATGGTTATGCGTAAAATAATTTGTGTATTTTATTTACGTTGTGAGGTATTACCATGTGTTGTGAGGTACATTCGTTTGGATGGAATTCTCGAGTGACACGAAGGCTCGAAGACGTGCTTTTAGTTCTTTGGATTAGGCCTATGGGGTAGGTATACATTTGGGCTAAGTTTTTGCCCAATGCTTTATTTCTATCTTAGTTGATCCTCATTCGATTCAAATACAAATTGTGGCGTGTATCGATGGAAAAGATTTTTCAAATATTTTAACAAATACATTTTTCTAGATAGAAATACGTTTACAAATAAATTGAATCTGATACATTACACATTGCTTTTTTTATATTGAAATATGTTTCCAAATAAATCAAATTCGATACCTTCGACTTTATTACTCCCTTCTTTATTATCTCTCACATGCCATGGTCAATTCATGTTATATTTTCAATTTTTATCTTACCTCTCCCCATATTACCATGCACACCAATATATTTCAATTTTTCAGTGTGAACTTTCCAAAATAGTACAAAAAACCATAACAACCCAATTTATTTGATAAAATTGTTACATAATAATCTCAAATAAGTATCAAGGTAATAAAGATCACCTTTATAACAAAAGACAAAATATTAATAGTAGATTTTCCCTGTTTAAAGTATCGATGACGAACACACGTTGAAGAATGAAGAAAAATATTATACATGGTGAAATTTTAGAAAAATCCAAGAACCAAAATTGAGAAATTGATGTATAACATACATAAAAGAAATTAATGCACTGACACTGATTCAGATTTAAAGTTGTAGTTTCAGATTGTGTTGTATATTTTAACCTAATTACAAATGTGTGAATTTCATAGTGTAATAGTTTGCTAGAACATTCAACATGATTTATTTGGATGAGCATAATCTACTCATAAATTTCTCACCCCCTTAAGATTAATATCTAGGTTTTGTTACTGTATATGAGAGGTAAACGATTAGGTTGTTGGAGTAGGGATGAGAGGGAGAAAGGGGAAGTCGAAGAATGGGGGGGGTGGGGGGTTGACGTCATATACAGTAACAAAACCCAGAGTGGCGGTATATACACCACATTCTTATTAGTAATTTTTATTTATTGATCACATTATAATCATCATGAGAAAAGAGTCATTCTCTACGGAAATGAAGAGTGGAGGTATATACACCACATTCTAGGGGCGCCTAAGGCTCTCCTTAGGTCCCTAGCATTTCCTTCTTTACCATAAAATACTTCGAGTACAGATCTAGAGGCCATCGGGTGCCTTCGGGCCCCATTTGACTTTGATCAACTTTTTCGTTTGAGTGGAAGATCCATGAGTATTTGAAGGGATATAAATGCTCTTTCCAACGGTTCGCCCTGTGTGAGAATCGGCCATACGGTTCAAACGAACAGTCCATTTTACTGTTAAAAATCGATCTATAGGCCATCGGGCGCTCCCGGGCCCCATTTTGACCCCAATCAACTTCCTCTTCAGACCAAAAGCTCAATTAATATTCGAAATGCTCTTAATCCCCTTTCCAATAGTCCACCCCATGCACGAATCAACCTTACGGTCCGAATGAATGATCTGTTTTGCCTCAAAAATTGAACCGGAGGGCCACAGGGGGCTTTCGAACTCCGTTTCACTCCTGTCAACTCGTTAGATCGAACTAGACTGAATGGATCTTTGAAGGTATCTAAAAACCCTT
Organism: Sambucus nigra; assembly: GCA_949130495.1. Taxonomy (NCBI): domain Eukaryota; kingdom Viridiplantae; phylum Streptophyta; class Magnoliopsida; order Dipsacales; family Adoxaceae; genus Sambucus; species Sambucus nigra. The sequence goes on from OX422223.1 coordinate 306,688,950, forward strand.
TCCAACGGTCTGTCCCGTGTGTGAATAAGCCTTATGGTACAGATGAACGACCCATTTTACTCTTAAGGGTCACCGGGCGCTTTCGAGCCCCATTTAACTAAGGGCAACTCTCTGAACCGAACGAGACTGAATGAATATTTGAATGGAACTGAATACCCTTTCCAATGGTCTATCCCGTGGGCAAATTAGCCTTATGGTTCGAACGAACGATCCATTTTCTTACAGAAATGTCTTATCCAAAAGACCGTCGGGCGCTTTCGATCCCCGCTTGACCATAGTCAACCCCCGAACCCTGGACCGGACCAATGGATTCTCAAAGGAATCCGAATACCCTTTCCAATAGTATGCAAGGTGGAGGGATAAAGCTGCCACCATGACCAATCGTCCCTCTAAAGAGGAACATGTTAGCATCGTGAAGAAAAACTTCGTGCCCCATATCCGAGTGACTATGGGAGGACAATATTACCCAAACTTCCAAGCCCTCTGAGAAGCGGGTGTGGAGATTGAAGAAAGTGTTACCAAGATAAAAGCTGAGGCGAAAAAGATTATCGGATAGTTTATTCCTAAAAATTACTAAAAGCCTGCCAATACTATAGTCTCAACCATCAACAATATATCCCATCCATCTACCTCTTGGGCACCAGAAAGCTGCCCTAATGCCACTAGAAAGGAATACACCGAGCTTTATGATAACCTCTCTAAAGTATATTAGGACTTGTTGAGACGAAACCTCATAAATCCTCTAGATCCTCATCCATTTCCAAACCCATTTCCCAAAACTTCAAAATCGATGCCCATTGTGATTTCCACCAGTCTTTCATCCATAATACTGATCAGTGCTTCCATATTCGAAATTTAATCCAGGGTTTAATTGATCGGGGTATCATTGCACCACTGTCCAATCATATACCCAACACCACTCATAATCCAATTCTAACCCACACAAATTCCATCTTCCTAGAGAATGACCAGTAATTCAAACCATCTACCTAAATTGCACCGAGTAAAGCACCCATCATACCCGTAATCTCACCCAAACCACTCAAAGTTTGCCTATATTTTCTCCTGAACACTACATGTTTAACCGACCAAGCTCTGTCACTCCTCATGAGGGCTTGTATTATCATTCGTACCAAATCCGAAAGGAAAGATATTGAGTTCGAACCAACTTCTAGATTTTGGGCTTAAATTGCCCTCTAAAATGACCATCAATTGTCAGAAGTTCATCACCTTATTCATGGAAGCTCAAAAATGGGCTCGGGAGTCAGAGAATTGGATGGTAACCATTGATCAAATTACTTTGGATTATATACTATAGGTTATGGTAGACATGTGCCGATAAACCAGCGAGATCTATAGTGTTTTTGATCTACTCGCCATTCTGAAGCTATAAGGGGGGTTGTTCCCTTAACTCTTGCACCTCCTCGTTGAGTGGGAGGATTTATATGAGGAAGTCATTGAGGGCGTGGAATGAATTGACTTCTCTTGGAAATAAGACATCATTTCTACCGGATGGGGGTACGAGTTTGATAGCTTAGACGGAGAACTAAGTCAAGAAAAAGTCAGTCCAATAATCAGCCTGTGCGGGATGATATCCTTTGAAGATCTGCTAGGAGAAATTAATAAAGTAGTCGTGCACCTCGAAATCGATGAAGAAATGGGGGTCTTTTTCTTTCCCGCCTCCATAAACCATATGACCAGATCAGGAAGGCACTATCAGAATCTGAAATCTCAGCAATCGGGAACAGATAAAAGAGAGGGAGTTATCGAAAAACTTCCCGTGCCAGAGATGACCATTGAAGAAAGAAATATCTTAGACCAACTCAAGAACACTCAAGCCAATATTATCTTGTGGGTACTCTTCATGCTATGATAAATATTCTCACTGGGCCCATAATCCCTCCTTCCACCACTCTAAAAGAAGATGTAAAGCTGATTGGATCCATAACCACCACTAGACTGATTTCCTTCTCTGAAGAAGAAATTATGAAGGTGGGCTCTGAACACAACTACACCCTCAACAATTATGTTGAAGTGATAAGAAAGAGAATCCCTCTCTCAATCGTCAACAATGAATCCTCCCTTAATGTTTTCCCACTAAGAACCTTTAGTTTCTTGGAGTTGAAAGTAAATGACCTTAGCCTACTTCTATCGTAGTGTGTTCTTATGACAACACCCATCGGGAGGTGATGGAATCCATAGCACTCATAATAGGGGATGGCCCTATCAATCCCGTTACTGAGTTTTAAGTTATTAACATTCCCATATGCTTCAACCTGCTGCTTGGTTGACCGTGGCTTCATAGTATTCGAGGGGTATCCTCCTTCCTTCATCAAAAGATAAAATTCTTCGCCAAGGGGCAAGTCATCACCATTTTAGGAGACGATGATAGTACTGAAAATGTTATCACTATTCGATAATAAAAATACAGCATGGGACGAATGACATGCTTCTCTATGGTTTTAAGGTTGATCCACTTCCCCTTTCGACAGGGGATAATTTCAAAGTTCGATATTGTCCAGAGAACAGTCCTCGCGGTAATGTCAACATGATATATATGTTCAAGAATATGCATTTTATGCCTGGATCGAGGTTAGGGTGGCATCAACAAGGGATAGTGGAGCCCATTGTCCTGAAAGAGGCCTTTCCCCCATATGGCCTGGGTTATCAGCCTTCATCAGAAGAACTCAGAATGATCCATCAACCACGATTGAAATTAAGTTTAGAAGATGCCAAGACTATTTCGACGGATTCCTTGAATGGGATATTCATTAAAGAGGGTGAAGATTCTTCCTTTTTTTGGCTTTCCCAAACCATTGTATGATAAATTAGATAAGAAAATGAAGCCGCAGATGAAAATATCCTTTCAAGATAACTACTTATGGGGTAAAGATTGCCAGTATACAGTTCAATCTTCCACCGAGAAAGTCGTAGCCATTACCGAGGTCTCCGAGGGATGTGATTTAGAAGACTCACTCAACTTACAAACACTAGGGCTAACACTTTGTATGATCTATTCAGACACTACATTGTCAAACCCATGCACTTTGATAAAGGCCTGCTGATGAACCTCTTCTCAAACGGAATGCTATATCGATCCCACCTGCTGAGATGCAACCCAACCTTGTTGTTTACTCTATCTCTCCATCTACTGTTGTTCCTCCTTTTCTGATAATAATATAATTGAGACCTCTTTTGACGTGGTTCTCAATGCTATTTTCCTGAAAGTGAAATAAACGAGGATTTTGAGTATCTTACTATACCTTACATTAATTGTCTTGATTCTAATCAAACACTTGATGATGATGATTTTACAAATGAACAATTTTTAACTGATCTTAATAAGGTTAATAACAAATAATATAACCACGTTCAAATTAATGAGGATGAAACTGTTGTTATTAATCTCGGTTATACTAGCCAACAGCGTGAGATTTGGAATGGGTCCACCCTTAATGAGCATGAGCACACACAATTCGAAGAGTTGCTGAAGGAATTTGTGAACGCCTTCGCATGGTCCTATGAAAACATGCCCGACATTGATCCCGAAATAACTGAACACGAGACTCTAACTCTATTAGAATGCAAAGCGGTCAAACAAGAACTCTGAAAACTCACACCGAATGGTCGCTCAAAGTCAAGTAAGAGTTAATCGAGCCGTTGAACGTAGGATTCATCTGAGTTATCTAATATCCCATATGGATAGCCAATATTGTGCCCATGCTAAAATTAAGAGGAAAAGTTTGCATGTGCATCGACTATCGGGATTTGAACAAAACATCTTTGAAAAATGATTACCCATTGCCCAATATCAACATGATTGTGGACAACATGTCCAGTCACACTCTTGAGTCATTTATCGATGGGTTCGTTGGATACAATCAGATCAAGATACACCATGACCATCAAGAAAAAATTGCCTTCATCACCCCTTGAGGGACCTTTGTTGCATGGTTATGACATTCGGGCTTAAGAATGCTAGGGCTACCTACCAAAGGGCTGCCACAACCATCTTTCATGATTAGATACATAAAAAGGTCAAAGTCTACATAGATGACGTAATTATTAAGTCTAAGATTCGGGAAGGTCCCGTTCTCTCCCTCCGAAAGTTCTTTAAAGGACCACCGTGATACCAAATGCAGTTAAATTCATAGAAATACGTTTTCAATGTCACCAAAGGAAAGATTTTGGGATTCATGGAAGAGAGAAGGGAACCTAAGCAGACCCTACCGAAATGAAAGTCAAACGTGAAATGCCACAGCCCCGAATAGAGAAGGAAGTCTAAGGATTCTTAGAAAAATTACAATATATCAGTCGGTTCATCAGACAGTTGATTTCTAATTGTGAACACATCTTCAAACTCCTCTGAAAGGATTCGACCAAAGTCTGGAATGAGGCCAATTAGCAAGCCTTCGATAGAATTAAGAAATATCTTATTCGACCTTCGATACTTATACCTCCATAGCCAGGTCTCCCTCTACTCTTGTACTTAACCATAACAGGCACCGCGGTAGGGGCTTTATTATCCCAATACATTGAAGAAACTCGTAAAGAAATGTCCATCCACTATTCCAGTCAAAAATTGATCGGGTATGAAGTCAATTACACTGCCTTGGAGAAAGCATGTGTTGCCCTAGTCTGGGTTACTCAAAATTTACGGCACTACGTGGTCATTTTCCCATCAGACTTGTGTCCTGAATGGACCCCATCAAATACTTACTTGAAAAACCCGCATTGTCTGGATGAATGGACCGATGGCTAATGTTGCTATCTGAGTTCGATATCGTCTATGTTACGTAGAAAACCATGAAAGGGAGAGCCATCTCCAATTACCTTGTTGACTACCCCATGGAAAAAGGTTGATGTTTGGGTCTCTGGATCCCCGGATGAAGATATTCTCTACACTTCTCAGGAGAACCTCTGATGGTAAATGTTCTTTGATGGCACTGTCAACAAGAAAGGATACGACATTGGCATACTCCCGATCTCCTGATGACTCTCAGACTCCCATTTCCATCAACCTCGACTTTTCTTACACTAACAATATAACCGAATACAAGGCATGCACTATAGGCCTCGAAGTCACCCTCAAGAAAGGTATCAAACACTTGAATGTCTACGGGAACTCTGCCTTTATCATCGGCCAGTCCTAAGAAGATGGAAAGTTAAAGACAAAAATCTCTTACCCTTCCACTCCCACCTAGAAGAGCTGGCGTCCTAGTTTTGATATATCACCTTCCATCACTTGCCCCGCGCAAAGAACAACTTAGTTGATGTCCTTGCTACCTTGGCCTCCATGTTCAACATGCCCGAAGGAACAATGATGGCCTTCATTATAGTCCAAAAATAAGCTATGCCAACCCACAACTACCATATTAAGCTCGTCACAGAGGAAGATTTTGATATGGCCGACTGCTAGCACTATGATATTTAGCGTCCCCTCAAGCATGGTAGGTATCCCCAAGATGCTAACAAGAAAGACCGTGCGACCCTCCAAAAATTGGTTGCCAGTATATCATTTGCGATAAATCACTATTCAAGAGAAACTTCGATGGAACCCATTTACACTGCATTGTACGGGCTGACATTGAAGAAATAATGTAGAAGATCCATAGCAAGGAATGTGGACCCCACATGAATGTTCATATGATTGATTAGAATATTATCCATCAAGGGTATCATTAGACTACCATGGTTCAGGATTGCATTGCCTACATTCGAAGATATGTCAAATGCCAACAGTTTGCCAATCTCTAGCACTTATCCCCTAGAGAATTGTACAACATGACTTATCCCTGGACTTTCTCCACAAGGGGCAATAATATCATTGGGAAAGTCACAACCAAAGCTTCCAATAGTTCATCTTAGTCACCATTGATCACTTCACCAAATGTGTCGAAGTCAAGTCATATTTAGTATAAATGCCAAGAAATTAGCCAAGTTTATTCGAAAGAACATCATGTACCGATACAGGGTTCCCCATGAGCTAGTATCAGATAATGGGTTATATTTTGAAGTCGAGGTCATCGAATTGGTCGACGAATACAGGATTAAGAGAGACAAATATTCTCCCTACCGACCACAAACCAACGGTGCAGTTAAATCCACCAATAAAAACCTCAAAGCCATCATTAACAAAATGATGGAGAGTTGACAAGATTTGGCCAATCGGATCCCTTATGACCTCTGGGGATATTTCACTTCAGTCATGACATCTATTGGGACTACCCCTTACTCTTTGGTACACGTCATGGAGCAGTACCCGTTAAGCTAGATATACCTTCCTTATATATTATGCTCAAAAGAAGAGTCAACGAGGAAGATTGGTATCAGAGTCTCTTTGACGAACTGTCACTCTTGCATGAAAAGAGGCTGAAGGCTCTATACCACATACAAGGGTACCATTACCGGATAACACGATCATTCAATTGAAGAGTCAAGGACCATGGTATCAATAAAGGAGACTTGTCCCATAGAAAAATCATAGAACTCATCTGGGATGCCCGAGGGAAAATCAAACCAAACTAGAGTGGACCCTACATAGTGAAGGAGATCATGTCAGGCAGCGCCATTATTCTCACTGACCTTGTCAGAAAAGAGATGGCATATCCAGTTAACCTTGATCGTATGTAGAAGTTCTACCCTTAGTCTGAAATCTCGGTGCGTTGTGACTCTTCTCATCTCTCTATTATTCAAAATTAAAAAAATCTTAATTTCCTTCTACCCAAAACTACGTGGGGCCTGATCTTCTAAAAAAGATTTAGCTTTCAAAATAGAACTCATAAAATTTTCAGAACCCCTAGAGGTACGTAGGAAGCTCATACACTTTACATGGGAACGGTCCCCTTCTTTTTCACAAAATGTTATTCTTTTCTAACCTCTGAAAACGACAATTCATTTTATCATTTACAGGAACAAATGGATTATGTATGCCTTATAGATTGGTATAGATAATTTAAATGCAAAAGTCATAAAGAGTCATAACAATATGATCAAAATATTTTTTATTTCAAATAGGGGAGGTCAGTACTATTACACGAAGTATCAGTGAAGGGAGTCAAACCAACCAACCCTCTTCGCTGACCAAACAGTTCGTATACAAGCCTAACCAAACTTTATAAAATTATTCCCAAATCCCATAAACACAAAACATACAAAAACATCCCAGTTACATAAAATCTTCATATGAAATAATCCCAACTTCACAAAAACACTATTCGTAACTGTCGAAAGACCCAGCCTCATCATCATCCTCTCCCTTGGGTCCCCAAACTTTTCCTGCCTGGTTGATATTTGGAATATGCTCCATAGAGCGGTATGCCCTGACTATCATGGAGAAAACCACTACTCCCCCTCCATGGTTTCAAAAAGGAAAAACAACCTCTCGACGGTCTCCTCCACCAAGATCTTCACCACTACTAGCTTCCACAGTCATTTCAAATAGTCTCCAAACACATGCCAGACCCTGCCTACGGATTGAGATGGACGGGTTAACGGTCGATGACTCTCCCAAAAATAACGTAACCTCATACTCTTGGATTCAATCAATTCTTCTACCAAAAATAAGTCCAGTGTGCGAGGAGCCACTATTTGCTCCCACCCGACTTGGTGCAGAAGTCGCCAAGGGAAACACAATGAAGTCTTCCACATACTAACTAATCGAGCATATCAGTACTCTCCCAGTTCTATAATAGGTTGTAGTTACCCCTCCCCCCCCACCTTGGCACCGACTAGTGAAGGCATCGAGCTCCGTGCTCCACGAACTAATTAACCAAATTCTCTACGGATGGGCCGAAACTGATGGAGTATCGAGTAAATAAATTCGGCGCAGTTGCCAAGGGATACTCATCAGGAACTGTCAAATGGAATCTCTCAACCAGCCACCTGAACAAAATTGCTAAGCTCCCTCTCAGAAAATCAGAGTGACCTTCCCACCAAGCATCAAAACCGTTCAGGGCCTCCATCAGTATCACCGCTATCGGATTGCGACGATAAGACATACATGTTATGATTACCGCCAACTGAGGGTCCACCATTAGGTCCCCCATCACCATCATGAGCCTCGAATTTAGGACCAGGTAAATATCTCCGACATGGCCCGCATCATCAAAATCCCTCTGACACACAGAATCCATGACAGCCGGAAGAGAGATCAACCCCCCAGTGACCAATGGTTGAGCCAACGAATGGGAAATGTGGAGAAACTCCGCTAATAGCACCCGAGGAGATTGAGAAAATTCGAGCATAGCCATCGCTACACTGGTATTAATTCCCAACATGGCTGAGAACTCTTCGTAGGTTAGACAGACCTTATCTAAACTGAAGCAAAAAAAGTGGTATTCAGACTATAATTGCATTGCCACCGCCAACATGTTCTAATCAATGGCCCGATTATGCCATAAGAATACTCGACGCACGTTGAAAGCTTTGTAGTTTTCGTTATGTAGGCACATGGCTTCTAGACTTTCGAGGTAAGAAGATAATTTTGCATTCATCGGAAGAGCCATTTAGGAAATAATGGAGCAGAAAGAAAGAAACAAAAAGGAGGAGAAAGTGAGAATGGATGAAAAACTACACCTCCTTTCCTCCTCTTTTATACATAAAGGTCTTCGCTAAAGACAAGAGATTTGATTAGTTCGAATTAATTCCTACACTACAATGTACTCTGAGCTACATGAAAGTGCAATCAAAGCCTTAGGGTGATTTGACTTGACCCATATGCCGATAGGCAAGACAAAACATAAATTCATATTTTAAAACCCCCGGGTTATTTCTTCTAAACTTATCCATTTTTACCCATCATTTCTCATCATAAGTCTTGTCCTCGAGTTATTTAATATCTATTTTAAAAATAAATATCCCATTGTTTTTACAATCTCAGCAGCAAAGTAAAAAAATGCATGTAGAATACGTCATTAAACAAGAATGAGTACTAAAAATCTTCTTCATATATATACTGACATTGGATGATTACATTTTTTCTGGTAGAAGAAGAAACAGAAAAAATAAAAACAATGGGGCTCAGCCCGAACCCAAAACCTCTCTCTCTCTAAAACCTCAATCCCTACGGTGAACACACTTCCCAAGGCAACTAGATATAGAATCTCCACTCCCCAAGCCTGATCCCTCGTCCGAGCTAGTAGGGGGAACCAGATAAGAAGGAAAAAAGTCCTTGGTATAGGAAATCACGGAGGCCACCCAGTCCCTGTGTCCTTTAGCCAAATAATCGGCACCCGAACATGCTACAAGCAAAGCAACAGAAATAAAAGGCAAATCAATCAGTAAAGAGAAAAATGAACCATAAGGGACAAAAGAGAAAATATACCTCAAGCTGAAGGACGTCCTCCATAAGCCTCATCAAACCCGGATCCACTGTATTAAAGCAGGGTGACAGGCTCGGTGATCCCCCCCAGTCAACCAAAAATTATAGGATAGAGGAGTGACCTAAATAAGTGGAGCCTCCTCTACCGCTGCCACCGGCGACGACATACCACCTATGTTGTGGGTAGATCCCACGGGCCTAATAGTACCCCTACCCAAATTCGTAGGAGGCGGACGTATATTCACCACGTCACAAATGTAGGAGGGGATCATCCAGATCGTCACGAAATTCAGGTAGTCATATTTTATCGACGTGTCCGTGCAGAGCGAATAAGCCTCGCTAACCATTGCCACCGCTCTAGCCTTGGCGGACAACTCCCTTACCCGTATCATATACATTGAAGGCGCCACCGGTGGGATATCCACATCATACTCCACTATTTGTCACACAACCCTCTCCCCCAAGTACCACGCATACCCGAACTCATGTGCCCTCAACCTCCGCATCTGCGCATGCATACCTGTCACCCCCATGTGCTGAGGACCCATCCCCTAGGGGTAAAAGGTCATGTGAAATTCCCAACAAAGATCAATAATGATGCAAAGAAAGAAAATGTCAAAATAGGAGTCAAAGAAAAAAATGGAATAACTTGATCGCTCGTCAGCGTGTTCAAAGCCTACCACACCGCCTCCATGGAGAAGGACTGGTTCGACCGCTAATTGGACTTTCGCCACCGGTACATCCGACAGAAGTCCCCCAAGTCATCGTCTTTCAGGACTATTAACCTGGCCTTGAGCCCGATCAACTCATAGAACCACCTCTATAAAAAGGATAGGAATCAACAAAGAAAAAACTAAAAGAAAATACATAAAAAAATGCGAGAATTACCTCCAAAAGGTACGTAGCCCCCGTAAAAGTCTGTCGGTATCACCGACTGAATGCATCCAAAGAAAAGTAAAGGTTCACCAAGGTCAAGCTTCCCTAGTCATAGGGCGGGACATAAAAAAAGATCCTAAAAAATGGAAAAAACTAGAGATAGACGCGTCGCCACTCGTCGCCACCAAAAAACCGCCCAACATAAGAAAAATAAATAACCAATCCATCTACCTCACCTTCCACCCATCAGTCTCATTGATCCTCATACTCAATAGAACCTCCCTAAGAGAAGAAATACCAATAAAAACTCCAAAACCTATCTTACCCACATCCCCCAACGCCGCATGGATTGCCTCTGGGGTTAACCTCGCAGTATGAACCAACTCTATCTGCACACCCTCACAATCTATTCACAGCAGCTGCTGAATGTCGATGGAAGCCATAGTAATACACCCAAATCCAAAATGGTATGGGTAGTGTCCCACTACTTCTCTCCCAATGTGCATAAAATCGCAGTAGACACGACGTCTCATCCAAAGTCTGTGCCGGGCGGCCAAAGCTAACAGAAGTAACTACCTAACACACCATCACTGAAAGATTCTCCCATACATCCTTCAACCCCATTGTGTCCCTAGAACACGTGCTCGAAGGGGTGACGACAGTCTTCCAAACCCAAAAATAAAAAAACAAACCTTTTCTTCAGCACAAGAAAACAAAGAAAAGAAGAAAAAGAAAAAAAGAATGCTAAAGGTCACTATACTTACATAGACACTAGGGTTCCTCACCCTAGATGAATGGTGGTGTGAGGGCTTACGCAGAAGAAAGTGATCCTTAGCTACTGACTCAAACGAGTCAAAATCCTTCTCATTGCCCGAAGCAAGAGGCACTCTAGCTCGTTACTCCCGGCCCACCCAATCGTCAACACTCAACCACTCCACGTTATATTCCTCGCTGGAAGAACCCTCCATTGAAAGTATTGAAGAAAGAAGGACTTAAAAATGGATTTTAGGGAGAAGAAGCAGAAGATTCAGATGTAGAAAGATGAGAAAAATGAGGAGGGATCACCCCCTTTTTATAGGAGCCTAATGACACACCGATCGCCAGGCCCCTGCTCATACCAATCGGCATTTTCTTGTTCCTCTTCCCAAGGAAGACCAGGAGTCCGAGCCATTTCTAAATGACAACCCCTACAACACGCCAGTTGGTAGCTCCCTAAAAACTTTGTACATGAATTCGAGAAAATGCCAGAAAAATTAAAAAATTCTCTGTAAAATTCCTAAAAATGCCAAATAAGTATTTGAACATTTCTTCACCAAAGAAAACCTCTTGATCTCCCAAAATCCCCATCCAGATTAAAATTACACTCCAATAACTAGCATAAAACCCTAAACATATTTCACAAAACAGTGCATCCCAAAATTCCACTACAATTCCCAGTGGAACCCAAACCTCAAAATCAAATGTTTTCCCCAATCCCCAACGAACTTCCCCGACTAAACTTTCTCCCAATTCATCCACCATAAGAATTTTAGCTTCCCTAATAAAGCTATCTACTCTTAAAACGATATAATCCATAGCTAGATATCTTTCCCCAGTAGAGTCTCAAAATAACACGATCCTTAACAAAATGACAAGTACAAAGGTTAATTAAAGACTCCCCAAAGGGCACCCCCTCCACACACATTACAACTATAGGTCGTCAGAATTGACATTGGCCCTCAGAATCGATCGTCACAACTTTAGGTCCACAAAATTGACCTCGGCCCTCAGAATTGGTCGTCTCAACTTTTGGTTCTCAGAATTGACCTCAACCCTCATAATCGGTCGTCACAACCTTAGATCCTCAGAATTGACATCGTCCCTAATAATCGTTTATCATAACTTTAGATCCTCAAAATTGACCTCTGCCCTCAGAATCGATCGTCACAACCTCAAGTCCTTAGAATTGGCCTCGACCCACAGAATTGGTCATCCAAACTTTAGGTCCTCAGAATTGACGTCGGCCCTCAGAATCGATCATCTCAACTTTAGGTCCTCAGAATTGACCTCGACCCGCTTAATCCGTCGTCACCATTTTAGGTCCTCAGAATTAACCTCAAGCCTGAGAATCAATCGTCGAAATATTAGGTCCTCAGAATTAACCTTGGACCTCATAATTGGTCGTCTCAAACTTTAGGTCCTCAGAATTGGTCATCTCAACTTTAGGTCCTTAAAATTTATATCAACACCCAGAATCGCTCGTCATAAATTTTGTTCCTCAGAATTGACCTCGGCCCTTAAAACTGGTCGTCACAACCTCAGGTCCTCAAAATTGGCCTCGACCCACATAATCGATTGTCAAAACTTTAGGTACTTAAAATTAAACTCGGCCCGTAGAATCGGTCTCTTTCACTTTAGGTCCTCATAATTGACCTCGGCCCTCATAATCCGTCGTCACAACTTTAGGTCCTCAAAATTGACCTCAACCCTCAAAATCGATCGTCACAACTTTAGGTGCTCAGAATTTACCTCGGCCCACAGAATTGGTCTCCTTAACTTTAGGTCCTCAAAATTGACCTCTACCGTCAGAATCGGTCATCACATCTTTAGGTCCTCAGAATTGACCTTGTCTTTCTTAATCGGTCATCCTTATCCCTTTGGTCCTCATAACTGACCTCTTTACCCAAAACATTCATGTGGTGTCTATTCGACGGCTTTCACTTGTCCAAGCTCACTCGTCGACGGGGTCTATAAATATCACATTCTATGATACCCCACAAAGATCTCCTTATGTCCCCATCACTTCCTCCTTTACCATAAACCCTAGGTCATACCCCGAGTAAAGATTTAGAGGCCACCGAGCACTCCCAAACCTCGTTAGACTCTGGTCAACTTTCTCATCTGAGCAGAAGCCTAATAAATCTTCGAAGGGCTCTAAATCCCCTTTCTAACAATCCATCTCATGCGCGAATCGGCCATACGATTCGGATAAATGGTCCATTTTATTATTAAAAACTGATCTAGAGGCCACTAGGAGATCCCGAGTCCAGTTTTAACCCCATTCAACTTCATCGTTAGATAGAAAGCTCAATGAATCTTTGAAGGGCTATGAATTCCCTTTCCAACGATCCACCCCGTGCACGAATCAGCCTTACGGATTGGACAAACATTTTATTTTCCTTTAAAAAGTGAACCAAAGGCCATTGGGCACTCCCGGATTCCGTTTGACTCATGTCAACTCTTCAGCTCGAATAAGACTGAATGAATCTTCAAAGTTCTCTAAAAACTATTTCCAATTATCCACCCCGTGGGTGAATTAGCCTTAGGGTACGGGCGAACGACCCATTTTATTCCTAAGGGTCATTGGGCGCTTCCAGGCCACGTTTGACCAGGTCTCCAAACCGAACAAGACTGAATGAATCTTATAAGGGATCTCAATACCCTTTCCAATAGTCTGTCCCGTGTGCAAATCGGCCTTACGGTTCAGATAAAAAATTCATTTTGCTCCATAAATCTTTTATCCAAAAGATCATCGGGAACATCCAATCCCAGTTTGACCACAATAAACTCCCGAACTCGGGAGAGGCCCATGTATTCTTAAAGGTCTTTGAATACCCTTTCCAATGGTATGCCCCATGCGCGATTCGAACTTACGAATTACGCTTTACGACCATTTTTTTGGAAAATTTGTATGAGATTGTCAAATGGCAAACCCATTTCCCTACCTATCGGCAATGTGTCTAGAGTTGCCTGTCGATAGGAAGGTCAAGTACAATGCTGATAGGTAGGTCAAGTACAATGTTGATAGTTATCTCGGGTGAAGTCCGAGATTCGAGTCCTACTTTCCCATTCTTATTCATATATTATTTTTACATATTATATTTGTGATTCATGCTGGCGTTTTGTCCAATTTATACGGTTGTCTTTCTATAAATAATCGGTGACTCGATAAACGTACGCATTATATTTTTTATTATTATTTTGGGAACTCTCCTGCAAATGACTTCACTCCGTCTTTCTCCATGAAGTGAGTCAAGAAATTACATTCTCCATTTATACATACACGCACATACACTTCACGAAGTTATTGAGCAAAATAATAACATATGCCAATGAGAGACCGAAAGGGCGGGATGGGTGCCTAACACCTTTCCATTCCATAGCTTAGCCCCAAAATCTTTGAACTAATTGGTTTCTCAAGCATTAATATGTATTTGATGCCATTCTCTCGAGGTGGCAACATTTCTTTTGCCTACTTTGTGCAAAATAGGTTGGCAAATCTAACTCTTTACATCGCCCCAAATTGACTATAGCCGAAGCGCCCTGTGAAAGGGCACGAGACCTTCTCTCTCTCTCCACCGCGTGCGCAAGCGCTTACCCCGAGGAGGAGAACGGGATAGCCACAGGCGGTTACGAAGCGGTTATGGGAAATTTTGGATGGTTATGAGGCTTACTATAATTTTAAAACATATGGGATGAGAGACTAACAAATCCTAGGAGATGGGACTAAAGGAAAACATTGATTTTTTTTATTAAGGTTGATTTCTTTTTTGGATTTTTTTTAGAAGCTTTTTTTAATATTTTAATATTCTTTAAATGTTTTTTTATAAATTCCAAAATATTTTACGGTATTTTTCAGACTTTTTAATTTTTTTTTAATCTCTAAAATATATATTTTTTAATTTCCAATTAATTTTTTTTCCTGTTGGTTTCAAAAAAAATTGTAATTATAAGATTTTGTAAATATTTTTAAATGTTTTATGTAATTTCTCTTCTATTTTTTTTTTATTTTATACTGGCTTGGATGAAAATGCCCTAATGGGTATGAGACATGCCATGCACATAGCCAACCTTCCATTAAAAAAATTAAGACCGTTAAAGTTTTGGGGTTACTTGATTAAGTCTAGAAATTTGAAGTTGAGAGGGTGAAGTGAAATGGGCAGTAAAATTTAGGGGGCCCAATTGTAATTAATCCTTGATAAATAGAGGAACACCAAGATTACAAACTCACACACTTATCTTACCAAGAAAGTCAATCACAACCAACTTAAGAGAACTAATCTTTAAACAAAAAAACTCTCACTCACTTTTATCTTTGAAAACTCACAAGTTTTTTAACACATTTGAAAACAGAAAATATGCTTGTATTTATAGTTTTTCCTCAAAGTGGTGATTTTGTAAATACCGAACATGTCTCGTTCTTTACTGAAAACAACCATGAATAATCAGGATTCCACTAGAGATCCAATATACACCAAAACCTTGATTATGTATATTTAACATACTAACTAATAGGATGATGAAATTGAATTAAAAACAGTGACGACTTTAAAACTTGAATCATACTTTACGAACTGAATATGTAATTTTACTCTTATTTTATCAACCTTTAGCAACTGCCACCAATAACAGGATGCCCATGGTATCCAACATTTATTGAACAGTAACTTTAACCTCTAACATGGTATAAACGGCCTAAGGCCATCTCCAGTGAAAGGCTTAGAAGATGTAAGTTTACATTTTCTGGGTTACATTTTTTGAATATTATACACAGTGGGAGAATGTAGTTGGGAAGGTAAGTGGTGAGGTGGTAGCCCTGACTGTCAGCCGTCCAGGTAACCGTTACATTTTTCGACCGTTAAAATGTATCCGTTTCATTATTTCCGTTATAAACTAAATAATTATAAATTAATCCCTATAAATACCAAACCTCCAGATTCATATTTCTATACCAAACTACTTATTACCTCATATTTTCATACCAAATTACTTACCTCGACATTCATATTTTTCAAACAAAAATCCTATTTTTCATACGAATTATAATACCCTTTTTTTTATATAGTCAATTTTACTATCCAAAATGCATGCGATTAAAAGGAAATGGTGTGGCAAAACCACGAAATCAAATGTAAATCCACCTCCACCACCAAATTTCCCAATCGTGTATAGAAATTTAATTCGGGTTTATGACGATAGTACACCACATGTGAGAGACGCAATAGTTGATCCTAATTCACATGCAAACAAGAGTAATTTCACATGCGCGGTAACGTCCAAGGTCCGATTGATGTGTAAGCCTGATTAGCCGATGTTCCAGAAGTGTGAGATGCCATTGACAATTTTGGGTTGAGTCATTTGTTTAGGAAAAAATTTCCTAACTCAGACAATCAAATGACGAGAGTGCTAAGTAGTAGGTGGTCAGAGATAACACATACACTTCACATACCGCGTGTGAAGTTGGGGATTACCCGTTTTGATTTTGTGCATTTATCCGATAATATTTTAATATCATGCTACGCAATTTATTTAATTTTCCTATATTATTTATGAAATTTTCGGTACTTAATACTTCATAAATTTTTCCAATTTTAGGAATTGAAATTGGAATCCATCCAATTTTTTCGCCCCGCTTTCCTATGAGTAGTCCTTATACTGTGGATGAAATATTCGAACTATATTTTCCCATAATAGGCCACCCAGAGCATAAAGGACGGAATATATCCTGCAGAACACTAAAAGCGTACATGTTACAGGGGTGTGCGTAAGCTCCGGAGCATAGATTAGAGAACGCAGAACAAATGGCTCGATGTTTTATTATTTTTGTGATGAGCTCCCTATTTTTTTCGACAGGCATTAATTAAGTGTTTTTGCATTGGGCCCCATTTTTACACGACCTAAACGACATGGCTGATAGGAATTGGAGTTCTGCCATTCTTGCATGGGTTTACTACGCCCTTGATGCATGCACTACAAATGAGTAGAAAACAGTTAATTATTTCTGGCAAATTGTAGAGGTAAAGTCTTCTCGAATTGAACATTTCAATTTTGTCGATAAAATGTATATGTATGTTGTAAAATAAAATACATGTAGTGAATTGAAAGAGAGAGAGAATATTTTATTTCTCAATAGTATTAGGCATAGTACAAAATCACATGAGGACCCTCATATTTATAGGACATAGTGAGTGTGGTGTTAAAAAATCTGGGATATAGGGGGTACTCATGTACCATGATGTATGCAAAATAATAAATAAAAGAGAGACAGAGATTTACGTAGTTCGACCATGAATGGCCTACGTCCACGGTGCTGCTGCAGTATTCCATTTGAATGATGAGAGAGTTTTGCTTGAGAGTGTTTCTCTAGCTTCTAAGCCCCCGTTCACAATGGGGGGTGTCCCCTTTATATAGAGTTAGGGGTTACATTAGGGTTACAAATATGGATGAGTAACAAATATGGATGAGTCTTATCTTCGTGGAGTTTGATTCCAATCAAATACTTCTCCACGGTCTTCTAGTTTATCAAGGACTCTAGTCGTCCCTATCTTGTTGGAGCGTTTATTGCTCTCCATCTTGACCGGGGTACTCGTCACATGTCATGATATAATGTAGGCATATTTTTTGCCTCCACAATAGCCCAACAGGTCGCAGTTTAGCTGAGTTGATTCTGAGATGAGCTGGGAGCTGGTCCATAATCTCTTTAAATGTATGTAGCTGTCGATGTGAACTGGACAGGCATTTTTTGAGATGTTGTTATACTTCTAAGCCTTCTTTGGTTAATCTTCTTACCTTTATAGGTTTTTAGATGAATTCTTGGCTTGAGTTGAGAGACGTTAAATTGATATGGGAACTGGACTCGAGAGTGTCGAGTTGCCTACGTACCCTCTTGGGATCAGGTCGAACGTAGTTCATTGTTCTATTTTATTTCATGGCCCAATTCATGAGGCTGACCATAGGCCTGTTCAGAATTCGTTTGCTGAAGCTTTCTCGAGCGTGCATCAAGTTTAGGGCATCTCCCTATATTTTATTCTTGTATGGTCCATTTGCTGAGGCCGACCACAGGCCTATCTGTGGGGCCTTGCTTGAGTATGTATCTAGTCAGGGTAACACCGTGCATTAGGATTTTCATATGGTTCAATTGGGTAGGTTGACCAAAAGCCTATGCATCGAGCCTTGCTCGACCTAGTAGGGGTAAGACCCCGCATTAGTTTTTTCATATGGTCCAATTGGAAAGGCCGACCAGAAGCCTATGCATCGAGCCTTGCTCGAGAATGTACCTAGTAGGGGTAAGACCCTGCATTAGGTTTTTCATATGGTCCAATTGTAAAGGCCGAGCAGAAGCCTATGCGTCGAGCCTTGCTCGAGCATGTACCTAGTAGGGGTAAGACCCTACATTAGGTTTTTTATATGGTCCAATTGGAAAGGCCGATCAGAAGCCTATGCGTCGAGCCTTGCTCGAGCATGTACCTAGTATGGGTAAGACCCTGCATTAGGTTTTTCATATGGTCCAATTGGAAAGGCCGACCAGAAGCCTATGCGTCGAGCCTTGCTCGAGCATGCACCTTATAGGGGTAAGACACTGCATTAGGTTTTTCATATGGTCCAATCGAAAAGGCCGACCAGAAGCATATGCGTCGAGCCTTGCTCGAGCATGTACCTAGTAGGGGGTAAGACCCTGCATTAGGTTTTTTAGATGGTCCGATTGGAGAGGCCGACCAGAAGCCTATGCGTCGATCCTTGCTCTAGCATGTACCAAGTAGGGGTAAGACCCTGCATTAGGTTTTTCATATGGTCCAATTGTGAAGGCCGACCAGAAGCCTATGCATTGAGCCTTGCTCGAGCATGTACCTAGTAGGGGTAAGACCCTGCATTAGGTTTTATAACATGTGATATGTAATCGGTATGCTTATTGTACTTAGGCTTTTCTCGCAAGTTAATGTAATACCAATTACGTTTGCATTTTTCCATTTTCTAATGCCTCGCATGTAAATATCCGCCTATTTTACCTTTTAGGTTTTGCCATCACACTTCCTTAGGCCTAAAAGGCGATGGAAAAAATGCACCTGGTTTAAGGGCCATCCACCCGTTCAAGATTTCAATCGACCAACATAGTTGGCGACTAACCTGAGTTGGCTTTTTTCCTAGGGATCCCCCGTAGGGCTTTTATTATTATCATGGCAACTCGTGAGGCCATTTGTGTTTGGAGATGACAAAGGCTTGTGGACATACTTAATTTAATGGGAGCAAGCAAGAAGGCTATTGTAATTAAATCAATCTTAGTCTTGATCGTCATTTGAAAGACTAATTACATTGTTAACCATGTTGGCATCCATCCTGAGTTGACCTCTTCTATTTTGCTTTAAATGTTGTAGTGAATCTATTCACGTGTCATCGTTGCCATGGACCCCCCAATCAAGCTGTGAAGAGAAAACTGCCAGATTGTCCATCGACTGATTTGATCTATCTAACTAAGATGATAAGTGTGCCCGATCATTCCTCAGGGCTTTAGTGTATTGAAGAGTATCGCATTGGTCATTCGTCGAGATATATATAATTAAGGATTGTCTTGTTCATATAGGTCCATGTAATGTATCGTTCCACGGGGCACACTTGTTCGTTCACCATGCATGGTGGTTTCAGGAGGCTGTGGAAGACTCTATATAGCTTGTGCATCTAAATAAATTGATATGAGTGTTGACACCAAAATTCTCCATCTACGAGGACCAGTCAGAAAAAGACACCTATCATCCTACATGGCAATATTTATACTTGTTCGGAACCCGAGGAGAGTTAGTCGGCACCTGAGGAGAGTTGGTCGGCATACCAACCAACACATGGCATACCAAGCAACTCAAGGAAGACCAACCACCATAGAAGACCAACAGTTATATTCATTGTATATAGATATAAATGTCTGAATGTATAAAGACATTGTATCTCTTTAACTCCCATCACTATAAATACATGCAAATCTGGACAGAAAGCAATTCTCTACACACCTCTCCCTCTCTCTACAACATATTGTGTTATTGTAAACCCCTGGGAATAAAATAACAGTGGACGTAGGCTTTATTCATAGCCGAACCACTTTAAAAAACCTTTGTCTCTTATGTGTTTGATGTGATCACTGTTTAATCTTCAATCATCATCTTCATAGTTTTATTTTTATCTGTTGTTGATGCCGATAAGATAACATAGATGCTATTTCTAGTCATCAACAGATTGGCACCGTCTGGAGGAACGTGATACAAGCATTGTTCTCCATCAAAAGCTAAGTTTATATTTTCTCTATGTGCTATCAATTATACATACATCTTTTGATTTAATAATAATTTTTATATGAATGAATTCATTGATTAATTTAGGAATATGTGAAACAGTAGATTTCAAAATTCTATAAGTTTTGTACGAATCCTAAGATATAGGGATTCTCAAAATTTTGTGGGTATATATGTTTAAAGCATTGGTTAAAACAATTCATTCAAACCCAACATGTATCTGAATTTCATAATATGAAAAGACAATTTTATCAAAAGAAATCATCTTAATTTGAGATTCAGAGTATAATTTGTGATGATTTATCGATTCAATGGATTATCTCTTGATTTTCAGAATATCTGGATTCTATACAATATATGACTTGCTGTATTGGAGACAGAGATCCATTTTCTCTCTCTTTAAGAAAAATTATTTCCTCTGGCATAGATGTTAATCATATCATTTCATTGTGTTAGTGAATTATACACTCAATTATTATTCACCTGTAGATCTGGACAACCATGTCATATGTTAATAATCTTCATGGTTATTTTTAAACAAGTTTTGAAAGATCTTCAATCATATTTTTCTATCTGTAGTCAGAGAATGGGAAAAGTTAAAATCAAGAACAATTTTATTTCTTTAGAAAATCACAATTCTACCCAGATCTACTATTCTCGTCCATTTGATTTATACATGTTGTATTCAATTTTTAAGATCTGTAAATCTCCATCCCTCTGGTTCAAGGACATTTTCTAGAAAAAAAACGTTCATAGGGTTACATGGGGATAACGATTCACCTATTTTGATATTTCGCATCTTCTACATGGCAGTAGAGATTCAAAACTATTCTCTTTACTTTGGAATACTGACCAAATTATTACATATATATCTGGTTTATGGATTCTCTCTTATATCTGATTATGTTGATTTATTGGTGTATTCTTAAACTTGGCACCGAATTCCAATGTTCTATGGTAATAACTGGATAGAATATGGAGAATTTAATGAGGTTATCCCCTTAATCAATGATTGAAGCATCTGGGAGACGAAAATCAAGCAAGAACCCCACTACAACATCACCAGGGCTTCTTTACCACCCGTTGTTGGTCGACGAGGTCTCCAACCATACAATAGTAATTGGCGACCTGAAATTTATGAGCATAAAACAAATATTTTTAGCAAGAAATTTATTAACAGGTATAATACAGTTTGAAGGTTTCCGACCTCCTATTTTACTGATCGACGAGGTCTATTTCCACTCGGATGTATCTATTTTTGGTCCGCCACGGTCGACAACAAGTCTTCTTGGTCGGAGGCACCATCCAGTGCTAGTCGGCATAGCTAAACAATCGATAATCATATACTTCTTGGTTGGCGACGCCTAATTTTGTTCAGTGATCATCCAACAACAACCTACCCCTGGTCGTCAACATCCACTGCCGGTCGGCACCATTTAAATTTGTAAATTTATGATCAGTCAAGGACCATGTATTCTACAACCTGAAACCTCCTAAATGTTGGTCGGTACTATCCAATACCTAGACGGTAGTCCCATTGTTAGTCGGAGATGACAATGATTGCTCGACTATATCTTATTTTTGGTCAGGTATATTTATTTATTGGTCGGAGACATTTGTTTTTAGAGTCGGCATCAATGGTCGACCAAATTCTATTGGTTCAATAGACCATCTATTGTTGGTCGGCGTAGGGTCCAGACCTTCTTTTGTTGATCGGTATCAATTGATCAGCAGATTGGAAAGAATATTATATGTTGGCCGGCAACCGTCTAACAGTGATTTATTGTTGATCGGGAGTAGATCGGCAACAACTATTCATGGTGTTCGGGAAACTTATTCAAATTCCATAGGGACAAGATTCAATCCCGATAAAATCTCGGCCACAATCTTAAACTTATGAAAACTGTTATTACTTGACATCAGGCAATTTTGCCCCGACAAATCAGCCAAACATATATATTTCATATTTTGAAATTGATATTTTTATTGCCTAAGCACATACATATCATATATATTGATTAGATGACTAAATTATTCTCATGACTAATGAATTCAGCCTACACATATGATAGGGCAAGTTATTAATTTTTACAGGTACAAATTCAGTGCCGACGAAAGCTCGAAAATAATCTTACACTTCTGGAAAATATTATCATTGCTCGGCATTATGAAATTTTCCTTAAACTAGGCACTATTGATTGTATTATTGCTCTGATATCTGCTCAAGCACGAATTATTCTATATATCCATTCGGATTCATATTCTATATTCATCTCAACATGGAGCTCGACAAGATACTTATTCAGCTCCGAGGAGAACTACAACATTTATTATATTTCACCCCCAACGAATAGTTGGTCTGGGTCATTCTTATTAATATTCAGGCCCGACAATGTTCTCGGCCATATTCTTATGTTCTGGAAAATATTATTCTTGTTCGGCATTATGCAAAATTTTGCCTCGACAGGATACTTATTCAGCTCCGAGGAGAACTGCAACATTTGTTATATTTCACCCCTAACGGATAGTTGGTCGGGGTAATTCTTATTTATATTCAGGCCCGACAAAGTACTCGGCCATTTTCTCATGTTCTGGAAAATATTATTCTTGTTCGGCATTATACAATTTTGCCTCGACAGATCAGCGAGGCACTTTATTATTGCTATGAATCATTCTTTATATCTATTCGGATGCATATTCTATATTTATCTCAGCATGGAGCTCGATAAAATATTTAAAATCATATATTCAGCTCCAAGGAGGTCTTCAACATTTATTATATTTTATCCCCAACACACTGTTGGTCAGGAAAATTATTTTCTCTATATATATTCAGCAAACCAACTAAGGTTGGTCAGCATCAACAAACCACCAACTCTGGTTGGTCGGCATATCAATAACCACCAACTCCGGTTGGTCGGCAATAACCACCAACTCTGGTTGGTTGGTAACCATAAATTTAACCAATAATGTTGGCATCGCGGGTGATCTCAAGGGACAACCTAAACTAGGCAAGAAGATGGGTGACCTCCCGGGGCATCCAGTATTTAGGCAACAAGGTAATCCTGGTAAGATTACTACAACTAAGCAGGAACATGGGATGAAAATCATTCCATTGCTTAGGCTCAAAGAGTGACAAGTCACTATAATTAAATAGCAGGTGGAGCAAGTTTCATTGTCTATGAAAAATATGACAATTTGTCCTTCTACATATATATATATTCATCAGCAAACAACAAGGAAAGCATCTTACAAAGTATTTCCAAGAAAAGAAAATGTAAACATGCAAAGATCTCAGGGAGTCATTCAGGGAACATTTCCCCGGCCTCATTTTTCTAGCAAGACCAACATACTTCAAGGCCAAGAAAACATTCAAAGTTCATATTCCACACTTGTGGGCTTCTATTACAGATATAGTTGTTCATTCGGTAGAACATTCTTATACATCATATAGTCGATAATCAAACTCAACTCCACAAACTTTCATGGTCGGGGCCCCGACCAATCATCATTCAGGAGTTGTTTTTTGCTCAGGAGTTAGTTTTTCCATTGAGGTTCAGGAGGCGTATTCAGAAGTTCAGGAGGTATATTCAGGAGTTAGTTGTGCTATTGAAGTTTAGGAGGCATATTCAGGAGTTAGTTGTGCTGTTAAAGTTCAGGAGGCATATTCAAGAATTATTATGCACATGCTACTGAAGTTCAGAAGTCAGATTCAACATCTACATCACTGAGATCTTTAAAACTGTTGTCCCGAATTTTACTAAAGGAGAAGTGGTACTTATGTGTAAATGTTTCAAAGACTGTTACTAGCTCGGGGAAGAAGGCAATTGGTCGGTTGCCAACCAACCAACATACTTGAAGATTATGACAAGCTACAAGCTACATACTATGTCATGGCTGGATCCAAATTCCCACGGGTGATACATAGCACACGTTCGCTTGACGAACAGAGTTCCTCAAAAGAAAGATTAGCAACCATCGATCAGCCTGCATCATATATCGTCCAGGAGATAGTGCACTTTATGTTGAACAAATCAAGAAGACAGATCAAGAATTTCACGAACACCGAGCAATACTGCAGAATAAATACTCTATCCTTTCAGTGAACCATCAAGCATGGAGCATTAGGGGCTTCTGTTGACACAAAAATACTCCATCTATGAGGACCAGTCAGAAAAAGACAGATGTCATCCTATGTGACAATATTTATACTTGTTCGGCACCCGAGGAGAGTTAGTCGGCACCTGAGGAGAGTTGGTCGGCATACCAACCAACACATGGCATACTAAGCAACTCAAGGAAGACCAACCACCATAGAAGACCAACAGTTATATTCATTGTATATAGATATAAATGTCTAAATGTATAAAGACATTGTATCTCTTTAACTCCCATCACTATAAATACATGGATTCCCTTAGCCAAAAATGGGGGATCTGGACAGAAAGCAATTATCTACACACCTCTCTCTCTTTACAACATATTGTGTTATTTAAACCCCTGGGAATAAAATAACAGTGGACGTAGGATTTATTCATAGCTGAACCACTTTAAAAAACCTTTGTCTCTTATGTGTTTGATGTGATCACCATTTCATCTTCAATCATCATCTTCATACCTCTTTTTTATCTGTAATCTTTGCGCAGAAATGCGTTGATTTAATGGCGCTCAAGAAACACCGTTCCTCTGGAGTGGATATCTTAGTGTTGATGACGCATCAAATTATTGCTTAGTGATCGCCGATCACCATGGGTCGTCTGACGATCTTGCTTAATACATTCAGGGTGGTCTAGTGTTGTGATTAACATGTTCTGTTCGTTAACTGTGGTCGTGCTGGATAAGTGACTTCTTACGTGTTGGATTCGTCCTTATCGATAAATATAGCTGATCGTTGCTCTCCATGCTGCTTTATGTGTTATTGGATCTTTATTATACAGATCGCCTAACTTCTCATTCGCCGCGGTTGAATTATTTAAGAATTGTATTTCCCAACTGTCCATTAGAGCTTGAGACGTGATCACATAATGTCGACTATCCATCGAAGCTGAGGGTCTGTCGAGGAAAAATTGCAAAGGACCTAGTAGATGTTGTGAACGATCCATGCTCGAGCATCTTTCGGAGCATTGATAAGATAAATGATGCCTGAATGCCAATAGGGCAAAAATTGTAGAGGATCTGGTAGATATTGCGAGTGATCCATGCTCGAACATCCGTCCAGAAAAAAAGGACCGAGCAAGTATTACGAACGATCCTGCAGTTTTAGTGAAAACTAAATTTCCAAACCATTTATTAAGGTTGAAAAACGATAATAAATGTGACGTCGATCGTTAATCGACTGTGCCAACCATTTGTCAGGACCGAATATAAGAATTATCCTGATCAACCATTTGTTGGGGATAAAATGCGACGTGTGTGGCAAATATCTTCGGGACTAAATATATAGAAATATTTTGCCAATCATTTGCCGAGATGAACCTTGAATATGCCTGATCATCCTTCAGGTCAAGAATCATAGAGCCAGATAATCAATACTGAAATTGAAGAAATATCAATGTCCGATCATCCGTCGATTATCACAAATAATATTGCCCAAGCATTTGTTGGGTCCAAAGTGGTGTAACGTGCTCGACCATCCGTCAGAGCATTAACGAAATAAGTGGTGCCTGGGTCGTCTGCTGGGGCAAAGTTGTATATGTCCGAGTAGATATAGAGAGTGATCAGTGCTCGAGCATCTATCGGTGCATTAATAAGATTTCCATGAGCTTAAGATTGTGTCCGAGCATTCTTCTAGACTGAA
Source organism: Sambucus nigra (assembly GCA_949130495.1). Classification (NCBI taxonomy): domain Eukaryota; kingdom Viridiplantae; phylum Streptophyta; class Magnoliopsida; order Dipsacales; family Adoxaceae; genus Sambucus; species Sambucus nigra. The sequence continues at coordinate 306,714,982 of OX422223.1, forward strand.
TCTTGTACCTGTGGAAGTTAATAAGTTGCTCGACCATTTGTCGAGGCTAAAATAGAATTAATCATGCAATATGATGTGCATCTGCTCGACCATGTGTCGAAAAAAAGATTCATAGTATTGAATGAATGGCATGAATGATCCTATAATTTCTATGATAAAATCTCATGAGGATGGCCGCGCCCGACCATCCGTCGAGTCTACGCTAGGTATTAGCAAAAATATTACACCGACCATCCACTCGTATAACCAATAATATCTAGACAACAATATTGAAAATTAATTGAACGAATAAATGACGTGAGTGATCTATAAGTGCTCCCCAATATTTATGTGAACAAAATAATTGTAATAAAGTCGAATGAAAGATGCAAAATTTATCAAATATATCCATATGTGCGACATAGGAGTTAATTTGTAATTCTAGCAAATACTCAATTATGAGTTGGATTCAAAAAAATTGTTTTCACATAAAATTTGTGTAGTGACTTTTCACAGAAAATTTGTGTAGTGACGATTGTGAAGTATGATGTATAGATAGCCCCCTGCTAATAAATCTATGATAATAAAATTGTGATCATAATTTGTGAGAAAATAAAATATTATGAGATAGAAACGAACAATGCACAAATAAATGTGTGTATCCATCAATTGGGGTTGTGCTAAATATGAGAATTATCCTGACCAACCATCAATTGGGGATAAAGTGTGACATGCATGGCAAATATCTTCGGGAATAAATATATAGAAATATTTTCTGATTATCTGCCGAGATGAATCTTGAATGTGCCTGGACGTCCTTCAGGTTAAGAATCATAGAATCCGAGCTTCTATCGGAGTAACAATAATTTTTCCTAAGCATTTCTCTGGGTCTAAAGCGCTATAGTGTGCTCGACTATCCGTCAGAGCATTAATAAAATGAATGGTGCCTGGATAGTCCGTCGGGGAAAAGTTTTAGAATACCGAGTAGATATAGCAAGCAATTCGTGTTCGAGCATCTGTCAAAACATTGATGAGATTTCCAAGGACTTAAGATTATTGCCGAGCTTCCGTCGGGACTGAATCTTGTACCCGTGGAATTTAGTAAATTCCCCGACCATCCGATGAGGCTAAATGAAAATAGAAGTTATAATGAGAATGATATGTTCAGTAAAGTATATAAGATATGCATCCGCTCGGCCATTTGCCGAGGAAAAAATTCATAGTAGCGTATGAATGTAATAAATGATCCAATGATTTTTATGATAGAAATACCACTCAGACAACCGTGTCTGAGCATCCGTCGGGGCTGAGCTAAATAATCAATAATCTCCTTCTGGTGAGATTAAATTGTTGTAGTTGAATGACAATATTGAAAATTAAAATGTTCGAATAAAGGACATGAGTGCTCTATAATTGTGCCCCACTCATTTATGTGAGCAAAATAATTTATAATAAGTTTGCATAAAAAAGTGCCAACTAAAGTCATTGTAATAAAATCACATGGTCCCTTAAAATAATTTTATTTTTAGAGAGAATCGAGCAATGCAAAAAGTAGTCAAATATATTCCAATTGTAAGACAAGGAGTTAATTTGGAATTTTCGCAAAATTATTTAAAGTCCAATGGTGAATACTCAAATACAAGTTTGGTTTCAAAAAATTTATTTTCACCGAAATCTGTGAATCATGAAAGTATAGGGAGGTATACTAAAATCCTCTAAACTGTAAGTTGGGTTTTAACAAAGTTAAATAGAGCTGGGAACCTAAGTCCCAGAGTTAATGTGTTCGTGTTTACCCACACACACTGAGTGTGCTGAGTGGATGCTACGCTCGTCGCTGCTTATCTCTGCTCGCCGACCAGCTGGGGCGGAGTTGATGATGCCTGATGATAAAAAATTATGACAAGAAACTTGTGGGTTTCAAACAGTTCGCCAGGGATTCACCGGTAGTTCATCGGTAGGTCATAAATAGGTCGCCAGTAGTTCATCGGTAGGTTGCAAACAGGTCGCCAGTAGTTCGTCGATAGGTCACAAACAGGTGGCCAGGAAGTTTGCAGGTCGGAGAGTAACCGGAGGTGAGATAAGGGAGCTCGTTGATGCTCGATTGGTGGTATATGATTTTTCCGAGGTCTTCTCACAAAGACCTGACATTGGGTTTTCTCTTTTGTTGCCGATCAACGAAATTGGTTGCCTAGTGATCGTCAATCACGATGGGTTATCCGACGAGGTTGCTGATGACCAGTAGTTTGGTCGAGTGGTGATCTCCCCTGATTTCGTCACTACTCGTCCTTGATCGTACCTTCCGCCGACCAGCTATTGGTGGTTAGAGGAGAGTCCTAGGTTACAGTGTCCCTAGTGTCCAAAAGGGAGACCGGAAGAGGAACATAAATTGTTCTTTGCCAGTACTTTCTTTGGTCGTCGGGTTAGAGTAAGCTAACATGCTTTGTACCATTTTTGAACAAAAATGTTGGCAGTTTGGTGGATACGAACCAAATATCGTTGGTTATAGTTGACCAATGATTATGGTCACAATTAAAGAGATGCCTCTTCCTGGCTCGTCGTAGTGGTTCAGTGGTCGCCGACCACGATGGGTGGTCCGACGACATTTCATAGTGATGTACTTTGTTCGCTGATGGTTACCGACCATAAAGGTATTCCGGTGACCTTATTATGTTGTTTATATGCTTGCTGATAGTGTGAGACTTGCTGTATATTTGGAGAAATCTCCATGACCCATAGGTCGGTGGAAGGGTTCCAACTGGGTCTGCCATTGATTTTTATCTGTACATCTATGTGAAAACATAACTGTTCGATATATTTGTAATGATGTGGTCCCCATGCCTCTTTATGAGAGAGAAACATTTTAGACGTTTATCCCTGCCGAAGAATCTGGGATATGGGAATCAAGATTATGATGTAACCCAGTAAATAACTTCCCAGAAAAGTCTCGTTGAGAGTCCAGATATTTGGAGAGTCTTCAGACATCTCCGATAGTGAATTTCGTCCAAAACCAACAATGAAAATTGTCTAGAATCAAAGCTATTGTGCAGATTTGCAGATGCATAAAAATTGAATACAAAAAATGAATACAAATGTGCAAAGAATCGTGCATCAATAGAACTATATTTATACAAAAAATATATAATCATTTATACAGAGAAAAAAAGGTAAACTTAGCTCTTGATTATCGTGTGTGTACACCATGAGGTCGTAACGTAAATCTCCATCTCTTAAATAGGAAGGAAAGAATTTTTATGTCGTTTCCCACAGACGGTGCCAATTTTAGTGTAAAAAAATATGGGATATGGGGGGTGCCCATGTACCACGATGTATGCACAATAATAAATAAAAGGGAGACAAAGATTTACGTGGTTCGACCATGAATGGCCTACGTCCACGGTGCTGCTACAGTGTTCCATTAGAATGATGAGAGAGTTTTACATGAGAGTATTTCTCTAGCTTCTAATCCCCCGTTCACAATGGGGGGTCCCCTTTATATAGAGTTAGGGGTTACATTAGGGTTACAAATATGGATGAGTCCTATCTCCGTGGAGTTTGATTCCAATCAGATATTTCTCCTCGATCTTCTAGTTTATCAAGGACTCTAGTCGTCCTTATCTTGTTGGAGCGTCTGTTGCTCGCTATCTTGATCGGGGTACTCGCCACATGTCATGCTATTATGTAGGCATATTTTTTGCCCCCACAGTGAGGTATCCCAAAAGACAAGAATGTGAGTGGACATCCACCCAAAAGCCAAAAGTCACATAATTTAACACTCCTCCTTGGATGTACACCATATCCACCATTCAATGATTGTTGCCTCATTAAAACTTTACTAAGAAAAAACCCAGTGGGAAAAAAACAAAGTGAAGGAAAAAGAGTACAACTTTAACTAGAATACCCAATGGGAAAAAACTAGTTAAACTAAAAAGAGTACAATGCGCATATGTCCAAAACATCATGTTCTTAGATTCTCCCCCTGATCAAATACTACCTATGGATACTCCCCATGATTATGATATTTCTCCGATGATTGAGTCGATGCATATCAGTCTCATATACAACATTCTGAAATATTGCTTTAACGTGGTGATTATATTTGATCCGTTGTTAATTCAATTTCATGTTTCTTCATATGATCAACTTCCATAAGATTTGGGTGAAGAGGGATGGACATGTCACTTTATCAGATCTATTTAATTCAGTAGCATAACTCTTCTGGAGTTTGTGTGTTGCATAAATCTTTTTGAGTTCATAAATGTAGAACTAAAATATGTTTGTCATGTGTCCTTTATTTTTTCCTCTTTGATTTTGAGATCTAGAAGCACCATTGCCTTCATAAGTAGTAGCAGGAACATATGTCATTTGAGGCAAGTCGTAAGTGTTTTGATTATTCTTTGAAAGTATCCTAGAGATAACTTGCATCTATATAACTAACTTGACATAGATGGTTAGTTATAAAAATATGATATGATATGATTGATATTAGTCCCACATTATGCAAGTCAATGGTAATTGTTTCTTGATAAGATACTGACTGCAATTATAATATCTAGTATCATGCATTGTGTCATGTATATCAATATACTAATGACGTACATGTATGGTACTTCTGGACCAAATATTATAATGCACATATGGTACTTCAGGACCAAATTTATATTTTTCATCCTCTTTAGGATGATATGGATAATTTAATATCCAAATACCGGAGATGGTGGGTATACTAAAATTGTATGCTTAATATATGCTAAAGCATTGAAGGATTTTTTAATCCATTTGACTAATGGATATGAGTTTAACATAAATTGTGCTCGATCTATAGGCCGAGACAATAATTAGTTACCCCAAGGTCATTCATTTTTGGATATTTTTCATTTTGCTTGAGCTCTTCAGGAGCACATCCATTAAGGATATTTTATAATAGCACATTTGTATACATGATTGTTTTCATACCCTTCCTTAGACAAATATTAGTAAGACGGTTGTACCTATATCCATTTGGATTGCATGTTGTATAATGAACGTCTTAGTGCAATTGAATACATACTCCTTATCTTTGCTTTTGGCAAAGAAAATTCTTCTAGGATTTTCATATGTATTCTTTGTTTAAGTCCCGTATATATAAGCAGTTATAATATTCACGAGCCTTATATAATATGTTTAAAAAACTGCTAAGCTATATCTGAAAAGTATTTACAACCAAAATGGGATGGTATGTTCGTATATAATCAATTTTATTTCTTCAGTAAACCTTGTTCCATAAATCATGCACTTTTGGTGAGTTTTAACACTTCATTTTCTTATAAACACCCATTCGTACCTTCAGGGTTAACATATTTTTGGGTTTCTACTATAGATCCAAATACACCGCATATATTAAGAGACTTGAATTATGCCATCAAGCCATTTTTACATCTTGGACAATATATTATTTGTCGACATTCATTCATAGTACATGGATTTGTAGTATCATTACCCTTTGATTTTTGTGTAGCTACAACCTATATAATTATATCATCGATTATCATCTATGGGGATTCCACTTTTCTCTTGTATATGTATAAAACATAGAGATCTCACTTAATACTAGGTACCTTTGTCAACTTCATGGGCTTTATTGTCACTTCAGGGACTTATGTCTTTTCATAGACAATAACCTCTTCTAGGATTTTAGAGAAAGTGGATCTTTTATTCATAACCTCTTTTGAAGGTTTATGTATAACCTTTTCTGCAGCGTTATTTGAGCATGGTTTTATATAACCTCCACTTTTGGGGAGTCAAGTAGTTAGGACCTATAGGTTTTCCACGCTTCTGGCATGCAATAAATTTATTTTCTTCCAAATTTATTTTATCCTTCTGGGATAATGATTTTGGCAAGCATATTTGCAACTAGTCCACGTGACATTTGATGTTGCAATATAATTTTTTTCTTAATTTTCGCATTAAGCGATGCAAGGGATTATATGAAACAAAGTGGAAGTATTCCACGATAATTCTTGTCGTTATTCAGTAACGGATCATTCTTTAAATATAATTTGTACTCCTAGTACGTTAAATTCTCTCTCCCTAACGACGAGAATATTATCTCATTAAAATAAAATTACACATATACTATAAACATTGGATTTATCAGTGGTTCAATAAAGGGTGAATCATAAGCACCATATATACCCTTGTGATATATATTATTTGCATTTACAATGTTGTATGAAAAACAATTAAGGTGACCAAAATGGTCATTATATAATAAGAAATAATTGAACCATGGAGCTGCAAGCTCATAACAAAGTGCAATTTCACCATGTTAAATATTATATAGTATAATCCCTTGAATAATGTAATAATTGTTTGCTAGTTTAATCTTTTGGCTTCCAATACTAAAAGTAATGCAAAATTCTTCCATGGGACACCCATGTATATTGATGCCCATAAAACAAAGAAAATTACTTCAGTAATTTCTTTCATATAATTCATCGCATATGTATGAAGGGTACCAAATAACAACATGATATAGGCTCTTCTGGAGCTTTAGATTCAATTATGCTTGAAACCTCTACTATATTACACACCAAGTCAGAAAAAACTTCTGATTTTTCATAATAATGTCAGTTGTTTACTGTACACTAGAAAAATGTCATTATATAATAATAATTCACAATTTTCAATGACAAAATTAAATATAGAGTGTGAGTCCAACTATATATATGAACAATGATAATTTATATTACGATCAATTTTTTGGTGATCAAACTTAAACAAATGGAAGTATTAACAAAATCTTGTATTAAATATTTATCAGATATTTAAATAATGGGGTGGATTATAAAAAAAATTCCAATTAAAGTTTAAAGCTTCGAGTTGATAACTGATGAATCAAAAGTTCATAATCTTATCATATGTGAGAGACTTGAAGCTCAAAAATAAGAAACTTTAGGTTTCTAAGATATAATAAGTGCCACTATCATAATTATGACAAATATTTTGTTTGAAAAGTAATGAGAACTTCAACTTCTCTATTTTATATCACATGTATATGAATCTTCGGGGTCATATTAATTATAAAATTTAAACCTAGGTTTTAAGGTCCTACATTAAAATAACTCACAAAGTGTCTTGTGCGAATTATGTATATTTGTTTTTTCATTTGTATTTGAGAACTTCTGGTTCTATACAAATAGTTGAACTTCAAGTTTAATATTACTAATGTTGAACGACATTAAATTTTATACCCTTTTGTATTAAAACTTCAGGTTGATTAGGGGGTAAAAATGTTAAAGAATCTTTCAAACAAGTAGCAAATATTTTTTATTAACACCGACCAATAATAACTTCTTTGAAAAAAATGAGGTGCCTAATTTGTCACATTCTCTACACATTCCCAAGTCTCCAATGTACATTAAATGATTATAATGTGAAAAGGAGATAAAATTAAATACCATTAAAAGTAAGTCAACATTCAAATGAAGCGAAGGTTAAGAGACAAAAATTTAATGGTGAAACCATTAATGTGATAGTTAAAGGGACACTTAACCATTAAAAGAGTATTTGAAAAGACATTTCATTTAATAAAAAAAATGAAAATCCAAGAACTTGAAAAAATATGTTTAAATATCCAATTTATATTGAAACTAAGCGCAATAAAAATAATATATTTGGAGGTTCAGGTTCAAATGTTTTATATCCCAATGATATATAATATTTTGTGAACTTCTAGTCACAATATCACAAAAATAATCGGGGACGCTTGGTCTATACCCTGGCATTAGACAATCAAACTTCAGGTTTAATTATAAAATATTTTCTTTTGACATGTCCAGAAATGTGAATGAAGAAGATTCAATTTCTATTTTCGAATAATTATTTGGGGACTTCAGGTCCCAAGTATGAATAATAAGGACAATTAAATATTTAGGGACATTAAAAGCCTTGCCCAAAATGTCAAGTTTAATAAGTGATAAAATTATTTGAAACTTCAGGTCCAAAATATAAATAATCATTATGGGACAAAATTATTGGTTCTTCAGGTCCAAATTATAAAGAATTGTGATTGGACTTTTAGTATCCCTTGTCCTATTAAAAAAAGTAATCAAAGCTTCCGATTTGATTGTGTGTCATATTTCATTGTCATGTCCCAAACATTTGAACAATAATTGAGAACTTTTAGTCCTCATAATTTAGGAACTTCTGGTCCCAAATGAAATTTTTTTACATGGGAGCTTCTGTCCCAAATGAAAAAATGTACATAGGAGCTTCTCGTCCTAAATGAAAAAATTGACATGGGAACTTCATGTCCCCAAATTAAAATGACTATTTGGGAACATCATGTCCCAAAATATAGATGACCATTGGAAACTTCAAGTCCCTAGCAATAATAATTGTGAATATGGGAGCCCAACTTTCAAATAGTATTGGAAACTTCAGGTTCCAAATTTGAATGATAATTAGCGACTTCGGGTCCTAATAAAAAAAATAGGAAACTTCGGGTTGCATTATTTAAATAGTTAGGGAGCTTCACATCCCAATCTTACCTTTTTTTATAGAAAAATTGGATGTGACATAGTAAGTTTTCGCAATCAAATATTCAAAATATGAATATATAAAAAATATTATTGTCTAATAATGATTAAGAATTGCATGTTCTTGCAATCCATTTTTTTTCTTTCATAAAGGGTTCAAGTAGTATGTAAAAAAATACTTACTTCTTAAATAGTGAAAATCTAATTTTTAAGACTAACTTACAAATATAGGACTAACCTGATGATGGTGATACCAAGAACGCCACGGGGATATGAGAGGCAGACCAAGAGCTTCAACGGAGTATCTAGTCCCTATAACTGGCACTCTCCTATGTCCGTAATGAAGGGTTTTCAGAACATCCATGCTTCTGAAGTACTCTTCTGTGTGTTGAGAGTAACATGGGTCATAACCTCCTAGGACTATTCTTATCCTACTAAAATCATTGTTTACTTCCTTAATGAGGGAAACACCGTACCCACTACTATAGGTCATTGAGGATGTACTGTTCAGAAGACATTTTGGGGCATAAATACATATACATGAACGAGATGCTCATGATATGTAAAAACATGAGATATATTTTATTGAGACACTCGTGCTAATAACGTGTTGTAAAATAAAATACATGTAGAGAATTGTGAGAGAGAGAGAGATTATTTTATTTCTCAATAGTATTGGGTGTAGTAAAGAATCATATGGGGACCCTCTTATTTATAGGACATAGTGACGTATTCTAAAATACAAGAATGTGAGTGGACAACCACCCCAAAGCCAAAAGTCACATAATTTAACAATGTACTTATTTTATTAATATACCAATTATTAATGAGTTGATAGTTCAATTCGCAGTACCTCGGCTATGAGTATCTCCGCACGATGGCTCCAATCTTGCACGACCACGCAGTGGAAAGGTGGGTGCGTATGTTACAATGGGTGACAAATCAACGTGGCGCTCTAATCGAACAACTACGGTTTAGATATGTTTCCATGCAAACAACTAGAAATGTGATCTCCCTAGTCAATTATATGGCAACTGTTTATCGAATTGCCTGGAAACCAATTAAAAGGCCTTGGAGTTGAGCATGATTTGGCTCAGAGATGGTACATACTTTATTATCCCGAGTTATGTGAAACTTGGTATTTCAGAGACTAGTGTTATCGTCAATTGACAAGCCATATTGAGAAGTTACGATATGCTTGAGTACGACAATGCATTAACTCATTCATTCGCATATCATGAAAGGCTAGTTATTGGGGCGTGAAATTACTGGTATCCTTGTACATAATTTGATCTCCATCGCGTTGGAGTTGAGCTTCATCACGTTGAAGTTGAGCTTCGTACTCTTTGTTGCGAATTGAAATTAAATTATCAATCTTGTCATTCAGGTTTCTTCTAATTGCTTGCGATTCTGCAGAATTTTTGGAACAAGTTGTGTTGAATTCTTCAAAGTTATCTAACAGGGTCATGTGTGCAGCCACACTGTTGGCAGCCGCTCTTTTCTTCCCTTTTAGTTTCGCATCTTTACATCCCATCGATCGTTTTAAGGCATTGTTGAAGTCGTCTGTGTCGGTATCGTCCGAATGAAGGGGACTGTCATTTATATCTTCATCCGTATATTGTGATTATGTGGTTGGCATCACTTACTTCGGCAAATCATTGAGCACCTCGTAGCAATGGTCATATTCGAATTTATGACCCACGACAAAACTAAAGTTATCACTAGCACGTTGGAGCTACAAAAATTATTTATGGCATGAGTAATATGAATTAAGAATATTAAATTTAAATAATAAACTAATCGCAAACTAATGTAATTACACAAGTAACTTCCGTCGTGCCGCTATCTTTAATGTCTTTTTATGCTCGAGACAACTTCGCTGAATACAATAAATACTATGTTTCTTGTTTGAAATTTTCCCTGCAACGCATTCTCGGTGCGTTGGTAAATAACACCCTAGCTAGTATTATATTCATTAGTAATTTTTTTCCATATGGTTAAAGAGGTTTGGTTGGTCCTGACCACCCCATTTATGGGATATTTTACGTACACAAGACACAACAACACCTCGTCATGTGAATTGAAATTTGGTAACCGAAACGAGTTGGCCGGAGTACTTTGAGAAGGAGAATCCATATAATATATTTGAAAGGATAAATATTTGATTTGTTCTTTAAAAGTTTTGGGGATGCAAATGTATTTATAAAAAAATAGAGTAAAGTACCCTAATAGTCCCTTACCTTTCTATTGGTTTCAATTTAGTCCCTTACCTTTTTATTGTCTCAATTTAGTCCCTCACCTTTTAAATAGGTTCAATTTCGTCCCTACTCTTTTTTTGTTTCAATTTCATCATCAACCTTTCATTTTGTCTCAATTTAGTCCACCTGTTAACTATTTTGGATACAATTGACTATTTTACCCCTCTTTATTGAAAAATATATTAATGAATGCTATAAAATTTGAGCAATAAGCTATTTTATTATTATTTTGGGATAAAAATTAGTTTTTTATCTGAGAATAATAAAAAAATAGTTTTTATTTTTGTTTCATCCCAGTTGTTTTTAATTTTCAAAAAAAAAAACTTGAATTATAGTTTTAATAGTCAACATAGTTTTTTTATTTGATTAAAAACTCTTTTTTTTTTAATTTGAATTAAAATGTAAAATTTGATGTTTTAGATTCAGAATTGATTAGTGTCATTGGCGTGGAGCCACATCACATGAAATTTTTTATTTATCAATTATATTACATAGATATGGGAAAAATTGATGTCTTAGATTCACGATTGGTTAGTTCGCTGGATCGGACCCACATTCATTAAAATAAGGGGCTTGAGAATAAGCCACTGTAGTCAAGCCCCTTATTTTAATGAATGTGGGTCTGATCAAGTGAACTAACCAATCACGAATCTAAGACATCAATTTCCGCCTACTATGTAATATAATTGATAAATAAAAAAATTCATGTGATGTGGGTCCGTGCTAGCACCACTAATCAATTGTGAATCTAAAACATTAAATTTTATATTTTTAATTAAAATTAAAAAAAGAGTTTTTTATAAATAAAAAAAATTATGTTGACTATTAAAATTATAATTCAAGTTTTTTTTTTTGAAAAATTAAAAACAACTGGGATAGAACAAAAATAAAAACTATTTTTTTTATTATTCTCGGATAAAAAACTAATTTTTATCCCCAAATAATAATAATATAACTTATTTTTCAAATTTTATAACATTCATTATATAATTTTTCGATAAAGAGGGGTAAAATAGTCAATTATATCTAAAATAGCTAACAGATGGACTAAATTGAGACAAAATGAAAGGTTGAGGATGAAATTGAAACAAAAAAAAAGGACAGGGACGAAATTGAACCATTTTGAAAGGTGAGGGACTAAATTGAGACAATAAAAAGGTAAGGGACTAAATTGAAATCAATAGAAAGGTAAGGGACTATTGGGGTACTTTACTCAAAGAAATAAATCCGTTTGATTTTAAAATGACTGTTATTTTAGAGCCGTTAGTTTTTTTTTTAATTAAAAGGCTTGGACGGGTGGGAGATAGCCGTCTGACCCAGTTTTACACAATGTCTAGCGGCAATCTAATTTTACAACCCCATTACATTTTCACTCACTCAAACATGCATTTTCTTCTACCCATTGTGAGCCAGAACAATGCAAACTTATACTTCTACATCTGCCACTAAAGATGGCCTAAGGGACCATTCTTGTTAAAAATACTACAGAAAATATGTCAAAACTCATCAGGTAAGGGACCATTTTGTGTGTGGTCCAATATTTAAGTGTTTAGTATACATTCTTTGTGATAATAAAATTGTTTTCTAGTGGGTCTATTTCAATACATGACCCTCTCATTATGTAAAATATAACAATGTTATATTACAAGTGAGAGAGAACATTCTAAATAATTTGGGCACAACTGAAACACCCTAAGTTGACGCGTTGTGTTTGATTTTTTATCTGAATCTGAAGTCTGAATCTCAAATCTGTAGACTAAATCTGAAGACTGAAATCTGAATTTGAAAAACATGTTTGTTTTTATGTGTGTTTTATGTCTGAATGTATATCTGAATTAATGTATTTAGACTCATTTAAACTTTAGATGTAATTCTACCTTTTAACCATTAAGAGCCAAATATAGCTATTATCCTATTAATCACTTAAAAAAACAAACACTTTTTAGTACCTCTTAAGTTTAAATGGTTAAGATTCAGACTTAAAAGATAAAAACAAACAGCACCTGCTTAAACTAATAAACCAGAAAACCATAATGCCAATTAAAAAGACGAGTCTTCAAAAGAGCAAACAAATTCAACGAAATACACTTTACAAAAAGTAGTGTATTGCATATTCCAACTTTTGACACCCTAAATCATCCGTGAAGGAAGATATTCATAAAAAATAATTTTAAAGCATATCTCATAATGATTTTGCACATGCATAATAAATAAAATTCTTAGGAATTTTTTAAGGGTCAATTATTAAATAGTTCCTACTATAAATATATATTTTTTAAAAATGACACATATTTTTAGTTTAACTCATTTAGTCTCTCAAGCACTCAATATCCTCTTATTTTTAGAGGTCCGCGCCAGCGGCACTCCCTCTCCAAAATATTTGGCAAAGCACTTTTTGAGGCAAAATAAAAAAGTTTGGACTAAATGGGTATTAAAAAATGTCCGAGAGACTATTTGGTGTATGTCCCATTTTTTAAAAGCTAACCCTAAACTTAAGAGAAAATCACTGTAATAGCAAACCTGATGACAGATTGAGAGAAGAAGCGAAACATAAAAGTATATAAAGAATCAACCTGAATAGCTTTGTACTTTTGTAGCGACTTAACGAGACAGCTAATCTGGCCAGACATCACTTTACATTTTTCCTAGTAGCACGGAGTTTACTTAGAAATATACTCATTCAACCATCGTACACATCGGGTTGAAGAGCCTATGATGTTTTTACAACCAATAGTCATTTAGGGAAATAGCAAAAGGACCAGGAATCCAAACATTCAGGTAGAGCATATAACCCAATTCATAGATAGCAAACATTGCGATGCATTTACAAGAAGCATAAAATTCAAAACAGTCTCGTATCTCTTCTTTGATTTAAGAGAATTCAAAGGAAGAGCTGCTGATAACTAGCTAGCAATGTAAACATTAAGTGATCATAGAGAAAGGTAGCATGAAACTCCAAGATTAGTAGCGATTAATACATGAATCTAAAGACTAGTAATCATCAGAATAGTAACCATCAGAGTAGTTGTCATCGGAATCACCCTTAAGGAGGTTGTTACTGCCACCATAGTTGCTGTAGCCGACGTTGTTATTAAATTTGACATCCCGAACCCTCTCTTCGGTGTAGTACTCAGTGTATCCGCTTTTGTTGCCAATCTTGAGAGTTGAGGACCTCCTGCACTCATCCCTAACACCAACTTGTCGGCTGCCTCTCTCCACATGTCGCTCCCCACATGTGACCTTCTCCTTGGCGGTATATCGCTCATAGCCACCGCTCTCCTTGTCCTCATATCGGACCTTTGATGTTGTCTCATAGGATTGTGGTCCCACCCAATGGTTCTGTTGTAGTGATTTAGATCCCCCTCCAAGCTTTGTTGTGCTTGCTGTTTTTTTTGGGACGATCTCAGCATATCCGATAAAACCAACTGTTTCCTGCTGTGGCTTGCTCTTTCCTTTATCCATTGCAATCTCGACAGCCTACTCAGATCAAATTTATTAGGCATAGAGATTAAATATTGAGGACACTAACAAAAAGTATTTCACTCTAGAGAACTAGAGAGAGAGTTAATCATCTCATCTCCGTCAAATTAATAGTCATGCGTCTAATTTTGAGAAGCTTGGAAGAAAAAATTGACTTGAAAAATCAATGCAACACATTGGAAAATTTTATAATAAATTCAAATTTTCACCATTGGTGACATTAAAGTCTCATTTCATTTTGATTATTTACTGTGAAATGAGAACTTTCAATTTGGTGTGCAGGGAGTAATAAAACATCAAACGCAAATATAAAGACAGAACATTTTTAGGTATAAAAACCAGTGTCAAAACACTAGTCTCTCCATGAAAATTCCCCACATGATGTTAATAAATAAGATTGCACCATTTTTTATGCTTAATAAACCGTCCCAAAGAGGATGTTTGTAAATATTGATAAGCATCAGATAAAAGATTATGGAACATGAAGAAAGTGTGAGATAACATCCAATGATGATGTAATAAACAGAGGTGGACTTTCACAACTATGAAGCATGATAACAACAGGGTTGTTCTACATTATAAGGAAAATTCTGAATGACAAAGTTCAAAAGACATAAATAGACGCGACATAAAAAGACATTTGGAATCCGGTATTACAATTAAATTAAACATACTACGGCATGGGTCAGAAAGTGTCATATAAAAAAACTAGAAGACGCAGAACCAATAAATAATTAAATAGACATCTAGCAGCCAAGGTTAGTAACTACTCATTTTATGTTTAACCATTGATAAAAAAAGGAGAACCAGGAATCATATAGTGCTCTCATCAAGGACATAACTCGTCAAAAATCAATAAAGGCCAAGAGCATAGAAACAGGATGATACAAAAATCGATCAGTTCAGTTTTCAAAAACGCATTGGTCAATACATGAGGTACATTTAAAATAACTAGAAGGGTAAACTTTTATATATGGGTTGATCTACCCACATTACACACAAGAAAAATACTCATAACTAGAACGGTAAACTTTTAGAGCACTAAATCACATATAAATAGGCTGGTACAAACAATATAATATGAATACAAACTGATAGTCAAAACACATTACACACTATAAAAAAACAATAGTGCAACGATTATTTATAGTAGTGAGGGTCATAAACTCACAGAGATTTCAGATTTAATAACTTAAAAAAAAGGATATTTCGCACCTTTGATCTAGAGAGAGTTTACAAAGAAAAAGATATTCTTCACGGAGGGAATATGAGAGAATAGGGCCATTTATAGTCTCTTTTGCTTGTGGCTGTGAGAAAGAAGTGGATAAACTTCACCAAGAAGGAAAATAAAAAGTGTTATTGTCACTTCACCTTTTGCTTCATCTCTCCTCTTTTATTAATGAAAATTTGGAGTGTTGTTAAAAAGGCGTCCAAATAATTGTTTAAGTTTGTACTGCCTAGTCCATTTGTTACATATTTTGAATTTTTTAATTTGATCAAACAAATTTTAAATAATTAGATTCATATAAATATATTTTTTGAGTCATTTTATTTATTTTATTATTATTGATCTAATTAGCGATTGACAACTTTTTCAATAAATTAGGATCTTCTCTTTCTTCGTTCCATTTCTGTCAAACAACTTCGTTCTCTCCAATTTTTTTTAAAGAATTAACCTAATTAACGATTGACAACTCCTCCGATAATTTAGGATCTTTTTTTTCTTTTCACTTTTGTTCAATCAATTATATTCTCTCCAAGAAAGAAAGTATCAAATCGTTCGAAGCAATCAATTCTTTCCACTCCTGTTTAACCTAAATTTATCTTTGCATTAATCCGATCATTTATAAGTTTATACTTGTTATCAAGAAATGTTTTGCATGTTGATCAATTACAATAGGTGTATGTATTTGGTTTCCATTCAATCAAATCATTGTAATTGTGCAATTCATGCACTGAAATAACTCGAATATTGAATGAATGATTTGATTGTGTGTTTTGATAATTTTTTTTAATTTTATATGAATATATTTTGACTCTGTGTTTTGATGTTTAAACATAAAAAATCAAAAAATTGTGTTTTGATTTTTTAAGGGGTTGTGTATGTATATATTTTTATTGTGTGTTCATATGTGTGTCTTCATGTGTGTTCATGCTTTATGTATATACAAGTTGTGCATGTATATACCTCACAATAAAATTGCACTAAAGTACATGCAGTTTGATATAAAGTACACGCGAATAGCTAATGATTAATCATCATTTTTTGTTTTGACTTTAATTTGACAGACTTTGTTAGTTTTGACACATGACTTAATAGACTTGGCATACGTTAGTTGGGCATGTGATTGTGGGTCCGCGCCAGTGGTATTGACCAATCTTAAGGTTTAACAAATGTACAATCGTTTGTATATACCTCATAGTAAAATTACAGTAAAGTACACACAATTTGCTATAAAGTACACATGAATTTCTAATGATTAATTCTCATTTTGTGTTTTGACTTTAATTTCGCATAATGTTAAAGTGCAGGTACTTTGTTACTTTTGACTCATAACTTAATAGAGTTGTCATATGTTAGTTGGCATGTGTTTATGGGTCCACGCCAGCGACATTGACCAATTCTCATTTTGTGGTTTTAACTTTAATTTGGTATAATGTTAATGTGTATTAATTTTGTTACTTTTAACTCATGACTTAATAGACTTGTCATGTGTTAGTTGGAAATGTGTTTGTGAGTCCGCGTCAGTGATAGTCATTTGCATATAACTCACTGCAAAACTATGGTAAAGTCACGTAGTTTGATATAAAGTACACATGAATTCTCATTTTGTGTTTTGGTTTTAATTTGGCATAATGTTAATGTGCATTTACTTTATTACTTTTGACTCATGACTTAATAGACTTATCATGTGTTAGTTGGGCATGTGGTTGTGGGTCCGCACCAACGACACTGTCCAATCTTGAGCTTTAACAAAAGTATAGTCATTTGTATATAGCTCACAACAAAATTATAGTAAAGTACACGCAGTTTGATATAAAGTACACGTAAAATTTTCTTTTTTTATTCTCATTTTTTTTTAATTTTAATTTGACATAATGTTAATGTTATTTACTTTGTTACTTTGTTTCATGACTTAATAGACTAGTCATGTCTTAGTTGGGCATGTGTTTGTTGGTCTGCGCCAGTGACATTAATTAATCTTGAGCTTTAACAAAATCATTTTTCTCTTTTAATTTAATGCATGTCATAATGAAAAGTTGTAGGATTGTTGGGTGTTTTTATTTGGATAATATGGCTTGCATTGAAATATTTAAAGACAGCTCATTAGATTTCACATGCAATGAGTTGTGTAGCTGGTTTGTGGATTTGAAAATTGGATCTTTTTTTATTGAAGTACGTCTTTGGAGATAAAAGTTGCTTTATGTTGATTTGAGATAAATATGTTCGATGTATGTTGTAGTCTCAAGTTATTGTCAAAGCTGATTTTGTTTGGAAATATGTCTTTGATTCACCAGCTTTGGCCACTAATACAAATCACTAACGGGTTGAATGCACGTATAGAATTCATGAACGGGTTGACCGAAGTTATATAAGTTACGAGAGGGTTGAATGCAGTGGTACAAGTAGAGAATTTGACTATATATTATTAACCACTGTGATTGATATTAGTAGTGGTGTTGAAAATGATATTTATATTGGATGTGTGGAGACGAGTATGTCAAAAGTGTATCTCTCCAATGATTGGAAGACATATATTAGTCATAAAGACCGGTATTTTGAAGAGGGTGTGGTTGAGTTTCGGGATAACTTACGAAAGTATGCTGTTGAGGTTGGTTTCAAGTATATATAATTGAATAATGGTAAAACTCGTGTGACAACATAGTGTTCTAAAGGAGTACAGAGAATTGCATATGGTGAGTTCATGCTTCATTATCAACAGTAAATGTTTACTTTTATATAAGAAGTTTGAACAATGAGCAGACTTGTAGGGGTGTACATCCATGTGACACCCCGACTAATTAAATATCGGGTAGCTACTCCTTTATTAAATTAATACAAAATGCCAAGTTGGTTCAGTTAACAGCATCACTGTCGAATTTTTTTTAATGATTACTAACCACCTAGTATTTAAAAACTGAGTTGCCAAGTTTTAAGTTAACTCTGATTAACATGCGATAAAAGGATAATGAAAGAATAACAACCATTCACCATAATGAAGCAATAGAATAGCCAACAACATAATAATAAGTCCGGAGGAAAAACTCCTCACAACAATTCCACAACCGAACTAAATAAAACAAAGTATCCTGAATTAATTACATGCCAAAAGTCTGAAAATCTGAAATAGGAAATGTTTCTAATAGAAATGGGCGACATGCCCTACAACTGATCAAAGTTGAATATAGAGTCAAGATAGATGAAGCGTCTACTAGCAAAGTCCTGTAACTTCCACAAACATCTACAGCTCATCACCTGAATGAAAATCCTATGCATGGTGTCCTTGTGGCTGGGCACCTAAAAATGGTTTTTATAAAAAGTAGATTTGAAAGCAAACGGGTCAGAGCCCGAAAATGGAGAGTATTTTAAAATAGCAAGTGCTTTAATAACATTAAAATAATGAATGCAAAATACATGTTAGGACGTGCACTCACATGAAATACTCACCTCTCGACTAATTTGTGCACTCCTAACGTACCGTACCCATCTAAGTAACATATAAAACTAACCAAACCGTAATAAGTTCTACCCCTTACTACTCGATTCACATTATGCATTCTAGCGTTATCAACTAAATGGAGAGCTTTACTTAAACTCGGATTCTCGATTATTAGCAATACAATTCATTACAGGTTACCCCTTTATAGTTACTGAAAGCGTTTCCGTATTTATACTCACAATATCAACATGAAAGTTCTCATTAATTTAAGTGTATATTAGCCACGCCATACATATACAATACAAGCACCCGAGACTAAGTTGCGGTGCACACATACTCTGCTATCCATCCCGGTACATCACGTACATAAGGATCACGCATTCCGAATCTCTCAGGAATCGTTCTCAGATAATAGCAAATCACAAACAATGGAGGCGAACACAGTCACATCACATGGGTCACGCACATACCTACACTCCCACGATCAACAGACTTATTAACATCCCAATAAGTCCTTCTCTGACCTATGTTCTCGAGGTACCAATCTAAATCCGGGCAACACAAGGATTAGAGGGCCCTAAGCGAACGTAAACCTCCCGTGATAGCAAGTATGGTAGGTATGTCATACACATAAAATCATATACATATACTAAGTATACCCACATCTTAGTAATCACCGTAATTTATTTGTGGTACACTTCTCATTCTCGTACCAACTTATAATGTTGCACAATTCACAAGTTCCTGATTAATTCAATTATTTAAGCCGTTAATAATTCTCGCATCGTAATAGTCACTCGCGTCCTATTCCACAATTTCCATTCAATTCGAATTGCACTTCTAGGTTTTACTCCTCAATATATCCCAAATGTCCCAACTATATCAATTTATCATCAAGGGAATGGTATCTCTACAATTAAACAAGGTTACGGGACATGCGAAATCAAAACAGGTCAAAAGTCCTAAGCTGTCAGCTCGTTAGAAGTCTCGTTCGAACGAGGTTGTTCGAACGAGAGTTCGTTCGAACGAACTGGGCATCTAACGAGATATCGTTCGAACGAAAGTCATCGAAAGAACGTCCCTCTCGTTAAAAGACAAACTGTCAACTCGTTAGAAGCTCGTTCGAACGAGCTAGTTCGAACGAGCTCGTTCGAACGACCTGGGCAGGTCTTCTAACAAGAGGCCAGTTTCGAGCCCAGATTTTCCCTTTTTCGTTTTTCCATCTTTTCTTCACCTCTAATCTCATCTAAACATCAATCCAACAATTGTTCAAGGTTTCTAATCATTCCTAAACACACTTAGGTCATATACTAACGTGTTTTGTGGGGTTAATCCTAAACATCATCCAAATATCAAAACTCTACATTTTTCCCCAATCTCAAGAACATGAACCCTAGAAATTTTAGATCATCAATGAGCCTAATAAAATCCGTTTTTGTAACACAAAAAGTAGTAATTCTTTTAGTTCAATCATCCAATAACATTTCTACATGCAAACCTATATCCAAAATTAAATTTATAACTCCAATTTTATGGGTTTTCATCAATCTCCCAAACAAATGAAATTTTAGAATTGTCTAAGCATGGAAGAGACATTCACTGCAAAATAATGTAAATTAAACCAATTGCCTTATGTATTTCTCTGATTTTGATGGCGAATTGATGTGTTTCTCTCTCTCTCTCTGCAGAATTCTCCTCTCTCTCTCTCTCTACAAGTCTTTTTCTCCAAGGTGACAATGGAGGCTAGGGTTTGCCTTAGGAGACTCTTGGAACTAATTCCAATAACTCCCATAGCCCATTTAGTCATTAAGTGTTATTAGTGGGTTTAGTGGGTAAAGTCCAAATAAGATATTAATTCCTAATTTTCGTGGGTTTTAATTCCCAAAAATCCAAAATTACCAAACTACCCTTATACGTTGCCGGCATGACCTAAAAATGCCCCGGGACCCAAACTAAACCCCCGGCTACTGTTTTCTGACTATTTCGACCCTTCCGGACACGTTGGCGCACTCAAAACGACCCTACGGTTAATAGAATTAAAATTCACTTTTTAATTAAATAATAATATTCTTGACGCGACTGTCACACGCGTCTCAACAAAATTCCAAATTGCCGTATTTCAATCTCACGACAAATTTCATAATTTCCATATTCATATATAGCCATATATACTCATTAAAATCAAATACCAACTCGCATCTCGCTAGTATTTTTATCCGGATTAATTCCCAATTAATACACATTTAATTCAATTAATCCCATAAATAAATATCATAAAAATACGGGGTATTACAATCCACTACACCAAAATGAAAAAATTGTCACCTTTCAGTCAGCCACCCTTGTCAAGGTCATTGACCGTGATAAAAAACACGTGTTTTATGTCACGGTCATTGACCTTGACACGACCGTGATAATTATTTAAATAATTGTCACGGTCAATGACCTTGACATGGCCGTGACAATGGTTCCAGTAAAAACGCTTTCCCCCTTCTTTTTTCCCTCCGGCCGTTCCCTCCCTCTCTCTCTCTCTCGACGCTGCTCTCTCTCTCTACTTTCAGGTTTAATTCTCTCTCTCTCTCTCTCTCTCTCTCTCTCTCTCTCTCTCTCTCTTCCATTTATATATATGTTTCTTTGTATATATATGTGTGTATGTGTGTATATATGTACGTGTGTGTGTGTGGGGGGGGGGGGGGGGGGGGGTAGGAGGTTAAAAATGTAAATAAATAAGTAATTTTTTATAAATTTCCAAAAATAATATCCAAAAATGTAAATGTAAATAATATCCAAAAATAATATCCAAAAATGTAAATGTAAATAATATCCAAAAATAATATCCAAAAATATAAATGTAAATAATATCCAAAAATATTGGATAACAATTTGTTTTCATTCAAAATAAATAAGTAATTTTCTACAAATTTCATAAAAAAATGAAGGCCGGCTTAATATGTGATTTAAGTGTGAAATAATCGTATATACTTATACTAATAGAGAAAAAAAACCATATATGGGGTTTTTTGTTGACTTTATATGGTGAAATAATCACATGACTTTATATCCATCAAATAAAAGCATCAAAACTAAAAAACTACAATAAGGGTTAAAATGGCATCCGAAGTTGCTAAAAACATGAAAAATAAAATATTTTTTAAGATTTGTGGTGAATAACTAAAGTTAAAAAAAGTATTACTTTAGTCATTAATTACTTTTTGAATTCGGGTGACGCGCATAAATTTGTAGTAATTATCTTATAATAAAGATCAATTAGTCTATGTTGTTGAAAAATTTGATCAAATTGGTGAGCACTTCATATTTTAAAAATGTTATTTTTATTCCTATTTAACTTTTCTTTCTATACACCCCTAATTATATTTAAAGTTTAATAAAATAGGAGTTATAGAAAGAAAAGTGGGGTTTCCATAATCTTACTTTGTCACAATTAATTTATATGCCTCAAAGTTATTTTATGACTCTTAGTTTATATTTGTGATAATAATTTATTAAAGATTTTTATGGGAACTTGTTATACTAGAACTTAGATGAACACTAAGTGATGAAAATAGTCCTTAAAATTGAAAATTAAATAAATTTTATAAAAGTAAAGATGCTGGTAATACATCAAAGATAAATTAATAGGGACTAAATAACAAAACTTGTTCAAGTGTATAACAAGAAAGAAAATGTGGTATTTAGATTGGGTAAAATTCTTAAAGTAATGTTAAGGGACTAAAAGACCCAAGACAACTGGCCAGTAAGTCACGGACCGAAAAATTTATGATGGGTGATGAAAGCCCGTAAATATGTTGGGGTGGGGGTGGGGTATGATTTATAAAAAGCACAAAACAATAGTAGAAATTCAATACCTGAAATTAACATTGAGATTATTTTAAATAGACAGTCACTACTGTGTGTGTGTTTAAATTGAAAGAAGATATGAGAATTTTATTAAAGATTTTTATGGGAACTTGTTATACTAGAACTTAGATGAACACTAAGTGATGAAAATAGTCCTTAAAATTGAAAATATTATATTTGTACTAATAACATTTTTTTACAGTAAATGTCTCCTTCAGATATTAAGGCGAAGATGATGATGCTGTTTATGATGATGTCGTCTGGGGTCGGTGGTAGTGGAGGCGACGAGGGCTCTTCCTCCCCTAGGCTCCCCAAATATGGGAAATATGGGATTACCGTCGAGAACAAATTGGAGATATTAGCGAGATCCCTTGTTCTGCTAAAGATGGTCATCGGCCCGAGGTTTATGAGTTGGAAAGAGGTGCCATATGAGCTCAAGTTAGCTGTTTGGGCGGCACTACAGGTAATAAATTTATATTTATATTTATATGAATATTTCAATTTCAATTTCAATTTCAATTTCAATTTCAATTTCAATTTCAATTTCGATTTTCATATTTATATTTATATTTATATTTATATTTATATTTATATTTATATTTATATTTATATTTATATTTATATTTATATTTATTCGCAACTAACATTGTATTTGTTGGGCATGAACAATTCAACTTGGATCCAAAGCTACGCGATCCCGTGTTGGAGCAGATTAGGGAGTAACTCAAGTCGTGGAAAAAAATATGCGGGCACGGTACTTTGGGAAAACATGACAGTCGATTATCCAATGGCGTGAATCTGTCCCCCCCCCCCCCCCAAGGAGCCGATCTCATTGGCACAATGGCAGAAGTTCATTGACAATGAGATCGAGGATCGACAATTGGCATCTCGCCAATCAGGGAGGGAAAATCGGGCAAAAAAGACAGATGTGCACTACTCCGGCCGGACCTCTTACGCCGAGGTGGAGCATAGGATGCAAGTAAGATTTAATTTTTCTATAACTACAGAAATATATTATTCTTCATTATTTTACTTTGCGGGGCCGATACTAATTTTACTTTACTTTATTTTATTTCAGGGGGTAGGGAGTGGGCCAGGGGGTAAGCCACATAGGCTCGATACTTATGTGGATCTTCGGACGAAGAAGGGGAAGGACAAGGAGGTGTCCTCTAGCGTCGCGGCCACGATTGTAAGTAATCTGACAGTTAAATTTTGGTTAATTACGTTATAATTTTTTAGTTTACTTATTTTACTAATCATGTGCTTTTTGTCGTTTCAGGCAAAGCTTAAGGAAGTGCATGAGTCGCAGTCTGATGTCGAGAAGGCATCTTTGTCCACAGATGCACTCAGCCAAGTGCTTTGCTCTGATCGCAAGGGGAGGACAAGGGGGTGAGCGGGTGGCCAAATCTAGGATCATCGGATTGGAGACGAGCGATACCGGGTTGGCTAGAACGGTGGATTCACACGACCCGAAGCTGTCCCGTTTGGAGGCGACGGTCCAAGATATGTACGCATTCATGAAGCGTACGTTGGGCGGAGACCGTAAAGGGAAAGGGAAAGGGAAGGAGAAGGCGGTGGAGGAGGAGGTGCGGGAGGACGAGGCGTAGGATGACGAGGATGTGGACCTCGCTGCTTCATCACCGATACATTCGTACTTTGATGATCCACTTCCCTATTTGGCGCCCTTCAACAGACCAATGTCGACACTTGGTTGGCCGAGCGTGTTCATATTGGACGTATTTGATGGCCAACGGATAGGGCGAGGGTTGAGGGACCCGAATATCGTCCAGGGTGGAATAGTTCATGGACGTGCGCTTCAAGAGATGGAGTCCAGGGTTCTCGTCACGCATGTCATACCCGGGAAGGAGAACTCCCTATTGTGGTTGCGCGAACAATGTGGCACGACGTATATTAGTGGGTGCGTCAATTCGTATGTCGTGTGGCCTACTCACCTCCTTAGTTTTAACAATACACCAGACATGTAGAGACATTGTTTTAAGTTTGAATTGAATTGTTTTAATTTGTTACATTTGAATTATATCGTGATTCATATTGTCTCTATTTGAATATATATTTGCATTATTTTTAGTTTGTTTGGATATATCATGTTTGGATACTGCTGGGCAGTGGCAGTGGCCATACTGCCCAGCAGATTTTTTTAAATTCTGACCAGAATTGTCACGGTTATTGACCGTGACAAAAGTTATCACGGACGTGTCACGGTCAATGACCGTGATAATTTTTTTGAAAAGGGTCAAGGCTTTGTCACGGTTTATAACCGTGACAAACGTGTCACGGTCATTGACCGCGACACGATCGTGACACAAAACGCGAGTTTTGTGTCAAGGTCAATGACCGTGACACGACCGTGACAAAAAAAGTTGTCTCACCTCGAAATGTCACGGTCATTGACCTTGACAAGTTGGATTTGTCAAGGTCAATGACCTTGAAAATTCGGCAGATTTGGTGTAGTGATCGTAGCCCGTCAAGCAAAATGATGGAACCCAAGTTGGTTTCTACATTACTTGCTGATAAGCTAAGGCATAAACCGTTGCTAAGACCAATTGATGTAGTTAGAGATACGAAGAAGAACTACGGTTTTGATATAGGTTATCATCATACATGGCATAGGAAATAGATGGATGATGCTGAGTTGCATGGTGATGAGAAGGTTTTCTATGCATTAATCAATGATTATAGGGAACTTCTATTGAAATATAATCCAGGATCGCATTGCATTCTTGACGTGGAACTTGAGAGAAAATTATTCAAGAGAATTTTTGTAATGTTTTCAGGATCTATCGATGGATTTCAGTACTGCAGGTCTGTTTTATTTCTTGATGGTGCCTTTCTAAAGAGTCAATATCATGGAATGATTTTGTCGGTAACTGCAAGGAATGAGAACAATGGTAAATGTGAAGTATTCGAGTTTACTTTACAATATTATGCCTTTACTTTGTCATTCTTTATATGTTCTTTGGATATAATAGAAAATACACGCATAACATTACAAAGTACACGTAAAGATGTGCATGTATTTTATAGTGATATGCGTGTACTTTGAGTTCTGTGTTTGTTATTTCCATAGAATCCCAAAGAACACACATAAGATTAAAAAGTAACTGTGAATTTCTGTTTTATGTTACGTATACTTTTTAATGTTTTGCATGTACTTTAGGATTCCTTGTTTGTTCTGGGCAAACATTGTAAAGTACACGCACATCATTATAATATACAAGTGAACTCTATTTACATTTTATGTGTACTTTATAATGTTATGCATGTTCGTTGGAATTCTTTGTTTGTTATGGGTATGATATAAAGTACATGCATATATATTAAAGTATACGAATAGTATGTTTCTACTTTACATGGTTTAATCCATAAACATTCTAACAATCAGCGTGTACAAATGTTAAAATATATTTATTCTTTTGTATAGCCTACGTGCTTAATGGGTCGTGCCAGCGGAACCACTATTTTATTATTACATCGTACAATCTGCATGTACTAATGTTAAAATACGTTTATTATTTTTATAGATTATGTTTTATGTGGTCCGCGCTAGCGGAACCATTAGTACAGTACATCATATTGAACAATATTTTATTTGTTCTTGATATATTTCATTATATTTCAGGCGTTTATCCTCTTGCATATGGAGTTGTTGATTCAAAGACGAAGGATAATTGGATGTGGTTTCTCATTAATTTTCATGATGTACTAGCTTATAAAGATCGAAACATCACATTCATATTTGATCAGGAAAATGGTCTTATTGAAGGTATTTCTAAGGTCTTTCAAATGTCCAGTGTCTGCACATTCCTACTATATCTATCATTTACAAGGAAATATAAAGAAGAAAATAGCGGAGAATTATGGGAACTTGAGAAGAAGATTGTGAAAGATTTTATGCGTTGTGCATATGCTGCAACAATTGATAAATTTTAGACGAACATTGATGCCCTGAAGAAGGAAGGTGGAGTCGATGTTACTAATTTTCTTGATAATATGCTTCAGGATAATTGGTCTTGTGCATATTTCACTAATAAAAGTTATGGTGATATGGCATTAAGTGCTGCATAATCATTCAACTCTCATATCTCAGAGGAAAGACATTTACCGATAATAAATATACTGGACAAAATGAGGATTAAGATTATCAATTTCATTGCAAATAAACTTGTTGAATCTGAAATATGGTCAAAAGAGTTGTGTCTTGTTTTTGATAAATTATTGACTAAAAATTGGAATAAAAGTAGACATTTGAATATTTGTCGCTCAGGTCAATATCTATTTGAAGTTTATTCAGATGTGCAGGCCACTATTGACTTAGAATAAGGAATTTGCTCTTGTAAGAGTTGGAAGCTACGATGCTTTCTATGCTCTCATGCTATTTTTATCGCATGAGAGATAAGTGCAAGTTTTTATGATCATATTCATGATTATTATAAGGTTTATTTCTACAAAAAATTATACCCATCACCTATATTTCCTCTTCCTGATTTAATGTCCTGAAACATTCATTACCTGAAAATCCATCTATCCTTCCTCCATTAACAAAAAGACTGACAGGGAGGCCAAAAAATAAGAGAATAAAATCTATTGGTGAGGTTATAGTAAGGGAAGTTACATACTCTAGGTATAGTAAAACGGGTCATTACAGGTCCACGTGTAAAGAACTAATTTGATTCCACTTAATATTGTTCAATTCATTCATTGTAACAATAGTTTTGAATAAAATCAATGAATATCACATTTGAAAAAATTAATGTAATTTTATTGTTGAGTATTCATTTCTTTTTTATTTATTTTTGAATGGGATCTATGTAAAGTATACGCATTATTTTATAAAGTACACGCACATTGGATTGAACAAGTCATTTTCAATGTGCATGTACTTTATAAAACTTGCGCGTACTTTCATAAAGTACACGCATAATACATAAAGTACATACAAATTGAAATTGATTTTGTTCAGTCCATTGTGCGTGTACTTTATAAAAAACTTCGTGTACTTGCAATGAAATGGCATTTTTTTGCATATTATGTGTACTTAAATTGTATAAGTTATAATTTTTATTTTAATTTTCACAGTATTCATTTAAATTGGATAACTTATAATTTCTATTTTTCACTTGTACTTTTTGCATTATTTCATTTACTTTGGATTTATGTTAGTCATTTTGACACTATAAATTACAAGAAGAATTCAGGAACAAATGTTGTTAAATTCTCAACTTTTGTCCTATAAATTGTTCATTTACTATCTTTCTCTCATTTACGACACACAAACTAGTCTTCCATTTATTTTGTTAGGTTCATTTTTTAAAACGGTTTTGCTTCTATTCAATTATCTTCCAATATTTAATGAACAAGTCACTTATATTTTTCACATTCTTACATGTATTATGGTCCGTGCCAGCAACATTATTATCGGAGTATCATCAGAATATGGTCGGCGTCAGCGGCAATATTCTTAATTTAAAAAATATACGTTCTCTCCTTATTTAATACATGTATTTCAATACAAAAATGTATTTAATGTACATTATAAAAATGTACAATAATGTGCTCTCCATTTAATGTATTTCGTACAAAAATGTACTTTATAAAAAATATACTTTATACATGTTTTTAAAAAAAAAAATATATATATATATATATATATATATATATATAATTATTTTCAATGTGCGTGTACTTTATAAAAAATGTGTGTACTTTGTTAAAGTACAGGCATATAAAATAAAGCACACGCACTTAGAGAATGTTTAATCTTAATTGATTTCTTAGTTGTGTTGATGTTATTTTTATATAATTGTCAGTATATACATACTCTCTATATTTTCATAGATCCTATATTAATTGTGGTGCACACAAGTAGCATTTTAAACTTTATATTATAAGACTATAGGCTATTATCATCAAAATAAAAAGACATGCTTTAAAAGAAAAGGATGATTTCATTCATTAATAAAAAAAAAATTACAACTAATTTGAAAAAAAAAGCAAAAAAATTACAACTTATTTTTTTTAAAAAAGCCCATCAAATATAAAAAATATCATCTCGAAATTGAAGGAAACTGTCGCAAGAGTTCGGAAGAGCACGATAAAATTCGAGATGACCCGAATTATATCCTCCAGCGATGAAAGGACCTAAGTCGGACCATCCATGTTCTTCATACAATTATTCAGCAGTATATTGGACACATAGTTATAGAAATTGACGAGGGCTTCGCGGGTTTCCGACGGTAGCACATCCTCTTGAAATTGTATGGGATCGACAGGAGTTCAGGAGAGCCTTTTTTAACGTATTCATTAAAGGTGTCACTGAAGTAGTGTAAGCCCCAATTTTTAGATTTTAACACTTAAACAAAAAGTAATTTCCTTTTAAAGACGCGGAAGCGGAGATGGTTCAATTAAACAATTACAAATTTTAATTTCTTTTCAAATTAAAATTAATTAAGTTCAAAGTGAAATTAAATTAATTAACAAATGAATTTTTCTCTTAAACCAATTTAACCCAAGTCTTAGAAATTTGCCTAAGTCATATTTTCAATATTGCCAAATTAGGCCAAACCAATTTTAACAAATCAAACGAAGACTTGAATTAAATTAACTTTTACCCAAATTATTATGTAGCACCAAATTAAACATGAGTAGTGATTTAAACCAAATTTTATCTTTTTACCTAAGCATGCGTTCTAGGTGATTTTGCAAAAGATAAAATAAACAAAGAACCACTACGTCGTGATGTACGAGGAAAAATCCGCAACGAGAAAAAACCTCGGACGGCCCTAACCTTAAGTCCACTAAGTATGGTTTTACAATTAAAAGACATATGACTTACTTCCTCGACTCGACCCCTTTCAAGCCTTGACGCGTCTTCTTGTAAACACCTCCGCCTAGTCGATAACCCCGGAACTCCATCGGAATCTTGGAATTCACCAATGAGACTTTAGGTACACCGTCAACCACACATGGTGCCTTTCACCATGTGAGAATGCCGTAGGAAAACAACGAACTTCATCTTTGAAATTTTTTCTCTCAAACTCTCTCTTGGAGATGGAAGGATATGAAAAAGTTAGTTTTCCAAAGTTAGTTCCCGCACTTGATAAGTCTGTCAAAAGTTAGCGGGGAAGAGTAGTGGAAAAAGTGGAAAAAATTGCTCAAAGCTGCCAAAGAAATTTTTCGCCTGAAATCTCGTTTGAACGACCCTTCTAACGAAGTTCCAGTGGCGTGATGGGAAATCTCATTGCCAAACTCGTTCAAACGACATTCTCGTTTGAACAAACCAACTCGTTCGAATGATAATATCGAAACGAAGTTCCAGAGGCAATTCGTTGGCAAACCTCATTCGAACGAAAAACTCATTTGAACGACAATATCGAAAGAAAATCCAGAAAGCCTAAAAATTCGATTTTAGCCCAGAAATTTTATTTTAAATTTTAAAGTAACTTTCTGAAAAAAAAACAATAGTTTAAACAAAACTTACACCCAATACTAATTGTTCCAAGCTCCTATATAAATATGTAATGCATTCATACCTTAGGAGTAAACGGAACACATGTTGTTGACGTAGAAACGAGGCACAACAAACTCAGCATTTGATGAAGCTTTATACTCTTGGTCGGTACGTCCTCAACTCAAGTATGTCATAGTCTACAAGGATGGTCAATAACTCTATCCTATGACTCAAACGTTTTTATCCGGAATTGAGCCAAAATAATAAAGGACAGAATTGGAAATTTGTGTCCTTTCAAATCTCCCCCTTTGGCTATTCCGGGACAAAAGTCAACAAAAATCCTAAAGGGCCGTCAAGCTCAACTAGACATAAAAAAATGTCCCACCCAAAATAAAAATACATAGCTTGACTCAAACAACCCACGGATCAATATCTTTGCCGACGATGAAAGTTGCCACTTAGAATAATGCCTGCACACTTAAGCAAACTATCAAACGCATAGGAAATATCAAGAATATTAAATGCATATAAATTAACTACTCCCCCTCAATTAATTTCCCCTTTATCAAACAAATGACCTATTTAGAAAGACGTCGCCCCCCTAAGATAAATCTCCCCCAAACTAAGATACGATTATAATAGGAATATATGTCATTTCTCCCCTATCATTCTCCCCCTTTTTGTTCAGGAATAGACGAAGGATATAAACTAATTTAAACACGATGAAGCTTAGAGTGATAATAACATGAACGAATATAGGCAACAAAAGCATAACTAATTCATATAAAGAATAAGTATACCAACTAAGATGCAAGAAAATGATACTAATATGATACAAAAGTATTAAGCATGTGATATCAACAAAGAATGCAACAAGATAGATACCAATTATGAAGTAGAAGCATAGATGGACTAGAAAGCAAGGCAAAGAACAAATAAAAATATCATATATATACATACTCTAGATATACCAAAGATGCACACGCACATATATATAGATATAAACACACACATGACACAAAATAAAATAAGTTTTTCACACTCGTATGGCAAAAATGTGTTATATGAAAACGGAAGTGTTGGGGTGTGAACTATTAACGATTAAATTTAGACCCAATTACTCAAAACATGTTCATGGAGTTCTCAATTGATTGCAAACTTCATCACATTTGAATATAACCTCATGTGACAATATAAATTGAACTTAATGAACAAACATACACAATGCATACAAGCCTAGACTTTTGATGATTCTACAAACCAATAGAGTCATAACATTGAAAGTACAACTAGGATAAATGGACATTGTGAAAACCGTTGATATACCATCCAAACTCCCTCAATAAGCATATATATTTTTGAATGAATATATCAATTAAACATAGGCCTTAGCAAACATTTTCTTTTAATGCCATTATTCGTTTAGGCCTTTGGACCACGTATTTCTTTTAGGTCCATTCCAAACGATGGCTTACTCGCAAAGGATAATATTTTTCCTTTTGGAGCCTTTCCCCGTGCACATTTATACATATTATCTTTTATATCTCACAAATCTCACGTGCAACGGATTTTGACATGCACTAGTTCTCCTAGGTCATAGTATGTAGATGACTAGATTAGTAAGAGAACACCTCACAAAGCTCAAATATAACATGTGAAGTTAAGGTTCAAAAAGTTCGTGCATGTGTGTAAAGGCATATAAAAGTGAATCCATTAAGCAAGTCAAACTTAAGCAACTCCATGTAAGCATGATAAAGAACATTTTAAGGATTAAAATTTTAACCAAAAGTTCTAGTCCCATGGAAGCGAAATGAGGATTCAAACACAAACATATGCCACAAAATGTGTGTAAAACCAAAATACACACAAAATAAAATATTTTTGAGTTTTTGAAAATTTTAACCAAAAAAAATTTACTCAAAAGACACACAAAAATCATTTGTATTTTTCATTAAGCCTAAATTACTAAAAGATAAAACAAAAATGATAAACAAAAATCTTTTTTTATTTTATATTTAATGCAAATCGAAAGAAATATAATACAAAGGATAAACAAGAATCATAATTCTAGCATGTGATTAAGCATGGAGCATAGACTAGAAAATGATTAAACATGCATTCACCTAGAAGTGATATATAATATGAAGAACAAAAAACTATAGTATGCAAACAAAACTAACACATTCAACCTTTAAATTTAGCAACAGAGGTTTCATGTGAAAGCAAATGAGAATCAACAAATCTAATATCTAGCGCGTCTAAAAATGATTTCCTAACCCATATAGATGTATATTTAAAATGATGGGATTTGGGAACTAATGAAATGCTAGACATTGACTTTCTAGGGCTTCTTTTAAGATCAAAATAAAATGACCTAAGGTGACATTTCCTACCACAATGAAAGCATGTGTAAACACGAGGAATGTTACTTAAGGTGTGACATTTTCTAAAGTCCTTGGATAAAGTTGACCCTCTAAAACAAATAATGGTCTTAGCTTTAGCAACGAAAATATTTGAACCAGATGAGCTAGAACCATTACAACTACTACTTGAGTCTTGTAAGTCATTTTTTATTTTTAAAATTTTAGACTCAAGTAATAAATTAGACTCAATTTTACGGGACTCCTTTATTAAATTTTCCATAACTCCTAGAAGGTTATCATGCTCCCCATCATTGTGAGCAAACTTGTCCCTAAGAATCTTTTCTCGACAATCACTCTCTTTCTTGGACTTTTTTAAAATATTAAAATTGTAATTTATGTCCATGAGCTTTTCAGAATAAAATTATTTTTGAGATAACGAGGTTTGCAAAAATTCAACTTTAGCTTTAAACAAGAATTTTCATTTTCAAGAAATTTAATTCCTTTTGCAAATCTAAAATTTAATTCTCTTAATTTTTCATTACACTTATTAAGCCCATAAAAAATTAAGAGAATTAAATTTGTAATTTTTCATTACACTTATTAATTTTTCATTACACTTATTAACACGTAAACAAAAAGTAATTTCCTTTTAAAGATGCGGAAGCAGAGATGGTTCAATTAAACAATTACAAATTTTAAATTCTTTTCACATTAAAATTAATCAAGTTCAAAGTGAAATTAAATTAATTAACAAATGATTTGTTCACTTAAACCAATTTAACACAAGTCCTAGAAGTTTGTCTAAGTCATATTTTCAATATTTCCAAATAAGGCCAAACCAATTTTAACAAATTAAATGACGACTTGAATTAAATTCACTTTTACTCAAATTATTATGTAGCACCAAATTAAACATGAGTAGTGATTTAAACCAAATTTTATCTTTTTACCTAAGCATGCGTTCTAGGTGATTTTGCAAAAGATAAAATAAACAAAGAATCACTACGCCGCGATGTACGAGGAAAACCCCGCAACGAGAAGAAACCTCCGACGACCCTAACCTTAAGTCCACTAAGTATGGTTTTACAATTACAAGATAGATGACTTACTTCCTCGACTCGACCCCTTACAAGCCTTGACGCATCTTCTTGTAAACACCTCTGCCTAGTCAACAACCTCAGAACTCCACCGGAAACTTGAAATTCACCAATGAGACTTTAGGTACACCGTCAACCACACATGGTGACTTTCACCATGTGAGAATGCCGCAGCAAAACAACGAACTTCTTCTTTGAAATTTTTTCTCTTAAACTCTCTCTTGGAGATGGAAGAATATGAAAAAGTTGGTTTTCCAAAGTTGGTTCCCGCACTTGATAAGTCTGTCAA
This sequence comes from Sambucus nigra, assembly GCA_949130495.1. Classification (NCBI taxonomy): domain Eukaryota; kingdom Viridiplantae; phylum Streptophyta; class Magnoliopsida; order Dipsacales; family Adoxaceae; genus Sambucus; species Sambucus nigra. Next base: position 306,748,951 of record OX422223.1, read on the forward strand.
AAGTTAGTGGGGAAGAGTAGTGGAAAAAGTGAGAAAAATTGCTCAAAATGCCAAAGAAATTTCTCGCCTAAGATCTCGTTTGAACAAAGTCTCGTTCGAACGATCCTTCTAACGAAGTTCCAGTGGCCTGATGGGAAATCTCATTTCCAAACTTGTTTGAATGACATTCTCGTTTGAACAAACCAACTCGTTCGAACGACAATATCGAACGAAGTTCCAGAGATAAGTCCTTGGCAAACCCCGTTCGAACGATATTCTCGTTTGAACGAAAAACTCATTCGAACGACAATATCGAACGAAAATCTAGAAAGCCTAAAAATTTGATTTTAGCCCAAAAACTTTATTTTGAAGTTTTAAAGTAACTTTCTGAAAATAAACAACAGTTTAAAAAAAACTTACACCCAATACTTATTGTTCCAAGATCCTATATAAATATGTAATGCATTCATAGCTTAGGAGTAAACGGAACACATGTTGTTGACGTAGAAACGAGGCACAACACACTCGGTATTTGATTAAGCTTTATACTCTTGGTCGCTACGTTTTCAACTTAAGTATGTCATAGGGTTGAAGGATGGTCAAGAACTCTATCCTATGACTCAAACAATTTTGTCCGGAATTGAGCCAAAATAACAAACGTCTCAATTGGAAATTTGTGTCCTTACAGTCACTTGCTTGAATGATATAGGAAATGTTTTACTCAATCATTCGTAATTTTTCCCGATGATTGTTTGCATTTTCAAGACCCTCTTTCAAAGACTCTGTTGGTATAACCGTTTTTATATTTTTATATTTTAATTTAAAATGGTATAGATCACAACAATATTATGTTTTTTATAGACCAAGTAAATTTTAGGATTTTGATCGTAATAATTATGGTAGGTTGTGGTTGTACTGATAAATGATCTAAATAACGTGTAAACTTCCGAGGTTTGAATGTAGTTGGTCGATGTTGACTTAATAAATAGTGTGGTTTATGGGTGTACACGTGTAATTCTTTGGACAAAATGTTGTACACATGTAATTATTTTTTATTTTTACGTGTACTTTGTAATGTTATGCGTGTACTTTAAGAATATTGTTTAAGTATAGGTTAATAAAGCAAAGTACACACATAGAATTAAAAAGTACACGTGAACTTTTTTAATATTGTACGTGTACTTTGTAGTATTTGCGTGTACTTTATGATTCCTTGTTTGTTCTCGGTAAACATTGCAAAGTACACACATATCTTTACAAAGTACCCGTGAACTTCTGTTAACATTTTACATATACTTTGTAGTGCTACGTGTGTACTTTGGGATTCTTTTTTTGTTATGGGCAAACAAAACAAAGTACACGCATATATATTAAAGTACACACATAACATGCTTCTATTTTAATATATAATCCATAAACATTCACACAATCTTCATGTACAAATGTTAAAATATAATTATTGATTTTTATAGCCTACGTGTTGAATGGTTCACGCCCGCGACGCCATTTTTTTAGTAGATAATATATGCAGCTATATTTTATATAAAAAAAATTACAAGAAAACATTACAATTGTTTTTCCATCTATTAACAATCAGCATTTAAAAATTCATTAACTATATATGCTATTTGTTGCATCATCTCGTCGTTTTTAAATGATGTTTTGAGCGGGATTCCTTTTGAAATTTGTTCCATATAGTATATACAGAACACACCATAGTCAACACTGAAATGAAAATTAAATATGTATATTAGTTAATGTGAATGAAATTTGTTTAAATGTTTTGTGATGAATTATGCGTGTACTTTATATATATGAAATTTCAGCTTACCCATTTTTTGTCTCGCGTATTGATCATCTCTTATTAGTTAATAATTGACATCTTAACTAACTAGCCATTCTATCATACTTCTTTCCTCTGGACTTAGGGAATCTTCAAAAGGATTCCCTTCAAAGTATCGTACTCATGTACCTTTTTCCATTACTTGGGGTGCTTCCTCCTTCAATTTGTATAGTAGTTCTTGGAAAACATCAAACTATTAGGAGGAAAAAATATTGAGTGTATATAAAATACCAAAGTAAATGTAATGTAAATGAGTTTAAGGTATAACCATAGTTTTAACGTCTTTGTAGTATGATGTGATTTCATTATTATCGACCGAGCGAAGAGAGTCCATATCGACAACTTTATTTTTGTGTTTGTATACAACTAACAATGTAAAGTGTCCATTATTGTTTGATAATGAATGTCTGATTGGAATGAATAGTTTATAAAAAATGCCTAAATTTGCTATAATGTCATTCTCTATTTGCTTCTTCTTCTTCATGTCGTCATTATTATTTCAGACGACTTCCTGTTAAAAGTTATAGACTCGTTAGTAAGAAACATAATGATAGTATCTAATTGATCATGATTGACAAATCTTTAGATTTTATTTTCCTTACCCAATCATATGGACTAAAAGTGTGTAGTTCGGAGCCCTTCTTTCCTCATTCTCTTCTCTATTAAATAGAAAAATGCTTGAATTATCTGTTTCACACATTTAAAAAGGTAAGGGTGTAAAAATGCAAATTTAATGAATGTTGTATGTTTCTATTTCATACTTTGTTAGAAATTTCTAGCCGTTTGAGCATTTCATGAACATCATCTCCGCAAATTAAGTAGTCATTTTCTTTATAGAGACATTCCCTGAATTTCACGACAAGGAATAATGTTGGAATAATAATTGAAATAAGTGAGTAATTTACGATCGTTAAAAAGTACACGTGTACCTTATGAAAGTATGCGTGTACTTTGTAAAACTATGGATGATCATCATAAAAATGTGTGTACTTCATGAAAATATGCGTGTACTTTACAAAGTACGTGCATGTAGTTTAGTACAAAAATTCGTGTACTTTGTTAAATCAATCATTCACTTGAGAAATAAATGCGTGTATTTACTTGATAATGCATGTACTTTATTAAAGTATGAATATTTTTCCTTTAAATATGCGTGTACTTTATAAAACTATGCGTGTACTTAAATATGGAGTTATAATTTACCAAATAAACAGGCATTGTAATACTCGTATATATACATAAGTGCATTACACAATAAAAATAAGTGCATTTCACAAAAAAATAATTTGGCTTCAACATGAAAAAGTAGTAGGCTTTACCATGTTATCTTCTCTTGTGTGAAATATTCTTGCAATTTATTTTTGGCTTCTTGATTAAGGTATTTTGCACATGGGTAAGTTCACATGTCTAATTCTCCAGTTTGTTCTCAAGTTGCAGAAGGCTTGTCTTTATTTTGTTGCCCTTTTCTCCTTTTCGCTGTCGCACCGATATTTTTATTGTTGGCCGCTTTTTTTATTTTACTGCAATTCAGCAAGACCTTCTTTAGAATTTTTTTTATTATTTTCACCTTTTTAAAAATCCCTAATAGGATGTTGGTAAACAAAATCATCATTGATATTTTATTTTCAGTCGTCCCTTTCTTGTGTTCTGCCGTACATTGAGTATTGATGCTTGATTTCCTCATTCTTTTCTAAAAAGGACTTATTTAGACCTTCAATATTTTCTTGGAAGACATTATTATTTGTAACTTAGGGAAAAAAATTATCATTTTTAACTTATCGATTATTTCATAAATATATTCTTAAAGTACATATTATTAAACTAGGAATGCTTAATGTGTGTACTTTGAGTATTATGTGCGTACTTTTCATTACTTGGTTATAACAATAACATATTTCATAAAGTATATGCATAACAATATAAAGTACATGTAAAAATAAAAATAAGTTTACGTGTACTTTGTAATGATATGCATGTACTTTTTATTCTGTCCAAAGAACAAACAAAAAATCCCAAAGTACACGCATAACATTACAAAGTACACACAAAATTGTATAATATTTTTAAGTATTATGTGTGTACTTAAATAACCAATGCGTGTACTTTATTGACAAGGTGTATAATTTACTATTAATATGGATAAATGATTACAAATATGAACATATTACCTCCGTATTGAGTTTCGTAAAAGCATCATCTTTATCTTTTTTAACCTTTTGTTGTCTTTAGACAAGTAGTTAATGACTTACTGAAGTTGTTCTTCCGTGATCCGCTGACTTTCTGATGAATCTCTAGAAGCATTTAACTCATTATTTAAATTTTCATTTTTAATTTTGAGTTGGGTATTATCTTCCTCCAACTATTTTATTCGGCCATAGTCCTTCTTCTCCGATCTTCAAGTTGAATTTTCAACTCATTATTCAAACAAATTTGTTGGGACTTATCCTCCTCCAATTTTTTTATTCGTTCGGTGTCGTCATTTTTCAACTCTAGAAGTTAAAGTTTTATGATTGTTTTAAAAAGAATCTGTTTGGTGTTATCTTCCCCCAATATCTTAAGATTCTCTTCAGCTTGACACCTGGCTTCATTACTTTTTTTAGTTGGGTATCTTTCTCCTCCAACTTCAATTTAATCTCAGCATTCTCTTCAGTCAATTTTCTTACTTGTTGAGCCAATTTGACTGAATCATCTTTCTTATGAGAGGACTTCACCATTGCTTCAATTATATGAAGATCCCAATCATCGAAATCATTTTATACAGCATCGAAATTGAATCCCTACGAAGAACTTGTAGCTCGTTATGGTCTTACTTTTGGTTCTAGTTTTGATATGCCCCAATCAAAATTAGTCATGTCATCATCTTTCACTTATTTTTCCTTACTCTTTGAAACTTCGTTCTTCAAAGCAGATTTAGTGATCTTATTATCATTCATCCATTCCTTTAATATTTAAAAGCTTCACCGAAGAAATCTCGGTTCCTTGTCCTCCTTTCCCTCGATAGGATTGATAATATTAAACTTCTCGCATATCCAATACTGTGAAAATAAAAATAAAAATTAGAAGTTACACCATTTAAACCAATTAATATGAGTAACAATGTTAGTATTATTAAAGTACACGCATAAAACATAAAGTACATGGAAATTGAATTGAACTTCATTTTCAATTTGAGTGTACTTTATGTCTTATGCGTGTATTTTTCATAAAGTACGCGCATTTTTAACAAAGTACACACACATTGAAAATGATTTGTTCATGCAATGTGCATGTACTTTATGAAATATGCGTGTACTTTAACAAAGTAGACGCATATTTCCTAAAGTACACGCACATTGAAAAAGATTTTGTTCAATGCAATGTGCATGTACTTTATGCAATATGCGTGCACTTTAACATTGAAATGTGTAGAATGATGTTTCCTCACCAATAATGATATAACGCATCCACTAGTTGTGCTGGGCTTAGATTCAGCCGTTTTATCGAGAGAGTGGATCAGATATTCGTGGACAACAGAAGCCCAGTCATAGTTAATCCTATCATCAATGTCGTTGATGTATTGAGTGAAAAATTCTCCTATTATAAAGTTAGAGTGAGAGAGTGGGAGCATTGTCATGAAGTGGAGGGAAACAAGCTTAACCAAATCATTCTTGCCCTTGTCGGTATCAATCTCAACCGACATCGTCAATCCCTTTGTAAAATGTGATTTCAAATCTTTTTATAGGCCTTAAAGTAGCGAATGAGAAATTTAGGTTTGGCGACAGATTGATCCAATCTCTTGTTTAATTTAATTTTCTTTTTCCCCTTCGTTATTGTGATCCCAAAAATTTGACTTATATCGTTGAGGATTATTTGGGCATCACTAATAATCCAAAAACACTTTGTCTTTTTTTGGTAGAGCTCGACAATGGTGAGAATGTTTTTATTAATCTTTTTATGATCTCCTTCTACTACTTCGCCGCTGTAGTAAGCATTGAATAACTTCCAGAAAGGCTTCTTCTTAAGAATTTCAACATGATTATCGTTGATTTTGTAGCATCTATCAGTAAAATTATGATAGAAGCTCTGGATATTTGACATATATTGGTTATATTTATGAACTTATCTTACTGATTTCTTTGTACTCTTTTTATCTACTTTTGTTGACCTCTTCGGACCACTCTTACCAGTAATTTTCTTTTTGGAATTTTTTCCCTTCTGAGCTCTTGTCTTCAATGTCATTTCTATAAAGTAAGTGTATTAAGATTAAAGTAAATGCATATAGATTACATTAAATTTCTACCCAAAAAATATAGATTAAATTGCATGCATAAAGATATAAAATATACACATAAAACATAGAGTACATGGGTTTTGTATTATAGAACAAATTTATTTTAATAGAGTACATAAATGTTTAACAAAAGTGCATGCAATATTCTCTTAACGCTTCATACAAATATCAACAAAATACAAGAAATAAGTAATACAAAATTTCAATAATCAAATTCCCTATCGTCCGTTACATAATAATACATAAGACATATTACTTGAGAAGTTATAAACCAAGATTCTCTGTTCGTAACATACCTACAAAATAAGTGATTCAATAGACCCATGCTAAATGCACCAACACTTTCAAAAACCTCTTACGCAATACTGCTCAATTCATTTTGCTAAATCCTTCGCTTTTGATTCAGTTACTTGTAGATTTTGTACATCAAAAGTGCACTTAATGTCTTCAAAGTAGTAGCAAAAACCATGTAACTTTTTCTCTCTATCATTGATGCGAAGCAAAAAATGAATTCTATCATCTCAGTAGTATAAATTGTCAATGTAAAAGGTTTTGTATTGTTAAGATCTTCAAAGGTGCGCCCATCAGTTTTATAATTTAACATGATTGATGGTGTGATTCCTAAATAATAACAAAACTCAAATACTTCTTATAAATAGTGGAATATCATTCAAATGCTGTTGGCATGGACCACAATAAAATAGGATGTATTAAATATGGAGGGAACGTATATATTCCATAAAGTACACGCATAATACATAAAGCACAAGTACATTGTAATGAACTAAATCAATTTCAATGTGCCTGTACTTTATGAAAGTACACGCACATTGGATTTAACCAAATCAATTTTAATATGCGTATACTTTATGAATTTGTGCATACTGTTTGAAAGTACACACAAATTCATAAAATACACGCACATTATAATTGATTAGGTTCAATCTAATGTTACCACAATAATATATGAACTATTAAATGCCATTGGCTCGGACCACAATTAATACGACGTATGAAAATACATAGAGAATGTATATATTCCCCAGTCCTTAATAAATTCTGCTGTCATGGACCACAATTAATATAAGAGTTACGAAAATACATAAAGCATGTATATATTCGCAATCCTCAATAAATACTACTGGAGCGGACCACAATTAATATAGGACCTATACAAATACAAATAGTATGTACATATTCCAATCATGCATATATTACTAGTCCTCAATAAATGACATATCCAGGAGGAAACGCACAGTAATGAAATACATAAATGTGCACTCCTCAATATGCAAAATATGCATTCTGCAATTAAAATCAGGGCAACAAATGTACAAGCTAGATTCAAATTGTATTTTTTTCATATCAAGAACAAACATAATGTGATTTCATCAGCCCATGCATAATGTCTACAAATTTATACATATGAGAACACAAAATACATAATAAAATAAGGAAAAAGTTATATAAAACCTAATGACACAAATATAGTACATGGAATACACAATATGACACTTAAAATACAGTGATAAACATGTGGTATCAGAAATATAATGCTAAGAACACAATGTATACAGAGTGTATGAAATAATCTTAAGAACAAGACTTAAAAACATAATATTACATTCAATTCACAATAAATTACATCAAATACATATATATGAGCATGCATTTATACCTGTTAGTGTGGTTTGGAAGAATTTGATTGAGAATGTGAATCATTTGTTAGAACTTCCACAATTAGGGTTTTGATCGCTTGAATTTCTGTGAAGTGTATTTGTTTTGAAATTCAAGGGTATTTATATTTTGTTGTTCGCCCAAAATTTTATTGAGAATGACAATCATTTTTTAGAATTTCGACGATTAGGATTTTGATCGAAGATATAATACGATCATTTTGGCGCCTGAATTTTTATGAAGTGCATTTGATTTGCAATTTGGGGGTAATTATATGTTAGACCCAATCGTTTAAAATTTATTGGGCTTGGGTTTAAAGTCCAAATTTTCAGTCCAAGGACTAAATAGTAAAATCCCCATGATTATTTTGACATTATTATCTTACCGTTATCACAAATTAATTAAAAAATTATTTCAAATATCAAGTTAAGAGGCACTTCAAGAGTCGAAGCATATATAAATTAAATTTAACCAAAATTCTCATTTATCCCTCTTCCATTTCGTCTCTAAACCAATAACACTCTCTAAACCCAAGACACAAATACTAGAATTTCAAGCTTCCATCTTAATCGGGTATGTTGTTGTTATTTAAATACATAAATTATTTATTTGTTAACTTGTAAAAACCTTAATATTTGTAAGTAAAGTTATTAAACCCTAAAGTATTGAAACAAACCCCATTACATGGAAACTTCCTAACTTGTAAAACTATAAATATTTGTATAAAAAACAAAATGCTTAAAGTACCAAAACGAAAGATTTTTTTTTTACAGTTTTCTCTAAACCCGATACCTTGTCATCGGAGGAGATGAAATACCTCAGGAAGTTCAGACCGTCTCTTCGCTACCACACATGGTGAAAACCCAACGTGGTATTTTGTTTGCCTTGTGCACCAAATTACTCAGTGAATAGTCACCATGGTTGGGGTATTACACCGGGTGACAAACCATTGTGGTGTGTATATGTTTCACGCTGACAACTTACTATGTAATTAGTTAGATGTGTTTCAGATTAACACGTGGTGAGTTATCATCGTGCTTGGTGTATGAAACTCGGTTGCAATCCATCATGGTTTTTAATTTCTCACGATGACAACCCATCGTATTGTGTTATTAATTCGTCAGTTTGATATTTTATTTATTAGTTTGATATTTTTATTTATTTGAGAATATAAATGGGAAGAACAAGGAAAGATCATATGGCTTTTGAAAGGAAGCGTAGGTTGGAGGAGATGAAGGTAAGGTTACGGGAAGAGAAGAAGGATGAGAATAAAGGGAAATAAAATTCATCAAATCGTGACAGTAAGGGTAAAAATCAAGTTAAGAGGATAAGAGTAAGTAAGAGAATAGTAGTAAGAGTAATGAGGGTGATGTGACAATGAATCACATAGTGAGGATCTGAAAGAGAGGAACAAAGAAGTAAGTAGTGAGGAGAGGGATGAGGAAGTCACATGGGAAAAAGTGGAGGGTGTTGAGGATGAGGTATGCGATGAGGCAATTGTTGAAAGTGAAAAGAGTCTGGGGAAGAACAAGGTATTTGTTGATGATGATAGTGATATTGAGGATGAGGGAGGTAAGGAGGGACATGGAAAGAACAATGAGGAAGATTATGTTGAGAAGAAAAGTGAGGCTGATAATAATGAGGATGATGATGAGGAGGACGTTTGGGAAGAGTGACAAAAATTAGTGAAGCAACATTATCCATGGTAGTGTGCATGTGACTACATGGATTAGTTTCTGGATCGTTCCTACCCTATCGTGAAAAATTTAGGCTATAGGTTATGGAAGAAAAAAATTCAAAGAATACGACAAGTTGGTGTGACACCCCGCCTAATAAAATACCGGGCGATCACTCCTATACCAAATTAAAATAGGAGTCGCATATGGTTCATTCTTAGCATCACTGTCGAAAACCAAATTAATTTCTAATAACCTATTAGGCTGGCGTCAAAATTTTATTTAACCCATCTTCTTAATCAAATCATTCAATTAAAACATCTACACAGTTTATATATATGAAACTGAACTGAAATAAAATAACCGAACACTCGGTTGAACATAATATAATCAAATCAAATGTCGCACTAAAAGGCGGTAAAAGAATAAATAAATACAGTTGGGTTATTAGCCCGAATGTTACTACAATGCTTCCTATCAAGATCACAAGAATAAAAGCGTCTAAAAATAAACCTGCATGCATCTACAGCTACTGCAGCAACGTCTGCCTCGAAAGGATCATCATCCAGGCGTCCCTGTGTCTGGATGCCTATATATATATATATATATAATATATAGCAAGAGAGGGAAAATATAGAAACGGGTCAGAGCCCGAGTTGTGAAAATATTTTGCAAGTGCATAAATGCTTTATTTATGAAAAATATGTTTTATCTCATAATTTAATTGGTATCGCACTCCCATGAGATACCCCTTACCTCTCTTCTAATAGTTCACACCTAATGTATCCTCTAAACATCCTAGTCAAGCTACTCTGCCTAACTAATCTGTCACCCCCAAACTCTAAAGTTCATAATTAAACTGAGTACTAAGGGCTAAACTTCTCCCCAGTCTCAACACTGGGCCATGTTCGTGTGTAGGGTGTCTTACGAAGAGAAATCCAAACAAGGAACTCCCCTCGATACACTACTACTTGGAAATAATGTTCGTCGAGATCCATTAAGTCATAAGTACACAACGTATATATGTATATAATTAACCCGAGTACTAAAGGAAAAATTTTCCCCAGTTTTAACACTGTGACATGTTCGTCCGTGGGGTGACTCGCGAAGCGAATTCCAAACAAGGACCCCTGCCCCAATACACTACTACTTGGCAGCATCGATCGTCGAGATCCATTAGACCCTCAGTACACAACGTATATGCATATACTCATATAATTATATACTTTATCATACTCAATCTTATATACATATCATAACATACATTCAGATAGGATCTACCGGACTAAGATTTAATCTAAGTTCATTTTATCTCTTTACTCCCATTAGAGATATATATTATCTTGTTCTCATGCATAAGTATTATGCCATACGAACAAGTATAATAACCATCCGAATGAGCTATAACTCGAGGATGCAGTCTCATAGTGCCGATCCAATGCTAGGTTTACTCATTGTACCACAGTACCAAGCCAGACTTCACTACACCAAATATGCCTCATTGTCACGGTCATTGACCTTGGAAAGTTCAACTTGTCAAGGTCAATGACCGTGACAATTCGGGGCGAGACAACTTTTTTTGTCACGGACGTGTCACGGTCATTGACCGTGATAAGTTCGTTAGAATTGTCATGGTTGTGTCACAGGCCATGACCGTGACAAGTTTAGTCACGATTAATAATCGTGACAAAGCCTTGACGCTTTTTAAAAACATTGTCACGATCTATGACCGTGAAAAGTCCGTGACAACCTTATTTGTGAAGGACTTGTCACGGTCAATGACCGTGACAATTCTGGCCAGAATTTAAAAAAAATATGCTGGGCAGTATGGCCACTGCCACTGCCCAGCAGTATATTTGTACATGTTATAGCAACATCATATATCCAAATAAACTAAAGATAATGCAAATATATATTCAAAATAGAAACAATATACATGACGATATAATTCAAATGTACCAACTTAAAAATAATGTCACTACATGTCTGGGGTAAATGTGAGGAGGTGAGTATGCCACACGATATAAGAATTGACACACCCACTAATATACATCGTGACACATTGCTAACGCAACCACAATAGGGATTTCTCCTTCCCGGATATCACATGCGTGACGAGCACTTTGGACTCGATCTCTTGAAGCTCACGTCCATGAACAATTCCACCCTGGACGATATTCGGGTCCCTCAACCCCCGCCCTATCCGCTGGCCATCACATACGTCTAATATGAACACGCTCGGCCAACCAAGTGTCGACATCGGTCTGTTGAAGGGATCCAAATAGGAAAGTGTATCATCGAAGTACGCACGTGTCGGTGATGAAGCAGTGAGGTCCACATCCTCGTCATCCTGCACCTCATCCTCCCGCACCTCCTCCTCCACCGCCTTCTCCTTCCCTTTACCCTTACGGTCTCCGTCCAACGTACGCTTCATGAATGAGTACATATCTTGGACCGTCGCCTCCAAACGGGACAGCTTCGCGTCATGTGAATCCACCGTTTGAGCCAACCCGGTGTTGCTTGTCTCCAATCCGATGATCCTAGAGTTGGCCACCCGCGAGCTCACCCCTTTGTCCTCCCCTTGCGATCAGAGCGAAGCACTTGGATGAGTGCGTCTGTGGATAAAGATGCCTTGTCGGCATCAGACTGCGACTCATGCACTTCCTTAAGCTTTGCCTGAAACGACAAAAAGAACATGATTAGTAAAATAAGTAAACTAAAAAATTATAACGTAATTAACAAAAAGTAAATTGTCGGATTACTTACAATCGTGGCCGCGACGCTCGGGGACACCTCCTTGTCCTTCCCCTTCTTCATCCGAAGAGCCACATAAGTATCAAGCTTATGTGGCCTACCCCCAGGGCCACTCCCTACCCCCTGAAATAAAATAAAGTACAATTAGTATCGACCCCGCAAAGTAAAATAATGCAGAATAATATATTTCTGTAGTTATAAGAAAATTAAATCTTACCTTCATCCTATGCTCCACCTCGGCGTAAGACGTCCGGCCGGAGTAGTGCACGTCCGTCTTTTTCGCCCGATTTTCCCTCCCCGATTGGGGAGATGCCAATTGTCGCTCCCCGATCTCATTGTCAATGAACTTTTGCCATTGTGCTAATGAGATCGGCTCCTTCAGCGAGACGGATTCACGCCATTGGATAATGGACTCTCGTGTTTTCCCAAAGTACCGTGTCCGCATATATTTCTTCCACGTCTTGTGTTGCTCCCTCAACTGCTCCAAGACGAAATCGCGTAGCTTTGGATCCAAGTTGAATTGTTCCTGTCCAACAAATACAATGTTAGTTGCGAATAAATATAAATATAAATATAAATATAAAATGAAATTGAAATTGAAATTGAAATTGAAATATTCATATAAATATAAATATAAATATAAATATATTACATGTAGTGCCTCCCAAACAGCTAACTTGAGCTCATATGGCACCTCCTTCCAACTCATAAACCCCAGACCGATGACCGTCTTTAGCAGCTTGAGGGATCTCGCTAATAGCTCCGACTTGTTCTCAATGGTAATCCCAAATTTGCCATATTTGGAGAGCCTAGGGGCCGAGGATCTTTCGTCGCCTCCACTACCACCGAGCCCAGACGACATCATCATAACCAACATCATCATCCTCGCCTTAATACCTGAAGGAGACATTTGCTGTGGAAAAATGTTATTAGTACAGATAAAAAAAGTTAGAAGAAGACATGCAAATATGTACAATTACTAAAAATAAAAATGAGCACTAATTATTAATTTACTTTCATACACCCCCTCCCCCACCACACACACGCACACGTACATGCACACACACCACCCCCTGCCCCCCACCATACACACAATAATTATTTTCATCAATTAAACTAACAATTAAAGTATATAGTTATTAATTTACTAATTTACAATGAGGGAAAATTCTACTTTCATAATTAATCATATATTAATTTACTAATTTACAATAAGGGGCAATCATATATTAATTTACTAAAAAAATTAATAATCAATCAATTCTTTTACAAGGGACACTACGCACATACACACACATAGACACACACGCAGTCCCCCACCCCTACCCCCCCACCCCCCTCCCCGCCCCCTGCCCCCCCCCCCCCCCCACCTTGCCCCACCCCCTTCCCCCATCCCTGCCCCCTCTAGAACTAGCTTATGTGGTAACAGTTATATTCCTATAATGGTGGATGATTGGACACAATTTAATTGGGTCGCTTTTATGAAAAATAAATCTGACACCCTCCGTGAGTTCTTGAAAATTCTTTTAAAAATTGAGAACGATAAGGACACCCAAGTATTTCGCATAAGAAGTGATAGAGGTGCAGAATTCATATACTCAGGTGTTACAGAGTACTGTGTAGGTAATGGATATAAAAATGAATTTAGTGCACCTAAGATCTTACAACAAATCTGCCTAATTGTCATGATCATTGACCTTGACAAGTTCAACTTGTCAAGGTCAATGACCGTGACAATTCGGGGCGAGACAACTTTTTTTTGTCACACTATATATTTCAATTATGTTTCATTTAATTATCATACTATATATATATTGTTCGATATACAAAGTAATTTTCAAAAAAATTTGAAAAATCCCACCCCCATATGGACAATAATCCAGTGGTCATGCCACTTTTAAAACTAACCAACCCAACATTTACTAAACAAAATAATCCAACAACAATGTCAACAACAAATGTGTATCCCGTACTCCTTCTAATTCATCTACTCAATTAATTCATTTCATCAATTAAACTAACAATTAAAGTATACAATTATTAATTTACTAATTTACAATGAGGGGCAATCCTACTTTCATATGAAATGGGCACTAATTATAAATTTACTATCATATAAAACCATACAATTAAAATTACAATTAAGGCTATACAATTTATTAATTAAAGCTATACAATTGTTAAGATTGCCCCACCACACACATACACACCCCCACCACACCCCCACCCCTACCCCCACCACCCCACCCCCTGCCCCCTCCCCCCGCCACACACACATGCACACACCTGCACACACAACTCCCAACCCCACCACACTCCCACCACCCCACCCCCTGCCCCCTCCCCCCACCACACCCCCTGCCCCCCTCATCCCATCCCCACCACACCTACACACGTACACACATAGCCCGACTCACCCCTACCACCCCCTGCCCCCTCCCCCACCACACACATATACATATACATATACACACATATATATACACACATACACACACATATAAAAATGAAAGAGAAAGAGAGGAAAAAAACATACCTGAGAGAAAGAGAGAGAGAGAGAGAGAGAGAGAGAGAGAGAGAGAGAGAGAGAGAGAGAGAGAGCTGAAATCTCTTAGAGAGAGAGAGAGAGAGGGAAAACCAACAAACGGTGGGAAAAAAAGCCTAGGGCTTTTTTTACTGAAGACATTGTCACAGTCGTGTCAAGGTCCTTGATCATGACAATTATTTGTCACGGTCAATGATCGTGGGTGGCCGGCTGAAAAGTGACAATTTGGCCATTTTAGTGTAGTGCTTACTCAATGGTCATGGTAAAATAGACACAACGGTGGAGGCGATCATCTTCCCTCTGCAAGTGGAGTACACACATCGCACTCGAACATGGGACGATATAACCTGAGGATATACTCACCCTGGTCCTCAAGCCAAGGCATTCACCCACATCGCGCAACCTCCCTGGATCGCACTAGAGAAAATATATAATCTGGCTCTCCCAATCCTATGCCAAAGGAAAGCCTGTGGAAATCAACCTCTAAGATACACTTATACCAATCACACACATATATATATGTATTCATAGCATATATAATATATACTATAATCACATCGTATATATATACATTTATCACTCATCAAATGTATACATGGCTATAATTGCCAATCGCACATAACGATGGTCAATATCTCCAAAATGTTCTCACTCGTAACAACATTTAAGTATTCACACACCTAGAATTCTAAACTCATAAATATTCTCTCACTTAACATATAACTCGTACTTTAATCACTTTTAAGGATTTACACATTTTTAATCCCGAAAATACTAGTTCCTAGTAATTGCGTCCTAGGATTTACTCGGATGAATTCAGCTCACATAGATTCGAATAACATAAATACCTATGCCCAACGGCAGAAGAACTCTCTCTCTCAAATGTTGTCTGTCTCGAACATTTGCTAGGTCCATTCCCCGGATTATGCCCTACACTAATCCAATTTTTCTTTTCATTTAAAGGTTTACTCACCCTTAAAACCAATATTTAGGAGTCCCGATATCATAACTATGATCCCCATAAAACCCTAAATTGTAATTTAGCTCCCCATACTCTTAAGGGAAGAAAACTAACAATTCTGGCTAGGGAGAATCGATTCGCCCATATGGCGAATCGATTTGGATAGGCGAATCGATTCAGCCCCCAATTCGAATCGATTCGGAAAGTATTCTACAAATAGGTCCTCAAGGGAGAATCGATTCGGTCTGAATCCGAATCGATTCGGCCCAAGGCAGCCTTACAGATCCCCTTAGGTGAATCGATTCGGCCTAGACCCATATAGATTCGTCTTGTTCGAGGGGCGCTGTTTGGGCGATTTTCCAATCTCCAAAATACCCAAATATCGACCCAAACTCCATTCTTATGGTTTCTAATCTCAACCAACAACACAACAAATATCTAAGCATTGATTTCTAATGAACACATCAATTAATTGGGGGATTTAAAGAAATTTTCTTGGATTTGAGTCTAAAAACCCCAATAACTCATTTTCCCCCATTTCACTTCATTTCACATGGTGTTAACACTAGAAATCATTTAGAGTTTACATTACATCAATATGTAAATTCATACTCAAAGTTTCACAAATTTGTTTTAAGGTATCTAACCCAAAATCATATAGTTTACCAACTATAATATGAGATTTATGCTCAAAATGGAATAAAGCAAGTACACACTTTCCTGGAGGATAAAATCCGACGACCTCGAGTCGAATCCTGCGGAGTTTGGCCGGAATCTTTCTCTTTCTTCGTCTTTTCCCTCCCTCTCTTCTCTTTCTCTTCTTTTTATCTTTTATTTATTTCTTTCTCCCTCTCCCGTGTCTTTATAAGGGAGAAAAGGGTTTATCCCTTATTAAACCCAAAAATGACTCGTTTACTCAATTACGAGTCCCTACTGGTCCAAAAATTCGCAAAACTCAATTTCTACCCTCGGATACCCTATTCTGACTATCTCTGCCATTCCGAGACCAACCGCGCAATGGAAATCTCCATTCGAGGTACTTGACCGCAAATCACTAATCTAACCCACACAACTTAATGCGGGATTTCCCATTAAATTATTATCCTTTTTCGCTTTACTTAACTGCGACAAGTACTCGAAATAGTCCAACTCATTTACTTAATCCCAAAAGTAAATATAACACATATCCAAAAATCATCTAATCCCTTAAATCCTCAAAATTACTTTTCATGAAAATTTCTCAAATTCCCAAATTACACTTACTTACGAATTTTAATTATCCCTAAAAGTGCGGGGTGTTGCATACTCCCCCCCTTACAACGGAATTTTGCCCTTGAAATTCAGATACAACCGATACTACCAACACTAACCTAGGATCGTGAATCACTCCACATCCTAATGCCTCAAGTGGAATGGTACTAACCCGATGGCTCTCTACCATACATTCATTCAACAATCACCTCTATCAAGGTTTATACGATACTATACGGTTACCTCGGCCGCTCTAACATCTAAATCTCACTGGGAAAAATCACTATTTTAAGCGTCCGCTCATCTACATTCGGATATCTAATTTCCCTTAAAAAGGAAATTAATCTAATGCTTGACTATTCCCATCTGTCTCGTCGCTTATCTTGGGCATGCTACCTCCTTTTGGCCCCTATACAATTAGATTATCGCGTACCTCTTACGACATTCCATTCAACACACTTCAAATCCATTAAGACTACCTCATGGCATGATTTTAAACTTTAGATACTATGCCCCTTCTATTCCAGGCGGCATGTAAAACTTACTTACTAAGGTGCCCATACACCTTTTTAACCCGTGCCTCTCTGCGCAACTAACACAAACGTCCGACACATGCACTCCCTCTAAACAATGGACCCTATGTCCTCGGCGTAATACTCACACATAGGTTTTCCTAACCCGCAAAATTTAATTCCTCCTATACTTGGAAATCCAATCCTTCTCAAGGTGAACCAACTAATCTTTCTATATCGGTGCCACCAACTCTATTGGCCTTACTTCCTAATAACCCTACAATCAAAGTGTTTCCAACACACGTAAGATGAGTATTATCCTAAATTGTATCGCTAGTGCCCAAGACCTTTATCCACTCCCGACATTTGCTCAGTTTCATGCGCGGGACGTCTCGCAAGGCGAAATCCAAACAAGGAACCCTCCCGTTACACTACTCCCTCACATCATCGGTCATCGAGATATACGGCCTAAGGCACCCCAGCAGGACGTCCTAAATCCTACCACGCTAACCTACTCACGTACCTCTACAACTTTATACTTCCTCCTAACGATGTGGAAAGTCTAACAAATTTGGGTTGCCTACTCTCTGCAAAAGTGTTACGAACGTCATACCCCAAAATGTACTTCCTCCAATATTTGCCTTTTCATTAAGGCCTGGCTATAATCCTCAAACCAATTTCTCTAACTCCTATTTCACCCACCTACTTGCGGTGAGAGAACCATTTTAGCTCTTCTCCATAGAACTTATATTTTCATAAGCATACCGTGGCCATCCCTGAACCTCTCCGCGCGATGGAGGATCCTCGGGTCCCACGCGTCCCTCTCGGGAGCGCTTTGGCTGGCATCATTTGAGGTGAGGTGAAAGATGTAGAGAGATTAGAGTCGCCAGTCGATTTTACTCAAAATAGACAAAAGAAAAGAGGAATCCATCCCGAAGGACAACATCCAAAGACATACTGGTTCATACGGAACCAAAATGATCCGAGAAGGGTCCGGTGGCTAAGTTACGAAATGGGAAGTGTTACGCACCCATTCCTCCCTTTCGGGCTCTCATGGATTTTTTTTATTTTCCTTTTATTTTCCCCGTGATATGTGTGCATGTGTATATATAGTGGAGATAGGAATCATAGACTTGTACCATGGAAGAGGTAAAGCGAGTCATCCGTAGGAAGGTTTAAAAGTATTAGAAAATAGGATTTACGCGATCATCCTTACGTTAACCGTTATGAGGGAACGATAATGCACATGGAATGATACGACCCTAAGAATATATATATATATATACAGAGAGAGAGAAAGAGAGAAAGAGAGAGAGAGAGAGAGAAAATGGAAAATAAGAGAAAAAGTAAAAAATAGGACTCGAGTCTCGGGTTTTACCCCGAAACGCCTACGTAGCCTATAGAGGCATCAAAGTCCATGTAGTTCGCATACAAAACGAGGGGTGGGGCTTATCCCATAAATCCAACCGGGGATTCTCTTATTTGTGTGTGTGTGAGTGTGTAGAAAAAGTGTTTTAGTGGTGAGAAAAGTGTGAGAAAAGTATGAGAATTCACGTTTGGAATTTATGAGCAAACCCTCTTTTTCTTGTTTTTTGGATTTTTATTTATATGAAAATAAGAGATGTGCAATAATACTAAATAAAAAGTATATTAGGCTGTATGAGATGAGATAATAAAAGTGCTAAGTAATAAAATAAGATATTGCGAATTTATGAGAATTTAAGGAGAGAGTTGAGGAAATTAGACCTTCTTGAAGATCTTGAGCTTGATATTGAATGATGGAGAGCAACCCTTAGACTTGGATGAGGATGGAGGGTAGTGAATTCACCAAGTTTGATGAAAAGGATGATGAAAAGTGAAGGTTGGAAAGGGATTTAGGTGTAGAAATCATGCTGACTTCGAGAGAGGTTTTTTAGATCTGCTGAGAGTGATTTCTATCAGATCTGGGCTCCTTTTGCAAGTGAGGTCAAGGCCTCCTTTTTATAGGCCCGTGGCATTGACGATCGGCATATCCCTATTCCTGCCATTCAGCAGGTGCATTTAGGCACACTGCCGATAGGCAGGGTCTGGACCTGTCGTTTGGTAGTGTCTTTCAGGCCTTTTCGGAAAATCGACCCACATAATGCAAACCGTTGATCATAATCACACACAGGGTGGACCACTGGAAAGGTAATTCAGAGACCTTCAAAAGTATTTTGGACTGCTCCCGGGTCTGGGAGTTGACTTTGGGTCAAATGTGGCTCGAAAGCATTCGTCAGTCCATTGGACGGGAAAACTTCAGACGTAAATAGATCGTTCGTCCGCATGGTAAGTCCGAATCGTGCATGGGGTAGACTGATGGAAAGGTAATTCAGAGACCTTCGAAGATCCTTTAGACTGCTCTTGGGTTCGGGAGTTAACTTTGGGTCAAATATGGCTCAGAAGCATTCGTCAGTCCATTGGACGAGGAAACTTTGGACGGAAACGGATCGTTCGTCTGCATGGTAAGTCTGAATCATGCATGGGGTGGACCTTTGGAAAGGTTAGGAGATGTACATCGACATTCCAAAGAGTTTGATCTGGTTCGGGTAGTTGACTTGGGTCAACCGAGCCTTGGAAGCATTTGGATACCTTTCAGAGTAAAATAGAACGTTCGTCCGTATCATAAGTCGGAATCGCACACGGGATGGACCGTTGGAAAGGGATTTAGTTCCCTTTAGAGATTCATTCAGTCTTGGTCGAGCTGAAGCGTTGACCTAGGTCAAACAGAGCTCGGGAGGTCCCAGTGGCCTCTTGATTGAGTCTCAGGGGAAATGGGTCGTTTGTCCGCATGGTAAGTCGGAATCGCGCACGGGACGGACCGTTGGAAAGGGGTTTCAATGCCCTTCAGAGATTCATTTAGTCTCGGTCGAGTTGAAGACTTTGACTTTTGGTCAAACTGAGCCTGGGAGTGCCCGATGGCTTCTAGGTCAGTACTCGGGGTATAACCTGGGTTTGTAGTGATGAAAGGAGGTGCTAGGGACCTAAGGAGAGTTTTAGGGGGTAACAGAATGGGGTGTCTATAGATCCCCTTGACGGGTGAGTTTAGAACAAATGATAGACATCGAATAGACACCGCATGATGCTTTAAAGGAGGATGACCAATTCAGAGGGTCGAGGCCGATTCTGAGGATCTAAGGGAGCGAGGATGACCAATTCAGAGGGTTGAGGCCTATTCTGAGGACCTAAGGGAGCAAAGATGACCAATTCAGAGGGTTGGGGCTAATTCTGACAATCTAAGGGAGTGAGGATGACCAATTCAGAAGGTCGAGGCTGATTCTGAGGACTTAAGGGAGCGAAGATGACCAATTCAGAGGGTTGAGGTCGATTCTGAGGACCTAAGGGTGCGAAGACAACAATTTCAGAGGGTCGAGGCCAATTATGAGGATCTAAGGAGTGTGCTAGGGATAATCGATTATGTGGGTAGAAACTGATTCTGCGGGCTTGAAGATGAGGATGACCTATTCTGTGGGTCGGAGCCAATTCTGAGGGCTTAAGTTGAGATGACCAATTCTGCGGGTCAAAGCCAATTCTGCGGGATTAAGTTAATATGACCAATTTTGTGGGCTTAAGTTGAGATGACCGATTCTACGGGTCGAAGCCGATTCTTCGGGCTTAAGATAAGATGACCAATTCTGTGGGATTAAGTTGAGATGACCAATTCTGCGGGCTAATGTAAAGGTGACCAATTCTGTGGGTCAAAGATAATTCTGAGGTCTTAAGTTTAGATGACCAATTCTGCGGGTCGAAGCCGATTCTGTGGGCTAATGTAGAGGTGACCAATTCTGCGGGACGAAGCCAATTCTGAGGGCTTAAGTTGAGATGACCAATTCTGCGGGTCGAAGCCAATTCTGTGGGCTTAAGTTGAGAGTGATCGATTCTGTGGGTCGAAACCAATTCTGCGAGCTTGAAGGTGACGACCAAGGACCGAGGTTAATTCTGACCTAAGAGAGGTGACGACCGAGGATCGAGGTTAATTCCGACCTAAGAGAGGTGACGACCGAGGACCGAGGTCAATTTTGACCTAACTATGGTGACGATCCAAGATTGAGGTCAATTCTGACCTAAGAGAGGTGAAGACCAAGGACCGAGGTTAATTTTGACCTAACTAGGGTGACGATCCAAGACCGAGGTCAATTCTGACCTAAGAGAGGATGAAGATTGTACTTTAGGTTTCGCAGGGGAATGAGCTGGGGAAAATGTAGTGTGTCCTTTGGAGACTTTGAAAATGACTTTCTGGAGTTTCGCTGGGGAAATTACCTCGTGACATTATTTTGAGCCGGGGAGCTGATTGCCGAGGAAGTGTTTGTGATCTGCGGAGGAGAGGCGAGTTTGATGTCATAAACATCACTGGGGAAGTGATTCGGTGGTCCAAGTATCAGACGTATTGCTCGAGGAGGTTTGAGACCTTTATAGATCCTCCAGGGACGTCGCCAAGAGGAGTTTTACTTGATTTTTCGAGAGTTTCACTGGGGAAATGGGGGTTTCGCTTGAGGGAGTGCAAAATTTTCTTGGTGAAAATGTTCTAAATCCTTCCTGGGAATTTTAGGAGTTTGTTGAGGATTTTTCAGGGCTTTCTAGTATTTTCTGGGAATTTTTGTACGAAATTTCAAGAGGGTGCCGATCGGCATGGTGTAGGGGGTGCCATTCGGCAGTGGTGCAGACTTTTGGGCTGCCTTGGGAAGGTACGAAGATAGTGTCAATCGGTAGGTGGGGGGTCGATGTCGATCGGCATGGCGCTTGGCATCCTATATAAAAGGGGACGAATTCCCTTCATTTTTCACAGCTCTTTGCTTTCTTTCTCTCTGCGATTTTCCTCTGCAAATCGTTCTAGCATTCCGATCTCTAAGAAATGGCAACCTTTGTGAGCACTGCAGCACATAAGGAATGGTTGACTGTCGATAATTTGGTGAACGTGGAGTGGAGGGCCAGGGCACCTCTTGCATTGGGGAGTGAGAACTCCTTTGATGCATTCGAGCCGGTTGCGGATGAGCGAACATTCCTACGGGAGCCTTCGCGTCATCGGTCTTCTAAGGTGGTGAGCCCTGGCGGTTATGTAAGTAACCTGACTTTTTGCATTCCTCTCTCTTTTTGGTGATTTTTCCTTTCTTGAATTTTGATAATGTTTCTCCTTTTGACAGTTTGATATATCTTTGAAGAACATGCGTGCCCGTGGGACGACGGGGCTTAAGGATGTCTGGGAGTATCTTGCACCCGTGGTGCGTTGGGTGGTATCATCAGCAGGTTTTGGGAGGTTGGCGTCTGCGTTGGATGACACCTCGATCGACAACGGTCTTGTGCGCTTTGGGGGAGAGATGGTGGGATACTACCCACACATTCCATTTTGACTTTGGGGTGATGACGATGACTCCCATAGACGTGCAACAGCTGTTAGGGCTGGATTGTGACGGAAAGAAGATAGAGGTGGATCGTTCTCTGAGGGTGAGTTCGGAGGCAGTGCGTGCGGCACTTGGTGATGTAGGGAGGATAGTCTCTGGGGATTCCATCCGGCTGTCCTTGTTAAAGGATGTTCTGCTGAGTAGGGTGGTCGATGTGGAGGATGGGCTGCAGCTGAGGCAGATGGCCCGATTGTTCATTTTGCTGGTGCGGGGAGGTTTCATGGTGGCGTCGTGTGGCGACGTCGTCCATTTATGGTTCTTGCCGCACTTGAGGATGTTTTCGAACATCCCTCTCTATGATTGGGGGAGCCTGACTTTGGCGACCCTCTATTTTTCTTTGGATACATTCAGCCGGTGCTGCCGACAAACTTTCACTGGAGCCACATATCTCCTCGAGGTATTTCTTTAATTTTGCGCATTTTCCTTTCATGCATTCGCATTTTCATTATGCGTCTCCTTTTTATTGTGAATTCCTATCTTTGGTAGATGTGGTTCTATGATTGGGTGCAATACCCAGCTGATCAGTCTGAAGGACGAGACTGTTGGGGACTTCTGCCAATTGTATCGATGGCGGAAGGCCAATCAGTAGTTAAAGGGATCTCTCTCTCTGGAGGCAGTGCATTAGGTCTTGAATGGCCTGACCAATGTTAGGGTAAGACTCTTTCCTTTTTAGTCTTGGTTTTAGCACGTTCTAATTTTGTATTTACTTATGCTTGCTTAGGGATTTTCAGGTGACCTTTTACCCTTGGGGGACAACCATTCAGGATACGGGGGTGATCGGGGTGAACGCGCGAATGTGGTGCTTACTGGTGCATGAGTTTGGCCATTCTTGGTATCTCGGGGAGTGGGTGGTGGTGGTGCCACCTGCACAGCCTCCTATGTCTATAAGGCAGGAGCGATTGATGCCGGAGGATGCGAGGATCGTAACGATGATCGGTGAGTCTTACTTATTGTATACTGATACGGCCGCACCGTATGACTATATGGATTTGTGATGAGCTGGTTGATGGAGCCCAGCATATATGATGCCTTGCCTTTCCCTCCTACGGGTTCAAGTTGGGCGGTGGGGGTCCTCCCACAGCAGCGGTGGTCCGGCGACGACGACGACGACGACTTCAGAGGTTCCTTTCTTGCGATTACACACTCCTTCGTACAACATTCGGCGAGCTGATGGAGGGATGATGCCTATGTTGCACCGTCCTCATGCGATGGATCTGGAGGAGTTGGGTTTGACCGAGGAGGTTCTTTGTCCAGTGGTATACCTTTTAAACATTTTTTGGTTCTTTTTTTGTTTTGATTCCTCTTTGATACTGATTTTGCCTTTTACTATGCAGCAAGTTCGGGTGTCGACCACTTGGCTGAGGGACATCAGAGATTGGATATCTTCGGTGACTGCCCACATTCGGGATGCGGTCCGGGTTCCTTCTTTCTTGGTTCCATCTGCTTCGTCCAGGGAGGACTCCGGCTCGATTAGCGGTGGTGTGTCATCTTGCCGCAGGGGAAAGAGAGTGCGTCGCAGGGGTGGAAGCTCTTGGTGAAGGGTAGGTGAGAGAGAAAGGATGTGGGTTTGGGCTGAGTCCCGTTGTTTTTTGCTTTTCTTTTATTTCCTGCAAAATTTGATGTAACACAGAAGAACATATATATATGCAATGCAATGGGATTTCTTTATTATCTTTTGTTACTGATGAATGAGCGAATGCATGCACATGCCTTTTTACTTTGCTACTGAGACCGTAAAAAGAGATGTTTTGGGGATTTTAAAAGAAATTTTTATTAAGATAAGAAGGGATTTTTGAAATTCTATTGAGAATATCAATTTATTTTGAGTTTTTTTGAATTTTGACAAAAGAGGAAAAAAGGAAAATTTCCAAGAGTAGGGGGTTTCCGTCAAGTCCAGTCCCATCAATTCGAAGCTTTGATTAGTGCCCTCTTTTGCCTTTGGTACTTTTTTGGGGTAGGATCCCCTCCGATTTCTGCAGGGATTATGTCTCTTGTGAGGGTTCTCAAGTATAAAAAGGGTAGGGGTGGAGTGTTTCCATCACACCTTCACATTCTTACTTACTTGCCTAGTATCTCTTAGTCTTGCAAGATGGCTCTCCCTGGTAGCATTGAGTTTGCAAATTACCTCAAAGCCTTGGAAGAGATGTGCTCTTATAACGTTGACTATGATGCTTTCAACATGCGTCGAGTTTCTTTATGGCGCAATCGGCCCATTGAGTGGAACATGCTGACGGCGGCGGTACAATTTTGGTACCCCGAAGACCATGTATTTTGTTTTGGGTTGGATGAAGTTTGTCTTACCTATGATGAATTTTCTTCCATGCTGGGGATAAATCCCAGTGTTGCTACGGCTTTACCCAAATTTTCCCGTTCTCCTAGGGATTTGCTGGCTGGGCTTCTTCGCATTTCCCCCTCGGTGGCTAGATCACTGGTTGCTGGAGGAATGATTTCCCCCCAATGGTGTTGCAATCGGTGCATTTACAGGAAGCTGGCGATGCTGGATATACTGGAGTCGTTGCTCTCGGCTTGGTTTCAAAATTATTAGTGGTGACTGGGGAACTACTGGTGGATCCGCAACTTACAGCCATTACTTCATGGACGTCATACCATTGCAATCCTGAGACAGTGATACTGGCGAAGACCCTGAATGGTCTGGATGCTTGGCAAGAAGGTCGTTCTGACTTCAGGTGGGGTAGCCCCGTGATGCTATTCATGTGGTTGTATGAAGGACTCCGCCTGGTGACTCTTCCAGAATATCCTTTGTCGGTTATACCCAACTTCTTTTCATGTCACTTTTTCTATGTTGGCCTGGATATTGCAAGGTGGGAGAATTGGTTTGTGGAGCATGGGGCTCAGAATTTGTACTGGTTAGTGCCTTAGTGGGGACAGTTGCTGCCTATTTTGGAGCTAGGAGAATACTTGTATGTGCGGCTGGTCGATCTCAGACAGACCTCTTTCTATTTCCCTTGGCGGATTCTGCGCTAATTTGGCTGGGCACAGGTCGTGCCATCTCGGACACTAAATTTCTTTCCGGTAGAGGATTTGACCGAGCGCCTGCGTCTGCTGCTTAGCTCTCTGTGGGAGAATCGGCGTCCGTCGACCCGTCCCTCTCAATCTGTTGGGAGATTTTGGCATATCCCTGGGGATTATATGAAGTGGTTATGGAGGAAAGTAGTTATCAAAATGTTGGAAATAGAGACTGGACAAAAGTGGTTTGTTTCTTTTGACACCATGGAAGGAGGTGTTGTGGTCTTTTGGAAGCTGGTTCGAGCCTATCGGTCCATGGAGTGTCTGCGACACTCTGTTCAGGCAGGGGAAACTTGGGGACCCCAGGATGCAGATGATGATAATGGAGCAGGCTCCTCTAGTAGCTGTGGGTAGGACACTTGGAGAGTTTATTGTGTAATGAGAGATAAATGTGGGGATTTTATTATGGATTTCTAGGAAGGTGGGGGGAAGGGAGTTATCCGTTCCTTTTCTTATGTAATTTTTACTGTAATTTCTATTAAGGAAATAAATAAGTTTCTGATCATCCAACTGTGCCTTTATTGAGTTTGTATTATTTGAGTTATCTATACCGATCGCTAAGGCATACATAATCCTTTTGTTCAAATATATGTTAGAATTGACTGTTGTTCTCGGAGATAAGAAAAGAATAGTATTTTGTGAAAAGAAAGGGCCGTGCTCATGTAAGGTGTATGAGCTACCTACGTACCTCTGGGGGTTTTGAAAAGTTTTGATTTTGTTTGAAAACTATTTTTGCAGAGGATCAGGCCCACGTAGTTATGGGTAAGGGGGAAACGAAGAGTTTTTTTTTAGAATAGAAGGGAGATGATAAGAGTCGTAGCGCGCAGAGATTTCGGACTAGGGGTAGAACTTCTTGAGACAGTCCAGGTTGACTGGACGGGCCATCTCTTCCCCATCAAAGTTGATGAGCAGGGCTGTACCGCCAGATAAGATCTTCTTTATAATGTAGGGTCCGCTCCAATTGGGTTTGAATTTCCCTCTGGGGTCCCAGATAGGTTCTATGATTTATTTGAGCGCTAGGTCCCCTTCTCGTACACCGCAGTCCTTGACTTTCTTATTAAATGAATGCGTTATTCGGTGATGGTACCCTTGTATGTGGTATAATGATTTTAATCTCCTTTAGTCTAGTAGGGTCAGCTCGTCAAGACGACTTTGGCACCAGTCTTCTTCGCTGACCTTGCTTTAAAGCATAACGCGTAGCGAGGGTATTTCCAGCTCCACGGGTAGGACTACTTCCATACCGTAAACTAGAGAGTAAGGGGTAGCCCAAGTTGAGGTTCGAATTGAGGTTTGGTATCCCTAGAGGGCATACGGGATCCGATCAGCCCAATTCCTATAGCTTTTGGTCATCTTGCTGATTATGGCTTTGAGGTTCTTGTTGGTGGCTTCAACTGCACCATTAGTCTGAGGTCGGTAAGGGGAAGATTTGTGTCTCTGAATCCCATACTTATTGATCACTTCTATGACTTTTGCCTCGAAATGCAACCCGTTATCTGATACTAGCTCGTGTGGGACCCCATACCGGCAGATGATATTTTTCTTGATGAATTTGGCCACTTTCTTAGCGTTTAGTACTGCGTATGACTCAACTTCAACCCATTTAGTGAAGTAATCGATGGAAACTAGGATGAACTCATGCCCATTGGAATCCTTCGGTTTAACCTTCCCTATGATGTCGATGCCCCAGGTCGAGAACGACCAGGGAAAGGTCATGTTCTATAATTCGTGTAGAGGCAGATGCTGAAGGTAAGAGAATTGTTAGCATTTGGGGCATCTCCGGACATAGGCGGTGCAATCCTGGGTCATAATGGTCCAGTAGTATCCCAGTCGAATGATCTTCTTGGCAAGTATGTGACCATTCATGCGGGGTCCACATTCCCTGCTGTAAATTTTCTGCATTATCTTTTCAATGTCAGCCCTTACGATGCAATGCAGATGA
The DNA here is from genome assembly GCA_949130495.1 of Sambucus nigra. Taxonomy (NCBI): domain Eukaryota; kingdom Viridiplantae; phylum Streptophyta; class Magnoliopsida; order Dipsacales; family Adoxaceae; genus Sambucus; species Sambucus nigra. The sequence goes on from OX422223.1 coordinate 306,776,802, forward strand.
GTTCCATCGAAGTTTCGTTTGAGCAGTGCTTTGTGACAGATGATGTACTGGGCGGCCAGTCTTCGGAGGGTTGCTTGATCTTTCTTGTTGGAACCCTAGGGATACCTACCATGCTTGAGGAGGCTCCAGATATCATAGTACCAACAATTGTCTATCTCGGGATCTTCTGTGGTGACGAGCTTAATATGGTGGCAGTAGGATGGTTTATCCTGCTTTTGAACAAGAAAGGGGGTCATTGTTATTCCTTCGGGCATGTCGACCATGGAGGCCAGGGTAGCAAGGGCATCTTCTAGGTTATTCTTTGCTCGAGGTAGGTAATGGAAGGTGATATCTTAGAATTGGGAGGCTAGTTCTTCTAAGTGGGCATGGAAGGATTGGAGTTTCTCATCCTTGACTTTCCACTTTCTGAGCACTTGATCGATAATGAGGGCAGAATCCCCGTAGATGTCTAAATATTGAATACCTTTTTTGAGAGCAACATTGAGGCCTACCGTGCATGCCTCGTATTCAACCATGTTGTTGGTGCAAGGGAAATCCAATTTGATGGCGATGGGAGTGTGGGAGTCATCCGGGGCGATTATGAGTATCCCAATGCCATATCCTTTTTTGTTGGTAGCGCCGTCAAAGAACATTTTCCATCGGAGGTTGTCTTGAGCAGTGTAAAAGATGTTTTCATCTGGGAATTCGGAGATCTAGACATCGGCTTCTTCTACATGGTGATCAACGAGGTAGTCAGAGATGGCTCTTCCTTTGATGGCCTTCTGTATGACGTACACGATCTCAAATTCAGCTAGGATCATCAACCATCGGGCCATTCGGTTGGATAAAGCGGGTTTCTCGAGTAGGTATTTGATGAGATCCATTCGGGATACAAGTTTGATAGGGAAGGCGAGCATGTAGTGCCGTAACTTTTGGGTGACCCAGACAAGTGCGACACATGCCTTTTCTAAAGAAGTGTAGTTAACCTCATACCCGACCAATTTGTGGCTGGCATAGTAAATGGCTCTTTCTTTACGGGAATCTTCAAGGTACTGGGCTATCAAAGCCCCAGCTGCAGTGTCGGCTATGCTTAGGTATAGGAGCAAGGGGAGACCAGGCCGTGGTGGCATGAGTATCGGGGGTTGGGTCAGATATTGTTTGATTCGGTCAAAAGCTTCTTGGTAGGCCTCATTCCAAACCTTAGTTGAATCCTTTCGAAGGAGTTTGAAGATATGTTCGCAGATGGAGGTTAACTGGCTGATGAACCGGCTGATGTATTGTAATTTCCCAAGGAAACCTTGAACTTCTTTATCTGTTCGGGGAGGTGGAATCTCGAGTATGGCCTTCAGCTTGGCGAGATCTGCTTCTATCCCCTTCTCACTGACCATGAATCCTAAGAGTTTTCCCTTTGTAATGCCAAATACGCATTTTTGCAGATTGAGTCTCTTATGATACTGTCGCAGTCGCTCGAAGAATTTTCGTAGAGCAAGAGCATGACCCTCTCTAGTTTTGGACTTGATAATCATATCATCCACGCAAACCTCAACCTCTTTGTGAATCAGATCGTGCAGGATGGTTGTGGCAGCCCTCTGGTAGGTAGCCCCAGCATTCTTGAGACCAAATGGCATAACGGTGTGGCAAAAGGTTCCCAATGGGGTGATGAATGCAGTTTTTCTTGGTGGTCTGGGTGCATTTTGATTTGTTTATATCTGACAAACCCATCGACGAATGACTTGAGAGCATGACTGGTTGTGTTGTCCACGATCATGTCGATATTGGGTAGAGGATAATCATCCTTTGGAGAGGCTTTGTTCAAATCCCGATAGTCTACACACATCTGAACTTTTCCTCCTGATTTCAGCACGGGCTCTATATTGGCTAGCCATGTGGGATATTCGATCACACTAATAAAGCCTACGTCCAACTATTTGACCACCTCTTCTTTGACTTTGAGTGACCATTCGGTGCGGAGCTTTCTCAATTTTTGTTTAACCGGCTTATAATCTGAGAGAGTATGAATCTCGTGCTGAGCTATTTCAGGATCAATGTCGGGCATATTATCATAAGACCATGCGAAGACATCCATAAATTCCTTTAGCAATTCTTGGATTTGTGCACGCTCATGCTCGTTAAGGGTAGCCCCTATCCTAATCTCGCGCAATTGGCTACTAGAATCGAGGTTAATAACAGCAGTCTCTTCTTCATTAACTTGAACGCGGTTATGTTGTTTATTATTAACCTTATTTAGATCAGTTATGAATTATTCATTTGCAAAATCATCATCATCAAAAGTTTGATTTGAATCCAAAAAGTTAATGTAAGGCACATGAAGATACTCAAAATCTTCATTTATTTCATTAATAGGATAAACAGCACTAAGAACCTCATCAAAAGAGGACTCGATTATATTTGAACAAGGATAGACCACAGAAGAAGAAATAGGGTAAACATTAGGATTAAGGGAGATTTCAACAGGTAGAACTGGCACAGCATGCGAGTTGAGGAGAGGTGTATCAGCAGCTTTAATCAGGTGGGATGGATCCAGCGATGTAGTGCCTGAATGAACCATGTAGAGTGTTAGCCCCAGTGTCTGTAAGTTGAAGGAATCTTCGGAGTCACCTTCCTTAGTCTCTTCGGTATCTTTGATGAGCGGTTGTTCATGGTGTTGGGAACTCTCGACCCATGGGTAGCTGTCTTGGAAGAAGATCTCCATTCCAGGCTTCATCTTCTTGTCTGTATGGTTATACCGTGGTTATGAAGAGCCGCAAAAGGGGAAGTCCTCACCCTCTTTAATGAATCGTCTGTTCAAGGAGTCACCTGGCATAGTCTGGATGTGGTCTAGTCTCCTCTTTGATCGAGACTGGCAGATCATTCTGAGCTCTTGTTCTGATGGTTGATACCCCAAACCACAGGGAGGAAAAGCCTTCTTTAGTTCAATCGGCTCAAGTATCCCTTGCTGTCTTTGTCCTAGCCCTAGTCTGGGCATGAAGTACATGTTTCTGAACATCCGAATCACGTTGACGTTGCCATGAGGGTCGTATTCTGGACACACCCTTTCTTTTAAGTTATCCCCTACTGGGAGTAGAAATGGTTCAACTCAGAATCCTGATAGGAGCATATCATTTGACCCGTGTTGTATCTCAAGGATTGGACTACTTGTACTTGTACCATCGGCATTGTCGTCATCGCCCAAGATGGTAATGACCCGTTCGTCGGTGAAGAAATTTAATTTTTGATGGATTGAGGAAGACACGCCCTTGATATTATGGAGTTAAGGTCATCCTAGGAATAGGTTGAAACAGGTTGGGATGTCAATAACTTGGAATTCAATGACAGGGTTTATAGGGTCAGTCCCTGTTACAGCTTTATGGATCCCATCACCTCCTGACGGGTATTATCGTAGGCACACACAATGATGGAAGTTGGAGTGAGGTCGTTTCCTTTCAGTCCTAAACATTTGAAGGTTCTCAGTGGGCAGACATTCAGGGCGAATCCATTATCGACAAGCGAGAGTGGTACAACCTTCCCTATAACTTCGATGGAGATGTTGATTGCATGATTGTGGTTTGGCCCAATCTTGGGGATTTCCTCCTCGAAAAAGGATAACATTCGGGTAGAGGTCAAGGATTCGACTAACTTTACCACTTCTTCTGGTATGGTAGAAGGATGAACTGTGGGTCCAGTGAGCAACTTGATCAAAGCATTTATGTGTAGATGAGAAGACATGAAAAGACCCCATAAAGTGATGTTAGCTTGAGTTTTCTTTAGTTTATCGAGGATCTTTCTCCCTTCGAGGGTCATCTCTGGCATAGGAAGGTTTTCCCAGCCCTTCCCCTTGTCATTGACTGGTAGTGAGTTTGGGATCTGATAATGCCTCCCTGATCTAGTCATGTGATTTACTAAAGATAGGAAAAACATGAATCCTGTTTCCTCATTGATCTCGGGTTGTTTTGCTACCTTATTTATTTCTTCGAGGTGTTCTTCAAATGATATCATTCCATACATGTCGGCTACCCGTCTAGTTTTCTCTGAAGCTTGCTATTCATTCGAATCTTCGAATTCTTACCCCCATCCGGTGGTAATAATTATGTCTTTCCACGTAAAGTCGATGCATTCCATGACTTCAATGGCTTCTTCATACAAGTCATCCCATTCTGCGGGGATGTGTAAGGGTGAAGGGACCAGGCACCCTTGTAGCTTCAGAGCATCAAGTAACTCAGTCATACTACAAATGTTGTTGGTTTGCCTGAATAATTCTGCCATGATCTGGACGACATCATCCAAGCTGACTTCATCGGTTGGTAGTACCCATCTATCTGACTCTCGGGCCCATTTTCGTGCTTCTAAGAACAGCGTACGGAACCTTTGGCAATCAATGACCATCTATGAGGACAGTTCTCTAGGAGTTGGTTTAACACTTCTGACAATTCCATACTTCCACTTTCAGGACGGGTACGGACAACGATACATGCTCTGGTAAGGAGTGACAGTGCCTGATCAGCGAGGCTAGTAGGGTATAGGAGGAAATATGAGTAAATTTGGAGAGGTTTAGGAGAGTATATGGGTGTGATTTGGTTTGAGGGATCAAATTCTGGGTTCTCTTCTAAGAAGATAGCTTTGGTATGATTTGGAAGTGGGTTGTGAGTAGTGTTTGACTTAGGATTGGCCGGTGGGGTGATGGTACCCCGGTCAATTAGACCTTGGATTATATTTCTGAGGTGAAAGCATTGGTCAATGGTATGGCCAGCAGTTTGGTGAAAGGCACAATGGGCATCTGCCTTGAAGTTTCTTGGGAGTCTATTTGGCAATGGACGGGGATCCAAAGGTTTAATAAGGTTTCAGCTTAACAAGGCTTGATAAACTTTGGACAGGTGAGCATGGAGCTCGGTGTATTCCTTTCGAACTGGGACATGGCGGATTTTTGGTGCCCATGATGTGGTTGGTTGAGAGATATTATTGATGGTTGAGACTGCGGCACTGGTAGGCTTGTCATATTTCCTGGGGGTGAACTGTCCAGACACCTTCTTTGGGTCAACCTCTGTTTTTGCAAGACCCTCCTCGATTTCTACTCCTGCTTCTCTAAGAGCTCGAAAATGGGGATAATATTATCCTCCCATCATTGCTCGGACATAGGGTAAAAAGTTCTTCTTCACTATGCTGACTTGTTCTTCATCGAAAGGTCGATTGGTTATAGTTGCTGCTTTTTCCCTCCATCGGGCGATGAAGTTACTGACTGATTCTCCAGGGTTCTGTTTGAGCATCTCTAAATCACAGCGAGTGACCTCAAGCTCTTCATTGTATTTGTACTGCGACATGAATTCTCGAGCCGCATCCTGCCAGCTACGAATTCTGGATTCTTCGAGAGACAAAAACCATCGGAGGGCGCTATCCTCCAGAGTTTGCTGAAATAATTGGGCCATCACTTCTTCAGAAGCCCCTAGTAGAGTCATGGAATGGTGGTAACTTTGAAGATGAACAATCGGGGGTCCACTTCCTCCGAATTTCTCGATATCTGGCATCTTGAACTTATCGGGTAACCTTGTTTTAGGATAAGGAGACATGCGGGTGTAGTCCATGTAATTTTCTGAGATTCTGACTTGGTCAAACTTCTGGGTGAGCATCTTGATGTCTTCTCTGACTTTGTTCAATTCTTCTTCTTTTGGGTTAATGACTATAGGCAAGTGAGCCCTATGCTGGTCAAGATTTGGCATCGAATGATGGGCAAGCGGCGGCCCATTAGCAGGAGGGGAACGTGGAGCGTGATGATACTCTTAGGGAACCCAGATGGGCTCGGGTGGATCCATAACGCGAGGAGATAGTGCCTCGGTCTCTTGAGGGATGGGAACCTGGTTTCATTGTATCTCTCGAACCTCGGTTTGGAGGTTGTTAATCTTGGACACAAGCTGAGCTAGAACTGCCGTCAGATCCGGCTGCGCAATGGGTACTTGATATGTGTTCTCCATGGAAAGAGGATGGATTTCGGACTCGGAAGGAGTAATAAGGGAACGGATGGAACTCCAGGGTGACTTGACTGAAGACCTAAGCCAATAGGGAGCCAGTCCAAGGGTTTACGATCGACCTCAGAAGGCGCAAAATGGGATTTATTTTTGACAAAAAAGGGGAAGATATTTTTGACATTTTTTTTCGAGATGGAAAGACAACATGTTTTAGGATTTTTGATAGAGATATGAGAAATGTTTTTGGATTTTAGATAAAGAAAAAAGGGAATTTCCCCCTTTGGATACAGTCTCAACATGCTTATTATAATCATTATGTTTTCACTTGTACTAATTCTCCTAAATGCAAAATGAAATGCCAGACGGGACCCGAGCCTGGAAAAATTGGGTCTGTAATATATGAAAAGCTGTGGATGGACTTGTGACCAGGCTCACGGACAGAGTCCCATTTTAAAAATGCGTGAAAATTCGGGCGGTAGGTCGACCCGGAATTTCGACAGAGTTTCGGGTTGAAACCGATAATCTAACATGTGTGTCCTAGGGTTGACACCTATATGCGGGTATGAAGTTGGTTTGGTGAATTGGAATGGGTTCCCCCCTTTGGCGTGGCTTCCACGATATACGTCTTGCTCTTGCGGGCAATCGGTACGTGTGGACAAGCCATTTGATATACCTGAGTGTACGTGAATTACCTCACTATCTACCTCGTGGGGATGGTACGTATGAGAGCGAATTCGATATACTCGGCGTATGTGAACGAATTCCCTGCGATATACCTCCCGTTATGACTTTGATCAAGCGGTACGATGCGGGGGAACCGTTCGATATACATTGAAGGTACTGGGCCAATGGAAGGTGAGACTCATATCGCTTAGGCTAACTGCGACCTCCCGGACCAGCGCCCATCACGAAGTGACCCTCCAGTTAATCGGTAAAATTTGGTCAATATCAATGCTCTTTGGTGATGTCGTGTTAATCATGCATGATCCTCTTATTAGTATCTTATGAGAATGTCTTTCTTGATTATGCCAAACAAGGAGCAAAGTGCAAGTACCAATGGTACACCACGTATGGATGGGGCGTGCAACATGTGGATATATGTGACCCTAGGTGCACGTGGTACGAAGTGTACATGAAGAATTTTCTACAAGTGTGTGAATAGAAGCATAAGCATGGGATACACATGAGTAATAAATGGGGAACATGCAATTAGGGGGACAATATAAGAAAACATAACATCCATGTAAATAGAGTCTAGACCTCAAAATAAACATATAATCATCTCCAGCGGAGTCACCACTGTGGCCATCCCCGATCCTCGCAGCACGACAGACGATCCTCGGGTCCCGCGTGTCCCTCTCGGGAGCACTTCGACCGGCGTCATTTGAGGTGAGGTGAAAGATGTGGAGAGATTAGAGTCGCCAGTCTATTTTACTCAAAACAAACAAAAGAAAAGAGGAAGCCATCCCGAAGGACAACATCCAAAGACATACTGGTGCATACGAAACCAAAATGATTCGAGAAGGGTCCGGAGGCTAAGTTACGTAATGGGAAGGTGTTAGGCACTCATTCCTCCCTTTCGGTCTCTCATGGATTTTTGTTATTTTCCTTTTATTTTCCCCGTGATATGTGTGCATGTGTATATATATTGGAGATAGGAATCATCGACTTGTACCATGGAAGAGGTAAAGCGAGTCATCCGTAGGAAGGTTTAAAAGTATTAGAAAATAGGATTTACACGATCATCCTTACGTTAATCGTTATGAGGGAACGATAAGGCACACGGAATGATACGCCCCTAAGAACAAATATATATATATATATATATGTGTGTGTGTGTGTGTGTGTGTGTGTGTAGTGTAAGAGAATGGAGTTTAGAGAAAATGGAAAATGAGAGAAAAAGTAAAAAATAGGACTCGAGTCTTGGGTTTTACCCCGAAATGCCTACGTAGCCTATAGAGGCATCAAAGTCCACATAGTTCGCATACAAAATGAGGGGTGGGGTTTATCCCATAAATCCAACCGGGGATTCTCTTAGTTGTGTGTGTGTGAGTGTGTAGAAAAAGTGTTTTAGTGGTGAGAAAAGTGTGAGAATTACCGTTTGGAATTTATGAGCAAACCCCCTTTTTCTTATTTTTTGGGTTTTTATTTATATGAACATAAGAGATGTGAAATAATACTAAATAAAAAGTATATTAGGATGTATGAGATGAGATAATAAAAGTGCTAAGTAATAAAACAAGATATTGCGAATTTATGAGAATTTAAGGAGAGAGTTGAGGAAATTAGACCTTCTTGAAGATCTTGAGCTTGATCTTGAATGTTGGAGAGTAGCCCTTAGACTTGGATGAGGATGGAGGGTAGTGAATTCACCAAGTTTGATGAAAAGGATGATGAAAAGTGAAGGTTGGAAAGGGATTTGGGTGTAGAAATCATGCTGACTTCGAGAGAGGTTTTCTGGATCTATTGAGAGTGATTTCTATCAGATCTGGGATCCTTCTGCAAGTGAGGTCAAGGCCTCCTTTTTATAGGCCTAGGGCATTGCTGATCGACATAGCCATGTTCCTACCGTTCGGTGGGTGCGTTTAGGCACACTGCCGATAGGCAGGGTCTGGGACCTGCTGTTTGGTAGTGTCTTTCAGACCTTTTTAGAAAATCGACCGCAGAACGCAAACCGTTAATCAGAATTGTGCACAGGGAGGACCGACGGAAAGATAATTCAGAGACCTTCGAAAGTCCTTTGGACTAATTCTGGGTTCGGGAGTTGACTTTAGGTCAAATATGGCTCGGAAGCATTCGTCAATCCATTGCACGGGGAAACTTCGGACGGAAACAGATCGTTCGTCCGCATGGTCAGTTCAAATTGTGCATGGGTTAGACCGCTGGAAAGGTAATTCAGATACCTTCAAAAGTCCGTTGGACTACACCCGGGTGCAGGAGTTGACTTTGGGTCAAATATGGCTCAGAAGCATTCGTTAGTCCATTGGATGGGAAAACTTCGGACGTAAACGGATCGTTCGTCCGCATGGTAAGTTCGAATCGTGCACGGGGTGGACCGTTGGAAATGTTAGGAGATGTACTTGAACATTCCAAAGAGTTTGATCTAGTTCGGGGAGTTGACTTTGGTCAACCGAGCCTTGGAAGCATTTAGTGACCTTTCGGAGTAAAACGGATCATTCGTCCGTACCGTAAGTCGGAATCGTGCACGTGATGGACTGTTGGAAAGGGGATTCAGTGACCTTAGGATATTCATTCAGTTTCAGTCGAGCTGAAGAGTTGACCTAGGTCAAACAAAGCCCTGGAGCGCACGGTGGCCTCTTGATTGAGTCTCGGGGGAAATGGGTCATTTGTCTGCATGGTAAGTCGGAATTATGCACGGGATGGATCATTGGAAAAGGGTTCCAGTGCACTTCGGAGATTCATTCAGTCCCGTTCGAGCTGATGACTTTTACTTTTGGTCAAACGAAGCCTGGGAGTGCTCGATGGCTTCTAGGTCAGTAATCGGGGTATAACCTGGGTTTGTAGTGATGAAGGGAGGTGCTAGGGACCTAAGGAGAGTTTTAGGGAGTAACATAATGGGTTGTCTACATATACCATCATTATGCGGCCCTCAGTCTATAGTGTTTCCTCCACACTATATGACTTATCGACAAAACCAACATCCTTGCATCCTATAACATCTCTCCACTCCCGACGTTGTTAAGGTTCATGCGTGGAGCGTCTCGCAAGCGAAATCCAAACAAGGAACCCCTCCAATACACTACTACTTAACTTTGTCGGTCGTGGAGATCCGTTAGCTTCAAATATGCGACCGAGATAACCCTATCCCCTATTTCACAAAATGTGGTCTGAACTCCTATCTCTGTGCACTAATACTAAGTCCTTACGCAAATAATAATGAGGTTAAACTCACAACTCAATAATAAACTATGCATACCTTAAATCACACCTATAAGGTCGCCACGCAGTCGAATCATGATAATGAAACATCTTCTCACCGAAGTTCCATCTATACATATAATAAAGGTGAAATTAACCTGTATCCAGGTGAGGTATCACAACAACAACCTGTTCCACTCTGGAACCGCGGACATGATAGTCTTGCAATCATTTGCCTGCTATCTCTATGATAAACGAAGATTATAATATACTCAAAATAACACCATACTCGTATAACACACAAAAAACGAGCAATAAAAATTTGATATAAACTTAAAATACTAACACCCGCTCTTTACAACGAATGAAAGAAAATAGATCTCCGCTATCGCGGAACCACACATAAACGTATACTACATAATGTGATCGATACTACTAATAAACTCGAATCACACACGAATTTTAGGCTAATAAAATGTTGTGACTCAATCTTGTAACACTGAATATATCTCCTTCATTCGAGGTGAAACTCATAATAACTTCGCCAATCTCCCTAGCTACTCCAACTATTTCTCGGACATGATATACTTGCCCTTACTGAGCCAGAAACTACTTTAATCGATGCCCCACCTCGGGACCCTATTCTTTTCCTTTAATTCCTACCGAGAAAGGTCAAAGCGCGTGGTTCTACATTCTACTTCGCAACTTTCTCCATATTACTCTTTATTCACTGTCGGCCTCTGACCGATCCTTAGGTTAATAGTTTAGAAGTGCATTCTTTCCATTCCTAATCAATCAAAGGAATTTTCGGTTAAAACCGTCCGTGAGATTCCTCTACGAGCAACACATCTTGCTTCCCCAGATATGGTGATCGACGTTCCCACCATTTCAATATTGCTCCCACGGTCAAATTTTCACATATGGGTATTTACACACCCTGCTTTAAGCCAAAGCTTCTGAGCCTTTCACTTTCGCTGAATCACATTACACTTACTCTGTATAACTTAACTTCAAGGCATGGTCCTTATCGAAGACCTTTCGAACCTTTTTCCAAATTTACTTCATTGAGTAATTCAAGTTTAGCACCACTCTCTACTACGGCTGTATTTGGATGCTCGTAACTACTATCCTTTAGTAGGCATTGCAACCATCCTTAACAAATGCCATAAGGAGAGTGACCTCTATTGCGGTCCTAATCTCCGACTTCAACTACTACTCCAGATAAGTCCTGCCTTCTGCTACCCTTGTAATGGCCTTCAGTGGTCGTCCTTCATCAATCAGCACACGAATCTCGAACGAGCGCACAAAGGATTTTTATAATCTTATGATATGGCAGGAGAACAAAATCTCACAAGAAGAATCAATGATCATAATCCTCAGGCTCTATATCAAATCAAAAGTAATGTTGAAAGCGTAGTACGTTCGCACAGATCCCTAAGGACACTAAAATTGATGCTCTGATACCATCTGTGACACCCCACCTAATAAAATATCGGGCAATCACTCCTGTACCAAATTAAAATAGGAGTCGCATATGGTTCATTCTTAGCATCACTGTCGAAAACCAAATTAATTTCTAATAACCTATTAGGCTAGTGTCAAAATTTTATTTAACTAATCTTCTTAATAAAATCATTCAATTAAAACAACTACACAATTTATATATATGAAACTAAACTGAAATAAAATAACCGAACACTCGGTTGAACATAATACAATCAAATCAAATGTCGCACTAAAAGGCGGTAAAAGAATAAATAAATACAGTTGGGTTATCAACCCGAATGTTACTATAATGCTTCCTATCTAGATCACAAGAATAAAAGCGTCTAAAAATAAACCTGCATGCACCCACAGCTACTGCAGCAACGTCTGCCTCGAAAGGATCATTATCCAGGCATCCCTGTGTCTGGACACCTCTATATATATATAATATAGCAAGAGAGGGAAAATATAGAAGCGGGCCAGAGCCCGAGTTGTGAAAATATTTTGCAAGTGCATAAATGCTTTATTTATAAAAAATATGTTTTATCTCATAACTAAATTGGTATCGCACTCCCATGAGATACCCCTTACCTGTCTTCTAATAGTGCACACCTAACATATCCCTCTAAACATCCTAGTCAAGCTACTCTTCCTAACTAATCCGTCACCCCCAAACTCTAAAAGTCCTTATTATATCGAGTACTAAGGGCTAAACTTCTCCCCAGTCTCACCACTGGGCCATGTTCATGCGTGGGGTGTCTCGCGAAGAGAAATCCAAATAAGGAACCCCCCTCGATACACTACTACTTGGCAATGATGTTCGTCAATATCCATTAAGCCCTAAGCACAAAACTTATATATGTATATAATTAACCCGAGTACTAAAGGCAAAATCTTCCCCATTTCAACACTGTGCCATGTTTATGCGTGGGGTGTCTCGCGAAGTGAAATCCAAATAAGGACCCCCCGATACACTACTACTTGGCAGCGTCGATCGTCGAGATCCATTAGACCCTCAGTACACAACGTATATGCATATACTCATATAATTATATATTTTATCATACTCACTCTCATATACATATCACAACATACATCCGGATAGGATCTCCCGGTCTGAGATTTACTTTATATTCATTTTATCTCTTTACTCCCATTAGAGATATATATTATCTTGTTCTCATTCATAAGTATTATACCATACGTACAAGTATAATAACCATCCCAACGAGCTATAACTCGAGGATTCAGTCTCATAGTGCCGATCCAACTTCGGGTTTACTCACTGTACCATGGTACCAAGCCAAACTTACTCAATGGTCATGGTAAAATATACACAACGGTGGAGGCAGTCATGTTCCCTTTACAAGTGGAGTACACACATCGCACTCGAACGTGGGACGAGATGACCTAGGGATATACTCACCTTGCTCCTCAAGCCAGGAGATTCACCCATATAGCACAACCTCCCTGGATCGCACTAGAGAAAATATATAATTCGGCTCTCCCAACCTTATGCCCAAGGAAAGCCCGTTGAGATTAGCCTCTAAGATACTCATATACCAATCACACACAGATATATATGTATTCGTATCATATATAATATATATTATAATCACATCGTATATATGTACATTTATCACTCCTCAAATGTATACATGGCTATAATTGCCAATAGCACATAACGATGTACAATATCTCCAAAATGTTCTCACTCGTAACAACATTTAAGTATTCACACACCTAGAATACTAAACTCATAAATATTCTCTCACTTAACGTATAACTCCTACTTTAATCACTTTTAAGGATTTACACATATTTAATCCTGAAAATACTAGTTCCTAGTAATCGCGTCCTAGGATTTACTCGGATGTATTCGGCTCACATACATTCGAATAATGTAAATACCTATGCCCAATGATAGAAGAACTCTCTCTCTCAAATGTTGTCCGTCTCGAACATTTACTAGGTCCGTTCCCCGGATTATGCCCTACACTAATCCAAGTTTTCTTTTTCATTTAAAGGTTTGCTCACCCTCAAAACCAGTATTTAGGAGTCCTGATATCATAACTTGGATCCCCCATAAAAACCCTAAATTGTTATTTAGCGCCCCATACTCTTAAGGGAAGAAAACTAAAAATTCTGGCTAAGTCGAATCGATTCGCCCTTATAGCAAATCGATTCGGGTAGGAGAATCGATTCGGCCCCCAATCCGAATCGATTCGGAAAGTATTTTGCAAACAGGTCCTCAAGGCCGAATCGATTTGGTGTGAATCTGAATTGATTCGGCCCAAGGCAGCCTTACAGATCCCCTTAGGCGAATCGATTTGGCCTAGACCCGAATCGATTCGGCCTGTTCGAGGGGCACTATTTGGGCAATTTTCCAATCTCCAAAATACCCAAATATCGACCCAAACTCCATTCTTATGGTTTCTAATTTCAACCAACAACACAACAAACATTAGGCATTGATTTCTAACTAACACATCAATTAATTGGGGGATTTAAACCAATTTCTTGGATTTGGACCTAAAAGACCCAATAAACCCTAGTTTTCTCATTTTCCCCCATTTCACTTCATTTAACATGGTGTTAACACTAGAAATCATTTAGAGTTTACATTACATCAATATGTAAACTCATACTCAAAGTTTCACAAATTTATTTTTAAGGTTTCTAACCCAAAATCATATAGTTTACCAACTATAATATGAGATTTACGCTCAAAATGAAATAAAGCAAGTACACACTTGCCTGGAGGATAAAATTCGACGACCTCGAGCCGAATCCTGCGGAGTTTGGCAGGAATCTCCCTTTTTCTTCCTCTTTTTCCTTCCTCTATTATCTTTCTCTTCTTTCTCTCTTTTCTTTATTTCTTTCTCCCTCTGCCATGTCTTTATAAGGGAGAAAAGGGTTTATCCCTTATTAAACCCAAAAATGACTCGTTTACTCAATTACGAGTCCCTACTGGTCCAAAAATTCCCAAAACATAATTTCTACCCCCGGATACCCTATTCTCACAATCTCTGCCATTTCGAGACCAACCGCGCAATCAGAATCTCCATCCGAGGTACTTGACCGTAAATCACTAATTTAACCCAACACAACTTAATGCGGGATTTCCCATTAAAATACTATCCTTTGTCGATTTACTCAACTGCGACAAGTACTGGAAATAGTCCAACTCATTTACTTAATACCAAAAGTAAATATAACACATATCCAAAAATCATCTAATCCCTTAAATCCTCAAAAATTAGTTTTCACAATAATTTCTCAAATTCCCAAATTACACTTACTTACGAATTTTAATTATACCCAAAAGTGTGTGTGTGTGGGGGGGGGGGGGGGTTACATTTGGTAAGTAATTAGTTAAGTAATAAGTTATTTTAGACGTTGTTGATGAAAAAAACTAGACTAGGCTAATTAATTGATCATAGATAAATAGAAGTAAAAGAGATAAGAGATTTTTAAAGTGGTTCAGCTTAAAGGAAGAGCTTACGTCCATTGTTGTGTATTGCTTTGGGATTATTCAATTGCCTCTCTTTATGTGTCCCTTGGATGTAATGTTTATAGTGTATTTATAGACCCCAGGGCGAGTACAAATGCTGGAATATCAAAGAATATAATGTCTTTATTTAATAGACATTTACATCTGTACAATCATTTACGTATACAACTGTTGGTGTTTTCCTGTCATCGTTGGTCAGTCTTCCTGGTGTTGGTCGGCATCCATCAGTAGGTCGGCATTTCATCCTTACTTACTAGGATTAATCTTCCACTGTACAACATGTGTTAATATCCGAATGGCCCTCGTAGATGGGTAATTTTTTGTATCAACAGAAGTCCCCAATGTTTCATGATTGAAGTTTTTATAAGAGTATGGATCATTTAGCTCTTAAAGTTTCTCGGGCAATAATTTTAGGTTTGGTCGGTTGCTTACTTCCCATGCTTATAAAAATTATGGTTTAGTTATGGAAATATAATGCGGTGGCATTTATGAAATTATTCACAACTTTAACGAATCATTTTTGGGCAAATTATTCTTTTCTGCTTTTAGCCGCCATCAGTTCAATCGATGCTGCCTTTTAATCAATATTTTTCCATTTTTTGAGCCGAACTATAAAGAGCGAGAAAAGCCCGATCTTTTCTTACCTTAAATTTTCTGAGTGTTTTTGGCTACAACGTCTGTAAGCTTTCTTTTTCTCTCTTATGCGATCATTTTCTGTTCTTCAGTTCTTGTTGAATTCTTAATCTCTGTAAGAAATCTTTATGTTCTCTTCTATTCTTCATCATGGTTTACTCAACTAATTATCTTAATGAATTCAGAAATGAATTTAAGATTCCCTCTTAGGTTGTTTTGGAACACACTACTTTGCCCGCTAATTTTTTCTCACTTGCTGAGGGTCACTGGTTTCCCTCTATCTTTATAGCTGATTGTGGGTTTACCTTTCTTCCCAACCCCTTTTGCCTTAAGTTTTGTCAATACTTTGACGTTGTCCCAACTAGGGTAGCCCCCAATACTTAGAGAGTCGTAAATGGAGTGTATAGGTTGAATCAAATCCATTGAACCCATCTAGGGATTCCAGAAATAATGTTTTGTTATAAGTGGGTGACTAGTGACGCCACTTTTTATTTAAACACTAGGGCTGTAAACAAAGCGTTAGTAGTTAATATTCCAGACTCCAATAGGGATTATTTTGAGCATGAAGTTGTTGTAAAAAATTGTCAATATGCCCCTTTCCCTGGGAATGCTGAGTACCAGGGGCCTAGATGCCCTACTTTTGGCAATGGGATAGGCTATTCCTCATTTAAATGTTTTGCCATGTACATACTTGTTTAAATGTAATACTAATTATTTCTATATAAATTTTAATTGCAGTTGATCAGAAGATAAGGTTCCCAAAGGAAAGTGAAGTGAATCTTAGGGAGTTGAAATTTATTTGGGGACTTCATCAAAGGATTGGCGAGGAGCACGTCAGGTCTGCATCCTATTTGATGCAGTACAAGAATATAGTCTCCTCCTTTGTTTCTCATCCTACTCCTTCCCCTGTAATTGACCTTGAGCAAGAACCTCTTTCTACTTCCTTAGCTGCTGCATCTGGTAGTGGTGATCTTACTGCCCACTCCCCTTGTTCTTTAGATTCAAACTTATCTCTTGTCGTTGCTATGGGAAAAGGAAGTTCCCTAACATTTTGGGAGACATAGTTGCCAATCCCCCTTATAAACAAGCTGATGAAGGGGTGAAAAATAAATATGAGACTGGAAAAATATCCCCAACCAAGAAAGTTGAAGAGAGCCCCTTGAAAAGAATAATGAAAGGGCTTCCTTCTAAGTTAGTAGAAGGTTCTTCTGCCCTTCCTGAACAATGTGAGTTAGTCGATATATCGTATTCTGCCTCTCCAGTGGTCATTGGCCCTGAATTGTTAGATAACTAATAAAGTCTAGGACTTTACCAGACCACAGTGGTGCTGCAGCTACACTACCTCGTTCCAAAAGTTATGACAGGGTATATTCTTTTACCTTATTTATTTTTATGTCTCTTTCTTTGTTCTTCATAATACTGACTTTCCTTGTTGTTCTTATGTAGTTCTTCGTTGACTTCAATAACATGTTAGAGAACGATGAGGCTTTGAGGGCTTTTTCTGGTGAAGTTTAAAAAGATTATAATGACCTGAAAATGTCAGTGCTTAATTCCCAATAATCATTGGCCAATAAACAGAATAAATGGGAGGAGAAGGTGAAAGTTGCTGAAGGAGCTGCTGAAACTACTCAGGGTCTGGCTAATAAGTTACAAAAAGACTTAGATGCTAAAAAAGTCAAAGATCGCCCAGCTACAAAAGGATTTGGGTGTTAAAAAGGCGAAAAGGACTAAGGCTAGGAAGGTTGGCTTCAACAGGGGATGGGATAAGTCCATTAGAGCTGCTACTTTGTAAATTGAGTTTACGAAGAAGAAATGTTTTAAAGACAGTTGGTTTGCTGCCCTGGTGGAGGTTGACACTCTAAAAGATTCCGAGTTGTTCTTACAACATGATCCTAGGGGCCCTCCAAACCTGGATGAGGAAGTTGATGATTATAGGGGTTCTAGTAAATCCCTTATAGCGATGGAATCTACTAATCAGCACCAGGATGTTGATTCTTCTGGCCCATCACAGTTAATCCTCCTCATCCTTCTGCTCATGCTTCTACTTTAGTTGATCCTGAGGCAGATAAGAAGAAGGTTTATAATCGAGTAGATTTTTATTTTCCTTTTTTAGTAGTTATACTTTTTCTTTTTCTTTTTGAAGATATATCTGTACTTTCCCTTTTTATTAATGAAGAGAGAAATGTTTTTGTTCCTCTGCTTATGTTTTTCTATGTTTAACACCTTGTTGATTGATGAATTTCTTCATCTTAATAGTTTATGGATAAATTGGAATCTTTCTCATCTAATGACTCTGAGCTACTCCAGAGGTTTAATGAGATTTTCAAAGGTAGTCACTGATCTCTGACTGATGCTGACCTACTGAAGTTACTCGAGGAAGGTGTATCTGAGCAAGCTAAATAAGCCTATGTTCATCTGAGGTGTCTTCTTGATCGGGCAGTGGCTAACAACATTGCCTACTACAAAATGATTGAAGAGCTGGAGGAGGACCATAATGAATCTAAGGCATGTTTGCATGAGGATTATGAGAAGAAGTTCCAGGCCTTTAGTGAAGGTTGGGGCTTTGATCAAAAGTTGGATAAATTTGCTTCTCATTTTCGAAGACAAGAATTCCTGCTTAAACGTGAAGTGGATGAAGCAAGGGACATTGCCAAGCTTCTAGAGGAGGAGAACAAAAATTTGAGAGATGAACTTGATGCCTTGAAGTCATCCACTGATGTTGTTACTACTACAGATGAGGGTCATTCGTTCTTAGAGGCTGAGAATGTAAGGTTGAGTGAGAAGTTAGAGGCTCTGAAGAAATTAAAACCTGTTTCTTCATCTTCCCGAGCTAGAGTCAAACTTGGCCGAGGTACTATAGAGGAAATTAGGACCCAATATACCTTTACCAATCAAGCTGCACAATTAAAATCCAAAAATGAATCCATTATAGAGATATCCTAGAAGCTACAGGCCTTGTCCGAGCAACTATCCACTCAATCTTATCAGTTACAAGTTAAGGATGGAGTGTTGAAGAAACTGCATTACTAAGTTGACAGATTGACCTTTCAATTCCATAAATAAGCAAGGGAAGTCTGGATGGATGGGTACGATGAAGCTTTGGGGAATTTTGATGATAATCTTTAACAAGCTAAGAATGAGAGCTATAAATGGGGTTAGATGAATGCTTTGACAGTGATGAAGATCGATCAAAATAGCCAATTATGGGACTGGTATGATTAATGATTGCTTGACCTTGATAATGCCCCATATAAATTAGATGTCAATTGAATTCCAGTCCAATGTATTCCTCAATGCTTGATTTCAAAATACTTAGGAGATTATGGGCTTCATGATGAATTAGAAATCATCCAACCTCCTCACTAGCTTGATCGTCCTAGTAGAAACAATGCCAGAATGCTTCAGGATATTAACTTCATTAATTCTTCTTAAACTTTAGATTATCCTCATGCTAGGATCCAAAGTTCAAGGGAAACGTCCTGCAGAATGAAGCTTTGTACTTTGTTTTGTTAACACAGTCGGGTAATTAATTTGATTAAATGAAATGGAAATTTGATCAACTTATCTTATGTTGAATGTTAATCCTTTCTTTATCATTAGTTTTATTGATACACTTCGATTAAGTTGAGTATCAATTACTAATGAGTGCTGATGTTCTACTAGCATACTTATATTAAAATCTAAATTTAGAGCTAATTACATGAATACATAGGTTCTACTAGCATACTTGGATTAAAATCTAAATTTAGAGCTAGTTACCCATGTGTCTCCAAAGGTTTTACTAATGCACCTAAGTGTTAGGTTTTTTCATTAGATAGCATTGGTGTGACTAGGCGTATGTGGAATATGTGCTTACATTCCTCTTGAGGAATCTTTGCAATGTTCTTCATGCACTGTGTCCAGTAGGATAAAGATCTTATTTTATTCTTATGTTTGTGGACCAAGTTTATTGAGTACTTAGCATCCTTTTGACTTGGACTTTGCATATCAGCGATCAAGTTTGTGGCTTTTTTGAGCAACCTATTGCTTGTACCAAGCAACTCGCTTGTATTCTTGTGAGTCGCCGAGCATCTTTCAGGGCAATAATTGCTGAGCCGAGCAACAATTTGAAGAACTTCTAACTTTTGTCAATTTAACTATAGTAGTGCATATCATTAGTACTTCTAAAAAAATCAAAAGCAAAAATTGAAAGAACTGATGATTTTATTAAAACTGGAAGTTGATTTAAAACGGATTATAACATCATTGGTAATATTTTTTGAGATGCTCTGCATGCCATGGTTTTTTTAATTCTTCGACTTCCAATGTTTCAATTCGATAAATTGCAGGTCGGATCACTGCTGAAATATGGTATGGCCGATGCCAATTTTCTTAAAGCTTGTTATTTTTCTGTAGTACTTTCTTCATCACATAAACTCCTTCCTTCAAGTTGGTAGGTTTCATTCTTTTATTGTAAAAATGGGTTGTTCTTTATTGGTAGGATGCATTTCTCAGGGAAGCATCTTCTCTTACTTCTTCCATCATATTTAGATCCAACCTTCTCATTGGGTCACTTGCAGGAGAGGTAAAATTTAAAACTCTATGGGATGGTAAGCCTAGCTCAGCAGGAATGACATCTTCAGTCCCAAATGCTAACATATATGGGGATTCTCTAGTTAATGTTCTCGATATTGTTCAGTATTCCCACAAGACAAAATGTAGCTCGTTTATCCAATTTCCCTTGGCATCATCAAGCTTTTTCTTCAACCCATTAAGAAAAATTCTATTCGTAACTTTAGTTTGTCCATTACTCTGAGGATGTCCTAGAACTGAATGCAATTTTTGAATAGTGGACTGAGCACAGTAAGTTGTGAATTCATCATAGTCAAACTGTGTTCCATGGTCGGTAATGAAAGCATGGGGAAACCCATACCTACAGATGATGCTTTTCCATATATATTGATAAACTTTTTCATAAGGCATGTATATCAAGGGCTCTGTCTGAAACAATTTTGTAAAATAATCCACGGTGACAGCCAAGTATTTAAATCATCCTCGGGTGGTCGACAGTGGTCCGACCAAGTCAATACCCCCACATGGAAACGACCATGGTGAAGTGATTACAGTGAGAGCAGCCTATATAGTTTTTTGAATGGTGGAGAATCTTTGATATTTATCACACTTCTTGGCAAAAGTTGTATAGTCTGCTCGTATTGTTGGCCAGTAATACCCTTGCACACTGATTCTCTGCAAAAGTGTTCTCCCTTCAATTTGATCTCCACATGATCCTTCATACACCTCCTAAATTAGATCTTGGACCTCTGATGGATGCACACAGCATTGCAAATTGACCGCTAGTCCTCTCCTATACAAAACGCCTTTATCTAATACATACCGAGCTATTTTGTACTTCAACTTCTTTGCTTCCACCATATATGTTGGTAGAGTTCCTTCTTAAATGTGTGATCTAATGGGGTCCATCCATAATGACCCCATATCTATGGCAATAAAATTAATCATCAAGTCTTCATCTATGCTCCTATTGGCCAAAATCTAAATAGGGATAGTTCGTCGGAGTTCAATTCTGGTAGCTGAGGCTAGACGAGCAAGGGCATCAGCTCGGGCATTTTTTAACCTTGGTATTTGTTCATCTGAACAGATGGTAATTTTGCAATGACTTCCATCGCCTTGGATAAATACCTGGTTATTAATTCTCTTTTAGCTCCATATAAACTCATTATTCGGTTCACCACCAGCTATGACACACCCCAACCTAGTTACTTATAACTAAGTTTAAAAGTTAAAGTGAGTCAAATCATAATTACCTAAGAAAATCATAAACAAGAGTACCCTTTTCCAGTTATAAGCATGGACCAATAAAACTAAAACTTTTGATAACTTTAAGGTAATTATGCTTGTGGGTACCCGGATTTAGAATGGCGGGCCTGGACGAGTAGCCCAATTGAAGAGGCCCAAAGTCCAAACCCTTCATACCCCACCACTAATTCGGTTATGACTAAGTCTTCTCCCATGTTCTCATTAAGAGGAGTTCTAGGAGAAGATGGATAACGTGGGGAAGTCCAACACACCCCACTCCCTGAAAACAAACATGTATGTAATAAACCCTACGTCTGGGGCATAGGACATACTGTATTCTATGTAATCGCTCCCCATAGTATATATAAATAATACTGACTGCACCACCGTGGACGTAGGCATTCTTGTTGAACCACATACATCTCCTATTGTGTGATTGGTATTTTGTCTTCTTTATTTTACTTGGTGATTGCGCTTCTCTTATCTATTTCTGTTGAATAATAATTGTCACTATAATTGGCGCCGTCTGTGGGAAGCGTTTATCTTCCCTGAGAAAGCCCACTCCAATAAAGGAGTTCAAAATGTCTGGTCACAATAGTAAAGCTCCCCAAGCAGGAGATATCCAAGAACCACCTGCTCCTCGCAGGATTAGATCTGAAGTTCGGCGTTCAGATCAGAGGGCTTGCTTAAAAGGGACAGCCTCAGAAGAAAGCCAAGGACCAGCGAGGTCCACACTGATATCCAGGCCGATTGATGCATATGAGGTGAGGCTCCACGAGCAGAGGGAGTCTTCTCGCAAGCCAGAAGTTGAGAATGCTCGCCTCAAAAGAAGGTTAGAAAGAATTGAGAGAGAGCTCCATTGTGGTACCAAGAGATGCCCATACCGCACTCCTAGCCCTCAAGCGAGCAAGTCTCGCAGCTGAGGAAGAAGCCCCAGGCACGAATCCTAGAAAGCTGAGGGAAACGAGTCAAAGGATGAACTTCTCGAGAAACTGCGACTAGCACGCAATCACAGGAGCCCAAATCGCAACAACGAGAACATACGAAGTCTGGTCCGAAGGGAGATGGACCAACACCCTGCACATCACGGTACCCGATCGACCCGAGTACTCGCTAGGCGAGCTCTCAAAACTCAGATGAGATCACCTTTCTCAAGGGAAACAGAAGAAGAGGAAGCCACCAAGAAGTTTTCTATTCCAAGGTTTAAGATTTATGATGGTAAGACTGATCCCATTGATCACGTCAGGCAGTACAGGCAGACCACGACCCTCTGGAACCATCGAGACACACTGATGTGCCGAATTTTTCCCTCGAGCCTGCATGACGTGGTGAAAAAATGGTTTGAAAGGCTCCCCCACAGGTCCATCAGAAGCTTCAAGTCCCCGATCGAGCTCTTTATGGTATGCTTCATTACTAGCAGCTCCCATCGTAAAAGGATGGATGCTTTGCTAATAATGAAAAAGACGCCTCAAGAAACCCTTCGAGACTATGTTAAGAGGTACTGGGAGTTATTCAACGAGGTCGAGGACTGATCGGAGCAAGTGGCAGTAGCCTCTTTTAAAATTGGGCTACCCAATTCTTCCCTCCTGTACCAGTCCCTAACCAAGAAAGAGGCCATAACCATCGACGACCTGATGGCTCGCATCGAGAAGTATGCCAAGGTGGAGAATGTGACCCGCCTCAGCACAGAGGAAAACGGTCGAGCTAAGCCCACTGCCAAAGGCAATGACAAAATTGAGAACCAGAAGAAAGGAGGAAAAAATGGGCGCAAAAATGGCTCCAAGAACGGATGCAGAAATGATGTGGCAAAAGCATTTTAGGCGATCAACACTGTCTTCAGAGAACCAATTTACAAAATTCTCACAAAAATCAAAGACGAGCCATTTGTTAAGTGGCCCAGAAAGATGGGAGGAGATCCCTTGAAGAGAAACGCACTGAGATGCGCTTTTCACAAAGAAGGAGGTCATAAAACCGAACACTGCAAGGCTCTTAAGTCCCACCTTGAAGAGATGGCTCAATCCAAGCATCTGAACGAATTTGTGGAAAAGAAGAAAGAGAAAGTTTCTACCCATAGAGAAGCAAGGCCCGATAACGTACTTGAAGATGATGTCGGCCATAAATTCGCAGTAATTCATGGGGCATCTGACGTGAAGAAGATTCAAGGAAATTACGCTCGAATGGAGGTAAAAAAGCTTACAACAGTGATGCAAGCTTTTGAGATCGATCCAGCGAAAACACAGTCAGGAAAGCGTCATCGAGCAGATTATGTAGACTATAGTAAGCATATCGTATTTACAGATGAAGATCTGGTGGGAGTGAGAACCCCACATCATGATGCTTTAATCATTACTCTAAGGATAGCGAACTATGACGTCGACAAGTTGCTCGTCGACGAAGGAAGCTCGTTCGAAGTAATGTATCTTGACCTGTTCAAAAAATTAAAATTAAGCATCGCCGACCTGAAGAAAGCTACTGTCCCTTTGGTTGGCTTCGCTGGTAAGGTGACTATGCCCTTGGGAAAGATCGTGCTGCCAGTAAAGGCAGGAAATGTTTCTAAAATGATCGAGTTCCTCGTGGTCTACATTGACTCGCCATACCAGGCAATCCTCGGCAGAGGATGGCTACACGCCATGAAGGAAGTCTCCTCGACCTACCATCAGAAGCTCAAGTATGTGATTGAGCGAGGAGTAATGGAGATCCACGACGATCAAGCGATGGCAAGAAGATGCTTCATAGCAGCCATCCTCCCAAGGCCAGAGAAGAATGCCGACAAGCCCAGCGAGAAAGTTGGAGAACAAGAAGACCAGATACCTTTGAAATAGTAATTCAAATACGGAAGGCCCGGAGTAGAGGAGACCAGGCTCCTCCCCTCCGAACGGGTCTTCGAGGACCTGGAGGAAGTCACATCTAGAGATAGTGACGATAGCAGAATCTTCTTGATCGGAGCTTCTCTCACAGATCAGGAAAAGAAGGAATTGACGATTTTGGTAAGAACCAATGTAGATGTATTTGCATGGGAACCATACGAGTTGCCAAGAATTGATCCTAGTATGGTTTGTCATCAGCTGCACGTCGATCCCACCTTCAAACCAATCATGCAGAAGGCACAACGAACTGCACCCGAGAAGGCAAAAGTCGTGGAAAAAGAAGTTGAAAAACCGTTGGATGTAGGATCCATACAGGAGGTCCAATTCCCCAAATGGTTATCCAACCCAGTAGTAGTTCCAAAAAGCAACGGGAAGTGGAGAGTCTGCATCGACTTCACTGACCTTAACAGAGCATTCCCTAAAGACAACTTCCCTCTTCTGAAAATCGATCAACTGGTGGACACCACAACAGCTCATGAGAGAATGAGTTTTTTGGATGCATACTCACGGTATCATCAGATCCCCTTATACGCTCCAGACCAGGATAAGACAACATTCATCACCACCGTTGGATTATACTATTACAAGGTCATGCCCTTCAGGCTCAAAAATGCAGGGGCAACCTACCAGCGGCCGGTCACCAAGATGTTCAAGGACCAAATGGGAGACACCATGGAAGTCTACATCGATGATATGCTCGTCAAAAGCAAGAAGAAAGAAAACCACCTCTCTAACTTATCAAGAACCTTCGAAATCCTCAGGAAGTATCGAATGAAGGTTAATGCAAGCAAGTGTTCTTTTGGTGTCCAGTCAGGAAAATTTCTTGGGTACTTGGTCAGTGAGAGAGGCATCGAGGGTAACCCAGACCAGATCGATGCAATAAATAGGGTACAACCTCCTCAAACAATTCGGGACATACCGAAGCTCACCGGTATGCTCGCTGCCTTGAACCACTTTATCTCTAAGTCCTCCGAGAAGTGCAAGCCTTTCTCCAGCTCCTAAAGGGAAACAAAATGGTAGAATGGAACCAAGATTGCTCGCGGGCATTGGATGAGCTCAAGGCTTACCTTATAACCCCACCACTGCTCGTCATACCACAGGAAACAGATTCCTTGTACTTATACCTCTTCATTTCCAACCACACTGTCAATTATGCATTGATGTGCAAAAAAGCTGGAATCCAGCACCCCGTTTACTATACGAGAAAGACCTTATTAGCAGCCGAGCGACGGTACCTACCACTAGAAAAGCTCGCCTTTGCACTTGTAGTTCCCTCGAGGAAGTTAAAGCACTACTTTGAAGCTCACACTATTATCATCCTTACATCGCACCCCCTTAAATCAATCCCGAGGAAGGCAGATTTTTCAAGCAGACTGTCTAAATGGTCAGTCGAGCTCGGACGATTTGACATCCAATTTCAACCAAGGAACGCAATAAAGGGGTAGGTTCTTGCCGATTTCATAGCCGAATTCACAGGTGAGCAGCCCCTCGACCAATCTCAACCAGTAATGCAAGGAGAAAACCACGCAACAGAGGGAGTCTGGAAATTATTTGTTGATGGAGCCTCCAACTCAAGGGGGGCAGGAATAGGCATTGTCCTTATTACTTCAGAGGATACAATCCTCGAACAAGGAATCAGGCTTGGATTTGCAGCCTCCAATAACAAAGTAGAATACAAAGCTTTAATAGCTGGCCTCCAAAAGGCATACACCTTAGGGGCAAAGCATTTATAGGTGTTCGGCGACTCTCAATTAGTCTCTAATCAGATAAGTGGAGACTACAATGCAAAAGATGAAAGAATGGCAACCTACATCGCCTTAGAAAAAAGGCTAATGGCTAGCTTCGAGGAAGTCAGTGTCCAGTAGTTTCCCAGAGGGCAGAATAGCCATGCCGACGCCCTAGAAGCACTGAGTTTGGCAATCGATTCCGATTTAAAAAGAACAATCCCCATTGACTTCCTCGCTTATTCGAGCATTAACTATGACGATGAACTACCAACCATCCAACATGTGCTCCAAATTGAATCAACACCTAGTTGGATGGATCCTTTAAGGGACTATTTGAAGGATGGCTCACTTCCAAATGATAAGAAAACCTCCCACTAGATAAGAGTCAAAGCTGCTCGCTTTCACTTATCTCCTAAGGGAAAGTTATATAAGAGATCGTTTTTCGGTCCCTACCTTCAATATGTTCACCCAAGGGATGTCGAGCAAGTTCTACATGAGCTTCATGAGGGAGCCTGTGGAAGCCATATTGGAGGAAGGTCTTTGTCTTTTCGAGCAATGAAGGAAGGCTAGTGGTGGCCATATATGCAAAGGGACTCTCCGGTGTATGTTCGCAAGTGCCTGAAATGCCAACTTCACGCTCCTATGGTCCACCAACCTGCTAGTGACCTAAAATCACTTTCCAGACCATGGCCATTTGCCCAATGGGGAATAGAAATCGTAGGACCACTTCCTACCACCGTCGATAATCGCAAGTACCTATTGGTCGCAACTGACTACTTCACCAAATGGATCGAGGCGGAACCCATAGCGAACATCCGAGATGCAGATATGAAAAGATTCATATGGAGAAATATAATCACCCGCTTTGGCATCTCCAGAACCATCATCACTGACAATGGAACACAGTTCGAGAGCGACTCCTTTCAGAGTTTCCGTGACGAGCATGGAATCAGACACCATTTCAGCTCGGTGGCCTATCCTTAGAGCAATGGCCAAGCCGAGGCTTCCAACAAAATGATGATCGACAGATTAAATAAATGATTAGAGCGAGCTAAAGGCGCATGGGTAAATGAGCTACCACATATTCTATGGGTCTACCGTACTACTCCCCGACGAGCGACGGGGGAAACCCCATTCTCATTGACGTATGGAATGGAAGCAGTCATCCCATTAAAAGAAGGCTTGCCAATAATAAGGTCCAGCCTTGTCAACCACGGACGTAATGATACAACATTGCTCGCTGAGCTTGACCTAGACGATGAACGCCGCGAGCTGGCTCTAGTAAAACTAGTGATCTATCAGCAACAGCTTGCAAAGCACTATAACAAGAAGGTCAATCCAAGGGCATTCCGAGTTGGGGACTATGTCCTAACAAAAGTCCTAGGCAGTGCAGTAAAACCATCAGACGGAAAGCTAGGGCCAAACTGGGAAGCACCATTCAAGATAACAAGAGATGATCTGCAGGGAGCCTATCACTTGGAAATGCTGGAAGGCAGAGAAATACCCCGAGCGTGGAATGCAGCCAATCTTAAGAAACTCTATTTTTAGATTCTTCTTTTGATCCTTAATTATAAAATTGGAAGTTCATTTCCTTATCATTAATAAAAGTTGTTTGGCAGTTGCATTCTACGAAGTATCAGTTAACTAAATTGCATTTTACGAGGTGTCAATTAACTAATATATGAACTTTTTAACCCACACACCTTTTCTAAGTGACAGGCACACTGATCATTACACTATAGCAGGGAAATAACCCTCCTCAGGTTTTCGTTATGAAACATGAAAGACCTCTTAGCATTGCCCCTAGCAATAAACGAAGCCCTACAGGAGATCCTTAGGAAATATGGCCAAGTCAAAATTGGTCACCGAACAATGTTTGGTTGAATAAAATCCTGATCGGATAGAGCATCCAACACTAGGTGTGTCCTCGTTAATTGCCACACTTAGTCCTAAGGGAGTGTGACGACACAACCTAAAAGGTAAAGTGGGGAAGAATGGTATCTCGTTGGCATACTGTACTAGAGGGACATTTACTTGAAAATACAAACTTACAAATCTTGTCAGCCAAGAGAGGCTCAAGATTATTGAACAAAGATGTGGAAAATATAAGACACTTGTTTAGTCGGCCAATTCGCCCAAAACATAAAATCTATATTAATTCATCACATTTACAACAAATACAATACATGTTTAGTAGGCAAGCTCTCCCAAAACATCAAAATTACATCGCTTCATTGCATACATATACAGGGTTACTACAGGCAAAATCTTAATGAGGTCGAGGCCTCTGAATGAGATAATCAGCCACTTGACCTCTTCGACTGTCGTCAGGATGAGGGACTAGATCCTCCCTGACTTCATTCGCATCCGCCTCCAGTAGCTGTCGAGGGATGGCATCGATGGGGATCCATTGATCATCTCTCCCAAAGGGATTAGGCATTAGGGTGGAAGAAGAAATCTCATGACGATACTAGAGCATTGAGTTCTGACGCGACTGAAAATATGTCTCAGAAATGCGTTCTCTCTAGGCTCAAGTGTAAGCCTATCGCTCAAGTAATAATCCCAGTAAGTTGGGTATCGATCGTCAGGGAAAAAGGATATAAAAGTTATGACGACGGGAAAAAATGGACTTATCCTAAGTTTGACTCTAAAAAGAATAGGAAAAAAATGATTTGGTTTTGAGATTGATTAGAGCTAAATGCGATAATGAAATTATGAAGAAATGCAGCTATACTAATCTACCTAAATTAAGAATGAATGATGATTTGAAGCTTTTTTGTTTAAATGATGAGAAGAGTAGGACGGGAATACAATCCCCCAACCCTACTGTATTACGGATATAATATTAATCTTAAATTTATCTGATTGATTTGACCCATAATTTAGTACTCCCAAGCATTATGTATAGGAGGTTCAAGCCCGCGTCATACCTAATCTGAGGATGAGTAAATCAGTATCGCGATAGTAGCACTTGAATTGCACTATATATCATCACGAGTACCCAGAGGCAAACGAGATATAAAGATCTACAATTATTGTGTAACTACGCAATACGATCATGGTCAATTACTAAATTTAGCGGATTAATTTTTTACACACGCACTAACACATCAGGCTGGGTTCATGCATCCCGGCCTTGGGAAATCTAGCCTAACATGTTAAAAAGAATGGAAGCAAGGATTAATGTGTAGGAATTCATAATTACTCTAAGGAAAATAGTAATTAGATGCAGAAAAGAATTAGAATTAAGAATTACTCACTAAAATTATCTATGCAATAAGTGAAACAATGAAAGAAACTGATACTCACAAAAATCACTAAATAAAATCTTCAATCCTTGAATTAAATCTGAAATTATTAACTAAACTAGGGTTTCTGGAAAAAGAGAGGAAAAATCCTACTAATTCTCCGTTCTCATAACAATAATAAATCGGGTCTTTTATATCCTACAACAGTTTCGGAGGTTCAACTGAAATAGGAGTCTTTTTAGGAGGAGGTAGAATTTTCAAATATCGAAGCCCGGACCGGTCCGGGCCTTAGGAGGACCGGTCTGCCCCTAAGGCAGATCGATTCTTTTTATTTTGGGGAGGACCGGTCCGAGGGAGCAACGGTTCTTTTTATTTTTGCCTTCTTTGGTTTGCATGCGATCCGGGGTCTTCTGGAGTTTGGTAAGGCGGACCAGTACGGATATTTGACTTTTTGGTTCCTCTTTGACTGCTCATAACTTTTGTCCGGGATTCCGATTGAGGTGTCATTTCTTCCTATGTACTCGTGAACGAGATGTCTTCAACTTCTCTTCAGGTACCTCATCTGAATTCCGGTGGAAATTCCACTTTTGCCCTTTTGACATTTCCTTCTTTCTTTCTTGATTCTTCTGGTTCCTGTCATCCGTTTCTTGACATCAAATGCCTGTAAAATCACTACGAAATACCAGAAACTCGGTGTACTCATTAGGATCAGTCAGTAGCACAATTATGAAATAAATCCAACTCAATTACGTTGTTCGAGATGCTATAAGTAACTAAATAACGGGATAAATTAGGAAGAATTTATGCCTAATCAAACCCCCCTAACTTAGAACTTTGTGCGTCCCGAGCAATGTAAAAGAATCCTAGCAAGGCTCAACTCTTGAAAATCCTTTTATTGGGATAAAATAACTTTTTCGCGGGCAAGCAATTACATTTAGTGTATGCAACAAGCCTTTAAACCCTTAGGTTACCCTAGTAGGATGAGTGTTATCTCGTGAGGGTTTGCAGAGCATATACCCACAAAATTCGACTCAAAGAAAATTCGAAATATGCAAAAATTGTATAACTCAAACTTTTCCAGAAAGTAATCATCATCAAGTCATGTTCAATGATCTCAAATCATAGTGCGTGTGTGCGGGGCCGGAAATATAATCGCCAATTTTCACTGATTGATCATTATGCTACTTATCCGAAAATTCGTTTTGATTTCAATTTCTTACGAAATGCTCTCACAACGAATCTCTCGAATTAAGGCTATTCTCTCGGTATGCGTGATATAAAGAGTAAATGTAATGGAAGCAAAATCACGCATACAAGTAGAACGATGGAAATTTCATGGTGAAAGGATATCATCAACGAATTACGGTTTAAAAATGGGAACATTGCCTCTTTATCCGCGCACTTAATCTCCTTCATTATCTTTTGGTGTATTAGCTCTCCACGCGATAACCAATTTTGCAATTTAGACTCAGTTAGGACTTTTTCGGGTTATTTAAGGTATATTGGGTAAATTGAAAGGGGTAGGGAAGGTTGGAATTGAAAAAGTCATTAATGATGTCCATTTGTGCTTTTTCCGGGCTATTGCTCATTTTTTTTCTTTTTTTTTTCTATTTTTTCTGTTTTTCACTTCTTTTCTTTTCTTGTTAACTTTTGTTGAGCATTCTATTTTTTTTCTTGCCCCTTTATGCACTTTTTGGACTTAAATTCTGAATTTTCTCATTTTTCACAATTCCGGGCTATTTGGGTTTTTCGGGTTATCAAACGAAAGGGAAAAATCATTCGGCTCAATTTGGGTTGCAAAAAGGGTGATTTTTTTTACGACTTTTTATGGACAATATTTTTGGGTGACAAACGAGGGCCTACTTCATTGTCCAAAATGCTAATTGCGTTACCATATGCGTTTCGAGATGAATTTAAATTTAAAGATTAATGTGGCACGTTTTTCAAGGCAATATTACACACATTTTTCAAAACCGATCAAAATAAAAGGATTGAGATCCTTGACAACTTTTTAGGCGCTGAAAAGAACTTTGAGTTAACAATTAACTCGGATTGATTTAAAAACTCGCAAAACGTGATAGGCTCGAATCTCACTGGGTTTGTTAATCTCCACACTTATTCGTTAAGTCGTCAATTTTCGCTCAATTTCCATCTTTGGTCAATTTCGGCCTTATGTATGTTGAATGTTTACAACTTGAGATTTTAAACCGACTTTTAATGATATTTTTGAAAAATTTGAATTCCAATTTTTATTTATTTTGAACAAAAATATTTTTGGATTTTTCAAAATTATATGATTTTTTTTTTGGGAAATTTCTGGGCATTTTGAAGATTTGTGAATTTTTAGAAATACGCACTTGCGACCCCCCCTAACTTAGACTTTTGCATTGTCCTCAAGCAAAAAGGACTAAAATCTAAATAAGGCAAAATAATAAGTGCGATAAGTAAAACAAACAAATAGAGAAAATGCAGTTTTTATTACAACAGGACTGTGTTACATGTGCAGGGAAAAAGATACAACTGTGAACAGGGAAAAATAAAGAAAAAGCTGCCAACACCATATAAAGCTTCACCGGGGTGGGGGATGGGAGGAACCGGGCGCGTTGGGGTCATAGGGGTTCTGGTAGTAGGAAGGCAATGGCTCATTAGGATCCCCTATGCGGCGATAGATGTCCGCTTGGAAGCGGAGAACGATGCCCATGTCGCGCTCATAGTTGGTCTGAAAGGTGTTGAAGTTGGTCTCAAGCGCCGACATACGCGCGGATAGGTCCGTGCCCTCCCACTTGAAATCAGGGTCATCCTCTTCGTCATACGACTCTTCGTCCGGACCGATATCCCCATCTCGACGTCCTCACCGACTGCCCCGGCTTCTTCCTCGCTGTCGCTCAGCGTAGCCTCTTCATCACTACCACCTCCCCGCCTAGCCCGGAGGACAGCTAGCTGTTTGGCGCTTTTGGTGCGGGTCCCTTGGCCGAAAGGACCGGGGATGCCCTTATGGTCACTCGGCACCTCTATGCCATCATCCTGAAGGATGGAAGTGATCAATCGGGCATAGGGAAGTGGGGCAATGCCCTTCTCATCCAAGGACGCGTTAATGATATCCGCGTATAAGGTTCGGCCCAAATGGATGGAAGTTTGGGCGTCGAAGAGGTGATACGTTAAGGTGGCTTGCCGGGGTCTAATGGCGGAGTCGTTGGATATTTGTAAAATGTTGGCGCACACAATCTGAAATATGAGGCGCGCCTTCTCGTTGAGGCGTCCAACGGCGACGGTTTGCCCCGTCCAAGCCACATTGGCGCAATTCGGGCCATGATGGTATCCTTGTCGACCGGGGGTACATTTCGGGGATAGGTGAATTCTTGGACGTTCGAGACGTCAAACTCGGCCAACTTGGCCGTGAGACGGGCCAAGGAAAATGGAAGGGGAGTCCCATCCACGTAAGCTTCGACCTCAAATTGGCCCATCCGGACGAGTGTACCATAGAATGAGCGGACTTCGATCGCCCAAACCGCTTCATGAGGTTGGTTAAGGAATCGGCACCAGCCCCGGGCCATGAAAAGGGTGGTGACGGAGTTGGGCAGGGCTTCCCATTGGACAGCGCGCTCCATATGGAGATTGCGGCCCAAACCAAAGTATTGAGTGCACCATCGCTCCTCTTGGCAGGAGCGGAATTCGTCGTGACCGGAAGGTTGGATCACGGTGGAGTCGTATTTGGTGGGGGCAACACGGGGGGTCATGGAAATAGTAGGGAATTATTGTGTGAAAGACTAGAGAGGAAGAAGAGAGTATTTAGGTTGAAGGTGTGAGGAGAAGGGGAGGATTGGAGGTGTATTTATAGTGGAAAGGGGAGGGGAGGGGTTGGTTTTGGAGGTAAGGGGTTGGGAGGGAAAAGGGGATGGATTTGGGAGGGAAAGGTTGGGTTTGGGAAGAGGAAAAATGGATTGGAGGGAATGAATGGGATTGGGGGGAAGGGGGGTGAATCTTGGAAAAGGGAGAAGACAGATCTGCAGAAGGCGGACCGGTCATGGGTAGGGGTGGGCCGGTCCGGCCTTTTGACTTTTCAAACCCTCGACGGGCGGACCGATTCCTTTAAAAATAAAAGGAACCGCTCCGGAGTCGAACCGGACCGCCTTAAAAAGGAACCGGTCCGCCCCAGGGCTTTTGGGATGGAATTCTTCTAACTTCTTTTTGAGCTCTCTTCTTCAAAAGATTTCACTTTCCCGACGTACTCTATCCAATTGGACTAAAAACCCTCTCAATTTCACTAATCAACACCCTTTGACTCAAAATTCCCAAAACACACGAATGCTTCTCCCGATCGAAACCTAGTCCTAATGACTCTCAAAACACACACGACTCTCACCCACACGACTCTCACCCCATACGCGTCGGGGGTTCGACGACCTCACTTCAACAGCTCACTCAACCCCATAAACAGGGTTCGACAACCAGACGATGTCGACTTCTTCTGCACATGCCTCTAGATATGGCTTTAGGCGTTGTCCATTCACTTTGAATGTATTTCCCCCTTTTAAATCGTCTAATTCAACAGCTCCATAGGGGAAAACATTCTTCACAATGAATGGGCCAGACCATCGTGACCGCAACTTGCCCAGAAAGAGGCGAAGCCGAGAGTTGTAGAGGAGAACTTTTTGCCCGGGGAGAAACTCCTTTCATCGAATGATGCTATCATGAGCGAGTTTCATCCTCTCTTTCAAAATTTTGGCATTCTCATACGCATCATTGCGTAGTTCCTCTAACTCATTCAATTAAAGCTTGCGGGCTTCACTGGCCTTGTCCAAGGCATAGTTCAATTGCTTAATTGCCCAATACGCTTTGTGTTCGAGCTCAACGGGAAGATGGCAAGGTTTTCCATATAAAAAGCGGAAAGGGGACATGCCGAGTTGATTCTTAAATGAGGTATGATAGGCCCATAGCGAATCGTTCAATCTAAGTGATCAATCTTTTCGGGTAGGATTGACGGTCTTTTCGAGAATGTTCTTGATCTCTCGATTCGCAAGTTCGGCCTGCCCATTCATTTGTGGGTGATAAGTCGTTCCCACCTTGTGAAAGGCACCATACTTTCTCATGAGCTTCGCAAATGGCCTATTACAAAAGTGGGTGCCATTATCGCTAATTATTGCTTTTGGTGCACCGAAGCGGGAAAGTATGTGTTCCTGCAGGAACTTTATCACCACTTTGTTGTCATTAGTCTTGGTAGCTATAGCTTCCACCCATTTAGAAACGTAGTCTACCGCAACAAAGATGTATAGGAATCCAAAGGATGGGGGAAAGGGTCCCATGAAGTCAATACCCCAACAGTCGAATATCTCAATGATGAGTATGGGGGTAAGAGGCATCATGTATCATCGAGTAATGGCTCCCATTCGTTGGCACCTATTGCATGATTTGCAAGCATCGTTCATATCCCGGAAGATTGTGGGCCAATAGAGGTCGCATTGCAGAATTTTAGCGGCCATCTTTTTTGTTGAAAAGTGGCCTCCACAAGCTTCTGAATGACAAATCTGGATGACTTTTGGGATTTCGTCATCCGGTACACATCGTCGGATGATTTGGTCTGCGCAGTATTTAAAAAGGAATGGATCATCGTAAAAGAACATGCGCGACCAAGTAAGAAACCTCTTCGTATCTTGAAGTGTCCAGTCGGGAGGGACGGCTCCCATGACAAGATAGTTCACTATGTTCACAAACCAAGGATACGAAGAGGTAGCAAAAAGTTGCTTATCCGGAAAGTGTTCGTCTATGGGTATGGGATCACTAGGTACGTCGGATGAAAGCCGAGATAAATGATCGGCAATGACGTTTTCTACTCCTTTCTTATCTTTGATGGAGATATTGAACTCTTGTAGGAGTAGGATCCACCTTATGAGGCGCGACTTGGCATCTTTCTTTGCAAGTAGGTATTTCAAAGCCACCTGGTTGATGAAAACATTAATAGCAGAACCAATGAGATACGACCAGAATTTATCAAGGGCAAAGACTACTTCTAGCAACTCCTTCTCCGTGGTAGAGTAATTGAGTTGAGGTCCGGTAAGAGTCCGGCTAGCGTAGTAGATGACATGAGCTTGCTTATCTTTTCGTTGGCCCAAAACAGACCCGATCGCGTAATCGCTTGCATCACACATAAGTTCGAATGGTAAGGACCAATCCGAAACTTGCATGATGGGAGCGGACACAAGCATGTTTTTCAATTTGTCAAAAGGGCTTTGGCATGCTTCCATCAACTCAAATGGGGTGTCCTTCATGAGTAGGTTGCTTAAGGGCCTAGCGATGGCGCTAAAGTCCTTTATGAACCTTCGATAAAACCCCGCGTGGCCCAAGAATGACCGCACATCATTGAGCAATTTTGGTGGGGGAAGATCAGCTATGACATCTATCTTTGCCCTATCAACCTCTATTCCTTTGGATGATACTATGTGGCCAAGAACTATTCCCTTGGTGACCATGAAATGGCACTTTTCCCAATTCAGCACTAAGTTCTTTTCCACACATCGGGTGAGTACTTTTTCCAGGTTTTTTAAATAATGATCGAAAGAGGTGCCAAAAACGCTGAAATCGTCCATGAACACTTCGAGTCCTCTCTCGACCATGTCGCTAAATAAGCTCAACATGCACCTTTGAAAGGTCGCGGGTTCATTACACAAGCCAAATGGCATATGTTTATAGGTAAACGTACCAAAAGGGCAAGTGAAGGTCGTCTTCTCTTGATCAAGTACATATACCTCAATTTGGTTATATCCAGAATAACCATCAAGGAAGCAATAGTAAGGGTGGCCCGCTACTCTCTCAATCATTTGATCAATAAATGGCAAGGGGAAATGGTCTTTCCTAGTTCCTGCATTGAGTTTTCGGTAGTCAATGCAAACGCGCCACCCGTTGGTGGTATGTTGGTGAACTAGCTCTCCCTTAGCATTCGCAATCATAGTCATACCCGACTTCTTCGGGATGACTTGAATAGGGCTCACCCATTTGCTATCCGAGATTGGGTTGATAATCCCGGCATCCAATAATTTGATGATCTCGATTCTCACAACTTCTTTCATGTTGGGATTCAGTCTTCTTTGCATTTCTCTAGAGGGTTTGACATCCTCTTCGAGATGTATCTTATGAGTGCAAATCAAAGGACTTATGCCCTTCAAATCAGCTATGCACCAACCAAAAGCACTTTGGTGCTTCCTCAGAATTTTCAATAATTTACCCTCCTTCTTTCATCTAGGCTAGAGGAGATAACAATAGGAAATGTCTCATCCTCTCCTAGGTATGCATATTTAATATGGGAGGGGAGTTTCTTAAATTCGAGGGTTGGAAATTTTTCACTGAAGGGAACCATGTGTGTATCCCTCGGCGGTAATTCCTCGAATCTAGAAACCCAATTAACCTCTCTCATGTCCTCGTCTGACGCACTCTCATCGAGTAGCTCTCTCAACTCCCCAACCTCCCTCTCGAAGTCAGTATATGTCCCCTCACACTCGTATCTCGCCGCTAAACAGGATTCTAAAGTGTCGCCACAGTAATTCTCCTCAAAGTAATCCTCTACTATCTCATCTATGAGGCTCACCGCGTGAAGATCATCTTCCTCCCCTGCATTTTGGGCTATGTGGAAGATGTTGGTTTCCAAGGTCATGTTCCCAAAGGTGAGTTTCATTCGCCCATTCCTCGTATTAATGATTGCATTAGCCGTAGCTAGGAAAGGGCGCCCAAGGATGATGGGAACATGATTACTCGAGTGGAAGGAGGGCTCCGTGTCCCAAATGACAAAATCTACCAGGAAGTAGAAAGTGTCAACTTGGACGATCACGTCCTCGACTATACCTCGTAGGATCTTCACTATTCGATCCGCTAATTGGAGAGTGACCTTCGTGGGCTTGAGGTCGCCCAAGTCTAGTTGCCTATAGATGGAGTAACGGAGAATATTTATGCTTGCTCCCAAGTCAAGTAAGGCTTTTTCAATTTTATTCTCCCCAATGATGCAGGATATGGTGGATGCACCGGGATCTTTGAATTTAGGCAGGAGTTCATTTAGTAGAATGGAGCTCACATTTTGTGCTAGAAAGACGTTCTTCTTCACTTTCGTCTTTCTCTTAACCGTCAACAGGTCTTTGATGACTTTGCCATAAGCTAGAATTTGTTTAATGGCCTCAAGGAAAGGTAAATTCAGCTTTACCTGCTTTACAACTTCTAGCACGTCTTCACGTGGGTTTCCTCTATGGTAGGGAATCAACCTTTGAGGAAACGGTGCTGCGGAGGGCGGTTTCACTACTACCTCTGGCCCACTAGCATCTTCTTGGCCACTCTCATTCAAGGGGACATCTTCGACCTCTTTCGTGCCGAGCGAAATCTCCTTGTCTTTCGTTGTGTCGTGTGGGGAGGTGATAAATCAACGACTCTCCCACTACGAAGAGTGGTCATAGCTTGACATTGCTCCTGATGTTTAGTGGAGGTGGAGCTAACGCTAGTTTGACCTTGGGGAGCCTTGGGCAGGAAACTTGCCCTTCTCCTGAACACTCAATGAGGATTGTATTTTTGATAGATTCACATTTATGTCTCTAATCAGACAATCATATTTGGCATTGGTTGCGGTCTGGCTCGTAATGAATTGATTCATGGTATCCTCGAGAGTTCTCCGCTGTGGCGGAATATAATTTCCTTGAGGTGGTGGTGCTTGCACATGTCCTTGCGTGTGTGGGGCTTGTTAAAAGTGTTGTGGTGGAGGAGGGGAAACATGCGAAGGAGGGTTCATTGCGGCATGTTGTTTACCATAGCTAAAACCAGGATGGTTTTTCCATGAAGGGTTATAAGAATTCCCGTGCGGGGCACCAAAATTACCCTTAAAGCCTCCTATACCACTAACTTGCTCCTGAAGCATTGCTTTGTAGGCGGGTATTGTAGGGAATTCCTCAGTTAAATGGCCCACCTCACAAATAGCACACACCTTCATGACGGGGTTTGGA
This sequence comes from Sambucus nigra, assembly GCA_949130495.1. Taxonomy (NCBI): domain Eukaryota; kingdom Viridiplantae; phylum Streptophyta; class Magnoliopsida; order Dipsacales; family Adoxaceae; genus Sambucus; species Sambucus nigra. The sequence goes on from OX422223.1 coordinate 306,814,859, forward strand.
ATGGGTCCAGCTGGTCCTTTTCCATATATCTCGCATAGATCTCGAAATCCTTTCTCACAAGTCTCCAATCGTCTGTCCGTCATAGAATTTTTATCTACGTGGAATAGGCCGGATGCCGACGGAGTGGTGGTCACTTGTTGATTTCGATTCTAAGCATTGGTATCAGAAGTATCCCAGGATTGGGTAATATCGGCGACATACCTCAGGTGAAGCTCAACATCGTGGGCATCTAAATCAATAAACGAACCACTTCCCATTGTTTCAACCAGTTGTTTGGAGTTAAGATTCAACCCATTATAGATAAAAGAGATGGCTTGCGCTGAATCAAATCCATGATGGGGGCATGAAGCAACTAACTCATTGAAACTTTCATAACATCGATGGAATGGCTCATTTTCAGCTTGTCTGAACGCTTGAATTTGAGACTTTATGAAGATTGTTCGATGTGGTGGGAAGAATTTCTTGAGAAATCTCAACTGTAACTCATTCCATGATGGAATCGAGCTTGGAGGTAAAGACCATAGCCAGGTCTTAGCTTTATCTTTGAGCGAGAAAGGAAAGAGTTTGAGGCGGATTACCTCTTGTGTGTAGGTTTGATCATTGAGAGTATCACACATGTCCTCAAATTCCCTAATATGGAGGTATGGCTTTTCAGAATCCATACCGTGGTAATGCGGTAGCATCTGGATCATCCCATTTTTGAAACGGAATTGCCCACCATTATACGGGAGTATAATGCATCCCGGAGTGACAGTACGCTCGGGATATAAGAATTCTCTAATCGGACGGTATGGGGGCTCTTCCTCACCGACGGGTGCACTGCCGTGTTGCGACATCTCTTCCTCACTTATTGACTCGGTACTCTCACTAAGCGCACTCGGAGTGTGTCCTAAGAAGGAAAAAGGAGTGTTATCGAAGACTGAGTGCGACGGTGTGGGAGGTGGGATCCAGAACTGTGGGGCGTTTGGAGTGTGGGGACTATCAGGATTATACTCAACAATTGGATTTTCGTGAATGTTGGTTGGAGTATTATGGGGTGTGAGAGTGAGTTCATAACTTTTCATTAAAGCTTAGGAGAGAGGATGATTGTGAATCTTTTTGTGTTTTTTGAATTTTTATTTTTATTTTTATTTTTTTTAATTTTTGGTTAAAACTTCGGATGGACTCAATCTAGTCCTAAGTCTACCTAATTCCCCAGCAACGGCGCCAAAAACTTGACGCGACTGAAAATATGTCTCAGAAATGCGTTCTCTCTAGGCTCAAGTGTAAGCCTGTCGCTCAAGTAATAATCCCAGTAAGTTGGGTATCGATCCTCAGGGAAAAAGGACAACGAAGTTGTGACGACGGGAAAAGACGGAGTTATCCTAAGTTTGACTCTAAAAAAAATAGGAAAAAAATGATTTGGTTTTGAGTTTGATTACAGCTAAATGCGATAATGAAATTATGAAGAAATGCAGCTATACTAATCTACCTAAATTAAGAATGAATGATGATTTGAAGCTTTTTTGTTTAAATGATGAAAAGAGTAGGACGGGAATACAATCCCCCAACCCTAGTGTATTACGGATATAATATTAATCTTAAATTTATCTGATTGATTTGACCCGAAATTTAGTACTCCCAAGCATTATGTATACGAGGTTCAAGCCCGCGTCATACCTAATCTGAGGATGAGTAAATCAGTATCGCGATAGTAGCACTCGAATTGCACTCTAAATCATCACGAGTACCCATAGGCAAACGAGATATAAAGATCTACAATTGTTGTGTAAGTACACAATACGATCATGGACAATCACTAAATTTAGTGGATTAATTTTCTACACACGCACTAACACATCAGGCTGGGTTCATGCATCCCGGCCTTGGGAAATCTAGCCTAACATGTTGAAAAGAATGGAAGCAAGGATTAATGTGTAGGAATTCATAATTAATCTAAGTAAAATAGTAATTAGATACAGAAATGAATTAGAATTAATAATTAATCACTAAAATTATCCAAGCAATAAGTGAAACAATGAAAGAAACTGATACTCACAAAAATCACTGAATAAAATCTTCAATCCTTGAATTAAATCTGAAATTATTAACTAAACTTGGGTTTCTGGAAAAAGAGAGGAAAAATCCTACTAATTCTCCGTTCTCCTAACAATAATAAATCGAGTCTTTTATATCCTACAACAGTTTCGGAGGTTCAGCTGAAATAGGAGTCTTTTTAGGAGGAGGTAGAATTTTCAAATCTCGAAGCCCGGACCGGTCCGGGCCTTAGGCGAACCGGTATGCCCCCAAGGCGGATCTATTCTTTTTATTTTGGGGTGGACCGATCCGAGGGAGGACCGGTTCTTTTTATTTTTGCCTTCTTCGGTTTGCATGCAATCAGGGGTCTTCTGGAGTTTGGTAAGGCGGACCAGTCCGGATATTTGACTTTTTGGTTCCTCTTTGACTGCTCATAACTTTTGTTTTGGGATTCCAATTGAGGTGCCGTTTCTTCCTATGTACTCGTGAACGAGATGTCTTCAACTTCTCTTTAGGTACCTCATCTGAATTTCGGGTGGAAATTCCACTTTTTCCCTTTTGACCTTTCCTTCTTTCTTTCTTGATTCTTCTGGTTCCTGTCTTCCATTTCTTGACATCAAATACCTGTAAAATCACTACGAAATACCAGAAACTCGGTGTACTCATTAGGATCAGTCAGTAGCACAATTATGAGATAAATCTAACTCAATTACATTGTTCGATATGCTATAAGTAACTAAATCATGGGATAATTGGGAAGAATTTATGCCTAATCAAGTTCCTCTGGACTTGTAGCTCCCTCAAGGCACTCAACCACCCCCTTATGAAGGTGAGCTCTTCAAACTCTGTCAGCATCGTTGGAGCATTTAGCCAACCCTGGTCGTAACCATCGGCCCATACTCACCGAGGTCCTTTCTTAAACAGATGCCTCAACCGAGTGACGTCCCTTTGAAGCCCAGCAGCAATCACGTCTGCTCGTTGGACATCACCTAGAAGCTCTTCCATTTCCCTAACTTAACTCCTTGCGCTCCTACTAGCTCATGGAATAGTTGGAGGGGCCGAGCCTCGCAGCATCGGAGGAACATCGCTCGGGCCAGTTCTATCTCGCGACGAGGAAGAACCTCATAATACTACAGGAGCGATGCTCGGCGCACGATCCTAAGTCGCGAGGCCTCTCTCCTCAAAGCCTCATTCTCTTGCTGAAGAATTTCCCCAACCTGGTTGATCTCAGAAGCATCTAGAAGCTTTGCTCTCAATGTATTCACCTCTTCTTGAACTGAGGCACCAACTTCCTCCATCTCTTGGAGCCTGTCTTTCAGTTTAACGACGAGCTCAGTCTGCTCTATGAAACGATTGTTCCTCAATCACAATGATTTGCAAATCCTCACAAAGCTATGACGAACTTCAGAGCTTACATCAGGTCCAAGCATTCTTCCCAATTGAGAAGTGGCTGGTATATAATCATCAATATCAATCGACTACAAGCAATAAAAGAGCAATGAAAGACATAATCATTTAGTGAACTAGGGGAATAAAAAACCTTCTCATTTCATTAATACGAACAGGATCAGAATACATTGAAGGGTCAAAGGGAAAATTATAAACAAAGAAAATACAAAAGCAACCCTGAGGGTAAATTAGCTAGCAACCTCAGGTTGCCCAGAAGAGGCTGGCTGCTTCCCCTTATCAGCGGCACCTCCCTCAGCAGGGATAACCTCTGTCGCCTAAATAGGAGGGGCGTCGGCAGGAACTGTCTGGGGGGCAGGATCAACACTTCCAACGGCTGGGGCAGGGGCTTCATGCATAATTGGTTTTGGGCCCGGGTCGTGCTCGTCTAACATAGGAGATGCAACATTCACTTCGACAGCTAAGAGGGCTTTGTTCCAGGCCTTCTTGAAATTTAGACAGCTAATGTAGCCTATCTGGACCTCGGCATATTCGTATGCAGTAACCCACTCGGAGTTATATGAGTCTTCCTTGGCGGTGACTGCCTCGGACTCCTTCTTCTTCAGCTCCTCGGTTAGCACTTTATTCTCCTCCACGATAGCCAGCTTGCTCGAGCAGACGAGATCATAGGCTTGTCGCAGCTCATTCAGTTCTTTAGTCGCCGCATCCCTCTCTCGATTGGCATTATAAGAGCCAGATCGGAAGCATCCCGAGCAGCATAAACAACCTTCAAACCAGCATCGAGCTCTGTACCCCTCAACTTTAGGACAGCATTCTACTGCTCCAGCTCTCCATTTTTCTTTACCAGCTCATCGCGAGAGTGATAGAGCATGGCAAAGTTAGTCACAAATTGCGAGTAGAAAAAGATATCAGAAGAAGGAAATAGCTGAAATTTAGCAAAACATTAGAGAAAGGAAAAAGTCTTACCAAGGCTAGCCTCTGACTAGCTTGTAGAGCCAAGTGATCAGACCCTGTCGCCTTTTGGCGATCTGTAGGAAGGACTGCCCTCTCGAGCAGTGCAGGGGCCAGTTGAGGAGAAATGTCAACTGAGGCCCCCTCGGGCAATGCGGACACAGGGGCTAAGGCCGGCCCAGACTTCGTCCTCGATTCCATTTTTATCATCTCTTACTCCTTCTCCTTCTCCATCCTCTTCTTCTCCTCCATCCTATTCTTCTCTTCTTCCTTCTTTCTTTCCGTTTCCTTTTCTCTCTCTCTCTCTCTCTCTCTCTCTCTCTCACATCTGTTCTTCTTATTTTCTCTTCCTCTCCTGCTCTTGAGAAGTAGACCAAGAACCAGCAGCAACAACCCCAGTACTGGACTTCTGCTTCTTCGACCTCTGAGCAAGGAGCACATGATCATCATCATCGTCGTCCTGGATCAAATTTTTCCTTGGAGGAACCATTTCCTTGCTTGAGGTGCTGGACGTGCTCGAAGGTTCTCTAGATTCATAAACCTCTTCTGAATTAGAAGAACTATCACCACTAGAGCTCCCCTCGCCAAAATTTCCTTCAGCACCGCCTACGATACCACTCTCAGAATTGCTCTCCTCCTCGTCCAACTGAATAGGATCGATAGTAGTCTCGTCAGAGGTATCAAACTCGAGAATGCTATCTACCGGCCTCCCTATAAAGCTAGAGCCAATATTTTTGTACTCGAGTAAGAAAGCAATAGATCGGGGGTGCTCGTCGTCAGCTAGAGGCTCCCTGATATTCCAAGATTTAACCAACACAGAAAGACAAACCTCGCTGAGGGCAGGTTCCAAGTTCTTCTACCTCGCTGAAGAAGAAAAAAATAGGGAAAAGTTAGAAAGATCATACGTTAATAAAGAAATTGAAAGAACAGAGCAAAGACTACCTATGTACTCCTCCCCATAAAAGGGAACAGTGAACCTATCAGACCTCGACCCCTCAGTCTGGGGGGAGAACTGCCAATTTCTAGCAATAAAGCCATCTTGCCAATGGGAATTAGGTAGGTTTACTACCAACACCCTATCAGGACTCATGGCTTTGAGATAGAGAACGCCAGAACTAGTTCGAGAAAAGGAATAGCAAAAGCAGACCTCGGCGAGCCCTAATTTGGTGCTATAGAGCTGATTTATTCTATGGATGCCATTGATTATCTTCCACACATTAGGCGAACACTGTGCAGGAACCATATTAAAATAACTAAAGAAATGCAAGAATAGATTGTTTGGGGGAAAATTAAGCCCCCCTTGGGAAAGAAACAAGACATGAATCCAGTGGGCACCCTCTATCTCTCTAACATTTCTAGGGGGAGAGGCGCACTCAATCTCTACCCACTCTGGGATATTGTAAAACTTCCTAAACTCAAACACTGATCTATTACCAATCTTCGCCATTTGAAAACCCTAAAACTACAAATTCGAAGAGAAAACACAAAGATAAGGCACAAGAGACTTACAAGATGGAAGTTTGACTTGAACGGTGAGGAATCACAAGCCTAAATGACGAGGAGGATCGAAAGCGAAAAGAATGAAGACCGGGAGAACATAACGTGAATCGCTAGAACTCGCAGAAAATGGAAGAGAACTGATAAGCTTGAAACGGCAATTGTGAAACGACTGCTCTGAAAAACTTTTGAATGTTACTAATCATAGTGCACAGAACACGAAGCAAGTGCCGCCTAAATCAGTCCTCAAACTTTAGGAAGAGTTGCACAACGTACAAAGGAGCTATTATGACAAATCATTTAAATTTATTAAGCCCAAAATTATGGCCCAACAAACTTAGGGGCAATTGTGTGTACCCGGATTTAGAATGGCGGGCCTGGACGAGTAACCCAATCGAAGCGGCCCAAAGTCCAAACCCTTCATACCCCACCACTAATTTGGTTATGACTAAGTCTTCTCCCATGTTCTCATTAAGAGGAGTTCTAGGAGAAGATGGATAACGTGGGGGAGCCCAACACCCCCACTCCCTGAAAACAAACATGTATATAATAAACCCTAGGTCCGGGGCATAGGACACACTGTATTCTCTGTAATCGCTCCCCAGAGTATATAGAAATAATACTGACTGCACCACCGTGGACGTAGGCATTCTTGTTGAACCACGTACATCTCCTATTATGTGATTGGTATTTTGTCTTCTTTATTTTACTTGGTGATTGCGCTTTTCTTATCTATTTGTGTTGAATAATAATTATCACCACAGTGCTTATTCAAACTTACTGAAAAGATAACTGGGCTTAAATTACCCCATTCACGTTTGACTAAAATCATGGTTTTATGCATCCCTTCTAATCCCACCGACATCGTAGATTTGGCAGTGATATAACAATACGTGAAAAATATAAACATAAGAACCATGAGCAAAATAGCTCAACAAATGCATCACTACTACACTATTGCATAAATTTTAAATCATATCCCCGTGATGATATATGCATACTTATCTACCCTATTCATAAAGAATTACCAATTATATTCTTATCCGTCTCACTCATAAAGAATGACCAATTATATACTTATTCGGCTCATTCATAAAGAATGAACAATTATATACTTATCCGACTCATTCGTAAAGAATGATTAATTATATACTTATCAGGCTCATTCATAAAGACTCACCAACTTATACGAATCATGATTCACATATCCTCTCCACAATAGGCAATTCTCCCCCATTCCTAGTCGAGGAGTAACCCCTTGTCTTTAATAAACAAATCTTCCCCCATTCCGGGTCGGGGAGTTACCTCCCATTTCGATAAACCGAAATAAACAAATTCATATTTAATATTATTTTGATCATATTTGTAACCATGTATAATAGATCATACCAATAAGTGATATTTAGATCATATCCATAATGATGTATAATACATCTTACGAGTGAGTAACATTCAGATCATATCCATAACCATGTGTAATACATCTTACCCATGAGTGATATTGAGATCGTATCCATAACCATGTGTAATACGTCATACTCATGAGTGATATTAAAATCATTTCCATAACCATGTACAATACATCTCTTTCTAGTGAGTACACTGACCTTGGCCACTTCATGAGTTTTTACCTTGCCTTTGTCTGGCACTTGTTTAATCGGTTCTTCTTACCTTAGGGACTTTTATGTAATTGCTACGAATTTTTCTCCACACTTTCTTCTTCTCGAACTTCCCGACTCTCGTTCCTCAAGCTAATCTCTCTAAAGTGAACAAAGTCTGATTTTATGAAGAAAGGGGATGATTTTTAAGGGTTATAAGTCGGCATAAGGAACCTCACCAATTGTCCAATCACCTCCCCTTGGTCCAATAAAAATATAACACGTGGCATCATGTAAGACAATATATCATTTAAAGCTAAATGACTACTTTACCCCCTGTTCGTTAAACGACGGTATCTTCTCACTCGAATGTCCCTTTGATTCACCTTTTATTGTGTTACAAACCTAACACACATATCTACAACTATCTCGGTTTCACCTCAAGTCAGTTGTTATATTATAATGGTCATAACAAGTCTCCAACTTGAACATTCCTACTGAAAACTTCAAAATTTTGTGTTTGTAACTAATTCGATATCTCATGAGTTATCAAGGTCGGATTAGACTAAACATAATAACTTAATATTATATACACCAGTAACACATTATTCCCATCGCATAAGGTAAGCATGATTTAAACATTATTTATCATAATTATATCCGGGTTGTCATAACTTTCCCTCCTTAGAAAATTTCATCCCCGAAATTTACTATGAATTTCTCTTACTAAACAATTGAGGATACTATTTATTCATGCTATATTCCCTTTACAAAGTTGATTCTTTAATTTCATTGGTTTTCCACAACACTTTAACTACAAGACTAACCTTATTCCTTAATACTTGCTCCTTTCGATCAATAATTTCCACCGGTTCTTCAATGTACAACAAATCTTCTTTCATCATATCTTCAATTTATTTACCATTTACATGAAAGGACAATCATCTAATGATTTCTTATCAATGAAAAATAATTCCCAATAAATATATTACTTCATACCTTTATATATGCATGTCAAACATTCACATATAATAGATTATCTGTTGTATCAACATATATTCACAATGGGTGAACATTATTAACAAACATAGTATCATTATTTACCTTTCGCCCTTCATTCCTATAGTCTATCCTTATCATCGTGTAATATTACAAATCATATATAACATATTACCAGACTAGCTTATTACAAACCACATTTCCATCTTCCATCCAACACCAAATACATGTGTTTGACCTCAACTACTTTTTGTATTATTCCTGAAGTTTAAGAGTATGTTAAATATCATCCTTACAATTTCTTAATTTAAATACAGCCTCATTACTATTCATATATCGAAACTGAACAATCATTCACTAAATGTTTATTCTTAACCAAGATTTTATATTCACCTTCATGTATATTGTGCCGTCATGAACTATGAACTCAATCTAACTTCTCATTATATTCCCTTTTTCAGTATCATTTGATTGTTCTTTAACTGAACCTACAATGTCCTAACCAAGTCATTTATCAAACACAATAACTTTACAATCATAATCTTATCCCAATCTTTATTAACATGATATTCTTATTCAATGTCATTAATACACTCATCTTACCTATTTGGTAACATGGATGTTAAGTGTACCATCACCAATTAAAACTTTAACCATACTTACCAACCCCATAATACTTCTCTAACTATTATATGTCGTATTTATTTCAAATAACCTATACAAATACCTTACCATATCCCCTTACGGTATCTCACATAGCACATTATCCTTACACATACTTCTTGGTGACTCCGTATAATGTCAATCATATTCATTATATGTCATACTTTTAGTGATAACACGTATGTACAATGATAAATACAACTCAATATCTACCCCAACCTGTTGTCGATAATCCAACCCGATTAATCTTTCCCATACTCATACACAACACATACTCTTAAAAGGGCTCCCCAATATTTTTAAACTTCCAATTCTTTAACACCTCGTCTCAACTTTACTATTCATATAAGCATTTTAAAACATCCAAAGAGTAATATTCACTACATATACTCATACTATTAAAAAAATGCATCTCAACTCTTATTACTCTTTTCTTCTACTTATCATAATTCAATATGAACCTATATTCGGATCAATTGTGATATATTCACTAGTAATTGAATTTCAGACCATTTCACATATTAAATTTAAACATATACAACTATTAATCTTCTCACTTCACCTTTACCATGTGAATCTTCATTTTATTCACACTTTAACAATTTACCATCTCATCTTTAAACGGAATATGGGTTCCCGTACCTCACTCTCCCATATAAATGGGCACACACCACACCATGGTTAAATAAGTGACACAACTCAAGTTTATATATTCCAGTATAAGAAGAGATTACTTCCAATACTTCACAATTTTCGTATACCACATTTTATCTTTAAAAATTTTCCTTCAATGACATATTTGTCCATAGCACTAATAAAACAATACAATGATTCATGTTAAAATACTTATATTGGTTGTCATCCCCGAATAAACCTTAACATCTCATTTCCTTTCTCGCAAGATCTTTACATTTCATATCCCATACAACAATATATATGTATAACTAACACATGTTAGTCAATAAAGCCAATTTTCTTATGACTCAAAATAATTTCTACTTCCCTTGCCAAATCTAGGCGCTCCTCCCCCCAGAACCTCTAAAACCTAGGCTTTGATACCAAAGTTGACACACCCTAACCTAGTTGATTATAACTAAGTTTGAAAGTTAGAGTGTGTCAAATCATAATTACCTTAAGCAAACCATAAACACGACAAATCCTTTTCCAGTTATTAACATGAACCAATAAAACTAAATTTTTTGACAACTTAAAGGTAATTGTGCTTAATCAAACTTACTAAAAAGATAAGTGGACCCCATTTGCATTTGACCAAAATCATGGTTTTATGCATCCCTTGATAGCCCCACCGACCTTCTGGATTTGGCAATGATATCACAATACCTGAAAAACATAAACATAGGAACCATGAGAAAAATAGCTCAATAAATGCATCACTACTACACTATTGCATATAATTTAAATCGTATCCCCGTGATGATATATGCATACTTTTCTGCCCCATTATTAAAGAATTACCAATTATATACCTATCCGGCTCATTCATAAAGAATGACCAATTATATACTTATCCGGTTCATTTATAAAGAATGACCAATTATACATTTATCCGGCTCATTCATAAAGAAAGACCAATTATATACTTATTCGGCTTATTCATAAAGAATGACCAACTTATTGTAATACCCCGTATTTTCATGGCTTTTAAATTTAAGGATTTATTAAATTTAATTGAGATAAATTAATTTAATTTTAATCTGAAATGTTGTTTTAAATATTTACTAGCGTGACAAGAGTTAGTAATTATTGGGAATATACTATTTGTTGCATATTACTGGATGAGTACAGTGATATATGAGATTTATTTTTATAATATTGTCATGTGTGAATAAAATGACAATTGTGGAAATTTAAGTCGGGACGCGCCTGTGACGTGTCGGGACTAAATGTGGATTAATAAAAGTGAATATTTTATAAGTTGTTCGTATGGTCATTTTGAGTGCGTCAACGCATCCGGAAGGGTCGAGATAGTCAGAAAAGTGTACCCGGGGGCTTAGTTTGGGTCTCGGGGGGTTTTTAGGCCTAATTAGTACCCCGGGAGGGCATTTTAGTCATTTTGTATTTTTGGGTAATTAAACCCACGAAAATTAAAGGGGTTATATCAGATGTTTAGGTTATCTCCTAGGGTTAGATAACTCAAAACACTAGAACGGCCATTGGAGAGGAGAGGAAAGAGCTCTCAAGGCATTCCAAGGCTCAAAACTCAACCATTTGCACCGCCGCCACCGCCAACGCATAGATCGCGAGACGGGGAACGCAACCACATCAAATTCAACACCAAACCAGATTTTTTAAAATCCCAGGCAAGTGTTTATCTTGCTTATTTAGTTGATGCATCATCCATATTAGTTTAGGAGTTATTAGGATGAGATTTATGGAAGAAAAACCCAATTCGAGATGGGAAATTTTCATGTAGTGACGATTTATATGATATTCTGGAAACCCTTTGTCATGTAAAGGATTAAGAGTTTGATTAAAAAAAGAGTTCTACTCAGATAGAAACACTAAAAAAATCATTTCGGATGATCGAACCATTGGAATCGCTTGAAATTTTAGTATGTTGTAGCGAATGGCGAGACAGGACTACTGACAAAAATTCAGCTTGATCAGACGGTGGGATTTCTAAAACTATTATTTTCACTAGAAAGTTTTATGTTTTGAGGACTCTTAGAGAGTTTTATATTTTGAGGACTCTTCTAAGTAAAAAAAAAATCAATTAAAACTTCATTTTAATTCCGATTTCAAAACCGTTTGAAATTCCCATCTTTGAAAATAAAATTCAAAATCCTTTAATGTAAGGCAAAATCTATATTTTTGGGATATTTTGCATAAGGGATAATGTAAGTATATATTAAAGGGGAGAGACACGTAAGAGAGAGTTACGTTGGAACATAAATGGATATCTACTGAATTGTACATTTGGAAGAATAGAGTCCATGAGGGTTACATAGTAAGTTGGAAAAACCCTTCGAATTAAAGTTAGAAACGAACCATTATACTTGATAAATAATAATGGGAAAATAAGGATAAATGTTGTGAATGTGGGTTATTGGATAAACCTAAATTGATATAATAAAAGTGGTATATTTATATGATTGTGTATGCATATATTATATACTTGTGAAAATCATGCCCGCGCTACTTGCTATCCCTGAGGTTACCGCTCTGGGACGATCTTATCTCGTGTGCCTTATGGGGATATTGACTCATACCCTAGAAGATAGGAATCCTAGGTACATGCTATCGAATCGGTAGTCACGGTCCTAAGAGACGTGAGGGTATGTACTGACCTCTTGGACTGGGAAACTATGCTTCGCCTCAATATTGTTTGTGTATGTATTTATACAGTTCGAGAGTGATTCCGAACTTGTATTCCCTTTAGTACGATTGATACGGGGATTGGATAGCAGAGTATGCCCGCACCATAGTTTTTATGTGGAGTGCTGTTATGATATATATATTATACGAGTAGTTAATATATATATGAAATTCTAAAATCTGGAACTGCCTACTGTGATTTGATATGTAGGACATGGTTGATGACTCAAATTATAAATAATTGTTTTGAGAAAGTATAGTATGACACTGGAAAACTTTATTGATTAATAAAGTTAAAATGAGAACCTTGGTTACAAATTGAAATCTTACTTTTTAAATACTTGTGTTGTTCAGTTGTAAATCCTGCGAATAACCTAAGATAAGTTAAATCATTGGGGAAAGATAGTGTGGTATATGACGAGATAGACCATTGGGAAGGTTAGTGCGATAGGTGTGCACATTAGAAGAGAGGCGAGAATTTCTCAAGAGAGTGTCGCACTAATATGTTGTTGCATTGGCCTGTATCAATTTAAATACTTGCTAAACGAATTTTTAAATCATATACACTATCGGGATCTGACCCATTTCAATTTCCTTTTCTCTCTTGTATATATATGTATGTATTACAGGTGCCCAGCCGCAGGGGCGTCTTACTTAGGATCCTTTGGAAGGAACGTGATGCAGCTTAGGTGGGAGTTGCAGGCCTGTTGTTTAGACGACTTCACCCATTTGATTCTACTCCTAGTTCAGTTTTATCCAGCAGGGGCATGTGTCGCCCTCTTTCTATTATTTAGTTGGTATAGTCAGAGATTGAAATTTTTACTTTCAGTACCTTTATTTCGGGATTTATTACTGTCAGGATGTTTTCCTTTAGTGTTGTAAATGTTGGGATTTATTATTGATGATTAAATTCGTGTATGTTTAATTCTATTTTTATTCTTAATGTGTGACTCTTTAGATGTTAATGGTTTAAGGTTTTATAACCGGATTTAATAAAATGAGAATAAGGTTTTAAATGGTTTTGACACTTAGTTAATTATTTAGGGTGTTTAAATTGGAAAAGTATTTTTACGACAGTGATGCTAAGAATGAACCAACTATTCACCTTGATTTTAATTTAATAAAGGAGTGATCGCCCGGTATTTAATTAGGCGGGGTGTCACAGGTGGTATCAGAGCATCAGGTTTTAGTGTCCTTAGGATCTGTACGGCTTATTATGCTTTCAGCGTTGCTTTGTTTGTTATAGATCCATATGTTTAGGATTGTCGATTCCTTTGACGAGATTTCGTTTTCCTGCTATAATGTGTATACACTAGTGAATTCTAATTTCATTCGGATGTGTGCGTGTGCCGAGCGATGACGGATGTCAGAAGAGGACCGTTAAGCGTACATCAGGAGGCAGGGCTCAGGTGAGATTATGAAATATATCCGAGGATGATGACCGTATTCGAGGTCACCTCCATTATGGCACGAGAAGCCACGACTAGAAAGGCGACTAAGGTGCAACAATGATTTTCAAATGCTGTTATAGTCAAATGAGGTGCGAGGGTAAACTTACCCAACGTATTACAAAAACGTATAGAGACTGTCAGTGGGAAATTTTAGAAACGCGAAAATTGTATGTGTTTACCAAAGGAGGTAAAGTATCCAAAGGCTTAAATATAGGACGGAGTGTGGCAAACTGAAAGTGAAAATTTAGAGAAAATTTTCTTGGCTTTCGGGACGAAATTATAATGGTTGGAGTCAACCACCAATTTTAGAAGTGGAATGCTATGCCTATAGGAGAACTTTAGGTACAGTGTTGACCGTATGTTCCTTCCTCAACTGTTCAGGATGAGAAGCAAACGTGGTTCTGAACTCATCGCAGGAGGGCATGACAGAAGTCCAATTGTGAATATGAATCCTAATCGTTAGCAAATTTTGTATCGAAAGAGGTAGATACTAGTGGAGGAAACGACTCTAAGTGGGAGACCAACTTGTAATAATAGTTGATAATACTCGAGGAGGAAATTCTGATGGCCGACCGATTCAGAGGTTGACAATGTCATATTTTGTCAATATAGATGATAACGCTTCTTTGTGGGGGAAGTTAAAGGAATCGAAGAATTTAGTCGAGAATAAGACTGAATACAACGATGGTGGTATAGCACCACAAAAGGATGTGGATACACATCAGGAAAACCATTTAAATGCTTCAGATAGTTAAATTCTTACCAAGTGATGGTAAATTCAGTAAGTACTATTATAGATAGTAACATGATCTTTATGGACTAAAAAGCTAATGGAACAACCGGGATGGCTAACAGGAATCGAGTCTACTAAAGTCCGAGAGAAGGACAATCCTAACCTGGTTAGTAGGACTGGTGGTAAGTGGATTATGTGTTGAGGTATTTTGTGCGGAGTGAGATCGCTCACGATAATATGTTCCAAAATGAGAAAAAGGATAAGAATATGGTGCCTAGTAAAAGGCAACGATTAAAATAATTTTGTTTTAGTTTGGGCAGACGAGTTACGTCCGAAAACCATTTGTACAGTCAAGACGATTGCCAGGATGGAAGTATAAGTTGTATCCTTAGAGGATGCGGCGTGTTTATGTGACACGAGCGAGTCACCATATTTTTTTCATTGCTAGATTAGCATGTGAGACGAGTTTAATGCATATCATTATAAATGTTACCATTATGTGAATATTTTTCCTTAGTATAGCGGGATTTTTCTTTGGTGCTATCCGCGGGGGATGAATGAGTATATTAATAGTGTTTTATACTTTATTAAGGTTACTCGTTGTAGTGATGCGATACACGAGTATGATATTATCTTTGTTAAAATGTTATAGAAATGGGTAGTATGATAGTGGGCATTTATTGCAAGGCTATCGGAGTAGTTACATTAGTGCAACACGTTTTGTTTTGGCGAGGCTTTACCTGTAAGAAGGTTGGACTCACACTTATATTATCTATCCTAGAGACTTCGGAGGAGATAGTGGGCTCGAGATATTCGATACCAATGTATGTATAGACTTTGTCAATATGATTCAGTATGTACCGGGATTTACCTTTGAGAGAAAAGACTTGACTCGGTATTATGTTTAGCACTCTGGACTTAGTGATAGGAAGAGTGCAGTGTTATATTTATCCTTAAGAGATGTGTGAGTTAAGAGTTATACCCCTAATGTTAGAAAAAGAAAATTTATAGAATTTCGATCGTATGTATCCTAGGTTTATAGAATGTAATTACCATCAACAAATATGGGACGATAGTGAAATTGGTGAAACGTTCTTTGTTAAGCATAATTACGGGAGAAATTGTAACTTTTCTGTCAAGGGACGGAATAAAGGGGTATATACTATGGACAGAGGACCTAACGGATTTCGATAACCGATAATGCTAGGTAGTAGTGTATCGAGGGGTTCCTTGTTTGGATTTCACTTTGCGAGACATTCCACGCATGAAACTTAGCGTAAGGTTGGAAATAGGGAGACGTTTGGTCACTATTCCATGAGTTCGGTACCCTGGTCGAAATGGGATCAAGTAATTATGTATGTAAGTTGGAAGTTGAATTTTGTTTTAAGGTCATTGGAGCCGGATTTTTGTGGTAGGAAAGCATTGAAAGTTATCCCCATGAGTTGAGGGGTGGAACGATGATAAGGAGAATTTAAGAATTTTGATTTCTAGGGTGATTGAGAGTACCCAAATGTCATAATCGCGTACAGAACACAAGGTGAATAAAGAGTTGGAATGATTTTTAGTATGGATTATCTGGAAAGAACTTTATATTATAAAAAAGAGATGACCTGCAATTATTTTGATGAATAGAGCGTTAGTGATTTATTTTGGTTGTGGTACCTATTTGGGAAAATTGTTGTACTTATCTGAGGAAGGTTGAGAATTATTATTCCTCTTTTATTGTCATGGAATTTGAATGCCCTATTCCTTCTATTCCGTTGAATTTAGTTAGTCCTACAGATTAGTAGCACCCCATTCGCTCTCCTAGGGCAGTCGGAGTGTTGCAAAAATGTGGGCATCTTGGTTAACTACAGTTAAAATAGTCCGAGTCGAAGGGACGTAGTAATAGACGTGTGAAATATATGTTTGTGGGACTAGTATAATAAAGTGGAAGTGATAGAGTGGATTAAACGTCACATGAGGGGCGATAATCCATACATAAGTGTGCAATTAGAATTGCACGCCCTAACTTGATTGGAAGGCTGTGGGAAGCCATTCAAGAATTGGTATTCCTTGAATAGAGTAGAATTTAATTGTTATGAAGCACACCCGGAGCGGAGTTGTTATTAGTCAAGTGTGAGAGCGACTTGCCCATACAAAGAGTAATGATGTTAGTATAGTATAAGAGATCCAGAAGTGCGCTTCATGGAGAGAAGAGCACGGGTCGGAACTTTCGGCATACTCCAAGGAAGGAAGGGGAGTATTACGTGTCACTTAATGTGAGACATTTCGAGGGAAGAATCGATGTTTAGCGAGACGTAGTGAGTAGTCTCTACATGCACTGCCCATAGGTAAGGTTTGGTTGAAAGAGGAGAATCAACCAAAGAATTTTGTTTTTATCGAAAATTCCTAAAATTGGAAGAGGTTGGTAAAGTCGGTAAAGTTCTTGGATGGGTTGCCATCCTCAAAACAAGATCAAGGGTTTATCCCGAACATGTGAATTAAGTCGCCGAGAAGGAAGTGATTGATATTCCTTTGGGCTGGCTTACAATATTAACTAGTATGCCCCAGACTTCCTTTAAAAGGAAGGATCGCGCCAGTGCATGGTCTGGCGCAGTATAAATTTCTAAATCAGGATGAGATTGGTGAATCCCACCTTTGATATGGGATTTCAGGAACCAGCGGAGATAAGATTTCGTTTCGAGTAGGATGTGTCACCCTTAGCCAGGGAATAAGCGCATGGTGATTAAAGATTAGTGGAGCCACGTGAAGGAGATTTTGGAATCTTGGTACGATGATTTCAAGAATGCTCTGTAGAAGCACTCGTACCTGTTTGTCGCGTACGAGGTTCTTATTAAGGTTTTGTTATGGAAGAACTTCGACTATTCTCCTTCCGTATGTTTAGAGGAGAGTAGATAATCAGAATTTTTGGATCGGTCGAGAAAATATCCGATAACGATGGTGGAATTCCACGACAGTTTTAGGCAGTCAAGAGTGGTCAAATGTTCGTATGATCTTCTCAGAATGGGAATTTTGTGTATGAATAAATCTGAGTAGTTGTCATGTAGTGAGGTGCGGCCTCCTAATGGTAGTGAGATAATGGAATTTATAACGTATAGACGTAACCTATTCAAATGTTGTCAGTTGGGAGTGCAATGTGAAGTGTCTCCAATGAGAATGTAAAGCAATGTTGCTGTGAGGAAAAGGGCTATAGTGATTGAGCGCCGTAATGTGTAGATAGTTTGCGTACTGACAAGGATATCCAGAATTGTGCTACCTGGTAGGCCTTATCTTCCCAATTTCGAGACGAAATTCCGTTATTAGGGGGGAAGTATGTAATACCCCGTATTTTCATGGCTTTTAAATTGAAGGATTTATTAAATTTAATTGAGATAAATTAATTTAATTTTAATCCGAAATGTTGTTTTAAATATTTACTAGCGTGACAAGAGTTAGTAATTATTGGGAATATATTATTTGTTGCATATTACTGGATGAGTATAGTAATATATGAGATTTATTTTTATAATATTATCACGTGTGAATAAAATGACAATTGTGGAAATTTAAGTCGGGACGCGCCTGTGTCGTGTCGGGACTAAATGTGGATTAATAAAAGTGAATATTTTATAGGCTGTTTGTATGGCCGTTTTGAGTGCGCCAACGCGTCCGGAAGGGTCGAGATAGTCAGAAAAGTGTATCGGGGGCTTAGTTTGGGTCTCGGGGGGTTTTTAACCCTAATTAGTACCCCGGGAGGGCATTTTAGTCATTTTGTATTTTTGGGTAATTAAACCCACGAAAATTAAAGGGGTTATATCAGATGTTTAGGTTATCTCCTATGGTTAGATAACCCAAAACACTAGAACGGCCATCGGAGAGGAGAGGAGAGAGCTCTCAAGGCATTCCAAGGCTCAAAACTCAACCGTTTGCACCGCCGCCACCGCCAACGCGTAGATCGCGAGACGGGGAACGCAACCACACAAAATTCAACACCAAACCAGATTTCTGAAAATCCCAGGCAAGTGTTTATCTTTCTTATTTCGTTGATGCATCATCTATATTAGTTTAGGAGTTATTAGGATGAGATTTATGGAAGAAAAACCCAATTTGAGATGAGAAATTTTCATGTAGTGATGATTTATATGATATTCTGGAAACCCTTTGTCATGTAAAGGATTAACAGTTTGATTAAGAAAAGAGTTCTAATAAGATACAAACACTAAAAAAAAATCATTTCGGATGATCGAACCATTGGAATCGCTTGAAATTTTAGTATGTTGTAGCGAATGGCGAGACAGGACTGCTGACAAAAATTCAGCTTGATCAGACGGTGGGATTTCTAAAACTATTATTTTTACTAGAAAGTTTTATGTTTTGAGGACTCTTAGAGAGTTTTATATTTTGAGGACTCTTCTAAGTAAAAAATAAATAAAAATAAAAAATAAAAAAATTCAATTAAAACTCCATTTTAATTCCGATTTCGAAACCGTTTGAAATTCTCATCTTTGAAAATAAAATTCAAAATCCTTTAATGTAAGGCGAAATCTATATTTTTGGGATATTTTGCATAAGGGATAATGTAAGTATATATTAAAGGGGAGAGACACGTAAGAGAGAGTTACGTTGGAACGTAAATGGATATCTACTAAATTGTACATTTGGAAGAATAGAGTCCATGAGGGTTACATAGTAAGTTGGAAAAACCCTTCGAATTAAAGTTAAAAACGAACCATTATACTTGATAAATAATAATGGGAAAATAAGGATAAATGTTGTGAATGTGGGTTATTGGATAAACCTAAATTGATATAATAAAAGTGGTATATTTATATGATTGTGTATGCATATATTATATACTTGTGAAAATCATGCCCGCGCTACTTGCTATCCCTGAGGTTACCGCGCTGGGACGATCTTATCTCATGTGCCTTATGGGGGATATTGACTCGTACCCTAGAAGATAGGAATCCTAGGTATAGGTTATCGAATCGGTAGTCACGGTCCTACGAGACGTGAGGGTATGTACTGACCTCTTGGACTTAGAAACTATGCTTCGCCTCAATATTGTTTGTGTATGTATTTATACAGTTCGAGAGTGATTCCGAACTTGTATTCCCTTTAGTACGATTGATACGGGGATTGGATAGCAGAGTATGCCCGCACCATAGTTTTTATGTGGGGTGCTGTTATGATATATATATTTACGAGTAGTTAATATATATATGAAATTCTGAAATCTGGAACTGCCTACTATGATTTGATATGTAGGACATGGTTGATGACTCAAATTATAAATAATTATTTTGAGAAAGTATAGTATGACACTGGAAAACTTTATTGATTAATAAAGTTAAAAGGAGAACCTTGGTTACAAATTGAAATCTTACGTTTTAAATACTTGTGTTGTTCAGTTGTAAATCCGGCGAATAACCTAAGATAAGTTAAATCATTGGGGAAAGATAGTGTGGTATATGACGAGATAGACCATTGGGAAGGTTAGTGCAATAGGTGTGCACATTAGAAGAGAGGCGAGAATTTCTCAAGAGAGTGTCGCACTAATATGTTGTTGCATTGGCCTGAATCAATTTAAATACTTGCTAAACGAATTTTTAAATCATATACACTATCGGGCTCTGACCCGTTGCTATTTCCTTTTCTCTCTTGTATATATATGTATGTATTACAGGTGCCCAGCCGCAGGGGCGTCTTACTTAGGATCCTTTGGAAGGAACGTGCTGCAGCTTAAGTGGGAGTTGCAGGCATGTTGTTTAGACGACTTCACCCATTTGATTCTACTCCTAGTTCAGTTTTATCCAGCAGGGGCATGTGTCGCCCTCTTTCTATTATTTAGTTGGTATAGTCAGAGATTGAAATTTTTACTTTCAGTACCTTTATTTCGGGATTTATTACTGTCAGGATGTTTTCCTTTAGTGTTGTAAATGTCGGGATTTATTATTGATGATTAAATTCGTGTATGTTCAATTCTATTTTTATTCTTAATGGGTGACTCTTTAGATGTTAATGGTTTAAGGTTTTATAACCGGATTTAATAAAATGAGAATAAGGTTTTAAATGGTTTTGACACTTAGCTTAATTATTTAGGGTGTTTAAATTGGAAAAGTATTTTTACGACAGTGATGCTAAGAATGAACCAACTATTCACCTTGATTTTAATTTAATAAAGGAGTGATCGCTCGGTATTTAATTAGGCGGGGTGGCACACTTATCCGAATCATGATTCACATATCCTATCTCCAATAGGCAATTTCTCCCCCATTCCTAGTCAAGGAGTAACCCCCTGTCTTTAATAGATAAATCTTCCCCCATTTCGGGTCGGGGAGTAACCTCCCATTTCGGTAAACCGAAATTAACAAATTCATATTCAGTATTATTCTGATTATATCCGTAAGCGGATCACACAAATAGAAAGATTCCATATTGGAAAACCATTCAAACATAGAGTCCTTGTCCTCAAAATCTTCTCCCCCCAAATTTTCAAATGGATCTGGTGGAGGTTTGGGAAGGAGAAATTCATCAATTCTATTTTCCCACTCGCTTTTGTTTAAATGATGAAATGAGGCCCAGAAAGATTGGACTTCAACATTTAGGCTTGCATCCACCTGTCCGAACTCGCGCTCAAACTCTGCTAGGCTCAACTCCTCTAGCGCTCTCTCTGGCTTGGTTTCCTCAACCTGCGTTTCGTGCTCACTTGCCGAATGATAAGGTGGTGTGGGTGGGTGGTAATCGAGGAGAAATGTATCGATAGTGTTCTGCCATTCGCTTTCCTCCAAGTATTTCGACGAGCCTCTCCCGACACACTCTAAATTTCCTCTTTCACTCTTGTTCATGGGCTCACTCATTCTCACGAATGCATTAACTAAACATACCTCCCCTACCATGAGATTTTTTTTTTTTTTCGAAATCACTTGTAGATAAAAATAACTTTCTTGAAAATTTAACAATTTCGGATCCCCGGCAACGGCGCCAAAAAACTTGACGCGACTAAGATTTTGTCTCAAAAGTGAATTTTCCTCTAGGCTCAAGTGCAAGCCTGTCGCTCAAGTAATAACCCAGTAAGTCGGGATCGTATCCACAGGGATCGAGATTGCCAAATAGTAATAAGAAAAATTATTAAATCTTGAAATGATTTCTTAAAAGAAACAAAAAGATGATTAATGATTGGGAAAATTTCTAGTGAAATACAAATTTACTTAAGAAAAAAAACAAACTGAAAATTGCAAAAAAATTTAGATCTGACAAATGGGAGAAAATAGGTAGGGTACAATCCCTCAATCCTTAACAAATTACCTTATAGAATACTAGAATTGTAAATTAAAATTATTGACTAGATCCGGTTTTTATAAATTCTAAGCATTACATATATGAGGGATCTAGCCCGCATCATATGAAATAAAAGATAGATACAAAGCGGTGAATGATAAATTATACTCGCAAAGCGTTCTTAAACATCTCAAGTACCTAGGGCAAGAGAGATTAAAAGATTGACAATGTTTGTATGATTTTCTTTCACGATTCAATCAATATTTTAATTTAACCTCTATTTTCTACATAAATAATTTGCCTTGGATTGAGTTCATGTACCCCAACCCTTGGGAATTTAGCTAATCATGATTTGGTTCAAGAATAAATTCACATATAAAATTATGGATCTACAAGACATTGTAAATAATTTGCAAACAATAAAACTAGAGAATGGAAAGAGTTTACTTGAATTCAGCAACAAAAATGGAATTGGAATTCAGAATTTCTTACAAACTAGGGTTCATGAAAACTCTTGAAGGAATAGAAAATTTTCTCTCAAAATCTAACCCTAAAATTCAACCTCTAATCTAGCCACCTTCTAATCTAGTCCTACCTAGCCACCCTTCAAATGATGTAGGGCATGGGCTTTTATAGATCTCAAAAATGACTTTTCCCATGCCTCTCCACGTTTTACCCTTTTAATATACCTAAATGAGACTCTTCACATGCATCTCCACGTTTTACAACTAATAAAAATGAATTAAACAAGAAATTTCAAGAGTTGTCTCTTCACCTTCCAGAATTAATTTCAACTTTTGACTTTCTATCTCCAACTTTAAATGGGCATAACTTCTTCACCGTAGCTCGGATTGGGGTGCCGTTTTTTCCAATATTCTTGTAATTTATATATCTTCAACTCTATAGCTTTCCCCATCACCGGAATATATATGTAAAATTACGAAAATGCCCTTCAACTCCCCATTTCTTCGTTTCTTTCACTGTTTTGAGTTCTCCTTCGTACTAACTTGCATGAAATACCTGTAAAGCACATGAGAAATACACAAAACACGAAATACTTGCCAAAATAGGTTAGTAGCATAAATACGAGACAAATCCAAGCTATTTAGACTGCATGAGATCATAAAAATACCGAAACTAAGGGGATAAATATGAAGAATATGTGCCTAATCGCAATTTCTCCCCCATTCCTAGTCAAGGAGTAACCCCTTGTCTTTAATAGATAAATCTTCCCCCATTTCGGGTCGGGGAGTAACCTCCCATTTCGGTAAATCGAAATTAACAAATTCATATTCAGTATTATTCTGATTATATCCGTAAGCGGATCACACAAACAGAAAGATTCCATATTGGAAAACCATTCAAACATAGAGTCCTTGTCCTCAAAATCTTCTCCCCCCAAATTTTCAAATGGATCTGGTGGAGGTTTGGGAAGGAGAAATTCATCAATTCTATTTTCCCACTCGCTTTCGTCTAAATGATGAAATGAGGCCCAGAAAGATTGGACTTCAACATTTAGGCTTGCATCCACATGTCCGAACTCGCGCTCAAACTCTGCTAGGATCAACTCCTCTAGCGCTCTCTCTGGCTTGGTTTCCTCAACCTGCGTTTCGTGCTCACTTGCCGAATGATAAGGTGGTGTGGGTGGGTGGTAATCGAGGAGAAATGTATCGATAGTGTTCTGCCATTCGCTTTCCTCCAAGTATTTCGACGAGCCTCTCCCGACACACTCTAAATTTCCTCTTTCACTCTTGTTCATGGGCTCACTCATGCTCACGAATGCATTAACTAAACATACGTCCCCTACCATGAGATTTTTTTTTTTTCGAAATCACTTGTAGATAAAAATAACTTTCTTGAAAATTTAACAATTTCTGATCCCCAGCAACAGCGCCAAAAAACTTGACGCGACTAAGATTTTGTCTCAAAAGTGCATTTTCCTCTAGGCTCAAGTGCAAGCCTGTCGCTCAAGTAATAACCCAGTAAGTCGGGATCGTATCCACAGGGATCGAGATTGCCAAATAGTAATAAGAAAAATTATTAAATCTTGAAATGATTTCTTAAAAGAAACAAAAAGATGATTAATGATTGGGAAAATTTCTAGTGAAATACAAATTTACTTAAGAAAAAAAACAAACTGAAAATTGCAAAAAAATTTAGATCTGACAAATGGGAGAAAATAGGTAGGGTACAATCCCTCAATCCTTAACAAATTACCTTATAGAATACTAGAATTGTAAATTAAAATTATTGACTAGATCCGGTTTTTATAAATTCTAAGCATTACATATATGAGGGATCTATCCCGCATCATATGAAATAAAAGATAGATACAAAGCGGTGAATGATAAATTATACTCGCAAAGCGTTCTTAAACATCTCAAGTACCTAGGGCAAGAGAGATTAAAAGATTGACAATGTTTGTATGATTTTCTTTCACGATTCAATCAATATTTTAATTTAACCTCTATTTTCTACATAAATAATTTGCCTTGGATTGAGTTCATGTACCCCAACCCTTGGGAATTTAGCTAATCATGATTTGGTTCAAGAATAAATTCACATATAAAATTATGGATCTACAAGACATTGTAAATAATTTGCAAATAATAAAACTAGAGAATGGAAAGAGTTTACTTGAATTCAGCAACAAAAATGGAATTGGAATTCAGAATTTCTTACAAACTAGGGTTCATGAAAACTCTTGAAGGAATAGAAAATTTTCTCTCAAAATCTAACCCTAAAATTCAACCTCTAATCTAGCCACCTTCTAATCTAGTCCTACCTAGCCACCCTTCAAATGATGTAGGGCATGGGCTTTTATAGATCTCAAAAATGACTTTTCCCATGCCTCTCCACGTTTTACCCTTTTAATATACCTAAATGAGACTCTTCACATGCATCTCCACGTTTTACAACTAATAAAAATGAATTAAACAAGAAATTTCAAGAGTTGTCTCTTCACCTTCAAGAATTAATTTCAACTTTTGACTTTCTATCTCCAACTTTAAATGGGCATAACTTCTTCACCGTAGCTCGGATTGGGGTGCCGTTTTTTTCCAATATTCTTGTAATTTAGATCTCTTCAACTCTATAGCTTTCCCCATCACCGGAATATATATATAAAATTACGAAAATGCCCTTCAACTCCCCATTTCTTCGTTTCTTTCACTGTTTTGAGTTCTCCTTCGTACTAACTTGCATGAAATACCTGTAAAGCACATGAGAAATACACAAAACACGAAATACTTGCCAAAATAGGTTAGTATCATAAATACGAGACAAATCCAAGCTATTTAGACTGCATGAGATCAAAAAAATACCGAAACTAAGGGGATAAATATGAAGAATATGTGCCTAATCACAATTTCTCCCCCATTCCTAGTCAAGGAGTAACCCCTTGTCTTTAATAGATAAATCTTCCCCCATTTCGGGTCGGGGAGTAACCTCCCATTTCGGTAAACCGAAATTAAAAAATTCATATTCAGTATTATTCTGATTATATCTGTAACCATGTATAATACATCTTACCAATAATTGATATTCTAATGATATCCATAACCATGTATAATACATCTTACCAGCGATTGATATTCAAATTGTATCCATAACCATGTGAAATACATCTTAGCCATGTGTGATATTCAGATTGTATCCACAATCATGTTCAATACATCTTACCCATGAGCACTGTTCTAAAAAAACCACCTAGGCTCCGCTTAGGCACGCCTAGGCTTAAGGATTGGGAGAAATGCCCCGCCTTAAGATTTTTACACCTTATTCTTGGTAAAGACCCTTAAGGCACACTTTTTTTCTAAACAAAACAATGCTTCAGTGAAATGATATTGCACTTCAAAGATTATTTGTACAAATCGGACCATTATCTCATACAAAATAATCAAATAGTATATTGATTTGCATATATTTTTATAATATGTACAATTTTAGTGTTTTAATAGCCTTGTTATGATTAAAAAATATTAAAATATCTTAAGAATGACTAAATGCCTTTTACGCCTAAGGCCCGCCTAGTCTTCTAAGGCTTAAGGCTTGGCCTCCACACCTCGATCACGCCCCGCATTTTTTAGAACCTTTCCCGTAAGTGACATTCAAATCATCTCCATAACCATGTATAATACATCTCTTTCCAGTGAGTAAACTCACTTTGGCCACTTCATGTGTTTTTCCCTTGCCTTTGTTTGACACTTGTTCAACCGGTTCTTTTTACCTTAGGGACTTTTAGGTAATTTCTATGAATTTTTCTCCTCACTTTCTTCTTCCCTAACTTCTCGACTCTCTTTCCTCAAGCCAATCTCTCCAAACAGAACAAAGTCTGATTTTATGAAGAAAGGGGATGATTTTTAAGGGTTATAAGTTGGCATAAGTCACCTCCCCTTAGTCCAATAAAAATATAACACGTGGCACCATGTAAAACAAAATATTATTTAAGGCTAAATGACTACTTTACCCCCTGTTCGTAAAAAGACGATATCTTTTCACTCGAATGTCAGTTTGATGCACTGTTTATTGTGTTACAAACCTAACTCACATATCTACAACTATCTACTTTTCACCTCAAGTCAGTTGTTATATTATAATGGTCAAAACAAGTATCCAACTTGAACATTCCTACCAAACACTTTAAAAATTTATGTTTGTAACTAATTCGATATCTCATGAGTTATGAAGGTAGGATTAGACTAAACATAATAAATTAACATTATATACACCAGTAACACATTATCTCCATCCCATAAGGTAAGAATGATTTAAACATGATTAATAATAATTATATCCGGGTTGTCACAACTTTCCCTCCTCAGAAAATTTTGTCCTCAAAATTTAGTATGAATTTCACTTACCGAACAATTGAGGATACTATTTACTCATGTTATATTCCCTTTACAAAGTTGATTCTTTTATTTCATTGATCCTCCACAACACTTAAACTACATGACTAACCTTAGTCCTTAATACTTGCTCCTTTCGACCAACAATTTCCACCGGTTCTTCGATGTACGACAAATCTTCTTTCATAATATCTTTATTTCTTTTTCATTTACACGTAAGGATAATCATCTAATGGATTCTTATCAATAAAAACCAATTCCCAACACATATATTACTTCATACCTTTATATATGTATGTTGAACAATCACGTATAATAGATTATTAGTTGTAGCAACATATATTCACAATGACTGAACACTATTAACAAACCTAGCATCATTATTTACCTTTCTCCCTTCATTCCTATAGTATATCCTTATCCTTGTGTAATATTTCAAATCACATATATCATATTACCAGATTAGCTTATTACACACCATATTTCCATCTTCCATCCAACACCAAATACATGTGTTTGACCTCAACTACTTTCTGTATCATTTCTAAAGTTTAAGAGTATGTCAAATATCATCCTTACAAATTCTTAATTTAAATACAGCCTCACTACTATTCATATATCGAAACTGAACAATCATTCACTAAATGTTTATTCTTAACCAAGATTTTATATTCACCTTCATGTATATTGTGCAGTCATGAACTTTGAACGCAGTCTAAATTCTCATTATATTCCCTTTTTCAGTATCATTTGATTGTTCTTTAACTAAACCTAAAATGACCTCAACAAGTCATTTATCCAACACAATAACTCTACAATCATAATCTCATCCCAATGCTTATTAACATGATATTCTTATTCAATGTCATTAATACACTCATCTTACCCATTTAGTAACATGGATGTTAAACGTACCACAACCACTTAAAAATTTAACCATACTAATACTTTACTAACTACTATATGTCATATTTATTTCAAATAATCTGTACAAATACCTTAATATATCCCCTTATGGTATCTCACATAGCACATTATCCTTACACATACTTCTTGGTGACTCCATATAATTTCAATCATATTCATTATATGTCATACTCTTAGTGATAACACGTACGTACAATGATAAATACAACTCAATATCCACCCAAACCAGTTGTTGATATTCCAACCCGATTAACATCGTTCTCATACTCATACATAACACATACTCTTAAAAGGACCCCCCCAATAATTTTAAACTTCCAACTCTTTAACACCTCGTCTCAACTTTACTGTTCGTATAAGCATTTCAAAACATCCCAAGAGTAATATTCACTACATATACTCATACTATTAAAAAAATATATCTCAACTCTTATTACTCTTTTATTCTACTTATCATAATTCAGTCTGAACCCATATTCAGATCAATTGTGATATATTCACTAGTAATTAAATTTCAGACCATTTCACATATTAAATTTAAACATATACAACTATTTATCTTCTCACTTCACCTTTACCATGTGAATCTTCATTTTATTCACACATTAACAATTTACCATCTCATCTTTAAAAGGAATATGGGTTCCCGTACCTCACTCTCCCATATAAATGGGCACACACCACACCATGGTTTAATAAGTGACACAACTCAAGTTTATATATTCCAGTATAAGAAGAGATTACTTCCAATACTTCACAATTTTCGTATACCACACTTTATCTTTAAAAATTTTCCTTCAATGACATATTTGTCCATAGCACAAATAAAACAATACAATGATTCATGTTAAAATACTTGTATTGGTTGTCATCCCCGAATAAACCTTAAGATCTTATTTCCTTTCTCGCAAGATCTTTACATTTCATATCCCATACAACAATATATATGTATAACTAACATATGTTAGTCAATAAAGCCAATTTTCTTATGACTCAAAACAATTTCTACTTCCTTTGCCAAGTCTAGGCGCTCCTCCCCCCAGAACCTCTAAAACCTAGGCTCTGATACCAAAGTTGACACCCCCCAACCTAGTTAATTATAACTATGTTTGAAAGTTAAAGTGATTCAAATCATAATTACCTTAAGCAAACCATAAACACGAGTATCCTTTTCCAGTTATTAATATGAACCAATAAAACTAAAATTTTTGACAACTTTAAGGTAATTATGCTTATTTAAACTAAAAGATAAGTGGGCTTAAATTACCCCATTTATGTTTGACAAAAATCATGGTTTTATGCATCCCTTTCTAACCCCACCAACCTCCTAGATTTGGCAGTGATATCACAATACCTGAAAAACATAAACGTAGGAACTATAAGCAAAATAGCTCAGCAAATGCATCACTACTACACTATTGCATAAATTTTAAATCATATCCCCATGATGATATATTCATACTTATCCACCCTATTCATAAAGAATTACCAATTATATACTTATCCGACTCATTCATAAAGAATGACCAATTATATACATATTCAGATCATTCATAAAGAATGACCAATTATACATTTGTCCGGCTCATTCGTAAAGAATGACCAATTATATACTTATCCGGGTCATTCATAAAGAATGACCAATTATATACATATTCGGCTCATTCATAAAGAATGACCAATTATACACTAATCTGGCTCATTCGTAATGAATGACCAATTATATACTTTCTGGCTCATTCACAAAGAATGACCAACTCATCTGAATCATGATTCACATATCCTATTTGCAATAGGCAATTCTCCCCTTATTCCTGGTCGAGGAGTAACCCCTTGCCTTTAATAGACAAATCTTGCCCCATTCCTGGTCACGGAGTAACCTCCCATTCCGGTAAACCGAAATGAACAAATTCATATTCAATATTATTCTCATCATATCTGTAACCATGTATAATACATCTTTCCAATAAGTGATATTCAGATCATATCCATAACCATGTATAATACATCTTACCAGTGAGTGATAGTTAGATAGTATCAATAACCATGTGTAATACATCTTACCGTGAGTGATATTCAGATCGTATCTATAACCATGTGTAATACATCTTACCCATGAGTGATATTCAAATCATCTCCATAACCATGTATAATACATCTCTTTCTAATGAGTACACTCACTTTGGCCACTTCATGTGTTTTTCTCTTTCCTTTTTCTAGCACTTGTTCAATCGGTTCTTTTTACCTTAGGTAATTTTACATAATTTCTATAGATGTTTCTCCAATTTTTCTCCTCACTTTCTTCTTCCCGAACTTCCCGACTCTCTTTCCTCAAGATAATCTTTCCAAACTGAACAAAGTCTGATTTTACGAAGAAAGGGGATGATTTTTAAGGATTATAAGTTAGCATAAGGCACCTCCCCTTGGTCCAATCAAAATATAACACGTGGCACCATGTAAGTCAAAATATCATTTAAGGCTAAATGAATACTTTACCCCCTGTTCATAAAAATATGATATCTTCTCACTCGAATGTCCCTTTGATGCACCGTTTGTTATGTTACAAACCTAACTCACATATCTACTAGGGGTGGCCATAGGCCCGAGGCCTGCCAAGCTCGCCCAGCCCGCCCAATAAAAAAATAGGGCTTGGGTAAGGTGAATAGGCTCAAAACGCGGGCTTGGCAATAATTGATAGGCCCGATTTTTTTTCGAACGGGCTTGGGCATGAATTCTTAAGCCCAATGGGGCCCAAGCCCGGCCTGAGGCTCGAGAATTACATATATTATATTAATATATATATATATATATATATATATATATATATATATATATATATATATATATATACACACACACACATATATATATATACTAAGTCTTTTTATGTATAATGGGGAACTTTATATATAGACTATGTAATATATAAAGTGTAAAACAAGTTTTTAATTAAAAAAAAGGTCTTTGATTAAGAAAAAATATATTTTTTTATTTAAAAAAATAATTAACTGGGCTTGGTAAACGGGCCTAGGTAAAGAGCTTTCAAATCTCGGCAGGCTTGGGATTACATAATAAGGCCCGATCCAGACCCGAGCGGGCTTGGGATAGCTCATAATTTTATAAGCTCGGCACGAGCCTGCCCAGGCTCGGCCCATGGCCACCCCAAATATCTATAACTATCTAGTTTTCACCTCAAGGCAGTTGTTATATTATAATGATCAAAACAAGTCTCCAAATTGGACATTCCTACTGAAAACTTCAAAAAAATGTGTTTGTAACTAATTCGATATCTAATGATTTATGAAGGTAGGATTAAACTAAGCATGATAAATTAACATTATATACACCAACAACACATTATACCCATCCCATAAGGTAAGCATGATTGAAACATGATTTATGATAATTATATCCGGGTTGTCACAAGATGAGAGTAACTATGTACCACAACTTGCTCGGCACTCAATGATTGGGCTAAACTTAGGATCAAAATAAGGGCTTCGTACTCTGCTTCATTATTTGAATCTTGTAATCGAAATAGTAGGGCATACTCAATATCAATACCATCAGGAGTGTTAAGTATTATACCTGCTCCGCTGCCGGATGGACAAGATTATCCATCAACATATAAGTTCCATATTGGGGCGTTGTTGTCAAATGCTTGGTCTCTTAAACTACCATAGTGTTATATTTTTCCCTTTTCTTTTTTATACTTCCTGTTCATCTCCTGTCTTCGGGAAGAGGAATCTGGTAGGTCAGAAACTACTTCTTTTGAAGAGGGTTTTTCGGGAGCTTTCTTGCTAATATCACTTCCTCCTGATTCTTGTTCTACCTGTTCACCTTGCTGCTCTGGGACCTCAGAGTAAGTGAACTCCGCTATAAAATTTGCGAATGCTTGGCCTTTCAAAGAAGACCTTAGTTCATATATAATATCATACTCCCCCAATTCCATATCCCAGTATATTAATCTACCAAATTTCTCCAGTTTTATGCAAAGCCTGCCTTAAAGGCATATCAGTGTAAACTACGATTGTATGGGCTTGGACATAAGGTTTCATACATCTGGATTCTTCAATTAGTGATAACGCTAATTTCTCCAAACGAGGGTACCTGATTTATTCTCCTCAGAAAGATTTACTGGTATAATAGACGGGTTTTTGAACTCCATTATCTTCTCGAATCAATGCAGAACATACGATCAATTCAGAAACAGCTAAGTACAGGTAAAAAATTGCACCTGTGATTGGTTGGGAGAGTAATGGAGGTGACCCTAAATACTTTTTTAATTCCACAAAAGCTTTTTCACATTCTTCGTTCCATTCAAAATTCTTTCTGAGCACTTTGAAGAACAAAAGGCACTTATCTATAACTCAGGACACGAATCTGTTCAATGTTGTTACTTGTTCAGTCAGTCTTTACACGTCCTTCTTGCAAGTTAGGATTGCATTTCAATTAATGCCTTGATCATATCTGGATTTTCTTTAATTCCCCTTTGATTTATTATGTACCCGAGGAGCATTCCTTCTTGCACTCTAAAAATGCATTTGGTCGGATTCAGCCTCATCTGGTGTTTTTCAAGTTGATTAAAAGTTTGCGTGAGATCGATAATGTGACCGGATGCCTTTTTGCTTTTTGTAAGCATATCATCCACGTAAACTTCCATATTCTTGCCTATTTGATCCTCGAACACCTTATTAACCAGCCTTTGATATGTAGCACCTGCATTTTTCAAACCAAAAGTCATAACATTATAACAATATGTTCATCAGGGAGTGATGAAATAAGTGTTTTCTCTGTCTTTAGGCTTCATTTTTATCTAGTTATAACTAGAATAAGCATCCATAAAACTGAGTAACTCACGTCCTGATGTTGTATCCACGAGCTAATCTATTCTGGGCAAAGGAAAGTGATCCTTTGGGCATGCTTTATTTAAATATGTGAAATCTACACACATTCTCCACTTTTTGTTTTTCTTTTTGACCATAACTACATTGGCCAACCAGTCTGGATATTTCACTTCATTAATAAAAGATGCTTTTTGAAGCTTATCGACTTCTTCATGTATGGCTTGATTTTTCTCGAGGTTGAACACTTTTTGTCTTTGCTTTACAGGTTTAACTTCTTTATTTACATTGAGCTTATGGCAAAGGAAATTGGGATATATCCCAGGCATATCTTCATGACTCCAAGCAAACACATGCTTTCTCTATCTAAGGAAGCTTACTAGTTCCTATTTAAGAACGAGATCCAGTATTATCCCTATTTGAGTGATGCGCTCCGATTTGTCATCGTCTAACTCAATGATTTCAATTTCTTCCAGAATCTGTCCCTTTACCAACTTTGTTTCTTTCCTTGGCTCTAAGGTTTCAACCTCAGATTCTTCATCAAGATCAGGAGTATCCACTTGGTAGGTAGTGATTTTTTTCTTTATTTCTTCCAAGTCTTCTTGCTTGGCAGAAGAGTAGTAATACTCCCGAGCTACTTTCTGATCATCTTTCATAATTCCCACTCCAAAGTTAGTAGCGAATTTTAAACACTGATGAATAGTTTATGGTATTGCCCCGAACTTCTTTAGCCCTACTCTTCCTATAATTATATTGTAAGTTGAATAGATGTTTTTATCCATTACAAAGAAACATATCTTCTCTATTCGGCCAGCTACCCAGGAGCCTATCATCACCTCCATCTTAATGGTTCCCAAAGGAAAGACTTTCTCACATGCAAAGCCTATTAGTGGTCGATGATAGGGATCTAATTGGTTGAGTTTAAAATCCAAGTTGCTGAAACAAGCATAGAACCTGATATCCGTCAAGCTGCTATTATCTACTAGTACTCTAGAGACAATGATTTCGTCCTTTCTAACTTTGATTACTAATGGGTCGTCGTGAGGATATAGTACTCCTGAAAGGTCATTTTTAGAGAAACCAATTACTAGTTTGTCTTTGTTAACCTTCCTTGGTCGATCTTCCTCGACAAGGTTGATCCTTTATATGTACGAGCAAGCTTGTGCCTCATTGAGGTAAGCTTTCTGCTCTTCTGTATGATCTCATCCTCCTGAATCTCCACCTAAATCATTTGGTAATCAAAAGAACCAAAATTGATACAGAATACCTCACGTTCTGGTTGTCGAGGTTTTTTAGGGAGATCGGGATCATCATCCTGGCTATCTTTATGAGTTCTTTTCTTCTCCTCTCTGGGCTTGTAAGGAGATTTTGATCTTCACCTAATTCCCTCGTTGGTCTACCGATCAACATATTGATTCAGTTTTCCACATTGAATGAGTGTTTCAATATCATTTTGAAGAGCTATGTAACGTTCCGTCGTGTGATCATGACCCCTATGGAATACGTAGTGCTTAGTTTTATCTCTCTTGGTCGGGGAACTTCTCAACTTATCAGGCAAACGCACATCTTTATTATGCTTGATTTCTTCCAAAACATGTTGAGTATAGTCGTTGTACTTCTTGAGTCGCTCCAAAACTCTTTTGGTTTTGATTCCCTGTGTTCTTTGGGGTCTTTATGATCTTTCTCATCATTTTTGCCATCAACTTTTGTGCCCGAGCTACGCTTAGCAACCATTGTTTCCTCGTCATTCATGATCTTTGCTACTTTAGCCATAAATTCTGCCATTGTCTTCGAAGGGTCTTTGGAAAGAGTGTAATACAGTTTTTCAGGGAGCAATCAACTCATGAGGGCGGTTATTGCAGTCTTCTTCTCATAATCTACAACTTCTAGTTTCTTATTATTAAAAAGAGTGATGTAATCTCTAGTGATCTCTCCTTCTTTCCGTCTCACACTAAGTAAGTGTGCTGATAAGTGTACATTTTATACCCCAAATAGTTGTATTTTAGTTGCTAATTCTAAAAAAAATGGGTCTTATATGCTTAATTGTATACTGTTCAGGCTTGATTGCAGTTGTAGTGTCGAAAGCATTATTTCAAGGCAAATTGCATCAATAATGGAGTTAAGTACGCTGTCTCGTAACCCTAACCTAACCCGACCTAGCCCAAACCTTCACCCGTACCCTGTGTGTGTGTAGTTTGCATTTTTTCTAGATTTTTGTAGATTTTATTTTGTGTCATTATATTTTTAGAATTTATTTAGAATTTTTAGAATTTATTTTTATATTTAATTAGTGTAATTTTATTTTGATTTTTATTAGGATTAGTTTTTAGGAGTTTATTTTTAGTTTATTAGATTTTATATTTTTTAGGACTTTTGTTTTCATTTTTATTAGATTTTTAGTTTTTATTTCTTTTGTTTTATTATTTTTGTGTTTTTAGATTAGGATTTTATTTTTAGTTGATTTGTTTTTAGTTTGTTGGTTTTATTTTGAGTTAGTTAGTCAGTTTTATTTTATTTTTTTAGGTGTCCAAATTAAACACACACGCACACCATCACCCAAATCAACTCACTCACACACACCCTAACTCCCCTACACACTAATACAACCAAACTATTCACTCACCCTCACCTAATTTCCTACACCACCACCACCCATCCTTTCACCATCATCATCCACCTCCTCTCTCGAAAGCCTCTTCCAAAAGTTCATACTCAAGAAAGAGCAAGCCATTCAAATCCAAAATGAAGCCCTCCAACAGCTTGAACAAAGGTTAAAGGAAATTGAGTATGCGAGGGAGTCAGAGTTCCCCTCAAGTCAACCCATTATTTCCCCCACATGGAGTGATGATGCGTCATCTTGTGCCACTCATTTTGAGTGTGACCAACCCTATCCTCCCAAGAATCTCGAAGTTGAAACCATTCCATGGTTCGTGCCTCAAGTTGAAAATTGTGTTGACTTACCTTTCATTAGTGAGACTGATCTGCTCCCATAAAATCCGAATGAACCCACAATTACTGTTCACCATCCTTTTCTTGTCAAATCCAAAACAATGCCCGAGTCTACACCTATCGAGCATCACCCTTATGTTCCCGACGAACCAATTTATCGTAGGTTAGCTCCGGCTACGAGTGCTCACCATTTTCTCGAGATTGAACCCGATGTGGTTTCTACCTCTCCGGATATTGATCCTGTTCCACCATGCTTAGATCATCTTAAGCCCATTATTTTTAGTGATTCCTCTATCTACAATCTTGGTGGCTCGTTTGAACCAACCACCTCGTATGGTGACTTAATGGTGGATGAGTTGATCACTCACTCGTTTATTTCCACACTTTCTCTTGCGAGTGCCCTTGAGGATCACTTTGTGCCTCTTGAGGAGAGTGTGTCTCCCACTATTGAGTTGGATCATCTTCCCCCACCATTTATCCCACCCTTTACCCCATCCATTGTCCCTTGCATCCTACCACCTAGTTTGGATCTTGATTTTGCACATTTCATGTTTCCATCTACATTTTTAGGTCCTCACCTGAAACCACCATCCACCATTTACGACAGTATTTTTGCAGCTACTCTCTACTTTCGTGACACTGAGCTTGTTATTCTATGTCCACCACTCTCTTGTGGTGTTGATTTTTCTTTCCATCAGCTCCCTGGTGTGTCACGAGGAGACCTTTATAGAACGGTCGTGTTATTTCTATGAGGCCCACCCCATCACTATTGCCAAACCATATTGCCTCCCCATACAACTTGATCACCATGCTTATAGGGCCCTTGTTGCCCTCACCTTTCGGCTCAATAAGGCCCGTGATTGGTGCTTATTCACCCTCACCCTTACCCTAATACCCACCCACCCTTAGTCCACCGATGCTTTATATCGTGTGATGCACTTTGCCATACAAGTGCATTGTCCCTTTTATCTTTCATCCAACAAGGCTGACGCTTCTGTCCTGTTTGGGGGTGATTCTCATCACCCAATTTTTTTGTCACCCCGTGCTTTCCTAGATCCTATCTTTAGGGTGAGATCCCTTCGGTCTAGCTGAAGACGTTAAACTTAGCGCTACGGGGAGGCAGCCCGTGATTTCTTGTATGAGTCTCATTCTGTTTGGGGGGTGGTGTTTCACACCACCTGAGAAGAGTGCGCTTGCGTTTAAATAAGGAAGTTATTTAATTAAACTCAGTTTTTATCAATTAAGTCCTAAACATGCATCTAGGTGTGATTGATGATGATAAAATCAAGCAAGAATAATCAAACACACAAATGAGGAAAAATCCCTCAAAGGGGCAAAACCTTTTATTTTCACTATAATTTTGTAAGAAAACATCTTACACGGATTACAATGAAAATATGTGACACAGAAATACCCTCGGGTGTCGGTTTTGTTGTCGGCGGCTGGAACTATCCCTTTCCAGTAGGGCAGCAATGAATAAGAGAGCGGCTTCCTCACAAATTACTCCAGATGAGTAAATGATCCTCCTGAAGGTTTAAAGATTCACACACATATATGGGAATGGTTTTGTGAATCAAAAAAGGTTTAGAAAACCTTAAAAAAAATGAAGTCTTATTCTGGACTATTTTCGCAGAATTTTGAGATTGCAGAAAGACTTGAAAAACGTGTAGAATGAGAACGGATATTTATACGAAAATCGAGGCGGTGGCTCGTTCGAACGAGATAGCCATGTCGCTCGAACGAAGGACATACGTCGTTCGAACGAGATCGCGCGACATGCCTATCTCGGCGAACGACATTCAAAGTCGTTTGAGCGAGCTCGTCGTTCAAGGCACTTCGCTTCTACACTTAGAAAAATTTTTGCTTTTTGATAAAAAATTAATCCAGACTTCAAAAATAATTTTCTAAAAAATTTCCCAAATATTTATGCAAATATTAAAGCTCCAATAAACCATTTTACCGATAAAGCGTAGTGGATTAGTGGGAATTAGCTGAGCAGCACGTCGCATGAAGCATGATGCACGTGAAGATAATGGATGCATTGAATTCGGATAAAGGCCATCGAGGTTGATCGTGTTGATGTGCCGAATGTAGCGGTATCAGACATACAAACTGTGATCTAGGAGAAAACAGAAAATTCCTAGATTCTACCCCGGACATTTATAAAAATTATGTCCTTACAAATCTCCCCCTATGTCTATGCCGGTACATACATAAAAAATCCAAATTATGCAATCAAGTGACATACAAGGTAATATCCCCATTAAACCCTCAAACTTAGAATACTAAATGACTTGTCTTTCAAATCTTCAGCTCTTCAGAAACTTCCAAAGCTTTTCTCATCAGGGTGTGCAATCCAATAATGAACAATGTTATACCTACACACATGAGATAAATCAAATACCCGTGACAAGCAACAGTTTGAAATATAATGATATGCAAAAAAAATCATTCATAAATCAACCAATCACCAAACAATTCTCCCCCATAATTCTTCTCCCCCTTTTTATGATGTCCCCAAATAGACAGATATGAGAAGCATAAATGAATGCACATGGAGAATGACGCACGGGAATAAAACTGCTATTTTTGTATTTTTCAAAAAAATTCACACATAGTATACAACAAAGAATCACACCATGAAAGAACACAAAACCAACCAAGTCGATGATAGCGTAAATGAAGGGGTGTGATCAAATTCGATAGGAAAATAAATGCATACAAACATGACATATGTGCACGATGAATATCGGATACTCCTAACGAATGAACTCAAAATCTTCCTTTGATGTAAAAAGGTGGTAATATGAGACATTGACTCAATCAAATTAACAATCAAATCTCAAAGTGATTTCAACACCAAGAACGTCCAAAACTATTTCATGCTTTTTCAGGACTTTCAAGGAAGTGCAAACCCATTCATAGTCTCCAACCAAACTCCCTTAGATATATATTTTGAATAGAGGCGTTCTAAATTCTCAAACTTCGGCGAATTGATGGTGAAACCTAATGGGCCATATTTGGCATATATTGCTTTTTATTGCCTTTAACTTTTTCGGGCTCTTTTGACCTCTTTGGACCCCGGATAATACAATACCTCAATTTTTTAGGTCCACTTTAACGGTGACTTAAAATCTCAAAGGCTAAATGAACCTTTCGCAACCCTTCTCCATTTTCAAATAAACACACAGTCTCACCAAAACGGTTTTTACATGCATTCCAATCTTGTTAAGTTTTATTGCAGATGTTTAGTTGTATAAACAGAATTGAGATGGAAACACTCAAGGCAATATGTGATAGACAAGTACAATAATAAAATAATTCCCTGCATGTGTGCAATAAATGAGATAGGAGTCAAACATGTAGGAACAGATCACTAATTACATCTCAAAGACACCAAACAATGTAAAGCATATGGATGAAATGATGTAGCATCTCAAATCTCTATCAAACGGTCACATGGATAAATGGAATGAAATTGTGACTCGGCTATCTTAAATGCTCATCCATAAAAGGTGCAAATAAAATACAAAATCTTTTTGAGCTTTTCTAAATTTTTATAAAAAGAAAATCTTTTTGGATTTTTCTTTAAAAAAAAATACTACAAATTAATGGTACATGCTAGAAATAGGCAAAAGAGACATCATGAAAACCACCCTATGCTAGCAAACATGTCAAGATCTCAACCGGGAAGAGCGCTGGAGTTTTCCAAAGATGGTGACATCTTTCGGACCAACTCCATAAGATCATGTGTGGTCTTGATCAAAAACTTCACTTGCTCGCGAATGTGTGCAATCTCTCTATCATTATGTGCAAGCAAGGTATCATGAGTGGGTGTATGTGCATGAATGTGTTAAGTGGAATGATGTGACATAAAACCCAACTTAGAACAAAACTCCCTAAGATGTCCTTGTTTCTTGCAGTGGGAGCAAACATAAACCGGTCTAGGAACTAATTTATCAAAAAAATTGGGATGAACTATCCTAGACGGACACCCATGAGAATCACTCACCAAAGTGGAGATAGGCTCGAGCGCATTAGAAGTAGAAATTGCACCGTTATGACCTTTTCCAACATTCTCACCATTTTTCAAATCGGGATAGGGAACCATCTTATCAACCTTATCAGATGTGTTCTCTAATGAGACTTGGGCCTCCCGTGTTTGTACGAGATCATCCTCAAGATGGGATACACGTGTCGTCGAACTAGACACCGTGTTGGTCAAGTCACATTTTTCCCTTTTTATCTCAACATTCTCTTCCTTCAACTCACAAATCTGAAGACCTAGAATTCTATTTGACCTTTTTGTTTCCATGGTCTCGATAAACAACTTTCTAAAGGCTTTTTGGACCACACTTTCATCACCCTTCTCATCCTCACTATCACTTAGGGTAGCGAGCATGGAAACTTTCTTGCCCTCTCTCCTAAGTCTGGTGGGACACTCAAATTTCTTGTGCCCTGTCCCATCATACTCAAAACATCTTATTTTCTCAAGGTTTTACTTTGTCTCTTTTTCTTTCTCACAAAAACTTTCTCTCTCTCCAAACAATCTTAACTCTTTCTCTGAAGCGGTGATTCTAAGAACTAACGCTTTGTTACATTTTTTAGTTTTAAATTACTCAGAATAAAGCTCGGCGTAGGCGCGTTGAAGATCACTCTCGCTCTCACTTGCATCATCCTCCCCCCACTCACATCGCTCTCACTGTCGAGGTGTCCCTGTGAAGTAGAAACCTCATTGTCGTGAGGAGTACTAAAAGTGCTCATATGACTAGCCATGAATGCGGTGAAGTTACACTCATGCGGTGACTCGTCTCCAGAGTCCACCGACTCGACCTCACTGTCGTCACTAAGGGTAGCATTAAGGACAGCTTTGCCCTTTTCTCTGTTCAGCCTAGTAGCACACTCAGAAGCTCTATGACCCCTACCATCGCACTCAAAGCATCTCTCACTTTCTTTCTTAGGAGGATCTTTAAAATCTTTTTCATTTTTCTTTTCAAACTTATTTTTCTCAAACTTCCTTTTATCTTTAAAATTACCATTTTTCTTGAATTTGAGAATTCTCTTGAAATTTTTAGCAAATAGGGACAAATCATTTAAGTCAAAATCACACTCAGAATCTGACGTATATGTCTCTCTTTTTCTAGATGAGTCTCCCCTCTTTCTTGCCGACCCCTCACACTTTCTTGCCTGGGCATTAAGTGCAATTCCCTTATCTTTAGACTAGACAAATTTAGGAAACATATCAATTTCATATGTTTGCAAGTCTCCTACAAGTTCTTCCAATTTAAGCGTATTTAAATTTCCCATAGAATTTAACACAGTGACTTTGGGGATAAAACGCTTAGGCAGTGATCTAAGAATCTTTTTAACAACTCTAGCATTAGGAATGTGTTCACCAAGATTGAAGCTAGTATTAACAATATCAGACAGTCTAGCATAAAATTCATCAAAACATTCAGATTCAAGCATGGTGGTTGTTTCAAATTGAGTTGTTAAATTTTGCATTTAAACTCTTTCACAGCATTAGTACCTTCATGGGTAAGTTGCAAAACATCCCATGCCTCTTTTGACATGGTGCACGTCATTATGCGTATGAACTCATCAGGTGTGACAGACCCAGAAATAGCACTCAAACCCTTAGAATTAAAAGATGACCATTTAAATTCTTCTTCAGTCCATGTAGTAACATGTTTTAAATTGGTCACGTTTTCAAGAGTGATGGAGGGAGGTGTGCATCCTCTTTCAACAAAAATCCAGACACGTTCATCAATGGTTTTTAATGCAGATCTCATGCGGGCTTTTTAGTAAGCATAGTTTGTCCCGTCAAAAACTGGAATTTTACTATATAACTTGTCCATTATGAACACACTTGTTTTCAAAAATCAATTTTTCAGAAAATTGATATCTTAGAAAATTTTGCGGAAAATTACACGGTCAAATTGTGTAACTGGCTCTGATACCAATTTGAGAAGAGTGCGCTTGCGTTCAGATAAGGAAGTTATTTAATTAAACTCAGTTTTTATCAATTAAGTCCTAAACATGCATCTAGGTGTGATTGATGATGATAAAATCAAGCAAGAACAATCAAACACACACAAATGAGGAAAAATCCCTCAAAGGGGCAAAACCTTTTATTTTCACTATAATTTTGTAAGAAAATGGCTTACACGAATTACAATGAAAATATATTACACAAAAATACCCTCGGGTGTCGGTTTTGTTGTCGACGGCTGGAACTATCTCTTTCTAGTAGGGCAGCAATGAAGAAGAGAGCGGCTTCCTCACAAATTACTCCAGATGAGTAAATGATCCTCTTGAAGGTTTAAAGATTCACACACATATATGGGAATGGTTTTGTGAATCAAAAAAGGTTTAGAAAAACTTAAAAAAGATGAATTCTTATTCTGGACTGTCTTCGCAGAATTTTGAGATTGCAGAAAGACTTGAAAAACGTGTAGAACGAGAACGGATATTTATACGAAAATCGAGGCGATGGCTCGTTCGAACGAGATAGCCATGTCACTCAAACGAAGGACAGAGTTCGTCTGAACGAGATCGCACGACATGCCTATCTCGCGCGAACGACAT
Source organism: Sambucus nigra (assembly GCA_949130495.1). Lineage (NCBI taxonomy): Eukaryota > Viridiplantae > Streptophyta > Magnoliopsida > Dipsacales > Adoxaceae > Sambucus > Sambucus nigra. The sequence goes on from OX422223.1 coordinate 306,856,931, forward strand.
TCAAAGTCGTTTGAGCGAGCTCGTCGTTCAAGGCCCTTCTCTTCTATACTTAGAAAAAATTATGCTTTTGATAAAAAATTAATCCAGACTTCAAAAATAATTTTCTAAAAAATTTCCCAAATATTTATGCAATTATTAAAGCTCTAATAAACCATTTTACCGATAAAGCATAGTGGAGTAGTGGGAATTAGATGAGCAGCACGTCATATGAAGCATGATGCACGTGAAGATAATGGATGCATTGAATTCGGATAAAGGCCGTCGAGGTTGATCGTGTTGACGTGCCGAATGTAGCGGTATCAAACATACAAACTGTGATCTAGGAGAAAATTCCTAGATTCTACCCCGGACATTTATAAAAATTATGTCGTTACACCACCCAATGATTTACATGTTTTAAGACTTGTATGCCTTTTTATCTTATAACTTATTTAAGTTCATTTTCGTTTCATCTGTACACTTCATTAGCGGTTGATTCTAGTAATCTCTTTCCTACCTTATGATCTCAACTTTAAAAATCATTTTACTTAACATCGAGGACGATGTTCCTTTTTGTTTGGGGGTGGGGAACTTTATCAAAATCGTACCTCTTTTGAAAAATTTTGATTTTTAAAACCTGATTTTTAAATTTTTCGTTCAGTTTCTTTCATCTCACTCGTTGACGTGAATTTTCTATCATCCATCTTTTTAATTCTAGGAATCAAGGATTTATGTTGCACCATGAATTTTCTAACATCGAGGATTTATGTTGCACCATGAATTTCTAGACTCAACAAAATTTGCGCACTGATCACGTCACTATGACTTAGAGTTGAAGAGTACTACAATTCCCCAAAAAACCTTAAGGATCACTAGTAGAGATTTTAGCTTGTGAGATTTATCCCTTTCACCTTTCAGAGAGTTTTTACACAATCTCTAAGTCACAAGTTGATTCAACTTCGTTTGGGTTCGCACTTTAATCATTGTATGATCTTATTATTCTTCCTTAAAATTTTGGTGTGATCACTGAGAACAACATCACTTTCGAGTTGTAAGAAACGCGTGTCTTGAAATTTGTCCCGATCACTAGGTTTTCACCCATTCACTTCATCCAATACACTTCCATATTCTTCTATATTCACATATTTCCCACATCCACCATATATCATCTTTCATTTTTGAGAAAAAGAGTTTTTTTCAAATGTAAAATGTTTTCAGTGTCGAGAGTAAAAAGAGAGAGCGAGAGCGAGAGCGAGAGAGAGAGAGAGAGAGAGAGAGAGAGAGAGAGAGAGAGAGAGAGAGAGAGAGAGAGAAACAAATAAATAGAAAAAAGAGAAAAAAAGAAAATTCGAAAAAAAGAGAAAAGAAAACAAAAAAAAGAGAAAAGAGAGAAAATAAAATAAAAAGAAAGTTTGTAGTTAGTTTTTATATAATAAAGACATATGTTCTTCATGTATAAAAAACTCTTATCACATCCATCTTTCATCCATCATCCATACATCACCCATTTTATCGTTCCTATCTCATTTCATTCCATCCTTCCCATTTCATTTTCCCCTCACCCATAATCATTCATGTTCCCCTAGGTGTTCGGGCAAATGAAATTCAACGTGGTGAATAACTCGACATTCTCACTATAGTGATAAGCATTCTTTCATGAGATCATTTTTCTTTCTAAAGGTTCGTTCTTTCTTATATGTGTGTGAGACGTTTGAACTTGTTTACATTTATTCACCTCCTCACACACAAGAGCGATACACTTACCCTAATCTCGAGAGTTCATTTGAGAGAGATTTATCCATGAGATTTGAAGTTAAAGCGTTGATTTGGAAAAGGCAATCTAGGAATTACTCTTATGATACTAGACCCGTTTTGACTGATTCACACTACACACGTTGAGTTCTAGGAAGGATGTGCCTTGTGTATTTACTTAGGTTAACTTTTTATGCAATTCTAGCTTGTATTTCTCAAAATATTTATCTCATGATGGATTGTGCTATTATTCTACGTCTAATAAGATATTGACAGCCATTTGCAAATAAAGAATTTTGTAGGTATATTCCCTGCAAACCCTCACGATACATAACTCATCATGTAGGGCAACCTATAGGTTTAAAGGCTTGTTGCACATGCTAAGTGCAATCGCAAGTGCCCGCGAAAGTGGTACACTTTTGGTTACTTATCATTCCCTTTCTCTCTATCTTATTGCTCGAGGACTAGCAACTCTCTGTTTGGGGGTGGTGTGATAATCATCCAAAAGTGTACATTTTATACCCCGAATAGACGTATTTTAGTTGCTAATTCTCGAAAAATTGGGTTTTATATGCTTAATTGTATACTGTGCAAGCTTGATTGTAGTTGTGATGTCAAAATCGTTATTTCAAGGCAAATTGAATCAAGAATGGAGTTAAATACCCTGTCCTGTAACCCAACCTAGCCCAAACCTTTACCCGTACCCTGTGTGTGTCTAGTTTGTTTGTTTTTTTAGATTTTTGTAGATTTTATTTTGTGTCATTTTATTTTTAGGTTTTATTTTTAGAATTTATTTAGAATTTTTAGAATTTATTTTTATATTTAATTAGTGTAATTTTATTTTGATTTTGATTAGTTTTTATTTTTTATTTTATTTTATTTTTATTAGGATTAGTTTTTAGTTTTTTTTTTAGTTTATTAGATTATATATTTTTTAGGACTTTTGTTTTCATTTTTATTAGATTTTTAGTTTTTATTTCTTTTATTTTATTATTTTTAGTTTTTTTTAGATTAGGATTTTATTTTTAGTTTGTTAGTTTTATTTTGAGTTAGTTAGTTAGTTTTATTTTATTTTTTTAGGTGTCCAAATTAAACACCATCACCCAAATCAACTCACTCACACACACCCTAACTCCCCTACATACACCCAAACTATTCACTCACCCTCACCTAATTTCCTACACCCTCACCACACACAATAACCCCCTCCATCATCTTCAACCTCAATAATCCATGCTCTCTCTCTCAAAACACCATAACCAACAACATCCCTTATCACTCCAATAATATCCATGTCCTTTCTACCCAATACCCAACCAGTTACCCCTACCTCTGAAACCCGACCTACCCGAGCCCTTACCCGACGACCAACCCATCACAAACCCGATCGCTACCGAGCCCATTACCCACCTTACTCCGGCCACCATTAGCACCTACCTTAACCCGACTGCGCCCCAATTTTCGGTGCCGCAATCCTCATAAAACCTGGCTCAACCACCTGTCCGTACCCACTGCCATCTCAACCCATACCTGCTATCAACCCCCTGACCCGAGCCGAAACCAACTTCTACCTCCAACACCTTAACCCGACTTCTGCTGGAGACAAATCCAAAAAGGTGGTCCAATAAAAATTGACCCACTTCGAACCCATCCAAGCACGAAATCTCCAACCCAGTTCCATTCCTCCGTAGACCCATTTCACTCCCCACTACCCAAATCGATTTTACTTGCCAAAATCAGAAGCCAAACAAAACCAAATGAAATACCAAAGTCAAATATCACACATGTTTTAAAATCCCTTTTAATCCAATTCCCATTTTACCCCCAACTAACATCTTTTACCCAAATGCCCAAAATGCCCATTAACCAAATCTGATTTTTTATTCCCTCACCCCTCATTCACATGACCTCACACAATCCATTCACATTTGTACATTTCTCCATTTTAATCCCAACTTATCCTCACACCCCTCATGTCCATTTAATCCCTACTCAATTTACCCATAGCTCCATGCCTACTATTTAAAGAAGAAGAAGAAGACCCAAATAAAAAAGAGGAGAGTTAGGTTAGAGAGAGACTTGGAGCAGAAGAGAGATAGTTTAGAATAGAAAATAAATTAGGTAAAAATATTTGTAAATAGTTTTTTTTTATTTTTTTTAGAGAATTGGTAAGATTTAATTGTGAGTGATTTGATTTGTATTGAAGAAGATAGAGTTCAAATTGCCAATTTCAAGGAGACTTGTTGAAGATTTGTTCTCTTTCTCTACTATTTTATTTTAGATGCCTTTGATTATTTGTTCATCACGTTTAATATCATGTTAGGATAAAACCCCTTTCAAGGGGTGGGGTGACCCATTATATGATTTTAATCCTAATTTAATTAATTGATTTAAACTAAATGTCCCTTTGATGATTATTTTTGCACTCTTACATTTTAATTTACGGCTCGAGAGAGGGTAAATGATTTTCGAGAGAAAATCGAAATTCTAGTTATAATACCCATTTTAGATTCGAACTAGAGATAGGTGTTTCTCAAGTGTGGTATTATTCCTTTAATTTCAACTCTAGGCTTACTTTTATGATTTAAACTAGTTTAATTGATCGATCCTAGCCAGTTATTTGTGAGATGATGTTTGGATTTACATTTCAAGAGTTATAGGAGTGGTAAAATTAATTTTCTAAAATATTATTATTAAAATTACATTTTCAACGAGAGTTGATTTGTGATTTTGATACTAACTTGGGATAATTAAATTTAATGAATTAATTAATTTTAATTAACTAGAATATATGGTGTCATCCTATCACTTATTAGTCCTCACTTTTATTTCCTCACCCATCTCATATTTTAGATTTTTATTTAGTTATATTTAATTAGTATCCACCCTTATTATTTTTAGTTAGTAATTTACATCTTTGATTTAGTTTAGTCTTATTCCATCTATCATAACAATTGTTTTAATATTAAAAAAGCTTAAAAAATAGAAAAAGTGAAAAAGTGAAAAATCGAAAAAGAAAAGAATAAACAAATCAATTGCATGCCTCTCATGTATGTTTCATCCTTAGACTTGGATTGATTCCCTTTCTTAGCGCTACACTTTAGTTTATTATATTTTGTAGATAATTGAGGTTTTGATTAACTTGGCTTTGACAACGAAATCCACACAAAAGTCGAGTTATCATGTGCCACCCTTTTCACAGGCGTTGCTCTAAAGCAAAAGTTGTTAATGAATAGCTCAGCCAGTTGGTTGAAGCTAGAAATTTATCCCCGAGGAACGCCATTGTACCAGATTTGGGTAGATCCAGTGATGGTTCCAGAAAAAGCTCTACACCTCATTTTGTCGGGGCCGATATAAATATCAGCAACTGCTTGATATTGTTCTATGTGGCGCACTGGATCAATTTTTCCATCATATTTAGGTGTTACTACTGAAGCCTTGAACTTGGCTGGAGTAGGGAAGTCCACAATTGCCTGCACAAATGAAGACTCTTTTAAAAAACTTCATTGTAGTGGGTTTCTCGTCTTCGCCATTTCTCCTAATTTGTCTTCCAATCTCTGTATGGAGCCTTTCCATGCATAATTGGAAGCACTGAATTTATGTGTTGCAACTTTGTTAGTTACTAAGATTTATTCCTGAAGCCTTCGCTTGGTCCGAGTAGCAGTTCGTCTGGCATTTGATCTTGATTGAGATGTTCTTTCCCTTTGATAAGATGGTCGTCAAGTGTTACCTCACATTGCCTTAGGAACATTTATGTTCCCACTGGGTCCCAAATGATCGAAGGGAGAAGCATGAATTAATCTCTCTAAGTCACTTGTCATATCTCGAGAATAAGATTACGTGTGGAAAGATTCTGATGTCCTGAGTAATGAATTTTACCTTTGATGGTAAGAGACATCTTTTGTCGTCATCGAGTGTCTGCGCCGACCATCTCTTCGTGGGGGTGGTGGTATATTTCCTTGAGCGGATAGAGAAGGTGACCCGACTTCAAGAGTTTGTGCAAGTTTCCTAATAGTATCTTACATAGCCTCTTGCCCTCTTGCAAGACTGGCCAGAACCCCAGTTAAATCATTTGCATATGGAGGAGGAGAAAGGGAAGGAGGAATACCTTCGATCCTAAGACTTGATTCCGGAATATCAACCATTTAGATATTTGATTGAGTGAGATCGATTAGAAATATTGTTCCCACAGACGGCGCCAATCTGTTGATGTAAAAAACTAGACTAGGCTAATTAATTGATCACATATAAATAGAAGTAAAAGAGACAAGATATTTTTAAATTGGTTCGGCTTAAAGGAAGAGACTACGTCCACTGTTGTGTATTTCCTTTGGATTGTTCAATTGCCTCTCTTTTCTTGTCCCTTGGATGTAGGGTTTATAAAGTATTTATAAACCCCAGGGGTAGTACAAGTGCTGTAATATCAAAGGATGGGATGTCTTTATATTTTATACATTTACATCTCTATAATCATTTATGTATACAACTGTTGTTGTTTTCCTGTCATCGTTGGTCGGTCTTCCTGGTGTTGGTTGGCATCCTTCAGTAGGTTAGCATTTCATCCTTACTGACTAGGTTTAGAATTCCATTGTACAACACATGTCAGTATCCGAATGGTCCATGTAGATGGATAATTTTTGGCAACAACAGATATGTTCAAAATTTATATTGATACTCTCTAATAAAATAAATATTTGTCAAGTTAATGCAATTAATGTAACCATGAAACTGTTACAAGATGCGATTGACGCAAGATAGGACCAAGATGTCTTATAAAATGCAAGAGAATCAGTCGATGTGCTACTTAAAGCTAAAGGAACCAAGACAATACATAACAAGGTTAAAGGGAAAGTTGTTTAAAATAAGACCCTAAGAGAGTTGAGGACGAAACGCCGATATTATTCGGTGTTGAAGTAACCACTAAAGTAATAGTTGTAGGTATTACTCTTATTGAATTGTACTTGTAATTGTTGGATTATAATGATGTGTTTGTACTTTGGTTTGTTAAATTTGAAAGTTCTATTATCATATATCATTAACTTTGTACTTTGGTCTGTTATGTTTGAATGTTTTCATGGTCTATCATCATATATAGTCAATTTATGTTTTCATTCTATATATTGTCAAATTGGAAATTTATCACCTAATATAAAAAAATTAGATGGGACTAAATGGGACATAAAACTAAGGATATTTAAAACCCATTTCCACCTCCAATCGTGAGGTTGATCCCAAAACTATTGTAAGTACCGAGAGCCAAAGTTAATGAAGAACTATTTGATGTCATCCCACCACGATTCATAATACTCTGGTGACTTCTAACCATGGTTGTGAAGCCACGATCACTTCTGATCAAATAGAGAAAGTTGCGGTATTTCCCATGGCCACAATTCACCGTGCTATGTATTCACACAGTTATATGTAGCCATGCTAGTAAGAACATGGTTACAAGTCACCGTGGGTTTAGATAGGGGAATAATTAGGTATAGTTGTGATAACGTTTCCCATTTTAAAATTTCTCCATTACATTAGGTTTACACCCAAACCTAATATGTACGCAATGATTACACAAACCCACAAACATAATATGAACCCATAAATTATATCAAGCTTGAACCCAAACATATTATGTACAATTACACAACGTAAATACAAAAGATAATATCTATATACTTCCATAAAAATTATGTCCTTCACAAACATTACTTCACTAATTTATCATTTCCACAAAAATTACATCATCATTTCCTTCACAACTTCATCGAAATTCGTATTTACTTACCTATACTTATGTTTCACAAAACAGTTATTCACAAACTTCTTTAAAATCTTCGCTTAAAAAATATTCACAAGTTTCTTTACAAACACAAATAGTTCATAATATTCATTAAGGTACTGTCAAATCCTCTTCCTTATAGGATGAAATCACGATTGGTTTATTCCTAGTCATAACATCCTATGGGAATTTTTTTTGGGACTCATCCATATGGATATTAAACATATTCTCCCATTCCAAAGCGTTGGTTTTGACGTTCACTCTTCAATAATTAGCAATAGGGGAGGGGGATGAACCTTGAACACTCCAATGATACCCAATTTATATTTTTAACATTCACAATGAAGACAACATGATTCTCTTGCAATGTACTTTTTGTCCCAACATAAAATGTCACAAATGTTAATGATTGAACCTTGGATATAATGACATTCATTAGTTTCAAAGAATTAACAATAAGGTACCCAAATTCCAGCATGACAAACCACTTATCTTTGGGGCATGTGTGATAAAACTAATCAAATCAATCTTCATATGAGTCAATAGGGTACAACTTTATTATTCATGCATACTGACTCTTGTTGTCACTCCGCTAACATTGTGTTCCTTACTGCATGGCCATGCATCAACCCATCCCCAATCCCAACCCCTTTTGCAATCTTCTTATACCCAAAATTACCATCGGATCGAACTTCAAATATTTCATCAACAAATGGTTCAACAAATTCAGGTACATGAGTAATGTACATTCTCATTTCTATCGACTACTTGTCCAGCTTTTTTTATATGAAAGGTGGGCACTTACGTACATTTTTGTTCAAGTCAGTTATTCTAGGTGCATCGATCTCCCATGCCGAAGGTAATCTCTTTGTTGAGTTTCCATTTTTCCTAAACCTTTAGTTCATCCTCTTCATCTTTAGTCAACTTTTTTTGTATTTTTTTGGGGTGGACCCCATAAATGAGGTAGTCGATGGAGTAACAATTTCCATTAACTTTTTAAAAAACATCTTTTTGTTGCCTCATCAACTTTCTCCCACCGTTTCTTAAAACATTGCATTTTTTTATGTATAATCTACATCATAATATTTTTGGATATTCGATACGTTAGCTAGTATTATCTAATAACCATCCAAATCCCATGAGGTAATTAGATTTCCATCTACCTCATATGGTAACAACTCGAGCGCACAGGGAAAACCGTACATGGTACGTAGAAGGTGAGTGCATGCTAACTTTGAAAAGCATTTATCCCGAGCACTGTGTGAGACAATCGACTTCATGATGTTCAACTCCTAGACAACGATGTCCATGGCCAAGTGGGATGCTTATCCTCCAATTTCCCTCAAAATTGGCTCGTTGTGTGTATGCTAGTTTGTTCCAAGTGACTTTTCAAAATCGATTGTTATTCGTGTCACTTATAGAGATAAAAACATATCTATCCCTTTAAAAACTGTGGCGAATACATCGGGACCACTATACAAATGATTTTTGAGTTGAGAATGCGCACCCACAACCCTATTTGTCCTCCGATACCTTTATGCATAACCTTGTTAGTCCAAGCATAAGTAAATTAATGGCTCACCGACATCCAACTTTTAGTAATATAGGCAATGAGATTTGGAAATTTTACCCATGCTTGGGAAAGCCTATCCTAACTTTCATTCAAGGAATGTGGTGTGTCGGACTCTGTTATTCCTATTTTCGCTTGAGAATGAGGAATGGGAAAATTTTGAACTCGTAAATGACGAGTATGACGAGGTGGATATTTAAGGGCCTGATAATGGGGAATGTGTGGCTTGTGTGGTGTAGAGGTTATTACTGGCCCCAAGGAAGGAAGTTAATTATCAAGGACACGACATATTCAAAATTCGTTGCACGATCAATAAGAAAGTGTGAAAAGTAATACTGGATAGTGGAAGCAGCGAGAATATTGTGTCCAAAGCACTGATAAAGGTCCTACAATTGTAAACTGGTAAACACCCATCACTGTATAGAATCGGTTGGATCAAGAAAGGATCAGAAGTGTGCGTAACAAAGGTATGTCAATTTCCTTTCTCAATTGGAAAGAAATATAATAATGACATCATTTGCGATGTCGTAGACATGGTGACTTGTCATGTATTACTTCGGAGGCCGTGGCAATATGATGCAGATGTCACCCACAAGGGCAAGGATAACATGTACTAATTTTTATGGCATGAGAAAAAGGTTATCCTTATACTAATATGATGTAGATGTCACCCACCAATTTTTTGTTTTCCTTCTCTCTCTCTCTCTCTCTAAGCGATTTCAGCTCTCTCTCTCTCTAAGGTATGTTTTTTCCCTCTCTTTCTCTTTCATTTCTATATGTGTGTGTATGTGTGTATATATATGTGTATATATATGTGTGTATATGTATGTGTATAGGTGTGTGTATGTGTGTGGTTGTGTGTGATGGGGGAGGGGGTGGGGTGGGTTGTGTGTGTACGTGTGTGTGTGCAGCTGTGGTGGGGGTGGGGTGAGGGGGGCAGGGGGTGGGGTGGTGGGAGGGGGCAGGGGGTGGGGTGGTGGGGGTGTGGTGGTGTGTGTGTGTGTGTGTGCAGGTGTGTGTGGCGGGGGGAGGAGGTGAGGTGGTGGTGGTGGGGGTGGGGTGGGTGTGTTTGTGTGTGTGGTGGGGCAATCTAAGCAATTGTATAGCTTTAATTAATAAATTGTATAGCTTTAATTGTAATTTTAATTGTATAGTTTTACATGAAAGTAAATTAATAATTAGTGCCCATTTCATATGAAAGTAGGATTGCCCCTCATTGTAAATTAGTAAATTAATAATTGTATACTTTAATTGATGAAATGAATTAATTGAGTAGATGAATTAGAAGGAGTACGGGATACACATTTGTTGTTGACATTGCTGTTGGATTATTTTGTTTAGTAAATGTTGGGTTGGTTAGTTTTAAAAGTGGCCTGACCACTGGATTATTGTCCATATGGGGGTGGGATTTTTAAACTTTTTTTGAAAATTACTTTGTATATAGAACAATATATATATAGTATGTGCGTGTGTGTGTGGCGGGGGGAGGGGGGAGGGGGTGGGGTGGTTGTGATGGGTGTGTGGTGGGTGTGTGTGTGGTGGGGCAATCTAAACAATTGTATAGCTTTAATTAATAAATTGTATAGCTTTAATTGTAATTTTAATTGTATAGTTTTAGATGAACGTAATAATTAGTTCCCATTTCATATGAAAGTAGGATTGCCCCTCATTGTAAATTAGTAAATTAATAATTGTATACTTTAATTGTTAGTTTAATTGATGAAATGAATTAATTGAGTAGATGAATTAGAAGGAGTACGGAATACACATTTGTTGTTGGTATTGCTGTTGGATTATTTTGTTTAGTAAATGTTGGATTGGTTAGTTTTAAAAGTGGCATGACCACTGGATTATTGTCCATATGGGGGTGGTATATTTCAACTGTTTTTGAAAATTACTTTGTATATCGAACAATATATATATATAGTATGTGCGTGTGTGTGTGGCGGGGCGAGGGGCAGGGGATGGGGTGGGGCAATCTAAACAATTGTATAGCTTTAATTGTAATTTTAATTTTATAGTTTTAGATGAAAGTAAATTAATAATTAGTGCCCATTTCATATGAAAGTAGGATTGCCCCTCATTGTAAATTAGTAAATTAATAATTGTATACTTTAATTGTTAGTTTAATTGATGAAATGAATTAATTGAGTAGATGAATTAGAAGGAGTACGGGATACACATTTGTTGTTGACATTGCTGTTGGATTATTTTGTTTAGTAAATGTTGGGTTGGTTAGTTTTAAAAGTGGCATGACCACTGGATTATTGTCCATATGGGGGTGGGATTTTTCAACTTTTTTTAAAAATTACTTTCTATATCGAACAATATATATATAGTATGTGCATGTGTGTGTGGTGGGGGCAGGGGGTGGGGTGGTGGTGATGGGGGTGTGGTGGGTGTGTGTGTGTGTGTGGTGGGGAAATCTTAACAATTGTATAGCTTTAATTAATACATTGTATAGCTGTAATTGTAATTTTAATTGTGATGGGGGTGTGGTGGCGGTGTGCGTGTGTGTGGTGGGGGAAGGAGAGAGTGTATGAAAGTAAATTAATAATTAGTGCTCATTTTTATTTGTAGTAATTGTACATATTTGCATGTCTTCTTCTAATTTTTTTTTATCTGTACTAATAACATTTTTTTACAGCAAATGTCTTCTTAAGGAATTAAGGTGAGGATGATGATGGTGGTTATGATGATGTCGTCTGGGCTCGATGGTAGCGGAGGCGGCGAGGGCTCCTCGGCCCTTAGGCTCCCCAAATATGGCAAATTTTGGATTACCATCGAGAACAAGTCGGAGCTATTAGCAAGATCCATCGAGATGCTAAAGACGGTCATTGGCCCGGGGTTTATGAGTTGGAAGGAGGTGCCATATGAGCTCAAGTTAGCTGTTTGGGCGGCACTATAAGTAATATATTTATATTTATATGAATATTTCAATTTCAATTTCAATTTCGATTTCAATTTCATTTTATATTTATGTTTATATTTATTCGCAACTAACATTGTGTTTGTTGGACATGAACAATTCAACTTGGATCCAAAGCTACGCGATTCCGTCTTGGAGGAGTTGAGGGAGCAACACAAGACGTGGAAGAAAAATATGCGGACACGATACTTTGGGAAAACACGAGAGTCCATTATTCAATGGCGTGAATCCGTCCCGCCGAAGGAGCCGATCTCATTGGCACAATGGCAACAGTTCATTGACAATGAGATCGGGGAGCGACAATTGGCATCTCGCCAGTCGAGGAGGGAAAATCGGGCAAAAAAGATGGACTTGCACTACTTCGGTCGGACGTCTTACGCCGAGGTGGAGCATAGGATGAAGGTAAGATTTAATTTTTCTATAACTACAGAAATATAGTATTCTGCATTATTTTACTTTGCGGGGCCGATACTAATTTTACTTTATTTTATTTTAGGGGGTAGGGAGTGGCTCTGGGGGATAAGCCACATAGGCTCGATACTTATGTGGCTCTTCGGACGAAGAAGGGGAAGGACAAGGAGGTGTCCCCGAGTGTCGCGGCCACGATTATAAGTAATTCGACAGTTTACTTTTTGTTAATTACGTTATAATATTTTAGTTTACTTATTTTACTAATCATGTGCTTTTTGTCGTTTCAGGCAAAGCTTAAGGAAGTGCATGAGTCGCAGTCTGATGCCGACAAGGAATCTTTGTCCACAGACTCACTCAGCCAAGTGCTTGGCTCTGATCGCAAGGGGAGGACAAGGGGGGTGAGCTCGCGGGTGGCCAAATCTAGGATCATCAGATTGGAGATGAGCGACACCGGGTTGGCTCAAACGGTGGATTCACATGACGCGAAGCTATCCCGTTTAGAAGCGAAGGTCCAAGATATGTACTCATTCATGAAGCATACGTTGGGCGGAGACCGTAAGGGGAAAGGGAAGGAGAAGGCGGTGGAGAAGGAGGTGCGGGGGGACGAGGCGCAGCATGACGAGGATGTGGACATCGCTGCTTCATCACCGACATGTGCGAACTTCGATGATCCACTTCCCTATTTGGCGCCCTTCAACAGATCGATGTCGACACTTGGTTGGCTGAGCGTGTTCATATTGGACGTATTTGATGGACAGCAAATATGGCGAGGGTTGAGGGACCCGAATATCGTCCAGGGTGGAATAGTTCATGGACGTGAGCTTCAAGAGATCGAGTCCAAAGTGCTTGTCACGCATGTGATACCCGGGAAGGAGAACTCCCTATTGCGATTGCACGAATAATGTGGCACGATGTATATTAGTGGGTGTGTCAATTCGTATATCGTGTGGCCTACTCACCTCCTCACATTTACCCCAGACATGTAGTGACATTATTTTTAAGTTGATACATTTGAATTATATTATGGATTATATCGTCATGTATATTGTTTCTATTTTGAATATATATTTTCATTATCTTTAGTTTATTTGGATATATGATGTTGCTATAACAGGTACAAATATACTGTTGGGCAGTGGCAGTGGTCATACTGCCCAGCAGATTTTTTTTAAATTCTGCCCAGAATTGTCACGGTCAATGACCGTGATAATTTTTTTAAAAAGGGTCAAGGCTTTGTCACGGTTATTAATCATGACTAAACTTGTCACGATCAGGAACCGTGACACGACCGTGACAATTCTAATGAACTTATCACGGTCAATGATCGTGACACGTCCGTGACAAAAAAAGTTGTCTCGCCCCGAATTTTCACGATCATTGACCTCGACAAGTTGAACTTGTCAAGGTCAATGACCGTGACAATTTGGTAGATTTGGTTTAGTGGAAAATATGAAATCTCTATGGTGAATTTAGGAATTTCATTAGAAGTTATGAAATAATTTATGCTGGAAAAGGAATGATGTAAATCATATAATTAAATTTTGTTTTTGATGATTTAAGACAATCAAATACATATGTTTATGTTAGTAATTTGATGGAGTGATATTACATATCTTTAGGATGAAGTTTGGATGCATTTTGGGTTGGGAATTTGGAGAAACTCATGTCAACTGGTTCGCCACCTGGCCGAACTAGTTCAATTTCATAGCTTAGCCCAGGTCTTAAAGCTAAATCTTTTCAATACGAATACGTGGCCTCTAGTTTCGTATTTTTCTGATTTTTTTGAATTAGTTATGAATTTTCTACGAAAGGTTGTTCGAGACCAAAATCTTAAGTCAGAAATCAAATCCGGGTATGGATGCACGAGTGTTTTAGGGTGAACAACACTAGGGCTATGATATATGAAATTAAGTGGAGATTTCAAAAAGGATTAGGTTATGGGATAGAGAAGAATAGCTTAGTGTCCATAATAATAATGATATGTGTTAATTAATTAAGTAAGTGACTACTTATGCATTCGGGAGTAGAGGTTTGACTCGGGGATTATGGGTTAGCACCACGAGTGACATAGGCACGATTAGCCAGATTTTTCATATATATATATATACACACACACACACATATATATATACACACACACACACACACACACACGAGTATATGGATAGTATATATATGAATAATAATATATGTGTTCATGATATAATTATATGAGCCTACCACTCTAGTTCTACCAACGGAGGTTGTGTGATGTGGATGATCTTTCCTCATGAATGACAGCAGGCTTAACATCGACCCCAGGTCATAGAGCCATGCATGTGCCCTTGAGCGTTGGGAGTTCAAGGTGAGGTAATTATGGTATAGTTATGACTCACTGTCAAAGGACTATGACCGCCTCCCTTATGTTTACGATTCATCAAGATTGTTGTGAGAGTCCGACTCGATAGCGTGGGATTTTGTATGTATGCCCTAGTGCATGAGAGCACTTTAGAGAATTCATCCGTGAGGTAATTCTCTAGGGAATGCAGATGTACGTATATAGCGAGTGATATATATATATATATATATATATATATATATATATATATATATATATATGTATGTGTGTGTGTGTGTGTGTGTAATATGTGATATGAAAATACATATATAAGTGTGACTATTATATATGGGAAATTATTATTAATGTGTGAATATTAAATTAATAACGAAGGCGAAGTTATATGCATCGGTTAATGATAGGATTTGAAATGATGTAACGCGTGTGATTACTAAATAAGAATTTAAAAATTAAATAATCGAATGTGTCATACTTTGGGTAGAAGGTTATCATATGGGGCTAAGATACATGTTGGTACTAGTTAGGCGGGGTAGCATAACTAGGAAGGTTAAGAGTATACGTTAGGTGCGCACTATAGTTGAGGGGTGAGTATTATCTCATGTGAGTTCACTACCATTTTAAATATGAAAAATTACTTTACGCTATCACTATTGCATTTTATTCACTAGCAAAGTATTTTCAAAGATTTTGTGCTCTGACCCACATCAAATATTTTCAAAAAGTTTTAGGTGTCCATCCACAGGGACGCCAAGGATGATTATTCTTTCCAGGGATTCGTAGTTGCAGCTGATATGTAGGCTTGCAAGTTTGGAATAGCCGACTCTTCTATTGTCTTCTTAGACTAGGTTTCATTTCAGACATTGTTGGGTATTTTCCCCCTTTTCTCGGATTTATTCCCGTTCAGTTTTATCTAGTTTAGTTTGGATGATTGTATTGGATTCTTAGTAACTGATAGTTTATTCAGTACTTGGTTTTATATATTTTCGCATTTATACTACTTTATTGGTGTGATTATTTATATTGTGCATTATGAATGGGTTTATGGTGAATGGTTTATTTTTAATATTATAATTAAAGATTAAAATTTGACATAACTTGTTAAAATATATGTTGATAGTAATTAATTGAATTTCGACAGTGATTCTAAGAATGAGCTATAAGTGACTCTTGCTTTATTTTGGTAGAGGGATGGCCACCCGTTATTTAAATAGGTGGGGTGTCATAGATTGTATCATAGCATCAGGTTCTAGTGTTTTTAGGATCGGTGCGGCTTACTACGTTTTTAGCGTTGCTTTTCTTTCATGTAAAGCCCTATGCTTAGGATTGTTGGTTCATAATTATGCGTTTACGTACTTTTGCAAATATATTATATTGACTGTGAACTCATAAAATTCGATCTGGTTTCAGATGCCATCCAAGAGAGGAAGACCAACTATGGCCACCAGGAGGGCCATTAAGGAAGATCGTCAGCAGGAGCCATGTGTACCACAGGGGACAATGATGACAACAGAAGTGATCGCTACAGTCGCCCAGGTAGTTAATGCCGCCATTACTGCCATAGCACATCATTTTTTATAGACTCAGCCACCGCAACTAGTGGCATTGGTCTTCTAGGCCCATCCAGGGCCATCAACCTGGGAGCGATTGAGGTAGGCCATCCATAAAGGTCATCCACTGGAGTTTTAGGTAGCTCGGATGTAGTCGTTTCTAGTCACTAGAGGAAAGACATGCAATGCTACCTTTGTATGGTTAAGTTTAGTGACACTCAGAAATAGATGTTAGCAATTTTCAAGTTAGTGAGTGCAGCCTTACAGTAGTGGGAGTCAATTACCACGTCTAAAGAGAGAGAGATACGATGACAATAACAGAGTTTTGGGTGCAGTTCGAACGCAAGTACTTACCTTCAATAATTCAGACTGAGATGCGAAGGAGTTTTAATGAGGTAGCATAGGGAGATCGATCGATGGTCAAATACGAGGAATAGTTGACCCGTCTGGTAAACTTTGTGCCCGAGGAGGTAAATAGTGAGGATAATAAAATGTGTTCATGGATGGACATATATGGAGGATTAGGCAGCACTTGCTTGGTAATCTAGCATTGAAGATGTACAGTGAGGTCATCAATGCCAAATTACTCCATTGCAAGGATCATCGCTTCCATATGAAGTGGAGAGTTAGAGAAGAAGAGTACGACTAGTCAAATAATGTGGGAGGTAATGGTGCCAGTGGGACATAGCAATAGCATGAGCGAGATTATTAGCAGGAGGATCCGACTAAGAGGTTTCGTTTTGGAGGTTTCAGATCAGGTGACAGTGAATTTAGGTATGGCCAGTAGCAGTAGGAGAAGGTTCCTCAAGGCTAACAAGGCCAAGGAAACAACAGGGTTGATGAGCAAGCCCAAGGCCATTATGGTCAAAGATTCGGACTGTCCCGATATGGCCAGCAGGACTAGAGGCATGGAGTGTTCAAAAGGAGGTGTTTTATATATAGGGAGCAGGTCCATATGCGTTGAACTTTTCTGCATCGAGCTAGTGGACAAAAGGAGGATGCCCAACAGGGGAAACAAGTGCAACATTTCTTGGGTCAGTTCAGACGTGAGTATTATGCCCAGGAACCCGTTGAGCATCTAGTGCCATTAGAAGTTAAAGGTATGATTTTTATCATTGAGCAAATAGAGTAATTTTTAAGTGACACGATTGCGTCATCATATTTTAGTTAGCACTATATTCTCTCATGAGATAGGTTCAGTGGATGTATGATTTGTGGTACGACTATGTATATAATTACCATTGGGTAACGAGACTTTCTTTCGTTCCATCTGTAGGGGAACGAGTGTTTACACTGAGAGGTTATTTTTAGGGTATTTTCTCAATTTTAGAGAGATATGTTATTCGAGTACGATGTTATCCCAGGCATGGTATGGTTAGCGATGGTTTGAGCTATGGTGGACGGTTATGGTAAGGCTATCGTGTTTGCTGTTCCATGGAAGAATGTATTATTTTTGTGATGTCTTGTCCTGAAAGAGGGTCAAACCTGCATATATATCACATTATAAAGGATACCTCATAAGGTAGAGTTATCTTGTTATATTCGATCCCGGTTCTTAGGGTCGTTACTAATATGATTCAGGGGATATCAGGTTTACCGTGGAACGAAGATATTGAGCTCGTTATTGATTTAGCATGAAGGACTTAGTGATAGTGAGAGCTTCAGTTGTATGAACACTTTAGTTATGTAGGAGTGAACGATTAGACTAATACTTCTGGGGGAAGGATATGGAGTGTCCCAATTATGTTCTCTGGGCCTACGGATATCGATGACTGATAAATCTAGGTAGTAGTGTATCGGGGGGGGGGTCCTTATTTGAATTTCGCTTGTGAGACGTCCCATGCATGAACCTTAATTAGCGTCAAGAGTTGGGAGATGTGTTGGGCATAAGGTCATGGGTTTATTACTTTAGTTATTGCACATGCATGTAGATAACACTTTCAGGTGAGAGTTATTCTACGATTTGAGGCCAGTGGAGTTAGGTAATGCTTTGTAGGAAGCATTTTGGAATGTTTCCACCACTAGCTAATAGCTGGGGCAATCTCGATAATAATTAATTCGCGATTAGTAGATTAATTGGGTATGCCCTTACTTTATAGCCACACCGAGCATGCGAGGTCAAGTTGATATCAATATATTACATTTGTTGTAATTGTGTGGACATGGATGGGATATAGGATTTATGAGCACCCTGGTTAGTTCAATTTTCAGTATCATCTGAGAAAAGGGGATGGAGTAATAAATATATTGAACCGTATTCCTGTGAGGTAGCTAGAAGTAGAGTTGGAAAATTAGGGTGGACTGAATGTTATTAGAAGACAAATATAGTCCGGTTATATACAACAAGGAGAGATATCACTCCCAAGATGGGTTGAAAGACTATGGACATACAAGTGAGGAATATCTCTGGCTAAGGGAGAGTCCAACAGTTTTGAGAATCATAATGGATTCGCACTCATTTAAGTTCTGAGGATGGATTATGCATAAATAAGATATTGAATTTACCAGATAAGAAAGACCCACAAGGTGCACCATTTTGGAGTGGATGCATGGGTCACAATTATTGGCATACCTCAGGAAGGGGAGTAAGATGTACCATGTAAAATGGTTTACAAAGCGTGTGGATCAGTGTGGGGTGCACCACTTGTTTGAGGGGAAAAGATTGGTCTGAGGCAACTAACTAGAAATTTTGCAATACTCAGTGATTATAGTGACCGAATGGGTAGGCAGACTGATGGAGTTCAATGTTGGATTACCAATGTCACGAAAATGTTAATATTTCCTTCGGGGTTTGTGAAATTTTTTGATCGAGATATAACAACTATGGCTAATTTGGTGAGTCACACTAGCGGACAGTGTTCCCAATATCTCTTGGAGGAAGGATAATGAGCTAACACATGGTGCCACCCAACATTGTTGTGGATTGGGATGAGATTCTTGGGTCCCAATTCGGTTAGGGAGTAGAATGAGGCAATGAGGACAAAGTTGCATTTTGATCAAGGCGTATCACCCGTAGACCGATGAGTAGACGAGAGGGGTGACTAAGATGATTGGGAGGAGTAGTTATCGTTAGCAGAGTTTCATGTAATAACGCATACCAGTCTATTATTGGCAAGGCATCTTTTAAGACTTTGTGCAAAAAACCTTTTCTTCCGTCTTTTGGTTGGTTAAAAGCAAAGAATGACAAACTTGTTGAGCTGGACCTGATTTAGAGTCTGCCGATAAAGATTGAGTAGATCAAGAGTTATTTTGTATAAAAGAAAAAAGTCATAAGAGTTACGTCACCGCGAACTGAAGTTTTCGAAGTCTTACAATTGTGGTCAAGTATTAAGTGTAAATTACTCACATGAGAAGATTTGTGTTGATTGGCACAAGGGAGATTTAGAATCTAGAAATGGTTGGACCTTTCTTTGATTTTGAAATAATGGTTGGATCTTCGTTAGATGGAAATCCTATATGAAAATCATTTCTTGTTAGCGAAAACTAAGAATGAGAGTGGTGTATATTGATCTTGAATAGAAAGAGACAAACTTGAATCGAAAAGATGAAATCTTAAAGGTGAATTTAGGAATTTCATTAGAAGTTTTGAAACAATTTATGCTAAAAAGAATGATGTAAATCCCATGATTAAATTTATTTTTTGATGATCTAAGATAATCAAATACATATGTTCATGTTAGTAATTTATGGGATGAGATTACAGATCTTTAGGATAAAGTTTGGATTCATTTTTGGGTGGGAATTTGGAGAAACTCGTGTTAAAATCGTAGCAAGTCCGTTTTTGCAGAATTCAAGGGGCCAACAAATTTGCCACCTGGTTGAACCGGTTCAGTTCCCCTTCTTAGCCCAGGTCCTAAATCTATATCTTTTCAATATGAATGCGTGGACGCCAGTTTTGTATTTTTTTGATTTTTTAATTAGTTATGAATTCTCTACTAAAGGGTCTCCAAAACCAAAATCTGGAGTCAAAATTCAAATCCGGGTAAAGATGCATGGGTATTTTAGGGTGAACAACACTCGGGATATGATTTATGAAATTGGGTTGGGATTTCAGAAAGGGTTAGGCTACGGGCTAAAGAAGAATAACATAGTGTCCAGAATAATAACGATATGTGTGAATTAATTACGTGACTACTTATACATTCGTGAGTTGAGTTTTGACTCATGGATTATAGGTTAGTTCCACGAGTGACATAGGCATGGTAAGTCGGATTTTGTATATATATATATATATATATATATATATACGAGTATGGGGACAGTATATATATGAATAATAATATCTATGTGCATGATATAGTTATATGAACATAACACTCTAATGCTATCAATGGAGGTTGCACGATGTGGGTGATCTTCCCTCACGAATAACAACAGGCTTAGTATCGACCCCTAGTCGTAGCTCCGTGCATGTGCCCTTGAGAGTTAGGAGTTCTAAGTGAGGTAATTATGGTTTGGTTATGACTCACTGTCGAATGACTATGACCGCCTCCACTATTTTTACGATTCATCGAGCTTGGTGTGAGAGTTCGACTTCGTAGTCGGGGATTTTGTGTGTATGTCCTGGTGCATGATAGAATTTTATAGAATGCATCTGTGAGGTAATGCTATGGGGATTTCTATTGTACGTATATAGCGAGTGTGAAAATACATATATAAGTGTAACTATTATATATGGGTGATTATTGTTAATATGTGAATATTAAATTGATAATGGAGGAGAAGTTATATGCATCGATTAACAATGGCCTTTGAGATGAAGTAATGTGTGTGATTACTAAATAAGAATTTAAACATTAAATAATCGAATGTGTCATACTCTGGGTATAAGGTTAGTGTATGAGGCTAAGATATGTGTTGGTATTAGTTAAGCGGGGTAGCATAACTAGGAGGGTTAAGAGAATTCATTGGGTTCTCTCTATAGTTAAGGGGTAAGTATTGTCTCATGTGAGTGCGCTTCCAGTTTAAATATGAAAAATTACTTTACATTATCATTACCGCATTTTATTCACTTGCAATATATTTTCAAAGGTTTTGGGCTCTGACCCGCATCAAATAATTTAAAAAACTTTTAGGTGTATAGGTACAGGGATGCCAAGGATGGTTCTTCTTTCCAGGGATTTCGTAGCTGCAGCTGATGTGCATGCTTGTAGGTTTTGGAATAGCCGACTTTGCCATTGTCTTTTCAGACTAGGTTCATTTCAGACATTATTGGGCATATTTTCCCCTTTTCTCAGATTTATTCACGTTCAGTTTTATTTTGTTTAGTTTGGATGATTGTATTTAATTCTTAGTAACCGATAGTTTATTCAGTACTAGGTTTTATTTATTTTCGCATTTAGACTTTTTTATTGGTGTGATTACTTATATTGTGTATTGTGAATGGTTTATTTTTGGTATTGTAATTAAAGATTAAAATTTGACACAACTTGTTAAACTAATAGGTGGTTAGTAATTAATTTTATTTTGACAGTGTTGTTAAGAATGGGCCATATGAGACTCTTGTTTTATTTTAATTGAGGGTTGGCCACCCGTTATTTTAATAGGCGGGGTGTCATAGGGATTGGAATTTTTTATCTCAAGAAGGAAGGTCAATCGAGTATTTTAGTGAGAAAATGAATGAGACGAGGAAACAATGAACCACTTATGAGCCGAAATTCTTTGTTGTCCTTTGTGACTTACGACATTGGGAAAATTGTATTATCCAGCGTGATGTTCTAATCTATAGTGATCACGGGCTTTAAATTTTATAAATAGTCAAAAAACTATGAACATAATGCATGCTCATTGGATCGTTTTCTTATAGGAGTTCTCTTCTTCTCTCCGACATAAATTAGAGCAGATGAACAAGGTGGTTAATGCACTAAGAAGGAGAGTATTTACCTACTATTCTTATTTCCTAGATCGTGGGATTTGAATGATTAAAGGAGTAGTATGTGGGTGATAAAGAGTTCTAAGACGTTTTGGAGAAGTGTCAGTCGAAGATGGATACCAAAGATTTTCACATCCTCAACGGTTTCTTCTTTCGGGCTAATCATCTGTGCATTCCAAGGACATCCCTTCCGGAGAAGATCATTATAGATCTTTATAACATAGGATTGGGAGGTCACCTAGGTAAGGAGAAAACCATCACCTTGGGAGGAGGGCATTATTTCTAGCCATGGTTGAAGCGCAACATGGTAAGATACGTGCTGAAATGTCCCATATGTCTGGCTGCAATACAACAAGTACATAATACAAAACTTTATAAGACACTTTCAATAACAAAGTATATTTGGGAGGATGACTTCATGGACTTTGTGTTGGGATTGCCACGAACCTAATGCAGGATGGATTGTGTATTTGTGGTGGTTGACATGTTTTAAAAAATAGCACACTTCATTACCTGTAAGAAGACCGACCGCGATTCTAATATTGCCAACATATTTTTAAGGGAGATAGTTCGTTTGCATGGGGTTCCCAAATCCATTGTGTATGACCATGAAGTGAAGTTCATTAGTCACTTCTGGAAGACTTTCTGGGGGGAAGTTTAATAGTACTTGAAGTACAGCAGCACATTACAACCCCATACTGATGGCCAAATAAAAGTTATGAATCATATTTTGGGTAGTGTGATCTAATGCACATGTGGAGACAGACTCAAACAATGGTATGCAGTTCTTCCTCTGATTGAGTTTGCATACAACAACATGGTGAACCGTTCGACTCATAAAACTCCTTTTGATACCGTATACAATAAACCCCCACCTCATGCTTTGGATCTGGTCCTATTACCAAGGTTGATGGGGTTTAGCATTGCAACAGAGAATACGGTGAAGAGGATTCATAAAATACATGCCAGACTTAAGAAAAAATTAGAGCAGGCTAATGCAAAGTATAAGGAAACTCTAGACAAGCATCGGAGGATCAAAGTTTTTTAGGTTGGATATTTAGTCATGGCTTATTTGCACAGGAATAAATTTCCAGCAGGTACTTATAGAAGATAAATAATAAGAAGTATGGGCCATTTCATATCTCCACGAAGTAGAAAGACATTGCATGTATGATGTAACTATCAGATGACACGAATATTTTATCCACCTTAAATATTGCTAACCTATTTGAGTAACACCCTATAGATGAGCTTCTTTACACTAACTCAATGATGAGTTTCGTCCAACTAGAGGGGACTGATGTGGAACAACAACAACAACACTATTCATATGAACAAGAACCAATGCTATTGTTCATATGAATAATAATAGTAGCATTTTTCTCTCACTTTGGATTGGAATAAAACACAAATCAAGTGCCTCTTGCATTATGATAAGTAGTAAATTTCAATATGCACTAAAACACGCACTATGTGAAGTGATAAGCCAAAAAGACCACTTCTATAATTTTTAAATATTTCTTTATTTAGGTCGTTTAAGTGTTAATTCATCTCATCCATTATTTTATCTAGTGGGTTAGGTGTGTATTATTATAAGGTTTTGTTTCCTTTTTACTTACCTATATATATGCAAGAGGTGTAAGCTTGTAATCACCTCATTCTTATTATCAATATAATTTGGAGTTTATTCACTCTTTTGAGGCTTCTGCCTTGTAAATTCAAAGGTTTAGGGTTTGATCCCTTTATTTAATCACTTTCCCCTACGTCTATAGTGAAAAAATTAAATTTAAATACCAAGAACTAAAGCATCACCACTATCATATTTCACTGATTTCAATGGGGTACATATCTTCTTCCTTTACAACACTCAATCACATGAAATCCTTCATGAAAGTTCATATAAATTACATATATGTTTCCATTATATAAAAAACATTAATTATTCAATGATCAGGTTCTTTTCATCGTTCGATGAATTAACAATTGGATTGTCTCTACTCGCAACATCTTTAGGAAAAAAAATCTTGAATTTAGCCATACGCATCTTAAATAGTGTTTCCCATCTTAAATAATCATTATTGGTGTGATCTCTGCAATTACTTACAATCGATAAGAGTGGTAAAACCCCCGTGAATTTTAATGTCACCCAATCCATATTACCAATGTTCAATATAAACACAATCCTATTATGATGGGATGGGTATTTGGGTTTAATGTTAAAACCTATGAAAAGTCAGGGTCTAAATTTGTATATTACCACAATCATTAATCAAATACCTCGTATGTTTTGTCTTTTATTTTTATTTATTAATTAAAAAATAAACTAATAAACGGGATTAACTATTACTTGGGTGAAATGGTAAGAATAAAAAGATAAATTTAGAGGATAATTAAAATTTTCATATTATGTCATTTTTATGTCATCTATTATTAATAATTATTTTTTTATATTAGTATATGATATTTCACTATTTACGGTTATGCGTAAATTAATTTGTGTATTTTATTTATACCATGAGGTGTTATTGTGTGTTTTGAGGTACTGTCGTTTGGATGGAACTATAGAGTGACACCAAGGATCAAAGACGTGTTTTTAGTGCTTTGGATTGGGCCTATGGGGTAGGTATACATTTGGACTAATTTTTTGCCCAATTCTTTATTTATGTCTTTGTTGATCATCATTCGATTCATATACAAATTTCGGGGCGCACCCATGGAAAAGATTTTTAAAATATTTTTACAAATACGATTTTTTTAGGTAGAAAAACATTTACAAATAAATTGAATCCGACATATTATACATTGATTTTTTGAGATTGAAATATGCTTACAAATAAATCAAATTCGATACCTTAGATTTTTTTACTTTCCTCTTTGTTATCTCTCACATGCCATGGTCAATTCAGGTTATATTTTCAATCTTTATCTTATCTCTCTCCATAGTACCATATACACAAATATATTTCAATTTTTTAGTGTGAGACTTTCCAAAATATTACAAAAAAAATACATTAAGCCATTTTGTTTGATAAAATTGTTACATAATAGTCTCAAAATAACTATCAAGATAATAAAGATTACCTTTATAACAAAAAAAAATATTAAAAATAGATTTTCCCTGTTTAAAATATCAATGATAAACACACGTCGAAGAAAGAAGAAAAATATTATACATGATGTAATTGTTGAAAAATCAAACAACCAAAATTGTGAAATTGATGTATAACATATATAAAAGAAATCAATGCATTGAGACTGATTCAAATTTAAAGTTGTAATTTTAGATTGTGTTGTATATTTTAACCTAATTGTAAATGTGTGAATTTCATAGTGTAATAGTTTGATAAAACATTCAACATGATTTATGTGGCTAAGCATAATCTTTTCATAAGTTTCTCACCCCCTTAAGATTAATTATTAGTTTCATCCCTGTTTATGAGAGGTAAATGAGTGGGTTGCTGAAGTAGGAATGAAAGGGAGAAAGGGGAAGTCTACGGAATGAAAGGGGGTTGATTCTAGATTGGAGAGGGGGGGAGGGGGATGGGGAGTTGTGGGCGCCGGAGGTGAGTTAGATGGAGAGAGAGAGGAGGCGAGTTATTTTGTAGTGAGGAGGTTTTTTATTTATTTTTATTTTTCCTTATAAATAAAGATAATATTGGGTTAATAAGGACTCAAATTAGGTAGAGCTTTTTTTCATTAAGGAAATAGATTTATTTTTTTGATAGACCATTAAGGAACAATATTATTTTCAAAGATTTATATAATTTTTATATTAGACAAATTTTATATGGGTAAAAAGGATGGCTTTATTTGGAACAAAGATTGATTGGAAAAAATTTCCCTTATTGCGCGAAAGCAAGCATGTGTTAAGAAACCAAGAAGATAAAACTCACTTCGAAATTTTATTAAGCACTTAGTGTGCGACAAACACCCAAGATCTTGTTCCCAAAATAAACTATGCGTGCAAACTCAAAACGAATCCAATCAAGCATTAAAAAGTAGGATAACAATCATAAACACGTAATAAAAGCAAAGAAGTAACAACAAGTTAATAAGGTTCATCCAAATTAGGGATACGTCCTCAAAAGTAGTTACTCTTCTTTCTTTGATAGGGTTAATTACACTCGAGCCCTTTAAACTTTACCACCCAAATTTTTAGATTCTACCCCTAACTCCCTGAGCTTTCAACACGACTTCAAGTAACAACTTGCTGTTAACACCGTTAATTTGTAGACATACATGTGCTGGTCATGTTCCCTCATATTCAAGACTAACCCTTGTTCTCTTTACCCTCATCATCTTTCCCCCTCTCTCTAGAGCCCTCAACTCATCCCCCCCGACTATTGGCTCCTCCCCCTCTCTATCGCTTCCATGGCCCTCCATCCCCTCCTCATTTCTCACTCTCTCTCTCTCTCACACATACCCACACACGAAAATATACATACACATGCCGATCTACACGAAAAAGGTTAGGACCTGCTTTGGGTTTGAGATTTTTGTGATTTGTTTTGAAATTTAGGATTATCCATTTTTTTTAGATTTGGGTTGAGATTTGTTGTCCGAGTGTCTTTTGGGGGGCATATACCAAATCGTTCCTCGAATATTTTTTAATACACGTTTAATCCAAGCCTTTTTATTTTGTTCTAAATATTCCCTCACCACATAAAAGTACTAAAAAAACCGAGATCCTGTGAGGGTCATTGGAGTTCCGACAGTGGGAGGGTGGGGGGAGGTAGGGCAGGAATGCTGCTAGAGCGGACCTTTAAAAATAAGAGAATATTGGTTAAATTAGTGTTTGAGGGATGTTTTAGAACAAAATAAAAAGGCTTGAACTAAATGTGTATTAAAAAATATTTGAGGGACTTTTTGGTAATCCTTTTTTTTATTTGAGATTTGGATGCTTATTTTGGGTGTGAGATTTGTTGTCAAAGGCATAAGATTTTTCTGCCAGAGGGATTTTTTCGGATTTGAGATTTATCAAATGTTATTTGGGTGGTATTTTGCCAAACTTTTCCATATTATTTGGGTGTCGAAGGGATTTTTGGGTGCCGGAGATATTTGGGTGCGGTAGTTTTTTTTTCAATTTTTTTTTATAATTTCAAAACCGCTTACCGTTTTTGTATCATTTTTAGATTTTGGTAATATTTATTAAATGCTTTTTTTTTTGTAATATTTAGATTATTTTCAAAGAAATTCTATTATGCTCGAACTTTTGACCGAAAGTTAGGCGACTGAGATAAGTGTCATGTCTTTATTGGTTGGTTTTTGGGGTCCACTCCAGTGTGACCCAAAAACCAACCAATAAAACATGACACGTATTTCAGCTGACCAACTTTTAGTCGAAAGTTCGGTCACTGTAGAATAACTCTTATTTTTAAGGTTCAAATGTTTTTTTAGAAGGTATTTTTTTATTATAGATTTCTGTTTTTTGAAATTATTTTAATGATTTTTTATTAAGGTTGATTTTTTTGCTGAAAATTATTTTTTTGTTTTTTAAAAAAATATGAAATTCAATATTTTTTATATTCTTTTCTTTTTAAAGTTTCAAATGTTTTTTTCAGATCCTTTTTTTTCTTGGAGAGTTCTATTTTTTCAAAATTATTTTTATGTTTTTTTATTAAGGTTGAATATTTTTCCTGGAAATTTTTTTCAATTTTTTAAAAAGTTTTTTTTAATATTTTTTTATATACATTAGTTTTTAAAGGTTCAAATGTTTATTTTTTCAGGACGTCTTTTTTTGTTGGAGATTTTTCATTTTTTTAGGGACCTTAAATATTTAGTCTTACTATATAAGATTAATTTATAACCACTCTCATGTTTTTATTTTTTTATTTATTGGTCTTATTGTAATCATTATGAGACAAGTGTCATTGTTTGCGAAAATAAAAGGTGGTGGTTACAAAGCAGATATGGACAAATTTGGATGGTTATGAGACTTACTATAATTTTAAAAACACATGAGATGAGAGTCTAACAAATCTTAAGAGAGGAGACTAAAGCAAAAAAAAAGCTATTTTTTAATTAAGGTTATTTTTTTGTTCGAAATTATTTTTTGTTTTTTAGAAGCTTTTTTCAAAAAAAATTATATTCTTTAAAAGTTTTTTTTTGTAATTTCCATAATATTTTTCAGTATTTTTTAGACTTTTTAAACTTTCTTTATATTTCTGAAATATTTTTTTAATTTCCAATTATTATTTATGTTGTTTTCAATTCCTTTTGTAATTATAAAATTTTGTACATATTTTAAATGTTTTCAGCAATTTTTTTAATAATATTTTATATTGGCCTGGACCAAACTAACCTAATGGGTATGACATGTGGATATAGAACGCTATTGGTCAAGAAAACTGATCAATATTTCTAATTTGGCATCATATTTTTATCGGGAAAATGACATTAAATTTATGGTGACTGATGGAAGAAGACTATTTGTCACAGACCTTCCCATAAATTATGCCACAACGCTTGAACAACGAGCAACTGTTAAGGAATTTCTATATAATTTGAGAAACAAAAATAATTTATATGTTCCTTATGAATTACTAAGCAACGCAGAGGAATACGAGTTAACCCAACTTTATCCTCAAAATCAAAGCCCAGTGGATAACATGTCCTTTGACTCTATTGCAGAAGCCAACATAGTTAATGCAATGGATGGATAAATTATCATACCACAGTGACCGACTGCACATCAATCCAACACACGACATGTGCCCCCCATAGAAGAAACGTTAAACAAGCGAATCTTTCTTTATTAAAGATAACTTTAATAAAGTTTTCTTTAATAAAGTAAATAGTATTTACTTTTTGCTTTTACTATTTACTTTTTAGAAACGGACGAATAAACGTCACTTTCTACTTTTTCCTTTGTCATCTTTTGATTTTTTCATTTGAAGAAATTTTGACATCCATACGCTATAAAAGAAGGTTTACTCCTTTATAGTAAATCACCTCAAAAAATCCATCTCTCTCTCTTGTAATATTCCTTTCCAAAACCTTTTTCTTGTAATATTAAGCCTTTAAGCCTTTCCTTTCTACACTTTTGTAATTGGTATTAGAGCCTTGTAATGCTGTAATAAAGGTTAGTATTTATGAATTATGTTTACAATATAGTTTAGTATCCGTACAAAGCTTTGTTTAAATAGATATACTGTTTGTATGCACATAACTTTTGTAATCAGAGTGAACTAAATAGTGTAATAAAATCATAATTTTTTTGAAATCCTTTAAGTTTTCATAAAACCCATGCACCTATTATTGTTTCAAAGCCCATATTTCCGTTTGCCAATAAAGCTACTGTAGTTAACGATAGGCATCAGGAAAACTGGTTTTAAGCACCTGAAACAAAATATAATAGGAGGTCTTAGGTACCAATGAAATATGAAATGGATGATCAAAATAATAATGTTTCATTGTAATGTTTAGCACCATGGTTACAAAAATATGAGAACATGTATAATCACAGCTTACATATTGATAAAAAATCAGAAAATGATATTCGTAAAATAAGTACTACTTTAAATAGTTTAACTGATATAGTTTTTGGATGGGTAAAATGGACTGAAAAATATCAAATTTTTGATCAAAACTATGTAGTAATAAAATTAGATAATATTGAATTTAACTTAAACAAAGTTGATCAAAAACTTAGTCAACTCGAAAGAGTCTCAAACCTAGACTTGAAAGAGGAAACTAAACAAAAAATAGAAAATCTATTAACCAAAATAGATGCTCGAAATCTAGAACTAACTGGGATGAATTACCCAGGTGATAATAAAGTCCCTAGGTTATATTAAAGTACATATGAAACTAAAACTTTTCAAACAGAAGAATTTAATTATACTGAGTATCTAAATGTTCGTAAAATATTAGACTATTGGTGACATCTATATAAATATCCAACACTAAATGTTTCGTCAGTATGAATTAAACCAATATTCATATGATGAAGAAGAAAATCCACCACATGTAGTCAACATTAGTGATGGAAAAAGAAAAGCTGAAGAACCACTTCAAGAATTCCAAAATTGGGAAGCTTTTGAAGAATATATGTAAACCGCTGCAAATGTAAAAGAAGATTTTGTTAAAACAGGTAATACTTCTACACCATCTACCAGTAATATTAAAAATGAGGATGAACCAAATTCTTTTTTCTTAAGACAAGATAATTTGAATAAACATAATATATCTCAACATGGTATTTGTCTTGATATAAGGCATGTACCCTTTAAATGCCAAGAATAAACTATACTCATTACTAATTATAAGAGTACGTGGTCTAAAGAAATTTTTTTAGACTATCTTTCCGCAACACTTCAAGGTGATGTTTTACAATGGAAAAAATCAGAAAAAGAAACTCAGAAAAAATCTGAACTCCTACAAAACATCAAAACTTTTGATGAAATACTAAAAGGTTTTGTTCATATAATTAAAAAAAATATGATTGGATATACTAAAGAACCCAAAATTCAAGAAGATTCTTGTTACATATTATCTAAACTAGAATTATGTAATATTTGTCAATTGTTAATTTGTTGAAATATATAAAAAATATTATTTCAAACTTAATTCTCCAGGAAATCTTTACTGGATGGATCAATTTTTCCACAAACTCTCAAATTCATGGGATGAAATATCTTTAAAAACTTATCCAAATTGGTTAAAAATAATCAATAAGGAAGATAATCTAGGATTTCGAATTAATTGCGTATTAAGACAAATATATGATAAATGTATTGAGGTAAAAGCAAAAAAGCAAGTCCAAAAATCAAATCACAAATTCCAAAGCCGGATATAAATGTTGTGATAAAATTTTAAAAGAAAATTGGAAAATAGGATGTAATCCACCTCCTAGTGTCACACCCCAAACCCAATATATATACTAATCATTTGTTATTAAAATAATTGGATCATAATCTCGAGCCCATTGGAAAATATACTTCATTTATCAATATTTTTTTGCACAATGTGCATAATGAACATAATATTATTCTTATACCATAAAATTCAATATCAGAGTCATAATTAAGCGGACATACAATACTGTGATTATCTATGATAAACTCAATCCCTACCAAATCAATATATACAATGTGTGAGTATATTAAAATCTTTAGTGTGACAACGATAAAATCCCCATTTTTAAACCCCATCTCTCTCCAACGGTTAAACTCTCAAAGTTACCGGTCATATGGTATCCTAGCTGGCAGCGTACGAACTTGAAATTGTTAAAATATAAACCATAAGCATTAAGCTTAGTGAGGTACTCCTTCCCTGCAACAGAATAACAATTCTATATCGAATATGTGTATATAAAATCCGAACAATCCTGCCCATTGGCAATAACAAATCATGGATCATAAGATCCAAATAATTCTACCCATTGGCAATAATAAATCCTGGATCATAAGATCCAAATAATTCTGCCCATTGGCGATAACAAATCCTGGATATTTTAATATCCAAACAAATCCTGGATACCGAAGTATTCAAACCAATGCTGGATCATGAGACCCAAACAAATCCTATATATTTTAATATCCAAACAAATCCTGAATACCGAAGTATTCAAACAAATCCTTCTCTTAGAGCTATATTTATATTTATATATGAAACAAATCATAAGTACACTCACCTTGGCACTTTAACTGGCTTTGCCCTTGCCTTTATCCTGTACTTGTTCAATCAGCTCTTCTTCCCTTCCTATCATTCTTAAAATATTAGTATCATCATAATAATATCAATAATCCAAAGAACGATTTAAACATAATTCAATCAACAAGCATCACATGACTCCATTCAAATCATTTATCACAAGTGAAGTTCCATCCAAATCCATGCTAGTATATTTAACATATCCAAATCATAGACCAAATATAAATTCATTTATTCTTGTAAATTCAATCCTTGTCATATTATTATTCCAATACAAAAGACGGTACATCATTTTAAGTCTCCTAGAGCAAGATATGCTCATTTCTTTACCACATGGCAAATCTGCCCTATAGGCCCTCTTATCGTTCATTCAACTTCCACGAATTTCCATAATTTTTATACATCATAAATTTATATGATATTTAACCCAACATAAGAAAACATATTGGAAAATACAAAATTAAAGTTTCATAATTTTTAAGGTCCGTTTGCTATGTCAAGCAAAACACCGAACACATGGCAGACATATTTTCACTCTTAGGGAAGATTTCATACCAGAATTTAAAACTATCACCAAAGACTCATTTCTTGGTATTTTCATATGATTTTCGTATATGTCATACATATATGAGTCCAAGTTAATATCCAATTGGAATCAATCAATTCCAGTAAGTATACAAAAATATATCGATATTTGAATAAATAAAGTTTCTAAACAAAGCAATTTTAGGGTTTTGTACATTCAACTTAACTTAAACTTGCATATATCCATACATATGCACCCAAGCATGAAAGGTCAATAAAAATCAAGAATTTATATCATATAAATCATAAATGAAATAAAAATATCAAGATTCATTGTTGGAATTGCCTTAGGGTCTTTTACGTAATTTTCTATGAATTTTTTTTTTTTGAATGTTTCTCCTCACTTTCTTCTTCCTAACCCTCACAATTGTTTTCCATCAACTTAAAACTCTCCCAAACTGATTTTGATGAGGAAAGGAGGATATGTCAAGGGTTTAAATCGGCCAAAACAACCTCCACCTCCAACCAATCAATTTATAACATGTGGCATCATATAAAACAAAATATCATTTAAGGCAAAATGACTACTTTAGCCCCTGTTCGTAAAAAGATAATATCTTACCACTAGGATGTCCATTCGATGGACCGTTTGTTGTGTTACAACCCTAACTCATATATATACAAATATCTAGTTTACACCTCAAGTCAATTGTTATGTCATAAAGGTCAAAACTAGTCTTAAACTTGAACATTCCTACCGAAAACTTCAAAATTTCACATTTGTAACTAGTTCGATTCTTCATGTTTTATGAAGGTAGGATTAGACTAAACATAATGAATTAACATTATATTTACTAATAACATATTATACATATCGTACAAGCTAATCATGATTTAAATATAATTTATCATAATTATATTCGGGTTGTCACAATTCTCCCCCGGTTAAGAAATTTCGTCCCCGAAATTGACATACATTGGTTCTCTGAATCAAACAAATACGGATAACGCATCTTCATGCTATCCTCACTCTCCCATGTAGCTTCTTCCATAGAATGCATTCTCCACACAACTTTCACAAGTGGAATCACTTTTGATCTCAATATTTGTTCTTTCCTATCGACGATTGCAAGTGGTTCTTCCACATAGCTCAAATCTTCCTTCAACTCAATAGGTTGTTCCACCAATACATGTGAAGGGTCCGCTATATACTTTCTCAACGTGGAAACATGTAAAACATCATGTAATCGAGCTAACTCATGTGGTAATGCTAACTTGTAGACAACCATCCCGACTTTCTCAAGAATTTCATAAGGTCCAATGTAGCGTGGACTTAATTTACCTTTCTTTCCAAACCTCATAACTCCTTTCCATGGAGATATCCGAAGAAACACGTAATCCCCTTTCTGAAATTATAAATCTTTTCGTCGCTTATTCGCATAACTCTTCTGTCTGCTTTGAGCTGTTCTCATTCTATCTTGAATAATCTTCACTTTTTCAGTGGTGACTTCAATCAATTTTGGACCCTCTATCGTCCTTTCACCAACCTCACCCCAACATATCGGTGTACGACATCGTCTACCGTACAATGCATCATATGGAGCCATACCAATAGTAGATTGAAAACTATTATTATATGCAAATTCTATCAAAGACAAATATTCATCCCAATTTCCTTTAAAATCAAGCACACAAGATCTAAGCATATCTTCCAAAATCTGTATTGTCCTTTCAGACTGCCCATCTTTCTGAGGATGAAAAGCCTTACTAAACTTCAAGTTAGTACCCATAACATATTGCAAGCTATCCCAAAATCTGGATGTAAAAGTAGGGTCACTATCTGAAACAATAGATACCGGTGCTCCATGCAATCGAATAGTTTCATTAACATACAATCTAGCATACCTATCAACTGTATACGTAGTCTTGACTGCTAGAAAATGAGCGGACTTCGTCAATCTATCTACCCAAATCGAATCTGGCCCCTTCTGAGATCGAGGAAGCCCAATCACAAAATCCATCGTTACATGATCCCATTTCCATTCTGGTATTGGCAATGGCTGAAGCAAACTAGTAGGCTTCTGATGCTCCACTTTCACTTGCTGACATATAAGGCGCCTAGCAACAAAATCAGCTATTTCCTTTTTCATATTATTCCACCAATAATGCTCCTTTAAATCCCTATACATTTTAGTACTACTAGGATGCATGGTATAAATGGAATTATGAGCCTCATCTAAAATTTCCTCTTTCAATCCATACACATTAGGCACGCATAATCGCTGCTTATACAATAAAGTGCCATCATTCACAATACAAAAATCTTCAGACTTACCATCTCGGACATCTTATCGTTTCTTCTCAAGAAAAGTATCTTGACTTTGCAAATCACGAATACGGGTAGATAACAAAGGCCTCACACTTACATGAGCAAAGAACCTGTCCCCATCGGCTAGCTTCAATTCTAATCCCATCAATCTCAACTCCATGATGTGGGAAACTCTAGCACATTGAATACAAGATAACCTGCCCGAAGCCTTTCTACTCAGAGCATCTGCAACTACATTTTCCTTCCCTGGGTGGTAGTGAATTGTACAATCATAAACTTTAATTAACCCCATCCACCGCCTCTGCCTTATATTCAACTCCTTCTGAGTAAATAAATACTTAAGGCTTTGATGGTCAGTAAAAATTTCACATACCTCACCATATAGATAATGACGCCATATTTTCAAAGCAAACACAATAACAGCAAGTTCCAAATCATGTGTAGGATAATTACGTAATTGTGTACGCAACTGCCTAGAAGCATAAGCAATAACTCTACCATGCTGCATAAAAACACAACCCAACCCCTGGTGTGAAGCATCAGTATAAATAACAAAACCATCTCCACCATGTGGAATAGTAAGAACAGGTGCAGTTACCAACCTCTTTTTCAATTCATCAAAACTATTTTCGCATTCCGAATTCCATTCAAACTTAACATCTTTCCGGGTTAATTTAGTCATCGACACGGCTATTGAAGAAAATCCCTTAATAAACCTTCTATAATACCCAGCTAAACCCAAAAAACTCCTCACCTCAGTCACATTATTGGGCCTCTCCCAATTTACAATAGCTTCCACCTTCTTGGGATCAACACATATACCATCTCCAGAAATAACATGGCATAAAAATACAACTTTTGATTGCCAAAATTCACATTTGCTAAACTTATCATACAATTTCTTATCTTTCAACACATTCAAAATAGTTCGGAGATACTTTTTATGTTCAACCATATCACGCGAATAAATCAGAATGTCATCAATAAAAACTATCACAAATGAATCAACAAAAGGATGCAGTACCCGGTTCATAAGATTCATAAATACAGTTGGAGCATTAGTCACCCCAAAAGGCATCACTAGAAATTCAAAATGACCATACCGATTATGAAAAGTAGTTTTACAAATATCACTCCCCTTCACCCTCAACTGATGATAACCTGATTGCAAGTCTATCTTTGAAAATACTTTAGCACCCTGTAACTTATCAAACAAATCATCTATACGAGGTAAAGGATATTTGTTCTTAATTGTAGATTTATTCAGTTGCCTATAGTCAATACACAAACGCATGGTACCATCTTTCTTTTTCACAAATAAAACTCGTGCACCCCATGGAGACACACTAGGCTGTATGAACCCCCTATCAAGTAAATCCTGTAACTGAATCTTGAGTTCTTTCAACTCAGCAGGTGCCATTCTATACGGTCCCATAGAAATAGGTGTTGTCCCCGGTTCTAATTCAATACTAAATTCGACTTCTCTTTCTGGAAGTAACCCTGGAAACTCACTAGGAAACACTTATGGAAAATCCCGTACAATAGGAACATCGACTAATTGTAAAAATCCCTTCCTAGTGTCAAGAACATATGTAATAAAATCCTCACAACCCTTACTCAATAATTTCCTCGTCTGAATAGCAGAAATGAGGCAACTGGGAACAATTTTCCTTTCCCCCACAAATTTAAATTCAGGCTCACCAGGCATATTAAAAACAACTTCCTTACAGAAACAATCCACAGATGCATGATATTTAGATAACCAATCCATTCCCAGAATTATATCAAAATCAGAAATATCCAATGCAAGTAGATTTATAACTGTATCTCTAACCCCCACAGTCAAAACACAATCACGAAAAGCATATTCAGCTACAACCATATCCCCCATAGGCATATAAATACCCAACACCACATCTAAACGAGTACATGGTCTATTTAGGTATACAATAAAAGCATAGGACACAAAAGAATGTGTGGAACCAGGATCAATCAAAACATAAGCACTTCTATCAATAACAGAAAGTGAACCTGTCACCACATCTGTAGTAATCTGAGCTTCTTTCATCGTAAAGACTCGTCCACCTGGCCTACAACCACTAGCTTGTCTTCTACCCACACTTTTCACTGCACTCCCTGGAGATAACATTTTGCTTGCTACTTCACTATGTGCTACTAGAGTCTGTGCCAATTGCGGACAATTCTTCTTAATATTCCCCACTTGATGACAATGGTAGCATTCCAATCCCTTAAGCTTAGGACACTCAGATTTATAATGCCCTTCCTCTTTACAAAAGAAACATGTAACACCTCCTATTGGGGCCTCACCTCTCCTTGACTTTCTAGCTGAACCAAAAGATCCTCCACCCCTGGTATCTCTGCCCAATCTCCCCTAACCTCTATCACTATCTCCACTACCTCTCTGAAATTTATGAGGTTCCATCTTAACACTTCCACCATCACCTCCCTTAGAGTGAGATGCGTCAAATCTACTTTTCTTAAAACTCTCTCTGCTCGCTACCCCTTGGTTCATTTGCCTTTCTGCTATCGTGGCTTTATTTACCAGAGAAGCATAATCTTCTAACTTATAAGTGGCCACCCTATTTTGAATAGGCCAAATCAGTCCATCTTGAAACTTACTACATTTATCTTCTTCCTCCTGCACATACTTAGTAGAAAATCTAGACAAAGCAGTAAATTTAGCATCATACTCCCTCACAGACATGTTCCCTTGGGTTAAATTTATAAACTCCCTCAGCTTCTCCCTCCTGTAAACCTTAGGGAAATACTTAACATACAAAGCTTTAATAAATTCAGCCCAAGTAATAACATCAGTACCTTCTAACCTGGGCACCAAATGGTTGCTGGCTTCCCACCAATATTTCGCCTCTCCTTTGAGCTTAAACACAGCTAGATTCACTTTTTGGTTATCTGGAACCTTCATAACTGCAAAGATAGTTTCTAGATCTCTGACCCACATCTCATCTTCTGTAGGTTCAACTGACCCTGAATATTCTGGAGGATTCAACTTCAAAAACTTCTCATGCATGGGATCTTTCATTTCCTTCCTTGCCTCTTTCTCGATCCTGGCCAGAGTCTTTGATTCTAGATATCTAGCCTGTTGTTCTACTATTTGCGCCATATTTCTTTCTTATTGCTCTGCCATCCTCATCATTGCCTGTGCCATTATTTACATCTCTGTAGGCTGCTCTTGCTCTCTAGCCCTTCCAGCAACACTTTGCTCTACTTCAGTATTCTCTGCACAAGAAGCCACTCCCTCTTCTCTATGTTGTCCATTCCCAGGTTCCATCTGGAATTATCTATAATACAACAAAGTTATAACAACCAATATAAACAGTTTATACTACTAAGCTATTGGTTAGTACATAAACAATTCATAAATATTAACTCAATTCAATACTATCATCTAACCGTCACACACGTCCAGAATTAACAACCTCGCTCTGCTACCACTAATTGTCACACCCCAAACCCAATATACATACTAATCATTTGTCATTAAAATAATTGGATCATAATCTCGAGCCCATTGGAAAATATACTTCATTTATCAATATTTTTTTGCACAATGTGCATAATGAACATAATATTATTCTTATACCATAAAATTCAATATCAGAGTCATAATTAAGCGGACATACAATACTGTGATTAACTATGATAAACTAAATCCATACCAAATCAATATATACAATGTGTGAGTATATTAAAATCTTTAGTGTGACAACGATAAAATCCCCATTTTTAAACCCCAGCTCTCTCCAACGGTGCAACTCTCAAAGTTACCGGTCATATGGTATCCTAGCTGGCAGCGTACGAACCTGAAATTGTTAAAATATAAACCTTAAGCATTAAGCTTAGTGAGGTACTCCTTCCCTGCAACAGAATAACAATTCTATCTCGAATACGTGGATATAAAATCCGAACAATCCTGCCCATTGGCAATAACAAATCATGGATCATAAGATCCAAATAATTCTACCCATTGGCAATAACAAATCCTGGATCATAAGATCCAAATAATTCTGCCCATTGGCGATAACAAATCCTGGATCATAAGACCCAAACAAATCCTGGATATTTTAATATCCAAAAAAATCCTGAATACCGAAGTATTCAAACTAATGCTGGATCATGAGACCCAAACAAATCCTGGATATTTTAATATCCAAACAAATCCTGAATATCGAAGTATTCAAACAAATCCTTCTCTTAGAGCTATATTCATATTTATATATGAAACAAATCATAAGTACACTCACCTTGGCACTTTAACTAGCTTTGCCCTTGCCTTTATCATGTACTTGTTCAATCAACTCTTCTTCCCTTCCTATCATTCTTAAAATATTAGTATCATCATAATAATATCAATAATCCAAAGAGCGATTTAAACATAATTCAATCCATAAGTAGGGATGGCAACGGGTCGATTCGGGGTCGGGGAAAGCCTCTCCATCCCCGTCCCCGTTATAAAAACCATTCCCCGTCCCCGCCCCATTCCCCTTTATAATGGGTTCGGGGATCCCCGTCCCCGTTTAAAACGGATATCGGTTTCCCCGCGGGGAACCCGTTTCCTTTTTTTTTCTTTTAAATCTAAAAAAAAATTACAAATTTTAAAAAATTTACAATTAAGTATATCTTTAAAAGTTAAAAAAAAGGACCCGATTATGAACAATACTCAATAGCAACAATACTCAGCAGCAACAAAGTACTCAACAGCAACAATAATCAATAATAACAAACAACAATAATACCTTACAATACCTCAAATCTCAACAATAATCAACAGCAACAATACAGTACAGAACCTTAAATCTCAACAATAATCAAAAGCAACAAAAATGCACGAAATCAATAATCAACAGCAAAAAAAAAATGGATGAATTCAATAATCGAAATCAACATTATGTTGGAGAACCCAGTTAGAAATGATTTAACTGTTAGAGAACCCAGTTAAATCTCAACAACAACAATATGAGATTAATACTTAACAGCAACAATATGAGGAAGTAGAGCAGCGCCGGCGTCGGGAGGGAGATGAGGAGGTCGTAGAGGGCTGAGGGAGATCGAGGTCGTAGAGGGCTGAGGGATTCGTCGGCGTCGGGAGGGAGATGAGGGAGATCGAGGGTGATGAGGTGAAGGAGAACGGCGGCACTCGCTAGCCTAGGGCTTTCTACTGAAAGCCAAATGATTTCTTATACTTATACTTATATATATATATATATATATATATATATATATATATATATATATATATATATATATATATATATATATATATATTATGATATAAATATATATTTTAATATATATTAATAAATCGGGTATCCCAGTGGAGACCCGAGGGTATACCCGAAACCGATCCAAAAAATTTCGGGGATTTTTTTAACTCCCCGAACCCGATCCGATCCCCGAAATTTTGGGAATTTTTCGGGGATTTTTTTTCGAGTATCCACGGGGATCCGATATTTCAGGGAAAATTGCCATCCCTATCCATAAGCATCACATGACTCCATTCAAATCATTTATCGCAAGTGAAGTTCCATCCAAATCCATGCTAGTATATTTAACATATCCAAATCATAGACCAAATATAAATTCATTTATTCTTGGAAATTCAATCCTTGTCATATTAGTATTCCAATACAAAAGACGGTACATCATTTTAAGTCTCCTAGAGCAAGATATGCTCATTTCTTTACCACATGGCAAATCTGCCCTATAGGCCCTCTTATCGTTCATTCAACTGCCACGAATTTCCATAATTTTTATACATCATAAATTTATATGATATTTCACCCAACATAAGAAAACATATTGGAAAATACAAAATTAAAGTTTCATAATTTTTAAGGTCCGTTTGCTATGTCAAGCAAAACACCGAACACATGGCAGGCATATTTTCACCCTTAGGGCAGATTTCATACCCGAATTTAAAACTCTCACCAAAGACTCATTTCTCGGTATTTTCACATGCTTTTTGGATATGTCATACATATATGAGTCCAGGTTAATCTCCAATTGGAATCAATCTTATTCTCAACAATAATATTTGAACAATTTAATGGTAACACCACTGCTGGGTCAACAGACGATGAGACAACAAATATAAAACTTTTTGATTTAAAAAAGATCAAAAGATGGAAGAAAAGACATCCGAATATAAAATATATTCATATTGTATTTATTCAAATATGTATTACTACCTTATTTAGACAAGGTATGGATACACCTGTAGCGATACTGATCTTAGAAAAAAGATTCAGTAATCCTATGAATGCTATAATTGGATGAGTCCAATCCAATTCAGTAAATGGAGTTTTTTGGTTTAACATAAAACCAAATTTTTTTATATCTATTGATGATCCAAATATTGAAGATTCTGTTATTATAAAAATCCAAACCAAAGGAACAAGTATGAAATATATCTCTAGGAATATGCCAATACATTGGAAAATAATTCATGAATTGACAACTCTACCACAAACTAACACACAGAATATGGGGAGAAATATTATAGAAATGTTTGAACATAGGCCATTTGATTCCACAATACAACCAAGATTAATCAATTGGAGAGACTTGGAAGTACAAAAATAATGGATACTACCCCAAATAACAGAAGCACCACTGGAAAAACAGCGAAACAACATTGAATTACAAATATCCGAAAATAATGTTTATTTTAAAAATAAGCATTCAGACTGGCAAAAGAATTTTCTTCATAATGATTGGGAAAAATTAAAAGGAAAAAACCTTTTAAAAGGAGAGTCTAGTAGTAGTAAACAACCTATTATTATGAAAATTATACAGGTACCAATATTACTAGACACAAATTATCTAAAAGAAGATAATATAAAATCTAGTCAAATTTATCACTTCCAACTAGGAAGAGAAGAAATTATCTTTTCACCAAGTCATGGGAAGAAAAGATATACTTATGTATTATGGTACTTTAATTTTGGTGGCTATAAACCATATAGTCTGTGCACCCTTATTAATACAGGAGAAACAATTTGTTCTTATAGACCTAATGCTTTACCACCAGAAAAGTGGATAAAGATGAAAAATCCTATTGTTGTAACGAGAATCAATGGAATACAA
This sequence comes from Sambucus nigra, assembly GCA_949130495.1. Taxonomy (NCBI): domain Eukaryota; kingdom Viridiplantae; phylum Streptophyta; class Magnoliopsida; order Dipsacales; family Adoxaceae; genus Sambucus; species Sambucus nigra. The sequence continues at coordinate 306,898,738 of OX422223.1, forward strand.
AATTTCATTGGTTTAAAAGCTAGAAAAGTAGCTATTTGGTTTAATGAAAAGAAATTCATTGCTGTAAATATACTATGCTTTCCTGAAATGCATGGAGATTTTATTTTATTTCGGAATATTTACCTATAAATATTAATGAGGTAATAATTAGTTTAACTCTTAATAAAGAACTAGTAGAAATACCTCTACTACAACAACATAAATATAAGTGTGAAAAATAATTTCACCATACTAAGAAAGGAGATATGACTCAAATAGTTAAAGCCCTTGAAGAAACACATTATCTTTATACTATTTTAAAAGATAATTTTAGTGAAAACCCACTAAAATTATGGGATAAAAGTCCAAGGTATTGTAATCTCAAATTAAGAGACACTACACCAAAACTGGCGATTGGTCACGACAAAAATCCCTGACCAAAACTGTGGGTGGCGGACTTCGGCTAGTGACCATTTCTGGGGTGACCATTTTCGTGGGTCGCGGCCCAAGTCCGTGACCAAAAAATGGTCACGCCCAAGAGGGGTCACGGCAGATGGTTGCGGACTTTGGCCGTGACCCATGCCGTGACGGGTCGCGGCCCTAATCCGTGACCCATAACCGTGACAAATTGGTCGCGGCCAAAGTCCGCGTCCCACTTCCGTGACAAAAAAAATTAAAAAAAATTGGTCGCGGCCCTTGTCCGTGACCCACAACCGTGACAAATTGGTCGCGACCAAAGTCCGCGACCCATGTGCGTGACAAAAAAAAATAAAAAAATTGGTCGCGGCCCTAGTCCGCGACCCATTACCGTGACAAAAAATAAAAAAAATGTTCGCGGACTTTGGCCGCGACCATTTTTAAGCGCGACAAAAAAAAAATGGTCATGGACAAAGTCCATGACCATATTTATCTATAATTTAAAAAAAAAATGTATTTTTTTTGTCCAATCCTAAAATTGGGGGTCCTGTGAGTGCACCGTCGGTTGCTACGAGGTGTTACAAATATTTATTATAGGTAAAACAATAAAAAAAATCACAAATTGCGAATTGAGAATGTTGTTAATAACCAAATATATATACAAACTTAAAAATATTACACGTCTTAATAATTCACAGACCAAAAAAAAATTGGGCAGAGTTTCCTCTATTTTCTTGACATTCCAAAACCTGTAAATGAAAAACCTGCTTATTATAAAGCCCGAACGGCTATAAAATTCAACAATCAAATTATAAAAGCCCGTACGGCCATAAAACTAAACAATAAAAGCCTGCACGGCTATAACACATAAAAAACATTATCCTGAATGTCCACAACATATAAATAATCATCATGTTGTAAACCATTGCCTCCTTCATTTGATCCACGTGCAAAAATCCTACAAATGATAGGATACAAAAAACAAAAATATCAGTAACCAAGTAGTTTTACAAAAAATTTAATCAAGCTGAAAAATTGCATATATGAGTTAAAATTATCAATAACCAAGTAGAAATATGAAAATTAAGTCTAGAAATAAGCAAATTACTGTCGTACCCTCAAACCGGGAGACCCGCGGCTGCGGGGTCTGTTCCTACGAGTTATGTTGGTCCCGTGGGAGGTGTTGGTGCCACCCACGGGGCCGTTCGGGGCCTGTTTCGAGTTTTCACCCTCTAACGTCATGTGTTTTAAGCCTAAGTGTAGAAATAAGAAAATTACCATCGTACTCTCAAACCGGGAGACCCGCAACTGCGGGGTCAGTTCCTACGAGTTACCGTGGTCCCGTGGGAGGTGTTGGTGCCACCCACGGGGCCGTTCGGGGGCAGTTTCGAGTTTTCACCCTCTAACGTCATGTTTTTAAGCCTAAGTGTAGAAATAAGCAAATTACCGTCGTACTCTCAAACCGGGAGACCCGCGGATGTGGGGTCAGTTCCTACGAGTTACGTTGGTCCCGTGGGAGGTGTTGGTGCCACCCACGGGGCCGTTCGGGGGCTGTTTCGAGTTTTCACCCTCTAACGTCATGTTTTTAAGCCTAAGTGTAGAAATTAGCAAATTATCGTCGTACTCTCAAACCGAGAAACCCGCGTCTGCGGGGTCAGTTCCTACGAGTTACGTTGGTCCCGTGGGATGTGTTGGTGCCACCCACGGGGCCGTTCGGGGGTTGTTTCGAGTTTTCACCCTCTAACGTCGTGTTTTTAAGCCTAAGTCTAGAAATAAGCAAATTACCGTCGTACTCTCAAACCGGGAGACCCGCGGCTGCGGGGTCAGTTCCTACGAGTTACGTTGGTCCCATGGGAGGTGTTGGTGCCACCCACGGGGCCGTTCGGGGGTTGTTTTGAGTTTTCACTAACTAACGTCGTGTTTTTAAGCCTAAGTCTAGAAATAAGCAAATTATCGTCGTACTCTCAAACCGGGAGACCCACGGCTGCGGGGTCAGTTCCTATGAGTTACGTTGGTCCCGTGGGAAGTGTTGGTGCCACCCACGGGGCCGTTCGGGGGCTGTTTCGAGTTTTCACCCTCTAACGTCATGTTTTTAAGCCTAAGTCTAGAAATAACCAAATTACCGTCGTACTCTCAAACCGGGAGACCCGCGGCTGCGGGGTCAGTTCCTACGAGTTACGTTGGTCCCGTGGGAGGTGTTGGTGCCACCCATGGGGCCGTTCGGGAGCTGTTTCTAGTTTTCACCCTCTAACGTTGTGTTTTTAAGCCTAAGTCTATAAATAAGCAAATTACCGTTGTACTCTCAAACCGGGAGACCCGCGGCTGCGGGGTTAGTTCCTACGAGTGACGTTGGTCCCGTGGGAGGTGTTGGTGCCACCCACGGGGCCGTTCGGGGGCTGTTTCGAGTTCTCACCCTCTAACGTCATGTTTTTAAGCCTAAGTCTAGAAATAACCAAATTACCGTCGTACTCTCAAACCGGGAGACCCGCGGCTGCGGGGTCAGTTCCTACAAGTTACGTTGGTCCCGTGGGAGGTGTTGGTGCCACCCATGGGGCCGTTCGGGGGCTGTTTCGAGTTTTCACCCTCTAACGTCATGTTTTTAAGCCTAAGTCTAAAAATAATCAAATTACCGTCGTACTCTCAAACCGGGAGACCCGCGGCTGCGGGGTCAGTTCCTACGAGTTACGTTGGTCCCGTGGGAGGTGTTGGTGCCACCCACGGGGCCGTTCGGGGGCTGTTTCGAGTTTTCACCCTCTAACTGGGACATGATGTTGTTGAGTGTCATAGATGTTGTCATAGATATTAAAAAGATGTTGAAAAGATGAAAGTCATATCAAAAATATGAAAGACCCCATTTGGAAAGTTCCCTCCTGAGGGGTCCTGGGCATGAACCCTTACTGGGCATGTCATTTATTCATCCGAAAGTTATTGTACGAGAAATTTCAATGCGATGTTTTACCGATATAATGTTCGATGTGGTATTTGAGGAAAATGTTAATTGCAAAAGTAACCATGTAAAGTCCACTTGGAATTACAACATGGTTAGTACTATAATTAAAATAGCGAAGTTATGGAGTTCCTACTTTTGAAAACTGGCAAAAATTTCATTTATAAAAAATTTATGGACCATACTGTAACTATCTTCTATTCAGCTATTACTTTGATGAATTCTCTGCCCAAACTGAGATACCGTGTCATTTTGATAGTTTATGACACATGGAAAACAGTTTGCAGTTCCACATTTTGGTCGAAAGAAATTACTCCTCCGACACATCGATAGCAAATTTATAGGGTGGCTAAATCTACGAATGAAATATCGTTGATATATGAGAATAAAAATGTGGCACCTGGTGTATACACGAGCACCACTAAGTGTAAGACGTTTGGGATAACAGTGGGTGGTTATTGTCGGGCCACTTTTTCCTATTTGTCTTTCACTAATTGCTGCAGATTATATCATGTAGACATGATATATGGTGCACCATATATTTTCTCCTCAAATATAGAATTTTACATGGCAATTTGTTGCCAGCTTCAAATTTAGCATTATACAAGCTGCAATGTGAATGCTCTTAATACAGAACCAAAGAAATTTAAAACTTTGATTAAATTCAAAACATTCCCATGTCGAAAGCTTGGTTCCCTCCTCAATAAATGCTTCATCTGTCAGCTTTTTCCGGGTTAGAAGCTCTAACAGAACAACACAAAAGCTGTAAACATATCCTTTTGCTGTTGCTCTTCCCGTGTCAAAATATTCTGGAAAAAGGGGATTATAAATTTTAGAATTATGTTTTGAACTAAAACTAAGAAAAATATAATAGCAGTTTTCCAACATCCTATAATCGGTAATTTCCATTTTAGCATGATACACCGCTTAGTAATATCCATCCTTCCCTTCTCCATATCTATTGCCATATATATGCAACTTCTGCATATATATGCAGTGCATATATATGCAGTAGTTGCATATATATGCAGCATATATATGCACTGCATATATATGCATTGCATATATATGCCTACATATATATGCAGCAGTTGCATATATATGCACTGCATATATATGGTTGCATATATATGCACTGCATATATATGCACTACATATATATGCAGCAGTTGCATATATATGCAGCAGTTGCATATATATGCCTGCATATATATGCAACACTGCCCCGCCCCGCCCCCTGCCCCGTCCCCTCCCCCCTTTCCCACTCACACACGCACACCTGCATATATATGCAGCAGTTGCATATATATGCAGATGCAACTGCATATATATGCAACACTGCCCCGCCCCGCCCCCTACCCCGTCCCCTCCCCCCTTTCCCACTCACACACGCACACACGCGCACACAAACATGTATACACTGGCATATCTGGATTCACCCTAGATCAGGTATACTCTCTATTTTATTTTGGATTTTATCACCAATATGCACACACTCACACGCGCACACAAACACACGCACGCACACTCTCACTACATATATGCATATATGCAGATTGCATATATGAATACATGCCGCATCCCCTCCCCCTTCCCCACTCACACACACACACACACACACACACGCACACACACACGCGCGCCCCCTGCCCGTCCCCTCCCCCCTTCCCCACTCGCACACGCGCACACACACAAACACGCACACACGCGCCCCCTGCCCATCCCCTCCCCCCTTTCCCACTCACACGCGCACACACACAAACATGCACACATGCACACACACAAGCCGGGAGCGCCGTGACTACACGGTCGGTTCCTACGACTTACATTGGTCCCGTGCGAGATGTTCGTGACTCTTGCGGGACCGTTTTGTGGGTGTTTTACGTTTTCACCCTTCGATGGCATCTTTTTTATTCTCAAGTCTAACTTTTTTATTCTCAAGCCCCGTTACTACGTGGTCGGTTCCTACGAGTCACATTGGTCCCGTGCGAGGTGTTCGTGACTCTTACGGGACCGTTTTGTGCTTGTTGTACGTTTTCACCCTTCGATGGCATGTTTTTATGCTCAAGTCTATTTTTTTTGCAAATTTACGTCGTACACTCTAACCGAGAGCCCCATGACTACGCGGTCAGTTTTTATGAGTTACATTAGTCCCGTACGAGGTGTTCATGACTCTTACCGGACCGTTTTATGGCTATTTTACGTTTTCACCCTTCGATGGCATGTTTTTATGCTTAAGTCTAGTTTTTTGCAAATTTACGTCGTACACTCAAATCGCGAGTCCCGTGACTACGCGGTCTGTTCCTATGAGTCGCATTGGTCCCGTGCGAGGTGTTCGTGACTCTTACGGGACCGTTTGGTATTTGTTTTAGGTTTTCATCATTCGAGGGCATGTTTTTATGCTTAAGTCTAACTTTTTGCAAATTTACGTCGTACACTCAAACCGGGAGCCCCGTGACTACACGGTCTGTTCCTACGATTTACATTGATCCCGTGCGAGGTGTTCGTGACTCTTACGGGACTGTTTTGTGACTGTTTTACATTTTTACTATTCGATGGCATGTTTTTATGCTTAAGTCTCATTTTTTACAAATTTACGTCGCACACTCAAACCGGAAGCGCCGTGACTACACGGTCACTTCCTACGATTCACATTGGTCCCGTGCGAGGTGTTTGTGACTCTTACGAGTATGTTTTGTGTCTATTTTACGTTTTCACCCTTCGATGGCATGTTTTTATGCTTAAGTCTAATTTTTTACAAATTTACGTCTTACACTCCAACCGGGAGCGTCGTGACTACGCGGTCGGTTCGTACTAGTTACATTGGTCCCGTGCGAGGTGTTCGTGACTCTTATGGGACCGTTTAAAGGTTGTCTTACGTTTTCACCCTTAGATGGCATGCAAGTCTAATTTTTTGTAAATTTACGTCGTGCACTCAAACCGAAAATCCCGTGACTACATCGTAGGTTCCTACAAGTCACATTGGTCCCGTACGAGGTGTTCGTGACTCTTACCCGACCGTTTAGTGTCTATTTTAGATTTTCACCCTTCGATGGCATGTTTTTATGCTCAAGTCTAATTTTTTGCAAATTTGCATCGTACACTCAACTCGGAAGCCCCGTTACTATGCGGTCGGTTCCTACGAGTCACATTGGTCCGGTGCGAGGTGTTCGTGACTCTTACGGGATTGTTTTGTGCTTGTTGTATGTTTTCACCCTTCGATGGCAGTTTTTATGCTCAAGTTTAATTTTTTTATAAATTTACGTTGTACACTCTAACCGGGAGCCCCGTGACTACGCGGTCGGTTCCTATAAGTTACATTAGTCCCGTGCGAGGTGTTCGTGACTCTTATCGGATCGTTTTATGGTTGTTTTATGTTTTCACCCTTCGATGGCATGTTTTTATGCTTAAGTCTAACTTTATGCAAATATATGTCGTACACTCCAGCCGGGAGCCCCGCAACTACGCGGTCGGTCCTACCCGTTACATTGGGCCCGTGCGAGGTGTTCGTGACTCTTACGAGACCGTTTTAAGGATGTTTTACATTTTCACAATTCGATGGCATATTTTTTATGCTTAAGTCTAATTTTTTACAAATTTACGTCGTACACTCAAACTGGGAGCCCCGTGACTACGCGGTCGCTTCCTACGAGTCACATTGGTCCCGTGCGAGGGGTTCGTGACTCTTACGGGACCGTTTAAAGGCTGTTTTACGTTTTCACCCTTTGATGGCATGTTTTTATGCTTAAGTCTATTTTTTATCAAATTTCCGTCATAAAGTCAAACCGGGAGCCCCGTGACTACGCGGTTGATTCCTACGAGTCACATTGGTCCCGTGCGAGGTGTTCGTGACTCTTACGGGACCGTTTTGTGTTTGTTTTAAGTTTTCACCCTTTGATGGCATGTTTTTATGCTTTAAGTCTAATTTTTGTTTCAAATTTACGTCGTACAGTCCAACCGGGAGCCTCGCGACTATGCGGTCGGTTCCTATGAGTTACATGGGTCCCGTACGAGGTGTTTGTGACTCTTACCGGACCGTTTTAAGGCTGTTTTACATTTTCACCCTTCGATGGCATGTTTTTATGCGTAAGTTTATTTTTTTACAAATTTACGCCGTACACTCACCCGGGAGCCCCGTGACTACGCAGTCGGTTCCTACGAGTCACATTGGTCCCGTGCGAGGTGTTCGTGACTCTTACCAGACCATTTTGTGGTTGTTTTACGTTTTCACCCTTCGATGCCATGTTTTTATGCTTAAGTCTAATTTTTTGCAAATTTACGTCGTACACTCAAATCGCGAGTCCCGTAACTACGCGGTCTGTTCCTATGAGTCGCATTGGTCCCGTGCGAGGTGTTCGTGACTCTTACGGGACCGTTTGGTGTTTGTTTTAGGTTTTCATCCTTCGAGGGCATGTTTTTATGCTTAAGTCTAACTTTTTGCAAATTTACGTCGTACACTCAAACCGGGAGCCCCGTGACTACACGATCTGTTCCTACGATTTACATTGATCCCGTGCGAGGTGTTCGCGACTCTTACGGGACCGTTTTGTGACTGTTTTACATTTTCACCATTCGATGGCATGTTTTTATGCTTAAGTCTAATTTTTTACAAATTTACGTCGCACACTCAAACTGGGAGCGCCGTGACTACACGGTCAGTTCCTACGCGTTACATTGGTTCCGTGCGAGGTGTTTGTGACTCTTACGGGACCGTTTTAAGGTTATTTTACATTTTCACCCTTCGATGACATGTTTTTTATGCTTAAGTCTAATTTTTTACAAATTTACATCGTACACTCAAACCGGGAGCCCCTGACTACGCGGTCGGTTCCTACGAGTCACATTGGTCCTGCGCGACAAGTGAATAAGATGAGCGGTCACAAATTGCAAACCTAAGAATAACTTTCGAACCATGACTAATTTTTATTCCCATTCTCACCTCTCTCCTATTCATCTCGGACTAATTTTTATTCCCATTTTCACATCTCTCCTATTCTCAAACCGGGAGTCCCGCGGGTGTGGGGTCAGTTCCTATATGTTACATTGGTCCCGTGGGGAGTGTTGGTGCCACCCACGGGGCCGTTCGGGGGCTGTTCGGGAGTTGTTTTGGATTTTCACCCTCTAACGCCATGTTTTTAAGCCTAAGTCCTGATATTTTTCAATTATCGTCGTATTCTCAAATCGGGAGTCCCGTGATCGCGCGGTCAGTTCCTACGAGTTACATATATTTCGTGGGAGGTGTTGGTGCCTCCCACGAAACCGTTCGGGGGATGTTTTGGGTTTTCCCCCACTAACGCCATGGTTTGCCTAAGTTTAGAAATATGCAAATTATCGTCGTATTCTCAAATCGGGGATCCCGTGATAGCGCAGTCAGTTCCTACGAGTTACATTGGTCCCGTGCGAGGTGTTGGTGCCGCTCACAGGACCGTACGAGGACTGTTTCGTATTTTTACCTATCACAGGGCCGCTTGTGGGATGTTTTGGGTTTCTCCCCTCTAACGCCATGTTTTTAAACTTATATCTAGACATTAGCAAATTATCGTTGTATTCTGAAACCGGGAGTCTAAAATATTTTCAACATATTATCCAACAATCAAACCAATAATTATCCCGTACTCCTTCTAATTATCACATATTCCTTTAAACATACTATCCAACAACAAGCCAACAACCAATAATTATCCCGTACTCCTTCTATCATCTAAAAGATTTAATAAATAATGCATATCAATTATATAACTACTTTAGTTAAAGTAAAGAGTACCTGGTGTGTAATGAAGAACTGGTATGTAATTAATGAAGAAGTGGTATCTAATTGGTTAGGTCTGCAATACGTAAATAATGTAGTTATGATTATTACGCCGCCATTTGAAGGTTTTAAAATACATATTCAATCAAGTTGATCACAAAAAATTTCTAACTAAAACAGAACTATATAAAATCAACATAACTATAGCATACATGTCAAGTTAAAATATGAATGAACGGAATTAAGTTGTATTGTTCCATGTCAAGTTGTAGCCTCATAATATCTTGACATAAGCGTAAAAAAATGCACATTAATCGCAAGATATATGATATACTTTTTCATAGGTAAATCAAGAACACACCCAACAAATTTAATAACATGTACATTTATCGACACTAGTATAAATTCAATAAATACAACATAGTATCCAACAACCATGCCAACAATATCTCACTATAGTAATGTGCACACGTGTTTGCGACTCTTATGTCAAAAAAATTTCATTGAATTATATTTTGTCAAAAAAAACAAGACAAGCATATTTTGTCAAAAAAATACACACACATACAATCTAGGGTTTATTGACATAATCTATACATACACACACATACAATCTAGGGTTTACTTAAACCCTAACTTTTTTTGACATAAATCTATGCATACATATAACCAACAATAAGGCGGTTGTAATTTTTTTTACTTATTATATAAACATTTAATTATATTTTGTCAAAAAAATATAATGTCTAGAGTTTTCAATAATATTTTGTCAAAAAAATACACATATACAATCTAGGGTTTATTGACATAATCTATACATACACGCATACATACACACACATAATGTCTAGAGTTTCGAATACTATTTTGTAAAAAAAAATACACACACATACAATCTAGGGTTTATTGTCGTAATCTATACACACACACATACAATCTAGGGTTTATTTTCGTAATCTATACACACACACATATACACACAAATAGCTGCCACAAATCATAACAAATCGAAATTCACACACACACATACACCCACATATACATACACACACACACATACACTCGCATACACACATAGCTGCCACAAATCAAAACAAATCAAAATGCACACACATATACACACATACCTTTCACGATTGTCAGATGAAATCAACAAAAAACCCAAATAGACGAAATCCCAAATCGCCCAAATCGTCCAAACTTAACCGCGAATGGCAGAAATTTGAGTAGCGTTGTAAGTAAATCATCTTTAAATATGTTGACCTGGTCACGGCCTACAGCCATGACCCAACCTCCGCGACCAATTAGTTATCCCCTGACCACTGGTCACGGCCCTAGGCCGTGACCCACCATGCTCAACCAACAGACCACCATGAGCGACCAAACCCCCTTCGAATGAGGTATGGTCACGGTCCCAAGCCGTGACTCACTTCAGAAATTGGTTTCGGCCTCCAGCCCTGACCACCATGCGCGACTAACAGCCCTTCAAATGAGGTATGGTCACGGCCCCAAGCCGTGACCCACTTCAAAATTTGGTTTCGGCCCCTAGCCGTGACCCCATTTGTGCGACCAATTTTTTTTTTCCGAGGTGGTCACAGTCCAAGTTCGTGACCCATTCGCGACCAGGTTGGAGGGAATTTTGGCGGGGTTTTGGCGCCAACATGGTCACACCTTGGGTCACGGCCAAAGTCCATGACCCACAGTGGTCAGGGACTTGAGCCGTGACCACTTCCAAAGCATCCATGACTCAGTGTAAAAATTAAAATGGTCACGCAAAAAATTGAGTTGGTCACGGCCCAAGTCCGCGACCAGCTAGTCGCGAACTTGGGCCGTGACCAACTGGGCGTGACCATTCGTAGGATTTGGTGTAGTGAGATCCGAATATTATCATAAGAGTCAAACCTATGATCTATACTGAAAAAGATATAGATGAAATTGATAAAAAAATCGAAGAATTATTGGAAACAAATCTTATTAAAGAAATAATAAACCCACATTCTAGCCATGCCTTCATGGTAAGAAAACATAATGAAGTCACTAGAGGAAAATCTAGGATGATCATAAATTATAAAAGGTTAAATGAGCAATTAGAATTTGATGGTTACTTCATCCCAAGAAAGGATGTTTTAATCAACCAAACTAAAGGAAAAAAGTTCTTTAGTAAATTTGACTGCAAATCTGTTTTTTAGCAGTTAAAACTAACTGATGAATCCAAACCATTGACAGGCTTTAGTACCCCTAGAGGACATTATCAATGGACTGTTATGCCTTTTCGGCGAAACACAGCTCCACAGGTATTTCAAAGATGGATGGACAATATCATTAAATGTCTTAAAGATTTTTGTGTTGTCTATATAGATGATATTCTTGTTTTTTCAAACACAATAGAAGAACACAGACATCATCTAAAAATACTTTGTGAAAAATTCCAAAAATATGGAATTATTCTATCACCAAAGAAAATTGATATTGAAAAAATAGAAATTAATTTTCTCGGTATAATCCCAAACCAAGATGGATTACAGTTAAAAGATCATATAATTTATCAAAATAAAAGATTTTAATGAAGAAATTTTGGATAAAAAACAATTGCAAAGTTTCTTAGGAATCCTTAACTATGGAAAAAAATTTCATACAAGGATTATCACAAAAAAAATTACCACATCTTGAGAAACTAAAAAAGAATGAAGTTTTTACATGGAGTAAAAATGATACTCTTGTTGTTAAAACAATAAAACAAGATATAATTACTAATTGTTCAAAAGTTTATTTTCCTAAAACAGGAGATAAATTAATCCTTGAAACTGATGCTTCAGACAATTGCTGGGTATGTGTCCTCAAAGCAATTCCTGCAATATGTTGGAATGAAACTACTTTTAATACTTTTGGTATCCATGGTAATAAAGCCCCTATACCAAAAATGATTCAAAAACATGAATTAATATGCGAAAATAATTCTGAAAAATTCAAACCAAATGAATTAAATTATATTATTTTTGAAAAGGAATTACTCGCAATAAAATTTGCTATTAAAAAATTTCATACTTTTCTAAGTACCTGAAGATTTTATTGTCAAAACAGACAATAAAGCAGTAAGAGACTTCCATATAAATGAACAAAATATGTTAGAAGGAAGGAGATTAAAATGGTGTAACACCCTGCCTAATTAAATCCTGGGTGATTAGTCCTAAATTAAATTAAAATAGGTTTCTTAGTTGGTTCATTCTTAGCATCACAATCAAAAAAAAATTAATTATTATCACCTAAATGAAATTAGACCGGTGCCAAATTTTATCTTTCATTAACCCAAGACAAAATACTCATGCGAAAGAAAAAGGTAACCATTCACAATCAACTATGAATCAAACTATTTAGCAATATATAAAGGATAAAATCTTGTCGAATCAATATTCGGCTAAAATCCTAAATTACTAAATAAAATTATAATAATCCAAAACTGAAATCTGAAATAAAGACCGTGGACAACATGTCCCAAATAGAGAATACTATCATGACATCCTACACTAGATCTAAATAGATGAAGCATCTATGCAAATTCCTGCCAGCTTCCACAAAGCTATAGCTACGAGTCCCTGGACATAATCTTTAGGTCTGGTGTCCCTATGGCTGGACACCTAAAAGGATTTAAAAATATTTTTAATAGCAAGAGTTAGTACTCAAAACGTTTTGAAAATATTTTGCAACTGATTGTCACAATTATATGAGTTATTATTTACACGTGATAATATTTCGCGTACACTCTCTTGAATTACCACACCCCTTATCTATTGAGCATGCCTAACGTCCCGTACCTAGCCCACCTAACTATACTAGTCAAGCTAACTGAACTGTGATATTCAACTCTCACCTCTACTACTAAGTTACCATTCCGCCCACTTAGTATGTAATAGTAACTATATCTCAAGATTTATATACTTCGATAACTATTCACGCCTGGTTATCTTTTATCGTTTCGTATTTAAGTCTTCCTACTTAATTTCATTTTAGAAATTTTCGCGGCATGTCATTATCTACTAAATCCCATAAGTAGATTATTAATATAGTACATATTTCACACGCAACATATACTTATAAATATATTTATTCCTAATATGTCCTCTTAACACGCATTAAGGAATCTTGGCTCGGAATGGTCCATCGACACCAAGTAGGGGTTTGGTTCGGAATGTCACTTCGACCCCAAATTCATTTCATGAAGAGGTTCAGAATAATCACCTCGACCCAACTAATGAAATTTATACATAGGTTGGTTCGAAACTCTTTCGTCATGACCCCAACTTACTATTTCCGTATATTAGTTCAGAATCCTACCTTGACCCTAATATAGGCAATTATACTTTAGGTATTCTCACCACCTAAGTATCTATATAATTCAATAGGTATACACACAACCTAATAATAGTGTTCGTACATAATATTATCTCTTTAATATTCACCGTGCTTAATCATTTATGATTTATCTCATTATCACAATTTTAATTGAGTATTCACACAACTCTAAGGGCCCTAGTTACCCCTCTATTCATTTCAATAGTAAAGCTATCTCCAACCTACTAATATACCCCTGGGGATTTCGTTTACTCTCTCCGTAACTCAAATATCGAATCTCCGATATACTACTTGATCGATTTATACTCGTCGATCCATTACCTCCAATCTTGCACACTATTATTATAACAGACCTCTACTATACACCTACTAGTAATCTCTAAGTACCTACATATGTACAACATCATCCCTAAGGTTTCCCACAATCATTGGTAAATGAATAGAACTTAACCAACAAAAGAACCCAAAATCATCCTGGGTCGATCGATCGACCAGGACCATCGATCGATCGACTCCATTGATCGATCAACATTCAAGGGTTGATCGATCGATCGAGCAGGTGCAGGTGCAGTTCATCTTCTTCATGCGTTTTCTCACTATTCTAAATTTTCCAACTTACATGATAACACACAAAACTTGAAACTAATGATTCTAACCATTCCTACGTACTCTAGGATTACTTTCAATAATTTAAACATCATGAATCTTCACGAATTTGGCCCAGAATAATATAAATCCTCTAATTATTCAAGAACCCTAAAAGTATGTTCTTCCCATATTCTAAATTATAGACCCATATTCTCATTCGTATTAACAATTATAATTCCTTTGATTTTAAATCCTCAGTAGATATCAAACTAACTACATGTGATTTCTACCCAAACATGCAATTAATCAATTCCTTTTCTCCTTGAATATTCATCAATATCAAATATTTGAAAATCTTACGCATGGATATTATAACTCAAAATAATTTTACAAATAACCACTTGCCTTATTCAGAGATGATCTGATTTCGTGGTTGTTGTTGGTGATCGTTTGTCTTTCTCCTCCAATCTTCCTTCCCAACAAGTTTGTGGTGTAAGAACCCTATGAATCCTTCACTAATTCTGCCTTTAGCTTTGAGAATAATCTCTCTTCTCTCTCAAATGGATTTCCTTTGTGTTATGAGGTTTCTAACCCTAACCCCACTTTTAATCAGCTGATAAAACACTCCTAAATTCGTAGGTCTCCTCACCCCCAAATGCCAAAAGATTAAAATGCCCCCGTACGATCCCGGTTTAGCCTAAAAATGCCCCGGTACCCGACTAGTACCCCCGGGTCTACTATTTTGACTAATTCGATCCACTCGGAATCATCTGTGACCTCTAAATCATCATTTGAGTCACCAAAAATATATTTCCCATCTCATCCTCAATTTAGTCTACACGTGACACTAGGTTGAGGTATAATCAAGTACGTCCATATCTCTCGCTATTTCATACAAATTAACTATCAACATTTACTATTCTCACCTGGTAAATTTGAATCATAATATTAATCAATGTCTATCTCTCGATTAATATTTAATAATCACAATTATCATTAAATGATATTAAATTACTCTACTGACGTAATTTAAATTAAAATGTATTTTCTATTTAATTGCCCAATTAATTAATTTTAAATACGCAAAAATACGGGGTAGTACATACTTCCCCCCTTACAAAGGAATTTTTTCCTCAAAATTAAGGATATACTTGAGGTGAATAACTCTGGATACTGTTCTCGCATATCCTCCTCCCGCTCCCATGTCGACTCCTCAGCATTGTAGTGTCCCCACTGTACTCGCACTAACGGTACT
Organism: Sambucus nigra; assembly: GCA_949130495.1. Classification (NCBI taxonomy): domain Eukaryota; kingdom Viridiplantae; phylum Streptophyta; class Magnoliopsida; order Dipsacales; family Adoxaceae; genus Sambucus; species Sambucus nigra. The sequence goes on from OX422223.1 coordinate 306,914,023, forward strand.
ACCTTGGATTGAATCTTGTGCTCATTATGTTCTAAAATAGCCACGGGTCTCTCCTCATACGAGACATCTGGCTGCAAAGCAATCTCCTCAAGTGGAACGTGCCAGAAGGCTCTTTCGATCCTCCTGTATTTCTTCAGCGACGCCACATAGAACCTGTCATGTATTCGCTGAAGATGCTCTGGGAGTCCCAATTTGTATGTTACCGGTCCAACACTCTCAATAATAGGGAATAGTCCTACATATCTCGGTGCTAACTTCCCCTTCTTGCTGAACCTCATAATCCCCTTCATAGAAGATACCCGAATCAACACCTGGTCGCCCACCTCTAGCTCCATCTGTCTCTTATCGGCATCCGCATAACTCCTCTGCCTATCCTGGGCTATTCAAATATGTCCTCGAATCCATACTATCTTGGCAAAAGTCTCCTGTATCATCTCCAATCCCAATAGCTTGTTGTTTCCCACCTCTAACCAGCAGGCAAGAGAATGACAAGGACTCTGATAAAGTGCCTCAAAAGGAGCCATACCGATAGTGAATTGGTAAGAGTTATTATATGCAAACTCTACCAATGGGAGGTATCGCTTCAATCCTCCCCCAAAATCTAGGATACACATCCTCATCATACCCTCAAATATCTGATTCACCCTTTCAGTCTGCATGTCTGTCTAAGGGTCATACACCGTACTCAATCGCAAATATGTCCCCATGGCTTCCTGGAAACTTTGGCAAAAGTATAACACAAATATTTTTTTCTTTATTTGACACAATATTAATAGGAACCCCGTGAAACTTAACGATCTCTGAAATGAAGAGTTGCGCGTACTGCATCATATCAACACCAGTACGAACCGACAAGAAATGGGATACCTTGGTCAGCCTACCCACTATCACCCATATGGAATCGTGACCTCTCTGCGATGTCAACAGTCCAGTAATAAAGTCCATAGAAATATCTCCCATTTCCAAACGGGAATCTCCAGTGGCTATAGCATTCCTGAAGGTCTATGATGGTCAACTTTAACAAGCAGACATGTAGCACACTTCGAGACAAACTCTGCTATGTCTTGCTTCATACATGACCACCAATACTGTCATCGCATATCCTGGTATATATTATCCCCACCGGGATGTATCATAAATTTTGACCCATGCGACTCTGTCATTATGACATATTTTAAATCTTCATCCTTGGGTACTACCAATCTCCCATTAAACCGAAGTTCTCCCTCTGAGCTGATGGAAGAGGACTCTGCCCACTCGGCTAGTAACTGTCGTACTCTATCCTAACAAAAAGGTTCCTCTGCCTGTTCCCTCACCAACCTCATAACACTCTTAGGGGTGATATCTAAAACTTCCATGTATGCTCGGGCTACCTCATCCTCATGTCGAAGTTCGCTCCACTTCGCTTTCCAAACCTCTGTCAACTCTCCTGTGGGTCTTTGGTTCAATGCATCTGCCACTACGTTAGTCTTGCCTGGATGATACTGTATATCAAACTGGTAGTCCTTCATGAATTCCAGCCACCTCCTCTGCCTCATATTCAGATCCTTCTGGGTGAAGAGATACTGAAGTGACCTATGATCCATGAATAGAGAAAAATGCTCTCCTAGAAGATAATATCTCTATATCCTCAAAGCAAAGATGACCGCTTCCAACTCGAGGTCATGGGTGGGGTAATTCTTCTCATGTGGCTTTAGCTTTTAGGACGCATAATCTATAGCCCTCTCCTCCTGCTATAACACACCCCCGAGTCCTTGCAAGGATGAATCAGTATAGACTCAGTACTCCAATCCAGTCCAGGCAACGCAAGTACGGGTGCTGATGTCAACCTGTCCTTTATCTCATCAAACGCTAACTGACAGTAGCCACTCCACACGAATGGTATCCCCTTACGAGTAAAGTTCGTCAAAGGACTAGCAATCTTTGAGAACCCCTTGATGAAGTGACGATAGTAACCATCCAATCCTAAAAAGCTTCGAACCTCGGTCGGTGTCATAGGCTGTCCCCACTCTCTCACCGCTGATACCTTACTCGAATCGATAGCTATGCCTTTATCGGACACAGTGTGGACAAGAAACTGAACCTTCCGAAGCCAAAATCCACACTTCCCAAATTTCGCATACAATTGATGGTCCCATAACGTCCAAAGAACCATGTGTAAATGCTCGACGTGCTCCTCCTCCATGCGAGAGTCAACCAAAATATTTTTGATAAATACGATCATAAACTTGTCTAACAACTCCCTAAATACCCTGTTCATGACGTCCATAAACACTGCAGGCACATTAGTGAGTCCAAACGGCATCACTCTGAACTCGTATGACCCGTACCGCGATAAGAAGGTGGTCTTAGGTAAATCTTCCTATCAAATGCGCAACTGATGGTAACCTGACCTCAAATCAATTTTTGAGAAGTACGCAACCCCTCTCAACTGATCAAACAACGTCAATTCTAGGTAACGGATACTTATTACGGATCGTCACCTTGTTTAGCTCCCTATAGTCTACGCACAAACGGAGCAAACCATCCCTTTTCTTCACAAATAACACCGGTACACCCCACGATGATGTGCTATGTCGAATGAAACCCTATCCCAAGAGCTGTTGAATCTTCTCTCTCAACTCTCGCATTTCCAAAGGGGCCATGCGATACGATGCTCTGGAAATCGATCTCATCCCTAGTGCCAAGTCTATAACAAACTCAATCTCCCTACTGGGTGGTAACCCTGGTACCTCCTGGAAGACATCCTCGAAATCCTTCGTGGCAGGGATTGAGTCAAGAGAAACAGCCACCTCTTGTGATGTCTCCTCCTTAATGTCATACAAATGAGTGTGTGATCCTCCCTCAGAAAGAGGCATCGCCACTAGGAACATCTCCTCTCATTGAATGGCGAACACTATAGTCCTCTAATAGTAATCTACCATCGCCCTATAACTCGCTAACCAATCCATGCCTAGGATGACGTCATAGACCTCCATATCTAACACTAGCAGGTCTACCGCTAGACTCAAACTCCCGATCATAATATCCACACCCTTACAGATTGAGTGTATTAAGGACCCACTACCCATCGATGACTCAACACATATAAGATGAGTGTCGGCTGTCTCTAAAAGGCTGGCTGCTCATGAAAATCTAGTGGCAATAAAAGAGTGTATCGCACCCGTGTCAAGTAAAATACTACCCTTATGCCCATGGATAGGAAATGTACCCGCGACTGCCAGAGGTGCTGGTTGAAAAGGCACGTCTCGAACATTGTACACACGCCCGTAGTGCATCTGGACCGGCTGCTGCTGTAGGGCCTATGCTGGTGCTCGGGATAACGGAGCCTACTGTCCCTGTTGGACACCCTGTTGTTGTGCCCTATCTCCCTATATAAAAGTCCTACTCTTGTGACCCTGATGGCCACAAGTGAAACACTTCCCCTAGAACTGTCTCTAACGTTGGCCCTGACGGCCTTGGCCCTACTGGCCTCCCTCTTAGTTCCCTTGGCCTTAACGGACCAGAGGGACCTACTATTGGGAACCCTATTGTCCCAGCTTGTCAGATCGATGTCGCCAATACCTAAATCTCTTGGCAGAGTTCCCCTGTCCGGAATCCTGCCTTTGCTGACTCGTTGTCTGTTATTGCGGTATGCTGTTGTCACTACCCCCATTTGCCCTGCCTGACTGGATGAGATCACTCATCTTGCTTCCCTTCACATGGAAAAGATGATCATAACGGTGTACTAGGGCGGCGTTGACGACGTCTATATAATTCAACAGTGTTGGGTTACCGATCAAATGTTGTCTGATCTTCCAGTTCAAACCATCCAAAAACTTCAACTTTTTTTCGCTCCACATTGCTCACCTCGTCTGGCACAAAATTTTCCAGGCGGGTGAACTCCTCCTCATAGTTGTAACACCCCGTATTTTTGTCCATTTAATATTTAATTAATTCGAGAATTTAAAATTACTTGTGTGTCGTAATTTTAATTGACTTAAGTATGGAACAATATATTTAAATATTAATCAGGGAGTGAGTGGTTAAAATTTAAGGAAAATTTATTTACTAAGTTAATAGAAATAATTTATTTACGTCATTTCGGGTATTAATGATGGGGTATGTACTTATCTCAGTCGGGAGTCGGTATAGACTAATTTGGGTGTGAGATAAGGATTTTTTATAAATTAATTCGGATGCTAATTCTGAGTGTACGGTTGAGTCCAGATGGATCGAGATAGTCGGAAAAGTGTACCCGAGGGTAGTAAACGGGTCACGGGACATTTTTAGGCATAGTCGGTCCCACACGGGGGAATTTGGGTCACTTGGGTTTGGCCCATTAGACAAAAAACTGGATTTAGCCTAATTAAACAATTATAAGAAAAAGGGGAACGGCTGAATTGAGTTTAGAAAATACTTAGTGGATTAGGAAACCCTAAGAAGCAATTAAAGGCAAATTTAGGGGACAAAGGAAAGAGCCAAAACAAAGGAGTTCATCTTCAACCTTGGAAATTCACAAATCCAAATCAGACCCTACGAATCATAAGGCAAGTGGTTAACTTGTTGTAGAATTTAAATTGTATTTCGATTCATATTCATGTGATGTGAGTAATCAAAGAAATTCGTTTTGGGATTTAAAGGGTATAAACATGGGGGTTTTGTAAACCATTATTCTGATTTCTAAATCGTGTGGAAATTCATGTATAATTTGAGATTAGCATATATATTTGGTATGATGTGTAACCCGGGTGAATTATAAACAAATTTAAGATAATAATTTGCTGTTTAAATGGGTTAAAGACTAAATCGATTTTTTCCCCTAATTTATAAAAATAGTAGAGAACGTAGATTAAATAGTGTTTGTGGACTTTATGGGGGTCCCTTATGAGGATTTTGTTATGTATTGTTGATGCGAGGTCTTAGGTTTTACTGTAGAAGAAGTTAGGGCTTGGAACTTTTCGTCCATGGCTGAAATAGAAGGGGGAGAAGACGATGACCTGTTCGATCGATTGATCGAGGGTTGGGGATCGATCGATCGAAGGTCAGAAATTTCTGGCAGTTTGGCCAGTTTATGTATATAAGGGAAATTAAACTTAAATTTCTTCCATGCCTTATTTAATGAGAAAAATATAGGATTTTCAAGCTAATTAATTATAAGTAAAATTAATTAGGATTTGAAAGAAATTACATGTGTCACACCATGATTAAAATTAATTGGGATTTGGAGGAAATTTATGTGTGACACACCATGGATAAATTTTGGGAATAATATTTCAAAATAATTAAATACGGATTGAGTGGGAAAGTCCGGGGCTATTGGTTGAGCGATACCAAGACGTTAACTTTATTTAAAGTGAAGACTAAATTATTTGGAGTCGGGAATTTAGACTCGAGTATTGTTTTATTTCGGGCCATGAGAGTACGTCCGAATATATTGGTTGGAGGGACACCAAAAATAATTTAATTAATTAATGTGCGAATTAATTAATAGTTAGATTTGGACCATAAACTCATAATAATTTGAATAGGCTTGTGTTACGGTCATAGTACACGGGATAGCCGGGATAGTTTATTTTAATTGTATATATACGGTGTGCGATAGTATATACATATGGTGTGGGCATTAATATCAGTGGCCAGATATGATTAATACATATACTCTAGTTCTATAGGAGGGAGGTTGCGCGTAGTGTGTGAATCCCCTAGCTTGAGGAGTAGGGCGACTATATTCACAGGTTATAGCATCCGTTATATGGGTGAGGGGCATCTCACTTTCAGGGAAGGAATATGACCGCCTCCAATTTTTACGTATTATCCAACTTAGTGAGAAATTCTGACTTGGGGTAACTAGGTCATGTGAATATGCCTTGTGGGATAGCACTTTAGAGAATCTACATCCGGTGAGTTATTACTCGGGAGCATGTTCAATATTAATTATTATTCCAGCATGTTTGTGAATGTTGTAATATAACTATACGTATATAATGAGGTAAATAATTATATACGGATAATTAATACATACCCTGAATTATATTATACATATAATGGGTGTGAAAGTTATATGATTTTAAAAAGGGAAATTATTAATTAAGTTAATGTTAATAATAACTTAGAAATCATAATTTTGTCACACTCGGTTAGAGTGGGGTGGTTGCAAGGGGTTATATTAGTTATCTATTCATAGGTTAAATAACTAGGTAAATTAATTAAGGCGTTGGTAGTGCACATTGGAGAGGAGGTGAGGATGTTCTCAACAGAGTGCGGAACTAACTAAAATATGAAGAGAATGCATATATATTTATTACTGCAAGTTAATCAATTGCTAAATATTTTCTAAATGTTTTGGGTACTAACCCTTGCTATAAAAACTTTTAAAAACCTTTTAGGTGTCCAGCCACAGGGACGCCAGGCTTGACTCATTCCAGGGATCCGTTGTTGCAGCATGTGTGGATGTTGCAGGAGTTTGATAGGCGCCTCGTTCTTTTCATTCTTAGTGTAGAGACTTCCTATCAGTTATTCGAGCATATTACTCACTGTTTTATTCAGTATTTATATCAGACAGGTTGAGATTTAATTGCTTGTCTTTACTTCTGTTGGATTTTGAAACGATAGTTTATTCGGTCAGTTATTCAATTGTGAATGGTTGAATTTAGTTAATTGTGATAGTCATATTATTTTGTTTCCTTATGAGTATTTCATTTAAGTTAATGAAAGATAAAATTGGCACCAGTCTAATTTTCTCACTTAGGAGGTTAGTAATTAAAAAGGCGACAGTGATGCTAAGAATGAACCAAATGAGAAACCTGTTTTAATTTAATTTGGGAATGATCACCCAGGGTTAATTAGGTGGGGTGTCACAGATGGTATCAGAGCATCAGGTTCTAGTGTCCTTAGGATCTGTGCAGCTTACTACGTTTCAGCGTAGCGTTCGGTTGATATAGAGCCCTATATTAGGACTGTTGATTCATTTTTCGCTTTTGAGTTATCGTATTTCTGGTGTTAGATATTTTTTTATAAACTGTGTACTTATTCGATTCAATCTATTTTTAGATGCCACCGAAGAGGCAGAGAGCAGAGAGGGTTGAGGCTAGGGATGAGTTAAGGGAGGCTCGTCAGGGGCCACAGGTACCACCACCCCCACCCGAGTTGATCTCCACTACTCAGGTGGACATGATAGTGGCCCAGGCAGTTGAAATAGCAATGAGGGCCATGGCAACCCATTTTCCTCAGCCCCAGGCACCACCTCCCGTGGCACCAGCAGTTTAGGCTCCGGTGGGGCCACCGTCTTGGCAGCGAGTTAGGGAGACCTTTCAGAAGGGTCACCCACCCGAGTTTCGGGGAAGCACCCATATGGTAGAGGCTTGTGACTGGAAGAAGAATATTCAGTGCCATCTTCGCATGCTGTAGTGTACTGATGTATAAAAGCAGATGCTTGCTACCTTTCGTCTGTCGGGGGTAGACTTACAGTGGTGGGAGTCAGTTACCACCGCTGAGGAGAGGGATTTGATGACGATATCCAAGTTCTGGGTGTGGTTTGACCGCAAATACTTCCCACCAGTGGTAGAGGATGAGATGAGGAAGAAGTTCAGTGAGTTACCCGTTTGGCAAACTTTGTGCCAAATGAGGTGAGTGATGAGGAGATAAAGAAGTCGAGGTTCATGGATGGCTTGGCCTTGAGGATCAGGCAGCATTTGATTGGGAATCCGACGTTAGTGACTTATACAGATGTCGTTAATGCAGCCCTCGTACATTGCCTTTGTCCAGCGATAGGGGGACAGTCAGATGACTTATACAGATGTCGTTAATAACCACGTTAGGGCCAATAGGGCCAACGATAGGGGGACAGTCAGAAACACTATTTTGTCTTTGTCCAGCCAGGACACTTCAAGAGGGAGTGCCCGTAGAGGGTCAGAGGTCATCAGCAGGGTGCCCAACAAGGGCAATAGGGCAGATGCCGCCAGCAGCACCAGTTCCACCCGCCCCATAGTAGCAGGGGCAAATGCACTATGGGCATGTGTATAACGTCCGGGATGTTCCCAATCCTCCAGCACAGCAGGCACCGCAAGCAGCTGAGGGTATGTTTCTCATTTATGGTCATGAAGGTAGTATACTTTTTGACACAGGAGCATCGCATTCATTGATTAAATCTAATTTTGCTAAACGGGTTGGGTTACTAGAGATCGCGGGTAGTCTTCGTATGTGCATAGAGTCGCCAGTAGGGAGCGGGGCTTTAATTCACTCGATTTGTCAGGGAGTGGACATTTTAATTGGGAGGCTTAGTTTAGCAGCAGACCTCTTAGTGTTAGATATGAAGGGGTACGATGTCATCCTAGGAATGGATTAGTTGGCAGGTTATCGGGCAACTGTGGATTGTTACGAGAGGACAATCGTGTTCTCCATTCCGGGACAGGAGATGTTTCTAATAGTGATGCCGCTACCGGAGGGAAGGTCGCACACCCACTTGTATTACATCCAGGAAGAAACCTCACAGGAGGTGGTGGTTTCGTGGGACTCAATCCCAGTAGTGAGGGACTTTGAGGATGTGTTCGAAGAAATATCAGGGTTGCCACCCAGTAGGGAAATAAAATTTGTAATCAATTTAGTATCGGGATGAGGCCGATTACTCGAACACCCTACCGTATGGCCCCTTCAGAGATGCATGAGTTGAGAGAGAAGATTCAGCAGCTCCTGGGTTGGGGTTTCATTAGACGGAGTACATCGCCATGGGTTGCACCAGTGTTGTTTATAAAGAAGCGAGATGGTTCACTTCGATTGTGTGTGGACTATAGGGAATTGAACAAGGTGACGATACAGAATAAGTATTCGTTACCTAGGATCGATGATCTTTTTGACAAATTGAGAGGGGCATCTTACTTCTCCAAGATCGATTTGAGGTCAGGGTATCATCAGCTACGCATCCGATAGGAGGATGTTTCGAAGACTGCTTTCCTATCGCGGTATGGAACTTACGAGTTCATGATGATGCCATTCGGGCTCACCAATGCACCAGCAGTGTTCATGGACCTCATGAACATGAACAGGGTTTTCAGGGAGTATCTCGATAAATTTGTCTTCGTGTTCAGTGATGACATCCTGATCTACTTGCTCACCAAGGAGGAGCACGCAGAGCATCTGCGTATGGTTCTACAGACACTGCGGGATCATCAGCTCTATGCCAAATTCGGGAAGTGTGGATTTTGGTTGCGGGAGATACAGTTTCTTGGCCACGTGGTGTCAGATCGGGCTATTTTGGTGGATCCGAGTAAGGTGTCGATGGTGAGGGAGTGGGGATAGCCCACGACACCGATCGAGGTGAGCAGGTTTTTGGGATTGGTCGGGTATTACAGGCAGGTCATTAAAGGATTTTCAAAGATTATAGGCCCTTTGACGAATCTGACTCTAAAAGGGGTGCCTTTCACTTGGAGTGATCATTGTCAATTAGCTTTCGACAAGCTAAAGGACAAGTTAAGATCTGCACTTTTACTTGCTTTGCCGAAGGGAGGACTAGTGTATCGAGTTTACACTAACGCATCCCTACAGGGACTTGGGGGTGTGCTTCAGCAAGAGGAAAGGGCTATAGCTTATGCGTCCAGAAAGCTAAAGCCCCACGAGAGGAATTACCCCACTCACGACCTAGAGCTAGCAGCAGTTGTTTTTTCTTTGAAGATATGGAGACATTATCTTCTAGGAGAGAAGTTCACTTTATTCACGGATCACAAGTCACTTCAGTATCTCTTCACACAGAAGGATCTGAATATGAGGCAGAGGCGATGGCTAGAATTCGTGAAAGACTATCAGTTTGATATTCAGTATCATCCTGGTAAGGCTAATGTAGTAGCAGATGCATTGAGCCGGAGACTGATTGGGAAATATCAGAAGTCTGGAAAGTGAAGTGGAGAGAGCTTCGATATGAGGATGATGTAGCCAAGGCCTGCATGTCAGCATTATCCATCACACCCGAAATAATTGTGTGGGTTGTGAGGGATCAAGCAGAGGATCAGATCTGCCGGGATAGGGTGACCCAGTTGTTAGCTGAGGGAGCAGATGGTCACTCGATCATCTCGAAAGGAGGCATACGCCTTAATGGGAGGTTAATTGTGCCAGAGGATGAGGAGTTGAGGCATGCTGTTATGACAGAGTCCCATGGTTCGAGATTTGTGGTACATCCTGGTGGGAATAAAATGTACCAGGATATGAGGAGGCAGTATTAGTGGGCAGGAATGAAACGGGACATAGCAGAGTTTGTTTCAAAATGTGCCACGTGTCAACTTGTGAAAGTTGACCATAAGAGACCATCATGGATGCTACAGCCACTAGATATTCCCGTGTGGAAGTGGGAGAGAATCTCAATGGACTTTATTACAGGGTTACCTGCATCATAGAGGCGTCACGATTCCATATGGGTCATTATGGATCGGTTGACCAAGGTGGCCCACTTCTTGTCGGTCTGCACTGATTTTGAGATGATGCGTTATGCACAGCTATTCATAGCGGAGATTGTTAAGCTGCACGGAGTGCCGATAAATATTGTGTCTCACAGAGACAAAATTTTTGTGTCCCACTTTTGGCAGAGCTTTCAGGAGGCCATGGGCACGGAGTTACATCTGAGTACAACCTATCACCCACATACTGATGGGCAGACTGAGAGAGTCAATCAGATGCTAGAAGACATGTTCAGGATGTGCATTTTAGACTTTGGGGGAGGATGGGAGAAATATCTTCCTTTAGTAGAGTTCGCGTATAACAACTCTTACCAATTCATGATTGGCATGTCACCGTTCGAGGCACTGTACGGGAGACCTTGTCGTTCACCCGCTTATTGGTTATAGGTGGGGGACAATAAGCTATTGGGGCCGGAGATTGTCCAGGAGACATCTGTCAAGATAGAGCTGATCCGAGGGTGGATTCGGATAGCTCAGGATAGGCAGAAGAGTTATGCTGATGCTTCACGGAAACATGTGGAGTTAGAGGTTGGGGACCAGGTATTAGTCTGAGTGTCCCCTATGAAAGAGGTAATGAGGTTCGGCAAGAAGGGTAAGTTAGCACTGAGGTACATGGGACCTTTCCCTATTATTGAGAGGGTGGGGCAGGTAGCATATAGATTGGGCTTGTCGGAGAATCTTCAGCGGATACACGACGTGTTCCACGTGGCATCACTGAAGATATATCGAAGGAGAAAGAGGACCTTTTGGCTCATTCCACTCGAGGAAATTGATTTATAGCCAGACATCTCATATGAGGAGAGAGCGATGGCTATTCTAGACCGTAGTGAGCGGAAGTTACGATCCAAGGTTGTTCCACTAGTTAGAGTAAAGTGGGGTCATCACAACATTGACGAGTCTACCTGGGAGCGGGAGGAGGATATGCGGGAACAATATCCAGAGCTATTCACCACAGGTACGAACTAATTTCGGGGACAAAATTCCTTTGTAAGGGAGGAAGTATGTAACACCTCGTATTTTTGTGCATTTAATATTTAATTAATTCAGGAATTCAAAATTACTTGTGTGTCGTAATTTTAATTGAATTAAGTATGGAAAAATATATTTAAATATTAATCGGGGAGTGAGTGGTTAATATTTTAGGAAAATTTATTTACTAAATTAATAGTAATAATTTATTTACGTCATTTCGGGTATTAATGACGGGGTATGTACTTATCTCAGTCGGGAGTCGGCATAGACTAATTTGGGTGTGAGATAAGGATTTTCTATAAATTAATTCAGATACCAATTCTAAGTGTACGGTTGAGTCCAGATGGGCCGAGATAGTCGAAAAAGTTTACCCGGGGGTAGTAAACGGGTCACGAGACGTTTTTAGGCATAGTCGGGCCCACACGGGAGCATTTCGGTCACTTAGGTTTGGACCATTAGACAAAAAATGGGATTTAGCCTAATTAAACAATTATAAGAAAAAGGGGAACGGATGAATTGAGCTTAGAAAATACTTAGTGGGTTAGGAAACCCTAAGAAGCAATTAAAGGCAAATTTGTGGGATAAAGGAAATAGCCAAAACAAAGGAGTTCATCTTCAACCTTGGGAATTCACAAATCCAAATCAGACCCTATGAATCATAAGGCAAGTGGTTAACTTGATGTAGCATTTAAACTGTATTTCGATTCATATTCATGTGATGTGAGTAGTCAAAGAAATTCGTTTTTGGATTTAAAGGGTATAAACATGGGGCGTTTTGTAAACCATTATTCTGATTTCTAAATCGTGTAGAAATTCATGTATAATCTGAGATTAGCATATATATATGGTATGATGTGTAACCCGGATGAATTAGAAATGAATTTGAGATAAGAATTTGCTGTTTAAATGGGTTAAAGACTAAATCGGATTTTCCCCCCAATTTATGAAAATAGTAGAGAACGTAGATTAAATAGTGTTTGTGGACTTTATGGGGGTCCCTTATGAGGATTTTATTATGTATTGTAGATGGGAGGACTTAGGTTTCGCTGTAGAAGAAGTTAGGGTTTGGAACTTTTCGTCCATGGCTGAAATAGAAAGGGGAAGAAGATGATGACCTGTTCGATCGATCGATCGAGGGTTGGGGATCGATCAATCGAAGGTCAGAAATTTTTGGCATTTCGGTCAGTTTATTTATATAAGGGAAATTAAACTTAAATTTCTTCCATGCCTTATTTAATGTGAAAAATATAGGATTTTCAAGCTAATTAATTATAAGTAAAATTAATTACGATTTGAAGGAAATTACGTGTGTCACACCATGAATAAAATTAATTGGGATTTGGAGAAAATTTATGTGTGACACACCATGGTCAAATTTTGGGAATAATATTTCAAAATAATTAAATACGGATTGAGTGGGCAAGTCCGGGGCTATTGGTTGAGCGATACCAAGACGTTAACTTTATTTAAAGTGAAGACTAAATTATTTGGAGTCGGGAATTTAGACTCTGGTATTGTTTTATTTCGGGCCACGAGAGTACGTCCGAATAAATTGGTTGGAGCAACACCAAAAGTAATTTAATTAATTAATGTGCGAATTAATTAATAGTTAGAGTTTGACCATAAACTCATAATAATTTGAATAGGCTTGTGTTACGGACTTAGTACATGGGAATAGCCGGGATAGTTTATTTTAATTATATATATACGGTGTGCGATAGTATATACATATGGTGTGTGCATTAATATCAGTGGCTAGATATGATTATTACATATACTCTAGTGCTATAGGAGGGAGGTTGCGCGTAGTGGGTGAATCCCCTAGACTGAGGAGTAGCGCGAGTATATTCTTAGGTTATAGCGTCCGTTATATGGGTAAGGGGAATCTCACTTTCAGGGAAGGAATATGACCGCCTCCAATTTTTACGTATTATCCAAGTTAGTGAGCAATTCTGACTTGGGGTAACTAGGTTATGTGAATATGCCTAGTGGGATAGCACTTTAAAGAATCTACATCCGGTGAGTTATTACTCGGGAGGATGTTCAATATTAATTATTATTCCAGCATGTTTGTGAATGTTATATTATAACTATACGTATATAATGAGGTAAATAATTACATAGGGATAAATTAATACAGGTCGTGAATTGTATTATACATATAATGGGTGTGAAAGTTATATGATTTTAAAAATGGAAATGATTAATTAAGTTAATGTTAATAATAACTTAAAAATCATAATTTTGGCACACTCGGTTAGAGTGGGGTGGTTGCAAGGGGTTATATTAGTTATATAGTCATGGGATAAATAACTAGGTAAATTAATTAAGGCCTTAGTAGTGCACATTAGAGAAGGGGTGAGGATGATCTCAAGAGAGTGATGCACTAACTAAAATATGAACAGCATGCATATATATTTATTACTGCAAGTTATTCATTTGCTAAATATTTTCCAAATATTTTGGGTACTAATCCTTGCTATAAAAACTTTTAAAAACCTTGTAGGTGTCCAGCCACAGGGATGTCAGGCTTGACTCATTCCAGTGATCCATTGCTGCAACATGTGTGGATGTTGCAGGAGTTTGATAGGTGCCTCATTTTTTTCGTTCTTAGTGTAGAGACTTCCTATCAATTATTCGAGCATATTGCTCACTGTTTTATTCAGTACTTATATCAGACTTGTTGAGATTTAATTCTTGTCTTTACTTCTGTTGGATTTTGAATCGATAGTTTATTCGGTCAGTTATTTAATTATGAATGGCTGAATTTAGTTAATTGTGATATTCATATTTTTTTGTTTCCGTATGAGTATTTCATTTAAGTTAATGAAAGATAAAATTAGCACCAATCAAATTTTCTCACTTAGGTGGTTAGTAATTAAAAAGGCGACAGTGATGTTAAGAATGAACCAAATGAGAGACCTGTTCTAATTTAATTTAGGACTGATCACCCGGGGTTAATTAGGCGGGGTTTCACAATAGTCAGCCACTGATTGATCACCCTGGACCACCTCACTAAATTTCTTCCTCATCTCTGAATCTACTGTCGGTGGGAAGTACTTGTGATCAAACTGCCCCCAAAACTCAAAAATTGTCATCAAGTCCCTCTCCTTTGCGGTGGTAACTGACTCCCACCACTGTAAAGCTGCTCCTGACAGACGAAAAGTAGCAAACTCCTACTTCTGTACCTCGGTACACTCAAGTATGCGCAGAGGGTGCTAGGTGTTCTTGTTCCAGTTGCAAGCCTCTACTACGTTAGTACTGCCCTGAAACATGGACGGATGGCCCTTCTGAAGGTCTCCCTGACTCGCTGTTAAGAAGGTGTCCCTATCAGGGCCTGAACTGCTGGTGCCACTAGAGGCTGTACCTAAGGTTGAGGAAAATTCGCTGCCATGGCCCTTATGCCCGTCTCAACTGCCTGAGCCACTATCACTACCACCTGAGTAGTAGAAATCAGCTCGGGTAGGGGTGGTGGCGGCGGTGCCTGTGGCTCCTGATGAGCCTCCCTCACCTCATCTCTGGTCTCAGCCCTCTCTGCTCGCTATCTCCTCGGTGGCATCCTATTCAGATCGAATTGTATAAGTACACAGTTTATACACAATCTAATAGCAGAAGTACGATATATTAAACACGTAAGAACAAAAGCAATAGTCCTAAAATAGGGCTCTATATTGAAGAATGAAACGTTAAAATCCTAGTAAGCCACTCAGATCCTATGGACACCAAAACCTGATACTCTGATACCAACTGTGACACCCTTCCTAATTAAATCCCGGGTGATCAGTCCTAAATTAAATTAAAACAGGTTTCTCAGTTGGTTCATTCTTAGCATCACTGTCGAAAACTTTGTAATTACTAATCACCTAAATGAAATTAGACCGGTGCCAAATTTTATCTTTCATTAACCCAAGACAAAATACTCACGCGGAAAAAACAAGTAACCATTCACAGTAAAGTATGAATCAAACCATGTAGCAATATATAAAGGATAAAATCTTATCGAATCAACATTCAGCTAAAAATCCAAAACTACTAAATAAAACCAACATAATCCAAAACTGAAATCTGAAATAAAGACCATGGACAACATGTCCCAATAGAGAATACTATTACGAGATCCTACACTAGATCTGAATAGATGAAGCGTCTATGCAATGTCATGCCAGCCTCCACAAAGCTGCAGCTACGAGTCCCTGGATAGAATCTCTAAGTCTGGTGTCCCTGTGGCTGGATACCTAAAAGGTTTTGAAAATATTTTTAATAGCAAGAGTTAGTACTCAAAATGTTTTGAAAATATTTTGCAAGTGATTATCATAATAAGATGAGTTATTGATTACACATGTTAAGATTTCACGTACACTCTCTTGAGTTACCTCACCCCTCATCTATCGTATACGCCTAACGTCCCGTACCTAGCCAACCTAGCTATTCTACTCAAGCTAACTAAACTATGATATTCAACTGTCTCACCTATACTACTAAGTTCCCATTCCGCCCACTTAGTATGTAATAATAACTATATATCAATATTTATATACTTAGATAACTATTCACGGCTGGTTATCTTTCACCGTTTTGTAATTAAGTCTTCCTACTTAATTCGCTTTTAGATTTATTCGCGGCATCTCATTATCTACTAAATCGCATAAGTAGATTATTAATATAGTACATATTTCACACACAGCATATACTTATAAATTTATTTATTCCTAATATGTCCTCTTAACAAGCATCAAGGACTTTTGGTTCGACATGGTCCATCGACACCAAGTAAGGGTTTGGTTCGGAATGTCACTTAGACCCCAAATTTATTTCATGAAGTGGTTCGGAATAATCACCTCGACCCCACTAATGAAATTTATACATAGGTTGGTTCGGAACTCTTTCTGCATGAACCAACTTACTATTTTTGTATATTAGTTCGGAATCCTACTGATAGCGCGCGAGAAGTTGTGCGCGTGTAAAGTGCACAGTCGTTGTTTTTTTTCTCGCCGTGACTATACAAACAAACCAAAATTACTACTACACTTGCGGGGCAAGCACATCGGTAAGTCGGGTATCGAAAATCCACAGGGACGAGTTGCTAGAATTTATATGATTTAATATTCCGAAATAAAAGTGTAAAAGATGATTACAAACTAAAAAGGAAAAGATGCATAAAAGGGAAATGGTTAACTAAGCAAGTGTAAATTAAACTAGATTATGAAAGCGAGTAAACTATAGGTTGCGTCGAATATCCCTCACCCGGTTTAATTTGTATAAAATGGTTACATGGGTCGACGAGTTATTACAAATGCGTCTCGTTTCGACAGTTAATTGAGCCAAGGGTTGTCACGCCCCTAAATCCACATAAAAGCCTAATATAATTTTGGCATCAACAAATATCCCAGAAACTGCGCACGAAAGGTCGTAAGCACGGGACATACATGATATTCCCCGTCAAATCTCCTAGGCATAATAACTAGGACAACGCACCCGAAATAAACCCGTAAACACTATCACCAAGAAAAGAAACGCGTTAACCCGAGTGAGTTCCATTCAAACACAACCTAATTTAAATTACCTAGAAAGCATATTAAAAACGCGATAAATAAAGCGAGTAAAGAAACACGGTAAAACTACACTAGAAAGCGTGTAAAGAAATAAAGTAAACCTAATTTAGAACGCATGTAAATTACACTACAAAGCAAGAAATGAAGAAAAACAACTATATTAAAGGAAGAGGATGATGAATAATGTAACTTATAACCTAATTGGGTGTCAAACCAAGAAGAATCCAAGCCAAACTCTCCAAAACCCTCAAAACCCTAAGCTAACCTAAGCTAAAATCGTGTATATCTGTTTATTACATCAAAATTGCTTTATATAGTAAGTTGGAATAAAAATAGAAAAGAAAAGAAATGACAAAATATCTCCTGAAAACAGGGGATCGATCGATCGACAAAAAGGGTCGATCGATCGATCAAGGCCAAATTTTGGCAATACAGAAGGATCGATCGATCGACCAAAATCATCGATCAATTGATCAAGCAGGGGTGAGCCAAGCAGCAGCTTCTGCATTCCTTTCTTCCCTTTTCCCTCCTCCTTTTGGTTCATTATTTTTCCCTCCGCTGAAATCGCCGTAACTGCTTCATACGGACTCGGAATCGCGCACCGTTCACAATCATGTGAAGCTAGCGAGGAGGGAATCAACTTACTTGATATGTTGGGCTAGGTTACCAAGCTGTGAAATGACTAAAATGCCCTTGAACGTGCAATTGCATACAGAACTTCACCGGAATGCGTCTGAACTCCATACTTAGTACCTAAATACCTACAAAAGTCCAATTATACCTTATATAGCATGTTAACAATATAAACCGAGGTTGTCTGGTTAACGGGCTTAAATATAGAGATTGAGGCACCCGAGGGGGCTAAAATGCGTAGGTTCGAGAGATAAAATACGCAATATTTGCGTATTATCACACCCCCTAACTTACACATTGCTAGTCCCTAGCAATGAAATAGGATGCAACAAGAACTACAAGAAAACCAAAAGCAGGAGATAGTACAAAAGTATGTTATAAAAGAAAAAGGTCACTTTCGCGGGCAATTCGATTGCATTTCATATGCAATAAGCCATTAAACCCCTAGGTCACCCTAATGGACAAGTGTCGTCTCGTGAGGGTTTTCAGTGATGGTACCCACAAACATCACATGGTTTTCTCAAAATATGCCCAACCCAACATGCGATAAGCCCAACAATGGCGAAAAGGATTTCATACACATTATTAGCACATTGAACGAATTCAAACAAAAGTCCAAATCATTAACATTATAGAATGCACCTCATAGAATTGAAACCTTAAAATGTGGGAGGGGGACGAGCACATGCAAAGTGTGATTTGGCAAAAACTTATATAAACTGGATAAACATTAAAGCAAGCATACATTCAATACTCACGGGCATTACGTTCGTCAAGTGAATTCACTCAAAATAGGGAGGTAACACACAGAACATGCGGGCTAAAGAGTAAATGTAAATGGAAACTAGGCCGCACACATGTCACAAATGAAGAACGCTATATATAAACTGAAAAATTGTAATCTCAATGAAAGGATACCACACACTAAAAGAGGCGAAATGCATTTTCATAGATCATCAAAACTATTATGACTTTTGAATTACATGCAGCTAAGATCGCATAGGACTTGTATAGGGTTATGATGTAGGCTAGGCTAGGGTATGAAATGAAAGGAATGTATGTACGGATTCAAAGTGTTCGGGATGAAAACTCGGGATAATAGGAAAATGCGGGAAATATCAAAAATTGGAAAACAAGTTCCAAACCAAGCATTAAATGTATGAATTGGAGAGCGATAAAATCTTATTGAACTATATACAACATTTACAACTTTCTCTTTCTTTTCTTTTCTTCTTTTTCTCATTTTTCTCTTTTGTTTTCTTTTGCTTTTTGCTTTCTTTTTTTCTTTATTTTTTTCACTACTTTCATTTCTTTACTTTTCAAACTCTCATATGCCTAAATTGCAACCCACATCACTACATCATCATTCAATCCCAAGTAACAATCCAAACAAAGGTATGTAAGGTTTATGTATGGGTTAAAAGTCAAATTTAGAGTTGGTTATGGGATTTGGGTTATGAAACGACAGGCTATATTTAGGCTCAAAGGGGTTAACGAGGGTAAACATATGAGAGTGAGGTCAAGGCAAGTATGGGTGATATAACAAAGAGGGCCTATGATCATTTTCAAAAGTTTACGCAATTCTCGAGTCAAAACAATAAATGAAAATCATGATCAAGTAACACATTTCAAGTATGAACTCAATTAATGAACGGTCAAATGAAAGAATAGTGAGATTACCGAAGAATTAAACATTTTCAATGAGAAAAGAATAGTGTATACACTCACAAACGACGGAAGGTACAAAGCTTACTCGGTGTAAGTATATACAATGCAACAAAAGATTACCGAGTTATAAAAATCTTAAACCAAATCAATAAAACGATAAAAGTGCATGTGCTCATGGGATTAAAGTTTAATTCATGAAGTTATTTATAATATCAGTAATCGAGGACAAAAGTCTAACAACTTCTAAAATCGAGAACATGCATCATTGGGTTGTCTATTGAATCCGGCAATTATTGAAATTTATCATCGAAAACAAAGGCAAAAAAAATCCAAAAAAGGAGAAAAAACAAAGAAAATCTTTTTGAAATTTTTGAATTTTTCGAAGAAAAGCATACTAAGTAACTAACATGCGAGCAAAAACATGGACTAAAAACATAAATGGATAGAATATACCACACCCCCTAACTTAAAACTTGACATTGTCCTCAATGTAAATTAAGAACCAAGTCAAAGAGAGGAAAAGACCGATATTACCCAAAATTGGAGCGATCCTCAAAAGAGCAAGTCCAAAGAATCTACAAAACAAGTTAGTACCGAGCATAACAAAAACAAAATAATAAAAAGTTAACTAATTACACTAAAGTAAATTAAAAAGGGAGGAAAAAATAACATGAAAGAAATAAAAAGCTAACTATATACAACCTACTATTTAGGCCTCACACTAACTGTACACTAGAAGTCTAAATAGCTGAGGGTCCACCACAAGAACGATTTGACTTTGGAGGATAATCGGTGTACTGTCACATACAAGCATGCCTTCCAAAAAATATGAATTCCATTTGAACAACGGAAGGCATGTGTAAGGCATAAGAAATGAACTATCGCCAATTAAAATTTTTGGTGGGACGACGGGGGGTTTGGATTGAAAGGGTGAAAAAAATAAGTGGGGACCGATAAAAGTCGAATACCCTCCCAATGATTTTGAAATTGGAATGGGAGGTGGCGCACACGAAGGCAAGGATACGATCGTGGAGGGCAACTCGAGCAAGTACTCCTCATCGGTGAAAAGGTTTAAAACATTAAAGTTTGAAACCGAATCATCGAGTACTTATTCTGGTGGGATAATAGAGAATGAAAATGGGGATGAAAGAAATTCAAACTCATGAGATGAATCATCATCACGTGAAGTTTGAGTTTCGAAGGAAATAATATCATTTTCAATGAAATGTTCTTCTTTGGGGCCAAAAAAGAAATCATTTCATTGCAAATAGATATTACGTCATTATCATCCTCACTTTCAATATCTATTATGCAATGGGCAAAGTCTAGAATGGTTTGTTCCAAAGTAGGTATAAGTACCTCATTTGGTTCAAAACATTCCTCGACCTCGAAAGTCTCGGAAGAAAAATCGTCGTCGGACTCAAATAATAAACCCAACTCATGTTCCCACGAACGATTTTCTTCCCAATAATGATTTTTAATTTTCTCATTTTCATACATACGCAAACCCTCACCGAATGTCATGGGTCGAGCTGTGGATGCATGAAAATGGGAACTTTGAAAGTTTCCATCGGACTTAAACGAAAACTCATTATGATAGGAATTTTGAAAACTATTCAAATTCATTTCAAAGTTCCTATTATAAGGAGGTAAGGCCCAAAATTATTATCATCATCATCAAAATTCCAATAACCTAAATTTTGACTTTCGTTATACTCGCCCAAAGTCATATTTGAATTTGTTATACTTTGGGATTCTAAGTATTCACCGAAATTCATAAGTTTACG
This sequence comes from Sambucus nigra, assembly GCA_949130495.1. Lineage (NCBI taxonomy): Eukaryota > Viridiplantae > Streptophyta > Magnoliopsida > Dipsacales > Adoxaceae > Sambucus > Sambucus nigra. Next base: position 306,935,059 of record OX422223.1, read on the forward strand.
AGAATTTTGAGAATTATAACAAGGATTACCGAAAGAATTGGAATAAGACATGCTTACTCCAAAGATGACTCGAAGTGGCGGATTCCACAAAGTAAGTGCGCGCGGAAAGAATTCGAGCATTTCCAAGTGCTCAAATGTGGAAGTCCGACGAAAGTATTAGCAAATAATACAAATAGAAAGAAAATATTATGAAATACTAAATCAAATAAAGTCTAAAACAAACAAGTCCCCGAAAACGGCGCCATTTTGATAGTGCGCGAGAAGTTGTGCGCGTGTAAAGTGCACAGTCGTTGTTTTCTATCTCACCGCGACTATACAAACAAACCTAAATTACTATTACACTTGCGGGGCAAGCACAACGATAAGTCGGGTATCGAAAATCCACAGGGACGAGTTGCTAGAATTTATATGATTTAATATTTCGAAATAAAAGTGTAAAAGATGATTGCAAACTAAAAAAGGAAAGATGCATAAAAGGGAAATGGTTAACTAGGCAAGTGTAAATTAAACTAGATTATGAAAGCGAGTAAACTATAGGTTGCGTCGAATATCCCTCACCCGGGTTAATTTATATAAAATGGTTACATGGGTCGACGAGTTATTACAAATGCGTCTCGTTTCGACAGTTAATTGAGCCAAGGGTTGTCACGCCCCTAAATCCGCATAAAAGCCTAATATGATTTTGGCATCAACAAATATCCTAGAAATTGCGCATGAAAGCTCGTAAGCACGGGACATACATGATATTCCCCGTCAAATCTCCTAGGCGTAATAACTAGGACAACGCACCCGAAATAAACCCGTAAACACTATCACCAAGAAAAGAAACGCGTTAACCCGAGTGAGTTCCATTCAAACACAACCTAATTTAAATTACCTAGAAAGCATATTAAAAACGCGATAAATAAAGCGAGTAAAGAAACGCGGTAAAACTACACTAGAAAGCTTGTAAAGAAAGCAAGTAAACCTAATTTAAAAAGCATGTAAATTACACTACAAAGCAAGAAATGAAGAAAAACAACTATATTAAAGGAAGAGGATGATGAATAGTATAACTTACAACCCAATTGGGTGTCAAACCAAGAAGAATCCAAGCCAAATTCTCCAAAACCCTAAGCTAACCTAAGCTAAAATCGTGTATATTTGTTTATTACATCAAAATTATTTTATTTAGTAAGTTCGAATAAAAATAGAAAAGAAAAGAAATGCCAAAATATCTCCTGAAAACAGGGGATCGATCGATCGACAAAAAGGGTCGATCGATCGATCAAGGCCAAATTTTGACAATACAAAAGGATCGATCGATCGACCAAAATCGTCGATCGATCGATCAAGCAGGGGTGAGCCAAGCAGCAGCTTTTGCATTCCTTTCTTCCCTTTTCCCTCCTCCTCTTTTGGTTCATTATTTTTCCCTCCGTTGAAATCGCCGTAACTTCTTCATATAGACACGGAATCGTGCACCGTTCGTGGCCACGCGAAGATAGCGAGGAGGGCTACTACTTCCTTGGGATGTCGGTCCAGGTGCCCAAGTTGTGAAATGACTAAAATGCCCTTGAACGTGCAATTGCGTACGGAACTTCACCAGAATGCGTCCGAACTCCATACTTAGTATCTAAATACCTACAAAAACCCAATTATACCTCATATAGCATGTTAACAATATAAACCGAGGTTGTCTGGTTAACGAGATTAAATATAGAGATTGAGTCACCCGAGGGGGCTAAAATGCGTAGGTTCGAGAGATAAAATACGCAATATTTGCATATTATCACCTACCTCGACCCTAATATAGGCAATTATACTTTAGGTATTCTCACCACCTAAGTATCTATATAATTCAGTAGGTATACACACAACCTAATAATAGTGTTCATACGTAATATTATCTCTTTAATATTCACCGTACTTAATTATTTATGATTTATCTCACTATCATAATTTTAATTGACTATTCACGCAACTCTAAGGGCCTTAGTTACCCCTCTATTCATTTCAGTAGTTAATCTATCTCTAACCTACTGATATGCCCCTAGGGATTTTGTTTACTCTCTCCATAACTCAAATCTTGAATCTCTGATATACTACTCGATCGTTTTATCCTCGTCGATTCATTACCTCCAATCTTGCACACTATGATTATAACCGACCTCTACTATACACCTACTAGTACTCTTTAAGTCCCTACATAGGTACAACATCATCCCTAAGGTTTCCCATAATTATTGGTAAACGAATAGAACTTAACAAACAAAAGAACCCAGAATCATCCTGGGTCGATCGATCGACCAGGACCATCGATCGATCGAATCCATCGATCGATCGACATTCAAGGGTCGATCGATCGATCGAGCAGGTGCATGTGCAGTTGCCTTCTTCATGCATTTTCTCAATATTCTAAATTTTCCAACTTACATGATGACACACCAAACTTGAAACCAATGATTTCTAACCATTCCTACGTACGCTAGGATGATTTCCAACGATTTAAACATCATAAATCTTCACGAATTTAGGCCAGAATAATACAAATCCTCTAATTATTCAAGAACCTTAAAAATATGTTCTTCCCATATTCTAAATCATAAATCCAGATTTTAATTCGTATTAACAATCATGATTCCTCTTATTTTCAATCCTCTAAAGATATTAACCTAACTAGATTTGATTTCTACCCAAACATGCAATTAATCAATTCCTTTTCTCCAAGAATATTCATCAAAATCAATTATTTAAAAATCCTACGCATGGATATTATAACTCAAAATAATTTTGCAAATAACCACTTTCCGTATTCAGAGATGATCTGATTTCATGGTTGCGGTTGGTGATCGATTGTCTTTCTCCTCCAATCTTCCTTTCTAACAAGTTTGTGGTGTAAGAACCCTATAAATCCTTCACCAATTCTCCCTTAAGCTTTGAGAATAATATCTCTTCTCTCTCAAATGGCTTTCCTTTTTGTTATGAGGTTTCTAACTCTAACCCCACTTTTAATCAGCTGCTAAAACACTCCTAACTTCGTAGGTCTCCTCACCCCCAAATGCCCAAAGACTAAAACGCCCCCGTATGATCCCGGTTTAGCCTAAAAATGCCCTGGTACCCGACTAGTACCCTCGGGTATACTATTTTGACTAATTCGACCCATTTAGAATCATCTGTGACCTCTAAATCATCATTTGAGTCACCAAAAATATATTTCCCATCTCATCCTCAATTTAGTCTATACGTGACACTAGATTGAGGTATAATCAAGTACGTCCATATCTCTCGCTATTTCGTACAAATTAACTATCAACATTTACTATTCTCACTTAGTAAATTTGAATCATAATATTAATCAGTCTCTATCTCTCGATTAATATTTAATAATCACAATTATCATTAAATCATATTAAATTACTCTACTCACGTAATTTAAATTAAAACGTATTTTCTATTTAATTGCCTAATTAATTAAAATTCTAAATATGCACCTTTGAAGTAGAAAACTTAAAAGGTACTAACAATTATCTTGCAGATTATCTTTGCAGAAATTGTGAAGAAAACCACTAATCAAGTGGATTATTTACGAAAACCCACTAAACAAGTAAAATGTTTTTCTTTCAGGATGGGAGATAAAGAACCAAAAGAAATACAAGAAGAATGGGTGACCATTGCTAAAATGGAACAAACCTAAGCATCATCTTCCAATACACAAACTAAACCAAGTTATGTATATGTTGTTTTTAGTGGATGTAAAATAGGCTTCTACTATAACTGGTCTCAATGCCATATCCAAAACAATGGATATCCAGGAGCATGTTACAAAAAATACAATATTGAAAAGGAAGCTATTGCAGCTTGGGAAGACTGGATGAAATAATTTTATCCCTCCATTCTATTTTACCAACTTTCAAAACTTCAAACAAAGGAAAACACTTTTGATACTAAATTTACTAATTTTTATAATCCAGGAATCCCTCTTGAAATTTATGAACATTTTAATGAATCATGGAAATACCATGTTGCAGATAAAAGAAAGGATTTAAAAAAAACATGAGTATCCTTGCTGATAGAACTGCTGAACAAACAGCAGTTTTAGACAAACTCAAAAACCTTAGCCTCAAGGTTTTGAAAGAATTAAATTATGAAAATGAAGATTTTCTCTTGAAAAAATCAACACCTTTTTAACATTTGCAGATTTGTTAGAAAATTATTTTTCGAACAAAATCTTTAATACTATTAGAAGGATTTGCTTATTCGAAAAAGCGAAGAAACTCCTCCCAAGACCACTATTCCAAATGAAAATATTTCCTAAAATAGAGGATCAAGATAAAAAGTCTTTTAATCCAATTTGAAAACAATATCAATTTTAGTGATGAAATGCCAAAAATACATTTTTTCACTAAAGATAGGTATCGTTCTAGTTGGGATATTGAACCAATTGAATGGGGATTAGTAAATAAACTAATTTTCCCAAATATTTTTTAAAAAAAATTTGAAAAATTACCCATGATGATCAATACCATGATTAATCATGTATTATCCAGAGGAAAGAACAAATATACCCGTTGTTTGTCATTCCATATTACTAGTACTATTGGATGGAGGATTAGAGAAATATTCGATCAGCCCTACCAAATCTGGCATCTCAAAAACACTGAGAATTACGAATGGGATGAAATCGACCAAAACTGGTATGATGATCAACCACTAGAGCACTTGGATACAGAACGCTATTGTCAAAAAACCTGATCAATATTTCTAATTAGCATCATATTTTTATCGAGAAAATGACATTAAATTTATGGTGACTGGTGGAAGAAGACTATTTGTCACAGACCTTCCCATAAATTATGCCACAACGCTTGAACAATGAGAAGTTGTTAAGGAATTTCTAAATAATTTGAGAAACAAAAATAATTTATATGTTCATTATGAATTACTAAGCAACACAGAGGAATACAAGTTAGCCCAACTTCATTCTCAAAATCAAAGCCCAATGGATAGCATGTCCGTTGACTCTGTTACAGAAGCCAACATAGCTAATGCAATAGATAGATAAATTATCAGACCATAATGACCGACTGCACATCAATCCAACACATGATATGTGGTCCCCCATGGAAAAAATGCTAAATAAATGAATCTTTCTTTAATAAAGTAAATAGTATTTACTATTTGCTTTTACTATTTGTTTTTTTAGAAACGGACGAATAAAAGTGACTTTCTAATTTTTCCTTTGTTATCTTTTGATTTCTTCATTTGAAGAAATTTTGACGTCCGTAGGCTATAAAAGAAGGTTTAATCCTTCATTGTAAATCATCTAAAAAACCAATCTCTCTTTCTTGTAATATTCCCTTCCAAAGCCTTTCTCTTGTAATATTAAGCCTTTCCTTTCCGTACTTTTGTAATTGGTATCAGAGCCATGTAATGCTGTAATAAAGGTTAGTACTTATGGATCATTTTTATAATACAGTTTAGTATTCGTGTTAATCTTTGTTTAAATACATATACTATTTGTATGCACATCTCTTTTGTAATCAAAGTGAACTAAATAGTGTAATAAAATAATACTATTTTTAAAAATTCTCTAAGTTTTCATAAAACCCATATACCTATTATTATTTCAAAGCCCATATTTATGTTTGCCATTAAAACTACTATAGTTAGCGATAGGGGTCAGGAAAACTGATTTTAGACACCTGATACAAAATATAATAGGAGTTCTTAGTTACTAATGAAATTCTAAATGGATGATCAAAATAATATTGTTTCATTACAATGTTTAGCACCATGGTTACAAAAAGATGATTCCATGTATAATCATAGCTTACATATTGATAAAAAATCAGAAAATGATATTAGTAAAATAAGTACTACTTTAAATAGTTTAACTGATATAGTTTTTGAATGGGTAAAACGGACTGAAAAACATCAGATCGTTAATCAAAACTATGTAGAAAGAAAATTAGACAATATCGAATTTAACTTAAACAAAGTTGATCAAAAACTTAGTCAACTTGAAAAAGTCTCAAACCTAGACTTGAAAGAGGAAACTAAACAAAAAATAGAAAATCAATTAACCAAAATAGATGCTCAAAATGCAGAACAAACTGGAATGAATTACCCAGGTGATAATAAAGTCTATAGGTTATATTACAGTACAGATGAAATTAAAACTCTTCAAACAGAAGAATTTAATTATAATGAATATCTAAATGTTCGTGAAATATTAGACTATTGGAGACATTTATATAACGATCCAACACTAAATGTTTCAGAACGAAATAAACTCATTAAACAAATACAAAATACGTATTTGGAAAATGAAAAATTATTACAACACTATCAGTATGAATTAAACCAATATTCATCTGATGAAGAAGAAAATCCACCACATGTAGTCAACACTAGTGATGGAAAGAGAAAAGCTGAAGAACCACTTCAAGAATTTCAAAATTGGGAAGCTTTTGAAGAATATATGCAAACCCCTACAAATGAAAAAGAAGACTTTGTTAAAACCGACAATACTTCTACACCATCTACCAGTAATATTAAAAATGAGCATGAACCAAATCCTTTTTTCTTAAGACGAAATCATTTGAATAAACATAATATATCTCAACATGGTATTTATCTTAATCTAAGGCATGTACCCATTAGAGACCAAGAACAAACTATAGATGAATGGGCACAATCCATGTCCATACTCATTACTAATTATAAGAGTACGTGGTCTAAAGAAATTTTTTTAGACTATCTTGCTGTAACACTTCAAGGTGATGTTTTACAATGGTTGCAACAATGGGAAAAATTAGAAAAAGGAACTCAGCAAAAATCTGAACTCCTGCAAAACTTCAAAACTTTTGATGAAATACTAAAAGGTTTTGTTGATATAATTAAAGAAAATATGATTGGATGTAGTGGAGAACCCAGAATCCAAGAAGATGCATGTTACATATTACATAAACTAGAATTATGTAATATTTGTCAATTTGAAGAATTCATTGAAATATATAAAAAAATATTATTTCAAACTTAACCCTCCAGAAAACTTTCACTGGCTAGATCATTTTTTTCATAAACTCTCAAACTCATGGGATGAAATGTCTTTAAAAACTTATCCGAATTGGTTAAAAACAATCAATAAGGAAGACAATCTGGATTTCGTATTAATTGGGTATTAAGACAAATATCTAATAAGTGTATTGAGATAAAAGCAAAAAAATAAGTCAAAAATAAAATCACAAATTTTGAAGCCGGATATGAATGTTGTGATAAAATTTTAAAAGAAAATAGAAAAATAGGATGTAATCCACCTCCTAGACTTTTCAAAAATTCTCGAAAACAAAAATTTAAGTGGAAACCTTGGAAAAAGAAATCAACTTTTTTAAAAAATAAAAAATATATTAGAAAAAAAAAATTCCCAAAAAACATCTTCCAAAAAAGAAGTATGAATGTTATATATGTAATGAAGAAGGTCATTATGCACTCGATTGCCGCCCAAAAGGGAAAAGTACAAAAAAGATGATAAAATTTCTTGAAGAACGAGAATTAGAAATATTAGGTCTACAAGAACAAATTGTTGCACCTATATCAATAAGGGTGCACAGACTATATGGTTTATAGCCAGCAAAATTAAAGTACCCTAATACATAAGTATATCTTTTCTTTCCATGGCTTGGTGAAAATATAATTTCGTCTCTTCCTAGTTGGAAGTGATAAATTTGACTAGATTTTATATTATCTTCTTTTAGATAATTTGCGCCAGGTAATATTGGTACCTGTATATTTTTCATAGCAATAGGTTGTTTACTATTACTAGACTCTCCTTTTAAAAGATTTTTTCCTTTTAATTTTTTCCAATCATTATCAGGAAAATTCTTTTGCCAGTCTGAATGCTTATTTTTAAAATAAACATTATTTCCCTTCATTACTTCCTCGTACTTCTGCATTATTATACATAAATACGAGTTCATCATCGATTGATTCCGAATCAGATTCTATTTCATATAAAATTTCATTATTATTAGAAATATCAGAATCAGATAATTCTTCTCCATAACATATTTCTAATTCTTGTTCTTCAAGAAATTTTATCATCTTTTTTTGCACTTTTCCCTTTTTTGGGGCAATCGAGTGCATAATGACCTTCTTCATTACATATATAACATTTAAAAGTTTTGGGGTTTCTCGAAGTATTTTTGAAAGTTTGGGTAGTTAAATCTAAAAATTTGATGTTGAGAGGGAGAAGTCAAATGTGAGATAAAGTTCAAGGGGCCCAATTGTAATTAATCCTTGATAAATGGAGGAACGCGAAAGTTACAAACTCACACACTTATCTCTTCAAGAAAGTCAATAACAACCACCTTACAAAAACTAATCTTTAATAAAAAGAAACTCACTCAATTTTTTCTTTGAAACTCACAAAATTCATAACACATTTGAAAAACAGAAAATATGCTTGTATTTATCGTTTTTTCTCAAAGTGGCAATTTTATAAATATCGAACAATCCTGTTCTTTTACAAAATAACCATGAACCAACAGGAAGACACCGGAGATCCAATAAACACCACAAACTTCACTCCGTATATTTAATAAAATAATCTAATGGGATTATGAAATTGAATTAAACTGATTAGTTAATGGTGACAAAATAAAGTTCAGTGACCATTTTAAAACTTGAATCATACTTTATGAACTGAATATATAATTTTACTCTTGTTTTTTAAACCTTAAATAGACATTCGAAAATCTGAATCCATCCAGTATTCGTATCCGAATTTAGCAGATATTTATCTGAATAAGTATTCAAAAGACCAGATTTGGATACATGTTTTAAATATCCGAAAAAACTGATACGGATACGAATAATGCTGGTATCCGTGATGGATAATTCGTATCCGAGACGGACTATCCATATTGACGGATATCCGTTTTTGAGAATATTCGAATTCATAAAATAATTATATTTATAATTTATTTTAAATATTTTTTAATTAAATAATATAAATAATCTTGAGAGACGTAACAACATTTAACACATAAACAAGTAATACACTAAATATACCAAGGATATTAGGGTCAATTTCTAACCCTACCTTAGGGCAAAAATTAAAAAAACAACCCACACCCCAAATTAGCCGATATTAACAAAACAATCCACACCCCAAATATTGAGACTCTCCCTTACCTTTCTCTCACCACATTCCATCACATCTGCCATTCCACTGAAAGTCGGTGAGTTTTTTTCACTAATTTTTCATCAATTTTTCAAATGTTTTTTGGGTTTTTTCTAGTTTCATCAAAATATCAAATGACCTGTTCGATATACTTTAGTTTTTTTTTTCCAGATTTCATCTAATCGATCTAAGGGTATGAGTCATTGTTTGATTTAATAGGTTTTTTCAGATGTTCGATAATGGGTTTGTTCGATATCAAGTCCTTTTTGTATTTGGAGTAAAAGAGCACAACTAATACTTGGTTGTATCCTTGTTATCTGGCTTTGCTCTGCGTTTATGGAGATAATAGCTTTTAGTTTAAAGTTTGTTAAAAATTTATTTGGATGATTTGGATGTACACTCTATTTGTCTAATTATTTATCATTATGTATCGATTGAGAAAAAAAAAAACAAAAAAAATTCTGGAGCGATACAATTTTCTGGCGTGGTTGACATGGTTAATGTGTTAGCGATGGTACTGATTAATATGTTAGATATGTTTGGGTTTGATTAGTTTGTTAGAGTTGCATGTATTATTGACATCAAATTGCGTTCAAATGTGTGAGAAATATTTGGGTTTGTTCACCTACGAATACACAGCAAAAATTGCAGTCCTGTTAATTATCAACAAAAATTCCTTCTATATTACACCATATTAGTCAAAATAATAAAAACGGATAAGGATATTATCCGAATCCGGGAAATCCGAGAGGATATGGATAAGGATAGCTGAAATTATTATCCGAGTAGATACGGATATGGATAGTGCGGGAAGTTGATGGATACGGATACTATGATATCCGCTCCGTATCCGTCCGTTTTCACCCCTAACTGACACCAATATCCAACATTTATTGAACTATAACATTAATTTCTAACCCGGTATGAACAGCCTAAGGGACCATTCTTGTTAAAAATACCACAAAAAAAATGTCAAAAGCCCATCAGGTAAGGGATCATTTTGTGTGTGTGGTCCAATATTTAAGTGCTTAGTGTGCATTCTTTGTGATACTATAACTATTTTAGTTGTTCTATTTCAATAGATGACCCCCTCATTCTGTAAAATAACACAATTACATTGTTAGAGTTGACACATTGTCTCATAATATAACTTAAGAGTAATTATATAATATAACAGTTATACATTACAAAGGAGGGACAACATCTTAAATAATTCGGGCACAATTTAAAACCATAAGTTGACACACTAAATTTTGAAAGGTGCTTAAACTACTGAACCAGAAAACCATAATGCCAAATAAAAAGGGATAAACATACACGGACACGATTTTCATACCCGATTTCCATACCCGTGGCTTTAGAATGCTATACCTTATTATTGTGGGTCCCGCCAGGGCACAGAGTACAACCCCTTACAGCCTTGTCTTATTAGCGTGTATGAAAGTGTGTATGGATAGTGTATATGTGTAGCGGTATTCAATAAAAAAACGAGTCTTCAAAAGAGCCAGCAAATTCAACGAAATCGACTTTACAGAAAGCAATGTGTTGCATATCATAACTTTTGACACCCACATCAAAATCAGGCCAAACAAATGAGGCCCAATGTCTAAAGCACCCCGTAAAGGAAGATATTCATAAAAAAATAATTTTAAAGCATATTTGATAATGATTTTGCACATACAGAATACATAAAATGCTTAGGAATTTTTTAAAAGCTAACCCTAAACTTAAGAGAAAAACACTGTAGTCAGGTGCACCATTAACTTAGCAAACCTGATGACAGATTGAGAGAAGAGGAGAAACATAGGGGAAACCCGGTGAACAACGCTCCCGCCGCTGCGGGGAAGTGGGGGGTTTGATGTACTAAACCTTACCCTGCATATTGAGGGGCTATTTCCGCTACTCAAACAAAATGGAACAACTTCACCGTTGCACAGGTCACCCCAGAGGAGGAGAACCATAAAATTAAATAAATAATCAATCTGAAGAGCATTGAACTTTTGTAGTAACTTAACGAGACAGCCAATTTTGCAAAACATCATTTTCCTTTTTCCTAGTAGCGCGTAGTTTGCTTAGAAATTTACTCATTCAACCATAGCACACATTGGGTTGAAGAGCCTATGATGTTTCTACAAGCAAATAGTTGATTAGGGGAAATAGCAAAAGGACCAAGAATCCAAACATTCAGGTAGAGCATATAACCCAATTCATAGATAGCAAACATTGAGCCATGCACTTATAAGAAGAATAAAATTCAAAATAGTCTCATATCTCTTCTTTGATTTAAGAGAATTCAAAGGAAGAGCTGCTGATAACTAGCAATGTAAACATCAAGTGATCATAGAGAAAGGTAGCATGAAACTCCCAAGATTAGTAGCAACAAATACTGGAATCTAAAGACTAGTAGTCATCAAAAGACTAGTAGTCATCAGAATAGTAGCCATCAGAGTAGTTGTCATTGGAATCACCCTTTAGGAGGTTGTTACTGCCACCATAGTTGTTGTAGCTGATGTTATTGTTATTAAATTTGACATCCCGAACCCTCTCTTCGGTGTAGTACTCAGTGTAACCGCTTTTGTTGCCAATCTTGACCGTTGAGGACCTCTTGCACTCATCCCTAACACCAACTTGTCGGCTGCCTCTCTCCACATGTCGCTCCCCACATGTGACCTTTTCCTTGGCGGTATAGCGCTCATAACCACCGCTCTTCTTGTCCTCATATCGGACCTTTGATGTCGTCTCATAGGATTGTGGTCCCACCCGATGGTTCTGTTGTAGGGATTTAGATCCCCCTCCTAGCTTTGTTGTGCTTGCTGTTGTGTTTGGGACGATCTCAGCATATCCGATAAAACCAACTGTTGCCTGATGTGGCTTGCTCTTTCCTTTGTCCATTGCAATCTTGACAGCCTACTCAGATAAAATTAAGAACAATAACAAACAATATTTCATTCTAGACAACTAGAGAGAAACAAAATCATCTTGGTCAAATTAATAGTCCTGCACCTAATTTTGAGATGCTTGGAAGTAAAAATTGACTTTAAAAATCAATGCAACACACTTGAAGATTTTATAATAAATTCAAATTTTCACCACTGGTGACATAAAAGTCTCATTTTAAATAAATTCAAATTCAAACAGGAATATAAAGAGGGAACATTTTTAGGTATAGAACAAGCTGTATCAAACACTATTCTCTCCCTGCAAATCTCCCACATTCTCAAGTCAACAACTCAAGAAAGCCTTTTCCCACTTATTTGGCCACATTATGTTAATATCTAAGATTGCACCAGTTTTATGCTTAATAAACAGTTCTGCAGTCTCAAAGAGTACGTTAATAAATATTGACAAGTATGGGATAAAATATTATGGAACAAGAAGAGGGCGTCAGCTAACATCAGTGCTATCCATGCATCCAGTGACGATGCGATAAACAGAGGCATGCTTTCAACAAGGGCACACAATGGAACACAAACACAACGATGAAACATAATAACAGGGTTGTTTTACACTATTTGCAAGATTCTCAATGACAAACTTAAAAGGACAAGAATCAATGAGATCCACATTGTCATGTTTTTATGTGGGTTATTGTATCTATTTATGATTAATTTTGTGTAAATGTTATGAAATCGTGTTCGCCGTGCCGTGTTTTATATGGGTCGTATTCATGTCAGATAAAAACATCACAAAGTCATGTCGTGTCATGTTGACAAGTAACAATAGTGTGACAAATTTTAGTTATCTATCACGGTAAGGCGTGCAATAGTTTTTTCTAATCAGATTACATCTAGTAAGTACATTCTAATTGGTGTATATGTCAAAATTTGGCGTGATTTTCATAATATTTTACATAAAAAAAATCAAAATGAGATTAAAAAAAAACAGTAAGGAGTTGTTTGTTTTTGGCCCATAAGCTTGAATCTAAATACCAAATAGTTTTACAAAATTGAGAGGCTAACAACTATATTTGAGACTAGATAAGTTCAGTGGTTTTTCAAGAGGAAAACAAACATTTATTTCAGATTTTTTTTTAAATAATGAACCCTAATTAACGAAATGATACCCAAAAATGAGACAGTACCAACTAATATTTTTCTGTAACTCAACCAGTCTTATTATCCATGGGTTGATCTACCTACAATACATAAACACACATAAAATAAAATAAAAAACTTAGAACTAGAAGGGTAAACTTTTAGAGTACCAAATCACATAGAAACATGGTGAGACAAACATTATAGTTCTGCTGTTAAATAGCAAAATGTATAGCAACTTCAAATGATAGTCCAAACCCATGTAGTGCAATACATAAAATGCCATACAACAAGCAATAGTCCACATAATCACAACATTTGTTAATAATTTCAATGAGGTTTATTTATTATTTAACGTATTACCAGATGCAGCTATTATTAATAATAGTAGTGAGGGTTATAAAAACCTAAAAACTAAATAAAGATAAAAGAAAATAATATTTCGCACCTTTGCTCTTGAGAGAGTCAAGAAAGAAAAAGATAAATTTCAAAGACGGAAAATGAGAGACGGGGACCATTTATACACTCTTCGGTAGAGGGTATGGGAAGAAGTGGATAAACTTGCCGAAGAAGGAAAATGAAAACTGTTATTTTCACTTCGCCTTTTGCTTCATCCACTTTTTTTTTTTGGGAAGAATTTTTTTGGTTTAAGTATTGGATTAACTAAGGTAATCAGTAAATGATCATCGAAAAATTAATAATTTGGGTTTTGGGAAGCAAAATTGGTAGCATTTTTGTTGCCCCGGAGTTGACAAAGTTGGCACGATAAGTCAACTACCCCGAGAAAGGCATGCACAACAGTCGACTTGCTGTGACGTGTTTTTATTTTTTATTTTTTTATTTTTTAGTAAAATTTTGATTGTTGGTTGTAATTTGAAATTAAAAATGAAATGAAATTACATAAGATTGCATTTGACTAAATAAAATTGCATAAGAATAATTTTTAAAATTAATTTCTATAAATCAGTCCAAAAGTGAAATAAAACAAAATTAAAAAAATCAAAGGGGCACTGCCCTAACTATTCCGCCACTGTCTGCCATAGCTGGGACCAAAAGATGACTTAGACACGTCATAAGTATCTAATACAGAGCTATCAAACAACTGTTGCAACAAGTTGCACTCCGTACGTGTCGCATCTAGCTGGATACGCATGGTAGAGAACTCTTGCATCGCTTGCCTCAGCTGGCCCTCTGTGTACCGTATCGTGTGATACTAACCCTATGTTTGGTTGTGCAACGCGTCTCGTAGGCTTTACTCACACAAGAGTCTTCGAGACTCTTCTTACTTAAACGAAACAAGTTAGTACATAATAAAATAATAAAAGAGTATCAGTAATGAAATAAAATATTATTACCTTCGACACTTAGTAAATATCGGGCATAATACCCACCACAACCTCCAAATCATGGCGGGCTATGGTCACGTACTCGTCCACACCTTCTGCACACACAACATGCACCTTCCAAGGATCACTTAGAAGGGGGTTTGGCTGGGGCGCTGCATGAGGGTACCCTCATGTGGCTTGAAAAGCCTCTTCGGGTTTCTGATCTGGAACGCTGGGCGCATCACATAGGCCGTAATAATATCCACCTTAGTCACTCGGTAGATTGGAGCTAAAAAGGGCAAATAGTCATACTGCCGCCACCATGTCTCATAATCCAACTGCATATCGATGAAGCTAAATGTAGGTGGCCACAATATGATCTGCTCGGGACGTACGCGGTGGCATCTTAGGTCAATTAGAGGAGGAAATTGGACCACTATAAATCCACGATGTTGTCGTCGATAACGGCACCTTAAATACTAGATATGGATCCCATCACCAACTGATAGGATCACCCTCTGCCCCGTAAGACTTAAGGAATAAAACACCTCACCCTTATTGGTGTGCTGGATATTTATCGACGACCTCCACATTATAGTTTGCATAGCTGCATCCCCAATTGCCCACAAGCTATAGGCAGATTGTGCTTAATCAAACTCACTACATGATGTTGGTTCCCAGTCTCCATCGTTGAAAGTGGGGGAGATCACCTTCACTAGTATACTCCTCGTCTAGTAGTGGGTGCAAGCAACGTAGGTACTCAAACCACCAAACATAAAAAGAAAGTTATAGCAATACATTCACAGTTTGAAATTAATACAATAATCGAACTAAAGTAATATATTGAACATATTAAATGAAATATAATTTACCTGGAGAATCATAGTTAAACCACTAGACTGATTTCTCTAATGGGGAACGCCATGACGTGTGCCTTGTTAACATGCGACATCTAACCTAAAATACAAATGTTCCATGATGGCGCCACCATAATCATAGTCACATACATGAGCTAGGTGACCAAAGAAGTCAACGAACCCATTTTGATGCCATTATTACCAGTTGTGAACAAATATTTTAGAGTGTACAAAATAAATGCCCAAATATAATCCTAACCGTCCGCAACCCTCTCCCCCTCCGCATCCGCAATCAACTCTCTCAATCTAGCGAAATAACTTTTTTGGACTGCACTGGAGGGAATATTGATCCTCTCGAGCCCAGGAAGATACTGAATCGCATACCCCAAAGAGTCATCCACCGCAACAAATTGAACAATCTCTCCCCTCCCCACCTCTAACTCGATTAGCATGGTAAAATCTAGAGGTGTGAACTCTTTTTTCTAACAAGGGGAAATTAAAGGTGTGGGTCTTGTCCCACCACCACTCAATCAGTGCCATAATAAGACCACGACAATATGGGTGTATGGAATCATTATAGTCGGTCCAAAAGACATGTCTGAAGCCAACTAATTATATGTGCCCATAGTTTACTCAACATCTTCATAGCATGCCACCAACCATACACAAGATAAATAACGGTGCATGGCTTATACATAGTGATAACCTATTAATGTAATTATAATTTAATATTAATTAAGAGAGGCAAGGATAAAGGTCAAGCTTGATTTGGAATTGAATAAATAAATGAATGTTTGGGTTAAAATAATTGGATTTTATTTGTTTATTTAAGTTGAAAAATGTTAAATCATGATTCGAATTGTGTAGGTGTAAATAATGTGTAGACACCCAATTCTAGTACCCCCGTTCTAGTACCCATCATGAATCATAATAAGTACCAAACACAATTCTTTCAGCCCTAGGACTCCGGTCCTCCCTCCAAAGCCCTAATCTAAAGGCCACGAGATTTTTCAGAGCTTCGTTTGACTTCGGTTAACTCTCAAAATCGTGAGTAGCTCAATGACCTTTCATAGGGCTCTAAATACCCTTTCTAACTATCCATATCGTGCATGAATATGCCTTACATTTCGCTCACGTGCATTTCCATCCAAAACCCAAATTTAGAGGGCACTGGGCACTTTCGAGCTCCATTTGACTCTAGTCAACTCTCGAAATTGAGAGTTTCTCAATGCACTATTTTGTATCACTGAATCCTCTTTCAAATGGTCCCGCCCATGCAGGAAAGTACTTACAGTTGTAGTTTACGTCCATTTTAATAAAATTTCCATTTCAAATTGCCTATAGGCACCCCTGGCCCTCAACCTATCAGCACAGGGTTACTTTACTTAGACTGCTAGTTAGGGGGTTTGTCGATAGTCAGGCCTCGTCCTATGATGATCGATAAACCCCTCAGGGGTAAGTTTATCTTTTTCCCACCTTAGAGTTCTCTATTTAAGGAAACCCTGACCTCATTATTTGGGGACCTCTTTTCTCAAAATTTGTGCACAACCTTTACTCATCCTTTTCAAAAAAATTCTTCCTACATTCCATTACATCATTCACCCACCTCACCTTTTTTACCCACTTTACCACCATTACACCACCACTAAAATTAGCCTACATCACCATCACATAAAAAATTTAAGCTTCATAGATACTCTAAATCCTATTCATTAAAATATATTATTTTAGTCCTATTGCTCACTTTCTTACTTGATGATGCTAGAAATCATCTTTAAGGATTCAACCTATTTGGGTGCTTACTGAGCAATGGTGAATATGAGAATTGGAGTAAAATAGTAGTAGAGATGAGAAATAAAGGAAAGACACAAGAATTTAAGTGGTGAGCCTTAGCCTACATCCACTGTGTAAATTATGTGAGTGATTTCGCTATAAAGGATATCTGAGAGTCATAAAAGGACAATACAAGTTTTCTCCCTCTTAATTCTCTCTACAAGCTTAGTATTACAAAATGATTTAGTTAGATCTCGATCCTTCTATAAGGAGGCGTTAAGTTCCTTTTATAATCTTAGGGGTATGCAGTATCACCCCCCAAGCATGTAGTCCATGTGTGAATGGATATGTAGCCATGAATGTGTGACACCTGTAGAGAGAGATATAAATGAGTCATGATGAGAAATATCCCCCACGTGCTGGTTAATTTACTAAAATGTTTTTGATTGGATATTTCAATAATACCCTTATCATGATTTCTATGCGTGCACAAAATGTATGAAGTTAAGGGCCTTGACTGGACGAGACTAGATAGATCTCTGATCATGTGAATAGAGTTGAGACTAAACTGGCTCTATACCTGGCTGGTATGGTCGATAGTAAAGACTCAACCTCATGAGACTATTTGAGATCGACATATCACTACTAGAGAGGCAACACTATATATGAACTACTACAAAGCCCATATTGTACTTGCCGGTTGGTGAAGGTTTTCTTGTGATAAGGTTGTCTCGAAGGCCGAGATAACTTAATACATAATTGGTCATGAGAAGTCTAGTGGGATGATGACTCTAAGAGCTTATATGAGGGGACATGTTACCGCAGTGGGTGTCTTCTGAATAAAACCCGACTTATGTATATTAATCACCCCTAGATCTTAGTCTTTAATGTTAATGGGAGGCTGAGGTGTAAGTTACTCTATGACCCCCTAGGGTGGTCACGTCAAGGTTAGTGTGGGAACATCGGTCACGTGGAATTCCACAGAGGTGTCATTTTATCCTCATGAAGTGGACACCTATCATTGCTAAATGGCTTGGTGTGTGGCTCAAGGTGACGTGCACAGCCAAACGTCACTTCGTGTGACGTACCCAAAAAATGAGCTTCTTAAAAATCGTGCGCACATTTAGGTGGTAAAACTCCCTATTTCATTTTCGTTTCTCATTTATGTAAAACTTTTTCATGGATCAAATAACATCCTTTCTCAGTCTCTAGACTTGCTTTTTCATTGGCGCGTTTTCGTTCCATTTTCGGCATTCCGCCTTCCACCACCTTCCAGATACACTTCTATTCCATTTTTCTTTATTTTCCTCTAGTTTCATTTTCATTTTCTGCAACTTTATGTTTTATTTGTTTTTGGTTCTCCATCCACATTTTTTGGTGGTTAGTGGCTTAATTTGTGGCGATTTAGGAACAGTGGGAAGCTAGGTAGTTGTTTTAGGGTTAAATAGGTTTGAATTTGTGGGTTTCTGGGTGGCTTTGCTCTTTTTGATGGATTTTCTGATTGAAGGTCACTGGAGCTATTCTTAGTACTCTTTGTTGGGTTTTTTCAAAAATAATTTCAACTACGTGTTTGATCTTTTACAGTTGCTTCTAAAGATTTCATTTATGTTTTTCATGTACCGTAGGCTTCACGAGTTAGGAGAAGAGTTCCCTCACTTGCTTGAACGCATTAGACAAGAGATCAGAAGGGAAGAGGCTGAATCTAGATATAGGTCTCATGTCCCTCTTACGCTCATTTTCGTAGCTGTAGAACCTCCAACTTTACTTCTCACTTACCCCATTCCAGCCAAGCCTAGACTTATGATTTCAATCAGTCGTGATTCCATGCCTGCCTCATCTTCCATGGGCTATAGCCATTCCCATCTTCTGAATCCTCATAGAGGCCGAGAGGGTCCAAAGACAAATCTTTTAAAGTGGCAATGAGGGTCCCGACTAACAACATGGACAAGGGTGAGATCGTTGAGTCTGGTAACTGGGGGTATGCTACTAGTTCTGCCCGTAAATAAAGGGACCTTGAGCCCGAGATTTATGATATCTTTGATGACGATCCTAAAGTTGAAGTGGCTGATAATGTGTCTCCTGTGGCAGTACCATTCTCAACTGTTACTCAAGTCGAGTTTAGAAACCAGGATCCTCGCGGTAAAGCCCGCGCCATTAAGGATGAGGAGGAGGAGGACCCATATGTTGTGTATATGAGTGTTACTTCGACTATTCCCAGTGTCGTTTATAAGACTAACCTGGTATTCTAAAGGCACCTTTATGAGGTCAAATCCACCCTTCATATAAGGGTTCCTACCAAGGAAAAGTGTGCCCTTAACCTCAGAAATGAGGGAGTAGTGATCGTCTATGAGCAGATGTTCAAGATAGGGTTTCTACTTCCCATCTATTCGTAAATCTCTTCTACCACGTTCTCCCTCTATATGTACGATTAAAATCTTCCTACTGTTTGTGCAATGTCAATAATTGGGAGTAGAGTTAGGGTTTATGTTTCATGATATCTATTTCTCATTACCTTTAATGTATAAATTTTTTATCCAGACCATGTTTTTATCTTTTAAGATCCGAATCCATGTAGATCATAACAAATTGTTTCATCCTAGATTTCTTATTTTTCTTTGTTCATTCAGATACGACGATTTTTATATATCTTTTTGTGACCTGATCCAACTGAGATTTTGAGAATCAAAATCATTTCTGAAAATCATTTTTTATTTCTATTTTCTATTTATTCTCACTTATTTTCTATAAGTGTTTTTGTTCTTAATTTTGGATATAATACGTTACTTTTAAAAAAAATAAAAATAAAGATCTAGTGATTTTGAATAACTTTAGTGAATCTTGTAAATCTTTAAAAGTTATTGTTATTAATTTTAGATTTCATCTTGATTCATAACTGATTGAGATACTTAAGGTTCCAAACCCTTATTAGAAAAAGTGGGTTTTCATGTAATCCCTCTTAGTGGTGGCAGAAAGGGTTTATAGGAGGAGTGTGCATTGTGGAAGCAACACCTCCAGAAAACTTATTATCACAAAGCTAGAATTAGCCAGGTGTTTCATATCCATTATTACTATTTTTTTGGGTTCGTGTTAATTAACTTGCATGTATTTCTACATATTTTCTATTTAGCACGATTATTTTGTGAATTAAACTGCAGAGAACATAATTAATTAAGTAATTAATTAATCTTTTTTACTCTACCATTGCCGATACCCAAGTTCGGATGTGAAACGAAGTGGGTTAGTGTTAGGTTGGCAGCCGACTGTAAAATTTATGTCAAATCTTGATGATGGATGCTCTAGTTAAAAAAATAAATGTAAATAATAATAACATAGGTAAAATTAGATTTGGTACGTGGAATTTGGGAACATTGACTGGAAAGTGTAAAGAACTTATGGATACCTTGAAACATAGAAAAATCAATATAGTATGTCTATAAGAAACTAAATAGAATAGAGAAAAGGCTAGAGAGATAGGAGAACGTTATAAATTATTTTATTCCGAGGGAGGGATAATCGTAGAAATGGGGTAGGTATCGTCATTGATCACTATATAAAAGATAAAGTAGTGGATGTTAAAAGATGGAGAGATAGACTACTTAACATTAAGTCTGTCTTAGATAAAACAATATTGACTATTATAAGTACTTACACACCCCATGGAGCTTTAGATGGAAATGTAAAGAAATTATTTTAAGAATTATTAGATGAAATAGTACAAGAAATTCCTACGCATGAAAATATATTTTTAGGAGGTGACTTGAATAGACATGTAGGATTAGAATAAGACGGTTATCCAAGGATTCATGCGATTATGGTTTTGGTGAGAGAAATGTGGGAGGAAACATTATTTTAGATTTTTCTAGGGACTACAATCTAGGGATAGCAAACATATAAGAACATTTAATAACATTTAAAAGTGGCGAGAATAAAACTCCAATAGATTATTGCTTACTTAGAAGAAGAGACCCGAAGACATGCGAAGACTATAAGGTTATACCAGGTGAAAGCTTAACGAATCAACATCGCTTACTAGTAATAGATTTAGCCATTAAAGGATGTAAGTACCGAAAGGAGAAAATGGGTTAGCAAAATATAAAATGGAAGGATTTAATTGGACACAAAGAGATAGAATTTAGACAAGTTATTGTTAAATATGAAATAGAACTGGGACGACACGGTTAATAATATTTGGTCAAGAACAAAGACTGATATTGAGAAAATAGATAAGAAAATTTAAGTTGATACAAAAGGGAAAAGATTCATTAAAAAAAAAAAATTGGTGGTTGAATGAGGAAGTTCAACTAGTAATACAAAAGAAATGAATAATTTTTAAAGAATGGCAAAAGATTAAAATCTAAGAAGACTTAGAAAGCTATAAGAAATTAAAAAAGTGAAACAAAAAATATTGTTAGAAATGCACAACGAAATGCACTAGATAATATGCGTATAATAAATTAGGTACCAAGGAAGGTGAGAATAAGATATATAAATTGGCAAGGAATTGGGATAGATTGACAAAGGATATTGATCCAGCTAATTGAATAAAAGATATATATATATATATATATATATATATATATATATATATATATATATATATATATATATATATTAATTAATGATAAAGAAATTTCAGATAGATGGAAAGAGTATTTAAAGGATTATTGAATGACTAATATCCTAAAAAAGATGCTGAGAACATAGAACCAAATATAGGGATTGTGTGTCTGGTTACTGAAAAGGAAATAGATATATTAATAAAAAAAGGGAGGAATAAAGAGATTGGCATAGGTAGAATACATATATAGGCGTGAAGAACCCTTGGAAGTCTAAGGGTATAGTGGTTAACATGTTTATTTAATAAAATTCTAAAAGAAGGAAGTATGCTAGATGAGTGGAAGAAAAGTAATATGATACCTTTGTATAAAAGTAAAAGGGATATACAAAATTACGGTAGTTATAGAGGAATCAAACTGATCAACCATACAATGAAATTATGAAAAAAGGTTATTGAACAAAGGTTAAGAAATGAGTCAACTATTTCGGACAACCAATTTAGATTTATGCCAGCGCGATCCACCACAGAAGCTATTTACTTATTTAGACAACTAATGGAAAAATGTAGAAGTAAGAATAAAACTTTACACATGGTCTTATGGTGGGCTTTAAAGAGGAAAAGAATCCACATTACTTATATTAAATTTATTGAAGATACGTATGATAACACAAAGACTAGGGTAAGAACTATTTCTAAAGAAACTAATGATTTTACAATTAAAGTGAGCCTATATCAAGGATCGACTTTAAGTCCTTACTTATTTTCCGTAGTATTAAATGAGATTACTAACGACATACAAGTAAATGTCATATAGTCTATGTTATTTGCAGATGATATAGTTTTAGTAGACACTTCAAAGGAGGCTTTAATAATGAGAGTAAATACTTGGAGAAATGCCTTAGAGTATAAGAGACTGAAAATTAGTAGAAATAAAACTGAATATACAGAACATAAATTTAATAATGAGTCGTCTGATAGCATAATGTTAAAGATTGAAGAAAAAGTGATAAACCAAACTAATAACTTTCGTTCTTTAGGTTCAGCTATAAAGAGTAATGGATATATTGATTAGAATGTTACGAGTAGAATAGCAACTGGATAGATGAAATGGAGACAAGCAAGTGGGGTGTTATGCGATAAGAGGATACTTAATAAATTAAAAGGAAAATTTTATATAACGGTTGTTAGGCCAACAACCCTCTATGAAGAAGAATGTTGGGATTTAAAGAAAAAGCATGAGCAAAATATCTATTTTAGTAAGATCAGGATGATACGATGGATGATAGGAATTACTAAAAAGAACAAGATTAAAAAATAGTATATGAGAAATAAGTTAGGAGTAGCTCCCATTAGTGATTAATAAGAGAAAGTAGACTAATATGGTATAACCATATGTTTCGTAAACCATTAGATGCACCTATAACAAGAGGAAGACTACTGAAAATAGTGGGTAAAAGGCAAAGGGGCCGTACTAAGCTATATTGGGAAGAAATTATAGGGAGAGATCTTAAGGAATTAAATTTAAATGATAATACTGATTATAATTTATTAGAATGGAAAATGACAGTACATGTGGCTAGCCCTATATGATGGGATTAAGTCAAGAATAATAATCATGATGATGATGATGATGATCCATCCATTAATCAAGGAAATTCTTGTTTTTATCGGTGTGACCCCTTCCCAACTGATGTTGAATGCCCAAAGGACTTTTTTTGGGGTTGCTCACCTCTGGAGGGTTTCCTGGGATGTGGATATCCTAGTTGATGTCTTTCGAGCATGTTATACCGTGGCCTCTAAGAGAGCTGTCCATTGCTATTATTATTCTATAGCTCGTCGTCTTGGTCGCAAAATTATCTGCATAAACCAAACCTCTAAAAATTCTTATATTTTTTTTTTATCTCGGGGGACTAAGAATAGAACGAAGGAGAGCCATCCACAACGGATGAGGCGAGAGTTCCCCAATAATTGGACCGTGTGTCGATCCAAAATGGACCTATGTCTCTGTGCCGAGATGGAAGAAGACATTGATAAGCTCAGGGGGGATGGACTCATAGTTTTTGAGTACTTAATGACCTCTGAGCTCTTGTAATACTTTGCCATGTGGGTGGACCCCTGGCATCACTTCCCAAGCGAAACCTCTTAACTATTTGTTGAACTTTATTGTCGTCTTATTTTTGTATTGACATAAAGTAGGCCGATATTGTGTATCTTTTTTTTTTATTTTACTGACTACCTAGAAGGAATTTCTAACACAATTTGGGATATGGATGAACCCATGTCAACCAAATTTCTCTCATATTTAGAGTTGTTCCCTTCTAAAGCCCATTTCCCACATTGCATTCCATCCTTTTCATACTTCATTCGGTAAATCCTCCTGAAGTCCTCATATCATCTTCATCCCATTGCAAAATCGGCGTATCTACACTCAAGATCCAATTCAAGTATTCATAAGGGGGTTCAATTCTCCATCCTATTATGTAAAGTCTCTTATTTTAGTATTAGTGGCTTTATTTCTACTTTAGCGCTTTATATCATTACATCACATACATTAATCTAAACCCTTTATTAGTAGTGTTTGCACATACTCTATTTTAATAAAAAAAAAAAAAGAAGAAAAATAAGGTTTATTTTTAAGTTCCAAAAGAGGGCTTCTCAATACACATTCTCACACTTAAAGCATGTTTATCTCAACACAGACATATAGAGCAATCCCCATTTTAGATTTATGGGTTAAACCCCACCATATGTTATCTTAGAACTACGTGGACTTTGATGCCCCTTGCACTACGTAGGCATCTTGGGAAAATCTCAAGATTCAATTCCTCTTTTATGCACATTTGTTTATATATATAATTTGTCTGTGTGGGGGGGAGGGACCCATTTATTTTGGTCAATGAGAGTAGCCGATCAAACCCAAGTCGCTTAAGGGGCTACCGAGCCCAAATCAAATGTTTGACCAGTAGATGAGTATTTAATATACAATAAAAGACTTACGAATATATTTAAATCAACCACCAATATTCTCGGCAGAGATATTCAGGTTTCATGATATATCCAAGGTGATTATTGAGTTCCTTATGCGATTCAACCTCTATGAAACAAGATCTATAAATTATATACCCTGACCCGTGGTAAAGGGATTGAAACCTAAAACTTTAAGAGACACTTAATAAACAATAATCTCTCTATGGACGTAGGAAAGTTGTCGAGCCATGTACATCGTTGTTGTGTGTGTGATTTTTTACTTTCTGCTATTTATGATTATTTTTGTGGATTTTTTATTATGATATTTTCTGCACTCACAATTGGCCCCGTTTGTGGGAAGTGATTTCTATTCCAAAGAAAACACTCATCAACAGAAAGCCCGTGATGTCTCACCACAACAACAACCTTCCTTAAGTTAGTGATGTGCAAGAGAACCCTCTTCCTCTTAGGGTTAGGTCTAAAATTCGTCAGCATACGGATCCCAGGTTCCGCCAGGATCGACAGCCTTCTGAGGAGAGCCAAGGACTACCTAGGTCTACCTAGATTTCTAGGTTGGTAGATGCATACAAAGCCCGACTTCATGAATAAGACGAGGTCAATCGCCTCCGAGAAGAAGAGAATGTTCGCCTCCAAAGGCGCTTTGAAAAAGTAGAAAATGATCTCCAAGGAGAAACTAGGAAGTGCCATGATAGGACTCATAGTCCTCGGGTGAGTAATACTCGCAGCCGAAGGAGGAGCCCTAGGTACAACCAAGAAAGAGCTGAACATGACATATCAGGGCATAGTCGATCAGAACGTGGAAAGCCAGAGAGATGCCACAGGAGTAATGATCAATAAAACCATGAGATCAGAACTCTAGTTCGTAGAGAAATGGATCAACATCTAGCCCACCGTGAGGCCAGATCCACTAGAGAGCAAGCTAAAAGGTCTCTCGACATTCAGATGAAATCGCCTCTTTCGAGGGCGATTGAAGAAGAGGACCCCCCCAAAAAGTTCACTGTTCTCAGGTTCAAGATTTACGATGGGAAGACTGCTCCCATCGACCACGTCCGATAATACAGGGAGGCCATAACCTTGTAGAGCCATAATGATGCATTAATGTGTCGAATCTTCCCTTCGAACCTACATGACGTAGCGCATAAGTGGTTTGAAAGTTTGCCACACAGGTCCATCAGGAGCTTTAAGGCTCTAGAAGAACTTTTCATGGATCATTTTATAACCAGTAGATCCCATCCCAAGAGAATGGATGCACTTCTCATAATGAAAAAGAAGCCATAGGAGAGCCTCTAGGATGCCAAAAGTTACTGGGAAGTTTTTAACGAGATCGAGGACTGCTCGGAGTAAGTCACCATAGCATCCTTCAAAATTGGTCTGTCTATCACCTATTTGCTGCACCAGTCCCTCACCAAGAAGGAATCCAACACCATTGATGATTTCATGGATCGCATTAAGAAATACGCTAAGGAGGAATATGTGGTTCACTCTAATGCAGGGGATAACGTTCGAGCGAAGGAGAATAAGGGAACAGAGAAGACCGATACTCAGAGGAAGGAAATAAGAATGGGGCAAGAATGGCTCCAAGAATAGGAATAAGGTTGACACCTCCAAAGGGTTCCAGGATGTTAACACAGTCTTCAAGGAACCCATTTATAAGATCCTCAGCAAAATCAAGTATGAGCCATTCATTAAATGGCCCAAGAAGATGGGTGGTGACCTAACAAAAAGGAACAACGTGCTGAGATGCGTGTTCCATAAGGAGGGCGGTCATAGAATTATGAATTGCAAATATCTAAAGTCACACTTAGAGGAGTTGGTTCAAGCAGGGCACTTCAATGAGTATATCGAGAAGAAAGCAGACAAATTCGCAGCCAATGGCAACCAGAAGCTAGATAACGTCCTTGACGTTGATACATGACATGATTTTGCAGTAATCCATGGGGCATCAGACCTTAAGTAGATCCAGAGGAACTTCATTCAGATATAACTCAAGAATGTGACTGTCGTAATACAAGCTTTTCAAATTAACCCCGCTAAAACCCAGGAAAGCAAGCGTCGATGACCAAAAGACGTCGACTACGCCAAGCATATCGTGTTCACCAAAGAAGATTTGGTCGGGATAAGAACCCCACATCATGACGTATTGGTGATCACACTCAGGATAGCCAATTAGGACATAGATAAGCTACTTGTGGACCAGGGGACTTCTTCTGAAGTGATGTACCTAGAACTATTCCATAAATTAAAACTGAATATCGTCGAACTTAAAGATGCCACTATTTCATTGGTCGGCTTTGTAGGGAGGATCACGATGCTGCTAGGGAAGATAATCTTGCCAGTAAGGGTAGGATACATCTCAAAGCTAATTGAGTTTTTAGTGGTGAACATTGAGTCCCAATACCATGCTATTTTGGACAGAGATTAGCTCCACGCCATGAAGGACGTACCATCCACCTACCACAAAAAGCTGAAGTGCATTATCGATAGGGGCGTGGACAAAATCTATGGCGACCAGGCTACAGCCAGGAAGAGCTTTATTGCAGTTATTCTCCCGAAAAAAGAAAGAAAAAGAGACATAGAATGATCAGGGGGAGCCGAGGAAGGGGTTGTGCCCTCCAAATAGTAATTACGGTATGACCGATCAGGGGTGGAGGATACCAGGGTACACCCCACTGATAGGTTCATTGAAAACTTAGAAGAAGTTGTAGTCAATGACAACTTCACCGAAAGGAAGTTTCTGATCGGAGATGCTCTGGCCAATTAAGAGAAATTTGGACGTTTTTGCTTGGGAACCATACTAGTTACTAGGAATCGATCCCAGTGTAGCCTTCCATCGCCTGTATGTCGATCCAACTTTCAAAATGATCACTTAAAAGGCTCATCAAACAGCCCCCGAGAAGGCTACGGCAGTGGAGAATGAAGTAGAGAAAAGCTACTGAATGCAAAATCCATCAGGGAGGTTTAGTTTCCTTAGATGGTTGACCAACCCAGTAGTAGTACCCAAGAGCAATGGTGAGTGGAGGGTCTGTATCAATTTTACTAACCTCAACAGGGCATGACCTAAGTATAACTTCCCTCTCCTCAATAGGACAATCCAAATCAGATCGACGCTATCACTAAAGTCCAGCATCCTCATACATTGAGAGATGTTCAAAATCTGACGAGAATGCTCGCGGAGCTCAATTATTCCATCTCTAAGTCTTCAAAATGTTGTCAACCATTCTTTTAGCTTCTTAAAAAGGACAAAAGCCTCATATGGGATGATGACTATTCGCGAGCTCTGGAAGAGATCAAATCTTACCTCAGCAAGCCATCCCTTCTGGTAATTCCAAACAATGAAGACCCACTGTACCTTTACCTAGAAGTATCAGACGACACTATAAGCTTCACCCTAGTGTGTGAAAAATAAGAAGGACATTACCCTATTTACTATGCCAATAAGACACTCATGGACGCTGAACAACAGTACCTGGCTCTAGAAAAGCTCATATATTCTTTTTTGGTTGCCTCAAGGAAGTTGAAGCATTACTTTTAATCCCACTCCATAATCATAATCACTTTTTACCCCCTCAAGGACGTTCTACGAAAAGATGACCTTTCTGGACGACTCTCAAAGTGGTCAGTCGAACTCAGGAGATTATATACCCACTTTCATCCTAGAATGGTGATCAAGTGATGGGTTATAGTAGATTTTATTATTGAGTTTACAGTAGAACAACAAATAATCCAATCGAATAATGAGAAGTCAACAATACAGGAAGCACAATCCAAGGACCGGACCCTGTATGTTAATGGAGCCTATAATTCCAATGGGAAGGAGTAGGGATCGTTCTCATCACCCCCAAAAGGCACTGTGATTGAGCAAGGAATTAGACTGGGATTTGAGGTCTCCAATAATGAAGCTGAGTATGAAGCACTGATCGCTGGTCTGCGAAAAGACAAAATACAAGGGGCAATGCGCCTCCATATGTTCAGTGGTTCCAAACTGTTCTCCAAGCAGGCAAACCGGGACTTCAACACCAAAGATGAACGAATGGCAGCCTATGTCACCGTAGTAAGAGGTATCATGACAAAATTTTAAAAGATGGAAATTTAATAGTTCCTCAGGGGGAAGAATAGTCACGTCGATGCCTTAGCAGCCCTTAGTTTAGTAATTAACTCTGATCTAAGAAGGACTATCCAAATAGAGTTCCTCGCACAACCTAGTATCGACCAGACGATTGTAGTTGAGAAAATACTCCTCACAGATAAGGCCCCAAGTTGGATGGATAGGGTCAAGGCTGCTCATTTCTACCACAACCCTGAGGGGAAGTGTCGAGACCACAAATGTGTCTAGTGTGCATGCTATGTAGTCTCAAGTGCAAGCCTGTCGATCAAGTAATATCCTGATAAGTCAGGTATAGATCCTTAGGGAATTAGGACGAACTAAGTCGTGACAACGTTGGAATGATTGAAGCAATCCTTGCTTTGACACTAAAAAGAACGAAAAGGTGATTTGGAAGACGAAACTATTACAACTAGATGCAAATTTTGGAAAAATCAACTAATGAAACTACTAGCTAACAAAATGCAACTACGCTAATTAAATGACAAGCTTCAGACAAATGGTTTAACGATTTAACTATGGGATGATAACAATAGGTTGGGTTACAATCCCCCACACCCTAGTAATTCATTTAATAGGATACTAGATTCGGAATTAGAATTGTAAATGAACCCAGTCTTTATTAATCCTAAGCATTCCACATATGAGGGATCGTAGCCCGCACCATTTGTAATCGAAGGCAAGAACAAAGCGGTGTCGCATTAACCGATACACTCATCGAACTCCTAAGCATCTCGATTACCTAGGGCAAACGAGATCAAAAGTCCTACAACGATTTCAACACGATTCATCTAAGATTTTAATTCAAAAGTCAATTTCTCATTATCGTGAAACTCCAGAGTTCTTGGGTGCAAGAACCCGCTAAAACTCTTGGAAATCTAGCTCTCTAATGTCTGTTATCTGAAATAACTGAATATATCACGTCTTATTTAGTCATCCATCCATGCACAACTCTTTTTTGAAATTGAAAAAATTAGAATTTTATCCCACCGAACCGGTTCACTTTTTTATGCTTGATGGGACGAACCGGTTCATTTTTCCAGAGTTGATGTGAATTTTTTTGTCTTTTCTTCCTTGTTTTGCCATGATTTCTTCCCAACTTTGAACCTTCACAACTGTTCACTCGTGACTCAGATTTGGATGTAGTATCTTCCTTCGCGCTCGTGGATCCACGAACTTCAACTTCTTCTGGGGAGTTTGTTACGAATTCTGGGAGTAAAATTACGAAATTGCCCCTTGACTTTCCCTTCTTGCATTTTGTCTTTCTCTTTTGAATTTATTTCTCAATCTTCAAAATAGCATAACTCTTTCACCGTAGCTCCGATTGGGGTGCCATTTTTTCCAGTTTTCTTGTAATTTTGAACTCTTCAACTTTACAGCAGGCCCAACCTCGGAAATCAGGCTATAAAATTACGAAAATGACCTTGAACACTCCATTTCTTGGGTTTTCTTCGTTCTTTCGAGTTCTCTTCTGCACTAACATGCTTGAAATGCCTGAAAACACATAAGAGATACACAAAACATGAGGTAATCACCAAGGAGAGTTAATAGTACAATTATGAGATAACACCAAGTCAATTACAATGCACGAGATCATAAAAATACCAAAATTAAGGGGATAAATATACAATATTTATGCATAATCAAAACCCCCAAACTTAAAACTTTGCGCATCCTGAGCAATGTAAAAGAATCAAAACAAGGTCACAACTCTTAGAAATAGTTTTATTGGAATAGAATACCTCTTTCACTGGCAAGCGACTGCATTTAGTGTATGCAACAAGCCTTTAAACCCCTAGGTCACCCTAGTAGGATGAGTTGTGTCTCGTGAGGGTTTGCAGTGAATATACCCACAAAATTCGACTCAAAGCAAATTCAAAATACTAAAAAATTGTATAATTTAAATTTTTTCTAGAAAATAGTCATCATCAATTCATGTTCAAGAGTCTCAAATCATAGTGCGTGTGTTCGAAGCTAAAAATTAAATCGCAAATTTCCACCGATGGATCATTACGTTACTTTCTGAAAATTCGTTTTGATTTCAAAATCTCACGGATACACTCATAAACGAATGACTCATAAATTTGGCTATTTCTCTCGGTACGGGTGATTTAAAGAGTAAATACAATGGAACACGAATTCACGCACACAAGATTGAAAGGACGGAAATTTATAGTGAAAAGATCTCATCATCGGAGTACGGTTATAAAGAAACAGAAACATCGCCTCTAATTTAGACCATTTAATCTCTTATATTATCTTTTGTGCTTTAGCTCTCCATGCGATAGGAAATTTAGCAATATGGACTTGGTTAGGACTTTCTTGGGTTTAAGGTGTATTTGGGTAAAATGAAAATGGTGGGGACTTCAGAATTGGAGAATTCTTTTATGATGTCCATTTGTGCTTTTTTCGGGCCTCATTTTTCTCTTCATTTTCTTTTTTTTTTCTTTTTTTTCTTGCTATTTTTGTTGAGCATTCTTCTATTTTTGTTCTTTCCCCTTTTCATTGCACTTTTTAGGACTAAATTTCTAAATTTTTCATTCTCACAATTCCAAGCTAATTGGGTTTTTCGGGTTATCAAACGAAAAGAAATAAACTTTATTAGGCTTAAATTGGGTTGTAAATGGTTAGTTTTTCATGACTTTTTATGGCTAATATTTTTGGGTAGCAAACGATGGCCTACTTCATTGTCCAAATGCGAGTTGCTTTACCATATGCATCTCGAGATTAATTTGGTTTATAGATAATTTAGCACGTACTTTGAGACAACATCTCACACGTTTCCCATAACCGACCAAAATTAAGGACATGAGATCTTCAACGACTTTTTTAAACGCTAAAAATAACTTTGAGTTAACCATTAACTCGTATGGTTTAAAAACTCACAAAAAGTGATAGGCTCGAAATCTCACCGGGTAGGTTAATCTCCACACTTATTCGTTAAGTCGTCAATTTTCTTTCAATTTCCATCTTTGGCCAATTTCAGCTTTGTGTCATTTATTTTTACAATTTGAGACTTTAAACAGAATTTTAATGATATTTTTGAAAATTTTAAATTCCAATTTTTGTTTATTTTAAAGAAAAATATTTTTGGCTTTTTAGAATATTTTCAATTTTTTTTTTGAATTTTTTGGGCATTTTGAAAATTTGTGAAGTTTTAGAAATACACACTTGTCACGCCCCTAACATAGACTTTTGCATTATCCCCAATGAAAAGGACTAAAATCTAAATAAGTAAAAATAAAAAGTGCGATAAATCAAACAAGCAAATATTTAAAATGCAAAAAAGACACTTAATGACACTAACTCATTACTCAATGATACAACAAAAATCACCCCATACGCGTCGGGGGTGCGACAACCTCTCATCTCTCCACAAACTCACCCGACCCCATGAATGGGGTACAATGCTCTCCTCGTCTCTCCTGTCTTCATATCGTAAATCAATAATTGGAACAAGTTGGAATCTCGTCCATAGATAAAGGAAAGACCGGGAGACTCGTCGTGACTAATCGAAAAGGGATCCTCATGATGCTTACTCAAAGCGTGGCCTATATGCACCGACTCGGAGGGAACACCTAAGCTTCTTTCAATTTTTGGAACGCATGGGTTGGGCTCTAAGTCGAACGAAACACAACTTTTCTCCTCAATCACCTCCTGGACCTCAATTGGTATCGGTGGATGGTCACAAAGAAGGAATTCATCTATTTTATCTTTCCATTCGCTTTCTTCTACGTGACTACAAGAGTCCAATAGGGATGGACTTCAATAATAAGGCTCTCATTCACATGCCCAAATTATTTTTCAAAGTCTTCAAGACTTATATCTCATAATTCTCTCTCTCGAGTGTGTTTCTAACATTTTCTTTCACTCTCTTCTGAAGACTTCTGTGATGTGGATGGATGGAAATTACTAAGGAATTCATCTATTGTATCTTGCCATTCGCTCTCATCCAAGTAACTAAATGAGTCCAATAAAGGTTGGACTTCTACATTCAGTCTCTGATCCACAGGACCAAATTATTTTTCAAAGTCTTCCATGCTCACGTCCCCTAACTCTCTCTTTCTCGAGTAATGCCTACGTCCTCGCTTACTCGCCCGATATCTAACTCCATTATTTTTCTCTCCTCTAACCACTCTCTCTTGCTCTCAATCGCGGTCATTACACACACCTCCCCCAAATTTCTTTCATTATCAAAACTACTCCTCCCACTTAATGAAATTAGGCGCACCCCTAACTACTCTCGCTTATGGGACCTCTCATGCTCATGAACCGTCTCTTCCATAAGATCCATTTATATTGATTCGTACTCCTCACCCTCGGGATTGGTGATGTTTAAGATGTTTATTTCGAGGGTCATATTCCCGAACTTAACTTGCATGCGCCCATTTCGAGTGTTGATTAAGGCATTAGCCGCAGCTAAGAATGGGCGACCTAAAATGACGAGGACATGATTACTCGATACAACGGAGGGCTCCTCGTCCCAAATGACAAAATCCACTGGGAATTAGAATGTGTCAATTTGGACGATCACATCCTCAACGATTCCACGAGGTATCTTTATGGAACTATCTCCGAGTCGGAGAGTCATGTTTGTGCGCTTAAGGTCCCCCAAACCTAATTGCTTATAGATGGAGTAGGGGAGAATGTTGACACTTGCTCCTAAATCTATTAACTCTCTCTCAATTCAATTTCTCAACATCATGCACAAAATAGTGGGTGCATCCGGATCTTTGAATTTGGGTGGAAGGTCACCTGATAGTATTGAGCTGATGTTCTGTGCTAGGAACACATTTTTCTTTACCTTTAGCTTTTGTTTCATCGTAAGTAAGTCCTTAAGAAACTTAGCATATACCAAAATTTTCTTTATGGTGTTGAGAAAAGGTAAATTAATATTTACTTGCTTAAGAACGTCTAACACATCTTCACGAGAGGACTCTTTGGTGTTAGGGGAGGACTCTTCGAGTTCTCTTCCGCACTAACTTGCTTCAAATGCTTAAAAACAGATAAGAGGTACACAAAACACGAGGTACTCACCAAGGAGAGTTAGTAGCACAATTATGAGATAAAACCAAGTCAATTACACTACAGGGGATCATAAAAATACAAAAATTAAGGGGATAAATATACAATATTTATGCCTAATCAGGAAGCTTTACAAGAAGTCATTTTTGGCCCCTACCTCCAGCGCATTCACCCATAAGATGTCGAGCAAGTTATTAGTGAGATCCATGAAGGCATTTGTGAGAGTCATCCAGGTAGGAGATCGTTGGCCTTCCGAGTAATCAAGGAAGAATATTGGTGTCCTCATATGCAAAAAGATGCAAGTGCCTACGTTCGAAGTGTGAAAAGTGCCAGAAGCACTCCCCCATGGTCCACCAGCCTGCTAGCGACCTGAAATCCTTGACCAGCCCATGGCCCTTTGCTCAATGGGGATTAGATATAGCGGGACCATTACCTATCTCATTTGGGAATCGTAAGTACTTGTTGGTTAGCACAGATTAATTCACCAAATGGGTAAAGGCAGAACCATTAGC
The DNA here is from genome assembly GCA_949130495.1 of Sambucus nigra. Classification (NCBI taxonomy): domain Eukaryota; kingdom Viridiplantae; phylum Streptophyta; class Magnoliopsida; order Dipsacales; family Adoxaceae; genus Sambucus; species Sambucus nigra. The sequence goes on from OX422223.1 coordinate 306,969,396, forward strand.
AAACATTCGAGACTCTTACATGACATGGTTCATCTAGAGGAAAATTATAATACACTTTAGAGTACCAAGGAATATCATCATCGATAACCATACACAATTTGAAAGTGGTTTATTTTAAGGATTTTCTGATGATCATGGTATCAAGCTCCACTTCAGTTTTATGGTGTATCACCAGCGCAATAGGTAGGCATAGGCTTCCAATAAAAACATGATAGATGGACTGAGAAAATGATTGGAAAGAGCCAAAGGTGACTGAGTAGATGAACTCCAACATGTTCTATGGGCCTACCGTACAATCCTCAAGAAACCAACTGGGGAAGCACCCTTTGCACTCACTTATGGAATGAAAGTTATTATCCCTATGGAAGCAGGTCTCCCTACTATGAGAACCACTATCGCCGATCAAGGCCTCAAAGATGATGCACTATGCAGTGATCTTGACCTAGTAGACAAGTGACGACAGCTGGTCTTGATCAAGATGGCCTTCTACCAACAGAAATTATACAAGCAGTACAATAAAAGGGTCAACCCGAGAAAGTTTCTGATAGGGGACTATGTCCTGAGGAAAGTTATTGGCAGTGTCGTAAAACCATCGGATGGAAAATTGAGACCAAATTGGGAAGAACGCTTCAGAGTAATCAGAGACAACCTTCAAGGAGCGTATCACTTAGAAAATCTGGAGGGCATGGAGATACCAAGAGCATGGAACGCATCCAATCTCAAGAAGTTATACTTTTAGATCTTCCATATCTTTTATTTGCACATTTAGTTTAAGAAAAGTTTCATTTTCAAACTTGTGTTTCCCATTAGACAACATTTGATTAATAAAGTCCAGATGGCCCTCTATTCTTATGTTTTGCATTAGTTGCTTAACTTCTCTTCATTAAATCTCATTAATTTGAACCTTTTCCAATGATAACTCCTTTGCGCATATCTAAATGCCTGACAAACAGGGTTTGCAGTAGTTGTATCAAGTCAAGAATAAGAACTTCAAATTACTACCACCCTCGGGTCCTTATTGCAAACACAAGAGGCCTTATAAAGTTTCCCCGACAATAGTAAAATCCATACAGGGGATCATTAGGCAATAAAGCCAACTCAGATTGGTTGCTAACTTTAGTTGGTTGAGAAAATCCTACTCGGGTGGATCGCCCATTAGCCAGGTACATTCTTACCATCATTTTACTTAGGCCTAAGGGAGTGTGACGATATGATCTAAAAGGTAAAGTGTATGGAACGATATTGCTATGGCATATTGGACTGGGAGAATTTCTCAATACATAAAGATAGAAGGCTGGCACTTAAATATCATTTAGTAGGATGATTAGCATATGTTGGTTAATAAGTATTAGTTGGTCGGTAAAGATATCAAGTAACCAACGAGCAAATGCTCTTTCAACAACACAAGCAATAATTATTGACACGTGTCTACTTAGCATATGCTCAAAATATGGGATAAGATTAATAAAGTTCTTTATTAAAATATACAGTTACAATTACATCAAAGAACCAAAAAATACAAAACACCTAAGGTGTCCCAGGATGGCGAGCAAGATAATCTGTAACAAATGCTCTCTGACCATCATCTGGTTTTGGGGCATGTTTTTCTACATCATCATCAAGGTCGTTGCTCAAACAATTGGATATGAATGACGTCGGTTAGGATCCAGTCATAATCCTTTGAGAAGGGGTTATGGTGATAGGCCATACACTCAATTTGGTATTTATACCATAGTTTGGATTCCTTTTGAATCTTCACCTATTTGAGGGTACTTATCCATCCTCAAGTAAAGGCGACCTCATTTGCCTCCTTAAGCCTTGCGGGTGAATTTTCCCAACCAGTATTGTAACTTTCTCCCCAGGCCTCTCGAGGTCCCATCGTAAATGAGTAACTCAACCTTTTAACATATGATTAGGCATAAATTCTTACCATTTATCCCCTTAATTTAGAGACTTTTATCGCTCCGTGTAATATAATTCAAGTGGATTTATATCATATCTTTGCTATTGACAAATCCTAATGAGTGAATCGAGTTTCGTGTGTTCGCCATCTATTTCGCAGGTATCCAGTGTTGTAATTCGAGTTCCATACCAAAATCTTCAAAGAAACACAAGAAAACAAGGTTTCTGTAAAAACTGACAAAAGGGAACCGAACCCAAGAGAGCTAAAATGAAGTGAATCCATCATGGGAAAAGTTTTTGTAAAGGATGACAAAAGGTAACCAAACCGAAGTGATGAGAAAACGAACCGAACTGATATCTGGAAAACTTCTTGTAAAGAGTTGAAAAGATGGAACTGAACCAAATCTGGAAAATAACAAATCGATCCCACGCTCAAAGAGTTTTCTATAAAGGCTACAAAAGATGGAACCGAACTGAACCCTTTACCCAGATCGATTATGTTCTCAATTTTCTGGAGTTATCCACTTGTAAAGATTAGAGTTTTAGTTGGTTCAAACTTTTGTATTTCGTAGTTAATAAATTGTACTCCTCCTAAGCATAGGAGGGGGGCTTCTAATTAAATAAGGAAGCTTTGTAACCCATTTTAGAGGAGAAGAATAACAAACCCTAGTTATTTTCAAGCTGCAATTCAAGTAAAATTATTCTAACTTCGGTTTCAATTTTTGATCTAATTGTTTGTTCACTTATAATTTCATCTTTCTTCATCTTATTCTCGCAGTAAAAATGTTTTCTTTGATTCCAAACGTGTTGCTTTTAAGTTTCCATATGTCTGGCTAGGTTTTAAAAGGTCCGGATACATGAACTCAACCTGATGCGGTAGTTGCATGTGTATAAAATTAGTCCTCTAAATTTAATGATTTATTTCGACCGTATTGCGTAGCAACACAACCATTGTAGATCTTTGGATCTTATTTTCTTTCGGATAACCAGGATGCTTCAAAATGCAATACAGGTGTCGTTATCATGAGTACCGCTTTACTCGTCCTCTGAATAAGTATGGTGCGGGCTTGAACCTCATATACGTAATACTTGGGAGTACTAAAGTCTGGGTCTAATTAATCACTTAAATTTATGATTAGTTTTATAACTGCAATACACTAGGGTTGAGGGATTGTATTCCCATCCTATTTTATTCATCATATAGTTCGAGTTTTAAATCATTCATAGTCAGTATGTTAGGTAAGTTATAATAGTTGCATTTCTTCTATAATTTCACTAATAATTATTTTCAAAATTGCATTTCGTTGTAGACAATTCTCAAAACATATCATCTTTTCCTTTCTTTTTAGAGTCAGAGTTAGGATTTCCTCGTCTATCCAACGTCATTACAATTCATTTGTCCTATTTCCCTGAGGATCGATACCCGACTTATCGGATTATTACTTGAGCGACAGGCTTGCACTTGATCCTAGAGAGTACGCACTTCTGAGACACATTCTTAGTCGCGTCATCATCCTCCTTCAGCATAATCACAAACGCTTTCATACTAGAAACCTATGTTCTCATAGAATCATTCTCATACTGAAGGATTTTTCCCACTTGTCTGACCTCAACGTTTTCTAGGAGTTCGGCCTTTAAGGAATTTATTTATTCCTGTACTGAGGCACTGATATCATCCATATCTTGGATATCATCTTTTAGCTTGGTGATCACCTCGGTCTAGTTCTTGTATTTCTCATTTCTTGCCCTTAAGGAGTTACAAATATTTACAAAGGATTTGCTAGCCTCCAAGATGATATTTGGTCCAAGGATCTTCCTTAGTTGAGATTTAAGTGGAATGCATCAGTTTAAATCAACGGAATAAAAATAATACACGCCAGACTAGAAGTAAAGTATTAGCACATAAAAAGTCAAGGGAACATATGCAGAAAAGAAGAAAATTCCATTCTCATTCATCAGAAAAGGATGGTATATATTAAGTCCTAAAAAATAGCTACAAACTGTCAAGAAAATGATCGTATAAGGAAAAAAGACAAATTCCACTGATCGCCATCAACAATAGCCTTTCCCTCATCAATGATCAACTTCTCCTTGCCATCACCATCGTCTATGCCGAACTCGATAAGAACAATCTTGGAATAACCAGCAGCTTGGTAGTTATCCTGTTCATCCTCCTCAAAAGGATCAGAACTAGGAAAGTGGAGGTTGAAGAGCTCGAATTTGACAGGAGTTTCAGCATCCTTTAAACCATGATCCCATCCCTTCTTAAAGGATACCTTGCACCCGTAGGCTAATTTCCGCTCAATATCATCATAGGCTTTATTAAATCCCTCGCGATAGCTCGCATCTTTTTCCTGAGGAACCTCACCCTCCAGCTTGATAACCATGTTAGATAAGGCTTTATTGGCCTCCGCCAGCTTTGTCTTCTCAGCAATCACCACCTTTTGAATCTCCCCAAGTACATTATAGGACTTGGGCATTTTATCCTTCTCATGCTCCCATGCTTATTGAGATTCAGTAAAGGCTTGTTTCTCAGCTTGTAAAGCATCTTTTAGCTCTTCCTCTCTCCTGTAGATACCATCATGGACGTCTAATAGGGTGGTAAAATTAGATAGCAACTACATACGAAAGAAAAGAATAATGAAAAATACAGTAACAGCGAGAGCAAAGAAAAATAAATAACGGGAAAAACATACCAGGGCCATCCCCTACACAGTTTTGAAGGCAAGCTGGGATGATCCCAACCTGGAAGAATTCTCGCCATCAACGACGAGCATTCCCTCTTTCATAGGTCAGGGGCAAGGGAAGGTGCATCACCCACGCAAGCCCCCTCAAGGCTTGGGAAAGACTGGACCCCTGAGGACTGTAAGACTAACTTCCTCTTAGCCTCCACTTCCTCTTCCTCTTTCCTATTTTTCTCTTCTTTTATCCTCTCTTCTTGCACTATTTTTTTATCCTTCTCTTTATTTTTCCCTTTATCCGATGTTCTAGAACCACTATCCCTAAGGGAATCAGTTGCTGGTGCCTTTAAATATTAAATCTGATCAGATAAGTTAGTTTGGTCATCATCATCAGGGAGCTTTAATTTCCTCCTCTTTATCAGAGGGGCTATTTTTTCTTCTAATTCTTCTTCTTCTTCTTCTTCTTCTTCTTCTTCTTCTTCTTCTTCTTCTTCTTCTTCTTCTTCTTCTTCTTCTTCCACTCCTTCTTCACTTTCTTCCTCGCCTCTTTTTGAACATTCCTCTTCTAGAACAATTGGCTTAAAAGGGCCAACCTCAGGAGCTCTCAAACTAGGAATCTCATCTATAGGATAACCAATAAAGTTGGTTGTAGTATTTTTATACTCCAATAGATAAGTTGCTGACCTGGGATGCTCACCGTCAGGTAGCCTCTCTTTAATGTTCCAAGCCATCAGAATCTCATCAACATTGATCTCACTAATATCAGGCTCAAGATTCTTTGCACGAGCTGTAAAATGGAGGAAAAAAGGACAATTATCAGAAGACAACAAGAAGATGAAAATAAAGACCAAATTATACAGCAATAAGATAAAAATTAGGGACCTATGCGCTCCTCTCCATAGTCTAAAATTACTGGGGCCCTTTGCCTCTCGCATGTGCAAATAGGAAGATGTTGCCAATTTCTGGAAATAAAACCTTGGCCCTAGTAATCCTTGTGCGAGTCTGGAAGATTTACCACCAGGACTCGATCTGTCCTCCTGGTCTTCAAGTAAATAAGTCCATCACACGTAACAGTAACAGATTTCGACAAGATCCTTTTTGTGTCATACAAGGTATTAATTCTATGAACCCCATTCACTATTTTCCATACATTAGGCGCACATTGGGCAAGAACTACGTCAAAGTATCTGACGAATCTAAAAAAAAGAGGGTTTGAGGGAAAAGTCAAACACCCTTTGTTATCATAAGGGTATGAATCCAGTACCCCCTTCAATGTCACGCACATTTCTAGGTAAGGGGGCACAATCGATTTCTACCCAATCAGGAATATTGTAGTTCTTCCTAAATTCTTCTATTGATTCATTATCAAGCTTTTCCATGAATACACAAGAACCCAAGCCATAGTTGCAAAAAAATTTGAAGATGAGCTAAAGTTACAATGGTTAATGAAGCTCCGAGGAAAAAGAAAACACGAGGAAGATGAACGTTGCAAAGCTTAGAGAACAAAAAAGAAAATGCACTGAACTGAACTGATGCAAGGTACTATATCTCCGATTTAAAGCCCAATAACAATGATTAAACACAATCTACCAAATGATTTTTGGCAGTTTAAATGCCCGATCGGACAACAACACTACCGCTCAGTCAAATGAATTACAAGTATGCTATGGTGTTTTGCTCATAACGAGCGTACCCCCACAAAGTTCAGCAGATCTACAAAAATGCCATTCTGATTGCAAGCATGAAAATTTCAAATTACAAGGCCTCTAGTTTAGTTAAAAATTATTGGCCCACACCTTAAAAGCCCAAAATTTTTAGGGGATCCATTTATTATGGTCAATGAGAGTAGCCGAACAAGCCCAAGTGGGGGCTGCTCGTCCCAGATCAAGTGTTCGACCAGCAGATGAGTATTTAATATACAATAAAAGACTTATGGATATATTCAAATCAACCATCAATATTCTCGACAAAGATATTCAAGTGTTTCATGATACATCTAACGTGATTATTGAGTTCCTTATGCAATTCAACCTATATGAAACAAAATCTATAAATTGTACACCCTAACCCGAGGTAAAGGGATTGAAACCTGAAATTTTGAGGGACACCTAATAAACAATAACCTCTCCGTGGACATAGGCAAGTTGCCGAACCACATGCATCGTTATTGTGTGTGTGATTTTTTACTTTCTGCTCTTTATGATTATTTTAGTGGATTTCTTTATTGTGATATTTTCTGCACTCACAATATATCTATATAATAAAGTAGCAAAGATATGTATGTCATAAGCTTAAAAGATGATGTCATCTAAATAAGTTTTTTCTGCACTTCCTACTTTACCCCTTATAAATTTAGATTCCCCCTCTTTTAACACACACTAATTTATTTCCTCCTTCTCTTCAAAATTAAAAAAATAAGGATATAATAGTCATCCACCGTCTTCTGCCTCACAAGTTGTGATTTAGCACTAAATCATGAAATGAATGGCTCTCATGAGTTTCAAAAGAAATGAGGATGCTTCGTATCTCACACGCACTTCTCAAGATACCTGCCGCTCAAAAATGCAATACACTTTAATTTGAATGTATTTTCTTCTCTCACATCTTCCAATGCAAACATGATTTATTGTTACCTCTTCCCAACAAATATCTTATCTCTCTCTCTCTCTCTATAAAACCCAAACAAACCAAACCTCTCATCAAACCCAAAAACTCTCTCTCACTCTGCTTTGAAAAGATCCGTTGTGCTCAAACACACCCACGAGATAAGCCTAAATCGCCTGTTGAAGGGCTGCAATTGCCGTGGTTTGAAACCTGATATGGAAGTCATGTGGCTTCTTCACCCCTACGGTGGCCGGAGCTGACTTCCCGGCAGCCTAGGTAGGCAGTTGCTTTATATGGGTCAAGTGTTTGCTCTGTTCTAAAATTGGTTTTCATTTTCTTGCTCAATCCTCTTTCACTTTATATGGGTTTTCTTGCTCAACCCGAAATAATGAAAAGGCCCAAGTCAGTGTTTGTTTTCTAAAATTTTTTTTCATATAACTTTTCAATCTTTGCATTGGAGAGAAAGGCATCGGAGTATCTGAGAAGCCATTGCATTACAAGGGCTCAGCGTTTCATCGCATTATCCCTAATTTTATTTGCGAGGGAGGAGATTTCACGAGGGGTAATGGGACCGGCGGTGAATCGATCTATGGCCAGAAATTTGTCGACGAGAAATTCAAGCTAAAGCATACGGGTACTGGCATTCTTTCGATGGCTAATGCTAGCCCGAACACTAACGGGTCCCAATTCTTTATTTGTACTGACAAGAAGTCATGGCTCGATGGGAAGCATGTGGTGTTTGGAAAGGTTGTGGATGGGTATGGTGTGGTGAAAAAGATGGAGAAGGTGGGATCTGATAGTGGGACAACTTCGCCGACGGTTGTGATTGAAGATTGTGGTCAGATTACAGAGAATTGATAGTGAGAGAAGTGAGGGAGTTGTGATCTGGTGCTATGACCTCTTACTATGGTAGACTAAAACTTTGCATTTAGTTTGAAATTTTCTTGAGAAATCTAAATGTAGTTTTTGTAAATGTCAACTGAAAGCTGTAACTTTTGATAAGTACAACATTGTTTTCACATTGTTATCCCGTTTCTCTGAATAAATATTTGAGTAGTTATCTGGATTGAAAAAAAATAATAATAATAATAATAATAGAAGCTTTCATTAATGAAGGGTATCATGTAGTTTTAAATAACATTCCCATTCTGGGTCAAAGTATTGATTCCTTTGGGAATTTGTAGCCCGTATGCATTTTTATCAATTTTCTACATTTTAGCTTAACGAGAAAAGGTCCAACTAGGGACTGATCCCCAGATTTTCCACTGTTTCGCAGGGACCTAACACACATCAGCAATGAGAGAGCACATATTGGTGTTATTAAACACAACACCTAGCATCAGTTCATCTTTGAATGAAGAGGTTCCTCTAATTGGTATTTTTTTTCTTCAAAAACACGTTAGTATCCTCTAAATATTACGTGTATCCAATATTCAATTTTTTCTATTCTAGATAAATTATTCTTTCCGAAAAAGAAAAAATTATAACTTTTATTTGCATAATACTCATGGTGAAAATGAAATCTGTCAATATAAACAGACAATAAAATTGCTTCCAGATTGGATCCTTGGATTAATAACCAGTTGTGAAAAAGTGTAGTGACATGAAGAAAGCTTGATGATGTAAACCTTTTGGTTAAAATGAAAATTTCATATTACACTGAACTGTAATGATTGATTTTGATCTTGAGATTGTTATAAAGGATAGCACGTTGCTCGAGAGGATTTTAAAAAAATCTGATATAAATAAGGCTCAAGAACTGCACTAAGGCAGTCAAAAATGTGCGTGGCCAACAGATTTTATCTTTTGTGTTTGTTTGTGTGGATAAAAAATATAATGAAATATCTGGCTGTTCCCTCCAAAGATCTGCCTAAGGCAGTTGAAAAGACTTTAGATAGTGTTGACTTTAGATAGTGTTGTAAAAAATTTCAAAAATCTTTAGATAGTGTCCTAAAAAATCTTTAAGACTTAAATTAGATTTTTTTACAGATATTATGTTATTTATATGAGCTCCAAAATGAATTATTAGTATTGTTATGAATATTTTTTAGGGTCAATTATTTAATAGTCCCTACTATAAATATATATTTTTTAAAAAGGACACATATTTTTAGTTTAACCCATTTAGTCTCTCATGCACTCAATATTCTCTTATTTTTAAAAAGGACTTTTTGAGGCAAAATAAAAAGGCTTGGACTAAATGAGTATTAAAAAATGTTTGAGGGACTATTTGGTATATGACCCTATTTTGTATTTATTAAATAGAATGAATAGTTATATAAATAACTTTGTCCAATATTTTTAATTTGTGTTATATAATAGTTAATAATTATTACGAGATTTATTATGGATTAAACACGATGAATAGTTATATTAACATATGAAAATTTTCCTTTTTTTTACACTTATGTGTTGTAAATGAACTTTTTGACATGATAGGTTCGTACTATGGTGTATGTAGGTACATAAACATGGTGTATGTATGTATGTAAAAAACATACAATTTTTTTTTTAAACTGATAGGTTCGTACAATAGATTACTTCCAAAATTGTTTATCTGATACCAACAAAATGATGTATTGTTCAATCAAGAATGTACCCTTTCGAAAATTTGTGTCGTGCCTTCAGGCACGGGCATACCCTAGTATATATATATATATATATATATATATATATATATATATATATATAATAAGTTACAAAACTTATGTACGTCATAAGCTTAACCTATGATGTCACAAGAAATGATTTTTTTACAATACCCATTTTAACCTTAAACATTTTGATTTCCCCCACTTTTTGAGGCTTTAATTTGTTTTCCCCTTCTTTTCAAAATTCAAAAATAAAGGCTTAATAGAAATTTTCATATCTCCCCACACACGCCTCCTATTTTATTTTTGCCCTATCTCGATTACCTCATTCCCCATCTTCTTCTCTCACAAATGCATGAATGAAAAAAATTCTCATCAAGCCATTCCAAATGCAACCCCCCTTTGGACGGCATAGGTAAAATCTCCCCCTTTATCTCTCTATTTCCCATTTTGAACTCATCTCTCTATTGTCGATCCTAACTTTTGTGAGATTCAAATAAGTATTTATGTCTTGATCTTTCATTCGAAACCAGTTTTTTTTGTAAATTTCAAACCCCCAAATCATGATTGTTTGAGGGTTGTCTCGATGTTTTTATTTCAGATCTGTCAACGATTACCTATGTAAGTGTTTAAAACTTCTTATTGTTAATTATGTGTTTATTTTGTTTAAAACCTAAAAATGTCAGCATTTGTTTTGTTTAAACTTCCATATTACGAATCGGTTTAAGCACTCATCGTGCTCTCAGTTGTTTACAGTTTGTGTACAGTAGAGACTTTTATTGTTCAATGGGTTTCAAACTGTGTACAACACTCATCGTGAGAAATGTCGTCCCTTTAATTCGTTTGTAAACCTAAACCTCAAGCTCTGCTCTGTTTATAGAGAGTACCTATTTATCAACCGATACGCAAATAGAGAGAAAGTGAGAGAACCCGATAGTTTCTCTATTTACCCAAAAGCATCGTATGCTCTATAAAAAGAGCTTAAGGTTTACCCAAAAGCATCGTCTAAAGTACACACTTCATCCAAGAAGACGATTGAGTTTTGCTTCCTTTTTGGTTTTATTTTTGCAAATCGAAACCTAATGAGGTTTGAAAATCATTTTTTTTCAGATAGACACTTAAAGATGTATACGTTCTCTAGCTCACTTTGATTTGAATTTTGTTGTTTATGTTTTGTTTTATAAATCTTCTTTTTTCCAGATTGATAAACTATTCTCGACTGTGGATTCATCACACCTCCGTGTTCCAAAGATATGGAACTGATGATAGATCTTTCAGTGGGTTTCTTGATGAGTCTATATAAGATTCAATTGCCACTCCACAACTGTTTCGATAATAGCTAGATCTTCAATTAGAGGATTATCAAGGGTGGTGATGGAGAGTTCAGTTAATGCGATACAGGAGAATTAGATCCCCACATCTAATTCGAGCTCCACAACTCTCTGCCCTTCTCCCTCCAACCGCAACTATCTGAGCTCCACAACTCTCTGCCCTTCTCCCTCCAATCGCAACTATCTGCCTCTTCGTTTTTAAGATCCCCACATCTGGCTTTGCTTTTTTTTTTTGGGTTTTTTTGATACGACTCTGGAAATGAACAACTCTGCTGTTTTGGGTTTTTTGGATACGAACTCCAGCTCTCCTTTTTTTGGGGTTTTGGAAACGAACAACTCTACTTTGATATATTGGTGTTTGAAAAAATGGGTATTATCTCAACATCCATTTTGATTTATGGGATACTCATTTTGCATTTTTTTTGTTCAGAGTATATTTTGCAGCAGCTTTGGTGTTTAACGGTGCCGTTGTAGGTGAGTTCGTTTCTTATCTTGAAACCACACTAAATGGGTCTCTATTTCTTTTTTTTTTATAATGGGTCTCTATTTCTAACCTTGAAAACACAAGAAATGGGTCCCTTATATTCAAAAATCAAGTGAAATGGATATCTGTTTACAGGTCACGCCATACATGAGTCAACACTAAACACCATCCTGATGGCCACCGACTGGTTCAAAACCTGCTTGCTGTCGTATTTCATCTTCACTGTCGCCGCTGCCTCGCTCGGATATGGATTTTTTCTTTGAAGTTTTCATGTCGATGATGGGGGTGTACATAGAGGAGAAGCAACGAAGGACGGAAAAGTGAGCTCAAATGTCGTCGGGCATGCTTGAGACGATAACACAGGAACGGAGCATTAAAGTTGGTGAGCTGGTGGGTAAACTCCCTAGCCGACAAAGTCACATATGGGTTTATTAAACAGATGGGAAGCTTGGGTGGCCAACAGGTGGATGAGTCGGAAATGTTGGAAATTAAATAAGTGATGGACAACAAAATGGAATATAATATTGTATTTAGGTTTTGGTTGTGTTTGTACTCTCATTTTCGAGTGTGAAAGACACTATTATGAATTGGTAGGCCGCCAGTTGCTATGGAGAAATTTTTTTTACTCTCATATTTAATTCTTGACAAAAAATGTACGCTACTTTGTACTTATATTTATCTAAAGGCAGCCACTTCTTTATTATGGAGTGTTTATTGTTGTTGTAAATTTTTTTTAGAAACCCAGTAGTTTTTGTTTTCAACCCAACTTTTTTAGAAACCCAGTAATTTTGTTTATTGTGTAGTGTTTATTGTATAGTGTTAATATGAGGATGTTGAGAAATTTGAAGTGAGAAGGAAATTAATTTTCGTTTGAATTTGTAAATATATGTGTTAGTTCACATTTTACTTTTTACTTATTTTATTTTAGAGCAAAAGAAAACCTTGGTCAAAGTTTTAAAATTGTTTAGAAAAACTTTTTCTACTTAAAAATAAATTATGTTGTAATGTAAAACTCTATGACTATAGTTGTTTACCTTATAGGAAACTTTGGTTTCCTTTCAATCTTGAACCTCGCTCTGATTGTTCTTTAAACTGACTATTGTTTTATATATAAACTAATTGTACAGATATTGTCTTATACTTTTTATATGTGATTTGTTCAATTTCTTAAAGTCCACAAGAGGACTGAGATATCAATTTTTTGATTCCCACGTTGGTTGACTCAAGTTGATGGTTTACAAGAAAAGAGTTGGTATATGTCATAATACCTTTCAGTCGATTTTTATGGATAATATATCTACTGCCTTACGAATAAACCCTTGGGCCTCGTGCGAATAATTTAGATTGGCAGTTGTCTTTTGCAGGCTCCACATATGCCTAGAGTAGTGATTTGTCTTTACGTCACGTCAATTACTTTTTGTTTTTTATTTATACTTTTTTCATATTTGAGATTTCGTTTCAGATATATATTTTTTATTTGGAGCCTCACGTCCGGGCTCTAAAGATGTTTTAATTATGGTGATAATTGTGTCTAACAAAAATATAGAACATTCTTTTTAAAGAAAAAATGGTCGAAACTTTTATTATAAACTATATTTTTTATAAATAATTAAAATAAATACGACTTGAAATAATATTTTACCTATCTCGAATTCAATCCAAGTAAAAGCGACAAAACATGAAATAATTTTTTTAACAAAATTTAAAGTTGGCAAAAATAAACACGACTCGAAATAATATGACACGCCATGAAACAATATTTTTTTAACAAATCATGAATACTATATCAAGAAAAAGTGGCAATATACAAAATATTTTTATACACTAAAAAGGAATCCAGCCAAAATATACGCGACACGACATTAAATATTATTGTTTACTTATCTCGAACACGGCCAAAGTAAAAGTGGCAGAACATAATATTTTTTTAATCAAATATGAACTTGACTAAAATAAACACAACACTACATGAATTTTTTTTACCAATCACGAACACTACCACTACCGTTTTGCGGAATAGTCATATAAACAATGGATATAATGGCTATTTTTTTAAATTACACTTTGTTTTGTCGGGGAACAAAATTTTCGTCGTTTTGCGATTACGTATTTTGGAAAATTTTGCCACTTTGTTATTACGTATTTTTGAAATTTTTATCTTGCCTTCAGGCACGGGCATACCCTAGTATATATATATATAATGGATGTCAAATTCTTGTGTTCTTATGTTTCGTCCAAAATATACACTCGTTCTTCCATAATCACTTGTGATTCAACAAAAACTTACATTATATTTTGAATTATTAATTTTTGGGAACCCTAGTAAGGATGAATCACTCTGTCCATTCCATAATGTGAGTTGAATGATTCCATTCTTTATCTATGTTATGCACATAAGAACACACTTCACGGAGTCTAACGTGAGAAAATTTACACATGCCCATGAGAGACCAAAAGGGTGGGATGGGTGCCTAAACCCTTCCCTTTTCGTAACTTAGTCCCAAGGGCGGAGCCAGGATTCCTCGACGGGGTGGGCTAACAAGTCAAAGTCCATAAAAATAAAATTAAATAAAAAATAAGAAAAAAAATCATGACAAAAATTAGTTCAATATCACAAATCGAAGTACGTAACCCGAGATCTCGTTCAATAGTAAAAGAAGAAAATGGTATTGGTTCCACCACTTGAGGTATGGAAGGAGGGTGTAAATCGAGAGTTGCAGTATCCTTACTTGATGCTGGAGGTGTATTTTTCATCGATATCTCACTACTCTCTCTTTTTTTAAAGAAAGAAAATATAGTTTTTCCTTTATTTATTGATGCTTAAAATAAAATAATTAAATACAAAAAATAAAATCTAAATAACAAATGTAAAACAATCTAAAAAATTCAAATCCTAAAATTCTAATATTTCAGAGAAAAAAAGTTCACTTATTTAATCTTGACAGAAAAAAAGTCCCCAAAATTCTAATATTTATTAATTAAAAGCATAAATCTGATATTTAAGACAAAAAATCACTTACTTAATCTTTATAGAAAAAAAAATAATTGAAATAAGAAATTTTAATTAATTTAATCATCAAAAGATTGATAAATAATTAATTTTCCAAAATTCTAATATGAGTTGTATTATTTATAGAGAATTAAGGTAAAGGTCTTGTTCCTTCCTATATTTGAATTTTTAGGACAATATTTTTCAAGTTTATAAATTTAGTCTCTGTGGTACAATAGCATTTATAAATCTAGTCCATGTGGTACAATACCTTTATTTTTTTGATCCGCGCCAGCGGCACTATTTTTTACCTTTTTTCATTATATTTTTAGTACAGGGACTAAATTTATAAAATTATATGGAGTGTCCTATTTTTATACACTTTGAGCACTATAAGGACCTTTTTCCCAAATCTCCTACTATTTATATACCTGAGCATCGGATTAAAAAAAACAAAAGGAAAAAATAGCTGCAAACAAACGGAAGAAAAAGGAATGATGATTTTTACCTGAGAAAGTCGGAGATGAACAGTAGACCGGACCGGATCCAAAGTGGCATTGTCTCTGGCAGCGGCGGCTGGAATTTTTCTTTGGGAAGTGCTTGCTTGTTGTCAGAGGGAACAAAAAAGCCTTTGACTTGTCCATATGTTTTTGTTAACTCAATTTGTTTTGGTTTGGTCAAATAAAAAAACTAACTCCTACTGCACGCGTTTTGTCCCCGTTTCAATTTTTTTTTTTTTTGTTTTCTCCTTGTGGTTGTGGAGATATATGGGTTGGGCTACCTACTTAAATTGGGCTGGGCTTATTTTTAGAGATGGTCTGAACTTGTAATGGCTAGCAGATTTTTTTTGGGCTGGGCTGTAGCCCTGCTCAGCCCAGGCCCGGATCCGCCCTTGCTTAGTCCACAGACCTTTGAACTATTTGGTTTCGCAAGCATTAATATTGTCCTTGATTTCATTCTCTTAAGAAGATGACATGTTTTTGCCTTTTTTATGCAAAATAGGCTGGCGACTATATCTCTACATATTATCCCACATTGACGATGACCGAGCACCCCCAGAAAGGGTACAATTACTCATGCGTGCTCAAGGGAACCCTAAAAAATAAAGGGGGAAGCTCCGGGATGGACACAATGGTAACTCAAATAGGGAGTTTTTAAGAGTACTGGACTCCATTTCTACATGGGTGTTATTCTTTTCGGCATGTGTGCATATGCACCTACTGGTATGTTCCCTTTTCTCCTCTATCAGGTTTTTTATATCTACCTCATGTATATATTACTTTTCCTTCAATCAAACACTTCACACACTTGTATATACTCTCCATATACACTTCACACACTTACTCTTAGCTCAACTTCTACTCATTTGTTCCACACACCACTTAGAATATCCATTCTTAGGCCTCACTAGCACCCACCCACACTTCTCACACTTGTATATATATATATATATATATATATATATATATATATATATATATATATATATATATATATATGATTACTTACACATACCACAAACCACTTGTATTTAATCCATGTATAAGCTCACTACCACACACATCACTTGTAAATATTCACATTGTCCCTCCCTCACATGTGTATGCCCCCATCACCATGCGTAGTGATATACCAAAATGTACCCTTGTCTAGGACGATTCGGCTAGTCC
This sequence comes from Sambucus nigra, assembly GCA_949130495.1. Taxonomy (NCBI): domain Eukaryota; kingdom Viridiplantae; phylum Streptophyta; class Magnoliopsida; order Dipsacales; family Adoxaceae; genus Sambucus; species Sambucus nigra. The sequence continues at coordinate 306,985,648 of OX422223.1, forward strand.
CAGACGAGGGAGCAGTTGAATAGTTACCCTGTCCAGAAGGGTCATATAAAATAGAATGGTCGGCTTAGACGACCCCATGGTTGCCAAGCAGTCATATTGGGCGCTAACTCAGCGCCAGCCCTAGGCTAAATCTGAAGCCTCGGCTCGGCTTCACCTCAGAGACATCGCCCAACCCTACTTCCACCGACACCATATGTGTTAGAATTCGGGAATCAATACTTCTCTAAGACTATACTCAGCCTCGATCAATGTGTGCAGTCCGAGGATGGCGCCATCACAGCGCGTGGTTTAGGAGACGTATAGAGTAGTGTGCGTGGAACTCATGCATCACGTGGACTAAACCATTATAACAGGATAATTCTCTCACGTGAGGGAATATTTAGTCATTATTATCTACATGTCCACAGGAGATTGTATAGTTCATCACATACATGCTCAATGCATGCTTGGGGGGTACACTACACCCCCCAAGCATTATATATACTTGATTTCTTCTACCCAGTAGGGGGATCCCTAATTTTAAACCCTAGCTGAAGCTCTGTTAGAATACAAAGTAGAGAGAAAGTGAGTGTATTGTATCAAAAAGTCCATTAGAGCCCTTATTATATAGTGAAGATCAGTCATTGCACAGTGGATGTAGGCCTGGATAGGCTGAACCACTTATATTAGTGTGTTTCTCCTCTTCTCCTCCTCATATCCTTCTACATTTACATTACTTACTTGTTGCCATTGTTGTACCTGTTTGAGCTCTACAACACCTTGATCTGGTAGTGCTATTTCCAGCATCATCACGTAGTATAGTCTCCATGCTTCATGCTAGATTTACTTTCCATGATATTTGTACGTGATCCCTCATTAGTATAGTACTCCCCTTACTCATCACGTAAATAAAAAATAAAAAACTCTCTCTCCATAATATGATAATTAAGAATGATGCATTTTTGCAAGCTACATCACCAAGAGCACGACAATATTGACCAAAATATTATCCCGTACTGGGGTGTCACTTTGTGATGGGTGCTGGTCCTACAAGGCGCAATTAAACTAAATGATATGACTCTCACCTCCCATTGGCCTCTTACCTTTGACATATATCGAACGGTTCCCCCACATTGTGTTTCTTGACTAAAGTCACAACATGAGGTATATAGTACAGAACTCATTCACGTACATCGAGTATATCGAATTCGCTCATACATATTGTCTCCACGAGGTATATAGTGAGGCAATTCACGTACACTTAGGTATATCAAATGTCTTATCCACACGTACCGATGAATGATTGCCCTTATCGGCAAGAGGTATATTCTGGAAGTCATACCAAAGGGAAAACCTTCCATTAACCCAAGAAGTGCATAAACCTCATATAGGTGTCAGACCTAAGGCACTCATATTTAGTTTGCTAGTTACCACGTAAAACTCTGCCAAAATTCAGAGTCAACATACTGCTCGAATTTTCACTATATTTTGCCTTTTTCAAAACAAGACCCCGTTCATGAGCCTAAAAACCAGTTAAACCGCGTTTTACATATTTTCAAACCATATTTTCCCAAGCTCGGGTCCTGTTCGAATTTTTTTTCTGCATTTAGGCAAACCTAATACAAGTGAAAACTTAATAATAGCTTTAATAATAATAACTATGTTGAGATTCCTCTCCCTTTTCCTTCCTATTATAAAAAATAAATAAATATACCAAAAAACATCTTCTTCTTTCCCTTTTAAAATGCTAAAAATTATCCTTCCTTATTTTAAATATAAATTCAAACTATTTTCCCTTTCAGGTCGATATCATCCTCGATTTTGGCTTGGATCCCTATTGGCTTCGGTCTTCCGTCAAACTACCCCGAAGCTCCGCCTGTTGTTCTGCTACTTCATCTGAGTTTGGGATCTACCTTCACTAGCTCCTTATAGAGAACACTGACTAATCACTATATGATTAGCCAGACCCGATGGCCGTCCTAACCCAACTCATTGCTAAGATTAACAACCTTTAAACTAGTGTCCATAAAAAGCAGCGACACTGAGCCCAGGTTCTCGAAGAATCCGAGGTTTTCTTTCCCCGTGCCATGGGTCCACCGACTCTCGATCCTGACTGGGTCCCCAAAGAGTATTCGCATGCTTCGTATGCCCACCTACCAATGGGAGGCCACCAGCTTAACTCTCGATATTGAACCTTAACCAACTAGGGGATAATCTGTAAGTACCTATGGATCCCAAATAGGAGGATATGAACAAGATCAAGGAAGACCTCAAATTTCTATCAAATAAGTTTGAATAAGTCACGATATCCAAGAACTATATGGACTACCATGTCTCCTTATCCCAAAGCTAGACTACCAGAGAAGTTTAAGATGGAAGATAACGAGAAGTTCGAGGGAAAAGAACCCCTGATTGTTCACCTTCGAAGCTATCACTGAGACATGATCCTCATTGGTTCTTTCGAAAAGATAATGTCCCGGATGTTTCATTATACCTTGAAAGAAAGCATTCTTCGATGGTTTCTGTCCCTTGAAGAATCTGGAATCCATAGCTGGGAAGATGTCGTTAGATAATTTATGTCTCAGTACATGTATAATGAGGATCTAGAGGTTACACGCCAAGATCTAGATCTTCTTAAGAAAAACCCTGGCCAAACAATTATTAACTTCATAGGAAGGTGGAGAGAGAATGTTGCCACCATGACCAACAGACCCTCCGAGGAGGAACAAGTCAACATTGTGAAGAAGAACCTCTTGCCTCATATCCGAGCATCCATGGGAGGACAGTATTACCCACATTGTTTAGCCATTGGACAGTAGGAAGACATAGTCGCCACCAAATAGGGTAATGATTTTGATAGCTCAGATGATGAACTAAGTTAGGAAGAATTCATTCTAGTAGGAAGCCTATGTGGAATGATATCCTTTGAAGATCTATTAGGGGAAATCTATAAGGTGGCCATTCATTCCAAGGTATATAAAGCCACAGGATTCTTCTTTCCTGCTTCTATAAATCACATGACTAGGTTAGGGAGACACTATAAAAATCTAATTCCTCATACCACCAAAATAGATAAAGGAACGGAGTTACTGAAGAACTTCCCATTCCATAAATGACTCAAAGATAGCATAGTCCTTTATCATATCAAGAAAACCCAAGCCAATATTACCCCATGGAGGCTTTCCATGTCTCTCAGTTGCACCGAAATGACTTAATAAAAATCCTCATGAAACCGACAGTACCTCCTTCCACTACTCCTGAAGAAGACGTAAATATAATTGGGTCCTTAACCTTTTCTAGACTCCTTTCCTTTTTTGAAGAGGAGATACCAAAGTTTGGCCCTGACTGTAATTATTCCCTCAACATCTTCTTTGAACTCATGGGAAAGATAGTCCCACTATCACTTATCGACAACACATATACCATCAATGTTTGTCCTCTCAGAACCTTTAACTGTTTGGGATTAAAAGTCAGGGATCTCACTGCCACTTCTGCTACCATATGTGCTTATGAAAATACCCGCTGAGAAGTAATAGGGTCTATAAAACTCACACTAGGCGTTAGCCCTATCAATCCTGTCACGGAGTTCCAAGTCGTTGACATACCTGTCTGCTTCAATCTAGTCCTTGGCTGACTATGGCTTCAAAGCATCCGAGGGGTATCCTCTTTCGTTCACCAGAAACTAAAATTCTTCACCAAAGGTCAAGTTATCACTATTTAAGGGTACGATGATAGTATAGACAACCTTAGCACTAGAAATTTAGTATTAAAATCCAATATGGGACGAATGACATGCTCCTCTCTGGTTTCAAAAATGATCTGCCCCCTCCTATTAGGGGGCAACTTCAAAGATCGAGTCTGTCCAGAATGTATCCCTCGCGATAATGTCATTATATTCAAGGGAATGGGTCTAGGGATAGGCCAATAAAGAACCCTTGATCCCATACTCCTGAATGAGGACTTTTCCCCATATGGCTTGAGTTACTAACCTTCACCGGATGAACTCAAAGCACTCCGTCGACTGAGACTGAAAAGAAGCTTGAAAGATAAAAAGGCTATTTCAAGAGACTCTTTGAATAAAAGATCTGTCAAGGAGGGTGGATACGTCCTTTTCTGTGGACTTCCTGAACCATGGTATGACCAGATTGATAAGAAGATAAGATTGGGGCTGGAAATCTTCTTTTAAGACAATAGCTCTTGGGTTGAAGACTGTAAACATGAAGTGTAACCTCTCACCGAGAAATTCGTGATAATTACTAAGGACTCTGACAAAAGTGATTTCAAAGACTCATTCGAACTGCAGACACTAGGGCTGAGTCTCTGCATGATTCACTTAGATGCCGCACTGTCGGACCCTTTCGCTCAAATCAAAGTTGCTGACGTACCGCTCCTCAACTGGAATGGAATACCAGTCTAACCAGCTCAGATTCAACCTAACCCTGCTTCAGCTCCAGTTGTTTTTCGTTTTCCTAATATTAAAGTAATTAATACCTCTTTTGACATGATTCTCGATGCTATTTTTCCTAAAAATGAAATAACGAGGTTTTTGAGTATCTTGTTGTGCCTTACATTAAATGTATTGATTATAATCAAACCATATGATGATGATGTTTAAAATAAACAATTCTTAGCTTATCTTAATAAGGAGGATAAAAAAACATAACTTCATTCAAATTAATGACGATGAGACTACAATTATGAATCACGGTTCTAGTAGCCATTTGTGCGAGATTAGGATAGGGTCCACCCTTAATGAGCATGAGCATGCAAATTTTTAAGAGCTATTGAAAAAATTCATGAACGTCTTCGTATGGTCCTATGATGACATGCCCGATATTAACCCTAAAATATCTCAGAATGAGATCTCGATAATCCCAGAATGCAAGCAAGTCAAACAGAATCTAAGAAAACTCTGTACTGAATGGTTAGATTGTGGTCAAATAGTTAAGATGGGTATCATTCACATGGTTGGATACCCAACTTAGCTCACCAATATCATCCCCATACCAAAGTCGGGAGGAAAATTCCACATGTGCGTCGACTACCGATATTTGAATAAAACATACCTAAATGACAATTACCCGTTACCCAACATTGACATGATCGTGGACAACATAGCTAACCACGCCCTCAAATCGTTTGTTGATGGAGTCTCTGGATATACCAGATCAAGTTATACCCTTATCATCTGGAGAAAACCCCCTTCATCACCCCCTGGGGAACCTTCATGCCATTTGGATTCAAGAACGCCGGGGCTACGTACCAAAGGGTGACATAACTATCTTGCATGACCTTATTTATAAGGAGGTTGAAGTTTATGTAGACGACATGATAATTAAGTCTAGGTCATATTCTCGGCCTGAGAAAGTTATTCGAGCGTCTGTGATAATATCAGATGTGTCTAAATCCATAGAAATATTTTTTCGTCATCACCAAAGGAAAACTCTTTGGATTCATGGCCAGTGAGAAGGGAATTTAAGAAGACCCTGCAAAGATGAAAGCCATACTTGAGATTCCACAACCACGGAAGAAAAAGTTCTAGGATTACTGGGTAAACTAAAATATATCAATTGGTTCATCAATCAACTAACTTCTATCTGTGAACCCATTTTCAAACTTCTCCAAAAGGATTCAACAAAAATATGAAATGAGGTCTGCCAAGAATTATTTGACCAATTCAAGAAATACCTCACCCGACCTCCGGTGCTTATGCCTACGCATCTAGGTCTCCCCCTACTATTTTACTTAATCATCACAAATATCATAGCAGGGGCTTTGCTATCCCAATACATTGAAGAATCACATAAGGAAAGAGCCATTTATTAATCCAATCAGAAACTGGTCTGATACGAAGTCAACTACACTACTTTGGAGGAAATCGTGTGTCGTCCTAGTTTGGGTCACACAGAAGTTACGACCTTGCATAATTGTCTTTCCCACCAGACTAGTATCTCAAATGGATCCCATCAAATACTATCTAGAAAAACCCGCTCTATCCAACCGAATGGCCCATTGGTTGATGTTACTAGCAGAGTTCAATATTGTGTACGTCACGCAGAAAGTTGTGAAAGGGATATCCATCTCCGACTACCTTATTGATTACCCCACGGAAGGAACCGATGTTTGGGTCTCTGAATTCCCAGATGAAGGCATCATATGCACCTCTCAAAAAGACCTTAAATAGAAGATGTTCATTTATGGTGCTATTGATAAGAAAGGATACAACATTGGGATACTCCTTATCGCCCCTAATGACTCTCACACCCCTATTTACATCAAATTAGACATCCCTTGCACCAACAACGTGACTAAGAAAGAGGCATGCACTGTAGGCCTCAAAAGCTCACTTAAGAAAGGTATCAATAACCTAGACGCGTACAGAGACTTTACCCTCATCATCGGACAAATCCGTAGGAAATGGAAAGTTAAAGATGAGAAACTCCTACCTTTCCACGCCAAACTAGAAAATTTATCCTCTAAGTTCAAAGATATTACCTTCCATTACCTGGATCGTATGAAGAATAATCTAATTGATGACCTTGTTACCCTGGCCTCCACGATCAACATGCCTGAGGGAATAATAATATCCCCTTTCTCGGTTCAGAGAAATCCATTCCAACCCACTGTTATCACATTGAGATCATCACTGAGGAAGATTCTGATATGATCGGGTTATGGTACAATGATATTTGGCGCCTTCTCAAATATTCTAGGTATCCCCTATAAGTAAATAACAAAGACCATGTGACCCTTCGCAAACTGGCTGCCCAGTACATCATCTGTGACGGAGTGCTTTTCAAGAGAAACTTCATTGGAACCCATTTGCATTGCATAACAGGGGCTGATATTGAAGAAATGATTCAGAAGATCCATAGTGGAGAATGCGGGCCCCTATGAAAGTGCATATGCTAGTTAAGAAGATCATCTGTCAAGGGTACTTCTGGACCATCACGGTTCAAGATTGCATTACCATGTTTGAAGATGCCTCAAATGCCAGTAGTTTGTCAATCTCCAACACTTGTGTCCTTAAGAACTATAAAACATGACCTCTCCCCAGCCTTTCTCTACTTGGGGCATTGATATCATAGGAAAGGTTATGCTCAAAGCTTCAAATGGTCACGAGTTTATCCTGGTCACCATTGATTAATTAACCAAATGGATCGAAGCCTGGTTATATGCAGTGTTGAATGCCAGGAAAGTAACCAAGTTTATAAAAAAGACCATCATTCGTCGATACAGAGTTCCCTGTGAGTTATTATAAGATAATGAACTGCACTTTGAAGACGAGGTCACGGAACAGGTCCACGAGTACGGGATTTAGAGACACAAATCTTCTCACTACCAACCCCAAACCAATGGTGATGTCGAAGCCGCTAACAAAAGTTTCAAAATCATCATCAGTAAGATGATCGAGAGTTAGAGAGATTGGGTCGACCACATCCCTTACACTCTTTTAGGATAATGCATGTCAATCAGAATGCCTATTGGGGATACACCTTATTCTTTGGTGTACGACATGGAAGCAGTACCCATTAAACTAAAAATACCTTCCCTTCACGTCACACTCAAAAGAAGGGTGAACAAATAAGACTGGCATCAGAGTCTCTTTGATGAACTATCATTCTTGGATGAAAAGAGACTTAAGTCTCTATACCATATACATGGGTATCATCGTCGGATAGTGCAATCGTTTAACCAAAAAGTCAAGGACGATGATGTTTAGGATGGAGACCTTGCCCTCAAAGAGATCATAAAACCCGTCTGGGACCCTAGAGGGAAACTCAAACCAAATTAGAGAGGCTACTACATTGTGAAGAAAATTCTTTCAGGTGGTGTCGCTATGCTCACAAATCTCGACGGAGAAAAGATGATGTGTCCAGTCAACTTAAACTGCCTCATGAAATTTTACCCTTGGTTCGAAACTTTGGTGCTCTCCGATTCTTCTCACCCCTTCTCTTTTACTAAGAAAATTATTAATTTTCCCTTACCCAGGACTACGTGGTACCTGATCCTCTCAAAAACTTTTTTTTTCAAAATGAGACTCATGAAAATTTTTAAAAACATCAGAGGTATATAGGTAGCCCATACGCCATACATGGGAACGGTCCCCTTCTTTTTCACAAAATGATATTCTTTTCAAACCCCCGAGAATGACAATCCATCTTATCCTTTACATGAACAAAAGTATTGTATATGCCTTAGCGATTGGTATAGATAATTCAAATGCAAAACTCATAAAGGGGCAAAACAAAATATGATCAAAATCATTTTTATTTCTAATTAAGGAATATATCTTTGTTACATGAAGTACCAGTAAGGGAGCTAAAACACACCAATCCCTTCCACTGACTAAACCATCTTCACCCCACCAACTTCACATAAATTATTCCTTAAAACCATAAGAAATAAAAAATCGCCCAAAACACAAATCACCTTAGCTTCATAAAATATTACCTAGCTTTATAAGATATCGTGCTCGACTACTCGACGACCTTACTTTATCATCATTTCTTGCCCCCATAAATCCCCAAGTCTCCCACTTTTGGTTAACATTCTGTATGAGCCACAGGGAGCGGTATGCCTTGACAAGCCTGGACAAAACCACAACACCTTCCTTTATGGTATCTAAGGTGACCAACCACATTTCTCAAGTATCTTCCACCATAACCTTCTCCAATACCCGCTTCCACAACCACTTTAGGTAGTCTCCAAACACATTTCAGGCCCCTCATATAGATTATGACAAAGGGGTATATGGTCAATGGTGCTTCCATATGGAACCCAACATTATTTACAGTGATTCAGTCATATCCTCCACCGAGAAGAAGTTTTTTATGAGAGAGGGCATAATTTGTTCCCATTTGACCTAACATAGAAGTCGCTAAGGGAAATAATAGGATGTCTGATGAAGTCGAACCAATCTCACAAATTGCTACTCAGCTATATAATAGGCTACAAATCTCCTGACCATGGCACCGACCAATGAAAACAGTGTGCTCCATGCTCCACAAACTAGTTGACCCAGTTATATATCGATGGACCCAAACTAAATAAAGTCCGTACAAAGAAATTAGGCATATCCACCAAGGGATACTCAGGAGGGGATGCCAGATGAAACCTCTCTACAAGCCACATGAATAACATTATTGTGATCCCCCTCAGAAAGTCGGAATGACCCTATTTCGAAGCATCAAGCCCGTTTAGGGTCTCATCTAGCACCAACATTGTCAGATTATAGCGATAAGATATTCATATCGCTATCGCAACCACTTGGGGATCAACTGTCAAGTCGCCTGTCACCAGTAAAAGCTTTGCAGTAAGGCCTGAAGCAACAGCTTCGACAAAGCCAACATCCTCAAAGCCCCTCAGGCGAACTGAATACATAATTTCCTGAAGAAAAATAGTCCCTCTAGTAACCAACGTTCGAGATGTTGAAGGAGAAATATGGAGAAACTCTGGCAAAAATGATCGAGGAGAACGAGAAAAATCAGGCATAGCCTCCGCAACACTGGGGCTGACCCTTAATATTGTCGAGAATTCCTCATAAGTAGGATAGACCTCGTATAGGCCAAAATGGAAGACATGGTCTTTGGGGTGCCAAAATTACACCGACGCTGCTAGCAAGTTCCAGTCTATGGCTCGATTATGCCACAGAGAAACCTGACGCAAGTTGAAAGTATCATAGTCAACACTATAAAGTCACATGGTCTCTTCAAGATAAGAGAAGAATTCTTCATGCATGGGAATAGCCATTTAGTGGAATAGGAAATGAGAAGCAAGAAAAGAAATGTGGGTGTTGGTGAAGAAAACACATCCCATACCCCTCCCTTTATACCCAAAATCCTTGGAAAAAAAATAAAATTTTGTGAAACCCAATTAATTCTCAACCCTACCAAGTACACTGATGTGAAGGAAAGTACAATCAAAGCCTAGGGGTGATTGACTTAACCCATATGAAGATAGGCATGCCAAGGGGTATACCGATCGACACCCCCTATATTTTGGAAAATTCCATCTTTCCTTTTTTACCAAAATCAATTTCTGAAGAATCCTCATTTTGAAAAATTACCCCCGAGTCATTTTAAATATTTTCGTCAAAAAATCATTTTCATTCTCAAAATAAATTCTTACTCAAAAAATGCATCATTTTTTCCTTCTTGAGTATCTATTTTCAGGTATAAAGAAGTTGTTCAATCAAGCACACAGCATAGTCAATGCCAAGCTCCTCTAGTCACAACTCGGGGTGTAAATAGATATTATAAAATTTGACCGATATCTGAGTCCGAATTTGGAGGATATTTATTAAAAAAACGGATATGGATAAGAATATGGATAGTGTGTTAAAATATTTGAAAAAACGAATACTGATACGGATATTATGTGTATCCGACATGGATAATCCATATCCGAGGCGGAGTATCCATATTTGTGGATATTCGTACTCATATTGTATTAAATAATAATTTATTGTTAAAATTAATTGTATATAATAATAATAATATATAACATTTTTATTTATAATAATATAATAAAAAAATGTTACCAACTTATCATTTTCCACTCATTTGAAAGAATAGTATTAATTTATATTTTTTGGTAACAAAAAAAAATAGAGAGTGAATTAAAAAAAATAATCACAAGAAAAATATGCTTTCAAAACGGATGGTACCCTTCCCCCTCATTTTCATTTCCTCAACAACCCCCAACAACTCTCTCTCTCTCTCCTCCCTCGTTTCCACTTTACAAAAACTAATCCATCCACAACCATCCCTGTGCTATCCACAACCATCTCTGCACCGCCCTCTCTATGCCTCCCACCTTCCACTAACTCCCCGATGCCGCTCTCCATTTTTTATGTAAGCTCCTTTTTTATGCTATTCTTTTATGTTGTTCTTTTTAATGCTATTCGCATAAAAATGTGTAAGCTATGATGTTCAAACATTACGTTGTTCCTATAAGCTCTTTTTCATGATTATGCCGTTCTTGCATAACTTCTAGTTGGGAATAAAACAGAAGTAAAAATGACGTTTTGTTTTAATGCTATTGTTTGTGTACATGGTTACTGATGTTTTTTTAATTACTACTGTTAATTTATTAATTACTTCTATTTTATTTTTGTATCCGAAATAGAGCCATTAATTTTTGTATATTGTAGGGTATATTTTTATAGGCTGTTTTTGTGTATATTGTATATATTTTTTATATGTTATGTATTTTTTGAACGTTTTTGTCTTGAGTACTTTGATCGTCTAATTTTTATTCAGTATGAATTTTAGTTAGTAGCAAGGCCCTTGGTGCAAGGGATAAGCAACCTAAACGGATATTATCCGAATCTGATGTATCCGAGAGGATACGGATATGGATAGTTCTTTAACTATCTGGATGGATATGAATGCGGATGCAGATACGGATACAAATAGTTCATCCAAATAGCGGATATGGAAAACATGTTATCCTCTCCGTATCCGTCCATTTACCGCCCTTAGTCACAACGATGGATTTGCGAAAAAGTCTCGAAAGGAAAGAATTAGAAATGGATGCCACCTCATCTGCCAAACCACTCTTTATCCAAGGTACTAGATGTACCCAACCTCATGTACTAGAAACCGTATTATCTACACCTGCATACCCATAGCCCCGTTACCCCCCGAATGAAAGACCATGGGTAGAAGGCACCGACATCCCCAAAAGAGATTTAGTAATCCACCTAGAAGCAAAGTTCCGAGCTCCCATCCCATACCGATCGACAATAACCTTTTCCTCTTCCTAAGGAGGCCCAAGATTCTGTTTCATTTCCGATTGGCACCCCCTCAAGCCCGCCTATCGACAACCCCTAAGATTTTTCATAGAAAATGCCATAAATTTCGGAAAAATCCAAAAATTGCTAAAAAAATCATGAAAAAAATATCGAAAACTATGTTCCTCAAGAAAATAATTTTTGGAGCATTAAACCCCTTCAAAACACACAAAATTCCCATCTAGATTAATCTTACACTCTTATCCCTAGCATACTCCACAGTGGAACCAATGATGCGCCCGCATTCAAGTCTACTACAATTTCCCAACTAGAACCTCAAAACTAAACATCCCCCGACGGAGTTTCAAGACGACACAATCCTTAATGGAACCACAATCGCACCTGTACCCCCAAGATAATTCGAATTTCCCCAAGAGATCTATTCCCCGCACTACAACATAAGGTCCATAGAATTGAGTTGGACCCGCAAAATTGGTCGTCACAACTTTAGGTACCTGGAACTGATGTCGGCCCGCATAATTGGTCATCCTAACTTTAGGTCCTCAGAATTGACCTCGGCCCACAGGTTTGGTTATCCCGACTTTAGGTCCCTAGAATTGACCTTGGCTAGTAGAATTAGTTGTCCCAACTTTATATCCTCAAAATTGACCTCGACCTGCAAAATTGGTCACCCCAACTTTAGGTCTTCAGAATTGACCTTGGCCCTTAAAATTGGTCGTCATAACTTTAGGTCCTCAGAATTTACCTCGGCCCTCAGAATGGGTTGTCACATCTTTAGGTCCTCGGAATTGACCTTACCCACAGAATTAGACGTCATAACTTTAGGTCCTCAAAATTGCCCTTGACTCCTAGAATTGTTCGTCCTAACTTAAGGTCCTCAGAATTGACCTCGATCCTCAAAATTTTATGTCCCAACATTTAGTCCTCAGAATTGACCTCAACCCTCAGAATTAGTTGTCACTACTCAAGGTCCTCATAATTAACTTCAGCTCGCAAAATTGGTCGTCCTAACTTTAGATCCTCAAAATTGACCTCGGACGCAGAATTAGTTGTCTTAACTTAAGGTCTTCAGAATTGACCTCAGTCCACAAAATTGGATGTCCTAACTTTAGGTCCTCAGAATTTATGTCGGTCCGAAGAATTGGTAGTCACAACTTTAGGTCCAAGAATTGAGCTCGACCTGTAGAATTATGCTTCCCAACTTAGGTCCTCATAATTGACCTCGGCTCGCAGAGTTAGTCTTCACAACATTAAGTCCTCATAATTGACCTTCCCCCTTAGAATTGGTCACCAAAAATTTAAGTCCTTAGAATTGACCTCGGGACTCAGAATTGATCTTAGCCCGCATAATTGGTCATCATAATTTTAGATCATTAGAATTAACCTCAGCTCGTAGAATTGGTCGTCCTAACTTAAGGTCCTCAGAATTGACCTCGGCTTGTAGAATTTCCTGTCACAACCTTATAATTGACCTCGACACTCAAAATTGGTTATCATAATTTTAAGTCCTCATAATTGACCTCAGCCCTCAGAATTGGTCGTTGTAACCTCAACCGATAGAATCAGTCATCCCCAGCACAACCTTAAGTCCTCAGATTTGAACTCGACCCATTAAATTGATCATTTTCATCTCCTTAGGTCCTAAGAATTAACATCGACATGCTGAATTGGTCTTCGTAGTCCTTTAGAAGAAATTTTGACACGTATTTAACCTTTTGAATCGGTCAACATCATTCTTTAGGTCCATAAAATTAACTTAAAATCCTCTTCCCCAATGTCGACATGGTGTCGATTATTCGAGGCTCATCACTTGTTCTAAGCTCTCCCATCGAGGGGCTCTATCTATTCACCCCATCCTAGGACCCCCCCTAAGCACCTCCTTTGGTCCCTAACACTCTCTCGTTCACCACAAACCTTATGTCATACTCCGAGTACCGATCTGGAGACCATCAGGTAGTATGGATCTCCATTTGACTCCGTTCAACTTTCTTATCTGAGTGAAGGCTCAATGAAACTTCATATTGATATGAATCCCCTTTCTAATGGTTCACCTCATGTGCAAATCGACTTTATGGTTTGGATGAATGGTCCATTTCATTAGCGAAAATTATCTAGAGACCATCGGGTGCTCTCGGGCCCTATTTGACTCTAGTTAAATTTCTAGTTTGAGAAAAAACCTCATTAATATTTGAAGGGATATAAATAACCTTTCCAAAGGTCCACCCCGTTCACGAATCGACTTTATAATATGGACGAATGATTTGTTTTATCCCAAAAAATGATCTTGAGGCCACCGACCACTCCCAGTCCCCGTTTAACTCCAATTAACTCTCCATATTGAGATAAGGTCAATGAATATTCGAAGGGCTCTAAATCCCCTTTTCAACGGTTTGTCCTATAAGCGAATCAGCCTTACGGTATGGACGAACGACCCATTTTACTCCAAAGGGTCACTGAGTACGTTCAGGCCCCATTTGAGCTTGGTTAACCCTTTGAGCCAAACAAAGATGAAAGAAATCTTGAAGGGAACTGAATACCCATTCCAACGGCCCATGTCATGCATGAATCGGCCTTATGGTTTGGACAAACGATCCATTTTCCTCCAAAAACTTCGTGTTTAGTGACCAACGGGAGATTTCGAGCCCCGTTTAGCCTCAGTCAACTCCCAAACTCAGGAGTCGCTCATTGGATTCTTAAAGGGCTCTAGATACCTTTTCCAATGATTTACTCTGTGCACGATTTTGACTAATGGTTCGCATTTTATGACCATTTTCGCAAAAAACCTATCCCAAACTGTCGAATGCACTTTTAGGAACCTGCCGATCGGTAGTATGTCTGGGGTTCTATGACGATAGGCAGGTCAAGGACCCTGCCAATCGGCACCCCACTTGGCCCTATAAATATAGTCCATTACCTCACTTTGAACAGCACCCCTGGACATCCCTCTCGGCAATTCAAAGAAAATTCTCTCGAATTCAGAATTGCTCCCTCCTACAAAAGTCCATTTCCCACATTCCATTCCATCTTTTTTATACTTCATTTAGTAAATCCCCACTGTCTCCTCATACCACCTACATCCCATTGTAAAATCAGCATATTTACACTCAAGATCCACTTCAAGTATTCATAAGGAGGTCCAATTCTCCATCATTTTCTCTAAATTCTCTTATTAAGTACTAGTTGTTTATTTCATTACATCACAAACATTAATTTCAACCCTTTATTAGTAGTATTTGCACATACTCTATTTTCCTAAAAAACAAAAAACATGAAAAATAATGTTTATCTATGAATTCCAAAAGAAGGATTCTCACACTTAAAGAACATTTGGATTTACGAGTTAAACCCCACCCTATGTTATCTTCGAACTATGTGGACTTTGATGCCCTTTGAGCTACGTAGGCGTCTTGGGAAAATCCTGAAATTCGAGTCCTCTTTTATGCACATTTGTTATATTATATATATATATATATATATATATATATATATATATATATATATATATATCAAATTACTGCGTACTTATGTTTCGTCTGACATATACATTCGTTCTTCCATAACGACCTCTAATTCGGCCAACACTTAAATTATATTTTGATTTTTTTGGGGGAACAATCTTAAGGAGGAATTTACTCCATTTTGTTTTCATGACGCGAGTTGAACGATTCCTTTCTCCATTAGTGTTATGCACGGAAGCACACACTTCACGGAGTCTAGCAGGAGAGGATTAACACATGCCCATGAGAGATCGAAAGGGAGAGATAGGTGCTTACCTTCTCGTTATTTAACTTATTCCTCAGACATTTGAATTATTTGGTTTTGCAAGCATCAGTATCGTCCTTGATGCCGTTCTCTCGAGGCGGTGACATTTGTTTTGCATGTTTTGTGCAAAATAGGTTGGTGACTCTATCTCTACACATTATCCCACATTGACGATGGCTGATCACCCAAAGAAAGGGAGCAATCCCACAAGCGCACTTAAGGAAACCCCATAAAATAAAAGGGGAAGCCCCAGGATGGACACAGTTGGGTTTGAGTCTTTGATGGAGCCGGATCTTTTGGCTGAGACAGGATTGGAGTTTGACCCCTAACTGAATTTTGTAAGTTCATTTTTGCAAATAACTTTACTATCATATTTTCTTAATTCTTTTCTAGCCGACACTTATCATTTGCTCTATTTACAGATCATCCAACCAAAGTCTTAAACGAAATGTGAAAAGTGGTTGCTTTTATGGCTGGCAACCTCCTCTCTAAGTTAGTAGGGAGGAAAGTTTCTTCCTCTTAACTATAAAAAAGGACAACTAATAGGGGGACCTCCATAGACGAGGTATCCAAAAGGATAAAGGAAGTTCCTAAGGGCACTGGTGCCGACCTTCCTCAAGCACCAAAAGAAAGAAAGGACGTCACGTCCAAGACCACCATGGACACAACACTGCTTATTTTTAATGATGCTATGGTTGCTTCTGGTTTGGCCCAGGTGAGCATTTCTACGGACTCGCTTCTCAAAAACCAACTTAGGTCCTGTGAAGTCGTGGGATCAATCAAGCCCAAATGTGATAGCTGATTCTTCCATTCTCTGGATCCTTCACAGGTCAATGATTTCTCTCTTCACCAGACTACCCATGTAACATTCACTTTCCATTATTTTTTATTATCTCGTCTTGTACTAACTTCTCTTATTTTCATGTTTTGCCGTCCATGCTTACCTTTCACCACATGCACCAGTGGGTCTAAGAGAATGGACCCAAGATTAAGTAAGTCGAGCCTACCATGAAGGGAAAAAGACCTGAAGAAAAGGCTCGTGGATTTTAAAGAGGCAAAGAAGAAGGAAATTACCAATCTGGACAAGCAGCACAAGGGGGCACATATAACTGTAATAATAGGACTTAAGGCACAGATTGATGATCTTATTAAGAAGCAGAAGACATATATTAAGTCTACAAAGGAGAGGGAAATCTCGACCTTAAAGTGATCCAATAAGTTTATAAACTATGTGATTCAGTACTTAGACAAGGGAGCTAAAGCCTCTAGGTGCTGAATATGCATACAAATCTTACTACAACTGACCCTCAACTTGATGAGGATTTAAACTCATTTGATTTGGGGGATGTCGAGGCCATTTTCACCTTAAACAACATTCAAGCTAAGACTGATGCCTAAGAAGCTGCGACTGAGATGACAGCAATGACTCAGGATGCTACAATAGAGTTTGATGGTGCCAATGACTAATAGGCAAACCCAAATATTCCTCCTATTCCTACTGCTTCTAAGGTCACGGTTGAGGCCGAGAAAGCCAATGTTGAAAGTTAAACTTCTTCTTTTTTTACGGGCAATCGCTTATGATCTCTGAGTGCCATGTCATGTAATGAATATCTGAACAAGTTGTATTTTATCACACAACACTTATATTTTTTGTTGTATAACACTTTATTCCACTCTACGAATGTGAATTCAATTTTAATGTGAATGGAACTTTGTGTTTTTTATATGATTGTGGTCTCTGATCTTTACTTTTATCACCATTGATTGATGTTTAAGTATGATTCTTAAATTATGCTTTACCACTTGTTATAATAACTTTCATCACTATTTCACCACTACAAGTGAAGTTTAAAGGGTTATCCCCCTTTCGACATTATTGGGAGAGTATGAAGGAGATGAGATTCCCCATACACTCTCGTATTGCTGAGAGAGAGTTACGAACTAGTCCACCATAAAATTGTTGTTCTACAAGCATGATTCAATGATTTTTAATTTTGCCTTCACCACTATGAGTGATGTTATAAGGGAAATCCCCCCTCTCAGAGGTTTTGGGAGAGCATGAAGGAGACGAGGATCCTTATACACTCTCGTATAGTTGAGAGAGTGGTATGAACTAATCCACCATAAAAATGAAGTTTTATAATTGTGATTAAATGATTTTTAACTGCTCCTTCACCACTATGAGTGATGTTATAAGGGTTACCCCCCCTTCTTAGCGTTATTGGGAGGGTATGAAGGAGATGAGGCTCTTCATACACTCACGTATCGGTGAGAGAGAGTTATGAACCAATCCACCATAAAATTGATGTTGTACAACAATGATTCAATGTTTTTTTGTTTTTCGTTTGAGTGATTTTATAAGGGTTGCCGCCCTCTCGACGTTCTTGGGAGGGTAAGAAGGAGATGAGACTCCTCATATATTCTCATATCATCGAGAGAGAGTTATAAACTAATTCACCATAAAATGTTGTTCTTTTGTTAAATGTCGACCAAACCATGCAACAATTGACGATACTAACATAGAACAAGTACGAAACAACGCTTATGATTTTTCATTTCCACCATAGCATAACTCTTTAACATTTCAATAAAACTGAGACTAAATTACATTGATGAAAGGAAAATATTGGTCCTCTATATAAATGAAACAAAGATGGAATATTGATAATATTGTTTCATATAATTGGCATTCCACGGATGACCCTCAAGATTTTCATGTCTAAAAGTCCCTGGTATAACCTCCTTTATTACTCTATACGACCCGTGCTAGTTAGTATGCAACTTGTTGGGTTTCTACCAAACTTTCTTCCACACTAAATATCCAATAACTATCGGCCTTGATTTCATATGTTTGTTGTAAAACCTTGTATCTTTCCATTAATAGGTCGATTGTCTGACTGCAACATCCTATCACTTTCTTCGACCAGATCTAAATTCAACCTCCTCTCTCCCATATTGTTCTCTGGGTCGTAAGTTTGGACTCTTTGGCTTGGGATTTAGATTTAGGGATATAAATATAACCTAACCCATAGGATTCTCGATCAGACTCAACCCTAATGGGGAAAGTTAAAATCCCATTTAAAATAATAGGGGTTGGGTTTGGGTTTACAAAAAATTCATTAAACGGGGTTGATTTGGGTTTTATAAGAATATACTCAACCCATCCCCCCCCCCCCCCCCCCCCCCCCGTTTAGTACTTAAATTTACTTTTATAACCTTTTTATATTAACCTAATAACACTCCCACCATATATATATGAACTTATGAAGCCCTACCCTAATTTCATTTACCTCAAAAAACTCCAACCACTCTCTAAATATACTTTCATCTTTCTTATGCCTTTCCTACAAAGAACGTCTCAACTATCGGCATCGAAGGATAGTGGCAGCAATGATGGCAACTCTCATATCTTATCCTTGTTCTCTCATCTCTCATCTCTTGTTCGTATGGTATACTCTAATCTATGGTTCTTATATATATACACCAACCCAAATATAATTCAAATATGGAATCTTTGTCATTTTTCATGGTAATGTGTTGTAAGCATCTGTAAGGATAAAAGTGCATCATATACTCTTGTTTAGGTAATGCTATATTTTATTAGCCGTTAGTCAGACCATTTGAATTAAAGTGACCTTGAACTGTAGTTCTTGTAAAATAGATATTAGGATTTCACAATTTTTCCCAAATAATCGAGTCATTGTCCCATTAACAAACATCAAAAGATACAAATTATATATGAGAAATAATTAGTCAACAAAGTTCCTTCTTACTACTTGGATCTACTATATTGTGACATAATAGTCAAGAGTGTGCAGAAATATTTTAGGGATTAGTCTGT
The DNA here is from genome assembly GCA_949130495.1 of Sambucus nigra. Classification (NCBI taxonomy): domain Eukaryota; kingdom Viridiplantae; phylum Streptophyta; class Magnoliopsida; order Dipsacales; family Adoxaceae; genus Sambucus; species Sambucus nigra. The sequence goes on from OX422223.1 coordinate 307,004,988, forward strand.
ACATTGTTTTGATTTGTTGTGGTTTCTTGTTATGATTCTATTATGGTTTTTGTTGAAAAAAATGAACGAATCAATTCAAGATGAAAATATCGTTTTTGGTGTACAAACTGAATCAACCCCAACACCTAGTTCCACCCCATCCACACAAACACATGATGTTAATCCAATGGCTCCATCTTCTATTTGAAAAAGAGCATTCACATCTTCGGTTTGGAATGCTTTTGAAAGGGTTCAAGATAATTTGGGGAAATTTGCAGTATGTCATCATTGTCATTCAAAACTTTATTTCTAAAGTAGAAATGGGAGCAAGCATTTGCGTATGCACTTAATTAGGTGTAAGAAACATCAAAATGTTGATATTCGTGATCAATTTCAGATTCAAACTCAAAAAAATTCTGATGGAAAAGTGCACTTTGGTAATTTTACATTTGATGAAGATGTGTTTAGAAAATAACTTGAAAGTGCAATTATTTTACATGAATATTCCCTGAGTATTGTAGAGCATGTCAGATTTAGGAAGTTTCTTAGTAGCCTCCAACCCCTTTTTAAAAATGTATCTCGAAACACCATTAAAAGACACATATTAAAAATGTATCAATCGGAGAAAGAAAAAGTTTACTGGTTATTTGATAGCTTTCTTATTGCATTGGAATCCCCACGGATATGTGGTCTTCGAGGCAAAAGAGAGGGTACGTAGATATAACAATACATTTTATAGATGATGCTTCCATCGAAGATTCGAGACCTATAATTTGTGATGAGGAGTCTGATCCCATGGAGATTTAATAAAGAAGTAATGCAAGTTTAAAATCTATTATGAAAAATTCCATTTCAAATTCATGTTTTATATTCTCTTTTAAAATTTGTTACTTTTTTTAAATATGTTCTAAAAATGTCTATTTTTTTCCAGGTTTGAGTTGATGATGAGGAGGAGATTGTAAAATGATGATAGTCGAGTTATTTAAGACTTGTTGTGTTATAGTTGATGTTATTTGAGACTTATATTGTAGTAGTTGATGTTATTTGGGACTTATTTTGTAACACTTGTTATTGTTTGAGACTTATTTTGTGGTAGTTGATGTTATTTGAGGCATTTTAATTATTTTGAGACTTTTGAGTTCATGTGTAATTAAGACTTAGAAGTTAATTTTAATCCATTTTAATTTTAATTATTTGCTTAAAAAGCCACTATTTTATTTGTTATATAATAAAATATGTTTTTCTGACCCGTATTATTTAAGTGGACAGATTTGGGTTTAAGGAGGTTATACTTAAATGGTTTCAGGGTTCAGAAACGTAATCCGTCGTGGGGCAGGGGGGAGTTAATTTTTTTCGCGGGGCGGGTTTGGGTTTTAGCAAACCCGCCCCATTGCCATCCCTAGTTTGAACTTCGTTGGAATAACCACCTCAGACCAGTAGGCTAACATAAATGGTGTCTCTCATGTCATCATTCTTTCAGTAGTCTTATATGACCATAGGACCCCATGTAGCTCATATATCCATTCCCCCTTTGCATTTTCTAAGTTTTTCTCAATCCCTTCAATTCTGATTTTGCTGGTGACCTCGGCTGACAGTTAGCTTATCGGTGTCCAGGAGTAGGAAAGAATTATTTAATGCCGACCTTGATGAAATAGGCCTCCAGTGACTTATTTTTGAACTGCTTACCATTATCTAATATCATGGCATGGGGTAGACCGTATCGGCAAATGATATTTCTACGAATAAACTTGAATGTCTTTCCTTCTGTGATAGTTATCATTGCCTCAGCCTCCAGCCATTTTGAAAAGTAGTCAATTGCCACAATCAGACACCTATAGTTTCTTGGTGCTCGAGGAAGAGGTATGACCAGGTCTATTCCCCATACCGCAAATGGACAAGGTTTCGTTATGGATGAGAGAGACTGATGAGGCTGGTGAGGAATATTTGTAAACCTGTAGCATTTATTGCACTTCTTAATGTACTCAGTTGAGTCCCTAGCAAGTGTCGACCAAAAGTATCCTTAAGTGATTATCCTCTTCGCGAGAGATTTGACCACCAATGTGACTTTCTCAAGACCGTTCATGAACATCTCGCAGGACATATTCGATCTCCGAGGGGTGGACGCACCAGAACAACGAAAGTGGGAAGCCTTTCTTATAGAGAACATCACCAATGATGGTTAAATTTTTTGCTCGATACTAGTTTTTCTTCATTTCCACCTTTGATTCTGGGGGCTTTTCATACCATCCAAGACCCCCCAACATTCAAGTTAAGATAACACATCATGCTACTTGTGTCTTCCTCAATGCTCAACTTTTCTAGAATTTTAACAAGTGCAGCGTGCTTAATCTCGGTCCTTATTTCCGATGCCAATCTAGACAAAGCATCGACTCAAATATTCTCCAATTTTTAAATTCTCTTTACTTAAACTTCATTAAAGTTTGTCAACATTTTTCTGACCCTAGGCAAGTACTTGGCCATTTTCTCGTTCTTAGCCTCATGGATCCCCAGAATCTGATTGACAACTAACTATGAAACAATATGGGTTATCATCTGACTTATATTCAAGGCTTTGGTAAGGGAGAGGCCTGCCAACAAGGCCTCATACTCTGATTCAATGTTTGATGCCTAGAAGTTGAATCTCAAAACATATTTAATATCCGTTCCAGTCTTGAATATTTAATGTTGTAGTCTTGAATAGCTAACCATAAACCATATCATATCTAGAAGAGTCTTATTCTTTCTATTCCTCTACACCATTTCAAAATGGAATACCCGGTGTAGACACCTAGGATAAAGTCCCACACCTCCATTAAATGATTCCTTAACTTTCAGAAGAGGTATACTCCCGATTATTAATCATAAGAGTTTGGATTTGTTTATCTAACCTATTCTCCACCTTAGTAAAATAAACTTTGAACTATAAAAATTCTTCGTACTTATGATGCGTAAGGTAAACACATCCATACCTTTGAGTTATGATCAATGAAATCGATGAAGTACTTACAACCACCTCTTGATTCGATAGTGAAAGGAGCACAAAAATCAAAGTGAACCATTTCCAACACATCATTATCTCTTTAGTTTTTAGTTGTGAAGGCTCCTTGGTCATTTTACCTTCTAAATGGGATTCAAGACTATAAGTATCTCCACTTCCTATGTACTCAATTTTCCATCTTAAAACAATCATCAAATTCCTTTTAGAATAAAATAACCGAAGTATATATGCCAAAATTATGTTTGGTTCTAGAAGGAAACTTTCTCCATAATGATTGTCCATTAATTATTCATTTTAGTATTTAGCAGCATCGTTAAGATAAACCTTATAATGTATAAATTGTTTACCAATATCCCAGAACAAATAAAAGCTATCCAATTTTGATAAAATAATTTTTATTAAAATAATCGAATATCTATTCAAAACTAATTTAGGAAATGAAATCATTTTTTCTAAAAGTTGGTACATTAAAATAATTTACCAACATTAATTTTATATCTCCACTAAAAACAAAAGGATATCCTACTACTTATACGACATCCTTATCTAATTTCCCATAATAACTAACATCCCTCTTTTAAGTAATTATCAAGTTACATGGAATCTCTATAAAGAGTTGTAGTCCTTATTTGTGGTGCTCGAGTTTATACATTAGGTTTATGCAGACTGTACCATAAATCATGCATATACTTTTCTAGAGAAAAATCATAATTATATCCTTTTTCCTTATAATAGTTCTCACTATAGTGATTAGCATTCTTTCATGAGATCATTGTTCTTTCTAAAGGATCGTTCTTTCTTATATGTGTGTGAGACGTTTGAACTTTATTACATTTATTCACCTCCTCACACACAAGATCGATACACATACCCTAATCTCGAGAGTTCGTTTGAGAGAGAGGTATCTGTGAGATTTGAAGTTGAAGCGTTGATTTCGAAAAGGCAATCTAGAAATTACACTTATGATACTCGACCCGTTTTGACTGATTCACACTACACATGTTGAATTCTAGGAAGGATGTTCCTTGTGTATTTACTTAGCGTAACTTTTTATGCAATTCTAGCTTGTATTTCTCAAAATATTTATCTCATGATGGATTGTGCTATTATTCTACGTCTAATAAGAGATTGACAGCCGTTTGCAAATAAAGAATTTTGTGGGTATATTCCCTGAAAATCCTCACGAGACATAACTCATCCTGTAGGGCAACCTATAGGTTTAAAGGCTTGTTGCACATGCTAAGTGCAATCGCAAGTGCCCGCAAAAATGGTACACTTTTGGTTACTTATCCTTCTATTTCTCTCTATCTTATTGCTCGAGGACTAGCAACGCTCTATTTGGGGGTGGTGTGATAAGCATCAAAAAGTGTACATTTTATACCCCAAATAGACGTATTTTAGTTAATAATTCTCGAAAATTGGGTCTTATATGCTTAATTATATACTGTGCAAGCTTGATTGCAGTTGTGATGTCAAAAGCATTATTTCAAGGCGAATTGCATCAAGAATGGAGTTAAATACCCTGTCCCGTAACCCAACCTAGCCCAAACCTTCACCCGTACCCTGTGTGTGTCTAGTTTGTATTTTTTTTAGATTTTTTTAGATTTTATTTTGTGTCATTTTATTTTTAGGTTTTATTTTTAGAATTTATTTAGAATTTTTAGAATTTATTTTTATATTTAACTAGTTGTGCCCACGTGCATTGCACGTGTAGCTGATTCCAAATATTTGTTTTGACATAGTTCACCTATAGGACTGAGATCCATATTAAATTAGGACTCTAAGAAAAATGAATTTAATTTAGGGAAGGTCTATAATTTTATTATGAAATTTTCAAGTAGATTAGTATCTTTATTCTTTTTCTTATCACCTTGTACACATTTCAAAATCAATACAACAACAACAACAATAAAACCTAACTACATCTTGATGACATGTCAAATAAATGGCATTAAAGACATGAATACGTAAATTTAGATTAAAAAAAATATAATGAAAATATTTTGAAAAAATTAGGTTAAAAAAACATATATTTGGCTAATATAAAAAAAATTATGTGTGAATACGTAAGCTCTTGCATCAAAGTCATTTTAAACTTAGTGGTCCCAAAATTCCACTCACTGAGTACCCAATTGCTCTAAAAAAGCCCACCAAATAATGAATCATCACACTCTTTGATTCTTTTGGTTCATAGATTGTTTCATTCATCATGATATCAAAACGTTAAATATGTATATTGCAATGGCTTAATTTTGTTTATCCAAACAATTATGTTATTCATTCGTTTATAAAGATTTGGGTATCTACTTGGTTCTACTCTATAATTTGTTATACATGCGTAGTTTGTGTTTCATATAATTCAATTGATATGATGTAATTTGTTTCCTAACTCTTTAATTTTTTTTCTTTTCCATAACAAAGAAAAAAAAAGCTACAAATTACAAATTGTAAAGCGTATGATTTTTTTTAGCTCATCTACATATTTCTTCAATTAGTTTCATAATGGCCAGTAAATTAAATAAAAAATGATACGTAAATTCGCAATCATACATTAATCAATTGCAATTACCTCGTAAATAAAATTGAGATTCCTTCACTATGAGATTGAAAGTCCAAGCTTTTATAAGTAATATTGATTATATCGTACAAAAAATCAAACGAAATACATTACCATCTCAAATATAAATTATACGAAACAGTTTCAATATGATATTAAGTACTTCACATACCACATAAACAAAAGTAAAATTCCTTCACTCCCAGATTCATAATTCGAGCTTGTGCCACCAATGTTGACAATATCCTACAAGATTTTAATTAATAATTACTTACGAAAAAGTGAAATGATAACAATTTCTTACGAACTATCAAATTATATTCCTACTACTGTTAACATACTTGTAAAGAGTAAGAACATCGTATTATGTAAGAATGACAATAAACCCCAAAAGTAAATAGTTGTCTTAGTACCATCAACTAATGTATGTAATAGTGAACTTCCACCTTACAATTTTTTTTTTTGTTATCATGAGTGAAATTTTCGTAATTAAAAATTATATAAGAACGACAATATACCATAAATTTAAGTACTTGTCTTATCTGTAGTACCAAAATATTAAACTTCCACCTTGTGAAAATAATAATAAAAAAATATTACTATGAGTGAAATTTCTGTAATTAGATATTATATTAGAATGACAATAAATCATAAATTAAGTACTTGTCTTAGTGCCATCAACTATTGTAGTAGTGAACTTCCACCTTACGAAAGTAATAATTTTTTTTTTATCATGAGTGAAATTTTTGTAAGTAGAAGAAAATCACAAAAAATAAGCACAATTTTAGTATTGAAAAAGTTTATATCAGTATGCATAATTTTCAAATTATTAACATTTAAAACAGTAGGCATATGTGAATGTATATAATTGTTTTAAAATTAACATTTAATTTAGAATATGTAATAAGTACACATATCTAAAAAAATGAAAAAATGAAAATGGGAAATACAAACTCTGATCACAAATAAGAGACAAAATTCTTCAATGAGATATATATAATTATAAAATTTATGTAATTGTCTTCATCTTCAAATTAACAAATGCATGCTTTGCTGACATAATAAAAAATTATAGATGGAATTATAAGTATTAACCTTAATTTTGGCAGAAGAAATGATAGCAACGAAGCAAAGAAAAGCAAAGAAACGATGGACTTTCAATTAAATAGTTGTTTGAGCTTCCATTTGTAAAGATGAATTTCTATGATTGGAAGATGAATGTATTTTGATGATTGATATGCGTGAATGAATAGGAGAGAGATAGGATTCATGAATGTGAGTGAATTGGAGAACGAAATTTGAGGCAATTGAATTTGAATTTCTAGGATTGGAACATGAATGTATTTGGATGCTTGGTATGCGTGAATGAATATGAGAAAGATGGGATGAAATGAACCTGGTTATTTCGTAGGAGCCAATGAATTAGGGAAAGATTTGTTGACTATTATTAAGGGTATAATAGGAATTTTAAATTTAATGAGGGTAGTTTAGTATTCTAACCATTGAAGAGGAAGTTCTCTCTTTTTAAGTAGTAGTAGATTAGTGTAATTTTATTTTGATTTTTATTAGTTTTTAGTTTTTATTTTATTTTATTTTTATTAGGATTAGTTTTTAGGAGTTTATTTTTAGTTTATTAGATTTTATATTTTTTAGGACTTTTGTTTTCATTTTTATTAGATTTTTAGTTTTTATTTCTTTAGTTTTATTATTTTTGTTTTTTTAGATTAGGATTTTATTTTTAGTTAATTTTATTTTTTTGAGTTTGTTAGTTTTATTTTGAGTTATTTAGTTAGTTTTATTTTATTTTTTTAGGTGTCCAAATTAAACACACGCATACACCATCACCCAAATCAACTCACTCACACACACCCTAACTCCCCTCCACACTAATACACCCAAACTATTCACTCACCCTCACCTACTTTCCTACACCCTCACCACACACAATAACCCCCTCCATCATCTTCAATCTCAACAACCCATCTTCTCTATCTCAATCTCCATAACCAACTACCTCCCTTATCACTCCAACAATACCCATGTCCTTTCAACCCAATACCCAACCTGCTACCCCTACCTCTGAAACCCGACCTACCCGAGCCCTTACCCGGCGACCAACCCATCACCAACCCGATCGCTACAGACCCCATTACCCACCTAACTCCGGCCACCAGTAGCACCTACCTTAACCTGGTCGCGACCCAATTTTTGGCGCCACAATCCCCATAAAACCCGGCGCAACCACCTGCCCGTACCCGCTGTCATCTCGACCCATACCCGCTGTCAACCCCTGACCCGAGCCAAAACTAACCTCTACCTCCAACACCTTAACCCGACTTTTGATGGCGACATATCCAAACAGGTGTTTCAATAAAAATCGACCCACTTCGAACCCATCCAAGCCCGAAATCTCCAACCCAGTTCCATTCCTCCGTAGACCCATTTCACTCCCCACTACCCAAATCAATTTTAGTTGCCAAAATCAGAAGCCAAACAAAACCAAATAAAAGACCAAAGTCAAATATCACACATGTTTTAAAACCCCTTTTGACCCAATTCCCATTTTACCCCCAACTAACATCTTTACCCCAATGCCCAAAATGCCCATTAACCAAATCTGATTTTTTTTATTCCCTCACCCCTCATTCACATGACCTCACACAATCCATGCACATTTGTGCATTTTTTCATTTTAATCTCAACTTATCCTCATACCTCTCATGTCCATTTAATGCCTACCCAATTTACCCATAGCTCCATGCCTGCTATTTAAACAAGAAGAAGACCCAAATAAAAAAAATATGAGAGTTATACCAAATAGTTCCTCGAATATTTTTTAATACACGGTTAATCCAAGCCTTTTTGTTTTGTTCCAAATAGTCCCTCGCCACATAAAAGTACTAAAAAAAGGAGATCCGGTGAGGGTCATCGGAGTTCTGACAGTGGGAGGGTGGGGGGAGGTAGGGCGGGAATGCCGCTAGAGCGGACCTTTAAAAATAAGAGAATATTGGTTAAATTAGTGTTTGAGGGGTGTTTTTGAACAAAATAAAAAGGCTCGAACTAAATGTGTATTAAAATTTTTTTGAGGAACTCTTTGGTAATCCTTTTGTTTATTTGAGATTTGGATGCTTGTTTTGGGTGTGAGATTTGTTGTCAAAAACATGAGATTTTACTGCCAGAGGGGTTTTTTCGGATTTGATATTTATCAAATGTTATTTGGGTGCTGTTTTGCCAAATGTTTCCATATTATTGGGGTGTCGAAGGGGTTTTTGGGTGCCGGAGGTATTTGGGTGCGGTAGTTTTTTTCCAGATTTATTTTATAATTTCAAAACCACTTACCGTTTTTGTATCATTTTTAGATTTTGGTAATATTTATTAAATGCTTTTTTTTTTGTAATCTCCAGATTATTTTCACAGAAACTCTATTATGCCAGAACTTTTGATCGAAAATTAGGCGACTGAGATACGTGTCATATTTTTATTGGTTGGTTTTTGGGGTCCATGCCAGTGGGACCCAAAAACCAACCAATAAAAACATAACACGTATTTCAGTCGACCAACTTTCAGTCGAAAGTTCGGTCACTATAGAATCACTTTTATTTTTAAGGTTCAAATGCTTTTTTTGGAAGGTATTTTTTTCTTGGAGATTTCTATTGTTTTGGAAATTATTTTAATGTTTTTTTATTTAGGTTGATTTTTTTGTTGAAAATTGTTTCTTTGTTTTAAAAAAAAATGAAATTCAATATTTTTTATATTCTTTTCTTTTTAAAGTTTCAAATGTTTTTTTCAGGTCCTTTTTTTCTTGGAGAGTTCTGTTTTTTCAAAATTATTTTTATGTTTTTTTATTAAGGTTGAATTTTTTTCCTGGAAATATTTTTCAATTTTTTAAAAAGTTTTTTTTAAAATATTTTTTATATACTTTTCTTTTTAAAGGTTTAAATGTTTTTTTTTTCAGGACGTCTCTTTTTCTTGGAGATTTTTCGTTTTTTTTAAAAAAAAAATTGTGTTTTTAGGGAACTTAAATATTTAGTCTCACTGTGTAAGATTAATTTATAACCACGCTCATGTTTTTATTTTTTTATTTATTGGTCTTATTGTAATCATTATGAGACAAGTGTCATTGTTGACAAAAATAAAGGGTGGTGGTTACAAAGCAGTTATGGACAATTTTGGATGGTTATGAGACTTACTATAATTTTAAAAACACATGGGGATGAGAGCCTAACAAATCTTAAGAGAGGAGACTAAAGCAAAAAAAGACTATTTTTTAATTAAGGTAATGTTTTTGCTCAAAATTATTTTTTGATTTTTAGAAGCTTTTTTCAAAAAAATTTATATTCTTTAAAAGTTTTTTTTTGTAATTTCCAAAACATTTTTTAGACTTTTAAAACTTTTTTTTATATTTCTAAAATATTTTTTTAATTTCCAATTTTTTTTATGTTGTTTTCAATTTTTTTTGTAATTATAAAATTTTGTAGATATTTTAAATGTTTTTCAGCAATTTGTTTAATAATATTTTATATTGGCCTAGACCAAACTAACCTAATGGGTATGATATGTGGATACAGAATGCTATTGGTCAAGAAAACTGATCAATGTTTCTAATTTGACATCATATTTTTATCGGGAAAATGACATTAAATTTATGGTGACTGATGCAAGAATACTATTTGTCACAGACCTTCCCATAAATTACGCCACAACGCTTGAACAACGAACAGCTGTTAAGGAATTTCTAAATAATTTGAGAAACAAAAATAATTTAGATGTTCCATATGAATTACTAAGGAACGCAGAGGAATAGGAGTTAGCCCAACTTCATCCTCAAAATCAATGACCAATGGATAACGTGTCCTTTGACTCTATTGCAGAAGCCAACATAGCTTATGCAATGGATGGATAAATGATCAGACCACAATGACCGACTACACATCAATCCAACACACGATATGTGGCCCCCCATAGAAGAAACATTAAACAAGCGAATCATTCTTTATTAAAGACAACTTTAATAAAGTTTTCTTTAATAAAGTAAATAGTATTTACTATTTGCTTTTAATATTTGTTTTTTATAAACGGACGAATAAACGTCACTTTCTACTTTTTCCTTTGTTATCTTTTGATTTTTTCATTTGAAGAAATTTTGACGTCCATAGGCTATAAAAGAAGATTTACTCCTTCATTGTAAATCACCTCAAAAACCCCATCTCTCTCTTGTAATATTCCCTTCCAAAACCTTTCTCTTGTAATATTAAGCCTTTCCTTTCCGCACTTTGTAATTGGTATCAGAGCCTTGTAATGCTGTAATAAAGGTTAGTATTTATGAATCATGTTTATAATACAGTTTAGTATCCGTATTAAGCTTTATTTAAATAGATATACAGTTTGTATGCACATAACTTTGGTAATCAGAATGAACTAAATAGTGTAATAAAATCATACTATTTTTGAAAATCTTTTAAGTTTTCATAAAACCCATATACCTATTATTGTTTCAAAGCCCATATTTCCGTTTGCCATTAAAGCTACTATAGTTTGCGATAGGCGTCAGGAAAACTGGTTTTAGGCACTTGAAATAAAATATAATAGGAGGTCTTAGGTACCAATGAAATCTGAAATGGATGATCAAAATAATAATGTTTCATTACAATGTTTAGCACCATGGTTACAAAAATATGAGTCCATGTATAATCATAACTTACATATTGATAAAAAAAATCTAAAAATGATATTAGTAAAATAAGTACTACTTTAAATAGTTTAACTGATATAGTTTTTTGTTTAGTTTAACTGATGGGTAAAATGGATTGAAAAATATCAGATCGTTAATCAAAACTATGTAGAAAGAAAATTAGATAATATCGAATTTAACATAAACAAAGTTTATCAAAAACTTAGTCAACTCGAAAGCGTCTCAAACCTAGACTTGAAAGAGGAAACTAAACAAAAAATAGGAAATCTATTAACCAAAATAGATGCTCGAAATCCAGAACAAACTGGAATGAATTACCCAAGTGATAATAAATTCCCTAGGTTATATTATGGTATAGATGAAATAAAACTATTCAAACAGAAGAATTTAATTATACTGAGTATATAAATGTTCGTGAAAGCTTTTGATGAAATACTAAAAGGTTGTGTTGATATAATTTAAGAAAATATGATTGGATATACTGGAGAACCCAGAATTCAAGAAGATGCTTGTTACATATTATCTAAACTAGAATTATGTAATATTTGTCAATTATTAATTTGTTGAAATATATAAAAAATATTATTTCAAACTTAAACCTCCCGAAAACCTTTACTAGATGGATCAATTTTTCCACAAACTCCAAAATCCATGGGATGAAATATCTTTAAAAACTTAAACAAATTGGTTTAAAATAATCAATAAGGAAGACAATCTTGGATTTCATATTAATTGGGTGATAAGACAAATATCTGATAAGTGTATTCAGATAAAAGTAAAAAAACAAGTCAAAAATCAAATCACAAATTCCAAAGCCGGATATAAATGTTGTGATAAAATTTTAAAAGAAAATTGGAAAATGGGATGTAATCCACCTCCCAGACTTTTAAAAAATTCTCGAAAACGAAAATTTAAGTGGAAACCTTGGAAAAACAAATTACCTTTTTCAAAAAATAAAAAAATATATTAGAAAAAAGAATTTTTTTCTAAAAAATAACTTCCAAAAAATAAGTGTAAATGTTATATATGTAAGGAAGAAGGTCATTATGCACCAGATTGCCGCAAAAAAGGGAAAAGTACAAAAAAGATGATAAAATTTCTTGAAGAACAAGAATCATAAATACGTTATGGAGAAGAATTGTCTGATTATAATATTTATAATAATAATGAAATTTTATATGAAATATAATTTGATTCGTAATCGTCCGATGAAGAACACGTATTTATGTATAATACTGCATAAATACGAGGAAGTAATGAAGATGAGTTACAAACAGTAACTCTTCGCGAAATAGTTGGTGAAGAAATAACTTTTACCAATGAAAAATTACAAGAAATTGATAATCAAAGACAACTTATAAAAAAGGAAGATGTCTATAAATGATCTAAATTCAAATTATTCTCAACAAGAATATTTGAACAATTTAATGGTAGCACCATTGCTGGGTCAACAGACGATGAGACAGCAAATATAAAACTTTTTGATTTAAAAAAGATCAAAAGATGGAAGAAAAGACATTCGAATATAAAATATATTCATGTTGTATTTAATCAAATATGTACTACCGCCTTATTTAGACAAGGTATGGATACACCTGCAGCGATACTGATCTTAGAAAAAAGATTTAGTAATCCTATGAATGCTATAATTGGAGGAGTCCAATCCAATTTATTAAATGGAGTTATTTTGTTTAACATAAAACCAAATTTCTTTATATCTATTGATGATCCAAATATTGAAGATTCTGTTATTATAAAAATCCAAACCAAATGAATAAGTATGAAAGATACCTCTAATAATATGTCAATACATTGGAAAACAATTCATGAATTGACAACTCTACCATAAACTAACACACAGAATGTGGATAGAAATCTTATAGAAATGTTTGAACCTAGGCCATTTGATTCTACAATAAAGCCAAGATTAATCAATTGGAGAGACTTGGAAGTACAAAAACAATGGATACTACCCCAAATAACAGAAGCACCACTCAAGAAATAACAAAATAGCATTGAATTACAAATATCTGGAAATAATGTTTATTTTAAAAATAAGCATTCAGACTGGCAAAAGAATTTTCTTTATAATGATTGGGAAAAATTAAAAGGAAAAAAACTTTTAAAAGTAGAGTCTAGTAATAGTAAACAACCTATTATTATGAAAAATATACAGGTACCAATATTACCCGACACAAATTATCTAAAAGAAGATAATATAAAATCTAGTCAAATTTATCACTTCTAACTAGGAAGAGAAGAAATTATCTTTTCACCAAGCCATGGAAAGAAAAATATACTTATGTATTAGGGTACTTTAATTTTGTTGGTTATAAACCATATAGTCTGTGCACCCTTATTGATACAGGAGCAACAATTTGTTCTTATAGACCTAATGCTTTGCCACAGAAAAGTGAATAAAGATGAAAAATCCTATTGTTGTAACGGGAATCAATGGAACACAAAATTTCATTGATTTAAAAGATAAAAAAGTAGCTATTTGGTTTAATGAAAAGAAATTCATTATTGCAAATATACTATGCCTTCCTGAAATGCATGGAGATTTTATTTTATTTCGGAATATTTACCTATAAATATTAATGAGGGAACAATTAGTTTAACTCTTAATAAAGAACTAGTAGAAATACCTCTACTAGAGCAACATAAATATAAGTGTGAAAAAGACTTTCACCCTACTAAGAAAGGAGATATGACTCCAATAGTTAAAGCCCTTGAAGAAACACATTGTCTTTATACTATTTTAAAAGATAATTTTAGTGAAAATCCACTAAAATTATGGGATAAAAGTCCATGGTATTGTAATCTCAAATGAAGAGATCCGAATATCATCATAAGAGTCAAACCTATGATCTATACTAAAAAAGATATAGATGAATTTGATAAACAAATCAAAGAATTATTGGAAACAAATCTTATTGAAGAAACAATAACACCACATTCTAGCCATGCCTTCTTGGTAAGAAAACATAATGAAGTCACTAGAGGAAAAGCTAGGATGATCATAAATTATAAAAGGTTAAATGAGTAATTAGAATTTGATGGTTACTTCATCCCAAGAAAGGATGTTTTAATCAACCAAACTAAAGGAAAAAAGTTCTTTAGTAAATTCGACTGCAAATTTCGTTTTTGACAGTTAAAGCTAACTGATGAATCCAAACCATTGACATCCTTTAGTACCCCTAGAGGACATTAGCAATGGACTGTTATACCTTTTCGTCTAAACACAGCTCCACAGGTATTTCAAAGATGGATGGACAATATCTTTAAAGATCCTAAAGATTTTTGTGTTGTCTATATAGATGATATTCTTGTTTTTTCAAACACAATGGAGGAACACAGACATCATCTAAAAATACTTTGTGAGAAATTCCAAAAATATGGAATTATTCTATCACCAAAGAAAATTGATATTGAAAAAACAGAAATTAATTTTCTCGGTATAATCCCAAACCAAGATGGATTACAGTTACAAGATCATATAATTTCTAAAATAAAAGATTTTAATGAAGAAATTTTGGATAAAAAAAAAATCAAAGTTTCTTAGGAATCCTTAACTATGGAAGAAATTTCATAAAAGGATTATCACAAAACGAATTTCCACATCTTGAGAAACTAAAAAAGAATGAAGTTTTTACATGGAGTAAAAATGATACTCTTGTTGTTAAAACAATGAAACAAGATATAATTACCAATTGTCCAAAAGTTTATTTTCCTAAAACAGGAGATAAATTAATCCTTGAAACTAATGCTTCAGACAATTGCTGGGGATGTGTCCTCAAAGCAATTCCTGCAATATATTGGAATGAAACTACTTTTAATACTTTTGGTATTCATGGTAAGAAAGCCCCTATACCAAAAATGATTCAAAACCATGAATTAATATGCGGATATAATTCTGGAAAATTCAAACCAAATGAATTAAATTATATTATTTTTGAAAAGGAATTACTAGCAATAAAACTTGTTATTAAAAAATTTCATACTTTTCTAAGCACTTGAAGATTTTATTGTCAGAACAGACAATAAAGCAGTAAGAGACTTCCATATAAATAAACAAAATATTTTAGAAGGAAGATGATTAAAATGGTGTTACACCCTGCCTAATTAAATCCCGGGTGATCAGTCCTAAATTAAATTAAAATAGGTTTCTCAGTTGGTTCATTCTTAGCATTACTGTCGAAAACTTTTTAATTACTAATCACCTAAATGAAATTAGGCCAGTGCAAAATTTTATCTTTCATTAACCCAAGACAAAGTACTCATGCAAAAGAAACAGGTAACCATTCACAATCAACAATGAATCAAATCATGTAGCAATATATAAAGGATAAAATCTTGCTGAATCAATATTCAGCTAAAAATCCAAACGTCCCGTACCTAGCCCACCTAGCTATACTACTCAAGCTAACTGAACTATGAAATTCAACTCTCACCTACACTACTAAGTTACCATTCCGCTCACTTAGTATGTAATAGTAACTATATCTCAAGATTTATAGAATAAGATAACTATTCACGCCTCGTTATCTTCACCATTTTATAATTAAGTCTTCCTACTTAATTTGATTTTAGAAATATTCGCGGCATCTCATTATCTACTAAATCGCATAAGTAGATTATTAATATAGTACATATTTCACACACATCATATACTTATAAATTTATTTATTCCTAATATGTCCTCCTTGTAACACTCCGCCCGCCCGGGGAGAGCGAACGGAGCGCTAATGCGATAAAATAAATCCAAATCCAAAAGTGACAAGGTATAGAGCGTCTAAATAAACCCACAATAATATAAATCCACTAATATCAATCTCTTTAATTACAACAACTAACTCGAAAATAAAATAAAAATTTCCAAAGCTCTATACATCAAAATAATACAAATCTTTCCCAAACAATCCTCGGTAAAATCAATCTCCATAGCGCCCCAAAATCCACGGTAACCTGCTACTAAAAGAAAATATGGGGAAGTACACAATACGACAGGAAAGATGCTCAACAAATATATGTTAGCGATGAACAAAACGTAACAACACGAGTACGAATATTCAAATCAAAATGCAAATCTCAAAGCATTTATCAATATAATTTCTCAACAACACATCAATGGGTCACCAGGCCTCACCATACCGGGCCATACTTTATCAAGTAGCCGGAACAGGAATCTTGGCGGGTGCCCAACATCAGTGCCATATTAAAATCTCAAGACAACGTGCTTATCAACAATATAATGATACCACATGAATCAAAATAATTTCAACAATTATTTTCCAGATTTCAATGAATTTATCAATTCAAATATGAGTTCAATTAAACAAGAATTCAAAGAGAATGACACTCGCGAGATTTAAGGAGCATATTGTGTAAAACCCCATACCTCAAACCATGATGAGAAACCAACGATCACATCCTCAAGATCAACTCAAAAGATCTACAAAATCTCCTCTAAGAACCTCCAACAAAATAGCCCCAAGAACACCTCTAATCTAAGGTTGGAACTCACAAATCTCAAGGGCCAATGTGTATATAAAAAGAAGAGGAATATAAAATATATTTGCTACCAAAAGTTGGGCCAAAAGTATGTTAAAAGGTTTGCCCACGACTTCCTTTTATAATGCAAAGAAATGAAGAGTTGGAATCCAAAAGACTCCTTTAAATAAGGCAAAGAAATGAAGAGTTGGAAGTCAAAACAACTCCAAGAGTTAAAAACATTTAAAAATCATTTTAAAATCCGTTTTAACTCCGATTTTGAAACCGTTTGAAATTCTCGCCTTTAAAAATAATAACCAACATATTTGAGCAATAAAAATAATTTTATCAAAAACTTTATTTTCCTCCATTTTCCAAAATTAATTAAAATAGCCCAAAATTACGTGGGTTGTTACACTTCCCCACTAACAATGGAATTTCGCCCTCGAAATTCGCCGAATGCCTAACTCTCAAAATCAGGCCAACAATCTCCAAAATAATCTCGTATTCAAAAATAAATTCCTCACATCTAATCTCGAAACCTAACACGAATATCACCTAAAATTTGCTATCTCCAAAAATTGCTAACCACGCAATGAACCCAAAACCCAAGCCCCGAGGGTTTCCGTATACCTAAGCTCTGATACCATTTGTAACACCCCGCTCGCCTGGGGAGAGCGAACGAAGCGCCACTATCGATAAAATAAATCCAAATTCACAAGTGACAAGGTATAGAGCATCTAAATAAACCCACAATAATATAAATCCACTAATCTCAATCTCTTCAATTACAACAACTAACTCGAAAATAAAATACAAATCTCCAAAGATCTATACATCAAAATAATACAAATCTTTCATAAACAATCCTCGCTAAAATCAATCTCCATAGCGCCCCAAAATCCGCGCTAACCTGCCACTAAAAGAAAATATGGGGAAGTACACAATACGACATGAAAGATGCTCAACAAATATATGTTAGCGATGAACAAAACGTAACAACACGAGTATGAATATTCAAATCAAAATGCAAATCTCAAAGCCTTTATCAATATAATTTCTCAACAACACATCAATGGTTCACCAGGCCTCACCATACCGCGCCATACTTTATCAAGTAGCCGGAACAGGAATCTTGGCGGGTGCCCAACATGAGTGCCATATTAAAATCTCATGACAACGTGCTCATCAACAATATAATGATAGCACATGAATAAAAATAATTTCAACAATTATTTTCCAGATTTCAATGAATTTATCAATTCAAATATGAGTTCAATTAAACAAGAATTCAAAGAGAATGACACTCGCGAGATTTAAGGAGCATATTGTGTAAAACCCCATACCTCAAACCATGATGAGAAATCAACGATCACATCCTCAAGATCAACTCAAAAGATCTACAAAATCTCCTCCAATAACCTCCAACAAACTAGCCCCAATAACACCTCTAATCTAAGGTTGGAACTCACAAATCTCAAGGGCTAATGTGTATATAAAAAGAAGAGGAATATAAAATATATTTGCTGCCAAAAGTTGGGCCAAAAATATGTTAAAAGGTTTGCCCACGACTTCCTTTTATAATGCAAAGAAATGAAGAGTTGGAATCCAAAAGACTCCTTTAAATAAGGCAAAGAAATGAAGAGTTGGAAGTCAAAACAACTCCAAGAGTTAAAAACATTTAAAAATCATTTTAAAATCCGTTTTAACTCCGATTTCGAAACCGTTTGAAATTATCGCCTTTAAAAATAATAACCAACATATTTGAGAATTTTTTTTTTTATCAAAGACTTTATTTTCCTCCATTCAAGGACTCTTGGTTCGGAATGGTGCATCGACACCAAGTAAGGGTTTGGTTCAGAATGTCACTTCGACCCCAAATTCATTTCATGAAGTGGTTCAGAATAATCACCTCGAACCAACTAATGAAATTTATACATAGGTTGTTTCGGAACTCTTTCGTCATGACCCCAACATACTATTTTCGTATATTAGTTCGAAATCCTACCTCGACCCTAATATAGGCAATTATACCACCTAAGTACCTATATAATTCAGTAGGTATACACACAGCCTAATAATAGTGTTCGTACTTAATATTATCTCTTTAATATTCACCGTGCTTAATTATTTATGATTTATCTCACTATCATAATTTTAATTGTGTATTCACACAACTCTAAGGGCCCTAGTTACCCCTTTATTCATTTCAGTAGTTAAGCTATCTCTAACCTACTGATATACCCTTGGGGATTTACTCTACTCTCTTCGTAACTCAAATCCCGAATCTCCGATATACTACTCGATCGGTTTATCCTCGTCGATCCATTACCCCCAATCTTGCACACTATGATTATAATGGACCTCTACAATACACCTACTAGTACTCTCTAAGTCCCTACATAGGTATACCATCATCCCTAAGTTTCCCCATAATCATTGGTAAACGAATAGAACTTCACCAATACAAGAACCCAGAATCTTCCTGGGTCGATGGATCGACCAGGGCCATCGATCGATCGACTCCATCGATCGATCGACATTCAAGGGTCGATCGATCGATCGAGCATGTGCATGTGCATGTGCAGTCCATCTTCTTCACGCATTTTCTCACTATTCTAAATTTTCCAACTTACATGATAACACACCAAACTTGAAACCAATGATTTCTAACAATTCCTACGTACTCTAGGATTATTTTTGACAATTTAAACATCACGGATCTTCACGAATTTAGCCCAGAATAAAACAAATCCTCTAATTATTCAAGAACCCTAAAAGTATGTTCTTCCCATATTCTAAATTATAGACCCAAATTTTAATTCGTATTAACAATCATGATTCCTCTGATTTTTAATCCTCTACAGATATAAACCTAACTACATGTGATTTCTACCGAAACATGCAATTAATCAATTCCTTTTCTCCAAGAATATTCATCAAAATCAATTATTTGAAATTCCTACGCATGGATATTATAACTCAAAATAATTTTGCAAATAACCACTTGCCTTATTCAGAAATGATCTGATTTCGTGGTTGTTTTTGGTGATCGATTGTCTTTCTCCTCCAATCTTCCTTTCCAATAAGTTTGTGGTGTCAGAACCCTATGAATCCTTCACCAATTCTCCCTTAAGCTTTGAGAATAATCTCTCTTCTATCTCAGATGGCTTTCCTTTTTGTTATGAGGTTTCTAACCCTAACCCCACTTTTAATCAGCTGATAAAACACTCCTAAATTCGTAGGTCTCCTCACCCCCAAATTCGAAAAGACTAAAATGCCCCTGTACGATCCCGGTTTAGCCTAAAAATGCCCCGGTACCCGACTAGTACCCCCGAGTATACTATTTTGCCTAATTCGACCCATTTGAAATCATCAGTGACCTCCAAATCATCATTTGAGTCACCAAAAATATATTTTGCATCTCATCCTCAATTTAGTCTACACGTGACACTAGGTTGAGGTATAATCAAGTACGTCCATATCTCTCTCTATTTCGTACAAATTAACTATCAACATTTACTATTCTCACTTGGTATATTTGAATCATAATATTAATCAGTTTCTATCTCTCTATTAATATTTAATAATCACAATTTTCATTAAATCATATTAAATTACTCTACTCAAGTAATTTAAATTAAAATGTATTTTCTATTTAATTGCCCAATTAATTAAATTCTAAATACATAGAAATACAGGGTATTACATACTTCCCCCCTTACAAAGGAATTTTGTCCTCAAAATTTAGGATATACTTGCAGTGAATAACTCTGGATACTGCTCTCACATATCCTGCTCCCGCTCCCATGTCGACTCCTCAAGATTGTGGTGTCCCCACTGTACTCGCACTAACAGTACTAACTTGGATAGAAGCTTGTGTTCCCTATGATCCAAGTGGAACGTGTAACGGTACTACACGGGTCTCTCCTCATACGAGACATCTGCCTGCAAATCAATGTCCTCAAGTGGAACGTGCCAGAAGGCTCTTTCGCTCCTCCTGTATTTCTTCAGCGAAGCCACATAAAACCCATCGTGTATCCGCTGAAGAAATACAAGAGGAGCGAAAGAGCCTTCGATGCTCTGGGAGTCACAATTTGTATGCTACCGGTCCCACCCTATCAATAATAGGGAACGTTCCCACATATCTCAGAGCTAACTTCCCCTTCTTGTTGAACCTCATAATCCCCTTCATAGGAGATACCCGAATCAACATCTGGTCGCCCACCTCTAGCTCCACGTGTCTCCTACCGGCATCTGCATAACTCTTCTTCCTATCCTGGGATATTTGAATATGTCCTCGAATCAATACTATCTTGGCAGAAGTCTCCTGTATCATCTTCGATCCTAATAGCTTGTTGTCCCCCACCTCTAACTAGCAGGCAAGCGAATGACAAGGCCTCCGATAAAGTTCCTCAAAAGGAGCCATACCGATAGTGAGTTGGTAAGAGTTGTTATACACAAACTCTAACAATGGGAGGTATCTCTCCCATCCTCCCCCAAAATCTAGGATACACATCCTCAACATATCCTCAAGCATCTGATTCACCCTTTTAGTCTGCCCATCTGTCTGAGGGTGATACGCCGTACTCAACCACAAATATGTCCCCATGGCTTCCTGGAAACTCTGCCAGAAGTATGACACAAATATTTTGTCTCTGTTCGACACAATATTAATAGGAACCCCGTGCAACTTAACGATCTCTCAAATGAAGATTTGCGCGTACTGCATCGTATCAAAATCAGTACGAACTGACAAGAAATGGGTTACCTTGGTCATCCTATCCACTATCACCCATACGGAATCGTGACATATCTGTGATGTCAATAGTCCAGTAATAAAGTCCATAGAAATCTCTCCCACTTCCACACGGGAATCTCCAGTGGCTATAGCATTCCTGAAGGTCTTTGATGGTCAACTTTCACAAGATAACACGTAGCACACTTCGAGACAAACTCTGCTATGTCTCGCTTCATACTTGACCACCAATATCGTCGTCGCATATCCTGGTATATCTTATCCCCACCGGGATGTATCGCAAACTTCGACCCATGCGACTCTATCATGATGACATGTTTCAAATCTTCATCCTCGGGTACTACCAATCTCCCATTAAACCGAAGTCCTCCCTCTGAGCTGATGGAAAAGGACTCTGCCCACTCGGCTAGTAACTGTCGTACTCTATCCTAAAAAAATGGTCCTCTACCTGTGCCCTCACCACCCGCATAACACTCTTGGGGTGATAGCTAAAACTTCCATGTATGCTCTGGCTACCTCAACCTCATG
Organism: Sambucus nigra; assembly: GCA_949130495.1. NCBI lineage: Eukaryota > Viridiplantae > Streptophyta > Magnoliopsida > Dipsacales > Adoxaceae > Sambucus > Sambucus nigra. Next base: position 307,026,994 of record OX422223.1, read on the forward strand.
TCGAAGTTCGCTTCACTTCGCTTTACAAACCTCTGCTAACTCTCCTGTGGGTCTTCATCTCAACGCATCTGCCACTACGTTAGTCTTGCCTGGATGATATTGTATATCAAAATGGTAGTCCTTCACAAATTCGAGCCACCTCCTCTGCCTCATATTCAGATCCTTTTGGGTGAAGAGATACTAAAGTGACTTATAATCCGTGAATAGAGAAAACTGCTCTCCCAGAAGATAATGTCTCCATATCCTCAAAGCAAAGACGACCGCTGCCAAATCGAGGTCGTGGGTGGGGTAATTCTTCTCATGTGGATTTAGCTTTTAGGACGCATAAGCTATAGACATCTCCTCCTATTGTAACACACCCCCGAGTCCTTACAAGGATGCGTTAGTATAGACCCGTTACTCCAATCCACTCATAGGCAATGCAAGTACAAATGCTGATGTCAACCTGTCCTTTAGCTCATCAAACGCTAATTGATAGTAGTCACTCCACACGAATGGTACCCCCTTATGAGTCAAGTTCGTCAAAGGACCAGTAATCTTTGAGAACCTCTTGATGAAGTGACGATAGTAACCAGCCAATCCCAAAAATCTTCAAACCTCGATCGGTGTCGTGGACTGTCCCCAATCTCACACCGCTAATACCTTACTTGAATCGACATATATGCCTTTGTCGGACAAAGTGTGGATAAGAAACTGAACCTTCCGAAGCCAAAATCCAAACTTCTCGAATTTAGCGTACAATTGATGGTACCATAATGTTCGAAGAACCATGCGTAAATGCTCGGCGGATCCTCCTCCGTGCGAGAGTCAACCAGAATATTTTCGATAAATACGATCATAAACTGGTCCAAAAACTCCCTGAATACCCTGTTCATGAGGTCCATAAACACCGCAGGCGTATTGGTGAGTCCAAACGACATCACTCTGAACTCATATGACCCGTACACGATAAGAAGGTGGTCTTAGGTACATCCTCCTCTCGAATGCACAACTGATGGTAACCTAACCTCAAATCAATTTTTGAGAAGTACGCAGCCCTTCTCAACTGATCAAATAAGTCGTCAATTCTAGGTAACGGATACTTATTACGGATCATCACCTTATTCAACTCCCTATAGTCTACGTACAAACGGAGCGAACCATCCCTTTTCTTCATAAATAACACCGACACACCCCACGATAATGCACTCCGCTGAATGAAACCCTATCCCAAGAGCTGCTGAATCTTCTCTGACGACTCTCGTATTTCCAAAGGGTCCATGCGATACGGTGCTCTGCCAATCAGTCTCATCCCTGGTGCCAAGTCGATAATAAACTCAATCTCCCTGCTGGGTGGTAACCCTAGTATCTCCTGGAAGACATCCTCAACATCCTTCACCACTGGGATTGAGTCAAGAGAAACAACCACCTGCTGTGAGGTCTCCTCCTCAATGTAATTCAAATGAGTGCGCGATCCTCCCTCGGGAAGAGGCAACGCCACTAGGAACATTGCCTGTCCTGGAATGGCGACACTATAGTCTTCTTATAGAAATCTACCATCGCCCTATAACTCGCTAACCAATCCATGCCAAGGATGACGTCATAACCCTCCATATCTATCACTAGCAGGTCTACCGCTAGTCTCAAACTCCAGATCACAATATCCACACCCTTATAGATTGAGTGTATTAGGGACCCACTACACATCGATGACTCAACACACGTAAGATGAGTGTCGCTTGTCTCTAAAAGGCTGGCTGCTCGTGAAAATCTAGTGGTAATAAAATAGTGTCTCACCCGTGTCAAACAAAATACTATCCTTATGCCCATGGATAGGAAATGTACCCACGACTGTTGGAGGTGCTGGCTAAAAAGACACATCTCGAACGTTGTACAAATGTCCGTAGTGCATCTGGCTCGGCTACTGCTATGGGGCCTGTGTTGGTGCTGGGGATAACGAAGCCTGCTCTCCCTATTACGTACCCTGTCGCTGTGCCCTATCTCCCTGTATGCAAGTCCCACTCTTGTGACCCTACTGGCCACACGTGAAACACTACCCCTGGAACTGTCTCTGACATTGGCCCTGCTGGCCTCCCCCTTGGTTCCCTTGGCCCTAACGGCCCTGAGGGACCTGCTGCTGGGAACCCTGTTATCCCTGCTTGTCAGATCAATATCTCCCATACTTAAATCTCTTGGCAGAGTTCCCCTGTCGAGAATCCTGCCTTTGCTGACCCGCGGTGTGCTGCTGCTGTCACTACCCCCATTTGCCCTGCCCGATTGGTTGGACTCACTCCTCTTGCTTCCCTTCACATGGAAGCGATAATACTGATGGTGCACTAGTGCGGCGTTGACGAAGCCTGTATAAGTCAACAGTGCTGGGTTACTGATCAAATATTGCCCGATCTTCAAGTTCAAACCATCCATAAACTTGGACTTTTTTCCTTTCCTCGTTGCTCACCTCGTCTGGCATAAAATTTTCCAAGCGGGTGAACTCCTTCTCATAGTTAGCCACTGATCGATCACCCTGGACCACCTCACTAAATTTTGTCCTCATCTCTGACTCTACTACAGGCGGGAAGTACTTGCGATCAAACCGCCCCCAAAACTCAGAAATTGTCATCAAGTCCCTCTCCTTTACGGTGGTAACTGACTCCCACCACTGTAAAGCTTCTCCTGACAGACGAAAAGTAGCAAGCACCTACTTCTGCACCTCGGTACACTCAAGCATGCGTAGATGGTGCTGGGTGTTCTTCTTCCAGTTACAAGACTCTACTACGTTAGTACTACCCTGAAACTCGGGCGGATGGCCCTTTTGAAAGGTCTCCCTGACTCGCTGCCCAGAAGGGGGCCCTACCGAGGCCTGAACTGCTGGTTCCACTAGAGGCTATACCTGAGGCTGAGGAAAATGGGCTACCATGGCCCTTATGCCTGTCTCAATTGCCTGAGCCACTATCACTGCCACCTGAGTAGTAGAAATCAGCTCGGGTAGGGGGGTGGCGGCGGTGCCTGTGGCTCCTGATGAGCCTCTCTCACCTCATCTCTGGCCTCGTCCCTCTCTTCTCGCTATCTCCTCGGTGGCATCTTATTCAGAACAAATTGTATAAGTAATCTACTAGCAGAAGTACGATATCTTAAACATATAAGTACAAAAGTAACAGTCCTAAAATAGGGCTCTATATTGAAGAAAGAAACGTTGAAATCCTATTAAGCCACTCAGATCCTATGGACACTAGAACTTGATACTCTGATATGAACTGTGACACCCTGCCTAATTAAATCCCAGGTGATCAGTCCTAAATTAAATTAAAACAGGTTTCTCAGTTGGTTCATTCTTAGCATCACTGTCGAAAACTTTTTAATTACTAATCACCTAAATGAAATTAGACCAGTGCCAAATTTTATCTTTCATTAACTAGAGACAAAATACTCATGCGGAAGAAATAGGTAACCACTCAAAATCAACTATGAATCAAACCATGTAGCAATATATAAAGGATAAAACCTTATCGAATTACCATTCGGCTAAAAATCCAAAACTACTAAATAAAACCAACATAATCCAAAACTAAAATCTGAAATAAAGACCGTGGATAACATGTCCCAATAGAGAATACTATCATGAGATCCTACACTAGATCTGAATAGATGAAGCATTAAGCAAAGTCATGCCAGCCTCCACAAAGATGCAGCTACGAGTCCCTGGATAGAATCTCCAAGTCTGGTGTCCCTGTGGCTGGATACCTAAAAGGTTTTGAAAATATTTTTAATAGCAAGAGTTAGTACGAAAAATGTTTTGAAAATATTTTGCAAGTGATTATCATAATAAGATGAGTTATTGATTACACATGTTAAGATTTCGCGTACACTCTCTTGAGTTACCTCACCCCTCATCTATCGTGCACGCCTAATGTCCCGTACCTAGCCCACCAAGCTATACTACTCAAACTAACTAAACTATTATATTCAATTGTCTCACCTATACTACTAAGTTCCCATTCCACCCACTTACTATGTAATAATAACTATATCTCAAGATTTATATACTTAGATAACTATTCACGCCTGGTTGTCTTTCACCGTTTTTTAATTAAGTCTTCCTACTTAATTTGCTTTTAGAAATATTAGCGGCATCTCATTATCTACTAAATCTCATAAGTAGATTATTAATATAGTACATATTTCACACACAACATATACTTATAAATTTATTTATTCCTAATATGTCCTCTTAACACACATCAAGGACTCTTGGTTTGAAATGCTCCATCGACACCAAGTAAGGGTTTGGTTCGGAATGTCACTTCGACCCAAAATTTATTTCATGAAGTGGTTCGAAATAATCACCTCGACCCCACTAATGAAATTTATACATAGGTTGGTTCGGAACTCTTTTGCCATGACCCCAACTTAGTATTTCCGTCTATTAGTTCGGAATCCTACCTCGACCCTAATATAGGCAATTATACTTTAGGTATTCTCACCAACTAAGTATATATATAATTCATTATGTATACAAACAACCTAATAACAGTGTTCGTACGTAATATTCTCTCTTTAATATTCACCGAACTTAATTATTTATGATTTATCTCACTATCATAATTTTAATTGAGTATTCACACAACTCTAAGGGACTTAGTTACCCCTCTATTCATTTCAGTAGTTAATCTATCTCTAACCTACTGATATACCCCTGGGGATTTCGTTTACTCTCTCTGTAACTCAAATCCTGAATCTCCGATATACTACTCGATCGGTTTATCCTCGTCGGTCCATTACCTCCAATCTTGCACACTATGATTATAACCGACCTCTACTATACACCTACTAGTACTCTCTAAGTCCCTACATAGGTACAACATCATCCCTAAGGTTTCCCACAATCATTGGTAAACGAATATAACTTAACCAACAAAAGAACCCAGAATCATCCTGGGTCGATCGATTGACTCCATCGATCGATCGACATTCAAGGGTTGATCGATCGATCGAGCACGTGCAGGTGCAGTTCGTCTTGTTCATGCATTTTCTCACTATTCTAAATTTTCCATCTTACATGATAACACACCAAACTTGAAACCAATGATTTCTAATCATTCCTACGTACTCTAGGATGATTTCCAACTATTTAAACATCACGAATCTTCACGAATTTAGCCCAGAATAATACAAATCCTCTAATTATTCAAGAACCTTAAAAATATGTTCTTCCCATACTCTGAATCATAAAGCCAGATTTTAATTCCTATTAACAATCATGATTCCTCTTATTTTCAATCCTCTAAAGATATAAGCCTAACTACATTTGATTTCTACCCAAACATGCAATTAATCAAGTCCGTTTCTCCAAGAATATTCATCAAAATCAATTATTTGAAAATCCTATGCATGGATATTATAACTCAAAATAATTTTGCAAATAACCACTTGCCTTATTTAGAGATGATCTGATTTCATGGTTGCTACTCGTGATCGATTGTCTTTCTCCTCCAATCTTCCTTTCTAACATGTTTGTGGTGTAAGAACCCTATAAATCCTTCACCAATTCTCCCTTAAGCTTTGAGAATAATCTCCCTTCTTTCTCAAATGGATTTCCTTTGGGTTATGAGGTTTCTAACCCTAACCCCACTTTCAATCAGCTGATAAAACACTCCTAATTCGTAGGTCTCCTCACCTCCAAATGTGAAAAGACTAAAACGCCCCCGTATGATCTCGGTTTAGCCTAAAAATGTAGTGGTACCTGACTAGTACCCCCGGGTATACTATTTTCACTAATTCGACCCATTCGGAATCATATATGAACTATAAATCATCATTTGAGTCACCAAAAACCTATTTCCCATCTCATCCTCAATTTAGTCTATACGTGACACTAGGTTGAGGTATAATCAAGTACGTCTATATCTCTCGCTATTTCGTACAAATTAACTATCAGCAATTACTATTATCACATAGTAAATTCGAATCATAATATTAATCAGTGTTTATCTCTCGATTAATATTTAATAATCACAATTATCATTAAATCATATTAAATTACTCTACTCACGTAATTTAAATTAAAACGTATTTTTTATTTAATTGCCTAATTAATTAAAATTCTAAATATGCAGAAATACGGGGTATTGCAAATGGTATAATCAAATCTCTGTCTGCACCTTCGAAGTAGAATACTTAAAAGGTACTAAAAATTATCTTGCATATTATCTTAGCAAAAATTAAGAAGAAAACCACTAAACAAGTGGAATATTTACGAAAACCCACTAAACAAGTGGAATGTTTTTCTTTCATAATGGGAGATAAAGAACCAAAAGATATACAAGAAGAATGGGAGACCATTGCTAAAATGGAAAAAACCTAAGCATCATCTTCAAATACACAAAGTAAACCAAGTTATGTATATGTTGTTTTTAGTGGATGTAAAATAGGCTTCTACTATAACTGGTCTCAATGCCATATCCAAATCAATGGATATCTAGGAGCATGTTACAAAAAATACAATACTGAAAGGAAGCTATTGTAGCTTGGGAAGACTGGATGAAATAATTTTATCCCTCGAGTCTATTTTACCAACTTTCAAAACTTCAAACAAAGGAAAACACTCTTGTTTTCCTTTGTTTTATCCCTCCAGTCTATTCCCGACAGGGGAACTCTGCCAAGAGATTTCTATAACCCAGGAATCCGTTTTGAAATTTATGAACCTTTTAATGAATCATGGAAATCCCATGTTGCAGATAAAAGAAAGGATTAAAAAAAACATGAGTATCCTTGCTGATAGAATTGCTGAACAAACAGTAGTTTTAGACAAACTCAAAAACCATAGGCTCAAGGTTTTGAAAGAATTAAATTATGAAAATGAAGATTTTTCTCTTAAAAAAATTAACACCTTTTTAAGATTTGCAGATTTGTTAGAAAATTATTTTTCGAACAAAATCTTTAATACTATTGGAGGGATTTGCTTATTCGAAAAAGCGAAGAAACTCCTCCCAAGGCCACTATTCCAAATGAAAATATTTCCTAAAATAGAGGATCAAGATAAAATGTCTTTTAATCCAATTTGAAAACAATATCAATTTTAGTGATGAAATGCCAAAAACAAATTTTTTCACTAAAGATAGGTATCGTTATAGTTGGGATATTGAACCAATTGAATGGGAATTAGTAAATAAACTAATTTTCCCAAATAGTTTTTTAGAATTTTTTGAAAAATTACCCATGATGATCAAAATCATGATTAATCATGTATTATCCAGAGGAAAGAACAAGTATACTCATTATTTGTCATTCTATATTACTAGTACTATTGGATGGAGGGTTAGAGAAATATTCTATTAGTCCTACCAAATCTGGCATCTCAAAAACACTGAGAATTACGAATGGGATGAAATCGATCAAAACTGGTATGATGATCAACCACTAGAGCACTTGGAAACAGAACGCTATTGGTCAAAAAACCTGATCAATATTTGTAATTTAACATCATATTTTTATCTGGAAAATGACATTAAATTTATGGTGACTGATGGAAGAAGACTATTTGTCACAGACCTTCCCATAAATTACGGCACAACGCTTGAACAACGAGCAACTGTTAAGGAATTTCTAAATAATTTGAGAAACAAAAATAATTTATATGTTCCTTATGAATTACTAAGCAATGAAAGGAATACGAGTTAGCCCAACTTCATCCTCAAAATCAATGCCTAATGGATAGCAAGTCATTTGACTCTGTTGCAGAAGTCAATATAGCTAATGCAATAGATAGCTAAATTATCAGACCACACTGACCGACTACACATCAATCCAGCACACGATATGTGGTCCCCCATGGAAGAAACGTTAAACAAACAAATCTTTCTTTATTAAAGATAACTTTAATAAAGTTTTCGTTAATAAAGTAAATAATATTTACTATTTGTTTTTTTAGAAACGGACGAATAAACGTGACTTTCTACTTTTTCCTTTGTTATCTTTTGATTTCTTCATTTGAAGAAATTTTGACGTCCGTAGGCTATAAAAGAAGGTTTACTCCTTCATTGTAAATCGTCTACAAAAACCCATCTCTCTTTCTTGTAATATTCCCTTCCAAAACCTTTCTCTTGTAATATTAAGCCTTTAAGCCTCTCCTTTTCGTACTTTTGTAATTGGTATCAGAGCCATGTAATGCTGTAATAAAGGTTAGTATTTATGAATTATTTTTATAATACAGTTTCATATCCGTGTTAAGCTTTGTTTAAATAGATATACTATTTGTATGCACATCTCTTTTGTAATCATAGTGAACTAAATAGTGTAATAAAATCATACTATTTTTGAAAATTCTCTAAGTTTTCATAAAACCCATATAACTATTATTGTTTCAAAGCCCATATTTTCGTTTGCCATTAAAACTACTATAGTTAGCGGTAGGTGTCAGGAAAACTGGTTTTAGACACCTGAAACAAAATACAATAGGAGGTCTTAGGTACCAATGAAATTCGAAATGGATGATCAAAATAATATTGTTTCATTACAATGTTTAGCACCATGGTTACAAAAAGATGAGTCCATGCATAATCATAGCTTACATATTGATAAAAAAAATCAGAAAATGATATTAGTAAAATAAGTACTACTTTAAATAGTTTAATTGATATAGTTTTTGGATGGGTAAAACGGACTGAAAAACATCAGATCGTTAATCAAAACTATGTAGAAAGAAAATTAGATAATATCGAATTTAACTTAAACAAAGTTGATAAAAAATTTAGTCAACTCGGAAAAGTCTCAAACCTAGACTTGAAAGAGGAAACTAAACAAAAAATAGAAAATCTATTAACCAAAATAGATGCTCAAAATTCAGAACAAACTGGAATGAATTACCCAGTTGATAATAAAGTCTCTAGGTTATATTACGGTACAGATGAAATTAAAACTCTTCAAACAGAAGAATTTAATTATAATGAATATCTAAATGTTCATGAAATATTAGACTATTGGAGACATCTATATAAAGATCTAACACTAAATGTTTCAGAACGAAATAAACTCATTAAACAAATACAAAATACGTATTTGGAAAATAAAAAATTATTACAACACTATCAGTATGAATTAAACCAATATTCATCTGATGAAGAAGAAAATCCACCACATGTAGTCAGCACTTGTGATGGAAAAAGAAAGGCTGAAGAACCACTTCAAGAATTACAAAATTGGGAAGCTTTTGAAGAATATATGCAATCCCCTGCAAATGAAAAAGAAGACTTTGTGAAAACCGGCAATACTTCTACACCATCTACCAGTAATATTAAAAATGAGGATGAACCAAATCATTTTTCTTAAGAAGAGATAATTTGAATAAACATAATATATCTTAACATGGTATTTATCTTGATCTAAGGCATGTACCCTTTAAAGACCAAGAACAAACTATAGATGAATGGGCACAATCCATGTCCATATTCATTACTAATTATAAGAGTACGTGGTCTAAAGAATTTTTTTTAGACTATCTTGCTGTAACATTTCAAGATGATGTTTTACAATGGTTGCAACAATGGGAAAAATCAGAAAAAGGAACTCAGCAAAAATCTGAACTCCTGTAAAACTTCAAAACTTTTGATGAAATACGAAAAGGTTTTGTTGATATAATTAAAGAAAATATGATTGGATATATTGGAGAACCCAAAATCCAAGAAGATGCATGTTACATATTACATAAACTAGAATTATGTAATATTTGTCAATTTGAAGAATTCATTGAAATATATAAAAAAAATATTATTTCAAACTTATCCCTCCAGAAAACCTTCACTGGCTAGATCAATTTTTTCAGAAACTCTCAAACCCATGGGAAGAAATGTCTTTAAAAATTTATCCAAGTTGGTTAAAAACAATCAATAAGGAATACAATCTTGGATTTCGTATTATTTGGGTATTAAGACAAATATCTGATAAGTGTATTGAGATAAAAGCAAAATAATAAGTCAAAAATAAAATCACAAATTTCAAAGCCAAATATAAATGTTGTGATAAAATTTTAAAAGAAAATTGAAAAATAGGATGTAATCCACCTCCTAGACTTTTCAAAAATTCTCGAAAACGAAAATTTAAGTGGAAACCTTGGAAAAAGAAATCAACTTTTTTAAAAAAATAAAAAATATATTAGAAAAAAGAAATTTCCTAAAAAACAGCTTCCAAAAAAGAAGTGTAAATGTTATATATGTAATGAAGAAGGTCATTATGCACCCAGTGACCCCCAAAAGTACAAAAAATATGATAAAATTTCTTGAAGAACAAGAATTAGAAATATCATGTCTACAAGAACAAATTGTTGCACCTATATCAATAAGGGTGCATAGACTATATGGTTTATAGCTAGCAAAATTAAAGTACCCTAATACATAAGTATATATTTTCTTTCCATGGCTTGGTGAAAAGATAATTTCTTCTCTTCCTAGTTGGAAGTGATAAATTTGATTAGATTTAATATTATCTTCTTTTAGATAATTTGTGCCAGGTAATATTGGTACCTGTATATTTTTCGTAGCAATAGGTTGTTTACTATTACTAGACTCTCCTTTTAAAAGGTTTTTTCCTTTTAATTTTTTCCAATCATTATCAGGAAAATTCTTTTGCCAGTCTGAATGCTTATTTTTAAAATAAATATTATTTCCCTTCATTACTTCCTCGTACTTCTGCATTATTATACATAAATACGAGTTCTTCATCAGATGATTCCGAATCAGATTCTATTTCATATAAAATTTCATTATTATTAGAAATATCATAATCAAATAAATCTTCTCCATAACATATTTTTAATTCTTGTTCTTCAAGAAATTTTATCATCTTTTTTGCTCTGTTCCCTTTTTGGGGCAATCGGGTGCATAATGACCTTCTTCATTACATATATAACATTTAAAAGTTTTGGGGTTACTCGAAGTATTTTTGAAAGTTTGGGTAGTTAAGTCTAAAAATTTGATGTTGAGAGGGCGAAGTCAAATGTGAGATAAAGTTCAGGGAGCCCAAGTGTAATTAATCCTTGATAAATGGAGGAACACAAAAGTTACAAACTCACACACTTACCTCTTCAAGAAAGTCAATAACAACCACCTTACAAAAACTACTCTTTAATAAAAAAACTCATTCAAATTTTTCTTTGAAAACTCACAAAATTCATAACACATTTGAAAAACAGAAAATATGCTTGCATTTATAGTTTTTCCTCAAAGTGGCAATTTTATAAATATCGAACAATCCTGTTCTTTTCCAAAATAACCATGAACCAACAGGAAGACACCGGAGATCCAATAAACACCATAAACTTCACTCTGTATATTTAATAGAATAATCTAACGAGATTATGAAATTGAATTAAATTGATTAGTTAATGGTGACAAAATACAGTTCAGTGACCATTTTAAAACTTGAATCATACTTTATGAACTGAATCTATAATTTTACTCTTGTTTTTTAAACCTTAAACAGATATTTGAAAATCTGAATCCGTCCGGTATTCGTATCCGAATTTAGCAGGTATTTATCTGAATAAGTATTCAAAAGACGAGATTTGGATACATGTTTTAAATATCCGAAAAAAGGATAAGGATACGGATAATGCTGGTATCCGTGATGGATAATCTGTATCCGAGAAGGACTATCCATATTGATGGATATCCGTTTTTGAGAATATTCGAATTTGTAAAATAATTATATTTATAATTTATTTTAAATATTTTTTAATTAAATAATATAAATACTCTTGAGAGACATAATAACATTTAACACATAAACAAGTAATACACTAAATATACGACGGATATTAGGGTCAATTTCTAACCCTACCTAGGGGCAGAAATTAAAAAAACAACCCACACCCCAAATTAGCTGATATTAACAAAACAATCCACACCCCAAATATTGAGACTCTCCCTTACCTTTCCCTCACCACATTCCATCACATCCGCCATTCCACTGAAAGCCGATGAGTTTTTTTCACTGATTTTTCATCAATTTTTCAAATGTTTTTTGGGTTTTTTCTACTTTCATCAAAATATCAAATGACCTGTTCGATATACTTTATTTATTTTTTTTTGATTTCATCTAATCGATCTAAGGGTATGAGTCATTGTTTGATTTAATAGTTTTTTTCAGATGTTCGATAATGGGTTTGTTCGATATCAAGTCCTTTGTGTATTGGGAGTAAAAGAGCACAACTAATACTCGTTTGTATCCTTGTTATCTGGCTTTGCTCTGCGTTTATGGAGAGAATAGCTTTTAGTTTAAAGTTTGTTAAAAATTTCTTTGGATAATTTGGATGTACACTCTATTTGTCTAATTATTTATCATTATCTATCGATCGAGAAAAAAAAACTAAAAAAATTCTGGAGCGATACAATTTTCTAGCGTGGTTGACATGGTTAATGTGTTAGCGATGGTACTGATTAATATGTTAGATATGTTTGGGTTTGATTAATTTGTTAGAGTTGCATGTATTGTTGACATCAAACTGCGTTCAAATGTGTGAGAAATATTTGGGTTTGTTCACCTAGGAATACACATTAAAAATTGCAGTCCTGTTAATTATCAGCAAAAATTCCTTTTGTATTACAACATATTAGTCAAAATAATAAAAATGGATAAGGATATTATCCGAATCCGAGAAATCCGAGAGGATGTGGATAAGGATAGCTGAAATTATTATCCGAGTAGATACGAATATGGATAGCGCGGGAAGTTGACGGATACGGATACTATGGTATCCGCTCCGTATCCGTCCGTTTATATCCAACATTTATTGAACTATAGCATTAATTTCTAACCCGGTATGAACAGCCTAAGGGACAATTCTTGTTAAAAATACCACAAAAAAAAAAATGTCAAAAGCCCATCAGGTAAGGGATCATTTTGTGTGTGGTCCAATATTTAAGTGCTTAGTGTGCATTCTTTGTGATACTATAACTATTTTCTAGTAGTTCTATTTCAATAGATGACCCCCTCATTCTCTAAAATAACACAATTACATTGTTACAGTTGACACATTGTCTCATAATATAACTTAAGAGTAATTATATAATATAACAGTTATACATTACAAAGGAGGGACAAAATCTTAAATAATTCGGGCACAATTTAAAACCATAAGTTGACACTAAATTTTGAAAGTTGCTTAAACTAGTGAACCAGAAAACCATAATGCCAATTAAAAAAACGAGTCTTCAAAAGAGCCAGCAAATTCAACGAAATCGACTTTACAGAAAGCAATGTGTTGCATATTCTAACTTTTGACACCCATATCAAAATCAGGCCAAACAAATGATGCCCAATATCCAAAGCACCCGTAAAGGAAGATATTCATAAAAAAATAATTTTAAAGCATATTTGATAATGATTTTGCACATACAGAATAAATAAAATGCTCAGGAAATTTTTAAAAGCTAACCCAAAACTTAAAGAGAAAATCACTGTAGTCAGTTCCACCATTAACTCAGCAAACCTGATGACAGATTGAGAGGAGGAGAAACATAGGGGAAACCCGGTGAACAACGCTCCCATCGCTGCACGGAAGTGGGGGGTTTGATGTACGTAACCTTTTACCCTGCATATTGAGGGGCTATTTCCGCTACTCGAACTTGTGGACCTTCAGGTCACAATGGGACAACTTTACCGTTGCACCAGGTTCACCCAGAAGAGGAGAACCATAAAATTAAATAAATAATCAATCTGAAGAGCATTGAACTTTTGTAGTAACTTAACGAGACAGCCAATCTTGCAAAACATCATTTTCCTTTTTCCTAGTAGCGCGTAGTTTGCTTAGAAATTTACTCATTCAACCATAGCACACATTGGGTTGAAGAGCCTATGATGTTTCTACAAGCAAACAGTCGACTAGGGTAAATAGCAAAAGGACCAAGAATCCAAACATTCAGGTAGAGCATATAACCCAATTCATAGATAGCAAACATTGAGCCATGCAGTTATAAGAAGAATAAAATTCAAAATAGTCTCATATCTCTTCTTTGATTTAAGAGAATTCAAAGGAAGAGCTGCTGATAACTAGCAATGTAAACATCAAGTGATCATAGAGAAAGGTAGCATGAAACTCCCAAGATTAGTAGCAACAAATACTGGAATCTAAAGACTAGTAGTCATCAAAAGAGTAGTAGTCATCAGAATAGTAGCCATCAGAGTAGTTGTCATTGGAATCACCCTTTAGGAGGTTCTTACTGCCACCATAGTTGTTGTAGCTGATGTTATTGTTATTAAATTTGACATCCCGAACCCTCTCTTCGGTGTAGTACTCAGTGTACCCGCTTTTGTTGCCAATCTTGACAGTTGAGGACCTCTTGCACTCATCCCTAACACCAACTTGTCGGCTGCCTCTCTCCACATGTCGCTCCCCACATGTGACCTTTTCCTTGGCGGTATAGCGCTCATAGCCACCGCTCTTCTTGTCCTCATATCGGACCTTTGATGTAGTCTCATAGGATTGTGGTCCCACCCGATGGTTCTGTTGTAGGGATTTAGATCCCCCTCCTAGCTTTGTTGTGCTTGCTGTTGTGTTTGGGACGATCTCAGCATATCCGATAAAACCAACTGTTGCCTGCTGTGGCTTGCTCTTTCCTTTGTCCATTGCAATCTCGACAGCCTACTCAGATAAAATTTATTAAGCATAGAGATTAAAAATTAAGGACAATAACAAACAATATTTCATTCTAGACAACTAGAGAGAAACAAAATCATCGTGGTCAAATTAATAGTCCTGCACCTAATTTTGAGATGCTCGGAAGTAAAAATTGACTTTAAAAATCAATGTAACACACTTACAGATTTTATAATAAATTCAAATTTTCACCACTGGTGACATAAAAGTCTCATTTTAAATAAATTCAAATTCAAATTCAAATAGGAATATAAAGAGGGAACATTTTTAGGTATAGAACAAGCTGTATCAAACACTATTCTCTCCCTGCAAATCTCCCACATTCTCAAGTCAACAACTCAAGAAAGCCTTTTCCCACTTATTTGGCCACATTATGTTAATATCTAAGATTGCACCAGTTTTATGCTTAATAAACAGTTCTGCAGTCTCAAAGAGTACGTTAATAAATATTGACAAGTATGGGATAAAATATTATGGAACAAGAAGAGGGCGTCAGCTAACATCAGTGCTATCCATGCATCCAGTGACGATGCGATAAACAGAGGCATGCTTTCAACAAGGGCACACAATGGAACACAAACACAACGATGAAACATAATAACAGGGTTGTTTTACACTATTTGCAAGATTCTCAATGACAAACTTAAAAGGACAAGAATCAATGAGATCCACATTGTCATGTTTTTATGTGGGTTATTGTATCTATTTATGATTAATTTTGTGTAAATGTTATGAAATCGTGTTCGCCGTGCCGTGTTTTATATGGGTCGTATTCATGTCAGATAAAAACATCACAAAGTCATGTCGTGTCATGTTGACAAGTAACAATAGTGTGACAAATTTTAGTTATCTATCACGGTAAGGCGTGCAATAGTTTTTTCTAATCAGATTACATCTAGTAAGTACATTCTAATTGGTGTATATGTCAAAATTTGGCGTGATTTTCATAATATTTTACATAAAAAAAATCAAAATGAGATTAAAAAAAAACAGTAAGGAGTTGTTTGTTTTTGGCCCATAAGCTTGAATCTAAATACCAAATAGTTTTACAAAATTGAGAGGCTAACAACTATATTTGAGACTAGATAAGTTCAGTGGTTTTTCAAGAGGAAAACAAACATTTATTTCAGATTTTTTTTTAAATAATGAACCCTAATTAACGAAATGATACCCAAAAATGAGACAGTACCAACTAATATTTTTCTGTAACTCAACCAGTCTTATTATCCATGGGTTGATCTACCTACAATACATAAACACACATAAAATAAAATAAAAAACTTAGAACTAGAAGGGTAAACTTTTAGAGTACCAAATCACATAGAAACATGGTGAGACAAACATTATAGTTCTGCTGTTAAATAGCAAAATGTATAGCAACTTCAAATGATAGTCCAAACCCATGTAGTGCAATACATAAAATGCCATACAACAAGCAATAGTCCACATAATCACAACATTTGTTAATAATTTCAATGAGGTTTATTTATTATTTAACGTATTACCAGATGCAGCTATTATTAATAATAGTAGTGAGGGTTATAAAAACCTAAAAACTAAATAAAGATAAAAGAAAATAATATTTCGCACCTTTGCTCTTGAGAGAGTCAAGAAAGAAAAAGATAAATTTCAAAGACGGAAAATGAGAGACGGGGACCATTTATACACTCTTCGGTAGAGGGTATGGGAAGAAGTGGATAAACTTGCCGAAGAAGGAAAATGAAAACTGTTATTTTCACTTCGCCTTTTGCTTCATCCACTTTTTTTTTTTGGGAAGAATTTTTTTGGTTTAAGTATTGGATTAACTAAGGTAATCAGTAAATGATCATCGAAAAATTAATAATTTGGGTTTTGGGAAGCAAAATTGGTAGCATTTTTGTTGCCCCGGAGTTGACAAAGTTGGCACGATAAGTCAACTACCCCGAGAAAGGCATGCACAACAGTCGACTTGCTGTGACGTGTTTTTATTTTTTATTTTTTTATTTTTTAGTAAAATTTTGATTGTTGGTTGTAATTTGAAATTAAAAATGAAATGAAATTACATAAGATTGCATTTGACTAAATAAAATTGCATAAGAATAATTTTTAAAATTAATTTCTATAAATCAGTCCAAAAGTGAAATAAAACAAAATTAAAAAAATCAAAGGGGCACTGCCCTAACTATTCCGCCACTGTCTGCCATAGCTGGGACCAAAAGATGACTTAGACACGTCATAAGTATCTAATACAGAGCTATCAAACAACTGTTGCAACAAGTTGCACTCCGTACGTGTCGCATCTAGCTGGATACGCATGGTAGAGAACTCTTGCATCGCTTGCCTCAGCTGGCCCTCCGTGTACCGTATCGTGTGATACTAATCCTATGTTTGGTTGTGCAATGCGTCTCGTAGGCTTTACTCACACAAGAGTCTTCGAGACTCTTCTTACTTAAACGAAACAAGTTAGTACATAATAAAATAATAAAAGAGTATCAGTAATGAAATAAAATATTATTACCCTCGGCACTTAGTAAATATCGGGCATAATACCCACCACAATCTCCAAATCATGGCGGGCCATGGTCACGTACTCGTCCACACCTTCTGCGCACACAACATGCACCTTCCAAGGACCACTTAGAAGGTGGTTTGGCTAGGGCGCTGCATGAGGGTACCCTCATGTGGCTTGAAAAGCCTCTTCGGGTTTCTGATCTGGAACGTTGGGCGCATCACATAGGCTGTAATAATATCCACCTTAGTCACTCGGTAGATTGGCGCTAAAAAGGGCAAATAGTCATACTGCCGCCACCATGTCTCATAATCCAACTGCATATCGATGAAGTTAAATGTAGGTGGCCACAATATGATCTGCTCGGGACGTACGCGATGGCATCTTAGGTCAATTAGAGGAGGAAATTGGACCACTATAAATCCACGATGTTGTCGTCGATAACGGCACCTTAAATACTAGATATGGATCCCATCACCAACTGATAAGATCACCCTCTGCCCCGTAATAATTAAGGAATGAAACACCTCACCCCTATTGGTGTGCTGGATATTTATCGACGACCTCCACATTATAGTTTGCATAGCTGCATCCCCAATTGCCCACAAGCTATAGGCAGATTGAGCTTAATCAAACTCACTACATGATGTTGGTTCCCAGTCTCCATCGTTGAAAGTGGGGGAGATCACCTTCACTAGTATACTCCTCGTCTAGTAGTGGGTGCAAGCAACGTAGGTACTCAAACCACCAAACATAAAAAGAAAGTTATAGCAATACATTCACAGTTTGAAATTAATACAATAATCGAACTAAAGTAATATATTGAACATATTAAATGAAATATAATTTACCTGGAGAATCATAGTTAAACCACTAGACTGATTTCTCTAATGGGGAACGCCATGACGTGTGCCTTGTCAACATGCGGCATCTAACCTAAAATACAAATGTTCCATGATGGCGCCACCATAATCATAGTCACATAAATGAGCTAGGTGACCAAAGAAGCCAACGAACCCATTTTGATGCCATTATTACTAGTTGTGAACAAATATTTTAGAGTGTACAAAATAAATGCCCAAATATAATCCCAACCGTCCGCAACCCTCTCCCCTCCCCCTCCGCATCCGCAATCAACTCTCTCAATCTAGCGAAATAACTTTTTTGGACTGCACTGGAGGGAATATTGATCCTCTCGAGCCCAGGAAGATACTGAATCTCATACCCCAAAGAGTCATCCACCGCAACAAATTGAACAATCTCTACCCTCCCCACCTCTAACTCGATTAGCATGGTAAAATCTAGAGGTGTGAACTCTTTTTTCTAACAAGGCACCACCACTCAATCAGTGCCATAATAAGACCACGACAATATGGGTGTATGGAATCATTATAGTCGGTCCAAAAGACATGTCTGAAGCCAACTAATAATATGTGCCCATAGTTTACTCAACATCTTCATAGCATGCCACCAACCATACACAAGAAAAATAACGGTGCATGGATTATACATAGTGATAACCTATTAATGTAATTATAATGTAATATTAATTAATAGAGGCAAGGATAAAGGTCAAGCTTGATTTGGAATTGAATAAATAAATGAATGTTTGGGTTAAAATAATTGGATTTTATTTGTTTATTTAAGTTGAAAAATGTTAAATCATGATTCGAATTGTGTAGGTGTAAATAATGTGTAGACACCCAATTCTAGTACCCCCGTTCTAGTACCCATCATGAATCATAATAAGTACCAAACACAATTCTTTCAGCCCTAGGACTCCGGTCCTCCCTCCAAAGCCCTAATCTAGAGGCCACGAGATTTTTTAGAGCTTCGTTTGACTTCGGTTAACTCTCAAAATCGTGAGTAGCTCAATGACCTTTCATAGGGCTCTAAATACCCTTTCTAACTATCCATATCGTGCATGAATCTGCCTTACATTTCGCTTACGTGCATTTCCATCCAAAACCCAAATTTAGAGGGCACTGGACACTTTCGAGCTCCATTTGACTCTAGTCAACTCTCGAAATTGAGAGTTTCTCAATGCACTTTTTTGTATCACTGAATCCTCTTTCAAATGGTCCCGCCCATGCAGGAAAGGACTTACAGTTGTAGTTTACGTCCATTTTAATAAAATTTCCATTTCAAATTGCCTATAGGCACCCCTGACCCTCAGCCTATCAGCATAGGGTTACTTTACTTAGCCTGCTAGTTAGGGGGTTTGTCGATAGTCAGGCCTCGTCCTATGATGATCGATAAACCCCTCAGGGGTAAGTTTATCTTTTTCCCACCTTAGAGTTCTCTATTTAAGGAAACCCTGACCTCATTATTTGGGGACCTCTTTTCTCAAAATTTGTGCACAACCTTTACTCATCCTTTTCAAAAAAAATTTTCCTACATTCCATTACATCATTCACCCACCTCACCTTTTTTACCCACTTTACCACCATTACACCACCACCAAAATTAGCCTACATCACCATCACATAAAAAATTTAAGATTCATAGATACTCTAAATCCTATTCATTAAAATATATTATTTTAGTCCTATTGCTCACTTTCTTACTTGATGATGCTAGAAATCATCTTTAAGGATTCAACCTATTTGGGTGCTTACTGAGCAATGGTGAATATGAGAATTGGAGTAAAATAGTAGTAGAGATGAGAAATAAAGGAAAGACACAAGAATTTAAGTGGTGAGCCTTAGCCTACATCCACTGTGTAAAGTATGTGAGTGATTTCGCTATAAAGGATATCTGAGAGTCATAAAAGGACAATACAAGTTTTCTCCCTCTTAATTCTCTCTACAAGCTTAGTATTACAAAATGATTTAGTTAGATCTCGATCCTTCTATAAGGAGGCGTTAAGTTCCTTTTATAATCTTAGGGGTATGCAGTATCACCCCCCAGGCATGTAGTCCATGTGTGAATGGATATGTAGCCATGAATGTGTGACACCTGTAGAGAGAGATATAAATGAGTCATGATGAGAAATATCCCCCCATGTGCTGGTTAATTTACTAAAATGGTTTTGATTGGATATTTCAATAATACCCTTATCATGATTTCCATGCGTGCACAAAATGTATGAAGTTAAGGGCCTTGACTGGACGAGACTAGATAGATCTCTGATCATGTGAATAGAGTTGAGACTAGACTGGCTCTATACCTGGCTAGTATGGTCCATAGTAAAGACTCAACCTCATGAGACTATTTGAGATCGACATATCACTACTAGAGAGGCGACACTGTATATGAACTACTACAAAGCCCATATTGTACTTGCAGGTTGGTGAAGGTTTTCTTGTGATAAGGTTGTCTCGAAGGCCGAGATAACTTAATACATAATTCGTCATGAGAAGCTAGTGGGATGATGACTCTAAGAGCTTATATGAGGGGACATGTTACCGCAGTGGGTGTCTTCTGAATAAAACCCGACTTATGTATATTAATCACCCTAAGACCTTAGTCTTTAATTTTAATGGGAGGCTGAGGTGTAAGTTACTCTATGACCCCCTAGGGTGGTCACGTTAAGGTCAGTGTGGGAACATCGGTCACGTGGAATTCCACATAGGTGTCATTTTATCCTCATGAAGTGGACACCTATCATTGCTAAACGGCTTGGTGTGTGGCTCAAGGTGATGTGCACAGCCAAACGTCACTTCGTGTGACGTACCCAAAAAATGAGCTTCTTAAAAATCGTGCGCACATTTAGGTGGTAAAACTCCCTATTTCTTTTTCGTTTCTCATTTATGTAAAACTTTTTCATGGATCAAATAACATCCTTTCTTAGTCTCTAGACTTCCTTTTTCTTTGGCGCATTTTCATTCCATTTTCGGCATTATTTTCATTTCTTCCGCCTTCCTCCACCTTCCAGATACACTTCTATTCCATTTTTCTTTATTTTCCTCTAGTTTCATTTTCATTTTCTACAACTTTATGTTTTATTTGTTTTTGGTTCTCCAATCACATTTTCTTGTGGTTAGTGGCTTAATTTGTGGCGATTTAGGAACGGTAGGAAGCTAGGTAGTTGCTTTAGGGTTAAATTGGTTTGAATTTGTGGGTTTCTCGGTGGCTTTGCTCTTTTTGATGGATTTTCTTATTGAAGGTCACTGGAGCTATTCTTAGTACTCTTTGTTGGGTTTTTTCAAAAACAATTTCAACTACGTGTTTGATCTTTTACAGTTGCTTCTAAAGATTTCATTTATGTTTTTCATGTACCATAGGCTTCACGAGTTAGGAGAAGAGTTCCCTCACTTTCTTGAACGCATTAGACAAGAGATCATAAGGGAAGAGGCCGAATCTAGATATAGGTCTCATGTCCCTCTTACGCTCATTTTCGTAGCTGTAGAACCTCCAACTTTGCTTCTCACTTACCCCATTCCAGCCAAGCCTAGACTTATGATTTCAATCAGTCGTGATTCCATGCCTGCCTCATCTTCCTTGGGCTATAGCCATTCCCATCTTATGAATCCTCATAGAGGATGAGAGGGTCCAAAGCCAAATCTTTTGAAGTGGCAATGAGGGTCCCAACTAACCACATGGACAAGGGTGAGATCGTTGAGTCTGGTAACTGGGGGCATGCTACTAGTTCTGCCCGTAAATAACGGGACCCTGAGCCCGAGATTTATGATATCTTTGATGACGATCCTAAAGTTGAAGTGGCTGATAATGTGCCTCCTATGGCAGTACCATTCTCAACCGTTACTCAAGTCAAGTTTAGAAACCAGGATCCTCGCGGTAAAGCCCGTGCCATTAAGGATCAGGAGGAGGAGGACCCATATGTTGTGTATATGAGTGTTACTTCGACTATTCCCAGTGTCGTTTATAAGACTAACCTGGTATTCTAAAGGCACCTTTATGAGGTCAAATCCACCATTCATATAAGGGTTCCTACCAAGGAAACGTGTGCCCTTAACATCAGAAATGAGGGAGTAGTGATCGTCTATGAGCAGATGTTCAAGATAGGGTTTCTACTTCCCATCTATTCGTAAATCTCTTCTACCACGTTCTCCCTCTATATGTACGATTAAAATTTTCCTGCTGTTGGAGTAGAGTTAGGGTTTATGTTTCATAATATCTAGTTTTCATTGCCTTTAATGTATAAAATTTTTATCCAGACCATGTTTTTATCTTTTAAGATCCGAATCCATGTAGATCATAACAAATTGTTTCATCCCAAATTTCTCATTTTTCTTTGTTTGTTCATTCAGATACGACGATTTTTATATATCTTTTTGTGACCTGATCCAACTGAGATTTTAAGAATCAAAATCATTTCTGAAAATCATTTTTTATTTCTATTTTCTATTTATTCTCACTTATTTTCTATAAGTGTTTTTGTTCTTAATTTTGGATATAATACGTTACTTTTTAAAAAATAAAAATAAAGATTTAGTGATTTTGAATAACTTTAGTGAATCTTGTAAATCTTTAAAAGTTATTGTTATTAATTTTAGATTTCATCTTTATTCATAACTGATTGAGAGACTTAAGGTTCCAAACCCTTATTAGAAAAAGTGGGTTTTCGTGTAATCCCTCTTAGTGGTGGCAGAAAGGGTTTATAGGAGGAGTGTGCATTGTGGAAGCAACACCTCCAGAAAACTTATTATCGCAAAGCTAGAATTAGCCAGGTGTTTCATATCCATTATTACTACTTTTTTGGGTTCATGTTAATTAACTTGCATGTATTTCTATGTATTTTCTATTTAGCACAATTATTTTGTGAATTAAACTGCAGAGAATATAATTAATTAAGTAATTAATTAATCTTTTTGACTCTACCATTGCCGGTACCCAAGTTCGGATGTGAAACGAAGTGGGTTAGTGTTAGGTTGGCAGCCGACTGTAAAATTTATGTCAAATCTTGATGATGGATGCTCTAGTTAAAAAAATAAATGTAAATAATAATAACATAGGTAAAATTAGATTTGGTACGTGGAATTTGGGAACATTGACTGGAAAGTGTAAAGAACTTATGGATACCTTGAAACATAGAAAAATCAATATAGTATGTCTATAAGAAACTAAATAGAATAGAGATAAGGCTAGAGAGATAGGAGAACGTTATAAATTATTTTATTCTGAGGGAGGGATAATCGTAGAAATGGGGTAGGTATCGTCATTGATCACTATATAAAAGATAAAGTAGTGGATGTTAAAAGATGGAGAGATAGACTACTTAACATTAAGATTGTCTTAGATAAAACAATATTGACTATTATAAGTACTTACACACCCCATGGAGCTTTAGATGGAAATGTAAAGAAATTAGTTTAAGAATTATTAGATGAAATATTACAACAAATTCCTATGCATGAAAATATATTTTTAGGAGGTGAATTGAATAGACATGTAGGAGTAGAATAGGACGGTTATCCAAGGATTCATGCGATTATGGTTTTGGTGAGAGAAATGTGGGAGGAAACATTATTTTAGATTTTTCTAGGGACTACAATCTAGGGATAGGAAACATATAAAAACATTTAATAACATTTAAAAGTGGAGAGAATAAAACTCCAATATATTATTGCTTACTTAGAAGAAGAGACCTGAAGACATGCGAAGACTGTAAGGTTATAGCAGGTGAAAGCTTAACGAATAAACATCGCTTACTAGTAATAGAATTAGACATTAAAGGATGTAAGTACCGAAAGGAGAAAATGGGTTAGCAAAATATAAAATGGAAGGATTTAATAGGACACAAAGAGATAGAATTTAGACAAGTTATTGTTAAATATGAAATGGAACTGGGACGACACGGTTAATAATATTTGGTCAAGAACAAAGACTGATATTGAGAAAATAGATAAGCAAATTTAAGTTGATACAAAAGGGAAAAGATTCATTAAAAAAGAAAATTGGTGGTTGAATGAGGAAGTTCAACTAGTAATACAAAAGAAATGAATAATTTTTAACGAATGGCAAAAGATTAAAATCTAAGAAGACTTAGAAAGCTATAAGAAATTAAAAAAGTGAAACAAAAAATATTGTTAGAAATGCACAACGAAATGCACTAGATAATATGCGTATAATAAATTAGGTACCATGGAAGGTGAGAATAAGATATATAAATTGGCAAGGAATTGGGATAGATTGACAAAGGATATGGATCCAGTTAATTGAATAAAAGATATATATATATATATATATATATATATATATATATATATATATATATATATATATATATATATATTAATTAATGATAAAGAAATTTCAGATAGATGGAAAGAGTATTTAAAGGATTATTGAATGACTAATATCCTAAAAAAGATGCTGAGAACATAGAATCAAATATAGGGATGGTGTGTCTGGTTACTGAAAAGGAAATAGATATATTAATAAAAAAAGGGAGGAATAAATCGATTGGCATAGGTAGAATACATATATAGGCGTGAAGAACCCTTGGAAGTCTAAGGGTATAGTGGTTAACATGTTTATTTAAAAAAATTCTAAAAGAAGGAAGTATGCTAGATGAGTGGAAGAAAAGTAATATGATACATTTGTATAAAAGTAAAAGGGATATACAAAATTACGGTAGTTATAGAGGAATCAAACTGATCAATCATACAATGAAATTATGAAAAAAGGTTATTGAACAAAGGTTAAGAAATGAGTCAACTATTTCGGACAACCAATTTAGATTTATGCCAGCGCGATCCACCACATAAGCTATTTACTTATTTAGACAACTAATGGAAAAATGTAGAAGTAAGAATAAAACTTTACACTTGGTCTTATGGTGGGCTTTAAAGAGGAAAAGAATCCACATTACTTATATTAAATTTATTGAAGATACGTATGATAACACAAAGACTAGGGTAAGAACTATTTCTAAAGAAACTAATGATTTTACAATTAAAGTGAGCCTATATCAAGGATCGACTTTAAGTCCTTACTTATTTTCTGTAGTATTGGATGAGATTACTAACGACATACAGGTAAATGTCATATAGTCTATGTTATTTGCAGATGATATAGTTTTAGTAGACACTTCAAAGGAGGCTTTAATAATGAGAGAAAATACTTGGAGAAATGCCTTAGAGTATAAGGGACTGAAAATTAGTAGAAATAAAACAGAATATACGGAACATAAATTTAATAATGAGTCATCTGATAGCATAATGTTAAAGATTGAAGAAAAAGTGATAAACCAAACTAATAACTTTCGTTCTTTAGGTTCAGCTATAAAGAGTAATGGATATATTGATGAGGATGTTACGAGTAGAATAGCAACTGGATAGATGAAATGGAGACACGCAAGTGGGGTGTTATGCGATAAGAGGATACTTAATAAATTAAAAGGAAAATTTTATATAACGGTTGTTAGGCCAACGACCCTCTATGAAGAAGAATGTTGGGATTTAAAAAAAAAGCATGAGCAAAATATCTATTTTAGTGAGATCAGGATGATACGATGTATGATAGGAATTACTAAAAAGAACAAGATTAAAAACCAGTATATGAGAAATAAGTTAGGAGTAGCTCCCATTAATGATTAATAAGAGAAAGTAGACTTAGATGGTATAACCATATGTTTCGTAGACCATTAGATGCACTTATAACAAGAGGAAGACTACTGAAAATAGTGGGTAAAAGACAAAGGGGTCGTACTAAGCTATATTGGGAAGAAATTATAGGGAGAGATCTTAAGGAATTAAATTTAAATGATAATACTGATTATAATTTATTAGAATGGAAAAGGACAGTACATGTGGCTAGCCCCATATGATGGGATTAAGTCAAGAATAATGATGACGATGATGATGATTATCCATCCATTAATCAAGGAAATTCTTGTTTTTATCGGTGTGACCCCTTCCCAACTGATGTCGAATGCCCAGAGGACTTTTTTTGGGGTTGTTCACCTCTGGAGGGTTTCCTGGAATGTGGATATCCTAGTTGATGTCTTTCGAGCATGTTATACCGTGGCCTCTAAGAGAGTTGTCCATTGCTACTATTATTCTATAGCTCGTCGTCCTGGTCGCAAAATTATCCGCATAAACCAAACCTCTAAAAATTCTTATATTTTTTTTTCTCAGGGTACTAAGAATAAAACGAAGGAGAGCCATCCACAACGGATGAGGCAAGAGTTACCCAATAATTGGACCGTGTGTCGATCCAAAATGGACCTATGTCTCTGTGCCGAGATAGAAGAAGACATTGATAAGCTCAGGGGGGATGGACTCATATTTTTTAAGTACTTAATGACCTCTGAGCTCTTGTAGTACTTTGCCATGTGGGTGGACCCCTGGCATCACTTCCCAAGCGAAACCTCTTAACTATTTGTTGAACTTTATTGTCGTCTTATTTTTGTATTGACAAAAAGTAGGCCGATACTGTGTATCTTTTTTTTTTATTTTACTGACTACCTAAAAGGAATTTCTAACACAATTTGGGATATGGATGAACCCATGTCAACCAAATTTCTCTCATATTTAGAGTTGTTCCCTTATAAATCCCATTTCCCACATTGCATTCCATCCTTTACATACTTCATTCGGTAAATCCTCCTGAAGTCCTCATATCATCTTCATCCCATTGCAAAATCGGCGTATCTACACTCAAGATCCAATTCAAGTATTCATAAAGGGGTTCAATTATCCATCCTATTCTGTAAATTCTCTTATTTTAGTATTAGTGGATTTATTTCTACTGTAGGTACCCGAAATTTAGAACTATGGGCCTGGACGAGTAGCCCAGTTCTGGAGGCCCAAAGTCCAGGCCCCTCCTCTTTTATAATTGATCCTTATAATTGATCCTTATATTTGATCTGGTCTCCCCCCACGATCCCATGAAGGAAAGTTATAGGAGAAATGGAAAACATGGAGGAACCCATCACCTCCACTCATCTACATGCACATGTATATATTGAACCCTAGGTCCGGGGCAAAAGGACAAGTTGTATTCCCTGTAATCACTCTTCGGAGTATATAGAAATAATATCGACTGCACCACCGTGAACGTAGGCACATCTTGGCTGAACCACGTACATCCTTTGTTGTGTGATTGGCATCTTATATTCCTTGTTCTCTTCTTGATAATTTTTCTCTCATATTTATTTGTGTTACATAATAATTGCTTCTACAATTGGCGCCGTCTGTGGGAAGCGTTCATCTTCCCCTGAGAAGAGCCCACACCAAGAAAGGAGTTTAAGATGTCTGGTCACATTAGCAATGCCCCCCAAGCAGGAGATATTCAAGAGCCACCTGCTCCTCGCAGGATTAGGTCTAAAGTTCGGCATTCATATCGGAGAGCTCTCCTGGAAAGACCCGCCTCAGAAGAAAGTCAGGGACCAGCGAGGTCCACGCAGATATCCATGTTGATTGATGCGTACAAGGCAAGGCTCCACGAGCAGAGAGAGTCTTTTCGCAGGTACGAGGCTGAGAATGCTCGTTTGAAAAGAAGGCTGGAAAGACTAGAAAAGGAGCTTCGTCCTGATAACCGAAGACGCCCATATCGCACTCCTAGACCTCAGGTAAGCAAGTCTTGTAGTCGAGGAAGGAGACCTAGGCGAGAATCTCAAAGGGACGTAGGAGGCGAGTCGGACGACGACCTCCACGAACAGCTACGAAGAGCTCGCCGCCACCATAGCCCTGCTCGCAGCGACGAGCTCATACGAAACATGGTCCGCAGGGAGATGGACTAGCATCCCGCTCACCACGGGACAAGATCAACTAGAGAACTCGCAAGGCGAGCTCTCAAAACCCAGATGAAGTCACCTTTCATAAAAGAAATCGAAGAGGAGGAAGCTCCCAAGAAATTTGCCATTCCAAGGTTCAAGGTTTACGACAGAAAGACTGATCCCATCGATCACGTCAGGCAATACCGACAGGCAATGACCCTTTGGAGTCACCGTGATGCCCTGATGTGCCATATTTTCCCCTCGAGCCTTCATGACGTAGCACAAAAGTGGTTCGAAAGGCTCCCCCACCGGTCGATTAAGAATTTCAAATCCCTAGACGAACTCTTTACGGTCCGATTCATTACCAGTAGCTCCTATCCCAAAAGGATGGATGCTCTACTGACAATGAAGAAAACGCCTCAAAAAACCCTCCGAGAATACGCGAAGAGGTACTGGTAGTTATTCAATGAGATTGAAGACTGCGCGGAGGAGGTGGCAGTGGCCTCCTTCAAAATTGGGCTCCCTAATTCTTCCCTCCTCTACCAATCCCTGACAAAGAAGGAAGCTATTACCATTGACGACTTTATGGCCCGAATCGAGAAATACGCAAAGGTGGAAGATGTCACCCGCTCTAATACAAGAGAAAACGGTCGAGCTAAGCTCACTACCAAGGTAGGAGAGAAGGATGAGAACCAGAGGAAAGGAGGAAAGAACGGGGGCAAAAATGGCTCAAAAAACGGCGAGAACCAGGAGACATCGAAAGCATTCTAGGCGGTCAACACCGTCTTCAAAGAACCAATTTATAAGGTTCTCGCGAAGATCAAGGATGAGCCATTCATCAAGTGGCCCAGGAAGATGGGGGGAGATCCCTCGAAGAGAAACAATGCGTTGAGATGCGCTTTTCACAAAGAGGGAGGGCACAAGACCGAGCACTGCAAATCTCTTAAGTCTCACCTAGAAGAGTTGGTCCAGTCCGGGAATTTGAACGACTTTGTGGAGAAAAGGGCAGAGAAAGTGACTGCCAACAGAGAGATGAGACCGTACAATGTGATGGAGGATGATGTTGGACACGAGTTCACCGTAATTCACGGAGTATCTGACGTCAAACAGATACAAGGGAACTCAGCTCGAATGGAGCTAAAAAAACTTACAGCGGTAATACAAGCCTTTCAAATCGATCCAGCAAAATCACAGTCAGGAAATCATCGATGAGCAGAGGACGTCAACTATAACAAGCATATTGTTTTCACGGATGAAGATTTGATGGGAGTAAGGACCCCACATCATGATGCTCTGGTCATTACACTCACGATAGCCACTTTGACATCGACAAGCTGCTCGTCGATCAAGGAAGCTCATCCAAAGTAATGTACCTCGACCTGTTCAGGAAATTGAAGTTGAGCGTCTCCGACCTAAAGGAAGCTACTGTTCCTTTGGTCGACTTCGCCGAGAAAATGACCATGCCCCTAGGCAAGATAGTGCTGCTAGTTCGTGCTGGGAACGTCTCCAAGATGATTGAGTTTTTGGTAGTTGACATCGAATCACCGTACCAGGCCATCCTCGGCAGAGGATGTCTTCATGCAATGAAGGCGGTCTCCTCGACCTACCATCAGAAGCTCAAGTTTATAACCGAGCGAGGAGTAATGGAGATCCACGGAGACCAAGCAATGGTAAGGAAGTGCTTCATAACAGCCATCCGACCAAAGCCATAGATGAAGGCCGGTCAACCCAGCGAGAAAGTTGAAGAGGGTGTGATACCTTCTAAGTAGCAACTAAAGTATGGAAGACCAGGAGTAGAGGAGACCAGGCTCCTCCCCTCCAAGCGTGTCATCGAGGACCTGGTAGAAGTTATAGCCGAAGTTGGTAACAGTAGCAGAGTCTTCTTGATTGAAGCATCTCTCACCGATCAAGTACAGAAGGAGTTGACGACCTTGCTGAGACACAACGTAGATGTCTTCGCATGGGAACCATACGAGCTGACTGGCATTGATCCTGGTATGGTCTATCATCAGCTGCACGTCGATCCCACATTCAAGCCAGTCACGCAGAAAGCACGAAGAGCTGCACCTGAGAAGGCTAAAGCGGTCGAAAAGGAGGTCGAAAAACTGTTGGATGCAGGATCCATATGGGAAGTACAATTCCCCAAGTGGTTGTCCAACCCAGTAGTGGTTCTGAAGAACAACGGGAAGTGGAGAGTTTGCATCGACTTCACTGACCTCAACAGAGCATGCCCAAAGGATAGTTTCCCCCTCCCAAAGATAGACCAACTAGTAGATGCCACTGCAGCTCACGAGAGAATGAGTTTCCTGGACGCATACTCAGAATATCACCAGATCCCCTTGTATTCCCCAGACCAAGACAAAACGGCATTTATCACGACGGTTGAGTTGTATTGCTACAAAGTCATGCCATTTGGGCTCAAGAATGCAGGGGCAACCTACCAACGGCTGGTCACAAAAATGTTCAAGGATCAAATGGGAGATACAATGGAGGTCTACATCGATGACATGCTCATTAAAAGCAAGAAGAAGGAAAATCACCTCTCAAACCTGTCAAAGACCTTCGAAATCCTCAGGAAGTACCGAATGAAGCTTAATGTGAGCAAGTGTTCCTTCGGTGTCCAGTCAGGAAAATTTCTTGCATACTTAGTCAGCAAGAGAGGCATAGAAGCTAATCCGGACCAGATCGATGCAATCAAAAGGGTACAACCACCTCGAACGGTCAGGGACGTGCATAAGCTCACTGGAATGCTCGCTGCCTTAAATCGCTTCATTTCCAAATCCTCCGACAAGTGCAAGCCTTTTTTCAGCTTCTAAAAGGAAATAAACGAATAGAATGGATCCCTGACTGCTCGCGAGCATTGGATGAGCTCAAGTCTTACCTAAGCTCTCCGCCGCTGCTTGTCATACCACAACCAATGAATTCTTTATACCTATACCTCTCGGTATCCAGTCACACTGCCAGCTCGGCGTTAATATGCGAGGTCGAAGGAATCCAACATCCCGTTTACTACGCGAGCAAGACCTTATTAGACGCCGAGCAAAGGTACCTGTCATTAGAGAAGCTTGCCTTTGCACTAGTGATAGCCTCGAGGAAACTAAAGCATTATTTTGAAGCTCATACTATCATCGTCCTTACTTCGCACCCCCTTAAGGCGATCCTGAGGAAAGCGGATTTGTCGGGCAGATTGTCTAAGTGGTCGGTCGAGCTCGACCGGTTCGACATCCAATTTCAACCAAGGACCGCTATCAAGGGTCAGATCCTCGCTGATTTCAGAGCCGAATTCACTGACGAAGAACTCCCTGACCAACCTCAACCAACAAAGCAAGAAGAGAACCCAACAACAGTGGAAACCTGGAAACTATTCGTTGATGGAGCATCCAACTCAAAGGGGGCAGGCGTAGGCATCGTCCTCATCACCCCAGAAAACACCATCCTTGAGCAAGGAATCAGGCTTGAATTTGTATCCTCCAACAACGGAGCAGAGTACGATGCCCTAATAGCCGGTCTCCAAAAGGCGCAAATTCTGGGAGAAAAACGTTTACAGGTATTCGGCGATTCTCAACTAGTCTCCAAATAGATAAGTGGAGATTACAACGCGAAGGATGAAAGGATGGCAGCCTACCTCGCCCTGGTGAGGAAACTAATGACGAGCTTTGAGGATATCAACATCCAGTAGTTTCCCAGAGGGCAAAACAGTCATGCCGACGCCTTAGCAGCAATAAGCTCGGCAGTTGATTCTAGTCTTAAAAGGGTCATTCTCATCGATTTCCTTATTTGCCCAAGCATTAACCACAACAGCAAGCTGCCGAACATAGAACAAATACTCCAGGTGGAATCAGCCCCCAGCTGGATGGACCCCTTAAGAGACTATTTAAAGGAGGGAACGCTCCCCGAGGATAGGAAAATCGCCCACCAGATAAGAATCAAAGCTGCTCGCTTTCACTTATCCACAGGAGGCGACTTGTATAAGAAGTCCTTCTCCGGTCCCTACCTTAGATGTGTCCACCCAGGCTATGTCGAACAAGTTCTGCGCGAGCTTCACGAAGGAATCTATGGAAGTCATGTCGGAGGAAGGTCTCTAGCCTTTCGAGCAATGAAGGAAGGCTATTGGTGGCCATATATGCAAAAGCACTCCGCAGTATATGTCCGCAAATGACCCAAATGCCAGCTTCACGCTCCAATGGTCCACCAACCAGCCAGCGACCTAAAATCCCTGACCAGCCTGTGGCCCTTCGCCCAATGGGGGATGGACATCGTGGGACCACTACCCACTGCTACCGGTAATCGCAAATACCTGTTGGTTGCAACTGACTACTTCACCAAATGGATCGAGGCAGAACCATTGGCAAACATCCAAGACGCTGACATGATAAGATTCATATGGAGGAATATAATCACTCGATTCAGAATCCCCAGAACCATCATCACTGATAATAGGACACAATTTGAGAGTGTCCCCTTTCAGGACTTCTGTAACGAGCACGGGATCAGGCACAACTTTAGTTCGGTGGCCTACCCATAGAGCAATGGGCAAGCAGAAGCTTCCAATAAAACTGTGATCGATGGATTGAAGAAGCGACTAGAGCGAGCCAAGGGCGCATGGGCAACCGAGATACCCCATTTTATATGGTCATACCGAACAACTCCTCGGCGAGCAACAGGAGAAACCCCATTTTCGCTAACATATGGCATGAAAGCAGTCATTCCACTAGAAGCGGGCTTGCCAACAATGAGATCCGACCTTATCGACCAAGGCCAGAATGATGAGGCGTTGTTCATTGAACTCGACCTAGCCAACGAGCGTAGAGAACTAGCCCTGGTGAAGCTTGCGAGCTATCAGCAACAGCTCGCAAGGCATTACCACAAAATGGTTAACCCAAGAAGATTCCAAGTTGGGGACTATGTTCTAAGAAAGGTCCTGGGCAGCACAGTAAGGTCATCAAATGGCAAACTAGGCCCATACTGGGAAGGACCATTTAAAGTAACTAGGGACGACCTGCAAGGTGCATATCATTTGGAAACAATGGAGGGCAGAGAGATACCACGAGCATGGAATGCGGCCAATCTCAAGAAATTCTATTTTTAAATTCTCATGGAATTCTATTATTGAATCTTTTTCTGGTATCTGTTATGTAAAAGGAGTAGTTCATTCCCCTTATTACTAATGAAATCAGTAAACTACATTTTATCACACATCTTTTTCCAAATCACAGGCACAATGGTCGATATATCAGGGGAATACCCCTCCTCAGGTCATCGTCATGAAGCACGAAAGACCTCTTAGACTTGCCCTTGGAAATATATAAAGCCCTACAGAGGATTCTTAGGCAATGCGACCGAATTTTATACTGGCCATTAAACCTACTTTGGTTGAGAAAAATCCTCATCGGATGAAGACATCCAATACCAGGTGTGTCCTCACCAATTGCCCTACTTAGGCCTAAGGGAGTGTGACGACACAACCTAAAAGTAAAATGGGTTATAATGGTATTTTGGTATTATACTGGACTGGGGGGACACTTGCATGACAAAATAAAAAGGCTTATAAAACAGTGAGAATATAAAAAGATTGGATGAACACGTTTAGTCGGCAAAATCGCCCAAAACACGAACTTTTCATTAATCTCGTATACTTACAACAGTGATAATGTAAGTTTAGTCGGCGAAGCTCACCCAAAGCATTTACATTATCAAAAAAATACAAAAGAATAACAACTTTTTATATTCACAACAAAGATAATACACATTTAGTCGGTGAAGCTCGCCCAAAGCGTTTAGATTATCAAAAGAAAAAACTTGCAAAAACATTCAAGAAGGAGGAAACCTCCGAACAAGATAATCTGCCACCCTAGCTCTTCGTCCATCATCAGGAGCAGGGACCAGCTCTTCCACAACCTCATCTGTGTCCGACTCTAACAGTCGCCGAGGAATGGCATCAATAGGGATCCATCTATCATCCCTCCTGAATGGATTGGGCAACAAAGTGGAGGAGGACATCTCGTGACGATACCACAACACTGAGTTCCTCGGGACCTGGAGTTCTTTCAAGGCACTCAACCACCCTCTGATAAAAGAAAGTTCTTCAAACTCGGATAGTCTTGTGGGAGCATCTATCCAGCCTTGATCATAACCATCAGCCCATGCTTGTCGTGGACCCTTCTTGAATAAATGTCGAAGTCGAGTAACGTCCCTCTGAAGACCAGTAGCAGTTACATATGCTCGGCGAACATCATCGCGGAGCTCTTCCATCTCCTTATCCCGCTGTTCTTCCGCCTCCCTGTTCCTGCCGCTGGTGCTCCTACCAGCTCGCGGGAGGGGAGGACGAGTGGAACCTCGCGGCATAGGAAGAGCATGTCCAGCTCGCGAAGACGAGGAGCCTTGCAGAATCGCTGAAGCAGTGCTCGACGCATGCTCTCTAAGTTGCAGGATTTCCCTCCTCAGATTTTCATTCTCCTGCTGCAGGAATTCCCCAACTTGATTTATCTCGATGGCCTATAGCAACCTTGCTCTCAGAACATTGACTTCCTCTTGTACAGAAGCACCAATGCCTTCTATCTACTGGAGCCTATCCTTCAGCTTAGCCACTAGCTCGGACTGATCCTTATATTTTTGGTTCCTCGACCTAAGAGACTTGCAAATCCTAATAAAGGCCTGACGAACCTGAGGACTGGCATTGGGACCAAGGTTCCTGCCCAATTGAGATGTGGCAGGATTATAGTCTTCTACATCAGTCAACTACAAGACATAAAAGTGCAAAGGAATGAGAAATCAATCAATGAATTGGAAAAAGAAGCCTTTTATTTCATTATTGAAGGTCAAGTACATTGAGCAGGAAATAGAAAATTACAAACAAAAGTACAAAAGAAGTCCTAAGGGAGGATTAACTAGCAACCTCAGGCTGCCCGGGGGTGGCTGGCTGCTTCCCCTTATCAGCAGCAGCAGAGGCATCCCCCTCTACAGAGATACCCTCGTTCGCCTGGGAAGGACCATCATCGGCAGGGTTTGTCTGAGAAGTAAGATCAACACCCTCGATGGCTGGGGCAGGGGATTCTTCGTCCACGGTTGGCCTTGGACCCGGGTCGTGCTCGTCGAACAACGGAGACTCAGCATCAAAACTAGCAGCTAGGAGGGCCTTGTTCCAACCCTTCTTGAAGTTCAAACGACTGATATAGCCTATTTGAACTTCGGCGTCTTTATAAGCCGCAGTCCATCCGTAGTTGTATGAATCCTCCTTGATGGTGGCAACCATGGACTCCTTCTCCTTCAGCTGCTCGGTCAGGGCCTTGTTCTCCTCCACCACACCCAGCTTTCTCGAGCAGACTAGGTCATAGGCCTGCCTCAGCTCCTTGACCGCCGCATCCCTCTCTCGGTTAGAATTGATAAGGGCCAGATCAGAAGAAGCTCGGGCGGCATCAGCAGCCTTCAGGTCAGCCTCCAACCGAGAACCCCTGACTTTTAGAGCGGACTTCTGTTGCTCCAGCTCGCCATTCATCCTCACCAACTCATCGTGAGAACGGTAGAGCACAACAAAGTCCATCACAAACTGCCAAAAATAAAGAAAGAATCAAGAAGGAGAAATAATTAAAACTCGTTAAGGAATTGAAAAGGGAAAGAACCTTACCAAGGCCAGTCTCTGGCTAGCTTGGAGGGCTAATTGATCAGACCCCACTGCCCTCTGGCGATCTGCAGGAAGAACTGCCCTTTCAAGCAGTGCAGGAGCCAGCTGAGGGGAAGTGGCAACCGAGGACCCCTCGGGCAAAGCTGACACGGGGACCAAGGCTTTCCCAGCCTTCATCCTCGACTACATCTTCCTCCTCTCTTCCTCTCTCTCCCTCTCCATACTTTTCCTCTCCTCCACCTTCTTCTTTTCCTCCACCTTTGTCCTCTCCACCTCCTTCTTTCTCTCCCTCTCTCGCACCTGCTCTTCTTCTCTCCTCTTCCTCTCTTTCTCCTGAGTGGAAGACCGAGAACCAGTGGCCACGACCCCAGAAGAAGACTTTTGTTTCTTCGACCTCTGTGCAAGAAGCACATGGTCCTCATCATCATCGTCTCTAATCAGGTTCTTCCTTGGAGGCATATCCTCGCCTGAACTGCTGGTAGTGCTCGACGAGTCTTGAGCTGCAGAATCCTCTTCAGAAGAACTACTACTGTCAAAACTCCCTACACCACTCATAGCACCTACAGGCTCACTCTCAGAGCTTCTCTCCTCTTCGACCAACTGGATAGGCTCATCTGTAACCTCTCCAAAAGAATCAAACTCTGGAACATTATCCACAGGTCATGCTATGAAGCTGGAGCCTGTGTTCTTATACTCGAGCAAAAAGGCAGCAGATCTGGGATGCTTGCCGTCACCCAGAGGCTCCCTAATATTCCAAGCTTTCACCAACTCCGAGATACGAACCTCGCTGAGAGCATGCTCCAAATTCTTTGTCCTCGCTGTAAAAGAAAAAGAAAAGAGAGGTTAGAAAAGTCGCAAGTCAGCAAAAGCTGAAAGAACAGTACAATGTCTACCTATATATTCTTCCCCATAAAAAGGGACAGTGAACCTCTCAGACCTCGACCCTTCAACTTGGGGAGGGAACTGCCAATTCCTAACAAGGAAACCCTCTTGCCAGTAGTCCTTATGGGAATCAGGTAGGTTTACTACCAATACCCTATCAGGACTCCTAGCTTTGAGGTATAAGACACCTGAGCTAGTTAGAGAGAAGGAATAGAAGAAACAGATCTCAGCAAGTCCTAACCTAGTACCATTTAACTGGTTTATTCTATGGACGCCATTTACTATCTTCCACACATTGGGCGAGCACTGTGCGGGAACAATACCGAAATAACCAAAAAAGTGCAAAAATAGATCATTAGGGGGAAAAGTAAGTCCCCCCTGGGAGAGAAACAAAACATGGATCCAGTGGGCATCCTCTATATCCCTAATATTCCTAGGAGGGGAGGCACAACATTCAATATCTACCCACTCAGGAATATTGTAGAACATCCTGAACTCAGGGATTGACCTATTTCCAATCTTCGCCATTGAAAAACTCAAAGAAACTCTACAAACCAAAGAGAAAGTGCAGAGAAAGGGCACGAGAAACTTACAAAATAGAATATCGGTTCGAGTGATGAAGAAGCACGAGCTCAAGACGACTAAGAAGCAATGGGAATGGGGATTCAGAGAAGAAGGTACGAGGCGTTAGAGTTCTCAGAAGAAGGAAGAGTAATGGAAAGGCTGAAACAATGAATGGAAAAGAGGCTATCCCAACAAGCTTTCAATTCTAATCATAGCGCACGGATAGCGAAGCGGGTGCCGCCAAAGCAACTTCACAGTTTTCGAAGAATCACAAATCAACCATAATGGCTGATCGTGTAAATCCATTGGATCCATAAACAGGGCCCAACAAATTTAGGGGCAATTGTGGGTACCCGAAATTTAGAACTATGGGCCTGGACGAGTAGCCCAGTTCTGGAGGCCCAAAGTCCAGGCCCCTCCTCTTTTATAATTGATCATTATATTTGATCCGGTCTCCCCCCACGATCCCATGAAGGGAAGTTATAGGAGAAATGGAAAACATGGAGGAATCCATCACCTCCACTGATCTACATTCACATGTATATATTGAATCCTAGGTCCGGGGCAAAAGGACAAGTTATATTCCCTGTAATCACTCTCCGGAGTATATAGAAATAATATCGACTGCACCACCGTGGACGTAGGCACATCTTGGCTGAACCACGTACATCCTTTGTTGTGTGATTGGCATCTTGTATTCCTTGTTCTCTTCTTGATAATTTTTCTCTCATATTTATTTGTGTTGCATAATAATTGCTTTTACATCTACTTTAGCGCTTTATATCATTACATCACATACATTAATCTAAACCCTTTATTAGTAGTGTTTGCACATACTCTATTTTAATAAAAAAAAAGAAAAAGAAAAATAAGGTTTATTTATAAGTTCCAAAAGAGGGCTTCTCAATAAAAATTCTCACACTTAAAGCATGTTTATCTCAACACACACATATAGAGAAATCCCCATTTTAGATTTATGGGTTAAACCCCACCATATGTTATCTTAGAACTACGTGGACTTTGATGCCCCTTGCACTACGTAGGCATCTTGGGAAAATCTCAAGATTCAATTCCTCTTTTATGCACATTTGTTTATATATATAATTTGTCTGTATGGGGGGGATGGACCCATTTATTATGGTCAATGAGAGTAGCCGAACAAACCCAAGTCGCTTAAGGGGCTACCGAGCCTAAATCAAATGTTTGACCAGTAGATGAGTATTTAATATACAATAAAAGACTTACGGATATATTCAAATCAACCACCAATAATATCAGCAGAGATATTCCGGTTTCATGATATATCCAACGTGATTATTGAGTTCCTTATGCGACTCAACCTCTATGAAACAAGATCTATAAATTATATACCCTGACCCGTGGCAAAGGGATTGAAACCTAAAACTTTAAGAGACACTTAATAAACAATAACCTCTCCATGGACGTAGGAAAATTGTAGAGCCATGTACATCGTTGTCGTGTGTGTGATTTTTTACTTTTTGCTATTTATGATTATTTTTGTGGATTTTTTATTATGATATTTTCTGCACTCATAATTGGCCCCGTTTGTGGGAAGCGATTTCTATTCCAACGAAAACACTCATCAACAGAAAGCCCGTGATGTCTCACCACAACAACAACCTTCCTTAAGTTAGTGATGTGCAAGAGAACCCTCTTACTCTTAGGGTTAGGTCTAAAATTCGTCAGCATACGAATCCCAGGTTCCCCCAGGATCCACAGCCTTCTGAGGAGAGCCAAGGACCACCTAGGTCTGCCTAGATTTCTAGGTTGGTAGATGCATACAAAGCCCGACTTCATGAATAAGACGAGGTAATCGCCTCCGAGAATAAGAGAATGCTCGCCTCCAAAGGCTCTTTGAAAAAGTGGAAAATGATCTCTAAGGAGAAACTAGGAAGTGCTATGATAGGACTCATAGTCCTCGGGTGAGTAATACTCGCAGCCGAGGGAGGAGCCCTAGGTACAACCAAGAAAGAGATGAACATGACATATCAGGGCATAGTCGATCAGAACGTGGAAATCCAGAGAGATGCCACAGGAGTAATGATCGATAAAACCATGAGATAAGAACTCTAGTTCGTAGAGAAATGGATCAACATCTAGCCCACCGTGAGGCCAGATCCACTAGAGAGCAAGCTAAAAGGTCTCTCGACATTCAGATGAAACCGCCTCTCTCGAGGGAGATTAAAGAAGAGGATCCCCCCAAGAAGTTCACTATTCTCAGGTTCAAGATTTATGATGGGAAGACTGCTCCCATCGACCACGTCCGATAATACAGGGAGGCCATAACCTTGTAGATCCATAATGCTGCATTAATGTGTCTAATCTTCCCTTCCAACCTACATGATGTAGCGCATAAGTGGTTTGAAAGTTTGCCACACAGGTCCATCAGGAGCTTTAAGGCTTTGGAAGAACTTTTCATGGATCATTTTATAACCAGTAGATCCCATCCCAAGAGAATGGATTCACTTCTTATGATGAAAAAGAAGCCACAAGAGAGCCTCTAGGATGCCAAAAGTTACTGGGAAGTTTTTAACGAGATTGAGGACTGCTCGGAGCAAGTCACCATAGCATCCTTCAAAATTGGTCTGTCTATCACCTATTTGCTGCACCAATCCCTCACCAAGAAGGAAGCCAACACCATTGATGATTTCATGGATTGCATTAAGAAATATGCTAAGGAGGAATATGTGGTTCACTCTAATACAGGGGATAACGTTCGAGCGAAGGAGAACAAGGGAACAGAGAAGACCGATACTCAAAGGAAGGAAATAAGAATGGGGCAAGAATGGCTTCAAGAATAGGAATAAGGTTGACCCCTCCAAAGGGTTACAGGATGTTAACACAGTCTTCAAGGAACCCATTTATAAGATCCTCAGCAAAATCAAGTATGAGCCATTCATTAAATGGCCCAAGAAGATGGGTGTTGACCTAACAAAAAGGAACAACGTGCTGAGATGCGTGTTCCATAAGGAGGGCGGTCATAGAGTTACGAATTGCAAATATCTGAAGTCACACTTAGAGGAGTTAGTTCAAGCAGGGCACTTAAATGAGTATATCGAGAAGAAAGCAGACAAATTCGCAGCTAATGGCAACCAGAAGCTAGATAACGTCCTTGACGTTGATACATGACATGATTTTGCAGTAATTCATGGGGCATCAGACCTTAAGTAGATCCACAGGAACTTCATTCAGATAGAACTCAAGAAGTTGACTGTCGTAATACAAGCTTTTCAAATGAACCCCGCTAAAACCCAGGCAAGAAAGCGTCGGCGACCAAAAGACGTCGACTACGCCAAGCATATCGTGTTCACCAAAGAAGATTTGGTCGGGATAAGAACCCCACATCATGACGTATTGGTGATCACACTCAGGATAGCCAATTAGGACATAGATAAGCTACTTGTGGACCAGGGGAATTCTTTCGAAGTGATGTACCTAGAACTATTCCATAAATTGAAGCTGATTATCGTCGAACTTCAAGATGCCCCTATTTCATTGGTTGGCTTTGTAGGGAGGATCACAATGCTGCTAGGGAAGATAATCTTGTCGGTAAGGGTAGGATACATCTCAAAGCTAATTGAGTTTTTAGTGGTGAACATTGAGTCCCAATACCATGCTATTTTGGACAGAGATTAACTCCACGCCATGAAGGACGTACCATACACCTACCATCAAAAGCTGAAGTGCATTATCAATAGGGGCGTGGACAAAATCTATGGTGACCAGGATACAGCCAGGAAGAGCTTTATTGTAGTTATTCGCCCGAAAAAAGAAAGAAAAAGAGACATAAAATGATCAGGGGGAGCCCAGAAAGGGGTTGTGCCCTCCAAATAGTAATCACGGTATGACCGACCAGGGGTGGAGGAGACCAGGGTACACCCAACTGATAGGTTCATTGAAAACCTATAAGAAGTTGTAGTCAATGACAACTTCACCGAAAGGAAGTTTCTGATCGGAGATGCTCTGGCCAATTAAGAGAAATTTGGACGTTTTTGCTTGGGAACCATACTAGTTACTAGGAATCGATCCCAGTGTATCCTTCCATCGCCTGTATGTCGATCCAACTTTCAAACTGATCACTTAAAAGGCTCATCAAACAGCCCCCGAGAAGGCTAAGGCAGTGGAGAATGAAGTAGAGAAAAGCTACTGAATGCAAAATCCATCAGGGAGGTTCAGTTTCCTTAGATGGTTGACCAACCCAGTAGTAGTACCCAAGAGCAATGGTAAGTGGAGGGTCTGTATCAATTTTACTAACCTCAACAGGGCATGACCTAAGTATAACTTCCCTCTCCTCAATAGGACAATCCGAATCAGATCGACGCTATCACTAAAGTCCAGCATCCTCAGACATTGAGAGATGTTCAAAATCTTACGAGAAAGCTCGCGGAGCTCAATTATTCCATCTCTAAGTCTTCAAAATGTTGTCAACCATTCTTCTAGCTTCTTAAAAAGGACAAAGGCCTCATATGGGACGATTACTATTCGGGAGCTCTGGAAGAGAACAAATCTTACCTCAGCAACCCATCCCTTCTGGTAATTCCAACTAATGAAGACCCACTGTACCTTTACCTAGAAGTGGTCAGTCGAACTCAGGAGATTATATACCCACTTTCATCCTAGAATGGTGATCAAGTGATGGGTCATAATATATTTTATTATTGAGTTTACAGTAGAACAACAAATAATCCAATCGAATAATGAGAAGTCAACAATATAGGAAGCACAGTCCAAGGACTGGACCCTGTACGTTAATGGAGACTATAATTCCAATGGGAAGGAGTAGGGATCGTTCTCATCACCCCCCGAAGGCACTGTGATTGAGAATGGAATTAGATTGGGATTTGAGGTCTCCAATAATGAAGCTGAGTACGAAGCACTGATCGCTGGCCTGCAAAAAGACAAACTACTAGGGGCAATGCGCCTCCATATGTTCAATGGTTCCAAACTATTCTCCAAGCAGGCAAACCGGGACTTCAACACCAAAGATGATTGAATGGAAGACTATATCACCGTAGTAAGAGGTATCATGACAAACTTTTAAAAGATGGAAATTTAATAGTTCCTCAGGGGGCAGAA
This sequence comes from Sambucus nigra, assembly GCA_949130495.1. Taxonomy (NCBI): domain Eukaryota; kingdom Viridiplantae; phylum Streptophyta; class Magnoliopsida; order Dipsacales; family Adoxaceae; genus Sambucus; species Sambucus nigra. The sequence goes on from OX422223.1 coordinate 307,068,899, forward strand.
CAGTCACGTCGATGCCTTAGCAACCCTTAGTTTAGTAATTAACTCTGATCTAAGAAGGACTATACAAATAGAGTTCCTTGCGCAACCTAGTATCGACCAGACGATTGTAGTTGAGCAAATACTCCTCACAGATAAGGCCCCAAGTTGGATGGATAGGGTCAAGGCTGCTCATTTTTACCACAACCTTGAGGGAAAGTGTCAAGACCACAAATGTGTCTAGTGTGCATGCTATGTAGTCTCAAGTGAAAGCTTGTCGATCAAGTAATATCCCGATAAGTCAGGTATAGATCCTTAGGGAAATAGGACGAACTAAGTCGTGACAATGTTGGAATGATTGAAGCAATCCTCGCTTTGACACTAAAAAGAACGAAAAGGTGATTTGGAAGACGAAACTATTACAACTAGATGCAAATTTTGAAAAAATAAACTAATGAAACTACTAGCTAACAAAATGAAACTACGCTAATTAAATGACAAGCTTCAGACAAATGGTTTAACGATTTAACTATGGGATGATAACAATAGGTTGAGTTACAATCCCCCACACCCTACTAATTCGTCTAATATGATACTAGATTCGGAATTAGAATTTTAAATGAACCCGGTCTTTATTAATCCTAAGCATTCCACATATGAGGGATCGTAGCCCGCACCATTTGAAATCAAAGTCAAGAACAAAGCGGTGTCGCATTAACCGATACACTCATCGAACTCTTAAGCATCTCAATTACCTAGGGCAAACGAGATCAAAAGTCCTACAACGATTTCAACACGATTCATCTAAGATTTTAATTCAAAAGTCAATTTCTCATTATCGTGAATTACATCGAGTGGGGTTCATGCACCCCAACACTTAACAACTTAGCCGAACATGTAGAATTAAATGAAAAACATAATGTCTAATGTGCATGAGTGCATAATTATAAAGAGAACTCATCTAAACATGCAAACAATGCTTGGAATATCAGGAAATAAGAAAAAGCATGTAAAGAAAAGTTAATCTGGAGGAATAGCGATGAAGAATACAAACTTTTGAAAGCGAAACCTTGAATTAATAGCTTAGAACTTGAATATGTTTTGAAGAAAATGAAACCCCAGAGTTCTTGGGTGCAAGAACCCGCTAAAACTCTTGGAAACCTAGCTCTCTAATGTCTTCTATCTGAAATAACTGAATACATCACGTCTTATTTAGTCATCCATCCATGCACAACTCTATTTTTGAAATTGAAAAAATTAGAATTTTAGCCCGCCGAACCGGTTCACTTTTTTATGCTTGATGGGACGAACCGGTTCATTTTTCCAGAGTTGATGTGAAATTTTTTGTCTTTTCTTCCTTGTTTTGCCATGATTTCTTCCCAACTTTGAACCTTCACAACTGTTCACTCGTGACTCAGATTTGGATGTAGTATCTTCCTTCGCGCTCGTGGATCCACAAACTTCAACTTCTTCTGGGGAGTTTGTTACGAATTCTGGGAGTAAAATTACGAAATTTCCCCTTGACTTTCCCTTCTTGAATTTTGTCTTTCTCTTTTGAATTTATTTCTCAATCTTCAAAATAGCATAACTCTTTCACCGTAGCTCCGATTGGGGTGCCATTTTTTTCTAGTTTTCTTGTAATTTTTAACTCTTCAACTTTACAGCAGGCCCAACCTCCGAAATCAGGCTGTAAAATTACTAAAATGACCTTGAACACTCCATTTCTTGGGTTTTCTTCGTTCTTTCGAGTTCTCTTCTGCACTAACTTGCTTGAAATGCCTGAAAACACATAAGAGATACACAAAACAAGAGGTAATCACCAAGGAGAGTTAATAGTACAATTATGAGATAACACCAAGTCAATTACACTGCACGAGATCATAAAAATACCAAAATTAAGGGGATAAATATACAATATTTATGCCTAATCAAAACCCCCAAACTTAGAACTTTGCGCATCCTGAGCAATGTAAATGAATCAAAACAAGGTCACAACTCTTAGAAATAGTTTTATTGGAATAGAATACCTCTTTCACTGGCAAGCGATTGCATTTAGCGTATGCAACAAGCCTTTAAACCCTTAGGTCACCCTAGTAGGATGAGTTGTGTCTCGTGAGGGTTTGCAGTGAATATACCCACAAAATTCGACTCAAAGCAAATTCAAAATCCTAAAAAATTGTATAATTTAAATTTTTTCTAGAAAATAGTCATCATCAATTCATGTTCAAGAGTCTCAAATCATAGTGCGTGTGTTCGAAGCTAAAAATCAAATCGCAAATTTCCACCGATTGATCATTACGTTACTTTCTGAAAATTTGTTTTAATTTCAAAATCTCACGGATACACTCATAAACGAATGACTCATAAATTTGGCTATTTCTCTCGGTACGGGTGATTTAAAGAGTAAATGCAATGGAACACGAATTCACGCACACAAGATTGAAAGGACGGAAATTTATAGTGAAAAGATCTCATCATCGGAGTACGGTTATAAAGAAATAGAAACATCACCTCTAATTCAGACCATTTAATCTCTTATATTATCTTTTGTGCCTTAGCTCTCCATGCGATAGGCAATTTCGCAATATGGACTTGGTTCGGAATTTCTTGGCTTTAAGATGTATTTGGGTAAAATGAAAATGGTGGGGACTTCAGAATTGGAGAATTCTTTTATGATGTCCATTTGTGCTTTTTTAGGGCTACTGCTCATTTTCTCTTCATTTTCTATTTTTTTTTCTTTTTTTTGCTTGCTATTTTTGTTGAGCATTCTTCTATTTTTGTTCTTTCCCCTTTTCATTGCACTTTTTAGGACTAAATTTTTCATTTTCACAATTCCGAGCTAATTGGGTTTTTCGGGTTATCAAATGAAAAGAAATAAACTTTATTAGGCTTAAATTGGGTTGTAAATGGTTAATTTTTCATGACTTTTTATGGCTAATATTTTTGCGTAGCAAACGATGGCCTACTTCATTGTCCAAATGCGAGTTGCTTTACCATATGCATCTCGAGATTAATTTAGTTTATAGATAATTTAGCACGTACTTTTAGACAACATCTCACACGTTTCCCATAACCGACCAAAATTAAGGACCTGGGATCTTCAACGACTTTTTTAAACGCTAAAAAGAACTTTGAGTTAACCATTAACTCGTATTGATTTAAAAACTCACAAAAAGTGATAGGCTCGAAATCTCACCGGGTAGGTTAATCTCCACACTTATTCGTTAAGTCGTCAATTTTCTTTCAATTTCCATCTTTGGCCAATTTCGTCTTTGTGTCATTTATTTTTACAATTTGAGACTTTAAACAGAATTTTAATGATATTTTTGAAAATTTTAAATTCCAATTTTTGTTTATTTTAAAGAATTTTTTTTTTGGCTTTTTAGAATTTTTTCAATTTTTTTTTGAATTTTTTGGGCATTTTGAAAATTTGTGAACTTTTAGAAATACGCACTTGTCACGCCCCTAACTTAGACTTTTGCATTATCCCCAATGAAAAGGACTAAAATCTAAATAAGTAAAAATAAAAAGTGTGACAAATCAAACAAGCATATATTTAAAATGCAAAAAAGACACTTAATGACAATTACTCATGACTCAATGATACAACAAAAATCACCCCATACGCGTCGGGGGTGCGACAACCTCTCATCTCTCCACAAACTCACCCGACACCATGAATGGGGTACAATGCTCTCCTCGTCTCTCCTGTCTTCATATCGTAAATCAATAATTGGAACAAGTTGGAATCTCGTCCATAGATAAAGGAAAGACCGGGAGACTCGTCGTGACTAATCGAAAAGGGATCCTCATGATGCTTACTCAAAGCGTGGCCTGTATGCACCGACTCAGAGGGAACACCTAAGCTTCTTTCAATTTGGAACGCATGGGTTGGGCTCTAAGTCGAACGAAACACAACTTTTCTCCTCAATCACCTCCTGGACCTCAAGTGGTATCGGTGGATGGTCACAAAGAAGGAATTCATCGATTTTATCTTTCCATTCGCTTTCTTCTACGTGACTACAAGAGTCCAATAGGGATGGACTTCAATAGTAAGGCTCTCATTCACATGCCCAAATTATTTTTCAAAGTCTTCAAGACTTATATCTCATAATTCTCTCTCTCGAGTGTGTTTCGAACATTTTCTTTCACTCTCTTCTGAAGACTTCTGTGATGTGGATGGATGGATGTTACTAAGGAATTAATCTATTGGATCTTTCCATTCGCTCTCATCCAAGTAACTAAATGAGTCCAATAAAGGTTGGACTTATACATTCAGTCTCTCATCCACAGGACCAAATTCTTTTTTAAAGTCTTCCATGCTCATGTCCCCTAACTCTCTCTTTCTCGAGTAATGCCTACGTCCTCTCTTACTCGCCCGATATCTAACTCCATTATTTTTCTCTCCTCTAACCACTCTCTCTTGCTCTCAATCGCGGTCATTACACACACCTCCCCCACATTTCTTTCATTATCAAAACTACTCCTACCACTTAATGAAATTAGGCGCACCCCTAACTGCTCTCGCTTATGGGACCTCTCATGCTCATGAACCGTCTCTTCCATAAGATCCATTTCTATTGATTCGTACTCCTCACCCTTGGGATTGGTGATGTTTAAGATGTTTATTTCGAGGGTCATATTCCCGAACGTAAGTTGCATGCACCCATTTCGAGTGTTGATCAAGGCATTAGCCGCAGCTAAGAATGGGCGACCTAAAATGATGGGGACATGATTACTCGATACAATGGAGGGCTCCTTGTCCCAAATGACAAAATCCACTAGTAATTAGAATGTGTCAATTTGGATGATCACATCATCAACGATTCCCTGAGGTATCTTTATGGAACTATCTCCGAGTCGGAGAGTCATGTTTGTGCGCTTAAGGTCCCCCAAACCTAATTTCTTATAGATGGAGTAGGGGAGAATGTTGACACTTGCTCCTAAATCTATTAACTCTCTCTCAATTCAATTTTTCAACATCATGCACAAAATAGTGGGTGCACCCGGATCTTTGAATTTGGGTGGAAGGTCACCTGATAGTATTGAGCTAATGTTCTGTGCTAGGAACACATTTTTCTTTACCTTTAGCTTTTGTTTCATCGTAAGTAAGTCCTTAAGAAACTTAGCATATGTGGGAATTTTCTTTATGGTGTTGAGAAAAGGTAAATTAATATGTACTTGCTTAAGAACGTCTAAAACATCTTCACGAGAGGACTTTTTAGAGTTAGATACTAGCCGTTAGGGAAACGAAGCGACTGTGGGGGGTTTCTCTACAACTTCGAGCTCACTAGTGTTCTCGTTATGACTCTCGTTCAAGGAGGCATTTTCGTCCTCTTTTGTGTCGTGCGAAACCTCCTTGCCTTTAGGTGTGTCGTGCGGGAAAGGTGATAGATCAATAACTTTCCCACTACGTAGAGTGGTTATCGCGCAACATTGCTATTGATTTTCATTAGAAATAGAGCTTACACTAGTTTGACCTAGGGGAGGTCTTTGGACCTGTTCTGGAAACTTGACCTTCTCTTGGATACTCAACGAAGATTGCAACTTTGACATGTTCGCGTTCATGTTGGTGAACATGCGATCATATCTATCATTGGTTGCACTCTGAGAGTTAATAAAATGGTTTATTATATCCTCGAGGTTCCTCCGCAATGGAGTAATATATGGAGGTAGAGGAGGTGGTGCTTGCTGAAATTGAGGAGGGGGTAGAGGTGAGATAACCTGTGAATGTGGGTTCATCGCAGCTTGTGGTTGTCCATAGTTAAAACCAATATGGTTTCTCCACGAAGGGTTGTACGAGTTCCCATACGGGGAGTTAAAATTTCCTTTGAACCCTCCTATAGTATCTATCGGCTCGATGTGCATGGCTTTGTAGGCAAAAATCGTCGAGCATGCCTTTGTGGAAGACTCGCCTCACAGATAGAACACACCTTTTCTGTCATGACATGGTTGGATCCGGAGATGTCTCTCAACTGGCTATCAAGGAAATCTTTCATATCTCTCTGAAACTGATCGAATTGACAATCTATTAAGGTATTACTATCCAAATGTTATAGACCAGATACAGTCAGAGCGATAAATGCTTGTCTAGGCCGGACTTGGATTTTAGGATCAGATGTATCCCATGCTTGAGTAGTCTCTGCAACATACTTAAGATGGGCCTCAGCATCACTAGAGTCCAATTCCCAGAATGGTGATTCACACATAGTTTGCACAAGTTATTTGGAAGTCACTTGCAACCCATTATGGAAGAAAGAGATCAAGTGGTGTTTTTCAAAACCATGATGGGGGCATGCGCTTACCAACTCTTGGAAACATTCCCAACACTTGTCAAAAGGCTCATTATCTTGTTGTCGAAAGCCTTGGATTTGAGTCTTGATATAGTTGGTCTTGTGTGGTGGGTAGAATTTTGAGATAAATTTGGATTGCATATCCCTCCAGGAAATAATGGAGTTCGGGGGTAGACCATAGCCAGGTCTTGTCTTTATCCTTTAAGGAAAAAAGAAAGAGGAAAAATATTTAGGCGAATGACATCCTGCGTTCAAGATTAGTCACTAAATGTGTCACACGCCTCTTTGAACTCTCTTATGTGAAGGTATGGTTTCTCCGAATCCATGCCATGGAAAGTAGGGAGAATATGTATATTCCCATTGAGGAAGTGGAACTAACCAGCATTAGATGGAAGTAGAATGCAACCATGGGTGATAGTTCGTTCAGGAAAGAGTAAGTCTTTCATGCGATAATAGGGTGGATTTCCCTCTCCAGTGCCAAAACTAGCGGCGTCAGACACCTCTCTCTTTCTTCAACTGACTCAGAATCCTTACTTGGTATCCTAGATGTGTAGCTCAAGGATTGACTCAGGGTGTAACTAGAAATAGAGTGCTAAGGAGTAGGAAGTGGAACCCAAAAGCGTGAAACGCGAGGCGTGTGGGGACTGTCAGAATTATACAGAACAATTGGATTTTCCTGAATTCTGGTCGGAGTATTTTGAGGAGTTTGAGTATGTTCAGGATTTGGCATTAAAGGATTTTGAGAGATGACTTTTTCTTTGAAATTTTATTTTTTATTTTTTTGAATTGTTGGTCTAAGCTTTAGATTGACTCTATCTAACCTAAGTCTACCTAATTCCCTGGCAACGGCGCCAAAAACTTGACGCGACCACAAATGTGTCTAGTGTGAGTGCTATGTAGGCTCAAGTGCAAGCCTGTCGCTCAAGTAATATCCCGATAAGTCGAGTATCGATCCTTAGGGAAACACGACGAACTAAGTTGTGATGACGTTGGAAAGATTGAAGCAATCCTAGCTTTGACACTAAAAAGAACGAAAAGGTGATTTAGAAGACGAAACTATTACAACTAGATGAAAATTTTGGAAAAATCAACTAATGAAACTACTAGCTAACAAAATGCAACTACGCTAATTAAATGACAAGCTTAAGAAAAATGGTTTAATGATTTAACTATGGGACGAGAACAATAGGTTGGGTTACAATCCCCCAAACCCTTGTAATTCATCTAATAGGATACTAGATTCGGAATTAGAACTTAAATGAACCCGGTCTTTATTAATCATAAGCATTCCATATATGAGGGATCATAGCCTGCACCATATGAAATCAAAGGCAAGAACAAAGTGGTGCCGCATTAACCGATACATGCGTCGCACTCTTTAGCATCCCAGTTACCTAGGCAAACGAGATCAAAAGTCCTACGACGGTTGCAATAGTTACGCAACACGATTCATCTAAGATTTTAATTCAACAGTCTATTTCCCATTATCGTGAATTACATCGGGTGGGGTTCATGCACCTCAACCCTTAAAATCTTAGTCGAACATGTTGAATCTAATGAAAAATATAAGGTCTAATGTGCATGAGTGAATAATTATAAAGAGAACTCATCTAAACATGCAAACAACGCTTGGAATATCAGGAAATAAGAAAAATCATGCAAAGAAAAGTTAATATAGAGGAATAGAGATGAAGAATACAAACTTTTGAAAGCAAAACCTTGAATTAATAGCTTAGAACTTGAATATTTGTTGAAATCAGTGAAACCCTAGAGTTATTGGGTGCAAGAACCCTCTAAAACTCTTGAAAACCCAGCTCTCTAATGTCTGCTATCTAAAATAACTGAATACATGACGTCTTATTTAGTCATTCATCCATGCACAACTCTATCTTTGAAATAAAAAAAAATTAGAATTTTGGCCCGCCGAACCGGTTCACTTTTTTATGCTTGATGGGCCGAACTGGTTCACTTTTCTAGAGTTAATGTGAATTTTTTTCTAAGTCTTTTCTTCCTTGTTTTTTCCATGATTTATTCCCAACTTTGAACCTTCACAACTGTTCACTCATGACTCAGATTTGGATGTCATTTCTTCCTAAATGCTCATGGATCCACAAACTTCAACTTCTTCTTGGGAGTCTGTTACGAATTTTGGGTGTAAAATTACGAAATGGGCCCTTGACTTTCCTTCCCTTGCATTTTGTCTTTCTCTTTCGAATTTTTTTCTCAATCTTCAAAATGGCATAACTCTTTCATCGTAGCTCCGATTGGGGTGGCATTTTTTCTAATTTTCTTATAATTTTGAACTCTTAAACTTTACAGCATGCCCAACCTCCGGAATCAGTCTAAAAAATTACAAAAATGCCCTTGAACACTCCATTTCTTGGGTTTTCTTTGTTCGAGTTCTCTTCCGCACTAGCTTGCTTCAAATGCTTAAAAAAGATAAGAGGTACACAAAACACGAGGTACTCAACAAGGAGAGTTAGTAGCACAATTATGAGATAAAACCAAGTCAATTACACTACATGGGATCATAAAAATACCAAAATTAAGGGGATAAATATACAATATTTATGCCTAATCAGGTGTGACACCCCGACAAATTAAATACCGGGTAGCTACTCCTTTATTAAATCAATACAAAATGCCAAGTTGGTCCAGTTACTAGCATCACTGTCGAAAACATTTTTAATGATTACTAACCACCTAGTATTTAAAAAATGAGTTGTCAAATTTTAAATTAAATCTGATTAACATGCAATAAATGAAATATAGAAATGTAACACAGCCATTCACGATAAAGTCCAATTATAATGAATCAACAAGTAAAGATGAGTCTCGAGGAAATACTCCTCACAACAATCCCAATATGAAATGAAATAGAACAAGTCTGCATACTGAATTAATTACAAAACCAAAGTCTGAATAACGGAAATATAAAATGAAATGTCTCTAAAAGAAAGGGGCGACATGCCCTACAACTGATGAAATCTGAATATAGAGTCAAGGCAAATGAATCGTCTACTAGCAAGGCCCTGTAACTTCCACAACAGCTACATCTCGTCACCTGACTGGGAATACTATGCATGGTGTCCTTGTGGCTGGGCACCTAAAAAATGGTTTTTACAAAAAGATAGATTTGAAAGCAAACGGGTCAGAGCCCGAATGTGGAGAGTATTTTAAAAACATCAAGTGCTTTAATAACAATTAAAACAATGAATGCAAGATACATGTTAGGACGTGCTCTCACATGAAATACTCACCTCTCGTCTAATAGTGCACTCCTAACGTTCCTGTACCCATACATGTGTTATTTATCTAACTAAACCAACATAAGTTCTAACCCAACTACTCGATTCACAATATGAATTCCCAATGTTATTATTTAAATAGATAGATTTACTTGAACTCGGATTCTCAGTTGTTAGCATTACTGTTTACTGGAGGTTATCCCCTTATTTATCATCTCATGGAGTTACTAATAATGATTCTCATAGGTAAACATCACAATTCCTTTCATTCCACCGTATATTATTCACATCATAAATATACAATATAAGCACCCCGAGGCTAATCTGCGGTGCACACATACTCTGCTATCCATCCCGGTACATCACGTACATAAGGATTACAAATTCTGAATCTCTCAGGAATTGTTAGAATAAACACCACACACAAAAATGGAGGCGAACATAATTCAACATATCCATGGTCACGTACATACCTACGCTCCATAGTTAGCTGGCTTAATAACTCACAATTAAGTCATTCCCTTGAACTATGTCCTCTAGGTACCAAACTAAATCCGGGCACACAAGGATTAGAAGGCCCTAAGAGAACGTAAACCTCCCGTGATAGCAAGTATGGTAGGTATGTCATACACATAAGATTATATACTAAGCACGCACACATCTTAGATATCTCAATATTAATAAAGATATTTTATACATCCTTATACCATTATTCCAATTGTATACGTTTTTAGTCTTCTGATAATATATAATGTAAACTATCGACACATCTCACGTCATAGATTCTAATACTTAAAACCTATCTCAAAGGGGTTATTAAGTTTCCTAATATTCCCACATATTACATCATTATTCTTAAGGTCCTTACTTCTGCCCCAAACCTCAATTCATCAACTTATTCAAAATTACTCTATTAATCCTAATATTATATCACTTATCGAGCTTCAATAGCTTTTAGAATAATTCCTCAAATTAAATTCTAATTAAGGTCCGAACTTTATAACCATACCTACTGGTCTTCCTTAAGTCTAAGGATATTCATAAGGTCTCCAATAATATTTTCCAAGGGTTAACATCATTAAAATTTAACTAGGGGAAATTTTACTCTTTCTGGGAAGGTCGATAGATCGACCTGGACCTTCGATCGATCGATGGTGGTCGATCGATCGACTGATGAATGTCGATCGATCGAACGCACCAGGTAGGCTGCGGACTGCTTCGTTTTGCAGTTTTCAAATCAACCCAAAACACCATTAACAAGCATGAAACTCTAAGATAACATTATAATATCATCATACAACCATCCTACAACAGTGTTAACGTTCTAAAATCAATAATTCATCATTCAAGGGCTTTGTTTGGATCAAATCTTCATCAAGAATTCCAGTTTTCTATTTCTTTCAAGAACATTAATAAACTTCTTCTAAAATCCGTTTTTAGATCATCAATGGGTCTGTTTTGAATACATAATTCGTCCAGAAAGTTTCTACATGAAATTCCTAACATAGTTCATAGTTTTAAATCCTCAAATTCATGGGTCTAATCAATCTTCCAAGATAAATTTGGTGATAATCCTAAACATGGAAAAGCATAGCATTTAATCAATTATAATTAAACCACTTGCCTTAATCTTTCTCTGAATTTGATGTTGAATCTTGAAGGCTGAGTTGTTCTCCCTCTCTCTTTCTGCAGAATTCTCTTCTCTCTCTCTCTCTCTCTACAAGTTTTTCTCTAAAGATGATGACAATGGAGGTGTGGTTGGTTTTTGGCAAGTTGGAACTATATCTTAACTTCTCCCATAGCCCATTAAGTTCCTTAGTGTAGTTAGTGGGTTTAGTGGATAAAGAATAAGTCAGATTTTTCTTTCTAATTTTCGTGGGTTTTAATTCCCAAAATTCCGAAATTACCAAAATGCCTTTTTAAGTTACCGGTATGGCCCAATAATGCCCCGGGACCCAAACTAAACTCCCGGCTAGTGTTTTCTGACTATTTCGACCCTTCCGGACTCGTTGGCGCACTCAAAATGACCATACGGGTGATAAAAATAAAATTCACTTTTTAATTCAAATAATTATATTCCTGATGCGACTGTCACGCGCGTCCGAACAAAATTTCCCAAATTGCCGTATTTCAATCTCGCGATAATTTCAATAGTTCCAATATTCATATATTGCCATATATACACATTATAATCAAATACTAACTCACATCTCGTTAATATTTTATCCGGATTAATTTTTAATTAATACAAATTTAATTCAATTAATCCCCAAAAATAAATATCACGAAAATACGGGGTATTACATACTTCTCCCTAATAACTGAATTTCGTCCTGAAATTCGGAACTAGAAAGTACCTGGTATGAACAACTCTGGATAGCGTTCGCGCATCTCATCCTTGCGCTCCCATGTGGACTCCTCGACATTATTATGTCGCCACTGAACACGTACTAACGGAACTATCTTTGACCGCAGTTTCCGCTCACTTCGGTCCAAAATAGAAATCCGCCCCTCCTCGTAGGAGCTATCAGGATGGAGATCAATGTCCTCCAAAGCAATATGAGAATGAGCCAAATCGTCTCTAAGATATTTCCTTAGCAAGGAAATATGAAATACATCGTGAATTCGATGCAAATGCTCCGGTAACCCAAGTCTATACGCACCCGGTCCAATCAGCTCAATAATAGGAAATGGTCCCACATATCTCGGTGCCAACTTCCCTTTCTTCCCGAAATGCATAATCCCCTTCATAGGAGATACTCTGAGAAAAATTTGGTCCCCACTTGGAACTCCCTGAAGAACCTCTTCGCATCAGCATAGCTCTTCTGCCGATCCTGAGCTACTCGAATGCGACTCCGTATCAATTCTACCCTCGCCGAAGTATCCTGAATCACTTCCGCCCCAAGTAGTTTGTTGTCCCCCACTTCCAACCAACATGCTGGGGAACGACAAGGTCTACCGTACAATGCCTCAAATGGAGCCATGCCAATGGTGAACTGGTAGGAGTTGTTGTAAGCAAACTCCACCAGTGGAAGATACTGCTCCCATCCACCCCCGAAGTCAATGATGCACATCCGCAACATGTCTTCCAACATCTGATTTGTCGTTCGGTTTGCCCATCGGTCTGCGGATGATAAGCCGTACTCAACCGTAATTCCGTGCCCATGGCCTCCTGAAAACTTTCCCAAAACTGTGAAACAAATATCTTGTCTCGGTCAGACACGATATTTAAGGGCACACCGTGAAGTCTCACTATCTCTGCAATAAAGAGCTGGGCATATTGTCCCATAGTGTAGTCTGTCCTTACGGGTAGAAAATGACCGACTTTGGTTAACCTTTCCACAATTACCCAAATGGAGTCGTGACCTCTCTGTGACGTAGGTAACCCTGTAATAAAGTCCATGGAGATGCTCTCCCACATCCACATCGGGACCTCCAATGGCTGTAGAAGTCCTGCCGGTCTCTGATGATCCACTTTTACAAGCTGACAAGTGGCGCATTTAGAAACAAACACGGCAATATCTCTCTTCATCCCGCTCCACCAATACTGTCGTCTCATGTATTGGTACATTTTGTCTCCACCGGGATGTACCGCGAATCGTGAGCCGTGCGACTCTGCCATCACCTCGTGCCGTAATTCCTCCCCTTCCAGAACTACTAATCTCCCATTGAAGCGTAATCCCCCGTCTGAGCTAACGGTATAGGATTCGGCTCCCTCTGCTAGTAATCGAACTATCAGCTCCTGACAGAACGAGTCATCTGCTTGTGCCTTTACTACTTTCGTGGCAATCTGTGGTGTAACAGTCATCACTGACATGAATGATCGGGCCACTACATCCTGGTGTCCCAACTCCTTCCACTTTGCCTTCCACACCCCTGCCACCTCATCTACGAGCCTACGGCTCAATGCGTCTGCTACCACGTTAGCCTTCCCCGGGTGATATTGGATATCAAACTGATAGTCCTTCACAAACTCAATCCACCTTCGCTGCCTCATATTCAGCTCCTTCTGCGTGAATAGGTACTGTAGGGACTTGTGGTCTGTGAACAATTGAAACTTCTCTCCCAAAAGATAATGCCTCCATATCCGAAGGGCAAATACCACTGCCGCTAACTCCAAGTCATGGGTAGGGTAATTCTTCTCGTGAGGTTTAAGCTTACGGGAAGCATAAGCTATGTCCTGACTCTCCTGCTGTAGTACACCTCCAAGTCCCTGTAAGGACGCATTGGTGTAAACAAGATACTCAACTCCCGGTCTCGGCAATGCTAACACAGGTGCTGAGGTTAATTTGTCCTTCAACTCATCGAATGCCAACTGACAGGAATCACTCAAAATGAACAGCACACCTTTACGAGTCAGATGTGTCATGGGACCCGCTATCTTGGAGAAACCCCAAATAAACCTCCTGTAGTATCCTGCTAAGCCCAAGAAACTACAGATCTCAGTCGGTGTCATGGGCTATCCCCACTCCCTCACCACGAATACCTTCCCCGAATCAACGGATATCCCCCGGTCGGAAATAATATGCCCCAAAAACTGAACCTCTTTCAGCCAAAACCCGCACTTCTCATACTTTGCATACAGCTCATTCTGACGTAGCGTCTGCAAAACCTGCCTCAAATGCTCGACGTGCTACTCCTCTGTCTGGGAGTAAACCAGAATATCATCAATGAAGACAATGACGAACTGATCTAGGAACTCTCTGAACACCCTATTCATCAAGTCCATAAACACTGCTGGAGCGTTGGTCAAACCAAAAGGCATAACCCGAAACTCGTAGGAACCATATCTCGTTAAGAAAGCAGTCTTCGAGACGTCCTCCTCCCTGATACGCAACTGATGGTAACCAGATCTCAAATCAATCTTCGAGAAGAAATAAGCTCCTCTCAACTGGTCGAATAAGTCATCGATTCGGGGCAACGGATACTTATTCCGTATCGTGACCTTATTCAACTCGGTAATCCACACACAACCTCAACGATCCATCCCTCTTCTTAACGAACAACACAGGGGCACCCCACGGCGAAGTACTCCTCCGGATGAACCCCTGACCCAACAACTGCTCAATCTGATCCCGTAACTCTCTCATCTCAGCTGTAGCCATACGGTAAGGTGCGCGGGCAATAGGCCGAGTGCCCGGCGTCAAATCAATCACAAAATCTATATCTCTACTCGGAGGTAATCCAGGTATATCCTGAAATACATCAGTAAACTCTCGAACAACCGGAATCGAATCAAGTGGTATCACCACTTCCTTAGAGGTCTCCTCCTCTATGTAGTACAAATGAGTGGACGATCCTCCCTCAGGACGAGGCATCGCCACTAAAAACATCTCCTGCCTGGGAATGGCAAAGATAATACGCCTACTAAAACAGTCAATCATGGCGCGGTACGTTACTAGCCAATCCATACCAATAATGGCATCATACTCGGTCATCTCTAACACTAACATATCGGTGGGTAAAGTAAACGTCCCGATCTCTATACCCACACCTCTACACATAAGCGAAATCATGGAACCCCTACTCAACGGTGAGTCTACATAAGTAGCGGTGCTCTCTGCGGTGACTAACAACCCAATGGTGCGTGAAAATCCCATAGCAATAAAATAGTGTGTAGCCCCCGTGTTAAATAAAATGCACCCCAGAGTCCCCTGAATAGAGAACATATCCTAATAGCTGGCGGATTCGGTGGGGCTGCGGCCTGCTGAAGCTGATACACTCTCCCATACTGAAGCTGTCCCTGCTGAACTGGGACTGCTGGAATGGGTGGTAATGTTTCCATCTGCGGTGGTGCTGGGAGGGCGGCGGGAAATATAGGCCTCGGTGGCTCATGTCGAGCACCCTGCTGCTGCTGCTGTGGGGCCCTGCCCTTATCAGGACAATCCTGACGTTTGTGGCCAATCTTACCACAAATGAAACACTTCCCCGGGAAGTTTCCCCCTCGCTGTCCCTGCTGCCCTCGGTCCTGGTGGCCGTTACCATTTCTGCCCTGGCCTTACTGGCCCTAATGAAACTGCTGTTGTTGACCATTTTGACCCTGCTGGCCCTAATGGCCATTATGACCCTGCTGGCCATTCCGGAATCCTCCCTGGCCGTTCCTGAAACCCCCTGATCGGAACCTCTTATGATCCCCCTACTGGGAACCCTGATCACTCTGCCTATACTGACCCTGAGCTGATTTTGCCCCGCTGGCACTATTTCCCCCTGTCCTGCTCTGATGGCTGGACTCTCCTGATCGCTTCCCCTCTGTCAAGTGAAAGCGGTGGTCCTGGAAATGGAGCAATGCAGCGTTAACCACGTCAGAATAAGTGGCCAACGAGAGGTTCCCCAATAAATGCTGACGGATCCTCCAAGTCAATCCATCTATGAATTTCTGAATCTTCTTCTCTTCCATCGGTATCTCATCCGGTACAATGTTCAGCAAATTTGTGAATTTGGCCTCATACTCGGCCACAGTCTTACCCTCCTGTATAAGGCTCATTAACTTCCTCCTCATTTTCATGTGAACAGCTGACGAAAAATATTTGCGGTCGAACCGCACCCAGAACTCCTGTATAGTGACAGTATCTCTCTCCTCTGCGGTGGTAATAGACTCCCACCACTGCAATGCATCTCCCACTAGCTTGAAAGTAGCTAGTATCTGCCTCTGAACATCTGTGCACTCATACATCCTCAAGTGCCTCTGAATATTCTTCCTCCACTGACTAGATACCACAACATCGGAGCTACCTGCGAACTCCGGAGGGTGTGCTTTCTGAAAAGCATCTCGAATTCGTTCCCAAGCAGACGGGAATGCATATGCCTGAACTGGCGCGGCTACCGGCTCCTGAGGAGGTGCCTGCTGAACTACTTCTAGTGCGGCATTTACCGCCTGGGCCACAATGGCTGCGACCTCGGCGGCATTCATCGTGCCCTGAACTGGTGCGGGCTGTGGTTCTGGCGTTGCATCCCTGGGAACTCGCTGCGCACGTCGTGGAGGCATCTAAAACGAGAATAAAGTTTATAAGTTCGCAGTTATAAACTTAAAATAGCTGAAGAACGTAGCATATACAAAAGAATACAACAGTCCTAAAATATAGGGCTCTACATCAAAGAAAACTCAGCGGAAACATAATAAGTCGTACAGATCCTAAAGGACACTAGAACCTGATGCTCTGATACCACCTGTGACACCCCGACTAATTAAATACCGGGTAGCTACTCCTTTATTAAATCAATACAAAATGCCAAGTTGGTCCAGTTACTAGCATCACTGTCGAAACATTTTTAATGATTACTAACCACCTAGTATTTAAAAAATGAGTTGTCAAATTTTAAATTAAATCTGATTAACATGCAAAAAATGAAATATAGAAATGTAACACAACCATTCACGATAAAGTCCAACTATAATGAATCAACAAGTAAAGATGAGTCTCGAGGAAATACTCCTCACAACAATCCCAATATGAAATGAAATAGAACAAGTCTGCATACTGAATTAATTACAAAACCAAAGTCTGAATAACAGAAATATAAAATGAAATGTCTCCAAATGAAGGGGCGACATGCCCTACAACTGATGAAATCTGAATATAGATTCAAGGCAAATGAAGCGTCTACTAGCAAGGCCCTATAACTTCCACAACAGCTACAGCTCGTCACCTAACTGGGAATACTATGCATGGTGTCCTTGTGGCTGGGCACCTAAAAAATGGTTTTTACAAAAAGATAGATTTGAAAGAAAACGGGTCAGAGCCCGAATGTGGAGAGGATTTTAAAAACAACAAGTGCTTTAATAACAATTAAAACAATGAATGCACGATACATATTAGGACGTGCTCTCACATGAAATACTCACCTCTCGTCTAACAGTGCACTCCTAACGTTCCTGTACCCATACATGTGTTATTTATCTAACTAAACCAACATAAGTTCTAACCCAACTACTCGATTCACAATACGAATTCCCAATGTTATTATTTAAATAGATAGCTTTACTTGAACTCGGATTCTCAATTGTTGGCATTACTGTTTACTGGAGGTTATCCCCTTATTTATCATCTCATGGAGTTACTAATAATGATTCTCATAGGTAAACCTCACAATTCCTTTTCATTCCACCGTATATTATTCACATCATAAATATACAATATAAGCACCCCGAGGCTAATCTGCGGTGCACACATACTCTGCTATCCATCCCGGTACATCACGTACATAAGGATTACAAATTCCAAATCTCTCAGGAATTGTTAGAATAAACACCACACACAAAAATGGAGGCGAACATTATTCAACATATCCATGGTCACGTACATACCTACGCTCCATAGTCAGCTGGCTTAATAACTCACAATTAAGTCATTCCCTTGAACTATGTCCTCTAGGTACCAAACTAAATCCGGGCACACAAGGATTAGAAGGCCCTAAGCGAACGTAAACCTCCCGTGATAGCAAGTATGGTAGGTATGTCATACACATAAGATTATATACTAAGCACGCACACATCTTAGATATCTCAATATTAATAAAGGTATTTTATACATCCTTATACCATTATTCCAATTGTATACGTTTTTAGTCTTCCGATAATATATAATGTAGACTGTCGACACATCTCACGTCATAGATTCTTATACTTAAAACCTATCTCAAAGGGGTTATTAAGTTTCCTAATATTCCAACATATTACATCATTATTCTTAAGGTCCTTACTTCTGCCCCAAACCTCAATTCATCAACTTATTCAAAATTACTCTATTAATCCTAATATTATCTCACTTATTGAGCTTCAATAGCTTTTAGAATAATTCCTCAAATTAAATTCTAATTAAGGCCCGAACTTTATAACCGTACCAACTGGTCTTCCTTAAGTCTAAGGATATTCATAAGGTCTCCAATAATATTTTCCAAGGGTTAACATCATTAAAATTTAACTAGGGGAAATTTTACTCTTTCTGGGAAGGTCGATCGATCGACCTTGACCTTCGATAGATCGATGGTGGTCGATCGATCGACTGATGAATGTCGATCGATTGAACGCACCAGGTAGGCTGCGGACTGCTTCGTTTTGCAGTTTTCAAATCAACCCAAAACACCATTAACAAGCATGAAACTCTAAGATAACGTTATAATATCATCATACAACCATCCTACAACAGTGTTAACGTTCTAAAACCAATAATTCATCATTCAAGGGCTTTGTTTGGATCAAATCTTCATCAAGAATTCCAGTTTTCTATTTCTTTCAAGAACATTAATAAACTTCTTCTAAAATCCATTTTTAGATCATCAATGGGTCTGTTTTGAATACATAATTCGTCCAGAAAGTTTCTACATGCAATTCCTAACATAGTTCATAGTTTTAAATCCTCAAATTCATGGGTCTAATCAATCTTCCAAGATAAATTTGGTGATAATCCTAAACATGGAAAAGCATAGCATTTAATCAATTATAATTAAACCACTTGCCTTAATATTTCTCTAAATTTGATGTTGAATCTTGAAGGCTGAGTTGTTCTCCCTCTCTCTTTCTGCAGAATTCTCTTCTCTCTCTCTCTCTCTACAAGTTTTTCTCTAAGGATGATGACAATGGAGGTGTGGTTGGTTTTTGGCAAGTTGGAACTATATGTTAACTTCTCCCGTAGCCCATTAAGTCCCTTAGTGTAGTTAGTGGGTTTAGTGGATAAAGAATAAGTCAGATTTTTGTTTCTAATTTTTGTGGGTTTTAATTCCCAAAATTCCGAAATTACCAAAATGCCCTTTTAAGTTACCGGTATGGCCCAATAATGCCCCGGGACCCAAACTAAACTCCCGGCTAGTGTTTTCTGACTATTTCGACCCTTTCGGACTCGTTGGCGCACTCAAAATGACCATACGGGTGATAAAAATAAAATTCACTTTTTAATTCAAACAATTATATTCCTGACGCGACTGTCACGCGCGTCCCAACAAAATTTCCCAAATTGTCGTATTTCAATCTCGCGACAATTTCAATTACTCCAATAGTCATATATTGCCATATATACACATTATAATCAAATACTAACTCACATCTCGTTAATATTTTATCCGGATTAATTTTCAATTAATACACATTTAATTCAATTAATCCCCAAAAATAAATATCACGAAAATACGGGGTATTACATCAGGAAGCTTTACAAAAAGTCATTTTTGGCCCCTACCTCCAGCGCATTCACCCACAAGATGTCGAGCAAGTTTTTAGTGAGATCTATGAAGGCATTTGTGAGAGTCATCCAGGTAGGAGATCGTTGGCCTTCTGAGTAATCAAGGAAGAATATTGGTGTCCTCATTTGCAAAACGATGCAAGTGCCTACATTCGAAGTGTGAAAAGTGCCAGAAGCACTCCCCCATGGTCCACCAGCCTGCTAGCGACCTGAAATCCTTGACCATCCCATGGCCCTTTGCTCAATGGGGATTAGATATAGCGGGACCATTACCTATCTCATTTGGGAATCGTAAGTACTTGTTGGTTGGCATAGATTACTTCACCAAATTGGTAAAGGCAGAACCATTATCAAACATTCAAGACTCTTACATGACATGGTTCATCTAGAGGAAGATTATAATACACTTTAGACTACCAAGGAATATCATCACCGATAACCGTACATAATTTGAAAGTGGTTTATTTTAAGGATTTTGTGATGATCATGGTATCAAGCTCCACTTCAGTTTTGTGGTGTATCTCCAGAGCAATAGGTAGGCATAGGCTTCCAATAAAAACATAATAGATGGACTGAGAAAATGATTAGAAAGAACCAAAGGTGACTGAGTAGTTGAAATCCATCATGTTCAGTGGGCCTACCGTACAATCCTCAAGAAACCAACTGGGGAAACACCCTTTGCACTCACTTATGGAATGAAAGTTATTATCCCTATGGAAGCAGGTCTCCCTACTATGAGAACCACTATCACCGATCAAGGCCTCAAAGATGATGCACTATGCAGTGATCTTGACCTAGTAGATAAGTGACGACAGCTAGTCTTGATCAAGTTGGCCTTCTACCAACAGAAATTATACAAACACTATCCTGAGGAAAGTTATTGGCAGTGTCGTAAAACCATCGGATGGAAAATTGAGACCAAATTGGGAAGAATGCTTCAGAGTAATCAGAGACAACCTTCAAGGAGCGTATCACTTGGAAAATCTGGAGGGCATGAAGATACCAAGAGCATGGAACGCATCCAATCTCAAGAAGTTATACTTTTAGATCTTCCATATCTTTTATTTGCATATTTAGTTTAAGAAAAGTTTCATTTTCAAACTTGTGTTTCCCATTAGACAACATTTGATTAATAAAGTCCAGATGGCCCTCTATTCTTATGTTTTGCATTAGTTGCTTAACTTCTCTTCATTAAATCTCATTAATTTGCACCTTTTCCAATGATAACTCCTTTGTGCATATCTAAATGCCTGACAAACAGGGTTTGCAGTAGTTGTATCAAGTCAAGAATAAGCACTTCAAATTACTACCACCCTCGGGTCCTTATTGCAAACACAAGAGGCCTTATAAAGTTTCCCCGATAATAGTAAAATCCATACAGGGGATCATTAGGCAATAAAGCCAATTGAGATTGGTTGCCAACTTTAGTTGGTTAAGAAAATCCTGCTTGGGTGGATCGCCCATTAGCCAGGTACATTCTTACCATCATTTTACTTAGTCCTAAGGGAGTGTGACGATATGATCTAAAAGGTAAAGTGTATGGAACGATATTGCTATGGCATATTGGACTGGGAGAATTTCTCAATACATGAAGATAGAAGGCTGACACTTAAATATCATTTAGTAGGCTGATTAGCATATGTTGGTTAATAAGTATTAGTTGGTCGGTAAAGATATCAAGTAACCAACGAGCAAATGCTCTTTCAACAACACAAGCAACAATTATTGACACGTGTCTACTTAGCATATGCTCAAAATATGGGATAAGATTAATAAAGTTCTTTATTAAAATATACAGTTACAATTACATCAAAGAACCAAAAAATACAAAAGACCTAAGGTGTCCCAGGATGGCGAGCAAGATAATCTGTAACAAATGCTCTCTGACCATCATCTGGTTTTGGGGAAAGTTTTTCTACATCATCATCAAGGTCGTTGCTCAAACAGTTGGATATGAATGACGTCAGTTAGGATCTAGTCATCATCCTTTAAGAAGGGGTTATGGTGATAGGCCATACACTCAATTTGGTATTTATACCACAATTTGGATTCCTTTTGAATCTTCACCTATTTGAGGGTAATTATCCATCCTCAAGTAAAGGCGACCTCATTTTCCTCCTTAAGCCTTACGGGGGAATTTTCCCAACCAGTATTGTAACTTTCTCCCTAGGCCTCTCGAGGTCCCATCGTAAATGAGTAACTCAACCTTTTAACATCGGATTAGGCATAAATTCTTCCCATTTATCCCCTTAATTTAGAGACTTTTATTGCTCCGTGTAATGTAATTCAAGTGGATTTATATCATATTTTTGCTATTGACAAATTCTAACGAGTGAATCGAGTTTCGTGTGTTCGGCATCTATTTCGCAGGTATCCAGTGTTGTAATTCGAGTTCCATACCAAAATCTTCAAAGAAACACAAGAAAGCAAGGTTTCTGTAAAAACTGACAAAAGGGAACCAAACCCAAGAGAGCTAAAATGAAGTGAATCCATAATGGGAAAAGTTTCTGTAAAGGATGACAAAAGGTAACCAAACCGAAGTGATGAGAAAATGAACCGAACCGATATCTGGAAAACTTCCTGTAAAGAGTTGAAAAGATGGAACTGAACCAAATCTGGAAAATAACGAATCGATCCCATGCTCGAAGAGTTTTCTATAAAGGCTACAAAAGATGGAACCAAACTGCCCTTTACCCGGATCGATTATGTTCTCAATTTTCCGGACTTATCCACTTGTAAAGATTAGAGTTTTAGTTGGTTCAAACTTTTGTATTTCGTAGTTAATAAATTGTACTCCTCCCAAACATAGGAGGGGGGCTTCTAATTAAATAAGGAAGCTTTGCAACCCATTTTAGAGGAGAAGAATAACAAACCCTAGTTATTTTCAAGTTCAAATTCAAGTAAAATTATTCTAACTTCGGTTTTAATTTTTGTTCTAATTGTTTGTTCACTTATAATTTCATGTTTCTTCATCTTATTCTCGCAGTAAAAATGTTTTCTTTGATTCCAAACGTGTTGCTTTTAAGTTTCCATATGTCTGGCTAGGTTTTAAAAGGTCCGGATACATGAACTCAACCTGATGCGGTAGTTGCATGTGTATAAAATTAGTCCTCTAAATTTAATGATTTATTTCGACCGTATTGCATAGCAACACAACCATTTGTACATCTTTGGATCTTATTTGCTTTCGGATAACCAGGATGCTTCAGAATGCAATACAGGTGTCGTTATCACGAGTACCGCTTTACTCGTCCTCTGATTAAGTATGGTGCGGGCTTGAACCTCATATACGTAATACTTGGGAGTACTAAAGTCTGGGTCTAATTAATCACATAAATTTATGATTAGTTTTATAACTTCAATACACTAGGGTTGAGGGATTGTATTCCCGTCCTATTTTCTTCATCATATAGTTCGAGTTTTAAATCATTCATAGTCATTATGTTAGGTAAGTTATAATAGTTGCATTTCTTCTATAATTTCACTAATAATTATTTTCAAAATTTCATTTCTTGTAGACAATTCTCAAAACAAATCATCTTTTCCTTTCTTTTTAGAGTCAGAGTTAGGATTTACTCGTCTATCCAACATCGTTACAATTCCATTGTCCTATTTCCCTGAGGATCGATACCCGACTTATCGGATTATTACTTGAGCGACAGGCTTGCACTTGAGCCTAGAGAGTACGCACTTCTGAGACACATTCTTAGTCGCATCATCATCCTCCTTCAGCATAATCACAAACGCTTTCATACTAGAAACCTATGTTCTCAGAGAATCATTCTCATACTGAAGGATTTTTCCCACTTGCCTGACCTCAACGTTCTCTAAGAGTTCGGCCTTTAAGGAATTTATTTATTCCTGTACTGAGGCACTAATATCATCCATCTCTTAGATATCATCTTTTATCTTGGTGATCACCACGGTCTAGTTCTTGTATTTCTCATTTCTTGCCCTTAAGGACTTACAAATATTTACAAAGGCTTTGCGAGCCTCCAAGATGATATTTGGTCCAAGGATCTTCCTTAGTTGAGATTTAAGTGGAATGCATCAGTTTAAATCAACAGAATAAAAATAATACACGCCAGACTAGAAGTAAAGTATTAGCACATAAAAAGTCAAGGTAACATATGCAGAAGAGAAGAAAATTCCATTCTCATTCATCAGAAAAGGATGGTATATATTAAGTCCTAAAAAATAGCTACAAACTGTCAAGAAAATGATCGTATAAGGAAAAAAGACAAATTCCACTGATCGCCATCAACAATAGCCTTTCCCTTATCAATGATCAACTGCTCCTTGCCATCACCATCGTCTATGCCGAAATCGATAAGAACAATCTTGGAATAACCAGCAGCTTGGTAGTTATCCTGTTCATCCTCCTCAAAAGGATCAGAACTAGGAAAGTGGAGGTTGAAGAGCTCGAATTTGATAGGAGTTTCAGCATCCTTTAAACCATGATCCCATCCCTTCTTAAAGGATACCTTGCACCCGTAGGCTAATTTTTGCTCAATATCATCATAGGCTTTATTAAATCCCTCGCGATAGCTCGCATCTTTTTCCTGAGGAAGCTCACCCTCCAGCTTGATAACCATGTTAGATAAGGCTTTATTGGCCTCCACCAGCTTTGTCTTCTCAGCAATCACCACCTTCTGAATCTCCCCAAGTATATTATAGGACTTGGGCATTTTATCCTTCTCATGCTCCCATGCTTATTGAGATTTAGTAAAGGCTTGTTTCTCAGCTTGTAAAACATCTTTTAGCTCTTCCTCTCTCCCGTAGATACCATCATGGACGTCTAATAGGGTGGTAAAATTAGATAGCAACTACATACGAAAGAAAAGAATAATGAACAATACAGTAACAGGGAGAGTAAAGAAAAATAAATAACGGGAAAAACATACCAGGGACATCCCCTATACAGTTTTAAAGGCAAGCTGGATTGATCCCAACCTGGAAGAATTATCGCCATCAACGATGAGCATTCCCTCTTTAATAGGTCAGGGTCAAGGGAAGGTGCATCACCCACGCAAGCCCCCTCAAGGCTTGGGAAAGACTGGACCCCTGAGGACTGTAAGACTAACTTCCTCTTAGCCTCCACTTCCTCTTCCTCATTCCTATTTTTCTCTTCTTTTATCCTCTCTTCTTGCACTATTTTCTTATCCTTCTCTTTCTTTTTCCCTTTATCCGATGGTCTAGAACCACTGTCCTTAAGGGAATCAGTTGCTGGTGCCTTTAAATATTAAATCTGATCAGATAAGATAGTCTGGTCATCATTATCAGGGAGCTTTAATTTCCTCCTCTTTATCAGAGGGGCTATTTTTTCTTCTAATTCTTCTTCTTCTTCTTCTTCTTCTTCTTCTTCTTCTTCTTCTTCTTCTTCTTCTTCTTCTTCTTCTTCTTCTTCTTCTTCTTCCACTCCTTCTTCACTTTCTTCCTCTCCTCTTTTTGAACATTCCTCTTCTAGAACAATTGGCTCAAAAGGGACAACCTCAGGAGCTCTCAAAATTAGGAATCTCATCTATAGGACAACAAATAAAGTTGTTTGTAGTATTTTTATACTCCAATAGATAAGCTGCTGACCTGGGATGCTCACCGTCAGGTAGCCTCTCTTTAATGTTCCAAGCCATCAGAATCTCATCAACATTGATCTCACTAATATCAGGCTCAAGATTCTTTGCACGAGATGTAAAATGGAGGAAAAGAGGACATTTATCAGAAGACAACAAGAAGAAGAAAATAAAAACCAAATTATACAGCAATAAGATAAAAAGTAGGGACCTATGTGCTCCTCTCCATAGTCTAAAATTACTGGGCCCTTTTGCCTCTCGCCTGCGCAAACAGGATGATGTTGCCAATTTCTGGAAATAAAACCTTTGCCCTAGTAATCTTTGTGCGAGTCTGGAAGATTTACCACCAGGACTCGATCTGTCCTCCTGGTCTTCAAGTAAATAAGGCCATCACACGTAACAGTAACAGATTTTGACAAGATCCTTTTTTGTGTCATACAGGGTATTAATTCTATGAACCCCATTCACTATTTTCCATACATTAGGCGCACATTGGGCAAGAACTACGTCAAAGCATCTGAAGAATCTAAAAAAAGAGGGTTTGAGGGAAAATTCAAACACCCTTTGTTATCATAAGGGTATGAATCCAGTCCCCCCTTCAATGTCATGCACATTTCTAGGTAAGGGGGCACAATCTATTTCTACCCAATCAGGAATATTGTTGTTCTTCCTAAATTCTTCTATTGATTCATTATCAAGATTTTCCATGAATACACAAGAACCGAATCCATAGTTGCAAAAAAATTCGAAGAAGAGGAAAATAAAGAAGATGAGCTAAACTTACAATGGTTAACGAAGCTCCGAGGCAAAAGAAAACACGAGGAAGATGAATGTTGCAAAGCTTAGAGAACAAAAAAGAAGATGTACTGAACTGAACTGATGCAAGGTACTATATCTCCGATTTAAAGCCCAATAACAATGATTAAACACAATCTCCCAAATGATTTTTGGCAGTTTAAATGCCCGGTCGGACAACAGCACCACCGCTCAGTCAAATGAATTACAAGTATGCTATGGTGTTTTGTTCATGACGAGTGTACCCCCACAAAGTTCAACAGATCTACAAAAATGCCATTCTGATTGCAAGCATGAAAATTTCAAATTACAAGGCCTCTAGTTTAGTTAAAAATTATTGGCCCACACCTTAGAAGCCCAAATTTTTTAGGGGATCCATTTATTATGGTCAATGAGAGTAGCCGAACAAGCCCAAGTGGGGGCTGCCCGGCCCAGATCAAGTGTTTGACCAGCAGATGAGTATTTAATATACAATAAAAGACTTATGGATATATTTAAATCAACTATCAATATTCTCGGCAAAGATATTCAGGTGTTTCATGATACATCCAACGTGATTATTGAGTTCCTTATGCAATTTAACCTATATGAAACAAAATCTATAAATTGTACACCCTAACCCAAGGTAAAGGGATTGAAACCTGAAACTTTGAGATACACCTAATAAACAATAACCTCTCCGTGGACATAGGCAAGTTTCCTAACCACATGCATCGTTATTGTGTGTGATTTTTTACTTTCTGCTCTTTATGATTATTTTAGTGGATTTCTTTATTGTGATATTTTCTTCACTCACAATATATATATATATATATATATATATATATATATATATATATATAATGGATGTCAAATTCTTGTGTTCTTATGTTTCGTCCAAAATATACACTCGTTCTTCCATAACCACTTGTGATTCAACAAAAACTTACATTATATTTTGAATTATTAATTTTTGGGAACCCTAGTAAGGATGAATCACTCTGTCCATTACATAATGTGAGTTGAATGATTCCATTCTTTATCTATGTTATGCACATAAGAACACACTTCACGGAGTCTAACATGAGAAAATTTACACATGCCCATGAGAGACCAAAAGGGTGGGATCGGTGCCGAAACCCTTCCCTTTCCGTAACTTAGTCCACAGACCTTTGAACTATTTGGTTTCGCAAGCATTAATATTGTCCTTGATTTCATTCTCTTAAGAAGACGACATTTTTTGCCTCTTTTATGCAAAATAGGCTAGCGACTATATCTCTACATATTATCCCACATTGACGATGACCGAGCACCCCTAGAAAGGGTACAATTCCTCATGCGTGCCCCTAAAAAATAAAGGGGGAAGCTCCGGGATGGACACAATGGTAACTCAAATAGGGAGTTTTTAAGGGTACTGGACTCCATTTCTGCATGGGTGTTATTCTTTTCGGCATGTGTGCATATGCACCTACTGGTATGTTACCTTTTCTCCTCTATCATTTTTTTTATATCTACCTCATGTATATATTACTTTTCCTTCAATTAAACACTTCACACACTTGTATATACTCTCCATATACACTTCACACACTTACTCTTAGCTCAACTTCTACTCATTTGTTCCACACACCACTTAGAATATCCATTCTTAGGCCTCACTAGCACCCACCCACACTTCTCACACTTGTATATATATATATATGATTACTTACACATACCACAAACCACTTGTATTTAATCCATGTATAAGCTCACTACCACACACATCACTTGTAAATATTCACATTGTCCCTCCCTCACATGTGTATGCCCCCATCACCATGCGTAGTGATATACCAAAATGTACCCTTGTCTAGGACGATTCGGCTAGTCCCAGATGAGGGAGCAGTTGAATAGTTACCCTGTCCAGAAGGGTCATATAAAATAGAATGGTCGGCTTAGACGACCCCACGGTTGTCAAGAAGTCATATTGGGCGCTAACTCAGCCCAAGCCCTAGGCTAAATCTGAAGCCTCGGATCGGCTTCACCTCAGAGACATCGTCCAACCCTACTTCCACCGACACCATATGTGTTAGAATTTCAGGAATCAATGCTTTTATAAGACTAGCCTCAGCCTCGGTCAATGTCTGCAGGCCGAGGATGGCGCCATCACAGCGCGTGGTTTAGGAGACGTATAGAGTAGTGTGCGTGGAACTCATGCATCACGTGGACTAAACCATTATAACAGGATCATTCCCTCACGCGAGGGAATATTTAGTCATTATTATCTACATGTCCACAGGAGATTGTATAGTTCATAACATACATGATCAATGCATGCTTGGGGGGTACACTACACCCCCCAAGCATTATATATACTTGATTTCTTCTACCCAGTAGGGGGATCCCTAATTTTAAACCCTAACTGAAGCTCTGTTAGAATACAAAGTATAGAGAAAGTGAGTGTATTGTATCAAAAAGTCCATTAGAGCCCTTATTATATAGTGAAGATCAGTCACTGCACAGTGGACGTAGGCCTGGATAGGCTGAACCACTAATATTAGTGTGTTTCTCCTCTTCTCCTCCTCATCTCCTTCTATGTTTACATTACTTACTTATTGCCATTGTTGTACCTGTTTGAGCTCTACAACACCTTGATCTGGTGGTGCTATTTCCAGCATCATCACGTAGTATAGTCTCCATGCTTCATGCTAGATTTACTTTCCATGATATTTTTACTTGATCCCTCATTAGTATAGTACTCCCCTTACTCATCACGTAAATAAAAAATAAAAAAACTCTCTCTCCATAATATGATAATTAAGAATCATGCATTTTTGCACGCTACATCACCAAGAGCATGGCAGTATTGACCAAAATATTATCCCGTATTGGGGTGTCACTTTGTGATGGGTGCTGGTCCTACAAGGTGCAATTAAACTAAATGATATGACTCTCACTTCCCATTGGCGTCGTACCTTTGACATATATCGAACGGTTACCCCACATTGTGTTGCTTGACTAAAGTCACAACATGAGGTATATAGTAGGGAACTCATTCATGTACATCGAGTATATCGAATTCGCTCATACATATTGTCCCCACGAGGTATATAGTGAGGCAATTCACTTACACTTAGGTATATCAAATGGCTTATCCACACGTACCAACGAATGATTGCCCTTATCGGCAAGAGGTATATCCTGGAAGTCATACCAAAGGGAAAACCTTCCATTAACCCAAGAAGTGCATAAACCTCATTTAGGTGTCAAACCTAGGGCACTCATATTTAGTTTACTAGTTACCATGCAAAACTCTGCCAAAAGTCAGAGTCAACATACTGCTCGAATTTTCACTATATTCTTCCTTTTTCAAAACAGGACCCCGTTCATGTGCCTAAAAACCAGTTAAACTGCGTTTTACATATTTTCAAACCATATTTTCCCAAGCTCGGGTCCTGTTCGAATTTTTTTTCTGCATTTAGGCAAACCTAATACAAGTGAAAACTTAATAATAGCTTTAATAATGATAACTATGTTGAGATTCCTCTCCCTTTTCCTTCCTATTATAAAAAATAAATAAATATACCAAAAAACATCTTCTTCTTTCCCTTTTAAAATGCTAAAAATTATCCTTCCTTATTTTAAATATAAATTCAAACTATTTCCCCTTTCAGGTCGATATCATCCTCGATTTTGGCTTGGATCCCTATTGGCTTCGGTCTTCCGTCAAACTACCCCGAAGCTCCGCCTGTTGTTCTGCTACTTCATCTGAGTTTGGGATCTACCTTCACTAACTCCTTATAGAGAACACTAACTAATCACTATATGATTAGCCAGACCCGATGGCCGTCCTAACCCAGCTCATTGCTAAGATTAACAACCTTTAAACTAGGGTCCATAAAAAGCAGCGACACCGAACCCAGGTTCTCGAAGAATCCGAGGTTTTCTTTCCCCGTGCCATGGGTCAACCGACTCTCGATCCTTCCTGGGTCCCCAAAGAGTATTCGCATGCTTCGTATGCCCACCTACCAATGGGAGGCCACCAGCTTAACTCTCGATATTGAACCTTAATCAACTAGGGGATAATCTACAAGTACCTATGGATCCCAAATAGGAGGATATGAATAAGATCAAGGAAGACCTCAAATTTCTATCAAATAAGTTTGAATAAGTCACGATATCTAGGAACTATATGGACTATCATGTCTCCTTATCCCAAAGCTAGACTACCAGAGAAGTTTAAGATGGAAGATAACGAGAAGTTCGAGGGACAAGGACCCCCGATTGTTCACCTTCGAATCTATCACTGAGACATGATCCTCATTGGTTCTTTCGAAAAGATAATGTCCCACATGTTTCATTATACCTTGAAAGAAAGCATCCTCCGATGGTTTCTGTCCCTTGAAGAATCTGGAATCCATAGTTGGGAAGATGTCGTTCGATAATTTATGTCTCAGTACATGTATAATGATGATCTAGAGGTTACACGCCAAGATCTAGATCTTCTTAAGAAAAACCCTGGCCAAACAGTTATTAACTTCATAGGAAGGTGGAGAGATAATGTTGCCACCATGACCAACATACCCTCCGAGGAGGAACAAGTCAACATTGTGAAGAAGAACCTCTTGCCTCATATCTGAGCATCCATGGGAGGACAGTATTACCCACATTTTTTAGCCATTGGATAGTAGGAAGACATAGTCGCCACCAAATAGGGTAATGATTTTGATAGCTCAGATGATGAACTAAGTTAGGAAGAATTCATTCTAGTAGGAAGCCTATGTGGAATGATATCCTTTGAAGATCTATTAGGAGAAATAAATAAGGTGGCCATTCATTCCATGGTATATAAAGCCACGGGATTCTTCCTTCCTGCTTCTGTAAATCACATGACTAGGTTAGGGAGACACTATAAAAATATAATTCCTCATACCACCAAAATAGATAAAGGAAATAGAGTTACTAAAGAACTTCCCATTCCATAAATGACTCAAATATAGCATATTCCTTTATCATATCAAGAAAGCCCAAGCCAATATTACCCCATGGAGGCTTTCCATGTCCTCTCAGTTGCACCGGAATGACTTAATAAAAATACTCACGAAACCCACAGTACCTCCTTCCACTACTCCTGAAGAATACGTAAATATAATTGGGTCCTTAACCTTTTCTAGACTCCTTTCCTTTTTTGAAGAGGAGATACCAAAGTTTGGAATGACCGTAATTATGCCCTCAACATCTACTTTGGACTCATGGGAAAGATAGTCCCATTATCACTTGTCGACAACACATATACCATCAATGTTTGTCCTCTAAGAACCTTTAACTTTTTGGGATTAAAAGTCAGGGATCTCACTTCCACTTCTGATACCATATGTGCTTATGAAAATACCCGCTGAGAAGTAATAGGGTCTATAAAACTCACACTAGGCGTTAGCCCTATCAATCCTGTCATGGAGTTCCAAGTCGTTGACATACCTGTCTGCTTCAGTCTAGTCCTTGGCTAGATGGATTCAAAGCATCCGAGGGGTATCCTCTTTCGTTCACCAGAAACTAAAATTCTTCACCAAAGGTCAAGTTATCACTATTTAAGGGTACGATGATAGTATAGACAACCTTAGCACTAGAAATTTAGTATTAAAATCCAATATGGGACGAATGACATGCTCCTCTCTGGTTTCAAAAATGATACGTTCTCCTCCTATTAGGGGGCAACTTCAAAGATCGAGTTTGTCCATAATGTATCCCTCGTGATAATGTCAATATGATTATTATATTCAAGGGAATGGGTCTAGGGATAGGCCAATAAAGAACCCTTGATCCCATACTCCTGAATGAGGACTTTTCCCCATATGGCCTGAGTTACTAACCTTCACCGGATGAACTCAAAGCACTCCGTCGACTGAGACTGAAAAGAAGCTTGGAAGATAAAAAGGCAATTTCAAGAGACTCTTTGAACAAAAGATCTGTCAAGGAGGGTGGATACGTCCTTTTCTGTGGACTTCCTGAACCATGGTATGACCAGATTGATAAGAAGATAAGATTGGGGCTGGAAATCTTCTTTTAAGACAATAACTCTTGGGTTGAAGACTGTAAACATGAAGTGTAACTTCTCACCTAGAAAGTCGTGATAATTACTAAGGACTCTGACAAAAGTGATTTCAAAGACTCATTCGAACTGCAGACACTAGGGCTGAGTCTTTGCATGATTCACTTAGATGCTGCACTGTCGGACCCTTTCGCTCAAATCAAAGTTGCTGACGTACCGCTCCTCGACTGTAATGGAATACCAGTCTAACCAGCTCCGATTCAACCTAACCCTGCTTCAGCTGCAGTTGTTTTTCCTTTTCCTAATATTAAAGTAATTAATACCTCTTTTGACATGATTCTCGATGTTGTTTTTCCTAAAAATGAAATAACGAGGTTTTTGAGTATCTTGTTGTGCCTTATATTAAATGTCTTGATTATAATCAAACCATATGATGATGATGTTTAAAATAAACAATTCTTAGCTTATCTTAATAAGGAGGATAAAAAAACATAACTTCATTTAAATTAATGACGATGAGACTACTATTATAAATCTCGGTTCTAGTAGCCATTTGTGCAAGATTAGGATAGGGTCCACCCTCAATGAGCATGAGCATGAAAATTTTTAAGAGCTATTGAAAAAATTCATGGACGTCTTCGTATGGTCCTATGACGACATGCCCGATATTAACCCTAAAATATCTCAGAATGAGATCTCGATAATCCCATAATGCAAGCAAGTCAAATAGAATCTAAGAAAACTCTATACTGAACGGTCAGATTGTGGTCAAATAGTTAAAATGGGTATCATTCACGTGGTTGGATACCCAACTTAGCTCACCAATATCATCCCCATACCAAAGTCGGGAAGAAAATTCCACATGTACGTCGACTACCGAGATTTGAATAAAACATACCTAAATGACAATTACCCGTTACCCAACATTGATATGATCGTGGACAACATAGCTAACCACGCCCTCAAATCGTTTGTTGATGGACTCTCTGGATATAACCAGATCAAGTTGTACCCTTACCATCTGGAGAAAACCATCTTCATCACCCCCTGGGGAACCTTCATGCCATTTGTATTCAAGAACGCCGGGGCTACGTACCAAAGGGTGACATA
Source organism: Sambucus nigra (assembly GCA_949130495.1). Classification (NCBI taxonomy): domain Eukaryota; kingdom Viridiplantae; phylum Streptophyta; class Magnoliopsida; order Dipsacales; family Adoxaceae; genus Sambucus; species Sambucus nigra. The sequence continues at coordinate 307,102,076 of OX422223.1, forward strand.
ACTATCCTGCATGACCTTATTTATAAGGAGGTTAAAGTTTATGTAGACGACATGGTAATTAAGTCTAGGTCATATTCTCGGCCTGAGAAAGTTATTCGAGCGTCTGTGATAATATCAGATGTGTCTAAATCCATAGAAATATTTTTTCGGCATCACGAAAGGAAAACTCTTTGGATTCATGGCCAGTGAGAAGGGAATTTAAGAAGACCCTGCAAAGATGAAAGCCATACTTGAGATGCCACAACCACAGAAGAAGAAGTTCTAGGATTACTGGGTAAACTAAAATATATCAATTGGTTCATCAATCAACTAACTTCTATCTGTGAACCCATTTTCAAACTTCTCCAAAAGGATTCAACAAAAATATGAAATGAGGTCTGCCAAGAATTATTTGACCAAATCAAGAAATACCTCACCCGACCTCCGGTGCTTATGCCTCCGCATCTAGGTCTCCCCCTACTATTTTACTTAATCATCACAAATATCATAGCAGGGGCTTTGCTAGCCCAATACATTGAGGAATCACGTAAGGAAAGAGCCATTTATTAAGCCAATTATAAACTGGTCTGATACGGAGTCAATTACACTACTTTGGAGGAAACTGTGTGTCGTCCTAGTTTGGGTCACACAGAAGTTATGACCCTGCATAATTTTCTTTCCCACCAGACTAGTATCTCAAATGGATCCCATCAAATACTATCTAGAAAAACTCGCTCTATCCAGCCGAATGGCCCATTGGTTGATGTTACTAGCAGAGTTCAATATTGTGTACGTCACGCAGAAAGTTGTGAAAGGGATATCCATCTTCGACTACCTTATTGATTACCCCACGGAAGGAACTAATGTTTGGGTCTCTGAATTCCCAGATGAAGGCATCATATGCACCTCTCAAAAAGACCTTAGATAGAAGATGTTCATTGATGGTGCTATTGATAAGAAAGGATGCAACATTGTGATACTCCTGATCGCCCCTAATGACTCTCACACCCCTATTTACATCAAATTAGACATCCCTTGCACCAATAACGTGACTAAGAAAGAGGCATGCATTGTAGGCCTCAAAATCTCACTTAAGAAAGGTATCAAGAACCTAGACGTGTACAGAGCCTTTACCCTCATCATCGGACAAATCTGTAGGAAATGGAAAGTTAAAGATGAGAAACTCCTACCTTTCCACGCCAAACTAGAAAATTTATCCTCTAAGTTAAAATATATTACCTTCCATTACCTTGATCGTATGAAGAATAATCTAATTGACGACCTTGTTACCCTGGCCTCCACGATCAACATGCCTGAGGGAATAATAATATCCCCTTTCTCGGTTCAGAAATATCCATTCCCACCCACTGTTATCACATTGAGCTCGTCACAGAGGACGATTCTGATATGATCGGGTTATGGTACAATGATATTTGGCGCCTTCTCAAATATGCTAGGTATCCCCTATAAGTAAATAACAAAGACCATGTGACCCTTCGTAAACTGGCTGCCCAGTACATCATCTGTGACAGAGTGCTTTTCAAGAGAAACTTCATTGGAACCCATTTGCATTGCATAACAGGGGATGATATTGAAGAAATGATTCAGAACATCCATAGTGGAGAATGCGGGACCCATATGAAAGTTCATATGCTTGTTAAGAATATCATCTGTCAAGGGTACTTCTGGACCATCATGGTTCAAGATTGCATTACCATGTTTAAGGATGCGTCAAATGCCAGTAGTTTGTCAATCTCCAACACTTGTGTCCTTAAGAACTATAAAATATGACCTCTCCCCAGCCTTTCTCTACCTGGGGTATTGATATCATAGGAAAGGTTATGCCCAAAGCTTCAAATGGTCATGAGTTTATCCTGGTCACCATTGATTAATTCACCAAATGGATCGAAGCCTAGTTATATGCAGTGCTGAATGCTAGGAAAGTAACCAAGTTTATCAAAAAGACCATCATCCGCCGATACAGAGTTCCCCGTGAGTTATTATCAGATAATGGACTACACTTTGAAGACGAGGTCACGGAACGGGTCGACGAGTACGGGATTTAGAGACACGAATCTTCTCACTACCAACCCCAAACCAATGGTGATGTCGAAGCCGCTAATAAAAGTGTGACACCCCGCCTAATTAATCCCGGGTGATCAGTCATAAATCAAGTTAGAACAGGTTTCTCATTTGGTCCATTCTTAGCATCACTGTCGTCTTATTATTTACTAACCACCTAAGTGAGAAAAATAGACTGGTGCCAATTTTTATCTTTCATTATTTAACAAACACCCATGCGGAAATAAAACTATATAAAAATCACAGATAACTGAATTAATCATTCACAAGTAAAAATAATAGACCAAATAAACCAACGGTCCAAATAATAAATCCCATAAAGATAAGAATAAACTCTCAACAAGTCTAATACAAATAAATGGAAAGTGAGCAACATGTTCGAATACTAATTATGAACTTCTACATTTAAGAATGAAGAATGAGGCGTCTATCAAAATCCCGCAATATTCACATATGCTGCAGCAACGGATCCCTGGAATATGGTCAAGGCTGGCGTCCCTGTGGTTGGACACCTAAAAGGTTTTTAAAAGTTTTTATAGCAAGGGTTAGTACCCAAAACATTTGAAAAACATTTAACAAATGATTAACTTGCAGTAATAAATAAATATGCATGCTCTTCATATTTTTAGTTAATAACGCACTCTCTTGAGGACTTCCTTACCCTTCCTCTATTATACCATACGAATGCTTTAATTAAATTACCTAGTTACTCATCTCATGACTAGATAATTAACAAAGTTCCTTTATACCCACCCTACTCTAACTGAGTATGTAGTGATTTTGATATATAAGTTATTGGTAACATCAACTTAACTAAATCATATCCCTTTTTATATTCATATAACTTCTACATTTGTTATACCTGTGAAATCACTCACTTTTCATTAATATTCCGTATATAATTAATTACAAAATTATATACTTATAATCATATTCCAGCATTCACAATCATACTGTAATATATATAATAACTTGCAACCTCCCGAGTAAAAATACTCCCGGAATGTAAATTCTATAAAGTGCTATCCCACTAGGTATACTCACATAGCCTAGTTATCCCAAGTCAGAATTTTCACACCAACTTGATAAAAATAAATAATTGGAGGCGGTCATATTCCTTCCCTGAAAGTGAGTTGTCCCTCACCCATATAACGGACGCTATGACCTCAGGAATATACTCACCCTACTCCTCAAGCTAGGGGATTCATCCACTACGCGCAACCTCCCCCTATAGCACTATAGTAACAAATATCTAATCACTGATATTAATTGAGCACACCATATATATATATACTAACGCCTCCGTATATATAAATATAAAAGTCCCTGCTATATCGTTCACTAAAATCCGTAACATAAGCCTATTAAAATTATTAAGAGTTTATGGTCCAACTCTAAGTATTAATTAAATTGCACTTTAATTAATTTAGTTATTTTTGGTGTCGCCCCCACCATAAATTTGGACTTACTCCCGTAGCCCAAAATAAATTTACCCGAGTCACAATTTCCGACTCTAATTTATTAGCTTCAAACCCTAATTAATCTATCTAGAATTAATTAGATTCAAACTCATGTATTTAATTTCTCAATAATTAATTACATAAGGTTTTTATATAAAAATTCCCTTTTATATAACTAACTGGCGAAACTGCCAGATTCTGGCGACCGTCGATCGATCGACCCAGACCGTCGATCGATCGATCGAACAGGTCTTCGTCTTCTTCCCGAAGACAGGGCAACCATGGACGGATTTCCTCAAAACCTAACCTCTTCTAACATGAGTTTTAAGCCTTCTTATCACCAGAGTATACTAGAAACCTTATTAGGATAACCCAGAAAGACTACAACAACCATCAATTCGTCCATAAACAACTGATTCATAAATTTTTGGGGAAAATCCATCTTTTTCATTAAACACATTTTTACTCCAAATTTCATCATCAAATTCGTTCTAATATATCTGGATATCATTCTAACAGATACACATCAATATTCCAATATCAGATTTTACATAACTCCTCATAATTTCGGCCAAAACAGATTCATGTTTTCTTTAGAATTATCAAATCCCCATGTTTATACCAAGAACCCCAAAACGAATTTTAAATTCATAACAGCACACAAATATGAATTGAAAAACAGTTTTCATGCTATTGCAAGTTATTCACTTGCCTTAGGTTTCGTAGTGTCTGAATTTGTGATGGATTCCAAGGTTGAAGATGACCTTGTTGGTTCTTTGAGATCCCCAAAATGGCTTTGGCTGCTGCTACGGTTTCCTAACCCTTTAATTCCTTTCTCTGCTTAAGCTTAGCCATCCTTTATTTTCTTTTTATTAAGTTAATTAATCCATTCCCATTTTTTGACTAATGGGCCAAGCCCAAGTGACCAAAATTCCCCCGAGTGGGCCCGACTATGTCTAAAAACGTCCCGTGACCCGTTTACTACCCCTGGGTACACTTTTCTGACTATCTCGGCCCATCCGGACTCAATTGTATACTCAGAATTTGCTTCCGAATTAATTTATAAAAATACTTATCCCCCACCCACTATAGTCTATACCGACTTCCGGATGTGATAAGTACATATCTCATCATTAATACTCGAAACGACGAAATTACATTATTACTATACACTCAGTAAATAATTTTCCTTAAATATTAACCATTCAATCCCAGATTAATATTTATATAATATTCTATCATAATTAATTCATTAAATTATAACACACTAGTAATTTAGAATTTTCGAATTAATTAAATTTTAAATGTACCAAAAATACGGGGTGTTACATACTCCCCCCTTATAAAGGAATTTCGTCCCCGAAATTAGATTGTACCTGCGTTGAAAAGCTCTGGATATTGTTCCCGCATATCCTCCTCTCACTCCCAGGTAGACTCGTCAACATTGTGATGACCCCACTGTACTCTAACCAATGGAACAACCTTGGATCGTAATTTCTGCTCACTATGATCCAGAATAGCTATCGGCCTCTCCTCATACGAGATGTCTGGCTGTAAGTCGATCTCCTCGAGTGGAATGTGCCAAAAGGCTCTCTCGCTCCTTCGATATTTCTTCAGCGATGCCACATGGAATACATCGTGTATCCGCTGAAGATGTTCTGGTAACCCAAGCTTATACGCCACCGGTCCCACCCTCTCAATAATAGGGAAAGGTCCTATGTATCGCGGTGCTAACTTACCCTTCTTGCGGAACCTCATCACCCCTTTCATTGGGGATACCCGGACTAAAACCTGGTCCCCAATTTCTAGCTCCACATGTCGTCGAGAAGCGTCAGCATAACTCTTTTGCCTGTCCTGAGCTATCCGAATTCTTCCTCGAATCAGCTCTATCTTGGAAGATGTCTCTTGAACAATCTCCGGCCCCAAGAGTTTGTTGTCCCCCACCTCTAACCAACAAACGGGTGAACGACAAGGTCTCCCGTACAGTGCCTCAAACGGTGCCATGCCAATCGTGAATTGGTAAGAGTTGTTATACGCAAACTCTACCAAAGGGAGATATTTCTCCCATCCTCCCCCGAAGTCCAAAATGCACATTCTGAGCATGTCCTCCATCATCTGATTAACTCTCTCAGTCTGTCCGTCAGTCTGTGGGTGATATGCTGTACTCAAGCGCAACTCCGTGCCCATTGCCTCCTGAAAGCTCTGCCAAAAGTGGGCGACAAAAATTTTGTCTCGGTCGGATACAATATTTATAGGCACTCCATGCAGCTTAACAATCTCTGCTATGAATAGCTGTGCATAACGCATCGTCTCAAAGTCTGTGCGTACCGGAAAAAAGTGGGCCACCTTAGTCAACCGATCCACAATAACCCATATGGAGTCGTGACCCCTCTGCGATACCGGTAACCCTGTGATGAAGTCCATGGAGATGCTCTCCCACTTCCACACGGGAATTTCTAACGGCTGTAGCATCCCTGATGGTCTCTGGTGGTCAACTTTCACAAGCTGACACGTGGCACATTTCGAAACAAACTCCGCTATGTCTAGTTTCATCCCTGCCCACCGATACTGCCTTCTCATATCTTGGTACATTTTATCCCCACCGGGATGTACCGCAAATTTTGAACCATGGGATTCTGTCATAACAGCGTGCTTCAAATCCTCATCCTCTGGCATCATTAACCTCCCATTAAAGTGTAGGGCTCCTTCTGAGCTAATCGAGTAACCCTCTGCTCCATTAGCTAACAACTGGCCCACCCTATCCCGGCAAATATGATCCTCCGCCTGAGCCTTCACAACTCGCATAATGATCTCGGGTGTGATGGATAAAGCTGACATGCAAGCCCTGGCTACGTCATCCTCATATCGAAGCTCTCTCCACTTCGCTTTCCATACCTCTGCTATCTCCCCAGTCGGCCTTCGGCTCAATGCGTCTGCTACCACATTGGCCTTACCAGGATGATACTGAATATCAAACTGGTAGTCCTTCACGAATTCTAGCCACCGCCTCTGCCTCATATTCAGATCCTTCTATGTGAAGAGATACTGAAGTGACTTGTGATCCGTGAATAAAGTAAACTGCTCTCCTAGAAGATAATGCCTCCATATCCTCAAAGCAAAAATGACCGCTGCCAACTCTAGGTCGTGAGTGGGGTAATTCCTCTCGTGGGGCTTCAGCTTCCTGGAAGCATAAGCTATAGCCCTTTCCTCCTGCTGGAGCACACCCCCAAGACCCCGTAAGGATGCGTCTGTGTAAACCCGATACTCTAGCCCTCCCTTTGGCAATGCAAGCACGGGGGCAGATGTCAACTTGTCCTTTAGCTCGTCAAACGCTAATTGACAACTATCATCCCACTTGAAAGGTACTCCTTTCCGAGTCAGATTCGTCAAAGGTCCTGCAATCTTAGAGAATCCTTTAATGAATCGCCTGTAGTAACCTGCCAAACCCAGAAAACTGCGCACCTCGGTCGGTGTCGTGGGCTGTCCTAACTCCTTCACCGCCGACACCTTATTCGGATCCACTGCAATACCCTGATCTGACACGATGTGACCAAGGAACTGTACCTCCCGAAGCCAAAATCCACACTTCCCTAATTTGGCATAGAGCTGATGATCCCTCAGTGTCTATAAAACCATGCGCAAATGCTCTGCGTGCTCCTCCTCGGTGCGCGAGTAGATTAGGATGTCATCAATGAACACGATGACAAACTGATCTAAGTACTCTCTGAAAACCCTGTTCATGAGGTCCATGAACACTGCTGGTGCATTGGTGAGCCCGAAGGGCATCACCCTGAACTCATATGATCCATACCGCGACAAGAAAGCGGTCTTAGGAACATCCCCCTCTCGGATACACAGTTGATGATACCCTGACCTCAAGTCGACCTTGGAGAAGTAAGATGCCCCTCTCAATTGGTCAAATAAATCATCGATCCGAGGCAACGGATATTTATTCCATATCGTCACCTTGTTCAGCTCCCTATAATCCACGCACAAGCGGAGTGAACCATCTCGCTTCTTCACAAACAATACCGGCGCACCCCACGGTGATGTACTCCGCCGAATAAAACCCTGGCCCTGTAGTTGCTGAATCTGTTCCCTCAATTCTCGCATCTCTAAAGGGGCCATTCGGTAAGGTGCCCGAGCAATCGGTCTCGTTCCCGGAGACAAATCGATAACAAATTCGATTTCTCTGCTGGGTGGTAATCCTGGTATTTCCTGGAATACATCCTCAAAGTCCCTCACTACAGGAATAGAGTCTAAAGGAACTACCACCTCCTGTGAGGTTTCCTCCTCAATGTAATATAAATGAGCGGTCGAGCCTCCCTCTGGGCGAGGCATCGCCACAACAAACATCTCTTGTCCCGGAATGGCAAAAATAATGCTCCCACCGAAGCAATCAATCATGGCTCTATAGTCAGCGAGCCAATCCATACCGATGATCACATCGTGAACATGCATATCTAATACCAAGATGTCTGCAGGTAATACCAAACCACCAATCTCCACCCCCACTCCCCGACATATGAAGAATATAAGCGACCCATTCCCCAATGGTGAGTCGACACACGTAACAGTGCTCTCCGCGGTGGCTAACAACCCTAAAGCCTTCGCGGAATGTGTAGCTATAAAGCAATGTGTAGCCCACGTATCAAACAATACCCGACCCATAGTGCCATGGATAGAAAACGTACCCTCGATCGCGGGCGGCGCCTGCTGTGCTGGGGGATTAGGAACATCCCGAACGTTATACACACGTCCGTAGTGCATCTGCCCCTGCTGCTGTGGGGTGGGTGGGGCTGGCGCTGCTGGCGGAATCTGACCCTGTTGCCCCTGCTGGGAACCCTGCTACTGTCCTCTGCCCCTCTGCGGGCACTCCCTCTTGAAGTGTACTGGCTGTCCACAGGAGAAACAGCATTTCTGGTCGTCACTCTGTCGTTGGCGCTGCTGGCCCTGGCGTTGCGGCCCCGGGTGGCCTCCCCCGTTGTTCCCTTGACCCTGTCAGCCCTGAGGAATCTGCTGTTGCTGATTAGGACCTGGTTGCCCCTGCCTGAACCCCTGTCCTCCCGGTCGGAACCCACCAGGCTTAAACTTCTTAGCCTGATTCCCCTGCTGAATGATAACCTGCTGCTGTGTGCCACTCGTCTCACCACTAGTGACCGCCTTGCCCTGCTGGCTCGGCTCACCTCCCTTCTTGTTTCCCTTAGCATGGAAACGATGATCTTGGCAATGTACAAGTGCGGCATTAACAACATCTGTATAAGTCACTAACGCCGGATTTCCAATCAAGTGCTGCCTGATTCTCCAGGCTAGACCATCCATGAACTTCAACTTCTTCCGCTCCTCATTGCTCACCTCATTTGGCACAAAATTTGCCAACCGGGTGAACTCCTCCTCATAATCTGCTACTGACATGTCACCCTGTACCAACTCGCTGAATTTCTTTCTCATCTCAGACTCTACTGCTGGAGGGAAGTACTTGCGGTCAAACCGCACCCAGAATTAAGAAATCGGCATCGAATCCCGCTCCTCAGCGGTGGTTACGGACTCCCACCACTGTAAGGATGCCCCTGACAGACGAAAGGTAGCCAGCATCTGTTTCTGCACTTCTGTACCCTCTAACATGCGCAGATGGCGCTGAATGTTCTTCTTCTAGTCACAAGCCTCGACCACATTAGTGCTACCTCGAAACTCAGGTGGGTGACCCTTCTGAAAGGTCTCCCTCACTCGCTGCCAAGATGGTGGCCCCGCTGGAGCCTAAACTGCTGGAGCCAATGGAGGCGGTGCCTGGGGCTGTGGAAAATGAGCTGCCATATCTCGCATCGCTGTCTCGACCGCTTGGGCCACTATCACTCCCACCTGAGTGGTAGAAATCAACTCGGGTGGGGGTGGTGGTGGCGGTACCTGTGGCTCCTGGCGAGCCTCCCTCACCTCATCTCTAGCCTCAGTCCTCTCCGCTCTCTGTCTCTTTGGCTGCATCTGAAATAGATTGAATTGTATAAGTACACAATTTATACAAAAACTTATAGCAGGAATACGATATCTCACAAGCGGAAAATATAATCAACAGTCCTAATAATAGGGCTCTATAAAAACCGAACGCTACGCTGAAACGTAGAAAGCCGTACAGATCCTAAGGACACTAGAACCTGATGCTCTGATACCATCTGTGACACCCCGCCTAATTAATCCCGGGTGATCAGTCCTAAATCAAGTTAGAACAGGTTTCTCATTTGGTCCATTCTTAGCATCACTGTCGTCTTATTATTTACTAACCACCTAAGTGAGAAAAATAGACTGGTGCCAATTTTTATCTTTCATTATTTAACAAACACCCATGCGGAAATAAAACTATATAACAATCACAACATTCACAAGTAAAAATAATTGACCGAATAAACCAACGGTCCAAATAATAAATCCCATAAAGATAAGAGTAAACTCTCAACAAGTCTAATACAAATATATGGAAAGTGAGCAACATGCTCGAATACTAATTATGAACTTCTACATTTAAGAATGAAGAATGAGGCGTCTATCAAAATCCCGCAACATCCACATATGCTGCAGCAACGGATCCCTGGAATATGGTCAAGGCTGGCGTCCCTGTGGTTGGACACCTAAAAGGTTTTTAAAAGTTTTTATAGCAAGGGTTAGTACCCAAAACATTTGAAAAACATTTAACAAATGATTAACTTGCAGTAATAAATAAATATGCATGCTCTTCATATTTTTAGTTAATAACGCACTCTCTTGAGGACTTCCTTACCCTTCCTCTATTATACCCTACGAATGCTTTAATTAAATTACCTAGTTACTCATCTCATGACTAGATAATTAACAAAGTTCCTTTATACCCACCCTACTCTAACTGAGTATGTAGTGATTTTGATATATAAGTTATTGGTAACATCAACTTAACTAAATCATTTCCCTTTTTATATTCATATAACTTCTACATTTGTTATACCTGTGAAATCACTCACTTTTCATTAATATTTCGTATATAATTAATTATAAAATTATATACTTATAATCATATTCCAGCATTCACAATCATACTGTAATATATATAATAACTTGCAACCTCCAGAGTAAAAATACTCCCGAAATGTAAATTCTATAAAGTGCTATCCCACTAGGTATACTCACATAGCCTAGTTATCCCAAGTCAGAATTTTCACACCAACTTGATAAAAATAAATAATTGGAGGCGGTCATATTCCTTCCCTGAAAGTGAGTTGTCCCTCACCCATATAACGGACGCTATGACCTCGGGAATATACTCACCCTACTCCTCAAGCTAGGGGATTCATCCACTACGCGCAACCTCCCCCTGTAGCACTATAGTAACAAATATCTAATCACTGATATTAATTGAGCACACCATATATATATATACTAACGCCTCCGTATATATAAATATAAAAGTCCCGTCTATATCGTTCACTAAAATCCGTAACATAAGCCTATTAAAATTATTAAAAGTTTATGGTCCAACTCTAAGTATTAATTAAATTGCACTTTAATTAATTTAGTTATTTTTGGTGTCGCCCCCACCATAAATTTGGACTTACTCCCGTTGCCCAAAATAAATTTACCCGAGTCACAATTTCCGACTCTAATTTATTAGCTTCAAACCCTAATTAATCTATCTACAATTAATTAGATTCAAACTCATGTATTTAATTTCTCAATAATTAATTACATAAGGTTTTTATATAAAAATTCCCTTTTATATAACTAACTGGCGGAACTGCCAGATTCTGGCGACCGTCGATCGATCGACCCAGACCGTCGATCGATCGATCGAACAGGTCTTCGTCTTCTTCCCGAAGACAGGGCAGCCATGGATGGATTTCCTCAAAACCTAACCTCTTCTAACATGAGTTTTAAGCCTTCTTGTCACCAGAGTATACTAGAAACCTTATTAGGATAACCCAGAAAGACTACAACAACCATCAATTCGTCCATAAACAACTGATTCATAAATTTTTGGGGAAAATCCATCTTTTTCCTTAAACACATTTTTACTCCAAATTTCTTCATCAAATTCGTTCTAATATATCTGGATATCATTCTAACAGATACACATCAATATTCCAATATCAGATTTTATATAACTCCTCATAATTTCGGCGAAAACAGATTCATGTTTTCTTTAGAATTATCAAATCCCCATGTTTATACCAAGAACCCCAAAACGAATTTTAAATTCATAACAGCACACAAATATGAATTGAAAAACAGTTTTCATGCTATTGCAAGTTATTCACTTGCCTTAGGTTTCGTAGTGTCTGAATTTGTGATGGATTCCAAGGTTGAAGATGACCTTGTTGGTTCTTTGAGATCCCCAAAATGGCTTTGGCTGCTGCTAGGGTTTCCTAACCCTTTAATTCCTTTCTCTGCTTAAGCTTAGCCAGCCCTTATTTTCTTTTTATTAAGTTAATTAACCCATTCCCGTTTTTTGACTAATGGGCCAAGCCCAAGTGACTAAAATGCCCCCGAGTGGGCCCGACTATGTCTAAAAACGTCTCGTGACCCGTTTACTACCCCTGGGTACACTTTTCCGACTATCTCAGCCCATTCGGACTCAACTGTATACTCAGAATTTGCATCCGAATTAATTTATAAAAATACTTATCCCCCACCCACTATAGTCTATACCGACTTCCGGATGTGATAAGTACATATCTCGTCATTAATACTCGAAACGACGAAATTACATTATTACTATACACTCAGTAAATAATTTTCCTTAAATATTAACCATTCAATCCCAGATTAATATTTATATAATATTCTATCATAATTAATTCATTAAATTACAACACACTAGTAATTTAGAATTTTCGAATTAATTAAATTTTAAATGTACCAAAAATACGGGGTGTTACAAAAAGTTTCAAAACCGTCATCAGTAAGATGATCGAGAGTTAGAGAGATTGGGTCGACCACATCCCTTACACTCTTTTAGGATAATGCATGTCAATCAGAATGCCTACTGGGGATACACCTTATTCTTTGGTGTACGACATGGAAGCAGTACCCATTAAACTAAAAATACCTTCCCTTCACATCACACTCAAAAGAAGGTTGAACAAAGAAGACTGGCATCAGAGTCTCTTTGATGAACTATCATTCCTGGATGAAAAGAGACTTAAGTATTTATACCATATACATGGGTATCATTGTCGGATAGTGCAATCGTTTAACCAAAAAGTCAAGGACGATGATGTTTAGGATGGAGACCTTGCCCTCAAAGAGATCATAAAACCTGTCTGGTACCCTAGAGGGAAACTCAAACCAAATTAGAGAGGATACTACATTGTGAAGAAAATTCTTTCAGGTGGTGCCGCTATGCTCACAAATCTCGACGGAGAAAAGATGACGTGTCCAGTCAACTTCAACTGCCTCATGAAATTTTACCCTTGGTTCGAAACTTTGGTGCTCTCCGATTCTTCTCACCCCCTTCTCTTTTACTAAAAAAATTATTAATTTGCCCTTACCCAGAACTACGTGGTACCTGATCCTCTCAAGAACTTTTTTTTTCAAAATGAGACTCATGAAAATTTCCAAAAACATCAGAGGTATATAGGTAGCCCATACGCCATACTTGGGAATGGTCCCCTTCTTTTTCACAAAATGATATTCTTTTCAAACCCCCGAGAATGACGATCCATCTTATCCTTTACATGAACAAAAGTATTATATATGCCTTAGCGATTGGTATAGATAATTCAAATGCAAAACTCATAAAGAGGCAAAAAAAAATATGATCAAAATCATTTTTATTTCTAATTTAGGAATATATCTTTGTTACATGAAGTACCAGTAAGGGAGCTAAAACACACCACTCCCTTCCACTGACTAAACCATCTTCACCCCACCAGCTTCACATAAATTATTCCTTAAAACCATAAAAAACAAAAATTCGCCCAAAACACAAATCACCTTAGCTTCATAAAATATTACCTAGCTTTATAAGATATCGTGCTTGACTACTCGACGACCTTACTTTATCATCATTTCTTGCCCCCATAAATCCCCAAGTCTCCCACTTTTGGTTAACATGCTGTATGAGCTACAGGGAACGGTATGCCTTGACAAAACCACAACACCTTCCTTTATGGTATCTAAGGCGACCAACCACCTTTGTCAAGTATCTTCAACCATAACCTTCTCCAATACCCACTTCCACAATCACTTTAGGTAGTCTCCGAACACATTTCAGGACCCTCATATAGATTATGACAGAGGGGTATATGGTCAATGGTGCTTCCATATGGAACCCAACATTATTTACAGTGATTCAGTCATATCCTCCACCGAGAAGAAGTTTTTTATGAGAGCGGGCATAATTTGTTCCCATTTGACCTAACATAGAAGTCGCTAAGGGAAATAATAGGATGTCTGATGAAGTCTAACCAGTCTCACAAATTGGTACTCTTCTAGCTATAAAATAGGCTACAAATCTCCTGACCATGGCACCGAACAATGAAAACAGTGTGCTCCATGCTCCACAAACTAGTTGACCCAGTTATATATCGATGGACCCAAACTAAATAAATTCCGTACAAAGAAATTAGTCATATCCACCAAGGGATACTCAGGAGGGGATGCCAGATGAAACCTCTCTACAAGCCACATGAATAACATTATTGTGACCCTCCTCAGAAAGTCGGAATGACCCTATTTCGAAGCATCAAGCCCGTTTAGGGTCTCATCCAGCACCACCATTGGCAGATTATAGCGATAAGATATTCATATCGCTATCGCAACCACTTGGGGATCAACTGTCAAGTCCCCTATCACCAGTAAAAGCTTTGCAGTAAGGCCTGAAGCAACAACTTCGACAAAGACAAGATCCTCAAAGCCCCTCAGGCGAACTGAATACATAATTTCCTGAAGAAAAATAGTCCCTCTAGTAACCAACGTTCGAGCTGTTGAAGGAGAAATATGGAGAAACTCTGGCAAAAATGATCGAGGAGAACGAGAAAAATCAGGCATAGCCTCCGCAACACTGGGGCTGACCCTTAATATTTTCGAGAATTCCTCATAAGTAGGATAGACCTCGTATAGGCCAAAATGGAAGATATGGTCCTTGGGGTACCAAAATTACACCGACGCTGCTAGCAAGTTCCACTCTATGGCTCGATTATGCCACAGAGAAACCTGATGCAAGTTGAAAGTATCATAGTCAACACTATAAAGGCACATGGTCTCCAGACCTTCAAGATAAGAGAAGAATTCTTCATGCATGGGAATAGCCATTTAGTGGAATAGGAAATGAGAAGCAAGAAAAGAAATGTGGGTGTTGGTGAAGAAAACACATCCCATACCCTCCCTTTATACCAAAAATCCTCGGAAATAAAATAAAATTTTGTGAAACCCAATTAATTCTCAACCCTACCAAGTACACTGATGTGAAGGAAAGTACAATCAAAGCCTAGGGGTGATTGGATTAACCCATATGCAGATAGGCATGCCAAGGGGTATACCGATCGACACCCCCCATATTTTGGAAAATTCCATCTTTCCTTTTTTACCCAAAATCAATTTCTGAAGAATCCTCATTTTGAAAAATTACCCCCGAGTCATTTTAAATATTTTCGTCAAAAAATCATTTTCATTCTCAAAATAAATTCTTACTCAAAAAATGCATCATTTTTCCTTCTTGAGTATCTCTTTTCAGGTATAAAGAAGTTGTTCAATCAAGCACACAGCATAGTCAATGCCAAGCTCCTCTAGTCACAACTAGGGGTGTAAATAGATATTAGAAAATTCGACCGATATCTGAGTCCGAATTTGGTGGATATTTATTAAAATAACGGATATGGATAAGAATATGGATAGTGTGTTAAAATATTTGAAAAAACGAATACTGATACGGATATTATGTGTATCCGACACGGATAATCCATATCCGAGGCGGAGTATCCATATTTGTGGATATCCGTATTCATATTGTATTAAATAATAATTTATTATTAAAATTAATTGTATATAATAATAATATATAACATTTTTATTTATAATAATATAATATAAAAATGTTGCCAACTTATCATTTTCCACTCATTTGAAAGAATAGTATTAATTTATATTTTTTGGTAACACAAAAAAATAGAGAGTGAATTAAAAAAAATAATGACAAAAAAAATATGCTTTCAAAACGGATGGTACCCTTCCCCCTCATTTTCATTTCCTCAACAACCCCCAACAACTCTCTCTCTCTCTCCTCCCTCGTTTCCTCTTTACAAAAACTAAGCCATCCACAACCATCCCTGTGCTATCCACAACCATCTCTGCACCGCCCTCTCTACGCCTCCCACCTTCCACTAACTCCCCGATGCCGCTCTCCATTTTTTATGTAAGCTCCTTTTTTATGCTATTCTTTTATGTTGTTCTTTCTAATGCTATTCGCATAAAAATGTGTAAGCTATGATGTTCAAACATTAGGCTGTTCCTATAAGCTCTTTTTTATGATTATGATGTTCTTGCATAACTTCTGGTTGGGAATAAAACAGAAGTAGAAATGACGTTTTCTTTTAATGCTATTGTTTGTGTACACGATTACTGATGTTTTTTTTAATTACTACTGTTAATTTATTAATTACTTATATTTTATTTTTGTATCCGAAATAGAGCCATTCATTTTTGTATATTGTAGGGTATATTTTTTGTAGGCTGTTTTTGTGTATGTTGTATATATTTTTTATATGTTATGTATTTTTTTAACGTTTTTGTCTTGAGTACTTTGATCATCTAATTTTTATTCAGTATGAATTTTAGTTAGTAGCAAGGCCTTTGGTGCAAGGGATAAGCAACGTAAACGGATATTATCCGAATCTGATGTATCCGAGAGGATACGGATATGGATAGTTCTTTAACTATCCGGATGGATATGAATGCGGATGCAGATACGGATACGAATAGTTCATCCAAATAGCGGATATGGAAAACATGTTATCCTCTCCGTATCCGTCCATTTACCTCCCTTAGTCACAACTATGGATTTGCGAAAAAGTCTCGAAAGGAAAGAATTAGAAATGGATGCCACCTCATCTGCCAAACCAATCTTTATCCAAGGTACTAGATGTACCCAACCTCATGCACTAGAAACCTTATTATCTACACCTGCATACCCATATCCCCCGTTACCCCCGAATGAAAGACCATGGGTAGAAGGCACCGACATCCCCAAAAGAGATTTAGTAATCCAGCTAGAAGCAAAGTTTCCATCTCCCATCCCATACCGATCGACAACAACCTTTTCCTCTTCCTAAGGAAGCCCAAGATTCTGTTTCATTTTCGATTGGTACCCCCTCAAGCCTGCCTATCGATTACCCCTAAGATTTTTCATAGAAAATGCCATAAATTTCGGAAAAATCCAAAAATTGCTAAAAAAATCATGAAAAAAATATCGAAAACTATGTTCCTAAAGAAAATAATTTTTGGAGCATTAAACCCCTTACAAACACTCAAAATTCCCATCTAGATTAATCTTACACTCTTATCCCTAGCATACTCCACAGTGGAACCAATGATGCGCCCGCATTCAAGTCTACTACAATTTCCCAACTAGAACCTCAAAACTAAACATCCCCCGATGGAGTTTCAAGACGACACAATCCTTAATGGAACCACAACTGCACCTGTACCCCCATCGAATTTCCCCAAGAGATCTATTTCCCGCACTACAACATAAGGTCCATAGAATTGAGTTGGACCCGCAAAATTGGTCGTCACAACTTTAGGTACCTGGAATTGATGTCGGCCCGCACAATTGGTCATCCTAACTTTAGGTCCTCAGAATTGACATCGGCCCACAGGTTTGGTTATCCCGACTTTAGGTCCCTAGAATTGACCTTGGCTAGTAGAATTGGTTGTCCCAACTTTATATCCTCAAAATTGACCTCGACCTGCAAAATTGGTCACCCCAACTTTAGGTCTTCAGAATTGACCTTGGCCCTTAAAATTGGTCGTCATAATTTTAGGTCCTCAGAATTTATCTCGACCCTCAGAACGGGTTGTCACATCTTTAGGTCCTCGAAATTGACCTTACCCGCAGAATTAGACGTCATAACTTTAGGTCCTCAAAATTGCTCTTGACTCCTAGAATTGGTCGTCCTAACTTAAGGTCCTCAGAATTGACCTCGACCCTCAAAATTTTATGTCCCAACGTTTAGTCCTCAGAATTGACCTCAACCCTCAGAATTAGTTGTCACTACTCAGGTCCTCATAATTAACTTCAGCTCGCAAAATTGGTCGTCCTAACTTTAGGTCCTCAAAATTGACCTCGGATGCAGAATTGGTTGTCTTAACTTAAGGTCTTCAGAATTGATCTCAGTCCATAAAATTGGATGTCCTAACTTTAGGTCCTCAGAATTTATCTCGGTCCGAAGAATTGGTAGTCACAACTTTAGGTCCTAAGAATTGAGTTCGACCTGTAGAATTATGCTTCCCAACTTAGGTCCTCATAATTGACCTCGGCTCGCAGAGTTAGTCTTCACAACATTAAGTCCTCATAATTGACCTTTCCCCTTAGAATTGGTCACCACAAATTTAAGTCCTTAGAATTGACCTCGGGCCTCAGAATTGATCTTATCCCGCATAATTGGTCATCATAATTTTATATCATTAGAATTGACCTCAACTCGTAGAATTGGTCGTCCTAACTTAAGGTCCTCAGAATTGACCTCGGCTTGTAGAATTGCCTGTCACAACCTTATAATTGACCTCGGCACTCAAAATTGGTTATCATAATTTTAAGTCCTCGTAATTGTCCTCAGTCTTCAGAATTGGTCGTTGCAACCTCAACCGATAGAATCAGTCATCCCCAGCACCACCTTAAGTCCTCAAATTTGAACTCGACCCATTAAATAGATCATCTTCATCTCCTTAGGTCCTAAGAATTAACATCGACATGCCGAATTGGTCTTCGTAGTCCTTTAGAACAAATTGGACACGTATTTAACCCTTTGAATCGGTCAACATCATTCTTTAGGTCTATAAAATTAACTTCAAATCCTCTTCCCCAATGTCGACATGGTGTCAATTATTCGAGGCTCATCACTTGTTCTAATCTCTCCCATCGAGGGTCTCTATGTATTCACCCCATCCTAGGACCCCCCTAAGCACCTCCTTTGGTCCCTAACACTCTCTCGTTCACCACAAACCTTATGTTATACTCCGAGTACCAATCTGGAGACCATCAGGTAGTATGGATATCCATTTGACTCCGTTCAACTTTCTTATCTGAGTGAAGGCTCAATGAAACTTCATATTGATCTGAATCCCCTTTCTAATGGTCCACCTCATGTGCAAATTGACTTTATGGTTTGGATGAATGGTCCATTTCATTAGCGAAAATTATCTAGAGACCATCGGGTGCTCTCGGGCCCTATTTGACTCTAGTTAAATTTCTAGTTTGAGAAAAAACCTCATTAATATTTGAAGGAATATAAATAACGTTTCCAAAGGTCCACCCCGTGCACGAATCGACCTTATAATATGGACGAATGATTTGTTTTATCCCAAAAAATGATCTTGAGGCCACCGACCACTCCCAGTCCCCGTTTAACTCCAATTAACTCCCCATATTGAGAGAAGATCAATGAATATTCAAAAGGGCTCTGAATCCCCTTTTCAACGATTTGTCCTATAAGCGAATCAGCCTTACGGTATGGACGAACGACACGTTTTACTCCAAAGGGTCACCGAATGCGTTCAGGCCCCATTTGAGCTTGGTTAACGCTTTGAGCCAAACAAAGATGAATGAAATCTTGAAGGGCATTGAATACCCATTCCAACGGCCCATGTCATGCATGAATCGGCCTTATGCTTTTGACAAATGATCCATTTTCCTCCAAAAACTTCATGTTTAGTGACCAACGGGAGATTTCGAGCCCCGTTTAGCCTCAGTCAACTCCCGAACTTAGGAGTCGCTCATTGGATTCTTAAAGGGCTCTAAATACCTTTTCCAATGGTTTACTCTGTGCATGATTTTGACTTATGGTTCGCCTTTTATGACCATTTTCGCAAAAAACCTATCCCAAACTGTCGAATGCACTTTTAGGACCCTGTCGATCGGTAGTATGTCTGGGGTTATATGACGATAGGAAGGTCCAGGACCGTGCCAATCGGCACCCCACTTGGCCCTATAAATATAGTCCATTACCTCACTTTGAACAGCACCCCTAGACATCCCTCTCAGCAATTCAAAGAAAATTCTCTCGAATTCATAATTGTTCCTTCCTAAAAAAGTCCATTTCCCACATTCCATTCCATCCTTTTTATACTTCATTTAGTAAATCCCCACTGTCTCCTCATACCACCTACATCCCATTGTAAAATCAACATATTTACACTCAAGATCCACTTCAAGTATTCATAAGGAGGTCCAATTCTCCATCATTTTCTCTAAATTCTCTTATTAAGTACTAGTTGTTTATTTCATTACATCACATACATTAATTTCAACCCTTTATTAGTAGTATTTGCACATACTCTATTTTCCTAAAAAACAAAAAACATGAAAAATAATGTTTATCTATGAATTCCAAAAAAAGGATTCTCACACTTAAAGCACATTTGGATTTACGAGTTAAAACCCACCCTATGTTATCTTCGAACTATGTGGACTTTGATGCACTTTGAGCTACGTAGGCATCTTGGGAAAATCTTGAAATTCGAGTCCTCTTTTATGCACAGTTGTTATATTGTATATATATCAAATTACTGCGTACTTATGTTTCGTCTGACATATACATTCGTTCTTCCATAACGACCTCTGATTCGGCCAACGCTTAAATTATATTTTGATTTTTTTGGGGGAACAATCTTAATGAGGAATTTACTCCATTTTGTTTTCATGACGCGAGTTGAACGATTCCTTTCTCCATTAGTGTTATGCACGGAAGCACACACTTCACGGAGTCTAACAGGAGAAGAATAGCACATGCCCATGAGAGATAGAAAGGGAGAGATAGGTGCTTACCTTCTCGTTATTTAACTTATTCCTCAAACATTTGAATTATTTGGTTTTGCAAGCATCAGTATCGTCCTTGATGCCGTTCTCTCAAGGCGGTGACATTTCTTTTGCATGTTTTGTGCAAAATAGGTTGGCGACTCTATCTCTACACATTATCCCACATTGACGATGGCTGATCACCCCAAGAAAGGGAGCAATCCCACAAGCGCACTTAAGGAAACCCCATAAAATAAAAGGGGAAGCCCCAGGATGGACACAGTTGGGTTTGAGGCTTTGACGGAGCCAGAACTTTTGGCTGAGACAGGATTGGAGTTCGACCCCTAACTGAATTTCGTAAGTTCATTTTTGCAAATAACTTTACTATCATATTTTCTTAATTCTTTTCTAGGCGACACTTATCATTTGCTCTATTTACAGATCATCCAACCAAAGTCTTAGACGAAATGTGAAAAGTGGTTGCTTTTATGACTGGCAACCTCCTCTCTAAGTTAGTAGGGAGGAAAGTTGCTTCCTCTTAACTATAAAAAGGAAAACTAATAGGGGGACCTCCATAGACGAGGGATCCAAAAGGATAAAGGAAGTTCCTGAGGGCACTGGTGCCGACCTTCCTCAAGCACCAAAAGAAATAAAGGACATCACGTCCAAGACCACTAGGGACACAACACTGCTTATTTTTAATGATGATATGGTTGCTTCTGGTTTAGCCCAGGTGAGAATTTCTACGGACTCGCTTCTCAAAAACCAACTTAGGTCCTGTGAAGTCGTGGGGTCAATCATGCCCAAATGTGATAGCCGATTCTTCCATTCTCTGGATCCTTCTCGGGTCAATGATTTCTCTCTTCACCAGACTACCCAGGTAACATTCACTTTCCATTATTTTTTATTATCTCGTCTTGTACTAACTTCTCTTATTTTCATGTTTTGCAGTCCGTGCTTACCTTTCACCACATGCACTAGTGGGTCTAAGAGAATGGCCCCAATATTAAGTAAGTCGAGCCTACCATGAAGGTAAAAAGACTTGAAGAAAAGGCTTGTGGATTTTAAAGAGGCAAAGAAGAAGGAAATTACCAATCTGGACAAGCAGCACAAGGAGGCACTTATAACTGTAATAATAGGACTTAAGGCACAAATTGATGATCTTATTAAGAAGCAGAAGACATAGATTAAGTCTACAAAGGAGAGGGAAATCTCGACCTTCAAGTCATCCAATAAGTTTATAAACTATGTGATTCAGTACTTAGACAAGGGCGCTAAAGCCTCTAGGTGCTGAATATGCATACAAATCTTACTACAACTGACCCTCAACTTGATGAGGCTTTAAACTCATTTGATTTGGGGGATGTCGAGGCCATTTTCACCTTAAACAACATTGAAGCTAAGACTGATGCCTAAGAAGCTGCGACTGAGATGATAGCAATGACTCAGGATGCTACAATAGAGTTTGATGGTGCCAATGACTAAGAGGCAAACCCAAATATTCCTCCTATTCCTACTGCTTCTAAGGTCACGGTCGAGGCCGAGAAAGCCAATGTTGAAATATAAACTTCTTCTTTTTTACGGGCAATCGCTTATGATCTTTGAGTGCCATGTCATGTAATGAATATCTGAACAAGTTGTATTTTATCACACAACACTTATATTTTTTGTTGTATAACACTTTATTCCACTCTACGAATGTGAATTCAATTTTAATGTGAATGTAACTTTATGTTTTTTATATGATTGTGGTCTCTGATCTTTACTTTTATCACCATTGATTGATGTTTAAGTACGATTCTTAAACTACGCTTTACCACTTGTTATAATAACTTTCATCACTATTTAACCACTACAAGTGAAGTTTAAAGGGTTATCCCCCTTTCAACATTATTGGGAGAGTATGAAGGAGATGAGATTCCCCACACACTCTCGTATTGCTGAGAGAGAGTTACGAACTAGTCCACCATAAAATTGTTGTCCTACAACCATGATTCAATGATTTTTAATTTTGCCTTCACCACTATGAGTGATGTTATAAGGGAAATCCCCCCTCTTAGAGTTATTGGGAGAGCATGAAGGAGACGAGGATCCTTATACACTCTCGTATAGTTGAGAGAGTGGTATGAACTAATCCACTATAAAAATGAAGTTTTATAATTGTGATTAAATGATTTTTAACTGTTCCTTCACCACTATGAGTGATGTTATAAGGGTTACCCCCCCTTCTTAGCGTTATTGGGAGGGTATGAAGGAGATGAGGCTCTTCATACACTCACGTATCGCTGAGAGAGAGTTATGAACCAATCCACCATAAAAATGATGTTGTACAACAATGATTCAATGTTTTTTTGTTTTTCGTTTGAGTGATTTTATAAGGGTTACCCCCCTCTCGACGTTCTTGGGAGGGTAAGAAGGAGATGAGACTCCTCATATATTCTCATATCATCGAGAGAGAGTTATAAACTAATTCACCATAAAATGCTGTTCTTTTGTTAAATGTCGACCAAACCATGCAACAATTGACGATACTAACATAGAACAAGTACGAAACAACGCTTATGATTTTTCATTTCCACCATAGCATAACTCTTTAACATTTCAATAAAACTGAGACTAAATTACATTGATGAAAGGAAAATATTGGTCCTCTATATAAATGAAACAAAGATGGAATATTGATAATATCATTTCATATAATCGGCATTCCACGGATGACCCTCAAGATTATCATGTCTAAAAGTCCCTAGTATAACCTCCTTTATTACTCTATATGACCCGTGCTAGTTAAAATGCAACTTGTTGGGTTTCTACCAAACTTTCTTCCACACTAAATATCCAATAACTATCGGCCTTGATTTCATCTGTTTTTTGTAAAACCTTGTATCTTTCCATTGATAGGTCGATTGTTTGACTGCAACATCCTATCACTTTCTTCGACCAGATATAAATTCAACCTCCTCTCTCCCATATTGTTCTCTGGGTCGTAAGTTTGGACTCTTTGGCTTGGGATTTAGATTTAGGGATATAAATATAACCTAACCCATAGGATTCTCTATCAGACTCAACCCTAATGGGGAAAGTTAAAAGCCCATTTAAAATAATAGGGTTTGGGTTTGGGTTTACAAAAACATTCATTAAACGGGGTTGATTTGGGTTTTATAAGAATATACTCAACCCATCCCGCCCCGTTTAGTACTTAAATTTACTTTTATAACCTTTTTATATTAACCTAATAACACTCCCACCATATATATATGAACTTATGAAGCCCTACCCTAATTTCATTTACCTCAAAAAACTCCAACCACTCTCTAAATATACTTTCATCTTTCTTATGCCTTTCGTACAAAGAACGTCTCAACTATCGGCATCGAAGGATAGTGGAAGCAATGATGGTAACTCTCATATCTTATTCCTGTTCTCTCATCTCTCATCTCTTGTTCGTATGGTATACTCTAATCTATGGTTCTTATATATATACACCACCCAAATATAATTCAGATATGGAATCTTTGGCATTTTTCATGGTAATGTGTTGTAAGCATCTGTAAGGATAAAAGTGCATCGTATACTCTTGTTTAGGTAATGCTATATTTTATTAGCCATTAGTCAGACCATTTGAATTAAAGTGACCTTGAACTGTAGTTCTTGTAAAATAGATATTAGGATTTCACAGTTTTTCCCAAATAATTGAGTCATTGCCCCATTAACAAACATCAAAAGATACAAATTATATATGAGAAACAATTAGTCAACAAAGTTCCTTCTTATTACTTGGATCTACTATATTTATATTGTGACATAATAGTCAAGAGTGTGCAGAAATATTTTAGGGATTAGTCTGTACATTGTTTTGATTTGTTGTGGTTTCTTGTTATGATTCTATTATGGTTTCTGTTGAAAAAAATGAGCGAATCAATTCAAGATGAAAATATCGTTTCTGGGGTACAAACTGAATCAACCCCAACACCTAGTTCCACCCCATCCACACAAACACATGATGTTAATCCAATGGCTCCATCTTCTATTAGAAAAATAGCATTCACATCTTCGGTTTGGAATGCTTTTGAAATGGTTCAAGATAATTTAGGTAAATTTGCAGTATGTCATCATTGTCATTCAAAACTTTATTTCTAAAGTAGAAATGGGAGCAAGAATTTGCGTATGCACTTAATTAGGTGTAAGAAACATCAAAATGTTGATATTCGTGATCAATTTCAGATTCAAACTCAAACAAAATTTGATGGAAAAGTGCACTTTGGTAATTTTACATTTGATGAAGATGTGTTTAGAAAATAACTTGAAAGTGCAATTATTTTACATGAATATTCCCTGAGTATTGTAGAGCATGTCACATTTAGGAAGTTTCTTAGTAGCCTCCAACCCCTTTTAAAAAATGTATCTCGAAACACCATTGTTGATACCAAAATTAATATGCTGATGTGGACGAATAGTATGAAGACACGTGTCAATCTACGTGGCACAATAACAGCGAGGAAGATCATTTACTGAACAACCATGGTTGGTACCGAGCAACGAGAATACACCGAGGAGCTCTTTCATCCCGAGATACTCTAAGCACTCCGAGGAACTCTTGATCGACGAGCAACTAAGGCGGTCCGAACTGCACCTCGGCCGTGTCATCAATTATCAGACGGACAACTGTTCAACTATTCATTAGATTCTTGACGCACACGCCGCATTAAATGTATTACCCATTCATATGTATATCATTTAATGTAGTGGACCTTTCATGTACAGCCTTGAGGCTATAAATACCTTGTATCAATCCCATTCAAGGGGACCGGAATTTTCTTGAGAGAACTTGTAATCAAGAATTCCACAAACACTCAGCAATAACATAACAGTGGACGTAGGCTTTATTCCTAGCCGAACCACTTTAAAAATCTTTGTCTTATTTATTTATCTGTGATTGAAGAATTAGAGTGATCTAGTTTTTTACATCAACAGATTGGCGCCGTCTGTGGGAAACGACTGTTGTTATCGTTTTTCATAAAAATCATTTATCACCAATGGCAGATAATCCAGAATCCAGTAATCGAAATGCTGGAAATACTGGAAATCTTCCAAATCCATCTGCATCTCCAGATCTGGCCGGAATTATGACGAATCTGGCTCAGGGACAAACTGCCATGCAAGAATCTATGAGGCAACTCCTTCAAACTCTTCAAGGCGGTGTACCTACTCATTCAGGGCAAAGGACTGATCATGGGCAATCACGATCCAGACGTATTGGGTCATATCGCAATGGGGAATCCAATGATTCTTCTTATCAACCTGGGCGAACTTCATCAATACGGGCTTCGGATACAGATCAACGTATCACTCTCTCTCCGGAGAGAACTAGCGCTTTGGAGAGGTTAAGTAGAGTATCTCCTTTCAGTCGGTTAGGACCAAGGAGGAACATGAATCCACCTAGGGCTCAATCAATAAGTTTTCGACCGCCGTCAGGATTAAGAGAAGGATCTGCGCAATCGCGACCAACCACTCGTCGAGATAAATCTCAGGAAGCTACGTCAGAGCAATCAGTTGCTCGGACTAAACGGCCCGAGGAAGGAAATGAAGCATGGAAAGGTTCCATTCAACGATTGGAGGATAGACTGGGAGAAATGGCTAAGGCAAGGAACCCCTTACAGAGAACTTTTGTTCAAGGGACACCTTTTGTGCAAGCCATTGTGGATTTCCCTACACCGTCGAAATTCAAAGCACCTGTAGTGACCCCCAAGTACGATGGAAAGACAGATCCCGTACTTCATATAGAACAGTATCAAGCTGCTGCAGATATCTATGCTGTCCCCGACGAGATGAGGTGTAGAGCATTCTCGGGAACTCTTACCGGATCTGCACAGATATGGTACAATAATCTTCCTCGGGGTAAGATTTCAACTTTTATTCAGTTAGCCGAGCTGTTTATTGGTAATTTTTGTTTTGGAGCAAAACCAGTAAAGCGAGTAGCGCACTTATTAAGTGTTAGACAAAAATCAGGAGAAAGTACTAGAGATTACATAACTCGTTTCAATAACGAGAAGTTGGAAGTCATAGATTATGAAAAAAAGACAGCAATCACTGCTTTGATGAGTGGTTTGCTGCCTAACAAGCTATACTATACTCTGGCCAAAGATCCGCCTAAAAATATGTCGGAATTGATGGCAAAGGCGGCCAAAATCATGAATGCCGAGGAGGCTATGACTGCGAAGAAAAATATGGATAAAGAAGTTAAAGTGGAGGTCGACAACTCTAAGAAGAAAGATCAGAAAGGTAATGGTGGTGACAAATATTCCAGGAATAACAGGATAAAGTTGGAAGCCCTAAAGAAGTATGATAATTATACTCCATTGAAAATGGGTATTAATCATGTTTTAGAAGAAATCAGGAATAACGAGGAAATCAAATGGCCAGAGAAACTGAAGACAGATCCAGACATGAGGAATAAGACCAAATATTGCGAGTTTCACAAAGATCATGGCCATATGACCAAAAATTGTATAGCCCTTCAGAACGAGATTGAAACACTCATTCGAAGAGGAAAATTATCAAAGTATGTAGATCGCAGAAGTGAAAGGAGGAATGATGATAGAACTAGAGAGAGATCTAGATCTCCTCGTCGTGCAGAGGAGAAAAAGAGGAGGGCCCATGAAGAGGATCCAGATGATGACCCCGATCTTCCCAAGAAGCCGAGGAAACCTGAACGAGAAGTATTTTCCATACGTTTTGGATCATTTCATTGTAACGTTATTACAGGAGGAGATGCAGGAGGAGGAGACCTTATTGCAGAAAGAAAAGCTTACCTCGGAGAGGCTCAAGCTTGTTCATATATTCAGCGAATAAACCTGGCTGAGGATGATCGTCCTCGGAAGGTAAATAAAGAGAAGCTAGTGATTGGTTTTTCAAAAAACGACCTGGCAGGTGTTCTTTACCCTCATGATGATCCTTTGGTGATCAAAATGAGAATGAAGGACGTGATCATTTCAAGGGTGTTGGTAGACAATGGTAGTTCAGCAGACATCATGTACTATTCATGCTTTGATAGCCTGAATTTGAAATTATCTCAATTGGAACCTTATCACAGACCCCTTCTGGGTTTTGCTGGCGAGAAAGTTTTTCCACTTGGGACGATCAAGTTGGATATATTCATTGGAACCTGGCCTGTCTGTCGAACAGAAAGAATACGATTCTTTGTGATGGATAAGAATGTGCAATCGGCCTACAACATCATCATGGGAAGAGTTGGATTGAAGAAGTTCGAAGCCGTTCCTTCAACAGTACATCAATGTTTGAAATTCCCAACAAATTTCGGAGTTGGAGTGGTGAAAGGTGATCAAAAAGTAGCTCGGGAATGCTATTATTCGTCGGCCGAACAAGAAGAACTAGAAGGATCGATGAAAAAGACTACTACTTACCAGGTGGAGGAAGGTACCGAAATTGAAACTCTTGATCCCAGGGATGAATCTCAACTTGTAAAAGGACAGGTGATGGAATCTACAGAAAATGTTATTCTGGACGACGAGCATCCTGAACGAATAACCCAGATAGGTTCATCGTTGGATATGTCGATAAAAGAGGAGTTGATAACTTTCTTGAAGAATAGGAAAAATACTTTTGCTTGGAGTCATGAAGACATGCCAGGAATAGATCCAAACTTCTTATGTCATGAACTCAATGTGAATAAGGAGATTAAACCTGTAAAGCAGAGAAGAAGGGTGTTTAGTCCCGAGAAGAATCAAGCCATACAAGAGGAAGTCGAGAAACTCCAGAAAGCTCAATTCATTGAAGATGTAAAATATCCAGATTGGTTGGCAAATGTGGTAATGGTAAAGAAGAAAAACAATAAATGGAGAATGTGTGTTGATTTTACTGATCTCAACAAGGCATGTCCAAAAGATCATTTTCCATTGCCCAGAATTGATCAACTAGTGGATGCTACCTCGGGACACGAGCTACTCAGCTTCATGGATGCTTATTCTGGCTACAACCAGATCAAAATGAAACCTGAAGACAGGGAAAGTACTTATTTTATTACCCCTAGGGGAACTTATTGTTATAATGTTATGCCTTTTGGTTTAAAAAATGCAGGTGCAACATATCAGCGGTTGATGAACAAGGTTTTTACCGAACAAATCAGCCGCAACATGGAGGTCTATGTCGATGACATGCTCACTAAAAGCAAGAAAGCTGCTGATCATTTGATTGACTTGAGTCAAACTTTTGATCAATTGGATAAATACCAAATGAAGCTTAACCCGACTAAGTGCACTTTTGGAGTACGAGAAGGAATGTTCCTCGGATACATCGTCAACCAGCGAGGTATTGAGGCAAATCCAGATAAGATCAAAGCTCTTCTAGGGCTGCGATCTCCGACGACGAAGAAAGAAGTGCAGAGTCTTACCGGACGAGTTGCAGCGCTCAACAGATTTGTATCTCGAGCAACTGATAAATGCATACCATTCTTCAAAACACTTCGAAAAACCTTTGAATGGAATGAGGAATGTGAAAAAGCTTTTCAAGACTTGAAGAAATATTTGGGAACACCCCCACTGTTGTCAAGACCAATAACAGGAGAAAAGTTGTATTTGTATTTGGCAGTATCAGAGAACGCAATCAGTTCAGCGTTGATCAGATTGGAGAATGGAGTCCAGAAGCCAATTTATTACACAAGTAAGGCTTTCCGAGGTGCAGAAATCAGGTACCCAAGGCTAGAAAAATTGGCATTGGCACTAATTGAAGCAAGCAGAAGAATGAGGCCATATTTCCAAGCCCATACCATCATTGTTTATACTGATATGCCATTGAGACAAGCCCTCCATAAGCCAGAAAAATCAGGGAGACTGATGTACTGGGCAGTAGAACTTGGTGAATATGATATTGTGTATGAGCCCAGATCATCATTCAAGGGGCAAGCTGTAGCAGATTTTATAGCAGAGTTCACGTACCCTGATACCCCCGAGGAGCAAAAGGTGCCTGCTGATCTACCTGTGGACGATACAGGATCAACAGAAACATTTGCTGACCTACCTGTGGACGATACAGGATCAGCAGAAATATGTCCAAACCAGCCAAGGTTGGTAAAAGGACTTGTGGATGTAGAGAAATCATTATATTCAAACTCAGACCAGCCACGGTTGGTAAAAGAGTACGAGCAGATGACTGACGAGGAGCGAAAGATACCGGGGGATGATGGAAGAAAACAGCAGATATTTTATCGAGGAACTCTGACAGATAAGAAATTTGAAGACGAAATACCTACATGGAGATTATATGTAGACGGATCATCCTGCACAGCTGGTTGTGGAGCAGGAATTGTTTTGATCACTCCAGACGAGATTGACATGGAATATGCTTTGCGATTCCAATTCAAAGCCTCTAACAATGAAGCGGAGTATGAGGCCATGATAGCAGGTCTTAATCTAGCAAAGACCATGGAAGCACAACAAGTGATGGTATTCAGTGATTCTCAATTAATTGTGTATCAGATGATGGGAATGTATGCGGTTAAAGGAGATTTAATGATCAAATATCATGCAAAGGTGATGAAATTGTTGACAGAATTTGAGGCCATTCAATTGGTGAGAATACCGAGGATGGAGAATGTCCAAGCAGACGCACTGGCCCGACTAGCATCAGCTACTCGTACCGAGATGCGAAGAACCATACCGATTGAAGTATTAGAAGGTCGGAGCATAGATGAAGAACTGACAACGAATGTGATTACCCTTGATTTAGGACCATCTTAGATGGATCCAATCAGGAAATATGTTGAAGAGGGTGAATTGCCGGAGGACAAACTCGCTGCCAAGAAACTGAAGTATAAAGCTGCTCGGTATGTATTAACTAATGGTATTTTGTATAGACGAGGAATTATGGCAGGTTTGCAGAGATGTGTACATCCCACCGAGGTGAAAGAATTGATTGAAGAAATCCATGAAGGATCTTGTGGAGCTCATGTAGCAGGTCGAACACTTTTACAAAGAGTGATGACACAGGGATATTACTGGCCGACAATGAGGGCTGATTGTATAGCCTATGCCAAGAAATGTGACAAGTGCCAACGTTTTTCCTCCATCCGACGAACTCCACAAGCATTGCTAACACCAATAACTTCCCCTTGGCCATTTGCCATGTGGGGAATTGATTTGGTTGGACCATTGCCGACCACCCGAGGAAGATTCAAGTATCTCGTAGTTGCAGTGGACTATTTTACTAAGTGGGTGGAAGCTGAGCCTCTTATCAATATGACGTACGAGAAAGTATACCAGTTTGTATGGAAGAATATCATTTGTCGATATGGTCTCCCTCATGCTTTCATCACAGATCATGGAACACAATTTGATAATGAAGAATTTGCTGCCTATTGTCATCAGTCGAACGTTTTGAAGTTTCATTCAGCACCAGGCCATCCCCAAAGCAATGGACAGACTGAAGTGACGAACAGAACATTACTGAATGGGTTGAAAAAGAGGCTAAGTGAAGCTAAAGCAAATTGGATTAATGAGCTCCAATCGGTATTATGGGCCTACCGAACAACTCCCCGAGCAGCAACTGGAGAATCACCATATATGCTAGCATTTGGAAGTGAGGCTGTGATACCGGCCGAATTGGGCCTCCCAACGCATAGAGTGCTGAATTTCAACTCTCCGATCAGTGACTTGATGAGAAGAATGGATTTGGACATGCTCGAAGAAGTAAGAGAAGAGGCAGCCATTAGGAATGCTGCTTATCAACAACGAACAGCTCTGTTCTACAACAAAAGGGTGAAGAAATGCGATTTGAAGGAGGGTGATTATGTGCTGAAGAAAGTCATTCAGAAACAGAATAAACTGGAAGCAAACTGGCATGGACCTTACCGAGTTACAGAGGTTGTTCGACCTGGAACCTACAGAATAGCAACTCTAGAAGGAGAAGAATTTCAGAATGCATGGAATGCTGAACACCTGCGAAAGTATTATCAGTAATGTAAAATGTAAAGCATTTCCGTCATTATGAATAAAACGAGGAAGGGTCACTACTTGACAAGAAGAAGACTGCTCTACGGAGTCATGCTCTACGGAGCCATGCTCTACGGAGTCAAGCTCTACGGAGCGCTCTATGGAGCAAAAGTGCTATAAGTAGCCAACCTCCTTTGGTTAGGAGGATAAGCTCTCCGGAGCGCTCTACGGAGCAAAAGTGCTATAAGTAGCCAACCTCCTTTGGTTAGGAGGATAAGCTCTCCGGAGCGCTCTACGGAGCAAAAGTGCTATAAGTAGCCAACCTCCTTTGATTAGGAGGATAAGCTCTACGGAGCGCTCTACGGAGCAAAAGTGCTATAAGTAGCCAACTTCCTTTGGTTAGGAGGACATGCTCCAAGGAGCCAAAAAGTTCGAAAGAACCCTACTACTCCTTTGATTAGGAGGTGTAGACCAGCATGATCAACTACGGTTGGTAAGACTTTATATACTCTCGCATTACAGCTTATGTTGGTCGGGAGGTAACATTATTACAAAAAGTTCTTTAAAGAACAAAATATTCCAAACTGTACCAAGTATGGTTGGTCGGGGATAAAAACCCACTAACTGTAGTCGGTCGACGAGGATAAATGTATTGACCTTAGTTGGTCGGACAAATGTTTATATTTGAAAATTGAACCAAGTATGGTTGGTCGGGAATAGAAACCCATCAACTGTGGTTGGTCGACAAACATTATTTATCCACCTTGGTTGGTTGGAAACAATTTTGAACAATTTATGCTTGTTATAATTTCTAAGTTGGTTGATGAATCATATAATTTGCAAACAGAAAAATAGCTATTGGCAAAACAGAAAATGAAATTCTTTCATTAAGATAAAAATGTATTACATGTTACATGTATGTGCTAACTATTACATTAAAGATTCCTACTCTATTGGTTTCTTTCCTTTGTCCTTTGAGACAGGTTCCTCGCCAGCAGGAGGATCCTCTAAACAAAGAGGAGAATTAATAAAGTTCATGTCCTTCAGCATTCTGACATTCATTATTGTAGGAGTGTCCAACAGGTGCTCAGGACGAGATACTTCAACTTGAGAATGAAGGTTATAATCACCAAGATATTTAGAGATCAAACTCCGAGGAATGGAGCGAGCAGGAATCCATGCCATATCCAATTTATAGGGAGGAACAGGCAAGTCTAGCAATCCAGGAGCATGATAATCCCATAAATAATGACCTTGTTCCAATTTTAATACACCCAGGGCGTTCAACCATCCCTGCTTATAACCTTCGTTGTTAGCATTTTCAAGGCGATCATCCAAATGGTAAAGAGCTTCATTATAGCCTGCATTCCAGAACTCCCGAGGCTGTTTATGGAATTGGAAAGTTAATCTATCTACTTGCTCGAGAAAGTTCTTGATAAGAGCATCTTTATTATTCAGATCAGACTTCATCGCAGCCAATTGATCCTCTAAAGATAAATTTTTCTTAGACAAATCAGACAGAGCACGATCCTTAACATTTAGTTGGAATGCTTGAGTTTCCAGAGTAGATTGGGTGCGAGATTCTTCAACACTACGGCTAAGAACTCTTGATCGGCTCCGAGAAGCAACTGGAGAACTTTGCTCCTCGACGATTCTTCCTCTTCCCCGAGAACTCCTTCCTCGTCCCCGAGCAGTCACAGGAATAATAGACTTTTTCAAGTCATCCAACTCTTGCCTTAGTTTGGCATTTTCAACCTTTAGAAACGAAAAACCTTCATCAGTAACTGGTACTAATGCAGTGGAAGAGGAGGCAACGGATTCATATTGAGCCAATCTTTTCTGCAGACTATTATTTTCTTGTTCCAGGATCTCGGCAATTTATCGGCAGGCTTCAACTTCACCTTTTAGGGTCCTTTCCCTAATGTCATATGCAGCAATGATCTTTTTATGACCTGTATCAGAGGAAAGTTGTTGATATCTATTTTCATATTCCTCGTGTAATGAAGCCATCGATTCATTGTGCTGGCCTTGGAGATCCTCTAAGGAACAATGCAACTCTTCAATCAAGTCATAATAAGCGACATTGTTAGCTACAGCTCGGTCGAGTAAACTTTTCAAATACCGATAAGCCTCAGTCGCCTGTTCTGAAGCATCATGACCAAGAATGTCAGCAATTTCAGAAGAACTAAGGTCTGTATGACCAGCCCTATAGTATTGGTGACATTGCTGCATCAGCTCGGTATCATGAGAAGAGATTAGTTCCATTCTAGCAACAAACTAAAGACAAGAAAAAGACAACAATCAACAAAGAATCATCAATAACGGCGATGAGTAAAGAAGTATTTTATTAGATCATAAAAGGATTACAGTGTTCGATTACAAATGATAAAAGATAGAAATGATACCGAACAACTTCACACCTTTTCCTTGTCTCCCAAGACTTTCTCGGGAGGCTGGGACGAGGAGCTCGGTTGCTCGGTGATAACAACAGCTTGATTGTCAGAAATCTTCTCGGCAGGAGGAGGCATAGAAGAAATATCCTCAATGACAGAGGGTTGAGAAGCAGATACTGGGACATCCACAACCATGGAAGATTCATCTGAAGCAGGTTCATCTTCTTCTTCTTCCACAATTGGTGGAGGAGGACCAGGGAGATGCCGTTGGAATAGCTCAGAATCATCTTGGACTTTTAGCTCTTGCAGAGCAGCTACCCAACCATCATAGAAGTATTTCAACTCCCCATATTGGACTTGGGACGTCATTGCAGCTATCCCTCTCTCCCATCCTTTCTCCCAACCAACACTGAAATGTTTCTTGATAGCAACTTTTCTCCTCGATTTCTCCGAGGAAAGCTTCACCTCCAGTTCCTCTTTCTTAACCTTAATATCTCGCAGAGTAGATATTTCTTCTTCTGCCTTCTTCAATTTATCATCAGATTCATGATGTTTAACTTCCAGATCTTTAATTTTCTCCTCCAAATTCTTGGAGGTTTCAGCCATCTTCATCTTATCAGCCTCAGCCACAGCCAATTTTTTCTCCCAAACAGTTTTCTCCTCGATGTACTGTTGGTGAGATTCCTTTACAGATTGGGTTAAACCCAACAAAGCATCGTCAACATCGGACGAGGAAGTGGAAGCTTTAATAGCTTGATCTTTCTTCACGATGGTATTGAAACAGTTCACCAGCTGAAAGATAAGAAAAACAATAGAGTCAACACAAATACAAGAGTTCAGGAAAAAGAAAAGAAAGACCAAAGGTATGAGAAATTTACTGAAGAAAGATGGCGAGCAGCTAGGGATGTCAGTGTATCCCTAGGAATCTTTTCATCAACCCCGAGAACCTCGGGTATAACTGAGCTCGTTGAAGAGCTCGGAAGAATGATTTTTGAAATACTACTACCACCAGCGGGTAGAGAAGATGCAGTTCCAGCAAGATTAACCGAGGATGATTTCCTCAATCTCTTCAAAGGAGGGTCAGCAGCATCAACCAAGGAAGAGGTCTTGGTTGGAGAGATTGTAATTACATCAGCACTAGCATTTTTCTTGCTCGGGGCCACTGGGGGCTTCTCGGCAAATTTGGATGAACTGGCATCTACTTTTTTAGTCCCCTCTGGGACATCAATTTTGCTTTTCTGTGCTCCAACAGCAGAAGAAATTTCACCAAATAGAGCAGGAGGAGCTCTTTTCTTGCCCATTCTCTGAGATAGGGGAATATGAGAATCTGAAGATGAACTTTCTGGTGTTGAGGCTGGTTCAACAGGGCGAGCAGTATAAGAGGTTGTGTAGCTCTTATACTGCAGCAAATATGATGCAGATCTAATATGCTCGTCTGCAATCGTCTTATGCAAATTCCAGATAAGTTTTAAATGCTTGATATTCACTTCCGACTCTTTTGGAGTTTTTCTTTTACTATCAACTGCAAATAAATACATAAATCTCAGTCATACATTTTGTCAAACATGATGAATACGCAATTTCATAAGTAAAATAAAAATGAAAAATAAACCTATCCCATTGCCGTATGGGGGGCATCTGGGACCGTTGTATACTTCATTCCCAGATAAAGGCGCGTGTTGCCAATTTTTTATGATCAACCCATGCTCAAAATAATCTCTATTTGAATCAGGGAGGTTAACTACAAGGGCTCTATTTAAAAACCTAGTTTTTAAATAATAAATATTATCTAAAGTGGCCCATTTATAGCAGTACATGATTTCTGGGATCCCTATACGAGTCCCATGAGTTAGATTTAACTTGTGCACCCCGTTAATTATTCTCCATGAATTGGGGGCTATTTTTGCAGGAACAAGATCAAAATATTGACAAAACTCAAGACATAATGGATTTGGGGGAAAAGAAAAACCACATTCAGCAATGAAAAGACTGGGGAACCAATGTCCCTCAGCCAATCGAAAGTAATCTAAAGGCTCAGAAAGAACCTCTAGAGTTACCCAAGAAGGAATGGAAAAGTCAGAACGAAATTTCTCAGCAGATTCAACAATATAAACCATATTGAATAAAAGAGATGCAGAAGAAAAGAAGAAGATCTTACAGAAAGAAAGGAGATATGTTGACAACGAACGGAAACAATGATGAACACACAAGAGAGAGGAAGAGAATAGAAAACTTGAATGCAGAAAAATGGAAAGTGTAGACGACGGTATGGTTACCAAAGGAGTTTAAATACTTTGCATTGGGAAGCGGCGAAAGAAATGATTACTAAAAAGAAACTACTGAACTTCCGGCGGCTAAAAAGATAAAAGTTACACGAAGATCGAAGCGCTTGTAAAAAAGGCGGAAACTGCGAAATGAGAAGGAAATTTAAATACAATGCTCTTAAAACCCAGGAAGGTCATTTAATATTACCATATACCGAGAAAGAATGTCCCATACTCCTCAAAGTTCGAAATATGAAACATTGGGGGCTTCTGTTGATACCAAAATTAATATGCTGATGTGGACGAATAGTATGAAGACACGTGTCAATCTACGTGGCACAATAACAGCGAGGAAGATCATTTACCGAACAACCATGGTTGGTACCGAGCAACGAGAATACACCGAGGAGCTCTTTCATCCCGAGATACTCTAAGCACTCCGAGGAACTCTTGATCGACGAGCAACTAAGGCGGTCCGAACTGCACCTCGGCCGTGTCATCAATTATCAGACGGACAACTGTTCAACTATTCATTAGATTCTTGACGCACACGCCGCATTAAATGTATTACCCATTCATATGTATATCATTTAATGTAGTGGACCTTTCATGTACAGCCTTGAGGCTATAAATACCTTGTATCAATCCCATTCAAGGGGACCGGAATTTTCTTGAGAGAACTTGTAATCAAGAATTCCACAAACACTCAGCAATAACATAACAGTGGACGTAGGCTTTATTCCTAGCCGAACCACTTTAAAAATCTTTGTCTTATTTATTTATCTGTGATTGAAGAATTAGAGTGATCTAGTTTTTTACATCAACATTAAAAGAGACATATTAAAAATGTATCAATCGGAGAAAGCAAAAGTTTACTGGTTATTTGATAGCTTTCTTATTGCACTGGAATCCCCACGGATATGTGGTCTTCGAGGAAAAAGAGAGGGTACGTAGATATAACAATACATTTTATAGATGATGCTTCCATCGCAGATTCGAGACCTATTATTTGTGATGAGGAGTCTGATCCCATGGAGATTTAATAAAGAAGTAATGCAAGTTCAAAATCTATTATGAAAAATTCCATTTCAAATTCATGTTTTATATTCTCTTTTAAAATTTGTTACTTTTTTTAAATATGTTCTAAAAATGTCTATTTTTTTCCAGGTTTGAGTTGATGATGATGAGGAGATTGTAAAATGATGATAGTCGAGTTATTTAAGACTTGTTGTGTAATAGTTGATGTTATTTGAGACTTATATTGTAGTAGTTGATGTTATTTGGGACTTATTTTGTAACACTTGTTGTTGTTTGAGACTTATTTTGTGGTAGTTTATGTTATTTGAGGCATTTTAATTATTTTGAGACTTTTGAGTTCATGTTTAATTAAGACTTAGAAGTTAATTTTAATACATTTTAATTTTAATTATTTGCTTAAAAAGCCACTATTTTATTTGTTATATAATAAAATCTGTTTTTCTGACCCGTATAATTTAAGTGGACAGATTTGGGTTTAAGGAGGTTATATTTAAATGGTTTCGGGGTTCAGAAACGTAACCCGTCGTGGGGCAGGGGGGAGTTAATTTTTTTCGCGGGGCGGGTTTGGGTTTTACCAAACCCGCCCCATTGCCATCCCTAGTTTGAACTCCGTTGGAATAACCACCTCAGACCAGTAAGCTAACATAAATGGTGTCTCTCATGTCATCATTCTTTCAGTAGTCTTATATGACAATAGGACCCCATGTAGCTCATATATCCATTCTCCCTTTGCATTTTCTAAGTTTTTCTCAATCCCTTCAATTCTGATTTTGCTGGTGACCTCGGCTGACAATTAGCTTATCGGTGGCCAGGAGTAGGAAAGAATTATTTAATGCCAACCTTGGTGAAATAGTCCTCCAGTGACTTATTTTTGAACTGCTTACCATTATCTAATATCATGGCATGGGGTAGACCGTATCGACAAATGATATTTCTACGAATAAACTTGAATGTATTTCCTTTTGTGATAGTTATCATTGCCTCAGCCTCCAGCCATTTTGAAAAGTAGTCAATTGCCACAATCAGACACCTATAGTTTCCTCGTGCTCGAGGAAGAGGTATGACCAGGTCTATTCCCCATACCGCAAATGGACAAGGTTTCGTTATGGATGAGAGAGACTGATGAGGCTGGTGAGGAATATTTGTAAACCTGTAGCATTTATTGCACTTCTTAATGTACTCGGTTGAGTCCCTAGCAAGTGTCGACCAAAAGTATCCCTAAGTGATGATCCTTTTCGGGAGAGATTTGACCACCAATGTGACTTTCTCAAGACCGTTCATGAACATCTCGCAGGACATATTCGGTCTCCGAGGGGTAGACGCACCAGAACAACGAAAGTAAGAAGCCTTTCTTATAGAGAACATCACCAATGATGGTTAAATTTTCTGCTCGATACTAGATTTTCTTCATTTCCACCTTTGATTATGGGGGCTTTTCATACCATCCAAAACCCCCCAAGATTCAAGTTAAGATAACACATCAGGCTACTTGCGTCTTCCTCAATGCTCGACTTTTCTAGAATTTTAACAAGTGCATCGTGCTTAATCTCGGTCCTTATTTTCGATGACAATCTAGACAAATCATCGACTCAAATATTATCCAATTTTTAAATTCTCTTTACTTAAACTTGATTAAAGTTCGTCAATATTTTTCTGACCCTAGGCAAGTACTTGGCCATTTTCTCATTCTTAGCGTCATGGATCCCCAGAATCTGATTGACAACTAACTATGAAACAATATGGGCTATCATCTGACTGATATTCAAGGCTTTGGTAAGGGAGAGGCCTGCCAACAAGGCCTCATGCTCTGATTCAATGTTTGATGCCTAGAAGTTGAATCTCAAAACATATTTAATATCCGTTTGAGTCTTGAATATTTAATGTTGCAGTCTCTAATAGCTAACCATAAACCATATCATATCTAGAAGAGTCTTATTCTTTCTATTCCTCTACACCATTTCAGAATGGAATACCCGGTGTAGACACCTAGGATAAAGTCCCACACCTCCATTAAATGAATCCTTAACTTTCAGAAGAGGTATACTCCCGATTATTAATCATAAGAGTTTGGATTAGTTTATCTAACCTATTCTCCACCTTAGTCAAATAAACTTTGAACTATCAAAATTCTTCGTACTTATGATGCATAAGGTAAACACATCCATACCTTTGAGTTATGATCAATGAAATCGATGAAGTACTTACAACAACCTCTTGATTAGATAGTGAAAGGAGGACAAAAATCAAAATAAACCATTTCCAACACATCATTATCTCTTTAGTTTTTAGTTGTGAAGGCGCCTTGGTCATTTTACCTTCTAAATGGGATTCAAGACTATAAGTATCTCCACTTCCTATGTACTCAATTTTCCATCTTAAAACAAACATCAAATTCCTTTTAGAATAAAATAACCGAAGTATATATGCCAAAATTATGTTTGGTTTTAGAAGGAAACTTTCTCCATAATGATTGTCCATTAATTATTCATTTTAGTATCTAGCAGTATCGATAAGATAAACCTTATAGTGTATAAATTGTTTACCAATATCCCAGAACAAATAAAAGCTATCCAATTTTGATAAAATAATTTTTATTAAAATAATCGAATATCTATTCAAAACTGATTTAGGAAATGAAATCATTTTTTCTTAAAGTTGGTACATTAAAATAATTTACCAACATTAATTTTATATCTCCACTAAAAACAAAAGGATATCCTACTACTTATACGACATCCTTATCTAA
This sequence comes from Sambucus nigra, assembly GCA_949130495.1. Taxonomy (NCBI): domain Eukaryota; kingdom Viridiplantae; phylum Streptophyta; class Magnoliopsida; order Dipsacales; family Adoxaceae; genus Sambucus; species Sambucus nigra. The sequence continues at coordinate 307,141,956 of OX422223.1, forward strand.
TTTCCCATAATAACTAACATCCCTCTTTTAAGTAATTATCCAGTTACATGGAATCTCTATAAAGAGTTGTAGTCCTTATTTGTGGTGCTCGAGTTTATACAGTAGGTTTATACAGACTGTACCATAAATCATGCATATACTTTTCTAGAGAAAAATCATAATTATATCCTTTTTCCTTATAATAGTTCTCACTATAGTGATTAGAATTCTTTCATGAGATCATTGTTCTTTCTAAAGGTTCATTATTTCTTATATATGTGTGAGACGTTTGAACTTGATTACATTTATTCACCTCCTCACACACAAGAGCGATACACTTACCCTAATCTCGAGAGTTCGTTTGAGAGAGATATATCCTTGAGATTTGAAGTTGAAGCGTTGATTTCGAAAAGGCAATCTAGAAATTACACCTATGATACTCGACCCGTTTTGACTGATTCACACTACACACGTTTAATTCTAGGAAGGATGTTCCTTGTGTATTTACTTAGCGTAACTTTTTATGCAATTCTAGCTTGTATTTCTCAAAACATTTATCTCATGATGGATTGTGCTATTATTCTACGTCTAATAAGAGATTGACAGCCGTTTGCAAATAAAGAATTTTGTGGGTATATTCCCTGAAAATCCTCACGAGACATAACTCATCCTGTAGGGCAACCTATAGGTTTAAAGGCTTGTTACACATGCCAAGTGCAATCGCAAGTGCCCGCGAAAATGGTACACTTTTGGTTACTTATCCTTATATTTCTCTCTATCTTATTGCTCGAGGACTAGCAAAGCTCTATTTGGGGGGGGGGGGGGGGGGTGATAAGCATCCAAAAGTGTACATTTTATACCCCAAATAGACGTATTTTAGTTAATAATTCTCGAAAAATTGGGTCTTATATGCTTAATTGTATACCGTACGAGCTTGATTGCAGTTGTGATGTCAAAAGCGTTATTTCAAGGCGAATTGCATCAAGAATGGAGTTAAATACCCTGTCCCGTAACCCAACCTAGCCCAAGCCTTCACCTGTGCCCTGTGTGTGTCTAGTTTGTATTTTTTTTTAGATTTTTTTAGATGTTATTTTGTGTCATTTTATTTTTAGGTTTTATTTTTAGAATTTATTTAGAATTTTTAGAATTTATTTTTATATTTAATTAGTGTAATTTTATTTTGATTTTTATTAGTTTTTAGTTTTGATTTTATTTTATTTTTATTAGGATTAGTTTTTAGGAGTTTATTTTTAGTTTATTAGATTTTATATTTTTTAGGACTTTTGTTTTCATTTTTATTAGATTTTTAGTTTTTATTTCTTTAGTTTTATTATTTTTGTTTTTTTAGATTAGGATTTTAGTTTTAGTTAATTTTATTTTTTTGACTTTGTTAGTTTTATTTTGAGTTAGTTAATTAGTTTTATTTTATTTTTTTAGGTGTCCAAATTAAACACACGCACACACCATCACCCAAATCAAGTCACTCACACACACCCTAACTCCCCTACACACTAATACACCCAAACTATTCACTCACCCTCACCTACTTTCCTACACCCTCACCACACACAATAACCCCTCCATCATCTTCAATCTCAACAACCCATCTTCTCTCTCTCAATCTCCATAACCAACTACCTCCCTTATCACTCCAACAATACCCATGTCCTTTCAACCCAATACCCAACCTGCTACCCCTACCTCTGAAACCCGACCTACCCGAGCCCTTACCCGGCGACCAACCCATCACCAACTCGATCGCTACAGACCCCATTAACCACCTAACTCCGACCACCAGTAGCACCTACCTTAACCTGGTCGCGACCCAATTTTTGGCGCCACAATCCCCATAAAACCCGGCGCAACCACCTTCCCGTACCCGCTGTCATCTCGACCCATACCCGATGTCAACCCCCTGACCCGAGCCAAAACTAACCTCTACCTCTAACACCTTAACCCGACTTCTGCTGGCGACATATCCAAACAGGTGTTTCAACAAAAATCGACCCACTTCGAACCCATCCAAGCCCGAAATCTCCAACCCAGTTCCATTCCTCCGTAGACCCATTTCACTCCCCACTACCCAAATCAATTTTAGTTGCCAAAATCAGAAGCCAAACAAAACCAAATAAAAGACCAAAGTCAAATATCACACATGTTTTAAAACCCATTTTGACCCAATTCCCATTTTACCCCCAACTAACATCTTTTACCCCAATGCCCATTAACCAAATCTGATTTTTTCTATTGCCTCACCCCTCATTCACATGACCTCACACAATCCATGCACATTTGTGCATTTTTCCATTTTAATCTCAACTTATCCTCATACCCCTCATGTCCATTTAATCTCTACCCAATTTACCCATAGCTCCATGCCTACTATTTAAACAAGAAGAAGACCCAAATAAAAAAAGAAGAGAGTTATACCAAATAGTTACTCGAATATTTTTTAATACATGTTTAATCCAAACCTTTTTGTTTTGTTCCAAATAGTCCCTCGCCACATAAAAGTACTAAAAAAAGGAGATCCGGTGAGGGTCATCGGAGTTCTGACAGTGGGAGGGTGGGGGGAGGTAGGGCAGGAATGCCGCTAGAGCGAACCTTTAAAAATAAGAGAATATTGGTTAAATTAGTGTTTGAGGGGTGTTTTTGAACAAAATAAAAAGGGTCGAACTAAGTGTGTATTAAAAAATATTTGAGGAACTCTTTGGTAATCCTTTTGTTTATTTGAGATTTGGATGCTTGTTTTGGGTGTGAGATTTGTTGTCAAAGACATGAGATTTTACTGCCAGAGGGGTTTTTTCGGATTTGATATTTATCAAATGTTATTTGGGTGCTGTTTTGCCAAATGTTTCCATATTATTGGGGTGTCGAAGGGGTTTTTGGGTGCCGGAGGTATTTGGGTGCGGTAGTTTTTTTCCAGATTTATTTTATAATTTCAAAACCACTTACCGTTTTTGTATCAATTTTAGATTTTGGTAATATTTATTAAATGCTTTTTTTTTTAATCTCCAGATTATTTTCACAGAAACTCTATTATGCCAGAACTTTTGATCGAAAATTAGGCGACTGAAATACGTGTCATGTTTTTATTAGTTGGTTTTTGGGGTCTACGCCAGTGGGACCCAAAAACCAACCAATAAAAACATGACACGTATTTCAGTCGACCAACTTTCAGTCGAAAGTTCGGTCACTATAGAATCACTCTTATTTTTAAGGTTCAAATGCTTTTTTTAGAAGGTATTTTTTTCTTGGAGATTTCTATTGTTTTGGAAATTATTTTAATGCTTTTTTATTTAGGTTGATTTTTTTGTTGAAAATTGTTTCTTTGTTTTAAAAAAAATGAAATTCAATATTTTTTATATTCTTTTCTTTTTAAAGTTTCAAATGTTTTTTTCAGATCCTTTTTTTTCTTGGAGAGTTCGGTTTTTTCAAAAAAAAATTTATGTTTTTTTATTAAGGTTGAATTTTTTTCCTGGAAATATTTTTCAATTTTTTAAAAAGTTTTTGTTTAAATATTTTTTATATACTTTTCTTTTTAAAGGTTTAAATGTTTTTTTTCAGGACGTCTCTTTTTCTTGGAGATTTTTCCTTTTTTTTAAAAAAAATAGTTTTTTTAGGGACCTTAAATATTTAGTCTCACTGTGTAAGATTAATTTATAACCACGCTCATGTTTTTATTTTTTTATTTATTGGTCTTATTGTAGTCATTATGAGACAAGTGTTATTGTTGACAAAAATAAAGGGTGGTGGTTACAAAGCAGTTATGAATAATTTTGGATGGTTGTGAGACTTACTATAATTTTAAAAACACATGGGATGAGAGCCTAACAAATCTTAAGAGAGGAGACTAAAGCAAAAAAAAACTATTTTTTAATTAAGGTAATGTTTTTGCTCAAAATTATTTTTTTTATTTTTAGAAGCTTTTTTCAAAAAAATTTATATTCTTTAAAAGTTTTTTTTTTGTAATTTCCAAAACATTTTTTAGACTTTTAAAACTTTTTTTATATTTCTAAAATATTTTTTTAATTTCCAATTTTTTTTATGTTGTTTTCAATTTTTTTTGTAATTATAAAATTTTGTAGATATTTTAAATGTTTTTCAGCAATTTGTATAATAATATTTTATATTGGCCTAGACCAAACTAACCTAATGGGTATGATATGTGGATACAGAATGCTATTGGTCAAGAAAACTGATCAATGTTTCTAATTTGACATCATATTTTTATCGGGAAAATGACATTAAATTTATGGTGACTGATGGAAGAATACTATTTGTCACAGACCTTCCCATAAATTACGCCACAACGCTTGAACAACGAACAGCAGTTAAGGAATTTCTAAATAATTTGAGAAACAAAAATAACTTAGATGTTCCTTATGAATTACTAAGGAACGCAGAGGAATAGGAGTTAACCCAACTTCATCCTCAAAATCAATGCCCAATGGATAACGTGTCCTTTGACTCTATCGGAGAAGCCAACATAGCTTATGCAATGGATGGATAAATGATCAGACCACAATGACCGACTGCACATCAATCCATCACACGACATGTGGCCCCACATAGAAGAAACGTTAAACAAGTGAATCATTCTTTATTAAAGACAACTTTAATAAAGTTTTCTTTAATAAAGTAAATAGTATTTACTATTTGCTTTTACTATTTGTTTTTTATAAACGGACGAATAAACGTCACTTTCTACTTTTTCCTTTTTTATCTTTTGATTTTTTCATTTGAAGAAATTTTAACGTCTATAGGCTATAAAAGAAGGTTTACTCCTTCATTGTAAATCACCTCAAAAAACCCATCTCTCTCTTGTAATATTCCCTTCCAAAACCTTTCTCTTGTAATATTAAGCCTTTCCTTTCCGCACTTTGTAATTGGTATCAGAGCCTTGTAATGCTGTAATAAAGGTTAGTATTTATGAATCATGTTTATAATACAGTTTAGTATCCGTATTAAGCTTTGTTTAAATAGATACACTGTTTGTATGCACATAACTTTGGCAATCAGGATGAACTAAATAGTGTAATAAAATCATACTATTTTTGAAAATCCTTTAAGTTTTCATAAAACCCATATACCTATTATTGTTTGAAAGCCCATATTTTCGTTTACCATTAAAGCTACTGTAGTTAGCGATAAGCGTCACGAAAACTGGTTTTAGGCACTTGAAATAAAATATAATAGGAGGTCTTAGGTATCAATGAAATCTGAAATGGATGATCAAAATATTAATGTTTCATTACAATGTTTAGCACCATGGTTACAAAAAGATGAGTCCATGTATAATCACAACTTACATATTGATAAAAAAATCTGAAAATCATATTAGTAAAATAAGTACTACTTTAAATAGTTTAACTGATATAGTTTTTGGATGGGTAAAATGGACTGAAAAATATCACATCGTTAATGAAAACTATGAAGAAAGAAAATTAGATAATATCGAATTTAACATAAACAAAGTTGATAAAAAACTTAGTCAACTCGGAAGCATCTCAAACCTAGACTTGAAAGAGGAAACTAAACAAAAAATAGGAAATCTATTAACCAAAATAGATGCTCGAAATCCAGAACAAACTGGAATGAATTACCCAAATGATAATAAATTCCCTAGGTTATATTACGGTATAGATGAAATAAAAACTATTCAAACAGAAGAATTTAATTATACTGAGTATATAAATGTTCGTGAAAACTTTTCATGAAATACTAAAAGGTTTTGTTGATATAATTTAAGAAAATATGATTGGATATACTGGAGAACCCATAATTCAAGAAGATGCTTGTTACATATTATCTAAACTAGAATTATGTAATATTTGTCAATTATTAATTTGTTGAAATATATAAAAAATATTATATCAAACTTAAACCTCCCGAAAACCTTTACTAGATGGATCAATTTTTCCACAAACTCCAAAATCCATGGGATGAAATATCTTTAAAAACTTATCCAAATTGGTTTAAAATAATCAATAAGGAAGACAATCTTGGATTTCGTATTAATTGGGTGATAAGACAAATATCTGATAAGTGTATTGGGATAAAAGCAAAAAAATAAGTCAAAAATCAAATCACAAATTCCAAAGACGGATATAAATGGTGTCATAAAATTTTCAAAGAAATTTGGAAAATGGGATGTAATCCACCTCCCAGACTTTTCAAAAATTCTCGAAAACGAAAATTTAAGTGGAAACCTTGGAAAAAGAAATTACCTTTTTCAAAAAATAAAAAAATATATTAGAAAAAATAAATTTTTTTCTAAAAAATAACTTCCAAAAAATAAGTGTAAATGTTATATATGTAATGAAGAAGGTCATTATGCACCCGATTGCCGCAAAAAAGGGAAAAGTGCAAAAAAGATGATAAAAAATCTTGAAGAACAAGAATCCGAAATACGTTAGGGAGAAGAACTGTCTGATTATAATATTTATAATAATAATGAAATTTTGTATGAAATATAATTTGATTCGTAATCGTCCGATGAAGAACTCGTATTTATGTATAATACTGCATAAATACAAGGAAGTAATGAAGATGAGTTACAAACAGTAACTCTTCGCGAAATAGTTGGTGAAGAAATAACTTTTACCAATGAAAAATTACAAGATATTGATAATCAAAGACAACTTATAAAAAAGGAAGATGTCTATAAATTATCTAAATTCAAATTATTCTCAACAAGAATATTTGAACAATTTAATGGTAGCACCATTGCTGGGTCAACAGACGATGAGACAACAAATATAAAACTTTTTGATTTAAAAAAAGATCAAAAGATGGAAGAAAAGACATCCGAATATAAAATATATTCATGTTGTATTTATTCAAATATGTACTACCGCCTTATTTAGACAAGGTATGGATACACCTGTAGCGATACTGATCTTAGAAAAAAGATTCAGTAATCCTATGAATGCTATAATTGGAGGAGTCCAATCCAATTTAGTAAATGGAGTTATTTAGTTTAACATAAAATCAAATTTCTTTATATCTATTGATGATCCAAATATTGAAGATTCTGTTATTATAAAAATCCAAACCAAAGGAATAAGTATGAAAGATACCTCTAATAATATGTCAATACATTGGAAAACAATTCATGAATTGACAACTCTACCATAAACTAACACACAAAATGTGGATAGAAATATTATAGAAATGTTTGAACCTAGGCCATTTGATTCCACAATAAAGCCAAGATTAATCAATTGGAGAGACTTGGAAGTACAAAAACAATGGATACTACCCCAAAAAACAGAAGCACCACTCAAGAAATAACGAAATAGCATTGAATTACAAATATCTAGAAATAATGTTTATTTTAAAAATAAGCATTCAGACTGGAGAAAAGAATTTTCTTTATAATGATTGGGAAAAAATAAAAGAAAAAAAACTTTTAAAAGTAAAGTCTAGTAATAGTAAATAACCTATTATTATGAAAAATATACAGGTACCAATATTACCTGACACAAATTATCTAAAAGCAGATAATATAAAATCTAGTCAAATTTATCACTTCTAACTAGGAAGAGAAGAAATTATCTTTTCACCAAGCCATGGAAAGAAAAATATACTTATGTATTAGGGTACTTTAATTTTGCTGGCAATAAACCATATAGTCTGTGCACCCTTATTGATACGGGAGCAACAATTTGTTCTTATAGACCTAATGCTTTGCCACATAAAAGTGAATAAAGATGAAAAATCCTATTGTTGTAACGGGAATCAATGGAACACAAAATTTCATTGATTTAAAAGATAAAAAACTAGCTATTTTGTTTAATGAAAAGAAATTCATTATTGCAAATATACTATGCCTTCCTGAAATGCATGGAGATTTTATTTTATTTCGGAATATTTACCTATAAATATTAATGAGGGAACAATTAGTTTAACTCTTAATAAAGAACTAGTAGAAATACCTCTACTAGAGCAACATAAATATAAGTGTGAAAAAGACTTTCACCCTACTAAGAAAGGAGATATGACTCCAATAGTTAAAGCCCTTGAAGAAACACATTGTCTTTATACTATTTTAAAAGATAATTTTAGTGAAAATCCACTAAAATTATGGGATAAAAGTCCAAGGTATTGTAATCTCAAATTAAGAGATCCGAATATCATCATAAGAGTCAAACCTATGATCTATACTAAAAAAGATATAGATGAATTTGATAAACAAATCAAAGAATTATTGGAAACAAATCTTATTGAAGAAACAATAACACCACATTCTAGCCATGCCTTCATGGTAAAAAAACATAATGAAGTCACTAGAGGAAAATCTAGGATGATCATAAATTATAAAAGGTTCAATGAGTAATTAGAATTTGATGGTTACTTCATCCCAAGAAAGGATGTTTTAATCAACCAAACTAAAGGAAAAAAGTTCTTTAGTAAATTCGACTGCAAATCTGGTTTTTGACAGTTAAAACTAACTGATGAATCCAAACCATTGACATCCTTTAGTACCCCTAGAGGACATTAGCAATGGACTGTTATGCCTTTTCATCTAAACACAGCTCCACATGTATTTCAAAGATGGATGGACAATATCTTTAAAGATCTTAAAGATTTTTGTGTTGTCTATATAGATGATATTCTTGTTTTTTCAAACACAATGGAAGAACACAGACATCATCTAAAAATACTTTGTGAAAAATTCTAAAAATATGGAATTATTCTATCACCAAAGAAAATTGATATTGAAAAAACATAAATTAATTTTCTCGGTATAATCCCAAACCAAGATGGATTACAGTTACAAGATCATATAATTTCTAAAATAAAAGATTTTAATGAAGAAATTTTGGATAAAAAAAATTTCAAAGTTTCTTAGGAATCCTTAACTATGGAAGAAATTTCATAAAAGGATTATCACAAAACGAATTACCACATCTTGAGAAACTAAAAAAGAATGAAGTTTTTAGATGGAGTAAAAATGATACTCTTGTTGTTAAAACAATGAAACAAGATATAATTACCAATTGTCCAAAAGTTTATTTTCCTAAAACAGGAGATAAATTAATCCTTGAAACTAATGCTTCAGACAATTGCTGGGGATGTGTCCTCAAAGCAATTTCTTCAATATATTGGAATGAAACTACTTTTAATACTTTTGGTATTCATGGTAAGAAAGCCCCTATACCAAAAATGATTCAAAAGCATGAATTAATATGAGGATATAATTCTGGAAAATTCAAACCAAATTAATTAAATTATATTATTTTTGAAAAGGAATTACTAGCAATAAAACTTGTTATTAAAAAATTTCATACTTTTCTAAGCACCTGAAGATTTTATTGTCAGAACAGACAATAAAGCAGTAAGAAACTTCCATATAATTAAACAAAATATTTTAGAAGGAATATAATTAAAATGGTGTTACACCCTGGCTAATTATATCCCGGGTGATCAGTCCTAAATTAAATTAAAATAGGTTTCTCATTTGATTCATTCTTAGCATCACTGTTGAAAACTTTTTAATTACTAATCACCTAAATGAAATTAGACCAGTGCAAAATTTTATCTTTCATCAACCCAAGACAAAGTACTCATGCAAAAGAAACAGGTAACCATTCACAATCAACTATGAATTAAATCATGTAGCAATATATAAAGGATAAAATCTTGCCGAATCAATATTCGGCTAAAAATCCAAACGTCCCGTACCTAACCCACCTAGCTATACTACTCAAGCTAACTGAACTATGAAATTCAACTCTCACCTATACTACTAAGTTACCATTCCGCTCACTTAGTATGTAATAGTAACTATATCTCAAGATTTATATAATAAGATAACTATTCACGCCTGGTTATCTTTCACCATTTTGTAATTAAGTCTTCCTACTTATTTTGATTTTAGAAATATTCGCGGCATCTCATTATCTACTAAATCGCATAAGTAGATTATTAATATAGTACATATTTCACACACATCATATACTTATAAATTTATTTATTCCTAATATGTCCTCCTAACACGCATCAAGGACTCTTGGTTCGGAATGGTGCATCGACACCAAGTAAGGGTTTGGTTCAGAATGTCACTTCAACCCAAAATTCATTTCATGAAGTGGTTCAGAATAATCACCTCGAACCAACTAATGAAATTTATACATAGGTTGCTTCGGAACTCTTTCGTCATGACCCCAACTTACTATTTTCGTATATTAGTTCGAAATACTACCTCGACCCTAATATAGACAATTATACCACCTAAGTACCTATATAATTCAGTAGGTATACACACAACCTAATAATAGTGTTCGTACTTAATATTATCTCTTTAATATTCACCGTGCTTAATTATTTATGATTTATCTCACTATGTTAATTTTAATTGTGTATTCACACAACTCTAAGGGCCCTAGTTACCCCTTTATTCATTTCAGTAGTTAAGCTATCTCTAACCTACTGATATACCCCTGGGGATTTCCTCTACTCTCTTCATAACTCAAATCCCGAATCTCCGATATACTACTCGATCGTTTTATCCTCGTCGATCCATTACCCCCAATCTTGCACACTATGATTATAATGGACCTCTACAATACACCTACTAGTACTCTCTAAGTCCCTACATAGGTATACCATCATCCCTAAGTTTCCCCACAATCATTGGTAAACGAATAGAACTTCACCAATAAAAGAACCCAGAATCTTCCTGGGTCGATGGATCGACCAGGACCATCGATCGATCGACTCCATCGATCGATCGACATTCAAGGTTCGATCGATCGATCGAGCATGTGCATGTGCAGTTCATCTTCTTCATGCGTTTTCTCACTATTCTAAATTTTCCAACTTATATGATAACACACCAAACTTGAAACCAATAATTTCTAACCATTCCTACGTACTCTAGGATTATTTTCGACGATTTAAACATCACAGATCTTCACGAATTTAGCCCAGAATAAAACAAATCCTCTAATTATTCAAGAACCCTAAAAGTATGTTCTTCCCATATTCAAAATTATAGACCCAAATTTTAATTCGTATTAACAATCATGATTCCTCTGATTTTTAATCCTCTACAGATATAAACCTAACTACATGTGATTTCTACCGAAACATGCAATTAATCAATTCCTTTTATCCAAGAATATTCATCAAAATCAATTATTTGAAATTCCTACGCATGGATATTATAACTCAAAATAATTTTGCAAATAACCACTTGCCTTATTCATAAATGATCTGATTTCGTGGTTGTTTTTGGTGATCGATTGTCTTTCTCCTCCAATCTTCCTTTCCAATAAGTTTGTGGTGTCAGAACCCTATGAATCCTTCACCAATTCTCCCTTTAGCTTTGAGAATAATCTCTCTTGTATCTCAAATGGCTTTCCTTTTTGTTATGAGGTTTCTAACCCTAACCCCACTTTTAATCAGCTGATAAAACACTCCTAAATTCGTAGGTATCCTCACCCCAAAATTCCAAAAGACTAAAATGCCCCTGTACGATCCCGGTTTAGCATAAAAATGCCCCGGTACCCGACTAGTACCCCCGAGTATACTATTTTGCCTAATTCGACCCATTTGAAATCATCTGTGACCTCTAAATCATCATTTGAGTCACCAAAAATATATTTTGCATCTCATCCTCAATTTAGTCTACACGTGACACTAGGTTGAGGTATAATCAAGTACGTCCATATCTCTCGCTATTTCGTACAAATTAACTATCAACATTTACTATTCTCACTTGGTATATTTGAATCATAATATTAATCAGTGTCTATCTCTCTATTAATACTTAATAATCACAATTTTTATTAAATCATATTAAATTACTCTACTCACGTAATTTAAATTAAAATGTATTTTCTATTTAATTGCCCAATTAATTAAATTCTAAATACGTAGAAATACAGGGTATTACATACTTCCCCCCTTACAAAGGAATTTTTTCCTCAAAATTTAGGATATACTTGCGGTTAATAACTCTGGATACTGCTCTCACATATCCTGCTCCCGCTCCCATGTTGACTCCTCAAGATTGTGGTGTCCCCACTGTACTCGCACTAACAGTACTACCTTGGATAGAAGCTTGTGTTCCCTATGATCCAAGTGGAACGTGTAACGGTACTACGCGGGTCTTTCCTCATACGAGACATCTGCCTGCAAATCAATGTTCTCAAGTGGAACGTGCCAGAAGGCTCTTTCGCTCCTCCTGTATTTCTTCAGCGACGCCACATGGAACCCATCGTGTATCCGCTGAAGAAATACAAGAGGAGCAAAAGATCTTTCGATGCTCTGGGAGTCACAATTTGTATGCTACCGGTCCCACCCATCAATAATAGGGAACTTTCCCACATATCTCGGAGCTAGCTTCCCCTTCTTGCTGAACCTCATAATCCCCTTCATAGGAGATACCCAAATCAACATCTAGTCGCCCACCTCTAGCTCCACCTGTCTCCTACCGGCATCTGCATAACTCTTCTGCCTATTCTGGAATATTTGAATATGTCCTCGAATCAATACTATCTTGGCAGAAGTCTCCTATATCATCTTCGGTCCTAATAGCTTGTTATCCCCCACCCCTAACTAGCAGGCAAGCGAATGACAAGGCCTCCAATAAAGTTCCTCAAAAGGAGCCATACCGATAGTTAATTGGTAAGAGTTGTTATACACAAACTCTACCAATGGGAGGTATCTCTCCCATCCTCCCCCAAAATCTAGGATACACATCCTCAACATATCCTCAAGCATCTGATTTACCCTTTCAGTCTGCCCATCTGTCTGAGGGTGATACGCCATACTCAACCACAAATATGTCCCCATGGATTCTTGGAAAGTCTGCCAGAAGTATGACACAAATATTTTGTCTCTGTTCGACACAATATTAATCGGAACCCCGTGCAACTTAACGATCTCTCAAATGAAGATCTGCGCGTACTGCATCGTATCAAAATCAGTACGAACATACAAGAAATGGGTTACCTTGGTCAGCCTATCCACTATCACCCATACGGAATCGTGACATATCTGTGATGTCAATAGTCCAGTAATAAAGTCCATAGAAATCTCTCCCACTTCCACATGGGAATCTCCAGTGGCTATAGCATTCCTGAAGGTCTTTGATGGTCAACTTTCACAAGATAACACGTAGAACACTTCGAGACAAACTCTGATATGTCTCGCTTCATACTTGACCACCAATATCATCGTCACATATCCTGGTATATCTTATCCCCACTGGGATGTATCGCAAACTTTGACCTATGAGATTCTATCATGATGACATGTTTCAAATCTTCATCCTCGGGTAATACCAATCTCCCATTAAACCGAAGTCCTCCCTCTGAGCTGACGGAAGAGGACTCTGCCCACTCGGCTAGTAACTGTCGTACTCTATCCTAAAAAAATGGTCCTCTGCCTGTGCCCTCACCACCCGCATAACACTCTTGGGGGTGATAGCTAAAACTGCCATGTATGCTCTGGCTACCTCATCCTCATGTCGAAGTTCGCTTCACTTCTCTTTACAAACCTCTGCTAACTCTCCTGTGGGTCTTCATCTCAACGCGTCTGCCAATATGTTAGTCTTGTCTGGATGATATTGTATATCAAAATGGTAGTCCTTCACAAATTCGATCCACCTCCTCTGCCTCATATTCAGATCCTTCTGGGTGAAGAGATACTAAAGTGACTTATAATCCGTGAATAGAGAAAACTGCTCTCCCAGAATATAATGTCTCCATATCCTCAAAGAAAAGACGACCGCTGCCAAATCGAGGTCGTGGGTGGGGTAATTCTTCTCATGTGGCTTTAGCTTTTAGGACGCATAAGCTATAGCCATCTCCTCCTATTGTAACACACCCCCGAGTCCTTACAAGGATGCGTCAGTATAGACCCAGTACTCCAATCCACTCATAGGCAATGCAAGTACGGATACTGATGTCAACCTGTCCTTTAGCTCATCAAACGCTAACTGATAGTAGTCACTCCACACGAATGGTACCCCCTTATGAGTCAAGTTCGTCAAAGGACCAGTAATCTTTGAGAACCCCTTGATGAAGCGACGATAGTAACCAGCCAATCCCAAAAATATTTAAACCTCGGTCGGTGTCGTGGACTGTCCCCAATCTCACACCGCTGATACCTTACTCGAATCAACATATGTGCCTTTGTCGGACAAAGTGTGGACAAGAAACTGAACCTTCCGAAGCCAAAATCCAAACTTCTCGAATTAGTGTACAATTGATGGTACCATAATGTTCGAACAACCATGCGTAAATGCTCGGCGGCTCCTCCTCCGTGCGAGAGTCAACCAGAATATTTTCGATAAATACGATCATAAACTGGTCCAAAAACTCCCTGAATACCCTGTTCATGAGGTCCATAAACACCGCAGGCGCATTGGTGACTCCAAACGACATCACTCTGAACTCGTATGACCCATACACGATAAGAAGGTGGTCTTAGGTACATCCTCCTCTCGAATGCGCAACTGATGGTAACCTGAACTCAAATCAATTTTTGATAACTACGCAGCCCTTCTCAACTGATCAAATAAGTCGTCAATTCTAGGTAACGGATACTTATTACGGATCATCACCTTGTTCAGCTCCCTATAGTCTATGCAAAAACGGAGCGAACCATCCCTTTTCTTCATAAATAATACCGGCACACCCCACGATAATGCACTCCGCTGAATGAAACCCTATCCTAAGAGCTGCTGAATCTACTCTCTCAACTCTCGTATTTCCAAAGGGGCCATGCGATACGGTGCTCTGCCATTCGGTCTCGTCCCTGGTGCCAAGTCGATAAAAAACTCAATCTCCCTGCTGGGTGGTAACCCTAGTATCTCCTGGAAGACATCCTCAACATCCTTCACCACTGGGATTGAGTCAAGAGAAACAACCACCTGCTGTGAGGTCTCCTCCTCAATGTAATACAAATGCGGGCACGATCCTCCCTCGGGAAGAGGCAATGCCACTAGGAACATCGTCTGTCCTGGAATGGCGACACTATAGTCTTCTTATAGAAATCTACCATTGCCCTATAACTCGCTAACCAATCCATGGCTAGGATGACGTCATAACCCTCCATATCAAACACTAGCAGGTCTACCGCTAGTCTCAAACTCCCGATCACAATATCCACACCCTTATAGATTGATTGTATTAGGGACCCACTACACATCGATGACTCAACACACGTAAGATGAGTGTCTCTTGTCTCTAAAAGGCTGGCTTCTCGTGAAAATCTTGTGGTAATAAAAGAGTGTCTCACCCATGTCAAATAAAATACTATCCTTATGCCCATGGATAGGAAATGTACCCACGACTGTTGGAGGTGCTGGCTGAAAAGACACGTCTCAAGCGTTGTACAAACCCCCATAGTGCATCTGGCTCGGCTACTACTATGGGGCCTGTGTTGGTGCTGGGGATAACGAAGCCTGCTCTCCCTATTGGGTACCCTACTGCTGTGCCCTATCTCCCTGTATGCAATTCCTACTCTCGTGACCCTGCTGGCCACAAGTGAACCACTACCCCTGGAACTGTCTCTAACATTGTCCCTGCCGGCCTTGGCCCTGCTGGCCTCCCCCTTGGTTCCCTTGGCCCTAACGACCCTGAGGGACCTGCTGCTGGGAACCCTATTATCCCTGCCTATCAGATCAATATCGCCCATACTTAAATCTCTTGGCAGAGTTCCCCTGTCGAGAATCCTGCCTTTGCTGACCCGCGGTGTGTTGTTGCTGTCACTACCCCTCATTTGCCCTGCCCGACTGGCTGGACTCACTCCTCTTGCTTCCCTTCACATGGAAGTGATAATCCTGACGGTGCACTAGTACGGCATTGACGAAGCCTGTATAAGTCAACAGTGTTGGGTTACTGATAAAATATTTCCTGATCTTCCAGTTCAAACCATCCATAAACTTGGACTTTTTTCCTCGCCTCGTTGCTCACCTCGTCTGGCATAAACTTTTCCAAGCGGGTGAACTCCTTCTCATAGTCAGCCACTGATCGATCACCCTGGACCACCTCACTAAAAATTTTCCTTATCTCTGACTCTACTACAGGCGGGAAGTACTTGCGATCAAACCGCCCCCAAAACTCAAAAATTGTCATCAAGTCCCTCTCCTTTACGGTGGTAACTGACTCCAACCACTGTAAAGCTTCTCTGGACAGACAAAAAGTAGCAAGCACCTACTTCTGCACCTCGGTACACTCAAGCATGTGTAGATGGTGCTGGGTGTTCTTCTTCCAGTTACAAGCCTCTACTACGTTAGTACTACCCTGAAACTCGGGCGGATGGCCCTTTTGAAAGGTCTCTCTGACTCGCTGCCCGGAAGGGGGCCCTACCGAGGCCTGAACTGCTGGTTCCACTAGAGGCTATA
This sequence comes from Sambucus nigra, assembly GCA_949130495.1. Classification (NCBI taxonomy): domain Eukaryota; kingdom Viridiplantae; phylum Streptophyta; class Magnoliopsida; order Dipsacales; family Adoxaceae; genus Sambucus; species Sambucus nigra. The sequence goes on from OX422223.1 coordinate 307,158,301, forward strand.
CCTGAGGCTGAGGTAAATGGGCTTCCATAGCCCTTATGCCTGTCTCAATTTCCTGAGCCACTATCACTTCCACCTGAGTAGTAGAAATCAGCTCGGGTAGGGGGGGGGGGGGGGGGGTAGCGGCGGTGCCTGTGGCTCCTGATGAGCCTCTCTCACCTCATCTCTGGCCTCGTCCCTCTCTTCTCGCTATCTCCTCGGTGGCATATTATTCAAATCAAATTGTATAAGTAATCTAATAGCATAAGTACGATATCTTAAACATGTAAGTACAAAAGCAACAGTCCTAAAATAGGGCTCTATATTGAAGAAAGAAACGTTGAAATCCTATTAAGCCACTCAGATCCTATGGACACTAGAACTTGATACTCTGATATGAACTTTGACACCCTGCGTAATTAAATCCCAGGTGATCAGTCCTAAATTAAATTAAAACAAGTTTCTCAGTTGGTTCATTCTTAGCATCACTATTGAAAACTTTTTAATTACTCATCACCTAAATGAAATTAGACCAGTGCCAAATTTTATCTTTCATTAACTAGAGACAAAATACTCATGCGGAAGAAACAAGTAACCATTCAAAATCAACTATGAATCAAACCATGTAGAAATATATAAAGGATAAAACCTTATCGAATTAACATTTGGCTAAAAATCCAAAACTACTAAATAAAACCAACATAATCCAAAACTAAAATCTGAAATAATGACCGTGGACAACATGTCCCAATAGAGAATACTATCATGAGATCCTACACTAGATCTGAATAGGTGAAGCATTATGCAAAGTCATGCCAGCCTCCATAAAGCTGCAACTACGAGTCCCTGGATAGAATCTCCAAGTCTGGTGTCCCTTTGGCTGGATACCTAAAAGGTTTTGAAAATATTTTTAATAGCAAGAGTTAGTACGAAAAATATTTTGAAAATATTTTGCAAGTGATTATCATAATAAGATGAGTTATTGATTACGCATGTTAAGATTTCACGTACACTCTCTTGAGTTACCTCACCCCTCATCTATCGTGCACGCCTAACGTCCTGTACCTAGCCCACCAAGCTATACTACTCAAGCTAACTAAACTATGATATTCAACTCTCTCACCTATACTAATAAGTTCCCATTCCGCCCACTTACTATGTAGTAATAACTATATCTCAAGATTTTTATACTTAGATAACTATTCACGCCTGGTTGTCTTTCACCGTTTTGTAATTAAGTCTTCCTACTTAATTTGCTTTTAGAAATATTCGCGGCATCTCATTATCTACTAAATCGCATAAGTAGATTATTAATATAGTACATATTTCACACACAACATATACTTATAAATTTATTTATTCCTAATATGTCCTCTTAACACACATCAAGGACTCTTGGTTTGAAATGCTCCATCGACACCAAGTAAGGGTTTTATTCAGAATGTCACTTCGACCCCAAATTTATTTCATGGAGTGGTTCGAAATAATCACCTCGACCCCACTAATTAAATTTATACATAGGTTGGTTCGGAACTCTTTTTCCATGACCCCAACTTACTATTTTCGTATATTAGTTCGATATCCTACCTCGACCCTAATATAGGCAATTATACTTTAGGTATTCTCACCAACTAAGTATATATATAATTCATTATGTATACAGACAACCTAATAACAGTGTTCGTACGTAATATTTTCTCTTTAATATTCACCGTACTTAATTATTTATGATTTATCTCACTATCATAATTTTAATTGAGTATTCACACAACTCTAAGGGCCTTAGTTACCCCTCTATTAATTTTAGTAGTTAATCTATCTCTAACCTACTGATATACCCCTGGGGATTTCGTTTACTCTCTCTGTAACTCAAATCCCGAATCTCCGATATACTACTCGATCGGTTTATCCTCGTCGGTCCATTACCTCCAATCTTGCACACTATGATTATAACCGACCTCTACTATACACCTACTAGTACTCTCTAAGTCCCTACATAGGTACAACATCATCCCTAAGGTTTCCCACAATCATTGGTAAACGAATATAACTTAACCAACAAAAGAACCCAGAATCATCCTGGGTCGATCAATCGACATTCAAGGGTCGATCGATCGATCGAGCACGTGCAGGTGCAACTCATCTTGTTCATGCATTTTCTCACTATTCTAAATTTTCCATCTTACATGATAACACACCAAACTTGAAACCAATTATTTCTAATCATTCCTACGTACTCTAGGATGATTTCTAATGATTTAAACATCATGAATCTTCACGAATTTAGCCCAGAATAATACAAATCCTCTAATTATTCAAGAACCTTAAAAATATGTTCTTCCTATACTCTGAATCATAAAGCCAGATTTTAATTCCTATTAACAATCACGATTCCTCTTATTTTCAATCCTCTAAAGATATAAACCGAACTATATTTGATTTCTACCCAAACAAGCAATTAATCAATTCCTTTTCTCAAAGAATATTCATCAAAATCAATTATTTGAAAATCCTACGAATGGATATTATAACTCAAAATAATTTTGCAAATAACCACTTGCCTTATTTAGAGATGATCTGATTTCATGGTTGCTATTGGTGATCGATTGTCTTTCTCCTCCAATCTTCCTTTCTAACATGTTTGTGGTGTAAGAACCCTATAAATCCTTCACCAATTCTCCCTTAAGCTTTGAGAATAATCTCCCTTCTTTCTCAAATGGATTTCCTTTGTGTTATGAGGTTTCTAACCCTAACCCCACTTTCAATCAGCTGATAAAACACTCCTAAATTCGTAGGTCTCCTCACCTCCAAATGTGAAAATACTAAAACGCCCCTGTATGATCCCGGCTTAGCCTAAAAATGCAGTGGTACCTGACTAGTACCCCCGGGTATACTATTTTGACTAATTCGACCCATTCGGAATCATATGTGAACTATAAATCATCATTTGAGTCACCAAAAACCTATTTCCCATCTCATCCTCAATTTACTCTATACGTGACACTAGGTTGAGGTATAATCAAGTACGTCTATATTTCACGCTATTTCGTACAAATTAACTATCAGCAATTACTATTATCACATAGTAAATTTGAATCATAATATTAATCAGTGTTTATCTCTCGATTAATATTTAATAATCACAATTATCATTAAATCATTTTAAATTACTCTACTCACGTAATTTAAATTAAAACGTATTTTTTATTTAATTGCCTAATTAATTAAAATTCTAAATATGCAGAAATACGGGGTATTACAAATGGTATAATCAAATCTCTGTCTACACCTTCGAAGTAGAATACTTAAAAGGTACTAACAATTATCTTGCAGATTATCTTAGCAAAAATTGTGAAGAAAACCACTAAACAAATGGAATATTTACGAAAACCCACTAAACAAGTGGAATGTTTTTCTTTCATAATGGGAGATAAAGAACCAAAATAAATAAAAGAATGGGAGACCATTGCTAAAATGGAAAAAACCTAAGCATCATCTTCAAATACACAAACTAAACCAAGTTATGTATATGTTGTTTTTAGTGGATGTAAAACAGGCTTGTACTATAACTGGTCTCAATGCCATATCCAAATCAATGGATATCTAGGAGCATGTTACAAAAAATACAATACTGAAAAGGAAGCTATTGCAGCTTGGGAAGACTGGATGAAATAATTTTATCCCTCCAGTCTATTTTACCAACTTTCAAAACTTCAAACAAAGGAAAACACTCTTGTTTTCCTTTGTTTTATCCCTCCAGTCTATTCCCGACAGGGGAACTCTGCCAAGATATTTCTATAACCCAGGAATCCGTTTTGAAATTTATGAACTTTTTAATGAATCATGGAAATCCCATGTTGCAGATAAAAGAAAGGATTAAAAAAACATGAGTATCCTTGCTGATAGAATTGCTGAACAAACAGTAGTTTTAGACAAACTCCAAAACCATAGGCTCAAGGTTTTGAAAGAATTAAATTATGAAAATGAAGATTTTTCTCTTGAAAAAATTAACACCTTTTTAAGATTTGCAGATTTGTTAGAAAATTATTTTTCGAATAAAATCTTTAATACTATTGGAAGGATTTGCTTATTCGAAATAGCGAAGAAACTCGTCCCAAGGCCACTGTTCCAAATGAAAATATTTCCTAAAATAGAGGATCAAGATAAAAAGTGTTTTAATCCAATTTGAAAACAATATCAATTTTAGTGATGAAATGCCAAAAATAAATTTTTTCACTAAAGATAGGTATCGTTCTAGTTGGGATATTGAACCAATTGAATGGGGATTAGTAAATAAACTAATTTTCCCAAATAGTTTTTTAGAAATTTTTGAAAAATGCCCATGATGATCAAAATCATGTATTATCCAAGTGAAATAACAAGTATACCCGTTATTTGTCATTCTATATTACTAGTACCATTGGATGGAGGGTTAGAGAAATATTCTATTAGTCCTACCAAATCTGACATTTCAAAAACACTAAGAATTACGAATGGGATGAAATCGATCAAAACTGGTATGATGATCAACCACTAGAGCACTTGGAAACAGAACGCTATTGGTCAAAAAACCTGATCAATATTTGAAATTTAGTATCATATTTTTATCTGGAAAATGACATTAAATTTATGGTGACTGATGGAAGAAGACTATTTGTCACAGACCTTCCCATAAATTACGCCACAACGCTTGAACAACGAGCAACTGTTAAGGAATTTCTAAATAATTTGAGAAACAAAAATAATTTAGATGTTCCTTATGAATTACTAAGCAATGCAGAGGAATACGAGTTATCCCAACTTCATCCTCAAAATCAATGCCTAATGGATAGAAAGTCCTTTGACTCTGTTGCAGAAGTCAATATAGCTAATGCAGTAGATAGCTAAATTATCAGACCACACTGACCGACTACACATCAATCCAGCACACGATATGTGGTCCCCCATGGAAGAAACGTTAAACAAACAAATCTTTCTTTATTAAAGATAACTTTAATAAAGTTTTCTTTAGTAAAATAAATAATATTTACTATTTATTTTTTTAGAAACGGACGAATAAACTTGACTTTCTACTTTTTCCTTTGTTATCTTTTGATTTCTTCATTTGAAGAAATTTTGACGTACGTAGGCTATAAAAGAAGGTTTACTCCTTCATTGTAAATCGTCTACAAAAACACATCTCTCTTTTTTGTAATATTCCCTTCCAAAACCTTTCTCTTGTAATATTAAGCCTTTAAGCCTTTCCTTTCCGTACTTTTGTAATTGGTATCAGAGCCATGTAATGCTGTAATAAAGGTTAGTATTTATGAATTATTTTTATAATACAGTTTCGTATCCGTGTTAAGCTTTGTTTAAATTGATATACTATTTGTATGCACATCTCTTTTGTAATCATAATGAACTAAATAGTGTAATAAAATCATACTATTTTTGAAAATTCTCTATGTTTTCATAAAACCCATTTAACTATTATTGTTTCAAAGCCCATATTTTCGTTTGCCATTAAAACTACTATAGTTAGCGATAGGTGTCAGGAAAACTGGTTTTAGACACCTGAAACAAAATACAATAGGAGGTCTTAGGTACCAATGATTTTCTAAATGGATGATCAAAATAATATTATTTCATTACAATGTTTAGCACCATGGTTACAAAAAGACAAGTCCATGTATAATCATAGCTTACATATTGATAAAAAATCAGAAAATGATATTAGTAAAATAAGTACTACTTTAAATAGTTTAACTGATATAGTTTTTGGATGGGTAAAACGGACTGAAAAACATCAGATCGTTAATCAAAACTATGTAGAAAGAAAAGTAGATAATATCGAATTTAACTTAAAAAAAGTTGATAAAAAACTTAGTCAACTCGAAAAAGTCTCAAACCTAGACTTGAAAGAGGAAACTAAACAAAAAATAGAAAATATATTAACCAAAATAGATGCTCAAAATTCAGAACAAACTGGAATGAATTACCCAGGGGATAATAAAGTCTCTAGGTTATATTACGATACAGATGAAATTAAAACTCTTCAAATAGAAGAATTTAATTATAATGAATATCGAAATGTTCGTGAAATATTAGACTATTGGAGACATCTATATAAAGATCCAACACTAAATGTTTCAGAAAGAAATAAACTCATTAAACAAATACAAAATACGTATTTGGAAAATAAAAAAATATTACAACACTATCAGCATGAATTAAACAAATATTCATCTGATGAAGAAGAAAATCCACCACATGTAGTCAACACTTGTGATGGAAAAAGAAAGGCTGAAGAACCACTTCAAGAATTACAAAATTGGGAAGCTTTTGAAGAATATATGCAATCCCCTGCAAATGAAAAAGAAGACTTTGTGAAAACCGGCAATACTTCTGCACCATCTACCAGTAATATTAAAAATGAGGATGAACCAAATCATTTTTCTTAAGAAGAGATAATTTGAATAAACATAATATATCTCAACATGGTATTTATCTTGATCTAAGGCACGTACCCTTTAAAGACCAAGAACAAACTATAGATGAATGGGCACAATCCATGTCTATATTCATTACTAATTATAAGAGTACGTGGTCTAAAGAATTTTTTTTAGACTATCTTGCTATAACATTTCAAGATGATGTTTTACAATGGTTGCAACAATGGGAAAAATCAGAAAAAGCAACTCAGCAAAAATCTGAACTCCTGTAAAACTTCAAAACTTTTGATGAAATACGAAAAGGTTTTGTTGATATAATTGAAGAAAATATGATTGGATATACTGGAGAACCCAAAATCCAAGAAGATGCATGTTACATATTACATAAACTAGAATTATGTAATATTTGTCAATTTGAAGAATTCATTGAAATATATAAAAAAATATTATTTCAAACTTAACCCTCCAGAAAACCTTCACTGGCTAGATCAATTTTTTCAGAAACTCTCAAACCCATGGGAAGAAATGTCTTTAAAAACTTATCCAAGTTGGTTAAAAACAATCAATAAGGAATACAATCTTTGATTTCGTATTATTTGGGTATTAAGACAAATATCTGATAAGTGTATTGAGATAAAAGCAAAATAATAAGTCAAAAATAAAATCACAAATTTCAAAGCCGAATATAAATGTTGTGATAAAATTTTAAAAGAAAATTGAAAAATAGGATGTAATCCACCTCCTAGACTTTTAAAAAATTCTCGAAAACGGAAATTTAAGTGGAAACCTTGGAAAAAGAAATCAACTTTTTAAAAAAATAAAAAATATATTAGAAAAAAGAAATTTCCTAAAAAACAGCTTCCAAAAAAGAAGTGTAAATGTTATATATGTAATGAAGAAGGTCATTATGCATCCGATTGACCCCCAAAAGTACAAAAAATATGATAAAATTTATTGAAGAACAAGAATTAGAAATATCAGGTCTACAAGAACAAATTGTTGCACCTATATCAATAAGGGTTCATAGACTATATGGTTTATAGCTAGCAAAATTAAAGTACCCTAATACATAATTATATCTTTTCTTTCCATGGCTTGGTGAAAAGATAATTTCTTCTCTTCCTAGTTGGAAGTGATAAATTTGACTAGATTTAATATTATCTTCTTTTAGACAATTTGTGCTAGGTAATATTGGTACCTGTATATTTTTCGTAACAATATGTTGTTTACTATTACTAGACTCTCCTTTTAAAAGGTTTTTTCCTTTTAATTTTTTCCAATCATTATCAGGAAAATTCTTTTGCCAGTCTGAATGCTTATTTTTAAAATAAACATTATTTCCCTGCATTACTTCCTCGTACTTCTGCATTATTATACATAAATACGAGTTCTTCATCGGATGATTCCGAATTAGATTCTATTTCATATAAAACTTCATTATTATTAGAAATATCATAATCAAATAAATCTTCTCCATAACATATTTTTAATTCTTGTTCTTCAAGAAATTTTATCATCTTTTTTGCTCTTTTCCCTTTTTGGGGCAATCGGGTGCATAATGATCTTCCTCATTACATATATAACATTTAAAAGTTTTGGGGTTACTCGAAGTATTTTTGAAAGTTTGGGTAGTTAAGTCTAAAAATTTGATGTTGAGAGGGCGATGTCAAATGTGAGATAAAGTTCGCGGAGCCCAAGTGTAATTAATCCTTGATAAATGGAGGAACACGAAAGTTACAAACTCACACACTTACCTCTTCAAGAAAGTCAATAACAACCACCTTACAAAAACTAATCTTTAATAAAAAAACTCACTCAAATTTTTCTTTCAAAACTCACAAAGTTCATAACACATTTGAAAAACAGAAAATATGCTTTGTATTTATAGTTTTTCCTCAAAGTGGCAATTTGATAAATATCGAACAATCCTGTTCGTTTCCAAAATAACCATGAACCAACAGGAAGACACCGGAGATCCAATAAACACCATAAACTTCACTCCGTATATTTAATAGAATAATCTAACGAGATTATGAAATTGAATTAAATTGATTAGTTAATGGTGACAAAATACAGTTCAGTGACCATTTTAAAACTTGAATCATACTTTATGAACTGAATCTATAATTTTACTCTTGTTTTTTAAACCTTAAACAGATATTTGAAAATCTGAATCCGTCCGGTATTCGTATTCGAATTTAGCAGGTATTTATCTGAATAAGTATTCAAAAGACGAGATTTAGATACATGTTTTAAATATCCGAAAAAAGGATAAGGATACGGATAATGCTGGTATCCGTGATGGATAATCTGTATCCGAGACGGACTATCCATATCGACAGATATCCGTTTTTGAGAATATACGAATTTGTAAAATAATTATATTTATAATTTATTTTAAATATTTTTTAATTAAGTAATATAAATACTCTTGAGAGACATAATAACATTTAACACATAAACAAGTAATACACTAAATATACGAAGGATATTAGGGTCAATTTCTAACCCTACCTTGGGGCAGAAATTAAAAAAACAACCCACACCCCAAATTAGCCGATATTAACAAAACAATCCACACCCCAAATATTGAGACTCTCCCTTACCTTTCCCTCACCACATTCCATCACATCCGCCATTCCACTGAAAGTCGATGAGTTTTTTTCACTGATTTTTCATCAATTTTTCAAATGTTTTTTGGGTTTTTTCTAGTTTCATCAAAATATCAAATGACCTGTTTGATATACTTTAGTTTTTTTTTTCTGATTTCATCTAATCGATCTAAGGGTATGAGTCATTGTCTGATTTAATAGGTTTTTTCAGATGTTCGATAATGGGTTTGTTCGATATCAAGTCCTTTGTGTATTGGGAGTAAAAGAGCACAACTAATACTCGTTTGTATCCTTGTTATCTGGCTTTGCTCTGCGTTTATGGAGAGAATAACTTTTAGTTTAAAGTTTGTTAAAAATTTCTTTGGATGATTTGGATGTACACTCTATTTGTCTAATTATTTATCATTATCTATCGATCAAGAAAAAAAAACTAAAAAAATTCTGGAGCGATAACTGCGTTCAAATGTGTGAGAAATATTTGGGTTTGTTCACCTACGAATACACATTAAAAATTGCAGTCCTGTTAATTATCAGCAAAAATTCCTTTTGTATTACAACATATTAGTCAAAATAATAAAAAAGGATAAGGATATTATCCGAATCCGGAAAATCCGAGAGGATGTGGATAAGGATAGCTGAAATTATTATCCGAGCAGATACGGATATGGATAGCGCGGGAAGTTGACGGATACGGATACTATGGTATCCGCTCCGTATCCGTCCGTTTTCACCCGTAAGTGCCACCAATATCTAACATTTATTGAACTATAACATTAATTTCTAACCCGGTATGAACATCCTAAGGGACAATTCTTGTTAAAAATACCACAAAAAAAAAATGTCAAAAGCCCATCAGGTAAGGGATCATTTTGTGTGTGGTCTAATATTTAACTGCTTAATGTGCATTCTTTGTGATACTATAACTATTTTCTAGTAGTTCTATTTCAATAGATGACCCCCTCATTCAGTAAAATAACACAATTACATTGTTACAGTTGACACATTGTCTCATAATATAACTTAAGAGTAATTATATAATATAACAGTTATACATTACAAAGGAGGGACAACATCTTAAATAATTCGGGCACAATTTAAAACCATAAGTTGACGCACTAAATTTTGAACGTTGCTTAAAGTACTGAACTAGAAAACCATAATGCCAATTAGAAAAACGAGTCTTCAAAAGAGCCAGCAAATTCAATGAAATCGGCTTTACAGAAAGCAATGTGTTGCATATTCTAACTTTTGACACCCATATCAAAATCAGGCCAAACAAATGATTCCCAATGTCTAAAGCACCCGTAAAGGAAGATATTCATAAAAAAATAATTTTAAAGCATATTTGATAATGATTTTGCACATACAGAATAAATAAAATGCTCAGGAATTTTTTAAAAGCTAACCCAAAACTTAAAAGAAAATCACTGTAGTCAGTTGCACCATTAACTCAGCAAACCTGATGACAGATTGAGAGAAGAGGAGAAACATAGGGGAAACCCGGTGAACAACGCTCCCATCGCTGCACGGAAGTGGGGGGTTTGATGTACGTAACCTTTTACCCTGCATATTGAGGGGCTATTTCCGCTACTCGAACTTGTGACCTTGGGACAACTTTACCGTTGCACCAGGTTCACCCCAGAAGTGGAGAACCATAAAATTAAATAAATAATCAATCTGAAGAGCATTGAACTTTTGTAGTAACTTAACGAGACAACCAATCTTGCAAAACATCATTTTCCTTTTTCCTAGTAGCGCGTAGTTTGCTTAGAAATTTACTCATTCAACCATAGCACACATTGGGTTGAAGAGCCTATGATGTTTCTACAAGCCAACAGTTGACTAGGGGAAATAACAAAAGGACCAAGAATCCAAGCATTCAGGTAGAGCATAGAACCCAATTCATAAATAGCAAACATTGAGCCATGCAGTTATAAGAAGAATAAATTCAAAATAGTCTCATATCTCTTCTTTGATTTAAGAGAATTCAAAGGAACAGCTGCTGATAACTAGCAATGTAAACATCAAGTGATCATAGAGAAAGGTAGCATGAAACTCCCAAGATTAGTAGCAACAAATACTGGAATCTAAAGACTAGTGGTCATCAAAAGACTAGTAGTCATCAGAATAGTAGCCATCAGAGTAGTTGTCATTGGAATCACCCTTTAGGAGGTTCTTACTGCCACCATAGTTGTTGTAGCTGATGTTATTGTTATTAAATTTGACATCCCGAACCCTCTCTTTGGTGTAGTACTCAGTGTAACCGCTTTTGTTACCAATCTTGACAGTTGAGGACCTCTTGCACTCATCCCTAACACCAACTTGTCGGCTGCCTCTCTCCACATGTCGCTCCCCACATGTGACCTTTTCCTTGGCGGTATAGCGTTCATAGCCACCGCTCTTCTTGTCCTCATATCGGACCTTTGATGTAGTCTCATAGGATTGTGGTCCCACTCGATGGTTCTGTTGTAGGGATTTAGATCCCCCTCCTAGCTTTGTTGTGCTTGCTGTTGTGTTTGGGACGATCTCAGCATATCCGATAAAACCAACTGTTGCCTGCTGTGGCTTGCTCTTTCCTTTGTCCATTGCAATCTCGACAGCCTACTCAGATAAAATTTATTAAGCATAGAGATTAAAAATTAAGGACAATAACAAACAATATTTCATTCTAGACAACTAGAGAGAAACAAAATCATCGTGGTCAAATTAATAGTCCTGCGCCTAATTTTGAGATGCTCGGAAGTAAAAATTGACTTTAAAAATCAATGTAACACACTTAAAGATTTTATAATAAATTCAAATTTTCACCACTGGTGACATAAAAGTCTCATTTTAAATAAATTAAAATTCAAATAGGAATATAAAGAGGGAACATTTTTAGGTCTAGAACAAGCTGTATCAAACACTATTCTCTCCCTGCAAATCTCCCACATTCTCAAGTCAACAACTCAAGAAAGCTTTTTCCCACTTATTTGGCCACATTATGTTAATATCTAAGATTGCACCATTTTTATTCTTAATAAACAGTTCTGCAGTCTCAAAGAGTACGTTAATAAATATTGACAAGTATGGGATATAATATTATGGAACAAGAAGAGGGCGTCAGCTAACATCAGTGTTATCCATGCATCCAGTGACGATGCGATAAACAGAGGCATGTTTTACAAGAGAGAGAAAGAAACTTTTATTTATGATTTTTACTTAAAAAGAAAAGAGAATGAAAATCTCTTTTATAGAGGTACAAAATGTTATAACGATTCTGTTATAATAGAATGGCACAACTGGCACTAATAACAGCCCAACAAACAATGTAAAATATCTAAACTAATTTGTCTAGGTGTAAAACTCCCCCTCAAGATGGAAGATAAATGTTTTTAACTGCCATCTTGTTTAACAGAAAGTGAAACTGAGTAGGATGGAGTGCTTTGGTAAGCAGGTCTTCCAACTGATGTTTTGAAGAAACAAACATAGTCTTCAAGCTTCCATTTTGCAATTTCTCTCTAACAACGTGACAATCTATTTCGATGTGCTTTGTTCTTTCATGAAAAACTGGGTTCGCTGCAATGTGTATAGCAGCTTGATTGTCACAGTAAAGTAATGCAGGTTTGGAATGATCAATCTGTAAATCCTTGAGTAAAGACAATAACTAAGTGATCTCACAAGTGGCATTTGCCATTGCCCTATATTCAGCTTCTGCAGATGATCTTGAAATAGTTTTCTACTTTTTAGATTTCCAAGATATGAGAGAATCCCCAAGAAATATGCAAAAACCTGTGATAGATCTTCTTGTATCTGCACAAGCAGCCCAATCAGAATCTGTAAAACCTTTTATTTGTATTGAAGAGGCAGCAGAGAAGAAAATTCCATGTCCAATAGTTCCTTTTACATACTCAAGTACTCTGTAAGCTGCTTTGAGATGTGGGAGCCTAGGTTTGGCAAGAAATTAGCTTAGTCTATTAACAGAGAAAGTCAGATCAGGTCTGGTTATAGTCAAGTATAGTAATTGACCTATAACTCTTCTATAAGGCAGAGGGTCAACAACCAAATCACCTTCATCTTGAGTCAATTTTAGATTTGGTTCCATAGGAGTTTTGATAGGCTTGCAACCTAATTTTCCAGAATTAGAAACCAACTGTAAAGCATATTGCCTTTGACAAACGAAAATGCCCTTGTCTGTTCTAGCCACTTCAAGACCCAAGAAATATTTCAAACTTCCAAGATCTTTTAGCTTGAAACAACTCTGAAGAGACTCTTTGAGGACCTCAATGGAATGTTGGTTATTGCTTGCTATTATGATATCATCAACATAAACTAGCAAAGCAATGAAAATTTCTCCTTCTGTTTTAACAAATAGAGAATGATCAGATTGAGATTGGTGGAATCCTTTAGCTAATAGAGCGGCTGAAAACTTAGCAAACCACTGTCTTGAGGCTTGCTTGAGTCCATACAAAGATTTATGAAGATGACTAACAGCATTTGAAGGCAAATTCTCCCCCTTGTAGCGAAAACCAGGAGGAAGCTGCATGTAAACTTCTTCATTCAAGTCTCCATGCAAAAAAGCGTTGGTAACATCTAATTGAGTGAGAAACCAGCCTTGTGTAGCAGCCAAACTAAGTAATAACTTCACAGTAACTAATTTGGCTACAGGAGAAAAAGTATCAAGAAAATCAATACCTTCTTGTTGGGTGTAACCTTTTGCAACTAACCTTGCTTTAAACCTCTCAACAGAACCATTTGCTTTATATTTAATCTTGTACAGCCATTTACAACCAATGGCATGTTTGCATGGAGGCAAACTAACAATAGACCAGGTATTATTTTCCTCAAGAGCCTTCAATTCAACATCCATAGCAGTTTGCCAAGCTGGGATAGATGAAGCTTGTGTATAGGATGTTGGTTCAAAGTTAGAGGAAACATTGAGAACAAAGGATTGATAAGTAGGGGAAATTTTATCATAGGACAAGACAGAGGTAAGAGAATGACATGTAGAAGAAGGAACAATGTTAGAGGAACCTTGCAAAAGAGAACAATGATAATCCTGCAGATAAGTTGGAGCTCTTTTGGTTCTTTGAGGTTTATTTGATTGAGAAGGACAACCTGTTTCTGAAGAAATATGTGGTGAAAGAAAAGTGGAATCTGAAAAAGAGTCACTGGTAGATGAATTTGTGTTTGAAGAAGGAAAAGAAAAAGAGTTATCAGAAATTGAATGAGGCAAAACTCGAGTAGAAAAAAAAGTTGTGATATCAGTTGGTGGTTGTTGAGTGGAAAAAGGGAACAATGTTTCATGAAAAATAACATTTCGAGAAATGAAAATAGAATTGGTTTGAAGATCAAGGAGTTTATATCCTTTGTATCCAAAAGGATAGCCAAGAAATATATAAGCTATGGATCGAGGAGAAAATTTATTTTTGTGGCTTATTAAAGTTGAAGCATAACATAAACATCCAAAGCTTTTGAGATGTGAATAGTTTGGTTGCTTATGATATAACATTTCGTAAGGTGTTTTATTTTCAATGATAGGAGAGGGGGTTCTATTGATAAGATACACAATTGTAAGAATACAATCCCCCCAGTAGCACAATGGAATATTAGATTGAAAAAGCAAAGCTCTAGCAACATTCAAGATGTGTTGATGCTTTCTCTCTACAACAGAATTTTGTTGAGGAGTCTCTACACAAGAATAGTAATGTATAATTCCTTGAGAATGAAATAGCTGAACAAATCCAAGTTCTGGGGCATTATCAGATCTGCAAGATTTAATGAGAACTCCAAATTGAGTTTGAACCATTTTTATAAAATTTTGCATTATGGTTTTGACTTCAGATTTTGCTTTCAGCAAGTAAACCCATGTAGCTCTGCTACTATCATCAACAATAGTTAAGAAAAAACGATGCCCATCAATAGTTTCAGTTTGAAAAGGTCCCCATATGTCACAGTGTATAAGATCAAAAGGCTTGGCAGATAGATGATTTTGAGAAACAAAGGGTAATCTTCTTTGTTTAGCTAAATGACAGATTGAGCAATGAGAATCTGTTTGATTACATGGAGAAAGATGTAAAACATCAATCTTCTTTGTTTAGCTAAATGACAGATTGAGCAATGAGAATCTGTTTGATTACATGAAGAAAGATGTAAAACATCCTTTAACATTTGAAGCTTATGAAAAGAAGGATGACCTAGTCTATAATGCCAAACAAGATCTTTATTGAATTGAATATTATTACAAGACATACTAGAATCAAGAATGGAAGAAGGAAAACTCTCTTTATCCAGGTAATAAAGATTGCCTTGACGTTTACCCATCCCAATCGTTTTTCCCTGAGTAAGGTCCTGAATCAAACAATAATCATGAGAAAAGATGAGATTGAGTTGAAGAGATTGAGTAAGACTACTCACAGATAACAGATTGTATTGAAAAAGAGGGACATGAAGGACATTATGCAGAGTAAGATTAGGTGAAAGTGTAACAGAACCAATATGTGATATACGAACACATTCACCATTTGGCAAGGTAACATTAGCACTAGAGACAGGAACTAAATTGCTAAATAAGGCAATTGAGCAACAAACATGGTGAGTAGCCCCTGTGTCTATAATCCAAGAAGTATTAGACACAGAAGCAATAGAGGTATAAGTAGCAATACCAGTAAAACTGGAAATGAAATACTCTTGAGTGACGTTTGCTGATGGAATACTTGTTGACTCTGAGCCTAGTTGAGAGCTTAGTAACTGAATCAATTGTTGGCATTGTGAAGGAGTTAAAGAGGATACAGATGAACAAGGTTGAGCAGAGGCATCATTGCTCGCAGAACCAAAAAAACTTGTTTTATTGACAGATGGTTTATAGGTAGAGGACTGTGAAGTTACTCCTTGAGGCTTATTTTTAAATTTAAATCCCAGAGGAAAACCATGAAGTCTGTAGCACTTGTCGATAGTGTGACCAAGAACTCCACAATGGCTACAAATTTGTTTGCCATTCTTGTTTTTAGCAGAAGAATTGAATGCAGAATGGACAGCTGAAATAGCAGATTGATGAACAGAAGAAGTGCCTGAAGAAGAAGTATTAAAAACCATGGATTCAACTGAAGAAGATGAACCTATATTCCTTTGTCTTTCTTCTTGAAAAACTAGAGCAAACACTTTATTGATAGGTGGAAGTGGATCCATCATAAGTACTTGAGCTCGAATTTGAGAAAAAGAATCATTGAGTCCCATTAAAAATTGCATCACATGTTCTCTGTGTTGAATTTCCATCCAAGTATGCAAACCTCCACAAGTACAAATAGGTGCAGATTGAAATTCACGAAGTTCATCCCATAAGATTTTCAATCGGGTAAAATAGGCATTAACATCCAAAGATCCTTGCGAAAGAGCAAGAAGTTGCTTCTTAATTTGAAAGATGCGAGGGCCATTACCTTGATTGAAACGATCATGGAGATCCTTCCAAATTTCTGCAGCGGTGTCAAGATATAGAAGACTGTCCGCAATGTCACGCTCAACCGAATTGATCAACCAAGAAGAAACCATACTATTGCAACGCGACCAAGCATAGAAAATAAGCTCTGTAGAATCTGGTCTGGAAATGTCACCATTGACAAGCCCTAATTTGTTCTTCGCGGTAAGTGCCATAACCATGGCACGACTCCATGTGTGATAATTTGGACCAGTGAGAGGATGTGAAATAAGAATCATGCCTGGATGATCACCATTCTGTAGATGAAAAGGACTGCTAGAATCACTAATGGTTGAATTCTCAGTAGAATCATTACTGGAAGAAGCAATGTTAGCAAAACGATTAGCATTTCCACCTCCACGAGCCATGATACTAGAAGATTGAAGAATGATTGAATAAGGAAGATCTAGATTTAGGAACAAGAAGATCTAAAGAATCGAGAGTGTGATAAAAATTTGCTCTGATACCATTTTACAAGAGAGAGAAAGAAACTTTTATTTATGATTTTAACTTAAAAAGAAAAGAGAATGAAAATCCCTTTTATAGAGGTACAAAATGTTATAACGATTCTGTTATAACAGAATGGCACAACTGGCACTAATAACAGCCCAACAAACAATGTAAAATATCTAAACTAATTTGTCTAGGTGTAAAAGCATGCTTTCAACAAGGGCACACAATGGAACACAAACACAATGATGAAACATAATAACAGGGTTGTTTTACACTATTTGCAAGATTCTCAATGACAAACTTAAAAGGACAAGAATCAATGAGATCCACATTGTCATGTTTTTAATTGGGTTATTGTATCTATTTATGATTAATTTTGTGTAAATGTTATGAAATCGTGTTCGCCGTGCCGTGTTTTATATGGGTCGTATTCATGTCAGATAAAAACATCACAACGTCATGTCGTGTCATGTTGGCAAGTAACAATAGTGTGGCAAATTTTAGTTATCTATCAAGGTAAGGCGTGCAATAGTTTTTTCTAATCAGATTACATCTAGTAAGTACATTCTAATTGGTGTATAAGTCAAAAATTGGCGTGATTTTCATAATATTTTACATAAAAAAAATCAAAATGAGATTAAAAAAAACAGTAAGGAGTTGTTTGTTTTTGGCCCATAAGCTTGAATCTAAATACCAAATAGTTTTACAAAATTGAGAGGCTAACAACTATATTTGAGACTAGATAAGTTCAGTGGTTTTTCAAGACGAAAACAAACATTTATTTCAGATTTTTTTTTTAAATAATGAACCCTAATTAACGAAATGATACCCAAAAATGAGACAGTACCAACTAATATTTTTCTGTAACTCAACCAGTCTTATTATCCATGGGTTGATCTACCTACAATACATAAACACACATAAAATAAAATAAAAAACTTAGAACTAGAAGGGTAAACTTTTAGAGTACCAAATCACATAGAAACATGGTGAGACAAACATTATAGTTCTGCTGTTAAATAGCAAAATGTATAGCAACTTCAAATGATAGTCCAAACCCATGTAGTGCAATACATAAAATGCCATACAACAAGCAATAGTCCACATAATCACAACATTTGTTAATAATTTCAATGAGGTTTATTTATTATTTAACGTATTACCAGATGCAGCTATTATTAATAATAGTAGTGAGGGTTATAAAAACCTAAAAACTAAATAAAGATAAAAGAAAATAATATTTCGCACCTTTGCTCTTGAGAGAGTCAAGAAAGAAAAAGATAAATTTCAAAGACGGAAAATGAGAGACGGGGACCATTTATACACTCTTCGGTATAGGGTATGGGAAGAAGTGGATAAACTTGCCGAAGAAGGAAAATGAAAACTGTTATTTTCACTTCGCCTTTTGCTTCATCCACTTTTTTTTTTGGGAAGAATTTTTTTGGTTTAAGTATTGGATTAACTAAGGTAATCAGTAAATGATCATCGAAAAATTAATAATTTGGGTTTTGGGAAGCAAAATTGGTAGCATTTTTGTTGCCCCCGAGTTGACAAAGTTGGCACTATAAGTCAACTAACCCGAGAAAGGCATGCACCACAGTCGACTTGCCGTGACGTGTTTTTATTTTTTATTTTTTTATTTTTTAGTAAAATTTTGATTGTTGGTTGTAATTTGAAATTGAAAATGAAATGAAATTACATAAGATTGCATTTGACTAAATAAAATTGCATAAGAATAATTTTTAAAATTAATTTCTATAAATCAGTCCAAAAGTGAAATAAAACAAAATAAAAAAATCAAAGGCGCACTGCCCTAACTATTCCGCCACTGTCTGACATAGCTGTGACCAAAAGATGACTTAGACACGTCATAAGTATCTAATACAGAGCTGTCAAACAACTATTGCAACAAGTTGCACTCCGTACGTGTCGCATCTAGCTGGATACGCATGGTAGAGAACTCTTGCATCGCTTGCCTCAGCTGGCCCTCTGAGTACCGCATCGTGTGATACTAATCCTATGTTTGGTTGTGCAATGCGTCTCGTAAGCTTTACTCACACAAGAGTCTTCGAGACTCTTCTTACTTAAACGAAACAAGTTAGTACATAATAAAATAATAAAAGAGTATCAGTAATGAAATAAAATATTATTACCTTCGGCACTTAGTAAATATCGGGCATAATACCCACCACAACCTCCAAATCATGGCGGGCCATAGTCACGTACTCGTCCACACCTTCTGCGCACACAACATGCACCTTCCAAGGATCACTTAGAAGGTGGTTTGGCTGGGGCGCTGCATGAGGGTACCCTCATGTGGCTTGAAAAGCCTCTTCAGGTTTCTGATCTGGAACGCTGGGCGCATCACATAGGCCGTAATAATATCCACCTTAGTCACTCGGTAGATTGGCGCTAAAAAGGGAAAATAGTCATACTGCCGCCACCATGTCTCATAATTCAACTGCATATCGATGAAGCTAAATTTAGGTGTCCACAATATGATCTGCTCGGGACGTACGCGGTGGCATCTTAGGTCAATTAGAGGAGGAAATTGGACCACTATAAATCCACGATGTTGTCGTCGATAACGGCACCTTAAATACTAGATATGGATCCCATCACCAACTGATAGGATCACCCTCTGCCCCGTAAGAATTAAGGAATAAAACACCTCACCCCTATTGGTGTGATGGATATTTATCGACGACCTCCACATTATAGTTTGCATAGCTGCATCCCCAATTGCCCACAAGCTATAGGCAAATTGTGCTTAATCAAACTCACTACATGATGTTGGTTCCCAGTCTCCATCGTTGAAAGTGGGGGAGATCACTTTCACTAGTATACTCCTCGTCTAGTAGTGGGTGCAAGCAACGTAGGTACTCAAACCACCAAACATAAAAAGAAAGTTATAGCAATACATTCACAGTTTAAAATTAATACAATAATCGAACTAAAGTAATATATTGAACATATTAAATGAAATATAATTTACCTGGATAATCATAGTTAAACCACTAGACTGATTTCTCTAATGGGGAACGCCATGACGTGTGCCTTGTTAACATGCGACATCTAACCTAAAATACAAATGTTCCATGATGGCGCCACCATAATCATAGTCACATACATGAGCTAGGTGACCAAAGAAGTCAACGAACCCATTTTGATGCCATTATTACCAGTTGTGAACAAATATTTTAGAGTGTACAAAATAAATGCCCAAATATAATCCCAACCGTCCGCAACCCTCTCCCCCTCCGCATCCGCAATCAACTCTCTCAATCTAGCGAAATAACTTTTTTGGACTGCACTGGAGGGAATATTGTTCCTCTCGAGTCCAGGAAGATACTGAATCGCATACCCCAAAGAGTCATCCACCGCAACAAATTGAACAGTCTCTCCCCTCCCTACCTCTAACTCGATTAGCATGGTAAAATCCAGAGGTGTGAACTCTTTTTTCTAACAAGGGGAAATTAAAGGTGTGGGTCTTGTCCCACCACCACTCAATCAGTGCCATAATAAGACCACGACAATATGCGTGTATGGAATCATTATAGTCGGTCCAAAAGACATGTCTGAAGCCAACTAATAATATGTGCCCATAGTTTACTCAACATCTTCATAGCATGCCACCAACCATACACAAGAAAAATTACGGTGAATGGCTTATACATAGTGATAACCTATTAATGTAATTATAATTTAATATTAATTAAGAGAGGCAAGGATAAAGGTCAAGCTTGATTTGGAATTGAATAAATAAATGAATGTTTGGGTTAAAATAATTGGATTTTATTTGTTTATTTAAGTTGAAAAATGTTAAATCATGATTCGAATTGTGTAGGTGTAAATAATGTGTAGACACCCATATCTAGTACCCCCGTTCTAGTACCCATCATGAATCATAATAATCGTTGAAGTGAAAAATCTAAATTTTCACTTCTCCTTTTGCTTCATCCACTTTTTTTTGGGGAAGAAATTTTTTGGTTTAAGTATTGGATTAACTAAGGTAATCAGTAAATGATCATCGAAAAATTAATAATTTGGGTTTGGGGAAGCAAAATTGGTAGCATTTTTGTTACCCCAGAGTTGACAAAGTTGGCACGACAAGACAACTACCGCGAGAAAGGCATGTGCGAGATGTGTTTTTATTTATTTGGTAAAATTTAGATTGTTTGTTGTGATTTGAAATTAAAAATGAAATGAAATTGCATAAGATTGCATTTGACTAAATAAAATTGCATAAGAATAATTTTTAAAATTAATTTCTACAAATCAGTTCAAAAGTGAAATAAAACAAAATAAAAAAAATCAAAGGGGCACTTCCCTAACTATTCCGCCATAAGTATCTAATAGAGAGTTATCAAACAACTGTTGCAACAAGTTGCACTCCATACGTGTCGCAACTAGCTGGATACGCATGGTAGATAACTCTTGCATCGCTTGCCTCAGCTGGCTCTCCGTGTACCGTATTGTGTGATACTAATCCTATGTTTGGTTGTGCAACGCGTCTCGTAGGCTTTACTCACACAAGAGTCTTCGAGACTCTTCTTACTTAAACGAAACAAGTTAGTACATAATAAAATAATAAAATAGTATCAGTAATGAAATAAAATATTACCTTCGGCACTTAGTAAATATCGGGCATAATACCCACCACAACCTCCAAATCATGACGGGCCATGGTCACGTACTCGTCCACACCTTCTGCGCACACAACATGCACCTTCCAAGGATCACTTAGAAGGTGGTTTGGCTGGGGCACTGCATGAGGGTACCCTCATGTGTCTTGAAAAGCCTCTTCGGGTTTTTGATCTGGAACGCTGGGTGCATCACATAGGCCGTATTAATATACACCTTAGTCACTCGGTAGATTGGTGCTAAAAAGGGCAAATAGTCATACTGCCGCCACCATGTCTCATAATCCAACTGCATATCGATGAAGCTAAATGTAGGTGGCCACAATATGATTTGATCGGGACGTACGCGGTGGCATCTTAGGTCAATTAGAGGAGGAAATTGGACCACTATAAATCCACGTTGTTGTCGTCGATAACGGCACCTTAAATACTAGATATGGATCCCATCACCAACTGATAGGATCACCCTCTGCCCCGTAAGAATTAAGGAATAAAACACCTCACCCCTATTGGTGTGATGGATATTTATCGACGACCTCCACATTATAGTTTGCATAGCTGCATCCCCAATTGCCCAGAAGCTATAGGCAGATTGTGCTTAATCAAACTCACTACATGATGTTGGTTCCCAGTCTCCATCGTTGAAAGTGGGGGAGATCACCTTCACTAGTATACTCCTCGTCTAGTAGTGGGTGCAAGCAACGTAGGTACTCAAACCACCAAACATAAAAAGAAAGTTATAGCAATACATTCGCAGTTTGAAATTAATACAATAATCGAACTAAAGTAATATATTGAACATATTAAATGAAATATAATTTACATGGAGAATCATAGTTAAACCACTAGACTGATTTCTCCAATGGGGAACGCCATGATGTGTGCCTTGTCAACATGCGACATCTAACCTAAAATACAAATGTTCCATGATGGCGCCACCATAATCATAGTCACATACATGAGCTAGGTGACCAAAGAAGTCAGTGAACCCATTTTGATGCCATTATTACCAGTTGTGAAGAACAAATATTTTAGAGTGTACAAAATAAATGCCCAAATATAATCCCAACCGTCCGCAACCCTCTCCCCTCCGCGTCCGCAATCAACTCTCTCAATCTAGCGAAATAACTTTTTTGGACTGCACTGGAGGGAATATTGATCCTCTCGAGGCCAGGAAGATACTGAATCGCATACCCCAAAGAGTCATCCACCGCAAAAAATTGAAAAATCTCTCCCCTCCCCACCTCCAACTCGATTAGCATGGTAAAATCTAGGGGTGTGAACTCTTTTTTCTAACAAGGGGAAATTAAAGGTGTGGGTCTTGTCCCACCACCACTCAATCAGTGCCATAATAAGACCACGACAATATGGGTGTAGGGAATCATTATAGTCGGTACAAAAGACATGTCTGAAGCCAACTAATAATATGTGCCCATAGTTTACTCAACATCTTCATAGCATGCCACCAACCATACACAAGAAAAATAAGGGTGCATGGCTTATACATAGTGATAACCTATTAATGTAATTATAATTTAAAATTAATTAAGAGAGGCAAGGATAAAGGTCAAGCTTGATTTGGAATTGAATAAATAAATGAATGTTTGGGTTAAAATAGTTGGATTTTATTTGTTTATTTAGGTTGAAAAATGTTAAATCATGATTCGAATTGTGTAGTTGTAAATAATGTGTAGACACCCAATTCTAGTACCCCCGTTCTAGTACCTATCATGAATCATCATAAGTCCCAAACATAATTCTTTCATCCCTAGGACTCCGGTCCTCCCTCCAAAGCCCTAATCTAGAGGCCACGGGATTTTTCAGAGCTTCGGTTTACTCTCAAAATCGTCAGTAGCTGAATGAACTTTCATAGGGATCTAAATACCCTTTCTAACTATCCATATCGTGCATGAAGCTGCCTTACATTTCGCTTACGTGCATTTCCATCCAAAACCCAAATTTAGAGGGCACTGCGCACTTTCGAGCTCCATTTTACTCTAGTCAACTCTCGAAACTGAGAGTTTCTCAATGCACTTTTGTGTATCACTAAATCCTCTTTCAAATGGTCCCGCCCATGCAGGAAAGGACTTACAGTTGTAGTTTACGTCCATTTTAATAAAATTTCCATTTCAAACTGCCTATAGGCACCCCTGACCCTTAGCCTATCAGCATAGGGTTACTTTACTTAGCCTCCTAGTTAGGGGGGTTTTCGATAGTCAGGCCTAGTCCTATGATGATCGATAAACCCCTCAGGGGTAAGTTTATCTTTTTCCCACCTTAGAGTTCTCTATTTAAGGAAACCCTGACCTCATTATTTGGGGACCTCTTTTCTCAAAATTTGTGCACAACCTTTACTCATCCTTTTAAAAAAAAATCTTCCTATATTCCATTACATCATTCACCCACCTCACCTTTTTTACCCACTTTACCACCATTACACCACCACCAAAATTAGCCTACATCACCATCACATAAAAAATTTAAGCTTCATAGATACTCTAAATCCTATTCATTCAAATATATTATTTTAGTCCAATTGCTCACTTTCTTACTTGATGATGCTAGAAATCATCTTTAAGGATTCAACCTATTTGGGTGCTTACTGAGTAATGGTGAATATGATAATTGGAGTAAAATAGTAGTAGAGATGAGAAATAAAGGAAAGACACAAGAATTTAAGTCGTGAGCCTTAGCCTACATCCACTGTGTAAAGTATGTGAGTGGTTTCGCTATAAAGGATATCTGAGAGTCATAAAAGGACAATACAAGTTTTTTCCCTCTTAATTCTCTCTACAAGCTTAATATTACAACAGGGTTTAGTTAGATCTCGATCCTTCTAGAAGGAGACTTTAAGTTCCTTTTATAATCCTAGGGGTATGCATTATCACCCCCCAGGCATGTAGTCCACGTGTGAATGGATACGTAGCCATGAATGTGTGACACCTGTAGAGAGAGATATAAATGAGTCATGATGAGAAATATCCCCCCACGTGCTGGTTAATTTACTAAAATGGTTTTGATTGGATATTTCAATAATGCCCTTATCATGATTTCCATGCGTGCACAAAATGTATGAAGTTAAGGGCCTTGACTGGACGAGACTAGATAGATCTCTGATCATGTGAACAGAGCTGAGACTAGACTGGCTCTATACCTGGCTGGTATGGTCGATAGTAAAGACTCAACCTCATGAGACTATTTGAGATCGACATATCACTGCTAGAGAGGCCGACACTGTATATGAACTACCATAAAACCCATATTGTACTTACCGGTTGGTGAAGGTTGTCTTGTAATAAGGTTGTCTCGAAGGCCGAGATAACTTAATACGTAACTGGTCATGAGAAGTCTAGTGGGATGACGACTCTAAGAGCTTATATGAGGGTACATATTACCGCAGTGGGTGTCTTGTGAATAAAACCCTACTTATGTATATTAATCACCCCTACACCTTAGTCTTTAATGTTAATGGGAGGCTGAGGTGTAAGTTACTCTATCTCCTCTCGTCTTGACCCCCTGGGGTCACGTCAAGGTCAGTGAGGGAACATCGGTCACGTGGAATTCCACAAAGGTGTCATTTTATCCTCATGAAGTGGACACCTATCATTGCTAAATGGCTTGGCGTGTGGCTCAAGGTGATGTGCACAGCCAAACGTCACTTCGTGTGACGTACCCAAAAAATGAGCTTCTTAAAAATCGTGCGCAGATTTAGGTGGTAAAACTCCCTATTTCTTTTTCGTTTCTCATTTATGTAAAACTTTTTCATGGATCAAATAACACCCTTTCTCAGTCTCTAGACTTCCATTTTCTCTGGCGCGTTTTCGTTCCATTTTCGACATTATTTTCATTCCTTCAGCCTTCCTCCATCTTCCACATACACTTCTATTCCATTTTTCTTTATTTTCCTATAGTTTCATTTTCATTTTCTGCAACTTTATGTTTTATTTGTTTTTGGTTATCCAGCCACATTTTTGGTGGTTAGTGGCTTAATTTGTGGCAATTTAGGAACGGTAGGAAGCTATGTAGTTATTTTAGGTTTGAATTTATGGGTTTCTGGGTGGCTTTGCTCTTTTTGATGGATTTGTTGATTGAAGGTCATTGGAGCTATTCTTAGTACTCTTTGTTGGGTTTTTTCAAAAACAATTTCAACTACATGTTTGAACTTTTATAGTTGCTTCTAAAGATTTCATTTATGTTTTTCATGTCCCGTAGGCTTCAGGAGTTAGGAGAAGAGTTCCCTCACTTGCTTGAACGCATTAGACAAGAGATCAGAAGGGAAGAGGTTGAATCTAGATATAGGTCTCATGTCCCACTTACGCTCATTTTCGTAGCTGTAGAACCTCCTACTTTACTTCTCACTTACCCCATTCCAGCCAAGCCCAGACTTATGATTTCAACCAGTCATGATTCCATGTCTATCTCATCTTCCATGGGCTATAGCCATTCCCATTTTCTGAATCCTCACAGAGGTCGAGAGGGTTCAAAGCCAAATCTTTTGAAGTGGCAATGAGGGTCCCGACTGACCATATGGACAAGGGTGAGATCGTTGAGTCTGGTAACTGGGGGCATGCTACTAGTTATGCCCATAAATAAAGGGACCCTGAGCCCGAGATTTATGATATCTTTGATGACGATCCTAAAGTTGAAGTGGCTGATAATATGCCTCCTATGGAAGTACCATTCTCAACCGTTACTCAAGTTGAGTTTAGAAATCAGGATCCTCGTGGTAAAGCTCGTGCCATTAAGGATGATGAGGAGGAGGACCCATATGTTATGTATACGAGTGTTACTTCGACTATTCCCAGTGTCGTTTATAAAACTAACCTGGTATTCTAAAGGCACCTTTATGAGGTCAAATCCACCATTCATATAAGGGTTCCAACCTAGGAAAAGTGTGCCCTTAACCTCATAAATGAGGGATTAGTGATCGTCTATGAGAAGATGTTCAAGATAGGGTTTCTACTTCCCATTTATTCATAAATCTCTTCTACCATGTTCTCCCTCTAGGTGTACGATAAAAATTTTCCTATTGTTTGTGCAACGTCAATAATTGGGAGTAGAGTTAGGGTTTATCTTTCATAATATCTATTTTTCAATGCCTTTAATGTATCAAATTTTTATCCATACCTTGTTTTTATCTTTTAAGATCCGAATCCATGTAGATCATAACAAATTCTTTCATCCCAGATTTCTCATTTTTCTTTGTTTGTTCATTCAGATACGATGATTTTTATATATCTTTTTGTGACCTAATCCAACTGAGATTTTGAGAATGAAAATCATTTCTGAAAATCATTTTTGATTTCTATTTTCTATTTATTCTCACTTATTTTCTATAAGTGTTTTTGTTCTTAATTTTGGATATAATACGTTACTTATTAAAAAATAAAAATAAAGATCTAGTGATTTCGAATAACTTTAGTGAATCTTGTAAATCTTTAAAAGTTATTGTTATTAATTTTAGATTTCATCTTGACTCATAACTGATTGAGAGACTTAAGGTTCCAAACCCTTATTAGAAAAAGTGGGTTTTCGTGTAATCCCTCTTAGTGGTGGCAGAAAGTGTTTATAGGAGGAGTGTGCATTGTGGGAGCAACACCTCCGGAAAACTTATTATCGCAAAGATGGAATTAGCCAGGTGTGTCATATCCATTATTCCTGTTTTTTGGGTTCGTGTTAATTAACTTGCATGTATTTCTACGTATTTTCTATTTAGCATGATTATTTTGTGAATTAAAATACAGAGAATATAATTAATTAAGTAATTAATTAATCTTTTTGACTCTACCATTGCCGGTACCCAAGTTCGGATGTGAAACGAAGTGGGTTAGTGTTAGGTTGGCAACCGACTGTAAAATTTATATCAAATCTTGATGATGGATGCTCTAGTTAAAAAAATAAATGTAAATAATAATAATGTAGGTAAAATTAGATTTGGTACGTGGAATTTGGGAACATTGACTGGAAAGTGTAAAGAACTTATGGATACCTTGAAACATAGAAAAATCAATATAGCATGTCTATAAGAAACTAAATAGAATAGAGAAAAGGTTAGAGAGATAGGAGAACGTTATAAATTATTTTATTCTGAGGGAGGGATAATCGTAGAAATGGGGTAGGTATCGTCATTGATCACTATATAAAAGATAAAGTGGTGGATGTTAAAATATGGAGAGATAGACTACTTAACATTAAGATTGTCTTAGATAAAACAATATTGACTATTATAAGTACTTACACACCCCATGGAGCTTTAGATGGAAACGTAAAGAAATTATTTTAAGAATTATTAGATGAAATATTACAACAAATTCCTATGCATGAAAATATATTTTTAGGAGGTGACTTGAATAGACATGTAGGAGTAGAATAGGACGGTTATCCAAGGATTCATGTGATTATGGTTTTGGTGAGAGAAATGTGGGAGGAAACATTATTTTAGATTTTGCTAGGGACTACAATCTAGGGATAGAAACATATAAGAACATTTAATAACATTTAAAAGTGGCGAGAATAAAACTCCAATAGATTATTGCTTACTTAGAAGAAGATACCTGAGGACATGCAGATATTGTAAGGTTATAGCAGGTGAAAGCTTAACGAATCAACATCGCTTACTAGTAATAGATTTAGCCATTAAAGGATGTAAGTACCGAAAGGAGAAAATAGGTTATCAAAATATAAAATGGAAGGATTTAATAGGACACAAAGAGATCGAATTTACACAAGTTATTGTTAAATATGAAATGGAACTGGGATGACATGGTTAATAATATTTGGTCAAGAACAAAGACTGATATTGAGAAAATAGATAAGCAAATTTAAGTTGATACAAAAGGGAAAAGATTCATTAAAAAAGAAAATTGGTGGTTTAATGAGGAAGTTCAACTAGTAATACAAAAGAAATGAATAATTTTTAAAGAATGGCAAAAGATTAAAATCTAAGAAGACTTAGAAAGCTATAAGAAATTAAAAAAGTGAAACAAAAAATATTGTTAGAAACGCACAACGAAATGCACTAGATAATATGCGTATAATAAATTAGGTACCAAGGAAGGTGAGAATAAGATATATAAATTGGCAAGGAATTGGGATAGATTGACAAAGGATATGGATCCAGTTAATTGAATAAAAGATATATATATATATATATATATATATATATATATATATATATATATATATATATATATATATATATATATATCTATATAATAAAGTAGAAAACTTATGTATGTCATAAGTTTGGTTCATGATGTCATCTTTTGAATTTTTTTTGCATTACCTATTTTACCCCTTACAAATTTGAATTCCCCCTCTTTTAACACACTCTAATTTGTTTCCCCCTTTTTTTTCAAAATTCAAACACAAGGGTACAATGGTCCTCCCACTTTGTTCCTTACACTTATTTGTCTAAACCACACCCATTTCTCATTGCACTCCCTCACTTTATGCTCTCCATCAGTTCACTCTCTTTCCACGAGAATAGGGTTTCAAAACCTACATACAGCCTTCATCATTTTATGCCCCTGCCCCTTCCCGCCGCCCCTAGGTAATCTTATTACACCCGTCTCTTACCCACGCAAATGCTCAGAAGGTTTTTCTAAACCTTTACTTTTTCCCAACTCCACACTTCATCACCTTCATCACCGGAGAAGCACCACGAGAGTCGTAAAAACGTCAACATCGATTTCTATTTTGGGGATTTTTGGAAGTTTTTCTCTCGGCCATCAAACGATGTTTGGAAATCGTTACCTTTAAGGATAACGATACAAAATATCGTGGAAATCGTGAAAACCAGTGGAAATCGTTTTGTCTGAAAATCAATAGCCTGAAAATCAATAGCCTGAAAATCGTGGAAATCGTGAAAACCAGTGGAAATCGTTTTGTCCCGCTTGAAATGCGTAAATGCGATTTCTATTTTGGGGATTCCAAAAATTCTAAAAATCATCGAGCACCATCAACCATCAAACGATTTCACGTTTACTGATTTTGTTTCCTTTTTTTGTTTATCAAAATTGGACTTTGTTGATACCTTTTATTCATCGGCATGAAGGTAACGATTCAGCTACCATTTTATGAGTTGCTATTTTGTTCGATATCTGCCATTTTATGATTTGTAAACTTATATTTCTCAGTTGTTAGAAATGATTCGATTCAGTTATTTCTCAGTTGTTGCTATTTCTCAGTTCGTAGAGTTATATTTCTCAGTTGTTAGATATGATTCGTAAAGTTATATTTTGTTGCTATTTCTCAGTTGTTAGATATGATTCGATTCGATTCAGTTATTTCTGTTCATTTTTTGGGTTGTACGTATTCTCGGTTGTACTATTTTGAAACGATCTATACCTCTGTTGTATTTACCTTTGTTGGATTTGTTTGGACGGAACACCTATACTATTTTTGGGTTTTTTTGAAACCCAGATCTGTTTTGGGTCTCAGGAGATTCTCGATGGCTTGGACTACCTGCACTCGCATATACGAGTCATGTGTCATTCACCTGGATCTTAATTGGAGTAACGTCTTCATTAATGGCAATGACGATCAGGTATCAGTCTCTCTCTCTCTGTATAAATATAATTGTCGTTTTCTCTATTTGGTCATGCTTTCCTTTTTGGAATGCCTTAATAGTTTATGATAGTCTTTTCTTCAACTGTTTGAATAAGATATATATTGTGTGTAGGTTTGATTGAGGTTAAGCAATGTCAATGGAGCAATGTCAAGTCGATCTAGAAATCTAACTCAGAAATCTGGCTCCGATGAAATCTGGTGTGAAATGAAGTCGACCCACATGTTTTTTTGGGTCGTTTACTGCCTTCTTAACCTCGGGTCGTTTACGGCGCTTTTTTTTTTTTTTTATAAAATGTAATTTATTGAACCAAAAGGCAACAGCCCAAACGTATTACAATAAGACCCAAACACAACAAACAAAAAAAGGCACTAAAAGCCCAACACGGACACCCAACTCAAACTACATACAACCCAGCAATCAACCATTTTGGTTGTATATGATGGTTAAGATGGAAATTTCAAAATATTCAAAAAGTTAGATATATGTAACTTAAAGAATACTTGCATTTTCATTTGAGTGCATTTGCATTTTGTTGTATTTGGATTGCGCAAGTTTATTTTATTTGAGTTCATTTGTAATGACTTTAAAAGGTAAATGTTGAATATAGTCCCCCTTTTATGTGTATATTCTTGGGATTGAATATTGTTGTTGGAGTTTTTTATTTCTTAAATATGGTGGATAATCCTATAAACAAAGGTGGTTATGTCCAAATTTTCTAAGTTGTTTACATATTTTTGTTACGACTTAAATTATTATTTAATGGCTATTATGTTATTTATATGAAGTCTTGGACGGGCTATTAATATTATTATTCGAGTATATTATAATTTAAAAAAATGTTTAAAGATTTGTGTTGTAAGAAAAATTGACTTCAATTGTTTTTATGTACATGTATGTGAAAAAAGTTTCAAAAATTACTTAAATTGTATGTATATATGTATGTGTGTGTGTGTGTATGTATGTCTGTACGTTTATATGCAAAATTACATGACGTATGGTCCAATTAACGACGCACACTTTCGAAAAATTTTGTCGTCACTTAAAAATGATAGAGAGGCTTGACTTAATCACACAGTACTCATTTATCCCAAAACTTTTATTTATTTTTTTCTTAAAATCTGACTTTCAACTTAAAAAAAAAAATTGTCCAATTAAAAACATAAATATACACTATATATAAATATATGTAAAAATATCTGTTAAAATTATGTTGTAAATACATCATTTTGTTAATTTTTTTTACCTAACGCAAATTAATTTAAAAATTATATAATGCGATTATGAATCTTTTATTTCTTTAACTAACATGATCATGACTCAAATAAAACGCGATGTGACATGTAGTCGATTTTTTTTCATATTGTTGGTGTGGATCATTTTTTACTATTTTGAAAATAATTTTAACTATTTAGAAAAAATGGTCAACACCAACGGCATTAAAAAAATACGATTTCATGTCACGTCATGTTTTATTTGGTTCGTGATCATGTTAGTTAAAAAAATAAAATATTCATAATCGCATTGTGTAAATTTTTTAAATGATCCATTATCAAAAAGTCCCTCAAATATTTTTTTAATACACATTTAATCAAAGTATTTTTATTTTATTCCACAAAGTCCATCAAACACCCATTTAATCAATATTCTCTTATTTTTAAAGGTCCGAGCTAATGACACATGTTGAGTGATTTTATATAGTGAATCAAAAAAATATTCGAGGGATTATTTTGTATATGATTCAAAAAATTAACACAATAATGTATTTTAACACATATTTTTTTATATCTATAGCGTGTATTTATATTTTTTAATTGAAATTTTTTTTTAACTTGAAAGTTATATTTTAGAGAAAAAATGAATTTATAGAGTGACAGAATAAATAAATAAATATTTTTGTTTTTACTGTTAGGATACACTTAAGGAAAAAAATGGGTAGTATAAGATTAAAAGACATGCTGGTGGTATATTAATGATGTGGCAATGTCGCATCATTAAGTTTGAGATTTATGTAAAAAAAAGGGTTGCTGTAATCGTGCTCATAGAAATATAGCTGCTTTGTTGTATTTTGATTCAGTTGGGGATAAAGAGGAGACAAATTCATCAATTTCAAAGTGCATACCACTATCTAGGGGTGGACAAAAAAAAAGACCGACCCGAATGGACCGATTGGACCGAATCGGACCGAACCGAAAATTAAGGCTATTTTGAAACCGGTCCGAAAATCGGTTCATAAAAACTAAACACCGATTAAACCGGTCCGGTCCGCGGTCCAATATATTAAAAGACCGATTTGGACCGGACCGGACCGATTCCTATATATATATAATAAAAATAATGTTATTGTGTTTCTTATGTATAGTTTTTGAATTAATGTATATAACTTATGAATTTAATTCAGAACATTTTATATATGTATAGACATTTTTTTATTTGGATTAAAAAAACCCATGTAAATATCACTTGGAGTTTCGAGTACTATTTTTTTGTATATGTATTTGTGAGAAAAATAGATAAAAACATTCATAATATGTACATATATATAAAATAGAGTCAGGACCGAAATTTACCCCGGACCGAACCGAAAAAAGCCTGGACCGAATTAGTAGGTTAACCGAATTAATCGGTCCGGTCTCGGTCCAAAAAAATTAAGGACCGAATATTCGGTCCGGTCCAAAAAATAGGCAAAATCCGGACTGGACCGGACCGTGCCCACCCCTACCATTATCCATGAAGGGTTCGTTTATTAATGAGCCAAAAGTGAGTCAATGAGATCCCCTGTGTTCGAGGGACCAAGATTATCGTCCGTTGGAGTTGACAGTTTACGAAGCACATCAGCTAACGATAGTAAAAGAATCACAGAGCCGTGTTTGGGGAAGAAACAATCGAAGAGACTAGATTCGTGTGTATTACTTCTTATTTACATTTTCATTTCGGTTTACTATTTTTTCTTATGTTTTGATTTCTTATGTACTTAACTTGAAGATATGTATCCATAGTTGATATGGTTGTGTTTATCAAGTATGATAAGGGGAATTTGAGCAAGAAATCCCATTTTTATCAGAACCAGAAATCAGAGTTTTTTTGTTGCATTGAAATGAGAAAGAAATCAAGTATGAGAAGGGGAATCAAAGATTGATTGTAAATATGAGAATCTAGGAACGAATGTGAAATGTTCAAATAGTAGCAGACCTATATGTTGAAAAGGATATTTATATGTTCAAATACTTTATGACTTATTTTCTAATTTTCCATTTGTTTTCCTCACAGGTGTTTAAGATAATACATGTACAAATTTGTAAATATGACCAATTTGTTTATAGGACTATTAGTATCGTTGTTGTTCGAGTTTTTTTTTTATTTCTTAAACAAGGCGAATAATCATATAAACGAAAAAAGTTTTGTCCAAATTTAATTTATTTATTGATATATTAGTTGTATTTCGACAAGTTGAGTTAAATTGATGTTGTTTATATGAGGTACAAGAAGGACTAAATTTTCTAAATTGTTTACGCATTTGTGTTGCACAAAAAAGTTTGACTTAAATTTACACGATTCAATACTTTGAAAATATACACTTATAATATATAAAACATTTATTATTTACATTAAACACGATTGAATACTTTTAACAATTCTCAGCGTGCCTTCAGGCACGGGCATACCCTAGTATATATATATATATATATATATATATATATATATATATATATATATGATAAAGAAATTTCAGATAGATGGAAAGAGTATTTAAAGGATTATTTAATGACTAATATCCTAAAAAAGATGCTGAGAACATAGAACCAAATATAGGGATGGTGTGTCTGGTTAGTGAAAAGGAAATAGATATATTAATAAAAAAAGGGGAGGAATAAAGCGATTGGCATAGGTAGAATACATATATAGGCGTGAAGAACCATTGGAAGTCTAAGGGTAGAGTGGTTAACATGTTTATTTAATAAAATTCTAAAAGAAGGAAGTATGCTAGATGAGTGGAAGAAAAGTAATATGATACCTTTGTATAAAAGTAAAAGGGATATACAAAATTACGGTAGTTATAGAGGAATCAAACTGATCAATTATACAATGAAATTATGAAAAAAGGTTAACGAAGGTTAAGAAATGAGTCAACTATTTCGAACAACCAATTTAGATTTATGCTAGCACGATCCACCACGGAAGCTATTTACTTATTTGGACAACTAATGGAAAAATGTAGAAGTAAGAATAAAAGTTTACACATGGTCTTATGGTGGGCTTTAAAGAGGAAAAGAATCCACATTACTTATATTAAATTTATTGAAGATACATATGATAACAAAAAGACTAGGGTAAGAACTATTTGTAAAGAAACTAATGATTTTACAATTAAAGTGAGCCTACATCAAGGATCAACTTTAAGTCCTTACTTATTTTCCTTAGTATTGGATGAGACTACTAATGACATACAAGTAAATGTCATATGGTCTATGTTATTTGCATATGATATAGTTTTAGTAGACACTTCAAAGGAGGCTTTAATAATGTGAGTAAATACTTGGAGAAATGCCTAAGAGTATAAGGGACTGAAAATTAGTAGAAATAAAACTGAATATACGGAACATAAATTTAATAATGAGTCGTCTGATAGCATAATGTTAAAGATTGAAGAAAAAGTGATAAACCAAACTAATAACTTTCGTTCTTTAGGTTCAGCTATAAAGAGTAACGTATATATTGATGAGGATGTTACGAGTAGAATAGCAACTGGATAGATGAAATGGAGACAAGAAAGTGGGGTGCGATAAGAGGATACTTAATAAATTAAAAGGAAAATTTTATATAACGGTTGTTAGGCCAACGACCCTCTATGAAGTAGAATGTTGGGATTTAAAGAAAAAGCATGAGCAAAATATCTACTTTAGTGAGATCAGGATGATACGATGGATGATAGGAATTACTAAAAAGGACAAGATTAAAAACCAGTATATGAGAAATAAGTTAGGAGTATCTCCCATTAGTGATTAATAAGAGAAAGTAGACTTAGATGGTATAACCATATGTTTCATAGACCATTAGCTGCACCAATAACAAGAGGAAGACTACTGAAAATAGTGAGTAAAAGACAAAGGGGTCGTACTAAGCTATATTGGGAAGAAATTATAGGGAGAGATCTTAAGGAATTAAATTTAAATGATAATACTGATTATAATTTATTAGAATGGAAAAGGACAGGTAATGTGGCTAACCCCATATGATGGGATTAAGTCAAGAATAATGATGATGATGATTAATCCATTAATAAATGAAATTCTTGTTTTTATCGGTGTGACCCCTTCCCAACTGATGTCGAATGCCTAGAGGACTTTTTTGGGGGTTTCTCACCTCTGGAGGGTTTCCTGGGATGTGGATATCATAGTTGATGTCTTCCAAGCATGTTATACCGTGGCCTCTAAGAGAGTTGTCCATTGATACTATTATTCTATAGCTCATCGTCCTGGTCGCAAAATTATCTGCATAAACCAAACCTCTAAAAATTCTTATATTTTTTTTTGTCTCAGGGGACTAAGAATAGAACGAAGGAGAGCCATCCACAAAAGATGAGGCGAGAGTTCCCTAATAATTGGATCGTGTGTTGAACTCGGTCAAAATAGACCTAGGTCTCTGTGCCGAAATGGAAGAAGACATTAATAAGCTCAGGGGGGATGGCCTCATAATTTTTGAGTACTTAATGACCTCTGAGCTCTTGTAGTACTTTGTCATGTAGGTGGACCCCCTGACATCACTTCATAAGAGAAACCTCTTAACTATTTGTTGAACTTTACTATCGTCTTATTTTTGTATTGACATAAAGTAGGCCGATATTGAGTATTTTTTTTTTTATTTTACAGATTACCTTAAAGGAATTTCTAACACAATTTGGGATATGGATGAACCCATGTCAACCAAATTTCTCTCATATTTAGAGTTGTTCCCTTCCAAAGAAAGCCCATTTCCCACATTCCATTCCATCCTTTTCATACTTCATTCGGTAAATCCCCCTGAAGTCGTCATATCACCTTCATCTCATTGCAAAATTGGCGTATCTGCACTCAGGATCCACTTCAAGAATTCATAAGGGGGTTCAATTCTCCATCCTATTCTGTAAGTTCTCTTATTTTAGTATTAGTGGCTTTATTTCTACTCTAGCGCTTTATATCATTACATCACATATATTAATCTGAACCCTTTATTAGTAGTGTTTGCACATACTCTATTTTAATAAAAAAAAAAGAAAAGAAAAATAAGGTTTATCTATAAGTTCCAAAAGAGGGCTTCTCAATACACATTCTCACATTTAAAGCATGTTTATCTCAACACACACATATAGAGCAATCCCCATTTTAGATTTATGGGTTAAACCCCACCATATGTTATCTTAGAACTACGTGGACTTTGATGCCCCTTGGACTACGTAGGCATCTTGGGAAAATCTCAAGAATTGATTCCTCTTTTATGCACATTTGTTATATTGTTTATATATATATATATATATATATATATATATATATATATATATATATATATATATATTTGTCTGTGTGTGGGGGGGGGGGGACCCATTTATTATGGTCAATGAGAGTAGCTGAACAAACCCAAGTCTCTTAAGGGGATACCGAGCCCAAATCAAATGTTTGACCAGTAGATGAGTATTTAATATAAAATTAAAGACCTACGGATATATTCAAATCAACAACCAATAATCTCGGCAGAGATATTCAGGTTTCATGATATATCCAACGTGATTATTGAGTTACTTATGCGACTCAACCTCTATGAAACAAGATCTATAAATTATACACCCTGACCCGTGGCAAAGGGATTGAAACCTGAAACTTTAAGAGACACTTAATAAACAATAACCTCTCCATAGACGTAGGAAAGTTGCCGAGCCATGTACATCGTTGTTGTGTGTGTGATTTTTTACTTTCTACTATTTGTGATTATTTTCGTGGATTTTTTATTATGATATTTTCTGCACTCACAATTGGCCCCGTCTATGGGAAGCGATTTCTATTCCAATGAAAACACTCATCAACAGAAAGCCCGTGATGTCTCACAACAACAACAACCTTCCTTAAGTTAGCGATGTGCAAGAGAACCCTTTTCCTCTTAGGGTTAGGTCTAAAATTCACCAGCATACGAATCCTAGGTCCGCCAGGATCGACAACCTTTTGAGGAGAGCTAAGGACCACCTAAGTCTACCCAGATTTCTAGGTTGGTTGATGAATATAAAGCCCGACTTCACGAATAAGAGGAGGTTAATCACCTCCAAGAAGAAGAGAACGCTCGCCTTTAAATGCGCTTTGAAAAAATGGAAAAAGATCTCCAAGGAGAAACTAGGAAGTTCCATGATAGGACTCATAGTCCTCGGGTGAGTAATACTCACAACCGAGGGAGGAGCCCTAGGCACAACTAAGAAAGAACTGAACATGACATATCAGGGCATAGTCGATCAGAACGTGGCAAGCCAGAGAGATGCCACAGGACTAATGATCGACAAAACCATGAGATCAGAACTCTAGTTCGTAGAGAAATGGATCAACATCTAGCCCACCGTAAGGCCAGATCCACTAGAGAGCAAGTTAAAAGGTCTCTCGACATTCAGATAAAATCCCCTCTCTCAAGGGCGATTGAAGAAGAGGATCCCCCCAAGAAGTTCACTATTCTCAAGTTCAAGATTTACGATGGGAAGACTGATCCCATCGACCACGTCCGATAATACAGGGAGGCGATAACCTTGTAGAGCCATAATGATGCATTAATGTGTCTAATCTTCCCTTCCAGCCTACATGACGTAGCGCATAAGTGGTTTGAAAGTTTGCCGCACAGGTCCATCAGGAGCTTTAAGGCTATGGAAGAACTTTTCATGGCTCATTTCATAACCAGTAGATCCCATCCCAAGAGGATGGATGCACTTTTTATGATGAAAAAGAAGCCACAGGAGAGCCTCTAGGACTACGCCAAAAGGTACTGGGAAGTTTTTAATGAGATCGAGGACTCCTCGGAACAAGTCACCATAGCATCCTTCAAAATTGGTTTGTCTATCACCTATTTGCTGCACCAGTATTTCACCAAGAAGGAAGCCAACACCATTGACGATTTCATGGATCACATTAAGAAATATGCTAAGGTGGAATATGTGGTTCACTCTAATGCAGGGGATAGCAGTCGAGCGAAGGAGAACAAGGGAACAGAGATGATTGATACTCAGAGGAAGGAAATAAGAATGGGGAAAGAATGGCTCCAAGAATGGGAATAAGGTTGACCCCTCCAAAGGGTTCCAGGTTGTTAACACAGTCTTTAAGGAACCCATTTATAAGATCCTCCGCAAAATCAAGTATGAGCCATTCATTAAATGGCCCAAGAAAATATGGGTGGTGACCTAACAAAAAGGAACAACATGCTGAGATGCGTGTTCCATAAGGAGGGAGGTCATAGAATTAAGAATTGCAAATATCTGAAGTCACACTTATAGGAGTTAGTTCAAGCAGGGAACTTCAACGAGTATATCGAGAAGAGAGCAGAAAAATTCGCAGCCAATGGCAATCAGAAGCTAGATAACATCCTTGACGTTGATACATGACATGATTTTGCAGTAATCCATAGGGCATCAGACCTTAAGTAGATCCAGAGGAACGTCATTCAGATAGAACTCAAGAAGGTGACTGTCGTAATACAAGCTTTTCAAATCAACCCCACTAAAACCCAGGCAGGAAAGCGTCGGTGACCAAAAGACGTTGACTACGCCAAGCATATCGTGTTCACCAAAGAAGATTTGGTCAGGATAAGAACCCCACATCATGACGTATTGGTGATCACACTTAGGATAGCCAATTAGGACGTAGATAAGCTACTTGTGGACCAATGGAGTTCTTCTGAAGTGATGTACCTAGAACTATTCCATAAACTGAAGCTGAATATCGTCGAACTTAAAGATGCCACTATTTTATTGGTCGACTTTGTAGGGAGGATCACGATGCTGCTAGGGAAGATAATCTTGTCGGTAAGGGCAGGATACATCTCAAAGCTAATTGAGTTTTTAGTGGTGAACATTGAGTCCCAATACCATGCTATTTTGGACAGAGGTTAGCTCCACGCCATGAAGGACGTACCATCCACCTACCATAACAAGCTAAAATTCATTATCCATGGCATGGATAAAATCTATGGCGACCAGGCTATAGCTAGGAAGAGCTTTATTGCAGTTATTCGCCCAAAGAAAGAAAAAAAAGAGACATAGAATGATAAGGGGGAGCCCAGGAAGGGGTTGTGCCCTCCAAATAGCAATTACGGTATGAACGACCAGGGGTGGAGGAGACCAGGGTACACCCCACTGATAGGGTCATTGAAAACCTGGAAGAAGTTGTAGTCGATGACAACTTGACCGAAAGGAAGTTTCTGATCAGAGATGCTCTGGTCGATTAAGAGAAATTTGGACGTTTTTGCTTGGGAACCATACGAGTTACTAGGAATCGATCCCAGTGTAGCCTTCCATCGCCTGTATGTCGATTCAACTTTCAAACTGATCGCTTAAAAGGCTCATCAAACAGCCCCCGAGAAGGCTAAGGTAGTGGAGAATGAAGTAGAGAAAAGCTACTAGATTCAAAATCCATCAGGGAGGTTCAGTTTCCTTAGATGGTTGGCCAACCCAGTAGTAGTACCCAAGAGCAATGGTAAGTGGAGGGTCTGTATTAATTTTACTGACCTCAATAGGGCATGACCTAAGAATAACTTCCCTCTCCTCAGTAGGAAAATTCGAATAAGATCGACGCTATCACTAAAGTCCAGCATCCTCATACATTGATAGATGTTCAAAATCTTATGAGAATGCTCACGGAGCTCAATTATTCCATCTCTAAGTCTTTGAAATGCTTTCAACCATTCTTTTAGCTTTTAAAAAAGGACAAAGGCCTCATATGGGACGATGACTATTCGCGAGCTCTGGAAGAGATCAAATCTTACCTCAGCAAGCTATCCCTTATGGTAATTCCAAATGATGAAGACCCATTGTACCTTTACCTAGAAGTATCCGACGACACTATAAGCTTCACCCTAGTGTGTGAAAAAGAAGAAGGACATTACCCTATTTACTATGCCAATAAGACACTCATGGACGCTGAACAATAGTACCTGCCTCTAGAAAATTTCATATATGCTTTGGTTTCCTCAAGGAAGTTGAAGCATTACTTTGAATCCCACTCCATAACTGTAATCACTTCTTACCCCCTCAAGGACGTTTTACGAAAAGAGGACCTCTCTGCACGACTCTCAAATTGGTCAGTCGAACTCAGGAGATTATATATCCACTTTCATCCTAGATGGGTGATCAAGGGATGGGTCATAGCAGATTTTATTTTTGAGTTTACAGCAGAACAATAAATAATCCAATCAAATAATGAGAAGTCAACAACACAGGAAGCACAGTCCAAGGACTGGACCCTATACGTTAATGGAGCCTATAATTCCAATTGGAAGGAGTAGGGATCGTTCTCATCAACCCCCGAAGGCATTGTGATTGAGCAAGGAATTAGATTGGGATTTGAGGCCTCCAATAATGAAGCTGAGTATGAAGCACTGATCGCTGGTCTGCGAAAAGCCAAACTACTAGGGGTAATGCGCCTCCATATATTTAGTGGTTCCAAACTATTCTCCAAGCAGGCAAACTAGGACTTCAACGCCAAAGATGATTGAATGGCAGCCTATGTCACCGTAGTAAGAGGTCTCATGATAAACTTTTAAAAGGTGGAAATTTAACAGTTCCTCAGGGGGCAGAACAGTCACGTCGATGCCTTAGCAGCCCTTAGTTTAGCAATCAACTCTGATCTAAGAAGGACTATCCAAATAGAGTTCCTCGGGCAACCTAGTATCAACCAGACGATTGTAATTGAGCAAATACTCCTCACAGATAAGGCCCCAAGTTGGATGGATAGGGTCAAGGCTTCTCATTTCTACCACAACCCTGAGGGGAAGTGACGAGACCACAAATGTGTCTAGTGTGCATGCTATGTAGTCTCAAGTGCAATCCTGTCGATCAAGTAATATCCCGATAAGTCAGGTATCGCTCCTCAGGGAAATTGGACGAACTAAGTCATGACAACGTTAAAAAGATTGAAGCAATCCTCACTTTGACAATAGAAAGAATGAAAAGGTTATTTGGAAGACGAAACTATTACAACTATATGCAAATTTTGGAAAAATCAACTAATGAAACTACTAGCTAACAAAATGCAACTACGCTAATTAAATGACAAGCTTCAGACAAATGGTTTAACGATTTAACTATGGGATTATAACAATAGGTTGGGTTACAATCCCCCACACCCTAGTAATTCATCTAATAGGATACTAGATTCGGAATTAGAATTTTAAATGAATCCGATATTTATTAATCCTAAGAATTCCACATATGAGGGATCGTAGCCCGCACCATTTGAAATCAAAGGCAAGAACAAAGCGGTGTCGCATTAACCGATACACTCATCGAACTCTTAACCCGGTTACCGAGGGCAAACGAGATCAAAAGTTCTACGACGATTGCAACACGATTCATCTAAGATTTTAATTCAAAAGTCAATTTCTCATTATCGAGAATTACATCGAGTGGGGTTCATGCACCCCAACACTGAAAAACTTAGCCGAACATGTTGAATCTAATGAAAAACATAAGGTCTAATGTGCGTGAGTGCATAATTATAAAGAGAACTGATCTAAACATGAAAATAATGCTTGGAATATCAGGAAATAAGAAAAAAGCATGTAAAGAAAAGTTAATCTGGAGGAATAGCGATGAAGAATACAAACTTTTGAAAGCGAAAACTTGAATTAATAGCTTAGAACTTGAATATTTGTTGAAGAAAATGAAACTCTAGAGTTCTTAGGTGCAAGAACCTGCTAAAACTCTTGGAAACCAGGTTCTTTAATGTCTGCTATTTGAAATAACTGAATACATCATGTGTTATTTAGTCATTCATCCATGCACAACTCTATTTTTGAAATTGAAAAAATTAAAATTTTGGCCCGCCGAACCGGTACACTTTTTTATGCTTGATGGGCCGAACCGGTTCACTTTTCCAGAGTTGATGTGAATTTTTTTATGTCTTTTCTTCCTTGTTTTGCCATAATTTCTTCCCAACTTTGAACCTTCACAACTGTTCACTCGTGACTCAGATTTGGATGTAGTTTCTTCCTTCGCGCTCGTGGATCCACGATATTCAACTTCTTCTGGGGAGTTTGTTACGAATTATGGGAGTAAAATTATGAAATTTCCCCTTTACTTTCCATCCCTTGCATTTTGTCTCTCTTTTTTGAATTTATTTCTCAATATTCAAAATAACATAACTCTTTCACTGTAGCTCCGATTGGGGTGCCATTTTTTTTTGTTTTCTTGTAATTTTGAGCTCTTCAACTTTATAACAGGACCAACCTCTGGAATCAGGCTGTAAAATTATGAAAATGACCTTGAACACTCCATTTCTTGGGTTTTCTTCGTTCTTTCGAGTTCTCTTCTGCACTAACTTGCTTGAAATGCCTGAAAACACATAAGAGATACACAAAACACGAGGTAATCACCAAGGAGAGTTAATAGTTCAATTATGAGATAAAACCAAGTCAATTACACTGCACGGGATCATAAAAATACCAAAATTAAGGGGATAAATATACAATATTTATGCTTAATCAAACCCCCCAAACTTAGAACTTTGCGCGTCCCGAGCAATGTAAAAGAATCAAAACAAGGTCTAAACTCTTAGCAATAGTTTTATTAGAATAGAATACCTATTTCACTGGCAAGCGATTGCATTTAGCGTATGCAACAAGCCTTTAAACCCCTAGGTCACCCTAGTAGGATGAGTTGTGTCTCGTGAGGGTTTGCAGTGAATATACCCACAAAATTCAACTCAAAGAAAATTCAAAATACTAAAAAATTGTATAATTTAAATTTTTCTAGAAAATAGTCATCATCAATTCATGTTCAAGAGTCTTAAATCATAGTGCATTTTTTCGAAGCTAAAAATCAAATCGCAAATTTCCACCGATTGATCATTAGGTTACTTTCCAAAAATTCGTTTTGATTTCAAAATCTCACATATACATTCACAAACAAATGACTAACAAATTTGGCTATTTCTCTCGGTACGGGTGATTTAAAGAGTAAATGCAATGGAACACGAATTCACGCACACAATATTGAAAGGACAGAAATTTATAGTGAAAAGATCTCATCATCGGAGTACGGTTATAAAGAAATAGAAACATCACCTCTAATTCAGACCATTTAATCTCTTATATTATCTTTTGTGCCTTAGCTCTCCATGCGATAGGCAATTTAGCAATATGGACTCGGTTAGGACTTTCTTGGATTTAAGGTGTATTTGGGTAAAC
The DNA here is from genome assembly GCA_949130495.1 of Sambucus nigra. Taxonomy (NCBI): domain Eukaryota; kingdom Viridiplantae; phylum Streptophyta; class Magnoliopsida; order Dipsacales; family Adoxaceae; genus Sambucus; species Sambucus nigra. Next base: position 307,201,842 of record OX422223.1, read on the forward strand.
TAAAAATGGTGGGGACTTCAAAATTGGAGAATTCTTTTATGATGTCCATTTATGCTTTTTTCGGGCTACTGCTCATTTTCTCTTCATTTTCTATTATTTTTTCTTTTTTTTTCTTGCTATTTTTGTTGAGCATTCTTCTATTTTTGTTCTTGCCCCTTTTCATTGCACCATTTAGGACTAAATTTCTAAATTTTTCATTTTCACAATTCCGAGCTAATTGGGTTTTTCGGGTTATCAAACGAAAAGAAATCAACTTTATTAGGCTTAAATTGGGTTGTAAAAGGTTAATTTTTCATGACATTTATGGATAATATTTTTGGGTAACAAACGATGGCCTACTTCATTGTCCAAATGCGAGTTGCTTTACCATATGCATCTCGAGATTAATCTAGTTTATAGATAATTTCGCACGTACTTTGAGACAACATCTACACATTTCCCATAACCGATCAAAATTAAGGACTTGAGATCTTCAACGACTTTTTTAAACGCTAAAAAGAACTTTGAGTTAACCATTAACTCGGATTGATTTAAAAACTCACAAAAAGTGATAGGCTTGAAATCTCACCGGGTAGGTTAATCTCCACACTTATTCGTTGAGTCGTCAATTTTCTTTCAATTTCCATATTTGGCCAATTTTGGCTTTGTGTCATTTATTTTTACAATTTGAAACTTTAAACATAATTTTAATGATATTTTTGAAAATTTTAAATTCCAATTTTTGTTTATTTTAAAGAAAAATATTTTTGGCTTTTTTGAAAATTTTCAATTTTTTTTTTAATTTTTTGGGCATTTTGAAAATTTGTGAAGTTTGAGAAATACGCACTTGTCACCCCCTAACTTAGACTTTTGCATTATCCCCAATCAAAAGGACTAAAATCTAAATAAGTCAAAATAAAAAGTGCGATAAATAAAACAAGCAAATATTTAAAATGCAAAAAAGACACTTAATGACACTAACATATGACTCAATGATACAACAAAAATCACCCCATATGCGTCGGGGGTGCGAAAACCTCTCATCTCTCCACAAACTCACCCGACCCCATGAATGGGATACAATGATCTCCTCGTCTCTCCTGTCTTCATATCGTAAATCAATAATTGTAACAAGTTGGAATCTCGTCCATAGATAAAGGAAAGACCGGGAGACTCGTCGTAACTAATCGGAAAGGGATCCTCGTGATGCTTACTCAAAGCATGGCCAATATGCACCGACTTGAAGGGAACACCTAAGCTTCGTTCAATTTTTGGAACGCATGGGTTGGGCTCTAAGTCGAACGAAACACAACTTTTCTCCTCAATCACCTCCGGGACCTCAAGTGGTATCGGTGGATGGTCACAAAGAAGGAATTCATCGATTTTATCTTTCCATTATCTTTCTTATACGTGACTACAAGAGTCCAATAGGGATTGGACTTCAACAGTAAGGCTCTCATTCACATGCCCAAATTCTTTTTCAAAGTCTTCAAGACTTATATCTCATAATTCTCTCTCTCGAGTGTGTTTCGAACATTTTCTTTCACTCTCTTCTGAAGACTTCTGTGAGGTGGATGGATGGTCGTTACTAAGGAATTCATCTATTATATCTTGCCATTCTCTCTCATCCAAGTAACTAAATGATTCCAATAAAGGTTGGACTTCTACATTCAGGCTCTCATCCACAGGCCCAAATTCTGTTTCAAAGTCTTCCATGCTCACGTCCCCTAACTCTCTCTCTCTCTCTCGAGTAATGCCTACGTCCTCGCTTACTCGCCCGATATCTAACTCCATTATTTTTCTCTCCTCTAACCACTCTCTCTTACTCTTAATCGCGGTAATTACACACACCTCCCCCACATTTCTTTCCTTATCGAAACTACTCCTCCCACTTAATGAAATTAGGCGCACCCTAACGGCTATCGCTTGTGGGACCTCTCATGCCCATGAACCGTCTCTTCCATAAGATCAATTTCTCTTGATTCGTACTCCTCACCCTCGAGATTGGTGATGTTTAAGATGTTTATTTTTAGGGTCATATTCCCGAACGTAAGTTGCATGCGCCCATTTCGAGTGTTGATCAAGGCATTAGCCGCAGCTAATAATGGGCGACCTAAAATGACGGGGATATGATTACTCGATACAACGGAGGGCTCCTCGTCCCAAATGACAAAAACCACTGGGAAGTTGAATGTTTTAATTTGGACGATCACATCCTCAACGATTCCCCGAGGTATCTTTATGGAACTATCTGCGAGTCGGAGAGTCATGTTTGTGGGCTTAAGGTCCCCCAAACCTAATTGGTTATAGATGGAGTAAGGGAGAATGTTGTCACTTTCTCCTAAATCTATTAACGCTCTCTCAATTCAATTTCTCAATATAATGCACGAAATAGTGGGTGCACCCGGATCTTTGAATTTGGGTGAAAGGCCACCTGATAGTATTAAGCTGCTGTTCTGTGCTAGGAACACATTTTTCTTTACCTTTAGCTTTTGTTTCACCGTAAGTAAGTCCTTAAGAAACTTAGCGTACGCGAGAATTTGCTTTATGGTGTTGAGAAAAGGTAAATTAATATCTACTTGCTTAAGAACGTCTAACACATCTTCACGAGAGGACTCTTTGGATTTAGATACTAGCCGTTGGGGAAACGAAGTGATTGTGGGGGGGGGGGTTATCTACAACTTTGGGCTCACTAGTGTTCTCATTATCACTCTCGTTCAAGGAGGCATCTTCGTCCTCTTTCGTGTCGTGCGAAACCTCCTTGCCTTTAGGTGTGTCGTGCGGGAAATGTGATAGATCAACAACTTTCCCACTGCGTAGAGTGGTTATTTTGAAACATTGCTCTTGATTTGAATTAGAAATAGAGCTTACACTAGTTTGACCTACGGGAGGTCTTTGGCCCTGGTCTGGAAACTTGACCTTCTCTTGGATACTCAACGAAGATTGAAACTTTGACGTGTTCGGGTTCATGTCGGTGAACATGCGATCATATCTAGCATTGGTTGCACTCTGAGAGTTAATAAACTGGTTTATTATATCCTCGAGGTTCCTCCGCGATGGAGTAATATATGGAGCTGGAGGAGGTGGTTCTTACTGAAATTGAGGAGGGGGTAGAGGTGAGATAACCTGTGAATGTGGGTTTATCGCATCTTGTGGTTGTCCGTAGTTAAAACCAGGATGGTTTCTCCACGAAGGGTTGTAAGAGTTCCAATGCGGGGCATTAAAATTTCCCTTGAACCCTCCTATAGTATCTACCGGCTCGGTGTGCATGGCTTTGTAGGCAAAAATAATCGAGCATGCCTTTGTGGAATGACTGGCCTCACAGATAGAACACACCTTTTCTTTCATGACATGGTTGCATCCGGAGATGTCTCTCAACTGGCTATCAAGGAAATCTTTCATATCTCTCTGAAACTGATCGAATTGATGATCTATTAAGGTATTACTATCCAAATGTTATAGACCAGATGCAGTCGGAGCATTAAATGCTTGTTTAGGATGGACTTGGGTTTTAGGATCAGATGTATCCCATGCTTTAGTAGTCTCTGCAACATACTTAAGATGGGCCTCAGCATCACTAGAGTCTAATTCCCAGAATGGTCGTTCACACATAGTTTGCACAAGTTATTTGGAAGTCACTTGCAACCCATTATGGAAGAAAGAGATCAAGTGGTGTTTTTCAAAACCATGATGGGGGCATGCGCTTACCAACTCTTGGAAACATTCCCAACACTTGTCAAAAGGCTCAGTATCTTGTTATCGTAAGCCTTAGATTTGAGTCTTGATATAGTTGGTCTTGTGTGGTGGGTAGAATTTTGAGATAAATTTGGATTAACTATCCCTCCAAGAAATAATGGAGTTCAGGGGTAGAGACCATAGCCAGGTCTTGGCTTTATCCTTTAAGGAAAAAAGAAAGTGGAAAAATCTTTAGGTGAATGACATCCGACGTGCAAGATTGGTCACTAAATGTGTCGCACGCCTCTTCGAACTCTCTTATGTGAAGGTATGGTTTCTCCGAATCCATGCCTTGGAAATTAGGGAGAATATATATCTTCCCATTCCGTAAGTGGAACTAACCGGCATTCTACGAAAGTAGAATGCAACCATGGGTGACAGTTCGTTCAGGAAAGAGTAAGTATTTCATGGGATAATAGGGTGGATTTCCCTCTCTAGTGCCGAAACTAGCGACGTCAGACATCACTCTCTTTCTTCAACTGACTCAGAATCCTCACTCGGTATCCTAGATGTGTAGCTCAATGATTGACTTAGGGTGTAACTAGCAATAGAGTGCTTAGGAGTAGGAAGTGGAACCCAAAACAGTGAAACGCGAGGCGTGTGGGGACTGTCAGAATTATACTCAACAATTGGATTTTCCTGAATTCTGGTTGGAGTATTTTGAGGAGTTTGAGTATGTTCATGATTTTGCATTAAAGGCTTTTGAGAGATGACTTTTTCTTTGAAATTTTATTTTTTATTTTTTTATTTTTATTTTTTTGAATTATTGGTCTAAGCTTTAGATTGACTCTATCTAACCTAAGTCTACCTAATTCCCCGACAACGGCGCCAAAAACTTGACGCGACCACAAATGGGTCTAATGTGAGTGATGTGTAGGCTCAAGTGCAAGCCTGTCGCTCAAGTAATATCCCAATAAGTCGGGTATCGATCCTCGGGGAAACAGGATGAACTAAGTCGTGATGACGTTGGAAAGATTGAAGCAATCCTATCTTTGACACTAGAAAGAATGAAAAGGTGATTTGGAAGACGAAACTATTACAACTAGATGCAAAATTTGGAAAAATCAACTAATGAAACTACTAGCTAACAAAATGCAACTATGTTAATTAAATGACAAGCTTAAGACAAATGGTTTAATGATTTAACTATGGGATGAGAACAATAGGTTGGGTTACAATTCCCCACACCCTAGTAATTCATCTGATAGGATACTAGATTCGGAATTAGAATTTTAAATGAACCCAGTCTTTATTAATCCTAAGCATTCCATATATGAGGGATTGTAGCCCGCACCATATGAAATCAAAGGCAAGAACAAAGCGGTGTCGCATTAATCGATACATGCGTCGCACTCTTTAGCATCCTAGTTACCTAGGGCAAACGAGATCAAAAGTCCTACGACGGTTGCAACAATTACGCAACACGATTCATCTAAGATTTTAATTCAAAAGTCTATTTCCCATTATCATGAATTACATCGGGTGGGGTTCATGCACCTCAACCCTTAAAAACTTAGTCTAACATATGGAATCTAATGAAAAATATAAGGTCTAATGTTCATGAGTGCATAATTATAAAGAGAACTGATCTAAACATGCAAACAACGCTTGGAATATCAGGAAATAAGAAAAATCATGCAAAGAAAAGTTAATATAGAGGAATATAGATGAAGAATAAAAAGTTTTGAAAGAAAAACCTTAAATTAATAGCTTAGAACTTGAATATTTGTTGAAATCAGTGAAACCCTAGAGTTATTGGGTGCAAGAACCCTCTAAAACTCTTGAAAACCTAGCTCTCTAAAGTCTGATATATAAAATAACTGAATACATCATGTTTTATTTAGACATTCATACATGCACAACTCTATTTTTGAAATAAAAAAAATTAAAATTTTGACCCGCCGAATCGGTTCACTTTTTTATGCTTGATGGGCCGAACTGGTTCACTTTTCTAGAGTTAATGTGAATTTTTTTCTACGTCTTTTCTTCCTTGTTTTGCCATGATTTATTCCCAACTTTGAACCTTCACAACTGTTCACTCGTGACTCAGATTTGGATGTCATTTCTTCCTACACGCTCATGGATCTACAAACTTCAACTTCTTCTTGGGAGTCTGTTACGAATTGTGGGTGTAAAATTACGAAATGGCCCCTTGACTTTCCTTCCCTTGCATTTTGTCTCTCTTTTGAATTTTTTTCTCAATCTTCAAAATGGCATAACTCTTTCACCGTAGCTCCGATTGTGGTGCCATTTTTCTAGTTTTCTTATAATTTCGAACTCTTAAACTTTATAGTAGCCCCCACCTCCAGAATTAGGCTGTAAAATTACAAAAATGCCCTTGAACACTCCATTTCTTGGGTTTTCTTCATTCGAGTTCTCTTCCGCACTAACTTGCTTGAAATTCTTGAAAACAGATAAGAGGTACACAAAACACGAGGTACTCTCCAAGGAGAGTTAGTAGCACAATTATGAGATAAACCAAGTCAATTACACTATAGGGGATCATAAAAATATCAAAATTAAGGGGATAAATATACAATATTTATTCCTAATTAGGAAGCTTTACAAAAAGTCATTTTTGGCCCCTACCTCCAGTGCATTCACCCACAAGATGTCGAGCAAGTTCTTAGTGAGCTCCATGAAGGCATTTGTGAGAGTCATCCATGTAGGAGATCTTTGGCCTTCCGACCAATCAAGGAAGAATATTGGTGGCCTCATATGCAAAAGGATGCAAGTGCCTACGTTTGAAGTGTGAAAAGTGCCAGAAGCACTCCCCCATGGTCCACCATCCTACTAGCGACCTAAAATCCTTGACCAGCCCTTGGCCTATTGCTCAATGGGGATTATATATAGCGGGACCATTACCTATCTCATTTGGGAATCGTAAGTACTTGCTGGTTGGCACGGATTACTTCATCAAATGGGTAGAGGCAGAACCATTAGCAAACATTCGAGACTCTTACATGACATGGTTCATCTACAGGAAAATTATAATACACTTTAGAGTATCAAGGAATATCATCACCGATAACCGTACATAATTTGAAAGGGGTTTCTTTCAAGGATTTTGTGATGATCATGGTATCAAGCTCCACTTCAGTTTTATGGTTTATCGCCAGAGCAATAGGTAGGCATAGGCTTACAATAAAAACATGATAGAAGGACTGAGAAAATGATTAGAAAGATCCAATGGTGACTGAGTAGATGAACTCCATCATGTTCTGTGGGCCTACCGTACAATCCTCAGGAAACCAATTGGGGAAACACCCTTTGCACTCACTTATGGAATAAAAGTTATTATCCCTATGGAAGCAGGTCTCCCTACTATGAGAACCACTATCATCGATCAAGGCCTCAAAGATGATCCACTATGCACTGATCTTGACCTAGACGACAAGTGACGACAGCTGGTCTTGATCAAGTTGGCCTCCTACCAACAGAAATTATCCAAGCAGTACAATAAAAGGGTCAACCCGAGAAAGTTTCTGATAGGGGACTATATCCTGAGGAAAGTTATTGGCAGTGTTGTAAAACCATCGGATGGAAAATTGAGACCAAATTGGGAAGAATGCTTCAGAGTAATCAGAGACAACCTTCAAGGAGCGTATCACTTGAAAACTCTAGAGGGCATGGAGATACCAAGAGCATGGAACTCAGCCAATCTCAAGAAGTTATACTTTTAGATCTTCCATATCTTTTATTTGCACATTTAGTTTAAGAAAAGTTTCATTTTCAAACTTGTGTTTCCCATTAGACAACATTTGATTAATAAAGTTCAGATGGCCCCTCTATTCTTATGTTTTGCATTAGTTGCTTAACTTCTCTTGATTAAATCTCATTAATTTTCACCTTTTCCAATGATAACTCCTTTGCGCATATCTAAATGCCTGACAAACATGGTTTATAGTAGGTGTATCAAGTCAAGAATAATCACTTCAAATTACTAACACCCTAGGTTCCTTATTGCAAACAAAAGAGGCCTTATGAAGTTGCCCCGATAATAGTAAAATCCATATAGGGGATCCTTAGGAAATAAAGCCAACTCAGATTGGTTGCTAACTTTAGTTGGTTGAGAAAATCCTGCTCGGGTGGATCTCCCATTATCCAGGTACATTCTTACCATCATTTTACTTAGGCTTAAGGGAGTGTGACGACATGATCTAAAAGGTAAAGTGTATGGAACGATATTGCTATGTCATATTGGAGTGGGAGAATGTCTCAATACATAAAGATAGAAGGCTGACACTTAAATATCATTTAGTAGGCTGATCAGCATATGTTGGTTAATAAGTATTAGTTGGTCGGTAAAGATATCAAGTAACCAACGAGAAAATTCTCTTTCAACAACACAAGCAATGATTATTGACACGTGTCTAATTAGCGTATGCTCAAAATATGGGATAAGATTAATAAAGTTCTTTATTAAAATATACAGTTACAATTACATAAAAGAACCAAAAAATAGAAAAGACCTAAGGTGTCCCAGGATGGCGAGCAAGATACTCTGTAACAAATGCTCTCTGACCATCATCTGGTTTTGGGGCAAGTTTTCCTACATCATCATCAAGGTCTTTACTCTAACAGTTGGATATGAATGACGTCAGTTAGGATCCAGTCATCATCCTTTGAGAAGGGGTTATGGTGATAGGCCATACACTCAATTTGGTATTTATACCATAGTTTGGATTCCTTTTGAATCTTTACCTATTTGAGGGTATTTATCCATCCTCAAGTAAAGGCGACCTCATTTGCCTCCTTATGCCTTGCGGGGGAATTTACCCAACCAGTGTTGTAACTTTCTCCCCAGGCCTCTCGAGGTCCCATCTTAAATGAGTAACTCATCCTTTTAACATCTGATTAGGCATAAATTCTTCCCATTTATCCCCTTAATTTAGAGGCTTTTATTGCTCCGCGTAATGTAATTCAAGTGGATTTATATCATATCTTTGCTATTGACAAATTCTAATGAGTGCATTGGGTTTCGTGTGTCCGTCATCTATTTCACAGGTATCCAGTGTTGTAATTCGAGTTTCGTACCAAAAGCTTCTAAGAAACACAAGAAAGCAAGGCTTTTGCAAAAACTGACAAAAGGGAACCGAACCCAAGGGAGCTAAAATGAACCGAATCCATCATGGGGAAAATTTCTGTTAAGGATGATAAAAGGGAACCGAATCGAAGTGATGAGAAAACGAACCAAACCGATATCTGGAAAACTTCCTGTAAAGAGTTGAAAAGATGGAACCAAACCGAATATGGCAAATAACGAATCGATCCCATGCTGGAAGAGTTTTCTATAAAGGCTACAAAAGATGGAATCTAACCGAACCCTTTACCCAGATCGGTTATGTTCTCAATTTTCCGGACTTATCCACTTGTAAAGATTAGATTTTTACTTGGTTCAAACTTTTGTATTTCGTTGTTAATAAATTGTACTCCTCCCAAACATAGGAGGGGGGCTTCTAATTCAATAGGGAAGCTTTGTAACCCATTTTAGAGGAGAAGAACAACAAACCCTAGTTATTTTCAAGTTGCAATTCAAGTAAAATCATTCTAACTTTTTTTTCAATTTTTGTTCTAATTGTTTGTTCACTTATAATTTCATCTTTCTTCATCTTATTCTCACAGTAAAAATGTTTTCTTTGATTTCAAACGTGTTGCTTTCAAGTTTCCATACGTCTGGCTAGGTTTTAAAAAGTCGGGATACATGAACTCAACCTGATGTGGTAGTTGCATAAGTATAAAATTAGTCCTCTAAATTTAATGATTTATTCCGACCGTATTGCGTAGCAACACAACCATTATAGATCTTTGGATCTCATTTGCTTTTGGGTAACTAGGATGCTTCAGAATGCAATACAGGTGTCGCTATCATGAGTACGGCTTTACTCGTCCTCTGATTAAGTATGGTGCGGGCTTGAACCTCATATACGTAATACTTAGGAGTACTAAAGTCTGGGTCTAATTAATCACTTAAATTTACGATTAGTTTTATACCTGCAATACACTAGGGTTGAGCGATTGTATTCCCGTCCTATTTTCTTCATCATATAGTTCGAGTTTTAAATCATTTATAGTCAGTATGTTAGGTAAGTTAGAATGGTTGCATTTCTTCTATAATTTCACTAATAATTATTTTGAAAATTGCATTTAGTTGTAGCCAATTCTAAAACCAAATCATCTTTTCCTTTATTTTTAGAGTCAGAGTTAGGATTTCCTCGTCTATCAAATGTCGTTACAATTCCATTGTCCTATTTCCCTGATGATCGATACCCGACTTATCGAATTATTACTTGAGCGACAGGCTTGCACTTGAGCCTAGAGAATACGCACTTCTAAGACACATTCTTAGTTGCGTCAACATCCTCCTTCAGTATAATCACAAACGCTTTCAGACTAGAAACCTATGTTCTCATAGAATCATTCTCATACTGAAGGATTTTGCCCACTTGTCTCACCTCAACGTTCTCTAGGAGTTCGGCCTTTAAGGAATTTATTTCTTCCTGTACTGAGGCACTAATATCATCCATCTCTTGGATATCATCTTTTAGCTTGGTGATCACATCGGTATAGTTCTTGTATTTCTCATTTCTTGCCCTTAAGGACTTACAAATATTTACAAAGGCTTTGCGAGCCTCCAAGATGATATTTGGTCCAATGACCTTCCTTAGTTAAGATTTTGGTGGAATGCATTAATTTAAATCAACGGAATAAAAATAATACACACCAGACTAGAATTAAAGTATTAGCACATAAAAAGTCAAGGGAACACATGCAGAAAAGAAGAAAATTCCATTCTCATTCATTAGAAAAGGATGGTCAGGGGCCTATATATTAAGTCCTAAAAAATAGCTACAAATTGTCAAGAAAATGATCGTATAAGGAAAAAAGACAAATTCCATTAATCGCCATCATCAATATCCTTTCCCTTATCAATGACCAGCTGCTCCTTGCCATCACCATCGTCTATGCCGAACTCGATAAGAAAAATCTTAGAATGACCAATAGCTTTGTCGCCATCATTTTCATCCTCCTCAAAAGGATCAGAACTAGGAAAGTGGAGGTTAAAGATCTCGAATTAGACAAGAGTTTCAACATCCTTTAAACCATGATCCCATCCCTTCTTAAAGGATACCTTGCACTCGTAGGCTAATTTCCGCTCAGTATCATCATAGGCTTTATTAAATCCCTCGCGATAGCTCGCATCTTTTTCCCGAGGAAGCTTACCCTCCAGCTTGATAACCATGTTGGATAAGGCTTTATTGGCCTCCGCCAGCTTTGTCTTCTCAGCAATCACCACCTTCTGAATCTCCCCAAGTACATTATATGACTTGGTCATTTTATCCTTCTCATGCTCCCATGCTTTTTGAGATTCAGTAAAGGCTTATTTCTCAGCTTGTAAAGCATCTTTTAGCTCTTTCTCTCTCCTGAAGATACCATTATGGACGTCTAGAAGGGTGGTAAAATCATATAGCAACTACATACGGAAGAAAAGAATAATGAACAATACAGTAACAGGGAGAGTAAAGAAAAATAAATAATGGGAAAAACATACCATGGCCATCCCCTACATAGTTTTGAAGGCAAGCTGGGATGATCCCAACCTGGAAGAATTCTCACGATCAACGACGAGCATTCCCTCTTTAATAGGTCAGGGGAAAGGCAAGGTGCATCACCCATGCTAGCCCCCTCAAGGCTTGGGAAAGACTGGACCTTTGAGCACTGTAAGACTAACTTCCTCTTAGCCTCCACTTCCTCTTCCTCTTTCCTGTTTTCCTCTTCTTTTATCCTCTCTTCTTGCACTATTTTCTTATCCTTTTCTTTCTTTTTCCCTTTATCCGATGGTCTAGAACCACTGTCCCTAAGGGAATCAGTTGGTGGTGCCTTTAAATATTAAATCTGATCAGATAAGCTAGTCTGGTCGTCGTCATTAGGGAGCTTCAATTTCCTCCTCTTTATCAGAGGGGCTATTTTTTCTTCTAATTCTTCTTTTTCTCTTTATTCTTCTTCTTCTTCTTCTTCTTCCACTCCTTCTTCACTTTATTCCTCTCCTCTTTTTGAACATTCCTCTTCTAGAATAATTGGCTCAGAAGGCCCAACCTTAGGAGCTCTTAAATCAGGAATCTCATCTATAGGACGAGCAATAAAGTTGGTTGTAGTATTTTTATACTCCACCAGATAAGCTGCTGACCTGGGATGCTCACCGTCAGGTAGCCTCTCTTTAATGTTCCAAGCCATCAGAATATCTTCAACATTGATCTGACTAATATCAGGCTCAAGATTCTTTGCACGAGCTGTAAAATGGAGGAAAAAAGGACAATTATCAGAAGACAATAAGAAGAAAATAAAAACCAAATTATACAACAATAAGATAAAAAGCAGGGACCTATGCGCTCCTCTCCATAGTCTAAAATTACTGGGCCCCTTTGCCTCTCGCCTGCGCAAGCAGGAAGATGTTGCCAATTTCTGGAAATAAAACCTTGGCCCTAGTAATCCTTGTACGAGTCTGGAACATTTACCACCATGACTCAATCGGTCCTCCTGGTCTTCAAGTAAATAAGGCCATCACACATAACAATAATAGATTTCGACAAGATCCATTTTTGTGTCATACAGGGTATTAATTCTATGAACCCCATTAACTATTTTCCAGACATTAGGCGCACATTATGCAAGAACTATGTCAAAGTATCTGAAGAATCTAAAAAAAGAGGGTTTGAGGGAAAAGTAAAACACCCTTTGTTATCATAAGGGTATGAATCCAGTGCCCCCTTTAATGTCACACACATTTCTAAGTAAGGGGGAACAATCGATTTCTACCCAATCAGGAATATTGTAGTTCTTCCTAAATTCTTATATTGATTCATTATCAAGATTTTCCATGAATACACAAGAACCCAAGACATAGATGCAAAAAAAATTGAAGAAGAGGAAAATAAAGAAGGTGAGTTGAACTTACAATGATTAACGAAGCTCCGAGGAAAAAGAAAACACGAGGAAGATAAACGTTGCAAAGCTTAGAGAACAAGAAAGAAGATGCACTGAACTGAACTGATGCAAGGTACTGTATCTCCAATTTAAATCCCAATAACAATGATTAAACACAATCTCCCAAATGATTTTTGGCAGTTTAAATGCCGGGTCGGATAACAGCACCACCGCTCAGTCAAATGAATTACAAGTATGCTATGGTGTTTTGCTCATGATGAGCGTACCCCCACAAAGTTCAGCAGATCTACAAAAATTCCATTCTGATTGCAAGCATGAAAATTTCAAATTACAAGGACTCTAGTTTAGTTAAAAATTATTGGCCCGCACCTTAAACGCCCAAAATGTTTAGGGTATCCATTTATTATGGTCAATGAGAGTAGCCGAACAAGCCCAAGTTGGGGTTGCTCGGACCAGATCAAGTGTTTGACCATCAGATGAGTATTTAATATACAATAAAAGACTTGTGGATATATTCAAATGAACCATCAATATTCTCGGCAAAGATATTCTAGTGTTTCATGATATATCCAACGTGATTATTAAGTTCCTTATGCAATTCAACCTATATGAACCAAAATCTATAAATTATACACCCTAACCCGAGGTAAAGGGATTGAAACCTGAAACTTTGAGAGACACCTAATAAACAATAACCTCTCCGTAGACATAGGCAAGTTGCTGAACCAGATGCATCGTTATTGTGTGTGTGACTTTTTACTTTCTGCTCTTTGTGAGTATTTTAGTGGATTTTTTTATTGTGATATTTTCTGCACTCACAGTATATATATATATATATATATATATATATATATATAATGGATGTCAAATTCTTGTGTGCTTATGTTTCGTCCAAAATATACACTCGTTCTTCCATAGCCACTTGTGATTCAACAAACACTTACATTATATTTTGAATTATTAATTTTTGGGAACCCTAGTAAGGATGAATCACTTTGTCCATTCCATAATGTGAGTTGAACGATTCCATTCTCTATCTATGTTATGCACATAATAACACACTTCACGGAGTCTAACGTGAGAAAATTTACACATGCCCATGAGAGACCAAAAGGGTGGGATGGGGGCCTAATTCCTTCCCTTTTCATAACTTAGTCCACAAACCTTTGAACTATTTGGTTTCGCAAGCATTAATATTGTCCTTGATTTCATTATCTTAATAAGACGACATTTTTTTGCCTCTTTTATGCAAAATAGGCTGGCGACTATATCTATGCATATTATCCCACATTGACGATGACCGAGCATCCCTAGAAAGGGTACAATTCCTCATGCGTGCTCAAGGGAACCCTAAAAAATAAAGGGGGAAGCTTCAGGATGGACACAATGTCAAATCTAATAGGGAGTTTTTAAGAGCACTGGACTCCATTTATGCATGGGTGTTATTCTTTTCAGCATGTGTGCATATGCACCTACTGGTATGTTCCCTTTTCTCCTCTATCAGCTTTTTTATACCTACCTCATGTATATATTACTTTTCCCTCAATTAAACACTTCACACACGTGTATATACTCTCCATATACACTTCCCACACTTACTCTTAGATCAACTTCTACTCATTTGTTCCACACACCACTTAGAATATCCATTGTTAGGCCTCACTAGCACACACCCACACTTCTCACACTTGTATATATATATATATATATGATTACTTACACATACCACAAACCACTTGTATTTAATCCATGTATAGGCTCACTACCACACACATCACTTGTAAATATTCACATTGTCCCTCCCTCACACGTGTATGCCCCCATCACCATGCGTAGTGATATACCAAAATGTACCCTTGTCTAGGACGGTTCGGCTAGTCCCAAACGAGGGAGCAGTTGAATAGTTACCCTGTCCAGAAGGGTCATATAAAATAGAATGGTCGGCCTAGATAACCCCATGGTTGTCAAGAAGTCATATTGGGCGCTAACTCAGCCCCATCCCTCGGTTAAATCTGAAGCCTTGGCTCGGCTTCACCTTAGAGACATCGTCCGACCCTACTTCCACTGACACCATAAGTGTTAGAATTGGGGAATCAGTGCTTCTCTAAGACTAGCCTCAGCCTCGGCCAATGTGTGCAGGCTGAGGATGGCTCCATCACAGCGTGTGGTTTAGGAGACGTATAGAGTAGTGCGCGTGGAACTCATGCATCACGTGGACTAAACCATTATAACAGGATCATTCCCTCACGTGAGGGAATATTTAGTCATTACTATCTACATGTGTTATAGCCAGGTGTCCACAGGAGATTGGATAGTTCATCACATACATGCTCAATGCATGCTTGGGGGTGCACTATGCCCCCTAAGCATTATATATACTTGATTTCTTCTACCCAGTAGGGGGATCCCTAATTTTAAACCCTAGCTGAAGCTCTGTTAGAATACACAGTAGAGAGAAAGTGAGTGTATTTTATCAAAAAGTCCATTAGAGCCCTTATTATATATTAAAGATCAGTCACTACACAGTGGACGTAGGCCTGGATAGGCTGAACCACTTATATTTGTGTGTTTCTCCTCTTCTCCTCATCTCCTTCTACATTTACATTGCTTACTTGTTGCCATTTTTGTACCTGTTTGAGCTCTACAACACCTTGATCTGGTGGGGCTATTTCCAGCCTCATCACTTAGTATAGTCTCCATGCTTCATGCTAGATTTACTTTCCATGATATTTGTACGTGACCCCTCATTAGTATAGTACTCCCCTTACTCATCATGAAAATAAAAAATAAAAAAACTCTCTCCCCATAATATAATAATTAAGAATCATGCATTTTTGCACGCTACATCACCAAGAGCATGGTAATATTGACCAAAATATTATCCCGTATTGGGGTGTCACTTTGTGATGGTGTTGGTCCTACAAGGCGCAATTAAACTAAGTGATATGACTCTCACCTCCCATTGGCCTCGTACCTTTGACATATATCGAACGGTTCCCCCAGATTGTGTTGCTTGACTAAAGTCACAACATGAGGTATATAGTAGGGAACTCATTCACGTACATCGAGTATATCGAATTCGCTCATATATATTTTCCCCATGAGGTATATAGTGAGGCAATTCACGTACACTCAGGTATATCAAATGACTTGTCCACACGTATCGATGAATGATTGCCCTTATCGGCAAGAGGTATATCATGGAAGTCATACCAAAGGGAAAACCTTCCATTAACCCAAGAAGTTCATAATCCTCATATAGGTGTCAGACCTAGGGCACTCATATTTAGTTTGCTAGTTACCACGCAAAACTCTGCCAAAAGTCAGAGTCAGCATATTGCCCGAATTTTCACTATATTTTGCCTTTTTCACAATAGGACCCCGTTCATGAGCCTAAAAACCAGTTAAACCGCGTCTTACATATTTTCAAACCATATTATCCCAAGCTCGGGTCCTGTTCGATTTTTTTTTTCGGCATTTAGGAAAACCTAATACAAGTGAAAACTTAATAATAGCTTTAATAATAATAACTATGTTGAGATTCCTCTCCCTTTTCCTTCCTATTAAAATAAATAAATAAATATACAAAAAAACATCTTTTTCTTTCCCTTTTAAAACGCTAAAAATTATCCTTCCTTATTTTAAATATAAATTCAAACTATTTCCCCTCTCAAGTCGATCTCATCCTCGATTTTGGCCTGGCTCCCTATTGGCTTCGGTCTTCCGTCAAACTACCCCGAAGCTCCGCCTGTTGTTCTGCTACTTCATCTGAGTTTGGGATCTACCTTCACTAGCTCCTTATAGAGAACACTGACTAATCACTATATGATTAGCCAGGCCTGACGGCCGTCCTAACCCAACTCAATGCTAAGATTAACAACCTTTAAACTGGGGTCCATAAAAAGCAGCGACACCGGGCCCAGGTTCTCGAAGAATTAGAGGTTGTCTTTCCTCGTTCCATGGATCCACCGACTCTTGATCCTGTCTGGGTCCCCAAAGATTATTCACATGCTTCGTATGCCCACCTACCAATGGGAGGCCACCAGCTTAACTCTCGATATTTAACCTTAACCAACTAGGGGATAATCTGCAAGTACCTATGGATCCCAAATAGGTGTATATGAACAAGATCAAGGAAGAACTCAAATTTCTATCAAATAAGTTTGAATAAGTCACGATATCCAAGAACTATATGGACTACCATGTCTCCTTATCCCAAAGCTAGACTACCAGAGAAGTTTAAGATGGAAGATAACGAGAAGTTCGAGGGAAAAGAACCCTCGATTGTTCACCTTCGAATCTATCACTGAGACATGACCCTCATTGGTGCTTTCGAAAAGATAATGTCCCAGATGTTTCATTATACCTGAAAAGAAATCATCCTCCGATGGTTTTTGTCCCTTGAAGAATCTGGACTCCATAGTTGGATAGATGCCATTCGATAATTTATGTCTTAGTACAAGTATAATGAGGATCTAGAGGTTACACGCCAAGATCTAGATCTTTTTAAAGAAAAACCCTGGCCAAACAGTTATTAACTTCATAGGAAGGTGGAGAGAGAATGTTGCCACCATGACCAATAGACCCTCCGAGGAGGAACATGTCAACATTATGAAGAAGAACCTCTTGCCTCATATCCGAGCATCCATAGGAGGACCGTATTACCCACATTTTTTAGCCATTGGACAGTAGGAAGACATAGTCGCCACCAAACAGGGTAATGATTTTGATAGCTCAGATGATGAACTAAGTTAGGAAGAATTCATTCTAGTAGTAAGCCTATGTGGAATGATATCCTTTGAAGATCTATTAGGGGAAATCAATAAGGTGGACATTCATTCCAAGGTATATGAAGCCACGGGATTCTTCTTTCCTGCTTCTGTAAATCACATGACCAGGATAGGGAGACATTACAAAAATCTAATTCCTCATACCACTAAAATAGACGAAGGAAACGGAGTTACTGAAGAACTTCCCATTCCATAAATGACTCAAAGTAGCAGAGTCCTTTATAATGTCAAGAAAACCCAAGCCAATATTACCCCATGGAGGCTTTCCATGTCCTCTCAGTTGCACCAAAATGACTAGATAAAAATCCTCACCAAACCCACAGTACCTCCTTCCACTACTCCTGAAGAAGACGTAAATATAGGTGGGTCCTTAACCTTTTTTAGACTCCTTTCCTTTTTTGAAGAGGAGATACCAAAGTTTGGCCCTGACAGTAATTATGCCCTCAACATTTTCTTTGAACGCTTGGGAAAGATAGTCCCACTATCACTTGTCGACAACACATATACCATCAATGTTTGTCCTCACAGAACCTTTAACTGTTTGGGATTAAAAGTCAGGGATCTCATTGCCACTTCTGCTACCATACGTGCTTATGAAAATACCCGCTGAGAAGTAATAGGGTCTATAAAACTCACACTAGGCACACTACACTAAAAACAGGGGAAGGAGATTCTGGCACTGTTTAAAACCGTGCCAAAATCTGGCACGGTTTTATCATAATCTGGCACGGTTTGAAAAAGTGTCAAATTTTGGCACGATTTTAAACAGTGCCAAATATGAGTACGCTTTGTTAAAAAAATAACCCCCCAAAATTTGAAGAGGGGACCAAAATTTCAAGACAATATAACCCTAACTCTCTCTCTCTCTCTCTCTCTCTCTCTCCCTCCCCATGCAGCCGGATCCCATCATCTCCTCCTTATCTCCCCATGCAACTGGCTCCCCATCATCTCCCATCATCTCCTCCTTATCTCCCCACGCAACCGGCTTCCATCGTTGCTCCGAGTCGCTGCTCCGGCTTCCATCTTCGTCAGGTATTACATCTCTCTCTCTCTCTCTCTCTCTCTATATATATATATATATATATATATATATATATATATATACACTAGTGAAATGCCCGTGCCTGAAGGCACGGCGAAAATTTAGAAATGTACATAATTGCAAAACGACAAAAATTTAGTTCCCCAACAAAGCAAAGTGTAATTTAAAAAAAATGATCATAATCTCCTTTATTTAAAGGACTATTCACCCATCTTAACAAATAACAAATAGTCAAACAACATTCAAATAGTCAAAATTCGTCAAACAAATTTATATACAACATGAAATATATAATATTCATCAATCGAATTTACATTGTGCCTCAAATAAACAGTGTCAATTTAAGAAAATGGTCTCCTTTATTTATTGGACTATCCATCTTTCTTAAGGGATAACAACCAATTCAACAATATTCAAAGACAAAAAATTCAACTAACGAATACTTTTATACGAAAAAACTTCCTAAAAAAAATCACATATATATCAATTGAGGTCGTCACATGTCGCACTATAATGATTGTCTGTACTTTTCAAAATGCAACCTGATACAAAATAAAAAAATACAGTCAGTCAATTGAAATAGTGAGTAAAATATTATGTAATGCTAATTAGTCAAATGTTCTTCTTCAGATTTCAAACGCGGACACTATAACAATATGTATGAACCGACTAATCTCGAACTCCATCATTCATATAAATGTATTAATTTCACATCCAAAGTAACCAAGAAAACATAAATCCAAAACATATCTACACTAAATGATTCCTTGGTGATGACTTTAACTTTTTAAACAAAAATAAATATAATCCCCTCGTAAGCACTTATGCATAGCTCATATATCTGACACACCAGTGCTCCACTTTTAGTATGGCCGTAAAAATTAAAGAGACATGATGGCAAACTCTTACTATACACAGGTCATTAAGTTTGAAGCTTTAGAGTGAAGTTTGGAAATTCCAATACTTCGCGTGAAGTTTTAGACATAAATAGGTCAATGAGTTGGGTAAAAAAATGAAAATTGTGGTATATTCAATTCAACATGGAGGTTTTGTTTCAGTAAGTTCATATACAATAATGTAGAGTAAAGTAAGATATATACTAAATATGTTTAGAGCTTTTAGTGTGAGTATTTAAGTGTAAGTAAGTATTTTTTCAGTATGTTTAGTTTGAGTATGTTCACAAAGGTCTAAGGTAAAGAGCTTTAGAGATTTCAATGTGAGTATATATACAATTCAGAGCTTCAGTTATAATCAGAAACAAAAATGGTCAACCCAAATGGTCAAAACATTTATATGTTCTGCAGAATCGACACACGCACCCAATAAGAGTGAAAAGAAACAGGAATGAAGAAAATAACCATTTATCTGTTCATTTTTCTTCAACTCATCATGACCCAATGGTACCAAGAATACAACATATACATAAGAAAAAGAAGAGAACAAAAACAAAAGAGAACGTAAAGAAAGGGATATATTACCTTTGGCAGAGGCTAGAAGATATGGGTAACCCAAAAGAAACGGATAATAAAGCTACCACCTGTTGAAGAAATGGACAATATAACTGTAGAGAATTATCATTCATTTTCAAATTGGATGTTATATACCACTTCTTAAGTACACTCGAAAATTGGGTCATAAAATAGAGAGCAAATGAATGATAGAACATCGAACCGAATTCAACAAAACTATATGCGGAAACACTTAATCTTCACACCCATATATACCTGAGGCTTCAAATATAAAAACTTAATGTTGTTCAAAGTTTGAAAATAAAGAAGTTTAATGTCAGTGCTTCAAAACCAATAGGCCGGAATAAATTATAATCCTTGCTTGGTTGTGTGGGAGCTATAAGAATGAAAAAAAGTTAAAAACCGACATATGTTACCAAATATGGCAATGTGTAAGGTTTTACATTACTTAAACTTTTCCAAAATCTATCACAAAACAGGGAAAAAAGATCATGGAGGCAAAAGCACACTAAACATGATTTCCTATTTTGAACAAATTAGGAGACATAATCAAACTAACAATGTATAAAACATAATCAAACTAAGAATTCAAAATAAGTATTTTAAAGTGATTTCATGTACAAAAAGCGAACTCGAGATAGCGTGGCAAAAATAATAAATAAAATCCCTAATATTGAAGTGTATGCTATGGAGAAATCTACAAAGCAAAAACAAAAATTGTGGAGTACCAGGTCTAGATCTAAACAGGAGTAACAACTCTAGATCAAGTGAATGCGATAAAGTACTCACCTGAGTGCGAAAACAGGTCATGAAAAAATAAGGCAGCAAGAGTGTTTGTGACAACATGGAAATGGAGTGATAAGGACCAATACATATACAGTATGAACAAATTAACATAAAACAGAAATGGAGGTCAAAATAAGTACAAGTCGTTAATTAATAAAGTAGTGATAAGAACACAAATACATAGAAAATTGCAACCAAACAAATAAACATAAAAAGGAAACGTATGTCAAAATGAGGGGAAACAATATATATACAATACGAAAGATGCTATAAATGGCATACACCGACACCTACAAATTGGTATTATCAAACATCATTCACAGGTATGAAGGCCTCAAACTGAAATCTATACAGAAATAAATATACATGTGCATTTATTTATTTATTTTTCTTCATGCATTTATCAAGCCCATCAATGGGTTGTCTGATTAGATTATGCAAAAGGAATCAGTAACATGTAACCTAATATAAGTAACTATCACCACATTTTCATACATTTATTGTGACCCTGAATTCCATTCATTTACAGAAAAGATTTTACATCTTGTAATTTCATTATAGTTTTTTTAGGTTGAATCTTTAATTTTAGTGGTAATTATTTACCCCAGAATATCTAATGTAAAGGAATTCTTGAATCTAGTTTGTTCTAATATGTATTCTTTCGGTTTAATTTTAAATTATTTAGAAGACAACACCAATGAATGAGAATGGTATCTTAGTCAGATAGTCAGTTATTCAAGTACCTTTTTTCTTTAATTTCAGCGGACAAAGAGATTTGAATATATGGGGGAGTGGTCGAAGCTTTGAGGTGACTTATTAGGTGCAATATGAACATTGGGAAAAGGAACCAAGGTTGAAATGCAATGATATATGCAAATGATTTCTTAAAAAGAGGGAGAGTACACATAAAGAAAAGAAACTAAGGTTGCAACACAATGATCATCGACTATTACCCCAGTGATCAATAGTTAATTCTCACATGTAAAGTCAAAAAATACACTAAACAACATGAATCCTAAAACTGATACATAAAAGTCTAAATATATCAGCAAGAAGCAAACTCATCCAAAAGTCTATAATCCAGCATGAAACATTATCCAAATCATTCAGCAGAAAGCAAACTTATCCAAATGTCTAAATAATTCAGCAAGAAGCAAACATATCCAAATCATTCAGCAAGAACTCTACCTGTACATGTCCTTCGTCCAGTATTAATTGCAGAGAACTTAAAAGATGGCTCGTGCCTTAGTTAAGGACATTTAGGTGAAGGCAAATCATAGCTTACTGCTGCTGCTGCTTCGTGGTAAATGCATCTTGTGACTGAAAATGTTTTACAGACTGCAATAAATAATCAAATTCATGGAACAAAACGAAACACCAAAGAATCGAAAACTCAAGACAAATTAGAGAACCACCTTGTTAGTACCTCTTCAATCACACACCTCTTCAGTTTAAGTTTTAAATTGTTGACATACACTGACATAAAATGAATATAAGATATAGAACTTGTGACAATGTTGGTCCATTGAAGTTATGAAAATGATCTTAGAAATTAGAAATCAAGTATAGAAATTGAATAGCATATATAAAATGTATATAAAATCCTATTGGACCAATTTTTTTTACCGAAGGCGAGGTGACTGAAATAGGTGGAGGCTCACATCTAACCTCTAATCTCGATAAGTTAGAATAAATTCAAAGTATTCTACTGCGAGCACTGTTTAGGATTATAGGTCACGTTAGAAACTATTCTGCTGAAAACACTGAAAGCTCCCCTGTAGCTTTCTACACCTCAGAAAATGTATTGCTGTACATTTTATGACATTTAAAAGTCATTTTAAGGTATCCTATCATCAACGGATCCTGATAAGAAGAGTAGTTGGTAGGAGAAGGGGATAAAGAAAAGGAATGTGAGAAGTTGTGGGTTGATTATTGAAAATTGAAGATTGAGTCAGGCAGTCGTCGGCGTGTTTTGTGGCGACTATCATCATTATGATTTTGTATTTGAGAGCAAGTAGAAGAGGTTGAGGATTCAAATGCGACGTCGATGGCTTCTACTTCTTGCTCTGTCAAGGCCTGCTCCCAATCAGAGAATATGGGAGATGCCATTTCAGCTTCAATAATTGGAAATCACGTTCTTGTGTTTTTTTATTTCAACCCCACTAAATCCCCCGGATAATGTTAGTCAAATCTGAAAAATAGAAAAAAATGTAACGAATTAGAAAAAGTGTGGTTATGAACAATGGTATTATGAAGGAAACACAGAAAAAAAGTCAGATATAGATGAGTGAAAGCAATCAGTTACAGCTTTACCTTCCGAGAATTTAAATCATGGCTCATTAGTGCACATTAATTAGTGACATATATAAGAATCCCTAATCAATACCCCTCAACTAATAAGACCTAAATTAGTTCAAGACTGTAAAAACTGCAGAATTAACCACTCAAGGGGAAAAAGAAAGGGAGAAAAGGAAGAATAATATCACACCTTATTGAGGGAGTAACAAAGAAATTGATGAAATGAAAAATAAAAGTCATATACAATACTTATATTAAAGCCTACCAAACATCAACATATTAAAGAAACATAAATGAACTATATAGGAGCTAAATGAATTTTAACAGTAATCGATAGAGCAAATCTTAAGAACTTAAGAGTATTTGTATTAACTTCCATGATAAATGCACATATTGCACACATTTCATCACCGTATCAACAAAAAGAAAACTCAGTATATGGACTTAATATTCATGAGATTGAAACATAAGCCAACAGCATTGACACAAATCTCATGGAAATAACTAAATGGGTATAACCAACATGAAAGTATAATTTATAAGTGATAACATCCACTTCACGAAAATGGGATGGGATAACCCAGTTGCAGAAAATAAATTGGTTGAGAATACTGACCTGTTGAATGCTAAGATTTTGCAGATGTAGCATTTTGTTCAGACTTTGGTATGCATTAAGGTCCTTAGAAGAATAGATCTCCATGTTAAAACATATGCATACATTGCTTCTTAAATGATGTAGAGAACTTTATATAGATCACAAATGATGTTAGATTATATATATCATTATAAGACTGCTTATTAAAACCTAGTTCAACATCAAACATGGAACATTTAGAATCATGAACATTAAATGGAAACACAGTGAGTTAGTGAGCTGTTGTGGACATAATATTTCGCTATATTTGCTCCCTTTATTCGTTAACATCAATCGCAAAAGCTTTGTCCAAGCCAATGGGAATTTTTAAATGGAAAATTAAACATATATACAATAGCTAAATAATAGACAAACTTTTGGCCACAGTAAAAAATATAATTTTAGACTTACAATATTCAAATACCACTAAATTATAATTTTAGACTTACTAACTGTTCAAAAAATATAAATATCCAGTAAAAAAACAAATAACTAATTGGCCACATCTATTAGACTATTTAAACATATCATGATATTGAACCCCATATAAACCTAAAACTATTAGCCAAAGCTCTATAACAATTTTAAATAATGGTATTGAACCCCATATCAAACCTAAAACTATTAGACTATACTATCTTATTTATGGAATATATTCAAACATACCATGTTCTGCCACAAATGAGAACAGAACACAACAGAGTTTGGGTTCACCCTGATAATACAATCATGTTAGGGTTCACCCTGATATTACAATCATGTTAGGGTTCACCCTGCTAAAAACAAACAAAAAACCATGCCGACGATAATCTTCTCTATTAGAATTTCATTAAAAATCCCATAAACATTCGTCAATTTTGAATCTTTTGAGCATTAACTACGCATATCTATGGCACTTTAAACAACAAATGTCATCAACAGTGCCTTCACCTTGCTAAAATTAGAGTACTCACACTTGCACATTTTTTCAAACACTTGGGTTATCTTTGGACCATGGGCAGTGCAATTGGAAGAAGTCTATGAGTCACCTGAAATATAAACAATCAAATAACACAAATTGTTAGCAAGCAAGTATTTAGCATCTCCACCGCTTTGGTTCGCACACAATTGGAAGTGTGAAGTTTCGAATCAGAGCATTCATCAAAACCAAATATATTGAAGGAAAGTAGATGAAAGTTTTAGCATGGTTCCTGTTTCCAAATTCAAATATCTAAGACGTCTTTTTTTTACAAAATAACCGAGATGTTTGTTTTTTGACAAAATAACTGAGATGTTGTCGACACCAAACATCCACACCCAACATTAAACACGATTAGTAGATTAAATTTAAAATAATATGAATAAGAAGAATTACCATTAAACTATAGCCCTAATTAAACAATACCTTCGGAACAACGTCACATCGTTTGGTGAAAACTGAATCCTAATAACCCGCCATTGATCTACTTGGAGGACATCTATAACCACATGATTTGAGAATGAAATTAAGTACAATGAACCAAAACAGTGGGTGTCAAGAATGTAAGCAAGAACAAATGTATTATGATCATGAACCTTGGAACTGCAAAATCTAACGGCATTATTAACTGAACCAAAATAATGTTTGTTAACATCTGCAAAAAAAAGTTGAATAGTTGATATTAAGAAAAAAGCATCTTTGCAAACTCAAACTTTGGAACTGAACCAGAAAAAGTCGAGTTCTGCAAGATCAAACAGAGAACCATATTAGAGTTACAAAACAAATTTATAACTAAAAAAATCCAAAAAAATGTAGATAGACAGAGATCTAACTTGGTGGAGATCTAAAAGCCTCCATTTTTTTATCTATATCCAAACCCTATATAAGGTTTGTAAATAAAATGATGTTATTTACCTGTATGCGCTTAAAAGAAAGAGGGACATCGGAACAAAATTTCCACTTGTCTATGCTTGAAAGAGAGAAAGTCGTGCATCGTGTGCTTGAGAGATAGATAGAGAGAGAGAGAGAGAGAGAGAGAGAGAGAGAGAGAGAGAGAGAGAGAGGAGAGAGAGAGAGGATGCTGTGGGATGTCAATGAGAGGAGGTAATCTGAGTGAGTGGTTGAAAAGTAATAAAAATGGGTCAAATACTCTTTTAGCCTTATTTTTGAATTTTGATATAGAGGGGGAAATATATGGGAGTGTGTGAAAAGAGGGGGAACTCAAATTATTGAGGGTAAATTAGGCAATGTAGAATAAATTAATCTCAATCGTTGGATCGTTGCCTTGTTGGCTTAATCCTAGCCTCTAATTAAGTTATCAACTTATGGAATAGTGAAAAAAAATTTACTCCTTATTATATATATATATATATATATATATATATATATATATCAGTTGTTGCGATTTCGGGGTTGGTAGCAATTTTGGGGGTATATCAGTTGTTGCGATTTCGGGGGGTATATCAGTTGTTGGGATTTCGGGGTTGGTAGCAATTTTGGGGGTATATATGTATATATTCGGGGGTATATATATATATATATATATATATATATATATCAATTGGATTTCAGGTACTGATTTTTGGTACATGATTCGATTTCAGGGGTTCCGATTTAGGGGTGCGATTTCAGGTACCGATTTCTAGTACCTGATTCGATTTTAGGGGTTCCGATTTCGGGTACCTTATATATATATCAGTTTCAATTTCAACTTTCAAGGGTACCATACATATTCAATTTCAGGGGTACCATACATATTCAATTTCAGGGGTACCATTTCAATTTCAGGGGTACCATACATACATACATACATATATATATATATATATATATATATATATATATATATATATATATATATATATATATATATATCAGTTTCGATTTTAGGGGGTACCTATATACGGTTTCAGGGGTCTAAATCTTTACTTAAGTCTAAGATTTTGCGATTATTGGTGCCATCTTTGTCCAGGTTTGCTTGGATGGAATATAACATCGGTTTGGCATTCTTCACTCGAGTTGATATGTTAGAATAAAACTTCAAATTCATAAGTTTTAACTCAATCTTGAGTCGTTTGAGTTTGGTGGACAGTTTGACCATAGGAGAAAGAGAGCACCCTTCAGACCATGAGTTCTCAAGGGTGGGAAAGAAGTATTCATGATGCATCTAGAATTAGAAGAATTTAAATTGTTTAGGAAGGTTGACTCTGAGGTTAAGAATAGAGACAACAATTTGGTTGTGGTCAGATATTCCAGGGAAAAGATAATTAGATTGGGAAGTAGGGAATGTATCACTCCAATGAAAGTTAGTTATCACTCTATCAATTATAGTCTGAGTGTTAGCAGCCCCTTTACTTTTATTGGACCATGAGTACCACAGGCCAAAGGTAGCCATGTCCTCCATCATAATGCCAGCTAAGCAGTTGTTGAATTCAGTTAAAGCCCTCAAATCAGTTCCCATTCTCCCTCTCTTTTCTTCATTTTTTCTGGCGATACTGAAGCACCCATGATGGTCCACTGTTGGTCAACAATGGTGGTATTGTTTAGTCTAAAGAAATCCACAAAGGAATTCTCTCATGGTCAAGGTTCAACCCATATATAAGGGTAGCAAAGAAGAACTTATTCACCTCTACAAAACTAATCTTACAAAATAAGGCTTAAGGATGAGAATTTAGAACCTCAACTTCAAAAATGACAGTGCCCCAAGCAATGAGGACCCTAGCCACACCCCTAATTTCAGGGCAGTTGTGGCAATAACTCCAATTCCAGAAGCTATTATTTGCTACTGTAGGCATATGGTTGTTTTGGACTTTCGATTCAAGGATACAAACAAGGGATAATTGATTATCATTTGTCAACTTTTTCACTTCTTGTTTCTTATGAGGGGAGTTGAGTCCCCTAATGTTCCAGGTAGCTAGCTTGGTCATTTGGAATGTTCCTCCTTCTTATTCCTCTTGTTATTTTTGTTAGATAGAGTCACCTCTTGAGTTACCTTGTTGGCTAGCTCATCCACTTCTATTATTTGTGTTGAAAGATCGATATTCACGGATCTGAGTTAGTGTACCTATATAGGTTATTTTGACATTTATTTGCTTTATTTGCAGTTACCAATCTTATGCACCCTTTTTTGCACTTCAAAAGCCTAACAATGGTGCCCGGGGTTCTAGAGCTACTAATATTCCATTTTATCTTTTAGTTTTTGCCCCATGATAAGTAATTTCTAGCTAATTTGACATGTATTTTATTCTTTCACTTGTTATTAACCTACAAGATATTCTGTATTTTAACATGTATTTTGTTGGGACAATATTGTGTTATGCATACTAGACGGACAGTAAAAAAACATTCCTAAGTATGCTCCATCACAGTTCTACATTGCAATGTGTTTCCTCGGATCAAGGAGAAAAAGATAATGTCCTTAAAACCTTTTGTTGAACGCCTTCGGTAAGTTTAAGGATGTTATTCAGAATGTTATGTTTTCAATTTAGTACATTTTTTAAAAGTTCAAGTTTGTGTTAGTTTTTTAATCTATTTTTCATCTCATGGCTTGAAATCATCGTAACTGCAATTGTATATCATCATGTGCCCATACATTTTTCAGATTCATAGCTCCGGAGTGGAAATGAGAGAAGGAATAAGGTTTGTAGTTACACTACTAAAGATGGTAGTTTGGTCTTCTGTAAGTTGTTTCTTAAATAATCCCACAATATGATTAATAACGTCTTGATTATTCTCCCAAGTATTAACCTCTTCATCTTTAATGGAGTGAATCCTAAGCTTTTAGTGCTTGGTTTTAACACTAGCCTGGCCATTACCAAACTTACCTCATCTCTGTTGTTACATCAAGTTTATATTGTCCCCTATAGCCTGGCCATTACCAAACTTACCTCATCTTTGGTTTGGTTTATTTGTATTTCAATATGAGTTGAAATTGATAGATTATGTATATGAATTGACTTCTACTATGAATCGTTCATAAACCCCTTGAATATATGCGTAAATATTTAGAGAATGGGATCAAATTGATTAAGATTGAATTTTTAGGGTTCTTGATACAGAATTGGGTTTTATCATTAAATCATGAATTAATATTGTGTTTTTGATGTTTTAAGCATGTTTAAATCATAGTTACTTTATTTAGATGCTATACCAATTTAAGTAAGATCCTACTTCTATGGTAACATTATAGTTCATGCTTATAGACTTTATGACCGTCTTATTTATTTTGTACACTCGCAATTATTTAGTATAATGAATAGGACCCATGGTGAGGACAATACTCAATATTTCACAATAGGACTCGGAATAAATCGACAAATCGATAGGACCCACATCGAACACATGTGCTTGGTTTGTGGCCTTTCTCAATTACTTACTCATTTTCACTAATTCTTCATGTATGCCAAAATTGAAAAACTGGTAAATAAAACAAAAAGCCAAGAACATTTCACAAGTTAGAAAATTAAGTCACATGTTGTAAAATGACTATTTCCCTACATAATGGTTAATATATCTTTTTAAAATATAATTTTGGTATTGCAGGACCTCTTTGTGTTGGGACTGATACAACATCAGTACACTGGTGAAAGCCAAAGCGGAACTCGAAGAAGTGATTGGAAAAGGGAAGATCTAAAGTTGTTTGCACAAATACGCAAGGATCAAGAATGAGGGAGCTTATTCGGAGGATCTCAAGTTGTGAATAAATTTGGTAAGTATTTTATATTGATGATAGAAGATTTTATAATGTAGTGCACCTTTACCAAAGTAAATTCTTCATTTAATTGTGTGCGCGTGTGTGTGTTGTGTAAGATGTGTGTGTTAAGGCCTTAATAAGTGGTTGACATGGAGGAAGGGGCTATATGGATTTATATACTATTTTTAGATGTTAAATCGGTGGAAGGGATTTATTGGTGGTTTAGCTGCGTCTTTTGTGCTTGTTGTTGTTGTTGGGCTTATGTTAATATTAAAATAAGTTGGATTTCATGAATAAACAAAGGAAACTCTGTTGAAATTTTATGAAATAAGTAAGTGTTATAAATTGATTAAGGCTAGCATACAACATTTGAAAATTGAACATTGGTGAATGAAAACGTAAAACAACTAATAAACATACCAGAATGAGACAAGCGTAGTCACGAACACCTCGCACGGGACCAATGTAACTTGTAGGAACTGACCGCGTAGTCCCGGGTCTCTCGATTTGTGAGTATGACGATAATTTGCAAAAATCAACACTTAAACTTAAAAACAAGACGTTAAAGGGTGAAAACCCAAACGACCCCGTAGGAAGCACAAACACCTCGTACGGGACCAATGTAACTTGTAGGAACTGATCGCGTAGTCCCGGGTCTCCCGGTTTGTGAATATGATGATAATTTGCAAAAATCACACTTAGTTAAAAACAAGCCGTCAAAGGGTGAAAACCCAAACCACCCCACAAACGACCCCGTAGGAGGCACGAACACCTCGCATGGGACCAATGTAACTTGTAGGAACTGACCGCGTAGTCGTGGGTCTCCCGGTTTGAGAGTATGACGATAATTTGTAAAAATCAGCACTTAAACTTAAAAACAAGCCGTTAAAGGGTGAAAATCCAAACCACCCCCCAAACGACCCCGTAGGGGGCACGAACACCTCGCACGGGACCAATGTAACTTGTAGGAACTGCCGCGTAGTCCCGGGTCTCCCGGTTTGAGAGTAAGACGATAATTTGCAAAAATCAGCACTTAAACTTAAAAACAAGTCGTCAAAGGGTGAAAACCCAAACCACCCCCCAAACGACCCTGTAGGGGGCACAAACACCTCGCACGGGACCAATGTAACTTGTAGGAATTGACCGCGCAGTCCCGGGTCTCCCGGTTTGTGAGTATGACGATAATTTGCAAAAATCAGTACTTAAACTTAAAAACAAGCCGTTAAAGGGTGAAAACCCAAACCACCCCCAAACGACCCCGTAGGAAGCACGAACAACTCGCACGGGACCAATGTAACTCATAGGTACTGACCGTGTAGTCTTGGGAGTCTCGGTTTAAGAGTATGACGATAATTTGCAAAAATCACACTTAGACTTGAAAACAGGCCGTTAAGGGGTGAAAACCCGAACCAGCCCCCAAACGACCCCGTAAGAAGCACGAACACCTTGCACGGGACCAATGTAACTCGTAGGAACTGATCGTGTAGTCCCAGGTCTCCCGGTTTGAGAGTATGACGGTAATTTGCAAAAATCACACTTAGACTTGAAAACAGGCCGTTAAGGGGTGAAAACCCGAACCAGCCCCCAAACGACCCCGTAGGAGGCACGAACACCTCGCACGGGACCAATGTAACTCGTAGGAACTAACCGCGTAGTCCCGGGTCTTCCGGTATGAGAGTATGACGATAATTTGCAAAAATCACACTTAGACTTGAAAACAGGCCGTTAAGGGGTGAAAACCAAAACCAGCCCCCAAACGACCCCGTAGGAGGCACGAACACCTCGCACGGGACTAATGTAACTTGTAGCAACTGACCGCGTAGTCCCGGGACTCGTGGTATAAGAGTATGACCCGAATTTGCAAAAATCACACTTAGACATGAAAACAGGTCGTTAAGGGGTGAAAACCTGAATCAGCCCCCAAACGACCCCGTAGGAGGCACGAACACCTCACATGGGTCCAATGTAACTTGTAGCAACTGACCGCGTAGTCCCGGGACTCTCAGTTTGAAAGTATGACCCGAATTTGCAAAAATCACACTTAGAGTTGAAAACAGGCCGTTAAGGGGTAAAAACCCGAACCAGCCCCCCCCCCCCGTAGGAGGCACAAACACCTCGTAGGGGACCAATGTAACTTGTAGGAACTGACTGCGTAGTCCCGGGACTCCCGGTATGAGAGTATGACGATAATTTGCAAAAATCACACTTAGACTTGAAAACAGGCCGTTAAGGGGTGAAAACCCAAACCAGCCCCCAAACGACCCCGTAAGAGGCACGAACACCTCGCACGGGACCAATGTAAATCGTAGGAACTGACAGCGTAGTCCCAGGACTCCCGGTTTGAGAGTATGACGATAATTTGAAAAAATCACACTTAGACTTGAAAACAGGCAGTTAAGGGGTGAAAACCCGAACCATCCCCCAAACAACCCCGTAGGAGGCACGAACACCTCGCACGGGACCAATGTAACTCGTAGGAACTGACCGCGTAGTCCCGGGTCTTCCGGTTTGAGAGTATGACGATAATTTGCAAAAATCACACTTAGACTTGAAAACAGGCCGTTAAGGGGTGAAAACCAAAACCAGCCCCCAAACGACCCCGTAGGAGGCACGAACACCTCGCACGGGACCAATGTAACTTGTGGCAACTAACCGCGTAGTCCCGGGACTCCTGGTATGGGAGTATGACCCGAATTTGCAAAAATCACACTGAGACATGAAAACAGGCCGTTAAGGGGTGAAAACCTGAACCAGCCCCCAAACGACCCCGTAGGAGGCACGAACACCTCACACGGGACCAATGTAACTTCTAGCAACTGACCGCGTAGTCCCGGGACTCTCGGTTTGAGAGTATGACCCGAATTTTCAAAAATCACACTTAGAGTTGAAAACAGGCCGTTAAGGGGTGAAAACCCGAACCAAACCCCAAACGACCCCGTAGGAGGCACGAACACCTCGTAGGGGACCAATGTAACTTGTAGGAACTGACGGCGTAGTCCCGGGACTCCTGGTATGAGAGTATGACGATAATTTACCAAAATCACACTTAGACTTGAAAACAGGCCGTTAAGGGGTGAAAACCCGAGCCAGCCCCCAAACGACCCCGTAGGAGGCACGAACACCTCACACGGGACCAATGTAACTTGTAGGAACTGACCGCGTAGTCCCAGGACTCCCGGTTTGAGAATATGACGATAATTTGCAAAAATCACACTTAGACTAGAAAACAGGCCGTTAAGGGGTGAAAACCCGAACCAGCCCCCAAACGACCCCGTAGGAGGCACAAACACCTCGCACGAGATCAATGTAACTTGTAGGATATGCAATTTTTTTGCTTGAATATTTTTTTAAAAATGACTTGGTTACTAATATTGTATCTTTTTTGTGTCTTATTTTTTTTGTAGGATGACATTCAATCGTTAGCTTTTATCCACTTGGAACGCAAGAAGAAGTCAATGCTTTACAACAGGGGGATTGTGTATTTAGTGTCGTTAATATTCAGGATTCTATTTTTTGTGTTGTGGCCGAGCAGGCTTCCGTAGTTTTATGGTTTATTTTTATGGTCGTGCTGGATATGGTAGTTTTATTGTTGACTTTTATGGCCGTGCGGGCTTTATATGGGAAGATTTTATGTTAGCAGGTTTTGGAATGCTCAAAAAATAGAGGAAACTCTGCCCAAATTTTTTTTGATATGAGAACTATTAACTCTTGTAATTTTTTGAAGTTATTGTCGACTTTTATGGTCAAGTGTTGGTTTATATTGGTATTATCTCTTGTAATTTTTTGAAGTTTGTATGCACATTAAATTATCAACAACCTGCGATATTCATAATTTGTGAATTTTCTTGATTTTGTTTTTGCAAATAATAAATATTTTTCCTACCGAATTTGGAATTTGCAGATTTTACAGATTTGGTTCCTATTATTATTTTTTTAATCAACTGAAAAATCTGGCACGGTTTTAAACCGTGCCAAAACCGTGCCAATGCATAACAATGAGAACGCTTATAAAACAATTTGGCATGCTTTATAACCGTGCCAAAAGCGTTCCAGAAAATAGATAATTTGGCACGGTTTTGACGTGTGCCAAAAGCATGCTAGATTTAACATCTAGCACTGTTTAAACGCGTGCCAAAAGCGTGCCAGATTTAAAAACTGGCGCAGTTTAAAAGCGTGTCAGATTGGAAAATCTAGCACGGTTTTAAACCGCGCCAGAAAAT
Source organism: Sambucus nigra (assembly GCA_949130495.1). Taxonomy (NCBI): domain Eukaryota; kingdom Viridiplantae; phylum Streptophyta; class Magnoliopsida; order Dipsacales; family Adoxaceae; genus Sambucus; species Sambucus nigra. The sequence goes on from OX422223.1 coordinate 307,235,392, forward strand.
CTGGCACGCCTGATTCTGGCACGGTTTTGAACCGTGCCAGATTGCGTCTGGCACAGTTTTAAACCGTGCCAGTTTCCTGTTTTTGGTGTAGTGGCATTAGCTCTATCAATCCTGTCGCTGAGTTCCAAGTCATTGACATACCTGTCTCCTTCAATCTAGTCCTTGGCTGACTATGGCTTCAAAGCATCCGAGGGGTATCCTCTTTCGTTCACCAGAAACTAACGTTCTTCGCCAAGGGTCAAGTTATCACTATTTAAGGGTACGACGATAGTATAGACAATCTTAGCACTAGAAATTTAGTATTAAAATCCAATATGGGTCGAATGACAATTAGGGGGAAACTTCAAAGATCGAGTCTGTCCAGAATGCATCCCTCGCGATAATGTCAATATGATTATTATATTCAAGGGAATGGGTCTAGGGATAGGCAAATAAAGGACCCTTGATCCCATACTCCTAAAGAAGTCATTTTCCCCATATGGCCTGAGTTACTAACCTTCACCGGATGAACTCAAAGCACTCCATCGACTGAGACTGAAAAGAAGCTTGGAAGATAAAAAGGATATTTCAAGAGACTCTTTGAATAAAAGATCTGTCAAGGAGGGTGGATGCGTCCTTTTCGGTGGACTTCCTGAACCATGGTATGACCACATTGATAAGAAGATGAGATTGGGGTTGGAAATCTTGTTTCAAGACAATAGCTCTTGGGTTGAAGACTGTAAACATGAAGTGTAACCTCTCACCGAGAAAGTCGTGATAATTACTAAGGACTCTGACAAAAGTGATTTCAAAGACTCATTCGAACTGCAGACACTAGGGCGGAGTCTCTGCATGATTCACTCAGATGTTGCACTGTCGGACCCTTCCGCTCAAATCAAAGTTGTTGATGTACTGCTCCTCAACTGGAATGGAATTCCAGTCTAACCAGCTCAGATTCAACCTAACCCTGCTTCAACTGCTGCTGTTTTTCCTTTTCCTAATATTAAAGTAATTAATACCTCTTTTGACATGATTCTCGGTGCTATTTTTCCTAAAAATGAAATAATGAGGTTTTTGAGTATCTTCTTGTGCCTTACATTAAATGTCTTGATTATAATCAAACCATATGATGATGATGTTTAATATAAACAATTCTTAACTTATCCTAATAAAGAGGATAAAAAACATAACTTTTTTCAAATTAATGACAATGAGACTACTATTATAAATCTCGGTTTTAGTAGCCATTTGTGCGAGATTAGTTATTATAAATCTTAGTTTTAGTAGCCATTTGTGCGAGATTAGGATAGGGTCCACCCTTAATGAGCATGAGCATGAAATATTTTAAGAGATATTGAAAAAATTCATGGACGTCTTCGTATGTTCCTATGACGACATGCCCGATATTAACCCTAAAATATCTCAGAATGAGATCTCAACAATCCCAGAATGCAAGCAAGTCAAACAGAATCTAAGAAAACTCTGTACTGAATGGTCAGATTGTGGTCAAATAGTTAAAATGGGTATTACTCACGTGGTTGGATACCTAACTTATCTCGCTAATATCATCCCCATACCAAAGTTGGGAGGAAAATTCCACATGTGCGTCGACTACCGAGATTTGAATAAAACATACCTAAAGGACGATTACCAGTTACCCAACATTGACATGATCGTGGACAACATAGCTAACCACGCCCTCAAATCATTTGTTGATGGACTCTCTGGATATAACCAGATCAAGTTGTACCCTTTCCATCTGGAGAAAACCACCTTCATCACCCCCTGGGGAACCTTCATGCCATTTGGATTCAAGAACGTCGAGGCTACGTACCAAAGGGTGACATAACTATCCAGCATGACCTTATTTATAAGGAGTTTAAATTTTATGTAGACGACATGATAATTAAGTCTAGGTCATATTCTCGGCCTGAGAAAGTTATTCGAGCGTCTGTGATAATATTAGATGTGGATAAATCCATAAAAATATTTTTTTGGCATCACGAAAGGAAAACTCTTTGGATTCATGGCCAGTGAGAAGGGAATTTAAGAAGACCCCCTACAAAGATGAAAGCCATACTTGAGATGCCACAACCATGGACGAAGAAGTTCTAGGATTACTGGGTAAACTACAATATATTAATTGGTTCATCAATCAACTAACTTCTATCTGTGAACCCACTTTCAAACTTCCCCAAAACGATTCAACAAAAATATGAAATGAGGCCTGCCAAGAATTATTTGACCAAATCAAGAAATACCACCCCCGACCTTCGGTGATTATGCCTCCGTATCTAGGTCTCCCCCTAGTATTTTACTTAATCATCATAGATATCATAGAAGGGGATTTGATAGCCCAATACATTGAAGAATCACGCAAGGAAAGAGCCATTTATTAATCCAATCAGAAGCTGGTCTGAGACGAAGTCAACTACACTACTTTGGAGGAAATCGTGTATTGCCCTAGTTTGGGTCACACAGAAGTTTCGACCCTACATAATTGTCTTTCCCACGATACTAGTATCTCAAATGGATCCCATCAAATACTATCTAGAAAAAACCGTTCTATCCAACCAAATGGCCCATTGGTTGATGTTACTAGCAGAGTTCAATATTGTGTACGTCACGTAGAAAGTTTTGAAAGGGATAGCCATATCCGACTACCTTATTGATTACCCCACGGAAGGAACCGATGTTTGGGTCTTTGAATTCCCAGATGAAGGCATCATATGCACCTCTCAAAAAGACCTTAGATAGAAGATGTTCATTGATGGTGCTACTGATAAGAAAGGATACAATATTGGGATACTCCTGATCGCCCCTAATGACTCTCACGCCCCTATTTACATCAAATTAGACATCCCTTGCACCAACAACATGACTAAGTAAGAGGCATGTACTGTAGGCCTCTAAATCTCACTTAAGAAAGGTATCAAGCACCTAGACATGTACAGAGACTTTACCCTCATCATCGGCCAAATCCGTAGGAAATGGAAATTTAAAGACGAGAAACTCCTACCTTTCCACGCCAAACTAAAAAATTTATCCTCTAAGTTCAAAGATATTACCTTCCATTACCTGGATCGTGTGAAAAACAATCTAATTGACTACCTTGCTACCCTGGCCTCCACGATCAATATGACTGAGGGAATAACAATATCCCCTTTCTAGGTTCAGAAAAATCCATTCCCACCTACTGTTATCACATTGAGCTCGTCACTGAGGAAGATTCTGATATGATCGGGTTATGGTACTATGATATTTAGTGCCTCCTCAAATATACTAGGTATCACCTATAAGTAAATAACAAAGACCATGTGACCCTTCACAAACTGGCTACCCAGTACATTATCTGTGACAGAGTGCTTTTCAAGAGAAACTTCGTTGGAACCTATTTGCATTTCATAACAGGGGATGATATTAAAGAAATGATGCATAAGATCCTTAATGGAGAATGCGGGACCCATATGAAAGTTCATATGCTTGTTAAGAAGATCATCTGGAAAGGGTACTTCTCCCCAACCTTTCTCTACCTGGGGCAAACTATGTTTGAAGATGCCTAAAATGCCTACAGTTTGAAGATGTCTCAAATGCCTGCAGTTTGCCAATCTCCAACACTTGTGTCCTTAAGAACTATAAAACATGACCTCTCCCCAGCCTTTCTCTACCTGGGGCATTGATATCATAGGAAAGGTTATGTCCAAAGCTTCAAATGGTCACGAGTTTATCCTGGTCACCATTTATTAATTCACCAAATGGATCGAAGCGTAGTCATATGCAGTGCTGAATGCCAGGAAAGTAACCAAGTTTATCAGAAAGACCATCATCCGCCGATACAGAGTTCCCCGTGAGTTATTATCAGATAATGGACTACACTTTGAAGACGAGGTCACGGAACGGGTCGACGACTACGGGATTTAGAGACACAAATCTTCTCACTACCAACCCCAAACCAATGGTGTTGTCCAAGCCGCTAATAAAAGTTTCAAAATCATCATCAGTAAGATGATCGAGAGTTATAGAGATTGGGTAGACCAAATCCCTTACACTCTTTAAGGATAATGCATGTCAATCAGAATGCCTACTGGGGATACACCTTATTCTTTGGTGTACGACATGGAAGCAGTACCCATTAAACTAAAAATAGCTTCCCTTCATGTCACACTCAAAAGAAGGGTCAACAAAGAAGACTGGCATCAGAGTCTCTTTGATGAACTATCATTCATGGATGAAAAGAGACTTAAGTCTCTATACCATATACATGGGTATCATCGTCGAATAGCGCAATCGTTTAACCAAAAAGTCAAGGACGATGATGTTTAGGATGGATACCTTGCCCTCAAAGAGATCATAAAACTCGTCTGGGACACCAGAGGGAACTCAAACCAAATTAGAGAGGCTACTACATTGTGAAGAAAATTCTTTCAGGTGGTGCCGCTATGCTCACAAATCTCGACGGAGAAAATATGACGTGTCCACTCAACTTGAACTGCCTCATGAAATTTTACCCTTGGTTCGAAATTTTGGTGCTCTCCAATTCTTCTCACCCCCTTCTCTTTTACTAAAAAAATTATTAATTTGCCCTTACCCAGAACTACGTGGTACCTGATCCTCTCAAAAACTTTTTATTTTCAAAATGAGACTCATGAACATTTTCAAAAACATCAGAGGTATATAGGCAGCCCTTACGCCATACATGGGAACGGTCCCCTTCTTTTTCACAAAATGCTATTCTTTTCAAACCTCCGAGAATGACGATCCATCTTATCCTTTACATGAACAAAAATATTATATATGCCTTAGCAATTGGTATAGATAATTCAAATGCAAAACTCATAAAGAGGCAAAACAAAATATGATCAAAATCATTTTTATTGCTAATTAAGGAATACATCTTTGTTACATGAAGTACCAGTAAGGGATCTAAAACACATCACTCCCTTCCACTGACTAAACCATCTTAACCCCGGATAAAACCACAACACCTTCCTTCATAGTATCTAAGGCGACCAACCACCTTTGTCAATTATATTCCACCATAACCTTCTCCAATACCCGCTTCCGCAACCACTTTAGGTATTCTCCGAACACATGTCAAGCCCCTCATATAGATTATGACATAGGGGTATATGGTCAATAGTGCTTCCATATGGAACCCAACATTATTTACAGTGATTCAGTCATATCCTCCACCGAGAAGAAGTTTTTAATGAGAGGGGGAATAATTTGTTCCCATTTGACCTAGCACAGAAGTCGCTAAGGAAAATAATAGGAAGTCTGATGAAGTCTAACCAATCTCACAATCCAGTACTCTTCTAGCTATAAAACAGGCTACAAATCTCTGAACCATGGCACCGACCAACGAAAACAGTGTGCTCCATGATCCAAAAACTAGTTGACCCAGTTATATATCGATGGACCCAAACTAAATAAAGTCCATACAAAGAAATTAGGCATATCCACCAAGGGATACTCATGAGGGGATGCCAGATGAAACCTCTCTACGAGCCACATGAATAACATTATTGTGCTCCCCCTTAGAAAGTCGGAATGACCCTATTTCGAAGCATCAAGACCATTTAGGGTCTCATCCAGCACCACCATTATCAGATTATAGCGATAAGATATTCATATCGCTATCGCAACCACTTGGGGATCAACTGTGAAGTCCCCTGTCACCAGTAAAATCTTTGCAGTAAGGCCGAAAGCAATAGCTTCGACAAAGCCAACATCCTCAAAGCCCCTCAGGCGAACTGAATACATAATTGACTGAAGAAAAATCGCCCCTCTAGTAACCAATGTTCGAGATGTTGAAGGAGATATATGGAGATACTCTAGCAAAAATGATCGGGGAGAACGAGAAAAATCAAGCATAGCCTCCGCAACACTGGGGCTGACCCTTAATATTGCCGAGAATTCCTCATAGGTAGGATAGACCTCGTATAGGCCAAAATGGAAGACATGGCACTTGGGGTACCAAAATTATACCGACGCTTCTAGCAAGTTCCAGTCTATGGCTCGATTACGCCACAGAGAAACCTGACGCAAGTTGAAAGTATCATAGTCAACACTGTAAAGGCACATGGTCTCCAGACCTTCAAGATAAGAGAAGAATTCTTCATGCATGGGAATAGCCATTTAGTGGAATAGTAAATGAGAAGCAAGAATAGAAATGTGGGTGTTGGTGAAGAAAACACACCCCATACCCCTCCCTTTATACCCAAAATCCTTGGAAAAAAATAAAATTTTGTGAAACCCAATTAATTCTCAACCCTACTAAGTACACTGATGTGAAGGAAGGTACAATCAAAGCCTAGGGGTGATTTTACTTAACCCATATGAAGATAGGCATGCCAAGGGGTATACCGATCGACACCCCCCATATTTTGGAAAATTCCATCTTTTCTCTTTTACAAAAATCAATTTATGAAGAATCCTCAGTTTGAAAAATTACTCCCGAGTCATTTTAAATATTTTTCTCAAAAAATCATTTTCATTCTCAAAATAAATTCTTACTCAAAAAAGAAATCTTACTAAAAAAATGCATCATTTTTTCCTGCTTGAGTATCTCTTCTCAGGTATAAATAAGTTGTTCAATCAAGCACACAGCATAGTCAATGCCAAGCTCCTCTAGTCACAACTAGGGGTGTAAACAGATATTAGAAAATTCGACCGATATCTGAGTACGAATTTGGTGGATATTTATTAAAAAAACGGACATGGATAAGAATATGGATAGTGTGTTAAAATATTTAGAAAAACGGATACTGATACGGATATTATGTGTATCCGACACGAATAATCCATATCCGAGGCGGAGTATCCATATTTGTGGATATCATTATTCATATTGTATTAAATAATAATTTATTTTTAAAATTAATTATATATAATAATAATAATAATAATAATAATAATATATAACATTTTTATTTATAATAATATAATATAAAAATGTTATCAACTTATCATTTTCCACTAATTTGAAAGAATAGTATTAATTTATATTTTTTAGCAACACAAAAAAATAGAGAATGAATTAAAAAAAAAAACAATGACAAGAAAAAAATGCTTTCAAAACGGATGGTACCCTTCCCCCTCATTTTCATTTCCCCAACAACCCCCAACAACTCTCTCTCTCCTCCCTCGTTTCCTCTTAAAAAAAACTATGCCATCCATAACCATCCCTGTGCTGTCCACAACCATCTCTGCATCGCCCTCTTTACGCCTCCCACCTTCCACTAACTCCCCGATGCCGCTCTCCATTTTTTGTGTAAGCTCCTTTTTTATGCTATTCTTTTATGCTGTTCTTTTTAATGCTATTTGCATAAAAATGTGTAAGCTATGATGTTCAAACATTACGTTGTTCCTATAAGCTCTTTTTTATGATTATGATGTTCTTGCATAACTTCTGGTTGGGAATAAAACAAAAGTAGAAATGATGTTTTATTTTAATGTTATTGTTTGTGTACACGATTACTGATGTTTTTTTTCAATTAATACTGTTAATTTATTAATTACTTCTGTTTTATTTTTGTATCCGAAATAGAACCATTCATTTTTGCATGTTGTAGGGTATATTTTTTGTAGGCCGTTTTTGTGTATGTTGTATATATTTTTTTATATGTTATGTATTTTTTTAACATTTTTGTCTTGAGTACTTTGATCGTCTAATTTTTATTCAATATGAATTTTAGTTAGTAGCAAGGCCCTTGGTGCAAGGGATAAGCAACGTAAACGGATATTACCCTAATCTGATGTATCCGAGAGGATACGGATATGGATAGTTATTTAACTATCCAGATGGATATGAATGCGGATGCAAATACCGATACGGATAGTGCATCCAAATAGCGAATATGGAAAACATGTTATCCTCTCCGTATCCGTCCATTTACCGCCCTTAGTCACAACGATGGATTTGCAAAAAAGTCTCGAAAGGAAAGAATTAGAAATGGATGCCACCTCATCTGCCAAACCACACTTTATCTAAGGTACCAGATGAACCCAACCTCATGCACTAGAAACCGTATTATCTACACCTACATACCCATAGCCCCGGTTACCCCCGAATGAAAGACCATGGGTAGAAGGCACCGACATCCCCAAAATAGATTCAGTAATCCACCTAGAAGCAAAGTTCTGAGCTCCCATCCCATACCGATCAACAACAACCTTTTCCTCTTCCTAAGGAAGCCCAAGATTCTGTTTCATTTCCCATTGGCACTCCCTCAAGCCCGCTTATCGACAACCCCTAAGATTTTGCACAGAAAATGCCATAAATTTCGAAAAAATCAAAAAATTGATAAAAAAATCATGAAAAAAATATCGAAAATTATGTTCCTCAAGAAAATAATTTTTGGAGCATTAAACCCCTTCCAAACACTCAAAATTCCCATCTAGATTAATCTTACACTCTTATCCCTAACATACTCCACAGTTGAACCAATTATGCACTCGCATTCAAGTCTACTACAATTTCCCAACTAGAACCTCAAAACTAAACATCCCCCAACGGAGTTTTAAGATGACACAATCCCTAATGGAACCACAACTGCACCTATACCACCAAGATAATTCAAATTTCCCCAAGAGATCTATTCCCCGCAATACAGCATAAGGTCCATAGAATTGAGTTTGACCCGCAAAATTAGTCGTTACAACTTTAGGTACCTAGAATTGACGTCGGCCCGCACAATTGGTCATCCTAACTTTAGGTCCTCATAATTGACCTCGGCCCACAGGTTTGGTTATCCCTACTTTAGGTCCCTAGAATTGACCTCGGCTAGTAGAATTGGTTTTCCCAACTTTAGATCCTCAAAATTTACCTCAACCTGCAGAATTGGTCACCCCAACTTTAGGTCTTCAGAATTGACCTTGGCCCTTAAAATTGGTCATCACAACTTTAGGTCCTCAGAATTTACCTTGGCCCTCAGAACGGGTCGTCACATCTTTAGGTCCTCGAAATTGACCTTGCCCGCAGAATTAGACGTCATAACTTTAGGTCCTCAAAATTGACCTTGACTCCTAGAATTGGTCGTCCTAACTTAAGGTCCTCAGAATTGACCTCGACCCTTAGAATTTTCTGTACCAACGTTTAGTCCTCAGAATTGACCTCGACCCTCGGAATTGGTTGTCACTACTCAAGGTCCTCATAATTAACTTGAGCTCGCAAAATTGGTCGTCCTAACTTTAGGTCCTCAGAATTGACCTCGGACGCAGAATTGGTCATCTTAACTTAAGATCTTCATAATTGACCTCAGTCCACATAATTGGATGTCCTAACTTTAGGTCCTCAGAATTTACCTCGGTCCGAATAATTGTTAGTCACAACTTTAGGTCCTAAGAATTGAGCTCTACCTGTAGAATTATTCTTCCCAACTTAGGTCCTCAGAATTGACCTCAGCCCGCATAGTTAGTCTTCCCAACATTATGTCCTCATAATTGACCTTCCCCCTTAGAATTGGTCATCACAAATTTAGGTCCTTAGAATTGACCTCGGGCCTCAGAATTGATCTTAGCCCGCATAATTGGTCATCATAATTTTAGATCATTAGAATTAACCTCAGCCCGTAGAATTGGTCGTCGTAACTTAAGGTCCTTCGAATTGACCTCGGCTTGTAGAATTGCCTGTCATAACCTTAGAATTGACCTCGACACTCAGAATTGGTTATCATAATTTTAAGTCCTCATAATTGACCTCAGCCTTCAAAATTGGTCATTGCAACCTCAACCCATAGAATCAGTCATCCCCAGCACAACCTTAAGTTCTTAGATTTGAACTCGACCCATTAAATCGATCATCTTTGTCTTCTTAGGTTCTAAGAATTAACATCGACATGCTGAATTGGTCTTCGTAGTCCTTTAGAACCAATTTTGACACGTAATGAACCCTTTGAATCGGTCAACATCATTCTTTGGGTCCATAAAATTAACTTAAAATACTCTTCCCCAATGTCGACATGGTGTCGATTATTCGATGCTCTTCACTTGTTCTAAGCTCTCCCATCGAGGGGCTCTATGTATTCACCCCATCCTAGGACACCCCTAAGAACCTCCTTTGGTCCTTAGCACTCTTTCGTTCACCACAAACCTTATGTCATACTACGAGTACCGATCTTGAGACCATCAGGTAGTCTCGAACTCCATTTGACTCCGTTTAACTTTATTATCTGAGTGAAAGCTTAATGAAACTTCATATTAATCTGAATCCCCTTTCTAATGGTCCACCTCATGTGAAAATAAGCTTTATGGTTTGGATGAATGGTCCATTTCATTAGAAAAAATGATCTGGAGACCATCGGGTGCTCTCGGGACCTATTGGACTCTAGTTAAATTTCTAGTTTGAGAAAAAACCTCATTAATCTTTGAAGGGATATAAATCACCTTTCCAAAGGTCCACCCCATGCACTAATTGACCTTACAATATGGACAAATGATTTATTTTATCCCAAAAAATGATCTTGAGGAAACCGACCACTCCCAGGACCTGTTTAACTCCAATTAACTCTCCATATTGAGATAAGCTCAATGAATATTCAAAGGGCTCTGAATCCCCTTTTCAACGGTTTGTCCTATAAGCGAATCAGTCTCACGGTATGGACAAACGACTTGTTTTACTCCAAAGGGTCACCGAGTGCGTTCAGGACCCATTTGAGCTTGGTTAACGCATTGAGCCAAATAAAGATGAATGAAATCTTGAAGGGCACTGAATACCCATTCATGTCATGCATGAATCGGCCTTATCGTTTGGACAAACGATCCATTTTCCTCCAAAAACTTCATATTTAGTGACCAACAGGAGATTTCAAGCCCCGTTTAGCCTAGGTCAACTCCCGAACTCTGGAGTCGCTCATTGGATTCTTAAAGGTCTCTAAATACCTTTTCCAATGGTCTACTATGTGCACGATTTTGACTTATGGTTCGCATTTTATGACCATTTTAGCAGAAAACCTATCCCAAACTGTCGAATTCACTTTTAGGACCCTTCCGATCGGTAGTATGTCTGGGGTTCTATGACGATAGGCAGGTCCAGGACCCTGCCAATCGGCACCCCACTTGGCCCTATAAATATAGTCCATTACCTCACTTAGAACAGCACCCCTGGACATCCCTCTCGGCAATTTAAAGAAAATTCTCTCGAATTTAGAATTGTTCCCTCCTAAAAAAGTCCATTTCCCACATTCCATTCCATCCTTTTTATACTTCATTTAGTAAATCCCCACTGTCTCCTCATACCACCTACATCCCATTGTAAAATCAGCATATTTACACTCAAGATCCACTTCAAGTATTCATAAGGAGGTCCAATTCTCCATCATTTTCTCTAAATTCTATTATTAAGTACTAGTTTCTTTTTTTCATTACATAACATACATTAATTTCAACCCTTTATTAGTAGTATTTGCACATACTCTATTTTCCTAAAAAACAAAAAACATGAAAAATAATGTTTATCTATAAATTCCAAAAGAAGGATTCTCACACTTAAAGCACATTTGGATTTACGAGTTAAACCCCACCCTATGTTATCTTTGAACTGTGTGGACTTTGATGCCCTTTGGGATACGTCGGCATCTTGGGAAAATCCTAAAATTCGACTCCTCTTTTATGCACATTTGTTATATTATATATATATATATATATATATATATCAAATTATTGCGTACTTGTGTTTTGTCTCACATATACATTCGTTGTTCCATAACGACCTGTGATTCGGCCAACACTTAAAATATATTTTGATTTTTTGGGGGGAACACTCGTAAGGAGGAATTTACTCCATTTTGTTTTCATGATGCGATTTGAACGATTCCTTTCTCCATTAGTGTTATGCACGGAAGCACACACTTCACGGAGTCTAACAGGAGAATATTAACACATGCCCATGAGAGATCGAAAGGGAGAGATAGGTGCTTAACCTCTTCCCGTTATTTAACTTATTCCTCGGACATTATAATTATTTGGTTTTGCAAGCATCAGTATCGTCCTTGATGTCGTTCTCTCGAGGCGGTGACATTTCTTTTGCATGTTTTGTGCAAAATAGGTTGGCGACTCTATCTCTACACATTATCATGGCCGATCATCCCAAGAAAGGGAGCAATCCCGCAAGCGCACGTAAGGAAACCCCAAAAAATAAAAGGGGAAGCCCCAGGATGGCCACAGTTGGGTTTGAAGCTTTGATAGAGCCGGATGTTTTGGCTGAGACAGGATTGGAGCTCGACCCCTAACTGAATTTTGTAAGTTCATTTTTGTAAATAACTTTACTGTCATATTTTCTTAATTCTTTTCTATCCGACACTTATCATTTGCTCTATTTATAGATCATCCAACCAAAGTTTTAGACGAAATGTGAAAAGTGGTTGCTTCTATGACTGGCAACCTCCTCTCTATGTTAGTAGGGAGGAAAGTTGCTTCCTCTTAACCATAAAAAAGGACAACTAATAGGGGGACCTCCATAGACAAGGGATCCAAAAGGATAAAGGAAGTTCCTGAGGGCACTGGTGCCGACCTTCCTCAAGCACCAAAAGAAAGAAAGGACGTCTCATCCAAGACCACTAGGGACACAACACTGCTTATTTTTAATGATGCTATGGTTGCTTCTTGTTTAGCCCAGTTGATCATTTCTACTGACTCGCTTCTCAAAAACCAACTTAGGTCCTGTGAAGTCGTGGGGTCAATCATGCCCAAATGTGATAGTCGATTCTTCCATTCTCAGGATCCTTCTCAGGTCAGTGATTTCTCTCTTCACCAGACTACCCATGTAACATTCACTTTCCATTATTTTTTATTATCTCGTCTTGTGATAACTTCTCTTATTTTCATGTTTTGCAGTCCGTGCTTACCTTTCACCACATGCACCAGTGGGTCTAAGAGAATGGCCCCAAGATTAAGTCAGCGGAGTCTACCATGAAGGAAAAAAGACCTTAAGAAAAGGCTCGTGGGTTTTGAAGAGGCAAAGAAGAAGGAAATTACCAATCTGGGCAAGCAGCACAAGGAGGCACTTATAACTCTGACAATAGGACTTAAGGAACAGATTAATGATCTTATTAAGAAGTAGAAGACATAGATTAAGGCTATAAAGGAGACGGCAATCTCGACCTTCAAGTCATCCAATAAGTTTATAAACTATGTGATTAAGTACTTAGACAAGGGCACTAAAGCCTCTAGGTGCTGAATATGCATACAAATCTTACTACAACGGACCCTCAACTTGATGAGGCTTTAAACTCATTTGATTTGGGGGATGTCTAGGCCATTTTAACCCTAAACAACATTCAAGCTAAGACTAATGCCTAAGAAGCTGTAACTGAGATGACAACAATGACTCAGGATGCTACAATAGAGTTTGGTGGTGCCAATGACTTAAAGGCAAACGCAAATATACCTCCTATTCCTACTGCTTCTAAGGTCACGGTCGAGGCTGAGAAAGCCAATGTTGAAAGTTAAACTTCTTCTTTTTTTACGGGCAATCTCTTATGATCTCTGAGTTCCATGTCATGTCATGAATATCTGAACAAGTTGTATTTTATCACATAACACTTATATTTTTTGTTGTATAACACTTTATTCCACTCTATGAATAAGAATTCAATTTTAATGTGAATGGAACTTTGTGTTTTTTATATGATTGTGGTCTCTGAACTTTTATGCGTTACCACTTGTTATAATAACTTTCATTACTATTTAACCACTACAAGTGAAGTTTAAAGGGTTATCCCCCTTTCGACATTATTGGGAGAGTATGAAGGAGATGAGATTCCCCATACACTCTCGTATTGCTGAGAGAGAGTTACGAACTATTCCACCATAAAATTGTTGTTCTACAACCATGATTCAATGATTTTTAATTTTTCCTTCACCACTATGAGTGATGTTATAAGGGAAATATCCCCTCTCAGAGTTATTGGGAGAGCATGAAGGAGACGAGGATCCTTATACACTCTCGTATAGTTGAGAGAGTGGTATGAACTAATCCATCATAAAAATGAAGTTTTATAATTGTTATTAAATGATTTTTAACTGTTCCTTCACCACTATGAGTGATGTTATAAGGGTTACCCCCCCCCCCCCCCCCTTCTTAGGGTTATTGGGAGGGTATGAAGGAGATAAGTCTCTTCATACACTCACGTATCGCCAAGAGAGAGTTATGAACCAATACACCATAAAAATGATGTTGTACAACTATGATTCAATGATTTTTTATTTTTCTTTTGAGTGATTTTATAAGGGTTACCCCCCTCTCGGCGTTCTTGGGAGGGTAAGAAGGAGATGAGACTCCTCATATATTCTCATATCATCGAGAGAGAGTTATAAACTAATTCGCCATAAAATGTTTTTCTTTTGTTAAATGTCGACCAAACCATGCAGAAATTGACGATACTAACGTAGAACAAGTACGAAACAACGCTTATGATTTTTCATTTCCACCATAGCATAACTCTTTAACATTTTAATAAAACAGAGACTAAATTACGTTGATTAAAGCAAAATATTGGTCCTCTATATAAATGAAACAAAGAGGGACTATTGAAAATATCTTTTCATATAATCGGCATTCCACGGATGACCCTCAAGATTTTCATGTCTAAAAGTTCCTGGTATAACCTCCTCTATTACTCTATATGACCCGTGCTAGTTAGTATGCAACTTGTTGGGTTTTTACCAAAATTTCTTCCACACTAAATCTCCAACAACTATCGACCTTGATTTCATCTGTTTGTTGTAAAACAGTGTATCTTTCCATTGATAGGTCGATTGTTTGACCACAACATCCTATCACTTTCTTCGACCAGATCTAAATTCAACCTCCTCTCTCCCATATTGTCCTCTGGGTCGTAAGTTTGGACTCTTTGGCTTGGGAGTTAGATTTAGGGATAAAAATATAACCCAACCCATAGGATTCTCGATCAGACTCAACCCTAATGGGGAGAGTTAAAACCCCATTTAAAAAAATAGGGAGTGGGTTTGGGTTTACAAAAACATTCATTAAATGGGGTTGATTTGGGTTTTATAAGAATATACTCAACCCATCCCGCCCCGTTTAGTACTTAAATTTACTTTTATACCCTTTTTATATTAACCTAATAACACTCCCACCATATATATATGAACTTGTGAAACCCTACCCTAATTTCATTTACCTCAAAAAAACTCCAACCACTATCTAAATATACTTTCATATTTCTTATGCCTTTCCTACAAAGAACGTCTCAACTGTTGGCATCGAAGGATAGTGTCAGCAACGATGGAAACTCTCATATCTTATTCTTATTCTCTCATCTCTCATCTCTTGTTCGTATGGTATACTCTAATCTATGGTTCTTATATATATACACCAACTCAAATATAATTCGAATATGGAATCTTTGGCATTTTTCATAGTAATGTGTTGTAAGCATCTGTAAGGATAAAAGTGCATCATATACTCTTGTTTAGGTAATGCTATATTTTATTAGCCGTTAGTCACAACATTCAAATTAAAGTGACCCTGAACTGTAGTTCTTGTAAAATAGCAAGGTTCTAAAAAACGCGGGGCGTGACCGAGGCTGGGAGGCCAAGCCTTAAGCCTTAGAAGCCTAAGCGGGCCTTAGGCGTAAAAAGGCGTGAAAAGGCATTTAAGCCTTTTTTAATATATTTTAATATTTTTTTACTATGACAAGGCTATTAAAAATACTAAAATGGTACATACCTTAAAAATATGTCTAAATATTTGTAAATTAAAATATTATTTTTTTAAAATAGAAAAAAAAATTAAAAAATTGCGTCAAAGTTTTTCAAAGTTCTAAAATAGCAAGGTTCTAAAAAATTAAAAATAGATATTAGCATTTCAAAGTTTTTTCCAAATAATTGAGTCATTGTCCCATTAACAAACATCAAAAGATACAAACTATATATGAGAAACAATTACTCAACAAAGTTCCTTCTTACTACTTGGATCTACTATATTGTGACATAATAGTCAAGAGTGTGCAGAAAGATTTAAGAGATTACTCTGTACATTGTTTTGATTTGTTGGGGTTTGTTGTTATGATTCTGTTATGGTTTTTATTGAAAAAAATGAGCGAATCAATTCAAGATGAAAATATCATTTCTGGGGAACAAACTGAATCAACCCCAACACCTAGTTCCACCCCCATCCACACAAACACGCGATGTTAATCCAATGGCTCCATCTTCTATTAGAAAAAGAGCATTCACATCTTCGGTTTGGAATGCTTTTGAAAGGGTTCAAGATAATTTAGGAAAATTTGCAGTATGTCATCATTGTCATTCAAAACTTTATTTCTAAAGTAGAAATGGGAGCAAGCATTTGTGTATGCACTTAATTAGTGTAAGAAACATCAAAATGTTGATATTCGTGATCAATTTCAGATTCATACTCAAAAAAATTCTAATGGAAAAGTGCACTTTGGTAATTTTAGATTTGATGAAGATGTGTCTAGAAAATAACTTGAAAGTGCAATTGTTTTACATGAATATTCCCTGAGTATTGTAGAGCATGTCACATTTAGGAAGTTTCTTAGTAGCCTCCAACCCCTTTTTAAAAATGTATCTCGAAACACCATTAAAAGAGACATATTAAAAATGTATCAATCGGAGAAAGCAAAATTTTAATAGTTATTTGATAGCTTTCTTATTGCATTGGAATCCCCACGGATATGTGGTCTTCGAGGCAAAAGAGAGGGTACGTAGATATAACAATACATTTTGTAGATGATGCTTCCATCACGGATTCGAGACCTATAATTTGTGATGAGGAGTCTGATCCCATGGAGATTTAATAAAGAAGTAATGCAAGTTTAAAATCTATTACGAAAAATTCCATTTCAAATTCATGTTTCATATTCTCTTTTAAAATTTGTTACTTTTTTTAAAATATGTTCTAAAAATGTCTATTTTTTTCTAGGTTTGAGTTGATGATGATGGGGAGATTGAAAAATGATGATAGTCGAGTTATTTAAGACTTGTTGTGTAATAGTTGATGTTATTTGAGACTTATATTGTACTAGTTGATGTTATTTGGGACTTATTTTGTAACACTTGTTGTTGTTTGAGACTTATTTTGTGGTATTTGATGTTATTTGAGGCATTTTAATTATTTTGAGACTTTTGAGTTCATGTTTAATTAAGACTTAGAAGTTAACTTTGATACATTTTAATTTTAATTATTTGCTTAAAACGCCACTATTTTATTTGTTATATAATAAAATCTAGTTTTTTTACCCGTACAATTTAAGTGGACGGATTTGGGTTTAAGGAGGTTATACTTAAATGGTTTTGGGGTTCAGAAACGTAACCCATCGTGGGGCGGGGGGGAGTTAATTTTTTTCCCGGGGCGGGTTTGGGTTTTAGCAAACCCGCCCCATTGCCATCCCTAGTTTGAACTCCGTTGGAATAACCACCTCAGACCAGTAGGCTAACATAAATGATGTTTCTCATGTCATCCTTCTTTTAGTAGTCTTATATGGCCATAGGACCCCATGTAGATCATGTATCCATTATCCCTTTGCATTTTCTAAGTTTTTCTCAATCCCTTCAATTCTGATTTTGCTGGTGACCTCGGTTGACAATTGGCTTATGGGTGGCCAGGAGTAGGAAAGAATTATTTAATGCCGACCTTGTTGAAATAGGCCTCCAATGACTTATTTTTGAACTTCTTACCATTATCTAATATCATGGCATGGGGTAGACCGTATCGGCAAATGATATTTCTACAAATAAACTTGAATGTCTTTCCTTCTGTGATAGTTATCATTGCCTCAGCCTCCAACCATTTTGAAAAGTAGTCAATTGCCACAATCAGACACCTATAGTTTCCTGGTGCTCGAGGAAGAGGTTTGACCAGGTCTATTCCCCATACCGCAAATGGACAAGGTGTCGTTATGGATGAGAGAGACTGATGAGGCTGGTGAGGAATATTTGTGAACCTGTAGCATTTATTGCACTTTTTAATGTACTCGATTGAGTCCCTAGCAAGTGTCGACAAAAAGTATCCCTAAGTGATGATCCTCTTCGCGAGAGATTTAAACACCAATGTTACTTTCTCAAGACCGTTCATGAACATCTCGCAGGACATATTCGGTCTCCGAGGGGTAGACGCACCAGAACAACGAAAGTAAGAAGCCTTTCTTTTAGAGAACATAGCCAATGATGGTTAAATTTTCTGCTCGATGCTAGATTTTCTTCATTTCCACCTTTGATTTTGGGAGCTTTTCATACCATCCAAGATCCCCCAAGATTCAAGTTAATACAAAACATCAGGCTACTTGTGTCTTCCTCAATGCTCCACTTTTCTAGAATTTTAATAAGTGCGGCGTGCTTAATCTCGGTCCTTATTTCCGATGCCAATCTAGACAAAGCATCGACTCAAATATTATCCAATTTTTAAATTCTCTTTACTTAAACTTCATTAAAGTTCATCAACATTTTTCTGACCCTAGGCAAGTACTTGGCCATTTTCTCGTTATTAGACTCGTGGATCCACTGAATCTGATTGACAACTAACTATGAAACAATATGGGCTATCATCTGATCGATATTCAAGGCTTTGGTAAGGGAGAGGCCTGCCAACAAGGCCTCATACTCTGATTCAATGTTTGATGCCTAGAAGTTGAATCTCAAAACATATTTAATATCCGTCCTAATCTTGAATATTTAATGTTGCACTCTTGAATAGCTAACCATAAACCATATCATATCTAGAAAAGTCTTATTCTTTCTATTCCTCTACACCATTTCAAAATGAAATACCCGGTGTATACACCTAGGATAAAATCCCATACCTCCATTAAATGATTCCTTAACTTTCAGAAGAGGTATACTCCCAATTATTAATCATAAGAGTTTGGATTAGTTTATCTAACCTATTCTCCACCTTAGTCAAATAAACTTTGAACTATCAAAATTATTCGTACTTATGGTGCGTAAGGTAAACACATCCATACCTTTGAGTTATGATCAATGAAATCGATGAAGTACTTACAACCACATCTTGATTTGATAGTGAAAGGAGCACAAATATCAAAATGAACCATTTCCAACACATCATTATCTCTTTAGTTTTTAGTTGTGAAGGCCCCTTGGTCATTTTACCTTCTAAATCGGATTCAAGACTATAAGTATCTCCACTTCCTATGTACTTAATTTTCCATCTTAAAAAAGTCATCAAATTCCTTTTAGAATAAAATAACTGAAGTATATATGCCAAAATTATGTTTGGTTATAGAAGGAAACTTTCTCCATAATGATTGTCCATTAATTATTCATTTTAGTATTTAGCAGTATCGATAAGATAAACCTTATAATGTATAAGTTGTTTACCAATATCCCAGAACAAATAAAAGCTTTCCAATTTTGATAAAATAGTTTTTTATTAAAATAATCGAATATCTATTCAAAACTAATTTAGGAAATGAAATCATTTTTTCTAAAAGTTGGTACATTAAAATAATTTACCAACATTAATTTTATGTCTCCACTAAAATCAAAAGGATATCCTACTATTTATACGATATCCTTATCTAATTTCCCATAATAAGTAACATCCCTCTTTTAAGTAATTATCCAGTTACATGGAATCTCTATAAAGAGTTGTAGTCCTTATTTGTGGTGCTCGAGTATCTACAGTAGGTTTATGTAGACTGTACCATAAATCATGCATATACTTTTCTAGAGAAAAATCATAATTATGTCCTTTTTCCTCATAGAGCTAGGAAAAATCGGACACATTGCTATAATAGTCCTAACTACTCGTAGAGAGAACACATGCCTTTTGGCTATTTCATTATTACCAAAGAATATGGACATTCCTAGCCCAAATCATTTCACTTTAGACTTAACCTTGTCCTCTTAATACCCTTTTAGAAAGAAAAAAAGTAAAGCTATTCTCATTAACTAACACCATCCTAAGTTATTGATGATGCCCACCCTAAACTTATGAAATGGATCAGGGTTCCCCCACCATATTTAATCAAAACAATCCTTAGTTCTATTAATGATTAAGATAATTTATAGAATGTGATTATTACTTGAGAATCATTAACCAACATCAGTGTTCACAAATTATCGTCGATCACTTATTTAAAATTAAACATTTATATATAACTTCCCTGATGGGGGGAACTGAACATATGTTGAAATTTTTTAGGAAGAGGATGACCTCTAGATTTTTTTAGATATTAGAGAGAATAGCCCTCTCTAGATGGATTACATCAAGAAAGAACAATAAGCATGAGATTAAAAAAAGAGACAGAACTATTTACATTTTAGAATTCTAATGTAAGGGAGGCTAAAAGCATCCAACTTGATAGCACCCATAATTATGTAGCAATTAATTTAAAAGAATTTCCATAAATTTTATAATATCGTGATTCCGTGAAAAATTCCTTTAGATGGAGAGGAAACATAAATACTAATAAGAGTAATCAATCAAATAACAATTTTAAAATGCTAATGTTAATCGTGGCTTAAATAAGTTTATTATCCTTGTTGATGTAAAAAATTAGATCATATCTAATTATTCAATCACAGATAAAATAAATGAAACCAAGAGTTTTTAAAGTGGTTCAGCCTTATAAGAATGGCCTACGTCCACTGTTATGTTATTGATGAGTGTTTGGGAATTCTCGATTACAAATTCTATCAAGAAATTCCGGTCCTCTTCAAATGAGGATTGTACAATATATTTATAGCCCTGAGGCTGTAATGTGAAAGGGTAATACATTAAATGATGTACATATGAAAGGGTAATACATTCAATGCGCATAATACATTCAATGCGCATAATATATTCAATGCCCTTTAAGCGCGTGCGTCTGAATGATAAGCATTTAATGAACAATCAAACTGTTGGTTATCCTGCTATTAATTCTTTGTTCGAGGTGCAGCTCGGACCGCCTGAGTTGGTCGGACCTCCTAAGCTTCTCGGTACTCAAGAGTTCTGTGACACCCCGACTAATTAAATACCGGGTAGCTACTCCTTTATTAAATTAATTCAAAATTCCAAGTTGGCTCAGTTAATAGCATCACTGTCGAAAACATTTTAAGTTGCCAAATTTTAATTAAAGTCTGATTAACATGCAACAAGTGTAATGAAGAAATAAGTAACACCATTCACCATACTGAAGTAAAACGAATAACCATCACATAATGTAAATAAAAATCTGGAGGAAAACTCCTCACTACAAACCCACAACTGAAACAACTAAACTGAATACTGAAATAATACATGCCAAAGTCTGAAACAAAACTGAAATGTAAAAGATGTCTCTAAATAGAAATGGGCAACATGCCCTACAACTGATAGATAGTGACTCTAGAATCCAAAAGATAGAAGCGTCTACAAGCAAATCCATGTAGCTTCCACCAACAGCTACAACTCGTCTCCTGAATGAGTATCCTATGCTTGGTGTCCTTGTGGCTGGGCACCTAAAATGGTTTTACAAGAAAAAGATTTGAAAAGCAAACGGGTCAGAGCCCGAATGTGGAGTTATATTTTAAAAACCTGCAAGTTCTTTAAAAACATTTAAAACATTAAATGCAAAGTACATGTTAGGACGTGCACTCACATGATATTCTCACCTCTCGTCTAACTGTGCACTCCTAACGTAAGTACCCATCTATAACGACGCAAACCACTAGCTAAGTGACATCATCTCTAGCTAGACTATCATAGGTCCTACCCATATTACTCGGTTCTATTAACATTATAACGCTCGTAATTAAGTAGGGGTTTAACGTAAACTCAGATGCTCAAAATGCAATATATATATCACTATTAGCTAACTCGTTACATTCTCGAAACAATACCGTAATTATATTCACAACATTAACATGAAGGTTCCCATTAATTAAGTGTATATCATTCACATCATAAATATACAGTATAAGCACCCCAAGAACTAAGCTGCGGTGTGCACATACTCTGCTATCCATCCCGGTACATCACGTACATAAGGATTACATATTCCGAATCTCTCAGGAATAGTTCACAGATAACAACATCACAAATAATGGAGGCGAACACAGTCACATCACATAGGTCACGCACGTACCTACGCTCCTACGATCAGCGGACTTATTAATATCCCAATAAGTCTTTCTATGACCTATGTTCATCAAGGTAACCAGTCTAAATCCGGGCAACACAAGGATTAGAGGGACCTAAGCGAACGCAAACCTCCCGTGATAGCAAGTGTGGTAGGTATGTCATACACACAATTCATATATCAATACTAAGTAAACACACGTCTTAGTAATACCGTAGTATAATCGTAGTACATATCGCATTCTCGTACTAACTATAATTATCACAATTTATACTATTCCGGTTTATAATCATACGCGCCATAATTTTCTCACGTCGTAGTAGACACTCACGTCTCAACCCAAACCGTCCATTTAATATAACTCGCTTATATAGTTTACTCCTCTTAATAACCCAAAAGTCCCAAATCTATCCTTACATCATCAAAGGAAGGTCATCTATATCCTCGAACAAGTTTACGGGACTCCAAAAATCAAAACAGTCCAAAAAGGACCAAACTGTCAACTCGTTAGAAGTCTCGTTCGAACGAGACTGTTCGAACGAGATTCCTCTGTCAACTCGTTAGAAGTCTCGTTCGAACGAGGCTGTTCGAACGAGATTCCAGTTCGTTCGAACGAACAGTACCTTCTAACGATATCTCGTTCGAACGAGATATCGAACGAAATCCCTTTTCGTTAGCGGTGACTGGTCAACTCGTTAGAAGCTCGTTCGAACGACCTGGGTAGGGGCTTCTAACGACCTGCCAGTTTCGTCCCAGATTTTTCCCCATCTCGTTTTTATCCATTTTATCACTCCTAATCTCTTCCAAAGTTCATCCCAACAACGTTTTAGAGTCTCTAATTCATCCTAAACATATTCAAGTCAACTCCTAACATATTTTCAAGGATTAAATCTCTTTAACATCAATCAAAATATAAATCTCTACACTTTTTCCCAATTATTTCAAGAACATGAACCCTAACTTTTGAATCATGAATTAACTCACTATAAATCCGTTTTAATTCCTTCCTATCACATATATCATGAGAATAATTATCTACCTATCATTCTACATGCAATTCTCCTCAATATTTTCAAGTTCTAAGCTCCAAACTACATGGGTTTTCATTATCTCTCAAGAACAGTTATAATTCATCAATTTTCTAACATGGAAGAAACATTCTACGAATTTAAATATGATTAAAACACTTACCTTGATTGGATTTCTGATTTTGGTGTTGGTTTGGTGAAGATTTCTGCAGATTTTCCTCTCTCCAAGCTTCTCCTCCAATGGTGGCTTAAGGTGGCTAGGGTTTTCTTTGGAAAAAATTAGAAAACTCTTCTAATAACCTACGTAGCCTTCTAGGTTAATATGGTTTGGTTAATGGGCTTAGTGGGTTAAATCCACATCAGATTAAAACTCCCAATTTTCGTCACTTTTAATTCCTCAAAAAGTAAAATTACCAAAATACCCTTTATGATGCCGGTATGGCCTAAAAATACCCCGGAATCCAAACTACACCCCCGGCTAGTGATTTCTGACTATCTCGACCCTTCCGGACGCGTTGGCGCACTCAAAACGACCATACAGTTTATAGATTTTAAATTCACTTTTTATACTCAAAATATTACACCGTGACGCGGCGGTCCCACGCGTCTCAACAAAATTTCTAAAATGCCGTATATAAATCTCACGACAACTTTTATAATACCAAATACATATATCAAAACATGTATGCACATAATCAAATACCAACTCGCATCTCGTTAGTATTTATAACCCGGATTAATTTCCAATTAATACGCATTTAATTAATTAATCCCAAAAATAAATATAGCCAAAAGTACGGGGTATTACAAGTTCCTCGGAGAGTTCTTGTTCCTCGGAGCGTGTGAATTCCTCGGGGAAGTAGTGTTCCTCGTTGTAGTATGGTTCCTCGGAGCGTGTGAGTTCCTCGGAAGTGTTTGTCGTTGCCACGTAGATTGCCACGTGTCTTCACTTTATTGAGCCATGTCAGCAGACCAAATTTGGTATCAACAATCCTATTTAAATTAGAACAATGTCCAATTACATTTTTAGTCCTTGAAAATTATTCTAGTTAAAACCTTAAGACTAAAACAATGAGAAAAATTTGAATTCATATTTTAATCTTAGAATCATAATTTAAAAAAATAAATTTCCAAATATAAGTGGAGAATTAGTTTGATTAAATTTTAAAGGGTCATCCTTCTATCGCGAGTTGAAAACTAATCTTGTTAGACATCCTAGTTCCCTTATGAAGTGATATGTCTTGATGGGATCTTTCAGTATGTTATCCAGAGAGTCCAGGAAACTTTTGTCCAACATAGTGAATAAGTGACATCTTTTGATTCCACTCCTAATGATAGTGTCTCCGATGGGGAGGATATCGTTAGTTATATTTAAGTGTACACAATCAATTCATTTGTTAAAATCAAACCCTCTCGTAAAAACTTTCTCTATGGGAGGATCAAACTCACCCACATTCAATTTCAATGAACTATAACTTGTGAATATCAAGATTATTGGATTCCATGACTAAATACATCTGATGTGGTTAGATTAAGTTGATACAAGGAAGTAATAACATCACATTCTCAAAATACCAATGGAGACCACGAGGTTTATGTGCAAACCCCTCTCCCACTTAGTATTATAAACTTGAGGATATATTTTAAAACTATACATTCAATGCTAAATGCCCGAATTAAATCCTTGATAATTTCCAATTTACATGTATGAATGAAATTATTCGATCTCCTTATGTAAATTTTCCAAAATAAAACTATTTTATAACTAAAATAAAAACCCTAGCATCAAAATTTAATTTATACCTCTAAATTAATTATTTAATTAAATTCAATTTTGAAAAGAAAAAATTAAAATAATTTTTCTAAAAATATGTGATGTAGGCCGATCACAAAAATAATACTTATTGTTTATAATAAACGTGGGATCCTAATTAATTAGAACGTAAAATTTATCATCATGCAAGATATTAAAGAATCACAATTAATCGTAATAACTTGCACTCAAAATTTAAATAGCAATCAAATTCCCTTTCAAACATGGCTTTGAGTATTTCTTGAAGTAAAATTCTTCAAGATAAAGAATCCCATTTGAAGTAGGATTTTTCATGAGAAATAATCCTCTTTGAATTAGATATCTTTTAAAATTTAAGTTCTTTATTGATAAAACTTCTGAGAAAACTTTGCACATTTGGAATCATCAGAACGAAGAATGAAGAACGAGAGAAAGATGCATCAAGATAATATTAAAATCCCTTAAAAAATTATGTCTAGGTGGAGCCTATCTATTGGCTAGACCTGGTCGGCATGGTACTTGATAGAAAATATATTTTCACTGTCGGCAATAGGAGCATACAAACTTTGCAAAACTCATGTAAAACCTCCATAGCCGGGTAAAAAATTCACCAAACTCCATAAAACATTGTCCAAGATCAAAACACATGAAATTATATGATACTAAATCAAAATAACTATTACATCCCCCCACATACGCCTCTGAATGCATCGATAAAGTATTAATTACAAAAACTGAATGATTACAACAAGGTCGAATCTAGGAGTAAAAAATAACTACGCATAAACCACCGTAGGATCTAATCACACAATATAAACATATGTGACCATGAGAAAGGGAATATAATAATAAAATATCTACAAAACATGCTAGTACCATTCCTTAAACAAAAAATGTATAATTATACAACATGTAAAAATAGGGTTTTCAGGGTTGGACAATAAGGGTACCTCGTTTAACTATCCTGGCCCAGATGAGTAGCCCAATTAAGCCCGATCCATGATAAGGTAAAAGTCTGGCCGAAAGTCTAAGGGTTCATGCATAACCAATTCAGTTATGACCCATTCAACTCCTAAAACCTCTCAAGAGATATTCTAGGGATTATGGGCTAACGTGGAGGTGCCCAACATCCCCACTCTCCGAAAATTACATGTTTATATTCAACCCCCAAGTCGGAGCAAAAGGGACACAATTGTAAACACTCCCCTGGAGTAAAGAGAAATATAATACAGAGAGCACCACCGTGGACGTAGGACACTTTTTCGAACCATGTATATTTTGTGTCGTGTGTGATTGCAGTTATTTCTTGTTCTTTCTTTATTCCGGTGATCGTATTTTCTTATTATTTGTGTTGAAGTTTATTGTCATCACAATTGGTGTCCTCTGTGGGAAGCGATTGTTCTTCCTTTAAGAAAGCCTTCACCAACAAGAACCCAGAATGTCTGGTCACAGCAGTAACGCCCCTCAAGAAGGGGATATTCAAGAGCAACCCATTCCTCGAAGGGTTAGATCTGAAGTTCGGCGCTCAAACCAAGGGCTCGGCCAGAAAGACAAGCCTCAGAAGAAAGCCAGGGACTAGCTAGGTCCACGCAAGTTTCTAGGCTGATCGACGCCTATGAGGCTAGGATCCAAGATCAAGAGGAAGCTACTCGCAAGAAGGAAGTCAAGAATTCTCTCCTTAAGAGGAGACTGTAAAAGATGGAAAGAGAACTCCATCTCAGCACATGGCAACATCACTATCGCACTCCTAGCCCTTAGGCGAGCAAATATCGCAGCCGAGGAAGGAGCCCAAGATGTGGACCCCAAAAAATTAAGAGAAACAGGTCAGATGAGGACTTATCCGAGCAACAACCATCAGCTCGCAGTTATAGGATCCCAGGCCGAGGAGATGAAGACATACGAAATTTGGTTTGGAGAGAAATGGACCAACATCCATCACATCGGGGTGCCAGGTCAACCAGAGAGCTAGCCCGATGATCTCTCAGGACCTAGATGATATCCCCTTTCTCAAAGGAGATAGAGGAAGAAGAAGTCCCTAAGAAGTTCACGATGACTAGATTCAAGATCTACGATGGAAAGACTGATATTATCGACTGTGTAAGGCAGTATAAGCAGACCATGACCCTTTAGAATCACAGGGATGCATTGATGTGCATGATCTTTCCATCGAGCTTACACGATGTGGCTCAAAAGTGGTTTGAGAGACTACCTCACAAGTCCATCAGGAGCTTCAAGTCCCTGGGAGAGCATGGATCACTTCATTGCCAGCAGCTCCCACCCTAAGAGGATGGATGCTTTGTTGACTATGAAGAAAAAGCCTCGGGAGAGCCTCAGAAACTACGCGAAGATGTACTGGGAACTATTTAACGAGGTCGAGGACTGCTCAGAGCAGGTCACCGTCGCGTCCTTTAAGATTGGATTGCCCAGTTCTTACCTCTTACACCAGTTCCTAACTAAGAAGGAGGCCACGAGCATTGACGACTTAATGGCACTTATTGAAAAATACGCCAAAGTTGAGGACATGACTCATCTCAGTGCAGGGAAAAATGGTCGCGCCAAGTTCGTCGACAAGGGAAACGATAAGACTGAGAATCAAAAGAAAGGAAATAAGAATGGGGGAAAAAGCGTCCCTAAGAGTGGAAACAAGAGTGATGCCTCAAAAGCATTTCAAGTAGTAAACACAGTTTTTAAATAATCGATCTACAATATTCTGGCAAAGATCAAGGACGAACCATTCGTTAAGTAGCCCAGGAAGATGGGTGGAGACCCCTCAAAGAGGAACAACTCTTTAAGATGTGCTTTCCAAAAAGAGGGTGGGAACAAAATCGAGAACTGTAAGGCCCTCAAGTCTCACCTTGAAGAGTTCTCTCAAACTGGACACTTGAGCCAATTTATGGAAAATAATGCACAAATGGAGATCAGAGGCCCGATAACATGCTCGAGGACGATGTCGGCCATGAGTTCGCAGTAATTCATGGGGCATCCAATCTCAAACATATTCAAGGAAACACAGCTCGAATGGAAGTCAAGAAGCTTACGTCCATGATGCAATCTTTTCAGATCAATCCAGCCAAAATATAAGCAGAAAAGCATCGGCGAGTATAGAACATCGACTAAAGCAAGCACATTTTGTTTACAGATGAGGACTTGGTGGGAGTGAGAACCCCACATCATGATTCATTGATCATTACACTCAGGATTTCTAATTATGACGTCGACAGGTTACTTGTCGACCTAGGTAGCTCATCCCAAATAATTTACCTCGACCTGTTCAGGAAGTTAAAGTTAAGCGCCCCTGACCTAAAGGAAGCCACCGTTCCTCTAGTTGGCTTCGCTGGAAAAGCAACCATCCCTTTGGGGAAGATTGTCCTACCTGTAAGAGGAGGAAACATATCTAAAATGATTGAGTTTCTTGTGATTGTTATTGACTCACCCTACCAGGAGATCCTCGACAGAGGATGGCTGCATGCGATGAAAGTCGTCCCTTCTACCTACCATCAGAAACTTAAATGCGTAACTGAATGAGGAGTGGTGGAGATCCACGGAGATCAGACGATGGCGAGAAAGTTCTTCATATCATCCATTCGCCCAAAGTCATAGAAGAAGGTTGAGAAAGTTATAAGCAAGGATGAAGAGAAGGAAAGTCTAATGCCTTCCAAATATCAACTAAGGTATGGAAGACCAGGAGTGGAGGAGACCAGGCTCCTCCCCTCTGAAAGAGTCATCGAGGACTTGGAGGAAGTCACAGCCAGTAGCAGCTCAAGTGAAAGAAAGTTCTTAATTGGAACCTCACTTACCGACCACAAAAAGAGGGAATTGGTCACCCTACTCCAAAGTAACATAGATTTCTTTGCATGGGAGCATTATGAGCTGATCGAGATTGATCCGAGCATCACTTGTCATCGATTGCACCTCGATCCATCATTCAAGCCCATTGCACACGAAGCTCGTCATACTGCTCCGAAAAAAGCCAAGGTACTGAGAAAGAATTTGAAAAACTTCTGGACGCAGGATCCATACGGGAAGTCCAGTTCCCCAAATGGCTATCCAACCCAGTGGTTGTCCCTAAGAGAAATGGAAACTGGAGAGTCTGCATCAATTTCACTGACCTCAACAAGGCATGCCCTAAAGACAACTTCTCCCTCCCAAAGATTAACCAGCTGGTGGATGCCACTGCAGCACACGAAAGGATGAGCTTCCTAGACGCATACTTTGGGTATCACCGCATCCCTTTGTATCGGCCGGATCAGGACAAACCAACATTTGTAACCATAGTTGGATTATATTGCTACAAGGTTATGCCTTTTATGCTCAAAAACGCAGGAATGACCTACCAATGATTGGTCACTAAGATGTTCAGAAACCAAATGGCAAGCACTATGGAAGTCTACACCGATGATATGCTCGTTAAGAGTAAGCTCAAGGAAGACCACCTCTCTGACCTATCAAGAACCTGCAAAATCCTCAAGAAGTATGAATGAAACTCAACGTGAGCAAGTGTTCTTTCGGTGTCAAGTCAGGAAAATTCCTTGGGTACTTGGTTAGCAAGAGAGGTATTGAAGCTAACCCGGACCAGATCGATGCCATTAACAGGGTGAAGCCCCCCCCCCCCCCGAACGATGAGAGACATAAAAAAGCTCACAGGGATGCTCGTCGCCCTGAACCGGTTCATCTCAAAGTCATCCCAAAGGTGCCAACCATTCTTCCAATTATTGAAGAAAAATAAAGATGTGGAGTGGAACGAGGATTGCTCGAAGGCACTAGAGGGGCTCAAAGCTTACTTTATCACGCCCCCCTTGCTCGTAATCCGTCAAGATAATTACTCTCTATACCTGTACCTCACAGTTTTCAGTCATGCTGTGAGTTCTGAATTGGTATGCAAAAGAACGAGGATTTAGAACCCAGTCTATTACGCGAGCAAGACTCTCTTGGATGCCAAAAAATGATACCTACCACAGGAAAATCTCGCCTTTGCTCTAGTTGTAGCCTCAAGGAAATTGAACCATTAATTCGAAGCCCACACCATCATAGTA
Organism: Sambucus nigra; assembly: GCA_949130495.1. Classification (NCBI taxonomy): domain Eukaryota; kingdom Viridiplantae; phylum Streptophyta; class Magnoliopsida; order Dipsacales; family Adoxaceae; genus Sambucus; species Sambucus nigra. The sequence goes on from OX422223.1 coordinate 307,265,273, forward strand.
CTTACATTCCACCCTCTTAAAGCAGTCCTGAGAAAAGCAGACCTGTCAGGTGGACTATCAAAGTGGTTAGTCGAGCTTGGGTGATTTGACATTTAGTTCCAGCCAAGGAATGCCATCAAGAGGTAGGTCCTCATTGACTTCATTACAGAGTTTGTAGGTGAACATCCTTGCGACCAACTCCAAACCATTCATCAGAAGGAGGTTGCCCCAGCGTCAGGCATCTAAAGACTATTCATTAACGGAGCCTCCAATTCCAAAGGGGTAGGAGTTGGAATTGTGATGATTATCCCTGAGGATGTAATACTCGAGCAAGGAATTAGGCTTCGATTTGAAGCCTCCAACAATGAAGCAGAATATGAAGCGCTGATCGCAGGACTACAAAAAAACCATTGCACTTAGAGCAAAGTAACTCCAGGTGTTCGACAATTCACAGTTGTTCTCCAACCAGAAAAGTGGAGATTTCAACGCTAGAGATGAGAGGATGGTAGCCTACCTCGCCACGGCAAACGAATTGATGGCCAACTTTGAACTAGTTAGCGTCCAATAATTTCCCAGAGGACAAAACAGCCATGCTGACGGCCTAACATCCCTAAGCTCAACGATCAATTCTAACTTGAAGAGAAAAATTCTGATTAATTTTCTCGCCCAGCCAAGTATCAACCAGATCGAAAAAGTGCCAAGCATAGATCATATTCTCCAGGTTGAAACAACCCCCAGTTCGATGGACCCTTTAAGGGATTATTTGAAGGATGGTGCACTACCAACGGATAAGAAGACCGCTCATCAGATAAGAGTCAAACCTGCTCGCTTTCACTTATCTCCTGAGGGCAAGCTGTACAAGAGATCTTTCACTAGACCTTACCTCCAGTGCATTCATCCACAGGATGTCGAAAAATTTATGCATGAACTCCATGAGGGAATCTGTGGGAGTCACATTGGGGGCAGGTCGCTAGCTTTCCGAGCAATGAAAGGAGGTTACTGGTGGTCGTACATACAAAAAAAAATGCTGGAATATATGTTCATAAATGCAAAAAATGCCAACTTCACGCTCCTATAGTTGACCAACCAGCGAGTGACCTAAAGTAACTTTCCATCCCATGTCCTTTCACCCAATGGTTAATGGACATCGTATGTCTTCTTCCTACCACAATCGATAATCGCAAGTATCTGTTGTTCGTAACATACTACTTCAGCAAATGGATAGAGACAGAGCCGCTGGCAAACGTTAGAGGCACGGACATGATAAGATTCATATGGAGGAACATTCTCACCCATTTTGAAATCCCCAAAACCATTATCATTGATAATGAAACCCAGTTTGAAAGTGGCCTCTTCCAGGATTTCTGCAGCGGTCATGGGATCAGACACTACTTTAGCTCTATGGCATATCCTGAGATCAACGGACAGGCTGAAACTTCTAACAAAATAGTGATCGATGGATTGAAGAAGCCCTTGGAGTGAGCCAAGGGGGCATGGGTAACCGAACTACCCCACATCCTATGGGCTTACCGCACTACCCCACGGCAAGCAACTGGAGAAACACCAATTGCACTAATGTATGGGAAGGAGGAAATTATCCCCTTGGAAGCTGGCCTCCCTACCATGAGGACCACCCTTATCGACCAAGGCCAGAACGATGCAGCTTTGCTCGCTGAACTTGGCCTAGCTGAAGAACGAAGCGATCTGGCTCTAGTGAAACTAGCAGCTTATCAGTAACAGCTAGCAAGGCACTACAAGAAGAAGGTTAATCCAAGAGCATTCTAGGTGGGGGACTATGTCCTTAAGAAAGTTCTTAGAAGTGCTGTAAAACCATCGGAGGGGCCATTGAAGGTGATAAGAGCCAACCTATAAGGAGCTTATCACTAAGAAATGCTAGAGGGCAGGGAGATACCTCGAGATTAGAATGCAGCCAATTTGAAGAAATTCTACTTCTAGTTTTTCTTTTTTGATTTTTTAACTCAATGTCGAAATATTCAATTCATTTATGATTAATAAAGAAGTGTATGGCATTGGAATTCTATGAAGTGTTGAAATACATTATAATTCATGAACCTTTTATAAGTTAGAGGCCCCTCTTAACGAACGAAACTAAGATCACGAGATACATATTAAAGCAGGGTCAGTATGCAATGACCCTCCTAAGACCTTCGTCATCAAACACGAATGACCTCCTAGTATTGCCCCTGGAAATATATGAATCTCTACAGGGGACCCTTAGGTAATATGACCAACCTAGGTTAGTCGCCAACATTGTTTGGCTCAAAAATCCTGCTCGGATAAAACATCCAACACCAGGTGTATCCTCGCCATTGCCACGCTTAGGCCTAAGGAAGTGTGACGACACAAACTAAAAGGTAAAGTAAGGAAGAATGGTATACTAAAAGCATACTGGACTGGGGGAATACTCACTCAACAAACCAACTCCGCCTATATCAAAGTCTAGTCATCCAGAAAAGCCCAAGATAGTTGAACAAGAAATCAATGAAGTAAAAAATACACAGCACATGTTTAGTCGGAAAATTTCCCAAAACATAACTATTTTATTACATCATTGCATATACAAGGAGTTAAATATACTGAGTAAAGTAAATCCTAATGGGAACTAGGTCACTGAGCAAGATAGTCAGCCACTCGCGCCCTTCGCCCATCATCTGGGTGAGGAGATAATTCCTCTTCAACTTTGTCTGAGTTTGGATCCACAAGCTGACTTGGCATTTCATTTATGTGAAACCATCGATCATCCCTTCTGAATGGATTTGGTTTCAAAGTTTAAGGGGAGATATCATACCGGTACCGGAGGACAGAGTTCCTAGGGACTTGCAACTCCCTAAGAACACTCAGCTACCCTATTATGAAAGATAACTCTTTAACCTCCCTCAACTTGGTCGAAGCATCGGTTCAACCCTGGTCATAACCATCAGTCCACAACTACCGAGGACATTTCTTGAATAGATGCCTCATCAGGGTAACATTTCTTTGGAGATCGATAGCTATCACATAAGCCCTGGGAACATCACCTCGAAGCTCGGAAATCTCCCTAGCTGGTCCACTGTCATCAGTGCCAGCTTGCGGCCCAACCGGTGAAGAGGAACCACACAGAACTCAAGGGGCAATGCTCGGTGCATTCTCGCTAAGTCGCGAGACTTATCTCCTTAGATCATCATTCTCTTGTTGAAGTACCTCTCCAACTTGATTAACCTTGGAGGCATCCAAAAACTTGGCCTTCAGAGCATCCACTTATTTTTTAACAGAAGCGTCGACCTCCTCCATCTCTTGAAGACTATATTTTAGCTTGGCAACAATCTATGATTAATCCTTATAATCCTCATTCCTCAACCTAAGAGACTTGCATATTCTTATAAAGGCACGACGAACTCGATTGCTCGCATTAGGACCAAGAATGTTTCCTAACTGAGGGGAAGCAGGAATATATTCCTCAACATAAATGAGCTACAAACCATATAAGCAGTAAAGAAAAAATAAATCAGTACGCAGAAGGGAACATAATTTCATTTCATTAAAAGAAAGTCCAAAGTACCTCAGCAAACGAAAGAAAGAATAACAAAAATATAAAAATATAAATGTTCCCCAAAAAAATTAGCTGGAAACCTTAGTCTACTTTGAGGACGCTGGTTGCTTCCCCTTATCTATGACAGCTTCTGGTATGCCTTCCTCAGATGGAGCAATCACCATCCCCTGATCGAGGGAAACGTCAGCAGTAGTGGTCGGGATAGCTGGGACAGCTTCATGGGCAGCTGAAGGAGGCACATCATCTACAACAGTCTTAGGGCCAGGGTCGTGCTCGCTAAAGAAGGGGGAATTAACATCCAGCACAACAGCAAGCAGGGCCTTCTCCTAACCCTTATTGAAGTTAAGATGGCCAATGTAACCGATCTGAGCCTCAGCATCCTCATACGCTGCGACCTATCCAGCATTGTACGTGCACTCTTTGAGGGTGGCAGCCTCGAATTCCACCTTCTTCACCTTCTTAGCAAGCACTTTGTTCTCCTTAACCACAGCAAGTTTGCTAGTACAGACCAAGTTATAAGACTGCCTCAGCTCCTCAAGCTCCTTGGTCATTGCCTCTTTTACCTTATTAGCCTTGTCCAAGGCAAGTTCAGAAGACTTCTGAGAAGCAGTGGAAGCCTTTAGATTCGCTTCCAACTCAGCATTCTTCCTCGCCAGCTCATCGCGGTTGTGATAGAGGACGGTGAAGTCAGAAATAAACTGCAGAAAGAAAAAGAACATAAGAGAGATAGACATTAAAAGGAGAACTGTGAAAATAAAAAAGGAATAAGAGACTTACCAAGGCTATCCCCTGACTTGCCTTCAGGGCTAACTGGTCGGTCCCTATGCTAGACGACCTCTGGTGATCAGCTGGAAAAACTGCTCTCTTGAGCACCGCTGGAGCCAATTGAAGGGAAAGGGAAACAGAAGCCCCCTCAGCCAGGGTAGACACGGGCACCAAAGACTTCCCTATCTTGGTCCTTACTTCTTCTCTATTTCTCTCTTCCTCTCTCTCCTTTTTCTTCCCCTCTTCTTTTTAGTTCTCTCTCTCTCCTTTGCCAACACCTCCTCTTTCTTCTTCCTCTCCTGCTCATGAGCAACAGTATGGGAGCCAGTGGCAGTGTGCCCATTCCCAGATTTTTGCTTCTTTAACCTGCGAGCAATCAACATATTGTCTTCATCGTCATCCTGGATTAAATTTTTTCTAGGAGGAGCCATAGTTTCCTCGTTGGATTTATTCGAATCCTCTGAGTCCTCCGGAACCTCTGAAACCTCCTCCAAACTGGAAGATTATTCACCGCTTGAGCTATCCTCACTATAATCACCTTCAGCTCCACCCCTGTCATCTCCATCACTCTCTTCACCAGAGTTGCTTTCCTCCTCGTCTAATTGAATTGGGTCAGCAGCAACCTCTTTTGTGATATCTAACTGAGGAATACTATCCACGGGTCGGGCAATAAAGTTGGACCTGATGTTCTTATACTCCAAAAGGAATGCGGCTGATCACGAATGCTCATCGTCATCCAAGTATTCCCTGATCTTCCAAGCCTTGACCAGCTCAGCAGCTCGAATCTCGCGAAGAACAGGTTCTGAGTTCTTTGTCTTCACTAAAAGAGGAGGAGAGGAAAATATAATAAAGACAGTATAATAATAGAAAATCAATGAGAAGAACAAAATCTATGTCTACCTATATATTCCTCCACATAAAAAGGAATCATATGTCCCCTGTACCTCACCCCTTCAGTTTGGGGAGGGAACTGCCAGTTCCTGGCAATAAACCCCACTTGCCAATAGTCGTTATGGGAATCAGGTAGATTGACTACCAATACCCTATCAGGACTCCTAGCTTTCAGATAAAGGAGACTAGAGCTTATTCGAGAGAAGGAATAGCAATAATGATTTTCAGCAAGACCTAGATTGATTCCGTAGAGCTGATTGATTCTACGTAGACCATTGAGAATTTTCCAAACATTTGGAGAACATTGGACAAGAACTATATAGAAATAACTAAAGAAATGCAAAAACAAGCGATTTGGGAGAAAAGTCAGACCCCCTTGGGATAATAGAAGAACATGTATCCAATGACTGTCCTCAATGTCTCTAACATTACGAGGAACAGGGGCACATTCAATGTGCACCCAGTTTGGAATATTGTGAAACTTCCTAAACTCAGGTATCGACCTATTACCTATTCTTGCCATCAGAAAAGAAAAACCCTAGCAACGATAATGAAGAAATTCCAACAAAAAAAGAAAGGAGAAGGAGTTTGAAGAACTTACGAAGTGAAGACGATGCAAAGCCACAAGCAAAGAAGATGGAAAGATAAGAAAGAGCGCGAAGACAAAAAAAGAGACCCGTAGATGAGAAAATGTAGTAAGAAGCGAAAGATATCTTGAGAATTTGAAAGTTTCTGAAACGACACCAGAAATGGCTTCTTCAAAACAAGTTTAAGCCCTCTCAATCATGACGCACAGAGAACGAAGAAAATTTGTTGCCTGAATCTACTCAAAAAATACGCTTCGATCCCCAAAGTGCTACTCAATTCACAAAAATGCCATTAAAGATGCTATTTAAAATTATTGAACCCAAATTGTGACCCAAAAATTTTAGGGGCAATTGTGGGTACCTCGTTTAACTATCCCGACCCAGATGAGTAGCCCGATTAAGCCGATCCAAGATAAGGGAAAAGTTCAGCCCAAAGTCTAAGGTCTCGTGCATAATCAATTCAGTTATGACCCATTCAACCCTTAAAACCTCTCAAGAGATATTCTAGGGATTATGGGCTAACGTGGAGGTGCCCAACATCCCCACTCTCCAAAAATTACATGTATATATTGAACGCCCAGCCCGAGGCAAAAGGGACGCAATTGTAAACACTCCCCTGGAGTAAAGAGAAATATAATACAGAGAGCACCACCGTGGACGTAGTCCATTTTGCTGAACCACGTATACTTTATGTCGTGTGTGATTGCAGTTTTTTTTTGTTCTTTCTTTATTCTGGTGATCGCATTTGCTTATTATTTGTGTTGAGATTTATTGTCACCATAGACAACATGAACCTTTTCAGAACATGATCAAACTAAAATAGAGAGCTCTAATACTAATTATTGGAAAACTAGGATTAAAATTTATAATGTGGAAAAATTTCATCTCTAAGACCTTTGTTTATTGATGTATTGGAAAGAAAACAAAAACTAGGTTAATAGTGTTTTTCCTATCCCTCCCTAACCCTCCTTAATGTATCAGTCACTTATAACCCTAGCTTACATCAATATAAATAGTTATGAGACACGAGCCTTAGCTAAAGTGGGCTTCTAAAGAGTTTTGGGCCTACTACTTGGGCAATGGACTACACTAGGAATCAAAGACAAATAATTAAACCGGTTTCAAAATAAATACTCAGAAATCCAATCAATAGTTATCCTATATATTTCCTTTCTTTATTTAACCGAGATTAAATCCACTAAATATCATGAATGCACTCCAATTTAATAATCTCTAAATCATTTGGAATAAAAATCTCTTATTTGTAAAGTTGACTATAGAATAAAATGTGATACCCCACGTTAAGTTTTTGATACACATCGGTCAAATCAATTTTCAGTTAATTGATTTTAACCCACATCTAATCAATTAATTGATTCTTAGATTAAATTATTTGTTAATCTATAAAGATTATAAAACATCCATTGGTCCCGTTTTACTCGTAGAGACAAAACATATAACTCTATCAAGGGGGAATTACAATCCAAGATATCTCTTAGATGCATATTCCTTTGAATTATGATCTCAGACTTTCTCACACAATGATTTCTCAACTTTTAAGGAACTATTGACCCAATATAAATTTGAATTGCACATAGAGCAGTCAAAGAAATCCAATACTCACATCCCCGGGTTTAGGAATTTGCAAAATTTGTAAGATTACATAAATCTAAACAAAATAATCATTCGACTTAAATCTCCCATGTGGTCATGTTCAATACATTCCTAGATATACCGGTTATAATTCATTTTTAAACTATCCCACAAGTTCTCAAACCTTCTGATAATATCTCGTAGTTTGAGATAAAGCAGTACAATTATACACACAACCATTCTGATAGGATGCCAACTCCCATCTATGTCATGAACTATTCAATAATACCAGATGCGAAAATGTAATCTCCTATGATAAAGTTGAACCCACCTGTTCGAAATTCCTACTGAGTACAATTGACCAACATTCCTTCAAACCTTTTTAGAAAAGTAAAGGGGATATAGTTTTAAGAATAAAACACCAACAGTTTATTAATATAAAGATTGAAGTGAAATTGTTTAAAGGTCTTCGGTTGTGATTGGATCAAAAAATCCAAGAGTTTCTTTTTCAATGAATATAGTTCATTCCAATTAATGTATTTTAACATTAACATTAAATCAAGTGAGTTTAATGTTAAGCCCATTTTGAATCCGAAAATCATAATTGAAAAACATATTTAGCTTCAAATTAAACATATGAGAATCAACTTTGATTAAATTTTAATTTGGCATCCATTAATCGCCAATAAATAAAATAAAATCCCAGTGAACATATTAATTACCTTCTGAAGTGATATTTCTCATTAGGAGTTTAAATAGTTTCGCCTTGAACTAGATAGACTTTAATGTCTCAATTATGCTCTCTCTTCAGTTCAAGAATTTCTATCATGCATAATTGAATAGTTAGCATATTATGGTCCCACAATTAATGATAGTGACTTCTTTAGGGAGGATATCATTAATTATGCATAAGTGTATAACATTTTTTCGTTCCAAGAGTTTTAATCCACTCATGAAGAACTTCCACATTGGGGGGATTGAACTCACTCATATTCAAAGTCTAGGAATTATCACTTAAGAAGATTAAGACTACTGGATGTCATTATTAAATTCTATTTGTTGGGGGTATGATAGGCTGACATGACGAACTAATCACATCGAATTCTAAAAACACCAATGGAGATCGTAGGTTTTATATTGAAACCCCTATCCCACTTAATATTTTAAATTTTAGAGTATTGAAAATAATATATTAAACTCTAAATGTCCGAATTATATCCTTGATAATTTTCAATTTACTTGTATATATTAAATTTTTCGATCTCACTATTTAATTTTCCAAAAATAAAATCATTTTTATATTAAAATAAAACTCAGAGATCAAAAATTAACTTTTACCATTCAGTTGATCTCTTAATTAAATGCTATATAGAAAAGAGTATATAAACTAATTTTTAAAGAAAAATCATGATCTATGCCAGGTTACCTAATTAATCAATTAATTAGCCATGTTGTCCCTAATTGGGTTTCCCTAATTAACCAAGAAAATCATGATATATAAAACCATGTTGTCCTTAAAATGAGTTTCCTTAATTAACCAATTAATTAGCACACGAAATCATGTAATAAAAATAATTAAGAAACATATGAAAATAGAAATAATTACAAATAAAAATTTAATAAAGAACGTAAACTCCCTTTCCATTATGGACTAAAAAATTTCCTTGAGCATACGCCTCGAAGAATAAAGTTCCTTGAACTAAGAAGGTTAAGGAAAAACCATTGTGAAGATACTATAAAAAAATCCCTGAGCTCCTTATTCTCTAGAATCCAACCACTATATAAGGTATGACCCCGCTATAGCAGTTAAGGATAGCCTCTATAGTTACCTCCTGGTCATCCTAGAATCGTCGTTCTTCTTTTTATTTTCTTCGTCTTTTTTCTTTTGTTTTCTTCTATAGCTTCTTTCAAACTCAGCATGGATATACCTTCAAATTTGACAAGAACTCCATGGAAATTTACCAATGTCAAACCCAATACATAGTAGGACAATAAAAAATTACATCCTTCTTCTAACTCATGTAATAGAGTGATTAAATGCATTAATTATAAAACCATAAAATCGAATCTAGGAGAAAAAACTATCTAAAGATAAACCACCACAGGATACAATCAGATAAAACACATACATGTGATCATGATGGAAGAAACATAATCATTCACATCCTATTAAGGCATGTTAGTACAAAATATATACTTCTATACACATATTTTATAACATGCAACCTTGGGCTAAATGGTGGATAACATGGATCTTTATAAAACATGATCAACCTAAAATTTGAGATATATTACCAAATGTTGGGGATCTATATGCGTAGATAAATTTTAGACCAAAAATATTTGAATGATCATGTAACAGAAAGATAAAACAACATTGTGGTTAAGCATAAACACAGTGTTTCGAATCACGGTACCTTTGCTAATCCGATTGTCAATCCAAATATGACGAAAAGTGATTCGAGGAAAGTAAAATCGCTACCTCTTTTTCTCCCAAAAACCTTTCTAGAATGCGACGAAATGATTAGTTCTTCTGATATATGATCCTCCCAAATTAGGATGTGTGTTTGTAAGCTTGAGATGAAAGTCTTTGGTTTCGAGTGAGATATGGGCCTCTCTCTCTAATCATCGTCAGAAAAATGTGAATAGTGTTTTCTCTTTCCCTTTTTAACCCTTAATAATGAGTATGGAACGTAAAACATATCTTACACTAATATAAATAGGTACAAGTCATGGGCTTGAGCTAAAATGGGTTTTTGGAACGTCTAGGCTTGCTAAATATGGACTATACTAAGGACCCGAGACCAAATAAGTAAACTGACTTCCAAATAAATACTCAAAAATCCCAAATTACATTTTCACAATTTACTTTCCCTGTTTATTTAATAATAATTAATTACACTACATAATTATGATTGCACACCAATTTAGATATCACAAAATCACTTGGAATAATGAGATATTATCTATAAAGTTGATATAGTACATAATATAGTTCCCTACATTAAGTATATAATACCCGTTTGGTCAAATTAATTTGTCGCTAATCAATTATAACCAACGTTTAATCGATTCCTTGATTCTAAGATTTAACTTATTTGCGATTCCACCGGATTATAAAAACAATTTAATGATAAGGTTTATTAATGGGAATAAACCTTATATATTTATCAAGGGGGTATCATAATCAAATATGTTTATTAAAACGAATTCCTCTAACTTATGATCTCATAATACTCATACAACCATTTCTCAAATTGCAGGATATATTGATCAAACCTAAAATTGAATCCCACCCATAACAATCAAAGAAACAATTATTCATGCTTTCTAATCCTCATAACCCTCGGGATTAAGAATCTATTCACCCTTTGTAAACTATATGACATTTCCCATGTCAGATCAAGCCAATACTCAGACTTTGAGAATGCTATGTGATATTGAGTAAACCAAATTCGCAAATTCCAATTGTAAACTTATTTAATTAGAGTCAATTTTTAAACCAATTTAATTCAGTCCTAAACATACATCTACGTGGGAAAAATCAAACCATCATAAGTAAATTTCTGACACACAAATTTCTAGAAAAAACCAAAACACAAAAAACCGTTTATTTCACTTAGTAATTCTCACAATGATTACAAGAGAAATCTGCAATGAACATTCACAGACACCCACAAGAACGCGCACTTCTGAATCAGTAATGAATCAACCTCATAAGATCCACAAAGACATGCAGCCCAATCAGTCCAAGAAAACCCACAAGTACTCCCTATGACACGCAACCATAAGCCCAGTATCTTCCTTTAGTGTCACCTAAATTAGCAGTAGGTTATCCTCCCTACAAAAGAAACTCTAGCAAAGATGTATCTTGGGTTCCAAAATAATTCACCAAAGCATTTGGGATTTTTGTGAATTGAAAACAACAGGATTTGAACCTTAAATGAAGAAGACAAAGCATTCTTTTGATTTACAGTGTTTGCAAAATGAAAAATGTCAGGTCTTCTTAACGAAAACGGAGTCATTTAACTCGCTTTATATAAAAAAGTTAAGTTGCAACTCGCTCGAACGAAATTTCAATGTCGCTCACACGAAACTGACTAGCGCTCGAACAACAGCTTCGCTCGACATTCTAATGTCATTTGAACAACAAACTGATGTCGTTTGAGAGACCTTAGCAACAAAAGAAATATTCTCCTCAACACATAGAAAAATTTCCATTTGACGAAATATAACGCCTTAAGTGTTTAATAATATTTTAGAAAAACTATCCCAACACTTTAAATGAACCGTTAAGGTACTTAAAGACACCCTTACCAAAATTCGTCTCGTGGAGGCTTCTTTGTTGAAGAACTTTGATATTCGAATCCATCTTTATGCATGATAGGCCTTGAATTCTTCTTCGATGGTTGTAGCGGTATATGACATACTCAAATATGAACCGGACAATATGAAATATGTCTTTACAAATCTCCCCCTATGTCTATGCTAGTAGAAAATAAAAACATCTGAATTATCAAATCAAAATTCCTAAAAAAATTTAATACCCTCCCATGAATCCCAAAACTGAAAAGGTACTAAAAACGTTAAGACTTGCATCTTTAAACTTTTTTCAAAATCTTCAAATCTTTTTTGTCATCATCAGGGTGTGCAAAATATGATCTTTAATTTTTTACCTACACATGAGACAAAGCAAATACCTTTGTGACGTATCGATATTGAAATGAGATAAAAATAAATCAAAATAAATATCGAGTCTAACATAAATCAAAATAAATATCAAATATCAATTCTCCCCCATAATTTGTTCTCTCCCTTTTTATTTGTACGAAATAGACAAGGAAAAAAATAATAAAAATAAACATGGAGTGTCACAAAAAGTAAAGAAAACTACTACAATCATTATGAGATACTCAAAAGCATTCCACAAACTATTTTTATTTTTTTAATTTTTTAAACAAAAATGCAAAAAAAAAAATTACAGAAATCACACACCATGAATTTACACTAAGATAACCAAATCGTGAAAACGGAATGAATGGGTGTGAACAAATTCGATAGAAAAACCAATGCAATCAAACATACATTATGTGAAAGATGAATACAGATACTCCTAAGGAATGATCTCAAAATTGTCCTTACGTGTCAAAAATGTGAATTTATATGACATTGACTCAATCTAATCGACACTTCAAAGTCTAAAATGATTTCCACACCAATAATGTCTAAAACTATGTAATGTTTTTTCAAGACTTTGTCATGACGTGTAAACCCATTTTTTACATTTTTTCATCCGAACACCCTCATAAATAATATATCTTTTATTTTTTCTTGATGTGATCTATTTTTCTCTCCTTAGAGAAATCCTATTGGATTCATTTTTTTAGCATATGATTATTTTTATTGCCTTATTTTTTTTTATTTTGGGCTCATTTAAACAGTGGCTTTCACGACGAGTTAATTTTGTACTCTCGTGGCCCTTTCCTGTGACCACTCATCATTTTTTTGCAATATGATTCCTCACGGTAAACAGTTATTACATGCACTACTTTCATTGTCGAGTTTTATCACATTTGATTCGTTTTAAAGATAGGATTAAGATGAAAACACTTCGACCAACATGCGATAGACAAGTACAATAATCAAACAAATTCGTGCAAGTGTGGATTAAAGGAGTCTATGAGTCAAGCAAGTAGGTAGTAATCTCAAATTACATCTTAATGACTCCAAACATTATAAAGCATAAAAATAAAATGATGGCGTATATAAAAATACTATCAAACAGTCACATAGATATGGAATGAAATTGTGACTCCTAAATGTCCATCCATAAACGATGTAAAGCAAATACAAAAATCTTTTTGTCTTTTTCCAAAATTTTTATCAAAATAAAATCTTTTTGGCTTTTTCAAATTTTTTTAAAAAAAAGAAAATATTTTTGTATTTTTCCAAAAATTTTCAAAAACAAAAATCTAATACAAAAAGTACACAAATCATAACACTAGCAAGTATATATCATGAAGCACAATTAACGTATGACAAACAAACCATGCAAGCAATCATCTATATGAAATAACAATGTAAAAGCATGTGAGACTCAACCAATCTAGGATTTAGCGTCTCCAAAACTGATTTCTTAACCCAAACCGGTGTGTACCTAAATCGAGGGATTATGGGAACCGATGGGACACTATCCTTAAACTTCCTAGAACTTCTTCCAAGATCAAAACAAAAACGCCGAAGGTGACCTTTCCTATCACATTGTGAACATGTGAAAACGGGTGGAACGACACCTATGGATTGACCTTTTTGAATGGCCATGGGATTGGTTGACCCTCTAAAACAAATATTGGTCTTGGCTTTATCAACATACGCATTAGAACACAACGATCCACTATCATTTCTACCAACATTACTCGAGTTTGTCAAATCATTTTTCAACTCCAAATTTTTTGACTTAAGCAAAGAATTAGACTCTTCCAATTTTATGGACTCCTTCTCTAAATTTTCAACTATTCCTATAAGGTTATCATGTTTTCCCTTAAAATAGGCACACTTATCCCTAAGAGTCTTTTCACGTGCCAAAAATTCATTGATTAAAATGTTTTTATCATGTTTGGCACAAACACGAACCCTATATTGTTTAAAGCCCTCCAATTATTTTTTTTAAAATAGGACTCTATCATCACTTTCCTTTTTGGACAATTCTAATTTTCTAAAGTCTTGGTCCAAGGCAAAAAAATTCTCACGATAAAAATCTCTTTGATTTTGAACCGTTTACAAAATATCCACAGTGGATTAAAAACGACAATTTTCTTCTTTCAAAACTTTAATTATTTTCGCAAACGTGAAATTCAATTTATTTAGATCATCAAAAAATTTATTTGTGCCATCCAAAATAGACATACGATTATATAATTCCTCTATTGAAAATATCACGATCTTTCCAAATCAGATTTCTAAAAAAAATCAATATCATAAAATTTTTTTGAAAAAAGAATACTCGATAAATTACAGTAACCTGCTCTGATACCAATTTGAGAATGCTATGTGATATTGATTTAACCGATTTCGTAAATTCTAATTGTAAACTTATTTAATTAGAGTTAATTTTTAAACCAATTTAATTCATCCCTAAAACACACATCTACGTGGGTAAAATCAAACCAACATAAATCAATTGCTCACACACAAATTTCAGGAAAAAACCCAAAGAGGAAAAACTTTTTATTTCACTTAGTAATACTCACAATGATTACAATAGAAATCTACAATGAATATCCACAGATACCCACAAGAACGCGCAGTTCTGAATCAAGCTCAGAAGATCCACAAGGACACGCACTCCAATCATCCTAGGAGCACACACGAGTACTCCATATGACACACAGTCGTCATCCCAGCACCTCCCTCAAGTGGCACCTATATCAGCAGTAGGTTATCCTCCCTATAAGATAAAGTCCAACAAAGATGTTTCTTGGGTTCCAAAAAAATTCACCAAAGCATTTGGGATTTTTGTTAATTGAAAACAAAAGGATTTGAACCCTAAATAAGGAAAAAAAGTATTCTGCTGATTTACAGTGTTTGCAGAATGAAAAACACCAATCTTTTTAACAAAAATGGAGTCATTTAACTCTCTTTATTTAGAAAAGTTAAGTCGGCATCTCGCTCGAATGAAGTGTCAATGTCGTTTGAACGAAACTGGTCGTCGCTCGAACGCCAGCTTCGCGTGACATCCTTATGTCGTTCGAATGACATACTGACGTCGTTTGAGTGACATCAGCGATAAAAAAGTCCTTCACCTCAATACTTAGAAAAAAGTCCATTTGACGAAAAACAATGCCTCAAGTGTTTAAAAATATTTTAGAAAACTTATCCTAACACTTTAAATAAACTGTTAAGGTACTTAAACACATCCTTACCAAAATTCATCTCGCGGAGGCTTCTTCATTAAAGAACTTTGATATTCAGATCCATCGATACATAATAGGTCTTGAATACTTCTTCGAATGTTGTAGCGATATACTACACACTCAAATGTAAATTGGACTATATGAAATATGTCCTTACAGACTTTAATCACACATGTAATCTTATTCAATACAATTCTAATTTTATTAGTCATAATCCTCTTTTGAACTATTAAATAAGTTATTTAACCATCCAATTGGTACCCATAGTTTGAGATAAACTACTAGTATTGAACATGATGTCGTATTTATAAGATGGCAACTGCCTATCTAGGTTGTGAATAGTTCAATTGTACTAGAATTGAAATTTTGATTTCCTATGATCAAATCGTACCCAACTCATACTAAGTGTAATTGAATGACATGGTATAAAATATATTTAAAACATAAAAATAAGACTTTATCATAAACATGATTCTCATTTAAAATGAACTAGACACACCTTTTATTAAAAAAATATCATTATGTATTTTTAAGAATAAAAACCTAACAATTGAATGCAGTTTAAACACAAATAATTATTTGGTTCAGTAAATACGCCCACTGGGAAGGGAGGAAGTTATTTCTTAACCAAGAATAAAAGATGACGAGTGGAGTGCTATGGTTATTAGGTGAGAGTCCAAGACATGGTTTCAAAAGTGCAGTAAATTGTACCCCAGATAATTGAGCCTGCTATAATTTAGAAATTTAAGTGACCTAAAAATATAGGACTCCCCTTTATTTATTATATATCTTCTTTGATCATATCTTTAAAGTAATAGAATAGCAGTAGGCTTATATTTCGCCAAGTAGACTGTTATCCCTCTTGATTCTCTATTAGAAATTCTATGATCTTTCGTAAGCAACGTCGCCTTTACTCCCAGATGCCACATGGTATGCCACGTGGTCTAATCATCTTAGTGTCTCTTCAGGCCCGTACTTATCCACCTCATTTGTGCTCAATACATGTGCTTGTGAAGGATCATCTAGAGGGTGGTGTGGTTATTGATCAGTATGAGGGTACTCCTTTAGGGCTTGAAAAACCTCTTAGGTGTGCATGACTTAGAATTTTTGGCATATTGCATTGACTCGTACAACATCCATGTTATCCACTCAATAAACTAGTGATACCAATGGCTACTAGCTATACAGTCTCCCACAAGTCTCATAATCAAACTCCATATCGATGAAACTGAGTATAGGTGGCCACCTAGGGGGTATCAATGGTTTGTGATTTGTTTGTGACGTGCGTGATTGAACGAAATATCGATTGGAGGAGAAAATAGGACCAATAGAAATAAAACATGTTGTCGTCGAGAACAGTCCCCTAAATAGCTTTCGTGGATCCCATCACAATCTTATTGGATCACTCTAATCCCCATAAGAATCAGGAAATGTGACAGCTCATCCTTGTTGATGTATTGGCTGCCACTTTATCATTTATTCTCCCCGCATCTCTAACTACCCATGGGCCATAGACATATTATGTTGAATCGAAGTTATTACATGGAGTTCATAATAAAATTATGTGTACCCCCGTTGTGTACCCCCATCCATACCCTCTACTTTAATGCTTATACCTTGTTGTTATGGGTCCCGCCAGGGAATAGAGTAGAACTTGTTATTGCCTTGTCTTATTATAGGGTACAAAATGGGGGTACAAAATGAGGGTCCATGTAGTATTGCTCTGGAGATCATTATCACTAGAATGCTCCTTGTCTAGTAGTGGGTGCGTGCAATATAGGTACTCAAATCACCAAAGTGAAAAGGAAGTCTATTGCAATAAATTAACATTTTGAAATTAATACAATAATCAAATTAAAATTAAATATTAAAGAAATTTAAATGAAATTTATTTACCCAGGGAATCCGAGTGAAATCATTTGATTAATCTCTCCAATGGGGAACATCCTGATATGTGCCCTATCGACACGCGACATCTAGTCCAAAATACAAATGCGCCATGATGGTGCCATCCAATATTAGTCACATAGATGATCTAGATGAACTAGTTAAGTTAGACTACCCATTGTGATGCCTCGGTTACCATTTATTAAGAATAGCTTGCATAGAGTGTAGAACATGAACTCTCAAATATAACCCAGTGGTCTATGAGAACCCTATGTTCCATAATCAATTCTCTTAATCTATCAAAATAACTACATAGGGATGCACTAGAGGATATATCAAAAGTTCAAGCCAAAGAAGATACTAGATCGCTTATCCAAGAGAGTTGTCAACCGTAGTAATTTTACAATCTCTCCCCTCCCAACCTCGAACGCAGAAACATGGTAAAATCTAAGGGTATAAGTCCTATTTCACGGCATAGGAAATGAAAGGTGTGGGTCATGTCCCACCATATCTCAATTATATCCAGAATAAATCCATGAATGGTCTGAGTGGGAATTGTGATAATTGATCTAAAAAGGCATGTCGGAAGCCAGTAAGTAATATGTGTCCATACCTGATGATAAAGAACTTTTTGTGTTGTTGTTTTTTCGTCGTTTCTTGAAAGTCCTCTAATCAAAACCTTAATTACCTAAAAAAATGATAATAAAACTAGTGTAGAGGTAACTAAGGGTATCAATACACATCAAGGGGGTAAGCTAGAGACAAATTCAATTTTTATTTTCTTTTTGGGATTTTTCTTTTCTATATATTTTATTTAGCTTTTCAATATTAAAACATTTTTTAGTAGTGATGGTGAAATAACACTAAACTAAATCAAAGATCTAAACAATTAACTAAAAACTGACTAAAAATAATGAACTAAATCTAACACTAAAATAAGAGAATTAGTGAGGAAGCAAATGTGAGAACAATCAAGGAATGAGATTACACCACAAATTTTAACTATTCTAACTAATTAATTTAATTATTTGAATTCTACCAAATTAATATCAAAATTACAAACAAACTCTTGTTGCAAGTGTAATTATAATAGTAATCTTTTATAAAATTAAGTTTAACCCCCCACAACTCTAGAAAATAGATCTACACTCCTTTTAATTAATCATCGACTAGGATTGATTCATCAAAATTTATGT
Organism: Sambucus nigra; assembly: GCA_949130495.1. Classification (NCBI taxonomy): domain Eukaryota; kingdom Viridiplantae; phylum Streptophyta; class Magnoliopsida; order Dipsacales; family Adoxaceae; genus Sambucus; species Sambucus nigra. The sequence goes on from OX422223.1 coordinate 307,283,634, forward strand.
ACATCTTAGAAAATGAAAATAGAGTTCAAACTCTAGTAATAATACCCCACTTAAGAAACCCCTATCTCTAGTTCGAATCTAAAATGGGTATTATAACTAGAATGTCGATTTTCTCTCGAAAATCATTTACCCTAACTCGAGGCATAAATTTAATATAATAAAATAAACCCTAAATATAAAATGACAGAAATAAAATAAAATGGGACAAACTAAACACACACAGTTCGGGACAGGTTTTGGTAGGTTTAGGGTAGGCTAGGATATGGGGCAAGGGTAATTAGCTCCATAATTTGCACAATTGCATTGAAATACGCGTTTGAACACCGCAACATGCATTCAACCTACAAAATAGACAATAGAGCGCATAAGACCGAAATTGTCGAGAATTAGCAACTAAAATACGTTTATTCGGGATATAAAATGTACACTTTTGGGTGCTTATCACACCACCCCCAAACAGAGCGTTGCTAGACCTCGAGGAATAAGATAGAGAGAAAGCGAAAGATAAGTAACCAAAAGTGTACCACTTTCGCGGGCAAATGCAATTGCACTTAGCATGTGCAATAAGACTTTAAACCTATAGGTTGCCCTACAGGACGAGTTGTGTCTCGTGAGGGTTTGCAGGGAATATACCCACAAAATTATTATTTGCAATGGCAGTCAATCTCTTATTAGACGTAGAATAATCGCACAATCCATCACGAGGTAAGTGTTTTGAGAAATACAAGCTAGAAGCGTAAAAAGTTTAGCTAAATAAATACTTAAGGCACATCCTTCCTAGAACTCAACGTGTGTAGTGTGAATCCATCAAAACGGGTCGAGTATCACAAGAGTAATTCCTAGATTGCCTCTTTGGAATCAACGCTTCAACTTCAAAATATCACTGGATATAACTCTCTCAAACGAACTCTCGAGATTAGGGTAAGTGTATCGCTCTTGTGTGTGAGGAGGTGAGTAAGTGTAAGCAAGTTTAAACGTCTCACACACACATAAAAAAGAACATACATCTAGAAAGAAAATGATCTCATAAAAGAATGCTAATCACTATAGTGAGAACGTCGAGTTATTCACCACGTTGACTTTCATTTGCCCGGACACCTAGGGAAAAATATGGATGATAATGGGTGAGGGGGAAATGAAATGAGAAGGATAAGATATGGGGTTGGATGGTGATGTATGGATGAATGGTGAGTGATGGATGTGAGATGAATGGATATGCGATGTGTGATAGGAGTGTTCAATACATGAAGAACAAATGTCTTTATTACACAAGAACTAACTACAACTCTCTTTCTTTTCTTTTCTCTCTTTTTTCGATTTTTCTTTTCTTTTTCTCTATATTCTTTTTTTTCTTTTTGCTATTTTTTTCTTTTTCTTTTCTTTTCTTTTCTCTTTTTGTTTTTCTCTCTCTTTTCAAACCAACACTGAAGACATTTAACATTTGGAATCAACATTCTTTTATTTGAAAATGAAAGATTATATGGAGATGATAGGTGATGGTGTGGGGAAATATGTGAAAAATGGGAAAGTGAATGGGTGAAAATCTAGTGATCGGGACAAATTTCAAGACACGTGTTTCTTATAACTCGAAAAAGATGTCATTCTCAGTGATCAAGCCAAAAATGAAGAATAATGAGATCATACAACAATTAAAGTGCGGACCGAAAAGAAGTTGAATCAACTTGTGACTTGGAGTTTGCGAAAAACACTCTGAATTAGTGAAAGGCACAAATCTCACAAGCTAAAGTCTCTACTAGTGATCCTTAAGGTTCTCTTAGGAATTGTAATACTCTTCAACTCTAAATCGTAGTGACATGATAAGTGCGCAAATTTTGTTGAGTCTAGAAATTCATGGTGCAAAATGCCTTGTTATGTATTACATAAGCTATTTAGAAAAAAATATTCTCTACCTTGATTCCTAGACTTAAAAAGATGGATGATTGAAAATTCACATCAATGAGTGAGATGAAAGAAACTGCACGAAATTTTAAAAATCAGGTTTAAAAATAAAAAAAATAATCAAAAGAGGTACGATTTTGATAAAATTCCCCACCCCAAACAAAAAGAAACATCGTCCTCGTTGTTAAGTAAAATGATTTTTTCAAATTGAGAGCATAAGGTAGGAAAGAGATTATCAGAATCAACCGCTAATGAAGTGAACAGAGGTAGCCAAGAATCAACCTGAATAAAGGCGAAGATAACAAAATTTTACAAGTCTATAAACATGATAAAGCATTGGGTGGTGTGAAACACCACCCCCAAACAGGTAAGACTCATACAAAAAATGACAGGCTGCCTCCCGGTAGCCCTAAGTTTAATGTCTTCAGTCAGACCGAAGGGATATCACCGTAAAGATAAGATCTAAGAATGCACGGGGGTGGCAGAAAAATTGGGTGATGATAATCACCCCCGAACAAGACTGAAGCGTCAGTCTTATTGGATAAAGGAAACAAGGGTCAATACACTTGTATGGCAAAGTGCATCACACGATACAAAGCATCGGTGGACCATGGGCGGGTGGGTATTAAGGTAAGGGTGAGGGTGAATGGGTATCGGTCACGGGCCTTATTGAGCCGAAAGGTGAGGGCAACTAGGTCCCTATAAGCATGATGCTCTAATTGGTGAGGGAGGAAAAATGGTTTGCTAAGTTGAATCGAATGGGCCACAGAAAAATCACACGACCATTCTATAAATGGGCGATGGTAATGGTCGTGCCGTGACATCCCAGGGAGCTGTTGAGAAGAAAAATCAACACCACGAGGAAGCGGTGTGCATGGAGGAACAAGCTCGGTGTCACGAAAGTGGATAGTATCACCATAAATAATCTTGTAGATGGTGGAGGATGGTTTCAGGTGAGAATCTAAAATCTAGATGGAAACATGAACTGTGTAAAATAAAGATCCAAACCAGGTGGTGGGGTGGAAGGGATAATGGGTGGGTCGGGTGGGACAAAGGGTGGAGGAAGGTGATCCAACTCAAGCGTGGGAGACACACACTCATTGGGAGGAGTTAAGCAATACTCACAAGGGAGTGTGGTTTCTAAAGATGGAGTGGTCAACTTTTCCAAAAAAGTATCAACGGTGAATGTGGTGGTTGGGTAAGACGAGGCACCAAGATCTAAGATAGAGTAATCACTAGAAATATCAGGCTCAAAGGGAGATCATGCATATATCCGGATAGGTAGGAACTATCACGGATTCTATCATGGGAAAATGGTGAGCACTCGTAGCCGGAGCTAACCTATGATAAAGTGGTTCCTTGGGAACACAAGCGGTGGGCTCAATAGGTATAGAGTCGGGCATTTTTTTGGATTCAGTGGGAGTGGGAAGGTGAACCGCAATGATGGGTTCATGTGGACATGGTGGGATTGGATCAGTCTCACTAATGAAAGGTAAGTCAACACAATTGTATACTTGGGACCCGGACCATGTAATGGTCTCAACTTTGAGATTCTCGGTGTGGTAGGGTTTGTCACACTCAAATTCAGTGGAATAGGACGACGCATTATCACTCCACATTGGGGCAACAATGGGTTGACTTGGGGTGAAGTCCGACTCTCGCTCACACTCAATTTCATTAAAGCGTTGTTCAAGCCGTTGGAGGACTTGATTTTTAATTTGAGTGGCTTGTTCTTGCTCGATGATAAATTATTGCAGGAGTGCCTTGAGAGCGAAGGTGGATCATGGTGATGAAGTGATGGCGGGCGGCGACGATAGTTGAGGTGGACACAACGCGGTACTCTCATGACTATACGGAGAATACTCAAATGAAGTGTGTGGAGTGGGGCCAAGTTCATCATACACGAAAGGATCGCTTTCATGATGGACAAATGGTTGATATTCAGTGGGTGCATAGTGAGGGAACTGATCGGTATAATGCGCACTAGGTTACCATGATAACTGTGGGAACGTGTGAGGATCCACAACATTGGGTTGGGATTCGTATTTCGTGCAAGGGTGATCAGGCCTCCACGAATGTCTAGGGTACTCACACAACTCAGGATTAGGTATATAGGGATAATAGGCCGAGATGGGTTTCGAAACAGTGTCATATGGATACACATGTTCCATGGTGGATTCGGATGGATATGGAATGTAAGGTCACTGATAGGACATGTGACCGACATAATAACAATGGGTGCATAACAAAGTATGAGACACATCGACACTTGACACCAAGGGTGATTAAATTGGAGGTGCGTGGATAGATGGGTCAAGAGTACCAACGGTACTCGTGAGAGAGCTGTGACCACTAAGAATATCATAAAGAGACGGCTCAGGATCACTCTCACACGTGTCGCGTGTCAATGGAAAATAACCAAAGTAGTCCCGTAAGGGACGTTCTTCGGCCATGTGGAAAGAAATATTTTTTGGATTTTTTAAATTTTTTCAAAAGGAAATAAAATATTGTTGGATTTTTCTAAATGAAAGAAAGAAAATATTTTTGGATTCTAAAAAAAATGGAAGAAAATATTTTTGGATTTTTATGAAAAATAAAGGAAGAAAATATTTTTGGATTTTTTGGAAGAAAATAGCGGGAAAAATAGGTGTACTCTTTGAATGGATGAACTAACTAAAATTCGACTACCGAAAAAGTAAATTGAACACACACACGTCAAGAATAATTCCTAACTAGCACATAGTCAATTTTTATCTTTAGATTTAGTGAAAGGGTAGTCAAATTTTAATTAAGTCCGCGGGCGATAAAAACTCATGGAAATCTTTGTGATCTCCTTTTCAAAAATATTATCCTAGTGGGCTACCTAGTTGATTCATTTTAAATTTAGTGATGGCTAGGGTAACACACAATTGGTAAGCGAGTGAGTTGGGTTATGTAATCCCTTCTTGTGAGTGACAGGGTGTAGGTCTTAGTAATTTAATTCATCACACCATTCGAAAATAAATGCAAGAATAAAATCACACAAGAGCACGTAATCACACACAAGAATTGACTCGCTAACAGGAGAGGCGCGAGGGTTTGAGAAATGTACCTCCCATGATTTTTAGGCCGTGGGGTACCAAAAAATTTGAGTCGACCGGGGAGAGATTACGCCAATCTCAGTCGACCCCGGGAGTCCTACCGACCCAAGGTAGAGAGGCTTATTTTTCTCTCCTTTGGACGCCCTCTCCCTACCTTGTTCGGTTTCCCTATCATGCTTATCCTTGATTATTACACTTTTAAAAAATGAAAAATAAAATAAAGGTATCTTTATGCACCACAATACAAGCGATGATAAAATAAACCTAATACAAGCCTTCTAAAATAAAGAAAAATGGTACTAAAATGCAACAAAATATAGGAAATGAATGAACTACAAAGTTGAATTCGCTCTGAGTGCTTCACGCTCCAAAGAATGGCAACGGCGCCATTTGATAGAAAGAACTTTTTGGTGTATTTTTCGTCATTGCTTGAAAAGCTTCTCTAATCAAAATCCTCATAATACTTACAAAATAATATATCAAACACAAGTGTAGAGGTAAGTAAGGGTGTCAATCCACATCAAGGGGGTAAAGTGAAGGGAAAATAATGTAATTCACTTTTTATTGTCTTTTTGGATTTTTTCTTTTTTCTAATTTATTTTTATGCTTTTTCAATATTACAACAATTTTGAGATGGAAGTGAGTTAACTAATAACTAAATAAAAAAAAGGTAATTAAAATAAAACTGAAATGTGAAAAATATAAACAAGTGTGTGATAAAAGTGAGTGAGATGTAACTAAATGAGAGAAAATAGTCAAGGGATGGAAAATCCACCCTCAATTTATACAAATTAATCTAGCATGCAGTATTTTAGTTTCATCAATTTCCAAAATATTCATTTAATTCAAAAGTTAATTCTCATTACACTAATGAATTAATTGAATATTCTTTTAGAAAAGTAAGTTTAATCCCCACAAGCACTACTCTAAATGAATTAAAATCAATTTAATGAATCATCCGCTAGGATCGATTCATCAAACTAATTTTAATTAGACAAAATAAAAACAAGAGTAGATGAAAATTATACTAACATTTAAATCAAATGATAATCCTATCTCTAGTTTGAATCAAATGATCATATGATAATACAAATTTCAATCCTTTCTCAAGGATGATTTTCCATTTCTCAATGTGAAAATAAGTAGGAATTAAATTACGAATCAAAGGAAACTAACAAAATTAGAATTGACAATTAAATCAAATTGGATTCATGAGGGTTTCAATTCATCCCTTGAATGAGATGATTAGCCCACCATAATCATCATCCGATAAAAATTAGAATAAAATAATAGCATAAAATGAAAATTAGAGATAAGTAATGAAACCAAAATTGCCTTCAATTGCATTAATTCTTCAATTCTTCCATCATCTCAAATTAATTACAAACACTCAATTTTTTGAATTTTTTCTCCAATCTAAAAAAACAAATAAAAAAAACTAAACTACTAAAACAAATGGTGTTTCTCTATCTAATTCTCTCTCTAGCCTAACTCCTCCTCCAAAATGGTCTTTATCTTCTTTAAATAGTAGGTATGGAGCTAAGGGTAAATTGGGTAGGGATTAAATGGACATGAGGGGTGTGAGGATAAATTGGGGTCAAAATAGGAAAATGCACAAATGTGCATGAGTTGGGTGAGGTCATGTGGGAAGTGGGGTGGTGAGGATAAAAACAAATCATATTTGGTTAAAAGGGTTTGGGGGTATTTATGGAAAAAGATTTAAGTGGGTTATATGGCATGTGGGTTTTAATGAGTTTGTTTTATGGTTTTGGCTTGGTTTTGTTAACAGGTGGGAGATCGTGTTGTCTTAAGGAGGTGGAAAATGGGTCTTGGAGTAAGGTGGGTCAATTGGGTTTGTGGATCGTGGTTGGGGCTATATGGTTGGTGATGTGGGTATCCGGTTTAGATGGGTTTTGGAATAGGTTTTCGGGTTGGGGCTGACAAGGGTTAGTTGCCGACGACAAGTGCTGGAAAAGCAGGCGACGGGTTGAGGGCTGAGAGGGTAGGACGGTGGTGGCCGGGTCTGGGCGAGTTCGGCGCCAGGTTGTGAGTTTTCAATTGAATTACTCACAATTTATCCTCACAAATCTCTAAAAATAAAAATAAAAACTATTTACAAAAATAATTTCCTAATTTATTTTCTAATCTAACCTATCTCTCTACTTTTCTCTAGAATTTTCTCTCTCTATTTACATGATAAGTCCTCAAATGGGGTCCTCCATCTTCCTTAAATAATAGGCATGGAGCGAGTTGTGTGAGGTCATGTGGGAAGTGGGGTGGTGAGGATAAAAACAAATCAGATTTGGTTGAAAGGGTTTGGGGGTATTTATGGAAAAAGGGTTAAGTGGGTTACATGGCATGTGGGTTTTAATGAGTTTGTTTTATGGTTTTGGCTTGGTTTTGTTAACAAGTGGGAGATCGTGTTGTCTTAAGGAGGTGGAAAATGGGTTTTGCAGTAAGATGGGTCAATTGGGTTTATGGATCATGGCTGCGGCTATAAGGGTTCAGGTCGAGTGGTTCGAGTTTGGCTGTAGGTGGACGCAGGCTGGAGTAGTGGGTCGCAGCGACAGGTTGGTATTCGGGTTGGGTTTGGAACAGGAGGTCTGCCGAAAATGGGATGTAAATGGGTTTCAACTAGTGGGTTTCTATTTTTGCAGGTCTGGTTGGGTTCAACCCGCGTAGGGGTAGTCGGACGAAAATGGGTGTGCGTTGGATGTCCGTCGGCGGGGGTGGGGTATGACCTACGATTCTGATTTGGATGGTGGCCGTCGGTGGGAGACGGGGCTGGCTTCGACGAGTATGGGTTTAGGATTTGGCCCGGCGATGGGGAGCAGGTCCGGCCGGAATTTGATGTAGCCACGGTGGTGTTTGGTTTAGGTTTTAACAGGTAGGGGTTGTAGGTTTTGTGGATGAGAGATAAGGGTGAATTAGTTGTTTGGTAATGGAGGAAAAAGGAGAGAGAAGGTGTTGTTGGGGAAGAAGATGATGGAGGGAGTTATTGTGTGTGGTGAGGGTGTAGGAATTTAGGTGAGGGTGAGGAAGAGTTTGGGTTTATTAGTGTATAGGGTATATGGTGAGGGTGAGGAAGAGGTATTTGTGTGTAGGTGAGCGTAGGATAGGTGGGTGTGAGTGGGTTTATGTGTGTGTTTAACTTAGACACCTAAAAATAATACTGACTAACTAAAAAAATAAAATTAATAAAACAAAATCTAAAAAATAAAATCTTATTCTAAAAAAATAAAATAAATAAATAAATAAAACAAAGACTCAAATTAAAAAAATCAACTAAAAATAAAAACAATTGACACGACACGACACACTATATAAACTCTAAAAAAACTAAACACGACTAAAATAAAAACTAACAAATAAAAAACAAAATGAAATATTAATAAACTAACTAAAAATTAAGAAAATAAAAGAAAATATAAAAACTAATACACGACGCGCTAAAACTTAAAATATAAAAATATTAAAAATATATACATGACTCAATAAAATAAACCCTATAAATAAAATGACACAAATAAAATAAAATGGGAAAAACTAAACACACACGGTTCGTGACATGTTTGGGTAGGTTTAGGGTAGGCTAGGATACGGGACAAGGGTAATTAGCTTCATAATCCTCACAATTGCCTTGAAATACGCGTTTGAACACCGCAACGTGCATTCAACCTACAAAATAGACAATAAAACGCATAAGACCCAAATTTTCGAGAATTAGCAACTAAAATACGTCTATTCGGGGTATAAAATGTACACTTTTAGGTGCTTATCACCTGACCCAACAGATATATAGCACGCCACCAACAATACACAAAGTAAATATCCATTTGCAACTTATACATATTGATAACCTATTAATGTAATTCTAATTTAAAATTAATTAAGATAAGTGAGGACAAATACAATGCATGAATTATAATGGAAGAAATTTTTGAATGTTGGGGTTGTAATAGTTTGATTTTGATTGTCTATTTAGGCTGAAAAATGTTGGATCATGATTAGATTTTTTTATGTAAACAATGTCTAGACGATGGTTTTAATGAATGTTAAACAATGATTAATTATAGGTTAGTTGCTTTAAGCAATTTTCGTCGCATGAATTATCATGTAAAATATGACTTTTTAAAACTTGAATAAGAATTACATAACGTTTGGAATTGGTAACTTTTACTTCAAATATTAAAACAATACATAGTTACAACATGTTTTCCATAATACATGACTCACATTGCAAGTCACCATGTGGTATGGTTTTAGGATGAACATATTTCATAAAATGTGGTACTTGGTAGAACATAATGATTTTCCACTATGTATAATTTTACTTAACTTATAGTTCAGTGACAATACACCTTTAGTTGGATTTATGTTTACATCTCACCATGTTTGTAGTTACTTCCTCGGTTATATGTCACCGTGTGCATTTGACACAATGACCAGCCACCGTTCAAGGGGTCATATAGTTTGGTGGATTGACATAGTGAGATACTAGAATAGTGAGTTTTCACCTTTAATGAACTTTTTTATGCGATGTCAGGAAGAAATCTACTAAGAAATCTACTATCATGTAATGGTGTTTGGAAGGAACTGTGGTAAGTCATTGTTCTTGTTGCATTAAACACGGGGAGGTTCCATCATGAAATATAAACATCTGTATATAGTTTAACTAGCTATCTCAGGCATAAAACAATTGAGTCATGAACTACATTGATCCCAAAAGCTTAATTCATAATAGATTAGTGAGAGTGTGTTTGTTCTTTACCAATGGAGACGTGATTCGTAGACAAAAAGACCACTCGATTTTGAATCCATACATGGTTAAACTTAAAATATTTCCTTTTTAGGGAGAATAATTAGATTTTTTCTGTTGCAAACACTTACGATTTTTAACTTGAGAGAATTTTTAATAAATTGTTTTTTAAAAAGACTTTATTGAGTAGTGTATTTATTGTATGGAAATGGGATCAAGGTTAATTTTCAAAATTTCCTTGGATTACTTTTTGAAGTGTTTTTATCTTAGTTGTCTGGATAAATCTAGGGAAACCCCCTAATTGTACCCACTTCGTAGACCCCCTGATGATGCTGAGATTCAGCACCTCCGGATAAGTGATAATGAGCTCAAACAGTAATAACCATGGAAGCCATAGAGATATGTATGTATAAGTATATAGACGGAGGTGAGTATAAGAGGAGTAAGTCAATGATGTATAGTTGTTCAGCCAATTAGGCCTACATCCACTGTGAGTGTGTGATCCACTAAGTATGGGCACTAATGGCCTTGGATACAATGCACATAAGCTCACTTTCTCTCTCTACTATGTGTACAAGCAGAGTTTTCGCTGGGGTTACAATATCGATCCCTTTGCAAGGTTGTAGGTGACAAGTATATATAGGTCTCGGGGGGTGTAGTGTACCCCCAAGCATGGATGGTGCATGTGAATGATGATCTAGCCAATCCCCTGCTGACACCTGTAGATGCCACCTATGATTAATGTTGACATAATATTCCCTCACGTGAGGGGGTGATATTATTACAATGGTCTTCCACGTGCCATGTGAGTCCCACGCGCACTATTCCACGTGTCTCCCAAATCACGCGTTGTGATGATGTCATCCTCGACCTGCGATGTGAGGCTCAGGGAAAAGTTCCTGCTGGGAGCGAGCCTGGCCTAGTTTGGGCCTCATACTGTCGTACCCTCATAGGGTCATCTAGGCCTGATGAGAGGTTAGCCCCTTGAAGGATCGTATGATCCCTGATGAGGGGGTCAGCCCCTTTAAGGGTCATATGAGCCATGATGAAATGTCATCCCCTTGAAGGGTCGTGTGGGTCTGATAAAGGGTCGGCCCCTTAAAGGGTCATCCGGACCATGATGAGGGGTCGACCCCTTAAAGGGTCGTCCGAATCATGATGAGGGGTCGGCCCCTTAAAGGGTCGTTTAGTCCTAATGAGGGGTCGGCCCCTTGAAGGGTCGTCTGATATTAGTTGAGATATCATCTTGGCCTCGTCCAGGTGGAGGACGCCCTCGGCTTGGCCGAGGGTATATATGGGTCTATCAATCACCCCCCAGCCCTTAGCCATCGATGTTGTTAAGATGGCTGAGGGATAGTGTTTCTTTTGAGATGAGTATATGATCAGTTTGGTGAGTGAAACCTGTCAAACTGATGTGACACCTAGGCAGATATCCACTGTCGTTCCAGTTTCCTAGGCGTGGCGACTGCACACTTGGCCTGGGACTTTATGCCCTAATGATACCCTCCTCGTGGGCCGTGTTTTGCCTTGGTTAATGGGCCCACTCATTATCAAGATATTTATACCATTTTTTTAAGTTATTTCCCTTCTTCTTCTTCTTCATGCCTTAACTCTCTCTCTCTAGCTTCTCAACAGCTCCATAGCCATTTCTGCGATTTCTTCTGCATCAAGCCTCACTGTTTTCGTCTCCATTCTTAGGTAACCTTTATTTGTTTTATATTATTACTTGAGCCTTCAACTATAATTTGCATTTGGGTTTATTTTTGCTTTCTCCTTGGTTATGTGCTTGTTTCGTCATTCTCCACCGGCGAGCTGTTATTCCTGTTCTTTGAGTGTTCTTGACTAAAATCCTTGCTTCCCTTGGTTTCAATCCAAAAGTCCAGCTTGGTCAACTACAAACATGTTTGTAATTAGGCTATCCAAATTCCTTTTAAGTGTTGGGTCTTCCCATTAATGCTTAGGAGGCTTTATGATTTATCAGAGGAATTCCCATCTCTGAGATAGAAGTTCTTCGTAGATATTAGACGAATAGAGGAGAAGGAGGAGGAGGAGGAGAGAAGACGAGGGGCCGAACCTAATTGGGTACGACCCATTTTTCCCATTCCATTAGCCACTATCATACCCCCTGAGTCCTGCGGGTCATTTGGTCGTCCAGCCGAGATTCAATCGTACGAGGGAGAAATGGATCAGAGAGCATTTTTGCCGACAGGTGCTGTCCCTTCTGGGAGGGGAGAGACATCCACTCTCAGCCCAGGCCGAGGGCCCAGCACCTTCTGAGGTTGTCCCTGTAACAGCGTTGTCCCCCCTTAAATTTCAAGTATCCTTTCCAGATGGTCCTCCAGAGGTTGGGGGACAGGGGACGAGAGATGAGGACGACAGTAAGGGTTCTTCTGATGGTGATGATAGTCAAGTTGACACTTCAACTGCTTCGACTTATGCATCGTCAGTCAAAGACCATGATCTCTTAGTATGGAGGCATCTATTTGGCATACAACCCAACATAAGTATGAGGGTCCACACTGAATCTGAGAGAGTCTTCGAGGGTGACGAGGGAGAGATTGTTATCTATGAGCAGATGTTAAGGGTAGGTGTTAGGTTCCCTCTGCACCCTTCTATAGTCAATATTTTGTCTGCCCTTGGGGTTGCCCCTTCTCAACTTCCTCCTAACTCATGGAGGACTATCCTTGTCTATATCTCACTTTGAAAGAATTCATTTACTGACGAGCCCTTGGCCGATGTATTCCTTGCCTGTTACAACATCACCTCATCGTCTAAACAGCCTGGGTACTTCCATTTGGGGGCCAAAAGTCTGACAAAAATCTTCTCCACGTGGTTCAGACTTCCAATCATGACTGGAAGAAGAGGTTTTTCTTTATCTCCGAGGACTGGGAATTCCCCGTCGATGGTGAGCTCGTGGAAGATGGCCCAAGGGTACCCATGGCATGGTCCAATCCCTCAATGAAAGCGCGCTCAGACCCCGGACTTAGATTGGAGGAGAGGGTCATCATTGACTATCTGAGAGAGCAAGGGAAAGAGGGCGGACTTGCAAAATTTGAAGATTAGATGACCCCTCGCTTCCTCAAATAAGTTGGTCTAAGGGTTGGCCCCTTGATAGAACTATGTGAGTAGTTATTTTCTCAATCTTTGATTATTTTTCAAGTGTTTTATTTTTGTCTCTGTATTTTTCTGACGTGTCATCTCCTTTTTAAGTCGTCCTGCAGATATCTCTGGCCAACTTTGGGAAATGACTGCCCCAAGCTTACTGTCTGGTTTGGGCAAGAAGAAAGGCAAAGAGCCTCAGTAGGCTCCGAGGAAGGCAAAGGTCGTGGGGCCGACACCTTTTGAACCAACTGCTGACAGCCACAAAAGAAAGGGCCCAGAAGTTTCAAGGACGAGGGCGAGGGTGGAGACGTCTGAGGGGACTGGCTCCTCTTCCAGTATGGGGGCCTATTAGTCTCAGAATTTGACGTTTTTGAAGGCTGAACAATCTTCCCTCATTGCCAATCTGAGGGTAGCCAAGGCTTCTATGTTCTATGCTCCCTCAACTGTTGACTACGACTTTCTATCTAAGATGCCCCCGGCAAAGGTGTATGATTATGGTTTGCATACCCTGGCCCAGTTAACTTTTCACTAACTGTTCCCTCGTACCCTTAACATGTGCCTTCTTTTGTGCAGTCTGTTTGTGCCTTTACATCATCTACCAAGTGGATGGCCTAGAACCAACAGAAATTTTATGAAGTCGAGAGGGCTATTCAATACGAGGCTGACCTGCAAACTGAGCCCGAGACTGCAAGGACCGAGTTGAAAAGTGTGAGGAACGAACATGCAAGGGTCCTAGACGAGCTGACGAAGCATAATGATACAAATCTTAAGGCTAGGGATGAACTCTTCAAGACTAAAGAAGAAGCCCTGATCGCCCAATTCAAGAGTGAGCTGGCCGAGGCGATGAAGAAGGCAGAGGCCTAGGCGGTGAAGAAGGCAGAGGCCGATGCAGTAGAGGCCTACAAACTCTCGGATGAGTTTCAAGGCTTCGATCTTGAATACTTAGAGAGGGGGATCAGGATGACCTGTCAGTGGGTCATCCTCCAGTTCGCTGATGATGTCTCTTCAGTCCGCCCCTCTCTTGAGGCGGTTCAGCTGGATGACCCCCTGATTTCCGAGGCATTAGCCCATGTGGAATCTCAAGTGCATGTCAAAGGTACCGGCACGTCTGAGGCTCGGCATATCTTGGTCATAGAAGAAACTCCCATTGATGTTGAGGCCTTGCCCTCTGATGCCGCTAAATAGGGTGGTTGTTTGTAGCCAATACCCTCTTCATGTACCACATTTGTGTACCTTACTTTTGTTGGACAAACACTTATAACATTTGGTAATATAATGCCTCTTTCTGTCTTCTATACTTGTCTCTGGTATGATTTATCTTATGATGTTCTAAATTAACAATCTCACTAACTCCTCCCTCGTCTTTCTTAGGGGTAAATGAGGGGTCGTCCCCACTATTTGCCCTCATCATAGCCGAGGGTGTTTTCCACCAACTCGATGTTTAAAATTTTAAGTACCCCCTCATCCTTTTTTAGGGTAAATAAGGGGTCGTCCCCACCATTTTCCCTCATCATAGCCGAGGGTGGTTTCCACCAACTCAATGATGTTTTAAATTTTAAGTTCCCCTCGTCCTTTTTGAGGATAAATGAGGGGTCGTCCCCACTATTTTCCCTCATCATAGCCGATGGTGGTTTCCACCAACTCAATGATGTTTTAAATTTTAAGTCCCCGTCGTCTTTCTTGAGGGTGAATTAGGGGTCATCCCCACCATTTGCCCTCATCATAGCCGAGGGTGGTTTCCACCAACTCAATGATGTTTTAAATTTTAAGTCCCCCCTCGTCTTTCTTGAGGGTGAATGAGGGGTCGTCCCCACCATTTGCCCTCATCATAGTCGAGGGTGGTTTCCACCAACTCAATGATGTTTTAAATTTCAAGTCCCCCTCGTCTTTCTTGAGGGTGAATGAGGGGTCTTCCCCACCATTTGTCCTCATCATAGCCGAGGGTGGTTTCCACCAACTCAATGATGTTTTAAATTTGAAGTCCCCCCCCCCCCCCGTCTTTCTTGTGGGTTAATGAGGGGTCGTCCCCACCATTTGACCTCATCATAGCCGAGGGTGGTTTCCACCAACTCAATGATGTTTTAAATTTCAAGTCTCCCCTCGTCTTTCTTGAGGGTGAATGAGGGATCGTCCCCACTATTTGCCCACATCATAGCCGAGGGTGGTTTCCACCAACTCAATGATGTTTTAAATTTCAAATCCCCCTCATCTTTCTTGAGGGTGAATGAGGGGTCGTCCCCACCATTTGCCCTCATTATAGTCGAGGGTGGTTTTAACGAGTATAAACCCCAATCATACTAAAATTAATCGAACACAAAATGAGGGACTAATGTGACATTCTCATTAACATTCCAAGTGTTCTGTTGGAGCAACACATTCATTAAAACTGTGGTCCTATAGGACATTACAAAATTATTGATAATATTTATTCAAATGATCTTCATTCCAAGGGTTGGAAAAGGGTTACCCTTCTAGGTTTTCTAGTCTATAGGTTCCAAGGACAACTTCATCAATGACCCTATATGGGCCATGCCAATTTTGGTGGCGCTTCTTAGGCTTTTGCCAATTCTTCTTGAGGACGAACCCTACTGCGATTGGCCTTTTCCTCACCCTCTGGTTGTAAAACCTGGCAGTCCTCTGCTGGTAAGCAGCTTGCCTTATCTCGGCGTCTTCCCTCGTTTCCTCGATCAGGTCTAAGTCAAGTCTCCTTTCTTCCATATTTCTGTGGGGGTCATACATTTGGACCCTGTGAGTAGGAAACCCAATCTCGGTGGGGATGACGGCTTCTGAGCCATAAGCCATCATGAACGGGGTTTCTCCGGTAGAGGTCTTTGTTGTCGTCCTGTAGGCCCACAGTACAGCATATAGCTCTTCAACCCATCTTCCTTTTGCCTCCTCAAGTCTCTTCTTGATCCCGTCTAGGATTGTCCTATTTGTAACTTCCGTTTGCCCATTAGCCTGAGGTCGACCTGGGGTAGAGAAGAATTGTTTGATACTCACCCTTTCACAATACTTCTCCAGAGAGGTATTCTTGAATTGAGTCCCGTTATCTGAGATGAGGGTATTGGGGAGTCCATATCTACATATAATGTTTTTCAAGATGAACTGGAAGGTCTTCTGCTCGGTAATCGTGACCATCGGCTCTGTCTCCACCCATTTTGAAAAACAGTCAATTGCTACGATGAGGAACCGATTGTTATTGATGGCCCTAGGCAAGGGTCCTATCAGGTCGATCCCCCACACCATAAATGGCGATGGAGATGTAATGGAGGTAAGAGGCTGATGGGGCTGGTGAGGGATGGTGGCAAATCTTTGACATTTATCACACTTTCTTACATATATCGTGGCATATTTCCCCAAGGTCGGCCACCAGTACCCCTGGGTGACTACCCTCTTCGCTAAAGACCTGCCCCTAATGTGGCTTGAACATGACTCCTCGTACACATCTTGCAAAATGTGTGGGACTTCAAACGGGTGCACACACCTAAGTAAGGGGAGCAAAAACCCCTTTTTGTACAAGGTGTCTCCGATGACAGTAAATTTCGCATCTCTAGATCTCCACTTCTTCCTTTCTTGCCTTGCTTCTGGCATCTCTCCCTCTTTAATGTATCTGATCAGAGGGTCCATACATAAAGCTTCCCTCGAAATAATTAAGCAAGTACCAATTGTTCCCTCAGCATCTTCAATAGTTGGTCGAAGCAAAATTTTCACTGGGACTGTCCTCTTGATATCTGTCCTAGTTGTCGAGGTCAACCTAGAAAGTTCATCGGCTCGGCTATTATCGAGCCTGAGTATCCTCTTAAATTTCACTTCTCTGAAGCTCTTCAATAGTGACTTTACTCTTTCAAGCTATTTGGCCATTCTCTCGTCCCTAGCCTCGTCGGCTCCTAGTATCTGATTCACTACTAGCCTTGAATCACTATGGACCAAGATCTGGCCGACGCTAAGAGACTTAGCCAAGGAGGGTCCTGCTATCAGGGCCTCATATTCAGACTCGTTGTTGGAGGCTTTAAATGTAACACCCCGTGTTTTTATTTATTATTTTAATTAATTAATTGGAATTTTTGGGAAAAATAAATTTTTGAATTCAATAATTTTTATTGGCTAAATATGTTGGTTATGATTTTAGAAGAATAGAACTTCAAACGGAATTGTAATCGGAATTAAAATGGAGTTTTAATTGCATTTTTATTATATAAAAATAGTCCTCAAAACATAAAAATCTCTAAGAGTCCTCGGAACATAAAACTCTCTAGCGAAAAAAAAATATTTAAAAATATTGAACGGTCCGATTGAGCTAAAAAAAAAATTGTAGCTTCCTCTCGTCTTCAGCTAATTCTCTGTAAAACTTTATCTAATTCCAACGGTCCAATCGTCCGGAATCAAATTTTTAGTGTTTGTATCTTATTAGAGTTCTATTAGGATTAGGTTTCCTAATGACTATATAATGACTCTAATTCGTGGGGGGACTTCTCATAATCACTTTTTCTCAAGTTTTTTACCAGGGAACACTTCTAAAAATATTTTCTCTCAACCATAATCATCAACCTCCAACATAATCAATGTTTTGTCGCCAGATTTGAAGGCTTATTTGGGGTTTAATCAAGATTGTTCCAAGAAAACTTCTTTGCTAATTTTTCGAGAGAAATCCATATTTCTAATCAGATTTTTAACACAACCTTCACAGGCATGAATACTCTATTCTTTTTCTTTAGTATTATGCATTTAAAGTGTCGCCTAAACACTTAATTAAATGTTTTCTTAAAAATAATTAGTAACTTAATTAGAAAAAGTGGATACTAATTATGGGGTTGTTTTCATAAAATCTTTTAATCTGAATAATATTCATAACCCTTTGGGTACGTAGGATTCATGCCTGATTTTGGGTTTTATTGGTGTAGGTTCCATGTAGAAAAACCCCAGCTTTAAAATAATTGACTTTTGGGTGCGTATAACTCATGTAATACATGTAGAGATAATAAAATTTGGGTTTTGATGTATATATGATGAAAACTTGGTATATTTAATTTAAAATAATTAAATGAGATTATTTGGATATTGTTGACGTTGTGATAATTAAATTAAAGTTTTAATTGAATTGGACTATCATGCGTTGTTTTATACATTAACTAGTTATTCTTGTTGGTGTGACTTGTTGGTATTATTAAATATCATTGTGACGACGGGTTGTTGGGTAATTTTTGCTCTCCCTATATTTTATGATGCCTTCTAGGTATGGGACTAGTGGGAAGTCCTTTTGATGATTTACGCCTTCTAGGTATGGGACTAGTGGGGGCAGATTATCGCATTTTTATCATCTGGGGGGTGGGCTGATTTTTGATACTTTATCGTCGTTACGGTAGTTTAAGTACGAGACTAAGTTAAGATTTATGTTAGAAAATCCTCCTATACATAGGTTAGGATGTATTGATAACTTGGGGACCCTTAGGTATGGGACTAAGGGGTATTTTGAGGATCTCACATCGATTAAAAGGGCGGGGTGATTATAAATTGAGAAATTGAGAATTAATGCCTAAGATTAAAAACAGGTATTAAAATTTGTGGCGACATTATGTGTCGGGGCCGACAGTTTAAAGTGGTCAGAGGACGATTTATGTCGTGTCGTGTGTGGAACCTTGTCATGTGTCGGGGCCGACAGTTTAAACGGGTCAGTGGATGGTTGATAAGGGGAAGTGTGACACTTTAATAAAAAGTGAGAACTATAATAAAAGTTGGTTAATTGAATTAAATTAACATCGCAGGACTTGGAAATTTAAAATCATATTGGTGTGCCTTTATAAATGGGGATTTTTGTGGGTACTTAGTAGATTATAATTATCGCGTTTAATTATCCCATTTAATTTAAAATATTCTATTGTGATATTTATTGCGTATAATGCTACTGTCTGGATTCAAGGATCCTATTTGAGGGGAGTATTGTGTATTCTTGCTCGGGGCTTTGGCTCTGACCCATGCTTTGACTAATCTTTTTCAGGAAAGAGAAGCTGCATAAGTTTATCGGAGTTATCATTTGGAGGTGCAGCTGGAGTATTCATTTTATGGAATAGTTTAGCTAGACTTTCCTTTTCAGCCGTATTTTATTATGAGACTTCATTTGAGTTTTATTGGGCCATTCGGTTCCAAAGTTGTTTAGAAGATTTCTGTTGGGGTTATTTCAGATTTTATTTAATCATTATTGGAGAATGGATATTTGGAGTTAGCGTGTGATGGATCTTTTATCGCTTAGTTGTTTATGATCATTTGAGATTGATTGAATTATTTATCTTATGGAATAATTTATTTATGTCTCATATCTATCTCATGCTAAGAATGGTATTTTATTTACTCACACCCGGCTTAGTTTTGGTGGCGGCCAATGCCAGAATTAGGCGGGGTGTGACATTAAAGTTGAACCTCAGGGCATACTCAATGTCTGTGACATCGGGTGCTGATACTATTAGTCCAGCCCCATCCCGCTGTCACAGGAGGACCCGTCAACGAAGAGGCTCCACACAGTCTGTTACTCTGAGAAATTTCCCTCAGTGAGGGACCCCTATCTAAAGAGATATCTTCCCTCTTCATTTTCGTCCACTTTTTCTCTAGCGGTGCTCGTTTCAGCCTTATCTGCGGGTGTGTCGGCGAGTTTTCCTTGTCGGGTATCTGTCTTCCTGAGGCTCTCATCTTCAGCTTCATCATCTTCCCAAGTAAATTCATCCAAAAAATCTTCCAATGATTTCCCCTTAATGGCCGTCCTAAGTTATAACACAACGTCGAACTCCCCCAGCTCTATAGCCCAGGCCATTAACCTACCTGATTTTTCTGGCTTGTGTAAGACCTGCCTAGGGGGAGAGTCGGTGAGGATGACCATTGTATAAGACTGGAAGTACGGCTTCATTTTCCTTAGTGCATGGATCAAGGCGTAGGCCAACTTCTCCATTCGTGGGTATCTTTGCTCTGCCCCCTAGAGTGCCTTACTATTTAAATACACAGTCTTCTAGACCCCATCCTCGTCCCTGACGATTGCTATGCTGATAGCTGACTCTGAGATAACTAGGTACACATGAAGTCGCTCACCCTTCACTGGTCATGACAACAGCTAGGGAGACCCTAGGTACGACTTCAATTCTTTGAAAGCCTGGTCACACTCTTCATTCCATTCAAAGGCCTTTTTGAGGATTTTGAAGAACGGTAAACACTTGTCTGTGGCTCTGGACACGAACCTATTCAAAGTAGCCACTCGCCCCATGAGCCTCTGAACGTATTTAATGGTCTTGGGGGTCTTCATTTCCAGGAGGGCATTTATCTTCTCAGGATTGGCCTCAATGCCTCTTTGATTCACGATGAACCCCAAGAATTTCCTTACTCCAACCCTGAAGACACATTTGGTTGGGTTGAGCTTCATCCGGTACTTGTCCATTGTGTTAAAGGTCCTCTCGAGGTCATCCACATGATCTTCTACCTTCAAACTCTTGGTCATCATGTCATCTACATAATCCTCCATAGACTTCCCAATTTGGTCTTCAAATATTTTATTCACAAGGTGCTGATACGTTGCCCCTGCATTCTTCAGGCCAAAGGTCTATGACCCTATAACAATATGTCCCCTTGTCGGTAATAAAAGTCATTTTCTATGAGTCCTCGGGGCTCATAAAGATCTGGTTGTAACCTGAATAGGCATTCATGAAACTCATTAGTTCATGGCCTGCGGTAGCATCTACCATCTAATCAATGCGAGAGAGGGAGAGAAGCTGTCTTTGGGACAATGCTTACTGAGGTCGGTGAAGTCCACACACATTCTCCACTTCCCATTGACTTTTTGGACAATGACTGCGTTTGACAGCCATTTGGGATAAATGACCTCTCTAATAAACTCGGCATCTTCCAGCTTTTTGACCTCATCCCTTATGACCTCATATTTTTCTCAAAAATAAATTCTCCTCTTATGATTTACCAGCTTTGCACCCTCTACCACGTTAAGCTTGTGGCACATGATTTCGAGGTCGATCCCTGGCATATCTACGTGACTCCACGCAAAGACATGTTATCTTCTCCTTAACAGCTTAATGAGGTTCTCTTTGATGTTTGTCTTCAGAGTTTTGTCGGCTTGGACAGTTTTTTTCGATTCATCCTCATTGAGGATGATGGATTCTACCTCTTCCGCGGCTTCTCCTTTTTTCAGCTTCGTCTCGTCCCTGGGGTCGAGGGTATCAATATTGTAAGTGGTTGTTGACTTCTTGTGCGCCTCTCTTCCTTCGGCGAAGTTGAAGTAACATTCCTGTGTTGTCTTCTGGTCTCCCTGAACTTCCCCTACCACGTAAGGGGTCCGAAATTTAATCATCTGATGAATCGTAGATGGTACAACTTCAAAACCCTTGAGGGCTACCCGCCCCAGTATAATGTTGTAGGCCGAGAAGACATGTCCATCCATCACAAAAGAGCTAACCTTCTTGGTAATCCATATCGGCCACTCGTCCCCCATCCTAACGTCGTCCTCATACACTCCAAGGGGGTAAACCTTTTCCACACTGAACCTAATCAATGGGTGATGATATGGGACGAGTCTAGCACAACTGAGGCCTAAGGCTTTGAAGCACGGCCAGAACATCACATCTGCAGAACTGCCCCCATCTACCAAGATCCTCGGAACCTCACATCCATGCACCCTGGTAGTGATGATGAGAGGGTCATCATATGGGGATAAGAGGCCTTTGAAGTCCATTCTTGAGAATCCCACTATCATAGTATCCATATCGACCTTCTTTCTCTTTTCTGACTTTGTCTCAACAGAGGTTGAGTGTATAGCTTTTTTAACTGCCTTGGCCTCAGCTACATGGGCCTCCCTGTCGGCGACCTCTGACCCTCCTCCTGCTAGACCCCCGAAGATCATTCCCACACCGAGCGAGATCATATTAAGTCTCTTAATAGGTTCGTGGTCATCTCTTGGAGGGAGGTCAGGGTCATCCTCATCATCAGAAGGGTCATCCCGTCTTTTTAGAGGACCTTTTCTACTGGCATCACCTCTCATCTTTTTGGGGTCATCCCCTTGGCCCCTCTTAAAGGCACTAATGTCAACGTACTTCCTTAGCTTCCCTTCTTTTAATATTTTTTCAATCTCATCTTTCATAGAAAGGCATTTGTCTGTCACATGGCCATGGTCTTGGTGAAATTTACACCATAGGTTTTTATTCCTCTTGTGGGGGGCTTCCCTCAACTTCTCAGGCCACTTCAGGGATCGATCACTCTTTATCTCATTGAGAATATGTTCACAGCTGACCGTCAGAGGGGTGTAATCAGTGACTTGTCGTCTGTAGACCTCTTCTTACCCTCTTTGTTCTTCCTATGGTACTTACCCCCACTAGTGCCTCCTTTTTCATCTTCATATTTTGTGACCATCGCCTTTTCGGCGTTCATAACCTTTCCTGCTGTTGACAACAATTCAGCCATCGTCTTCGGAGGGTCCTCAGCAAGCTTCCATAGCAGCTTCCCCTTCTGGAGTCCTCCAATGAGGGCGGTCATGGCTATGCTCTCCTCATAGTCTTCAACCTCTAATTTTTCTTTGTTGAATCTGGCTATGTAGTCTCTTAGACTCTCGTTCTTCCCCTGCTTAACATAGAATAGGTGTGTGGTCTTCTTCTGTGGCCTCACCCCAAAGAAAAAGTTATGGATAAACCGGTATGCCAACTGTTTAAAGGTTTCAATGGAGTTTTTTGGAAGGGACATGTACCAGACATGTGCAGCCCCAGTCAGAGTGACAGAAAAGTCACGACACCTCATCTAATCTGAGATAGAGTTTATGTCTACCGCCGATTGATACATCTCAATATGATGGACAAGGTTGGTACTCCCGTCATACCTTGGGGTGACCACTGGTGGCTTAAACTTGGACGGCGTGGGGAAGTTGACTATTTTCGCCACAAAGGGTGAGTCTATGGAGTATCCTCTCTGAAGAGGGTCCCGGCTCTTCATAATATCACTAATCTTATCCTCCAGTCGCTGGATCGAATCATTCCAGGGCCTCGTAAGGTCGTCTTGACAGATGTTATCCCCCACCGCCTCTTTGAGGTGGATGGAGGGTTCTGTCGCGGTAGGCCTGCATCGGCTGTTTACTTCCCCTTGACCGTCGTCCCGTCCTTGGGGTCAGCCCCCGTGGGGTCGGCCATCTTCTGCCTCCCTTCTGGACCTCGCAGCACTCCTTGATCTGGATAATTTTTCCCATAGGTCATTCACTGGGCCCAGCCTCTCGAAGGATGACCCCCTGATCAAGCGATCAAAAGCAGAGCCTCTTAGGCGATTGTTAGGATTTTGCCTTCCAAACTTTCCTCTGCTCTCCTGGATGGGTCGCACAGTATTGTTGGAGACCTCATACGGCTCCCAGCACTCTATAGGGGCCTCTTCCCCCTATACATCATTGTATTTGTCTTCTGGGCAAGGGTTTCCTTGCCTCCCCAGGCATAGATGCTAGGGGTCAGTAACATCCCTCCACCGCTGTGGAGGTGGCAAGTCTTTGTGTGGTGTCTGGGGTGGTCCTCTGGCCTCATGTTGCCCCTGAGCCTCTACCGGAGTAATCATCTCCGGTGAGACCCCTAGTGACCTTAGTATGTTTTGGCTGAGAGCTATAAATTGCTCCTGCATAATCCGCTAGCTTGCTGCCAGAGACTTCAAGACGGCCGCCACATCAGCCATCTCAGACTGAGGTGGTGGTTGACTGGAACTGGGTCCTACCCCACTATCCAGCGGGGGGAGAGGTGGCGGTGGCATCTCTGGTGCCATATGTTTGAGCTATGAAGAGATTAACTGAAGAAAAGGCTGGTAAGCTTGAGAACCTTAATAGGTCTCTTTCAATGGTAAAACAGCTCCATAGGGGGAGAACTGGTTCACCACCAGAGTGCCCGGTGAGGTCAAGCTGTACAAAGGAAGAGATGTCTTCTCGTTCCCACAAACGACGCCAAACTGATGATGCTGAGATTTAGCACCTCCGTATAAGTGATAATGAGCTCAAACAATAATAACCATGGCATCCATAGAGATATGTATGTATAAGTATATAGAAGGAGGTGAGTATAAGAGGAGTAAGACAATGATGTATAGTGGTTCAGCTAATTAGGCCTACATCCACTGTGAGTGTGTGATCCACTAAGTATGGGCACTAATGTCCTTGGATACAATGCACATAAGCTCACTTTCTCTCTCTACTGTGTTTACAAGAAGAGTTTCAGCTAGGGTTATAATTATTGATCCCTTTACAGGGTTGTAGGTGACAAGTACATATAGGTTGTGGGGGGTGTAGTGTACCCCCCAGGCATGCATGGTGCATGTGAATGGTGATCTAGACAGTCCCCTGCTGACACCTGTAGATACCACCTGTGATTAATGATGACATAATATTCCCTCACGTGAGGGGGTGATATTGTTATAACGGTCTTCCACGTGCCATGTGAGTCCCACGCGCACTATTCCACACGTCTCCCAAATCACGCATTGTGATGATGTCATCCTCGTTCTGCGATGTGAGGTCGAGGGCAAAGTTCCTGCTGGCAGTGAGCCTGGCCTAGTTTGGGCCTCGTACTGTCGTACCCTCATAGGGTCGTCTGGGCCTGATGAGGGGTTGGCCCCTTGAAGGTTCGTATGAGCCCTGATGAGGGAGGGCGGCCCCTTGAAGGGTCGTATGAGCCATGATGAAGGGTCGTCTCCTTGAATGGTCGTCTGGGTCTGATGAAGGGGTGGCCCCTTGAAGGGTCGTCCGAACCATGATGAGGGGTCGTCCCCTTAAAGGGCCTTTCGGATCATGATGAGGGGTCATCCCCTTGAAGGTTCGTCTAGGCCTGAGGAGGGGTCGCCCCCTTGAAGGGTCGGCTGATATTGGTTGAGAGATCATCTTGGCCTCGTCCAGGTGGAGGACGCCCTCGGCCTGGCCGAGGGTATATATATCACCCCCTACATTAAAAGCTTATACCTTATTATTTTGGGTCCTGTCAGGGCATCAACAATTGCATTAAAAACTTGTACTTATTTTTGTCTTATTCAAGGGGCCCAAAATTATGTACAATTAGGGGGTCTCCCTCATCTTACTCTAGTTGTCTACATAGTTAGTGACATACCGTGACATATGTTGTGCAATAGTGGGTTCATCAGCATTCAAAGATCCGAGAATAAGGAGTCTATCAATATTTTATATTATCCTATGAACAATTGTATAAACATTAAAGATTTTATTATTTTTCTCCCCCATGGCGAGCTATTGTATCATTGATTTTTTGTCCACAAAGCTTCCTCACGGTTGAGGATCTCATTATATTCAGTCTTTAAATATATATCAAGTTTATCAAGACTGTGAGAGAAGGATACCTCCTAGATCATTTCAACGCCTTTGAGTCCTACTATAATTATCCCCCTTTTCTAGTGAAAAATATTACCGTACACACTTTGTTCCAGTGTCTAGCCCTATCAGTAAAGGCTTTAATATTATAATTGAGATCCATCAAGTTGTTCCAAATAATGACCAAAACTTCGTCAAAATCACAATGATCAAAAGTGTTTTCCAAGAGTCTAAAACAGTTTATAAGAGTAATTAGGTATAACACCTACCAAATTAATGACCTTGAGTAGTGATCTGAGGACGTCCGGGGGATGTTTTGGGCAGCATCATTTGGGTGGAGAGTATTCCATTTTGGCCATAGAGCTGTACAGTCTCATTAACATATTATCTAAGACTTATATGTTATTAGATCAAGTAAACTTGGGTCCCGAGCTGCCGAGATTAATTAATTTACACTCATTTGTGTTATCCTTGAACTTTGAGCGATGGCAACCGTTGTTGTGAGCGAGAAAAGACATCTTCTCTGAATTATTCAAATGGTCATTCTAATTTCCCCAACCTATCATGGGATAATGGGATTTTTTTGTAAGGATTACAAATTATCCCACAATTTGTCATGGGTGTGGGGGTTAGGTTTGACATAAATTAGTAGATAATAACTATTTTTGTGACTAGAAGAGGAACCGCTTGATTTTTGAGTTACATTGGGGTCGTGTGGAAAATTTGAGGTTTCCATAGAACTCAAATCCCTATAAACCTCCCAATGGGGTTAAGAATAAAAGATTCGGACATGTTAAAATGGATCTTCAAAGTCAACAAACGGGACATGGGTTTTCATGATGATAACCGCATTAGGTTTACACATTTCATAAAGTTTCATCATAATGGATTGGAAGTTCAATTTACCGCCCCCAAACATTCCCAATAAGAAAATTCATAGATATTAATATCTTATTTAAAAAAGTTATCCCTCAACCCATAGGAGCCTTTCCTTTAGTATAGTGCATTTTGGTTGAATGAGTAGGCGAACTTGGTTGAGGTACCATTTGACACTCATTACTACTAGTTCACTCGTCACCATTTCCATGAAGTAGTCCAATGGTTTAAATCTAAGGTGGGCACCAAATTTGTCGTTTTCCTTTATCAATTACATCTTCTATCTCATCTTTTTTGTAGTTTTTGAATATATGATTGGGGTTTTATCACAAGGCGCAGTTACTGTTTTTGTGTTTGCAATTGTAGTGGTAGAGGAGATGTTTGGTAGGTTTAAATCTAGGGAAATTTTGTGTTAGGCTCCATATTTAAAAACAAAATTTGATTTATACTCCATACCTTCCTTATTTTGAACTTAATGGACCATAAATCCCATTCCTTTGGTGGGCCTCTTATCATGTGGCAATTGTTTCTGGGTTGAACATGAGTATGATGGATCTTGTTTGTGGTTTTCCTTTTAGGGACATTGGGCATTTCAACTTGTCTGGATACTTTTATCTTCCTTTTATAATAATTCTTGGGTCGGCTAGACTTGCCAAAAACCTAAAAATTTATTAATATGTACATTTATTAGCTTGTGACTGTCCTGGGCCGTAACACTATCTTGGTTAAAATTCTCTGGTGTTGGCCATCATCCAAGGCCCAAAAATTTCATTATGTACTTCTTGTTGGGATAGTCTTTGGTTACCAGTATCCATAATTTATGGATATTTATGACCGTTACCTCTGCACTTTGTTCCTAAGCTTATCGGTACCTATAGTTGGGTGTCTTTTCCAATTTTGACAGCAATTAGATGAATATGGCCGGGGCATATTTTGGACATGTGGCTTACCCTCCCATAGTGAAAACATAAAGAATAAAGAAACTAACACTCCACTTTAAAAGGTTTTTCTTCCCATTTGTTGAAGTAAGCTCGAACTATGGGCTTAACCAAGGCGATCTCAATACATACTTGAGCATATTTTCGTCTAGAGGAAGTCACTGAGTTGTGGTATATCTTTATTGGTTTTGTAATACACAGAAATTTTTAAAATTGATTTCTTGTTGAAAAATTCCATAGGGAGACAAAGAAGACGGGCCTAGACAACCTTTAGGCCTCGTTTGATGCGCCGTATAAGGGGTCCGGATAGGATAGGATAAGAGTCGGTTTGGATAGGATAAGGATGAGTCGTATAATGCGTATTCTAATACTGCATTTGGAACACTTCCGGATAAGAAGACGGGATGGGATATAATAATACAATCCTGTGTTTGAAATGCCTCAGATAGGATTAATTTGTCTCCAGTTTTCCAAGAATACCCCTATTTTGTATTTAATATTTTAAAAGAAATAAAAATATATTGTTATCACTTATTTTAACTCAATAACATATTTTTTAGTACCTTCATAATGAAGCAAACTAAAATTTAAATTGAAAAATCAATATAGCAACCTGACTATATTGCATGCAACAAGAAATATACCCATTTAAACTTCATCAATACCAACATATAGTCATCCAAATTGGTCTTAAAGTCGAAATAATAAATTATTAAAATTAATCCATCGAAAACATAGGTTTACAAATCAAAGCGTTAATAATTTAAATTTCTAAAAAACCTCCTCAAGTAGTTGGGCAACAAACTCCATACGGTCTTCGTTTGACATTGAAAGAAATATGTCCACATAATCCGTTCGTTCGGTAATTTTTCTAGCTAGATAAACGCGATCCCTGGCATTCAGAGTGGTCATGGTGTTAAGCTCCTCAAGCATTTTTTCCCTATTATTTCCTACTTTTTCTTCACCAAACTTTTCACTAAGTGCTTCAAAATTTTTGTTCGAATTTTCTACAAATGAGGTAAACGCTGTTTCCATATCTTGCATGCCCACACTCCAAGTATCGCTTCTTCTTTTCCTCTTTCTATGACTTGGTTTAGGAACACTGGAGGAAGGTTGCACTTAGAGTAGCAGCATTTAATTCAATACTCTCCTCATCCTGACCATCCATGACATTGGCAGGAGACTCAGCTGCAGAACCAGTAACACGATCCTTTCCAAACATGTATCCCAACCGATCATACAACGGAAATGGCTTGTTTCTTAGTGCCTTTGCATCAGACTCTCTCTGTAATAAACAAATAAAATTAAGTTAAGTCAAATAGTGAAAAGTATTATTATTCAATGAAGAGATAAATAATAAAGTTAACTAATTTACCTGCAATTACCCTTCCCATTGATCATCTCGATCAACCTCAACACATTTCAAAGTTTCGTTCCATCCAAAGCCACTACGACCCAACATGTCAGTTACCAAATTAAAATGTTTCTTTAAAACTCTCATCTTTGACTCTATATGTGGGTTTGCTTTAATACCACACCCGGGCATCTTTTCTTCAAATCTTTTCTCCACTTCCAACGTTGTTCCAGGCTTAAAGCCATTGTCACGACTCTACCTATGTCTCACAAACTCCTCGAGTATTGTCACGAGATATTCTTCCTCAGTCCTAGTCCATACGCGTCGATCCCTAACTTTTCCCTTGCCCTTATTTTGAACGGGAATGCTACCTTCCATTCCTGACATAGATACATATGTTCTTATTTCATAACAATAAATTAATGACAAGAGAACACAAATATTAACAACATTATACAAATGAAAAATAATTGCTATAAATAAAAAGAATTATTTACATAACAAATGTAAAACATAACATGATAAACATAAATCTCATATATAAAAATGTCTCATTAAGTCCTATATATATATATATATTATGGCATACATGCAGCAGCTGATGAAGGAAACAAGTTATGAAGGTATACCTGATGAAGGAAACAGGTGAAGGAAACAGGTGAAGGAGACGAGTGTCGTCTCGTCTCTTATAAATGGTAGAATAAACCTACGGAGGTATATTTATAAAGTAGAATCCAAATTGTTTTGGACTGTACTTAATAAGGGCAATTTAGCAACTTTAATTGCATATTTGACACCGGATAATTTTATACTACCTTAGATGTGGTTTTTTTATCCCATTCCTTATGGGATAAGGGGCTCACTTAGGATAACTTATTCCATCTCATATCCTATCCCAAACTATACCAAACAATGGATAGGATATTTTAATCCAATACGACCCTCTTCTACGGCGCATCAAACGGGGACTTAGAGTTTCCTTTCTAAAAGATGGTCTGAAAAATTAATTTATTTTCTCATCGTCAGCTAATGGTTTTGTATTACCCATGTCCCATCAATCAAGTGTGGATATAACCATCTCTCATGCTGAATTTCATGATAAAGTGACCTTCACTTAAATAAATAATATCATATTCTCCCTTAGGGTTCCATAGGGAAGGTATTCGACTGCTTAAAGCCTTATATCTAATAGTTTTGCTCAAATTCCTAACAATAATTGTGTTCCTCCATTTGGATTAAAAAAATTTCCATCCATTTTATTGCAACATAATGATAGGGACTAGTGAGTTTTTTGGATTTGGGTTCGTGTTCAAGTCAATTTGGACATTTTGCAAGTTGGGTTCATTAAGAAAGTCATTATCCCAACCCTAAATCCCATACTTAAAATAAACATCCAAATTTAAAGTAGCTTTCACTGCATCTATGTACAACAAAGTTTGTTTTTATCTCTTTATTTTTCTCGTCATGCGTATATTCAGTCTAGCTTCCATTCTTCATCCACATCCACCACCATGGAGGAATTAAATGCTCTTTGTTTTTAATTTCGTGGTCCTTTTTGAACTTCATGTTTCTCCTTATGATATGATCCTCTTATTATTTGGAGACCCGGGTTTTTCCAACACTGATTTGTAGGTTATCATTAGCGGGGTTTGGATTAAGAGCGTTTTCCCCATTGTGTCGTGTGGGGATTATTATCAATTTTGATTCTCTTCTAGTAATAGGACACTCATAAATAATATACATATCTCAGTAGAAAATTTCAATAATATCAATACCTTAGGCATTAGGGAGATCTTAAATGTGCTACTTAGGTAAAAAGGTGAATTTAAATTTGTCTTTATCATATAGTTTAATTTAATATAAACCAAAATGATATTTCTTCCAGATGCCTTTATTTTAAAATCAGAGAGAAATTAAAACCTTAACTTGGATCCTTTGGGAATACCATGGAATCATAATTAACATATATTAGGAATTAGCACCAAAATCCCATACAGACAAGAATATAAACCACCATAGGATGTATAGGATTCGTATACCTTATGCTACTATGTAGATCATCTCTATCAAAATTGAATGAAAAATTCAGTTTTTAGTATTTAAAATTTTGACATGTTTTATTGCTCATTTATTTTTGGTCTGATGTACTACAGCCAAGAACATAACTAGACCTAAAGATTCAACTGACCTTTTTTACACAAAGCATATAATGAAGGGATATTAACGAGAAAATGATGCATATAATATAATGAACTCTTGATAGTTGACACCAATATAATATGGCAAAACATATTAGACACAAAGTTTAAAGAATCCAAAAATGAAGATTTTTGTAACAATATATGGGATATTTTTTACTTTTATATGTCAATAGTTATCTATGTTAGACATCAATACATTATGATTTAAAATTAGGCTTTGACAACTATTAATTTTAACGATCTCGTGGCATTTTAAATTAAAAAATAAATTATAAAAATCTATAAAGATAATATTTTAAATTAATAATATTTCAGAAACCCAAACTAAGCTTAAATAAATTAGAAATTAGAAAAACTAGAATATCTTACCCCGGAAACGACCACTACCAAGCACCATAACTCACACCACCAATCCCACCAATAAATCCCCAAACACCACCACCAAATCACCAATCTCCACCACATATTGCACAACCAAACACCACCAAGACAACACGTATCTTCTCCAGCGACCCTCCGGTGGTCAACACAAGGGCTCTATTTGCATTGCAAGGGGCTAGGAATGGATGGGTGGGGTAAGGTAGTATATGCAGGGTGAAGAGGGGTGACATTGACTATGGGGAAGTGATGGCCCATGAGAGAGAGAGAGAGAGAGAGAGAGAGAGAGATAGAGAGAGAGAGAGTTTATTTTAATTTTATCTTAGCTTCTATTCATTATATGTCTGTTTAGTATTTTTAATTCATTTTAAATATTTCTTCTTTTAAAATGACATGTTTTAGTTAATTTTTACACATTGTTAACGAATTATAGGAAAATTGTACTTGAATTTTAATTTTAGTTTTTTGGAATTTAATACATTGCTAATTTTTTGTATCATAATTTAATACCTTATAATTTAAAAATTAGATTTTGCGCAAAATCGTTTGAAAAACTACTAAATTTAAATCACACTTGTCATGTTGATAAGGATAATTTTAGAAATCCAAAAAATCTAAAAAAATAAAAAGAAAATGAATTTTAAATTAAAGATAGGTAAAAGGATCACATGTCCCAAGATTCTTTAAAAAATAAAATATGGACAAACTAGAAGGAATTTGTCAACAAGTCCACAAGAAAATGTATCTACATACATATATACTAATTTTGATTTGTCTCTATAATGAAAATTTATGTCTAAGATGTTATAACGATATCACTAAATCAAAATTAAGAAGAAGAAAAAAGTTACTTATGTAACACCCCGTATTTTTTATTATTAAATATTAAATTAATTCGATTATTTTAAATTACACGTGTGACGTAATTTATTTGAATTAATTATTATGTGTTTGTTAAAATATTAATGGAGAGAGATAATGATTAATGTTTCTGGAATAAAATTACTAAGTGAATAGTAAATTATTATTTTACATCATAACGAGTGATAGCGACGTAACAACGTATATCTCAACCGGGAGACCGTGTAGACTATAGGAAGTCGAGATAGGAAATTTATGTAGAGTGACTCAGATTGTGATTTCGAGGTCATGGTTAGTCTTGAATGGGTCAAATTAGTCAAAATAGTGCACTCGGGGTTAATAATTGATCAAGGGCCTTTTTAGACATAACTGGGCTCACACGAGGGGTATTCGGGTCATTTGGGCTTGGCCCGTTAGCCTAATTTTGATATTAGGGATACTTAACCTAAGTCTAAGAGTTAGAGGCAGCCACAACTTAGATTCAAAACCCTAATAATTGAGAGAAGAGAGAAGGAAGAAAAGAAGGGAACTTTAGAGGCCAAAATCAAAGAGAATTGGGGAGTTCTAACACCGATCTGTCTTTTACAACGTGCAATCCGACCCTACGAACCTAGAAAGGAAAGTGATTAACTTGATTCTATTTTAAATTGTAAAAACTCATGTTCATATCATAGTAGGTGTAGAACAAAATCATTTTTGGGGAGGGTTTCACATGAAAAGAGGGGGTTTCGAGAAATTATCCCATAATTTGTAGAGTAAATGCATATTTGATGTTTTTGAATGAATCATAATTGCTGAATTTGAACCTTGTTAGAGATTCATAGACTGGTCTTCATTAATTGGGACATTGAATTAAATCTAGGGTTATTTGAGGTGTTAATCATGTAAATCCATTTTAATGGATTAATTAGGTGATTGTAGTTAATATTTGGTATTAGGATTATTAATTGATGTTAGAATCATCTAAGAATATTTCTCTTATGTTTTATTTGATTGGGTGAATGTATAATATCATGTAGAAGGTGTTTGGGTTGGATTTGAAGAAGAAAATTTGGGTTTCTGCATTGTTTTCATCAATCTCGTTACAACATTGTTGGAACCTCGTTCGAACGATGTATGTGTCTCGTTCAAACTAATCTAGTATGTCATTATAACGACCCTAGGTTTTGGTCATAGAGATAGATCTTTTTGTTCCAAATGCGTGGCTGCTAGCTTCGTATTTTTCTAAATTTTTTTAAGTAGTTATGAATTCTCTACAAAAGGGTGTCCGAGATCGAAATCTTTAATCAGAAAGCATATTCGGGTATGGATGCATGGGATTATTTTACCTAGGGATTATGTGTGGATATATATGAGCCCAAAAAGGTGAGAAAAAGGAGGAACCTAAATAATGAATTGAGTGAAAAAAAAATCATAAATATTTAAGTACGGGTCGATTGAGTGAGTCTGACTATTATAGCAAGTGAAGATACATTAGTTCTCTAATGGACGTGAACTTAAATAAATTTCGAGTA
Source organism: Sambucus nigra (assembly GCA_949130495.1). NCBI lineage: Eukaryota > Viridiplantae > Streptophyta > Magnoliopsida > Dipsacales > Adoxaceae > Sambucus > Sambucus nigra. The sequence continues at coordinate 307,316,912 of OX422223.1, forward strand.
GGGAAAATAGACTCGAGGTTTATGGGCTAATGCTATGGGTGTTGGGCATGGGTTAGCTATATATATATATATATAGAGAGAGAGAGAGAGAGAGAGAGAGAGGCTCAAGTGCACACTAAGTTTGCACATCATTTTTTTAAAATAATAAAAAAAATATTTTTTAGTTGATTTTTTTTATCTGATATCTAAACATTTCAACGGACCCATGTAAAAAAATCAGCCCAAAAAAATAGGTCAAACTTTCGCATCTTTTGAGCACTTTAAAAGCTGTGAAAGTTTGACCGATTTTTTAAAAATAACAAAACAAACTTTTTTGAGTTGATTTTTTTTACATGGGTCCCTTGAAATGTTTAAATATCACATAAAAAAAATCAACTCATAAATATTTTTTTAATCCTTTAAAAAAATTGGTGTGCGCTAGCACTGTGCAAACTTAGTGTGCATAGGAGCCTACCTCTATATATATATATATATATGAGTGTGAGTGTGTGTGTGTGTGTGATTATGTAATTTATAAATACCGGTGTGCATGATATTTATGTTAAAACTTACCCCTCTAGTGCCATCATGGGAGGTTGCACGATGTGGATGAATCCCCTAGCTATTGAGCACAGTGAGAGTATAGTCCCCAGGTCATATTGTTCGGTTATTTTATTGTGTGTTTTATTTTTTGAGATGAGACATTTTGGGTATGATTCGGTCTCTCTGTCGGGGAAATATTATCGCCTCCACTATGTTTGCAATTTTTTTTACCTAATTCAGTGTGAGTTAACCGATTCATGGTAACCTAGTTAGAGTGAGTATACCGGGGATATAATGTCATTTTAGAGATAGGCATTCTGTGAGTTATTACTCAGGAGGATGGTTATTATACGCGACATGTGTATGATTGTTGTAGTATATTTATAAGTATATAATAGATTAGATAATTACATACGGGTTAAAATATATTGTGTGAATGCTTTATTTATATAACTAGTGTGAATGTTACATAACCAATTAAAGTGGGAATAATTAAGTTAGTTAGTGAGTAAAATAACTTGTGAATCAAAGGGAGGAAGTACTTGGGGTAGAGTAGGGTGATAGAAAGATTTGTAACATGACTAGTTAGGTAGGTTATTATAACTAGTTGGTTTAGAAGGTAAGCGTTAGATGTGCACAGTAGTTGAGGGGTGAGTAATATCTTACGAGAATGTGACACCTGCTTCAATGTGAAAACGGTTAATGCATATTTAACTGCTATATCTTAATTACTTGCTAAATATTTTTCATATCGTTTTGGACTCTGACCCGTGTCAAAAATATTTTTCAAAACATTTTAGATGTCCATCCAGAGGGACGCTAAGCTTGAGCACTCATTCAAGGGATGCATAGCTGCAATATTTGTGGAGGCTTGCAAGACTTTGTGTAGACGCTTCAGTTATTCATTCCTAGATTAGGTTGTTGATTTAGTAGTTCATTTGTCATGTTGTCCCTTTCAGTTGATACTCTTTTAGTTTTATTTTCCATACGATGTACCTGGATTTCATTTTGTTTCTATAGAATTACGGATTGGATTCTATTTTAGGAACGGTTGGTTTATTCGGTATTAATGATTTATCTATTTATCGTATGATGATTCAGAATCTTATAATTATTGTGGATGATATATTATATTTTTATTTTTCTGCATGTAGTTATGTTAATGAAAGATAAAATTAACACCGGCTTAATTTAACATAGGTGGTTAGTAAATTTAAAAATGGTTTTTGATAGTGATGATAGGACTGAACCAAATGAGATTTATATTTATTTTGATAAAGGATTGATCACCCGTGATTAAAGGAGGTGGGGTGTCACAAGTTGTACCAGTGCATCAAGTTCTAAAATCTTTATGATCTGTGTGGACTTACTACGTCTTCAGAGTTTCTTTTCTTTGATATAAAGCCCTATGCTTAGGACTGTTGATTTATAATACGACTTACGTTATCCTATTATTGAGTATAGATGATGCAATCATATAGGGCTTTGTAAACCGAGGAATATAGGATGACCAACGAGGGCCGTTAAGAGGTCTGCTAGAGGAGAGGATAGGCTTAAACGATAGAGGAATTATGGGAATGGTGACCACAGTAGAAGTCACCACTAATATAGTTCAGGAAGTTGACAATGGGATAACCACAAGTACCACCACTAAAATCAGTGGAGCAAATTCAGACTCACCCAATTTAGTCGGGAAGGGATAGAGTTGAAGGGTTTTTTTCTGAAAGGCTATCCACAAGAGTTAGGGAAAGTGCGAAAGTGTGATTGGACAATGGAAGGAGATTATCCAAAAGAAATTGTGTATAGTGGAGTACAGTGACATTTATGATTGAATTTTATATTTTTTTAGCTCATAGGAGTAGTATTGTAGTGATGGGAGTTAGTCACCCCATTCGAGGAGAGAGACCATGAATAGCAAGGAATTTAGGAGTGCGGTTTGACTGCAAATGCCCTCATCAACTGTTTAAACAGAGAGATAAATAAATTTCAGTACTTATTGTAGGAGGGTCGGATAATGGTCGAACACGAGGGAGAATTTGATTGTTTAGTGAACTTCAAACCCGACGAGGGGGTCTTTGAGTTGATAATGGACTCATGAGTACAATACGCCAGCATTGAAAGGAAAATCCATGCAGTATAATTGATGGTGATGTTGTGAACGTCGTATTTTTGTAAGGGCAATATCAACGCTTCCATGCGAAGAGGGCTACGAGATTGAAGAGTCTAGTCAATAGAACAAGAATGAATGTAAGTGGTGATAGTGAGGAACCACAGGGAGATGCCCAACAGGGGACCTATTTAAATAATTTAGATAAAAGGAATTCCTTCTAAGTGATGGTAGATTCAGTCAAGGCTAGCATTATTGTAACACCCCATATTTTTAGGATTTTTATATTGGGAATTAAATGGGATTAATTAAATTATATTTGGAAAATTAATTCAGTAAAATAATTATTAATTAGCGAGATAAGTGTCAATATTTATTGATATTGTATATTACTTAGTGAATGACTAATAATAATGATAAGGATATATTAAAATTATCGCGTGTGAGAAGTATGACATTTACAGTAATTTAGTTGGGATGCGCGTGTCAGTCATGTCGGGACTTAATTTAATGAAATAAAAAGTAAAATATTTAGAAGTCATCCATGTGATCATTTCGAGTGTGCCAATGTGTCCTGAAGGGGCGAAATAGTCAAAAAGGTACACTCGGGGGTTTAGTTTGAGTCGCCGGACACTTTTATGCCAAACCGACACCCTAGGAGGGTATTTAGGTCATTTGCATTTTTGGAGAAAGACCTACGAATTTATAGGTTTATATCAGCATTTATAATGAGGTATTTAGGGTTAGAATCTGCATAATCACAGAGGCCATAGGAGGAAGAAGAAAGAAGGTCCTAATGCCAATTTACACCATTCTTGCACTACAAACACCACCATCGCGTAGACCGGGAGGAGAGGATCACAACCATACCATTTCTTTATGAGGAATCAAATCTTCCAACAAAGGCAAGTATTTATCTTGATAAATTTATGATAGATATACCATCCATGTTAGAGTAGGATGATTAATCTATGAACTTCATGTATTTTGGGTTAATTTGGAATACATAAAACATGTTCTTGGGTTGAAATTGAGATAAGATAAATCTCTTTATTGATGTAGAACGAAATCCATGAATTAATGTTAAAATTTGGTGAAGAAGTCTGGAATCTTTGTTGGAGGTTTGAACAAATATGATAATTCTAGGGTTTATAAGAATCTTGTTGAAATAATTCAATTTAATGATGTTTCTTGATGATTTGATGATTCTATTATGTTAAAAATCATTCATATATGTTAGGATCATGTTTGGTAGGTTTTTTTTGGAGTATTGGGATCGAGTAATGAAGGTTTGGATGATTAAAAATGGTCAAACCCATAACTATTTAAGGAAGAAGATGAAGACATGTTACAGGCGAATCGATTCGGCTCCCTGGCAGAATCGATTCGGCTGCCCAGATTTTGAGAATTTGTTCCCTTTTTACTTAGAATGCGTGGGAAACGATCTGGTTAACTTTTGAGATGGTTTTAAATATAATGAGAGTTATTTTAAATACTAGTAGGCCGGGGATTATTTTGAGACTTAATTACATGAGGAGAAATTAGGGCTAGAGTTAATTGAACATAATTGTGTGTTGAGATTTAAATTCGTAAAAACTTATAGTGACACTAGGATTCCTGGGGAATCGGTGACTTAGACTAGTAAGGTATGAGTGAGATAGCTACTGAATTTACTTAAGGGAGGTATACTGACGGTACGTAGGCCATTCGATAGTTATATATACTATGTGCGGAATATATTGTAGGATACGTGCTTACCTTTCCTGAACTTATATACATAGGTCATGTGAATACCTAATGTGTGAATTATTATGTGTATGACATACCTACGCTGCTTGCTATCACGGGAGGTTTAAAAATGGGGCAGTCTCATCCTCATGAGCCATCTTGGGGGATTTTATACTTGTACCTAAGAATATAGAACTTAGGGATGACCACTGCTTGTGTGAATGAGGGTGTGCCCGGTTATTTGGGTGCGTAAGTATGTGCGTTGCCTAAAGTACTAGAACTATGTTCGCCTCCAATTATGTGTGAATTGTATGTTGTGGTTCGAGAGTGATTCTCAACTAATAGTCCTTTATTTAGTACGTGATGTACCGGAACTTGATAGCAGAGTATGCATGCACCGCAGGTCTCAAGCTTAGGGGTGTTGTATTAGTATATATATATATATACTCACACTTGTGGTTTATCTTACTGTTTGTATTTAGTAGATGAGAAAGATAATGATACCTAAAATAACCTAAGTATATGGAAACTTAGCATCTATTTAGATATTCTTAATTGATTTAAAAGATAAGAGAAAAAAATCAATAACTTCTTGTATGGGTAATACGAGTGGACACCATGAGTTAATATGTGTAGTAAAATAATTGAATTGGACTAGTTAGGCGGGGTAGCCTAACTATGATGAGTTAGTAGAATACATTAGGTGTGCGCAATAGCAGAGGGGTGAGGACCTCAAGTGAGCGCACGTAAAATTAACTTGTATATGATATCTGCTTATTACACATTTTAAATACATGCAGAAACTTTTAAATTGTTTTACTCTGGCTCTGACCCATTGGTAGACGGCGTAAACTGAGTGTAAAATATGTCGTTGGGCGTTTACACCTCTACACAAACAAATACCTAGACTTGTCACACTAACTATGGAGTGCAGTGGAAAGTAAGGATCGAATCCACAGAGACTAGTTGTTAGAATTATATTAATTTAATACTTCACGAATAAAAGTGTAAAAGATGATATGCGAGTAAATCATTAAACTAGGCATGTATTTAAACATAGATTAAATAAAACGAGTAAAACAATAGGTTGAGAACTATCTCCCTCACACGGGCTAAATAGCATAAATGGTTACATGAACATAAAAGTGATAATGAGATTAATCACGTTTGGACAATTGATTAAACCTAGAGCCGTCACCCTCTAAATTCTCATAAAAGCTTAATTTGAGTTCGGTGTCAAAGAATATTCTCGGAATTACACATGAAAGGTCGTAAATATGGCGCATACGTGATATACCTCGTTAAATATCCTTAGTGTCATACAAAGAACAATTAACTTATTAAAACTACCCTAGGCTCATCATACCACAGCAAAGCAACTAATTAACCCATGTGAGTTTAACAATCACAACCTAGATTAAATTACCTACAAAGCATTATGAAAGACATTAGTTAAATGCAAGAAAGTAAATGAAAGCAATTAAATCTAGGTTACAAAGCAATTCAACTAATTAACAAAGCTTGAAAAACAACAATGGAATCTTGGATAAAGGAAGAAGATGATGAATAGTGCTATTACAAACCAAGGTGGGTAAAACCATAGGAGAGAGAGAAGCAAAACCTAAAATCCCCTCCAAAACCTTCTTCCCTAGACTAAGCTCTCCAATATCCTTATCTAGAATATGAAAAATCAATTATATCATATATGTCTTCCAAAAACACAAAACACCCACTTATGTAATATGTGGAAAAATAAATGAAGATAAAAGAAAAGAAAATGATTTATCCTAAAAATCAAGAAGGAGCTCCTCAGGAAAATGGTCATAACATGTTCGTTAGGAACCGGATTGAAGAACCGTCGGAGGCCACGCGAAGCTGACTCGAAGGGCTACAACTTCCGTGAAGAGTTAGGGCACAAAGCTCAAACGCTAAAATGACTAAAATTTCCCTGAAGTTGCATACTACATTGAAAACTTCCCAAAAAGCACCAATTTCACTGTTAAGCGTTCTAATACCTACAAAGGCTCAATTATACCTCGTAAAGCATGTAAACATACATAATAGAGATTTTTTGGTTAACAAGCATAAATACGGGAATTAACGGACACAATTGTGCTTGAATGCATAAAGATAACGGGAGTAAATATACAATATAGATGCCACTTTCGAGGGCGAACGATTGCATTTAGTGTATGCAATAAGCCATTAAATCCCTAGGTTACCCTAGTGGACGAGTGTTGTCTCGTGATGATTTTCAGGGATGAAGCCCACAAACATCAAATTTCCTCAAAATATGCCCAACCAACCAATATGCCAAGCTCAACAATTACTAAATATTTCAACATATTATTAACAAAGCAAAAGATACTTTTGCCCAATAATCCAAAACTACTAACATTAAAAGAATAACTACATGGAATTGAAACCTCAAATGTGAGTGGTGTGCATGCACATGCAAAAAGCTTTGATTCGGTAAAAATGCCTATAGACCGGATAACAATTAAAGCAGGCTTCCACTCAATCCTTTCTGGATATTAAACTCAATAAATAGAAGCACTCGAAATAGGGTGTAACACACGGGACATGCGGGCATAAAGAGTAATTGTAAAAGGAAATAAGGCCGCGCACATGTCACTGATGAAGAACGCAATATAAAAGTGAAAAATATTGTCTCATGAAAGGATATCACATATTAACCAATGTGAAATGCACTTAAACAGATTATCGCGAATGTTGGACCTTTGAATCACATTACTTTAGGATCAAATAGGACTTTATTGGGTTGTAATGTAGGCTTGGGGTTAGGGGTATGAAATGAAAGGATGTATTTACGGATACAAAATATGTACGGAGATGAAGAACTTGGGATAATGGAAAATAGCGATCAATTTCCAAATTGGAAAATAATTTCCAAACAAGCATTAAATATAACAATCGAGAGAGTAGTAAGGATTATTGAACCACTATAAACAATATACACAAATTTCTCTCTTTTTTTTCCTTTTCTTTTTTTTCTCACTCTTTTTCTTTTCTTCTCTTTTGTTTTCAACTTTTTTTTTTCTTTTCTTTTTCACTACACTTTCTTCTTGTCTCACTCTTTTCATGCTTAAATTTCAACCACACTACACAACATCATTAAATCCCAAATATCATTCCAAACATAGGTAAGAAAGGTAAAATTTATGGTGTAAATCTCCAATGTGGAGTTGGTTAGGGGATTTGGGACGAAAAAGAAAGGTCATAATAGGGCTCAACGGGGTTGACTAGGGACATGTATAAGGGTAAGGTTAAGGTCGTATGGGTTAAACAACAAAGAGGGCCTATGATCCTTTCCTAAAGTTTCATGTGATTCTCGGGACTCAACACCATTGAAAATCATGCTCAAGTGATAATTCAATTATTATGCAATCAATGAAAAGAAAAGGAGATCGTCAATACGTTTTTCAAGAAAGAGAGAGAGTCATGTATAAGCACTCGGAAATGAAGAAAATCACGAAGCTCGCTAGGTTTTTAGTGTTCACAAAGCAACAAAAAGATACCAAGCTATAATTGTCCAACCGAATGATTTTAGAAAATATGCTCAAGTGCTCATGGGTTTTCAAGGTTTAATTAATGAATTTATTCCCAATATTGAATAATTTGAGGATTAAAGTTTAAGAACATGAAAAAAATAGAAAATACATCATTGAGTTAGCAATTGGATAGGGAAATTATTAAATTTATCATAGGAAATTAAGGCAAAATGCCCAACAAAGGAGAAAAAAAAAATCTTTTTGAAATTTTTAATTTTTACAAGAAAAGCATGCTTGGAAATAACATATAATCAAAATCATAGACACTAACAATGAATGGATAGTATATCCCACACCCCCTAACTTAAAACCTGACATTGTCCTCAATGTTAATTAAGAACCAAGTTAAAGAGAGGAAAATAGAGATATTACCCAAAATGGAGCGATCTCCGGAAAGTACAAGTCCAAAGATTCTACAAAATATATTATTACCAAGGCATAACAAAAAAAGAAGAAATAAAAACTTTAACTAATTACACTAGACAATAAGTGAAAAGAAAAATAAACTAACTATGTACAATCTACCATTTAGACTCCTAACTAACTATACACTAGAAGTTGAAATGGTTGAGGATCCACCCAAAATGGGATTTGACTTTGAAATATCAACGGTGGACCCTCCAAAGCGAACATGCCTCCTGAAAGATAAGAATTCCGTTTGAACAATAGAAGGTATGCATGGGGCGGATAAATTGAACCATTGTCCATTGAAAGTTTGGGAGGGACAATGGGGGATTTGGATAACAAGGGGGAGAGGTACACATGGGTCCCAAAAAAAACTAAATTTTCTCCCAAATATTTTTCAATTGGAATGGGAGGTGGCGCACATGGAGGCAAAGATGCCTTCATGGAAGGCGGCCCGAGCGAGTACTCCTCATCGGTGAAAAGATTTGGAACTATAAAGTTTTGAACCGATTCATCGGGCAATAAAATTGGTGCGCTAGTATAGAATAAAGATGGGAATGAAAGAAATTCAATCTCAAGAGATGAGTTATCATCGGTTGAAGGTTGAATTTCGAAGGAAATAGGATCGTCTGCAATGAAACTTTCTTCTTTGAGAATCAAAGAATAAACGAGTTCATTACAAATGGATACTACACCCATTTCTTCCTCATTTTCATTCTTTACTATACCATGGGTCGAGTCAAGAATGATTTGTTCTAAAGTAGGCATAAAGTCCTCATTTGGTTCAAAACATTCTTCGACTTCAAAAGTTTCGGAAGAGAAATCGTCGTCGGATTCAAATAATAAATCCAACTCATGTTCCCAACAACGGTTTTATTCCCGATAACGGTTTTCAATTTTCTCATTTTCAAGCATGCCCAAGCCCTCACCGAAAGTCATAGGGTGAGGTGCGGATTCTTGCAAATGATAACTTTGAAAATTATTCTCAGGACTACAATCAAAATCATTAACATAAGAATTTTGAAAATGATTGAAATTCGTTTCAAAATTCTTATCATAAGGATATTGCGACTCAAAATCAAAATGATCATGCCCAAAATTTATGTAATCCATACTTTGACTTTCGTAATACTCACCAAATGTCATTTTAGATGTTGTAATTTTTTGGGCTTACAAGTATTGACCAAAACTCATAGGTTTACGGGAACTTTGAGAATTATCATTAGGATTACATGAAAAATTAGAATAAGACATGCTTACCCCAAAATAAAGCTCGAGAGGGAAAATTACACAAAGAGATGTGCGACAGAAAAATTCAAGACTTTCTTAGCGCTCAAATGTAGAAGTTCTGCAAAAAAGGTTACAACAAAAAAATACAAATACAAAAGAAAAATACTACGAAATAATAAGACAATTACAATCTATAACAAAACAATCCCCGGAAACGGCGCCATTTTGATTACCGGCGTAAACTGAGTGTAAAATATGTCGTTGGGCGTTTACGCCTCTGCACAAACAAATACCTAAACTTGGCACACTAACTATGGAGTGCAGTGGAAAGTAAGGATCGAATCCACAGAGACTAGTTGTTAAAATTCTATTAATTTAATACTTCACGAATAAAAGTGTAAAAGATGATATGTGAGTAAATCATTAAACTAGGCATGTATTTAAACTTAGATTAAATAAAACGAGTAAAATAATAGGTTGAGAACCATCTCCCTCACACGGGCTAAATAGCATAAATGGTTACATGAACATAAAAGTGCTAACGAGATTAATCACGTTTGGACAATTAATTAAACCTAGAGTCGTCACCCTCTAAATTTTCATAAAAGCTTAATTTGAGTTCGGTGTCAAAGAATATTCTCGGAATTACACATGAAAGGTCGTAAATACGGCACATACGTGATATACCTCGTTAAATATCCTCAGTGTCATACCAAGAACAATTAACTCATTAAAACAACCCTAGACTCATCATACTGTAGCAAAGCAACTAATTAACCCATGTGAGTTTAACAATCTCAACCTAGATTAAATTACCTACAAAGCATCATGAAAGACATTAATTAAATGCAAGAAAGTAAATGAAAGAAATTAAATCTAGGTTACAAATCAAGTAAACTAATTAACAAAGCTTGAAAAATAACAATGGAATCTTGAATAAAGGAAGAAGATGATGAATAGTGCTATTACAAACCAAAGTGGGTAAAACCCGAGGAGAGAGAAAAGCAAAACCTAAAATCCCCTCCAAAACCTTCTTCCCTAGTCTAAGCTCTCCAAAATCCTTATCTAGAAGATGAAAAATCGATTATATCATATATGTCTTCTAAAAAACCAAAACATCCACTTATGTAATAAGTGGAAAAATAAATGAAGATAAAAGAAAAGAAAATGATTTATCCTAAAAATTAAGAAGGAGCTCCTCGGGAAAATGGTCATAACATGTTCGTTATGAACCGGATTGACGAACCGTTGGAGGCCACGCGAAGCTGACTCGAAGGGATACAACTTCCGTGAAGAGTTCGGGCATAAAGCTCAAACGCTGAAATGACTAAAATGCCCATGAATTTGCGTACTACATTGAAAACTTCCCGAAAAGAACCAATTGCACCGTTAAGCGTTCCAATACCTACAAAAGCTGAATTATACCTCATAAAGCATATAAACATACATAATAGAGGTTGTCTGGTTAACGAGCATAAATACGGAAATTAACGGACACAATTGTGCTAGAATGCATAAAGATAATAGGCGTAAATATACAATAATTGTGACTAATCACCCATTTTCCAAATCTAGTTTGTAAAAACCATTTTAGGTGTCCATCCAGAGGGACTCCCAACTAGGAGTTCATGTTCATTGGACGTGTTGTAGTTGATGTGGACGGTTGTAGTACCTCGTTAGTAGACACCTCCATTCCATTTAGATCTTATGCATCGTTTTATCTATTTCAGTCAGGCATGTCGCCTTCTCTTCAATTAGTAGTTATTTCCAGAGACACTGTACTTTATTATTTTCAGTTAAAGGATTTAGTTTTAGATATGGATTATTGTATTGGAGTTTCAGACTGGATTTCATTCCAGTCATATCTTATTTGATTCAGTTGTTTCACTATTTATAATGTTGCTCAATTTGAATGGTGAATGTGATTTATTTATTTATTTTCAGATCATTGCATGCTAATATAAAGGATTAAAATTTGGCACCAACTTAATTAACTAATATTGGTGGTTAGTAATTAATGGTTTTCTACAGTGATGCTAAGAATGAGCAAACTGAATATTCTGATTTAATTCAATAAATGACTAATCACCGGCTATTTAATTGGGCGGGGTGTCACAAGTATATTCCACAGGGCCAGTAGTGCCAAAGGAACAACGGGGGTAGTAATCGGAGCCAATATTACCACGTCCAAGAGAAGGACAACCCCAACATATCCAGTGGGTATAGAGACAAGGGGATGACACAGAGAAGTGTCCTATGTGTGGAGATTAGGGCCACCTATATTGAACTTTTCCGTAGTAAGTTAGGGGACGGGAGTGAGATGCCTAGCAGGGGCAACAGCTATAGAAGTTTTTAATTTGGTTGGTACGAGTGTGTTATGTTCAAGAACCATTTGAACTGTCAGTGCAATTGGCAACTGAAAGTATGGGTTTTATCCTAGGGTAAATGGTGTATGTTTTTTGTTACGAAAAAATGAGTCACAATAGATAGTAGCATCCAATTTGCACGTGAAACGGGGTTGTATAGGTATCATTAATAGTACTATAGTTTGTATATAGTTACCGTCGAGTAACGGGGCTATCTTTGGTTTCATTTATGGGGGGAGCGGGTGTGGAAACTGAGAGGATATATTTTAGTGGGCTATCTCATTTCGAGAGATGATATTCGAGTGTGATGTTATCTTGGATATGGACTGGTTAGCGATGGTTGAGCGATGACGGGCTATTATGCCAAAGCTATTGTGTTCTCTATTGCAAGGTAGGATGTGTTATTTTGCAATGTTTAACCTAAATAAGGGCCTAGCTCATGTGTATTTTATTTTATAAAGTAGACTTCAGAGGGTAAAATTGTCTCATTATATAGGATCCCGGTGCGTCGGGACTTTACGGATGTGATTTAGGGTATATCGAGTTTACTGTCGAGCAAAGAAATTGAGCTCGTTATTATACTAGCGCTAAGGAATTAGTAATAGTGAGAGCACAGTATTACAGAACTCCTTTAGAGATATGGGAATTTATTTTGGGAACTGATGGTTTTTTCTATATTCATTATATATATGTTTATTATATGATGATTCAGACTCTTATAATTGTTGTGGATGAGTTATTATATTTCTATTCTTCTGCATGTGGTTATGTTAATGAGAGATAAAATTGATACCGACATAAATTAACATAGGTGGTTAGTAAATTTTAAAATGGTTTTAGACAGTGATGCTAAGAATAAACCAAATGAGATTCCTTTTTATTTTGATAAAGGACTGATGACTTGTGATTAAAGTAGGCAGGGTATCACAACTTCCAGTGATTAAATCTATATAATACCTCTAAAACGATAGTAAGAGAGGTTTAATTACCACTAATGCTCCACAATTATAAAAAATTATAACTTTTTAGTTAAAATAAAGGATCAAACACCAAAAAGTCCCTCAAATAATTTTTTAATACATATTTAGTCCAAGCCTTTTATTTTGTACCAAAAAATCCCTTATTCTCTTATCTTTAAAAGTCTGTGCCAGCGACATGGTAAAACCTTTTTGGCATGGTGAAGGACTTTTTGGTGCAAAATAAAAAGGTTTAGACTAAACTTATATCTCTACTACTTAAAAAGAGGGAAGTTTCTCTTCAAATCTCAAAGTACTAAACTACCCTCATTAAATTAACCTTTCCTATCATACCCTTAATATTAGTCTCACACATTCATTAAATTAAAATCATTCCATGAATCTTAACTTGATACGTTCTCTCTCCTAATACATTCATCTAACAAAACTTCCAAATACATTCATCTTGAAACCGTAGAAATCAAAAGACAGCTTCCTAAGTTCCTTCATCTTCCCATCAGATTCATATTGCATAGTTTCTTCGTTGTTGTTGTTTCTTATCCAAAAAACAGGGTCAATACTCCTAATTTCCTTTCTAATTTTTTACTCATTTTTCATTTGCCATCAAAAGTATGCATTTGTTAATTTGAAAGCAAATACATAATTTTTGTAATTATATATATCTCATTCATGAATGTTGGCTCTCTTTTATGCTCAGATTTTGTATTTTCAATTTTATTGTTGTTCTATTCATGTTTTATAATAATTCTAAATTCAATGTTAATTTCAAAAAAATTATATTTATTTTTTAAGTTAAGGAATTACCAAGTTCACACCTTATTAGATTATCATTTTTTATGCATTCATATGTATTTCACAGTTAGACATATTTGTATTCATGTTTATTTCTTAAAGACTCTAAAAATTCTTAAAACACTCCAATTACTTTTTAAAAGACAAACTTGTCCTTTGCTCTAAAGATCAAAGAAATATCTTTTTATTTGTTAATTTTTTTCAATAAAAAACAGTATTTTAAACTGTTTTTTAAAACATTTTTTATTTTTTAAAATTAAAAAATAACTGTTTTTTATAAAAACTGTTATGATAGTTTTAAAAACCCTTTTTTATTTAAAAAAACTGTTATGATACTTTTATATAAGTTTTTTTTAAAGAAAGATTTAAAAACTGTTTTTTTTTTCAAAAAAAATGTTTTTTTACATAAAATTGGGAAAAAAATGAACAAATAAAAAACTATTTTTTAAATTGAAATTGTTTTTATAACCGAACACGACTCAAATAAAAGCAACTCGACACGACAATTTTTTTTTAACCAAACATGAACACAATCCTAATAAAAGTGACACGACACAACATGAAATATTATTTTTTTACAAAATACGAGCACGACCCAAGTAAAAGTGTCACGCCACAATATATGTTATTTTTTTAACCAAACACGAACCCAACCAAAATAAAAATGACACGACACCCCTCAAAATCTTATTTTCACATATAAAAGTAATATGACATAAAACAAAATCTCATTTTTTACCAAATACTAACACAACCCACTTAAAATGGGACACGACAAGTGAGCCGGGTTCGCATTTCGTAAAAAAATGAATTTTGTGTCGTGCCATGTCACTTTCATATATGTCATATTCATTTTACGTAAAATTAAGATTTTGAGGTGTGTCATGCCATGTCGTGTTAATTTTATTTTGATCGCGTATTATAAAATATTTTAAGTAAAATATACAAGAAAACTAGTTTTAAAAAAAAAATTAAGTGCCTAAAGATTTTATTTTAAAAAAAATTAAGATTATAATTGTTACTGTTTTGGAACTATTGACTTTTATTTTTATAAAACAATTTTTGTAACTATTAGAATTTTTGTAACAATTTTTGTAACTATTAGAATTTTTGTAACAATTTTCTTAAAACACTCCAATGCTTGGATTTTACTTCAAACAATTTTTTTAAATAAAATCTTTAGGCACTTAAAAAATTGTTTAAAGCTATTTTTTTTTGTACATTTTATTTAAAATGTTTTATAATACCGCATATATATACCGCTGGCGCGTACCAAGATACTAAAAAAATGGTCCCCGCCTATGCGTACCGGTGTCGCAGACCATTTTTTTAAATAGTAAAAAGATTATTTTTGAAATTCCCCTGTGTTGAAATTTTTTCACACTGTATGGTTCAATGTATTCATTTTGTCTCTCTACATACATATATTCTTCTTATTAAGTCTTACGTCAGTTCAGATTGTAACTCCCCAACTAACAAATACATAACTTCTAAGAACAAACCAAATAAGTGAGCAAAATGAGTCGAAATTACCTTACTGACGCTGCAATTTCATGCCTGGGTTGAATTATCTTTGTCAACTTAAACACACACTCTAAACTGTATCTTTAGCATCTTTAGATACATAGTGTTCAAAGAATTTCAGTTTGTTCTTCTCTGCTCTTAATATTTAGTACTGAGTGTCACTTTATGGAATACATTGCACCTATTCAAGTACCATAATTTTTTTTTATTTTTTAAAATTAATTTATAACTATTGTTTTCAATTCATCTTATTGTTGAGTAAATTATTTTAATTTCTTGGAAACTTAGGTTTGACCATACTTATTAACCGGATGGATTCTCTTTGTTATTTTGTAATTTCTAGTCAATGAATATGAATGCAGTTTCTCCGTCTCATGTAATTTATCTTTGAAATTTGTTGTATTGATATGTTAAGACTGATAATCCATCCATCATATTATGTAAATGTAATGACTAAAAAGAACTAATGCCATGTTTAACTTCATAGTGATGATTAAGTAATTAAACATTTGGGTATCAATTCCTCACTTAGCGATTTCCTTCTAAGGATTGGCAATGGGACGGAAGCATCAACGCATGATAAGGGTCCCGAACAGTCTCTCATTGACGTTATCTTCCCATCATTAAATATAAATGCCAACTCGTCAAACTTCTTGACAGATCGAGAAATTCTTGTAACAACAAACGAGCACGTAGATTCACTCAATGATATTGTTGATGTAAAAAATTAGATCACTCTAATAATTCAATCACAGATAGATAAATGAGACAAAAGATTTTAAAGTGGTTTAGCCTTATAAGAATGGCCTACGTCCACTGTTGTGTTATTCTTGAGTGTTTAGGAATTCTCGATTACAAGTTCTCTCAATAAATTCCTCTCTCGATTCCAGGGTTTGGATTCGGGATCCTTTACAATGAGGATTGTACAATGTATTTATAGCCCTGAGGTTGTAATGCGAAAGGGTAATACATTAAATGATATACATATGAAAGGGTAATACATTTAATGCCCTTTTTGCATGTGCGTCTGAATAATAAGCATTTAATGAGCAGTTAAACTGTTGGTATCCTGCTTCGAGGTGCAGCTCGAACCGCCTGAGTTGCTCGGACCACTTGAGCTTCTCGGTGCTAAAGAGTTCCTCGGAGAGGTCTGTTCCTCGGAGCGTATGAGTTCCTCGGAGTAACATGATTCCTTGGAGTGTGTGATCATCTCGGAAGTGCTTGTTGTTGCCATGTAGATAGCCACATGTCTTCATATGATTGGTCCATGTCAGCAGATTAAATTTGGTATCAACAGAAGCCCCCAATGTTTCATAGTTCGAAATTTGAGGAGTATGGAACATTCTTTCTCGTAATATTGTAGCTTTAAATAGTCTTCCTGATTTTTAGGAGCATTTTCCTTGTATTTATTTCTCCTTCCCAATTCGTAGAATCATGCTTTTTTGGACTTTTCTGCGTGCTTCGATTCCCGCGTCACTTTTCGTCTTTTTAGCCGATGTTGCCCACTTTGATTCCCACGCCACTTTTCATCTTTTTAGATGCCGGTAACGTAATCATCCTTTTTTATAATCATTACTTCACCATTTCCCAAGGCAAGGTACTTAAACTTCACAAATACTCCCATCGCCTTCTACTTTTCAAATTTGTATCTTCGAGTTTTTCATTGTCTTCTACTCTCTTGTGCGTTCATCTCTTCCATCGTTCGTTGTCAACAGCTCAACTCTTTTTCTGTAAGATCTTCTTCTTTCTTCTTCATTTCTTTTATTCATCATCATGGTTTACCCTATTGAGTCTCTTGAAAAGTTTCGCTCTGATTTTTCCATTCCCTCTTGGGTTGTCTTGGAAGAGCTTTCTGAGCCTTCTGATTATTTCAATTTGGCTGAGGGAGATTGGTTCCCCAGTCTCTTTTTTACTGAGTGTGGATTTTCTTTTCCACCAAATCCCTTGTGCCTGGAATTCTGTCAGTACTTCGACGTTGTTCCTGCACGAATAGCCCCCAACACATGGAGAATAGTTAATGGGGTGCATAGATTAAATCAAGTGCATGAAACTCGTATAGGAATTCCAAAAATCATGTACTACTATAGATGGGCAGTTAATGATAATATTTTATATTTAAAAACTAGATTTTTAAATAGAGCCTTAGTAGTCAATCTCCCTGATGCCAATAGGGATTATTTTGAACACGGGGTTGTCATAAAAAATTGGCAACACCCTCCATTAGCCGGAGATGAGGTTTACCAGGGTCCCAGATGCCCTCCTTATGGCAATGGGATAGGTTATTTTTATTTTATTTTATTTATTTTGAAATCATGTTTCTTTTGTGTTTGATAAAGTGTGCCACTGATAACAATGTTTATTTATTTGTAGTTGATAGCAAAAGAAAGTGCCCAAAAGAAGCAGATGTCAATATAAGGCTTTTGAAACTTATCTGGAGTCTGCATCAGAGTGTTGCCGACGAGCACATTAGATCAGCCTCATATCTGCTGCAGTACAAGAGCTACACCACCTCTTTCACTGCTCGTCCAGTGATAAGTGAATCAGAGCCAGTACAAGCTTCCACTAGCTCATCGCCTGAATCCCATATTCCTTTAAGTGAAAGAATGAAGAAGAGAAGACCTCCTACACTGTTTGAGAAAACTGCCTCCGGTTCTGGGGAGGCAAAGAGGAGTAGGATTGATGTCCCAAGGGAGGGGACGAAGAAGAATGATGCACCTTCCTCAGCTGCTTCAGTTGTGAAGGTTACTGAGAAGCCCGCAGTGGCTTCGAGCAGGTCTGCTGCTCCTGGAGAGGTGATTGTGATATCACGGACCAAGGGTTCTTCCTTGGTTGAATCTGTACCTGTTCCCCCGAGGAGGCTGAAGAAGAGCTCTTCGGTCAATTTGGCTGACGCCATTACTCAGCCCCCAGCTGCTGGGACTGGAGTTCCCACTTTTGTTCCCCCGAGCTCTGCCATGAGCTCGGTAAAGTCCTGGATCATTCTCGAGGTCCAAGGTACTGAAGAAAACCTTACTCGGAACATGGTCACCTCGCTAGCTGCTCGTCACCTTGCTTCTGTAAGTCTCTTTACTTTGAATTTTTCATATTTCCTTTGTTGTTTCTGTTTCTGACTTGCTCTCTTTTTACTTTCACAGTTGATGAGCTGCTTCAATATAATTCTGAAAAAGGATTAAGCAATTAAAGCTTCATGCTCCTCATCCAGTGTAGAGGGAGCTCTGGAAGAGGCTATCAAGTCTTTGGAAGACTCTCGCCAGAAGTATGCCACTGATAAGGCTATTTGGGAGAAGCATCTTGCCTCCAACGAGAAGGAGAAAGCTCAAACTGTTGATGCCTCCAAGGAGTTGGAGAAGAGAATACATGCCTTGGAGAAGGAAAATAAGGAGCTTGAAGAGAAACTCAAACCCGCAAGAGAGTTTGATGATAAACTCAAGGCTGTCGAGGAGGAGTTGGCTCAACTTCGAGAAGTAGGTCGGCAGAAGGAGGAAGCAGAAAATAAATTGAAGGCTGCTGAGAACCTGCTGTCCGAGAAGCTCTCCTCGGAGAAATTGAAGAGGAAAATGGCTGTGAAGAAGTCCTTCAGCTCTGGCTGGGACAAGGGGTTGGCTGCCATGGTGTCGCAAGTGGACTATGGCAGTCTCAAATACTTAAGGGATGGATGGGTTGCTGCCCTTCAGCAGATGAAGGTCGACGAGTCTTCCGAGCTCTTCCAGAGACATATCCCTGGTCCCCCTCCAACTCCAGAAGACTTAGAAAAGGACGAAGCTACCTTCGAAGAGTCTTCGATGGTGATGGGAGATCATGCCCTAACCATCCAGCTTGCTACCGAGTAAATCATTTCTTCCTCCGAGCAACTGCCTACTCTCCCCGAGCAACTATCCTTTCCCTCTGAGCAACCTACCTCTTCATCCCAGCCCCCCGAGAAAGTGTTGGGAGATAAGGAAAAGGTGTAGTGTTGTTCGGGTTTCTCTTTATTTTTTTTCTTTTTATCAAATGTAATCCAGAATATGTAACTCCGAATTATGATCTAATAAAACTTGAGTTCTTTTTGCATACCGTTGTCTATTTTCTATTCATACTCTGCTTGTTTCTCTTATTGATGATTGCTTTTCTTTATCTGCTAGTTTCTGGCCAGGATGGAACTTCTATCTACCCATGATATTTTGCTGATGAGGCAATGCAATGATTACTTTAAGGCTGGTCACACAGACTTGAGTGTAGCACAAGTTGTCGACATCCTCGGCCAGGATGCTTCAGAACAGGCAGTGGAAGCATATCAATATTTGAAGTGTCTACTTGATCGAGCGGTGTACAATAATGTTGCCTATTATGAAATGATCGAGGATCTTCAAGGCACCCTCGAAGACCTTCAGCTTGAATACAAATAGTCCACTGCCTTGTTGCATGAGGGGTACGAGAAGAAGTACCAGCAGATCATTGCCGACAAGGGCTACGAGAAGCTTTTTGCTGGGTACGATGTAAGGGAGAGAACCTTGAGAGGTGAGGTCGAAGAATGCAGGAAGATTGCTGAGTTGTTAGAACAAGAAAACAACAACCTGTAAAAAGATCTATCACAATTGAAGTCTGCAACTTCCACTTCTAGTGCCTTGATCCCAGTGACTGACGAGGGATTTTCGTTCTTAGAGGTTGAGAACGCCAAGTTGAGGGAAGAGTTGGACACCTTGAAGAGGTCGGGCCCTTCCACATCTTCTCGGGGATGAGCAAGAGCATCTAGGGTTCTTGTTGAGGAACAGAGGACTCAGTCTTCCTTAGAGAACCACGCCTTCCAACTAATAGCGAAGAACCAGGCGTTGTCTGATATGTCAAAGAATATTAGGGACCTAGAAAAACAGCTCTCCGCGCAGGAGTCAGTTTTGGAGAATAAGGAGCTTTTCATCAAGAATCTCCACGAGCAGCTAGAGAGGCTAACATATCAATTCCACAAACAGCCCAGGGAGTTCTGGATGGCTGGATACAACGAAGCAGTATTCCACTTGGACGATCGTATCCAGAATGCCAACAATGAGGGCTACAAGCAAGGCTGGCTGAATGCCTTAGGTGTGCTGAAGCTCGAACAAGGTCATTATCTGTGGGACTACCATGATCCCGGGTTGCTCGACTTGCATGTGCCACCATACAATTTGGACATGGATTGGATCCCTGCTCGGGCCATTCTTCGGAGCTTAATTTCAAAGTATCTCGGTGATTACAATTTACATTCTCAAATCGAGGTATCTCATCCCGAGTATCTTTTAGATCGACCATCCGTGATGAATACAAGGATATTGAAAGATCTTAATTTTATCAATTCTCCTCTAGCTTTAAATGATCCTCCTGCTGGCAAGGAACCTGTGTCAAAAGCAGAGGGGAAAAAACCAGTAGAATAGGAAATTTTGATGTAATAGTTAGTATACATGTCAATGTAACTGTAATTTATTTTGAGTTCAATGAAAGACTTTCATTTTTGTTTGCAAATCTTAATTTCTATTGTATTATCAAACACTTTATATTTGTGCATATCTATTAAAAAGATAACAATATTGTGTTGTTTGTCGACCAACTCAGTAATAATTAAAAAATGTTGAGTTAAAAAGATAACAATGTTGCTCGATCACTTAATAATAAAGTCACGAGTATAAAAAATGTTTAAAATTTTTCCAACCAACCAAGGTTGTTAAATTATGCTTGTCGACCAACTACAGTTAGTGGGTTTTTATCCCGACCAACCATAGTTAGTGATTTTTTCTTAAATGTGTCCGACCAACCAAGGTCAGTAAATTTTCCTTTGTCGACCAACTACAGTTGGTGGGTTTTTATCCCCGACCAGCCATAGTTAGCAACTTTGGCACTTTCTAGAATAATCTTACCTCCCGACCAACATAAGTTGGCATTTTCGAGAATGTACGTTTCCTAGCCAAACATGTTGGCATTTTTAGGAATATTTTGTTTCCTAACCAAACAGGTTGGCATTTTTAGGAATATTTTGTTTCCTAGCCAAACAGGTTGGCATTTTTAGGAATATTTTGTTTCCTAACCAACCGAGGTTGGCATTTTTAGGAATATTTTGTTTCCTAACCAACCGAGGTTGGCATTTTTAGGAATATTTTATTTCCTAACCAACCGAAGTTGGTATTTTTAGGAATATTTTATTTCCTAACCAACCGAAGTTGGCATTTTTAAGAATATTTTGTTGAGCAGACTGAGCTTTGCCGAGTAGTGTGTAGCACTAGTATTCCCCGAAAAATTCTCAATAAAAGGATAGACTTTGGCAGAATATCTTCATTTTATTCATACTGATGGAACTGTCTTACATATACATCACTGATAATACTTACGCAGGTGCTCTGCGTTCCATGCATTCTTAAACTCCTCCCCCTCTAGAGTTGTTATTCGGTAAGTTCCTGGTCGAACAACTTCTGTAACTCGGTATGGTCCATGCCAATTTGCCTCCAGTTTGTTGTGCTTTTGAATTACTTTCTTCAGCACATAGTCTCCTTCTTTCAGGTCTCATTTCTTCACCCTCTTGTTGTAAAACAAAGTTGCTCGCTGCTGGTAAGCAGCATTTCTAATGGCTGTTTCTTCTCTGACCTCCTCCAGCATGTCTAAATCCAATCTTCTCATTAAGTCGCTGACAGGGGAATTGAAATTCAGTACCCTGTGTGTTGGGAGGCCCAACTCGGCAGGTATAACGGCTTCAGTTCCAAACGCCAGCATATATGATGTTTCGCCAGTTGCTACTCGGGGGAGTAGTTCGGTAAGCCCAGATTACTGTTTGTAGCTCGTTGATCCAATTCGATTTTCCATCATCCAGTCTTTTCTTCAAGCCATTTAGCAGCATTCTGTTTGTCACTTCAGTTTTTCCATTGCTTTGAGGATGGTCTGGTGCTGAGTGAACCTTCAAAATGTTTGACTGATGACAATAGGCGGCAAACTCCTCGTTATCAAATTGTGTTCCATGGTCTGTGATGAAGGCATGAGGGAGACCATATCGGCAAAATGATGTTCTTCCAAACAAATTGGTACACCTTCTCGTACATCATATCAATGAGTGGCTTAGCTTCTACCCACTTAGTAAAATAATCCACTGCGACGACGAGATACTTGAACCTTCCTCGGGTCGTTGGCAGCGGCCCAACCAAATCAATTCCCCATATGGCAAATGGCCAAGGGGAAGTTATGGGTGTCAACAATGCTTGTGGAGTTCTTCGGATGGAGGAAAATCGCTGGCACTTGTCACACTTCTTGGCATAGTCTATACAATCATCCCTCATCGTCGGCCAATAGTATCCCTGCGTCATCACCCTTTGCAAAAGTGTTCGACCTGCTACATGTGCTCCACAGGACCCTTCATGGATCTCTTCAATCAAATCTTTCATCTCGGAGGGATGCACGCATCTCTGTAAACCTGCCATAAGTCCTCGTCTATATAAGATACCATTACTTAATACATACCGAGCAGCTTTAAACTTTAATTTCTTGGCTGCGAGCTTGTCAATTGGCAATTCTCCCTCCTCAATGTATGCCTTGATGGGATCCATCCAAGATGGTCCTAAATTAAGGGTGATAAAGTTCATTGTTAGGTCTTCATCTATACTCCGACCAGCCAACACTTCAATTGGTATTATTCGTCGTAGCTCGGTACGAGTAGCTAATGCTAATCGAGCTAGGGCGTCTGCTTTTGCATTCTCCATTCTCGGTATTCTGACCAGTTGAATAGCAATAAATTCTGACACCAACTCCTTTGCCTTTGCATGATATCTGATCATTAATTCTCCTCTAACTGCATATACTCCCATCATTTGGTTTACGATCAATTGAGAGTCACTAAAGATCACAACCTGCTGCGCCTCCATAATTTTTGCCAAATTAAGCCCTGCAACCATGGCCTCATACTCAGCTTCATTGTTGGAAGCTTTGAATTAAAAATGCAAGGCGTATTCCATGTCGACCTCGTCCGGAGTGCTCAAAACTATCCCCGTGCCACATCCTGCAGTGCAAGATGAGCCATCTACATATAGCCTCCATATAGGTATCTCGTCTTTAAATTTCTGATCAGTCACAGTTCCTCGGTGAAATATTTGCTGCTTCCTTTCCTCCTCAGATTTTTCTTACTCTTCATCGATCATTTCTTCTTTCCCTTTTACCAACCGGAGTTGGTCTGAGCTCGAATTCAATGACCCTGTAACATCCACTTGCCCTTTTACCAACCGGAGTTGGTCTGAGCTAGTGCGAGAAACTCTTGTTCCTCTTTCGGAGTCCTCACAACTATCTCTGCATCATATCCTGTATCATCCACACGCTCTTTTACCAATCGGAATTGGTCTGAGCTTATGTTTGTTGCTCCTGTAACATCCACTTGCCCTTTTACCAATCGGAGTTGGTCCGAGCTAGTGTTTGTTGATCCTGTAACATCCACAGGTTGATCAGCGAGCAACTTTTGCTCCTAGGGGGTATCAAGATAGGTGAACTCCGCTATAAAATCTGCTACAACCTGCCCTTTTAATGATGATCTGGGTTCATAAATTATATCATATTCACCGAGCTCTATTGGCCAGTACATCAATCTCCCTGATTTTTTTGGCTTATGAAGGGCTTGTCTCAATGGCACATTGGTATATACTACTATAGTATGAGCCTGGAAGTATGGCCTCATTCTCCTACTCACCTCAATCAGCGCCAGTGCCAATTTCTCCAGCCTTGGATATCTGATCTCTGCTCCTCGGAAGGCCTTACTTGTGTAGTAAATTAGCTTTTGTACTCCATTCTCCACTCTGATCAATGCCGAGCTAACTGCATTCTCGGACACTACAAGGTACAAGTATAATTTTTCTCTCATCACCGGCCTGAACAACAGTGGAGGTGCTCCCAAGTATTTCTTCAAGTCTTGAAAAGCCTTCTCACATTCATCATTCCACTCAAAAGTCTTTCTGAGTGTCTTGAATAATGGGAGACATCTATCAGTTGCTCGTGACACAAATCTGTTGAGTGATGCTACTCTTCCTATAAAACTTTTCACCTCTTTCTTCGTCGTTGGAGATCGCAACCCTAATAGATCTTCGATCTTTTCAGGATTTGCTTCAATGCCTCGTTGATTGACAATGTACCCGAGTAACATGCCTTCTCGTACTCCAAATATGCACTTCGTCAGGTTCAACTTCATTTGATATTTATCCAGTTGATCAAAAGTCTGACTTAAGTCAACTAGATGATCGGCAACTTTCTTGCTCTTTGTCAGCATGTCGTCAACACAAACTTCCATATTGTCACTGATTTGTTCAGCAAAGACCTTGTTCATCAGCCTCTGATATGTCGCACCTGTATTTTTCAAACCAAGAGGCATAACATTGTAACAATAAGTTCCCCTAGGGATAATGAAAGAAGTACTTTCCCTGTCTTTAGGTTTCATTTTAATCTGATTATAGCCAGAATAAGCATCCATGAAGCTCAGCAACTCGTGTCCCGAGGTAGCATCCACCAGTTGATCAATTCGGGGCAATGGAAAGTGATCCTTTGGGCATGCTTTGTTGAGGTGGGTGAAGTCTACACACATTATCCACTTGTTCTTCTTCTTCTTTACCATCACCACATTAGGTAACCAATCTGGATATTTAACATCTTCAATGAAACAAGATTTTTGGAGCTTCTCGACTTCCTCCTGTATAGCTTGATTCTTCTCGGGGCTGAACACTCTTCTTCTCTCCTTCACAGGCTTGATCTCCTTATTCACATTGAGCTCATGACATAGGAAGTTTGGGTCTATCCCAGACATATCTTCATGACTCCACGCAAAAGTTTATCTTCTGCTTCTAAGGAAAGTTATCAATTCTTATTTTAATGAGGCTTCCAACGATGAACCTATTTGAGTAGTTCGCTCAGGGTGCTCTTCGTCCAGAATGACGTTTTAAGTAGCTTCCACCACTTGACCCTTCACGAGTTGCGACTCATCTCGAGGATCCAGTGTTTCAATTTCTGCACCTTCATCCACTTGATAGGTAATAGTCTTTTTCTTTGATTCTTCCAGTTCTTCTTGCTCGGCGGATGAATAATAGCATTCCCGAGCTACTTTCTGATCACCTTTCATAACTCCTACTCCAAAATTTGTTGGAAATTTTAGGCACTGATGCACTGTAGATGGTACAGCCTCGAACTTCTTTAATCCTACTCTTCCCATGATGATATTGTACGATGATTGGACATTCTTATCCATCACGAAGAAATGTATTCTTTCTGTCCGACAAGCAGGCCACGTACCAATGAATATATCCAACTTGATCGTCCCAATTATAAATACTTCCATGCCAGCAAAACCAATGAGGGGTCTGTGGTAAGGCTCTAGTTGAGATAGCTTTAGATTTAAACTATCGAAACACGAATAGATCATGATGTCTGCCGAGCTACCATTGTCGACCAACACTCTTGAAATCATTACCTCCTTCATTCTCATCTTGATCACCAGTGGATCATCGTGAGGATATAAAACACCTGCAAGATCATTTTTTGAAAAACCGATGACCAATTTCTCCTTGTTCACCTTTCTCGGGCGATCTTCCTCAGCTAGATTTATTCGCTGAATGTACGAGCAAGCTTGAGCCTCACCGAGGTAATATTTTCTTTCTGCAGTAAGGTCTCCTCCTCCTGCATCTCCTCCTGTAATAACATTACAATCAAATGACCCAAAGCGTATTGAAAATACCTCTCGTTCTGGCTGCCTTGGTTTCTTTGGAAGATCGGGGTCATCCTCTGGATCAACTTCATGGTTTCTCTTCTTGTTCTCCTCTTCTCGACGAGGAGATCTAGACCTCTCCCTAGCTCGGTCGTTGCCCGATCAACATACTTTGCTAGCTTTCCTCGTTGGATGAGTGTTTCAATCTCATTCTGAAGAGCTATGCAATTTTTGTTCATATGGCCATGATCCTTGTGGAACTCGCAATATTTTTCCCTACTCCTCGTGTCAGGGTCTGCCTTCATTTTCTTTGGCCAGTTTAACTCCTCGCTGTTTTTAATTTCT
Source organism: Sambucus nigra (assembly GCA_949130495.1). Lineage (NCBI taxonomy): Eukaryota > Viridiplantae > Streptophyta > Magnoliopsida > Dipsacales > Adoxaceae > Sambucus > Sambucus nigra. The sequence continues at coordinate 307,343,140 of OX422223.1, forward strand.
TCCAGGACGTGGTTGATATTTGCCTTCAAAGGTGTGTAATTATCAAATTTCCTCAAGACCTCCCATGACGACCTATTTTTGGATTGTTTATCACCACCATTATTCTTATGCTCTTTCTTCTTAGCTTTATCACCTTCCACCTTGGTTTCTTTGGCGTCCATATTCTTCTTCGCAGACATAGCCTCTTCGGCATTCATAATCTTGGACGCTTTTTCCATCAGGTCCGACATGGTTCGAGGTGGATCTTTGGTCAAAGTGTAGTACAACTTGTTTGGCAGTAGTCCACTCATCAAAGCAATAATCGCTGTCTTCTCCTTATAATCAATGACTTCGAGTTTCTCGTTATTAAAATGAGTTATATAATCTCTGGTACTTTCACCATCTTTTTGTCTGACACTTAACAAATGTGCTACTCGTTTAACTGGCTTTGCCCCAAAGTAGAAATTTCCAATGAATAACTCGGCCAGTTGAAAGAAAGTTGAGATCTTACCCCGAGAAAGATTATTATACCATATCTGAGCAGATCCGGTAAGAGTTCCCGAGAATTCCCTGCATCTCATCTCGTCTGGGACATCGTATATATCGGTTGCAGCTTGGTATTATTCTATATGAAGGACAGGGTCAGTCTTCCCATCATACTTGGGAGTCACAACAGGTGCTTTGAACTTTGATGGTGTTGGAAAATCAATAATGTCCTGGACAAAAGGTGTTCCTCGAACAAAGGTTCGTTGTAGAGGGTTATTGGCCTTAGCCATTTCCCCTAATCTATCCTCCATCCTCTGAATAGATCCTTTCCATGCATCATTTCCTTCCTCGGTCCTATTGGTTCGAGCAACTGATCGCGTTGAAGTGGCTTCCTGGGATTTATCTCGACGAGCAGCTAGTCGGTCATAGGATCTATCTTGACGAGCAATCGGTTATAGGATCCTTCCCTTAAATCGAAAGCTCCTCAACGCTGCATTAAGAGGACATTTGTTCCTCCTAGGGCCTAATCGGTTGAAAGGAGAAACCCTACTTAATCTTTCCAGTGCGCTGGTCCTTTCTGGGGAGAGGGTGACACGTTGTTCAGTATCTGTGGCTCGCACTGACGAAGTTCGTCCAGGTTGATAAGAAAAATCTTCAGATTCCTTATTGCGATATGAATTAGTACGCCTAGTACCTGAAGAAGGCGCACGGGTATTTCTTTGAATACTTCGTGGTCCGGGATGGGCTGATGCACCGCCATGGAGAGTTTGGATGAGTTGTCGCATTGTTTCTTGCATGACGGTCTGGCCCTGAGCCAGATTTGCCATTATTCCAGTCAGATCTGGAATAATTGGTGGAGCAGGTGGATTTGGAGGGGTTCCAGCGTTTCGATTGCTGGATTCAGGAATATCAGCCATTGGTAATGGATTGTTTTTGATGAAAAACGATATTATCAGTCGTTTCCCACAGACGGCGCCAATCTGTTGATGTAAAAAATTAGATCACTCTAATAATTCAATCACAGATAGATAAATGAGACAAAAGATTTTAAAGTGGTTCAGCCTTATAAGAATGGCCTATGTCCACTGTTGTGTTATTGCTGAGTGTTTAAGAATTCTCGATTACAAGTTCTCTCAAGAAATTCCTCTCTCGATTCCAGGGTTTGGATTCGAGATCCTTTACAATGAGGATTGTACAATGTATTTATAGCCCTGAGATTGTAATGTGAAAGGGTAATACATTAAATGATATACATATGAAAGGGTAATATATTTAATGCCCTTTTTGCGTGTGCGTCTGAATGATAAGCATTTAATGAGCAGTTAAACTGTTGGTATCCTGCTTCGAGGTGCAGCTCGGACCGCCTGAGTTGCTCGGACCGCTTGAACTTCTCAGTGCTAAAGAGTTCCTCGGAGAGGTATGTTCCTCGGAGCGTGTGAGTTCCTCGGAGTAACATGATTCCTCGGAGCATGTGATCATCTCGGAAGTGCTTGTTGTTGCCATGTAGATAGCCACGTGTCTTCATATGATTGGTCCATGTCAGCAAATTAAATTTGGTATCAACAGATATGATGATTGATATGTTCCCCGGAGAATTGAATACATTAAATAGCTTTGATGAAGCTGTGGATGAGACGCACAACTATTACCAAGAAGAATGTAAGGACATTTTTCTCATGTCCAACATGTTTCATTTGTGTATGTCGTACGCCGCTACATTTGGCACGTCACCTCAAGATGTCACTCGACGGACTCAATCCAAATTCCGGGAATCAAGAATTCAACATCTCCATTAATATGTCCCACGTCTACCTCAACGACTTCACGTTCCACGATGTTAGGTACTTAATGCAAGTGGTACGCAAGGGAAGTCAAAACAGTGAAAAAAGGAACGATAGGAGTGTTCAAGGGAATTTTCGTAATTTCATATCCATAGTTCGGAGGTCTGGTTAGCTAGAAAGTTGAAGATCTCGCCGCAACGAAGATACTGGAAGAAATGGCACCTCAATCCGAGCTACGGTGAAGGAGTTATGACCTTTTGAAGTTGGAGAAAATTCCTTGAAGAATGCTATTTTTTTAACCCCTACCAGAGATGTACCCCAAACCGATGTACACCAAACCGCACGAGGTACCCCAAACCGGTTCGGGGTACTTGTACGCTGGATAGAATTTCAGTATTTTTATTTTGCAAAACTCTTCATCTGTTTTTCTATTTAAACCACCTTCGGGGGAGCAGTTTTGCAAGACTTTGGAAGACGTTTTTGAGAGTCCAAATACCTCTAGTCTTCATATTTTTTGAGTCCCAAGACTCATGTTTTGATTCACACAATTTCCAATCCTTTGTGAATCTTTTTGGTAACCCAAGAACACAACCTTGTGTTTGTTCAAACCTTTGTGGAGAGATCTTTGCAACCGAGGGCTGCGTGTCATTGCTGAGGGAGTCTCTACAAAGTTTTATGGCTGCGTGTCATTGAGGAGTGCTGCAGTTCTTCCTTTGTTGATTGGACTGAGGTTCATGTGGGTTCGCTGCGTGTGGATTCATTACTCATGACACCGACCGACGCCTGCGGGTATTCGTGTGTCACTGTATTTCATTGTAATCTGTGTAAGTTGCGATTTACTTATTATAGTGAAATAAAAGGTTTTGCCCTGCGGGGATTTTTCCTTAAACTTGTTTCGCATATTTGTTTATGGGATTGACATACGCACCGTAGATGGATGTTTAGGGTTGAATTTATTTGATTTAAAGGTAGACTCTAATTAAATAAGGGTTACTTGAAATCTTGCGAATTTAATTTAACTTAAATCGATATTACACGGGTTCTCAAATTGGTATCAGAGCGAGTTACGCTAATTTATCGCGTGATCCTGATTTTTTTTTCGAGGATTTACTTTCTGATATAATTTGTCTACTCACGTTTTCAAATTGGAATCAGAGCGGGTTACTCTAAATTATCGAGTGATCATATTTTCCGCAAAACTGTGTGATATTGATTTTTTTAAAAAAATAAATTTTGTGAAAAATTGCAATTTTTCAATGGAACGCCCGTTTAATGAGGAGCTTATTTTTGAAAAAGTTCACGACCATGCTGAAAATTTAAAAAGTATGAATTTGAAACTTTGCAAAAGAATTAAAGTTTTGGAAAAAGAAAAATTCCGTTTTAAATCTGCGATGGATCTTTTGCAAACGGTTCAAAATCAAAGAGATTTTTATCGTGAAAAACTTGTTTCCTTGGACCATGACCTTGTTTCTTTAAAATTGTCCAAGAAGAAGAGTGATGAGAGAGTCCTAGTTTTAGAGAAGGAATTGGAGGAGTTAAAAAATTCGATGGTTTGTGTTTGTGCCAAAGATGAAAGAAATATTTTAATCAATGAGTTTGTGGCACGTGAAGAGACTCTTAGGGAAAAGTTTGCTTTAATTGAGGGGGAGAGGGATACCCTTTTAGAAATTGTTAAAAATTTGAAAAAGCAATCCCTGTCTTGGGAAGAGTCTAATTTGTTGCTTGAATCAAATATTTGGAAGTTGAAAAATGATTTAAACGATTCAAGTAGGTTTGATTGTGATGGTAATGGCTTATCTTGTTCTCATGTTTCTAGTGCTAAAGCCAAAACCATTATCTGTTTTAGAGGGTCAATTAATCCCATGGATGTTAGAAAAGATCACACTTTAGGTAACATTCCTCCCGTTTTCACATGTTCACATTGTGGTAGGAAAAGTCACCTTAGGAGACTCTGTTTTGATCTCAGAAAATGTCCTTGGAAGTATATGTCTGGTGTTCCCGTGGTTCCCAAATCCCCTACACGTCGTTTCACATCTATTTGGGTTAGGAAAAATTTGTTAGAAGCACTAGATTTTAGACAAGTTGATTCCCGTTTGCTTGCACATGATTCTTCTCTTGCCACATCATATAGATGATTGTGTTTGCATGTTTGTCATACGCTAGTTACGCTTTTTGATATATTTTTGCTAGCGTTGTGAGATGTACTTTTTGTATATATATTTTTTTGAAAAATTTTGAAAAATCCAAAAAGATTTTTGTTTTTTTGTTTGCACCGTTTATGGATGAACACTTAGGATGACCAAGTCACAACATCATTCCATTTTTTTTCATGTGACTATTTGATAGTGTTTTGAGACAATAGGTCAATTCATCCTTGTGCTTTATAATGTTTGGAGTCATTAAGATGTAATTAAGTGTTACTTCCTACATGTTTGACTCATGTTTCCTTTAATGCACACTTGCACGAATTTGTTTGATTATTGTGCTTGTCTTATCACATGTTGGTTGGGTGTTTTCACTTCAATCCTGTCCTTAAAACGAACCAAGCGCGATAAAATTTTGATAAGGAAATTGTGCATATAAAAACCGTTTTGTGAGTTTGTGTGTTTTGTTTGATAACGGGGAGGGGCTGCGAAAGGTAATTATCTATCCTTTGCGCAAAAGCCACCGTTAAAAAGGACCTACAAAATTGAGGAATTTTATTATCCGAGGTTCAAAGAGGTTAAAAGAGACCGAAAAAATAAAAAGATATTCATGCCAAAATATGGGCCATTTAGGTTTTTGCACCAATTCTCCAAAGTTTGAGAATTTAGTTTATACACCTCTAAAAGAATATATATATGAGGGAGTTTGGTTGGAGAATTTAAAACGGGTTTGCACGTCCTTGAAATGCTTGAAAAAATGCGCTACATAGTTTTGGACGTTATTGGGGTGGAAATCATTTTGACTTTGATTTGTTGATTTGCATAAGACGATGTCATCTAAATTCAACAAATTCTTACACCTAAGGATACCTTTGATGTTCATTCGTTAGGAGTGCACGTATGCATCATGAACATATGATTGATTGAGTTGATTTACCTATCGAATGTGTTCACACCCATTCATTCCATTTTCATGACTTGGTTGTTTGAGTCTAAATCCATGGTGTGATTTTTGTATCATGTTTTACATTTTTTTTCAAAATGGTATCTATTTTTTGTATAAAAAATTGAAAAAAAATCAAAAATAGTTTGTGTATTTTTTGTATACCGTGACACCCCGATTTTGCTTGTTTGATTCATTCTTCTTATTTGTCTATTTGGGGACATCATAAAAAGGGGGAGAAAGAATTATCATTTTATGGGGGAGTTTTTGAGATTTGACTTATGCTTATCATATATTGGTATCTATGTTTATCTCATTTCAAACTCGATACGTCACTCAGTATTTTTTTTTTATCTCATGTGTGTAGGTAATACATTGATGATCTATGAATTGCACACCCTGATGAGAAAAGATTTGAGATTCCTGAAGATTTGAAGAACAAACGATGAAGACTATTCATTTGTACCTTTTCCAGTTTTGGGTTCATGGGCGGGTAGATTTGTATAGGCAATTTCGTATTTGATAATTCGGATTTTTTATGTATGTACCGGCATAGACATAGGGGGAAATTTGTAAGGACATTTTTCTCATGTCCAACATGTTTCATTTGTGTATGTCGTACGCCGCTACATTTGGCACGTCACCTCAAGATGTCACTCGACGGCCTCAATCCGAATTCCGGGAATCAAGCATTCAACATCTCCATTAATATGTTCCACATCTGCCTCAACGACTTCACGTTCCACGATGTTAGGGACTTAATGCAAGTGGTACGCAAGGAAAGTCAAAACAGTGAAAAAAGGCACGATAGGAGTGTTCAAGGGAATTTTCGTAATTTCACATCCATAGTTCGGAGGTCTGGTCAACTAGAAAGTTGAAGAGCTCGCCGCAACGAAGATACTGGAAGAAACGGCACCTCAATATGAGCTACGGTGAAGGAGTTATGACCTTTTGAAGTTGGAGAAAATTCCTTGAAGAATGCTATTTTTTTTTAACCCCAAACCAAAGATGTACCCCAAATTGCATGAGGTACCCCAAACCGGTTCAGGGTACCTGTACGCTGGATAGAATTTCAGTGTTTTTATTTTGCAAAACTCTTCATCAGTTTTGCTATTTAAACCACCTTCGGGGGAGCAGTTTTGCAAGACTTTGGAAGACGTTTTTGAGAGTCCAAATACCTCTAGTCTTCATATTTTTTGAGTCCCAAGACTCATGTTTTGATTCACACAATTGCCAATCCTTTGTGAATCTTTTTGGTAACCCAAGAACACAACCTTGTGTTTGTTCAAACCTTTGTGGAGAGATCTTTGCAACCGAGGGCTGCGTGTCATTGTTGAGGGAGTCTCTACAAAGTTTTATGGCTGCGTGTCATTGAGGAGTGCTGCGGTTCTTCCTTTGTTGATTGGACTGAGGTTCATGTGGGTTCGCTGCGTGTGGATTCATTACTGACGACACCGACCGACGCCTGCGGGTATTCGTGTGTCACTGTATTTCATTGTAATCTGTGTAAGTTGCGATTTACTTATTATAGTGAAATAAAAGGTTTTGCCCTACAGGGATTTTTCCTTAAACTTGTTTCGCATATTTGTTTATGGGATTGACACACGCACCGTAGATGGATGTTTAGGGGCTGAATTTATTTGATTTAAAGGTAGACTCTAATTAAATAAGGGTTACTTGGAATCTTGCGAATTTAATTTAATTTAAATCGATATTACACGCGTTCTCAAAGAAATTTTAAATTCTTTGATGCCGAATGGATTGCCACCACACGCATTGAAACTTAAACATAATTATCCAATCATTCTTCTACGCAATATAAATCCATCAATTGGATTATGTAACAAAACAAGAATGTTGTACAAAGGTTCTTCGAATAATTTCATCCATGTTCGTCGCTTATAAAGTTGAAGAGGAAGAGGAACATTTGAATCCTAACAAACGTCAAAAGCAACATATTTAAGCATTAAATTTTCAGTTTTTAGGATTACACACTATTTTTATCAAATGTCATATTTCAATAACTACGATTTGGAATTTGCTTGCTGAAGCTTTTTTTAACTTCTTTTTTTAATGATATTTCCCTATAAATCATTTCAAGCTAATTTCATTGTGATATATTTATTTGGATTATATATACATATATGTTTGTGTGTATTTCTTCCCGCTTTTGAGTAGGGAGTTCTGAATTCGTTTGTGATAGATTTAGAGTATTCACATGAATATCTTGTATAGTTTACAGTTGAATGGAGGGTTGGTTTTTGGGGTAATGATTGATGCTTCGTACTAGGTACTTTATATTAGATTCTAACAAAACAGATTCTATATAATATGTTGCAAGTATTTTTATTACGTTGTCCTTCACAGATTTGCAGTGGAATATTAATATCTGGAAACGCACATGGACACAACTAGTTAAAAAAAATCGAGGAACTATTTGATATATGCCCCTAAAATAATACGTCCTCCTTATAAAACCAACGAGCTTGCAAACCAAAATACACAACAAAAAGGACTCTTGAATTTCCATCTCCTCTCCTCTTTACAAGGCTTCTTGGGACTTCTCTTAAAAGGAATTTTTGCATCTTTTTTCACTGTGCAAACTCTAAACGCTTTATTACTCATTTTCTTCACCGGATTCCCCAAAGCTTTATCTAACAGGTACACGACATTTCCCTCTCTTATAAACCCTCACAGGTTGTTTCTTTGTCTCATTCTTTCCATAAGATATGTCTTTCCTATGTTTTGCGTTTCTCATACATCGATAAGTATATGGAGGTGAAGCATTCAAAGATCTTAATTAAACAAATAGGGCGCAAACAATGAGGCTTTGGGATGAAGTATAACTTTGAACATTGATGTATAGTCAAGGGCGGAGCTAGGATTCCTCGAATGGGTAGGCTAAAATTAGTAATGAACCCGATAATTTTTGTCAATGGGGCGAAAGTCTCGACTAATGTTCGGGGTTCAGGGCGGTTTTCCAAGAGGAGAAATTTATTATGTTTTTGTATCTATTTATCTATGTTATTTTTTATTTTCCAACAATTTTTTAACCTTTACAAAATTTGAGATTATTTTTCAATAATATTTTAACTACGAGTAGCAATTTTTAACCCTTACATATTTTTTTTTTCAATTTGAGAGGGGTGGGCTACAGCCCTGGTGGCCCCACCCCTGGATCCGCCCTTGTGTATAGTATTGTTGTTTGTTTAGCAATCCAAAGCAATCCCTTGTGTTTGTTTAGCAATGTAATAATATTGTTCGTTTCTTTAATTAAATATTTGTATATCATTCTCTTTTATTTTAATTAGAAACTGCAAAGTTCTATTTTTAGTGTATATATATATATATATATATATATATATATATATATATATATATATATATATATATATATATATATATCAAGGGAGAATGGGTTCGGGTTTGGATTGCTTTGGATTTTTTTTTTCGATTTGGATCGGGGTTAAACTGGGTTTAGTGTTTGATGGGTTGCTGGGTTTTCGAGATGGGGCTAAAACGGTGGGTAGGAGAAGATTTGAGGTTGGCGTTGGTTCGGGTTGTAACTGTGGTTTGAACCCGGAGTTAGGTCGAAGGATAAGGTCAAGTGGGTCGCGACCCACTTGGATTTCTGGGGCAAGCTAGGTTTTGATTTGGGTCAAGGTCACGGGTTTGGCATATTGGGGGTTGTAGATGTTGCTGATTTGGGTAGCGGGTTGGGAGTGTGTAGGTATGGCCAGAAATTTGGACAGTGGATGGTCGGTTGCGGTTTGGGTTTGGAGTTTGGCCGGTTCTTGGGGAAATGGGTAGGTCGTGGGTCTTGAGGTAGGAGAGATTGAGGTGAGATATGCGGAATAATTGGGCGTTTATGTTAGTATGGTGCATCTGTGGAAATGGGTATTATGTTAACATGGGGTGTGTGTGTGTGTGTGTGTGTGTGTGTGTGTGTGTGTGTGTTTAGATTTTGTAAAAATTAAAATAAAATTACCTAACACTTTAGAGTCAAAAAGTATAATATTAATAAAATTAAATAAAATTTATTAAAAATAAAAATGAAAATCCTATTATATAACTAAAAGACTCAAATAGAAAAATAACATTATATATTTTATTTATGCATATATTGTGATGATGACTAACATAAGTGATTAAATATGTTGTGATTACACTTAGATTTGGATCAAATAATAAATAATAGCATTACATGTATTAAAGAGAATTTGAATTGTCAAAAATATGCTTGGGGTTATTTCACATACAGGCGCACACATATATAAAGTTCGTGTCAGGTGTGGATCCTATGCCAACAAATTTTTTAAAATAAGAAAAAATTAATTATTTTCATGTTTTTTTGATAGGATCTTGAAAGTGAGAATATTATTTATAAAAAAAACAATTCAAATATAAGTGAAACTATCATGAAAACGGACAAAAAAAACGTTAGAAAATTTTCTATTTCATTTTATCAATACAGTAAAATAATATAAAATTTTAATATTTTTTAAGATGATTTTTATAGTGAGACTACAAATTTTTTTTATCAAAATATTTAATTAACAATATTCATAACTTACATTTTCGCCCGCGAACTAGTGTATATATATTACAATAACATTCTTTATTTTTTAGTGTCTTTGTTCCTACAATGAAAAGGTATCGGCATTGTTTTACAACACTTAAAATTAAGAAAAAAACTAAATTTATATTTATTTAATGCCTTAGTAATTATATACTTGTTGATTATGTTTTGGTGTTATATATTTGTCTAAATGTAATTGTGTAAAAGTGTAACTAAATAATAGATGTGTTTATGGTTAATTAATTGAAAATACAATGTCCTTTCAGATACTATGAATATTTTTGCTTGTTCTATCTTTTGTCTCCAACCAAAACCCCACTAGCGACATACCACCACCAAACACTACCTTTGTTTATGACACACTTGTACCTTTGTCACCTTTTCTGCATCCAACTCCCTTTTAACTAGGGGTGTTCAAAAAATCGACTGCACCGACGGACCGAACCGAACCGAGCCGAATCGACCCTTTTTTTCTGTCTTTTTTCTTAATCGGTCCGATCTCGATTTATTTTTTTGGTGGACCGACCTAGTCGGTCCGGTCCACGGTTTACAGTTTCAAAAACCCTGTTAGGACCGACCCGAACCGACTGTATATAAAATAATATATTTTTACATATATATGTATATATATAAGATAAATAAATAGTAAAAATATATATTTCAATATTTGATTAGTTTAAATTATAGTTTAATCCAATAGTAGGTTTGTTTTAATCACAAATTTTGATATTTTTTAGTTTTTAATATTTGAAAAAAATAGACTCGGGTATATTTGTACTATTATAAATGATGTAATTCATTAATGTGAGGACCGACGGGTTACACCGGACCGACCCTATAAAAAACCGAACCGACTAGGGTCGGTTAACCGACATTATCGGTCCATTTTTTTAGAGGACCGACCAAGTCGGTCCGATCCAAAAAAAACCTTAAAACCGAACCGGACCGGACCGCGAACACCCCTACTTTTAACTATCTCTGGTTACAAAATGATAATAATTTCACAACCTTATCTAAAACGACAAACAATATCAATAAACAAAATAAAAACCTAATACTAATCACAAAACATAACCAATCAGAAACACAAAACCTTATACCAAACACAAAATAAAAAAAATAAAAGCATCTGATCTAAATTTTGAACATGAGGTTGTATATGAGAGGAGTCTTTTTTTACTGATATTCCGGTGAGGATCATGGTGGCATTTGCAGGTGGGAGGGGTCTAAGATGACAGTAGATTTGTGCAGTTTCTCCCTGGGGGTCGGGATGGGAGGTTTGGGTATGGGGACGAAGCTTCAACTTTCTTTCTCTCTATTTTCTTGGAGGGTTTGAGCTATCATTAAGAGTAAATTACTTATTTGTCCCTTATTATAAAATTTATAATTATTGCAACTAAAAGGGCTATTATAACAAGCTAGGTACTATGTAGACACAAAATAATCTGTTGATGTAAAAAACTAGATCGCTTCTAATTTTTCAATCACAGATAAATAAATAAGACAAAGATTTTTAAAGTGGTTCGGCTAGGAATAAAGCCTACGTCCACTGTTATGTTATTGCTGAGTGTTTGTGGAATTCTTGATTACAAGTTCTCTCAAGAAATTCCGGTCCCCTTGAATGGGTTTGATACAAGGTATTTATAGCCTTGAGGCTGTACATGAAAGGTTCAATACATTAAATGCTATACATATGAAAGGGTAATACATTTAATGCAGCGTGTGCGTCAAGAATATAAGTATTCGATGAATATCTGAACTGTTGATTATCTGGCAATTAATGGTACGATCGAGGTGCAGCTCGGACCGCCATAGCTGCTAGCTGATCAGGAGTACCTCGGAGAACTAGAGTACCTCGGTGCGCTAGAGTATCTCGGTGCGCTGGAGTTCCTCGGTGTGCTATAATTCCTCGATGTATCCTCGTTGCTCGGAAAGAAGCATGGTTGGTCGGGAAATGAACTTCCTCGTTGCTATCGTGCCACGTAGATTGGCACGTGTCTTCGTATTATTCGTCCACATCAGCATATTAATTTTGGTATCAACAGAAGCCCCCAATGTTTCATATTTTGAACTTAGAGGAGTATGGAACATTCTTTCTCGGTAAATGGCGATATTAAATAATCTTCTTGGGTTTCAGGAACATTGTATTCAAATTTCCTTCTTATTTCGCAGTTTCCGCCTTTTTTATAAGCGCTTCGATCTTTGTGCAATTTTTGTCCTTTTATCCGCCGGAAGTTCAGTAGTTTCTTTTTGGTAATCATTTCTTTCGCCGCTTCCCAATGCAAAGTATTTAAACTTCTTTGGTAACCATACCGTCGTCTACATTTTCCATTTTCTGCATTCAAGCTTTCTATTCTCTTCTTCTCTTGTGCGTTCATCCTTGTTTCCGTTCGTTGTCAACACACCTCCTTTCTTTCTGTAAGATCTTCTTCCTTTCTTTTGTATCTCTTTTATTCAATATGGTTTATATTGTGGAGTCTGTTGAGAAATTCCGTTCTGATTTTTCCATTCCTTCGTGGGTAACTCTAGAGGTTCTTTCTGAGCCTTTAGATTACTTTCGATTGGCTGAGGGACATTGGTTCCCCAGTCTTTTTGTTGCTGAATGTGGTTTTTCCTTTCCACCAAACCCATTATGTCTTGAGTTTTGTCAATATTTTGATCTTGTTCCTGCAAAAATAGCCCCCAATTCATGGAGAATAATTAACGGGGTGGACAAATTAAATCTAACTCATGGGACTCGTATTGGGATCCCTGAAATTATGTTTTGTTATAAATGGGCCACTCTAGATAATATTTATTATTTAAAAACTAGGTATCTGAATAGGGCTCTTGTAGTTAATCTCCCTGACTCAAATAGGGATTATTTTGAGCATGGGTTGGTCATAAAAAATTGGCAACATGCGCCTTTATCTGGGAATGAAGTATACAACGGTCCCAGATGCCCCCCATACGGCAATGGGATAGGTTTATTTTTTATTTTATTTTACTTATGAAATTATGCTTTCATCATGTTTGACAAAATGTATGACTGATATCTCAACATGTATTTATTTGCAGTTGATAGCAAAAGAAAAACTCCAAAGGAATCAGAAGTGAATATTAAACATCTGAAACTTATCTGGGGTTTGCATAAGAACATTGCAGACGAACACATCAGATCTGCTTCATATTTGCTACAGTATAAGAGTTACACAACCTCTTATACTGCTCGCCCTATTGAACCAGCTTCAACACCAGAAGGTTCATCTTCAGATTCTCATATCCCCTTATCTCAGAGAATGGGCAAGAAAAGAGCTCCTCCTGCTCTATTTGATGAAATTTCCTCTGCTGTTGAAGCCAAGAAAGGCAAAATTAATGTCCCAGAAGGGACTAAAAAAGTAGATGCTGGGTCCTCCAAAGCTGCCGAGAAGCCCCCAGTGGCCCCGAGCAAGAAAAATGCTCCTGCAGATGTAATTACAATATCCCCGACCAAAACCTCTCTGGTTGAAGGTTCTGACCGCCCGTTAAAGAGATTGAGGAAATCATCCTTGGTTACTCCAGCTGAAACTGCCTCTTCTTTACCTGCTAGTGGTACTGATGTTCCAAATATCATTCTTCCAAGCTCTGCAATGAGCTCGGTCGTACCCGAGGTCCATGGTCTTGATGAAAGAATTCCTAGGGATACGCTGACATCCCTAGCTGCTCGTCACCTTGCTTCAGTAAGTTTCTCATACTTATGATTTCTCATTCTCCGAAAGCTTGCATTTTATATTGACTTCGCTATTTTTTCTCATCTTTCAGCTGGTGAATTGTTTCAATAATATTGTGAAGAAGGATGAAGCTATTAAAGCTTCAAGCTCCTCGTCAGGTGTAGAGGATGCTCTGTTGGGTTTGACCCAATCTTTAAAGGAATCTCGTCAACAATATATTGACGAAAAAGCTGTTTGGGAGAAGAAATTAGCTGCGGCTGAGGCTGAGAAGGTGAAAATGGCCGAAACCTCCAAGAATTTGGAGGAGAAAGTAAAGGGTTTAGAGGTTAAACATCAAGAATATGATGGCCAGCTGAAAAAGGCAAATGAAGAGTTATCTACCTTGCAAGATATCAAGGTCAAAAAAGAGGAATTGGAGGTGAAACTCTCCTCGGAGAGATTGAGGAGAAAGGTCGCAATCAAGAAACATTTCAGTGCTGGTTGGGAGAAAGGATGGGAGAGAGGGATAGCTGCAATGACATCCCAAGTCCAATATGGGGAGTCGAAATACTTCCATGATGGCTGGGTAGCTGCTCTGCAAGAGCTAAAGGTCCAAGACGATTCTGAGCTATTCCAACAACATCTCCCTGGTCCTCCTCCACCAATTGTGGAAGAAGAAGAAGATGAGCCTGCCTCAGATGAGTCTTCTACGGCTATGGGTGATCAAGTTTCTGCCTCTCAACCCTCTGCCACCGAGGACGTTTCTTCCATGCCTCCTCCTCCCGAGAAGATTCCTACCGATCAAGCTGTTGTTATCACCAAGAAACCGAGCTCCTCGTCCCAGCCTCCCGAGAAAGTCTTGGGGGACAAGGAAAAGGTGTGAAGTTGTTCGGTATCATTTCTATATTTCCTTGTAAAGTCGAGACTGTTTGTTTTTTGAAACTGGTTTACCTCTCTGTTCATAACAATCAGTAAAATACCTGAATAACAAATGAATAACAATCAGTAAAATACCTATAATCTTTGTAACTATACATGAATAACAATGAGTAACTGTAATCTTTATAACTCAATAAAGCTACAAACAATGTTCGCACAACCGCAGTTTGTAGGTCAATAAGGCTATCATACTCTTAGGTTTTAATATTTTTTTAATACACGTACTTAGTTTAAGAGGATGATGAAAGTGAATCCATAAAGTCATCCCATCAATAATTGCCAATAAATCTAGAATACATTAAAGTCATATGAAACGGATAGACTTTTGTTTAAATCAAAATTTTTTCTTATACATTACAAAATTTATATATACATACAAAATTTTAATATATTACTAAAAGGCCAGGTATAAGCTATAATTGTTATGTACACATACAAAATTTAAATTCGATAATATTTTTTTCTTTAATTTTAATACTCAATAACCATATTTAAAGCGGTGTTAAAATCCAAATAACTAAAAAAAAAATAAAAATAATGGAACAAAGGAAAACTGAGAAAGAAAAAAAAATATTTCACGAGCATTAACCAGATAAGTTGGTTGAATTGAAACCTACACATGTGTTCAGTACGTTCGAAAAAACAACAACCCACCACCCACAGCATCACAAATATATAAATCCCGCATTTCATTCCTATTATTTCCAACAAATAAAATTCAATATTTTCAAAATATCTCATCTTCTCAACACCCTCTTTATCCCCACCTCCCCTTCTCTCCACCAATGCCCCATTCTTCTACCCACCAATATTTCCAACAAATACACTTTAATCAAATCCAAAATCCGCGAAATTTCATGCCATTGAGTTCCACAATGACTGAGGGAAAAATCGTGTTTATGGCTTGTGTTTACAGACTTATCCCAGATGAATGATTATTTGATTTCTAATGTATCAGCCACCATTGGATAGGCTCGGGTTAATCGTGATTGCATCAATGTTTATCATAATTAGCACATCTTGACATATAAAATTCAAATATAAGCAAGATTAAAAGAAATGTCCAATTGTCCAATGTATCAAGAAACTTTAAGTAAATGAAAATTGCAAATTAATTAATTTAAAAATATTTAAAAATTAGAAATTATTATTTTTTAAAAAATATTTTAAATTTAGAAAAAACTATTTAATACACATAAAAAACAGATTTTGAATAGATAAAAAAATAAATTTCCAACAAAAAGAACACATTTGCAATTAAAAAATAGATTTCCAATAAAATTAGAAAAATACTAAAAAAATAAACTGAAAAATCTAGAAAATAGTTTTTAAAAATCTGCAACAAAAACTGAACAAATATTTTAAAAGGTTTGAAAATTTTCTGCAAAAAAACAAATATTCAATAAGAAAATAGATTTTCAATAAAAAAATATGCTTCTAATAAAAAATATAAAAAATTTCGATAATTACAGGAAATCTGGAAAATACATAAAAAGTAAAAAAAATACTAAAAAATAAAAAACTGAAAAATACATATAAAAACGGGAAAAAAATCAATAAACCGAAAAAATATTTTTTTATGAAATCAACAAAAATATGGATAAAACTAAAACCTTTATAAACCTTTGCAACTTCGGATGAAAGGTGATCCATCTCCCCCATGCTGTAAAACCCAGCTTGCAAATGATATACTTTGATCAGAAAAGCCATAAAGCATCCATTTGCTTATTCAAAACATCTACCTCTTTCAACAACTCCCAACTTTACCCCTGCAAAATTTTACAACCTTATTAAGCTCCTCATCTAGTTTTTTGAAATACATTTCTCCTTGAGTAGAGAAACTACACACGTTTTGGCTGTCGTGTTCTCACACTACACCAAGTGCAAGCTATAAATACGGAGTCAGAAACAGAACAAAATCTCCTACAACACATGAAAACTTACCTTTGTAGAGAATAACATTTTATAGACTAAAATAACATAATAGATATTCAATCACGTTTATACCTATGTTTTCCCAGAGGTACATCCTAAACAACAACAACAACAACAACTAAAAAAGGGTGTTTTTGTTTAAACCCCAACTTTCTGTATGCAGCCCCAATTTTTATGAAGCCCCAATTATGGGAAAAAATACAATTATCAGCCCCATCTAATGGTGTGCACTAAATGAAAAGTGAAATTTGGATTTCAGAGCAGAGCCCATTTCATACAAAGAGTGGCCATCATTTGTAGCGGAGAACCCATTTCAGACATACACATACAGGCCATCATTGATGCAGACCTCAATATGAACTAATTTCAAACATGCATGGAGACCATCTTCGATCATCTCCACATAACCTTCAGATACCATCGCCCATCATCCTTGCAAAAAATTGTCAAGCTAGTTCCATCTGAGCATCCCTGTTTACAGTTCTTTCACCGACTTTCACCCATCATCTCCGACCTTCTTTGCTATATACTACAATTCTTTGAAACTGCTTTATTAAACTAAAAATGTTTAAATTTCTCGAACCTCCTTCATCTGTCTCCGTCTACTGTTTCAATTTTGCCTAACTCAAACTATTTTCTTCAATTTTGAAGTACAAGTGTGAATGTATTTTTAATTAGTGCCATTATTTTTGGACGATACATAATATAAACAAAATAAAAAAAACATCTACAACAAAACAGAACCAAAAAATCGATGCCTATTATTTGAGCCAAGAATCTTCATAACTGACTGAGCAACATGTGAGATAGAGATGGAGATGGCATGGAGTGACTAACTTAATGGGGTCGCCAATTTCAAACATCAATTGTACCAAATAGAGGAGCAATCAATTTTGGGATAGAAAGGAATTCCATGATTGCTCTCGGGTTGGGTTAGGAGCAATAAACAACAATAGCTGGAATACACAAAAATCATTTCAATAAGACCTATTGGGTTGCCAAAAGCAAATAAACTACTCAAAACATTTTACAGAACCCATGATGACATCACCAACGTCCACAGAAAAGAGAAATGTATTAGGGTTTACAAATCAAAAAATAAAAAAATATCTCCGATAGAGTTATCATGGAGTTGAGAAACTTTCCAGCTTCAGCCTTTATTTAGAGGAAAAAAATACAACCGACCTTGGCCAATCATCAATATAAACCTGCTATGAAACTTTCGATCAAAACCCTTCAAATAGTTACATCCATGTGTGAATCCACATCGACAAAACCCTCTTTCTCTTTATCATTTATTCCCCCTCAAGCTCCAAATCCATACCCCTTTAAAACCTCTTTCATCCCCATCGCATCTCCCACATCCGCCCTTGATTTTAACACCGTCAAAAGAGAAGGAGAGACATCGTTGAAAGAGAAAGAGAAGGGTGTTAAAGATGAATCTATTTTCGGTCAATAAAGGAGATGAAATGGGGAATGTTTACCCTTCATAATTTAGAAAAGGAGATAGAGAGACATAGAGAGAATGGGAAGAAAAATCGTTGGGAAATGAAAAGCGTCGAAGTATGTAAACAATAGGAGTGCCATGAGGATAGTCTCTTTGATCAAGAAACATAAATGCCTTTGCATTTTAGATTATAAATAGATAGATTAAAATATAGAGTGCCACGTGGGCACTCTCAATGAGGAGGAGTCTTAAATGCTCATAAATGCCTTGTTTTGCATTTTATAGTATATAGAGATAATAATTATATAAAAATTATAGATTCAAATTATGTGAGGATGACACACGTCATGCATTTAAGTTTGCTAACATATTAAATAGGCCACGTGACAACATTACTTTCTCACTTTCATTTCCTTTCTCTTTCTGAACTCTCTCTCTTCTCTTCAAGAATACCGAAAAGCACCCCGCCTATTGGGTTTCCAATGTCTCTCTTCATCGTTAAACCAACCAAACTTTGCCCACAAGTTAACCACGAGCGTATATCAACAAAACAGAAAAAATATAAACTCCTCTTCTTTAAAAACCAAGACCCGTACTAATACTTCCCAACTTGAAAGCCACAAACAGGAAGAAAACTAAACTAAACCTCATCTTCTTTCTCCTAACCCAAAACCTCCATGGGAGGAGCTTCAAAACTCAAGTATGCTTCTTAAGTGCTAACGTTTCTATTTTATGTATACATACCCACACGATGAATATGCATATCTCTCTCTCTCTCTCTCTCTCTCTCTCTCTCTATATATATATATATATATATTGAGTTGATTCTTTGATACTCACATATACATGGGACTGTTTTGTATATGTATATACACATATGGGTTACACAAGGATATCCGGATAAGAAAAAAGAGGAAAAAAAGATGGCAGAAAAAAAAATATTCCACCCAGGTATTTCTCTCTCTCTCTCTCTCTCTCTCTCTCTCTCTCTCTCTCTCTTACTTATGGATTTTTCATATCCCTTCATAAACATAGACATTTAAACAAACCAATATCAGTTTGTTATCATCTCCCAAAACACATCAAATCTGCATAAATAAAATGTAAGAAACATAATAATAAACCTAGATTAATAATAACAAAAGCATTACGTAGTTTCATAGTGGTGCCGAGAGAGAGACGTGAGAATGGGCTGGGTTTTTTACCGTGAGAATGTGTCGTTTGGCTCATTGGAGTTGAATGTCGTGTCAATGAACAATAAGGAATAAAACAAAGATTTTTTTAGTTCTTGGAAATGATAAATCAAATAATGAAAACTAAGAAATGGAAGCAAGTTTTTTCACCTATTAATGAAAGGAAAAAGTAAATCAAATAATCTTATTTAAGAAATAAAACGAACAAAAAATCTTCCTTTGCAAGTGAAAAAATATAGGCATGCATTCTCTTTTGTGAAATATGCATAGATACGAGAAAGTAAAAATCATAAACTGATCAGGCGGAGTCTCCTATAGAAGTTGGCCAATTTAGATGAACTTAACATAGGAGGGGAGATGTAGAATTTGATTTGAAGATAGTAAAGTGACTTAACTGTTAAGTTGTTTTTATTTATTTTTTGCCATTTTTATTATTTTAGTCATTTTTAATGTATTAAATTTATTTGGATATTAATTCTTTAATTGTTTTTGAATTTTTTTTTTATGTTCAAAGTTTTAGAAAAAATCTCTCATATATATAATATACTCGATTTTGTTATTCAAAAAAGAAAAAAAAAATCCACCCAAAAATGTTTCTCTCTCTCTCTTATGGGTTTTGAGTTCTATCAGATTTTTATTTATTTTCTCTTCGTTCAGATCATTTGCTAGACAAAAAATATGTATTTGTAAGCTGAAATAGAAAATGGAGGCTAATGGTGGTCAAAGTAAATTTTTACCTGTGAAAGCAAAGCATTCATGGCTAGAACACTACATGTACCTATAATTTTTTTTGTCATTTTTATTATTTTAGTCATTTTTACAGTCAAATTTATAATTTCAGTAGCAATATATAATTTGTAAAGGATTGTTTTTTTTCAAATCATCTCTTACGAGTTAGTTATTTGGTTTGTTTGTGAGTTTTATTTTTTATGTTGGGACATCCATAGATGAAGCTTCCAAAATCGGGCATGATATTTTTTATTATATACGGAGCCACACACACACACACACACACACACACACACACACACACACATATATATATATATATATATATATATATATATATATATATATATATATATATATATATATATATATTCGGCCACGCATCGCGTGGCCTTCATACTAGTATTAAACTAAAATACAAAGCTTGTAATTAATATGGGAGATATTTCTAGGACATTAGATCCATTTACCCTTTTTATTAGATTATGAGATATTCGTTTCATTCAAAATTCCCTTTTTCTAATTAAAATTTTAGCCGATCTCTCTGCACAAATTTCGAAAGATAAAAAATTAAAGACTGATTGAGAATATTTTTTTTATCTCTTTTTAGATTGCGAAAATCCCAATACCCTTTAAAATATCAATTCTAACCATTTTATGTCAAATATAAGCATGGACTATCAAACAATTTAACATACACATAATCCATCAAATTTATGCACATAAAATCAAAGAGTACGAATATCATGAAATAATATAGAAGGTCAAAATATTATCCTCATAATATTTTAGTGAATAATGATTTTTTAAGACATTTAAAACATTCATGGAATTTATATGAATCAGACTAACTAAACATGAGCTAATAAAGCATTAGTAAACTTACCAAATTCTCCTAGAAATTAATTTATACTTGAAACATGATTAAGATAAATAAATCACAAGAAGATGTAGTAATTCTCATGGAAAAATCAGTCTAAACCCTAAAATTTCATTACATAAAAGCACCTCCACTCTGTCCCCAAAAAAACTCAAAAATAAATTATGAAATCTAATATTATTATTTAAATATGGTGTCTTTGAAAGTGGATGTTCCATGTGTTGTAATTTAGATTGAAAGTGGATGTTCCATGTGTTGTAATTTAGATTGTCTATTTATGACTCCCATATATCCCTTTTCTCACTCTTCCCACTACCATTTCAACTGTAAATGGATCAGCCCTTGAGAATATGAAGCAACTTCTACATTTTCAGTCTTGTCACCCAGAATACCAACCCTCTTCGGCTAGAAATGGCCCTCCCCCTTCATTATCACTCCTCAACTTAGTCATTGATTTCCCAATAGTATTAAATGCAGTATATATCAGCCTCAACATTTGGGAATGACATCCATTTCCGTCATTTATCCGACTTAAGGTAAATTTTCTTCTATATTTCTTCCCTGCAATTTGGATGGAATTGTCCATTATTATTTTTCTTTTACGTGTAACTTAATTTTAGTTCTTTTGATTTTAGGCATATTTTATCTTCTTAATCTATGTTATCCCTATTTATAAATATGAAATTTTAATGGTGTAATTTTCTTTCTTAGTTATTTTGATTTTAGGCATATCTGTAACATTTCATTTTAGGCAGCTAAATGTCTTCGTATTTTATCTTCTCCCTGTTTATAGGTATGAAATGTTAATGGTGTAATTTTGAATTGGTAATTTATATTATCTGTTAAGTGTCTATTCATATGTGAATGGCGGGCCTTATATTTGCTGAAATGTATAAGAGAAGGATTGTTGCTTACAAGTCATTTTTTATCGAAGAGGGATAGTACCCTCCCCCCCCCCCCCCCCTCCAAAATAATTTTTTTTTATTAAAAACCAAGCCTCACTAGTCAATAACTCTAACAAATAAAAAAGTAGAGGTTGAGCCCAATACTCTAACTTGAAAGCTAAAAAAAAGGGGATTTATAAACATCCCCCTTACAAAGAGATAATGAAGACAATAAATATGGGATTTTATAGATAATCCCATTACACAATTTTCTTCCTAATTTGAGGAACCCCTATTCTATTTAGTTGAATAAGAACTCTAATTAGGTTTGGAATAGATGAAAAGGAACCATAGAGTTCTAAAATTTGACTTGTAGCAGTCTTAGATGCAAGACCATCTACAACTGTGTTAAAGTCTCTCCATATATGAGTGATTTTTTTTTTTGATAAGTAAATGCTATTATAGAACCAACGCTAAGGGAGAGAACCCGTATACAGGAAGTATACAAAACAGAAAACAGGAAAAAGGAGAACAACGAACAACACCTCGAAAACCCGATACCCCAGCTACCGAATCACATGAAACTCCTCCACAAACTCAAGAAACTCTTGAGTCGTGACAGCGAGGCTCTCCTTATACCAACAAAGAAGGGTGCTCACAAACAGATACCGAAGCCTCGAAGGCGTCGTCTCGATGCCCTGAAAGCATCTCGCATTCCTCTCCTTCCAGATTGTCCACAAAATGCAATGAGGAACTAAACGCCACACCCTCCTGTTCCCCAACCACCCCCCCGGGGGTCTCCACCCCTCTAAGAGTGCCCTCACAGTCTCGGGCATAACCCAGGCGGTCCTAGTAAGAGCACAAAAAATATCCCACATGCCTCTAGCCACCTTACAATGAAGCAGAAGGTGATCAGTCTTCTCCTCATACTCCTTACATAACCAACAACGACTAGCCAGATGAAGACCTCTCTTCTGAAGCCCCTCGTAAGTCAGAATGGCCTGTCTAGCCGCTGTCCACACAAAAAATCTCACTTTCGGTGGAGCTTTAACCTTCCAAATATTCTTCCAAGGGAAGCAAGCCCTGGGCGACCCACTACCACTCAAAATTGAATAGTAGCCTCTGACCGAGAACACTCCAGCCCCACCCCCCATCCACCGCAAAGAATCCTCACTAACCATCGGCCGGGGGGCCGAATCCAACCAGTTATAGAACCTGTCTGCCTCCTCAAGCTCCTAATCCCAAAACCTTCTTCTGAATTGAGGGCACCACGTCACCCCATCCACGCTAAAGGTCATATGTCCCGCCACCAACCCATCCTGATCTCCTCCAAGATTATACATGCCTGGGAAAAGCTCCTGTAACGACCCCTGAGCTCCCCACCTATCCTTCCAGAATCTGATCCTGTCACCCCTCCCCAACCTAAAATCTGTGTGCCTGGAGAAGTCCGCCCAGAATCTTCTATGAGTGATTTTGAAAGGACGGTGCTTCAGAATCTTCTATACTTGCTCTTAAATTTCCCATGGAGGCTTACCTTTTTTTAAAATCAAATCAACTATCATTTTAGAAAAGGATTTAAATAATACATTGTCAAGATTAAGATTCCTGCATAAGTTTAGGCCCTCAACGATTACTTGTGCCTTAGCATATCTTGAATTATTGACTCCTAAAGCTATACTAAAACCTTCTATAAAAACTCCTTTGTAGTCTTTGATCACTCCACCAATACTACTAGGACCTAGATTGCCTCGAGAGGCACCATTAATGTTTATTTTAAAGTAGCCTTCAGGTGGTTTTGACCACACATATTTCCTGGTTTTTAGTTGTTGAGGTCTAATTATCATCTTAAACCAAGAGATAACAAACTCATCGTCATTCTTGCACCTATCTTTGAACACATGTAAAGAAGTCATATTAGTTAAATCCATTATAAAATTATTAATTGTTTTTACTGGTTTCACAATAACATTTTCAAAATGTTTAAGTTTTCTCGCCTTCCAAATTTTCCACATGATCGATTTGGGAATATTGGAAATGATGAAGTCTTGATGATCCCTAGAAGGCATAGACAACCACCTAGATATAATAAGAGATCTATAATTCTAAAACTTCAAAGAAATGCCAAGTCTGCTACCAAATACTAAACCTCCTTAGATATAGAATAACTGCTA
Organism: Sambucus nigra; assembly: GCA_949130495.1. Lineage (NCBI taxonomy): Eukaryota > Viridiplantae > Streptophyta > Magnoliopsida > Dipsacales > Adoxaceae > Sambucus > Sambucus nigra. The sequence continues at coordinate 307,366,898 of OX422223.1, forward strand.
AGCAGGTGATCAGTGGTTTCAATATCAAATTCACAGTTTCTACATCTAGATGCTAATCTAATGCAAATTTTTTGAATTGCAGCATCGATAGGAACAACTTTTTGCATGACTTTCCATATAAATATACGTATCTTAGTAGGGCATTAATGGGTCCATATATACTTTCAACTCTGAGCTGTAGGTCTAGCCTTTCTAATGTCTTCATATGTAGGCTTATGATTGAATCCCCTGAAGAAGAAGGAAACCATAACTATTTATATTCATTTATCAACTCACTAGCTACTTCTTGAACTGCTGCTATTCTTTTATAGGTGTGGGAACCTTTAAATTTATTCCTCTTAAAAGTCCCCCATATTCTCTTGTCAAATCTCCATTTCTAGTGAAGTTTAAGACTAGTAGCTTGAATATTATCATCCAAATTTATGATGGCGAGAGCTCCCTCCTCTGTGGGGTAGGAGACATTATCCCAACTTATCCATTGATGATGCTTTTTAATTGAGCGTCCTACCCATTAAAACTTGCTAAACAAAGTTTTTATTCTAGTTATCACTGCCTTAGGAGGAGAAATAACTGATAAAATATGGATATGAATATAAGACAAGACATGTTTGATAAGAGTGAATCTACCGCCCTGAGATAGAAGCTTTGATGACCAACTAAAAATCTTGTTTCTAACATTATTAATAAGCTCTCAGAAGTGCATAATTTCCTTCCTTCCCGATCGGAGAGGACACCCTAGGTATTTGATAAGTAATTACCTATGATGGAGGCTAGGAAAAGCTTCAATTTCTTTGATTCTACACTTCTTGGTCTTCTTAGACATGATGAAAACACTTTTTTCTATATTCACAAACTTTACAGAAGAATTTTCAAAGTCTTAAACACTTTAAATAAATCTTTTAAAGATATTTTCCCAGCATTACTGAAAATAATAAAATAATTTACAAATCCCAAATGAGTAATCAGGACACTTTTAGGAGGGTGGGTAAAGGGGATGGCCAGATTCGACTCATACAATTTATTTGATTTTCTACTTAGAAATTGAGTGGAAATGATGAAAAGACTAGGAGACAAAGGGTCTCCTTGTCTAAGCCTCCTTGTAGAATTAAAGAAGCTTGTACTTTGACCATTTACTATAATTGAGAACCAATTATAAGCAATCAATCTCCAAATCATATCAATGAAAACTTCACAAAATCCAAGTTTCCTTAGATTGGAGAACAAGAAACGCCAATAGAACCTATCATATGCTTTTCCTATATCTAATTAAAAGATAATGTTACCTCTAAGAGCTTTCTTACCCAGAGATTGAATCATTTCTTGGGCCAATAAAATGTTATCTTGGATGTTTCTTCTATTAACAAAACCATTTTGGGAAATAATATAAGGAAGAATATGAGCTAATCTATCACAAAGGATTTTAGAGATGACTTTGTTAGAGAAATTAAACAAACTAATGGGCCTGAAATTAGCACAATTGCAGGGATTACTCACCTTAGGAATGATCATGATATGGGTACTAGACCAACTTCTGGGCATCTCAGCACCATTAAAAAAACTTTGAATAGCTTTAATAAAGTCATGTTTAATAATTTCCTAAAATTTAATATAAAATTTACCTCCAAAACCATCAGGACCGGGGGCACTATCACCATTTAGGCTTTTAACAGCCTTATGGATTTCATCTTCACAAGGAATAACAACTATCACATCATTATCTTCATCTTTAATGGCTTTGGAAATTAGACTCGGTCAATCATCTTCCACATTAAGGAATTCAACTTTCCAAAGATTAAAGAAATGGTTGATGAAAGTTTGATTAATGCCTTATTTAGTACCTCTATTATACCCTCATGGGTTTTTATTTAGATGATCACTAAAATTTTCTTCTTTGACTTAATAGTAGTATGAAATAGTTTAGTATTAGAGTCCCCATCTTTATGCCATTTGATCTTGAATTTTTCTTGCCAGAAGATTTCCTCCATTTTTTAGGCATAAATCAACTGAGCCTTACATTCTTGGAGATCACTCCTAGTGAGGCTTGATGGATTAACTTCAAAGTTTGTCTATTTAATTAGCACATGATCTTCCAAATCTTTAATATTTTAGAAAATATTTTTGACATGGGAAGCATTCCCCTCCTTCAATCTATTCATGAGTCTTTTCAATTTGAGAGAAAAAGAGTTCATTGGGCTAGCCTTTACACTAGCACTCCATGAATATTTTACCACCAAACTAATGGAACTCTCCAAACACCACATGTTTTGGGATTGGAAGGCCTTTGGACAGTCATTTATAGTATTTTTAATAGATAGATAAAGGGGACTGTGATATGAGCAATCCTTCTTAAGATGGTTAATGCTGACATTAGGGAACTCAGTTAATCGATGACAATTAACTAAACCCCTATCTATCCATACTGAATATGGTACTTAACAACTTATTATTGGTCTAAGTAAATGTGGAACCCATAAATCCTAGGTCCATGAACTCACAGCTAGCAATCATGTCTTTAAAATCTTGAGAGGCAATAAAATCCAATTCACTACCACTAGCCTTTTTATTATCATTTACTACCAAATTAAAGTCCCCAATCACCATAAGGGATTGAGTTTTGTATTGATTGTCAATGTCTCCTAACATCTCCCACAAATAAATTCTTTCTTCTACAAAACATTTAGCATATACTAAAACAATAAGATGTGTTTTATTATAGCTAGGCCAATCTATTTGCAAGAATAAAAACTAATCTTCATCTCTAATAATTTTTCTTCCAATATCCGCAGACCACATAAACCAAATTTTATTGGAATAGTTATGGGCACTATTGGAGAATCCCCATTTATTATGAAATTTGGACATTTTAGAAGAATCCACTTTAGGTTCTAAGAGGGCAATTGCTGGGAGGGAATAGGTTCGTTTTAATCTCTTAACTCTTTTATTTGTTGCTTTGCTTGCTATTACTCTAATATTCAAACCAACAAAATTAATCATTGATTAGAATTAGAGGGATTTGATGATTTTACCTTGCCACTTGAACTTTTCACTCTATTGAATAAAGGATCAAAATAAATTTGAGAGGACTTTTTTGGGGTTGATAACTTTATTTGGAAAATCAATATGGAAATTTCTCTATCATCCAAGTTCTCTTTCTTGTTCTTGATGGTATTTTACTTTTAACATTTGTTCTAGTTATAATCAAAGCTAGCTGAAAAAATCTTTAGTTCTTTAACCTTGGGGACCCGCACCTTACCTTTCTCATTATCCGACTGACATTTCTTGTAAGAATCATGATGTTTCTCATAATTAGGAAGATTAATATATCTAAAGGAGATATTATCATTATCAATTACTATAACCTCATACGCAATAATCTCACAGTGTTTAATTTTATCTGTATGATGTTGTATAACTTCTATCTTCTCGGGAAACTTGTGTTATTAGGCCACTTTTGACCCTTCTTGAGTGACTTCTTGAATAATCAAATTTTCTTGAATTGGATTATTCATCTTGTAGGAGATTATTAACCTTCTTCTTCTCTACATAAACTTAAATGGTTAACTTTTCCTTTCTTTTCATGATCTTCTTTGGCTTAATTTGGGATGGATCTTTAAATATACATTTGCTCACATTATGGCATTGTTTCTTACAATATTAGCAGTAAGATGGGATATTTTCGTAGGAGACTTTCCGTCAAAACCTACTTGAACCACATCCTACACTTTAGTTGGTCTTTGATCTAGCAGATTGAGTTAAACATACACCATAGTTATGCTAGGTCAAGAGAAGACTAGGATTATAAATGAATTGGAAGGTTTGATAGGTTTATCCAGACTGGAACGATTGGGGATTATTCATCAAGTCTAAATTCTGCAGACCATTTAAAGGTCCTCACGGGGTATTTACCAACATACCATTGGTCTCTTAGCCATAATCTTACGTAATCTTCTGTGCAATTAAGTTAGATGAGAATATGCTTTAAATCAATTAATCCAATGGAATAGGCAGCCTTCAAGGAAAATGTTTGAAAGGTTTTTCGAATAGATTCCAGTGTAGGTCTTCCATGAGAAAATTTTCCAATGATCGAATATTTGAGGTTTAGAAAGGGCTAGTATTTCATTATCAGAAAATAGGATTACAGGTTCACCTTTGAAGGAGGTCGATTGTTTTAAGTCAAGTTCATTGTGAGTATTGTTAGCAACAACACTAGCAAATGATCTTAACCAAGGGTTAGGGTCTGGTGGTTTGGAAATGGGTGGATCTTGAGAATATTTTGGCATGATAGCCTTGCAAACCCTAGGTCTCCCTGGGGGGGGGGGGGGGAGAGTTTAAAAGCTCACTGATTTCACTTGCAAGGCCTTTGTGTCTACCATATATTGACGAGTAACATCGTCTTGTAATGGATTTTGAATGGCATACCCTATTGATATAACCGTGTTTTCTCTAGAACTCCATTTATTGGACATTTTATTTACATAGTAATATTAGATATAAAAGAACAAAATTAGAAGCAATTTCATTGAGATTATGATACATATGAAATATATTATTATTATTATTATTTAAAATTTGTATTAAACATGATAATTTTTTTTATCTAAAATTATAATGTTTACAAATTTCTTCACGTATCTATCAATAATGAGATTTATAATATTTTGAACAATTTATTCTAAATGTATCATTTGGTTTTTATTTCCCTTAATTTATAGTAGATATATATATTCTGTTGCTCAGACTATACCCTATTGATATAATTGTGTTTTGTGTAGCAATCCGTATATTGGCCGTTATATTGAAGAATCATATAATCCACATAAGAGAAAAAAATACAAATTCAATTTGCTCGAGGTTATGTTAAATATCAATTATATGATTATTTAAAGTTTGTATTAAGCATGTTAATTTTTTACCTAAAATTATAAAGATTTCATATTTTGTGACGTAAGTTTTTGCTTAAATTTTATTTATCACATTATACCATTTGTATATATATCAGCCTCAGCCTTTGGGAATGGCATCCATTTCCATCATTTATCCGACCTAAGGTAAATTTTCTCCAATATTTCTTCCCCCGCAATTTGGCTAAAATTGTTCATTGTTATTTTGTTTTTATGTGTAACTTAATTTTCATTCTTCTAATTTAAGGCATATAACTATCTTCTTAATTTATGTTCTCCCTGTTTGTAAATAGGTAATTTTAATGGTGTAATTTTCCTTCTTAGTTATTTTGATTTTAGGCATATTTGTAACATTTCATTATAGGTAGATAACTATCTTCTTATTTTATCTTCTCCCAGTTTATAAGTATGACTGTTAATGGTGTAATTTTGAATTGGTAATTTATATTATCTGTTAAGTGTGCATTCATATGTAAATAGTATGCTACATGTTTGCTGAAATGTATAAGAGAAGGATTGCTACTTGCAAGTCATTTATGTCTACCTTATATTGACGAGTAACATTTTCCCGTAATAGATTTTGAATGGCATACCCTATTCACATAGCCATGTTTTCTCTAGAACTCCGTTTATTGGACATTTTATTTATATAGTAATATTAGATATAAGAGAACAAAATTTAAATGCAGTTTTATTGAGGTTATGGTACATATGAAATATATTATTATATAAAATTTGTGTTAAACATGATAATTTTTTATCTAAAATTATAATGTTTACATGTTTTGTCACGTATATATCAATAATGAAATTATAATATTTCAAACAATTTATTCTAAATGTCTCGTTTGGTTTTTATTTCCTTTAATTTATAGTAGATATATAGTTTATTACCTACGACATACCCTATTGATATAACTGTATTTTCTGTAGCACTTTTATATTGGTCGTTATATTGACGAATCATATAATTCATTTAAGAGAACAAACTGCTAATGTAATTTGCTTGAGGTTATGGATAATATCAACTATATGATTATTTAAAATTTGTATTAATCATGTTAATTTTTTATCTAAAATTATAAAGTTTTCATATTTTGTGACGTTAGTTTTTGCTTAAATTTTATTTATCACGTTATCCCATTTGTTGAAAGGGGGGAAATTGTTCGAAGAGAGGTTAAATTTCTAAAAAGGCATACAAAATATATGAATATAAAGACATTATCGATATTGATAATCCAATCCCCCGTGATTCACATTTGCAATCAAAGTACCCGCGATTTAAATGAGTATATGGAGATGTCTAAGAACAATGCTAAGAAAACACGCGTAAAGAAAATATTTTGTGTCTTGAAAGCATTGCACAACGTTCCCGTTGTTACCACATATGATCGAGAAGAGATGATGGCGGAATCTAAGAGAACTGAGGAACGAAAGGAAATTAGTTTTTCACCTGTGTTCCCCTCCTTGAAAGAGAAATTGAAGGTAAGGAACCACATCAATCAGAAGTTGAAACTGCTTTTTAAGATGTTGATAATTTATTTGAATCCGATGAACCTGTAGAAAATGAGGACGAGAATGAAGATTCTTCGATTGCTGATGGCATCCTGCACGTGGACGACTAATCATATTATGATTTGTAATTCTTCCAGTGCCACGAAGATGCTTTAATTAATAAAAATCGTAGATTATTTTTTTGCTTTTATGTCATCAAAAGAGGTTTTATCATTGTTGATGCAATAGGGGCGCTGTATCGAATAGTGCTATGTTATCTATAGTGTCATGAATTAGAAAACTGTCAATGCTTTATGAAAGATTGCCTTTTTTTTGTGTTATTACTTTTATGGATTGAAGGAAAACTTTATGTGATATGAATGATGCAAATCGATTGTTGATAATACCACTACGTGCGTTTATATTCATATTCATATTTGTATTTATATTTATTTTTTAATGTTAACATAAATATTTTGATCGTTGGATGTAATGTATGGCTATTGATTTTTATATATGCCTTACTCAATGTCTTTAATCACCTATGCATATGTTGAAGATAATTATGATATATATGAATTAATTATACCCTGAAGTGATTTGATAGTATGATTCATATATTTGAGGTTTTTGAGTGTCTTAGGTCATTTGAAATAGCAGTTCAAATTGTATCCAACAAAGAAGCTACTGTTATAGGTATTTTATTTATGCGTTCCAAAGTGTTTTAACTGATCGATATTTATTTACAATTAATTTTAAAATATGTGTTGTTTATGAGCGACGTAACTAATGTTTTGTTTATTAGCGACCTAACTAATGTAGATGATTTAAGTTCGTTGAAATTTGTACCCTATTCTACTATTTGATATATTATAATTCTGACTAATTTCACTAATATACATAACGTTAAGTTACTGATAATTTCATGCCTCACCAATGTTCAAAATAATTTACATATATCAGTATGTAACATTGAGAACTTTGGGCTGATTTTATGTTACTTCAATATTAAGTGCAATAAACTGTTTTACTAACTTCTATTGTAAATATTCAGACAACTCCAATGTCTATTTATTTTAAATAAATGTGTTAATGTGTCGATGTCACTGCTATTATTCCTAATTGTTTCATAATTTTTAAACTGTTAAGATTCAATATTTATGTAATAGTGTTCTACTCGAGATTTGTCTGTACAAAAGTATGTCCATTCCAATCAAAAAATATAATGTCAATGGCATTTGAAGTCAAGAGTTAGGTTTAATCTGTATTTTTAACCTTAGCTCAACATTTTCATCTTTTATGTCTATTTTAGAAAGTCGTTCATTTTGATAAAGTGATTTACCAATTTGTTGTAATCTTCGAGTATTTATGTTGTTTTATTTCCTTTCTCTTTCGTACGACAGTGTATCACAACTAATAGCTTAACTTATGGTAATCTAGTTCGGTACATGCGAGTGTAGGATGAACATTGTAGTCAACCTACACTTGAGTAGAAAGTTTAAAGCAACTTGCCTCCCATTTTATTTGATTAGAAAATATTCGTACCTTAGCTCCATCAAACAGTAACATTTATATAAAAAAAAATGATACACAAACCATACAATAGTGATTATACTAATATTTCCATCGAATTTATAATCTTACTATTGTATCCATAAATTTGCTACCATATTGTTAGTACCCCATTCAAATTTCACAGTCGTTAATGTCTTGCACCATCTCTGACTTTTATTTACGAAGAATGCCTTTATTTCGCAGTTGAATTGGTTGTCAATTCTAAATATTCAACATTTGTAGTTAATTAGTTGGAGAATCCAGATTACAGTACCCTTTCTAGATTGAGAAGGAGTATCATCATGCTTAATAAATGCAATAGAGTGTCGGTTGGCTTAATCTCTCATAACACACCTATAATTTACAACTGAACGTCCTGTCCTCTGAGCAATTAACAATCAATTCTCCCTTTAAATTGCAATCATGATGACAATATCTTCAAATCAACAATAGTCACTCGATCATTTGTGAATGAAAATGAAAGCGTTGCCTCTTCAACCAAATTTATTGGACCATCATGTAATGCTACGTATGGGAGCTATATTGGATATACCATTAAAATCGCAAGAGATGCATATGGATAAGAAAATGCCATTGCTCATAAAGGTGGCCTTAGGTATTTACTTTACTCAGTTTATTATTATTCCCTTACAAAATATATGTTTACCTTTCATAATACTTTTTCCTATAACAAGCACATAAATCGCCATACACATTAATAACCTATTAGAAGGAGAAAAATGAGGTAGGATATTCGTAACCCGTATTCGAGTAAGAATTTCATATACAATTACAATATTTCATACCACAATTAACCTTTATGCAATGGCATTAAATATATGTATGTTTTGTTAGGACAACTCAAAGAAGCCTGGAATTTTGGTGGACCAACTTATGACAATGGACAGTATGGCTCCATTATGTGGTATGAAGAACGTAGTGAGAAATATAGAAGATGCAGAAATATAAAGTTCTCTATATCTTGTTGAGAAGGAAAGATAAAATTACCCCCACTGCAACATCCTCCCATGTTTCTAAACAATTTGATAACGTCTTTGGCAGACATAATAGCTTCTACATTCCGTGTGAATATACGGGCGTATAATTACATGTTTGACTTCACATCAATGGGTAATAAAATTGATACAAGCATAAACAATGGTGTTAGACCTTATGTTTATCGCATTTCTTGTCAAAATTACCATAAAATTGGTTCCCTACTGCCCTTAATTGAAGATCTGCCAAAGTTTGCGCAACTATATATTTATGACACCAATAATGAAATTCACAATAGGCTATGAGCATTTCGAGGAGATGGCACCTCATAAACTTTAAACAGTGAGATTGTTGAAGGCCTAATCAAAATATTTGACTCACACAATGTCCTAGCAAAGGCGTTTAGGATGACACGGGACCGTTTCAAAGAATAAGATTTCACACTCGCTTCTATAAGACTAATTGGAGAGCGGTCCAGAAATGCATTTGTCAACAACTCACCTACTGCACCAGAGTTAGCCGCACTTATTATTAGATACCTACATAACATTTATGTCAAGAGAAATGTCATTGTTGAACATAGATAAGATGGATTGCAACGAATCAACAAGCTTCATCCATCATTTATGGTTATGTAGTACTCCATGCTATTTTTATACGAGGAAGATGGATTCTATCTCGGCATTACACACTTGAACAATAAAGGTCAACTAAAAAATAAAAGAAATTTTGTTATAATTTGTGAATTTTGCACATATAGATTGAAACAAAGTATTAATGAAGCATAAATGCTCCAACTTTAAAGATGGTTATTCCGACAATTTATAGTTGATGCATACACTTGTATTGAGTGAGATATATTGAGTTGGATTCGATCAAATCAAACCCAATTAAGATCTTAGCTTTATAAAGGCTTAAAATATGCAATTCAAAAAGGATATACAACAACTTCCTGTGTCGAAAAACACATTGTCCTCCCCTCCAGCTTCATCGGGAGTCCACGATATATGGACCAAAACTTTTAAGTTACTATGGCCATATGTAGATGGGTGGGAAACCCCGATCTTTATATTACATTTACTTGGAATAAAAAATGGACAGAAATAAAATCTTTCCTCTATTTAACACCAGGTCATAAACCCAAAGACAGACTAGATATTGTGACATGAATGTTCAAAATTAAGCTAGATTAGTTAATGCAGAATTTAACAGAAGGCCAACAATTTGGGTCTGTTTTAAGTGGGTCTGTATATGCTTCAACCTTATTATCTAATTTTTTTATAATACTTATTTTCATTATAAACTTATTAGTATGCATATGTTATTACCTATTAATATCTTTACATTTCTAGTAGCCATCTGCACAATAGAATTTCAAAAGCAAGGCATACCTCATGAACATATATTATTTTTCCTACAATCTGGTTACAAGAATAAAACTCCAAATGAGATTGATGATATAATCTTAACGGAGTTACCTGATTGCACAATAGATCCAATTGGGTATGTATCTTTTGGTTAGTTTATGATGTACGACCCATGTGGCGCTCCTAATCCTTCTTCACCATGGATGAGAAAAGAAGGTTGCTCAAAATACTTCCCTTTCCCTTTTACCAATGAGACTAAAATTGATGATAGAGGATTCCCCGTGTATAGGAAAAGGGATGTTTCAAACTTTTATGAGAAAAATTACATGAAGCTCGATAATAGATTTATTTTACCCCAAAACATTGACTTGATCGTAAAATACCAAGCACATATCAATGTTGAATGGTGTAATAAATCAAGATCTATAAAAGAGCTTTTCAAGTACATTAACAAGGGCCCCGATAAAAAACTATGGCGTTGGAAGAAAACATAATACGTAACCAATAAGGTGGCACTGAACAAGTAAGGGAAATTGATGAGATATGTACATTTCTCTATTGTTGTTATCTCTCAGCTCGTGAAGCGTGCTGTAGAATTTTTGAATTTTACATTTGTAGGTGTTGAACGTCTCACTTTTCATCTTCCGGATCAACAAGTGGTAAACTTTAGATATTTAGATAAACTAGATAATGTTGTCAACCTAATTCATGTAAAAAAAACCATGCTCATGGATTGGATGAGGACTAATTCACTTCACGAAGTTGAAGGTAGTTAACATACATAGATTTTTCAAAACAATGGACATGGAAAGTAGAGTACAAGGAATGGAAGAGGTGTGAATCCGTATTATGTATTAGAAGAGTTAATTACATGCACCCAACTACTATTGAGATGTTCTAGCTTCAAATTTTATTGAACATTATAAAGGCAGCAATAAACTTTGAAGAAATGAGAACCATCAATGGAGTGATGTACCCAACGTTTCGCATATTATTCACTTAGGTTACTAGATGGAGACAAAGAGTGGCATAATGAAATACATTTAGCATCCTAATTATCCACGGGGGCACAATTGAGATATATTTGTCACTCGTCTTCTCTTATGTGAAGTCTCATAACCTTTAGATTTTTGGGAAAAAAATTGGGAATCTCTGTCCGATGACATTTTGTATCGGCAAAGAAAGATACTCAACTTTAATAATTTGTCCCTTACAGATGATCAGATGAAAAATTACAGCCTATATGAAATTGACCAACTTTTGATCAAGAGCAACAAGTCACTTAAAGATTTCCCCCCTTTACCGGTCCTAAATCATACATGTATACATGAGTTGAACAATAGATTGATCAAAGAAAAGTTATCGTATAATGCTGATCAATTAATGCGCGAACATGAGGATCTATATAAAGGAATGAACAACAAACATGAAGCTATATATACTTATGTGATTCAGTCATACATCGAAGATAAATGGGGGATTATTTTTTGTGCACGACGTCGGCGGCACTGGGAAAACATATTTATACAAGACAATTATTTTGAGATTAAGATTAAAAGGAAAAATAGTACTCGTAGTTTGCGTTATTCAGTATCACCTCACTATTATTACCAGGAGGAAGAATGACACATTCACAATTCACAATTCTGATCAATTTAAGAGAGAAGTCAACCTGTGACATTTTCCAGGGTACACAATTAGTGGAGCTAATAAAAAGGAAGAATCTTATCATTTGGGATGAGGCTCCAATGAACCATCACCATACTTTTTAGGCAGTAGATAAATAACTCAGAGATATTCTTCAGTTCAATAATCCATCTTCAAATGATAATATCTTTAGAGGTAAAACCGTTTCACTTGGTGGTGATTTGAGGAAAACTCTACCTATTGTACCAAGAGGTAGCAGAGAGGATATCTTCTATTACTGAATTATTAAGTCCTACATTTAGGATTTTTGCCATGTGTTCTTCTTAACCAAAAACATGCAAATCCAAGATTCAAATTATTTAAGTAATTGGATCCGTGCCTAATGAGATGGAGAATTTCTTACCTCCTTAATGGGAGACGAAGTCGAGCCCCATTGGATACACATACCCGGTGATATGCTCATCCATTTTATAGACAATCCCATTGGAAGTATATTTCATTCAACATATCTAGACTTATGAAATAATTTGTAAATGCGACGGCTACTTCTATGGTGTGCTCTTTATGTGAAAACATTTTTTATCAAAAATATTTTCCAATTTCATTTAGCACCAATTTTGTGAACTAATTTCAATTAAGCCAACTTTATCTTCTTAACCTTAAACATGCATCTAGGTGAGATTAAGCAAGATAAAGTAAATAATTCTTACAAAACATGATGATGTATGAGGAAACCACTAAAGGAAAAAACCTCGGACGATCCATGCAAGATAATCACTATGATACGACAATTACAAAGAAATATTACAGTCTTACTCAGTGACTCAATCCCCAAAAGTCTTGATACCTCTTCTTCTTTTTAACTGCTCCTTCACAGTGTAATGCAGGAGTCCACTCATGCTAGGTCCACATCACACGAGTCCATGCATACCTCGGTTTCCACTGACACAACCTTAGCAACATTTAATAAGTAAGTATGAAGTCCAACACACGAAACACGTTCTTCGAACGTTGAAGAATGACATGATGGTGCAAACACAAGATCTCTGTAACATATGGTTATGTAAACTCGGATCTTGTAAACACAAAGGATATTTTTAGCTTCGGAAATCTTTGGTAAACAAATGCAAAAAATGTATAGGTTCTGTTTAGTTCCATATGTTCTGTACACTCGTTTTTGAAAAAAATACGCCTTAAATAAAAACTTTGAGTTGTCGCATCATTTTAACATTATAATCATGTCATTTGAACGAACAGAGCATCTCATTTGAATGAGAATGCAGCGTTGTTTGAATGATAGTCCTATGTCGTTTGAATGACTATAAGTGTCGTTTGGATCACATAATAATCAAAGGAATGTTTATACAACTTTTAAACATGAAATAACTAAGAAAAATCATTTTAAAAATGTTTTAATAACAAATTTAAATAAAATAACATCCTTAGAAAATTTACCGAGTATCCATAAACCATTATGCATTTATACCTGCGAGAATCTCTGAAAATAAATGTGAAGACGTGAAACATGGACCAAAACTATGACATGATTTATCTTTGAAGCTTGGCTCCTATGTCTTCAACACAATGTCATAGGCTTAAAAGGAATCGCGATAAGTAAAATCTATCATATGACTCAAAGAGGTTTTTGTCTAGAATAATGCCAATACATATAAATTTACACTATTTGGAAATTTTTCTTTACAAGTATCCCGATTTGGCTATTCCGGAACAAAACCAAAAAGTGAAAGGCCTAAATCGGGCCATAAAGACAAATGGCCTAAGTCCCATATCATAAACCCAAAAAGAAAATACCGGACATAGACTATCAAATGTAGGATGACTGGAAAACATGAACTTCCTGAATGTGATGTAGTCACAAAATTCGAATCGCTGATGAATCACTACACACACAAAACAAACAAATACCATGTGAAGTATGGAGGAAAAAATGATATATAAACAATATGAGTGAAATCAATATCAATATAAAATTTCAGGTCAAGTCTCCCTTACATTACATATCTGTCACTCCCCCCTTTATCACGAATAGACAACTAGTGAGAAAAATAAATATATAAACACATATTTAGCATTTTAATAATCATACGAAGCATATTTAGATAAACATGGGTAATTAGCTAATAAGAATTAGAATATGTCAAACCATATCTAGTAAACAGTCACATAATGAAATCATCAATAACAAATGATGTGACTAAACAAAATATCATCCAACAATGCAGTGTAAGAATTATGCATGAATAATCAATGATAAGTGCATGTAAATTGTCTAGAAATACCAAATGACCACAACAACAGAATATATAACAAGCATGTACTAAAACATATCGAAAATCTCAAAAACCAAGAAGGTTGTTCAAATAAAAAAGAGAGGTCGTTCAAATGATATAATGATGTCGTTCGAACCATGTGAGATCTCATTACTAACGACCAAAAATAGTATCACCTATTTAAAGGTCCTTTCTAACGACCATCTAATGACCCATCTAACGACCATACATATAGGTCGACTGTAGCTCACATGAAGGTAGTTTGATTAATCCTTCTAACATGTATATGTCTTTCGAACGACAAGCAGAACTCATTCTAACGACTTAAAAATTTCTCAATTCCAGCTCAAAAACAATATATAAACTGCCCATTGAAAAGAATACTGATAAAAGCATATGAGAGTACGAAAATAGTAGCAAAATAGACTTAAAGATAAAAACATGTGAGTTACACGTTAACATAGTATCAATGTTCTCAAACATGGAATGGAATGACTGGGTAGTAACTACCACAAATAAATCACAATCCAAACACAAAGATATATTCAAGAAGCTCTTATTGTCCGCTAAATATCATTAAACTACGTTTTATCCATATGTGACAATTAAACTTTGAACTTAATGAACTAAACAAACATCATGCATACAAATCTATAATTTTAACTATTCTACCAAACAACAACGTTATGACACGACTTTTTTAACCTAGGACTTATTTATACAAACCCGTTGATCTTCAACTAAAACTCCCTTATATATAAGTGATAATTATTTTCATTATTCTTTCGAATATCTATTTCTCTTCTTAAGTGATTTCCTATTGGCCCCATTTTCGGCATATTTTTCTTTTTATTGCCTTAGTTTTTTCTTGAGCTATTTTAAACAGTGGCTTTCGCGATGACTTCGCATGCCTCTCTTGCAGCCCTCACTCATTATTTTTTCAATATGCAATATAAATCCTCACAGGCAACAGTTCTTACATGCACAACTCCCCCTAAGTCTATTATGCGCGTAGATGACAAAATTGAGAGGAGAACGTCTCACCAAACTCAAATATGCATGAGAAGTTAAACATTCAATTAAGCTCGTGCATGTGTGCAATGGAATATACATAGTCGAATCTAAATTTAAGTCAACTTCGAAACAACCCCATTAAACAAATGGTTAAGATCAATCTTTGCATCCAAAATCATGACCAAATATACTATCCGCATGGGAATATGAAATAATGGGGGTCTAATCACACCAAAAAGCCACATAAAGTGTAAACTCATGACACAAAAATAAGCCGAAAATCTTTTTGTGCTTTTCAAAAATATTTTTGACCCAAAAACAAAATCTTTTTGTATTTTCAAAACTATATAAAACAAAAAATCTTTTTATATTTTTGAAATAAGACTCAAATAAAAGAAATATAATACAAAGAGATAAACATGTCATAACACTTACAAAGATATATCATGGAGCAAAAGTAGCGTATGACAAATGTTCTAACCCAATCATCCATAAGAAATATCTTGAGAAGTATCATGTGCAGGCAAACAAGAGTTATGAAGTTAATTTCCTAAAGCCTCTAAGTCCGATTTCCTAACCCAAGTGGGTGTGTAACAATGCATGGGGGTTTCGGGAACCGAAACAACTTTATTCGTAAACTTCCTAGGAGCATTTTTAATGTCAGAATAAAAACATTTAAGGTGACCCTTCCTAATGCAATTAGTCCAAGTGTGAACATGGCGAGGAATGTTACCTAAATGTGAATCTCTCCTAACATTCCTAATTGGATCTCTCACACATAAGGTATTGGCTTTGGGAATGGGAGAAATACGATCATCGATGCCTATACCACACCTATCATCTTTAATTTAGAGGATGCCTAAAATCCTATCCAACTTTTTTGACCTAGCCTCCAAATCACACTTTACCTTACTCGAATCGCTCAATCTCTCCTAAAACTCACTAATCATAGACTCAAGTAAGCACCTAGACTCCTCAAACTCTAGAATCTCCTTCTTCATAGCCTCCATCAAACCACGAAGGCTCTCTCTCACCCTAAATGTACTCTAATTTCTCCCACGTGCCCTAAGATCCTCAATCAATGCATCATTATTTTCGAAGGAACTTTCTTTCAACTTAGCATACAACTTCAAGTTTGCTTTTTTCACCTTCACCATTTCCTCATACAATTCATGGAAAGAAACTTGTAACTCAATTTCCTCCACATCCTCATCCTCACTCTCTTCACCCTCAGTCACTTGGGATTTACAAACTATGTCCTCAGAAGTGTCATTCACATAAGAATCTTCATGAGAAGATTTATCGTCATCGCTCACATGAAAAACTATGAATGTGGTGTAGTTGCTCTCAATGGGGATATCGCCTCCCTCCTTAGTTTCACTATCACTAAGGGTGGCATTATATGAAATTGGTTTCTTTCCTTCCTTATTAAGTCTAGTAGGGAACTCCGCTACCCTATGTCCATGACCCTCACAATAAAAACACCTATCCGACCCATCCCTCTTATCATTCTCACTTCACTTTTAAGGGACGTTATCGGCCTTGTTGTTCTTGAATTTCTCAAGTATTTTGGAATTTTTTGATAGCCTTTGAAACTCAAGAAACTTTTTTAACATCTTTGGAAATAAGGCTACAACTTCAAAATCAATGTCGGATTCGTCACCCTCCAAAATTTTTGTTTCCTCCTTCCGGGATTTCAAAGAAATGCCCTTTTTCTTTGTTTGGAACTTGAGTGGAGTTAAACATGTCAAGCTCATAAGTTTGTAGGCCACCTACAAGCTCTTCTAGTTTTTTTGAGTCAAGTAAACCCAAAGAGTTTAAATTGGTCACCTTTTGATCAAATCTAGTGGGCAACGGTCTTAAGATATTCTCTATGACTCAATTGTTGGGTATTTTCTCTCCCAAGTTAAATGATAAGTTGAAAATATGGTACAACCTAGTGTAAAACTCATCAAACGTCTCACTCTTTAACATCTTGATCGTATCAAATTGGGTGGTGAGGTTTTGGTGTTGAGATGCCCTAACGGTGCTAGTTCCCGCGTGAGTAAGTGCAAGGACATCCCAATACTCTTTCGATGTCTCATACATCGTAATACAATTATACTCGTATTGTGCAAGTCTGTGTTCATCTTTAAACCTTTGGAATTATATTATGATATATTATGATGCAAACCTTTGGACTTGCACAATACAATTCCAAAGGTTTAAATGTCTCATCACTATGATACAACAATTACAAAGGAAGAATCATAGTCTTACTCAACGACTCGATCCCCATAAAACTTTACACCTCTTATTCTCTTCAACCACCCTTCCATAGTGCAACACAGGAGTCCACCCATACCAGGTCCATAGCGCACGAGTCCATGCGTACCTCGGTATCCACCGATACAGCCTCAGTAATCATTAATTAGCAAGTACGGAGTCCACCGTACAAAACATGTTCTTTGAATGATGAAGAATAAAACAATGGTGGAAACACAAGATCTATATGATATATGGTTATGTAAACTTAGATCTTGTAAACACAAAGGATGTTTTTAGCTTTGGAAAATTTTGTTAAACAAATACAAAAAATGTATAGATTCTGTTTAGTTTTGTATGTTCTTCACATCAGTTTTTCTGAGAAAAATACACCTTAAATAAAAACTTTGAGTCGGCTCAAAGTTTTTATGAGAACTTCCACCTTGCATCTCATTTGAACGGGAAATGCAATGTTGTTTCAATGATAGTTTTATGTCGTTTGAACAACTTAGAATGTCGTTTGAACCATATAATAATCAAAGGAATGTTCATACAACTTTTAAACATGAAATAACTAAGAAAAATCACTTTAAAAATGTTTTAATAACAGATTTAAATAAAATAACATCCATAGAAAAATTTACTGAGTATCCATAAACCATTATGCATTTATACCTGAGAGAATCTTGAAAAATAAACGTGAAGACGTGAAACGTGCGCCAAACTACGACATGATTTATCTTTGAAGCTGGGCCACTACGTCTTCAACACAATGTCATAGGCTTAATGGGTATCATGACAAGTCGCAGGTCTATTACAAACTACATCATGAGAAATGTGACATTACTTAAGGACCTTCAAAAGGAAGGGATTTATTGGACAATACAGGTTCGTGATTCACGAAAATGGAAGACTCGCAACAAAAGAGAAAATAATGAAGTCATGATCAGTGATCTGATACAACTTGATGAAATGGTATTCACTTGATATATCTCTAATATACATACATTAGTATCCATAACATGAAATTTCACTTACAAACATTACTTGGCTTTCACAGGGAGATCACATCCATGCTTGCATAAGGACAAAATTAGTAGACCAATTCGAACTATTGTCGGATGAGGGAGAAATGTACACAATCTCCACATTCATAGTGGTTGATAACAAACTGAACTACAAGGTAGTCACCCACAAATACATGATATACTTCTTACAGAAAACATCGGTCAAAGATATTTTAGGGAATTACCTGCACATTGGTCACCATCGCTTTGAATTCCTTGATTTCAAAAATGCTGCATCAAGGACGGACAACAAGAACCCAACTAGTACAATTTCTTTACTATTAGACACCACTCGGAAATTTCATTATGACAAATTTATACTCATCTATATAAAGAAAATTGACTCTAAACATACGTAGTAGGCATCTTGACTGGCATGACCGATATCGAAGAACATTTAGCCATGGGAAGTGTGCTAAAAATAGTGATACATCTATAAGATCACATGCAAGATGCTATTATATATGTTACATTGTTCATATAATTGACTTCATGAACAATAATTCCTAATTTCTTATACAAATACAACGCTGAAAAATACAAATAATGTTATGGGTCGATAATGCACATGATTTGGATGAAGACACTTTAAACGAAAAATCATCAGCGATCATCATATTTGTCTCATCCACAACTGTTAAGATATTACAAGGTAAACTTAAGCACTCATAAACATAAGCACTCATAAACATTTTTAAACTTATGTACCACACATATTTACGTATATAAGTACTTATGTATTTTCCTTCTAACTTAATTATGGTTTACTCTAAAACTTTTTCTTACACTTTCCCATTATCTTCATTCAATTCTGCCCACAAGCTATATTTTTTATCTGTCATCACATTTTTAAACTATTACATACATATTACACTTCCAACTATTTTATACTACTCGCTTTCGTAGGCAATTACTCCCTTTCAACCATAAATTCCACCAAGGTTTACATTAATCCGGACATACTGAAAGTTGCATCATTGATGAACAGGTAATGCCATATAAATTTTTAACAACTACTTTCTTTTCAAAATATACCCAACGCAATATTTGACTGTTTTAAATTTCCTTATAGTTCGTTGCTAACATCAACCAAGATCAACCAAATGCTGACAATAATTTAACAGAAACATAATTAAAATCTATAGAAGAAATATTGTCCATGACATCAACTGGACAATTGGAGGTATTTAAATTTACATATGTCATCAAATACATTGCTTCTTCATTGAATGATCATATTATAGCAAAAAATTCACAATCAATCCATATATAGCCCATGTTCGTCTGCTACAAAGTGAAGATTATCGACGTCAATTCACAATATAGTTGGTTGTAATAATCATGTACAGAATATAATAGAAAGTGTAACCCAACATTGAGCCAAAATCTCCTAAAACAAGGTATAATGTACTATTTCCTATCTTTTACCAACAATGACATATCATCTATTTGAATTACTTCTTGCAAAGGTATCGCTTGAGTATTAAAGTAGAGGACACAATGGGTGTAACAACTATTGTGATTTTCGATAAAGAGGTAGAGAATATCCTTCATATGCCCATGACACAGCTAAGCAACATAGTTTAAATGGAATTACCTTCTATAAACTAACTGTCTCTTTCAATAAATATTTCATAAATTGTTCAATCATTTTATATTACAAGAGCAAGATGGTAAGAAGGTACCCACATTGCTGAATAATATTTTAGGTAAGACATACCACTTCACCATCAAGATTGACACTTCAAATTTCAAGCATGGGTCCCATAACTACATAGTAACCAAAATCGGCGTCGAAGAGACGTTCTTAGCTAATTATCCACCTACCACAGCTCAAACCCAAGTATGTACACTTAATTTGCTCCACATATTTTATTACCTTAAAATATAATGACTTACTCATAAGAGTCACTTAACAAGGCATAAAAATTATCATCGCCCTCATTCACAAGACTCTCCGAGGATAACATAGACTCACACCCAATGCCCTCAACGAAGAACTACCTCGGTGTAGATATTGCGTGAGTCTTTAATCATCTAAAAAAGTTTAAAAACAAATACGAGATTTAGAAAAAAACAAACAATATGAATACATATACCTTATAAGTTTTAATATATTTTGTAGGAAGTATAATCGGTAATTAAGATAGGGAATACCCTTGTGGCATTTCAAATAACACTTATATCAACGGTATACCAACTAAACGACTTCACTTATCATATCACATTTTAGACATTATGAGTAATATTGCTACCAAAATATCACATGGATGGGAATTCCATCCGATATTTACTATGATGGGATTTCTAAGTTCACCTTATGCGTGGGATTTCAACTTAATTTTCATAATGTCGGGAATGTCGCCAAATTAAAAAAATATATATAAAAATTTATATATTTTCTTGGTAAGGATATTCATTTAAGAATTTTCTCTGCCATGTGATTTTTAGCATCCAGTGAGAATTTTTCTAACATGGTCCATTCTACCAAGATATTAACACACTAGAGCATATTTTTAAGCATGTGAAAAATTGGTTTGAGTAGTTTCATATGGATGTAGCAGTTAGTTCTTAAGAGGTAAATTGTATTCTAACAACTCTATCTTACAATAACTTTCAATAATTTCTTGGCACTAGCATTGTAGAGTGTGAACCTATTATTTCACGAGATATATGGTAATAATGGAAATATTTTCTTAAATGTGCTAGTAAACAAAATGAACTACCCGTGTAGAATGTGCTAAGGATATTTCAATGGTGATTGAAACCAAAAGGGCATGTGTCACAACAATGGATATTCAAATTTGAGGCATGTGTGGAAACACTTAGTGATGAAATGTATCAAATTAACATGATATTATCATCATAAGGATGTGTAATAATGTTTGGGGATAGATCAATGGGGCATAAAGGAACAGGTGTGTAACTTGGATGAAATGTCGGCTCACTTATGATGGAACCAAAACCTTTCAGGGGATGCTACCTTGCAACACTGTAACCAACAAGACTTTAAACTCGTCCTTGCCTAAGTGGTACCCAGAAAATAACTCAAGGACTTTGAATGCCTTGATCACCCGCAACAATCGATCGTGAAGATATAATAAAGTTCAATCGTAGTCAATCGTGAAAAATTGGTAATTGAAACATGAATGAAAGTTTCTTTACTAAAACTACATTGAAATATGGTTATTTTCTCTTTCTACAAAAGTAAACAAACAAGTACTCCCATATATTTGCTCAAGTGGGAATTTGAGTTGTGGTATATGTCTTAGGATATTTTGGTTTTAATTTCTAAGTACATATGTTGGTTTGGGTATCTTGGTTCAAGAGTATTTTGTGTTTAAATCATCTTGAAATGCAAGTGGACTTTTAGGTATGGATATTTTTCTTGGGAGATTTGTGTTTGAATCTCTATGAACAAATGTGTGAATACAAGAATTATAACAATAGAATTCTACGAAACAATCGTAAAGAAAAGAAAGTAAAAATCACGCACACAATAATGATGTACGTGGTTCGATAATTTTCCTACGCCCATGAAAAGGTTACTATTTTATTATTATATCTCTCAATGCTCGATAATACATCCCCTTGCTTCGGGTCAAGATTTACAAATTATAGAATTGAGGAATAAGTGATTGAATTCTCTAGGTAAGTCAACCAACTCGTTAGATAGCACGTAAATCTCCCTGAATATCTCCTCGAGATTATTGGTAACTAATTCGTGCATATCCCATGCATTTAAGCACATGTTAAATACATGAATAAAATAATAATTATCCTAAGTTGGGTAGGACAATCCGTCTTGCGTGTTGGACTGATCAGCTGAATAATTGGGCTTTTTTATATGGCCCCATAATTTCCCCTAAAATCTTTGGGCTGATAATTTCGGCCAATAAATTTTAAATGAGTCCATGGCCCAAGGCTTGGAACAGTATAACAATTCTCATGGCACGTTTGTAAATAAAGAGAACCATTGAGGGTGAACTGGTCATGAAAAGGAAATAGAACGTCGAGATCTTTCTAGGAAAATGTAACCCATCATTTGAGACACTTTAAACTTTAGTTGTGTGTCAACCATCAGTTCATTGTTTCTGGGCATATTTGCGTGCAAACTTCATCTCCAAGCTTCTCTTCCTTCTCTTTACTTTGTATCCAGAGTTTTCTTGAGTCACTCTTACTTGTAAGTTCTTCTAACCTTCTTCTATTGTTCAAAGTCTTTTTCTTTTTCCATGGCTTTGTTTGCTAGTAAAACTATAGAAGAATTTAGGAAATGTTATGGTATTCCTGACTGGGTAAACATTGAATATGCTCCCATTCCCAAAAATATCAACTCTTTAGAAGACAGACATTGGATTCATACCCTCTTGATCACACATGGTTTTGACGTTTCCCCCAATCCTCTTTTTCTAAAATTCTTTAAGTATTTCGATATTATCCCTCCTTAGTGTTCTCCAAATGTATGGAAATTGTAAATGTGGTCCACAGAATAAACGAATTATATGGGACCGATCTAGGACTGACTGAAATTTAGGGATGGCAATTTTACCCAAAATTTCGAGTCCCCGCGGATACCCAAAAAAAATCATTGAAAAATCTTTGAACATTCGGGGATCGGGGCGGGTTCGGGGAGCTAAAAAAATCCCCGAAACATTTCAGGTCGGTTTCGGGTATAGCCTCGGGTCTCCACGGGGATACTCGAATTATTAATATATAATTATATTTTAATAAATATATAACATATAAAGATGTAACCCTAACCTCCTAAGTTCCTAACATATACACACGTTGCCTAACCTAAGAGATACACATGCCTACCTCATCCCAAATTCTCTCCCACGCCTGCTCCCTCATCTCCCTCCCATGCCGGCAGCAACCTCCCATGCCGGCAGCGACCTCATCTCCCTTCCACGATGACCCCGTTCTGTCCAAAGGGGAATGGTGACGAGATGGTCAACGACCTCCCATGTCGGCGGCGACCTCATCTCCCTCCTACGATGACCTGTTCTTTCTCCCCTATTCTGTCCAAAGGGGAATGGTGATGAGCTGAGCTGGTAGAAGGTCTGCTCTTTTCAGCTGTTCTTCTCCTCCTCGTAACTTCAAGTAGAAATGTAATATAATGTATATGTATGAATTGATTGGAAATATTGTATTTGAGTTTTGGGTTTGCCAGTGATAATAGTTATAGATTTAAGTTTTATTCAATGTATAATGTTTTGCCACTGATAATAGTTGTAGATTTGGGTTTTCTCCACTGTCTTCTCTTTGAGAAAATTGAGATTTGGCTTTATGTTTAAATAGTGATGATGCCAATTGGTCTGAAACCTCTTTATGTAAACATCAATTTGTTTGATGTTTTCTCTTTGTTTAGCATATCTAATACTGAATTTTTTATATTAAAAAAAAAGAAATGAATTTATATATATATAAAAAGAAACGGGTTCCCTGCGGGGAAACTAATACCCATTTTAAATGGGGACGGGGATCCCCGAACCCGTTATAACAGGGAACGGGGTGGGGACGGGGAATGATATTTCTAACGGGGACGGGGATGGGGAGTTAAAACCCGACCCCGAACCGACCCGTTGCCATCCCTACTGAAATTTATTACTATTATGCCTGGTCGCACACGAATGAGGGTATCTTGTACGTGAAGATGGGAAATGCTGATAGGGTCTTGGTCGTGAACCTACCTGTTTCCCATAAGGATTACTGAGGCCAAGGTTTCATTGAAAATAATTGGAAATGTCCTCCCCAACCTGAGGGCATAAGGTAAAGGGGACCTCGGATCCCTACCTTTAGGGAGGAATACATAGTTCGCTAATACTTTCTCTTGTTAAATCCTTTACCCATTGTTCCTCTATTTTATTTTTCTGACTTCATCTTTTCTTATCTGTTTTACAGCTCATAGTAAGAACCAAGAACCTATTTTTAGTGAACTGAGGGTTGCTGACCTCTTGAAGGCTTGGAACATATGTGATAGGATCTCTAACGGTGAGCATCCTCACTCAATAGTATACTTACAGGAATATAAGAACACCACTAGCAGCTTTATTCCTTGACCAGTGGATATAATCCCTAACTTGGAACTTTAAAAAGAAGAGGTTAGGGTTTTATCTGAGCCCATTAATTTAGAAGAGGAGGAATAATAAGAAGAAAGCGAGGGAGAGGAAGAAGAAGAAAAGTTTGAAGGAGAAGGTGTAGAGGAAGACATCGTTGAAGAGGATATGGCTCCTCCCAAAAGAAGGTGTTTGACTAAAGAGGATATGGATCCTCCCAAAAGAAGATGTTTGATTCTGCCAAATGATGATCCAAAAGTTCTATCTCATCAGATACAGTCCTTGAAGAGATCTAGGAGGGAATCTCGTATAGTTGGTGGATCCAAATTAGGAGCCAAAGGGAAGGATAATGAGGTGGAGAAGAATAAGAATGAGGAAGCAGATAGAAGAAGACAAAGAAAGAGAGAGAAAGAGAGAGAGAGAGAGAGAGAGAGAAAGAGAAAGAGAAAAAAAAGTTGAAGAGAGGACGAAGGCATAAGCGTTGAGGGCCCATTCTATCCCTAATACCCTTTTGATTGATGAGGGGTCCAACATAGCTTAAACCCCCCTCCTTGCCCCCAAATTGCTGGATGGGGAAGTGCTCATTATAGATCATGAGAGATCGATAAGGATGGGGCCTGACTAGTTATCCCTCAAGTCTGCTGAAGGTCTTGCTTTAGTACGCCACCTTTTCTCTTTACTTTACATAAATTCTTTTCCAATTCCTATAGAATAATTTGCGCTTCTCCTTTTTCTTGCATTTTGTCTCTGATTTTACCATATCGATTCATGGTCGAGAAGACCAATCGAGGAAGAATGTTGAGCTTAAAGAAGCTCTGAACAAGTTCGAACAGGCCTTGGTCAGTGCCTAGGTCACCTTAGAATAGGATAAGGAAAACATATTGGTCACTCTTCGGGAGAAGTCAATGAAAGAAATAGACAATCTCCAATCTGCTTATAATTTGGTGATCGACAACAGGTTAAGGATTGCTGAGGAGAACAAGGACCTGGTTGCAAAGTTGAGAAGTTGGAGGGAGGGGCAAAGACCGCTCGAGATGGTGGATATAACGAAGGCTGGTAAGTAATATATGATGACGCTGAGCACCAAATAGACTACATTACGCAGCTGGACTTTAAGAATGGTTGGGACTAGGCCCTAGGATCTGTCGGAGTCCTTGTAAAATCTTATTTGTTTAACTAACACATATCGGGTCCCAATATTATGGTTTTTGAGGATCCTCTGGTCAACCAACCTATTGATCGTGCTGAGGGGGATCCTAGGGTGACCGTGGTTAATGGTGACTAGACTGCAGGAGTTATTGATGACCAAGATGCGAGAGCTGCAAAGAAGGGAAAAGGGACGACATCTTTTGAGTAAGTGGGGCCCCAATATTTATAGGATCTATCCTTTCTTTTTTTTTATATATTTTTATTATCGGCAATGTGTTTTAATTCTCCTCAAAATTATGATGGCTCTTTCCCCACTTGTCATTAATAAAAAAGTCTAGTTCACTCATGTTGGCATTTATATTGCTTCCGATTACTAATGTTTGTAAAATCAACCACCTACTTTGTTAATTGTAGCCTATTGACTTAGATGATTACATTCCTCCCGACGCCTGATTGAGGAGGATTCCTAGGCCAGACATTAGTGTAAAGGCTCGCAAGGCATTTGTTAAACTTTACAAATCCTTGAGGATAAGGAACGAGGAATATAAAGATCAATATGAGATGGTTAACAAGTTGAAGGATGATCTTTAGGTTATGGAAGATGTCAGCGCCTCAGTCCTAGAGGAGATGAATGGTCTCAGGGCTCAAATATCGGGGTGGGATGATGTGAGCAGAGTATCTTGCTGAGACCACTGGATCAGTTCGACCAGAGTAGGTTTTTATCTTGGACTGACCTAATGGTCTCAGGATCTTATCTATTACCATAAAGGCCCTCTTTACCACTATTGGGTCAGACCGAGCTAAAAACCAAGCTCTAAAGATAGAGGTTGCTGAGGTCAAAGAGGATGTTGATTCGGTTCGAATATTGCACATATTAACCCTGTTTACTTATGCATTTTAGCCCCCTAGGGCACCTTAATTCCTATATTTACGCTCGTTAGCCAGACAACCTGTATTTATATGTTTACATGTTTTGCGAGGTATAATTGAGCTTTTGTAGGCATTACGGTGGTTAGTGTGAAGTTTTATAGCTCTGAGGAAATTCCGTCGGCAATCGCACGTACAGGGGAATTTTAGTAATTTTAAGATTTGAGTTTCTGGCCTAATGTCTTCAGGAAAGTTGAATCCCTCTGATTCATCTTTGTGTGGCCACTAACAGTGCACGATTTCGATCAATAATGAAGAAGTTACGGGATTTCTCACTGAGGAAGGACAACACCAAAACCAGTTTGCCCAAATAATTTCTTTTATCTTTATTTATTTTACCACTTATTACTTAAGTGGGTCTTTGGAAGACATATTCATAACAATCGATTTTTCATCTTCATCATCTTTCATATTAGGGAGGTTAGGGTTTAGAGGGGATTGTTAGGTTTTTTCTTCTCTCTCTCCTAGGGTTTACCCACTTTGGTTTGTAAGAACACTATGCATCATCTCTGTCTCTCTTTTATCCAAACTTCCATTGTTGTTATTCTTGGTTTCTTATTAGTTTACTTTCTTTTTAACCTAGATTTAATTTCTTTCATTTACTTTCTTGCATTTAATTAACGTCATTTAACATGCTTTGTAGGTAATTTAATCTAGGTTGAGATTGTTAAACTCACATGGGTTAATTAGTTGCTTTGCTATGGTATGATGAGTCTAGGGTAGTTTTAATGAGTTAAATGTTCTTTGTATGACACTCAGAGATTTAACAAGGTATATCACGTATGCGTCATTTTTACGACCTTTCATGTTTAATTCCGAGAATATTCGTTGACACGGAACTCAAATTAAGCTTTTATGAGAATTTAGAGGGTGACAACTCTAGGTTTAATTAATTGCACAAATGTGATTAATCTCGTGAGCACTTTTATGTTCATGTAACCATTTATGCTATTTAGTTCGTATGAGGGAGATGATTCTCAACCTATATTTTTACTCGTTTTATTTAATCTAAGTTTAAATACATGCCTAGTATAATGTCTTGTTCACATATCATCTTTTATATTTTTATTTGAGAAGTATTGAATTAATAGAATTAAAATAACTAGTCTCTGTGGATTCGATCCTTAGTTGCCACTGCGCTCCGTAGTCAGTGTGCCAAGTCTACATATTTGTTTGTGTAGAGGCGTAAACGCCCAATGATATATTTTACACACAGTTTATACCGACCATTAGATGTCCCACGAGCATACGTAATAACTGTAGGACTCTAGAGAAATGTCACAAGGCGGAGGCATCTATTTTGAATGGGTCCTTGAGAAGCCTGGGTAGACGGATATAATCAAGGCTGGACTAATGCCCCGGCAAAGTTGAAAGATCTTGCATGTGCTCGGGGTGGCTCAATTCCTTTAGAGAGGTTAGAATGCTTAAGGAGTCTAGCATGTGGTATAAATACTAAGTTGAGTGCCCATCTTATCGTCGTAACCCCTTCTCGAAGAATGATAAGTGGATCCCTATTAATGCCACCTCTGACCAACTCTTGAGACACCCCTTAGAGGATGATGGAGATGAGTTTTCCTCTTACCCAGATGATGGTCGAAGAAAGTGCACTGCATACTATCTTACTCTCCATCCTGAGCCATCTTAGGTATTAGTGTATTTGGTCTTTGATATAATTGTAACTCCATACCGTTGTTAATAAAAATATTTAATTATTAACCTTTTCCATATTTTGATCACGTGTTGACTAAATATGTGTTAATAATTGTTTCCTATGCTTGGGCTAGAAAGAGCTGCCGCTTGTTAGCTACTAAACATGTTCATTGACAAAACAATACTGATTGACCGTCTAAGGCTGCTTATTATTTGAATGGACTAGTACTTAGGTTCTTATCTTTTTGAGCTCCTTAGCTGACTAAACGATAATAAGGACTAGTGTTAGCCACATGTTATTATGTGTTTGAACATTCTCCAAGTCCAATTTTCCTTGGCAATATCATTCCATTTACTTTACCTTTTAGGTGGTGTCATCACACTCCCTTAGGCCTAAGTAAGATGATAGAGAGAATGCACCTGGTATATGGGCTATCCGCCCGAGCAGGCTTTTACGACCGAACAAAGTTAGCGACCAACCAAGGCTGGCTTTGTTGCCTAAGGATCTCCAGTAGGGCTTTTATTGTTGCAGTAGAAACTTACGAGGTCCATTATGTTTGTGATAAATAATTTAGGGCTGTAGTTATTGAAACATTTTTAATGACTTGTCATAATTACTACCAACCCTGCTCGGCATGTGAGATACCTTGATTGAAACATGTCGAACAACTTGTTGTAATCCCCATGAGTTATGTTATGCACGAAGGGGTTATGCATTAGAAAAGGTTCACTTTAGTAATATATGATCTAGAAAATTTAAGCAGTCAATGCATAATATCAAAATGCGAGGGCCAACTGGCGTTTATTCATTGAGTAATAACTGATGAGTAACATAAGTTTGAAAAAGAAAATTTTCTTAAACTAAATGTTCTAATAAAAGATAAAGAAGAATAAAAGTAGAACTTCTTGAGATTTTTTACGTTTCAGGCTCTTGGTATCTCCCTTTCCTCTAGCGTTTCCAAGTGATAAGCTCCTTGAAGGTCATATCTGATTACTCTGAAAGGTCCTTCCAAGTTTTGACCTGGTTTGCTATCTAATGGTTTTACATCACTAGTGAGGATTTTTCTTAGGACATAATCCCCTATCATAAACCTCTCTGGATTAACTTTCTTGTTGTACTAGCTAGCCAACTGCTATTGGTAGGAAACCAACTTGATCTTGGCCATCTATCTCTCCTCGTCTGCTAAGTCAAGTTCATTGCATAAAGCATCATTATTAAAGCCTTGGTCAACCAAGGCAGTTCTCATAGTATGGAGACCTACCTCCAATGGGATGATAACTTCCATCCCGTAAGCAAGTGCAATTGGTGTTTCCCCAGTTGATCACATGTGGGTTGTACGGTAAGCCTATAGAATATGGGGTAGCTCATCCACCCAGACACCCTTGCCTTTTTTCCAATCTCTTTTTTCAGTCCATTGAGCATGGTTTTGTTGGAAGCCTCTGCTTGTCTATTACTTTGGGGATACGCCACAAAACTGAAGTGGCGCTTGATACCATGCTCATCTCAGGACCCTTGAAAGAAACTATTTCTGTTTCTCCACATGAACCTTATCATATTTGAGTCGTAAATGTTTGCCAGTGGTTTTGCCTCTACCCATTTGGTGAAGTAATCTATGCCAACAACCATATAATTTCAATTTCTAGATGCGGTAGGTCGTGGTCCCACTATATCTAGTCCCCATTGCATGAATGGCCACGAGCTTATTAATAATTTCAAGTCGCTAGCGGGCTAGGGGATTATAGGAGAGTGCTTCTGACATTTTTCACACTTTTGAACATAAGTACCTACGTCTTTTTGCATATGAGGCCACTAATAACCCTCCTTAATTTCTCGGAAGGCCAGCGATATTTATTCTTCATGACTCCTATAAATACCCTTATGAAGTTCTCTAAGTACTTGCTCGGTGTCATGTGGATGGACGGACTGGAGATAAGGATATGTGAATGAATTCTTGTAGACTTTCCCTTCTAGGGAGAGGTAAAAACGAGCAGCCTTGACCCTGACCTGATGGGCTAACCTCTTTTCGTCGGGTAATATGTCCCTCCATAGATAAGTGATGATGGTATCCATCCAATCGGGATCCTTTTCAGTGAGGAGGACTTTCTCGGCTACGACTACCTGGCCAATACTTGGCTAAGCGAGGAACTTTATTAAATTCTGAGATTAGGGCTGCTAAGGCATCAACATGACTGTTCTGCCCCATGGGAACTATTAAATGTTTATTTTCTCAAATTTTTCCATAAGTACTCTAACCATTATGAGGTAAGCTTCCATTTTATCATCTTTGGCATTGAAGTCCCCACTTACTTGCTTGGAGACCAGTTTGGAGTTACCGAACACTTGTAGGCACTTTGCCTCTAGGAGTTGGGCCTTCCGCAAACCAGCGATCAATGCTTTATTTCAACTTTATTGTTAGAGACCTCAAATCTCAATCTGATTCTTTGCTCGATGACAGCATCTTTTAGAGTGATATGGATAATGCTTACTCCTTCCTCCTTAGAATTGGAGGCTCCATCAATATATAGTGTCCACTCCTTAGACTATGATTCCTCATTTATTGATTTCTCCGCTCCTGATTGGGTGATTGGCTAGTTTTATGTGAATTTAATAATGAAGTGTTCTAAGACTTGTCCCTTAATCGTTGTTCTCGATTAAAAGTGGATATCAAATCTCCCAAGTTCCATCGACCACTTTGAGAGTCATCCAGAGGGCGAATTTAAGGGGAAAGGAAGTAATCATTTTTATTGAGTGGGCTTCAAAGTAATGTTTCAGCTTCCACAAGGCGACCGTTAGTGCATTGTGACACCCCGACTAATTAAATACCGGGTAGCTACTCCTTTATTAAATTAATACAAAATGCCAAGTTGGTCCAATTAGTAGCATCACCGTCGAAAACATTTTTATGATTACTAACCACCTAGTATTTAAAAATTAAGTTGCCAAATTTTAAGTTAAGTCTGATTAACATGTAGTAAAAGAATAATGGAAGAACAACATAATCCATTCACCATAATGAAGTAATGAAAATAACCAACAAATAGTAGTAAGTCCGGAAGAAAACTCCTCACAACAATTCCACAACTGAAAATAATATGACAAGTCTAAATCCTGAATTAATTACATGCTAGAAATCTGAATAACTGAAATAAATGAAGTGTCTCTAAAAGAAATGGGCAACATGCTCTACAACTGATAAATGCTGAATATAGAGTCAAGATAGATGAAGCGTCTACAAGCAAAGTCCTGTAACTTCCACAAACAACTACAACTCGTCACCTGAATGAGGATCCTAAGCATGGTGTCCTTGTGGCTGGGCACCTAAAATGGTTTTTACAAAAAGATAGATTTGAAATCAAACGGTTCAGAGCCTGAAAGTGAAGAGTATTTTAAAAACAGCAAGTGCTTTAATAACATTTAAAACAATAAAAGCAAAATTACATGTTAGGACGTGCTCTCACATGAAATACTCACCTCTGGTCTAACTGTGCACTCCTAACGTTCCTGTACCCATTCGTGTGTTTCTCATATCTATCTAGTTCAAAAGAGTTTCTATAACTTCTACTCGGTTCACGTTTTAAATTTCCAACCTTAACAATTAAATAGAGAGTTCTACTTTAATTCTCGGATTCCCAATTATTAACAAAGCCATTTATATATAGATGTCCACTTTTTATCTTTTCATAACGTTACAATAACTATACTCACAATTAGACATAACAAATTCCTTTTCATTTAACCGTATATGATTCACATCATAAATATACAATACAAGCACCCCGAGGCTAAGTTGTGGTGCACACATACTCTGATATCCATCCCGGTACATCACGTACATAAGGATCACAAATTCCGAATCTCTCAGGAATTGTTGGAATAAACACCACACACAAAAATGGAGGCGAACATAATTCAACATATTAATGGTCACCTACATACCTACGCTCCATAGTCAGCTGGCTTATTAACTCACAAATAAGTGGTTCTCTTGAACTATGTCCTCGAGGTACCAATCTAAATCCGGGCAACACAAAGATTAGATGGTCCTAAACAAACGTAAACCTCCCGTGATAGCAAGTATGGTAGGTATGTTATACACATAAAGTCATATACTAAGCATTCACACATCTTAGATAACTCAATATTAATAAAGGTATACTCTACATCCTTATACCATTATTCCAATTTTATATATTTTAAGCCTTCCGATAATATAAAATTTAAACTGTCGACACGTCTCTCGTCGTAGTTTCTTATACTTAAAACCTATCTCAAGGAATTATTAAGTATCCTATTACTCCCACCTATAACGTCATCATTCCTAAGGTCCTTTCTTCTGCCCCGAACCTTATTTCATCAATTATTCAAATTTACACCTTTAACCCAAATATTATCTCACTTATCGAACTCCATTATATTTAGAATAATTCCTCAAATTAAATTCTAATTAAGGTCCAAATTTCATAGCCATGCCTACTGGTCTTCCTTAAGTTTAAGGGTATTCATAAGGTCTCCAGTAATATTTTCGCAGGGTTAACATCATCAAAATTTAAATAGGGAAGAACTTTACTCATTCTGGGAAGGTCGATCGATCGAACTTTTCCTTCGATCGATCGATGGTGATCGATTGATCGACTGATGAATGTCGATCGATCGAACGCACCAGATATGCCTACGGACTGCTTCGTTTTGCAGTTTTCAAATCACCTCAAAACACCATTTTTATGCATGAAACTCTAATCTAACATTATGGTATTATCATACAACCATCCTACAACATTGTTAACGTTCTCAAACCAATAATTCATCAACTAAGGGCTTTATTTGGGATCAAAACTTCATCAAGAACCCTAGTTTCCTATTTCTTTCAAGAACATTAATAAATCTCTTCTTAAATCCGTTTTTAGATCATCAAGGGTCAGAATTCTGAATTCATAATTTGTCCAGAATGTTTCTACATGCAGTCCCTAACATAGTTCATAGTTTTACATCTTCAAATTCATGGGTCTAATCAATCTTCCAAGATAAATTTGATAA
Organism: Sambucus nigra; assembly: GCA_949130495.1. Classification (NCBI taxonomy): domain Eukaryota; kingdom Viridiplantae; phylum Streptophyta; class Magnoliopsida; order Dipsacales; family Adoxaceae; genus Sambucus; species Sambucus nigra. The sequence goes on from OX422223.1 coordinate 307,400,293, forward strand.
TTACCTAAAATGGAAAAGCATAGCATTGAATCAATTGTAATTAAACCACTTGCCTTAATCTTTCTCTGAATTTGAGGTTGAATCTTGAAGGTTGAATTGCCCTCTCTCTCTCTCTGCAGAATTCTCCTTTCTTTCTCTCTCAATTTCTTCTCCAAAGATGACAACAATGGAGGTGGAGGTTTATTTTTGAACTTTTAACTTCTTCCAATTCCTTCCAATAACTCCCGTAGCCCATTAAGTCATTTAGTGTTGTTAGTGGGTTTAGTGGATAAAGAATGAGTCAGATTTTTCTTCTAATTTTCGTGGGTTTTAATTACCCAATTTCCAAAATTACCAAACTACCCTTTTAAGTTGCCGGTATGGCCTAAAAATGCCCCGGGACCCAAACTAAACCCCCGGCTAGTGTTTTCTGACTATTTCGACCCTTCCGGACTCGTTGGCGCACTCAAAATGACCATACGGGTGATAAAAATAAAATTCACTTTTTAATTCAATTAAATATATTCCTGACGCGACTGTCACGCGTGTCCCAACAAATTTTCCCAAATTGCCGTATTTCAATCTCGCGACAATTTCAATAGTTCCAATATTCATATATTTCCATATATATACATTATAATCAAATACTAACTCACATCTCGTTAATATTTTTATCCGAAATAATTCCAATTAATACACATTTAATTCAATTAATTCCCAAAATAAATAACACGGAAATACGGGGTATTACATACTTCCCCCCTAATAATTGAATTTCGTCCCGAAATTCGGAACTAGAAAGTACCTGGTAAGAACAACTCCGGATAACGTTCGCGCATCTCATCCTTGCGCTCCCATGTGGACTCCTCGACATTATGATGTCGCCATTGAACACGCACTAACGGGACGATCTTTGACTGTAGTTTCCTCTCACTTCGGTCCAAAATAGCAATCAGCCCCTCCTCGTAGGAGCTATCAGGCTGGAGATCAATGTCCTCCAAAGCAATATGAGAATGAGCTAAATCCTCTCTAAGATATTTCCTTAGCGAGGAAATATGAAACACATCGTGAATCCGATGCAAATGCTCCGGTAACCCAAGCCTATACGCAACCGGTCCAATCCGCTCAATAATAGGAAATGGTCCCACATATCTCGGTGCCAACTTCCCTTTCTTCCCGAAACGCATAATCCCCTTCATAGGAGATACTCTGAGCAAAACCTGGTCCCCCACTTGGAACTCCCTGAAGAACCTCTTCGCATCAGCATAGCTCTTCTGCCGATCCTGAGCTACCCGAATGCGACTCCGAATCAATTCTATCCTCGCCGAAGTATCCTGAATCACTTCCGGCCCAAGTAGTTTGTTGTCCCCCACTTCCAACCAACATGCTGGGGAACGACAAGGTCTACCGTACAATGCCTCAAATGGAGCCATGCCAATGGTGAACTGGTAGGAGTTGTTGTAAGCAAACTCCACCAGTGGAAGATACTGCTCCCATCCTCCCTCAAAATCAATGGTGCACATACGTAGCATGTCCTCCAACATCTGATTTGTACGCTCGGTCTGCCCATCGGTCTGCGGGTGGTACGCCGTACTCAATCGCAACTCCGTGCCCATGGCCTGGTGAAAGCTTTCCCAAAACCGTGAAACAAATATCTTGTCTCTATCAGACAAGATATTTAGGGGTACACCGTGAAGTCTCACTATCTCTGCAATAAAGAGCTGGGCATACTGTCCCGCGGTGTAGTCTGTCCTTACGGGTAGAAAATGAGCGACTTTGGTCAATCTGTCCATAATTACCCAAATGGAGTCGTGACCTCTCTGTGACGTAGGCAACCCTGTAATAAAATCCATGGATATGCTCTCCCACATCCACATCGGGACCTCTAACGGCTGTAGAAGTCCTGCCGGTCTTTGATGATCCACTTTTACTAGCTGACAAGTGGCGCATTTAGAAACAAACACGGTAATATCTCTCTTCATCCCGCTCCACCAAAACTGTCGTCTCATGTCTTGGTACATTTTGTCCCCACTGGGATGTACCGCGAACCGTGAGTCGTGCGACTCTGCCATGACCTCATGCCGCAATTTTTCCCCTTTCGGAACTACCAATCTCCCATTGAAGCGTAATCCCCCGTCTGAGCTAACGGTATAGGACTCTACTCCCTCTGCTAACAATCGAACTATCTGCTCCTGGCAGAACGAGTCATTCGCTTGTGCCTTTACCACCCTCGTGACAATATGCGGAGTAACAGTCATCACCGACATAAATGATCGGGCCACTGCATCCTGGTGTCCCAACTCCTTCCACTTTGCCTTCCACACATCTTCCACCTCATCTACTGGCCTACGGCTCAACGCGTCTGCTACCACGTTAGCCTTCCCCGGGTGATATTAGATATCGAACTGATAATCCTTCACAAACTCAAGCCACCTTCGCTTCCGCATATTCAACTCCTTCTGCATGAATAGGTACTGTAGGGACTTGTGGTCTGTGAACAATCGAAATTTTTCCCCCAAAAGATAATGTCTCCAAATCCGAAGGGCAAATACCACTGCCGCCAACTCCAAGTCGTGGGTGGGGTAATTCTTCTCGTGAGGCTTAAGCTTACGGGAAGCATAAGCTATGGCCTGACTTTCCTGCTATAATACACCTCCAAGTCCTTGTAAGGACGCATTGGTGTAAACTAGATACTCAACTCCCGGTCTCGGCAATGCTAACACAGGTGCTGAGGTCAACTTGTCCTTCAACTCATCGAATGCCAACTGACAGGCATCACTCCAAATGTACGGCACACCTTTACGAGTCAGATATGTCAAAGGACCTGCTATCTTCGAAAATCCCCGAATAAACCTCCTGTAGTATCCTGCTAGGCCTAAGAAACTACGGATCTCAGTCGGTGTCGTGGGCTGTACCCACTCCCTCACCGCAGATACCTTCCCCAGATCAACAGATATCCCCCGGTCGGAAATAATGTGTCCCAAAAACTGGACCTCCTTCAGCCAAAACTCGCACTTCTCATACTTTGCATACAGCTCGTTCAGAAGTAGCGTCTGCAAAACCTGCCTCAAATGCTCGGCGTGCTCCTCCTCTTTCTGGGAGTAAACCAAAATATCATCAATGAAGACAATGACGAACTGATCTAGGATCTCTGAACACCCTATTCATCAAGTCCATAAACACGGCTGGAGCATTGGTCGAACCAAAAGGCATAACCCAAAATTCGTAGGACCCATATCTCGTTAAGAAAGCAGTCTTTCAGACGTCCTCCTCCCTTATACGTAACTGATGGTATCCCGATCCCAAATCAAACTTTGAGAAGAAAGAAGCTCCTCTCAGCTGGTCGAATAAGTCATCGATTCGAGGCAACGGATACTTATTCCGTATCGTGACCTTATTCAACTCCCAGTAATCTACACACAACCTCAACGATCCATCCCTTTTCTTCACGAACAACACAGGGGCACCCCACGGTGAAGTACTCCTCCGTATAAACCCCTGACCCAACAACCGCTCAATTTGATCCCGTAACTCTCTCATCTCAGCTGGAGCCATACGGTAAGGTGCGCGGGCAATAGGCTGAGTGCCTGGCATCAGATCAATCAAAAAATCTATCTCTCTACTCGGAGGTAGTCCTGGTATATCCTGAAATACATCGGCGAACTCATTAACAACGGGTATCGAATCAAGTGGTATCACCACTTCCTTAGAGGTTTCCTCCTCTATATAGTACAAATGAGTGGACGATCCTCCCTCAGGGTGAGCCATCGCTACTAAAAACATCTCCTGCCCGGGAATGGCAAAGATAATACTCCTACTAAAACAGTCAATCATGGCTCGGTACGCAACTAGCCAATCCATACCAATAATGGCATCATACTCGGTCATCTCTAACACTAACTTATCCGCAGGTAATACAAAACTACCAATCTCTACCTCCACTCCCCGGCATATAAAAATGAATCGTTCCCCAGTGGTGAGTCTACCTACGTTACAGTGCTCAATACTGTGGTTATTAACCCTAAGGTTTTCGCATAATATGTAGTTATAAAACAATGCGTTGTCCCAGTAACAAACAAAATTTGACCCAAAGTCCCATGGATAGGAAAACATACCCTAAATCGCGGGTGGTGCCTGAGGGGCGGCTGCCTGGCGGACAGTATAGGTTTGACTGTACTGTAACTGCCCCTGCTGCATTGCAGATACTGGAAAGGTTGGTAGGGCTGGTACCTGAGCTGGTGCTGGGAGAGCGACTGTAAAAAGTGGCCCCTGAGGATTATTACGGGCTCCCTGTAGCTGCTGCTGTGGGGCCTTGCCCTTATCAGGACAATCATGGCGTCTATGGCCATGCGTGCCACACACAAAACATCGGCCTCTGAAGTTACTCCCCCTCTGACCCTGCTGCTGTCGGGGTCGGCCTTGTTTACTTGGGACTTTATTCTTCTTTCGAAACTTCTTCATTTCATTACGTTGTTGACTAACCTCGCTTTTTCCCTGGTCTTGCTGGCCTTGAGGGGAAATTTGCGGAAAAACTATGTCAGGGTGAGGACAATCCATCCACTTGTGACCCGGTTGTATACATTTGTAGCAGAGTCTCGAAATTCTTCGCTGGTCAGAATGTAGTTTATCCCCAGTCTGATTTGGACAAGATTTACGTTTGTGATCGTCCATCCCACCACCGAAACACCTCTTTGTGGTTTCATTCTGAACTTGACTTCGTTGACCCTGACACTTTTTCCCCCGTACAAAAAATCTCATTACTTCTGGAACTTACTCGATCTTGATTGTTTTGTTGTCGCAGATTCGGTGCCTTCGCACGATTTTCAACGTTAGTCACGTGCATTTGGTTAACCTCTCTAGATCTTTTGTCTCCCTTAAGTTGTATGCTGCGTTCTTGGTATTGTAGAACTGCAGTGGTAACTGCTTGTGCCACGATACCTGCTAACTCGGTGGTTGATATTCTCTCTGGGGATACCAGAGGTGTGAGTCGGTCTTGCTCGTTGACTCCCCTAACCGTTTTAGCTAGTTCTTCTTGACGATCCATCTGAAAATTTAAGTAATTTGGATGAGTTCATCATTCAAATAAACAAATCGCAGAAGTACGAATTTCCAAAGTATAGAGATAAACACAACATTCCTAGGATTAGGGCTCTATATCAAAGAAAGCTCAGCGGAAACATAATAAGCCGTACAGATCCTAAAGGACACTAGAACCTGATGCTCTGATACCACCTGTGACACCCCGACTAATTAAATACCGGGTAGCTACTCCTTTATTAAATTAATACAAAATTCCAAGTTGATCCAGTTAATAGCATCAATGTCGAAAACATTTTTATGATTACTAACCACCTAGTATTTAAAAAGTAAGTTGCCAAATTTTAAGTTAAGTCTGATTAACATGCAGTAAAAGAATAATGGAAGAACAACATAATCCATTCACCATAACGAAGTAATGAAAATAACCAACAAATAGTAGTAAGTCGGGAAGAAAACTCCTCACAACAATTCCACAACTGAAAATAATATGACAAGTCTAAATCCTGAATTAATTACATGCTAGAAGTCTGAATAACTGAAATAAATGAAGTGTCTCTAAAAGAAATGGGCGACATGCCCTACAACTGATAAATGCTGAATATAGAGTCAAGATAGATGAAGCGTCTACAAGCAAAGTCCTGTAACTTCCACAAACAGCTACAGCTCGTCACCTGAATGAGGATCCTAAGCATGGTGTCCTTGTGGCTGGGCACCTAAAATGGTTTTTACAAAAAGATAGATTTGAAAGCAAACGGGTCAGAGCCCGAAAGTGGAGAGTATTTTAAAAATAGCAAGTGCTTTAATAACATTTAAAACAATAAAAGCAAAATTACATGTTAGGATGTGCTCTCACATGAAATACTCACCTCTCGTCTAACTGTGCACTCCTAACGTTCCTGTACCCATTCGTGTGTTTCTCATATCTATCTAGTTCAAAAGAGTTTCTATAACTTCTACTCGGTTCACGTTTTAAATTTCCAACCTTAACAATTAAATAGAGAGTTCTACTTTAATTCTCGGATTCCCAATTATTAACAAAACCATTTATATATAGATGTCCACTTTTTATCTTTTCATAACGTTACAATAACTATACTCACAATTAGACATAACAAATTCCTTTTCATTTAATTGTATATTATTCACATCATAAATATACAATACAAGCACCCCGAGGCTAAGCTCTGGTGCACACATTCTCTGCTATCCATCCCGGTACATCACGTACATAAGGATTACAAATTCCGAATCTCTCAGGAATTATTGGAATAAACACCACACACAAAAATGGAGGCGAACATAATTCAACATTTCCATGGTCACGTACATACCTACGCTCCATAGTCAGCTGGCTTATTAACTCACAAATAAGTCGTTCTCTTGAACTATGTCCTCGAGGTACCAGTCTAAATCCGGGCAACACAAAGATTAGATGTCCCTAAACGAACGTAAACCTCCCGTGATAGCAAGTATGGTAGGTATGTTATACACATAAAGTCATTTACTAAGCATTCACACATCTTAGATAACTCAAAATTAATAAAGGTATACTCTACATCCTTATACCATTATTCCAATTTTATATATTTTAAGCCTTCCGATAATATAAAATTTAAACTGTCGACACGTCTCACGTCGTAGTTTCTTATACTTAAAACCTATCTCAAGGAATTATTAAGTATCCTATTACTCCCACCTATAAAGTCATCATTCCTAAGGTCCCTTCTTCTGCCCCGAACCTTATTTCATCAATTATTCAAATTTAAACCTTTAACCCAAATATTATCTCACTTATCGAACTCCATTAGATTTAGAATAATTCCTAAAATTGAATTCTAATTAAGGTCCAAATTTCATAGCCATGCCTACTGGTCTTCCTTAAGTTTAAGGGTATTCATAAGGTCTCCAATAATATTTTCCCAGGGTTAACATCATCAAAATTTAAATAGGGAAGAACTTTACTCATTCTGGGAAGGTCGATCGATCGACCTTTTCCTTCGATCGATCAATGGTGGTCGATCGATCGACTGATGAATGTCGATCGATCGAACGCACCAGGTATGGCTACGGACTGCTTCGTTTTGTAGTTTTCAAATCACCTCAAAACACCATTTTTATGCATGAAACTCTAATCTAACATTATGGTATTATCATACAACCATCCTACAACATTGTTAACGTTCTCAAACCAATAATTCATCAACTAAGGGCTTTATTTGGGATCAAAACTTCATCAAGAACCCTAGTTTCTTATTTCTTTCAAGAACATTAATAAATCTCTTCTTAAATCCGTTTTTAGATCATCAAGGGTCAGAATTATGAATTCATAATTCGTCCAGAATGTTTCTACATCCAGTCCCTAACATAGTTCATAGTTTTACATCTTCAAATTCATGGATCTAATCAATCTTCCAAGATAAATTTGATAATTCCCTAAACATGGAAAATCATAGCATTGAATCAATTGTAATTAAACCACTTGCCTTAATCTTTCTCTGAATTTGAGGTTGAATCTTGAAGGTTGAATTGTCCTCTCTCTCTCTCTCTACATAATTCTCCTTTCTTTCTCTCTCAGTTTCTTCTCCAAAGATGACAACAATGGAGGTGGAGGTTTATTTTTGAACTTTTAACTTCTTCCAATTCCTTCCAATAACTCCCATAGCCCATTAAGTCATTTAGTGTTGTTAGTGGGTTTAGTGGATAAAGAATGAGTCAGATTTTTCTTCTAATTTTCGTGGGTTTTAATTACCCAATTTCCAAAATTACCAAACTACCCTTTTACGTTGCCGGTATGGCCTAAAAATGCCCCGGGACCCAAATTAAACCCCCGACTAGTGTTTTCTGACTATTTCGACCCTTCCGGACTCGTTGGCGCACTCAAAATGACCATACGGGTGATAAAAATAAAATTCACTTTTTAATTCAATTAAATATATTCCTGACGCGACTATCATGCCCGTCCCAACAAATTTTCACAAATTGTCGTATTTCAATATCGCGACAATTTCAATAGTTCCAATATTCATATATTGCCATATATATATACATTATAATCAAATACTAACTCATATCTCGTTAATATTTTTATCCGGAATAATTCCAATTAATACACATTTAATTCAATTAATTCCCAAAATAAATAACACGAAAATATGGGGTATTACATGCATAGGTCAGTTTCTCCAGAGGTGGGTACTGCTGCTCTGCGTCTAAAAATGTCATGCTAGCATAATAAACCATGTGCTAACCTCTCTCATTATCACACACTAGAGCGGAGCTTACAGCGTGGTCTGATACTGCAAGGTAAAGATATAGTGGGTCTTCATCATTTGGAATTACCAACAAGGGTTGTTTGTTAAGATAGGATTTGATCTTTTTCAAAGCTTTCGAATAGTCATCATTCCAAATGAGGCCTTTTTCCTTCTTCACGAGTTGAAAGAATGGTAGATAGCATTTTGAAGACTTAGAGATAAAGCGATTGAGCATTGATAGTGTACTAGTGATATTTTTAACATCTAGCAACATCCGAGGAGGATGAACTCTTATAATAGCGTCGATATTATCTAGGTTGGCCTCAATTCCTCTTTTAATGACTAGATAGACCAATAACTTTCCTGACTAGACAACAAATGAACACTTAATTGCATTAAGCATCATCCGATACTTCCTGAGGATATCAAAAGTTGTGGCTAAGTTCGTGAGGTGGTCGGCCTTAATCCTATTTTTAACTAGCATATTATTGATGTAGACCTCCATTGTGTCTCCCATCTATCTCTTGAACATCTTGGTGACCAACCTTTGATAAGTCTCCCCTACGTTCTTTAAGGTGAATGGCATAACCTTGTAGCAATATAATTCAATGGGGGTTATAAAGTACATTTGGTCCTGATCAAATTCAAATAATGGAATCTGATGGTAGCCAGAGTATACGTCAAAGAAACTCATTCTTTTGTGCGTCGCCATAGCGTCAATTAATTTTAGGAAGCGAGAAGTTATCTTTGGGATATGCGCTATTGAGGTCTATAAAATCAATACAGACCCTCCAACTTCCATTGATCTTGCATACTATCATTGGGTTAGACAACCATTTGGGGAATTGAACTTCCCTATTGGATCCTGCATCTAGTAGCTTCCTTACTTCATTCTCCACCGCTTTAGCCTTCTCGGAGGATATTTGGTGAGCCCTTTGAGTGCTCATCTTGATGGCTTAATCAACGTGCAGACGCTGGCAGGTTACATTGGGATCAATCTCTAGTAAATCATATGGTCCTTAAGTAAAACAATATAGATTTCTTCTAAGAAAGGCAATCAGATCTTTCTTCTATTGATTAACGAGCGTGGACCTGATCAGAAATTTCCTCTCTGGTAAGTTGTCATCGACCCCAACTTTTTCCAGGCTTTCGATCACCCTGTTAGCAGGGTGTACCCTGGTCTCCTCTACTCTGGTCGGTCGTACTGTAATTACTATTTGGACGGTACAACCCCCTTCTAGACTTCCTCCCAAACATCCTTTACCTTATTTTTCTTTTCTTTCTTAGGGCAAATGGCCATGGTGAAGCACTTCCTAGTAGTGGCCTGGCCACCAAAAATTTCGACCACGCCTCGATCAGTTACACATTTTAACTTTTGGTGGTAAGTTGATGGTAAAGTCTTCATGGCATGTAGACAACCTCTACTAAAGATGGAGTGATATGGTGACTCAATATCCACCACTAAGAACCCAATTTTCTTTGAGATGTTTCCATCCTTGACTGTCAGGACTATGTTTCCCAGCGGCGTCGTGATCCTCCCTGCAAAGCCGACTAACGAAACTATGTCTTCCTTCAGGTCGACGATGTTCAACTTCAGCTTATGGAACAACTCAAAGTAAATCACTTTTTATGAACTCCCTTAGTCCAAGAGCATCTTGTCAATGTCCTAATTATCTATTCTAAGGGTAATCACCAGTGCGTCATGACGTGGGGTTCTCACCCCAACCACATCTTCCTCAGTTAAAATAATATGCTTGGTGTAGTCGACGTCCTCTGATCGCCTGCATTTACCAGTCTGAGTTTTGGCAGGATCAATCAGAAATGCCTCCATGATAGTGGTAACCTTCTCCAACTCCATTCGAATAACATTTCCTTGTATTTTCATGAGATCTAATGCCCTATGGATTATCGCAAACTCATGTCCTGTGTCATCGTCAAGGATGCTGTCCGTCTTCTATTCTCCACTGGCTGTGACCTTATCTTCTTTCTTTTATATGTACTCATTGAGGTTCCCATCTTGGGACAACTCCTCTAAGTGTGACATTAGAGCCTAGTAATTTTTAGTCTTGTGGCGCCACCCTCCTTGTGGAATTCACATCTCAGCGCATTATTTCTTTTCGTTGGGTCTCCACCCATATATTTGGGCCACTTGATGAATGATTGGTCTTTGATCTTTCTCAAGATATTATAAATGGGTTCCTTGAAGACTGTGTTAATATCTAGGAACACCTTAGACATATCAACTTTATTCCCATTGTTGGATCCATTTCTTATTCCTTATTCAAAGTATCACTCTTTTCTACGCCTTTGGTTGCCTTTTCTCGACTATTGTCATTGCAGTGAACCACATCTTCCACCTTGGCATATTTCTAAATACGAGCCATGAGGTTTTCAATGGTGCTTGTTTCTTTCTTAGTAAGGGACTGGTGCAGTAAATAGGTGGTCGACAGATCGATTTTGAAGTATTCAATGGAAACTTGCTCCGAGTAATCCTCAACCTCATTGAAGACTTCCTAATATCTTTTTGTTTAATCACGAAGACTCTTTTACGACTTTTTTTTATCATGAGCAGTGCATCCATTCTCTTAGGGTGGGAGTTACTGGCTAAGAAGCGAGCAGTAAAGTCTTTTGACAGAGTTTTGATGTTTCTGATCGACCTGTGAGGTAGTTTCTCAAACAACTTCTATGCTATTTTATGTAGGATTTCTGATCGACCTGTGAGGTAGTTTCTCAAACAACTTCTATGCTATTTCATGTAGGATATAAAGGAAAATTCATCACATTAGTGCATTGTTATGGATCCATAAGGTCATCGCTTGTCTATATTACCGAACGTGGTCTATGGGATCTGTCTTTCCGTCGTAAATATTAAACCTGGGAATGATAAACTTCTTTGGGGGGGGGGGGGTCCTCCTCTTCGATTGCCCTTGAGAAAGGGGATTTCATCTGGGTATTGAGAGCCCTTTTGGCTATCTCTATGGTGGACCTGACTCTACGGTGTGATGGATTTTAGTCCATCTCCATATGGACCAAAATCCTAATGTATTTATCTGGTTGATTGTTTCTTCTATAGTGTCTCTCTAGCTAGCCATGCTCTGATCTACCATGCTCTAATCTACCACGTTTAGTTCTATCCCAGTCGTTCTTGGAGCTCCTCCCTTGGATGCGAGTATTACTCACTTGAGGACTAGGAGTCCAATCATAGCATTTCCTTGTGCGCCTATAGAGATCTCTCTCTATTCTTTCAAGTCGCATTTAGAGGTGATAATTCTCTTCCCCCTGGAGGAGTGTAGATTCTTATTATTCTCAAAGCTTGTCTTTGTAAACATTGACCAACATAGAAATTTATGTAGACTTAGGTGGTCCCTGACTTTCTTTCGAAGGTTGTCATTCTTCGAAAAACCTGGGGTTTGTATAATCGTGAATCTCCGACCTGACCCTGGGTGCAACTGGGTCTTCTTGCACATAGTCAACCTAGGAATGTTGCTGCTATAGTGAGACATCACAAGTTTACTATTTGTGAAGGTTTTCACAGGAATAGAAATCGCTTCCCACAAATGGTGCCAATTTTGAGTACAAGAATTATCACAAAAAATCACAAAGAACATAGTGTAAAAATCACACACACAACAACTATGTACATGGTTCAGCAATTTGCCTATGTCCATAGAGAGATTACCGTTTTATTATAGTGTCTCTCAAGGCTCAATAATACATCCCCATTCTCCGAGTCAATGTTTACAATTTATAGAGTTGAAGAATAAGTGATTGAATTCCCTAAGTAACTCAATTATCTTGCTAGATAGCACGTAAGTGTCCCTGAATATCTTCCTAAGATTTTTGGTAACTGATTCGTGCCTATCCCCATGCATTTAAGCACATGTTTAATACACGGGTAAAAAAATAATTCTCCTAAGTTGGGCCAAGCAGTCCGTCTTCCGTGTTGGGCTGATTGGCTGAATAATTGGGCTTTTTAATATGCCCCCATAATATGGGTATATTAGTTATATTTAAATGTCTTTGAAACACAAGTTTGTTTTGGGTATAGAATTTAGTTAAGGAGATCTCATGGGTTTGTTTCTTAAAATCAATCTTTAGCATGGGTGGAATTTTCTCTATCTAGAAATGAAATATTTCTTGAATTCTCAAAAACATAGGCTCAAATTCTTTGGGGTGTGTAACTTCGATGAAATGAGGTTGGATTCTTGGAAATCATATAACTTGTATATAATGGGTTTGGGGTTTGAAGCTTTCCTTAAATGGAGGTTTGGTTATATGGAGATTTGGGTTTGTATCTCACATATGCGAGAGGGTTTTATGACGGTAGAATGATTCAAGGTTAGGTGGAAGGCTTGGTGAATTGAAATGGTAATGGGTTGCACTTATTTATATTGTTATAAAGAGGGAGAGACAATTCACATAACGGGTTTTAGGATGGAAGTCTAGACGAAGTTACTAAAGTTAAAAAGCATAAATTTCTCATTTTAATCTACAAAAGGTGGAGTTTTGGTAGACTGAAACTCCCTGAAATTCCTTTAAAAAGATAAAATGGCTGAAAGTGAATATGATATCACTGACCTTGATTTTTAGGATTTTTAGTCAATTGAACTCTAACTCTGATTCAGCTGCAACTCTTGGTTTTGGTTCAAATCATGAATTATTAGGGTCCAAGCCTTATGTAAGGTTTAAGAATGTTTTAGGGTAGGTTTATCTTGGTGGGTTTGAGCTTACACATGAGTAAACTATTTACATTACTTTTGTACATTGATTCCTAATGTACAACAAAATAAAGTGAAAATTGTTTGGGCTTCTAAGCATTTATTTAACACTTTTGAGTGCTCGTAATATGTTCCTTACTTTCATATTGATCACCATTGGTTATGGGATGTGGTTCTAAACTTCCTTATGTGATCTTGGTTGTGTGGTTAAGCTTTGAACTTCTCTGGATGGATGTTGAACTTCTCTATGATGTTTGTAATATGATTCTATTTGTGTCTATAATTGAGCTAGGTTGACGTTGATCTTGTATTGATTGGGATCTTCATCGAATTGCATGGGCATAATTGTATGGTTGCATGGATTTTTGTGTTCTTGGTAACATACCTCATAATGTATTGAATCCTTGATTTTATCTCAAGTACATGTGTCACGAGCAGACCAATCCACATTTTAAGAGGGAGAGTGCCTATAATTTAGCCCACATTTTAAGAGGACCAATCCACATTTTAAGAGTGAAGACCAGACATGTGTCACGAGCAGTGAGCCCAGAAAAGAGGGAGAGTGCCTATAATTTACCCGATAATTTCTACGTTCACTGCTAGGTGACACATGTCCGGTCCGCACTCTTAAAATGCGGACTGATCCGCACAAGAGCATTATTATTATTATTATTATTATTATTATTATTATTATTATTATTATTATTATTATTATTATTATTATTATTATTATTATTATTATTATTATTATTATTATTATTATTATTATTATTATTATTATAGGCTAGAGGATAACACCATTGGAAACATTGATTTCAACGCCATAAAGCGTGAACAAGAGGCAAGTAACGTTGCGTTGCCTGAAGCGAGGAGAGTGACAAGGATAGAGCCTAGTTCACCTGGCATTGGTATCACGGAGACGATGGCCACACAAAGGGGAATAGGCTAGGCATAGATGCATGGGCTGATGGGACTATTCACAGAGTTCATTAAGACTCCGAAAACCAGGCAATGTTGGGAACCACCACGGGAGTGAGTTCCTTTACCACATCGCCGACCAATATACCAGCTCCAATTATTACTGGAGGGGTGGCAGCGCCTGCTTCCATTAACACCTCCCCCATAGTCCCACCTGTGATAATGGAACCGATGTTGAAAAATGGGGAGTAACTCCAACTGTCGCGACAAGTCAAGGAATAGGCACGTCATCCTCAACAACCCCGCTGACAGCAACGCCGTTGTCAGCTAGCCCCTTGACAGCCAGTTTAGAAGACATGAAGAAAGAGTTGTTAAAGCTCATAGTTGTGCCTAAGGGGGAGAACTCCTACATATACGATGACTTTCGTACTCCCTACCCAGAGGAGTATAATAACGAACCCTACCCAGTGGGTTATATTACCCCAATCTTCAAAAAGTACACGGGGAAAGGTGAAAATCCCAAGGAACTTGTGAAGAGGTTCATCGAGAATCTGGGGGCCCATTGAAATGACAAAAAGTTAAGGCTAAGGGAGTTCCCAAAATCCATGATAGAGAAAGCCTACACCTGGTATTCCCACATATCCCCAAGTAGTGTAAGTTTTTGGGAGGAATTACATGTTTTGTTTGTACAAAAGTTTTTCTTGGAGGAGGATTGTCTCAAAGAATGCACTTTCGAGTTGGCTTGCATGAATTTGGATGATGCGGCTAAAGGCAGAGAGGATCAAGGAGAAGCATTCGATGCTGTTGAGATGCTCGGCGGGCAGATGGGGGTCTGCTCCCTAGGGGAGGTCAACGCGGTGATAGCATATGATGAGGATGCATATAGAGACATGGAAGAAGTCTATGATCTTGAGGATGATCAGACGAATCCGTGGATTGAGTGTACCACCGTGGCTCGCTCGCCAATGTTTGGCTGGTTCTTTGACCAGGCTGACCTTCCTGAAGATTCCAGGCTAGAAGTTACAAGGGCCATTCTAGAGCTTGCAAAGAGAAATATGGCCCCACATTTGAACTGGAAAGGGCCCATGGCTAAATTGGTGACTATATACCTCTCAGAAGTCACATTCTCGGAGGCAAATAGTATGATTAGGTACCCACACAATAGACCTTTGTATGTTACTGCATCAGTGAATGATTGTATTTTTTCGCGAGTGTTATTAGAAGGAGGGGCATCCATCAACATAATGCCTATGGGATCCTTTTATGCTACCGGGTTGTAAAAAAAATAATCGTACCCTACTCCTTGGAAATATTGGGTTATGATAATCACTCCTCCAAGTCGGTGGGCTACATTAATGTGGGCATCACGATGGGGAATATCACTTCCCATATTAAATTCCACATCATGAATTGTGAGCCATCGTACCAGTTGTTAATAGGAAGGGTATGGATGAACAACCATGGGTTGGTACCCTCAACATATCGTCAATGCCCTAAAGCAAACATAAAGGGTAAGGAAGTGGTAATTCGAGCTATCAAGAAACCTTTTGCAAAGGAAGAGGCCCACATGGTGGATGCAACTTTATACATTGATCTGGCAGAAGAAGCTACTATAGTGACAAGATGTACCGGGGGAATAAGGATCCCCTCAACCCAATAGTGGGTGAGGGCACCTGCTCTAACTATTGTGACTTATAAAGAAGAACGTGATCTTGGGGCATTAAGGGCCCCCAGCCTGTCAAGATAACTTCGTGATCGAATGACCCCACGAATTGATCCCATTAAGCACTAAGGATAGACACAGAGCATTCTTAGTAGGTGAACGAAGAAAGAGGTGGATGAGAATCATAGAAAGAGACCTTTCCAAAGAGACACGACCCGACAGTGAAAACGGGTTGTTTTGCCTAACGGTAGGATTATATATAGATTATGAAGGTATGAGCGGGCTGTCGAGGGACTGGACAATGAAGCCGATCCAGTGTATGAATGCTTCTTGTTAGATAACCAGGGGTAATGCTTAGTAATTGACAACTTTGCGATCCAATACTTTGTAGAAGAAGTGGAGGAAGAGACGGAATTTATGAAAGACGGCCTTAGGCCACAGATCCAAGAATTGGAAAAGATAAATTTGGCTAGAGAAGGCGGGGATCCGAACCCCATTTTTATTTTGAAGGACTTGGAGGGAGCCCCTCAAGAGGAATTAATCAAACTCTTGGTTGAGTTGAAAGATGTATTTGCATGAAAGTACATCGAGATGCCAGGGCTTGACACGGAGGTAAGCTGCCACAGACTGAATGTCTTGCCCTCAGCAATCCTAGTGAAACAGGCCAATCGAACATACAAAGAAGAGTTAGATTTGAAGATCAAGGAAGAAGTACAGAAGCGTCTCACGGCGGGGTTTATAGTGCCGATACAACATCCGATATGGTTGTCCAGTATTGTACCTGTGGGAAAGAAAGACAAAAGCCAAATCAGGATATGTGTAGATTTTAGAGATCTGAATAGGGCGTGCTCGAAGGATGAATTCCCACTACCCTCCATTGATAGCTTGATCGATGCAACAACAAGCCATGAGATGTACTGCTTCATGGACGGGTATGTGGGCTATAATCAGATAAAAATGGATCCAACTAATGCGGAGAAGACTACCTTTCGAACACCATTAGGCAATTTCATGTACACGGTTATGCCTTTCGGGTTGAAGAATGCAGGAGCCACCTATCAGAGAACGATAATGGCTATATTCGTTGACCTTTTCCACAAGACCATGTATTTTTCATCGATGATTTGGTGATTAAGTCAAAAAAGGAAGAATCCAACCTATATGACTTGAAGAGGGTATTCACTCTCTGACGGAAGTATAAGATAATGATGAACCCCCTTAAATGCGCCTTTGGGGTAACATGCGGGAAATTCTTGGGATTTGTGGTAAATCGCCAAGCGGTACAAATGGACTTGGATAAACAATGAGCCATCCTTGATATGCCAAGACCAAAATTTGCGAAAGAGCTAAAGAGTTTCCTTGGAAAGGTATCCTACTTAAGGCGGTTTGTCCGGGGTTGGCTGAGGTGACACATCCCTTAATGGAGATGCTGAGGAAGGGTGTGAAGTTTGCATGGTAAATAATGCACCAGGAGGCTCTAGACAAGTTAAAGGAGCTACTTACCTCCCCTCAAACGATGATCCCCCTGAAGGCAGGTTCCCCTTTACGTTTATATCTCACATCAACAGAACGGTCTATTGGGGGTTTATAGTCCCAAGAGAGCGAAGTGACTGAAAGCCTATTTATTATCTAAGTAGAAGTATACATGGGCCCGAGGCCAGATACACTAACATTAAGAGGCATTGTTTAGCCCTCGTATTTGTGGCACAAAATCTTAGGCGCTATCTTCAATCATTCACAGTTTATATTGTAACTAGATGTCACCCCATAAAGTTTTTGCTTGCTAGAACTGTATTGATAGGCAGAGCATCTAGATGGTTCCTAATCCTCTCGGAGTATGATTTGAAGTGTGTGGTCCCTCGGGCCATCAAAAAGTCAAGCATATGCAGATCTGTTGGCCATTTTCCCTTTGGAAACGTTCGAGCCGCCTATCGAAAAGATCCTAGGTGATGACCTTCAGGCCAATTTTATAGCTGCCAGCCTGGATGAATAGAGTATGGAGTTCGATGGCTCCTCAGCCGTGAAGAAAGGAGGAGCGGGAGTCATTTTGCAAAGAGGCAGTGAAGAGATTCTCCTTTCTTTAAAATTGGAGTTCGAATGCTCAAATAATGAGGCTGAGTACGAGGCACTGGTCTTTGGGTTACTCGAAGCGCTGAGGAGAGGCATCCAGGTTCTAACAATTAAAGGAGATTCAAGTTTAGTGGTGAAGCAAGTGACAGGTGAGTTTGCACTGAAGCACATGAGTTTGGGGCCTTACCACACGATCATCCAACGATTACTGGGCCAATTTGAGGCGGTAAAGATAAAAAGGAACCCCCGAACATTTAACAGGCATGCAGACACCTATGCCACCATCGCGCAAAAAACTATCTTCGATAGGGAATCAATCATGATCCGAGCCACAATGAGAACTGCCCCTTAATGGTATCAGAGATGCTTCCATCAGAGGATAAAGATGACTAGAGAGGTAACATCAGAAAGCAACTAGAGAGAGGGGAAGGACCGCTTAGCTTGGTCGAATTATCACAGTACTTTATTACCATGGGTAACATATATTTTAAGAACAAAGGGGGTTGGCTCTCTAGGTGTGTGAACCCTGATGAAGCTAAGAGAAGGTTAATCGAAGTGCATGAGAACAGTTGTGAGACCAACGAGATCCCTCTATACAGAAGGATACAGCGGGCAGGGTACTACTAGACCTCGATGAGATAAGAAACCGTTGCAATACAAGGAGAGTGCTCGAAGTGCTGCCTTTTCTATCAAGTAACAAAGTGCAACTTCATTCACCAACCGCAAGATTGGAGACAACCATAAATGGACATCTTGATAGATGGAGTAGTTCCAGCAGATAATGATGATGCTATAAAGATAAGGAGGCGATCAACAAGGTACTTCGTGCAAGATGGATGGCTGTACCTACAAGGCTATCACGATAGGCCCCTAAGCTGCATAAAAGGTGAAGAGGGCGAAGAGTTATTTAAGAAATTTCATGAGCCAGGTCACGTTGGGGGATCCAAACTTTACGACCAGCTAACGACCTTGAGCTATTACTGGCCTTCGATGGAGAAAGATTCAACCGATTTTATTAGAAAGTGCAAAGTCTGCCAGTTACACGGGAATATGATCCACGCTCCTTCAGTTGATCTGCACTCTTTATCCACACCATTTCCATTCCACACTTGGGCTTTTGATCTGGTAGGGGCCATCAACCATTCATCACGGGGAAAGATATGGATTTTAGTATCCACAAAATGTTTCACGAAATGGACGGAAGCCATACCGCTGAAGAAGGCCACCGTGGGGGGTAGCGGCTCGATTTATGAAGGAATACATTATTTATCGCTTTGGCATCCCCAAGTTGTTTCTATCGAGCAATGGTACTCTTTTCGTGAATAGTGAAGTGTGCTTGCTAATGGAAAAATACTCCATCATCCATCACAAGTCAACAGCGGCCTACCCAAAATAAAGCGAAGATTGGTGAGGCCAATTAGTGAGGCCAAGAAAGTTCAAAGAAGGAGACTTAGTTCTAAAACCATGCAGGAGACAAATAAGAGGCTTGTCACTACCAAAGTTCAAAGCGAACTGGGAAGGGCCTTATATCGTTCGAGTAACCCATAATTCAGGCTACTGCGAGATATCTAAGTTGGAAGATAACGTGACTTTCAAATTGAACAACAAGTGGCTGACGATTTATTACGTCTGAATGTATGTCCTGTTACTCCTGTTCAATGACTAATTTTTTTGTGTTAAACAATAGATGTGTGTCCATCCCCGATCCTGATCCCCACGGGCGGGCGCATAGAGGAAAGGATCCTTTGGGTCCCGCGCGTCTCTCTCGGGAGCGCTTCGGACGGTGTCATTTGTGGGGTGAAAAAAATGTAGAGAGATTCAGAGTCGCCAGTCTATTTTACTCAAAACAAACAAAAGAAAAAGGGGAAGCCACCCTGAAGGATGGCATCCAAAGACATACTGGTGCGTGCGAATCCAAAATGATTCGAGAAGGGTTCGGAGGCTTAGTTACGAAATGGGAAGGTGTTAGGCACCCATTCCGCCCTTTCGGTCTCTCATGGATATTTGCTATTTTCCCCTATGTTTCCCCCCTTGATATGTGTGCATGTGTATATATATAGAACGTAGGTAGGAATCCTCGACTTGTATCATGGAAAAGATAAAGCGAGTCATCCGTAGGAAGATATTAAGAATAATATTAGAAAATAAGATTTACGTGATTACCCCTACGTTGATCGTTATAATGGAACGATAACACATCAGGAGTAAAACGTCACTAAAAGCAAGTATATAGCGTATAAGGAAAATGGATTAAAAAGAAGATAGAAGATAAGGTAAAAAGTGAGAAAAAGGACTCGAGTCTCGGGTTTTACCCCGAGACGCCTACGAAGACTATAGAGCATCAAAGTCCACGTAGTTCGCATACAAAACGAGGGGTGGGGTTTATCCCATAAATACAAATCGGGAATCTCTTATTTATGTGTGTGTGTGTGTAGAAAAAGTGTTTTAGTTGTGAAAAGAGTGTGGAAAAAGTGTCAGAATCCCTATTTGGAATTTATGAGCAAACCTTTTTTTTCTTGGTTTTTGGGTTTTATTTATATGAAAATAAGAGATATGCAATAATACTAAATAAAAAGTATATTAGGATGTGTGAGATGAGATAAGAAAAGTGCTAAGTAAGAAAAAAAGTTATTGAGAATTCAAGAGAATTTAGGAGAGAGTTTGAGAAAATTGGACCTTCTTGAAGATCTTGAGCTTGATCTTGAATGTTGGAGAGCAGCCCTTGCACTTTGAATGATGATGGAGAGTGGTTAATTCACCAAATTTGATGAAAGGGATGATGAAAAGTAGGAGTAAAAGGAGGATTTGGAAGTTGAAATCACGCTGCCTTCGAGAGAGGTTTCTGGGATTCGTTGAGAGGGATTTTTATCAGATCTGGGCTCCCCTTGAAAATGAGGTGAAGACCTCCTCTTATAGACCCAGGGGGATGCCGATCGGCATTTCCATGCCACTACCTATCGGCAGGTACTGATAGGCAGGGTCTGGAACCTGCCATTTGGCAGTGCACTTCAGGATTTTTTGAGAAATTGGCCACCGAGGGCAAACTGTTGGTCGGAATTGTGCACGGGGCATACCATTGGAAAGGTAGTTCAGAGACCTTAGAAAGTCCTTTGGACCGTTCCCTGGTTTAGAAGTTAACTTTGGGTCAAATATGGCTCGGAAGCATTTGTCGATCCATTGGACGGGGAATCGTGCGGACGCAAACGGATCGTTCGTCCGAATGGTAAATCCGAATCATGCATGGGGCATACTGTTGGAAAGGTTAGGAGATGTACTTCGACATTCCAAAGAGTTTGACCAGGTTTGGAGAGTTGACTTTGGTCAACCGGGCCCGGGAAGCGCTCGGTGGATTCCCAGAGTCAAACGGATCGTTCGTCCGCATGGAAAGTCGGAATCGCACACGGGGTGGACCGCTGGAAAGGGTATTCAGGTCCCTTTGAAGATTCATTTAGCCTCAGTTGAGCTAAAGAGTTGACTTAGGTCAAACAGCCGAGAGAGCCCAGTGGCCTCTGGATCAGGTTTTGGATGCAAACGGATCGTTCGTCCGCATGGTAAGTCAGAATCGCGCACGGGGCAGACCATTGGAAAGGGTATTCAGTGACCTTCGAAGGTTCATTCAGTCTCAGTCGAGACAAAGAGTTTGAAATTTGGTTAAACCGAGTCGGGGAGTGCCCGATGGCTTTTAGGTCAGTACTCGGGACGTGACTAGGGTTTACAGTTATGAAGGGAGGTACTAGGGACCTAAGGAGAGTCAGGGGGTAATAAAATGGGGTGTCTATAGAGCCCATCGATGGGTGAGTTTGGAACAAATGATGACCATCGAATAGACACCACATGATGCCTTTGGGGGAGTATGACCGATTCAGAGGGTCGAGGCCGATTCTGAGGACCTAAGGAGTGTGCAAGGGATGACCAATTTTGCGGATCAAAGACAAATCTACTGGCTTAGGGTAAAGGTCTAGCGAGGTCAATTCTGACTTAAAGAGTGGTGACGATCGAGGTCAATTCTGACCTAACTTAGGTGACGATCCACAATCGGGGCCAATTCTGACCCAAGAGTGGTGACGACCGAGGACCGAGGTTAATTCTGACCTAACTTAGGTGACGATCCAAGATCGGGGCCAATTCTGACCCAAGAGTGGTGACGACCGAGGACCGTGGTCAATTCTGACCTAACTTAGGTGACGATATAAGACCGGGGCCAATTCTGACCCAAAAGTGGTGACGACTGAGGACCGAGGTCAATTCTGACCTAACTCAGGTGACGATCCAAGACCGGGGCCAATTATGACCCAAGAGTGGTAACGACCGAGGACTGAGGTCAATTCTGACCTAACTCAGGTGACGATCTAAGACTGAGGCCAATTCTGACCCAAGAGTAATGACGACCGAGGATCGAGGTCAATTCTGACCTAACTTAGGTGATGATCCAAGACCGGGGCCAATTCTGACCCAAGAGTGGCGACGACCAAGGACCGAGGTCAATTCTGACCTAACTTAGGTGATGATCCGAGACCGAGGGCAATTCTGACCCAAGAGTGGTGACGACCGAGGACCGAGGTCAATTCTGACCTAACTTAGGTGACGATCCAAGACCAGGGACAATTCTAACCCAAGAGTGGTGACGACCGAGGACCGAGGTCAATTCTGACCTAACTTAGATGACGATCCAAGACCGGAGCCAATTCTGACCCAAGGGTGGTGACGACTGAGGATTGAGGTCAATTCTGACCTAACTCAGGTGACGATCCAAGACCGGGGCCAATTCTGACCCAAGGGTAGTGACGACCGAGGATCGAGGTCAATTCTGGCCTAACTTAGGTGACGATCCAAGACCGGGGCCAATTCTGACCCAAGAGTGCTTGAGGATTAGATTTCGGTTTTGCTAGGGAAAGAGCTTTGTGATTCTGATCTGAGCTGATAGCTGGGGAAGCTTTTTAGGAGACCTCGTAGGGTAAAACAACCTATTATGGGCGCTGTAAGAGAATTTCGCTGAGGAAGTGGTCAGGTGATCCTTAGGGATTTTCTGGAGCTTTGCCGAGAGGAGTTTTCACTTAGCTTTTGAGGATTCCGCTGGGGAGGAGGGGTTTCGTGGTGGCGTCGAGCGGCGACGTCGTCCATTTATGGTTTCTTCCGTACCTGAGGATGTTTTCAAACATCCTTTTCTATGATTGGGGGAAGTCTGACCTTGGCGACCCTTTACTTTTCTCTGGATGCATTTAGCCGGTGCTGCCGGCAGACCTTTAGTGGGGCCACATACCTTCTTCAGGTATTCTTCAGTTTGTGCACTTCTTTTCATGCATTCGCATTTTCCTTTCATGCATTCGCATTTTCCTTATGCGTCTTTTTTTTTTCTTTGTGAATTTAGACGTGATTTTATGAGGTGATTAGGTGCAATACCCCGCTAATCGCTTTGAAGGACGACACTGTTGGGGACTTATGTCACTTGTATCGATGGCGTAAGGCCAATTGATAGTCGAAGGGATCACTCTCGCTGGAGGCGGTGCGTCAGGTCTTGAATGACCTGACCAGTGGTAGGGTAAGACTCTTTTCATTTCACTCATGGTTTTTGCACCTTCTGATCTTGTATTTATTTATGCTTGCTTGGAGATTTTCAGGTGACCTTTTATCCCTAGGGGATAGCCATTTAGGATGCGGGGGTGACCGGGGTGAATGCGCGGATGAGGCGTTTGCTGGAGCATGAGTTCGTCCATTCATGGTATCTCTGGGAGAGGGTAGTTCGTCAGATCGTTGAGGAGGAGGTGGTGGTGCCACCCGCGCAGCCTCCTATGTCTATGAGGCAGGAACGACTGATGTTGGAGGATGAGAGGATCACGGGGATGATTGGCGAGTCCTACTTGCTGTACAGTGATACGACCGTGCCGTATGACTATATGGATTTTGTGACGAGCTGGTTGATGGCGCCCAGCATATATGATGCGTTTCCCTTCCCTCCGGAAAGTTTGAGACAGGCGGTGGGGTCTTCCCAAAGTGGTGGTGGTTCGTAGGCACCTGCGGCGGCGGCGACCTCAAAGGTCCCTTTTGTATGGCTACACACTCCTTCATACAACATTCGACGGGCTGATGGAGGGATGGTGCCTATGCTGCACTGTCCTCATGCGATGGATTCAGAGAAATTGGGTTTGACAGAGGAGGTCCTTCGACCTGCGGCATACTTTTCTGATCCTCCCTTTCTTTTTTGTTTTGGTCATTCCTGTTTTGATACTGATTTTGTCCTTCCTTGCAGCAAGTCCGGGTGTCTACCACTTGGCTCAGGGACATTAGAGATTGGATATCTTCGACGACTGCCCATATTCGGGATGCGGTTCCCATTCCTTCTTGCCTGGTGCCGTGTGCTTCGTCCGGAGAGGACTCGGACTCGGGTAGTGGTGGTGCGTCTTCTCGCCGTAGGGGGAAGAGAGCGTGTTGAGGTGGTGGAAGCTCTTGAGAGAGAGATAATGTGGGTTCAGGTTGAGTCCCATTGTTTTTGGCTTTTCTTTCTATTTCCTGCAAAATGATGTAACACAGAAAACAGATATATGCAATGCAATGGAGTTTTTTGACTATCTTTTATTTAATGATGAATGAATGCCTGCACATGCGCTTTTTAATTTGCTACTGAGACCGTAAAACATGAGTATTTTTGGAATTTTCAAAGGAAAGAATTTTTATAAAAAAGGGGAATCCTATAAGGAGAAAATAGGATTATTAAAATTCTTTTGAGAAATCAATAATTTTTTCATTGAGTTTTCTGATTTGACAAAAGAGGAAAGGAGGAAATTTCCAAAAATGGGGGGTTGCCGATCGGCAAGCACCCTGACCTGCCTATCAGCAGTTTAGTCCAGTCCCATCATTTGAAGGCTTTGATTGGTACCCTCTTCAGCCCTTGGTACCTTGTGGGGTAGGATTCCTTTCGATTTCTGCAGGGATTATGTCCCTTGTGAGGGTTTTTAAGTATAAAAAGGGAGAAGGGTGGAGTGTTCTCATCACACCATTGCATCCTCATCTCCCTACCCATTATCTTTTAGTCTTGCAAGATGGCTCTCCCTGGTAGCATTGAGTTTGTCAATTACCTTGAAGCATTGGAAACTATGTGCTCTTATAATGTCAACTATGATGCCTTCAACATGCGTCGAGTCTCCTTGTGACGCAATCGACCTTTTGAGTGGAATATACTGATAGCGGCGGTATAATTCTGGTACCCCGAAGACCATGTATTCTTCTTTGGGTTGGAAGAAGTTTGTCCTACCTACGAGGAATTTTCTGCCATCTTGGGTGTGAATCCTAGTGTTGCTGCTGATTTGCCCGAATTTTCCCGCTCCCCTAGGGATCTGTTGGACGGGCTTCTTCATATCTCGCCTTCGGTGGCCAGGTCATTGGTTGCTGGAGGAATGATCTCCCTCCCGGCGGTGCTGCAGTCAGTGCATTTATGGGAAGTAGGTGATGCCGGCTATGCTAGAGCCGTGGTTCTGGGCCTAGTTTCAAAATTACTATTGGTGACTGGGGAGGTGCAAGTGGGCCCTCAACTTGCAGCCATTACTTCATGGATGTCATACCCTCGCAATCCTGCGGCGGTGATATTGGCGGAGACCCTGAATGGACTGGATGCCTGGAGAGAAGGTCGTTATGAATTTTTAAGGGGTAGCCCTGTGATACTGTTCATGTGGTTGTCTGAAAGATTTCGCTTGTCGACTCCTCCAGAATATCCTTTGTCGGTCGTACCCAACTTCTTTTCGTGCTACTTCACCTGCGTTGGCCTGTATGTTGAGAACTAGGAGAATTGGTTTGTGGAGTATGGGGCTCGTGGGCTGTATTGGTCAGTGCCTTGGTGGGGACAGCTGCAGCTTGTTCTGTAGCTAGGAGAGTATTCATATGTGCGGCTGGTTCGTCTCAGCCAGACCTCTTTTTATTTCCCTTGGCGGCTTCTACGTCAATTTGGCTGGGCGCAGGTCGTGCCCCCTCAGACCTCAAATTTCTTTCCAGTAGAATATTTGACTGAGCGCCTGCGTCTGTTGCTTGGGTCTCTATGGGAAAATCGACGTCCATCGACCCGTCTCTCTCAGTCTGTCGGGAAGGTTTGCCATGTCCCCAAATATTATATGAGGTGGTTGTGGAGGAAAGTAGCCAGCAAGATGTTGGCAGTAGAGACTGGTCAAAGATGGTTTGTTTTATCTAACTCCATGGAAGGGGGTGTTGTGGTCTTTTCGAAGATGGTTAAGGCTCATCGATCCATGGAATATTTGTGTCACTCTATTCAGGCATGGGAAACTTGGGGTCCTCAGGATGTAGATGATGAGGGTGCAGGCTCTTCGGGTAGTTGTGGGTAGGACTCATGGGGAGTTTATTTATGTAATAGGGAATGTATGTGGGGATTTTATTTGGCTTTTTATGGTGGCGGGGAAGGGATTTATCCGTCCCTTTTTTCTTATATAATCCGTGTTGAATTTTCTTATTAATGAAATAAACAAGTTTCTGATCATCCAACTGTGCCTTTCGATGAGTTTTGTATTTTGAATTATCTATACTGATCGCTAAGGCCTACATAATCCTTTTGTTCAAGTATTTTTAGAATGAACCGCCGTTCTCAGAGGTAAGAAAAGAATAGTATTTTGTGAAAAAGAAAGGGCCGCACTCATATGAGGTGCATGAGCTGCCTACGTACCTCTGGGATGTTGAAAATGTTTTTAAAATAGTTTTTTGTAGAGGATCAGGACCACGTAGTTCTGGGTAGAGGGAAATGAAGAGTTTTTTTTTTAGAATAGAAAGGGGATGAGAAGAATCGTAGCGCACCGAGATTTCGGACTAGGGGTAGAATTTCTTGAGACGGTCCAGATTGACTGGACGAGCCATCTCTTACCCATCCAGGTCAGTGAGTATGGCGGCACCATCGGATAAGATTTTCTTCACAATGTAGGGGCCGCTCCAATTGGACTTGAATTTCCCTCTGGGGTCCCAGATGGGTTCGATTATCTCTTTGAGGGATAAATACCCCTTCTGGACACTGCGGTTCTTGACTCTCTTATTGAATGATCGCGCTATTCGGTGATGGTACCCCTGTATGTGATAAAGAGCTTTTAATCTTCTTTCATCTAGAAGGGATAACTCATCAAGATGGATTTGGCACCAGTTATCTTCACTAACCTTGCTTTTGAGCATGACGCGTAGCGAGGGTATTTCCAGCTCCACAGGGAGGATAGCTTCCATGCCGTAGACCAGGGAGTAAGGGGTAGACCCAGTTGAGGTTCGGATTGAGGTTCGATAGTCCCAGAGGGCGTATGGGATCTGGGCAGCCCAATCCCTACAGATTTCGGTCATCTTACGGATAATGGCTTTGAGGTTCTTGTTAGCGGCTTCAACTGCACCATTGGTCTGAGGTCGGTAGGGAGAAGATTTGTGTCTCTGAATCCCGTACTCGTTGACAACTTCTGTGACTTCTGCCTCAAAGTGTAACCCGTTATCTTACACTAGCTCATGCGGGACCCCATATCGGCAAATGATATTCTTCTTGATGAATTTGGCCACTTTCTTGGCGTTCAACACTGCGTATGACTCAGTTTCGACCCATTTGGTGAAGTAATCGATGGCGACCTGGATGAACTCATGTCCGTTTTAAGCCTTTGGTGTAACTTTCCCTATGATGTTGATACCCCAGATGGAGAACGGCCAGGGAGAGGTCATGTTGTATAACTCTCGCAAAGGCAAGTGTTGAAGATTGGAGAATTATTAGAATTTGAGGAATCTCCGGACATAGGCGGTGCAATCCTGGGTCATGGTGGTCCATTAGTATCCTTGTCGGATGATCTTCTTGGCGAGCATGTGACCATTCATGCGGGGACCGCACTCCCCTCTGTGGATTTTCTGCATTATTTTCTCAATCTCAGCCCCTGCGATGCAGTGTAAATGAGTTCCATCGAAATTCCTCTTAAGTAGGGCTTTATGATAGATGATGTACTATGCGGCCATCCTTCGAAGGGTTGTTCGGTCCTTCTTGTTGGAATCCTCGAGATACCTACCATGTTTGAGGAGGCACCAGATATCATAGTACCAACAATCGACTAGCTCGGGGTCTTCAGTGGAGACACGCTCAATATGGTTGCAATGGGTTGGTTTGTCTTGCTTTTAAACTAGGAAGGGGGTCATTGCTATTCCCTTGGGAATGTCGACCATGGAGGCCAAAGTGGCGAGAGCATCAGCTAGGTTATTCTTTGCTCGGGGTAGGTAATGGAAGGTGATATCTCGAAATTGGGAGGCTAACTCTTCTAATTAGGCATGAAAGGTTTGGATCTTTTCATCCTTGACTTTCCACTTTCTGAGCACTTGACCGATGATGAGGGCAGAATCCCCGTAGACATCAAGGTATTGAATACCTTTCTTGAGAGTGACCTTGAGGCCCACTGTACATGCCTCGTATTCTGTCATGTTGTTGGTGCAAGGGAAATCTAATTTTATGGCGATAGGAGTGTGGGAGTCATCTAGGGCGACCAGAAGTATCCCAATGCCATATCCCTTTTTGTTGGCAGCGCCATCAAAGAACATTTTCCATCGAAGGCGGTCTTGAGTGGTGTAGAGGATATTTTCATCTGGGAATTCGGAGATCCAGACATCTGTTTCTTCTACAGGGTAGTCAACGAGGTAGTCAGAGATGTCTCTTCCTTTAACGGCTTTCTGTGTGACGTACACGATATCGAACTCGATTAGGAGCATCAACCATCAGTTCATTAGGCTGGATAAGGCGGGTTTCTCAAGCAGGTATTTGATGGGATCCATTCGGGATACAAGTTTGATGGGGAAGGCGAGCATATAGTGTCGCAATTTTTGGGTGACCCAGACAAGTGCGACACATGCCTTTTCTAAAGCAGTGTAGTTGACCTCGTACCCGACCAATTTGCGACTGGCATAATAGATGGCTCTTTCTTTGCGGGAGTCTTCAAGGTATTGGGCTAGCAAAGCCCCAGCTACAGTGTCGGTTATGGTTAGGTATAGGAGAAAAGGGAGACCCGGCTGTGGTGGCATGAGAACTAGAGGTTGGGTCAGATATTGTTTGATTTGATCAAAAGATTCTTAGCAGGCCTCATTCCAAACCTTGGTTGAATCCTTTCGGAGGAGCTAGAAAATTGGTTCACAGATAGAGGTTAGCTGGCTAATGAACCGACTGATATATTATAATTTCTTGGGAAAACCTCGGACTTCTTTCTCTGTTCGGGGTGGTGGCATCTCAAGTATGGCCTTCAACTTTGCAGGATCTGCTTCTATCTCCTTTTACTGACCATGAATCCCAAGAGTTTTCCCTTTGTAACGCCGAAGACACTCTTCTGTGGATTAAGTTGCATGTGATACTGTCGCAGTCGTTCGAAGAACTTTCGGAGAGAGGGAATATGACCTTCTCTAGTTTTGGACTTGATAATCATATCATCCACATAAACCTCGACCTCCTTGTGAATCAGATCGTGCAGGATGGTTGTGGCAGTCCTTTGGTAGTTAACCTCAGCATTCTTGAGACCGAATGGCATAACAGTATAGCAAAAGGTCCCCCATGGGGTGATGAATGCGATTTTCTCTTAGTGGTCGGGGTGCATCTTGATTTGGTTATATCTGACAAACCTGTCGACGAATGATTTGAGAGCATGACTGGTTGTGTTGTCCACGATCATGTCGATATTGGGTAGCAGATAATCATCCTTCGGAGAAGCTTTGTTTAAATCTCGGTAATCCACACACATTCGAACCTTTCCTCCTGATTTCGGTACAGGTACAATGTTGGCTAGCCATGTGGGATATTCGATCACTCGAATGAAACCCACGTTCAACTGTTTGACCACCTTTTTCTTGACTTTGAGCGACCATTCAGTGTAGAGTTTTCTCAATTTTTGTTTAACCGGCTTGTAATCTGGGAGAGTGGGGATCTCGTGCCATGCTAGTTCAGGATCGATACCAGGCATATCATCATATGACCATGCGAAGACATCCATGAACTCCTTCAGAAATTCTTTGAGTTGTACACGCTCATGCTCGTCAAGGGTGGCCCCTATCCTAATCTCGCGCAGTTGGCTACTAGAATCGAGATTAATAACAACAGTCTCTTCTTCATTAACTTGAACGCGGTTATGTTATTTATTATTAACCTTATTTAGATCAGTTAAGAATTGTTCATTTGCAAAATCATCATCATCAAAAGTTCGATTAGAATCTAAACAATTAATGTAAGGCACAACAAGATACTCAAAATCTTCGTTTATTTCATTGATAGGAAAAACAACATTGAGAACCTCATCAAAAGAGGTTTCGATTACATTTGAGCAAGGATAGACAACATAAGAAGAAACAGGGTAAACATTGGGGTTAGGGGAGATTTTAAGAAGTAAACTGGCGCAGCATGCCAGTTGAGGAGAGGTGTATCAGCAGCTTTAATCAGACGGGATGGGTCCATTGGTGTAGTGCCTGAATGAACCATGCAGAGTGACAGCCCCAGTATCTCCATTCTAGGCTTCATCTTCTTGTCTGTGTAGTCGTACCATGATTCTGGAAAACCACAAAAGGGGAAATCCTCGCCTTCTTTGATGAATCGTCCATTTAAGGAATCTCCTGAGATAGTTCAGATGCAGTCTAATCTTCTCTTTGGTCGAGATTGGCGGATCATTCTGAGCTTTTATTCTGATGATTGATACCCCAAGCCGTAAGGAGGGAAAACTTTCTTCAGTTCGATGGGCTCAAGTATCCCTTTCTGCCTTTGTCCTAGCCCCAGTCCGGGCATGAAGTGCATGTTTCTAAACATATGAATCACATTGACATTGCCATGAGGGTCATATTCCGGACAAACCCTTTCTTTGAAACCATCCCCTGCCGGGAGTAGGAGTGGATCGACTCGAAATCTTGATAGGAGCATATCGTTTGACCCGTGATGTATCTCGAGAATTGGACTGCTGGTGCTTGCACCCTTGGCATTTTCGTCGTCCCCCAAAATGGTTATGACTCGCCCGTCGGCGACGAAATTCAATTTCTGATGGAGTGAGGAAAACACACCCTTGATCTTGTGGAGCCAGGGGCGTCCGAGCAACAAGTTGAAACAAGCTGGGATGTTTATGACTTGGAATTCAACGTCAGGGTTTATAGGTCCAACCCCTATTATCATTTTTATGGATCCCATCACCTCACGATGGGTATTATCGTAGGTACGCACAGCGGAAGAGGTTGGAGCGAGGTCGCCTTCTTTCAGGCCTAAACATTTGAAGGTTCTCAATGGGCAAACATTCAAGGCAGATCCGTTATCAACAAGAGAGAGTGGCACGACCTTTCCCATAACTTCGACGGAGATGTTGAGTGCATGATTGTGATTCGGCCCAATTCTGGGGATTTCTTATTCAGAAAATGATAGCATTCGGGTAGAGGTCAAGGATCAGACCAGATTTACTACTTCTTCTGTTGTGGTAGAAGGAGGAATTGTGGGTCCAGTGAGCAGATTGATTAAAGCATTTTTGTGTAGCTGGGAAGACATGAAAAGCCCCCATAGAGTGATGTTAGCTTGAGTTTTCTTCAGTTGATCGAGGATCTTCCTCTCCTCGCTGGTCATCTCTGGTATAGGAAGGCTTTCAACACCCTTCCCTTTGTTATTTGTTGGAAGTGAGCTTGGAACTTGGTAATGTCTCCCAGATCTGGTCATGTGATTTACTGAAGAAGGGAAAAACGTAAATCTTGTTTCCTCGTCAATCTCAGGTTGCTCTCCCACCCTGTCTATTTCTCCGAGGAGTTCTTCAAATGAGATCATCCCACATATGTCAACTACTGGGCCTGCTCTTCCTGAAGCTTGTTCTTCGCTCGAATCTTCGATTTCTTCCCCCCATCTGGTGGAAACAATTTTGTCTCTCCATGTAAAGTTGATGCATTCCACAACTTCAATGGCTTCTTCATACAAGTTCTCCCATTCTGTGGGGATATGTGTGATTGAAGGGACCAAGCGCCCTTGTAGATTCAAAGTGTCAAGTAACCCGATGATACAACAAATGATGTTGGTTTGCTCGAATAATTCTGCCATAGTCTGGACAACATCATCTAAGTTGACTTCGTCAGTTGGTACCACCCACTTGTCTGAATCTCGGGCCCATTTCGTGCCTCCAAGAACAGTGTGCTGAATTTCTTGCAATCGATGACCATCTGTGAGGGAAATTTCAGCCCTAATTCTAGGAGTTGGTTTAACACCTCTGACAATTCCATACCTCCATTTCCAGAACGGGTACGGATAGTGATGCATGCTCTAGTAAGGAGTGACAGTGCCTAATCAACAGGGCTAGTAGGGTGAAGGAGGAAATATGGGCGAATTTGAAGAGGTTTAGAAGGGTATAGGGGTGTGATTTGGGTTGATGGATCGAAATTGGGGTTTTCCTCCAAGAAGATGGTATTGGTGTGATTTTGGAGTGGGTTGTAAGTAGTGTTTGTCTTAGGATTGACTGGTGGGGCGATGGTACCCCGACCAATGAGATCTTGGATTATGTTCCGAAGGTGAAAGCATTGGTCGGTGTTATGGCCAGCAGTTTGGTGAAAGGTGCAATGAGCCTCGGTCTTGAAGTTTCTTGGGAGTGGATTTGGCAATGGATGTGGATCCAAGGGCTTAATGAGGTTTCGGATTAACAGGGCTTGGTAAACTTTGGAGAGGGGAGCATGGAGCTCAGTGTATTCCCTTCAGACGGGAGCATGGCGGCTTTCTGGTGCCCATGATGTGGTTGGTTGAGAGATGTTGTTGATAGTTGAGACTGTAGCACTGGTAGGCTTGTCATACATCTAGGGGTGAACTGTCCGGACACCTACTTTGGTTTAATTTCCTCTTTAATGAGGCTTTCCTCTATTTCCACTCCAGCCTCTCTGAGAGCTCTGAAGTGGGGATAGTATTGTCCTCCCATAGTCGCTCGAACATGGGGCAAGAAGTTCTTCTTCGCTATGTTTACCTGTTCTTCCTCGGATGGTCGATTAGTCATGGCAACTGCTCGATCCCTCCACCGAGTTATGAAGTTACTGACTAATCCCCCAGGATTCTCTTTGAGTGGCTCTAAATCATGACGGGTGATCTCAAGCTCTTCGTTGTATTTGTACTGCGACATGAATTCTCGGGCTACATCCTCCCAGCTACGAATTCTGGATTCCTCAAGAGATAAAAACCATCGGAGGGCACTATCCTTCAAAGTTTGCTGAAACAATTAGGCCATCACCTCTTCAGAAGCCCCTAGTAGAGTCATGGAACGATGATAACTGCGAAGATGAATAATTGGGGGACCACTCCCCCCGAACTTATCGATATTTGGCATCTTGAACTTCTCGAGTAACCTTGCTTTAGGATAAGGAGACATGTGGGTGTAGTCCATGTAATTCCCAGAGATCCTGACTTGGTCAAACTTCTTAGTGAGCATCTTGAGATCCTCTTTGACTTTATCCAACTCCTCCTCCTTTGGATTAGCGACCACAGGCAGGTTAGCCATAGGCTGGGCAATGTTTGGCATTGGAAGCTGGGCAGTCGGCGACCCATTGGCAGGAGGGGCACATAGAGCGTACTGATATTCTTCCGGGACCCAGATAGGATCGGGTGGACCCATAGCACGAGGAAACTGGGCGTCGGTCTCTTGAGGAATAGGAACTTGGTTTCGTTGCATTTCTCGAACCTTAGCTTGGAGGTTGTCAATATTGGCCACGAGCTGAGCTAGGACTGTCGGCAGATCCGGTTGTATGACTGGTGCTTGATCTGCATTCTCCATGGAAGATGGATGGATTTCGGTCTCAGAAGAAGTAGTAGAGGAGCGGATGAAACTCCGGGGTGATTTGACTGAAGACCGAAGCCAATAGAGAGCTAGGCTAAGGGCTTGTAATCGACCTGAGAAGGCGTAGGATGAGATTTATTTTTGAAAAAAGGAAGAACTATTTTTGGATTTTTGATAAAGAAGGGAGAAATGTTTTTGGGTTTTTGATAAAGAAAGGATAAATGTTTTTGGATTTTTAATAAAGAAAGGAGAAATGCTTTTGGATTTTTAATAAAGAAGGGAGAAATGTTTTTGGAGACGGAACTCAGCATGATTATTATGTTTATTATGTTCTCACTTGTATTTAATTCTCCTAAATGCAATGCCGGACGGGACCCGAGCCTGGAAAAGTGGGGGTCTTAATATATGCAATGCTACATTTGGACTTGTAACCAGAATCGCGGACAGGGTCCCATTTTAAAAAATGCACAAAAATTGGGTGGCAGGCCGACCCAAAATTTTGGCAGAGTTTCGAGTTGAAATCGGCAATCTAAAGTGCGTGTCCTAGGTTTGACACCTATATGCGGGTATGAAGTTGGTTGGGTGAATCGGCATGGGTTCCCCTCTTTGGCGTGACTTTCATGATATACGTCTTGCTCTTACGGGCAATCGGTACGTGTGGACAAGTCATTTGATATACTTGAGTGTACGTGAATTGCCTCACTATATACCTCATGGGGATGGTATGTGTGAGAACGAATTCGATATACTCGGCGTACGTGAACGAATTCCCTGCGATATACCTCCCGTCATGACTTCGGTCAAGCGGTACGATGCGGGGGAACCGTTCGATATACGTCGAAGGTACTTGGTCAATGGAAGGTCGGAGTCATATCGCTTAGGCTAACTGCTACCTGTTGGCCCAGCGCCCATCA
This sequence comes from Sambucus nigra, assembly GCA_949130495.1. Classification (NCBI taxonomy): domain Eukaryota; kingdom Viridiplantae; phylum Streptophyta; class Magnoliopsida; order Dipsacales; family Adoxaceae; genus Sambucus; species Sambucus nigra. The sequence continues at coordinate 307,434,586 of OX422223.1, forward strand.
TGAAGTGACCCTCCAATTACTGGGTAAAATTTGGTCAATAGCAATGCTCTTTGGTGATATCGTGTGAATCATTCATGATTCTCTTATTAGTATCTTATGAAGAGAATGCCTTTCTTGATTATGCCAAACAGGGAACAAAGTACAAGTACCTTAAAAGGTACACCAAGTATGGATGGGTGATGCATGCAACATGGGGATATACATGTGATCCTAGGTGCACGTGGTGCGAAGTGTACGTGGAGAATTTTCTACAAGTGTGTGAACATAAGCGTAAGCATGGGATACATGTGAGAAAGGGGGATAGGCAGATATGGGGGGAAACATAAACAAATATAGCATCCATGTAAATAGAGTCAAGCCCACAAGCAAAAAACACACATATCCCCAGTAGAGTCGCCAATGTGGCCATCCTCGATCCTAATCCCCACGAGCGGGTGCGTGGAGGAAAGGATCCTTCGGGTCCCGCGCATCCCTCTCGGGAGAGCTTCGGGCGACGTCGTTTGTGGTGTGAAAAAAATGTAGAGAGATTCAGATTCGTCAGTCTATTTTACTCAAAACAGACAAAAGAAAAAGGGGAAACCACCCCGAAGGATTTCATCCAAAGACATACTGGTGCGTGAGAAACCAAAATGATTCGAGAAGGGTTCGGAGGCTTAGTTTCGAAATGGGAAGGTGTTAGGTACACATTCCGCCCTTTCGGTCTCTCATGGATATTTGCTATTTTCCCCTATGTTTTCCCCCGTGATATGTGTGCATGTGTATATATATAGAATGGAGGTAGGAATCCTCGACTTGTATCATGGAAAAGATAAAGAGAGTCATCCGTAGGAAGATATTAAGAATAATATTAGAAAAATAAGATTTACGCGATTACCCCTACGTTGATCGTTATAATGGAACGATAACGCATCTGGAGTAAAACGTCACTAAGAGCAAGTATATAGCGTATAAGGATAATGGATTAAAAAGAAGATAGAAGATAAGGTAAAAAGTGAGAAAAAGGACTCGAGTCTCGGGTTTTACCCCGGACGGCTACGTAGCCTATAGAGGCATCAAAGTCCACGTAGTTCGCATACCAAACGAGGGGTGGGGTTTATCCCATAAATCTAAATGGGGAATCTCTTATTTGTGAGAGAGTGTGTGTGTGTGTATAAAAAGTGTTTTAGTTGTGAAAAGAGTGTGGAAAAAGTGTGAGAATCCCTATTTGGAATTTATGAGCAAACCCTCTTTTTCTTGTTTTTTGGGTTTTATTTATATGAAAATAAGAGATATGCAATAATACTAAATAAAAAGTATATTAGGATGTGTGAGATGAGATAATAAAAGTGCTAAGTAAGAAAACAAGTTATTGGGAATTCAAGAGAATTTAGGAGAGAGTTTAAGAAAGTTGGACCTTCTTGAAGATCTTGAGCTTGATCTTGAATGCTGGAGAGCAGCCCTTGCACTTTGAATGATGATGGAGAGTGGTTAATTCACCAAATTTGATGAAAGGGATGATGAAAAGTGGGAGTAAAAGGAGGATTTGGAAGTTGAAATCACGCTGCCTTCGAGAGAGGTTTCTGGGATTCGTTGAGAGGGATTTTTATCAGATCTGGGCTCCCCTTGAAAATGAGGTGAAGACCTCCTTTTATAGACCCAGGGGACTACTGATCGTCATTGCCATGCCACTACCTATCGGCAGGTGCCGATAGGCAGGGCCTGTAACCTGCCATTTGGAAGGGCACTTCAGGCTTTTTCGAAAAATTGACCGCCGAGGGAAAACCGTTAGTCAGAATCGTGCACGGGGCATAACGTTGGAAAGGTAGTTCAGATACCTTCGAAAGTCCTTTGGATCGCTCCCGGGTTTGGAAGTTGACTTTGGGTTAAATATGGCTTGGAAACGTTTGTCGGTCCATTGGACGGAGAATCGTGCGGATGAAAACGGATCGTTCGTCCGCATGGTAAATCCGAATCGCGTACAGGGCATACCGTTGGAAAGGTTAGGAAATGTACTTCGACATCCCAAAGAGTTTGACCCAGTTTGGAGAGTTAACTTTGGTCAACAGGGATCGTTCGTCCGCATGGAAAGTCGAAATCGCACACGGGGCGGACCGTTGGAAAGGGTATTCAGGGCCCTTTGAAGATTCATTCAGACTTAATTGAGCTGAAGAGTTGACATAGGTCAAACAGAGCTCGGGAGCACCCGGTGGCCTCCAGGTCAAGTTTTGGACGCAAACGGATTGTTCGTCCCCATGTAAATTCAAAATCGCGCATGGGGCAGACCGTTGGAAAGGGTATTCAGTTCCCTTCGAAGGTTCATTCAGTCTCGATCAAGATGAAGAGTTTGACTTTTGGTCAAACCGAGCTGGGGAGTGCCCGATGGCTTTCAGGTCAGTACTCGGGATGTGACTGGGGTTTACAGTTATGAAAGGAGGTACTAGGGACCTAAGGAGAGTCAGGGGTAATAGAATGGAGTGTCTACAAGATGTATGATTTAAAGCAATTGGACTTTCCCATTTAACATAGTCAAAAGTAAAATTCAGAAGGCATATGATAGATCAATATCTTATTTTCACAAGTCCAATGATCGACCCTTTTATTATATTTGAGCTAACTAGCATTGACGTGTAAGCACAGTTAGTAATCAATTAAACAATAGAAAAGAAGAGAAGCACCAAAGTTGCCAATGTTTTTTTATTCCAAATAAATAGTAGCATTTGTGGTTACAACCAAGTTAGAAAAAATTCAAAAGTTCACCGAAAAAGGCAAGAACAACAAAAGAAACGTTGGATAATGAAGCTAGGGGTCGTCTATAATAAAGCGAAGATTCTCTGAACCAAACAGCCGGTGGTGATGTGGGGAAAGATTTTGTTCAAGTTGTCTTTACTCTGCAACAAGGTCAACTAGATTCTTCTAACGAGTTTCTTGGGTTTGGTAGATGGTTTCTAGCTCCCGCTCTTTTTCAACTAACTCTGCCTCCGCATGAGCAGCCGCCTCACGAGCCTCTTGCGATGCTTGATCAGTCACTAGCAATTACGATTCCAGACACATAAGTTCTTTAGAGACAGCCACCTGCTCGCGATGGGAATTCTGGAGGCAGTTATAGACACTGGGAAGATCACTCTTTTTGAAACTCAGCAACAGCTCCACCAGCTATATCAGGGAAAAACCATCATTGGTTAATGTGTTAACCCTACCCAATAAAGTCTTGACAGTGTCAGCGCTAAGAGACATAAGGGGGTGCTAAGAATGTCCTATAATAACGTGGAGAGCCCAAACAATCAACCAGCCATCATCCCAGGAAGTGGATGCAGACATCGAACAGTAATGGGTGAAGGAAAACGAGCTAGAAATCGCTCGATCAATGAATGGGGACCCTCAGTCAGAATAAAAGGGAAGCTGGACAAAGTTTTTCACACAACCACCTTGGGGGATGCTTTAGCTGGATGAATATTGCAGATGGTCGTGCACTATCACTTGCTTACACTTGAGAAACGCGGGGTGCAAAAGTATCACCAAGTATACGGGCACCGACCAACGAAGCAACTGAAGCTACTATTGGTTCTTGAACCGACTCCTTAACAACAGGCTCCACTTCGAGCCAATGAGCTGCTAATCGATCGACCTCCACCTGAAATGCAAAAAATAGTTGAAGTTAGCAATATAGACAAAGGAAAGCATGAAAAAAATATGTATTATGCTAATTTAGAGATTTATGCCTATATGACTAGACCTGCCTGACCCTCGATTATGGGAGATTTATGCCTATAAGACTAGTCCCGCCTGACCCTCGGTTATGGGAGACTCATTCTTATAAGTTTAAGCCCGCCTGACCCTTTTTTATGGGAGATTCATGCTTATAAGACTAGGCCCTCCTGACCCTCGGATATGAGAGATTCATGCCTATAAGACTAGGCCCGCCTAACCTTAGATTATGGGAGATTCATGCCTATAAGACTAGGCCTACCTGACCCTCGGCTATGGGATATTCATGCCTATAAGACTAAGCCCGCCTGACCCTTTGTTATGGGAGATTTATGCCTATAAGGCTAGGCCCGTCTGACCCTCGGTTATGGGAGATTTATGAAATATAAAGGCCTACATTCCTAGGCTCGCCTGACCCGCGGTTACAGGAAATTTTGATCTTAAAGTTAATATATCTATATACAGAAGATATATAGAAGAATGGAAATACCTCAGGTTGTCGCTCCTCAGCAAACGCGCGAGTGGCTATTTGAACCGCGTATTCCTCCTTAACCACCTCGGGGGCCACCATTGGTGGATGACTTTGAGGGGTGATAATATTTTCTCCAACCTCCGCTACCTACTCCTACCTATCCCCCACCGTCTCAACATGTTCTTATTCAATATCTCATTGGGTGACTGCAGTTGGCTCAACACATTTTGGGTTCGAAATTGAAGGCCCAAATAAAGTAACAAGCATTTGATTATTCGAAGGTGGAGGTACCACAGGGATGGTTGAAATGGTCATGGGAGCCTTAAGAAGGAAAGAAAAGAAAAAATTGAATCAGAACAATCAATAGGAGCAGTAAAAGGGGGAGATCAGTAAAAAATTAAAGACTCACTAAATGCATCGAAGTCACAGCAACAACAGGTACATGCACATATTTAATAACTTTGGCTGAAGGCATAACCCTCTGAAGGCTAGCCTACTCGCACAAAAAGGAAGGGTCAACGGAATAGCCTCCACTAGATGATGTATCATATACAACTTCCCCTAGGGGGAAATGGCAGACTAACTGAAAAACAGTAGGGGCAACTACTTCGAGAGGGAGATTTTCCTCAGCACCATCACGCGCATCAACCTTCACACCAACCTGACAGAAGAAAAGGAGAAAATTACAACAAACTGGGGGCATCAACATGAGAAAGAATGAATAAAATGAGGGCACTTATGGTAAGAGATGTAAGAGACTTACCTCTTCTTCCATAACATCCTCAACGATTTCATAGTCTTGGGGGGGGGGGGGGGGGGGGGAGGCAGGTTTTGAGGAAGAAATCATTACCCTCAACATGTGCCTACGTACTAAGGCAGTCTTTTCCTCCTCTTCCTCATCTTATTTTTCTTCTTCTTCCTCCTCTCCTTCCTCATCATCATCATCAACTTCACCGACATCTCCACTAGAGAAATGCTCCCCAATAATCTCCTCCTCCATCACAAGCATGAGGGGGCTAACCGCTTTCCTCTTTTTACTATGATCAGTAGATTAGGGGTCATAAGAAAACCTACAAGCAGACATCTCGGCTAACATGAAAGCCCAATCTTCTTCACTAAAATGTTCCCAAGTCTAGCGAAGACGATCTAATATCTGGATCACCGCCTTGGAAATCTCTAGGTTAGGAGAAGAGACTAATGGAGGCTGTGGAGTAGGTTTAAGATTCTTTAAGGGCTCCTTCCGAGTGGATCTAACTGCTGCATTAGTTGAAGCAGTGCGAGGAGACTCGATCCTTCCAACTAGCCTCGAAGGTTGAGGGGTAACATCGGTTGAAATAATGGAGGATTGAGTGGCTCTCTTTATCTTTACAACTTATTGATCCATAGGGGTTGGGGGAGGTAGCTCAGGGGGAACACCGGTATTGGATGTACAGAGGGTAAAAATAGATGATTGGGTGGTACAAGTTCTCAAACCCAACTCAGTGGGTGGAAATATCTCAACTTCGGTAGAACACATTGATTCAACCAGAACCAATTGGAAACGAACCAATTGGTTTTGCCAGAACTCATTGATGAACATCGCCTCCCTCCCTCCTCAATCTCCTTTACTCGGGATCACGGGTTAGCATGATAATGAGCACACAGACTGGCAACAGTAGATGTGAGGAAATTCGAACAAGCAAACGAGAAGTTAGTGGGCTTCTCCTTGGTGAAATGACTTAATATGGGGGCCCCTTGATCATAGACAAACTACATGGCTACCCTGTGGGGGCTATGAATAGAGTAAAATGATGACCACTCGGTATATGAAGGCAAATAGGAAGGGATCAACAACAGGGGGAAGTGTGCTCGAGGAAATTTCTGGCAAGGGCTTCTTTAACAGGAGCAACGGGACGCTCCTCTTCACCCAAGAAATTGTTGGTAAAAAACTGGCTTACCCCAATGTAAGGGTGAGGGTTGAATCGCTCATATTGGTAAATTAGAGCTAACAGATGTTTCTTCACACTCTTATTCTTCCAACAGTAAGTACGAGGGACTCTCACATCCTGTGAACCGGGGAAGTGGACAGTGGGGGCATAATCCTTGAAATGCGCATAAAGGAACGCCATTAAAATAATATTACTGGCATAGTTAGACACATTGAACCTACCAACGCTTTGAGTGAAGTCTGTAGACACACGATCTAACCAAGTGTCACGAGCTCTAATGACAACCTTCTCTTTAATGAAATAAAAGTAGTGGATGACCTCAGAGTAGGTACACTTGTTGTAAGTGACCATGCAATCTTTCACAACGGCCTCTAACTCGTTCCTTTGAGTTTTTTATTCACTAGAAATAGCCTCCTTGAAGAAGGTGTCAAATCCAGCATCTTCCAATCCCAACAGTTCGCACACGTCCTCGAGGGTAACAGTAAACTCACCTCAAGCAACCACGAAGGTGTGTGACCTATGGCTCTACTGCGATACCAACAGTGGTAAAGTATTGTTATTTTTGGCCAAGGTAAGGTCACCCAGCCACATGGAACAAGACAAACCTACGAGGGCCAGTTGAACCGAGTACTTTGCATGGATATACTCCGTCCAAGGGCCCAACCCCTCACTAGCGCCAGAGGATGCCTCAAATTCCACCTTGGAAAATCACCGCGCTCTATATGAAAATGGGTGATATAAGCGGTAGGGACCTAAGCGAAGTCTTCAGCATCTTCACCTTCATCCATTAACAAGTTTGGCTCCTCAGTTAGCACCAAAGCACCAGGAAATCGTTCGATCGTCGCCCAGAAATGATCGGCCTCTCCAAAGTACGGGGCGCGATGATATCATGCCCACTGAGACTGGCATTCGTAGGTGGCAGTAGAGTCAACCTTGACAGAAAGAGTTCTCTTTACTGGTGCCATAGCAGACGAGAGAAAAGAGAATAGAAGATAATTGAAAAAAAATGGATGAAGGAAAGATTACCTTTACCAAATTCTCACAAAAAATCTTGAACTCAGAAAGTTAAACCCAAAGGTGAGTCTTAACTAAAGGTGCGTCCCCTTTTATAGGGGCAACACGAATTCTAAAAGACGGCAACAAAGGTGATGTTTGGAAAATAGCACTGATGGCATTTCTGAGTTATGTGGCTAGCGTGTTGGCCAAATGCGCGTGATTGCAGAAGAATAAAGGTTACCATAATGGTGATTCGGTGAACAACGTGTCGAATAGTCACGTCGTCTCCACGCGCTCACCCTAGCGCTACCACATGTGACACACTAAAATGCAAACGACAGTTGTATTTAATGAGGCATGCCCGGGGGTCTTGTCTACCTTGGGGAACGAAGATCTTTGGGGAAAATTTGAATAAATCTCTTCATTATCCCCAAGAGGGAAAATCATAGAAAAGCAAAATTTTCATACAGATATTCCTTCATGTAATAAACAAATATCTATACGAGGGGAAAATGTGGAGGGGTGTTCCCCCATATGGATGATTAACTTAGCCAAGTGAATTGATCGATTACAGAGAAAGATGCCTCACAAACACACTTCAAAGATTCTCCATGCAAGCAGCTCGCAGGACCCACCTCGAAGGATCTTAATAAGCAAGTAGCTCGCAGTGCTCTACCTCGAAGAGCCTCCAACTGACCTAGCTCGAAAGACCCAACTCGAAGAATAAAGGTCACCCGAATTACAATAGCCTGTAATAAAAAATAGAATGTTGTGTTATGAACTCTATTTTATAAATGTATATGTTGAGTGGGTCACTTCGTACCCACGAGGGATCATGCCTGGCAGGTCATGCGAGAGATTTCATGCTCCATCAAGCTACCCCCTCTTGGGAACTTCGTAGGGACATGGTTTGGAGGATTGATAACAAGGCAACTTTGGGAGTTATTACCAACCCTCTTGTCACACTAGGACAAAACTTCGCCCAAGAAAAATGTCACTCGAGCCCACTCATTGCTTAACTTTTCGAGTGAACCTCCTCGAGTCATTCGATCCCCTTAATACTTGCCCCCTTGAAGTTACCTCCTCGAGGTACCTCAGGTTTTAGCCCGTCTGACTGACGTGACTAGATACCAAACAACAGCCACTGTTTGAACCACTCCCTCAAGTCATGACGCCTGACATTTAGGAACTCAAGAATACAACACTCAAGTTCCTTTATTCTTAGGATGGCCGGTCTATTTCACCAAATCTGATCGTATAGCCATCCTAGAGTAAGCCCCAAGCTGACAAGTCATATCCTTCATTAATGACTGCTATACTTCCAACCAATAGAACGCTTTCCTGCCAAAACTAATAGATCCAATGCATTAAATTTAGTATCTCATGCATTTAATGCAACAGGCCAAATGGTTCGAGGGCATGTTAACTCGAGCAACCTCTCCTTCCTTATAAATAAGAACAAAACAAATAAATCCAAAGGAAGATCTAGAACCTGGAATTTCTGCCCAAATTCCCTCATACCAAAGAGCCCTCGAGAAGAGCATTAACTCCCACACACATTCAATGCACCCAGCATTGGGCATTAACTGAGCTTGAAGTTCCTACCTTGTCTTTATTGTGCCTAGAGTGCTTGTTCTTTCTCCCTCCGACCATGCTTCCTGCTGGGCTCATTCATTTATTGTGTTTACCACATGATGCTCATGTCAATATGTTCTTTAGTGCAACTTTGAATATTAAATCTCTCTGTCTCAGATTCACGTGTGGCTCTAACATGTGCTCTACATCTAACGGTGTTAGTCCTAATCTTGATAAGGGGTTACTCCTCACTCAATACTGATAGTAGTTGAAGAACCCACATCTTACAACATATATATAAACATATTTTATTCAATCATTTGAGATAACATGTTTATCTAATTAATATACAATGGTCGCGTTTATTTGACCGCGGATGACCATACGATAAAGCTTGTTTTATATTGAAGGAATCACATATAGGTCATGCTTGAACTATTTGTACTCATTTAAGTCCCACTAACTTCTTCCATTAAAGAGGTCCCATAGGTAATTTTTTAAAACCATAGAGCTACCTTTTTACAAAACACCCCCAATTAAACCCATTATTCATTTAGGCGCCAAAAGAATCTCCTCTTTCTTCTCCGTTTCTACAACAATAATTCACCATCCAAAACAAACCTCTTTGGATTTATAACTCTCACGACATAATACTCATACAATTTTTATGTCAAATCATTTTGGGTTTTACATTTGAAACAACAATAGATCATTTTTTACTAAATCCAAGGAGTATTTTTTGTCAATAAGGTCAAAAAAAGGAAAATAGTTTTTTTTTACGATTTTCGGATATGCCTCTCCATAATATGTTCTGGTCATTTAATTTAATTTATGATTATTTTTCCCATGTATTTGCAACATCATGCATTTAGGGTTTAGTTCTATGATAAATTTTTATAATTCCCTGTATTTCTGAGTATTTAATATTTTAATTAATTAAGTTGTTTTCAATTACATGTGTGATGTAAATTATTTATGCAATATAATTATTAAGTGAGTAGTCAATAATTATTTTACGTCACAACGAGTGATAGTGACATAACATTGTTATATCTCAACGGGGAGTCGCATGTAGACTATATGAGGTCAAGATAAGAAAGTATTGTAGGATGACTCGAATGGCGTTCGAGGTCACAATTGGTTTCGTATGGGTCGAGATTGTCAAAATAGTATACTCGCGGGTAGTAATTGGGTCTCGTGGCCTTTTTAGACTTGATCGAGCCCACACGGGGGTATTCGAGTAATTTGAGCTTGGCCCGTTAGCCTAATTTTGGGATTAGGGATGTTAATCCTAAGTTTAAGAGCTAGTGGCACTCACAAATCATATTCTAAACCCTGCAAATTGAGAGAATAGAGAAGGAAGAAAAAAAAGGGAGATTTAGGAGCCAAATTCAAGGAGGAATTGGGGGTGCCAGTGAAAAATCCATCTCGTACAACGCGTAATCACACCGTAAAAACATAAAAAGGCAAGTGATTAACTTGCTTCTATTTTATATTGCAAAACCTCATGTTCATATCATGGTAGATGTAGACAAACTCATTTTCGGGAGGGTTGTCACATGAAAAATGGGTTTTGGGGTGATTTGGACATTAGACGTGGAATTAATGTCCAATTGATGATGAAATACTATTATATGTTGTTGGAATATGATTTATAGTTGAAATCAAGTAATTAATTTCGTTTCATTTGGACTATAGAATCAAACTGAATGAGAGGATTGAGTAAAATTGAGAAAACCCAATTCGTGAAATAATGATTTTTTTATGAGAAATCAATGATGTTTAAGGGTCTAAATTGTGATTAGAACATATTCTGATGTGTGATAAGCATTGGGTATGCTTGGGGTAAGATTGGGGAAGAATTGATGGAGGTTTGGGTGAACAATAATGGATGAAATCGATTGGGGAAGAAAAGTTTCCCAATCAACATCGATCGATCGATGATGTCTGTTTCCAGGAAGTTTTGCTTATTTGTTTATATGGACTCTAATTTCCTTGGGATTTGTTTAGAAATATTTATTCAGTAAAAAAAAATGGAAACCTACTACTTAGGGATAATGGGTGGATACATTGGGGTTTAGAAAAATGTGAAATATTTAGTAATTTAAGAATTAATTAACTGAGAAAAAATCATTAATATTTAAATACGGGCCGATTGGGTGAGTCCGGGTATTTTAGCAAGTGAAGCTACATTAATTATTTAATAAATGTGAAATTACATAAACTTAGAGTCGGGAATAGACTCAGGGATTATGGGCTAGTGCTACGACTATTAGGCACGGGTTAGCCATTATATATATATATATATATATATAAAATAAATAAATAATAATAATAATAATAATAATAATAATAATAATAATAATAATAATAATAATAATAATAATAATAATAATAATAATAATAATAATAATAATAATAATAATGCTCTTGTGCGGACTAGTCCACAATTTAAGAATGCGACCCGAACATGTGTCACCTAACGGTGCGCCTAGAAATTATCACCTAAATTATAGGCACACTCTCTCTCTTTCTAGGATCACTGCCAGGTGACACATGTCCGGTCTGCACTCTTAAAATGCGGACTAGTCCGCACAAGAGTAGGATTGTGTGTGTATGTGTGTGTGTGTGTTTTATAAATATCGTTGTGCATGATATTTATGTTAAAGCATACCCCTATGGTGCTATCATCGGAGGTTGCGCGATATGGGTGAATCCACTGGCTAGTGCATGCTGGGAGAGTATAGTCCCCAAGTCATATCATTCGATATTTTATTATGTGATTTATTATCGAGATGAGAGGTTTGGGGTATGATTCGGTCTCACTCTCGGAGAAATATGACCTCTTCCACTACGTTTGCGATTTTATTTACCTATTTCAGTGTGAGGTAACCGACTTATGGTAACCCAGTTAGAGTGAGTATACCTGGGATATGATATCATTATAGAGACAAGCATCCAGTGAGTTATTAATCAGGAGGATGGTTATTATACATGACATATGTGTGATTCTTGAAGTATAATTATACGTATATAATATAGTAGAGAATTATATACAGGTTAAAATATAAAGTGTGAATGCATTATTTATATAACTAGTGTAGATGTTATATAATCAGTTAAGTGAAATTGATTAACTAAGCTAAAGGGATAAATAACCTAGTAACCAAATGGAGGAAGTACTCGGGATAAATTAAGGTGATAGGAAGATTCATAACAAAACTAGCTATGTAGGTTAGTATACCTAGTTAGGTTAAAAGGTAAGCGTTAGGCGTGAACAATAGTTGGGGGTGAGTAATATCTCAAGAAAGTGTGACACCCTCTTAGATATGAAAAGTGTTAATGCGTATTTAACTATTGCATCTTAATTACTTGCTAAATATTTTTCAAATGTTTTTGGGTTGTGGGCTCCTATGAAAATATTATCGAAGACATTTTAGGTGTCCAGCCACAGGGGTGACAAGCTTGCATACTCATTCCAAGGATGCCTAATTGCAGCATTTGTGGAGGCTTGCAGGACTTTGTGTAGACGCTTCAGTTATTGATTCCTAGACTAGGTTCTGATTTAGTAGTTCATTTGGGTGTGTTTCCCCTTTATGTTGATACAATTTTAGTTTTATTTATCAAACGATGTACTTGGATTTAGTTTATTTTTGTAGACTTATGATTTGGATTATTTTTTTAGAACCGACAATTTATTCGGTATCTATTATTTATCTATTATTAGTGTGATGATTTAGACTCTTATATTTGTTGTGTATGAGTTAGTATATTTTTATTTTACTCATGTTGTTACATTAATGAAAGATAAAATTGACACCGGCTTAATTTAACACAGGTAATTAGTAATTTAAAATGGTTTTTGACAGTAATGCAAAGAAAGAACCAAATGAGTCCTATTTATTTTTATAAAGGGTTGACCATCCATGATTAAAATAGGTGGAGTGTCACACATGGTATCAGAGCATCAAGTTCTAGTGTCATATGTACGGACTTACTACGTTTTTAGCGTTGCTTTTCTTTGACATAGATCCATATGCTTAGGAGTGTTGATTCATAATTCGACTTACATTATCCTGCTATCGAGTATAGATGATGCGAATCATATACGAGTTTGGTTGGGCTTTGTACACCAAGCAATATAGGATATCATCCAAGGAGGGCCGTTAGTAGGACTGTATGAGGATATGCTCAACTAAATCCACAAAGGAATTATGGGAACGGTGACCGTAGTATAAGTCACCTCTATTATAGCTCAGGCAGTTGACATTAGGATAACCATTAGGGCGTAGTAGTTTTTCCCCAAGTACCACCATAAAAAATAATGGTGCAAATTTGGACTCACCTAGTTCAGTCGGTAAGGGAGAGAGTCGAAGGGGGTTTTCTGAAAGGCCATCCGTAAGAGTTCGGGAAAGTGCAGAAGTGTGATTGCCAATAGAAGGAGATTATCTAATAGAAATTTTGTATGGTGGAGTGCAGTGACATGATTTATGTTTTGGATAAATTTTTTAGCTCATAGGAGCAGTATTGTAGTGATGGGAGTCAGTCACCACATTTGAGGAGAGATACCATGAATAATGAGAAATTTGGGAGTGTGGTTTGATAGTAAATCCCCCCATAAACTGTTTAAACTGAGAGGCGAAGGAAATTCCAGTACTTATTGTACGAGGGTCGGATAGTGGCCGAACATGAGGTAAAATTTGATTGTTTAGCAAACTTTGTACCCGATAAGTGGGAGTTGATAATGGTCTCATAAGTAGAATACACTAGCATTGAAGGGAAAATTCGACCAGGAAGACTGATAGTGATGTCATCAACATTGTACTTTTGCAAGGGTAATATAAATGCTTCCATAAGAAGGGAACTACGAGATTGGAGAGTCTAGTCAGCAGAACAAGAATGGATATAAGTGGTGATAATGAAGCACCATAGGAGGATACCCAGCAGGGTACCCATTTAAACGATTCAGATCAAAGGAATTCCTTTCAAGGGATGGTAGATTCAGTCTGGGCCGAGAGGGCCAGTAATGTGTTCCACGGGGCCAACATAGCTAAAGGAACAATGGGGGGGGGGGGGGTAGAAATCAGAGCCAAGATTACCAAATTCGAGATAAGGATAATCCTGGCATAGCCAGTCGGTCCAGAGACAGTGGGATGACACAAAGAGGTGTCCTACGTGTGGAGAGTGAGGTCACCTATATTCAACTTCTTCGCAGAAAGTTTGGGGATAAAAGAAAGATGCCTAGCAGGGGTAATAGTTATAGAAGTTTTTGATTGGGTCAGAGTGTTATGTCTTGGAACCATTTGAATCGTCAGTGCAATTGGAAATTAAAGGTATGATTTTTATCCTAGGGTAAATGGGGTATATTTTGTGTGACACGAGCGAGTCACAATAGATAGTTAGCACTAGATTCACACATGAAACGGGTTTGGTAGAGGTATAGTTAATAGTATTATAGTTTTTATATAGTTATCGTCGAGTAGCGGGGCTCTCTCTAGTTCGTATGCGCGGGGGGGGGGGGGGGAGTGTGGACACTTAAAGGATATATTTTATTGGGTTAGCTCATTTTGAGTGATGATATTCGAGTGTAATGTTATCCTGGGTATGGGCTAGTTAACGGTGGTGGTCTATTATAGCAAGACTATCATGTTTGCTATTCCGGGCAAGGTGTGTTGTTTCATGATGTCTCACCCAGTAGAGGGTCAAGTTCGCACCTATATCCTATTATGGAGGAGACTTCAAAGAGCATATTTGTCTTGTTATATTTAATCCCAATGTGTAGGGACCTTACTGATGTGATTCAGGGTATATCGGGTTCTCCATCGAGCGGATATGTTTAGTTCATTATTGATTTCGCACTGGAGACCTGATAATAGTGCGAACGCAGTGTTATATGATTCCTTTAGAGATGTGGGAGTTTATGATTAGACTTATATGACGGGGGACATGATTTTTACAGTCCCAGTTATATTCTTTAGGACTACATAATTCAATGACCAAAAATTCTAGATGATAGTGCATCAGAGGAGTTCTTTATTTTAGTTTCATTTGTGGGATGTTCTACGCATGAACCATAATAAACGTCGAGAGTGGAGAGACATTGTTTAATGCTAGGGAAATAATTTTGAACGATAAATCATTAAACATATAGAGAAAACACTTTGAGCTAAGAGCTCTTATACTATGCACAGCCAGTGGGGTCGGTTGTGTTGTGTAAGAATCACTAGGGAGATTTTGCACCATTATTTCATAGGTGGGGCCGTCTCGTAGAGAAATAAGTCACGATTAGTAGGGAAATTGAGTACAACCTTACCGTATAGCCACACTGAGAGTGAGGGGCCAAGCTTGAGATATGTATGTTATGTATGAGACATTAATGGTGATTGTGCAATAGTGAACGAGATATAGGGTGCATGGGCGCCCTAGTTAGTTTGACTTCCAATAGTATCCAAGATAAGGAGAGGTGATTATAAGTGTTTCGAAATATGTCAATGGGCCACTACACCACAATGACCATTTTCTAACACACAATGAGTGTCAGTAATCAATTTTCTAATGGATATATCCGTTAGGCATAATGTGTTGGGAATATCATTTCTAACGGACACAACCTGTTAGAAAATTTATTAATTCTAATGGATTACAACCATTAGAAATTTGTTGTTTCTAACGGAAAATAACTGTTACAAATAATAAAAACCGTTACTTATGTGAGGATTTGTTTTCACATTTATGCTTTTCCTTTTATTTACTAACGGATTTAAACCGTTAGAAGTGGGACTTTCTAACTATTCTACTCTGTTAGCAAAAATCGTATATTCATTATATATATATATATATATATATATATATATACACAGAAAGTCTCCTATAAGGACTCCTTATAGTACAGACCCCGGTACATACCATTTTTTTAAAATAGTAAAAAAATGAATTTTTTGATGAAACTTCATGGATATGATCTCTACGTTGAGAAGATCATCTCCAAATTTTTTCATAAAAAAATTCAATAAAAAAATCGTTGAGATGAGGTGATATGTAAAAAAATGGTATAAATATGCATTTTCAATCGTTGAAATGTTGGGTCGGTGCAAGCCACTTTATTAATTGAATTTTTTGATGAAACATCATGGATATGATCTTCTAATATCGAGATCATATCCATGAAGTTTCATTAAAAAATTCTATCAAAAAGTGAGTGAGATGATCGTCAACATTTCAATGGTTGAAAATGCATATTTATACCATTTTTTTTACATATCACCTCATCTCAATGGTTTTTTTATTGAATTTTTTGATGAAAAAAATTATAAATGATCTTCTTATCATAGAGATCATATCCATGAAGTTTCATAAAAAAAATCATTTTTTTACTATTTAAAAAAAATAGTATGTTCCAAGGTCTGCACCATAAGGAGTCCTTACAGGAGGGTCTCTCTCTCTCTCTCTCTCTATATATATATATATATATATATATATATATATATATATTCCAGGGAACCAACCAATCCATCTTTCTCACCCTTTCAAAATCAATTCCATCATTGAATGGGTGCCAAAATAGTAATCAAAGACAATCACCAAAAAGAAATTCATAAAAACTCATTCTTGTTAAAATTTTCAAATAATTAATGAATTTGGCATATATAAAAAATGATAAAGAGAGAGAGAATTATACATAATCAATAGCCACAATATCATTGTCCATAAATGCATAAATGTGCATAATCCCTAACAATTATAGAGCAACCATCCAAACAAAATAGAAAAGGTCCACAAACGCAAAAATGTAAGCAAAAATAAATGTTATGATCCAGCCATAAGTATAATCAAATGTACTTCAACCAACAATCAAGCCATATGAGATATCCCCCACCGGTGAAGCCACCCAAGGTATAGAAACCATCTTGAGGAGCTTCCCACAAACGAGCATCAGGGTCAAACACATCCTCCACACAAACTATATTTTCTCCATTTTGGGGACGCTTGAAATGACACGTTTGTCGTGATGGATCTGTCACAACATGACCTTTTGCCAAATTTTTACCAAACTTATTACACAATAGGACTTTAGGTTCGTTCATGGGAATGTGGGGAGGAGTATGAGTTTGATATGCACCAAGCGATGCGAAAACATTGTCCACGTTTTAGGTTAAAGGAGAAGGGCGATTAGTTGAAATGGATCGATCACTCATGGGAGTGTTCAATGGTGCCCCACTTTTGTTCATGTTTGATACAATATGACACATAAACTGTAACATAAATGGATAAAAAATAAAAGTTAAGAGCGCGAATAACATAATGAAGTTGTAACATGGCATGGAAAAATTTAAAAACATGAAAATCTACCTTGAGGGTATCCTCGACAGTGTGTAGTCTTGAGTTGAGTTTATAATTATTCCATGCATCCTTTTCATTTTCTGTTTTCCCCCGTTCAAGTTCCTCACTCGTAATCCCAATATGAATAAGTTGTGTCCTAGAGATATGTCTTTAATATGCACGAACACTTCCCCTTTTGTCCTTCCCAAATACTTCAGCAACTACATCCGTGTTGATGCCTCTATTCTCAGCAGCCCCCAACTCATCCTATAGTATGAACAACAAAATGCTAAACTATAAATACTTGTAAAATAGGAAAGACTAAAGGACAAAAAAATAATAATACCACAGACAAAAAAATAAAATACTCACATATTTAGCCTTAGCACTTGTAATCACATTCCTATTTTCATCACTGTGTCCCGCAATCCACTTATCTATTCGCCTAAAATTTTTAGTAGGCTCTTCCTTTCCCTATAAGTTTGATGTCAAGTGTAAGACTGGAAATTATAAACATGAACGCCTACCTTTTTAAATGCTTTTTGGGCATAGATATAATGCCCAAGACAATGGGGAATTTGAAGTTTTTGTCGATTTTCACTATTTTTAATATTTTGTTATTTCTTTTTGGGATTATCTTCATTTTCTACAAAAAAATTCCAAATTACAGGATCAACACCTTGAGGCACTTCACGACCATTTTTTCCTTAAATGGTCTCGCAAACTAGACTTGAAGGTCCAAAACCTTTGGGTCCAAGGTTTCTCAAGCAAAGGCCGAGTAACTTTTGCCGAAACATTAAGTTCAAATTGGCCCTATAGAAAAATGTAAATAAAAAATAGTAAAATTTTACAAAACAACAAAATGAGTTTATGCATTTGCTTTACATACGAACATACTATGATTCAAAAAATAAATTGTTGAATCTATAGTACATCTATGTATGTTTTATATTTTTAAAAGGAAAAAACATCATGTATGGATAGTATTCTCAAAGGAAATTGAATATTACCATTAACGTGCACCATACATCATCTTTGAAGTGTTGTGGCGCCTTTCTCCAATCATCATAGCTAACGGGAATAAGACTTTGCACTAAATCCCCTACACGAAAATTCCACTTCTTATAATTATCACCCACAGCATAGTTGTCAATTTCAACTATGATTGGAATTTTATCCTTCTCATATTTGTCACCCAATGGTTGAGACGAAGTTCGGGTAGAAGATGGTTATTGCGTTGCATTTGCATCTGAAGACATAATTGAATTTATGAAATTCAGAACATGGCATTAAATGTTAGAACATTAAATGAGTGCCATATATCTACGCAAGGTATTGTGAACAATTTTGTCCACATCCAAATGAAATCGGGTTTATTTGAAATGAGGGAAGTTTTTGTTAAATATTGGGACACAAAAAAATGACAAGGAAATTTTAACTGAGAAGAAAATTTTCCTGATTATAAGGATCTTGCATATATATTGAGAAGAGTGTATAAATACAAATTTCAATTGATGCAAAAAATTATTTGACAGTAACTGGAAAGCATTCAGCAAATGGAATATATGTATACATAATGAACAACATACATCAAGGAGTAAACAATGCTACTAAAGTAGAAGGGGAAAGCACCAACGAGCCTAATATTGATCATAGAAGGTTAATAAAAGAGAATGTGCACATTCTAGGCTCTCATTAGGATTAGTGACACTATATAAGGTACGCACTTGCAACAACAATGGACATTTTAAATACTAGTCGCAATAATGGCCATGGTCATCACCATACATAGTACGTACAATTTTCATGCTGACTATTGACAAAGTTTTCACAAACTGATGTTCTGTATTGTATTCTCATGAGTGAGAATTAGCATGAAGCCACTAATTATTCAATTTCACGTGAATGAAAGAAGAAGAATCAGAAATATCAATATCACTACTGAAGAAGGACCAAATGTATGTGGCAAAGTCACCCATTGAGAATATATGCTGAACATTTTCCAAATTGGGAGAATTTGGGCAGTAGTTGCATTTAGAGCAGAGTCTAACTCAATGTTTAATAATATGGTGATCAACTGGAATAAGCTGCTGCAAAAGTCTCCACATGGGGATTGATATTTTAATAGGTAAGTATTGGTATAAGAGAAGAAACTATATGGACTATAATTGACTAGCATAAATTACTAATAATTTGACACATCCTTTCAAACTAAGTTAAGGTACTAGATACACTTTGGACCCTCACCAAAATCCTCAGCTTAATCTAAATAGAGGATGATGTAAACACATGTTGTGCTTTGGTTTAGTGTAAAAAAAATTAACCTATAAATTTTCTTCACTAACTAAATGCCTACTAACGAAAATTTTATAGTGCCCCATTGTCATTACCGACTAACGAATTTGGTTCAGTGTAAAACTTGCAGAAACAAGGGTGGGAATCTGCTCTAGCTGTAAATTAGTAATTGTTAGATTCCATTTGAAATACATTTCTTTAATGAAGATCTATTTATATATCAAATTCAAAAACTTAAAACTGAATAGAACAAGTACTGATAAAAGGAGTAAATAATATGATTCATAGATCGTAATCTGATTTATTTGGTTGTCCAATTGAGTTAAGTTGAATTCATAAAATATGATGCAAAGAGTCTGATTTGTGGAAAATCAAATATTCTTATTGTCTTCACTCTTAAACTTGAATGACCCCATATATGTTTCTTTTATTAAAACCCTAGTGTTTATGTACCTCTAAAGATGCACTCAGATCTGAACTCTTCTCATCTAAACTGTCCAAGTCCTACATTGTCAGTGCTTTCTTCTTCAGTTATTTCTTCAACAGTACTTGTTGATGGGGGCTCTTTTAAATTTGGTGAATAAGTTTCACAATGTAAAGCCCATGTAGTGTACGACTGATATATACCATGCCTCAACAAATGTGTTCGAATTTCTGTCATGGTAAACTTCATCCTATTCTGACATTTCGAACTTGGACATGGAAACGTTGATAGAAGTTGATCATTATTTTCAATCGTAAAGCCAATAAAATCTTCAACTCCTTATTTATACACTAAGCTAAATCTATTCTTTTCACCCATCCATCCTTTATTAACTGGTCGAGACATTCTGCAATGTGAAATAGTTAAGTGACAAGAGCATATCGTATAGTAAAACAATACATTCATATGAAAACAATAAATACTTATTTAATGTTGAAGGCACATTGTGTTTCCTCAAAGTTTCGATAACACTTATATAATTCTACCACCGAAATAATCATCGCAAAGCATGTATTTCGACTGAAATAAACGTCTACAATATTCAAACTTCGATTTCAAACAAATTTAAAACTATAAAGATGAAATTGTACATTATTTTGGTAGGAGGAGGATATATAACAAACTCATACTTTAAACTTTCGATTGATCTAACTTAAAGCCCTTGCTTTGATTGCAACCTTTTATTTCAAACATGATATCACATATCAACTATGCTTTTATGATATCAACCAGATAAATATAGTTATTAACGGATGTAATTCACAAACAACAAAACCATGAACTGATACCCTTATTACCGAATACAAATATACAGTAATTACTTAAATTAACAAATAACACACATAAAAGAATGGGTTATTAAATTGAACAACTTCTCCATCTTTTAATATATTTTTCCGTTTTACAATCTTATATTTTAACAAAAAACGAAAATAAAAAAATAATAACAAATATATTCGTGCATATCACTCTAATGAACGAAAAAATTCAAATCTTTTGCATAGTTGTGTATATATCAATCGGTTAAATGAGAATGCACAATGATTACACAAATAATTATAATTTTGCAACAGAATTCCAATACCAATGCATGTATATATTTATACATATGATTATACGGAGAAGGAATGATGAATATAAACATCGGATTAGAAGAGAGCTCGATCAAAAATTTGTACCTCCACAAGAACTGTTCAAGAAATAGAGAAAAAAACAAAAACAATATATTTTCAGAATATACGGATAAGGAATGATGAATATAAATACCATAGACTGAGAAAAAATGAAAAAAAAAACAATATGAGACATGGGCGAGTCTGTTTAGGATCATATATTCATCATTTAAGAATACCTCTCTTCGCAATCAGGGGCAATACGAGACATGGACAATACCTCACTTTGCGATTGAAAAAATCAATACGAGACAGGGACAATACCTCTCTTTGCGATCAGGGGAGAGAATCTCTCTGGACAGGGTCGAGACTCTCTCTGGATAGGGGTGGCAATGGGAGGAGAATGGAGGTGGAAGGGGAACGACGGTGGGAAGGGAATGGAGGCAACGGAACGACGGCAAATTGCATGTGTGTCCTAACTTTTACGTGGGAATAGAAATGTGTTAGGGTAAAAAAATTATCTCCCTAAATAACTTCCTCCATTTTGTCGCCAATTTATTTTGCTAACACTTGTTTTTAACACATAAAAATTAAAATTTAAAAATATATATATTATAATTAAATATAAACACACTGGAAAATAATTGTAGCGGATATAAGTAATTACTCACACTTAAATACCGTTAGAAAATCATAACGCACTCTAACTGTTACAAAACCAAATATACGTCCGTTACAAATATTCTCATATGGTGTAGTGGGGGTAGTTAGAAACATAGGTCGAATGGTATGATGGACTGAACTCTGTTTGAGAAAAGGAGATAGTCCGATTAGGTGTTGTCAAGGAGAACTATCATAACTGAGGTGAGTTGAAATACAGTGGAGGCACATGTAAAAAGATATATCTTGACAAGGGAAGACCCCTTAGTTTTGGGAAAGTAGAGCAGAGTCTCACCTAGTCAAATGCCTAGAGTGGTTTACACATAGATAATATGTTTATTTCTACAAGATGAAAAAGTGCCCAGGAAGTGCAAAGTTTTGGAGCAATGCAAGGGCAATGATTTTTGTTATATGCCAGAAAAGGGGAGAAAATTGTTCCACGTGATGTCAAACATTGAGCACGAGGATTGGTGTGGAGTGATACATAATGAAGTTGTTCCCAGGTGCACCACTCGTAGATGGAAAAGGTTGATCCGATATTATCAATCAGAACTTTATAATAGATTAATGATTCCAGTGATAAAAGGGATACGTAGACCGATAAGTTTCATCATTAGGTTATCAAAATCGTGAAGAGGTCAGGATTTCCTTTAGGTTTGTGGAATGGATTGACCAAAATTGGATAATTATTTTTCACTCTCGAGTCCCACCTTTGATGGGGAGTATCAGGAGGCGATGGGGGTGTAGTTACTATTTGAGCTAAACATGTCACCCGTGGGTAGGTGGTTGGATGAGAGAGGTGACTAAAATATGTGTTTTGGATTTTTGGATAATTGGGAGTATTAATTACAATCGGAAGAAGTGCCTTATGAGGATTCTTATAAATATCCTGTCATCCACCCTTCGGTTGGTTAAGAGTGGGGAATAACAAGATTTTTTGCCCCGAAATAATTCATGGTTCGTCACAATGAGTGACTTAATCTAAATCATTTTCGTGCAGTTTAGGAACGTAATGAGAGTTAAGTCACAGTGAATCAAAGTTTTGAAGTCTGACAAGAGTAATCAGGGATTGTTATGGGTATCTACCATGAAGGGAGTCACGTGTTTGGCAATAAGGAAATTAACACCTATAAAGTGGGGCTTTTTCTAACATAGAGATAGTAGAGTCAATGGAGTATATGATCATCTTTTGAGGCACTATATGGACGACCTTTTCCTTTGCCTGTTTACTGGTTAGAGGTGAGAGACAACAAGTTATTAAGGCTAGAGATGATTTAGGACACTACTGCCAAGATTGAGCTGATTTGGGAACGCATTCATATAGCTCAGGACAGGAAGAAGAGTTATGCTGATACAGACAGGAGGCACATAGAATTGGAGATTGGTGACCAGATTTTAGTACGGGTGTGTCCTATGAAGGGGGTTATGAGGTTCGACATGGATAAGAAGCTAATGACAGGATATGTAAGGCCATTTTTTATTATCGAGAGGGTGGAACCAGTGGCGTATAGGCTGGGAATATCGATGGACTTACAAGAGGAGCGAGAGGGATTTTTGACATGTTCCATTAGAGGAGATAGATTTGCATTCAGTTATCTCGTACGGGGATAGATCGATGGCGATACATGATGGTAGTGAGCGTAAGCTACAGTCTAAGATGGTACCCTTAGTTCGAGTTCAGTGAGGGAACCAAAACATTGATGAGTCTACGTAGGAGTAGGAGGATGACATGCGTGAACGATATCCTGAGTTATTCACCGTAGGTATGTCCCAATTTTGAGGGAGAAATTCCTTTGTAAGCAGGGGAGTAGGTAACACCCCGTATTTTTGAGTATTTAATATTTAATTAATTCAGTTATTTTAAATTACATGTGTGACATAACTAATTTGCATTAATTATTATGTGTTTATTAAAATATTAATAAGGAGTGATAATGATTAATATTTATGTAATATAATTCTAAGTGATTAGTAAAGAATTATTTTACGTCATAGCTAGTGATCGTGACGTGACAGTGTTATATCTTAACTGGGAGTCGCATGTAGACTATATGAGATCGAGATAGGAAAGTATTATTGGATGACTCGAATGACGATTTCAAGGTCACTTTTGGTTCTGAATGGGACGAGATAGTCAAAATAGTGTATTCGGGAGTAGTAATTGGGTCTCGAGGCCCTTTTAGACATTATCAGGAGTACATAAGAAGTTGGATTCAATAGGTAAATTGAGATAAGCACAATAATACAAGGTTATATTTCTACAATTAAAAATATCAAGCCTAGAATAGGTTAACGGATGTGGATGGTTTATAAACAAATAACCCATAATTATCCGTTTAGAGGCCTTAGGGAAATAGATATGCATACAACAAACAAATCCAAATAATTCGAGATGAAGTAACAATGCTAAGCCAATATTGAGAGAGGAATTCCACATTTTAAGAAAATACTAAGCACTCAATACCCTAAGTTCTACAGTCCAAATAATACTATCGTGGGTATAACAGTAGATCATTCCCTAGTCATAATGTATGCCATAATAGAACAGGTTCAATGAATCAGATTATCATTGCATAAAAATCAGCATTGAATCGAATCAATATAACGTAATATTTGAACTACACAAATGAGTTCATCAATGAGAATAAGATAACTTCATCTATCACATAGTGATATCAACAATTGATGAATCAAAAGTATTGTGAGAAATAATATGGAATAAAAAATCAACTACTTGTTTTAGGGCTTTTTGAAATAAGTTCGATTCAATTTGGTTTAGTGCCAGGGTCTGAGAAAGTCTAAATTATAAAAAAAAATCTAAGGAAGTTCATGTTTTGAAATATTAAGGTGCGTATTATAATTTCATATAAAATAGCTTTCGAGGGGATAATATATAAATAAATGTTTTCATCAATTTCTCCTAATTTCTTAAGGTTTTAAATTTAGTGGTAATAGACTTTTTCGTTCGTAATGTTGTCAATAGGTAAAGTTTGGGATAAAAATTCAAAAGTTGAAAAACCTCAGGGGTTTATGTACAAAATATATTTAAAGTTTTTAAAATCAAAGTATGGTGATTCTCCGAACTAGCTTTCTAGTTGACTAAACAAGGTGTCATAATATACCATTTTCACTAGAAAAATAAAAAAAAAGTGAAAAAAATTACAATTTTTTTTTATTGGACATGCGGCCTCATGCGCTTAGTCAAAAATCCTACACATTGTGTTTGACCTCACTCACGGTCATGTTGAACTTTTAATTTTCAACCTTCGTAATTTTGACTCTAAGGTTTTAAACTTTAACCTTCAATTAAATCCAGTACAGAATACCATTTTAGATGATTCAAAAGCCATTCTTTCTGATTTTTCGCAAGGAACCCAAAAAATAACTTTTATTTATTGAGGTGAAATATAGCCTCATCTCCATGTTTTGCAAATTTTTGAACATTTCAGTTCCATATTCGTGGAGTTACATTAAAATTCAAACCGTGGGATAATATTGTTTTGTTCCTGAGTGATTTTAGAGTAAAATGGGTTTAGTTTGAGGTTATAATTCATAATATAAGAGGGAAATTTTAACTTTGAAATTTCAACTCCCAAAATAAAAAATCTTTGTTTTCAGACATGTAGCTGTATTATAATCAAATTAAAATTTATGCCTGAGTTTCTTTAGGTCCAAGGATACATATTCTGACCTTGAAACTGGTTCAAGTTTAGGAACACAGAATCCACCATTAAAGATCAAGCTTTCATGGCGTTTCCTGAAATTTTTTCCCTTAGCAATGTGCTTCAACATGAATTAATGCATGTAAAAACATATATAAAATTTAAACAAGTGTAAAAAGTAAGTGGGATTATTGAAACTGAGTTTTGTACATAAAATGTAAGAGTACCCAGAAATGCCATATTTTGAGTTTTGTTTTTACTAAAATCAACTAATGGTTTCCAACTTGTTTGGTTATGGTTTTTATATGGCAGGTCATGGTGAGTTCATTGTTGTAAATATAGATGAAGTTTAACTAGTATTGGCTGGTGTTTTGTGGTTGGTATGGAAGGGGCATGTGGTAACATGTGTATTCTCATAGGTATTGGCCTCAATGGTAGCATATGTGGCATTTTTGTCTGTTAGGATGATGAGGATTTGGATAAGGTCTTAGAGTTTGGTACTTGGTAAGTTTTTGTGTAGTAATTAGTTAATTTTTCATACTTTTTGAAACTTTAGGGGCTAATGTGTAATTTTCTAAACTAAGAAAGGTATTCTTAGGGTTTGGTTTGCAAATTAGGATAGTTAAAAAAGCAAATACAGAAATGTTTGGTGTCCATAACTCATTTCGGAAGTTGGAAGGCTAAATAAATTCTGTAGGGGACTTTTTACAACATCTAAAACATTAAAAGAATTTTTCAATTTAAAGTTTTCAAAGGTTTACTTAAATAACAGTCAAGGTTTTCAATTTCAAGAGTTTTATACTTGGGTATGGTTATCTAGTGAACACATGGGCATGTATATATATATGTGTGTGTGTGTGTGTGTGTGTGTGTGTGTGTGTGTGTGTGTGTGTGTGTGTGTGTTCGAACTATTTATCATTTTTCGAATCTTACACGTACAATGCACCATAACTAAAGAATCCAAAAATTGGGCAAACCTCGTGCTTTATACCATGTACCTAATCACTGTAGGGAAATTCTCTATCCTTCAGAGAGCCACCACTTGCCTAGGGAAACCCTTAAGACGAGTATCAGAAGCGTGATCTGGTTGGTCGACTTGAACAATACATAAAAATGAAAAACTATGCTCCCTAATCATGAAAGATATAAGAAATAAACAATATAATAAGAAAATACCGAATAAAAACTAACCAATCCATGATAGACAAAGTCAGAAACGTGTATGGCAGGCTCAGGAAACAAGTTTGCAGGATTCCACAACTTGGGAACATGAAAGCTCATCCGTAGGTCTATCACCCCTGGATCCATAGGAAGCTCTATTTCCTCCCAATCATCAGGTTCATTAGCATCGGTAACGAGTCGAACATCGGGGATATCTCCCATAAGAATCTGTAAAATCTCAACAACGATGATATATCTCTCATTATAATGCTCATAAACTCATTCAAGGACTAGAGCTCTAAAATTATAGAGATGATGTAAAATAAAAAGTTAGGAACAATCTCAAAGAGCCAGCTTATATAAAGGAACCAAACGGTTGATCAAATTGTCAAGCTCACCAAGATTCGATTGGTCAGGTTGATCATGTGTGGACCCGATTGTTCCAACCCTCTAAGATAAAAAAAAACATTTTTTAAAGTGTTTCTTTGGCCTAAAATTCATAAAATAAAATTCACTTTCAATGGTTCATTACAAAATATGAACTCAGTAACCCTTATTCCAAGGAGTCATTCTAAAAAGTGAAGAATCATTCTCAAAAATTGAAATCATCCCATCTTATCCTTAACAAAGTCTCAAAGTCAAAGAGTTTCTTCAAACCAACCCCCCTCCTTAAAGAACCCTGTTTCATCGGAATGGTTTTCGATCCTCCTATGATTCAGTGTATCGATAAACACCTTGTCCATTAGAGGACATCTCTTTCCAAACAATTTGGCGTATCGATAGACACCTTATCACCCAATAGACACCCAATCCTAAACGATTCGGTGTATCGATAAATATCTTGTCCCCTAGTAGACACCCATCTATGGTTCAGTGTATCAATAAACACAGTGTTCCTAAGAGGACACCCTTATACGATTCGATGTATCGACAAACACGTTGTCCCTTAGCATACATCCCGTCCCAAGTGATTTGGTGTATCGACAAATACCTTGTCCTCTAATGGTTTCCCCTTTCTAAAATGATTCGGTGTGTCAACAAACATCTTGTCCCTTATTGCGGGATTTCCTTAAAACATTCGTTCACATTACTAACACCCTATATGAAGACAACATTCTTCAAGGATAAAACCCTTTGAGCAAAGCCTTATCCAATAAACATGTACTTCACAAAGAATACTTCCAAGACCGAAATTAATCATTAGTACCAATATATAATCCCCCGTTAGTTGAATAATGGGAGTCTCTTTTTACAACAACATACGCCTAAAAATAACTCTGCTGTTGAGGGGATCTGTAGACACCCCATAATCCTCCACATAGGTAATCATATACCAAAGTCTCTCAAAGGTCCAAAGACTGACCAAACTCATGGGGACATTCCTAAGAGATCAAAAACCTAAAAATAAACTCACAAAACCACCCACCAAAGTTAGGAGCAAACTGTACCCCGGACCGATTGGTCAATCGCCCTATTTTTCTACTTATAAACGTAAGACTCCACCAACCATTTAGGAAGTTGGAAGGCTACATAAAACTTTAGGGGACTTTTTACAAAATCTAAAACATTAAGATTATTTTATAATTTAATGTTTTCTAAGGTTTAAATTAATAGCATTCAAGGTTTTCAATCTCAAGAGTTTTATACTTGGGTATTGTTATCTAGTGAACACATGTGTATATATCAAGGTTCAAACTAGTTATCGTTTTGCGGATATTACACGTACCATGAACCTTCACCAAAGAATACAAAAATTGGGCAAACCTCGTGCTTTATACCATGTACTTAACTGCTGCAGGGAAATACTCTATCCTTCATAGAGCCACCACCTGCCTAGGGAAACCCTTAAGACGAGTATCAGAAGCATGATATGGTTGGTCGACTTGAATAATACATAAAAAATGAAAAAAAATGCTCCCTAATCATGAAAGATATAAGAAATAAACAATATAATAAGAAAATAATGAACAAAAACTAACAAATCCATCACATACAAAGTCAGAAACGTGTATGGCAGCCTCAGGAAGCAAGTGCAGGATTCCCCAACTTGGGCACATGAGGCCTCATCCTTAGGTCTTTTACATTTCATTTTCAAGACCAAACATAAAATCATCGAAAATACGAAATAATGTTATTTACGTTAGAGGATCAATAGATTTGGAGGTTCTATATATTATGTTATTCTTAATGTTGGAAGTCTCAACATTCTTTCTCCATCAAGGTGATTTTATAAGTGAACCCACTTCATCCATGCTTCTTTCATAAACATAAAGTTCTTTACATCTTCCGATCTAGACTTATTTCAATCTAAAAACACTTTGATACATTCAATAGATTTGAGATCTCTCTCATCGAGCCTCTATAAGAGGTAGAATCCCTCTTTGTCCCTTTACGAAATACGTAGACTTTGAATCAATCCACGCGAGTATGTAGGAGTCCTTGGACTAGCATCTGACTGAACAAGTCCAAATTTATATAAATTTATGTCGATACTAATTTATTTTCATAAATACCCAAAAAATAAAACAAAAGTCTTCAAAATGATAAATACCAAAAATACTTGATTAGAGGATCATTTGATCCGAGGATCCTACCTAATCTTTTGATCTTAATCTAAGATATCTCCACTCCCTCTTTTCATCAAAATAGTTTCATTTATCAAATGTATTTATGTTAAATCCTTCCAGTTCAATGCAAACCCTTTCAATATGTTTTTCAGACCTAAATGTAATGATAAAATTTCTAATTGAGTCCATTGTAACTATTTGACTTATTCCCCGAACAAAACATTGTTTTTGAGTCATACATAGATTTTTTATTATCACGATCCCACACAGTGTATGACATGAAGTTTATTGAAGACGTTGCGGCCAAGCTTTAAAGATTTATCATGCTGAGATTAATTTGGTGCATGTTTCACGTCTTTATTGCATTTCGATCTCTTAAGTATGAATGTGTAATGTTTATGGGACTCAAAAAAATGTTTTTAGGATGTTATTTATATTAAAAATGTTTTTAAAAGGTTTTATATTCATTTATTCTGAGAGAAGGATTGTTGAGAGTCGTATGAACCCTTACCTTATGTTTAGAAGGTCTAAACGACATTCACGATTGTTCAAATGACATGTGGAGGTCGTTCAAATGATATGGCTTTGTCGTTCAAACGACATGGCTATCTCATTCGAATGATAGCCTCATCTTGCTCGAACGCTGCGTCGGCTCAAGTTTTTTATTTAAGGTGTATTCACTCAGAACTTTGTAAGTTTTAGAACTAGAATCTTTTTTTACAATCAGTACCTTTTTTGAAAAAAAATTCTAAGGTTTTCAAAATTTAAAAACATCCTTAGAGTTTCAAGATCCAAGATTTCATTCACATATGCTATAGAGATATTGGTTTGCCCCATTGGTTTTTTCCTCCATCATTGAAGAATTATTCATTGGGTTTTGTGATGAAGAAATGAAGGAGTTCATGTTCAACATCGTATCTATATCGGTTGACACTGAGGCATTCGTGGACGCATGTGCTATGGGCAAGTATCGTAGAAGGACTTATGCATGGCACTGTGGAGGAGTGGTTAAAGGATCAAAGGAGCGTCAAGACTTGTGGGGGATCAAGTCGTTGAGTAATTAATAATTTGTTCTTTGTAATATCACATTATCTTGATTGTCTGTCTTGGTTCATCCGAGGTTTTTTGTTCCCTTAAAGGTTTACCCGTACACCCGGTGTCCCTTTTGTGAACTTATTTATTTTACTTTCTTTAATCACCTAGATGCATGTGTAGGATTAAACAAAATAAAATTGGACTTAACTAAAATTGTTTCACAGATTTGGTACGTATAAAATTTGGAAAAGATTTTTTCTAAAAGAAAGTTAGTTTTGACATCCTTAAAACACATTCTAAAGAAAAAGGGGCCTAAGAATTAGCATTCAGATCTAGAAACACTTTTTTGTGTGTGTTGATCCCTTGCATTTTTAAGGATGACTTTCAAAATTTTTGAAAGTGTTAGAGCTCCTATTTTTTATGGCACTAATTATGATTATTGGAAAATGCGAATGAGAAGTGCTTTGAAATTAATTGATGAGCGTGTTTGGTTAGCGGTCGAAAACGATTGGACTCCATGGGTCACACGAGAGGGTGAGTCCACTAATTTAAAACCCGTTAAGTCATGGACTAAAGCCAAACATGGACTTGCACTTTATAAATCTAAAGGTCTTTATGTTATTCCCTCACATGTCACACCGGAAGAGTATAATTGAATCATGCCGCGTGAAACTTCTAAAGAGTCTTGGGATATACTTTCACTTACTCATGAGGGCACTGGAACGGTTAATGCGTCTCAACTTCAAAACCTCACTACACAGTTTGAGACGATTAAGATATTAGAGAGTTTGTCATTTGATGAGTTTTACGCTAGTTTTTTCAATATTGTCAACTCTTCGTTTAATTTAGGAGAGAAAGTACCCAACAACCGAGTTATAAAGAAACTCTTAATTTCATTGCCGAGTAGACTTGATGCTAAAGTGACCGTTTGAACTACTTCGGTATTCTTGAATCGACAAAACTTGAAGTGATTGTAGGCAACTTATAAACCTATGAACTCGATATGTTTACCTCTAAGCAAGTGCCAAAGAAATAAACGGGAATTTCTTTGAAAGCCCAAAGGTGGAGACTAAAGTTTCGAATGATGATTCCAATTTTGATTTTGAGGATGAAGCCTTGTTGGCAAAGAAGTTCAAAAAGTTTCTTAAGCTCCAAAAGCAATTGAAAGATGGAAAACGACTTGAGAAATCCAAGAACAACAAGGTCGATCTTGACCCTACGGATAAGAGTGATAAAGTTAAGAGGGATGAGTTGGATAAGTGTTTTGGGTGTGAGGGATATGGTCATAAGGTTGTCTAGTGTCCCACTAGACTTAAGAATGAGGGAAAGAAACCGATAACACAAAATTCAACCCTAAGTGATACTGAACTAAAAGACGGGGAGAGTTCCCCTATTGAGCGTAACTTTGTAGTATTCATGGTCTGTCATGTGAGCGACAATGATAAATTTTCCCATGAAGATTCTCATGTGCATGAAACTTCCGAGGCCATTGAGTGTGAATCCCAAGTGAGCGAGGGTGAAGCTAGTGAGGATGAGGAGATTGGTGTAGGAGAGTTACAAGTTGCCTTTAGTGATTTGTATGCGGACGCAGTAAAGGTGAAAAAGGTAAACTTGAAGTTACAAGCTAAGTTGAATAAGCCATAGAAAATAATGATGCTTGATTAAGGATCTTAGGGCACCTGAGAAGACTCTTAGGGAAAAACTAGAATACGTTAAGAAAGAGAGAGATAGTCGTCATGGTTTGATGGAGACTTTAAAGAGAAGATTCTAGAGTTTGAGGAGTTTAGGCATGTTTTTAAGTCTAGGATTAGTGAGTTAGAGGAGAGATTGAGAGGCTCCAGTAGGGTGAAGTTTGATTTGCAGACTAGATCGGAGAAATTGAAAAGGATGTTAGGCACCTAACAAATCAAGGGAGATAGGTTTTTTATAACCTACGATGATAATGTTCTTCCCATTCCCAAAGCCAATACCAATCGTGTGAGAGAGCCCACTGGGAACGTTAGGAGAGGTTGACATTTTGGTATTCATTCCCGCCGTGTCTACACTTGCACTTATTGCGGTAGGAAAGGTCACCTTAGACGTTTTTGCTATCACCTTAGGAATGCTTCTAGGAAGTTTAGGAATAAAATCATTTCGGTTCCCAAAAATCCCATGCGTAATTTCACACCTACTTGCGTTAGGAAATTCGACTTGAGGCTTTAGGAATTCAACTTCATGGTTCTTGCTTGGTTTCACTTGATTCTTCCCATGCTAGATCTAAAGGATGATTGTGTTGCCATGTTTGTCATACACTAGTATTTGCATCATGATTTATATCTTGCTAGTGTTATAACACGTATATCTTTTGTATTATCTTTTTAATTTACATGAGTCTTAATTGAAAAGTAAAAAAAGATTTTATTTTTGATAAAAAATTTTGAAAATACAAAAAAGATTTTTGGTTTTAAATATTTTTTAGAAAAATACGAAGAGATTTTATTTTTGCGTCAAAAATATTTTTAGAAAAGCACAAAAACATTTTCGATTTATTTTTGTGTCGTGAATTTTTCATCTTTGATATGACATATTGGTGTAATTAGACCCCCGCCATTTCGTTATCCATGTGGATAGGACATTTGGTCATAATTGTAGTTGCTTTCAATGATCTTAACCATTGTCTAAATGGGGTTGTTTCGAAGTTGATATGCATTTGAATTCGACTTTCTATATATGCTATCTTTGCACACATGCATGAGTTTATATGACTGTGTGACATCTCATGCATATGAGTTTAGTGAAATGTTCTTATCTCAATTTTGTCATCTATGCGTAAGTAGACTTAGGAGGAGGTTTTCATGTAAGAACTGTTTACCGTGAAGAATAATGTTGCATATATTGAAAAAATAATGAGTGTTCACGGGAAAGGCCTTCAAGAGTACAATTAACTAGTCGTGAAATCCACATTTTAAAAGAGCCCAAAAAAAATTATGGCAATAAAAAGAATTATATGCTAAATTAGGGCCAATAGGATTTCTCTAAGTTGAGAAAATTAGAGAACTCAAAAGAACATGAAAAAAAAATATTATATTTGAAGGATTTTGGGTGAAAAAATTAAATGGGTTTGCACCATGAATCTTTAGATTGAAAATCACATCATTACACTATTTTTCAATAGAATCATCAATATTTCGAATTTGTGTGCATTTTGATTGTTTAGTTGATTTAGATCATTATATTAATTATCACATATGGCTAAAATGAAGTTTGATGACATTTCGCTATCAATTAGAGCTTATTGAACGTTTCAATGTGTAGGAGTTGTAATTCGTTTGTTGTAGTTCATGCCCATTCACTCCATATACATGTTTAAGCACATTGATACTATGTTATCATGAAACTCACATTGTTTTACCTATTTTTATTTTTTCAGTTTTGAGTCTATTATGCTAATGTTTGCTATTTTCAATTGTTGTTTTCACGAAATTTTTTTGCTCGACAAAACTTCAATATTTTTGGAACTGGAATTGAGAATTTTTGATGTCGTTTGAACAACATATGAACTTCGTTCAAGTGACAAGTTCAGGTCGCGCGAGATGAATTGATCTCACGAGATTCAAGCAAGATGGTGAAATGTGTCAGGTATAGGTTGCGGGATGGTCACGCGATGTGTCGTGAGAAGGGGTGTTCGTGCGAGAGCCTACTGGCTTGGAATTTTTGAGGTCATTTGATGCTTGGTTCAAACGACATGCAAAGTCGTTCAAGCGACCTGAGGGATTTTTCGAGAATTGTTCCTGTTTCGTACCTACTTCGTTTTATTGATGATATCATACTGTTTTGGTATTTATGAGGTGTTTATACGCAGTGTTGGTTGATTATGCATTATTTGTTTAGTCACATCATTACTATTTTTGATGATTTCTTCTATGTGACTTCTGTTTGCTAGCTGCGATTTGGTACTTTTTGATTATTTTTAGTTGGCGGTTTATGCTTATCTAGTTTTTCTTCATTGATTATCACATTCTAGATATGATGGTTTGTTTATCTTTTCACTTATTCTCTATTCGAGAAAAATATCGGGAGATATATATGTGATGTAGGGGGAGAGTTTATATTTTTTCATGAGCATATAGTTTTTGTTGCATTACAAATTGATATCATATGCTTATATATTGGTATTAATTAGTCTACACAAATTGATATCCTGATTTTAATGTTGTTTTCAAATTGGTATCAAAGTAATTTTCTCACATGTTTAACAAATGGTTTGCTTTTACATATTGGTATTTTTATATCTTTTGTTCCTCCATGCTCCACTGGGTATTTGTCTGCTTAATGTGTGTAGGTATTCTTTAGCGAGATAAGATTTCAAGACTACATCACATTCAGACAGCTCATGCTTGTCGAACCAACATTAACTAGTCTTGTCCCATAATTTTTTATTTTGGGTTTTATAGGATGGGATTTAGATGTCATACGGCTTTACGGCCCGACTTAGGTATTTCGCAATTTGGCTTATGTCCCGAAACAGTCAAAAGGGGAGATTTGTAACGACAAAATTTCCAATTGAGTCCATTGTAAGTATTTGAGTTATTCATAAAATAAGACATTATTTTTTTAATCATAGATAGATTTTTTATTGTCATGATCCCATACAGTCTCTGACATGAAGTTTATTAAAGACGTTGCGGCCAAGTTTCAAAGATTTATCATGCTGAGATTAATTTGGTGCACATTTCACGACTTCATCGCATTTCGATCTCTCAGGTATGAATGCATAATGTTTATGGGACTCAAAAAATATTTTTAGGATGTTATTTTTATTAAAAAAATATTTTTAAAAGGTTTTATCTCCGTTTATTCTGAGATAAGGATTATTGAGAGTCATATGAATCCTTTTCTTGTGTTTAGAAGGTTGAAAAAATACTCACATTCGTTCAAACGACATGGCTTTATTGTTCAAATGACATGGCTTTGTCATTCAAATGAGATGGCTATCTTGTTCGAACGACACACCGACTCAAGTTTTTTTTATTTAAGTCGTGTTTCGCTCAAAATTTCGTAAGTTGCAAAATCAAAAAAAAAGTTTACAATCAGTATGTTTTCTACACAATTTTTCTTAGGTTTTCAAAGTCTAAAAACATCCTTAGAGTTTCAAGATCTGATATTTCATTCACATATGCTATAGATATCTTTGTTTTCACCATTGGTTTTGTTCTTCCATCATTGAAGAATTTTTCATTGTTTTTCCGATCAAGAAATGAAGGAGTTCGTGTTCAACATCATAGACGTTGCCAAGCTACATCGATGGACATCGAGGCATTCATGGATGCATATGTTGTGGACAGGTATCGTAGAAGGACTTCTGTGTGGGCACTGTGGAGGAGTGGTTGAAGGATCAGGGGTTCCTAAAGACTTATGAGGGATCGAGTCATTGAGTAATTCTATCATCTTTACTTTGTAATACCACGTCATAGTGATTGTCTGGCTTGGGCCATTTGTGGGTTTTTTCCCTTAGTGGTTTCCTCGTACATCCAGCTTCGCTTTTGTGAACTTATTTATTTTACTTACTTTAATCACCTAGATGCGTGTTTAGGATTAAACAAGATAAAATTGGGCTTAACTAAAATTGGTTAGCACATTTGGCGTGTATAAAATTTGGAAAAGAGTTTTTCAAAAATAAAGATGGCTTTGACATCCTTAAAACACATTAGAAAGAAAAAGGGGAAAGGGTCATACACTAAACCATATTCGTTTTAAAACTATTTCAAGATATCAAATGGATTTGACATCTCCTACATCAAGTCAGAGTAAGAGGTAGAATCCCTCTATAACACTTCACGAATTAATGGACTTTTAAATGCTCCGTACTAGTTTTTAGGTTCACATGGACTGTCGTCCGAGTGAATAAGTCCAACCTTGTATATATCTATCATTTGTTTATATTACTGACACACACATCTCACATTGCACTTCACACTTTAGGTATATAATAACTATTTTCATTTCATTATTCATTTCACACGATAACATACTAACACAAATACATTATATCTATATTTGAGATCAAAATAGCAGAGTGGGTGCCTAACACCTTTCCAATTTGTAACTTCGTCCCCGAACCTTCGACTGATTGGTTAAACAGACATACAACTTGCTATCACTAGGTTTCTATGGAGGTTTACCTCTTCTTCTTTTTTTTATCTATTTTGAATGAACTCCATTCTTTCCAAAGAGAGCAAAGTGATAGACACACATCACTTCCAATCAAACCCATCCTCTATTTCCATCCTAAAATGACATGTGAGGCATTCGGGCAAAAGGATAGAGGAACGTCACCTCAGGGTTCAGGAGTGGAGACTCCATTGGAGACAATTGTTTTTAGAGTAATGGACTCAATTTAATCTGGATCTTTATTTATCTCGGGATGTTATTACTTTACATTCCTGTATCTATTGATCGTTATCATTTATTCTTATTATTTCTTGACCTGACTAGGTAGAAAAACACTATTATGCAAGCTCATGTGGGATAATATTACACTGTAGGCCTCCCTTGAACCTTATTTGTAACATGTATGACAATATATATAATAATATCAAGTTAAAATGGCTTTTGCCAAAAAAAATACTTCATAAAAAGACGCACACTACTTCACGAGCATATATAACATCTACATATCACTACAAGCCCGATTACCCTAGGAACCTAGCCATAGACTTGGATCGACAATTTCCACTCTTTTTTGCCATGTACACTCAGTTCATATATAGTGGTATGTTCTCGGTGTACATCACTCATATTCCTCGAGTATATCGAGTCAACTCTCTCATGTACTGTCTCTACAAGTTACATCGGGAGGCTCAATTCATGTACATTCAAGTATATAAAAATGTTTCTCTTATAAGTACCCCTAAGGTATATCGTATGGAGTCATAGCAAAATAAAGGATATTTTATCCTTTGGAAAACCTTTGCATAACCTCATGAAATAGAACTCTTAGACACAACCAAATAAATGAGCCAATAGATTTACCGAGCAGTGAATCTCCCTAAAAAGAGATTTATACCCCCAAGATAGTTTCTTAACATATGATGGAACTTCAAGATTCGAAGAACCCACTCACTTTTCACAACTCTGAACTAAATGTTGTGAACTATGTGAGGAGTGTCGTATCAAATGAATCATTACCCTAGCTCATCCCGAAAAACAAAAATACATGTTATGCTTAAATGCATGATTGGTTTTCTTAAGATATAATTACTGCAAGAAATCTTAATTTCGTAGACACGTATAACTTTACCATTACTGTCTTGGACAAGGGACTGAAGCTGCATTTATCAAACATTGATATCTTATAACCCCCACAACATGCAGAAAAAGGAAACTATGTCACTAGATGACATTATGGCTAGCTTGACAACTATAAGGAGAAAAATGTCAACCCTAGGTCATGAGCAACCCTCCCTTTGAAATTAATTGAAGGACACTGAGTTTTATGGAAAAAATCCAAACCCTACCAATGTCATACATCCTCCAACAATTATATAAGATGCCAATAACCCTCCATCCATGACCACAAAAAGCACAGTCATATCCAATACAATAAAGGCTCAAAACGATATTGCATGCCTCATAATGAAGCTCTAAACACTCCAACAGAAATTTTGGCAGGTCTGACCTACCGATAACATTGTTGAAATTCTATGTTTGTCCCTCTAACTTAATGCTAGACTACCAGTTAAATTCAAGATGCCGGATATAGAAAATTCACCAAAATGGGACCATCGACAATCCATCTCAAATATTACATTCGATCCATGCAATCCCTAGGGGATTCAAAGGAAGTAATGGCCCAAATATTTGGGCATAACCTATCAGTAAGGGCCCTCAAGTGGTTTTTTTCCGTTGACGATGTGAGAACCACTGTTGGAATTTATGAGACATTATAAGTTGAACAATGAGCTAGAAGTCACTCGTTGAGACTTGGAAATGTCAAAGCAAGGAATCAACGAGAACAAGGCGATAGACTCCCATTACTGTCAATGAACCTTATCCACCATATTCTATCTTGAAAGGATGAGCGAGCGTGCGCGTGGGGGAAAGAAAGAGGTGTGATGCTCGGGTTCGGGTTATCACATATATCTTTTTATATAGGTCATATTCCCTTTTGTATGTACTTAATCGACTAAATTCTTTGACATTCATACCCTTCGTAATAAATAATTTCAAAAATCCCTATTTTGTTAGTTGATTTTGAATCTTTGTGATTCGAAATTCGAATTTCAATTAGTAATTATGGGATTCAAATTTCCAAACAGAGCAGAAACCACCACATTTTTTAATCCCTGAACAACTTCCATATCAGTTCTGACACAATTACATGAAGTTTTGTATATATTTGGGAGAAGAAAGTTTAAATTGTCTATATTTATTGAAGACGAGATCCCATTTGACATCAACAGACCAATTTGAAGTTTCGAACATCGTATCATAATTATTTTGATAAGTTACATGTTGTATTTGTTCATATTCTAAGCTTTTTAACCCGAACAATGGTCGCATGATGGATCGTAATTGATTCATATTCAATTAAACATTTCTCCAAAATAAGGGGTTCACATTTTTTTTTTAAACAATAGTTAAACTAGTGAAAACATTTGTATTTACATTTATGGGTGTTCTGGGATGTTTCTATTACTGTCAGGTGAAATCAGTTTGTAATAACATCAATTTTACTATCAACATATTGAATGATGAAAAATGTCTATGTTTCATTTGTAGAAGTTTATGTTCTTTGATTTAATATTTTTCTATTAAATTCAATAATTGAGATATTTTTGGAGTCTAAATTTTAATGTTAT
Source organism: Sambucus nigra (assembly GCA_949130495.1). Lineage (NCBI taxonomy): Eukaryota > Viridiplantae > Streptophyta > Magnoliopsida > Dipsacales > Adoxaceae > Sambucus > Sambucus nigra. The sequence goes on from OX422223.1 coordinate 307,473,376, forward strand.
TCTCACTTAGAATGAGTTTTTTAAACAATAACTGAACTAGTGACAATATTTTTGTTTTCCGTTCTAGCTATTCTTGGATTTTTTTTCTTATTGTCATGTGTACCGAGTTTGTTTTGACATCAAAGTTTTTTCTTGCGTGTTTTTCTTCTTTGTACGATGAAAATGCCTATATTTCAAAGTTATATAGTTTATATTTATTTATTTTAATACATTTTCTCTTAAATAATAGAATAGATAACACGTGAGACTGTATATTTCAACATTATTGTTGTTTTTAATGAGTTATTTTTAAGAAAACAACAATTAAAATGGTGACAACATCTGTGTTTATAGTTCTGGGAGTACCTTGATAATGTCTTATTGTTAGGTGTATTATATTTTTACTAACAGTAAAATTTATTATTTTTGTATTTCTACTTTGTACAAATTAAATGCGTGTATTTTAATGTTAGAAAGTGTATATTAATATATTTTAATACTTTGTCGATCAAATAACATAATATATAAAATGTGGGAGTGTATATTTCAACACTAATTTTGTGTTTTTTCTAATGTTCAATTATGAAGGTTTTGGTCGGAATTGAATTACAATTATATAGGTTTCTTAAGTTATTAAATTTTGAACACATGTTTTTTTCTTTGTGGTAACAATGGATTGATATATTAAGAACATATTAAGAACAAAGTCACAAATGATGCAACAATGAACAGAGTTATTGCGGTAACAATGGCATCATTCGTGACTTTGTTCTTCAAGTACATGGATAGGATGCTTGTACATATGTTACAGGATAAAACAACAATTACAGAGTTATTTGATCCTATACGTATTGGGTAGATTGATATATTACATGATTTCATTTCGTTGTCATACAAATTGGGAGGGCACCCACAATGTGCATTGGATTTTGATGAGGACATTACTATTTTATTATCATAAACTATACTGCAAATCGAGAATGGTCACGAAAGGTGGATCACGGCCCAGGACCCTAACTAATGTCAAAATCATGTGACCAGGACCATGGCTAGGCAAAAGGGTGATAGCCAATGTGTTTGGTTATGACCATAGTTCATAACCCTTGGGGTCACGGCTCAGGTCCGTGACCATCTTGTGATAAAAATTCACGAAAACTCCAAACAAAACTCTCGCCAAGGTGGGCCATGGCTTGTGATCGTGACCAAATGCGTGATAAATGTAATGGGTTCAGTTAATAGTGGTCACGACCAGAACTGTGACCATTTGGAAATAGTCATGGCACCTGTTCACGGTCTAAAACCATGACCAAACCTAATACATATAAATGCCCAAGGAGATTTTTTCCGTTTCATGATCTCTTTCTCTCTCTCTCTCTAAACCCTAACTCCTTTCCTTTCTCTACTCCTCCATCCACCGCCTCTACTCTGTCCACCTTCTCTCTCTCTCTCTCTCTCTCTCTCTCTCTCTCTCTCTCTCTCTCTCTCTCAAGTACTCCCTCTCACCTCATTTAACCTTATTAAACATTTTTGGGATTTTCATTTATGAGGTTTTTTTTTAACATTACGAAAATTTTATAATATTTTGGTTTGGTTTTGAAGTGGTTACACTAGGGTTTTCATGTATGAGTATAAAAATGGGTACAATAAATCACTTGTTTAGTTGGGTATGAAATTTTTGTTATTTATCCTATTATTTTTAATTGAAAATATGTATAATTTTTTTGATTTTGAATATTGATTGAAATGCTTAATGGAATTGGCTATGTGAGAGAAGGATAATTTTTTTTCCTTATTTTTTAATTAATGAATATATTTTATAAACATAATACAACTTTTGGTGGGGAACATTGAATAATTGGTCAGATTGTTATGGTATCCTTTTTATTTTTATTTTATAATTGATACATATTTTAAACTTCATACAATTGATCAATTACAAGTACACATATTTTTATAATTATTTCTCTTACATAATTATGCAATGCACAAGGGTGAGAAAGTTCATGATTTTCCCACATTCTATTTCTTCTCTCTTTGAATGGTTCATATTCAAAATTTAAGTTAAAATTAGTAATTGATGCTAATTTTCAACATTATTCAGTATGTATAAGGAATCTACATAAATTTGGATGAAAAGATATTTAATATCGAGTAAAATGGTATGGTTAGAGAAATTGTGTCACAGATGGTCAAAATAGGCTTTAAGAGATGGTATATACCTTAGTATTTTTTTATGCAGAAGATTGTAGTTCATTTAGAATATATAATCCTATATGCCTTTTTACTACTGAAGTTTTGTTATAATTTTTATTGAAAGGTGTATGTGAATTATTGTATGTTTATGTGTGAGAGAGAGTATGAATTAGTATGTGTGTGATAGAATAGAGGTGAAGAAAGTGTTAGACAGTGATACACAAACGCGCAATGGATTGATTGTAATGAGTAAATAGAGGATTTGATGTGCCCCAACCCTATGTATGTATACATGTGTATAACATGTCACACCCTGCCTATTTTAACCACGGATGATCAGTCCTTTATGAAAATAAACAGGAATCTCATTTAGTTCATTCTTAGCATCATTGTCGAAAACCTTTTAAAATTACTAACCAAATTTGTTAAATTAAAATGGCGTCAAATTTTATCTTGCATTAATATAACAACATGCAAAAAAATAAAATAACCAAACAATTCACACAATAATAGTTTGAATAAATCACACGATATCTAGTTGAATAAATAATATCGAATAAATAATAGGTTCCCAAAATAAAATCCAACTACAAGTCTCAAACAGTAAACTGAATCCAAATAAATTCTGACAAATAAATGAATAACTGTAAGACTGAATCATATTAAGGGGCAACATGCCTAAACGAAATATTGAAAAGTAAATCGTAGTCTAGGAATGAATCATCAAGTTGGGCGTCCCTGCGGTTGGACACCAAAAAAAGTTTGGAAAATAGATTTGAAAATGGTTAGAGCCCAAAATATTTTGAAAATATTTTTGCAAGTATTTAAAACACAATTTAAAAAAAGTTAGTAGATACACATGTTAGTTCCGCGTACAGTTATGATACCCAACCTAACAAGACCATGTATCTAACTAATCACAAAAGGTTTAGCTCCCCGATACCACCCATATTATACATTATTGTACTACCAATGATTAATATTAATCGCATATTATTATTGAATCATTTATCTAAGTTTCTCTACTTAAATTTCATTTAGAGATACAAAATCTATCGGTCCTACCCTCACACATAAGTAGGTTAATTACACTTGTATATATTTATCACACTTATAATATATACAGCTATAGCATCCCCGGAATAGACACTGTAATGCATGCATACTTTGCTATCAAGTTCATGTACCACTCGTACCATCCAATGACTATCGGTTCAGAATGTCTCGTCGAACCCTAAATTAATCAACGCACAACGAAAGCGAACATAGTTCTAAGCCTTTAGGCTACGCACATAGTTAACGTACTCAAATGTATTTCCAGTCCCACTAATACACTGCACATAGTGAGAAGCCCTAAGTTTTATGTTATGGGGCGCACATCTACACCTCACTAGAATCGTCAAGGTGTGATCGCCCTCTGCACGGAAACTCCCATGATAGCAGGCAGTGTAGGTATTTTCACACACATAATCAATCACATAATAGGTATTAACAAAACCTATATATATATATATATATATATATATATATATATATATATATATATAGAGAGAGAGAGAGAGAGAGAGAGAGAGAGAGAGAGGCAGGCTCCTGTGCACACTAAGTTTGCACAGTGCTGGTGCACATCAATTTTTTTAAAGAATTAAAAAAATTATTTTTGAGTTAATTTTTTTATACGATATTTAAACATTTCAACGAACCCATGTAAAAAAAATCAACTCAAAAAACGTTTTTTGCTATTTTTAAAAAATGGGTCAAACTTTCACAACTTTTAAAGTGCTTAAAAGCAGTGAAAGTTTGACCGATTTTTTTAAAATAGGAAAAAAAGTTTTTTTGAGCTTATTTTTTTTACATGGATCCTTTGAAATTTTTAAATATCACACAAAAAAAATCAACTGAATTTTTTTTTTACTATTTTAAAAAAATGATGTGCAAACTTAGTATGCACATGAGTCTGACTCTCTCTCTCTCTCTCTCTCTCTCTCTATATATATATATATATATATATATATATATATATATATATATATTAAGTAGGTATACACACAACCCATCATATAAATCCATACGTAGTATATATGTCTCTCTAATACTCATCTTACTATCATTTTACAACTCTACTTCTTATAATATATTCCTGATTATCGCTCACTACCCGAAGGGTCGTAGTTACCTCTTAAGTTAGTTCAGTAGTTACAACATCTCTTTACTACTGGTCTGATCTTAGATTCACTTATACTCTCCGTGACCCGTTCTAAGTTTCACAAATTTGTTTAACATTAAATTATGTCTGATACTTCTAGCCTAAATTCTCTCATTTGGCTAAGCCTACACCCTATCATAAGTTTACTGAAATTCACTATGTCCCTCACTATAGTTTAAGAATAACCCAAAAGTCTCTCGATTATTTTTTCGCAAATTCAGGGCATAAACAAAAGCAACTGGAAAAATCTGGGTAATCGAATCGATTCGATGACAAGTCCAAATTGATTCGTTAGCCGAATCGATTCTCTCCTTAAGTTGAATTGATTCGAAATGTTACAGGTCATCATCTTCGTTACGCTGTTAAATTTTTCACCATTTTTATTCACCATAACTTTCATTTATTATAACTAAACTCTGGCATTCTCCAACCCAACATCAAATAAGGGTATATAAACAATTTCTAATGTTGATAAAACATTAAATCCACATAGTAATTATATCCAAGAACGAATTAAAACCCACATTTCTACCAAAACCCTTGCTTATGTGTTCTTTATTCATATTCAATTATTTTACCCAGATTTCTCCCATAATAATTATCACATATATTATAATTTCGTGTCCCTTACATGTGTGGATTCATTTTACATGAAAATGTTATCCCAAATCGTGAGTTATATTCACTTACATCCCAAGAACGTAATTGAAATCATGAAATTGTAAACCCTACACTACATGGGTATTATAACTTGTTCAAAAACATGCAATATGAACACTTGCCTTAAATTTGCAGGTTTGGCTTCATTTTAGCCTGGTAAGGCTGTTCTTCCCATGCTTTGATTCTGATTTTTGGCACGTTGGTGATTGAAAACGGTGTGGAATGGCCTAGGTTCTCCTCTTCTTTCTCTCCTATGGCATATCCTCTCTCAATATAGTTGTAACCCTAGACTCTAACTCAAAGGGGATGCTATACTTATTAAATTTTTGGAGTTCTCTCTACCATAAACTCCAAAATGATCGAAACTCCCTCTCGTGGTGACGATTTGGTATAAAATTGCCTCAAGACCCAATTTATACACCCGGGTATACTATTTTGATTATTTTGACCCATTCAGAATCAAACATGACCTCAAAATTACCATCCAAGTCACTCTATGATAATTTCCTATCTCGGCCTCATATAGCCTACACACGACTCCCGATCGAAATATAATACTGTGACATCATTATCACTTGTTATGACGCGAAATAATACATCACTATTCTCTTAGTAATCATATTCATTAAACATTAATTATTTTCTTGTCGATTAATATTTTAATAAATACATAATATTTAATTCCATTAAATTACGTCACACGTGTAATATAAATTAACTGAATTAAGTCAATTTTTAATACTTAGAAATACGGGGTGTTACATACTCCCCCCACTTACAAAGGAATTTTGCCCTCAAAATTGGGACGACCTGCGATGAATAACTCTGGATACTTCTCACACATGTCATCCTCTCATTCCCATGTCGACTCGTTAACATTGTGGTGCCCCCACTGAACTCGAACCAAGGATACCACCAGAGATCGCATCTTATGATCACCATGATCAAGTAATGCCACTGGTCTCTCCTCATATGAGATATATAGTTGTAAGTCTATCTCCTCTAATGGGATATGCCAAAGCACCTTCTCACTCCTCTGGAACCTCTTCAGTGATGACACGTGGAATACATTGTGAATCCGTTGTAGGTGCTCCGGTAGTCCCAACTTATATGCTACTTGTCCTACCCTCTCAATGATCGAAAACGGTCCCACATATCTCAACTCTAGCTTTCACTTATTATCAAAACTTATAACCCCCTTGATAGGAGACACCCGCACTAACACCTGGTCACCAACCTCAAGCTTTATGTGCCTACTGTATGCATCAGCGTAACTCTTCTGCCTGTCTTGAGTTAAACGAATGAGCCCTTGAATCAGGTCAATCTTTGCAGGGGTGTCCTGAATCATCTCTTGCCCCAATATCTTTTTGTCCCCTACCTCTAACCAACAAGTGGGCGAGCGATAAGGCTGAACGTACAGTGCCTCAAATGGTGCCATGTCGATGGTGAACTAGTAGGAGTTATTATACTCAAACTCCACCAAAGGAAGGTACTTCTTCCATCCACCCCAATGTCAAGTATTCACATCCTCAGCATATCCTCAAGCATCTTATTAACTTGCTCGGTCTTCCTATCTTTCTGTGGATGAAATGTTGTACTCAATTGTAAATCTGTGACCATGGCCTCCCGAAAGAAAATAAGACACCTTAGTCAACTGATCCACTATCACCCATATGGAGTTGTGACCTCGCAGTGATATCGGTAGCCCAGTAATGAAATACATGGAGATATTCTACCACTTCCACTCTAGAATATCGAGTGGATGCAACATCCCTGTGTGACACCCCGCCTCATCAAATACTGGATGATCAGTCCTTTATTAAATTAAATCAGAATATCCAATTGGTTCAAAATATGCATCACTATCGAAATTTTTTATTAAAATACTAACCACCTAATATTTAAAAAGGTTGACGTCAAAATTTTATCTTTTAGTTAATGTAAAATCAAATTAACGAATAATTAACATTCACCATCCAAACCAAAATCATATAAAAGGAAATTACTGAAATAATAAATACAACTGGAGTAAACACATCCAGTCCAAGTATCAAGTACAATAATCCAACTGAAATAATCCAACAACCAAACAGAATAAATAAATAAATCCATAAATCTTTGACTGTCTAATATAAAGGGGAAACGTTCCCTAAAAGAAGTAAATATCTCGGAATGAAGAAATGGTAAATATGAAGGCGTCAACTACCGAGGTCCTATAACTTTCACAGCACCTACAGTACGTCAAATGAATGGAACTCCTATGCTTTATGTCCCTGTGACTGGGCACCTAAAATAATTTGAAAAAAAGAGAAGATATTTGCAAGAGACGAGTCAGAGCCCGAATGTAAAATATTTAAAAATTTTAGCGAGTATTTAAATGTTGCAGTAAAGCAAATAGTATGCCCATGTTAGCTCTTTGAACACTCACTTGAGATTCTCACCTCTCAACTAATGTGCACGCCTAACACACGACTAAACCCATTAATTATTCTATCATCTAGCTAGACTATAGGCAAAAATACTTTTAATCACTACCCGCAATACTAACCCTCATTTTCCATACAACATTATATTAAATGTTTTCACTAATGTTATCTCAATTTAGAAAGTATTTATAAATCACGTTAAGTGCTCGCTTACTTAAGATATTTAGAGATTATCATCATTATATATCTTATCCATATACTTTCACACAAAAAGTATCACTATATATATATATACATCACTATATATTATATATACTAAAAGTCACCTCTAGACTCAGCTATTGTGCCCTCATACTCTGTTATCAAGATCCGGTAAATCTCGCACTGAATAAGGACAATGGGTTCGAAATCTCCCGCGAACCATGAATTTACAAATCACACATATTGGAGGCGAACATGGTTCCAAGCTTATGGGCTACACACATACCTACGCACCCATATAACCGTCAACACTATCATTCTCTGATATCCCGTACCTAGGTTCCATGCCCTTGAGGTACCAGTCAAATATCCCCCCGAAGGATCCTCAAGATAGAACTGTCCCCTTTTTCCAACCTCCCGTGATAGAAAGTATGGAAGGCATGTCATACAAATAATACATATCATTATAGGAATTCAAGCGACCTATCAAGTTCATTAGGCATATATACAACCTGAATATTTAACTTATACGTAGTATCTCTCATTACTACTTGCATTACACACACTACATTACGAATGCTCTCTCGCTCGTAACTTATAGATAAATCATCGCTCCAACAGTCATAAAATATCATACCCATCTTATTACCCAATAATTATGTTCTAACCTGAATCCCAATTTTACTGTTGATCATCACTTCAAATAAACCTGCTACCCAGATTTGAAATAGAAGAAAATTTCCCAGAATCTGGACCTATCGTTTGAACCAGAAGCTATCTCGTTTGAATGATATCGCATGTCGTTAGAACGACATATCACGTGACAATGGTTCTCATTCGAACCATGCTCCATCTTGTTTGAATGAGATTGAGCAGTTTCGTCCCCAACCTGCACTTGCTACGTTTTTCATCCATAAACATTCCTAAAATCTCTATAAATCTGTCCTAAACTCCTTCCATTCAATTCCAACTCAATTTTTCACATAAAAGGATTATTTCTAACATCTTAAATGCATCAATTCATGATTAATTAATCCATGAACCAAAAAATACCCAAATTTCAGATTCATAAAACCCTAGTTCATAAGATTTCCAATTAACCCCATTTAATCCCAGATTTACTCAGCAATTATCAACATAAATTCGTAGTTAAACTTCAAATTACAAGAACCATTCAACTTGGTATCAATTCAACCCTAATATATCTTTTAATCATGAATTCTTCATCAAATCACATGTAATTTAAGGGGGTCTCATTACCTATACTAACATGAACACATTTAATGCTAAAAGAGCAAGATTTAAACACTTGCCTTATGAAAGATGGTCTGATCCTTTGGTGTTGTTGGTATGGTCTCAACCCTCATTCCTCGATATATGCGATGGTGGTCTCGATGGTGGAAGAGGTGCACTTGTGATGGCTCTTCCTTAGATTTTTCTTCCTTTTTCTCTCTTTTTGGTCTCTCTTTGTGTCTAACTTTTTTCTCACGGAAGATAACCTAATCTAAACCACATAGGAGATCTTTTATTTCTCTAATTTTCGTCCTTTAATTTACTCCAAAAATACAATTTACCAAAATACCCTTCTAGGGTGCCGGTTCGGCCTAAAACTGCCCCGAAACCCAAACTAAGCTCTCAGGTAGAATTTTATGACTATCTCGACCCTTCCGGACTCAACGGGGAACTTGTAACGACCATAAGAGAAACTTATAAATATTTTACTTTTTATTCTATTAATATAGTCCCGACACGACTGACACGCGTTTCCCGACTTAATTTTATGACTGTCGTATTTTTCACTCACGACAACTTTAATAGATTTTCACAATTATATATTATTTTATTCACTAAGTAATATTAAACATAATTATCACCAGTAAACACTTACTCTTGTCACTCTAGTAATTATTTAATTTAAATTCGAATTAAATATAAATAAATTCTCGCCATTTAAATTAATTAATCTCAGTCCCATAATTAAAATAAAATCATTCAAAAATATGAGGTATTACACCATGTAATCTCTGGTGGTCTACCTTCACTAGCTGGCAGGTAGCACACTTCAAGATAAACTCCGTTATGTCCCGCTTCATGTAACACCCCGTATTTTCCTGGCTTTTAATTATGAAATTAATTAAATGAAATTGGTTTTAATTATGGGATTAATTAAATTAATTTAGAATGATTAATTGGAAATTAATTTGGATTTAAATGACTAGTGAGAGGAGACTTAGTATTCGATTATTATGTTAATTTTGAATAATACTGAGTGAATATGGTAATATATGATTATTGAATTTATTAAAACTGTCACGAGTTGAAAATACGGCAGTTTCAGTAATTAAGTTGGGACGTGCGTGTCAGTCGTGTTAGGAATCAATTTAATGGATTTAAAAGTAAATTATTTTTGTATCATCCATATGGTCATTTTGAGTGTAGCAACGTATCCGGAAGGGTCTAAATAGTCAGAAAACACTAGTTGGGGGTATAGATTGGGTCCCGGGGAATTTTAAGCCTAACCGGCAACCTGGAGGGTATTTTCTGAGAAATAGCAACCCACGAATTTAGAATGATTATATTAGCCAACACTTAGGGATCCTAGGGCTTTCACAACCAAAAATCACAAACGTCCATTAGAACGGAAGAGAAGGAAGTTTCCAAAGAAGAACTACCATCCTTGGATCCTTTGCACCACCATCACCACCACCGGTTGGATCGGGAAGAGAGGATCACTCCCATACCATCTGCTCCAAAGGATCAAAATTTCTATTTCCAGGAAAGTAATTTAACTTGCAATAATTCAGTGCATATATCATCCATATTAGCTTAGAATTGGAGAATAACCTTGAAAAATGATGAATGAATCGATTTGAAGAATTAAAATCATAATCTTGGTAGGTTTTGCATGTAGTTTAACTTCTGGGAATATAGAAGCCACAAAATTATGATCCATGTGTAGAGAATTATGATTTTGTAATGAATTATATAGTATTCTTGAACAAAAAGAGAGAACTAAGGTTTTTATAAAAAAATATATGATTTGATCCAAGAATTTGATTCCCCATTATGATTTGATGATTCTAAAACGTTAGAACTTATGTATTTATGTTGGTGTGATGGCAGGAATAAATATTTGGGAGTTTGGGACATTATAGTAAAGGATTTGCGGGTTAAGTTTGATGAAACCTGTTGGCAAAATTATGCAGAATCGAAATACTTGTTTGATCGATCGATCGACCCATGAATGTCGATCGATCGACTCGATCGATCTATCGACCCTTTTCCCTCGATCGACTCCTCCTCCTGATTTTTTGTAGATTATTTCCCTTTTAGGCATGATAATTCCCAAGCTTATAAGAACACTTAGGGAGATTAATAGGATATTGTGGGACTTGGTTAAAGCCGATAGGGTTATAGTTATTGCCCGGAATATGTTATACCTTATGGGATTGAATGGAATACTTACGAGTGTTTACCGAGTGAGGTACGGTTAGAAATTTCATAAAATTGAGATTTAAAATGGACCAATAGAAGAGGGACTTTGAATTACTGAAATAACCTTGGAGGCAAGGGGGTGACTTAGTAACCTTTTAGATAGGTTTAAATATTTGGATTTATACAACGAGAGAGTTGTCGTGCTACACGTATTACGTAGAATATCGAATATGACATTAAAATGTGTATGTGACTCATAATATAGGATAGAGAGTACCTATATTAATGTAGATAAATACTTAGATGGTGTGATTACCTAGTATATGGATGATTCTATGTATGACATACCTACCATACTTGTTATGATGGGAGGTTTGATTTTGGAATAGTACCATTTTATCTTTGTGTGCCCTTGGGGGGAATTAGATTAGTACCTCAAGGGCATAGGACCGTGAATGACTTATTTGTAAGTTGATGAGTCAGCTGACCATGGGAGCATAGGTATGTGTGTGACCCATGGGTATGTGAACTATGTTTGCCTCCAATATGTGTGAATTGTATTGATATGGTTCTTAAGTGATTCGGAACTTGTAAATCCTTACGTGCGTGATGTATCAGGATTGATAGCAGAGTATGTGTGCACCGCAAGTTCCAGCCTTTTGGGGTGCCGAATTCGTATATATACTATAGAATCTCGGTATTAGACGCTTCCACATTTATCCTTGGTTCCTTCAGATTCATATCAGTTAGGGCATGATGCCCATTCTTATTTAGAAATTGTAGATACAGACTTTCATTATTTCAGATGTTGGTTAATTTATTCAGACTCTTGTATTAGGATTTTATTTTACTCTGAGATTATTATTGGAGTGTTTACTCCAGACTCAGTTTATTTCATTGCGTTGGTTATTCATATGAGATTATTTATGCGATTGATGAATGATGATTTAATTACTTGGTTAATTGTTAATTTAATTAATAAAATTTATCATCTCTCTATTTTAAATATTAGGAGGCTAGCAAGTAACTAAATATTTTCGACAGTGATGCTAAGAATTAACCAACTTGATATTCTGTATTAATTTAATAACGGAGTAGCTACCCGGTATTTAATTAGTCTGGGTGTGTTGATGTAAAAAACTAGATTTGATCTAATTAATTAATCACAAATAAATATGAATAAAGAAATAAGATAAAGGATTTTTAAAGTGGTTCAGCCTTAGAAAAATGGCCTACGTCCATTGTTTTGTATTGCTGGGTAATTTGCCTTAGTCTTGAGTATGTTTGCTTGTGGAAGCTTACCCCGCTAGGGGGGTGTTACAAAGTATTTACAGCCCATGGGCTCTCAGTGTGAATATACAATATGCCGTTATTTAATAGACATATACATCTGTACACGATAAGAATGTTCATTGAATATGTTTTTATCGTTTGATTTTCCTGACTAGATGCTCGGTACACTAAGTAAATCGACGTGCTGAGTAGCTCGGCACTATAAGTTGCTCGGTAAAACATATTGACGCCACGCTGGATGACACGCGTCTTCATATAACTGGTCCATATCAACTGACTAATTTTTGTATCAACAGAAGTCCCCAATATTTCACAGTTGAGGTTGGATATGAGAGTGTGGAATATTTTTCCCAAAAGTTGCTCGGACATGTTTACCCAGACTTGTTAAATTACAAATCTCCAACACTCGCGACCTAAATGATTTTTAGCGCGAAATGGAAAACTCGTAAATAATTTAAATCTCCAATAGGCGCTTGGATATTTGCGTCTTTTCATCATTTAGCCGCCGAAAACACAATCGTCGTCTCTAGTGATCATTACTTTTCCTGTTTCCCAGAGCAGCGCATTTAAAGATGATAGAATCAAATTGTCTTCTACCTTTTGCCTTTTAGATTTCCAAACTCTTTGTCTTCTAACTTTTTCTTCGTATGATCGTTCTTTCTGTCATCTGCCTTAGCTGTATCCTTGAGTTTCTATAAGAATTTCTTCTTTCTTCTTTCTTTTTTTTAGCCACTCTGGTTTACCTTATCGAATCGTTGCATAAGTTTAGGGATGATTTTTTGAATTTCTTCTTGGGTTATTTTGGAAGAACCTCCTTGCTCTTATGATTTATTTTCTCTAGCTGAGGGACATTGGTTTCCTTCCATTTTTATAGTTGAATGTAATTTTTTTTCCTCGCCTAATCCCTTGTGTTTGGAATTTTGCCAATATTTTGATATTGTTCCTGCAAGAGTAGTTACAAATACATGGAGGGTAGTTAATGGCGTACATAGATTGAATCAAATTCATGGAACTCATTTAGGGATTCGTGAAATTATGTAATATTATAAATGGGTTACTAGCAACACCACCTTTTATTTAAAAACTAGGTATTCTAACAGAGCTTTAATGGTAAATCTCCCTGATGCTAATAGGGATTATTTTGAACATGGGGTTGTGATGAAAAATTGGCAACGCCTCCCGTTAAAAGGGAAAGATGTGTACCAAGGTCCCAGATGTCCACTTTATGGCAATGGGATAGGTTGTTTTTATTTTTTCAATTTAGCTTTGTTTTTGTTTGATGAAATGCATCACTGACACTTTTTTGTTGCAGTTGACAGTAAGAGAAAATCCACAAAAGAGAGTTATATTAATATAAAATATTTAAAAATTATCTGGGGATTGCATCGAGCAATAGCTGGGGAACACATTAGGTATGCTTCCTATTTACTGCAATACAAGAACACAACCTCTTCCTTTATTTCTCGTCCTCTTATTCCTCCCTTGGTGATTGACCTTGAGCAAGCTCCAGCATCTTCTTCATTTATTGAAGAAGCTTCTCCTGACTTGGGTACTTCTATTGCTGACCTGATGACGAAGAAGAGGAGGATGCCCGATCTTTTTGCCAAGGTTGCCCCTAGTGCTGATGGGGCGAAGAAAAGAAAAGATGATGTCCCAACTGAAGGAACTAAGAAAAAGGATCTTGTTCCACCTGCCAAGGATATCAGCAAGAAGCCCCATGTTACCCATAAAGAGGCATCACTTTTGATTGGAGGGACTGTCCTTATTCCAGAAGAGACGACACCTTTGATTAAAGTTACTCCTTTGAAAAGATTAAAAAGTGGTCTTACTGAGAAGTCTGTAGATGATGCTGCCCAACCTTCTGGGGTTGCGGTACCTTCTTTGAGAGTCAGTACTCCAGCTCTCATTACTCCTAGATTGGCTAAAAATTTGATCAGGTCTTGGACTCTTCCTGACTGCCCGGTTGCTGAGACTTCTACTCCTCGGGAGAAGGTTACTAATTTGGAAGCCCAACATATTGCATCAGTAAGTATCATCACACTTACTATTTTACTTATTTGTACCATGTTCATATTCTGACGTGGGCTTCTTTTCTCTTGCAGTTTATGGTGTATTTTAAAAATATCCTGGAGAAGGATGAGGCTATCAAGGATTCAACTTCATCCAGTGGGGTGGAAGAAGCCTTTACTAGGTTATCTAAATCTTTGATAGAGTCCCGAAAGAAGTATGAGGAGGACAAAGCTGTCTGGGAGAATAAAATCAAAACCCTTGAAATAGCTCAACAGAAAGCCGAGGAAACTGCCAAGACAACCATAACTGGCTCCAAGGAGGCAGAGGAAAAATTCAAGGTTGCCCTTTCTAGCAAAGTGTAAGTTGAGGGCAAGCTTGAAGAGGTAAAACGGCGTAAGAAAGACCTTGAAGAGAAGGTGAAGTATACCGAAGAGCTTCTTAGGGAAACTACTTCCTCGGAGAGGGCGAAGAGAAAAGATGCTGCAAAGAAAGCATTTAACTTTAGTTGGGACAAAGGGTGGAATAAGGCTATAACTACTGCTTCTATCCAGATGGAGTATGCAAGTGTAAAATTCTTCAGGGATGGATGGACTGCCGCTTTGAAAGAGTTAGATGTTGCTGAACATTTTGAATTATTTTAGAGATACATCCATAGCCCTCCTCCTACTATCGAAAAAGAAGAGGAAAATGAAGAAGGGTTTGATGAATCCTCTTTATTTGCTATGGAACAAACACTTGTTACTACTATCTCTCAATCTTTCGAGCAAGTCCAGTAAGAAACTCCTTTTACCGAGCAACATCAACTGCCCACCAAGAAACAAATTCCTTCCTCAAAGCCATCTGATGATGTTGTAGGGAATGAGGAGAAGGTGTAAAGTTGTTCGGATCTTTGCTTGTTTTATTTTTATGTTTCCCTTTTGTTGTAACTTTGGTTGTACCATCTCCTCCTATGATCAATAAAATGGACTTTGTTAGTTATTCTGAGTTTCTCCTTCACTTGCTCGATATAGCTTTATCGTTGTTAATATGTCTTTAATTTTCCTTATTAGTTTATTGTCAAGATGGAACTGTTGGCATCTCATGATACAAAGTTGATGAAGAAGTGTACGGACTACTTCAAAGCTGGTCGTATAGATTTTACTGAAGCACAGATAGTTGATACTCTTAGATCTGATGCTTCTGAATGATCAATTGATGCTTACCAATATCTAAAATGCTTGCTTGATCGGGTTGTATCAAATAATGTGGCTTACTATGAAATGATTGAAGATTTTCAAGGAATGATCGAAGAACTTCAATTGCAGCACAAAGAATCAACTTCTCTTTTACATGAAGATTATGAGAAAAAGTACCAACAGTTGAGTGCTGGTCGGGGTTATGACAAGTTCATTTCATCCCATAGTAAGAGAAATAGTGTCCTAAAGCTTGAGATTGAAGATCACAGAAACATCACTAAGTTGCTGGAGGAAGAGAATAATGCTTTGAGAGAAGAGCTGAGATAACTAAAATTTGCCTCTTCCTTTGGAGCTCTGGTCCCAGTCAGTGATGAGGGATTTTCCTTTTTAAAAACTGACAATGTTGCACTAAGAGAAGAATTGGAGGCTTTGAAACGAGCCAGACCTACATCCTCCTAGCGAGGTAGAGCCAGAGCTGGTCGGAGCAGCCTTAAAGATAATAGGACTCAATAAGCCTTAGAAAACCAAGCTATTCAACTGAAGGCAAAAAGTAAAGCACTAATTGAGATGTCCCAGAAAATTCAGAAACTCACCGAGCAACTTTTTAACCAGATTTTTGCATTGGAGAGTAAGGAAAACTTGGTGAAGCGGCTTCATCAACACATTGAGAGATTGACTTATCATTTCCATAAGAAACCTAGGGAATTTTGGATGGGGAGACATAATGAAGATTTATATCATCTTGATGCTCGGCTGAAATAATCAAACAATGAGGAATATAAATAGGGATGGTTGAATGCCTTTACTGTAATGAAGGTCGAACAAGGGACAGAGTTGTGGGATTGGTATGATCTCGAATTACTTGATCTTTCGATGCCTTACTTTAAACTAGATGTCAGTTGGATTCCAGCCCGTTCTATTCCTCAGTGTTTGATCTCCAAGTATCTTGGTGACTACAATCTTCATAAAGATTTTGAAATATCTCGACCTCGACATATGCTTGACCGACCTATCTCGATCAATACAAGAATGCTGCGAGACTTGAATTTTATCAACTATTCTTTTGCTCTTGATAATCCTCCAGCTGGAATGGAGCCTATACCTAAATCTGAAGGAAAGAAACCAATAGAATAGGTTGTTTGTATTTTGTTAGTAATTATTAAATGAAACATCATCTTTTGTAATTCTACTTTCCTTGGAAATAAATTAATTGTGTGATGTATATATATATATATATATATAAAGGGACAATTTGTCCTATGTTGATTTGATTGCCTAGACAATGGAACTTTGCCCCATATGTTTGCCTAGTTGCAGTGACTTATCACCCATAAATGCCTAAGTAATGGAATTATTTTCATCCCATGTTCCTGATTAGTTGTAGGAATCTTATCTAGATTGCCTTGGTGCCTAAGCAGTGGATATTTTACTCATCTTCTTGACTAGTTTTAGATGCCCCTTGAGGTCACCTATAATCAAACTGGCCTTGCCTTGTATGATTGTTATGCCAACATTATTGGTGCCTAGGCAGTGAATATTTTACCCATCTTCTTACCTAGTTTTAGATGCCCCTTGAGGTCACCTATAATCAAACAGGCCTTGCCTTGTATGATTGTTGTGCCAACATTGTTGGTTATTTTTGTTGATTCCGACCAACCTTAGTTGGTGGTTGTTGATATGCCGACCAATCGTAGTTGGTAGTTGTTAATATGCCGACCAACCGTAGTTGGTGGTTGTGGACCATAGTTTGTTGATGCCGACCGACCTTAGTTGGTGGTTATTGATATGCCAACTAACCGTAGTTGGTGGTTGTTAATATGTCGACCAACCATAGTTGGTGTAGTGTGTAGCACGAGTACTCCGAAAAAAATTGAACTAAAAAGAATATTGGGAAATTATTATTTTTCTTCATATTAAAAGAATAGCATACATGTGAATCTACATTACTGGTAATATTGGCGCAGGTGCTCTGCATTCCAAGGATTTTTTAATTCTTCCCCCTCTAGAGTTTCTATTATGTAAGTTCCAGGTCGAACAACCATTGTGACACGATAAGGCCCATGCCAGTTGGCTTCCAACATATTATGCTTCTGGATGACCTTCCTGAGCACATAATCTCCTTCCTTCATATCACACTTCCTGACCCGTTTATTATAGAACATGGCCGTCCGTTGCTAATAAGCAGTATTTCAGATTGCTGCGTCTTCCCGGACTTCCTCGAGCATGTCCAAATCTAAGCGTCTCATCAAATCGCTCATTTGAGAATTAAAATTAAGAAACCTGTGAGTATGTAAGCCTAGTTCAGCGGGTAGGATTGCTTCACTTCCAAAGGCTAATATGTATGGAGATTCTCCAGTTGCTGTTCGAGGAGTTATTCGGTAAGCCCATAACACAGAATGCAACTCGTTAATCCAATTCCCTTTCGCATCATCCAACCGTTTCTTCAACTCATTCAATAAAGTTTTGTTCGTTACCTCTGTTTTCCCGTTACTTTGGGGATGTCCTGGAGAAAAAAGGATCTTTTGGATGTTAGACTGTAGACAGTATGCTGCGAACTGCTCATTATCAAATTGGGTACCATGATCAGTGATAAAAGAATGTGGTAGACCATATCTGCAAATAATATTCTTCCAGATGAATTGATAGGCCCTTTCATATGCCATATCAATGAGAGGCTCAACTTCTACCCATTTTGTGAAATAATCAACAGCGACCACCAAATATTTGAAGCATCCTCTTGTAGTTGGCAGAGGCCCAAATAAATCTATTCCTCACATGGAAAATGGATAAGGTGAACTGATTGACATTAGCAATGCCTATGGAGTTCTTCGTATCGTAGAAAATCGCTGACATTTATCGTATTTCTTGGCATAAGTTGTACACTCAGCACGCATTGTTGGCCAGTAGTACCCTTGCATAGTTATTCTCTTCAAAAGAGTTCAACCTCCTACGTGAGCTCCACAAGACCATTCATGAATTTCTTCCACCATATCCTAAACTTCCGCTAGGTGGACACATCTTTGCAAACCTGCGATCATACCCCTTCTGTACAAAACTCCATTGTTTAAGACATATTTAGCAGCTTTAAACTTCAACCTCTTGGCTACAAGTGGGTTGGATGGTAAAATGCCTTCTTCGATGTAAGCCCTAATGGCATCCATCCAGGAAGGTCCCATATCCAAAGTGATAAACTTTACCATAAGATTTTCATCGATACTCCGACTAGCTAGTATCTCTATAGGAATTGTTCTTCGTAGCTCGGTGCGAGTAGCTGAAGCTAATCGAGATAGTGCATCTGCCCTGGCATTCTCCAGTCTTGGTATTCTAATCACTTGGACAGCTGCAAAATTGGATACAATCTCCATAGCTTTAGCTAGATACTTTGACATGAATTCTCCTTTTGCCACATAAAAATTTAACATATGATTCACCACTAGCTGCGAATCACTAAACACCATTACTTGCTTTGTATTCAATGACTTAACTAAATTGAGACCCACAATTATGGCTTCATACTCAGCTTCATTTTTGGAAGCCTTAAACTGGAAACGTAGAGTATATTCTATATCTATCCCATCCGGACTATTGAGAATAATCCCAACCCCACAACCTGTTGCACACGAAGAACCATCAACATACAAATCCCATATAGGGATACATTTATCAAACCCTTAGTTTGACAAAGTCCCCTGATGGAATATCTGGTGCTTCCTTTCACCATCCTTCAATTCTGGGCTCTTACCAGAGGATTCTTGGTGCTCGATTATCATCCCTTTCGGCAGGTCTACTGCTGGGAGTTGATCGGGGATAATTTCTGATGATCCTCTGGCATCCATGGGTTTTTCTATGTTAACCCCCTGTTGGTCGGAGGTATCTTGATAGGTGAATTCAGCGATGAAATCTGCCACTTCCTGCCCTTTGAGAGAAGACCTTAGCTCATAGATAAGGTCATATTCCCCTAACTCCACTGCCGAGTACATCAATCCTCTTTCGCTAGATTTATTCACTGTATATAGGAACAAGCTTGGGACTCATTGAGGCAAGCTTTCCTTTTAGCGGTATGATCACCACCTCCTGCATCTCCACCTATTATCATATTATAGTAGAATGAACCAAAATGAATTGAAAATACCTCACGTTCTGGCTGTCTTGGCTTTTTGGGGAGATCGGGGTCTTCCTCTGGGTCATCTTTGTGATCCCCTTTCCTGTCATTTCCTAGTCAGCAAGGAGATTTGGACCTTTATCGTGATCTGTTATTGGCCTTCTCATCATTCCGGTGATCAACAAACCAGTTGAGCTTCCCTCACCTAATGAGTGTTTCTACCTCATTTTGGAGAGCTATGCACTGCTTAGTCGTGTGACCATGGTCCTTGTGGAACTCGCAATATTTGAACTTATCTCTTCTTTCAATAGTTGTCCTCAATTTTCCTGGCCAATTTAATTCCTCACTATTCTTGATCTCTTCTAGAACATGGTTTATATCCACCTTTAGCGGGGTATAATTGGAATATTTTCTTAACTTCTCCAATGTTTGCTTGCCTTTCGACTCCTTATGCCCCCTGTTTTGCTTGTGATCTTTCCTCCTAGACCTACCTTCATCTTTTGTCTCTGCTTTTGCCTCAGCATTCTTCTTCGCAGCCATAGCTTCTTTGGCATTCTTAATCTTGGTTGCTTTATCCATCAACTTCGCTATGGATTTGGGGGATCCTTGGCCAAACTGTAGTACAACTTGTCTGGTAGAAGACCACTCATGAGGGCTGTAATAGCTGTTTTCTCTTCATAGTTAATGACTTCCAGTTTCTCATTGTTAAAACGAGTCATATAATCCCATATTGTCTCACCTACCCTTTGCCTAACACTTAATATATGTGTTACCCTTTTGACTGGGTTCGCAGAAAAATAGAAGTTTCCTATAAAAAGCTCTTCCAGTTGGTGGAAGGTTACAATCTACCCCCGAGGAAGACTGTTGTACCATATTTGAGCAGATCCAGTGATATTTCTCGAGAATGCCCTGCACCTCATCTCATCTAGAACTGCATAGATATCTGCAGCAGCTTGGTACTGCTCTATGTGGAGGACATGATCAATTTTTCCATCATACTTCGGTGTAACTACAGGAGCCTTAAACTTCAAGGGTGTGAGAAAATCCATAATCGCTTGTATAAAAGGAGATACCTTGATAAATGTTCTTTGGAGAGGGTTTATGGCCTTAGCCATCTCCCCTGACATGTCTTCTAATCTCTGAATATATCCTTTTCATGACTCTTTTCCAGCTTCGAATTTATGGGTGCGAGTGACAGATCGCATTGAGTTCTCATCCTGGGATCTTTTTGGGCAAGCTGCAGGCCTGATATTTGGATGTGATTGGGCAGATCTTTCCCTTAAATCATTTGGTCATTGAGAATTTCTCGACGTAATCCGAGGAGAGTTTTTATTCCTCCTGGGGCCCAAACGGTCAAAGGGGGAGACTCTGCTCAACCTTTCCAAAGCGCTTGTTCGTTCTGGAGTCAAAGTGACATTTTCTTGAGACTCTACGATTCTTATAGGGGATGTCAGGCCAAGATGATATGATGTATCACTTGAGGTTTCAGTATAGTGAGGTTCAGTACATTTGGATTGTGAAGAAGGTTGTCGCATGACACTTCATTGGCCAGACTGGGCGGAAGCTCCATTTTGAAAAGTCTGGATGAACTGTCGCATGGTATCTTGCATATCTGTTTGTCCCCTGGCTAAACTGGCCAAGATTCCTTTGATATCATTTGCGTTTGGAGGAGCAGAAGGGTTAAGAGGAATCCCATCATTGTTCCTGTTTCTAGATTCTGGGATTTCGGCCATTTAGGATGAGTTTTTGGGTGACAAACGTTTTGTATAGTCGTTCCCATAAACGGTGCCAATCTATTGATGTAAAAAAACTAGATATGATCTAATTAATTAATCACAGATAAATATGAATAAAGAAATAAGACAAAGAATTTTTAAAGTGGTTCAGCCTTAGGAAAATGGCCTACGTCTACTGTTTTGTATTTCTGGGTAATTTTCCTTAGTCTTGAGTATGTTCACTTGGGGAAGATTACCCCACTAGGGGGGCATTGCAAAGTATTTATAGCCCTTGGACTCTCAGTGTGAATAGACAATATGTCGTTATTTAATAGACATATACATCTGTACATGATAAGAATGTTCATTGAATCTGTTTTTGTCGTTTGATCTTCCTGACTAGATGCTTGGTACGCTGAGTAACTCGGCGTGCTAAGTAGCTCGGCACTGTAAGTTGCTCGGTAAAACATATTGATGCCACGCTGGATGACACGTGTCTTCATATAACTGGTCCATGTTAGTTGACTAATTTTTGTATCAACAAGC
This sequence comes from Sambucus nigra, assembly GCA_949130495.1. Classification (NCBI taxonomy): domain Eukaryota; kingdom Viridiplantae; phylum Streptophyta; class Magnoliopsida; order Dipsacales; family Adoxaceae; genus Sambucus; species Sambucus nigra. Next base: position 307,495,314 of record OX422223.1, read on the forward strand.
TGTCACAGGAGGTATCAGAGCATTAGATTCTAGTGTCCTTTAAGATCTGTGTGGCTTATTATGCTTCCAGTGTAGCTTTCTTTGGTGAGATTTTATTTTCCTGATATAATTTATATGTTAATGAATCTTATTTGCATTCGGGTGTATTCGTGTGCCTAACCATGCAGTGTCAGGCGAGGGCAATTGGGTGGACAGTAGGAGGCAGAGGTCAGTCAAGGTTATAAGGTATATTGAAGAATGATGACCATAGTTGAGGTCACCCCTATTATGGCATGGAAAGACAGGACGGTAAAGACGGCTAAGGCACAACATATGACTTCCAGGTACCGTCATAGTAGAAAGTGGAGTCAAATTAGACTCACCCAACATAGTTGGATTGAGAGAGAGTTAGACGAAACATTGAAGAGAACCAATAGTGGAAGTTTTAGAAATGCGAAAATGGTGTGTGTTAGCCAATGAAGGTAAAATATCCAAAGTCTTGGGCATATGTCGGAGTGTGGCTAACCGAAAGTGAAATTTGGGGTAAAAAATTTTTTTAGCTCGTCGGACCAAAGTTATAATGGTAGGAGTCAATCACCACATTTATTAGTGGAATGTGGTGTCAATGGAAGGATATTAGGTACTGTTTAACCTCAAGTTCCTTCATCAGAAGTTTAACACAAGATGCGAACGTTTCTCTGAACTCACACTAGAGGGCCAGAAAGAGGTCCCATTGTGAAAAGGAATTTAATTAATTAGCGAACCTTGCACCGGATGAAGTAGGTACAATGGAGAAGAAGACTTTAAAGGGGGAAATTAACTTATAAGAAGAATTTCTGGAACTTATGGGGAATGCTGCTTGGACGGTCAATACAGATGCTAATAATGTCGCGTTTTGTCAATATGGATGTTAATTCTCCCTTGTGCAGGGAGCTACAAGAATCAAAGAATTTAGTTAGATAGTAAGACTGGGTGAAAAGGTGTTAGTGAAGCACCATAAGGGGATACCCATTAGGGGGAACATTTAAATTATTCAGATAGCTAAATTTTTACCGAGCGATGGCGAATTCAGTAAGGACTGTTGAAGCCAGTAGCATTGATATGCCCCAAGTGTGACCTCGGCTCAGAGACACCAACCTCGGCTGAGGATTTAGCCGACACTGGAAAAGCTTTGGGCCCGCGACATCAACCCTCGGCCATAGCAAGGTCGGCCCAGGACGACACTACCACCAACCTCATCAAAGGGACACCGCATGCATCATAAGGGCCCGCGGCACTTCAGTTCAACTGGGAATGACAACCTCGGCTAGGGGTTGGCTGAGGTCGCAGGAAGACGCACTTCTGCCAAGGTCAACCCCATCAAGATATAAGACTTTGATCCAAGCACAGGACAGATCAACCTCGGCCCAGGCCGACCCCAACCTTTGTTTCGGCCAAACTTAAGCCGAGACCTTCGTGATCTCGGATTAAACGAGCAACTAGACTTTATCAACCTCGTCTTATCCTAGACTGAGGTCATGACTAAGCGCGATGGCCGAGCACCTCTTAACATTTGGATAAGGGCACGTGGACACAAGTCAGTTATAACAAATCATTCCCCACACGTGGGGAGAATATTTCATCATTATTCTCTACATGTGACAGTGACAGATGGATTCTCCATATTGGCTAGATCAACACACACATGCTCATTGCATGCATGGGGGGTACATTACACCCCCTAGATACTATATATAGAGGTCATCCTCTACCTGGCAAAGGATCCGAATTTGGCAACCCTAGCTGAAACTCTATCCAAATACACAGTAGAGAGAGAACGCTTGAGAGATTGTATCCATAGCCATCAGTGCCTTATTTCAGCGAGATTACACACACACACAGTGGACGTAGGCCAATTTAGGCTGAACCACTTATATTTTGGGTGTTCCTCCTCTTCTCCTCATCTCCTTCTCTTACCTCTCATATAGCTGTGCTGCCATTGTTGTTCTTATCTAGAGCTTTCAAACACCCTATCTGGTGGTGTTGTTTCTAGCATCATCATTTTTGCGTCGTCTGTGGGAACGAGAAGCTGTGTCTTCCTCTTCTTCAGCTTAACCTCACCGGCGACTCTGGTGGTGAACTAGGCACAACCCCTTGCATGGAGCTATTTCACCATTGAAAGAGGTCCTTTAAGGTATTAAGCTCACCTGCTATTCAAGCTCTTTAGTGTTAACATATGTCACCAGAATTACCACCGCCTCTCCCGCCGCCTGGTGGGGGAGGGGCTAGTTCCAGCTAAGCACCACCCCAGTCCGAAATGGCGGAGGTGGCCGCAGCCTTGAGGTCTTTAGCTACAACGCAACAAGCTATGCAGGAGCAATTTGCACAGCTCAACCAAACTATGATGAGGCCACCTGGAGTCTCACCGGAGATGATCACTCCAGCGGCAGTCCAGCCTCATCATGGGTCCAGGGGACCACCCCAGGCACCAATGAAGGACCAACCTGCACCCCAGCAGAGGAGGGACGTTGCTGACCCTAGACGCTTACGCCTAGGGAGGCAAGGAAACCCTTGCCCAGAGGACAAGTATGACGATCTGGAGGCGTAAAAGGTCCCTAAAGACTATTGGGAGCCGTATGAGGTGTCGAATAACATGGTACATCCTCTTTAGCAGAGCCGAGGTTGTGTCGGCCAAAAAGGTGAGGAGGCCCAGCAAAGTGGGTCAGCTTTTGATCGGTTGAGCAGAGGGTCAGCCTTTGAGATGTTGGGCCCAATGAACGACCTAAGACAGAGGCTATCAAGGTCGAGAAGCGCAGCAGCCTCGCAAAAAGGAGACCAACAAGGTCGGCCTGATCAGGGCCGACCCCGAGAATGAAGGGGCAGAGACCAGGAAGAGGTCAACAGCCGACGCTGTGCTCCGACAGGGGAACCCTCAGTCCACCCCTTGGAGGCGGCTGGGGATAACCTCAGCAAGGATGATGGCAGGATACCATGGAATGACTCTATCCAACGTCTTGAGGAGAAGATAGGAGACCTCATCAAGAGCAAGGACCCATTACAAAGGGGTTACTCAGAAGGCTCTCCATTTGTGGCTAAGATAGTGAGCTTCCTGACCCCCGCTAAGTTCAAACCACCTCTAGTGTCTCCCAAGTATGACGGTAGCACCAACCCTATACACCACATTGAGATGTATCAGTCGGCAGCAGACATATACTCGATACCCGATGAGATGAAGTGTAGGGCCTTCTCTGGGACCTTGACAGGAGCAACACACAGCTGGTTTACCTCTCTTTCGAAGAACTCAATTGAGAACTTCAAGGGCTTGGCTGAACGATTCATCCACAACATCAGTTTTGGGGTGAGACCTCAAAAGAAGACCACTCACCTGCTGTATGTAAAGCAAGGCAAAGATGAGAGCCTAAGAGACTACATCACCAGGTTCAACAAAGAGAAACTTGAGGTTGAAGACTAGGAAGAGAATATAGCCATGACCTCCCTCATAGGAGGTCTTCAAAAAGGAAAGTTATTGTGGAAACTTACGAAAGACCCTCCCAGGTCTATGGCGGAGCTGCTGGCGACTGAAGGAAAAGTCACGAATGCTGAAGAGGCAATGGCCGCCAAGTATGAGGATGAGAATCGCGGTAGTAGCGGGAAGTCCCAAAAGAAGAAAGACGGAAAGAAGAGGTCAGGTGATGACAAGTTCGCTCACTATACCCCTCTGACTGTGAGATGTGAGCTTATCCTCAACGAGATTAAGAATGATAAGACTCGAAGATGGCTAAAGAAATTGAAGGCCCCATCGCATAAGAGGAACAAAAACTTGTGGTGTGAGTTCCACCAGGACCATGGCCACGTTACAGACAGATGCTTCGCCTTGAAGGATGAGATTGAAAAAATGTTAAAATTCAGAAAGTTGAGGAAGTATGTGGACGGCAAGGCTCCAAAAAGGGGAAGAGTTGACCCTAAGAAGAGGAGAAATGATAGATGCCGTGACAATGCCCCATCCAGGAGAGATAATAATTCCGAAGGCAACGATGAAGATGATCCGGACCTTCCGTCGAAAGATGATAATACCCAGTGAAGAGGGTTGGCATGATCTCCTTTGGTGTTGACACCATATGCAGAGGACTCGTGGGAGGTGGCTCTGAAGTGGCTGACAGGAAAGCTCACGTGGAAGAGGCTAAGTCGATAGCCAAGCTTGAAGTGGTAAATCTAACGTCTTTCGATACAGTGCAAAAGAGAAAGAAGGTGGACATGGATGCCCTTGTAGTTGGGTTCTCCAGAATCGACTTTAAAGGTATCTTAGCCCACCATGATGACCCTTTAGTAATAACACCAAGGGTGCATGGGTGCGAGGTGCAGAGGATCCTCGTATACGGGGGGAGCTCAACAGACGTGATGTTTTGGCCTTGCTTCAAGAGCCTATGTCTTAACAGAGCAAGGCTGGTACCCTATCATCACCCCTTGATGGGCTTTAGTGGTGAAAAGGTCCACCCATTGGGCATGTATGAGATGGACATACGGATGGGTGATGAGTGGCCTAAGAGGTTGACCAAGAAGATAATTTTTTTGTGATGGACGAGAACGTCTTCTCGGCCTATAACCTCATCATAGGAAGAGTTCCCCTTAAGGAGTTCAAAGATGTGCTGTCGATGGTCCACCAGATGCTAAAATTCCCGACCCCCTATGGGGTAGGGGAAGTGCAAGGTGACCAGACCATAGCGCGAGAATGTTACTTCAACTCGATCGAAGAGAGAGAGGACCATAAGAGGGCAACCACCACTTACAGCATTGATACACTTGACCCAAGAGATGAGACAAAGTTGAAGAAGGGAGAGGCCGCGGAAGAGATAGAATCCATCATCCTCAATGAGGACGAGCCAAAAAAAACATCCAGGTCGACAAATCCCTAAAGACATAAATCAAGTAAGAGCGGATAAACTTCCTCAGGAGGAGGCAAAGTGTCCTCACTTGGAGTCACGCAGACATGCCCGGCATCAACCCAGAGATTATGAGTCACAAGCTCAATGTGACCAAAGATGCCAGGCCTATCAAATAGAGATGAAGAGTCTACTCTAGGGAGAAGTACAACGTCATCAGAGAAGAGGTCAAAAAATTAGAAGAGGCTGAGTTTATAAGAGAAGTCATATATCCGGAGTGGCTATCGAATGCAGTCATCGTGCCCAAGTCCAATGGGAAGTGGAGAATGTGTGTTGATTTCACTGACCTGAACAGATCTTATCCAAAAGATAGCTATCCCTTGCCTCGGATAGATCAAATGGTGGATGCTACTGCAGGACATGAGCTCATGAGCTTCATGGACGCATATTCAGGCAATAACCAGATCTTCATGAATGCAGAAGACTCAGAGAAGACAACCTTAATTACCAACAAAGGGACGTACTGCTACAAAGTTATGCCCTTCGGCCTGAAAAATGCAGGGGCAACATACCAACGTCTTGTGAATAAGATGTTTGAAGAGCAGATAGGTAAGACTATGGAGGTGTATGTAGACGATATGCTAACAAAGATCTTGAAAGCTTGCACTCATGTGGCAGACCTCGAAAAGACCTTCGATATTATGGACTCATACAGACTGAAACTCAACCCCACGAAGTGTGTCTTCGGAGTAGGAGCTGGGAAGTTCATAGGATTTATCGTTAACCAGAGAGGAATCGAAGAAAATCCAAAGAAAATCAAGGCTTTGCTGGACATGAAGACACCAAAAAGTATCAAGGATGTTCAAAGGCTCACCAGAAGGGTGGCTGCACTCAACATATTTGCCTCCAGGGAAACAGACAAGTGTATTCCATTCTTTAAAGTTCTTAGAAAGGACTTCCAGTGGGATGAAGAGTGTGAAAAATCCTTCAACCAGCTCAAGTATTACTTGGGGTCTCCCTTATTACTATCTCGGCCTGTCGTAGGAGAGAAATTATATGTGTATCTGGCAGTCTCCGAATCAGCCATCAATGCAGCCATAATACGGGAAGACGCTGGGATCCAAAAGCCTGTGTATTTCAATAGTAAGGCCCTTTAAGGGTCTTAACAAAATTACCCTCGTATGGAAAAGTTAGCTTACGCCCTGATACATGCTTCAAGGAAGATGAAGCCTTACTTCCAAGCCCACTCCATGGTTGTCCTCACCGACTCCCCACTAAGATAGTTCCTACATAAACCTGAGAAGTCCAGGAGATTAATGACGTGGGACATTGAGTTAGGGGAGTATGATCTTACCTACAAACCTAGGACAACCATCAAAGGGTAAGCCCTCGCAGACTTTGTTGCTGAGTTCAGATGGGAAGAGGCCAATGCAGAGAATGGCCTAGAGGGTGTTGAAAAGACAAACTGTGGTGTCTTTTGAAATCAGGAAGAGATGACACCAAACGTCTTTCGAGATCAGGAAGAGGTCGCATCCAACAAGTTCAGGGGCAGAGTAGCGGAGAACAAGGAGGATCGGTACCTCTTCAAATAAGGAATCATGTCGAAAGGGGTCTTCTCATCGGATACAGACATTTGGAGCCTCTTCGTTGATGGTTTTTCCTGCGACAGTGGAATCGGTGCAGGGTTGATACTTTCAGCCCCAGATGGTGCTAACATTGAATATGCTTTGAGATTCAACTTTAAGGCATCTAACAACGAGTCGAAATATGAAGCTATGATAGTCGGCCTCTCATTGGCAAAGACTCTGGGTGTAAGGCAACTCTTACTCCACAGCGACTTAAGGTTAGTTGTCAACCAAGTATTGGGAGTCTATGAGGCCAAAGATGAAAGGATGGACAAGTATCTGAAGAAGGTGAGAACGATGTTAGAATATTTTTAAGAGACAAAACTGAAGATAGTACCTCAACAAAGTAACAACCACGCAGACGCATTGGCAAGGTTGGCCTAGGCGACGAAGATAGACGTCAGAAGGATAGTTCCGGTCGAGGTCTTAGGAAAAGTGACCATCGAGGAAGAAGAGGTATGTAACCCTTGTCACAATTTGAACCTAGGAGACTTATGGATGGACCCCCTCGTCAGATATATCAGAGAGGGAGAGCTACCCGAATCCAAGATAGAGAGGAGGAAATTGAGATATAGGGCTGCCAAGTTTTGGATAGTAAGAGACCTCTTGTACAAGAGGGGATTTCTGTTGCCTCTCCTCATATGTGTGCATCCCACAGAATTTCCCCGAGTCTTACAGGAAGTTCATGAGGGTTCTTGCTCTAGTCACATAGGGGGAAGACCCTTAGCCAAAAGAATCATCATACAGGGATATTGGTGGCCAACCTTGTCTAAAGACGTTGCAGCCTACGTGAAGAGGTGTGATAAATGTCAAAGATTCTCCACTATCCCTCATCAACCTCATCAACCTGTGACATCAATCACTTCTCCCTGGACATTTACGGTGTGGGGGATTGACTTAGTAGGACCCCTGCCGAGAGTTGCCAATAATTACCGTTTCCTGATAGTTGCCATTGACTACTTCTCAAAGTGGGTAGAGGCAGACCCGATGACAATGATCACAGAACAGAAGACCTTCCAATTTATTTGGAGGAACATCATATGCAGATACGGCCTCCCAAACACTCTTATATCATATAATGGGACCCAGTTCAAGAACTCCTCTTTAGAAAAATATTGCGTAAGAGTTGGGATAAAGAAGTTCTTCTCATCACCTGGCCGACCTCAGGTAAACGGTCAGACCGAGGTCACGAACAGAAAAATCCTCGATGGAATTAAGAAGAGGTTAGAAGAAGAGAAGGGAAGATGGACTGAAGAGGTTTACGCTGTGCTATGGGCCTACAGAACCACGATAAGGACACCAACAAGGGAGACCCCGTTCATGATAGCACATGGCTCAGAGGCCATCATACCAACGGAAGTGGGGCTCCCAACTCATAGGGTTCAGACCTATAAGACTAAAAAAATGGGGAAGAGAGAAGGCTAGACCTAGATTTGATTGAAGAGAGAAGAGAAGACGCAGAGATCAGACAAGCAGCTTACCAACAGAGAGCAACGAAATTCTAAAATCAGAGGGTAAAGTCAAGACCCATCGCAGTGGGAGACCTAGTGATGAAAAAGACCTTACAGAAAGCAAACAAGCTCCACCCAAATTGGCATGGTCCCTACAAAGTGATAGAAGAGGTTGTGCCTGTGACCTACAGGCTAGAAAACCTAGAAGGGGAACCTTTTGCTAACCCATGGAATGCTGATCATCTAAAGAAGTATTACATATGATGTTGCAAAGAGTTTATGTAAATGTACCATCTTATTATGAAGAGGTTATTAATAAAAGATCAGTTCCCATGATGGTTCTTGCTTCATTGTGCACTTGTCAGAAAATGATGAGGATAACATCTTAGGTGATGACCTCAGACCCATATAACACCATTCAGTGGTGACGAGGTCTGAGGTCAGACACCATAATGGGATGACCTCAGACCCTTAACATCATTAATTTGGTGAGTAATTATGAGGATAACATCTTAAGTGATGACCTTAGACCCATATAACACCATTCAGTGGTGACGAGGTCTGAGGTCAGACACCATAATGGGATGACCTTAGACCCTTAACATCATTAATTTGGTGAGTAATTATGAGGATAACATCTTAGGTGATGACCTCAAACCCATATAACACCATTCAGTGGTGACGAGGTCTGGGGTCAGACACCATAATGGGATGACCTCAGACCCTTAACATCATTAATTTGGTGAGTAATTGTGAGGATAACATCATAGGTGATGACCTCAGACCCATATAACACCATTCAATGGTGACGAGGTCTGAGGTCAGACACCATAATAGGATGACCTCAGACCCTTAACATCATCAATTTGGTGAGTAATTATGAGGATAACATCTTAGGTGATGACCTCAGACCCATATAACACCATTCAGTGGTGACGAGGTCTAAGGTCAGACACCATAATGGGATGACCTCAGACCCTTAACATCATTAATTTGGTGAGTAATTATGAGGATAACATCTTAGGTGATGACCTCAGACCCATATAACACCATTCAGTGGTGACGAGGTCTGAGGTCAGACAACATAATGGGATGACCTCAGACCCTTAACATCATTAATTTGGTGAGTAATTATGAGGATAATATCTTAGGTGATCACCTCAGACCCTTCTAACACCATTCAGTGGTGATGAGGTCTGAGGTCAGACACCATAATGGGATGACCTCAGACTCTAAACATCATTAATTTGGTGAGTAATTATGAGGATAACATCTTAGGTGATGACCTCAGACTCTTATAACACCATTCAGTGGTGATGAGGTCGTCTGAGGTTAGACACCATAATGGGATGACCTCAGACTCTTAACATCATTAATTTAGTGAGTAATTATGTGGACAACATCTTAGGTGATGACCTCAGACCCTTATAACACCATTCAACGGTGACGAGGTCTGAGGTCAGACATCATAATGGGATGACCTCAGACTCTTAACATCATTAATTTGGTGAGTAATAATGAGGACAACATCTTAGGTGATGACCTCAGACCCCTATAACATCACTCAGTGGTGATGAGGTTTGGGGTCAGACATCATAATGGGATAACCTCAAAGTCTTAACATCATTAATTTGATGAGTAATAATGAGGACAACATCTTAGGTGATGACCTCAGAACCTTATAACATCACTCAGTGGTGACGAGGTCTGAGGTCAGACATCATAATGGGATGACCTCAGACTCTTAACATCATTAATTTGGTGAGTAATAATGAGGACAACATCTTGGGTGATGACCTCAGACCTTTATAACATCACTTAGTGCTGACAAGGTTTGAGGTAAGACTACTAATTTAGTTCAAGCAGACACCATTACATAAGCTTCAGAGCCAAAACATCACGACATACATTCAATAAAGTTAATGAAGTAATCCTCCTCAGAAATCACCATACAGTCAACATTCAAAAAATAAGAGCCAACCATCAAATATTCAGAGATTACAAATATCCAGGGGTTACAGAGTAAAGTTTCACAAATTAAATCTAAGAGTTAGAGGGGAGAATGCTAGTGTCTTCGGTCGGATCATGTTGGACGATGTGGGCCACCTCAGTAATGTCTTCCCTGTGGTCAGCCCCTCCAATCTCCGTGCCATCTGATGTTGCAGTCTCTGCAGGGGCAGCAACCTCTTCCTCAACCTCCTGAAGGGCCTGGGCAAGATGAGGGTTAGCAAAGCTGAGGCCTAAGAAATCAGAGGCCTTCAAACTTCCAGCATACCTCTCCTTGATGTCGACCCACTTGATAGTAGCTTTGATACCTCTTTCAAGGTGCTCAAAGCTTAAGCTCATAAATTCATCAGAGGTTTTGTATTCAGCTATTATCCCCTCAGAGGCATAATCGAGAGCTACCTTCACAACCGAGTTGACCTTCTGCTGCAGAACATCGTCCTTGGCCTTCAGAGCCGCAGCATGGTCCTTCTTAAGTTGGTAAATCTCCTTCTCCAACCCCTTCACCTTCTTCTCAGACTCACCCAGCTCAGACTTCAGGCGGTCAATTTCTCCGTTCAGAGTGCTTTGCACCTTCTCGGATTCTTGACCCTTTTGGATGAGGGGCAACTTCCTCAGAGTCCAGTTGGAGAGGTGGTGCATAGATGCCAAGCCCTGGAGATTATGCGATCATGTATAAGTTGGAGACCAGATCAGAGGTTACACTTGGAAATTATAAAGAAATATGAGGTATACCTGAATGGACCTGTGGATGCCGAACTCAACCAGCAAGGGTGTATCCAATGACCGAAAGAAACGCTTATCGTCCTCGGTCATGGTAGAGTCGAAGGCATCCAGAGCCTGCAGAATGTGCCCCACGATGCTGTCGTTGATCTTTAATTGCTCTAAACGAGCCGCCAATGCGTATGACGAAGAGATGGGGATGGAATAATCACCACCCTTTTCTGGCGCCTCTGATCCTTAGGGGCATGTTCAGTAGGAGCCCTCTTCTTGGTGGATTGGGGCTTCGAGGTTGAGGGTGCTGAAAGAGGAGCATTCAGACCTTCCTTCTTTGCGAGCCTTATCAAGCTAGGTGCATCCATTTCCCAAAGCTCGCCTGAGATATCTTTTGGGCGCTCTGCAAAAATTAATATATCTGAGTTAGAGGATCAGATATGAATAAACTCTGAGGTTCAACTTGAATGAAAAGCGCTTACCAAACTCGATAAGAGGACTTCCACCTAGGCCGGTATCAGAGAGGTAGTGGGGGGTCATTAAGTGTTCGAATTTTATGAGCAGACCATGCATCCCCTGAGCTTGAAGGTCTTTCACCTTCTGAAGATTCTGCAGGCTCAGACATAGGTCGGCCTTTGAAAACATTGTGACCTTACCCCATCTTAGGGGCATCCTCGACTCTAGCAAGGACGAGGGAATACATGGACCAAATTCCCATGGCCCTGAAGCGAAGAAATATTGAGGCTTCCAGTTGTGGTTGGAAGTCTGAGTTATTTGGAGCATCTTTTTCTCAGGATTCCAATCTATAAAATGATAGTAGCTCGGATGATTTTTGGCAGAGGAGGGGACATAGCAACCAACAAAGACCTGAACTATAAGGTCTGAGTGGTGGATAGCCCTCCACAGGACTATGGCCCCTATTATGACCCTCCAAGCATTAGGGGACAGTTGGTAAGGGGCCAAATTGATGAAGGCAAGGATGGATCTAATAATGGGGTGAACGGGCAGACGAACCCCCAACTTGAACATCTGCTCGTGCAAGCAAATCTCACCATCTGGGCCATGGTAAGCCCTCTCTTCCCTCGGAGGCCATCTAAGCTTTATGGAGGGGATGATGGAGTACAGATATCTAAAGCAAAGAAGGTCTACCTCAGTAACGGTACTCTCGATCTCGGCCGCCTCAGAGACGTCGACATCACTTTCAACGTCGTCATCATTGTCATTATCTTTCTCAACTTCAGCCGGAGTAGACGTTAATGGATTATTCGGGAACCTCTGAGTGAACTCAGCCCCGGTGATGGCCAACACAGGAATGGCGTCAAGTATGGGTGGAATAGCCACACTCGTCTCAACAATCTCAAACTCTGAGGAAAAGGATGACGCGCTTGAATTATTATGGCACGAGGCCCGTGTAGAGACCTCGGCTTGATCAGGGGCCTGATCTTATCGAGTTGTGAAGTCCATGGCCTCCTGGAAGGAATCCACAGACATAGGGTCTGAGGTGGAAGACTCAGACATCGGCACTGGTTCGACATGGACCTCTGCTTGGCTAAATGGTTATAATGGATCAGGGTATATTACCCTTAGGGGTGGCGGAAAGATGGGTCTAAGAGGTAATTCTTGAGACCTACAGGCCTCTTCCTGTGCCCTTTCTATTTGTCTAATTTTTTCTAAAGTCTTCTCTCTGAGAGAAGGGAACTCCTCAAGAAGTTGATAGAGAGGTCTGAGCATCAGATGCAGACACTACACTTAAGGATACCTAAGCTACAAACAGGACTGGTAAAGGGAATAACATAATCTAAGGATCAAACTGCTAAACTTAGCAAGAACAATTCGCCTGAAACTATGGGGGTCTCACTGAAAAACTCAGAAACTCGTCGAAAAACACAAAAGTAGGGGAAAAAGCAGGAAAATGAAGGCAAAGGAAGGGAAGAAGATACCTGAGGATGAAACGATAAGGAAAAGCGAAGAAAATGCGAGGAATCACCGCCAAGGACTTCGAACCCAAGATCTCTAGAGAGAGAAGCTACTGCAGAAATAGAGTCGCTCTAAGCAAGAGAAATGAGGAAGAAGGAGGGAAAAATGGGGTTCAATCCCTTAAATATGGGGGCACATTTCCCAAGGCCCATCACTGCCTTGGGAGCCCCAAAGGGCGGCTGACAACACATGCTTGACAAGCAAACCACACTTCAGCAATGGACAAGTGTCAAGCGAGCATTGGCTCATAGGAGAAATGCCTCGGAGGTTTAGAGACCCCATAGTCACCTGCTCTCACATGTAACTAAGGGTTGGAGGTGATTGATACGCCCCAAGTCTGACCTCGGCTCAGAGACACCAACCTCGGCTGAGGATTTAGACGACACTGGAAAAGATTTGGACCCACGACATCAGTCCTCGGCCATAGCAAGGTCGGCCCAGGATGACACTACCACCAACCTCATCAAACGGACACCGCATGCATCATAAGGGCCCGCGGCACTTTAGTTCAACTGGGAATGACAACCTCGGCTAGGGGTTAGTCAAGGTCGTAGAAAGATGTACTTCTGCCAAGGTCAACTCCATTAAGATATCAGACGTTGCTCCAAGCACATGCCAGATCAACCTCGGCCCAGGCCGACCCCAAACTTTGTCTCGGCCAAACTTAAGTCGAGACCTTCGTGATCCATCTCGAATTGAACGAGCAACTAGACTTTATCAACCTCGGCTTATCCAGGGCCGAGGTCATGACTAAGAGCGATGGCCGAGCACGTCTTGACATTTGGATAAGGGCACGTGGACACAAGTCAGTTATAACAAATCATTCCCCACACGTGGGGAGAATATTTCATCATCATTCTCTACATGTGACAGTGACAAATGGCTTCTCCATATTGGCTAGATCAACACACACATGCTCATTGCATGCATGGGGGGTACATTACACCCCCTAGATACTATATATAGAGGTCATCCTCTACCTGGCAAAGGATTCGAATTTGGCAACCCTAGCTGAAACTCTATCCAAATACACAGTAGAGAGAGAAAGCTTGAGAGATTGTATCCATGGCCATCAGTGCCTTATTTCAGCGAGATTACACACACACACAGTGGACGTAGGCCAATTTGGGCTGAACCACTTATATTTTGGGTGTTCCTCCTCTTCTCCTCATCTCCTTCTCTTACCTCTCTTATAGTTGTGCTGCCATTGTTGTTCTTATATAGAGTTTGCAAACACCTTATCTGGTGGTGTTGTTTCTAGCATCATCAAGCATGATCCTTAGGGCCAACAAAGATAAGGGAACAATGGAGGTAGCCATCAGAATCAAAACTACCAAATTTCGATAGAAGGACAACCCTAACATGTTATGTATGATTGGAGATAAGTGGATCACGTGTCGAGGTATTTTGGGGAGAGTAAAACCCCATGTGTTAAATTTTTCCTAAAGCGAGTAAAAGGACAAGGGTATGGTGCCTAGCAAGGGCAATGATTAATCTAATTTTCGATTTGTTTTGGACAACCGTGTTATGTCCAGGAACCATTTGAGCAGCCCAGTCGATTGACAAGGTAGAAGTATGAGTTTTACCCTTAGTGGATGAGGCGTATTTTATGTGACACGAATGAGTCACTACATTTTGATTATTTCTAGATTTGCATGTGAGACGAGTTTAGTGCGTATATCGAAAATGTTATTATTATGTGAATGTTTTCCCTGGTATAGCGGGGTTACCTTTAGAGTTATCCGTGGAGGATGAATGGGTGTATCGATAGTGTATATACTTTATTGAGATTACTCGTTTTAGTGATGTGTTATACGAGTAGGATATTATCCTCATTATGGTTTTATAGGGATGCTTAGACCGATAGTGGGCGAATGTCACAAGTCTATCGGGGTTACTACCTTAGTGTACGATAATTTATTCTAGCAAAACCTCCCCTGTGAGAGAGTCGGTCTTGCATTTATATATATATATATATATATATATATATATATATATATATATATATATATATATAGAGAGAGAGAGAGAGAGAGAGAGACTTCGAAAGGTATAATGGTCTCAAGATATTCGATCCCGGTATGTGTAGGGACTTTATTAATATGATTCAGAGTATATTGGGTTTACTGTTCAGCGGAAGGATTTATCTTGTTATTATGTTTAACGCTCAGGACATGATAATAGGAAGAGTGCATTGTTATATCACTCCTATAGAGACGTGGGAGTTAAGACTGATAGTTATATATCTGACGGCAGAATTTCAAGAATTCCGATTGTATGTGTATGGTGTTTATGGAATGTGATTACCACCAATGTTAAGTGACTGTGTCTTTCGAAGGAAGTTCATTATTTAAGTGTAATTGTAGTGGGAGATGTAACTCTTTTGTCAAGAGATGGGAATATAGGGGTGCATGTCATGGACTGAGGGCCTAACGGATTTCGATGACCGATAATGCTAGGTAGTAGTGTATCGGGGGGGTCCTTATTTGGATTTCTCTTTGCGAGACATCCCACGCATGAAACTTAGCATAAGGTTGGAAGTAGGGAGATGTTTGGCAATTTGTTCGTGAGTTCAATACCTCAGCCGTCATAGAGGTATTAAGTTATAACTATAATTTGAAAGTTAAATTATGATATAAGGCCAGTAGAGCCAATTGTATGGTGAGGAAGTATTAAAAATTTTATTTTATTACGGCGGTTTGAAGGATGGAATGATATAAGGAGGATTTAGAATTTTGAATCCTGGGGTGATTAAGAATGCCCAAGTGGTATAGCCATGTTGTGAATATAGGGAAAATAAAGAATTAGGTGTATGTATGAAGCGTATATGATGTTTAAACCAGTATGCACGATTTATAGGGTGTGTGGACACCCTTGTTTGCTGATGTCAAAATCATCGGGAAAAGAGACATATGTATAGATGGGTGAAATATATGCTTCTGGGACTAATATAACAAAATGGAAGTGGTAGAGAGGATTAAGCTTCATGAGATAAGGACGATAATCCATATATTCATGTGCAATCAGAGTAGCACGTTAGAACTTTATTGAAAGGATGGGGGAAGCCATTTAAAAAGGGGGTATCCCTTGAGAAGACAAATATTTAAATATTATGGAAAATTTGGAGCAGAGTTATACCCAGTTGAATGTTGAGAGTGACTTGCACATAAATATAATGATGATGTCAATAAGGTATAAAGAGTCCAGAAGTGCACATTGTGGCAAAATGTGCACGGGTCAGAACTTTTTCTATACGCCGAGGGAAGAAGAGGGTTATTAAGTACCACTTAATGGGAGGAATTATAAGTGAAAGTCAGTGTTAAGTTGGACATAATAAGTAGTCTCCACGTACACCACTCATAGATAGAAATTTATTAGATTAAGATGATCAGCCAAAATATTTTGTATCAAATGGGATGATTCCAATAGTGGAAGAGTCAAGTTGGTGACTTTCTTTGATGGGTTGACAACCTCAAGATAAGTCACCAATCCCTTCGAATGTAAGGAACATGTTTACCAAAAGGAAAGTAATTTTTATACCTTTGTGTGATTTAAGCCGTTAGATAGTGTGACCTAATCTGTCTTTAAAAAGTAGGATTGTACCGGTACGTGGTCCTGCCCCGCATTGTTCTAAACTAGGATGATATCCTTAAACCCCACCTTCAATATGAAATTTCAGGAAGTAGTAGGGATAACATTTCATCTTGAGGAGGGTGTATCACCTATAGCCGAGGATTAGATGCAAGGTTATTAATAATTATGGAACTGTATGAAAAAAACTTTGGACTCATTGCGATCATTTTATTTTTCACAACGGATCTTGCTAATAAGTGAAGTATAATACGGTAATGGGGAGAGGATATTACCTAATGGTAGAGTCGTACAAAGGTACCCGTACCTATTTATCATGGACACGGTGCTTATTGAGGTTTTTGTGGAAAAACTTGTTCTAGTCTTCCTCTGGATGTGTAGAGGTGAGTGGATAATCAGAGTTTTGGACTTGTAAGGAGTTAAAGTCCGATAACTATAATGGGATAACCACAAACTTTCTTAGATGGATTTTTCATTTCGTAAAAGTTACACCGTCGGGAATAGATATTCAAAAAATGGACAAGAGTAGTCAGAGGTTCATGTGGTTTCTCCCGAGATCGGAGTTTTGCGTTTAAATTAACACGGGAGTTAAATCGAAGGGAAGTGTGGTATCCCAATAATATTGAGATAATGCGACTAGTGATGTATAGGGTATTCTTATTCGAATGTTGTTTGGTAGGAGCACAAGATGAGGTGTTGTTACTGAGGTGTGACGCTATAGCTGATAAGGTATTGAGAGTGTTAAACAAGTTTGCTGTGAAGCGGGGGCTATAGTGACCGAGCCTAATGTTGAAGTTTGTTTCGTGTACTGGAGGATACATATTTTTACGAAGTATGCCTTTCCCAAATTTCGGGACGAAATTTCGTTATTAGGGGGAAGTATGTAATACCCCGTATTTTTAGTGTTTTTAATTATGAGATTAATTAAATGAAATTGCTTTAATTTGGGATCATAAATTGGAAATTAATTCGGATTTAAATAACTAGCGAGAGGAGAGTTAGTATTTGATTATGATGATAATGTTGAATATTACTGAGTGAATATGGTAATATATGATTATTGAATTTATTAAAACTGTTGCGAGTTGAAAATACGATAGTTTCGGTAATTAAGTTGGGACACGCGTGTTAGTCGTGTTAGGAATTAATTGATTGGATTTAAAAGTAAATTATTTTTATATCATCCATATGGTCATTTTGAGTGCGCCAACGTGTCCGTAAGGGTCGAGATAGTAAGAAAACACTAGCCGAGGTTTAGTTTGGGTCCCGGAGCATTTTAGGCCTAACCGACAACCCAGGAGGGTATTTTAGTCATTTTGACTTTTTGAGGAATAGTAACCCATGAATTTAGACTGATTATATCAGCCAACACTTAGGGATCCTAGGTCTTTCACAACCAAAAATCCCAAACGTCCATTAGAGAGGAAGAGAAGGAAGTTTCCAAAGAAGAACCATTATCCTTGGACCCTTTGCACCACCATTTCCACCACCGGTTGGATCGAGAAGAGAGGATCAATCCCATACCATCTGCTCCAAAGGATTAAAACTTCTATTTCTAGGCAAGTGATTTAACTTGTAATAATTCATTGCACATATCATCCGTGTTAGTTTAGAATTAAAGAATAACCTTGAAAAATGATGAATGAATAGATTTAAAGAATTAAAATCGTAATCTTGGTAGGTTTTACATGTAGTTAAACTTCTGGGAATATAGCAGCCACGAAATTATGATCCATGTGTAGAGAGTTATGAATTTTTAATGAATTATATAGTGTTCTTGAATAAAATAGGAGAACTAAGGTTTTTATTAAAAAAAATATATGATTTGATCCAAGAAATTGATTCCCCATTATGATTTGATGATTGTAAAATGTTGGAACTTATGTATTTGTGTTGGTGTGATGGTAGGAATAAATATTTGGGAGTTTGGGACATTATAGTAGAGAATTTGAGGGTTAAGTTTACTGAAACCCAAAGGCAAAATTATGAAGAATCGCAATAACTATTTGATTGATCGATCGACCCATGAATGTCGATCGATCGACCCATGAATGTCGATCGATCGACTGGATCGATCGATCGAACCCTTTCCCTCAATCGATCGACTCCTCCTGATTTTTGTAGATTATTTCCCTTTTGGGCATGACAATTCCCAAGCTTATATGAACTCTTAGGGAGATTAATAGGATAGTGTGGGACATAGTTACGCTCAGTAGGGTTGTAGTTAATTTCTAGAATATGCTATACCTTATGGGATTGAATGGAATACTTACAAGTGTTTACCGAGTGAGGCGCGGTTATAAATTTCATAAAAATGAGATTTAAATTGGACGAATGTTAATTTAAGGATAGGACTAGTAGAAGAGGGACTTTGAATTACTGAAATAACCTTGGAGGGCAGGGGGTGACTTAGTAACCTTTGAGATAGGTTTAATTATTTGGATTTATATGACGAGAGAGTTGTCGCACTACATGTATTACGTAGAATATCAGAGATGACATTAAAATGTGTAAGTGACTCGTAATATAGGATAGAGAGTACCTATATTAATGTTGATAAATACTTAGGTGGTGTGATTACCTAGTATATGGATGATTATGTATATGACATACCTACCATACTTGTTATCACGAGAGGTTTGATTTTGGAAGAGGACGATCTTATCTTTGTGTACCTTCAGGGGGAATTAATTGGTACCTCAAGGGCATAGGACTGTGAATGACTTATTTATGATTTGATAAGTCAGCTGACCATGGGAGCGTAGGTGTGTACATGACCCATGGGTATGTGAACTATGTTCGCCTCCAATATGTGTGAATTGTATTGATATGGTTCTTGAGTGATTCGAAACTTGTAAATCCTTATGTGCGTGATGTATCGGGATTGATAGCAGAGTATGTGTGCACCGCAGGTTCCAGCCTTTTGGGGTGCCGAATTTGTATATTATATATACATACTTGTGATTATTCCATTATTGCTTAGTAGATATGAATAACTAAGATATTTAAATGAGTTAACAGTGAGAGAATTTGTATAGCACCTGAGATAAGTAATTTGATTAATGTAAATGTGAGATATAAGTATGACCTATTTGGGTAATACGAGTAGACACCCTATATTAGAATGTGAAAACAAGAGTTAGTACGGACTAGTTAGATAGTGGCATAACTAGGATGGGCTAAGGGTATACGTTAGGCGTGTACAATAGTTGATGGGCGAGAAACTCATGTGAGAGTATGCAACTAACATGTATATAATATTTACTGTTTAAGGCAATTAAAAACTTGCTGTTTTTAAACTATTTTCACCCGGGCTCTGACCCATTTTCCTCCAAATCTATTTTGTTTTGTAAAACCCTTTTAGGTGCCCATCCACAAGGACACCAAGCATAGGAGTTCCATTCTGATGACGTGCTGTAGTTATTATGGAAGCTATAGGATCTCGGTATTAGACGCCTCCATATTTATCCTTGGTCCCTTCATAGTTATTCATATCAGTTAGAGCATGTTTCCCATTTTATTTAGAGATTGTAGATACAGACTTTCATTATTTCAGATGTTGGTTTATTTATTCAGACTCTTGTATTGGAATTTTATTTTGCTCTGATATTATTATTAGAATGTTTACTCCAGACTCAGTTTATTTCATTACGATGGCTATTCCTATGAGATTGTTTATGCGATTGATGAATGATGATTTAATTATTTGGTTAATTGTTAATTTAATTAATAAATTTGGCATAACTCTATTTTAAATATTAGGTGGCTAGTTAGTAACTAAATATTTTCGACAGTGATGCTAAGACCGAACCAACTTAATATTCCATATTAATTTAATACCCGGTATTTAATTACTCAGGGTCTCACACTTCATCCCCGGCCACTAATACTGCCTACGCATATCCTGGTACATCTTACTCAATCTATTTTAGAGTCGCCAATCTATTTTACTCAAAACAGACAAAAGAAAAGGGGGAGCCACCCCTAAAGATGGCATCCAAAGACATACTGGTGCGTGCGAAACCAAATGATTCGAGAAGGGTTCGGAGGCTTAGTTACGAAATGGGAAGGTGTTAGGCACCCATTCTGCCCTTTCGGTTTCTCATGGATATTTGCTATTTTCCTTTATATCCCCCCCCCTGATATGTGTGCATGTGTATATGTAGAATGGAGGTTGGAATCCTCGACTTGTATCATGGAAGAGATAAAACGAGTCATCCGTAAGGATGTGAGATTAGTGTAGAAAATAGGATTTGCGCGATTACCCTTGCGTTGATCGTTATAAGGGAACGATAACACGTGTGGAATAATACGCCACTAAGAACGAATCTATAGAATATAGTAGACAGTGAGATAAAAGAGAAGATAGAAAATAAGAGAAAAAGTGAAAAAAGGGGGGACTCGAGTCTCGGATTTTACCCTGAGACGCATACGTTGCCTATAAAGGCATCAAAGTCCACGTAGTTCGCATACAAATGAGGGGTGGGGTTTAACCCATAAATCCAAATGGAGAAATCTCTTATTTGTGAATGTGTGTGTGTGTGTGTAAAAAAGTGTTTTAGTTGTGAGAAGAGTGTGGAAAAAGTGTGAGAATCCCTACTTGGAATTTATGAACAAACCCTCTTTTTCTTGTTTTTTGGGTTTTATTTATATGAAAATAGGAGATGTGCAATAATACTAGATAAAAAGTATTTTAGGATATGTGAAATAAGATAATAAAAATGCTTAAGTAATAAAACAAGTTATTGCAAATTTAAGAAGATTTGAAGAGTAAGGTGAGAGAGATGGACCTTCTTGGAGACTTTGATCTTGATCTTGAATGTTGAGAAGCAGCCCTTACACTTGGATGATGATGGAGAGTGGTTAATTCATCAATTTTGATGAAAGGAATGATGGAAAGTGGGAGTAAAAGGAGGATTTGAAAGTTGAAATCACACTGCTTTTGAGAGAGGTTTCTGGGATTCGTTGAGAGTGATTTGCTTCTGATCTGAGCTCCCCTTGCAAATGAGGCCAAGGCCTCCTTTTATAGGCCCAGGGGAATGCCGATCAACATTGCCATGGCACTAAATATCGGCAGGTGCCGATAGGCAGGGTCTGGGACCTGCCATTTGGCAGTACGCCTCAGGCTTTTTCGAAAAATTGTCCACCGAGGGCAAACCATTGGTTAGAATAGCGCACGGGGCATACCATTGGAAAGATAATTCAGAGACCTTCAAAAGTCCTTTGGACTTCTCCCGAGTTCAGGAGTTGACTTTGGGTCAAATGTGGCTCGGAAGCGTTTGTCGGTCCGCTGGACGGGGAATCGCTCGGACGCAAATGGATCATTCGTCTGCATAGTAAGTCTGAATCGTGCATGTGGCAGACCGTTAGAAAGGTTAGGAGATGTAATTCAACATTCCAAAGATTTTGCCCAGTTCGGGGAGTTGACTTTGGTCAACCGGGTCCGAGAAGCCTTCGGTGACCTCTCGGAGTCAAACGGATCCTTCGTCTGCATGGAAAGTCGGAATTGTGAACGGGATGGACCGTTGGAAAGGGTTTTCAGTGCCTTTCGAAGATTCATTCAGCCTCGGTCAAGCTAAAGAGTTGACTTAGGTCAACAGAGCCCGGGAGCGCCCGGTGGCCTCTAGGTCGGGTTTCAGACGCAAACGGATCGTTCGTCCGCATGGTAAGTCGGAATCGCGCACGGGGTGGACCATTGGAAAGGGTATTCAGTGCCCTTCGAATATTCATTGAGTCTTGGTTGATATGGAGAGTTTGACGTTTAGGTCAAACTGAGCCGGGGAGTGCCCGATGGCCTTCAGGTCAGTACTCGGGACGTGACCAGGATTTACAGTGATGAGTGGAGGTACTAGAGACCTAAGGAGAGTTAGGGGGTAACAGAATGAGGTGTCTACAAAAGGTTTTTCCCTAAGGGGATTTTTCCTGAAATCGATGAGTTAGCATATTTGTGTTTATTGGTTTGTCACATGCACACACATAGATATTTGTTTAAGGGTTGATTTAATTTGATTCAAAAAATGAATGTAATTAAATAAGTTTATAATTGGAATTTGCGAGTTTATTTAAATTGATATCTCACACGGCGCATCATGTTTTACAAATTGGTATCAGAGCAGGTTAGGCTAATTTATCGCGTGATCCTGATTTTTATTTGTCTAATACATTTTGACTACTCACGTTGTCAAATTGGTATCAGAGCAGGTTACGCTAATTTATCGCGTGATCCTGATTTTTGTTTGTGTGATACATTTTCCTACTCACGTCGTCAAATTGGTATCAGAGAAGGTTACACTAATTTATTATGTATTCCTATTTTTTCGCAAAAATTATGTGATACTGATTTTTTTTGAAAAATTATCGCGATGTTTCCAAGTGAAAACATATATAATCGGTTGTCAATTTTTTACGGGTATAATTATACTTACTAGAAAGCCTGAATGAGATCTCATTTAAAAGCAATTGATGAGAGAGTTTGGTTAATTTTTAAAAGAGGATGGACTCCTCCTACTGTCACCGCGAATAATGTCACGAATTTTAAAACCTGTGTTAGACTGGACTGAGGATGATTTTAGGTGGAGAACTTTTAATTCACGTGAGCTTAGTGTAATTTCTGGACATGTCATCCGTAACGAGTTCAGACGTATTATGACGTTCACCAAGTCTAAAGAAGTGTGGGATGTTTTACAACTCACCCACGAAGGCACTAACGCGGGCAAAGCGTCTAAATTAAAATTTTAACTACTCAATTTGAAACCATTACCATGCTTGAGACTAAATGTTTTGATGATTTTTATTCACATTTTTCTGACGTTGTCAACACTAGTTTTAATATTTGTGAGCTTATACCTGATGCACGAGTGGTTAAAAGGATTTTAAGATAGCTGCCAAAATATTTTATCCCTAAAGTGACTGTTTTGAATACCTTAGGTAATTTGGACAATTTAAAATTAGAAGAGCTGGTAGGAGATCTCCAGACATATGAGATTGACATGTTTCCTGACATTGTCAAGCCTAAGGATAGACGGATAGCACTTAAAGCCCAGTCAAAAAAGAAAAATAAAGTGAGTTTTTGTGAGTTCAAGTCTGAGGACGAGTCTGGTTTTGATATGTCCATGCCTGCAGAAAATTTTGTAAATATTCTCAAGTTTTCAAAACAAAATTTTCCAATAAAAAGCTTATTGAGAAAAAGAAAAATAAGGTAAAAGAAAGCGGTGAGAAAGAGAAAGAGGGTGAGGGAGATTTAGAAAAAGTAACTTGTTTTGAGTGTGAGGGAAAAGGGCATAAGTCATTTGAGTGTCCCACTAGACTTAGGAGAGAGGGGAAGAAAGTTTCCATGACAGTCACTCTTAGTGATAGTGAGGATGATGTGAAAGATTCCGGGGATGAGTCTTCATATGGAAAATTTGTTTCCTTTTTAGCTGGTGATGTGAGCATACCCAGTTTGTCCCATGATGATGAGGATACTTGTGCACGTGAAACACATAAGGACGATTTGAGTGTTTTTAGCGATGGAGAGAGTGAGGGTGATAGTGAGCTCCAGATAGCTTTTAGAGATTTATATGTTGAGATCTTAAAGACTATAAAATTGAATAAGGAGTTGAGTCTTAGGATAAAAGAGAGTCAACTCGAAAAGGTGGAGGTTTTATTAAATGAACAGTTGATAACTTTAGGCCGAGAAAAGAGTGAACTTATAACCCGTGTGTCACAATTAGAGAGATATCTTAAGCATGCCCTGGAGGTTAAAGTCACTTTAGAGAACACATCTAAAAAGGTTGGAAAGATGGTTCCCAATTCCATTTTGGGTAGTGGTAAGAGTTTAGGAATAGGTCATGAGGGTGCGTCCACTTCACATGTTGCACCTGAGTTGGTTATCACTTTAATGTTTGATTGAAATTACTCTCAACTCAACCCACCTAGGCGTCCCGTACCTATTAGGAGAGAACGTAAGAGACATTTTGAGAGAGGTGTTCCTAGGCCTATTTATGTTTGCACACACTGCAAGAAGAGAGGACACCTTAGAGGCTTTTGTTTTAAGTTGGGTCATGTGTCACGTTTTGCTACTACCTGTGTCCACACACACGCACCCACATCTGACGCTTCGGATGATTACACGAGAGAGTTTGCACATATTAGGGTGCAGGTAAAGTTTTTAGTCAAGACTTCACATTAATTGATGGAGGTTTTTCATAGGATGTCGCCACCTTTGGAAAACTCCACCGCACCTAATAGTTGAGGTTTAGACTAGTTTGCTAGCATAGGTTGATTTTCATGATAATATTAATTTTTCCTATTGCTAGTATGTATCATTTTTTTTTAGATTTTTGAAAATTTTTGAAAAACACAAAAAGAATTTATTTTGATAAAAATTTTGAAAAAGACAAAAAGATTTTTTGTGACAACCCGCTCTAAATAATAACGGGTGGCCAACCCTATACTACAATAAATCAGGTTCCTCAGATGGCACGGTCTCAACATCAACTGACAATTCTAATAATATAAGGCTAACTACCCGAAATCATTAAAAGCGAATCGTCAAATATTTAAAACTTTTTATTTAACAACAATAAAACCAATAATACAATCATAACCCACAACAATCATCTAACTACGATGAGTGAAATGTGCAAACTCCAATATATACAAGGGTGCAATACAAATAGCAAATAAAATACCCGAATATGCTGTCGGGTAACAGACAATACAATAATCTGAGAAGTGAAATATGAAAGTGTTAATCTATAACACTTTGAATACTAACTCAAGACACAACTGAATCCTAATCTAGAAGTACAAAAGATAGGAATCGACTAAAACAAAGTGCCGCAACAGTCTGCTACTTCCACAGATCCACGAATACCGGATGGATGAACATCAAAGGCATCCTTGCGGAGGAACACCTGAAGTAGTACAATATATACATGGAGGAGAAAAATATAAACGGGTCAGAGCCCGAGTTTGAAAAACATTTTATAGCAAGTGTATTAAAATGCATAATAATTATAAATGCATTATTACATGATTAAGGTGGAATCGAACTCTCCGTAACAATTCAACTCACCTCTCATCTAAGGCGCGCACTAAACGTATGCACGTGATCTCTAAATGGATGCCCGATTCTATTTAGGTAAGAGGATTCTAACTTAAACCCAAATAAAGTATTTAAGTGAAACCAACTAACCTATCTCCCAATCTACCTTTTATTCCTATAATCTATAAGTTATATACATTAACTTTAATGTAATAGTTATAGTTATAGTTATCTTTATAATGTTCATTTGTTGAACATATAAAGTTACATAATCCAATCATGTCCACATCCACACAATATATCAACATTCTCATTTACTAGAATTTTATATTCTAGTGATGCCCTTATAAGGCATGAAACCATATATATAATTATTTTAGTATTTATATATGAGTTATTAGCATCATGAATTTAAAGACTAAACTCCTCTTGATTCTCAACACGGCACTGCGTTTCGTGTGTGGGACGTCTCGCCGAAGCGAAATCCAAACAAGGAACCCCCCGTTACACTAATCCTGACCGTATTAATCCTCGAGTCTTATTATGCCCTCAATGCATGATGCATGTAACCCATTTTATTATTATCCAGTTTTTTTATTAATTAATATTCCCAATTCTCAATAGTACACGGCGTTTCATGCGTGGGACGTCTCGCCGAAGAGAAATCCAAACAAGGAACCCCCTCGTTACACTATTCCTGGCACTGTCGATCGTCGGGATAGGTGATATATATATAGATAATTATGAGCATTAAGGACTAAACTTATCCCCAAGTTCCAACATTACACTGCATTTCGTGTGTGGGACGTCTCGCCGAAGCGAAATTCAAACAAGTGAGAGCGACACATACCCACCTTGTGATCAACTCACGCACACAACGTTCGGGAAGCGGTCATAGCTCCTAACCGGCAAGTGAGAGCGACACATACCCATGACCTCTCACCCCCCAAAATAAATAAATATATATATATATATATATATATATATATATATATATATATATATATATATATATATATATATATATATATATATATATATATATATATATATGTCATTTGCTGACCACCATGGACGACTATGACCTGGGGAATATCCACATCATGCTTTTCTAGTCAGAATGCTCACCCTCTACGCACGAAACTTCCCAATGATAGCAAGGAGGGCGTATGCTTAACATGTATATACACCATCATATAACGTATACATACATCCCACATAATAAAGATATACCATTATACAAGGTATACCTGCAACATCATTTTCATTTTCATTATACGCCCTTAGGCAGAATAGATTAATATCATTATTTAGTATATCTCTCTCTTTTGATACACTAACCGTCAATTCTCGCACAATTACCCCACTTAGTATATGCTATACTAATTCTCGCTTGAAGCTCTCATGTAGCTTCTATTATGAATTGCCTCTAAATTCTGTTCGGTTAAGGATATTCTTTACCCTAATGCACCTCAATTTACATTTATAATTCTCTATTCATAATATGGTTCAATTCATTTTAGGAACCTTTGAAATTATCCCATTTGGGATTGGATCCTAATATCCGGTATATCTAAATTATTCACATTCATTCATATGAATGGAATTTATTATCTTTAAGTATAACCTCCAAATCAAGGTGGCCTTCCCCACTTAGAATAAACCATAATATCTAATCGATATTCCTCAATCTTTAATTTATATGACTCCTATAATTTAGTATAATGGAAACCCTCTAAAAGTCTACAACATATGCTCCACATGTCTCATAAGTCTTCATATAGAAAATACAAATCGATAACCTCGAACAAAGAGGGATGAAATTCTCCCTAGAAAACATCTCCAAAAATTCCCCTGTTTCTGAATCGATTCGGCCCCTCCGAATCGATTCGGCCCCAAAAAGCGAATCGATTCGGTCCAATGGACCTGGGAGTCTGCTACATGCCGAACCAATTCGCAAGGGGCTAATCGATTCGGCCCTAAAGTCCTGGGCATTCTGTAACAGACCGAATCGATTCGGTAAGGGTGAATCGATTCGGCAAGTGCAGCATGCTACGAAATGGGTTATTTTCTTCTTAACCCAAATTACCCAAAAATCATTTATATCATCATCCAACCATTTTCATCCAACCCAATCACATATATAACATTAATATTCATTCTAGAATACATATAAACTAATTTCTAACCTTAAATCCATTTTATACACTACAAATCTAAGGTTTTTCCCAAAAGTTTAGTTTTAACAATTTAAACCTAAAACCCAAAATTCAATCCACAAATCATGCAATAATTGGTACAGAACAATTATTTAGCAAGTTTAATCACTTCCCTCGAGTTCGTAGGGTCTGAATCTGCCTTGAAATCACGTATTTGCCGTAAATCTCCTCTTTTTCTCTCCTTCCTTTTCTTCTTCTTTATTTATCTCTTTCTTTCTTTCTTTCTTTTTCTCTTTCTCTCTTTGGAGAATTGCTTATCCCGTAGGCTAATTTAGCCTATATCCCAAATGTACACATATTTAAATGATAATACACACTTTAAATGACTCGGTAACTCTAATTCGAGCCAAACGGTCCTAAATTATTTCGGAACCCAAATAGACCCCAAGTACAGTCATTTCGACTTTCTCGACCCTTTCGAAAACGATGGTACCCTCAGAATTTCCATTTGACACACTTTCTAAATCTTCTAAATTTTGACCTCCATTGCCAATTTAATTATTCTACAAATAAAATAATATTTATTTCTCCCAAAATAAATAAATATTCGTCGCCAAGACCTCGGGTTGTTACAAACTTCTCCACTTATAAAAATTTCGTCCTCGAAATTTAGCTAAGCCTAATTCTCCAAAGCTCAACTAGTCCTACTATACCCAAATACTAATCCTATCTCCAAACTTCTAACCTCCCACGACGAATTTATTTAATTTTATTTCATTTTAAGTTGATTATGAATTATATGAAACCAATTTCCACAACAAGGACGCCCATACACCCTTTATATTTGAGCTTTATGCTCACAGAAATCATAATGAGGCTTTATTTGCCTCCAAAGTTCCACATTTTTATAAATATAATACTAACATTTTAATGGTGTGAAAATTTTGAATGGTCCAAAGAAATAACTCCTCTCAATTCCTAACATTCGCCACTTTCGTGCGGGGGACGTCTCGCAAAAGCGAAATCCAAACAAGGAACCCTCCCAATACACTACCATGTGGCAACGTCGGGGATTGAGAGTTTGTTAAATCCGGACTAGAGTTTGAAAAGTTAAATTTTATGGAAATCATTTTGAAAGGGACCGAAGGTCGATAAAGGTTTTATTTAGAAAAATTGTTTATTTTGAAAACGGTTTATATATATAATATAATATAAAATGCCTTATGTCCAACACAAGGTCTTTTAAATCATCATGTATATAACAATATGTAGCTCACGAATATTATCATAATCATGAGCTAAAATTTTACCTGCGTCCCATCAAACCACAATCTCAACTTTCAAACATAAACAACATCTTACATCATTTCAATATATTGCCATTTATAAGGCACATCCATATCTGGAATACAACAATTATAATAGTCTATCATGACTATATAAAAATAAGTAGCTTTAGCATTACTACTTATCATCATAACCATTTTTACATTTACCATAAGGTTTAAAGCTCTTTTTCAGCACCTTGCAAAATCATCTATCCTTTTACAAAATAATAGAATAAGAGCCTATCTTGCTCAAAATTTCCCTTTAGGGTCATTACATACATAATAGGGCTATTGCACTACCCATCCACAATTATCTCCCATACTATATTCCTAAAACTTCATTTTTGTAATTATCCTATTTATCAAGGAAAATTAACTTACACATCCATCTCTAGTCCGATTGCCCATTCTCAATCAATGGGCTCCCAAACAAAGTCCCCCGGTCTAAAACGACCTCGAATCTGCTGTAGGGGTCGCACTTCCAAAACTTCATCAAACTGTGGTCCTTTACCTCTTTGAGGACAATCTCTCTTTTTATGACCTATTCCTTTATAAAAGAAACACTTACCCACAAATCATTTCTTCCCACTCGCATTACTAGCGCTCTCATCGCCAAACTTACTTGATGAAATCGAATCTCTAAAGTCCTTACCCTCTTGCGAAGGAAGACGATATTCATGACACTTTAGTAGTGCCGCATTCACTACCTCAACGAAAGTCACTAACCTAGGACTCTCTAATAGATGTTGTCGGATTTTCCAATCTAAACCTCGAACAAACTTTGATATACGCTTCTCTTCTGTATTTACCTCATCAGGTACAAGCTTTGCCCATCTAGAAAAATCTTCCTCATATTCCGCCACCGATCTATTTCCTTGAAAAATCTTTATATTCCTAGTAGAGGAAAGAAAATACCTTCGATCAAAAAGTTCCCAAAATTCTTTTATAGGTAAAGTATCTCTCTGTTCAGATGTGGTGACAGACTCCCACCAATGGAGAACTGTTCCCGATAACCTAAAGGTGGATAAAAATTGCTTCTGGACCTCACTACACTCAACCATACGAAGGTGCCTCTGCATACTATTCTTCCATTGACTTGCAGCCATTGCATCAACTCCCCATGAAAACTCGGGATGATGCCCCTTACTAAAATCTTCCTTCACTCTCTCCCATAATGACAACCCTAAATGGGGTGGGGCTTCTCGAGCGGAATATTACTGAGCCATCGTAGAGACGGTAGCAGTAACTGATTGTGCCACAATGTTGGCAACATCATCCGTAGTCATGTTCCTTTGAGGCATTTGGGGTTGCGCTTTGTTTGCCCTGACTGAATGACCTCCCTTCGGTGGCATACGAAACAAGAATAATTGTATCAGAACGCCTTTCAAATATTTTCGATTTACAGAAAGATATGGACGTATGAATGTAACTATCCTAGCAAATAAGGATCTATATCAAGAACGCTTACGGAAGATCGTAGAAACGCACACAGATCCTAAAGACACTAGAACCTGACGCTCTGATACCATCTGTGACAACCCGCTCTAAATAATAACGGGTGGCCAGCCCTATACTACAATAAATCAGGTATCTCAAATGGCACAGTCTCAACATCAACTGACAATTCTAATAATATAAGGCTAACTACCCGAAATCATTAAAAGTGAATCATCAAAAATTTAAAACTTTTTATTTAACAACAACAATAAAACCAATAATGCAATCATAACCCACAACATACATCTAACTACGATGAGTGCAATGTGCAAACTCTAATACATACAAGGGTGCAATACAAATAACAAATAAAATACCCGAATATGCTGTCGGGTAACAGACAATACAATAATCTGAGAAGTGAAATATGAAAGTGTTAATCTATAACACTTTGAATACTAACTCAAGACACAACTGAATCCTAATCTAGAAGTACAAAAGATAGGAATCGACTAAAACAAAGTACAGCAACAGTCTGCTACTGCCACAGCTCCACGAATACCGGATGGATGAACATCAAAGGCGTCCTTGCGGAGGAACACCTGAAGTAGTACAATATATACATAGAGGAGAAAAATATAAACGGGTCAGAGCCCGAGTTTGAAAAACATTTTATAGCAAGTGTATTAAAATGCATAATAATTATAAATGCATTATTACATGATTAAGGTGGAATCTAACTCTCCATAACAATTCAACTCACCTCTCATCTAAGGCACGCACTAAACGTATGCACGTGATCTCCAAATGGATGCCCGATTCTATTTAGGTAATAGGATTCTAACTTAAACCCAAATAAAGTATTTAAGTGAAACCAACTAACCTATCTCCCAATCTACCTTATATTCCTATAATCTGTAAGTTATATACATTAACTTTAATGTAATAGTTATATTTATCTTTATAATGTTCATTTGTTGAACATATAAAGTTACATAATCCAATCATGTCCACATCCACACAATATATCAACATTCTCATTTACTAGAATTTTATATTCTAGTGATGCCCTTATAAGGCATGAAACCATATATATAATTATTTTAGTATTTATATATGAGTTATTAGCATCATGAATTTAAAGACTAAACTCCTCTCAATTCTCAACACGGCACTGTGTTTCGTGCGTGGGACGTCTCGCCGAAGCGAAATCCAAACAAGGAACCCCCCGTTACACTACTCCTGGTCGTATTAATCCTTGAGGCTTATTATGCCCTCAATGCATGATGCATGAAACCCAAATTATTATTAACAAGTTTTTTTATTAATTAATATTCCCAATTCTTAACAGTACACGGCGTTTCATGCGTGGGACGTCTCGCCGAAGTGAAATTCAAACAAGGAACCCCCCCGTTACACTACTCCTGGCACTGTCGATCGTCGGGATAGGTGATATATATATATAGATAGATAGATAGATAGATAGATAGATAGATAGATAATTATGAGCATTATGGACTAAATTTATCCCCAAGTTCCAACATTACACTGCGGTTCGTACGTGGGACGTCTCGCCGAAGAGAAATCCAAACAAGGAACCCCACCGATACACTAATCCTGGCAATGTAGGTCGTTGAGGTCCATTATGCCCTTGATACCCAAATACAAACACAAGCTATAATAACCATCCAACCGAGCTATAAATTGAAGGACGCGTGCTCACATGCTATCATCTTCCAGCAACCCATATACATAGCAAACTGGGGCCACCTGGTGGGGTTCAACGACACCCACCTCGTGATCAACTCACACACACAACGTCCGGGAAACGGTCATAGCTCCTAACCGGCAAGTGAGAGCGACACATACCCATGACCTCTCACCCCCCAAAATAAATAAATATATATATATATATATATATATATGTCATTTGCTGACCACCATGGACGACTATGACCTGGGGAATATCCACATCATGCTTTTCTAGTCAGAATGCTCACCCTCTACGCACGAAACTTCCCAATGATAGCAAGGAGGGGGTATGCTTAACATGTATATACACCATCATATAACGTATACATACATCCCACATAATAAAGATATACCATTATACAAGGTATACCTGCAACATCATTTTCATTTTCATTGTACGCCCTTAGGCACAATAGATTAATATCATTATTTAGTATATCTCTCTCTTTTGATACACTAACCGTCAATTCTCGCACAATTACCCCACTTAGTATATGCTATACTAATTCTCGCTTGAAGCTCTCATGTAGCTTCTATTATGAATTGTCTCTAAATTCTGTTAGGTTAAGGATATTCTTTACCCTAATGCACCTCAATTTACATTTATAATTCTTTATTCATAATATGGTTCAATTCATTTTAGGAACCTTTGAAATTATCCCATTTGGGATTGGATCCTAATATCCGGTATCTCTAAATTATTCACATTCATTCATATGAATGGAATTTATTATCTCCAAGTATAACCTGCAAATCAAGGTGGGCTTCCCCACTTAGAATAAACCATAATATCTAATCGATATTCCTCAATCTTTAATTTATATGACTCCCATAATTTAGTATAATGGAAACTCTCTAAAAGTCTACAACATATGCTCCACATGTCTCATAAGTCTTCATATAGAAGATACAAATCGATACCCTCGAACAAAGCGGGATGAAATTCTCCCTAGAAAACATCTCCAAAAATTCCATTGTTTCTGAATCGATTAGGCCCCTCCGAATCGATTCGGACCCAAAAAGCGAATCGATTCGGTCCAATGGACCTGGGAGTCTGCTACATGCCAAACCAATTCGCAAGGGGCGAATCGATTCGGCCCTAAAGACCTGGGCATTCTGTAACAGACCGAATCGATTCGATAGGGGTGAATCGATTCGGCAAGTGCAGCATGCTACGAAATGGGTTATTTTCTTCTTAACCCAAATTACCCAAAAATCATTTATATCATCATCCAACCATTTTCATCCAACCCAATCACATATATAACATTAATATTCATTCTATAATACATATAAACTAATTTCTAACCTTAAATCCATTTTATACACTACAAATCTAAGGTTTTTCCCAAAAGTTTAGTTTTAACAATTTAAACCTAAAACCCAAAATTCAATCCACAAATCATGCAATAATTGGTACACAACAATTATTTAGCAAGTTTAATCACTTCCCTCGAGTTCGTAGGGTCTGAATCTGCCTTGAAATCACGTATTTGCCTTAAATCTCCTCTTTTTCTCTCTTTCCTTTTCTTCTTCTTTATTTATCTCTTTCTTTCTTTCTTTTTCTCTTTCTCTCTTTGGAGAATTGCTTGTCCTGTAGGCTAATTTAGCCTATATCCCAAATGTACACATATTTAAATGATAATACACACTTTAAATGACTCGGTAACTCTAATTCGAGCCAAACGGTCCTAAATTATTTCGAAACCCAAATAGACCCCAAGTACAGTCATTTCGACTTTCTCGACCCTTCCGAAAACGATGGTACCCTCAGAATTTCCATTTGACACACTTTCTAAATCTTCTAAATTTTGACCTCCATTGCCAATTTAATTATTCTCCAAATAAAATAATATTTATTTCTCCCAAAATAAATAAATATTCGTCTCCAAGACCTCGGGTTGTTATAGATTTGTATTTTGTTTTGCACCATATCTGAAAGGAGATTTAGGATGACCGAGTCACAATTTCATTACATATCCTGTAACGATTTGATAGCGTTTTGATATGCGTCATCATTTCATTTTGTTCTTCACAATGTTTGGAGTCATTGAGATGTGATTAGTTATTACTACCTACATGTTTGACTCATAAGTTCCTTTAATGAACAGTTGCACGGATTTGTTTGATTATTGTACATGTTTATCATATATTGTTCGGAGGGTTGTCATCTCAATTCGGTATTTAAAACGAACTATATGCGATACAAATTGATAATGGAAGTAGTGCATGTAAAAACCGTTTACCGTGAGGAATTTAATTTCAACAAAATATGATGAATGAATCACAGGAAAGGGCTGCGAGAGTACAAAATTAACTCGTCGTGAAAGCCACCGTTTAAACGAGGCCGAAAAAATTTAAAGGCAATAAAAAGATAAATATGCCAAAAAGGGGCCACCTCAAAAAGAAAATATAATGATTATTATTTATGAGGGAGTTTGGATGGAAAAAATGAAAAATGGGTTTGCGCGTCCTGACAGCGTCTTGAAAAAGAATTCATAGTTTTAGACGTTAATTGGTTTGGGAATCACTTTTGACTTTGATGTGTTGATAGATTGAGTCGATGTAATTTAAATTCAACACTTTCAACACCTAAGGAAGATTTTGAGATTCATTCGATAGGAGTACACGTATGCATCGTGCACATATGTTATGTTTGATTGCGTTGATTTTCCTATTGAATATGTTCACGCCCATTCATTCCGTATTCATGATTTTGTTGTCCTAGTGTAAATTCATGATGTGATTTTTTATTTTTGCATTTTTGTATGAAATTTTTAAAAAAACAAAAAATAGTTCGTTTGCCTTATTTATCATGGCAACTCCATGCTTGATTTGTTTATTCGTTTCCATGTCTATTTTGGTCAAATAAAAGGGGGAGAACAAATTATGGGGGAGTTTTTGCACTATGGGGGAGATTTGATTATGTGATTGATGTATTTTTATATCATGATTTATGTATTCTTATATCATTTCAAACTCGATGTGTCATGAGGTATTTTCTTTGTCTTCTGTGTGTAGGTAAAACAATGGAAGATCATATGTTACAAACCCTGATGAGAAAAGCTTTAAGGTTTGAATATTTTATGTTGAAGACCTTGAAGAAAAGTTTTGAGACCTATATGTTTAGTACCTTTTCATTTTGGGTTCATGAGGGTATTAGATTTGTATAGGCATTTATGTTTTGATAATTCGGGTGTTTTTTTATTTTGTACTGGCATAGACATATGGGGAGATTTGTAAGGATATAAGTTTATAAATGTCCGTTATGCAATTAGTATGTCGTATACCGATACACCGTCGAAGAAGTTCAAGTTCACATTTGCATCAAGAGGAATTCGAATATCAAGTCTCTCTTCAACAGTCAACCCTCCACAAGATGAATTTGGTAAAGGTTGTATTTTTATTCCTTCGCATTTAACTTAGAATATTGGGATATTTTTCATCAAAAATGTTCGAAGTGTTGGACCGGAGTTTTTAAGTTTTTCGTCAAAAATATTTTTCGAAGTTTTAAGGCGCTGCATTTTCTTGGAAAAGAAAAGGAAAAATATATTTATTTAATGGCTTGTGCAAGCGGCAGCCTATGTCATTCAAACGACAAGCCATCTCGTGCGAAGTTCGTTCGAGAGACACCCATCACCGTTTGAGTGAGATTCAATTTCATTCGAGCGATCTACTGCCTTAATTTTTCTATTTAAGCGTGTTAAACAACTTCGTTTTTCAAAAAAAGACCTGCGATTTTAAACTGTTATGAAGCTGCAACTGCAGAAACATATATCTTCTCACTTTTAGGTTCTTAAAACTTTTTGTTTTCAATTCACAAGATCCCAATGTTTATGCGAACTATCTTGGAACCCAAGAACATACTTTGTTATTGTTCAACCTTTGTGGAGTGCATCTCTACACCTGAAGACTAAGGTTATTGAGGTTTGCTACGTGTAGATCTTTGTTGAAGATTAGACTGCAGTTCATGTGGCTTCACTGCATGGAATCCATTGCTGACTCTAGGCTGCGCGTCTATATAGGTTTGTTGGGGTAAACTTATTACAGATTTTATCGTAATCCGTGTAAATTATGATTTAAAGATTATAGTGCAATAAAAGGTTTTGCCATGAGGGGATTTTTTCAGAAATCCGTGAGTTAGCATATTTTTGTTTGTTGGTTTGTCACACGCACACATGTAGATATTTGTTTTAGGGATGATTTAATTTGATTCAAAAATTGACTCTAATTAAATAAGTTTATAATTGGAATTTATGAGTTTATTTAAATTGATATCGTACACGACGCATCACTTTTTACATATTCATTGTATAAAGTATCATTAAACAAAATCTATATAGTGTCTGAAATATTTAATTGTTTAAAATGCGCTAACATGGTAATATAAATTATTAAACGAATTAGGAAATGTTTACTCTACCAATGAGGTTATTGCTAACAATATATGTTTATTGTCAGAATGAAATTATTGCATACATCAAACATTAATGTGTTTGAAGTATCATAAGTACTCAAATTTTACTGTTTAGTAATTTTTTTACTATTTAGTAAATGTATGAAATAGTACTATATATCCCAAGTCAATATAAAACATATGCACAATATTTTAGATATATACGAAATGATTTTGTAAAGTGTGTTTATTATAGGAATTACCCGAGGTGCGAATTGTTTCACGCCTTGATCATCTGACGAGTCAACTCACTTAAGTACCTTGCAACGACCTTATTCTGTGTCAACACACTTTGTTTTAACTTCATCTTCACAATCTTCTGTTCAACTATATCCTTCGGCATAATATCCACAACAATGGGATCTTCATGAACATCTTTGTAATTATGGGTTCGCATTGCGCTTATTTTTCTTGCATGTATCTCCAATCCTCCTTTACCACCGATTCATACACATATATCTCAAAAAATATTATTCTTACCGTTGTCTTTTACTCTAATACCTCGCAACAATGAATTTATTTATCGTTTGAGTTGTTGGATGTGGGTTGGTGTATCATTCAACTCACCCACATTTCCATCATTTCTCTTTGGTGCTAATCGAATACAATGCCATAAGGTAGTATGTAACACATATAATTTTTCTACTTGCACCTTATCTTTAAATCAAGTTGGAGTATGAGGAGTTGTGGTGGGTGTAATATCAAATTTAATATTTGATATCAATGTACTCTTACAACAAACATATTATTTAACTAGGTACAAAATGATCTCCTCTATTTTTTCACTTGCCTTATCTAAATCCTCCTTCAAACACCTTGTTATCTCACTTTCCTTTTCACGAATATGATTCATCGTGTGACAAAGACATTCAATCTCATGTTTCAATTCAGAAATTTTCTTACTATATCCATATTTTCATTATCCTTTCTAATTTTATCATTCTTAATAGATAATTGTTTATATGCCCTATACGTTTTAGTCAATAACAATACCAATCTATTGACTTCATTCTCCAACTCCTTTATCCTCGTTGATAATGATTTCCACCACTTGAGATGGTGACGATAATTGGCGAGTCTCATCAAACTCCATGTTTTTTATCCTCAGGGGAAAGTCTGAATGCCTATTAAAATTATCATTTGCATTTTCATCGATTGAAATCCGCATCTATATCTTCACCGAGCTTTTCCTCCTTATTAGATGTTTTATGCAACTTTTCAAGATTCACCCACT
Organism: Sambucus nigra; assembly: GCA_949130495.1. Classification (NCBI taxonomy): domain Eukaryota; kingdom Viridiplantae; phylum Streptophyta; class Magnoliopsida; order Dipsacales; family Adoxaceae; genus Sambucus; species Sambucus nigra. Next base: position 307,532,908 of record OX422223.1, read on the forward strand.
CAAGTAAAATTGTGTTAGTATATAAATATGTAACTCATTCAAGTGATATTTGAAATCACTTAAAAACTAGCATAGTGTCATTAACATACATTAAGTATTTGTTTTCCTTTCATATCACAATCTACGCATTTTATATATTTAAACCAAAGTAAAAATCATGTGATAAATAGAGGTAAACATCATACTCTTTATTTAGTTTAGTGAATCATACCGTAAAAATGTACTGTCATTTTTTTACAATAACATCTTGTTTTTCGTGCGCTTATGTTTATCATAGACGTTATTGAAACTATATGTATTGTTGTCATAAACATTTTTTAACAAAAAAATGGTCTAGTTATTATAATGACTATTTCATATGGAAATAGTATATGTTTACTATCTGACTAAATCTACAACATACATCGCATATTAAAATGTTTTGTCATAATTAGTCAAAACTTATTGCTTACAATAATTGTAACACCCCGGACCGGATTTATGAGTTACTCGTGGGTCAACTTGGCCTAGCCCGAACGTTAGGAGTGAAGTGAAATGAGACAATCTAAATAATGTTGTTGGTCTAGTTATATTTAATTAAGTGTCCACTTATTTATCATGCAATTCTGATTTATATCAAGTTATGTGTGGGACTTGTGGGAAACGTCCCTAGAGTCCGAGCATTCAGACCTACTAACATAAACTTAAAAGGATACTTACCTGAACAACACTCAAATTACGGAACCGCACACAATCTATTGTAAAAAAGAAAAGGGAATGAGCCGAATGCCGAGTAAAAAATACAACAATGCAATATAGAATCGAATGGCAAAAAAGAGACTCCTACACGTTATACCTACGTGAAAATGAAACTAGCTTATATATATATATATATATATATATATATATATATATATGTGTGTGTGTGTGTGTGTGTGTGTGTGTGTGTGTGCGTACGTACGTATGTATAAATACATCAATGCATAAAACCGTTTTTATTCCAAAAATGTTACTTGTTCCGATTAAATCACATTAATCCACGAAGAGACCCTTTTTTCTTAACTTACTAAGTTTTACAATTTAACACACCCGATTAAATACTTAAACAAAATACCATTTATTTAGAGAGAGTACTTCTTTTACCGAAATCATCTGTTTACTCACATCGAATTTACCTTGTAATTTCCTTGACAATAGCCCTTCAACACAGGCACGCACCGTATTAGAAAATATGGGTTAAAACCTCCTTAGGTTTCTTAATTACCCATATAATCACTTCGCTTTATCTTTTCAACCGAAACATCTATCAATTTCATTTCATTTTAGGTTTTCTTTTCTTATATTCACACCATTTCCCATTTCTTTACCATGTTCTATTATCATTTTTCTTGGGATCCTCCAAATAACCGCGTACTTTAACGGGTACACACTGCCGGCTATACTACCATATGCTCGGACCAGTGTTTTAGGTCTTTCACTACAGGGCTCCGACCCATTTTTAATTATTTTTCAGTCTCATCCAAGTTCATGTTAATGTGTTTTACTATTTTTCAAATGTTCACATTATTCCACTTTTGCAGGTCGAAGCCAAAACTTGGGTATTTCACCCCACCTTATGTTACACTTTGAAAATAACCATTTCTTGTCCTTTAAACACTTGCATTGATTTTATCCCAAAAATTACTTTCATTTAGGACCAATTGTGTAATGTCTTTCCATCATAAAAATGTTCCACTTTACGTAAAATTACCATTTTACCTCTTCATGTCCAAACTCATCTTTTCCTCCATTCTCATGAGTGTTGATTTTCCAAAATATTATTAAGTTATACACACTAACTTCTTGAATATTTTTACTCATCAACACTCATTGAACTCCTCGGAGTTAACAAGATTTTCAAGTTGGAAATCTCTTTATTTCATTATTTTCTTTAATAAGGAAACCATTTGACATTTTGAAGACTACTTTGCAAGAAAACACCATTTTTCCTTTACTTTCACATTTAGTCTTGAATACCCACTTATCATATTTTCTACACCTATTTACACACTTTAAGGGCATAAATTTCTATTTTTTTTATTCATGTTAAAACCCTTTAAAACCTTTAAGTAACTTGTTTAACTGCTCATTACCAAATTACAACAAGTTTATATACATAGGAAGACTGATTTTAAGTCCTAAAATTCCATTAAATCGGGTTAACATATGGTTCATTCTAGAAATTTCATAAGATTTGCAAAACATGATTTTAAAGACAAAAGACGTTTTTGTTTCTTCAAATTTGAATAAATGTTTATATTTAAAAAAATCTCAATTTTTACAAGAAAACTTTGAGACATTTGTTCATTAAATATCTTCATCAAGATAAAAATTATTTCAAACATTTTATTCCATAAAATGTTTAAATACCACATTTCCTTAAAATATGTCATTTTACTCAAAACTCTTGAAATCATTTGTAAGCTATTTTACACAAATTCAAAAGAAATAACCCTCTTAGATCATATATGCATTCTACTCTTACAAACTCTAACTATAAGACTAATACTATGGAAAATAGAGTTTTTAAGATAAAGAATAGAGTTTTCCACCTCAAAGAAGCTCCAAACATTGTTGGATGAATGTAGAAGAAGATGGCAACCTCTAACATCATAAGGTGGCCTTAAAGAGATTGTTATCTCCACTAAGCTCACTCCTTGAAATCTCCATAAACCCCCCCTTCAAACTCCATAATTTCTTCCTCGTCCTCTTCTTTAAAAATCCCCCACAATATCTCCCTGAAATCCCATCTTTCTCAAAAGTATGGTGAATATGGGTTTTTATAAGCTTGAATATGGTGAAAGGGGGTTAAACTATGGAGGTTTTGGGTGAATATATGATGGTTTCAGGGTGGTGGTTGGTGGAGGGGGAGCTCCAAGAGCTAAAAGGAGAGAAGTAAAATCTGAATGGGTCCCTCAAATGAGACAAATACCCAAGGGCCTATAAACTCACCCTTTTATCCAATGATCTAACCAAGCTTTGACCCATGATCTTATCTAAACCACTGGGAGATCAAAAGCTCATCTGATCTAATGATGCACATCATCAGAGCACATTAAAATGTGCAAAAATTTCTAATTTTTATCCGATCATTCAAATGACTTTGGACCTCATTCGAACGAAATACCCCCTTATTCGAATGATATTTCTAACGAGAGTCAAACGTAGGATATCAATGGTTCAAACACCATCTCGTTTGAATAGAAATCTACACCTCGTTCGAATGGCAACGTACCTTATTTGAATGAGAGAGTTCAAATGAGATTCTAGAGAATGATGGAAATAGTTTAGGTCCTTGTCGTTATATGGGCGTTCAAATCTCGTTCGAATGGCAGGCCTTTCCTCATTTGAATAACGTGGCGTCTCGTTCTAACGACAACCATAATTCTAAATAACAACTTTGAGCTATACCGATTTAGTTTAATCGCACCAAGGCCACTACATTATCCAAATTTGACCCTAAATTAAGCTTACCAAGTCAAAAGCCCAAATGGGGTCACACCAATAATAATTCTTTTTGGGTACCCATATGTTTATCCCAAACATTATGCGAAACTATATGTATTATTTACATAAACAATTTTAACAAAAAATGCCTAATGCTTATAATTTATTTCATATACAAATAGTATTATTTATTATTTGAATAGATTTCCACCATACATGACAAATTAAAATGTTTTGTCATAATCAATCAAAACTTTATGCTTACAAATTTTTCATTATACAACAAATTTTACTATATATTATTGAATTTAATAGTATCACTTTATCGGCGTGACTAATTTAACAGTTTACATTTTAGTACATGTTATTGTCCCATATATCATACAATTGTCATATTGTCATGACCCTACGATAAGTTGATATTGTATATAACAAGAAGAAAAAATAAAATACCACATTCATGTTTTATAATCAGTTGAATTTCAATGTGTAATATGTTTTTCACCGTATGCTGTATGTCTTGTGTATGTAATGCATTTTCAAATAGAAAATATGACAAATGTTTACATGATATATCAAAATCAAACCATTGACCACATTACATAAGTAAACTATGTGTTATTTGTACTGGAAACAAATTTTACTGTTAGCGAAATGAAAAATGAAAAATTTCTATGCTTTAATGGTAGAAAGTTTATATTTATTTATTTTAATATTTTTTCTATTAAATAACAGAATAGACAAAATGTTGGAGTGTATATTCTAATGTTATTCTTGTTTTGAATGATTTTTATAAAACAACAACAATTGAACTGTTGACAGATTTTTTTGTTTTCAGTTCTAGTTGTTCCTGGATTTTTTTTCCTACTTTCAATTGTGTCAAGTTTTTTTTAGAGTAAAGTTTACTGCTTGTGTATTTTACTATTTTGTACGATAAAAATGCCTATGTTTCAATGTTTTAAAAGTTATATTTATTTATTTTAATATCTTTTCACTTAAATAACAAAATAGATAAAATGTAGGGTTCAATAAGTTTGTACTGACAACAAATTTTTCATTATATAGCGAATTTTACTTCATATTATAGAATTTAAAAATATTACATCATCAACACAACTTATTTTCAATTAACATTGGAGTATAAGTTATTGTCTCGTACATCATACGATTGTCATATTGTTGTAACCCTTTATTAAATTGACACTACATATATAACAAGAATAAAAAATGAAATACCATGTATGTATTTCATAATCAGTTAAATTTCAATGTATAGTATGTTTTCACCACATGCTACATGTCTTGGGTATGTAATGCATTTTCAATATGAAAATTTAACAAATGTTTACATTATATAACAAAATCAAACCATTTCCCCCATTACATAAACAAACTACATATTGTTTATAATTAAACCAAATTCAGAGATATGTGATAATTAGAGGTAATTTACATATTGTCTATTTAATCAATTAAATCAGACAGTAAGCTCATAGTGTCAGATGTTTACAAGAGAATTGTTTTCATTAATCTAATGCATATGTCGACAGTAAACATTATGTGCCTACTTTATGTATTTTTCATGAATAAACTATCACATGAAAAAACCTACTACTAATAGAGAATATTTAATATGTAAACTATATGTGTTTATTGACTGGATAAATGGATTGCGTAAATCAAACATTCGAATGTTGTGTCCTGATAAGATAAACTTTACTGTTTAGTAATTTTTAATTATCCAATAACATTTACTGTATGTGATAGTATTCAAATATCACATTATTAGCCCAACTTTTTCGTAACAATTAAAACGATAATGTGTTGTCTAAAACAATTTAATATATCATATCAATTTAAAAAATGAAGTTCATGTATAAAAATTTACTATGACACCCAAAACATGTATGTACACCCTATAAAAATATAATGTTTCAAGACAATTTTCCTCGAATGGAACATCTCCTCTGAAGATAATATTATAATATAATCTGGCGCTCAACTTGGACAAGTTCCATTTTATGAACCTCGAGTACGATGTTAAACATTCCGGTTGTATAATATGTGTACAGTCATAAGACTAGTACTGCATTCAAATGACCATATTGAAATTTATAATGTTTTGCAGATATTTTCTAAGAATAAAACAAAACCAAATAACATGTATTTGAACATACCAATAGTGTGATTACACATCCATAACATCTTTTTGGATTTCTATGATGAATTTTTAACGAGTTTATCAGGTTATCATATATCCCTTTCAACCAATTGTAGTCGTTGATCTTATCTACATTATTCACATAATCCATGAATGATTGAATGTGTATAGGCATATAATCTTACACGTATCGGCATAACCAACCTTTGAGTTTAAATACAATGCCTCAATCGTGACATTCTTCAATTGAGTAGTTTTAATTAAACTGATCATATCACTAAATCACCTAGATACAAATGACATTTCGAGTTTTCTACCATAACGTGGTATTTTCACTTCTTCCCTCCTAAGTGAAATTCCAAATGTTAGAGATATGTCATGTGGGTTGAGTTGTTAAACTTTACCGCTTGTATGATCGGATAACCATCTCTACATTATTCTCAAATTTGTTCAAGTAAGAATGCCTGAATTCATTAGTAATCATGGCATCAAATTATGTCAAAATGGCGTTCTCCTTAATTTATCCAATATGACACTATTAGCTACCATGCACATAAATAAATCTCTCAAAGCTACTGGAGCAGTAAAAAATTTAGAAAAGCTAAATTGGATAACATACCGATTTAATGAATTGAGAAATATTTCAAATGAGATAATTAAAAAATAAATTTTACATCAAATGTAAAATATAAAAAGTTAACACATTGATCATAACACATTTACTTCATGCAACAAAAAAGTGAACTAAACAAACTTCTTGTGTTTATTGTAAGAACACAAACATTAAAACATATTTGATTAATGTTAAAAATTAAAGTTTCTTACATGTTCATTTGAAAAACATATTTCATAATTTTTCACAACCCTAAATTATAAAACAAACGGATTAAAAAAATAAGAAAGGCTTCCAACCTAAATCACCAATACATTTCAAATTTTAAACAAGCCATGATAGTAAACATTGGATAAAACCTTTTATTTCACAAAATTGTGACACCCCGCCTATTTTAATCACGGGTGATCAGCCCTTTATCAAAATAAACAGGAATCTCATTTGGTTCATTCTTAGCATTACTGTCGAAAACCATTTTAAATTACTAATCACCTATGTTAAATTAAGTCGGTGTCAATTTTATCATTCATTAACATAACAACATGCAGAAAATAAAAAAATACTAACTCATCCACAAAAAAATAAGAGTTTGAATCATCACACTAACAATAGATAAATAATAAACATCGAATAAACCATCGTTTCCAAAACATAATCCAAATCATAAGTATATAGAAATAAACTAAATTTAAGTACATCGTCTCATAAATAAAACTAAAGTATATCAAACGAAAGGGGAAACATGCCCAAATGAACTACTGAATCAGAACCTAGTCTAGGAATAAATAACTGAAGTGTCGACACGAAGTCATGCAAGTCTCCACAAATTCTGTAGCTATGTATCCCCGGAATGAGTCCTCAAGCTTGGCGTCTGATAAGCACCCAAAAGTGTACATTTTATACCCCAAATAGACGTATTTTAGTTGCTAATTATCGATAATTTAGGTCTTATGAGCTTTATTATTTATTTTGTAGGTCTAATGCACGTTGGTGTGTTCAAACGCGTATTTCAAGGCAATTGTGCGAATTATGGAGCTAATTACCCTTGTCATGTACCCTAGACTATCCTAAATCTATCCCGAACTGTGTGTGTTTAGTTTGTCCCATTTTATTTTATTTGTGTCATTTTATTTTTAGGGCATATTTTATTATTTTTGTTTTATTGAGTCATGTTTATATTTTTTAGGATTTTTATATTTTTAGCGCATCGTGCATTAGTTTTTATATTTTCTTTTATTTTCTTAGTTTTTAGTTAGTTTATTATTATTTCATATATTTTTCATTTGTTAGTTTTTTTTGTGTGTTTTTATAGTTTTTATTTTAGTCGTGTTTAGTTTTTTTTAGAGTTTGTATAATGTGTCGTGGCATGTCAATTTTATTTTTAGTAGATTTTTTATTTATTTTTAGTTTAGTTAAATTTTTATTTTAAGTTAATTTTGTTTTATTTCATTTTTTATTTTTATTTTATTTTTTAGGGCCACTAACACACACACAACACCCAACTAACCTACACCACAAACACACCCTAACAACTCATTCACCCTCACCCACATTCCCACACACCCACCTACATACTAACCCAACCCAACCCAACTCATCTTCAACCTCAAATACTCTCTCTCCCTCATCCACCATTAGCATTAACCAACCAAACTCTCATCTCTTAACCTCTGAAACCCAAATCACCTTCCAACTTGGACCAACCCATTACCCCATCTCGTCACCAACCCTAACCCCAACAGCAAACCCGAGTTACCTTCCATCCCAACCGAGCAGCCCCCAACCTCCATAACCGAAAAACATCCCTTTAACCCGATCACACACCATCGACGACCTAATCCGCCAAAAAACCCAAACCCGAGCCCAGAACCACGCCTGCGAACCCCTCGCCAATGCCGAAATCCAGCTAAACCAGTGACCCATCTTCCTTCGATCGGACCTCAACCCGATCCTCCCCACCGTCCGACCGATGCCCCACCAGCGGAACCCCAGACCCACACCTGCAAACCCGAGCCAACCTCAACCCATTTCCCTTCAAGTCTTCCATGATTTGATTCCACTTACTAAACAAACCATAAGTCAACCAAAGCCAAACACCAAAATAAAATCCAACAAATGCCCACATGTATTTAAAACTCATTTAACCCACTTATACCCATTTTACCCCCAACCCCATTTTAACAAATCTGATTTGTTTTTATCCCCATTACCTCATTACCCCGCCCCCCACATGACCTCACACAACCCATGCACATTTGTGCATTTCCCTATTTTAACCCCAACTTATCCTCACACCTCTCATGTCCATTTAATCCCTACCCAATTTACCCTCATGCTCCATGTCTACTATTTAAGGAAGAGGAAGGCCATTTTGAAGATATCTCAATTTAGTTTTTTAAAACTCTTGTGTGATATATTTCTCTACACCCCTCTTTAGAGAGTATTTGCATTTTTAGCAAATATCTCAATATAGATGTGTGTATTGAAATTTATCTCTAGGATGAATTCCACCCCAACTATAATGAATTTTTTCTTTTCTAGCAAATATTTCATAATAGATTGATGTAGTTGAATTCATCCATTATTATCTAGGCTTTTAATGATGTAAATAGAGAGAGAGAAGTCGAGAGATAGGTTAGATTAGAAAATAAATTAGGAAAATATTTTGTAAATAGTTTTTATTTTTATTTATTTTAGAGATTTGAGAGGATAAATTGTGAGTAGTTCAATTGAGTATTCTAATCTGTTGATTATTGTTGAATGCTCATATTGGATGGATGGTGTTTGATTTCAAGGAAATAAGAATTCAATTTCACTTCAAGAGATTGGGTTTGATTGTTCTCTTCTCTTCTCATTTATTTTATGCCTTTGATTATTAATTTGTCAAATTTCATAACATGTTAGGCTAAAACTTCTTTCAAGAGGTGGGGTGAACCCTTATTTGATGTTATTTTGATTTAATTAGTTTGATTACTTGAAAATTCTCTTTGAATATTAATTTTTATCCCTCGCGCTTAAATTTACGCCTCGAGAGAGGGTAAATGATTTTCGAGAGAAACTCAAAATTCTAGTTATAATACTCAGTTTAGATTCGAACTAGAGATAGGGGTTTCTTAAGTGGGGTATTATTACTTGAATTTCAACTCTATTTTTATTTTCTAAGATTTACATAAATTTTAATCGATCGATCCTAGCGGGTGATTAATTAAAAGGAGTGTAAATCTATTTTCTAGAGTTGGGGGGGGGGGGGGGGGTTAAACTTATTTTTCTAAAAGATTAATATTATAATTACACTTGCAATAAGAGTTGGTTTGTAATTTTGATATTAATTTGGGAGAATTCAAATAATTAAATTAATTAGTTAGAATCGCTAAAATTTGTGGTGTAATCCCATTCCTTGATTGTTCTCACTTTTGCTTCCTCACTCATTCTCTTATTTTAGTGTTAGACTTTGTTCATTATTTTTAGTCTCATTTTAGTTAGTTGTTTTCATTTTTCATTTTAGTTTAGTATTATTTCACTTCTTCTCACCAAAAATTGTTTTAATATTTGAAAAGCTAAAAAAAATTAGAAAATAAAATACTAAAAGAAAATAAAAAGTGAATTAGAATTGAATTTGTCTCTAGTTTCACCCCCTTGATGTGGATTGATACCCTTACTTACCGCTACACTTGAGTTTTATATATTTTGTAGGTAATTGAGGTTTTGATTAGAGGAGATTTTCAAGAAATGACGAAATACATAAGAGAAGCAATTTTCTTTCTATCAGCGTCCCTGTGGCCAGACACCTAAAATGTTTTGAAAAATATTTTTTGCACGGGTCAGAGCCCAAAACATTTTTAAATATTTAGCAAGTAATTAAGATGCAATAGTTGAATATGCATTAACACTTTTAATATTTAAGCAGGTGTCGCACTCTCTTGAGATATTACTCACCCCTCAATTATTGTGCACACATGACCCTCACTTTCTAACCGAACTAGTTATACTACCTCACCTAACTAGTCATGTTACAAATCTTCCTATCACCCTACTATATCTCGAATACTTCTTCCCTTTGGTTCCTAAGTTATTTTACCATTTAACTTAGTTAATCAATTCCACTTAACTGGTTATATAACATCCACACTGGTTATATAAATAACGCATTCACACTTTATATTTTTAACATGTACATAATTATCTACTGTATTATATACATATAATTATACTACAACAATCAAACATATGTCATGTATAATAACCATCCTCCTGAGTAATAACCCACAAGATGCTTATCTCTATAATGATATCATATCCCAGGTACACTCACTCTAACTCGGTTACCATAAGTCAGTTCACTCACATCGAAATAGGTAAATAAAATCGTACATGTAGTAGAGGCGGTAATATTTCCCTGAGAGTGAGACCGAATCAAATTCAAAACATCTCACCTTGAAAATAAGTCACACAATAAAGTACTGGACGATATGACCAGGGAACTATACTCTCATTGCATTCACTAGTCAGGGGATTCACCCGTATCGCGCAATCTCCGATGATAGCACTAGAGGGGTATGCTTTCACATAAATATCATGCACACCGATATTTATAAAATACACACACACACACACACACACACACACACACACACACACACACACACACACATATATATATATATATACAGAGAGAGAGAGAGAGAGAGAGAGGTTCTCATGCATACCCCAGTTTGCATACCGCTGGCGCGGACCATTTTTGATAAAATAGTAAAAAAAATATTTTTGAGCTAATTTTTTTATGGTTTTTAAACATTTCAGTAGGACCATAAAAAAAAATTCAACTCAAAATGAAATTTTTTGCTATTTTAAAAAAATGGGTCAGACTTTGTTAGTTTTTAACAACTTAAAAACTGACAAAGTTTGATCGGTTTTTTTAAAATAGCAAAACAATTCATTTTGAGCTGATTTTTTTTTTCATGATCCTATTGAAATGTTTAAAAACCATTAAAAAATCAGCCCCAAATTATTTTTTTTACTATTTTAAAAAAATGGTCCGCACGGAGGGTATGCATGAGATCCTTTCTGTATATATATATATATATATATATATATATAATTAAAAATAAATCCAGCTAACCCGTACCTAACACTCATAGCACTAGCCCATAATCCTCGAGTTTATTTCTCGACTCTAAGTTTATTTAATTTCACATCCATTAAATAACTAATTTAGCTTCACTTGCTAAAATACATGGACCCACCCAATCGGGCCGTATTTAATTATTAATGAATTTATCTCACTTAATTCATTCTTAAGTTACTCACTATTTCACACCTTTCTAAACCCAAATATATCCACCCATTATCCCTAAGGAGTAGGTTTACATTTATTTTTCACTTAATAAATAACCCTAAACAAATTCCAAAGAAATTAGAGTCCATATAAACAAACAATCAAAACTACCTCGAAACAGGCATAATCCATGAATCAATGAAATCGATCGATTGATGCTGCTCTGGCAGCTCTTCGTTCCCGATCGATTTCCTCCATTGTTGTTCACCCAAACCTCCATGGATTTTTCTCGAATCTTACCCTAAGCATACCCAATGATTATCACACATCATAATAGAATTTGATCACGATTTAAAACCTTAAACATCACTGATATCTCATGAAAATTCATTATTTCACAAATTGAGTTTTTTTAATTTTATTAAATCCTCCCATTCAATATGATTCCATAATATAAATTAAACAAAATTAATTACTGGGTTTCCACTATTAATCAGATTCCAACAACTTATAATAGTATTTCATCATCAATTGAACATTCATTCTACATCTAATGTCCAAATCACCCCCAAAACCCATTTTTCATGTGGCAACCCTCCCCACAACGAGTTTGTTTATACCTACCATGATATGAACATGATTTTTTGCAATATAAAACAAAATCAAGTTAATAAATTGCCTTTATAGGTTTGTACGATCTGATTACGCATTGTAGAATACGAATTTGACACTAGCACACCCAATTCCTCCATGAATTTGGTTCTTAAAGCTTCATTCTTTTATTCCTTCTATCTTCTCTCAATTTTTAGGGTTTAGAATCTGATTTGTGGCTGCTTCTAACTCTTAAACTTAGGTCTAATATCCCTAATCACTAAATTAGGCTATCCGGCCAAGCCCAAATGACCCGAATACCCCTGTGTGGGACTGATTATTAATCGTCAGTTATAGAAAGTCTTATTCAGGGAGGAGGGATTAGTCCGAGGTGCGCGCAAGCGGTTCCGAGATTAGCCTTCTATACCAAAAAAAAAATGAGTAGTAAGCTAATATAACTGACATATGCAAACTATTAAAATTTGTCCCAAATTTTATTCCTGGACTACATACAAGAAAACAATATCTTTATTCATGTGACCAAACATATGGCTAATAAAACTTTTAACTAAACTAATGCTGAAAATCAACAGTGATAAAAAAAATTCAGCGGAATCACTAATGCGCAATTATTTTTTCATCTGAATATTTCGGTTGAATAAAAATGCTAACAGGTTTTATCTATTTTTCTAACAAATATGATTTGTCATATTCATCATAAAAGGGTATATGGGATATCTTCACAAAGCAAACAATAGAATAAGAAGCAATAATACTTATCTTTGTTGAAGAAGAGTGTTCCACCGCCACCGAGTTCTCCGTGTGTGCGCATGAGGCGTTACGCAATCGAAATCACAAATATCCCCCCAACAGAGTCGTCAAATGTAAGATGTGACTGCCTATTTGAGGAGGCACCACATCGAGCGTATTTTAGAGTTGAGCAACGTGGTTGCGCCTACGTATCCGTCTTTGCAGAATCAAAGCCTGCGTAGTTCATGGGTCCGTATAATACACCGGAGAGTGCTCGATTTTAGTGGTTTTGGTGCGTCGGGGGTGATTAATCCGGCGAGCCGCCTTTCGAACGCCCAGTCTTGGTAGTTTCAGTGTGTGGGGGTGCTAAATCCGTCTATCCGCCTCTCAAACGCCCATATACCGTACAATGAAACTATAAAAATCTTCTCGTCACTATCAAACCCGTGATGGAGCTCCAAAGGTGCATGGGGGAGGAGAGCTATATTTTCTCTCTTTATTTTGCCCCCAAGACCATCGTCCATCAAATAAGGGGGAAGATCATCTTTTATAGAAAAAGTGCCCCAAGTGGGCTTGACATATGTCATGTTCTCTATGGAACCAACTGTGCAATATTTATGGTTTCACTTGTCACAATATATGTGATGGCATATCAAATATTTAATTAAATCATTACTAGATCATTGTCTAGTGTATCTCATCAAATGCGGAGTATACGTAATATACTAAATTGCGCATAAGAATATTTCAGTCCGTGTAGGGTCTTGTTTGTAGTAAAACCTGATAAATCCTAAATTAATATTTGATTAAATATGTGGGGTAACTTATTAGAGTGTTGGTGGTTAATCCATTTAATCCCACTCTATAGCATGTAATTTTGATTTTAAAAACTTTAAATATATTTTGCACATAAACCCCTGAGCTTTTTTTACTTCTAAATTTTTATCCCAAAATTTACCAACTGGTTTTTTACCATATTATGAACAAAAAAGTCTATTACCACTAAATTTAAAACTTTAAGGGCTTAGAAGAAATTAACCAAAACATTAATTTATATATTAACCCCTCAAAAGCTATTTTATGCATAATTATAGTTTATACACACCTTAATATTTCAAAACCCAACCTTACTTGATTCTTTTTACATTTTAGACATTTTTGGACCCCAAAATTAAACCAAATCGAACCGAACTTATTTCAAAATGTGGTTTCTTATTCAATATTATTTCTCACAATATTTTTTATTACAATAATTATTGATATCATTATGTTATAGCCCTAATTATCTTATTCTCATTGATGAACTCATTTGTGAAGTTAAAATATTGCATTATATTGAATCGGATTTTAACAAAACCCTTTGTTAATTTTTATGCAATTATATCATTTAATTTGATTCATTGAACTTGTTCTTTGACAAGGGAATGATCTTCCATTACACCCACGGCATTATTATTTCGCCTGTAGGACTCAGGGTATTGAGTGCCTAGTTTTTGCTTACCATATGGAAAGCCTCTCTTAGTATCGGCTTAGCACGATTACTTTATCTCCAATTATTTGTGTAAGGACATAATTTTATAAATGTCCGGGTAGTATCTAGGAATTTTCTATTTTCCTAGATCACAGTTTGTATGTCTGATACCGCTACATTCGGCACGTCTCTACACGATCTCATATGACGGCCTCAATCCGAATTTCGGGAATCAAGCATTCAACGTCTCCATCATGTGTCCCACTTCTGCCTCAACGACTTCACGTTCCACGATTTTAGGGAATTTATGCAAGTGGTACGCAAGAGAAGTCAAAACAGTGAAAGAAGGCACGGTATGAAAGTTCAAGGGCATTTTAGTAATTTTTACAGCCACCATCCGAAGGACTGGTCAACTGGAAAGTTGAAGAGCTCGATGCCACGAAGATAGTGGAAGAAACGACACCTCAATCCGAGTTACAGTGAAGAAGTTATGGCCCTTTGAAAATGGAGAAGAAAAATAATAATGGAGTGACGCAAATCTCTTTGTAGTCTTCATCATTTTAAGGTTTTAGACTTCATCATTTTATATCTTTTTAGAATTCATCATCTAAAGTTTTTTTAGACTTCATCATTTTAAGTCTTTTTAGTCTTCATCATTTTAAGGCTTTAGACTTCATCATTTTAAGGCTTTATGCCTCTTTAAATGCATACTTAATTCCCATTTATCAAGTGCACACAATAAACCTTCAAGAGATTTATTTTACTCATTTAGGAGTATTTTTGTGGAGAAGACGGTCCCTTCTTCATTGTTTCCCATCTGAAATTCTTGCGGGAGATTCCAGCCGACGATATCGGAACCGACACCTGCGGGTATTTTCGTATGTCACACTTATTTTCATTATAATCCGTGAAACCGTTCTTTACAAATTATAGTGAAAATAATATGGTTTTGCCCTGCGGGGATTTTCCCTGATATTTTGTGTCACATGCTTTATTTTATTTGATAAATCATCTAGATGCATGTTTTTAGGATTTAATTGAAAAACTATGTTTAATTAAATATCTTCTTAATTTGGACACACAGGTACATGTTTAGGCGCTATATTCAATTTGTTTAAAAATAGACTCTAATTAAAAATGGTTTACTTGGAAACTTGCCAATAATTTTTTACTCGATATCACACATCGCGTTTGTTCATAATCTCACTTTTCAAATTGGTATCAGAGCAGGTTGCACTAATTTATCGCGTAGTCCTATTCTCGGCATGTGATATTGATTTTGTGAAAAATCAGTTTTGTGTTTATTCGCAATTTTTCCAATGGAACGCTCATCTAATGTGGAACCTATTTTTGAAATTGTTCACGATAGTGCTAAAAAATTAAAACTTTTGAATTTGACACTTTGCAAAAGAATTAAAGTTTTGGAAAAGGAAAATTCCCATTTTAAATTCGCAATGGATCTTTTGCAAAGGGTTCAAAATCAAAGAGATTTTTATCGTGAAAATTTTGTTTCCTTGGACCATGACTTTAATGATTTAAAATTTTCCAATAAGGAGAGTGTTTATAAATTTCTATTTTTAGAAAAGGAAGTGGAGGACTTAAAAAATTGTAGGGTTCCTGTTTGTGCTGTCGAGGATAAAAAATTAATTGATAATTTTACGGCACATGAAAAGACTCGTAGGGATAAGTTTGTTTTAATTGAGGGAGAGAGAGACACACTTTTAGGAATTGTTAAAAATTAAAAAGAGGCGTCCCTTAATTTGTAAGAGTCTAATTCATTGCTTGAATAAAAAACTTTGAAGTTAAAAAATAATTTAAATGATTCAAATAGTCCCGAGAGTTATGGTAATGGCTTGTTTTGTTCTCATGCTTCAAGTGTAAAAGTAAAAACCATAGTTTGTTTTAGAGGGTCAATTAATTTCAAGGACGTTAGAAAAGATCACACTTTAGGCAACATTCCTCCCGTTTACACATGTTCACATTGTGGTAGGAAAGGTCACCTTAGGAGATTTTGTTTTGATCTTGAAAGATGTCCTAGGAAGTCAAAGTCTAGTGTTTTGTTGGTTTCCAAAATCCCCACGCGTCATGTCACATCTGTTTGGGTTAGGAAATCTCTTTTGGATACGCTAGATTTTAGACATGTTGATTCCAGTTTGCTTGCACATGATTCTTCTCGTTCCATATCATATGGATGATTGTGTTCGCATGTTTGTCATACGCTAGTTTTTGTTTCATGATATTTGTGTTTGCTAGCGTTGTGGCATGTACTTTTTGTATAAATTTTTGTTTTTGAAAAATTTAAAAAAATTTCAAATTTTTTTTTCGTATTTTGTTTTGCACCATTTATGGATAGACACTTAGGATGACCAAGTCACAACAGCATTCCATATTTTTCATCTGACTATTTGATAGTGTTTCGAGGCAATATATCTTGTCATCTTTGTGCTTTATAATGTTTGGAGTCATTAAGATGTAATTAAGTGTTACTTCCTACATGTTTGACTCATGATTTCCTTTATTGCACACATGCATGGATTTGTTTGATTATTTTACTTGTCTTATCACATGCTGGTTGGGTGTTTTCACTTCAATCCTGTCCTTAAAATGAACCAAACGTGATAAAACTTGATAAGAAAGGTGTGCCTGTAAAAACCATTTGGTGAGATTGTGTGGTATTTTATAAACGGGGAAGGGCTACGAAAGGTCATTATCAATCATTTACGCTAAAGCCACCATTAAATTGGACCTAAAAAATTGAGGAATCTTATTATCCGAGGTCCAAAGAGGTTAAAAGAGCCTGAAAAAATTTAAAGGCAATAAAAAGAAATTCATGCCAATTATGGGCCAATTAGGTTTTTGCACCAATTCTCCAAAGTTTGAGAATTTAGTTTAACACCTCTAAAAGAAAATTTGACGGTGTTTGGTTGGATAATTTAAACGGGTTTGCACGTGCTTGAAAATCTTAAAAAAACAATAAATAGTTTTGGACGTTATTGGTGTGAAAATCACTTTGACATTGATTTGTTGATTTATATAAGACAATGTCATCTAAATTCAACATTTTTACACCTAAGGATTGTTTTGATGTTCATCCGTTAGGAGTACACGTATACATCGTGCACATATGATTGATTGAGTTTATTTACCAATCGAATGTGTTCACACCCATGCATTCCGTTTCCATGACTTGGTTGTTTGAGTTTAAATCCGTGGTGTGATTTTTAGTAGCTTATTTTAGTTTTTTTTTTTTAAATTCAAATATAGAAGATTTTTTTTACACTTCCCATATTCTTTGATATATATTTTGTTTGAATGTTTTTTTTAAAAAGTAAAAATTAAAAAAAAAAATTTGAACGATTTTTTTATGACATTTTCCATATTTATGCTTCTCATATCTGTTTATTTGGGGACATCATAAAAAGGGGGAGAATGAATTATAGGGGAGAAATTATGTTGATTTATAAATGATTTGCTTAAACTTTAATGATATTTAATTTTTGCATATCATTATAAATCAAACTATTGCGTGTCACGGATATTTGCTTTATCTCATGTGTGTAGGTACAAAGTTGATATATATTGGATTGCACACTGTGATGAGAAAAGCTTTGGGAGTTTTTGAAGATTTGAAGATGTAGAAGTTTGATTGAAGACATGTCATGTAGTATTCTCAGTTTGAGGGTTTAATGGGGATATTATCTTATATGTCATTTGTTTTGGGGTGATTGCATAATTCGAATTTTTATGTATGTACCGGCATAGACATAGGGGGAGATTTGCAAGGACATAATTTTATAAATGTCCGAATAGTATCTAGGAATTTTCTGTTTTCCTAGATCACAGTGTGTATGTTTGATACCACTACATTCGTCACGTCTCTACACGATCTCATATGACGACCTCAATTCGAATTCCGAGAATGAAGCCTTCAACGTCTCCATCATGTGTCCCACTTCTGCCTCAACGACTTCACGTTCCACGATTTTAGGCAATTTATGCAAGTGGTACGCAAGAGAAGTCAAAATAGTGAAAGAAGGCACGATATGAAAGTTCAAGGGCATTTTGGTAATTTTTACAGCCACCATTCGGACAACTGATCAACTGAAAAGTTGAAGAGCTCGATGCCACGAAGATAGTGGAAGAAATGACACCTCAATCCGAGCTACGGTGAAGAAGTTATGGCCCTTTGAAAATGGAGAAGAAAAATAATAATGAAGTGACGCAAATCTATTTTTAGTCTTCATCATTTTAAGGTTTTAGACTTCATCATTTTAAATCTTTTAGACTTCATCATTTTAAGTCTTTTTAGACTTCATCATTTTAAGGCTCTAGACTTCATCATTTTAAGGCTCTATGCCTCTTTAAATGCACACTTAATTCCTATTTATCAAGTGCACACAATAAACCTTCAAGAGATTTATTTTACTCATTTAGGAGTATTTTTGTGGAGAAGCCAGTCCCTTTTTCATTGCTATCCATCTGGAATTCTTACGGGAGATTCCAGCCAACGACATCGGAACCGACACATGTGGGTATTTTCGTATGTCACACTTATTTTCATTATAATCCGTGTAACCGTTCTTTACAAATTATAGTGAAAATAATATGGTTTTGCCCTGCGGGGATTTTTTCTGATATTTTGTGTCACATGCTTTATTTTATTTGATAAATCATCTAAATGCATGTTTTTAGGATTTAATTAAAAAACTATGTTTAATTAAATATCTTCTTAATTTGGACACACAGGTACATGTTTAGGGGTTGTATTCAATTTGTTTAAAAATATACTCTAATTAAAAATAGTTTATTTGGAAACCTGCGAATAATTTTTTATTCGATATCACACACCGCATTTGTTCATAATCTCACTTTTCAGATAATGAATTATGGGGGAGAAATTATGTTGATTTATTAATGATTTGCTTAAACTTTAATGATCTTTGATTTTTGCATATCATTATAAATCAAATTGTTGTGTGTCACGGGTATTTGGTTTATCTCATGTGTGTAGGTACAAAGTTGATATCTATTGGATTTCACACCGTGATGAGAAAAACATTGGGAGTTTTTGAAGATTTGAAGATGTTGAAGTTTGATTTAAGACATGTCATTTATTATTCTTAGTTTGAGGGTTTAATGGGGATATTATCTTATATGTCATTTGTTTTGGGGAGATTGCATAATTTGAATTTTTATGTAAGTACCGGTATAGACATAGGGGGAGATTTGTAAGGACATAATTTTATAAATGTCCGGGTAGTATCTAGGAATTTTCTGTTTTCCCAGATCACATTTTGTATGTCTGATACCGCTACATTCGACACGTCTCTACACGATCTCATACGAACGCTTTAATCTGAATTTCGGGAATAAATCATTCAACGTCTCCATCATGTGTCCCACTTCTTCTTCAACGACTTCACGTTCCACGATTTTAGGCAATTTATGCAAGTGGTACGCAAGAGAAGTCAAAACAGTGAAAGAATGCACGATATGAAAGTTCAAGGGCATTGTGGTAATTTTTACAGCCACCATCCGGAGGACTGGTTAACTAGAAAGTTGAAGACCTCGATGTCACGAATATAATGGAAGAAACGGTTCCTCAATCCGAGCTACGGTGAAGAAGTTCTGGCCCTTTGAAAATGGAGGAGAAAAATAATAATATAGTGACGCAGATCTCTTTCTAGTCTTCATCATTTTAAGGTTTTAGACTTCATCATTTTAAATATTTTTAGACTTCATCATTTTAAGTATTTTTAGTTTTCATCATTTTATGGCTTTATGCCTCTTTAAATTCACACTTAATTCCCATTTATCAAGTGCACACAATAAACCTTCAAGAGATTTATTTTACTCATTTAGGAGTATTTTTGTGGACAAGCCGATCCCTTCTTCATTGCTGCCCATCTGGAATTCTTGCGGGATATTCCAGCTAACGATATCGGAACCGACACATGTGGGTATTTTCGTATGTCACACTTATTTTCATTACAATTTGTGTCACCGTTCTTTACAAATTATAGTGAAAACAATATGGTTTTGCCCTGCGGGAATTTTTCCTGATATTTTGTGTCCCATGCTTTATTTTATTTGATAAATCATATAGATGCATGTTTTTAGGATTTAATTAAAAAATTATGTTTAATTAAATATCTTCTTAATTTGGACACACAGGTACATGTTTAGGGGCTATATTCAATTTGTTTAAAAATAAACTCTAATTAAAATGGTTTGCTTAGAAACTTGCGAATAATTTTTTATTCGATATCACCCATCGCGTTTGTTCATAATCGCACTTTTCAATTTGGATTGATTTGTTGTATGTATTTATATTTCTCTAAAGCCTTTAAATGAATAATTATGGGTTATTTGTTTAGAAACCGTGCACAACCATTAACCTATTCTAGCCTTGATATTTCTAATTATTGTAATATCATCTTGTATTATTGTGCTTATCTCAATTTACCTATTAAATTCAACTTCTTATGTACTCCTGATATTACTAATCTTCAAACATGATTTTCTCTTATAGCACTATTATAGAATGATAATTATCTACTGGGCGATTTTCTCTTATTCATTAAAATTTCAGATGGACCCAGTGCGTAAGGAAGGAAACATCCCCCCCGACCCCAAAAATTTTAGTGCATCTATCTCGTGTGTTTCTAGCAGTCATATATTCATGAAAATTCAATAGCAGTACAGACAAACCCATCATGATTTCATATGTTATCACTTATAAGCTGATGTAGCTTTAGTATGTATTTTTTTTGTTATTTCCTTTTATTTGGAAATAGTATCCATACATAATATGCTTGTATGAATAAAGTGCTTAGTCACTAGAATATAATACAACATTTACTATTTTACTTATATATGCATTCGAACCATATATTATTCGCAGTCTTTAGTCACCCTAAAATCCTGAGATATGGTCGTTCATCCACCATACGAGCATTGGCGGAGAGATGGTGAGACACTACCTCCACTTTTCACCTACTTATAGGTGATATGACACTCACTCCTTTAAATCCCCATGTCTTGACTAGTCTGATGATGACCCAATTTCCAATGGTGATCTTCTTAGACTTTTGGAAGCAACTATTAAGGATGCATTGGGATTCATATTGACCCTTCATCGGGGAGATACCATTGTGTTTACCTCTTTAGGTACTCATATAGACGTGCGATCTAGGATAGTGGAGGACAATTCAACGAGGATTCACCTGCTGTTTTCTGATCTTTACACTCCGATACACCATCTACTTTTCACATGCAGAGGCAATACATGTTTATCTTCTTTTTCCTCTGTGCCAGTATGATTGGTTCAGCATTGGGCTTACTTTTTTCTATCATGAGCGGGCTTCTAAGACGCATGCTTAAGCAACTAGTAAGTTATGCTGCTGCTTGGGAGGAATATCCTTTTCTTTAGTATTTTGAAATTCATTTTCCTTCACTGCATTTACTGGTGTTTTCTTTGCCTTCCTTTTTGGAGTTATGGTCTTTCGAGGTATTTGGGGTCCACCAGGGTTCCTTGCTATTATCGGAGGAGGGAAGACGGCCTCACCAAGGGAGATGGAAAAAGGACAATCAGGGTGTAGGCTTCTTGGTGCTTTTGCATGGATGTATTCGTACCATCTTGAGTGGTTTGACAGTTAATAGGGTATATTGTTTTCTTGGTCTTTTTTTCATTTAGTAATGTGCTTTCCCTTCTGTATTTTCATCATGTTTGATAGTTTTACATATTATACTCTTCCCCAGGTCTATGTGCCCAGGTCATTGGCCTATGACCAGGGTTGTCATCAAGAGTATATTTAGAGTGCTCTTTTATAGTGATGACATTGCAGCCTTTTATTTGGAGTAGAGGGGTGGTCGGCTGAGTTAATTACTTTGGTGGAACCTCCTCCTAAGATGAGGGCACCGTACTTACTCGCTGTAGTGGATTTATAGGCTTACATGAGAGGGATAGAAGTGGAAGTGGAACACTTTGGTTACGATGTCCCTTATGCGAAGTTCATTACTAAGAAACTAATTTCAGTTATCATCAATGGAAAAGTAGGATAGGGTTCGAGGGAGTCTCCTCCCGATACTACTTCAGTCCCTCCTTCCGAGGGACCTGCTATAGGTACTTCAAATCATTTTTTTGCTCCCCTTTTGGTTGTTTGGGTCTCAGGACTTATCTTTCCATTATACTAGGGATCTTGGTGTGTAATATGACGTATCGATTCCTCCTTCCCATCACCATTTCTCCATTCCTTATGCTCGAGGTATGTGATTTATTTTATTTGTTTTTTTTGTTTCCATTCCTGCTTTAAGGCTTGACTCATGAGACAATATTATTTTCTTTCGTAGGCATTGATTGTTCTTCACGTGGTGTCGAAGCACATGTCCAAGATGATGGGCGCCTATTTAGCCTACTTTTGTCAGATGATATGGGATCTGAGTGAGGGACTTCCTGTGATTGAGGGAGTTTCAGGTTCCTTCCATTTTTCCACTCTAGGGGTCAGAGTCATAAATGTGTCCGAATATTTATGTAGAGTGTTCCCTAGACATAGAGGACCTGATTTCCCAGTGTTTTCTTGGGATGGTGCTGTGATTTGCGAAGGTGTAGCAGCGCGGACGTTGATTTCAGAATCGAATTCCAAGGATGCCAAGGGTATCTATTGGTCTATGGGATTATACTTTTTGTATTTTTATATTTTGGTATTTTTTGCATTTTATTTTTATTTTGGAGATTTAAGGGGGTTTGAACCTTATTCCTAATATTATGTACAAGAATATGTTTTTTTTATGAAATGCATTATTGCTTCCATTGGTTTTTTAAATGACTTCATGCTAATGATGAGGATGATATGTAATGATTTATAGAGATATTTGATTAAAGACTAAAATGGCAAGAAATCTTATTCTCAATTTTATACACAAGCTCCAGTTAACATTCTCTTACTGGGTCATATCAGATGGCTTTCAATCAATAGCATTTCTAGGAGTAGGGTGAAGTTTGATTTTCATTGGATGATTGATCGACCTAGGGAAGGACCGATCAATCAAATTCCTCTTTTCGTAAAATGAAAGTTGTTCTAGCCTTGGGATGTCACACTTGCTTCATCTTCTATCTCATAATTTTGGAGTATTGCAGGTTGCTTATTTCTCTTTTCTAAAATGGTCTTCCCAAATTCTGATTACCATATTGCCTTAAGTCATTAGATAGAAAACTTTATACATATCTTCGATGACTGGTACCTCTAAGGTTTGGATCGCTATGTCTTAGTTCATCTACTTTCTTGGAGAACTATGCCTGCAAACTAAGAATTTTTACAGGTGGTCGGCCATTTATGTTATAGTGAAGCTCATTTATTTTATTTCATGCTGGAGGAGATCTGCCCAACCTTTCGCTACAGGAATGTTGAAATTTCCCGGCACAAATTAAATGTCGAGAAAAACACTAAAAATGCAGTTAACACTTTTGGCGGCATTTCCACAAGTGCGGTAATAGCCAATGTGGTAAAAGAACAGTGGCATTTTAAAAAATGTCGCGAAAAGTTATCGGCACGTTTGGCAGCATTTCCACAAGTGCGGTAGCCAATGTGGTAAAAGAACAACGGCATTTTTAAAAATGCCACAAAAAGTTAGTGGCATTTTTAAGCATTTATATTAATGCTGGTAATAACCTTTTAGCGGCATTAAGAAAATGTTGATAATAACCTTTGACAACACATACTAAATGTTCAACACACTTTTGGCGGCACTAAAAAAATGCTGAGAATGATGATAGTGTCATTAAACAAAATGTTGATATTATTTTGCAATATATGGCTGGGAACAAGTGTAAAAAAAATCATTTATAATAAGTATTGTATTTATGTGCAAACATTACCATAACATTAAATTAAGAAGACAGTAATCAAATTAAAACATCATTAAATTAAAATCAATAGCATTCATCGTAAATAAACATAATTGTGCTTGGAACAATTATCCATCCAGAAAATAAAATTTATCACATGTCTAATAAGAAAAAACGGGGAAACATGAAGCGAAACGAAATTTTATATCATGTACGATGCTTCTTCATCAAAGTCAAACATCCTCTTCGACCTACAAATTAAAAATCAATCGTTAGTCATTGATACTTACTCTCTAGTATTTTAATTAAAAAATTAAAATTAAAATTAAAAATTAGTACATTAACAATATGCCACGTTACAGTTGAATGATATGCAGCTCCAATTGTGAACTTGTTTCCATAAGGTCTAGTCAATGGTTCATTCGTTACAAATTTTTTATCAATATATACTTCCCAAAAGTCTTCACCCAATGGCGTACCCCCTACTTTTGTTGAAGGGTCCTTGATCACAATGAATCCACGTGCCACAACCACTTTTGGAAGTCCGGAAGTAATAAGGTCTACAATTTTAGAAAGTGCATTATTTGAGACCATTTGTCATGGTTGATGGTGCTTCTTCTTCTTCTTTGATGGTTCTTTCTACAAACAAGATGAATATGTCATCAACCATATATTTCTGGAAAAAAAATGACAAAGTTTTATTTATTTTTTAGACATCCCAAAAATTTTGAGACTATATATAACCAAATAAACCAATAAACCAATGTCAAGTATACATAAACTCCCCGAGAAAGATCAAATATATTGTTCCCTTTAAAATCCTTTAAATTAGTAGCATACCTGAATTGAAGTAGCATTAGTTTGTTCACTAACACGACCAGCGATCTCCGGGGCAGCCAAGTGTTGAGAATTTGCAATCTACAAAAAATGAATTATTTCAGTCATGAAAACGTAAAGTCTGAAATTATGATTTTAAAAAGTAGTTATCTACTTACCTATTGAGATGGAGCTACATGGTGATTTGATTGTGGTACCACTACAGGTTGAAATTGACTGATTTTTTCTAATTGTTGATCGGGTTACAAAAAAAACCTATAAACTGAGTAAGAATTTTGATTAATAGGTAAAATGACATCGTTGAGATTTTCTAAGAAATAAGGGAAGGAACATGGATGATATTTTTGTACCATTGCTTCAACAGAATCCTTATCGATGGCTAAGACATTGCTCCTCTCGTGTGTTTTGATGTAAACATCAATCAACGAAACCTTTTTCCCTTGATCAACCTCCATCTGCATAACCAATGACCCGTAAGTCCTTACATATATAAGGTTGATAACATAAAATAATATTCATAATCAAAATATTTTATAAAACACCTTATGAGCAACATTCGCACGACTCTTTCTTTTGGAAGTATGTGGTGTTCATTGCTTCTTACTAGTTCGACGATTTCTTCGACTCGTTTTCTGTTACAAAAATATATTTAAAATATATGCTTAACTTGAATTTATGAAACTTTACTGGTAGTAATACATTCATAACCTTGCCTGACGATTTCCCCAATACTTAACAAGTTGCGAATGTATAGTTAAATTTTTTATGCGCATCAATTCAGTGTTTAGGTTTGTATTCTACTTGGTTGACAAAATGCCAAAGAATTGTTTTCATTATCTTAATGACTTTTGGTTTGGGTTTGTTGTAAAAGTCTTTGTTTTTTTTAGCATATAGACACACAAGTACCTATTATTTTGAAGTCTCTTCTGCATATGGCTTTTATTACACAATTCATTATTTTTATCTATGAAGTAATAATAAAATGGATACCATCTTTGAAAGCATTTAAAACATGATTGTTTTGCTCATTACTTTGTTTTTATGATGACATTTCTTTGCCCAAATAGAATATGATGGAATTAATCAAGATAAAGAATGACATATTTGTTTTATTTGATTTGCATATTTGTGAAGCTAGAAGGTCTCATATTCAAATATGTCCTAAGTTGTTGTTTCTAGTTTTTTATTTGGTTTATTGAAGATGTAATGAATGATAATATCTTGGAATGCCTTTTTTTTTTGTTTTTTGTCTTATATATAATGAATGATAATATCTAGGAGTGCTATTATTCTTTTATACTTAGTGTGGGAGAAATGTTTGTGAGCGAAAGAAAAATTGAATCAGAGATTTGTCGGAAAGTATGCATTACGAAATCACTTTCATTGACATCTTATTTTACTTATTGTTTAATATCATGATGATGATGATGATTGACTGATTTATCTAATATGTATTTATTTCATAAGTTTCATGTTATGCAGCATAAGTTTTGTAGTCATAAGTTTTATTTTCTGGCTTTTAGGAAATAGTTAAGGAATTATCGTTTTTGTTTCTTGGTTTATCCTTGTCTTTTATTAGAATTAAAGACTCTAGTGAGTTAACATGTTGAATAGACTTTGGAATCAAATCTTAGAGGTCGACTTAGATATTTTTGGTTCGTTGAGTCGAATAAGGTACAATCACTCCATCTCTCATTAGCAAGACATTTAGACTGAACATTATATGGAACTACAACTTGAGTCATTCCAGCAGGCTCAGACATTTGTTTTCGTTTGTTTGTTTTTCCTTGGTTCGATGCATCGCATTTAATATTGTAAGAGTTTAAGTTTTTATGTAGAATCATAGTTCATTCAGATTCTCATGAATCATTAAAATGAAATATATTTTGTTTGGGGAAAGTTGATTTCTTGTAGTTAAACATTACTTACGTTTTTACTTTGTATGCATGACTCAACATAGAAATAAAGAGTTGATTTACCTCCTTGTATTCTGTTATTTTCAGTTAGTATCCATTAGATTATCCCTAGGTTATTACATTTATATTAATTTCTTTATTTAAAATCCTTATTTGTCTTTTAGTTATTAATTTAAGTTAGGTCTCCAGCTAGTTTTCTCTATATATTAAGGACTTTCACCAATTGTGAATTTTGGGGAGTAAACACTTATAAAGTCTACACACGTACTGATTAATAAATAAATATCCCATCACAAAGTAAGAAAATTACACATAATTAATAGAAAAACTGAGGGAAACTTACAGTCGCAACTCAAATTTTGTAATCGATCAGTTACTTTAAGATCATTATTCAATTATTAAAGTCATACTCTAGCTTCCAACATGATTTCTCTAGCTCTAGCTTCAACACCTGAATAAAATAAACAAAAATAATGAAAGATTCAGTGTAAGTAATTACCACTTATTGCAGAAACAGGGAATATATACATACTCAGTGGTAAAGCAAAGAAAAAATCCGTGATCAAGGAAATTATTGCATTCCCACACCAGGACACATCAATACTTGCATTCCCATTTATTTGACCCTTACTATATAAAATGCACAAAGCTTTATCTCACCTTTCAAGGGTCCCTTTAATGTGTGTTCCGTTTTTCTGTCTCCCTATTCAGATGACGGTGACATCCATTCTTACCATAACTATCATAGATGTTAGTGGTGCAGTTTCATTTGCAACACTAATGCTTATACCAGTAGATGAACTGGAATAACCACATGTGCCAATCATGGGGGCCTACATCACGAATAGCTCATGTAAAGATCACATCCATACTAGACTTATCTCGTTGCATATCTAGATCGGTTTACCTTCGCCACATTCCCAGAACCTACTATATCAAGTGCACTGGAATATACAAGCCGAATACCTTCACCATTGCTAAGTATTTTAACACCATTCTCTCTTGTTGCTACAGGCAATAGTATTCCTCACTTATTAAACTGAATACAAGGTGAAACCTGAAAGATAATCATAAGAAGAGTTTCTTCATACAACTGAAATTTACTAAAAAATAAATTAAAATAAACTGATCAAATAGAAGCAATCTAGCTATTATTACCGATAATCAACCATCTGCATCAGTACTAAACAAGATGTTATTTTAATTCATGTCCCAAAATTTGATTACGAACTCATCACCAGTGGTCAAGAACCGGTTCTTTATCGTATCAAACTGCACAACCACCGCAGACGGCTTTCCTTCAACTAATCCCAACAATATCATTGAGATCAAACCAAAAAAAGTGAAACTCTAACTGATATTATACAACTTGAAAATCTCTTGAATTTTAACACTGTCACACTTGAAATGACTCCCCTGCTTCTATAATAGTGCCATTTCCCTACACGTAGGCCGGATAGACTTACACCCTAATGATTAATCCAGATTTTTGACATAGCGTCATTCAAGCCAAATTAGGAAGAACAATCAATTTGAAAGTTTGAAAGCATGGGCATTCACTTCTAGTCAATGTGGGACATGAAAACAACATATCTCCACCATCAAAAAATGCTTTTAGCTTCTCATAAGAGCTCTTGCCACAATTTCAAGTAATCACCCCCAAATCAACTATTAATTAATCAATTAATGATGAAGCTCCAGATTAAGACCTATGAGTATTTACCTATATTGTACTTTCTTCAATTAAATCATGGTGGTAGATTGTTTTTTGTGATGTAAATACAACTTTGGCTTTAATTCCTTATATAAATTAATTGACTAAGACTATATAACTTATGAACTTTTGAACAAGCAACAAATTTGAGGTTACCTACTAAACTAGCAGCTCTCGAGGAAAGAAAAAATAAGGATGAACATAGGCATATAATTTTCAGTACTATGTATTGCTAACTTGAAAAGTGATGTTAGGTTACCTTTCCTGAGTCCTTAGGATTATCTATCACTCTAGGCTTTCTCTTATATGAAATGAATGCAATAGAAGTAGTCTAACAACAAGCCTCTAAATTTTAAATAGCTCAGAGCATTGTTTACTAAGTATTTTGGTACAATGACTTTACGTGTAAACTACTATAACAAAAAAGGGCACGACTTCATTTTTTCTTCTGTGAGACATTTCAGACATTCTCAAATAAGAAAAGGAAAGTGGTGTTTGTTCTTTAAATGAATAATATGTTAGTATATCTTGTATGATTTTTTTGAAGGTTTCAATCTAGAAAACAACTTTAGTAAATTAATGTTAAAAATCAAATACATTCATCATCATTAGTACTCCAACGATATAACTGTACAAGGTCAGCTCTGAGGTACAACTGATGGTCTAGAATTTAAAATTTGAGAACGATAGAAATCCTCATCTTCAATTACTGGTGGTATACTACATGTTCCTAAAGGAGGACCTATTATCTTCCCACCTTCTTTAGTGGAATCTTCGCATCTTTTTTGATAATTCATCGATAATTTGGGATCCAAAGCTTTCAGTTTGCAATCATACTTCTCTTCAGCTTCAGCTATGAATTTTGCCAGCATGGTTGGTGCGGTGGAAGCTCCATATATTCAGATAAATATACGCAGAATATTGAGATTATTCTCTAACACATTATCCTCGTAGTCA
Organism: Sambucus nigra; assembly: GCA_949130495.1. NCBI lineage: Eukaryota > Viridiplantae > Streptophyta > Magnoliopsida > Dipsacales > Adoxaceae > Sambucus > Sambucus nigra. The sequence continues at coordinate 307,562,505 of OX422223.1, forward strand.
GACAAGTCATCAGATATGTCTACGAGAAATTCTGAGACTGATAGGAATTCCATATGTATTTCATTAACCTTTTCTCCCCTCAACTGATACAATAGATAATTCAGCACTCTGTAATCAAAGGATTTCAGATGGATTGCCCTCATTACGTCTGCAATTGAAATATCTATCTTGCTTATCAGGGCACAACAAAGTTTTCTTTCAAGAGCCCAGTACTCTTCTCCACATTTGAATTCTTCTCTTATCCGCTCCGATAGAAGTCCACGATGCTCAAAAAGAAGAACAAGATGCGTAAATGGATCAGTTCTAAATTGATCCTTGAACTTAAGCATCCAGCTCCAATTTGCCTCCTGAACCACATCAGATACTCTATCTAAAACAAGAACTTCACTAGTTGGAAATTGCATTAATTTCTCATTTAATCGGTCCATCTAATAAATATAACTTTCTGTGAATGAAAGCAAGGGTATGCGTCTAAATATTTATAGTGGGTTGTTAGCATCCATTCCGTGAAACATAAAATAAGATCTATAAAAATCTTCTAAGGGATAATTTGCTTGGTTCATTGAGTCCAGCCCAATCATAGTCGTTTCTTCATTATTAGATTGCAGTGAACCAAAACATGGCTTATTGTCATAATAAAGAAGGCCATCATTTTCAATTTGTTCATTGCCTTACTCACCAAGAGAGCACAATGCTTCCTCAAGAAATGCAGGTGAAATCTTTGACAGATGTTCAGAAATCAACTGGCACTTTGTATTCATGTCAAGTTTACCACATGGTTGTATAAGGACATCAAAGAGTTAGGGTTGATGGATGGTGGGAGAAGATTGATGGCCGACGTCAAAGAGTTAGGGTTCTTCTTTCTTTTCATTTATTAGTTACTCTAGGAAACATTTCAATACACATCTATACTCATTAGATCCTCTTCCCCCTTCCAACTTCATTTTTTATTCCGTGTGACACTTCAAATATATTCTTAAGGAAGAAAAACAAAGTGGTGTATGTTCTTTAAATGAAGAGTATGTCAATATATCTTTTACCATTCGATTTTTCTTTTTATTTACTAGTTTCTTAAGGAAACATTTCAATACACATCTAATTATAATCCTATTAGAACTACCTATTAGCAAACTTACCCCTATTATTTGGAGCACCTAAGCCTAGAAGCCCTCCAGAAACAGCCTGTCATGACACATAAGAGGGTTTATCCATCCATCATCCAAGAGACGTTTTAAGAGGTGCTGGTGGAGTTTGAAATTGATAAAAGAAGCAAAAGGAAAAATAAAAAAATTAGATTGAATGATCATACAAAAATTCCTGCAATAACTTGCAAGTATAAGAGGAATTCTTAATGACTTACGCCATGAGGACCTAGGGGTGGAAAACCACCTACTTTAGGCATGGAACCCAGTAGTTGATTAGTGACAGGGGATAGATCCCGCGTACCATTTGTCTTCCCACAAGCATGGTCCACAAATAAGGTTTTTATCTCAGGGTTGGACTTTGGATTCTTGCAAAAGTGGTGCTATCAATTTAAGTTGTAATCCCAAAAGATTTAATAAACAAATGAAGGTAACAAGAGGGGTTACAGTTTCATCAACAAAAACCTGTTCATCTCTCACTCAAATTACCTCTGATTGATTAGTATCCATATCCTTGAGTTCTTTAAGGTGGGAAACTAAATCTTATCACGGATGAGAGGATTTACCTTAATCAACATTTTAAGTTCATTAATCATTATAGTCCTTGTCGTCTTAATATCTCCATACTTGGAAAGATGTTTATTTTCTTTGAATTAAATTTTTTCTATTTAAAGTGTTCCTAGGACTCACTAGTTACTATAAATGATTTCTAAGAGGTTGTGAGGTAATTAGGTGGCCTTTAACCAACATGTTGAAGAAAAATCAGTTCACTTGGACTCCCCTATCTAGGGAGGCTTTTGATTCACTCAAGGTAGCCCTTACCAATACATGTATTAGCTCTACCCAACTTTAAAAAAACATTTGCACAGTTGCACTACAGATAGATGCTAGTAATGAGGGAAAGGGAGTTGTTCCTATGCAGGAATGGAGACCTATTATTTTCCGAAGCAACAATTCCCGCTAGAAAAAAGGGGCATTCCACTTAGGATAAGGAATTATGGGCTATAGTCTATGCCGTTGAGAAATGGAGAACCTACAATGATCTGTGACAACCCGCTCCAAATAATAACGGGTGGCCAGCCCTATACTATAATAAATCAGGTATCTCAGATGGCACAGTCTCAACATCAACTACTAAGCACTATAATAAAAGGCTAACTACCTGAAATCATTAAGTGCGAATTGACAAAAATTTTGAACTTTTATAATAACAACAACAACAAAACCAATAGTGCACATAACCAACAATATACATCTAACTATGATGAGTGAAAAGTTCATGCTCCAATAATATGAAAGAGTGCAATATATTGTACAACAAAATCTCAACAATGAAATACTCGAATATGCTGTCGGGTAACAGAAAATACAATAATTTATGAAATGAATATGGAAGTGTTAATCTACAACACTTGAATACTAACTCAATATACAAACTGAATCCTAATCTAGATGTACAAAGATAGGAATCGACTAAAGCAAAGTTCCGTAATAGTCTGCTACTGCCACAGCTCCACAAATACCCTGGATGGATAACATCAAAGGCGTCCTTGCGGAGGAACACCTGAAGTAATACAATATATACAAGGAGAAAGGAAATATAAACGGGTCAGAGCCCGAGTTTGAAAAATGTTTTATAGCAAGTGTATTAAAATGCATAATAATTATAAATGCATTATTACATGATTTAGTTGGAATCGAACTCTCCATAATAATTCAACTCACCTCTCATCTAAAGCGCGCACTAAATGTATGCACGTGATCTCCAAATCGATATCCGATTCTAATTTAGGTAAGAGGATTCTAACTTAAACCCAAAAGAAGTATTTAAGTGAAATCATCTAACCTATCTCTCAATACATTTGTTTCCATACTTTAAAAGTTATAAATATTAACTTTAATATAATCATTATAGTTATCTTTATAATGTTCATTTGTTGAACATATAAAGTTACATGATCCAATCATGTCCACATCATCACAATATATCAACAATCTCATTTACTCGATTTTATATTCTAGAAATGCCCTTATAAGGCATGAAACCATAAATATAATTAATATGAGTTATTAGCATCAAGAGTTAAGGACTAAACTCCTCCCAATTCTCAACACGGCGCTGCGTTTCGTGCGTGGGACGTCTCGCCAAAGCGAAATCCAAATAAGGAACCCCCCCGTTACACTACTCCTCACCGTATCGGTCCTCGGGGCTCATTATGCCCTCAATGCAAGATACATGTAACCCAAATGATTATTATCCAATTTTAATTAATTAATATTCCCAATTCTCAACAGTACACGGCGTTTCATGCGTGAAACGTCTCGCCGAAGCGAAATCCAAACAAGGAACCCCCTCGTTACACTACTCCTGGCACTGTCGATTGTCGGGATAGGTGATATATATATATATAATTATGAGCATTAAGGACTAAACTTATCCCCAAGTTCCAACATTACACTGTGGTTCGTGCGTGGGACGTCTCGCTGAGGAGAAATCCAAACAAGGAACCTCCCCCCCCCCCCCCCCCCCGATACACTAATCCTGGCAATGTAGGTCATTGAGGTCCATTATGCCCTTGACACCCAAATATAAACACAAGCAATAATAACCATCCAACCAAGCTATAACTCGAAGGACGCAGGCTCACATGCTATCATCTTCCAGCAGCCCATATACGTAGCAAACTGGGGCCACCTGGTGGGGTTCAACGACACCCACCTCGTGATCTACTCAGGCACACAACGTCCGGGAAGCGGTCATAGCTCCTAATCGGCAAGTGAGAGCGACACATACCCACGACCTCTCACCCCAAAATAAATAAGGTATATATATAAATTTCATTTGCTGACCAATATGGACGACTATGACCTGGGGAATATCCACATCCTGCTTTTTTAGTCAGAATGCTCACCCTCTACGCACGAAACTTCCCAATGATAGCAAGGAGGGGGTATGCTTAACATGTATATACACCATCATATAAGGTATACATACATCCCACATAATAAAGATATATCATTATATAAGGTATACCTGCACATCATTTCATATTCATTATACTCCCTTCGTCGCAAAAGATTAATATCATTATTTAGTATATCTCTCTCTTTTGATACACTAACCGTCAATTCTCTCACAATAACCCCACTTAGTATATGCTATACTAATTCTCACTTGAAGCTCACATGTCGCTTCTAGTAATGAATTGTCTCAAAATTCAATTCAAGTTAGGGATATTCTTGATCCTAATAAACCTCAATTTGCATACGCGGTTCTCCATCCATAATATGGTTCAATTTATTTTATAAACCTTTAAAGTTATCCCATTTGGGATTGGATCCTAAGATCCAGTATCTTTAAGTTATTCTCATTCTCAGATCGTGAAATTGTTATTATCACCAAATAAAATCCCAAATAAAAGTGGGCTTCCCCACTTAGTAAAATACCCAAAAACTCCAATCGGTATTCCTCAAATACCAACCTCGATACTTAGAGGATTTTCCACCAAAGTGATATACTCTTTTAGAATCTCACTTCTCAAAATCAATCACTAAAACTCCTCGACATTTTCATTTAGTCATTTATTTATCAATTTGCCTCATATATCGTCTTATGATTCTAAGGTCTAAAATCCCCTTATATATTCACTTAATCCTTTATGATACTCTGATTATGGAAGTCCATTCATACAAACCCAAAGAAGAAGGAGATAACTTAAATTCTCAAACTTGAACCCAAAACAGGGGACCGGTCGATCGGTGCCCAAACCGCGGTCGACCGCGTTTATTAATTTTGCCTATAATCGAAGACAGTGTGCCCAATTCTGGAGGCGCGGTCGACCAGCCCTCTGTACGCGGTCGACCGGCCCTAACAGGTACCACGGCCAAACTCCATTTTTACATAACTCCAACTTCTCAAAAACCCCAATATAATTCCATTCAACTACAAATCTTAAACCCAACCTTATTCATAACATTAATATTCATCCTAGAATGCATTGAAACTAATTTCTATCATTAAATCTAAGATCTACATATTAAATCTAAGATTATACCCCAAAGTTAAGTTTTGTTAAACTAAACCTAAAACCCAAAATATTAATTCACAAATCACGCAATAATTGGTACACAAAAATTATTTAGCAAGTTTAATCACTTGCCTCGGGTTCGTAGGGTCTGAATCCGCCTTGAGATCGTGTGGAAACCGAAAATCTCCACTTTCTCTCCCTTTTCTCCTTCTTTCTCTTCTTCTTTCTTCTTCTCTCTTTCTTTCTAGGGTTTTCCTCTTTCTCTTAAGTGAGAATGACTTCTCATGTGGCTTTTAAGCCTTATCCCACAAGATATACATCTTTAAATGATAATACACACTTTAAATGACCCGGTAACTTTAATTCGAGTCAAACGGTCCTAAATTATTTCGGAACCTAAATAGACCCCAAGTACAGTCATTTCGACTTTCTAGACCCCTCCAGAAACAATGGTACCCTCAGAATTGCCATTCGACACTCTTTCTAACAACTCCAAATTTTGACCTTAATTGCCAATTTAATTATTCTCTAAATAAAATAATATTTATTTTTCCCAAAATAAATAAATAATCGTCTCCAAGACCTGGGGTTGTTACATGATCATCCCTTTGATTTGTTCTTAGATATACTTGGCATAATATGTTCTGATTTATAAACTGGGATGAACACAATTACATACTCTATTCAGTGAATGTGTTAACACTGTTCAATTACTTATACAGTAATTTTGATATCCAAATCATTACACAGACACACACTGTAGAAACCATTGAATCTAAGTACACTGTGTATCTAATAATATATAATATATAACGAATCATTACACAGACACACACTAACCGACGTTTAGGATCGAATGTTGGTTAAACGACACTAGATTATTTATCAGATGTCGGCTGACCGACGCGAGGCGTGGGTCAATCAATGTTTAGGATCAAATGTCAGTTGATCGACGTTTAGGACCAACCAACGTTTAGGATAAAATGTCGCTTGACCGATGTGTGATTCTTTATCAGATGTCGACTGATCGAAATTTAGGATCAATAGATGTTTAGGATAAAATGTGAGCTGACTGATGTGAGATTTTTTTTATCAAAGGTCAACTAAGCGACGTTTAGGATCAAATGTCGGCTGAACGACGCAAGTTATTTATCAAATGTCGGCTGACCAACGTGAGGCGTTGGTCAACCGATTTTTTCAACCATTTTAACCATTAGTAAACTACCACATTTCCTACGAGGAAGGGGAGGACGATACATATTTTGGTTCACACCTGAATCGAATTACTAAAACAAATGTAGTAGCCCAAATGAGGAAGGGGGAATATATATATATATGTGTGTGTGTGTGTGTGTGTGTGTGTGTGTGTGTGCGCGCGCGCATGCAACCATACATGCGTGTCTACACACACAATTGGATATTCTGTAATGTATTTCATACATATTGTTACTTTAACTTCATGGTTTTGTTCATTTTCGAAAATATTAGTATGTGTCGTTTATTTATGACTTTCACTAGACAAAAGTTTTAGATGTTATCCTCGGTTTTTAGTTCATAATCTACATTTTTTATTATATATTTCATAAGAATCAATATTAAAACACATATAACAGAACACAAGATTAGTTAATTAAGATTCAACAAAACAAAACTAGGAACAAATTCCATTCTAACAAATAAACAATCAAGGGGTTTACACACAACAAGTTGAGATTTTTATATATAGCACAAAATGGTCCGATACTCAATGGACTCACAAAATATCATGGGCACGTGATTTTGAATGAATGAGATTAACTATAATCGATTTCAAGAATACACTACTACCATAAGAATCAGGTTTGAAAAAATTTGATTACAACCCTAACTATTATATTGTTACACAGATTTGAGAAAACAGTTTGGCAATAAGTATATATGCATACATATCTGAAATTTTAAACCTTTATTTAAACAAATATTATACATACAAATATCACATACATACATACATACAAATCAAATATGCGAGGAGAAAGAAATAAAATAAGCAGTGTCAAACAGATTACTATCCCTAAAACCAAATTTCGAGTACATATTGAAATCCAATAAGCTAAAAATGATTTCTTGAGACCCTATTATGGGTTGCGGCTAAAACTCATGCCTTTATGTTTAACTAAGACTTGAGCTGTCATGTTGTCTGTGATCTCCAAATCAATCAAAAACAAGAAAAATGACGATACAATTTAATGATTCCTTCACCGTTTGGTTACTTCAATGTTTCCTTATTATGCAGAACAATGCGAAAACATATTCAACTCCTATTGGTAGTGTGCTTATTTCACACCTTAGTTTGTAGATGATGTTATAATCTTTCTAAAAGGGGATAAAATAATAATAAAGAACTTGATAACATTTTTAAAAGAGTGACATTTCTCCCTCTCTCTAGTGAATCCGAAATTCATGAGAATGGCAGTAAAGGATGACACTGATAATCTTCATGTTTTGTTAATGGGTGCAACGTTAAACATACACTTTTGTTTTTCGACAATATGTTGGACCAATACTTCAAAATGAGAGAGGATGATGAGATATATGAGGCGAAATGTTATCATAAACCGTTGAATTTTTTCAACGGTGATGAATGTTTGAATTAATTTGGGCCCATCACATATATTACAAATTAAAATTATAATCGAATAGTATATCAAATTAATGGTATGAAATACTTGCGCAGGACATGAATTAATTAACACAAACAAACATATTAATAATTCTAATTAAAATTTACACAAACAAGTATACAACTATTTTCATAAATTAATCTTAAAACTATACTACAACAATTGATTGGCAATCCGGGTTTTCAATTAGCTCACCCTTCAACCTCCTATCCCCACTACAAATCAACAAAAATAATCACAAATTGCACCCAAAACGGATCTATAGGTAACACGAGTAATAAAAAAACATAAAAAGCAATATATGACTTACCTAGAGCGATGGTGATGGCTGGTGACTAGGGAGGCGAGGCTAGGGCCAGAGCGACGAGGCTAGGGATAAAGGTTCAAACACAAATAAACACTCAAACAATAACAATCATTTATTAAGAGATTATATCCAAGCCTACGATATATATATATATATATATATATATATATATATATATATATATATATATATATATATATATATATATATATTGACTTGAAACTACCTAATTACAATTCTTCAGAAACTAAACAAAAGAATTCAGCAGAATACTAACAAAAAAATATCTCGCTCACACACATATCAATTAAACAATGGTACATATGTTTTTTTTCAAATTTAAATCAACAATGAACAAGTGATACCAAAACACACTGATAAACATGATATATGTAAAATATCTAAAACTACATTCTTAGAAACTCTTACTTAACCATAGAAACAACAACTACAAGAAGAAAAAGAATGGTACATATCAATTAAAGAATGGAAAAGCAATCTTTATCTCACACAAACACAAATTATAACAAAAGAAAGATTAGACAACAATAAATTACCTGGTATCAACACAGTCCGAGTATGCCAACTAGGGATGATGGGGTTAGGTCAAAAACGTGTAAATTTAGGGGGAGAGAGGGGAGTGAGGAGGGGGTTACATTCTGAAAATTTAGGGAGATAAAAAAAATGTGTATAACATTCTTGGGAAAGAGGGGATTGAGGAGATGATAGAGGAGAGGTAGCTTGAGATAAGGAAGCGTGTTGCCAAAAATGAAGACCCGCCATTTTTTTTTAAAGAACTTTCGCCAAAAATGAAGAGGTTACGCCATTTTGCGCCTTAATTTAAATGGCATTAGTTACTAAATGCCTTAGAAATACATCATACATTTCTTCCTCTCTCCAGTGAATCCGAAATTCTTGAAAATGCAAGTAAAGGATGACACTGATAATCTTCATATTTTGTCAATGGGTGCAACGTTAAACATACACTTTTGTTTTTCGACAATATGTTGTACCAATACTTCAAAATGAGAGAGGACGATGAGATATATGAGGCGAAATGTTATCATAAATCGTTGAATTTTTTCAACGGTGATGAATGTTTGAATTAATTTGGTCCCATCACATATATTACAAATTAAAATTACAATCGAATAGTATATCAAATTAATGGTATTAAATACTTGCACGGGACATGAATTAATTAACACAAACAAACATATCAATAATTTTAATTAAAATTTACACAAACAAGTAAACAACTATTTTCAGAAATTAATCTTAAAACTATACTACAACAACCGATTGACAATCCGGGTTTTCAATTAGCTCACCCTTCAACCTCCTATCACCACTACAAATAAACAAAAATAATCACAAATTGCACCCAAAACGGATATATATGTAACACGAGTAATAAAAAAACATATAAAGTAATATATGACTTACCTAGAGCGATGTCGATGGCTGGTAACTAGGGAGGCGAGGCTAGGGCCAGAGCGGCGAGGCTAGGGCTAAAGGTTCAAACACAAATAAACACTCAAACAATAACAATCATTTATCAAGAGATTATATCCAAGCCTACGAGATATATATATATATTGATTTGAAACTACCTAATTACAATTCTTTAGAAACTAAATAAAAAAATTCAGCAGAATACTAACAAAAAAATCTCTCGCTCACACACATCAATTAAACAATGGTACATATGTTTTTTTTCAAATTTAAATAAACAATGAACAAGTGAAACCAAAACGCACTGATAAACATAATATATGTAAAATATCTAAAACTACATTCTTAGAAACTCTTACTTAACAATAGAAACAACAACTACAAGAAGAAAAAGAATGGTGCATATCAATTAAAGAATGGAAAAGAAATCGTTATCTAACATAAACACACATTATAACAAAAGAAATATTAGACAACAATAAATTACCTGGTATCAACACAGTCCGAGTATGCCAACTAGGGATGATGGGGTTAGGTCAAAAACATGTAAATTTAGGGGGAGAGAGGGGATTGAGGAGGGGGTTACATTCTGAAAAATTTGGGAGATAAAAAAAATGTGTATAAGATTCTTGGGAAAGAGGGGATTGAGGAGATGATAGAGGAGAGGTAGCTTGAGATAAGGAAGCGTGTTGCCAAAAATGAAGACCCGACATTGTTTTTTAAAGAACTTCCGCCAAAAATGAAGAGGTTACGCCATTTTGACTCTTAATCTAAATGGCATTAGTTACTAAATGCCTTAGAAATACATCATACATTTCTTCCTCTCTCCAGTGAATCCGAAATTCTTGAAAATGGCAGTAAAGGATGACACTGATAATCTTCATATTTTGTCAATGGGTGCAATGTTAAACATACACTTTTGTTTTTCGACAATATGTTGGACCAATACTTCAAAATGAGAGAGGACGATGAGATATATGAGGCGAAATGTTATCATAAACCATTGAATTTTTTCAACGGTGATGAATGTTTGAATTAATTTGGGCCCATCACATATATTACAAATTAAAATTATAATCGAATAGTATATCAAATCAATGATATGAAATACTTGCACAGGACATGAATTAATTAACAAAAACAAACATATTAATAATTCTAATTAATATTTACACAAACAAGTATACAACTATTTTCATAAATTAATCTTAAAACTATACTATAACAGCCGATTGACAATCCGGGTTTTCAATTAGCTCACCCTTCAACCTCCTATCACCACTACAAATCAACAAAAATAATCACAATTGCACCCCAAACGGATTTATATGTAACACGGGTTATAAAAAAAACATATAAAGCAATATACGACTTACCTAGAGCGATGTTGATGGATGGTGACTAGGGAGGCGAGGCTAGGGCCAGAGCGGCGAGGCTGGGGCTAAAGGTTCAAACACAAATAAACACTCAAACAATAACACTCATTTATCAAGAGATTATATCCAAGCCTACGAGATATATATATATATATATATATATATATATATATATATATATATATATATATATATATATATATATATATATATATATATATATCTTGATTTGAAACTACCTAATTACAATTCTTTAGAAACTAAACAAAAAAATTCAGCAGAATACTAACAAAAAAATCTCTTGCTCACACACATATCAATTAAACAATGGTACATATGTTTTTTTTTAAATTTAAATCAACAATGAACAAGTGAAATCAAAACACACTGATAAACATGATATATGTAAAATATCTAAAACTACATTCTGAGAAACTCTTACTTAACAATAGAAACAACAAGTACAAGAAGAAAAATAATGGTACATATCAATTAAAGAATGGAAAAGCAATCGTTATCTCACACAAACACACATTATAACAAAAGAAAGATTAGACAACAATAAATTACCTGGTATCAACACAGTCCGAGTATGCCAACTAGGGATGATGGGGTTAGGTAAGAAACGTGTAAATTTAGGGAGAGAGAGGGGAGTGAGGAGGTGGTTACATTCTGAAAATTTTGGGAGATAAAAAAAATGTGTATAACATTCTTGGGAAAGAGGGGATTGAGGAGATGATAGAGGAGAGGTAGCTTGAGATAAGGAAGCGTGTTGCCAAAAATGAAGAGCCGCCATTTTTTTTAAAAGAACTTCCGCCAAAAATGAAGAGGTTACGCCATTTTGCCCCTTAATTTAAATGGCATTAGTTACTAAAAAAAACTACATAAAAATATGGAAAATATTTTTAAAAAGCCTGCAAAAAAAAATGAATAAATACTTCAACAAGTTTAAAAAAATATTGTGAAAAACATATTTCCAATAACAAAGTAGATTTCCAATTAAATACATAAAAAATTCAATAATCTAAAAAAATGTTTTTAAAAATTTTGCAAACATATTCTTAAAAGTTTAAAAAAATACTACCAAAAACGAATTTCCAATAACAAAATAGATTTCCAATAAAAAAAAATGACTAAGAAAACAAAAAAAAATATTCAATAATTACAGAAAATTTGGAATATACATAAAAACAGGAAAAATATTTAAAAATAATAAAAAAGAAAAACAATTTTAAAAAATAAAAATTCTAACTTTGATTAAAAAAACATAAAAAAATAATAATGATAAAAGATTTCCAGCAAAAAAATGTTTTCATCGAAAAAAAGTACTTTCTAGCAAAACAAAAATGATTTCTGGAAAAAATTGTTTTTATCCCAAAAAACTATCAGCAAATATCAGCAAAAAAACCTTCATGCAACAATCTAAAAAAAATAAAATATGAATTTTTGGATTAAAAGACATCAATCTATAAACCAAATATCACAAAGCCAATTCTTGAATGAGGTTAGAATGGGCACCATAAAATGGGAAATGCACACGTATTAATTGTTGCAATTCAGGTAAACCACTTAAGACTTTTAACAAATAGGTTGAGCAAGTTAAATCAAATCAATCACTAATGCATAATAATTGTATATGAAGGTAATAAAGCATATAAACAATAAAGCGATAAAACATTAATAACAAACAGTATGCACAACAGAGAAACACCAAATATTGTTCACCACTATAGACAACACCCACCAAAAGATAAAAACAAATTCTTTCACTATAAAGTTAACTACACATTCACCTGCTTAAACCCAAAATATCACTACACTTCCCCTTACTTATTCACCAAATATAAGGAATATATTTTTCTTACAATTTTTTACCGACACCTTCGGTGAAAATACCAATTACAAAGCTCCAAAATCTGAACTCAAGCAGCATCTACGAACCGAAAAATCCTAAAGTCATAAAAATAACCAAATCATATTGACAAAATCACTGAGAAAAATGTCAACGTATCGTTGATTTAGGGCAATGCCCAAATCTGAAATAATCCAATATGGAGGAGAAAACGGTGGCTTGATGTCAATTTAAGGCCCCTGGGTTCTCTGTAGTTCATCTTCATCTTCATCATCTCCAGAAACTTCATTAGGGGTATTGAGGCTATCAACCTTAACCACACATACTCTTGATTTAATAACCAAGTCATCTCCATTAAAGAAAGATATTAGGTGGGTCAGTTTGAAATGGGTTGGGGTTTTATGGATGCAGTTTTTTTTGGGTTTGGTTGCAATGACTCCTTGAGGGTTTGAGAACATATTCTATGACAAGAACATGTGGGTATAAGAAAATGAGAAGCCATGGGTATTTTATGTTAAATGATCATATTAGAAGAAGAAGAAGAAGAAGAAGAAGAAGAAGAAATCTAGGAAACAGAGAAGCAAATTGTACAATTAATACCGAAATTGGGATCACAATAATTATGGGAACCACCTGTTTTTTTAGTCGACATGGATACACTTGAATATGGCAACTGACGTGGATAACCCCGGGTGTTGAGGATATTAACCGCTTGTATATAGTTTTAGAGTAGTATAGAGATGACATGAGCTCAATGCGAAGATTTGTTATAAGTGATTTTGTAGGTCTATTGACCAATATGAAATATACCTCGTCAAACTGCCTAAAGTAGTGAAACATATTGAAGTTTCTCAATTAAACCTTTCTTCTAAGATTGAAAAGGATTCATTTACCTTTTAAATCAACGCGTGCTAACGAAATAAACATTAAATGTTAAAGGAAATGGTTTAATGTGCCAAACTCGTTGCAATTTAATGGTAAACTAAATCCATTGTGACTCGTTGCAATTTAATGGTAAACTAAATCCATTGTGATTCAGGCTCAGAATTGTAACGCCCCGACTCGGATTTATGGGTTACCTGTAGTTAACTCGGTCCGACCTGAGCATTAGATGTAAAATGAAACGAACAACTTATATAATGTTGCCAGTCCAATTTTATTTTAATCAATGTTTCACTTATTAGCATGTGATTCCAGTTTGAAATAAACTACATGATGGACCCATGGGGAGTACCCCGGTGTCCAAGTATACAGAGCTACTAACGTAAAAATAAATAGAGTACTTACTTGTATAATGCAATCAAAATACGAAATTTCTCCCAACCAATCGTAACAAAGTGAGGGTGTGAGCATATGCCTTGTGAAAAATGTACAAAGGAAACATAAAATCGAATGGCAGAAAGGAGACTAGACACGTTATGCCTATGTGGATGTATTTCATTGGGTACATATACATTTACAAAATGCATTAAAGATTTTTAATTCTGAAAACCATTACTTATCTAGATTAATTTGCCCTAATCTTATAGAGATTTCCTTTATTCATCCTTATAAATTTCTCACTTTAATTCACACGCTTGATTCAACACTTGGAACCATTATGTTTGACTTATCCGGTCACATTCCTTTACCTTTTTTTTTTATCCAAAACACTTTAGTATTTTCGTTGAAACTCACCCTTTCAACACACGCAAATCCCTCATAAGAAAATATTTATTTACTATTTGAAAACCTTTTTACAACACATTCTTGTGTTAAATATGGGTTTAACGGCTTAGGTTGCTTAATCACCGATTTACCCACTCACTTTACCTTTTTACTTATGTTATGGATACATTTCAATTATACATTTACTTGTCCATTTTATCCTTTACCGAAACATTTATTTATTCATTCAAGTTAGGTTATACTAAAACATTTTACCACACAACCCATTTCTTGACATGTTCCTTATTCCTTTTATCTTCTCTCGAAATCTTCCAATACCGCATACTTTAACGGACTCCACACCGCCGACTATGCACACCATATGCTCTAACCAGTGGTTTTAGGCTTTTCACCCTAGGGCTCCAGGCCCTTCTTGCTTATCCCCGTGTCACTCGAGTTCCTTTTAATGTATTTTAATATTTTGTAAATGTCCACATTACACACTTTTCCTTTCTACCCGATCGAAGCCAAACCCGAGGTTACACCCCAAATTGTGTTACACTTGAAATTTAACCATTTCATGTCCTTTACACTTTAACCTTGATTTTTATTCCAAAAATCATATCTATTTAGGACCACTTTGTGCAACACCTTTCCCAACATTTTTATTTCATAAAAATGTTCCACTTTAAGTAAAACTACCATTTTACCCATTTGTTTCTAAAATCACCTTTTACTCAATTTTCACAAGTGTTAATTTCTGACAAACACTATTAAGTTACCCTTCCTAACTCCTTAAGTGTTTTAGCACCTTAACACCCATTTTTATCTTGGAGTAATATTCTTCTTAATTAGAAATACTTTTACACCTTTAATCCCTTTTTTAATTTCATAAGTGTTAATCCTTTACAACATTACTAAGTTACACACACTAACTTTTCCATTAACACTTAAAGAATAATGTTATCTACATTTTCCTAAACCGCACATTTCTTTACTTTCTCTATTCAAGAAATTCATTTACACTTGAGACTATTTTTATAAGAAAATACCATTTCTTTCATTTTACATGTAGTCTTACAACTTTATGCTTATCATATTTTAACCCCTTCTCACACACTTTGAACACTAGAATTTCTATCTTTCTCCTTATTCATGTTTAAACCCAATTAAATATTCTTTAAACTTATTTATACATTCAACAACCAGATACTACAAGTTTATATGCAAGGGAAGACGTATTTTAAACCTCAAAATCCTATTAAATGGGTTAAACATATTTTTCATTCTAAAAATTCATTACACTGGTAAAAATTACATTTTTAAGACATAAAAGGTATTTAATTTCTTCAAACTCAATAAATGTCTATTTTTCATAAAATCATCATTTTTGCAAGAAATTATTTCACCAATGTTTACAAAATGAGTCATCGTTTTCAAACATTTTATTCCATAAAATGCTTAATACCAATCTTTCTAGAAAACACCCTATTTTCATAAAACACCAACTTTTAATATTTCAAAACTATGAAATATTTACTCATTCTTTGTTTTCAACAAAATATCATTTTTCAACATTTTTATTTCATAATAATTTTTATAATCTTCTACACATTTAATTAGGCCATTTAACTAAATGCACCCAACTCAAATAGTCTAACTACAAGACTAGAAATGTGAAAAATAAATCTTACACTAAGAATAAGCTTTTCCCACCTTAAATGGAGATCCAAAATGATAGGCATGAAAGGTCTAAGAAGATGACAACCACCCACCTCCTAAGTTGATCTCAAGTAAGTTGCCCCACTCCAAAAGCATTCTCCATCAACCTTCCAAGAAAAACCCTTCAACTCCATGAAAACCAACCTTCATCTTCTCCAAAAATCCCTTAAACATACCTCCAAAATTCGTAGATCTTCTTTATCGATGATGGAAATGGGTATTATGGATTTGAACAAGGTGGAACACTACACAAAATGATGGTGGAATGGTGATTTGGTGGTGGGTGGAGGTGGAAGACCACTCACCTCTCTTTCTCTCACTCTCTCTCCTTCTTCCATTTTTCCCTACTAAAAATAACCCAAATATACCAAACAAACCTTTATAAAATCCTTCCAAAGGCCAAAAATCCCTCTTTTCCTCTTTTGAATTGATCTGGGATCGACAACTTAATGATCCAACGACTGAGATTGTGATAATGCATAAGGGAAACTGAGATTAAAAATTCAACTTACGTAGTTATAACGACTTCCCTACGTCATTCAAATGACTACCCTATGTCGTTAGAACTATAGATCGCACGACCTACTACTGTAAGTTAACAACAAGTCATTTTATGCCCTACTTCTCGCGACCTCACCTTGTCGTTCGAACAATAGCCTCTTGTAGTTTGAGCGACCCTTTTTCTTTTTCTTTTTCTTTTATTTTTTTCCAATCTTACCCACAATTCTTCTATAATTGTCATTACCTCCTCCTCAATTATAATTTAACTAAATTTTTGGTACAAGGTATTACAAACTTCACTTTATGGGTAATTTCATCCCCGAGTTTCTTGATCCATCAATCTTTATGTTTATGGGGGTTCACCAACTTCTATTCTATGTCTTAGAATCCTCCAAGGCAAACCATCAAAGTCCCCAACACTAAGGTAACCAAATACTCAACATGTGACATGCTCTAATGCTCATCATCTCGCTGACCATGACATTACATAATCGACCCCGAGTCTCCACTCACCTTATGACCAAGTCCAAACCATTCATAGCACTAGTTATGCTAGTACCTAATACATAACAGCTCCCTTTCAGGAAAACCCTTTCTAGCTGTCATGCTCACTCAAAGAAAATCATAATACAGTCAATCGTTGGATATGGCATCGAAAATCAGTTCGAGTGTAGGATCGTACATCATGTGTTTCGTAACTTTTCATACTATACTAACTGTACAATTCGCCTGACCTCGTCAATACCCATATAATGATATTCTCTAGGAGGAATAATCCCATGAAATCATTACTGCACGCTTTGTTTACACCTTTCATTGTGTAACTCTGATGAACCTAGTACTACCTTAGGCGTCTCATCATTGAGTACTCACTAGAGTCTCATTCTAATCCACTCATCGTGGAAAGGCAACATCATTTGCTAAGTTTTTCCTCGATTTCCAACATTATACCGTATCCTCAAGTCATCTTCCTGATCTTCGTAACCCAAGCCACTGAATGTCGAGCCGACCAGTCGAAAGTCCACTAGTCTTAAGAGAGATTGATACTACGAGAAAATTGTGTGGCCAAAATGTGTCTACCCGTACACAAAATTTTATGCAATGGAAAAGATAACTCAAATGGGCACACCCAGTTACAGATTTTCAATGACCAAACTCGGTCCACCGCGCTCTCCCGGACCCAGTAGTGTTGTACTATGACATGGTACCAATATGAGTCACCACGGAAGCGAACCTACATCGTGAACTTGAAATCATGCCACTCATTCCTAGAGTTCTCACCGATCACAAATCTTAGCCATGCCCCCTGACTTGGGTCACTAGTTGTGGCTAATCGAATCACAATCATTCGTTCTCATAATACGTATGCGATTTACGAATCAGTACTCCTTTAGGAAGTCAATGTCCGACTTCCCTCCTTGGGATCAAGGCCCTACCTTTCACATCCTTAGCGTAAATGAATCATTTTGATTAGCAGAAACCTCACTCTATAGTCATTGATCTTGTCCAATCACTAGTGATGACATCACCAACCTACTACACCGAGGTTATTTTCTTCTTTAACATATCGTGATCAAAATCCCAAACTCCCACAGACATTACTTGGCTTAAGGAGGCACTCACCTAAATGTATTATTTTGACCACACAAGATTGACATTAAACTTGCCTTCAGTTTCTACCCACACAGAATTTTCGTGACGACCACACCCACCGTTATTAACACCCTAAGGGTAGTTAATATCATACTAGGCCACATTTCTAACCCGTACCAGCTTGACAAGATGTGACCAAACTAGTCAACACATTGCCAAGGTTACCCTAGCATATATTGTTGACACATAGACATAACAATCATATTTGATGTTATCCTACCTTAATTACCATTTTCAAGTCCTTACATGGAGTCATCCCCCTTAGTCTCAAACACATTTCCTAATACATTTCGAAATCATGCATCACCACACCCATACTAGTCATTCCATGACATCCAAGAATCACTCCTATAATGACGTAAACTATCACCCTACCTTGGGGAATACACTATCATATGTGCCGAATGGAAATCCATACCAGACACATATATTACATGGCCAATAATCTAGGATCATCACCTGACCCTCAACACCATCGTTACTAAAATTCTACTACCTCCTCTAATCGGACATAATTGGCCTCCTAATAATGCCAAACACATTTCATGTAAAAGTCCCAAATCCGATAAGATTTCATCGTTTATAACTTTATAATCATAGGTTCACTCTACAAACCTTTCGATAACCACATTGCAATTACATGGTTTCTCGTAAAAACTCTAGTCTCAGTGCTTCTATCTATGGTTCACCTTAATCATCAAACACCTCAAGGAGTCACAATGTTTTACATTTATCCTCAATGACGCCACATACAATTTGTCCTATGGGCACCTCAACGTGCTTATGAACTACTCTCACACCAGGATCACCTCGCACCTAGCCATTACCTCAGTGGATAAAAAGAGTCATTACATCTAGATAATCATCTTATATTCCTTCCAAGAAGTCATGACTATAAGCTACATACAAACAAAAACCGATGATACTACGGGTTATGGCAGGACACTGGACATCGCCTGCAGTCTATAAACCTCAAGGTCTGCCTCACCTAATCCTTATTGACTATTAAACTATGGAAACTAAATTTCCTTACTATGTTAATATCATACCATGTGCCAATTTGCGAGTTAACATGACTATATAAATCTTGGTAGGATACGAATGTCAGGTATTGCCTATAAATACCAAGGTCTATACCATAGATGCCACGCAGGATCCTATTCCTCAATATCACATTATAATTAAGGTACATAGAACCTAAGTTCTCAAACAAATGAATTAATATGTTCTCAACATAAAATCAATACTTATGAATGCTATTCAATTATATAGTCTCCATACATAAGATACACAACCTTTACAGCTAGGTCGCGGTGAACACTACTCACTGTTGCCACTAACAAGACTACTCTCATCACCAAAGTCATTTCACAATACATCTCACACAAGGGTTACAGCTTTGCCACTATTAGTCTACACAACCACATGTGTTCTCCGAACTACCATTAACTACGATATTACTCAAGAATCAGAATATGTCTAATTATGTCACCGGCGCTAATTACCCATAAGTTCCGCATTTAAGGGTTATATACTTTTCAATCACCAATCATTAGCGCCTAGTTATGACACCATAACCATTAATCTATACCATTGATTATATACCACTTGTGCCACTTTCCCAATGGACGTCATTTTATTCTACCGATACCTCAAATAATTCTATGTCACTCAAAATTTAACAATAGAACCTCCCACTAACAACCACGGTTTCACCACTATAGGTTAACATGGACACCCGTAAATTATTACAATTCTAATCAGAACTGCAGAAGTGATTAATAACCATCAATCTTGACGTGTTTTACTTGTCACTAACTAACGTATTGTGTTAACCTACTTGACTCTACCATTGGGAAGGAGAACTAAACCATCATCAAACTAGCATGACCGAAATAAACCCACACCGACATCGAAGATCCGATACCGACCTAACTACGTCACTCCCGAAAGGAACCTTGAACCTAGAGCTCTGATACCATTTGTAACACTCCGACCCGGATTTATGGGTTACCATTAGTCAATCCGATTCGACCTGAGAGTTAAGTGTGAAGTGCAATGAAAAACCTATATAATATTGCTAGTCCAATTTTATTTCAATCAACGTTTCACTGTTAGCATGCATTTCCAGTTTCAAATGAACTACGTGAAGGACCCATGGGGAGTACCCCGATGTCCAAGTATATAGAGATACTAACTTAAAAATAAATAGAGTACTTACCTGTATAACGCCATCAAATAAGAATCCTCTCTCAACCTGTCGTAATAAAGCGAGGGTATGATCCTATGCCCAGTGGGAAATGTACAAACGAAACATAGAATCAAACAACATAAATGAGACTCGACATGTTACACCTATGTGCACGTGCAACTACATTGTGTACATATACATATATACGTATATATATACAAAAATGCATTAAAGGTTTTTAATTCCGAAAACCATTACTTATCTCGATTAATTTACCCTAATCATATATAGATTTTCTTCATTCACCCTTAGGAGTTTCTCACTTTAATTAACACACCCGATTCAACACTTGGAACCATTATGTTTGACTTATACGGTCACATTCCTTTACACTTTTTTTATCCAACACAATTTAGTATTTTCGTTCAAATTCACCCTTTCAACACACACAAACCCCACGAAAAAAAATACTTATTTACTCTTTGAAAACCTTTTTACAACACATTCTTGTGTTAAATATGGTTTCAACCGCTTAGGTTGCTTAATCACCCACTTACCCACTCACTTTACCCCTTTACTTACGTTATGGATACTTATCAATTATACAAATGTGAAAAATAAATCTTACACTAAGAGTAAGGTTTTCCCATGTTAAATGGAGCTCCAAACTGATAGACATGAAAGATCTAAGAACATGAAAACCTCCCACCTCTTAAGGTGGCCTCAAGGAGGTTTCCCCGCTCCAAAAGCATGCTCCATCAAGCTTCCAAGAAAACCCCCCATCAACTCCATGAAAATTTACCTTCATCTTCTCCAAAAATCCCCTAAATATACCTCCAAAATTCGCAACTCTTCTTTATGAATGATGGAAATGGGTATTGTGGATTTGAACAAGGTGGAACACTACACAAAATTGTGGTGAAATAGTGGTTTGGTGATGGGTGGAGGTGGTGTAACAACCCGCCCTTTTGGAGACAATTAAATTCCATAATTAAGTATAATTTGGAATTTGGAGAATTTCTCGAAATAGTAATTTTTGGGATTTTCGAGGATTTAATAATTTTTTGAAGGATGTTATAAATTATTTTGGGACTATATAGGTCGCTATAGTTTAATTATATGTCGCCGTGGAGTATAGCGACAAAAGATGTAAGATTTTGAGTTGAAAACCCGCATTTAATTATTTTGGGTTGGAATAGTGATTTGCGGTCAAGTACCTCGGATGGAAATTTAGACTGCGCCATGAGTCTCGGAATGTCCGAGATAGTCGGAAAAGAGTGTCCAATTGTCGAAATTTAGTTTCGGGTAATTTTAGAGGTAAAAGTAACTCGTAATTGGGTAAACGAGTCGTTTTTGGATTTTTAGGGGTATAACCCCTTTTCTTCTTATTTAAAGAGAGAGAAAGGGAAAGAAAAGAGAAGACAAGGAAAGAAAGAGGGAGAAGAGAGAGAGGACGGAGAAAAGGGAGATTCGGGCCAAACGCCGCTGGATTCGACTCGTGGTCGTCGGATTTCATCCTCCAAGCAAGTGTTTACTTGATTTATTTACTTTTTGTGCATTAATCTCATATCATAGTTGGTAAAAATATGATTTTGGGGTTAGAACCCTTAAAATAAAATTGGGTAAAAGTTGATTATGAGTTTACATATTGATGTAGTGTAAACTCTTAATGATTTTTAGTGTCAAAACCATGTTAATGGAGTATAACAATGGGTTTAAATGTTAAGTTGGGGTTTTTATGGTTTTAGGATTTAAAACTAAGAGAAATGGTTTAATACCCCAAAATAATTGATGTGTTAGTTGTAAAACATAGATTAGATGTTTATTGAGTTGTTGGATGAGGTTAGAAACAACAAAAATGGAGAAAAATGGAGTTTGGGATTTTGGGGAGATAATGAATAGTAACCCGTAGCCTTTGGGGTCATTTTCGGCCAAGAAGATAAATGATTTGGCTCTTGGCCAAAACACGGAAGTTGTAGATATTTTCGATACAGTCGCATGGTCGCCAACCGCGTATTTTTCTGATGTCTCTACGATTTGATATGATTTTTACAAGATGACAGCTCCGGGTTGAAATCATCAACTCGGAAATCAAATCGGGAATTGGAAAAAATACAGGCTAGGATTAGTCGTGTAGATGTTTTGGATGATTTTTGGAGTAGTTTAGAAACCCCGATAATGAAATTGGGTTGTTGGATGGAAGATTTGGAGGATTTAGTTTTGAGGACCTGGTGTGACCGGTCGATCGCGCCCCTATGGCCGGTCGACCGCGTCAAGGAAATAGGGCCTACTGCTTTGTTTCTTAGGGTTATTTGCAACCCGCGGTCGACCGGGGGTCCAGGACCGGTCGACCGGTGCCCTGTTTTCAGCCCAAGATTTTGGAGATATCCAATAAATCCTTAAGAGGTGATTAAGGTAAGTATTGTTTGTCGAAGTAAGAAATATTTGGGTTTAGAATCATGCTTATATAAATGCATGATTATGATTCCTGGAGAGAATCTTTGGGATTATTGGTCATCGCTAGATGCTATAGGCCACTATGGTCGTTTATATATATTCTAGGAGGAATATATAGGATATGTATATACTGTGTGATTTAAGTATATATATATGTTCTGATGGAAATGACTTTGAAAATATAATAATGAATATTTTCAAAATGGAAAGAGAAATGTTTTTCATAATTGATAAAATATGGATTACACACCTCCCTAAATCGCTATCATAAGGGAAGTTGTGTGCGTTGTGGTGAAGCCCCCGGCTATTGAGCAGGGTGGATATAGTCCCTAGGCCATATGGGCATTTGTATTACTGCGCTGGTTAGGGCATTCCGGGTGTGGTCCTGACTTTCCCGCAGGCAATATGGCCTCTTCCCGACGTTGGTAGGTTCCCAGGTTGTCTTGTATAGATAGGCCCTGGAAGATGATAGTCATTTACGGGCGCGTCCAGTGGGGAAACCCGAAAGGGCGGTCTTAGATTTATTAAAGCAATTAATGATAATGAATTGGCTTTATATTTACATTTCCTGAGTATAAAAAAGGGAAATGGGATAAAAGTTTGGCTTCGGTAACACTCCCGGATGGAAGAAGGGATGTGGAAGCATATGATTTGATCAAAGCATTTTCATGCTAATGAAAATGGCTTTGGGTACATTTCCTGAGTATAAAAAGGGAAATGGGATGATATATAAAGGAAAAGCATTTTTATAATAATAAAATTGGTTTTAAAAATTTATGTTATGGTAAAGAAATTCATGCTAATTAATTGGCTTTTAAATACATTTCCTGGATATGAGAAGGGAAATTGAAGGTTTTGATATGAGTATAGAATACACCTAAGTCCGGGAGGTAGATCCAGATGTGTAATATATAGTTTATTACGTAAACCTCAGTCCGGGAGATATTATCCGGACGCATATTGTTGATGTATATATATATATATATATATATATATATATATGTATATATATATATATATATATATATGTATATATATATATATATATATATGCATTTGTGTGTGCTACGGGCCTAATGGATTTCTACCATTAACCCTGCCAAGTAGTAGTGTATCGGGGGGTTCCTTGTTTGGATTTCGCTTTGCGAGACACCCCACGCACGAACTTAGTGCAGTGTTGAGAATGGAGAGAAGTTTAGCCCTTAGCACTTGGACTATCTAGGGTAGATAGTGGATAGGTTATTAGACTAGTTAGGCGGGGTAGCTTGACTAGGAAGTGTCGTTAGGATGCGTTAGGTGTGCACTACTAGAGGAGAGGTGAGGGGTATCTCATGGGAGTGCGATACCAATTTAAATATGAGATAAAAACTATTTTTTTTAAAATAAAGCATTTATGCACTTGCAAAATATTTTCAAAATTCGGGCTCTGACCCGTTTATCTACTTTCCTTTCTTTCTATATATTATATATATATATATAGGTGTCCAAACACAGGGACGCCTGGATGGCATTTCTTTCGAGTCAGACGTCTGCTGCAGAAGCTGTGGATGCTTGCGGGTTATCGGTAGACGCTTCTTTCCTTGCACTCTAGATAGGAGATATTGTACAAACATTCGGGCCAATGGTCCAACTGATTTTATTTATTCTTCGCACGTTATTCGATATGGTTGTATAATTTGAACCGAGTGTTCGGTTATTTTAATTTATTTCATTTTCATTTCAGTTCAATTACGCATGTAATTGTGGATGTTTTATTTTGATCGTTAAAAAGAGTAGTTAGGTAAAAGTTTTTAACGCTCACCTAATAGGATATTAGTAATTAAATGGATTTTCGATAGTGATGCTAAGAATGATCGAAATGTAACTCCTGTTATAATTTGATATAGGAGTGATCGCCCGGTATCCCATTAGGCGGGTTGTTACAGATGGTATCAGAGCGTCCGGTTCTAGTGTCCTTAGGAATCTGTGCGGACGTACTACACTTTCAGCGTTGCTCTCGATTTGTTATAGAGCCCCAGGATTAGGATTGCTGATTTCTCTGTGAGATTTCGTTCTCCTGCCATGTTAGAAGATTTTAGAAATCCTTTGCGTGCTCGTTCTAGGATCGTGTGTGCCGATCGAAGAAGGACGACCAAGGAGGGCCTCGGGGAGGACAGTAGTTGGCAAGGCTTAGCTGGGGAAGCTGGTAGAAGATGGGGACGAGGACCTTAGTAGAGGCCACTCTCCTTGTGGTAAATTGCTAAGGATTGTTGCAACGACTACTAACGTATAGTAGTTATGAGCAACCAAGTACTACTATGGTAGAAAGTGGTACTTAAGTTGAATTACCTCGTGGAGATAAGGGTTCCAAAGGGATCTTACGGATAGTTTTAAACCCTGAGTCCCCATGATTCTGCAGGAAGGAGAAGAATTTCGTTTCATAATTATTCACAAAAGGGTCGGCCAGAGACCGATAGTGAATAAAGAACATTATGGAGAAGTGAACTTTGTACCGAGGTGAGGAAGGTACAATGAAAAATGAGTCCTTTCCAGGAAGGATAGGCTCACTAGAGAAGTGTTGTTAACACTTACGGAGAATGTGGGTGTGCTCAGGTGCCCCTGAGGGGACATCCACATGGGGAGATTTAATGAGGGAGGATTGTTGGAACCGGTGGTGGAATTTCCTTTTAACGAAGGAGTTAAGAGGATTAGTAAGGTGATTGTAAGGAGCGAGGTTATAGAGTCAGATGATGTTGTGGAGTGCGGAGCCACATGGATAGTCTTTTCCGGTAGGAATAAAAGACAAGGTTAGGGTGCCCGGATGGGGCCTAGAGTTAAGAAATTTTGGTAAGAGGTGTGGCTAGATGAAGTTGTGGTGTTTGTTATCCCAAGACTCGTGTGTGTAATATGAGTTTTGTTTCGGTCTCGATAACATAATAATGTAGGCCTATGTATTATTCCGCGATAGCGGAATTTTGTTTTCTTTCACTCGTCATAGAGGCGGGTGTTTATATTTGTATATATACGTATAATGTATATGGTATATTCGGAGCGATAGCAGGCTAAGAATGGCAAGTCTATCGTGTCCAAAGTTCCTGGAGGGAACAGATTGTGATTGCGGTGTCTCACCTTGATAAAGGTTGAGTTCACCTTTATTTTTATGGATTGATGGAACCTCGATGAGCAGAGGCTTCCTTATTTTGGTTGGTATATGTGGCAACCTTATAGATATAATTTAAGGCCCACAGGATCATTGTTGAGCTGTAAGATTTAGCTCAATATTGGTTTGTGCAAGGACTTAGAAATAGTGCGAGCGCTGGGTGGTGTGACTCTTAGTTAGACATAGGAGTTTAGACCACCTTTCGTTGATAAGGGATAGGATTATCCCAGTTGCATGTCTGAAATAACGGGACTCCGTGACCGACGAAGTCAAGTGTTAATGTGTGGAGGGGTTCCTTGTTTGGATTTCTCTTTGCGAGACACTCCACACATGACTCTTAACGGCGCCGGGTGTGGAGAGTTGTTATGGGATGGAAGGATGTGGGTTAGTCTTATAGTGTGGATGAACCACTATAGGCTATGAGCCCTGTGATAATGGTACGCTTATGGAAATATTGTGCTATGGAAATGCACTAAAGTGGCCCTCTGGTCACAAGTAGTTGGGTGGAGTAGGACTTAGAGAATTTGATTTGAGGATGATAGCCAGGCCTTAATAAGAAGGCAAATTTGGAGGAAAATCTGTGATCGGTGTGATGTAAATAGTGTTCCTAGAAAGAGTAGGCACTTTGATTAGTTAGGTTTCCTTCAGTATGGGTGGAAGGATAAGATAGTAGGAATGCGTTTGTAGGTTAGTTTAGTAAGATCTAGGACGTCCCGCTGGTGTGCCTTAGGTCGTTATATCTCGATAACCGACAACGCGAGGGAGTAGTGTAATGGGAGGGTTCCTTGTTTGGATTTCGCTTTGGCGAGACGTCCCACACACGAAACCAAGCAAATGTCGGGAGTTAAGAGAGGCCTTGGTCACTAGGGATATAATTAGGATACTCGTTTCGCTTAGGTAGGGTAACGCATAAATAGTGGAATTGTAGGATGTAGGCTTGATAGAGTTAGTGATGCCGAGGTTAGGAGTTTGGACTTTACCGGGTCGGGAGGACCCATAGATGAGTATTACACCGAGGAAAGAGACCCTTATTGGGAGAGAGTGTAACGTGTCGAACTTTCGCTATGGTTGTGCAGATGTGCACAAATTAGGAAGGTGTATGGGCGCCTTGGTAAGGTGGTTTGGTATACCGCCTAGTTAAGATAGGATTAGTATATAAGGTTGAAATTCATGCCAAGAGGCATTTTAGAGGATGTGTATTAAGTGACGTATTAGAGTCACTTTATGATTGCGGTAGCCACATAGTGTATGGTTAGGAACCATTAGGTTAGTATCTTTCCCTTGAGGTTTTAGGATTTGTAGTAATCCTAGTTAGAGGGTGTAAGTTGTATCTGAATTTCGAGGACGAAATTCCATTGTAAGGGGGGGAGTATGTAACAACCCGCCCTTTTGGAGACAATTAAATTCCATATTTAAGTATAATTTGGAGAATTTCTCGGAATAGTAATTTTTGGGATTTTCGAGGAATTAATAATTTCGAAGGATGTTATAAATTATTTTGGGACTATATAGGTCTCTATAGTTTAATTATATGTCGCCGTGGAGTATAGCGACAAAAGATTTAAGATTTTGAGTTGAAAACCCGCATTTAATTATTTTGGGTTGGAATAGTGATTTGCGGTCAAGTACCTCGGATGGAAATTTCGACTGCGCCATGAGTCTCGAAATGTCCGAGATAGTCGGAAAAGAGTGTCCGATTGTCGAAATTAAGTTTCGGGTAATTTTAGAGGTAAAAGTAACTCGTAATTGGGTAAACGAGTCGTTTTTGGATTTTTAGGGGTATAACCCCTTTTCTTCTTATTTAAAGAGAGAGAAAGGGAAAGAAAAGAGAAGATAAGGAAAGAAAGAGGGAGAAGAGAGAGAGGAAGGAGAAAAGAGGGGAGAAAAGGGAAATTCGGGCCAAACTCCGCCGGATTCGACTCGTGGTCGTCGGATTTCATCCTCCAGGCAAGTGTTTACTTGATTTATTTACTTTTTGTGCATTAATCTCATATCATAGTTGGTAAAAATATGATTTTGGGGTTAGAACCCTTAAAATAAAATTGGGTAAAAGTTGATTATGAGTTTACATATTGATGTAGTGTAAACTCTTAATGATTTTTAGTGTCAAAACCATGTTAATGGAGTATAACAATGGGTTTAAATGTTAAGTTGGGGTTTTATGGTTTAAAACTAAGAGAAATGGTTTAATACCCCAAAATAATTGATGTGTTAGTTGTAAAACATAGATTAGATGTTTATTGAGTTGTTGGATGAGGTTAGAAACAACAAAAATGGAGAAAAATGGAGTTTGGGATTTTGGGGAGACAATGAATAGTAACCCGTAGCCTTTGGGTTCATTTTTGGCCAAGAAGATAAATGATTTAGCTCTTGGACAAAACACGGAAGTTGTAGATTTTCGATACAATCGTGTGGGCGCCAATCGCGTATTTTTCTGATGTTTCTACGATTTGATATTATTTTTACAAGATGACAGCTCCGGGTTGAAATCATCAACTCGGAAATCAAATCGGGAATTGGAAAAAATACAGGCTAGGATTAGTCGTGTAGATGTTTTGGATGATTTTTGGAGTAGTTTAGAAACCCCAATAATGAAATTGGGTTGTTGGATGGAAGATTTGGAGGATTTAGTTTTGAGGACCTGGTGTGACCGGTCGACCGCGCCCCTATGGTCGGTCGACCGCGTCAAGGAAATAGGGCCTACTGCTTTGTTTCGTAGGCTTATTTGCAACTCCCGGTTGACCGGGGGTCCAGGACCGGTCGACCGGTGCCCTGTTTTTAGCCCAAGATTTTGGAGATATCCAATAAATCCTTAAGAGGTGATTAAGGTAAGTATTATTTGTCGAAGTAAGAAATATTTGGGTTTAGAATCATGCTTATATAAATGCATTATTATGATTCCTGGAGGGAATCTTTGGGATTATTGGTCATCGCTAGATGCTATAGGCCACTATGATCGTTTATATATATTCTAGGAGGAATATATAGGATATGTATATACTGTGTGATTTAAGTATATATATATGTTATGATGGAAATGACTTTGAAAATATAATAATGAATATTTTCAAAATGGAAAGAGAAATGTTTTTCATAATTGATAAAATATGGATTACACACGTCCCTAAATCGCTATCATCAGGGAAGTTGCGTGCGTTGTGGTGAAGCCCCCGGCTATTGAGCAGGGTGGATATAGTCCCTAGGCCATATGGGCATTTGTATTACTGCGCTGGTTAGGGCATTCCGGGTGTGGTCCTGACTTTCCCGCAGGCAATATGGACGCTTCCCGACGTTGGTAGGTTCCCAGGTTGTCTTGTATAGATAGGCCCTGGAAGATGATAGTCATTTAGGGGCGCATCCAGTGGGGAAACCCGGAAGGGTGGTCTTAGATTTATTAAAGCAATTAATGATAATGAATTGGCTTATATTTACATTTCCTGAGTATAAAAAAGGGAAATGGGATAAAGGTTTGGCTTCGGTAACACTCCCGGATGGAAGAAGGGATGTGGAAGCATATGATTTGATCAAAGCATTTTCATGCTAATGAAAATGGCTTTGGGTACATTTACTGAGTATAAAAAGGGAAATGGGATGATATATAAAGGAAAAGCATTTTTATAATAATAAAATTGGTTTTAAAAATTTATGTTATGGTAAAGCAATTCATGCTAATTAATTGGCTTTTAAATACATTTCCTGGATATGAGAAGGGAAATGGAAGGTTTTGATATGAGTATAGAATACACCTCAGTCCGGGAGGTAGATCCGGATGTGTAATATATAGTTTATTACGTAAACCTCAGTCCGGGAGATATTATCCGGACGCATATTGTTGATGTGTATATATATATATATATATATATATACATTTGTGTGTGCTACGGGCCTAATGGATTTCTACCATTAACCCTGCCAAGTAGTAGTGTATCGGGGGGTTCCTTGTTTGGATATCGCTTTGCGAGACACCCCACGCACGAACTTAGTGCAGTGTTGAGAATGGAGAGAAGTTTAACCCTTTGCACTTGGACTATCTAGGGTAGATAGTGGATAGGTTATTAGACTAGTTAGGCGGGGTAGCTTGACTAGGAAGTGTTGTTAGGATGCGTTAGGTGTGCACTACTAGAGGAGAGGTGAGGGGTATCTCATGGGAGTGCGATACCAATTTAAATATGAGATATAAACTATTTTTTTTAAAATAAAGCATTTATGCACTTGCAAAATATTTTCAAAATTCGGGCTCTGACCCGTTTATCTACTTTCCTTTCTTTCGATATATTATATTATATATATATATATATATATATATATATAGGTGTCCAGACACAGGGATGCCTGGATGGCATTTCTTTCGAGTCAGACGTCTGCTGCAGCAGCTGTGGATGCTTGCGGGTTATCGGTAGACGCTTCTTTCCTTGCACTCTAGATAGGAGATATTGTACAAACATTCGGGCCAATGGTCCAACTGATTTTATTTATTCTTCGCACGTTATTCGATATGGTTGTATAATTTGAACCGAGTGTTCGGTTATTTTAATTTATTTCATTTTCATTTCAGTTCAATTACGCATGTAATTGCGTGTAGAGTAGTTAGGTTAAAGTTTTTAACGCTCACCTAATAGGAGATTAGTAATTAAATGGATTTTCGACAGTGATGCTAAGAATGATCGAAATGTAACTCCTGCTATAATTTGATCTAGGAGTGATCGCCCGGTATTCCATTAGGCGGGTTGTTACAGTCGAAGACCACCAACCTTTCTCTCTCACTCTCACTAGTTACTTTATTTCTCCAAACTAAAAATAGGAAAATAAACCAAACACGCCCTTATAAAACCCTGGGGCCAAAAATCTCATTTTCCCCCTTCTGGGACGATCTGGGTTCGACAGCTCAAATATCCAACCACTGAGATTGTAACAACGCACAAGGGAAACTAAGAGTAAAAATCCAACTTACATCGTTCAAATGACTTCCCTATGTCATTCGAACAACTACTCTGTGTAGTTAGAACTATAGGTCGCGCGACCTGCTACTGTAAGTTAGTAGCCTGTCGTTTGATGCCCTACTTCTGGCGACCCTTCTCGCGACCTCACCTTGTCATTCAAATGACATCCCCTTATCGTTTGAACGATCCTTTTCTTCCTCTTTTATTTTTTCTCCAATCTTACCCATAATTATTCTATAATTATCATTAGATCCTCCTCACTTATAATTAAATTAAATTTTTGGGACAGGGTATTACAAGAATAAATATAGAAAAAAAATTATATTTTGCTTAAAATTTCAAATCTATGATTGAAATTGTGTGTGTTGTGGGGGGGGGGGGGGGTATTGTATTTTATTAAATATATTCTCAATTTATTAATTTGTTGTAAGCTTTCTGAGATATAGAAATGCTGAAACCCTTTGTATTAATTATTGTAAATGTGGGGGTGTTTATCCATGGAGAAAATTCCTTTCTAGAATATGAACAATACATGATTCCTATCGAAAATATAAAAGAAGGTCATCGAATGTGTATTCATTGGTTATTTTTGTGCATTTAATATATTATAGTATTTCTAATGTACATTTGTAACTAAGTGCATATACTTGATTCATTGAACGCTAATTAAGACTTAAGTATTTTGATGGTATTCCAAGGTTGGAAAATGATTGAGCATGTACACGAATATTTAGTTGAATATAGTGGAGCAAAGACTCTAAAGTATAAATAACTTACTTGGTATATTCATGTGGTTGCTAAGGTGTTAGTGAAAAATGAAATAAACATTTAGAAAATTAACATATCTCATAAATGAGATATATTATTTTAAGGCTTGTAATTCCGAATGGACATGTCTATTGTTGCAATCGACAATCATTATTGGAAAATGCATAGAATAATATGAAAACTTACGGATTATTAGTCATGAAATAAGACCATAAAGAAATTGCGCTCTTTTAGTGATAACATTAGGCCTAATAAGATAACCGTGGATCTGCTAATGAGATAGTAAGTAAAGTTCATCAAGGGGAATGGGCTTAAGCCTGTAAAAAAAATACTTAAGAGTGCCATGATGAAAACCAATCTAAATTGCTGGAGATCCCAAGAAATAGGTTCAAAGAAAAAATATAATTATGTGTGACTCATTTAGCACTGAGAAGATAACTATATCTTATTCCCACTACTATGATTAGTCAGTGCACCATCTACCACGTGTAACGGGATAAACTTTGTTTTCAATGACTTCTATATCTTAAACATAAGGGTCAAGTGGGGTATTAGTTTAATACCGCATACTTTTAGGAGAAATATTTATATCATATAATGATAAATTATATTGACTATGAAAAACTTTTTATGAAGATATTTTAATTAACTATAATATCTATAAATTTTACTTAATATTTATTTAATTATTTTTAAACTAGTAAAGATGTGGCATGTTAAAATGAGTGGACATCGTTATTTATTTTTAATTATTTGTATTTACAATGGTAAGCCATACGATTTGGACATATTAGAAGTTATTTTTAATAATAAGATGAGAAAAAAATGGATATTAGTTGTTTTGTCAAGGGTTAGTGTGTTTTTAATGGCCTATGTTGTAAAATTAAGAGAAATTGAGTGAGGAAGATGATGTGACTCATATTTGTAATATTTTTACATGTATTTCAAAAGTTTATTTTGATTAACAATCATAAAAATTAAGTTGAGAGGAATTTAGTTGGTTTATGAGTTGTTAGCCTAGTTAATGAGTACGAGGGGATTGGAGGGGTTAAATGATAAAATAAAGGGAGAAATAGTAGGCACCATGGCATGACTTATTTTTAAATGTTTAAGTGTTATTTTAAACCTATATAATATTATATAAAAGTTTTTTAGGATTTATTTGATTTACACAACTTCTAGTGAGAATTCTAGGGCATTAAGTGAGAAACTAGGAGAGAAAAAAGGAACTTGGGAAATATTTTTAGAGGAGTTATAAAATGACTTCTTTTCGGAATAAGCATAAGAAGATGATGAAAATTATTTACGAGTAAAGATTTAAAAAATAATATCACTTTGATTCTGCATTCTCAACTTCTATGGTTTAAGGTAGTTTCGTTCTCCCATGGTTTATTTGTGTAACTCATATTTACCCATGTTTGTATATGTGATCCATGCTTGTTGTACATTTTACTTATTATAACATTGTGTATGAATATTCATTTTTTCCACACATATTATACGCTTTGTTTTCATGCCGTGTAGTTTGGGGTAACGTAATTAGAGTAATTTACGAGCATGTTGGGATTAGAATTTTGGGTAAAGAGTTTGTTCTCAAACTATGGAACCATATTATTACTATTCCCGAAGGAGAGTGATAAATTAAATTTTTCAATTTTATTAGAGGATGCATATGCATCCCTTAGTCATACCACCTGTGATACAAGGTGTGATTTTTGCGTTACGTTTTGATTTCATATCAGATGAACAAATATCACGTACTCGGTTTTAGTGATTGTGCCAAGGTTATGATGGTAAAATGATGGGGATATGCCCATCGTTCCTTTATTATTTTGATGTTATAATTGATTAGTATTATTTTAGTCCATGGATTATTCGCAGGATACATAACAAAAAGTATAACGAGAGTCCACACCCTTTCGACTGAAGTGAGGTGGGTGATAGCGCGTGAGAGGTGTGCGCGTGTAAAGTGCACAGTCGTTGTTTTCTGTCTCGCAACGACTATACAAACAAACCTAAGTTACTACTACACTTAAAGGGCAAGCACAGCGATAAGTCAGGTATCGAAAATCCACAGGGACAAGATGCTAGAATTTAAGTGATTTAATATTCCGAAATAAAAGTGTAAAAGATGATTACAAACTAAAAAGTAAAAGATGCATAAAGGGAAATGTTAATCTAGTTAAGGGTATTGAAACTAGATTATCAAAGCGAGTAAAACTATAGGTTGCGTCGAATATCCCTCACCCGGGTTAATTTGTATAAAATGTTTACATGGGTTGACGAGTTATTTAGATGCGTCTCATTTCGACAGTTAATTGAACCAAGGGTTGTCACGCCCCTAAATCCGCATAAAAGCCTAATATGATTTTGGCGTCAACAAATATCTCGAAAATTGCGCACGAAAGGTCGTAAGAACCGAACATACATGGTATGCCCCGTTAAATCTCCTAGGCCCAATAACTAGGACAACGCACCTGGAATAAACTCGTAAACACTATCACCAAGCAAAGCAATGTGTTAACCCGAGTGAGTTCCATTCAAACACAACCTAATTTAAATTACCTAGAAAGTATGTTAAAAACATGGTAAATAAAGCAGTAAAGAAATGCGATAAATCTATACTACAAAAGCATGGTAAGAAAGCACGTAAACCTAATTAGAAAGCATGTAAATTACCCTACAAAGCAAGAAATGAAGAAATACAACTATATTAATTGGTAGGGGAGATGAACAGCTAACTTAAAATCCAAATGGGGTGTCAAACCAAAGAGAAATGAAGAAGAACTAAGAAAAAACCCCAAAACACTAAGCTAAACTAACCTAAAATCATGTATATCTACTTAATATCTTCTTATTACAACAAAATTGGCTTATATAGTAAGTTGGAATAAAAGAAAAGAAGAAAGAAAACAAATGCAAAATTTCTGCAGAAAGCAGGGGATCGATCGATCGACCCCTTTGGTCGATCGGTCAATAGTAGAAAATGTGGTGAAATTGTGAAGGGTCGATCGATCGACCCTTTTGGTCGATCGATCGATCAAGCAGGGCAGACTGCATTTTCCCCTGTTTTGGCTTGCATTTCTTCTATGCTAAAATCGCCGTAACTTCTTCGTTCTGAATCGGAATCGCGCACCATTTGTGGCCACGCAAAGATTACGAGGAGGGATACAATTTCCATGTAGATGTTGGTCCAGTTTCCCAAGCTGTGAAAAGATTAAAATTCCCTTAAACGTGCGATGGCCTACGAAACTTCACCGGAATGCGTCCGAACTCCATACTTAGTACCTAAATACTTACAAAAGCCCAATTATACCTCATATAGCATGTTAACAATATAAACCAAGGTTGTCTGGTTAACGGGATTAAATAAAGAGATTAAAGCACCCGAGGAGGCTAAAATGTGTAGGTTCAGAGGATGAAGTACGCAATATTTGCGTATCATCAGTGGGGATTTGGTGTTTTCGCTCGAGGTTGTGTAGAGACGTTATGAGTAAATAATATTAATTATTGGGATATTGGGATATTATAATTAGTGTCATATTGTATACACTTGATATATGTGAACACACGATTATTTTTAGTGCATCTGGAGCAGTTATATGATCTACTAAGTTTCTCGCTCAATCCCCCCTCCCAGTAGTTTTATATTTCTATTTTAGGTTTATATACATGCTATATTTATTAAAGATATTTGGATTATTTCAGACGCGTAAGACATTTTTAATGCTCTCTATACTTTATTTTTATTAAAAAGAAAGAGTTTTGTTTATTTCATTTATTTTAAAATGAAATACTTATATATTTTATCTTCACTCCAATTTTATAAAAATGGACATTGACTATTAATGATAAAAGAATCTTTGTATTTTTATCACAATTGCACATTGGTTATTTATAATGGAGAGAGATAACACAGTATAAGAAAAAATATTTGATGTAGTGGCAATTGAACCTTTGCGCTCTGATACCATGAAAGAGCAAAAAAAATTATGGCCTATTATTATATTCACTAGAAATAAAATAAAGTGAAAGATTACATGTTGTATATGTAGAAGAAATTGGGTAGTGGAAGTGACGAGATTGACTGCAACTAACTCTCCTTATATTAAGGATAAGAAGTTAAATAGAATTCAAAGGTGTTCCTTGTGGAAACTAGTGTATCTTAATTGTAGGAGTTTTAAATAGATTGATTAACTTTCACGACAGGTGCTCCCTTTTCGTTAACAACACTTTCATTGATTCATAACAAAAGAGTTAGAAACAATACGTTTATATTATTATTTTTTGTTACATTAGTTAGATTTGTGATGTTTGAGTGATAAAAAAATAAGATTTTATATAATATAATTTTGAGGAACTAATTATTTGACTTTAAATCATTTTTAAAAGAAATTAAATTTTAGTATTCAATGGAGGATTCAGAATTCGTATGCACTGTGCCATTGTCACGGCCACACCCTAGTATATGAGAGAGAGAGAGAGAGAGAGAGAGAGAGATTAATTTTGGTTGATTGGGATGAATGATGAGTGTTAATTTGGAAATTTGTATATTTCTTGAATCCAAATGTTTATTAAGGGTATATATGAAAATTCAATGTTATTTATTTGGTTGTGTATAGACCAAATATGATATTTAAAATTTATGTTGGATTATACATAAAATGTGACATGTATCGAGTTAAACTGTGCTAAAGGATAAGATTACCCCTTATTTAATTTATTCTTTTATTTTTTAAGTACAAAATAAGACACCACATCATCAAAACCTAAATCATATATGACATTAACATGAAAATTAAGTATGTGACAAAAAATATACAATGACTAAAGTGATCAAGTTAGTTGCAAGACTACTAATTAAAAAAACAATTGAAGTAGATTATTTTTAGCGCGATTAACTAATCCCCCTCATAGACAAACGTGTATACATATTGGACCATAATGAAAACATATTTAGTCTAAGCCCTCTTGCATGTATTTATAGTAGTTAAGTTTACAAAAATATTGTTTGCATTGTAACATGTTATTAACATGTTGCAAAATGCATGTGGTTACAATGACAAGACATGTGCCTAACACTATTTTGCATTAAACGATCAATTCATTAATGGTATCTAAAATATTACCTCTGTGATATAAGGCTAGTTGTATGTTATAGAAAATCTTCTTATGTATGTAACTATTCTTGTTTTTCCAGTCTGGCGTTTCTATTAGGGTTCTTATCATTTGAATCTTGATTATTTAGTTGTGTTAAACAAGTTAACTATGGAAAATAATTATGTAACATGTTTTGTCAGGCATGGTAAATTGAATCCCACCATAGTTATATCTATAGCATATTCTTCTGAGAATTTTGTTGAAAAAATACTTGTGAAATGGGAAAAGTTGAGATCCACATCATTTTATATGAGTTATGAACTCTCAGGTAATCCATGTTATATGTTAGATGATGAGATTGATATGGACAACGTGATTGGATATAAGAATATGGCTGATATAACATTGAGTCTTGAAAGGCAGACTCTGATTCTGAATATCATGAAGCTTATAACTTCTCTGATAATGAATTACACTATGTTGAAATTAATAGAGAAATACAATCCAAATGTAATGCCTTGCAGAATAGGACACTAACGTCAACTGGATGGGATCATTTATTTGTTAGAGTTGGTAAGATATTTGAAGGTGGTGCAAGGAAGTTCAAAATAGATTTGTGTAAGTACTCTTTGACTTCGATTATTGAAATAAGGAACATACTAGAGTGACTACACAGTGTTCCATAAAAGCTGAAACCTGTTGTACATGGGGAATTCATGCTTCAGTTGAACAATGTAATGGTTCTTTTATTACAAGGACTTTCAATGGAGATCATACTTATAGTTATGTTGTGCGCACTAGAAAGAATCGTGTGGTTACATCGGAGCTAATTTTCGAGTTGATTTTGGATGCGATATGTTCAAAACCTTTAACTAAACATTGCGATGTAATTCAGGAGCTAAATTCAAATTATGGAATATAAATTTCATGGCATTCTTCCTGAATGGGTATTGAAAAGAAAAGGATGCAGTTATATGATGATGTTTATATTTCATTTGCTCAACTTAGGTGGTACACTAATAAAGTGAGGACAATAAATCCTGGAAGTGTTGTTGATTTAAGATGGAATTCCTCAACAAAGAGGTACAAAGATTTTTTTTATACATCTTGGAACAAGAATTAGTGGTTTCAAATTTTTTTGACCAATGATAATTCTTGATGGTACATTTTTCAAAAGTATATGTAAAGGGAATTTACTTACTACTACTCGAAAAATGGGAACCAATGTATGATATGTGTAACATTTTGGAATCCACATTTCAGAGTTGCATACTGATGAAATTTCACACTTTAATTTCACAATGTCATTTCGCAATGGGATTTCGCAGTGGGATTTCGTAATGCTAAATGGTACGTTATGTGAAATCTCATTGGTTAAGATTATTATATGCGAGATGCATTGCAAAGATGAAACATAAAATGTTAAATTCCAACTTTAAAAGGAAATACAACTATAAGATATATCATTGACAAATAAAATTGCAACATGTCAATATAAATTTGACGGACAAAAAATAATACTATATTGCAATACGTAATTAGTTTCATTACAAATATAACAAAGTTCTAACAAATGAATCATTTTCTGATGAAGTTCTCGCTAGAGGAATTTACATTATTTTCCAATCATCAAGTTATTGTATATCCTAGTTGGATTTCATGTTCCCTTATATCTTATAAGTTGATATATGTGCATTTTATTTTATTTTTAAAAATAGGAACCATTTGTGGTTTCAATGAGCACATGTAGACAAGAAATGATACATTAACTCCATGCTAAACACACCACAATTTTTTAGTCCAACCATGCAGATTTGCTCAATTATTTTTCTTATCCCTTTAGAGTTTTATGTATCAATGATATTAGGATCGAATGCGCCTCTGATATTTTCATACGAGTACTAAATACCAAACAATTTTCGAGCCTTATAATTGAGTCGAATAAGAAATTCATTAGTGTTGCCATTGACATGCTTGATAGTTGTGGTGAACGGTTTCATGTTGTTTAGATTATCATAATAGCATTAATTTTTTTTTTGTAGTTAAACGTTTCTAGTTTACACAATTCATTACTTTAGATGGTTTATGCCACTTTTAAAATGCGATTAAAATGTGTAGAATTTGCGCGCGCGCGGGGGGGAGGGGGGGTAATAAGTTGAAGTTACGCATGAGTGCAAAAATGTGATTTAATCATTTTGCACTGCAAATTTTGTCATTTCTCAGTGAGAAATATATCATTTCACATTGAGAAATATAATGTTTCTCATTGCGAAATGAATTACAATTTGGACAATTTAGAGGTAGGTTTTGCCCTACATTTGCTGTAGTAGTTGCAAAAGATGTGGAAAACTAGACATGGTTTTAAACCAGATTCGTTGTGTTGTTAGTTATGACAGAGAGTTGACTTTCATTTATGATTGTAATTATGGGTTGAAAGAATATCTTTTTAAAGTTTTACCTCGGAGTCACCAATCATATTGTGTGCAATATCTAAATGGAAATTTAAGGAATTTGATTAATGATGTTCATCAATAATCTAAGATATTACGTGAAACAGTTGTCACTAGGCTTAAAACTGGATCTTATGCAAATACAATAGAGTTATATGAGAAGATTATTGATGGATTACAAAATTATGGCGGTGAAAGGATTAAATTTTTTTAAGAGAATTGTGATTTAAAACACTGGGTAAATGTAGAGTTCACTAATATAAGGTATGGTGAGATGTATTCAAATGTCATTGAATCTTTCAAAATGTGGATTAGGGATGCTAATTATTTAGTAGTTACCAGAATGATTAATTTTAGAAGAATGAAAATGATATAAAAAAAGACACACACATTCGAGAGAATGGAGTGGTTTGTTGTGTCCTGACATGGTTAAGAGATTAAAACTCAGTATAAGACAGGGTGTACTTGGTGTGTATCCTAGTCCACAGATGGCATATATAAAATGGGTTTCCCTTCTTATTTAATGTCAGCCAACATTGGCAATAGGACCTTCTCGTGTGTAAAGTGGAAGATACAAGGATTTTGTGTGCTCATATTGCTGTAGAGGTGTAAAAGAGTTGCAAAAACTACTTTAATATTATCAACAAATATTTTTATGCCGATATTTGTGAAATTCTTATAGAGATTATATTTTTTGAGTACTTAAAATTAGCAAACTCTAATTGAATTTAAAAGATGTACTCAATATACCACCTAATATAAGGAAACAACCTGGTCGTCAGAAAAAGAAGAGGATTCCATCCAAAGGAAAGGCTAGAAGGTTGACTAAATGTGGTAGATATAAAAAAAATCACCTCATAAGAGTATGACATTTAAGGAGGAAATAAATTGGGGTGAAATAAATGAGAAACATAAATTGTAATTAAAAATTTATTAATTTTAAGTAAGTGTCCATATTTTAATTTCGCACAGAGATTTACTATATCTCGCAATACAAAATATCATAGTTTACATTGCGAATCAAGATATTTCGAGGTGTGAAATATAATGATTCTCACTTCGATATATATATATATATATATATATATATATATATATCATAAATAAATTTTTTGGATATCCCTAAGAGAGTAATGATAAAACTTGAAAAATTATATGGTACACATTTCAATGTTAGGAGTTTCATTTTAATTACAAAAAAAATATTTTATTTTGATAAAATCAAAACTTTGTCTCCTCATATCGTAATATTTTTTTATATTACTATTAAAACATTATTTGTTGCTACCTCAACGATGACTACTAAAATAATATATTAAAGAATAATCTTTGATTTCCTCTAATAAGGACTACTGAAATAACAGATAAATACATGTAGAGAAATGGGTAACACGTAAGTCACAACATTTAATTAACTGAATACTATTTCAATTTTTTCTATATACATAAAATGTCTATTTACTTCATGACTACTATTTTAACTTTTTTCCATATTCAACAACTATCCATTCACTTCATGTAGGGTGAATTATTCGACCTAATCATAAGAGTTGGTGTGTGTCCGATAGTCCTGATAAACGATCATAGGTTGAAGATAATAGCAAAAGAGGATCCAATTAGTGGAAATATCAGGCTTGTATGTCGTGTTGTGTGATGTGTGATGTGTGATGTGTGATTTTCCTTTACTACTTGGCTTAACTAAGTTGATTTAATCAAAGTAGGATTTTACGACCTACAGTTCATATAATGTTATATCTATTTACTCTATTTCGCCGTTGTTTGCATTGGAAAAAACTATATTTCTTAGTGTGAAATATAATAATTCTGAGTGTAAAATAAATATTTCATCGTCATAAATTGTTACAAGTTTCGATACAATATCTTGTTCTTGTTTGAAACTTGAACAACAATTGAAAATACGTTTAAAAAAGATAACTAGCGAAATCGGCCTTCGGTGTTCTTCAATTTATCTTGAATAAGGTCTAAAGACCAATTAAGAAACTTAGGCTCTTCGGAGAAAGGTATTTGTTTCACAATAACAGTTTTCTCCTTTGCCTCTAATAGGTTGGTGAAGCTCGAAAGGAACTACTTGTATGAATCCACTATCTTCATTCGAATCGAGATGTTGGCTTTATAATACTAGTTTTCTTTTCTAAGTCTATGAGATTAGAGGAGCTCAAAAGGAACTACTATTATGAAACCAACATCTCCCTTAGAAACTTTACTAGTGAAAGGAGATAGTAGTTTCATACATGTAGTTCCTTCAGAGCATAACTATCCCGATAGACTCAAAGGAGAAAACTAATATTATAAGATCAATATCGTTGTTCGAAATGCCAAAGTTCCTTAAGTCGTCTTTAGGAACTTCGTCAATATCTTCAAGTTCTTATCTCTAGTTTATTTCAGTATTTAGATAGTCTTACAAACTTCTGATAAGTTAAACCATTATTGAAAGGTTTTGACCAAAAAAAAAACTTAGAAGAGTATTAAGGTTTATGTGTTGATATTTTGTATACATGTTGTAAGTGAATACTCAATGGGAATGGGATTAATGTATATTTATAAATTAATTTGTCTAGAGAAGGGAATAACAAAAATGTCACATCATTTCATTATTTGACTTTTCAGATATCGAATCCACCTTTTCAGCCTAAGCAGAGACCATTGAGTAAATTTATTGAATAAGTAGCCTTTCATAAGTACTATCTAAAAAGTTGTGTCACTTAAAATCTCAATTCATTGAATCAAATACACCATTACAAAGTAAATAATCCAAACACGTACATAAATCTATGTTCTTTTTATAACCTTGCTAGAGGGAGAAAACAAAGTTTTAATAGTTATCAATACAAAACAATAATTTTTTTTTATAAAATATCATAAAATTATGATACAAGCAAACAAAGTTTTAATAGCTATCAATATAAAACAATACTTTTTTTTTATCAAAATAACATAAATAATAATTATGATATTTTTTTCTTTAATATCTTATTTAAGCAACCATTACTTGAGTTAGTCGACAAAGTTTTTATTAATACATAATAAAATATTACTATATTAGCAAACAACAGTTTTAATAGTTATCAATATAAAATAATATTTTTTTTATTTCCTCTAGAGAGTACTACTTAAATAACATATAAATGCGTGTAGAGTCATTAGTAACACATACATCAAATAATTTGATTAACTTAATACTATTTCAACTTTTTTTCATATGCAAAAAATATCCTTTCACATCTTTAAATAGGCAGGCAATCATCATAATTACTATATCCTCATTTTAATGTAAGTATTCATGTCATTTAATTCAATTCATTATGAATTTGATTGTTATTTCACAATAAAAATGAAAGTTTAACTAATTACTTTAAAGAGTAGTAACAAAGATGTGAAATTTCGTAGTGAGAGTTTGCACTTTCATTTCGTAGTGTGAATTTACAGGGAATTTGCTATATGAAATCATTAAATATAGACAAGTTTTTGAACTACCATCAATTTTTATATTCTTCATAATTACTTTCAACACCCGCCACACCTTTTTTAATGAGTGGGATATTATCTACTTCTACAAATACTTGATGACCTTTTATTAACATGTCACTAACGCTTCTTCTTCTATATTTTAAAGATATATTATTGCTTATGAAATTACATACAAAATGACACACATGTTTGATCTCGGTGATGAATTGTTAATTGAAATATTTCCACTTTTGTCTATTTCTGATATTTTTAAGGCACTTGCTACATCCAAAAAGATTATGGAACTATGTTTACATGATGATACACTAGATAAAATTCACATGGGAGATATACCCATTAAACATTTCGACAATAGTGACTTGTTCAAAAAAATGGTTTCGTACTAGGTATAACAAGCCTTCAAATGGCATCAAATATATATATGATATATTTAGAAATATGGAAGCAGGAGTTGGTGGGTCGTCAAAGAATTTACTCAATGATTTGGGTGCTAGTGGATATATAATTTCTTCGTATGCTTTTGAAATATTTTATATCTGCATTGTCTTACCAAGGGTTTGTAATAAGATTGTTGAAAGAGAGGGTTTTTGAAAGAGTTTGGGTTTTTTGGAAGGAATCATTCTGACATTTTGAGGTAGTTGCAAGAAATTCAAGTTTCTATGGACTTTATGCTCGGTATGAGTCTATTTGTAAGATACATGGAAATTTTAAGAGGGTCTTCTCTAAGTAAGAGTATGAATAGTTAGATTGTATTGATTGCAGAGTTGATGCAATCCTTAAGAGGACCATCTTTTCACAATGTAAGCTTCAAATTATTATGCTTATAACTAATCTGGATCTTTTCTTCATTTCAGCCCCATCCCTAATCTCTTTAACTTGCTCTTCAAAAGTTTGTTTGTATTATCCTTGTGAAAATTTCTATGCATGCCCTATTTGACTAGGGTTTTAGAAAGTATGTAATTCTCGAGAAAATGAAAGTTTTTCGCTTTTCATGGTCATTTCCATACTGAAAGTTATTGCATCCCAAAAAGTCCTATATTGTGAAGGAGTTTATGCTAGTTTTTCTTATAAAGAAGGAAGGGCGATAGAGAAGAATTCAATTATATCTCGAAAATGGAGTCAAGGAAGAAAGAAAAATCAGAGTGACC
The DNA here is from genome assembly GCA_949130495.1 of Sambucus nigra. Taxonomy (NCBI): domain Eukaryota; kingdom Viridiplantae; phylum Streptophyta; class Magnoliopsida; order Dipsacales; family Adoxaceae; genus Sambucus; species Sambucus nigra. The sequence continues at coordinate 307,606,533 of OX422223.1, forward strand.
CGTGGAAGGATAGACAAATATAGAGGGATATCGGTAAGAGTAAGAAAGTTATACTGCCCTCACTTATTGAACTTGAGCCATCCAATCTCTTCATATCATTTCCAAATAGGTCGTAGGAGAAATATAGATCTCAATTTTGTATCAGAGTCAGTTGCAATGGTTGACAATCTAAGGGCAGAAGGCGGAGAAAATACAGAGACAGAACACACTCTCACCGAAAGACTCCATAATATGACGTCTCTTGAGAACAAAGAAGTCATGAATGATAGAAAAATCGACCAGTTAACGAATCTTGTTAAGGTTTTAAGGAAAAAAGGAGAGTCCTTTGAAGGCCTTAGTTTTCAAGGAGGTGCATGGTTGTGGCCTTATTCAATCCCGAACCTTGAAGCTTCATTTTTCGGCGGCTCGATTGTCTTTCTCAAGCAAAATAATTCTTTGCATACCCACTACACTAAAAATAACAATTTGGCACACCTTGATATTAAGAATCTGGCAGAGTTTAAAATTGAGCCAAATTATAGCACGATTTAATGATAATCTGGCACACTCTAAAATAGTGTCAAAATTTTGGCACTATTTTTAAGTGTGCCATTGAGTACACTTAATAAAATATAAATACTCTTAGAAAAAAAAAGAACTCTCTCAATTTTTTGGTCTCGCTCCTCTCCTCTCTCATTCTCAATATCCCTCTCGTGCTCACGCTAGTCTCTCCTCTCATTGCATCTGGAAATGTTATTAGGGCATTGAAGCAACCCATATTATCCGAGTCTCGGAGGGCATCTTTGGATGGCAATACTCAGCTTTTGAAGCAATTTTAACAAACCCAACTCGTTCACCACATTCTGTCCAACGATGCAGGTATTGATTACTTACCCCTTTTATGATTTGTGCCAAATGAATGAACTCGGTTTGCAATAAATCAATATATATTCACAATTACAACGACCCTTTGAATTGCAGAATCTAACATACATGAGAGAGAGAGAGAGAGAGAGAGAGACCCTTTGAATTGCAGAATCTAACATACATGAGAGAGAGAGAGAGAGAGAGAGAGAGAGAGAGAGAGAATGGGTTTAATGGCATTACCATGTACCTGTCGCTATTACAAGAATCACAAGATAGGGTCCACCGCATCTCCAGTTCCTCGCATTATTCCAACTCATCAGGATCAAGAGCAACATAACAACAAATCCACTGACTCACTTGGTCGAAGGTATCACATCTCTTATATATATAGAAAATCTCATGTAAGGACTCCTTATGATACAGACCCCGGTATATACTATTTTTTTAAAATAGTAAAAAATGATTTTTTTATGAAACTTCATGGATATGATCTCCACGTTGAGAAGATCATCTCCAATTTTTTTCGTCAAAAAATTCAATAAAAAAGCCGTTGAGATGAGGTGATACGTAAAAAAATGGTATAAATATGCATTTTCAACCGTTAAAATGTTGGGTCGGCGCCAACCGCTTTATTGATTGAATTTTTTTATGAAACATCATGGATATGATCTTCTCACTATCGAGATCATATCCATGAATTTTCATAAAAAAATCAATCAAAAAGTGGGTGAGATGATCACCAACATTTTAATGGTCAAAAATGCATATTTATACAATTTTTTTATATATCACCTCATCTTAAATGATTTTTTCTTGGATTTTTTGATGAAAAAAATTGGAGATGATCTTCCCACGATGGAGATCATATCCACGAAGTTTTATCAAAAAATTCATTTTTTTACTATTTAAAAAAAATAGTATGTACCGGAATCTGCATCATAAGGAGTCCTTATAGGAGAGGGCCTATGTGTGTATATATATATATATATATATATATATATATATATATATATATATATATACACACACACACACACATAATATTTATTTCTTTATGTGTAAATTTGTCATTTGAAGTACAATAAGTGTACATGGAAGTAATATTGAGGAGCAATGAAATTGCAGTTATTGGGGCCATATTCCACTTCAGGTACTTCTTTTGTTATCCTTATCTAATTATTATTTTACAACATTCATTTTCTTTTGAGACACAATACCATTTACTAGATAATTCCTTATATCTTCTTAAAAGTGGCTCTCAGTCTTTTCTTGATTATTTTAGAAATGTTTAAAGGCAAATAAAAAATATAGAGAAAGTAATTCATAATGGGAATTCGCATTCCGATACGGAGAGCGTTTCATCTAGTATCAATTTTGGAGCGTAAGAATGTGGGACTGGGGGAAGTTCCCCTCGTAGAATTTCTGTCTCCGAAAGGGTCTGGCAAGAAACAAATACCAGGTTAAGGAATTTGCATCATCTGGGTTCGTCGTTATCAATCAGTCCCGGGTAAAAAATTACAGGCCCACCCAAGATCGTTCAATCAAAGAAGTACCCAAGTGATGGTTCTATTGTATCGTTATCGTCACGATGAAAAATGGCATCCCCTCTTAGGGGAGGGACTAGGCATGCATCTCTGAGTAAGCTTAATTCGCCGTCACTATCAAGGGGATGATTATACCATCGAGAGTGAGGGGTGTGTTTGCCGACACTACTAATAGTACTAGTAGTATCGATAATTTTAGTGAGACACCTTCGATTCTCAGTTATGCTATTGATGTGAAGAAGGGAAAGGTGGAGGATAATAGGATTGTTAAGCACACCTATTGAGGCTTCTGTATAAACGACAATTGTAGTGGCACTTTGCGAATGCTAGGACAGAAGTTGCACGGAAACATAGTGCAGAGGTAACATGTTTACAATTTATGTTTCCTTGTTTCAAATCTATTAATTTTATTATTGTGACCTTTCATCTTTAATTGGTTGATACCATGAGACTAATTTATTATCTATGCGGGTTAAGGAAAAAAAACTAATGATCATGGTGGTATCGTAATGACCATTTTAGGAATAACTTAGCTATTACTAAAAGAAGATGTCATTTGTTATTCCTTCTGCACTTTCTAAGAATGGATGATATTTTACTAGGAATGTTAATCAATTTATGTGTCATTAAGCAAGAGTTGGATGATTTCAAAATGAGTTTTTAAAATACTTGTTATGAGTTGTTTTACCTATATGGTTGTCTGATTTGGGATTTTCTGTGTGGTTACTCTAATCAGATTGTATAGGTGCTCTAAATCATGGTTTTCTAATTTGATTTTCTTTTGTAAGGTTTGGATATTGTATGATCTTTGTCTTTTTGTAAATATGGACAAGTTGAAGGCAATGGAGAATGAAGTTCATGTATCATGAGTTTTTATAGCGAGTAACATTGTGCATTAGTGTCAATTTATGGTGTATTATATACCCATTTATGATTGTACATTTATTAATTTGGCTTGAGTCATTTGATTGTACATTTAGTTAAATAATTGTACCTACACTCGGGGTATAACTTTTATTACAATTAAGATGAACAATTACTTCTATCATTAAGGTTGTAATTAGTTTTTGCATGTATATAACGTATTGATATATTGTGCGGTAGTTCCGATGGCTTTACTTAACAAGATAGGTATGGGGCGAGACTAATTTAGCGTAGTGAATCAAAGGTGTAACTCTGTTGGGAAGAGTATTAGCATATAGATATTGTTTAGTAATACACTAAAACTATTTAAGCTAAAGACCATTTTCACATTTTAATGGTGTAGCTAAAAATATGTTTTTTTATTGTCGTCTAGACATTTTTACATTCAATGCTATAGCTAAAACTATGTTTTTATTATAGGGACAAATAGTTACATGACACATGACATGACATGATCGTTGTCGTCGATTACTGCATTATGACACATGACATAAACCTCTTCTTCTTTTACTCACATGCGCCAAATTACACTCCATGATTTATTCTCGCCCATCACTCCATCATGTACTTATTTTAGGGTAAAATTCCCCAGGAAATGTGGTTTTGGTAGGACACTGAACGATCTATGGGGTTGAAATTAAGCTTAGTTGTCTTTTGTATTGTCAGGTTCCAAAACACCAGGGTATATATATATATATATATATATATATATATATATATATATATATATATATTTTATTTTAGGTTCTTTTGTTTTTTAAATTAACCTTCGTTGTCTTCTATAGTCTAATAACTCACATTTTGTCTGTAGGGTTTTCAGCATATGGGTTTTCATGATTCAGGCTTCATTGAGTTCAAAACCCTAGTGGATATATATTCTACAGTTTTATATGTGAGTTTCCTTTATCGTACAAAGGTTATTTACATTCTTTTTACGTTCCCATTTTGTCGAATTATCTGTATTGTTTAGTTACATTATTAGCTCTATTTTTTGGTCCTAACAACCATATAACTTAAAGTATTACTAGATTAATAATGTGTGTGCACATTTTATTCATGCTACTACTAAATCTTGTGATTACGATATCCATTGACAGGTACAACTTTTATTATATTTTCTCGGCAAGAATGTTCAATTGGTTGACGGTATTATGACTTCATGTGCCAATCAACCTCAATTGACTTCTTAGCCAAGTGCCAATTTGATTTCAATGTGTGCATACACGAAGGTTAATCACTTTCCTTTCCTTTTCTATCTATTTATTTTATTAGGCCGCATTACTGTCCAGGATAGTAGTTATTATTTTTTATTCACGTAGTTGAATATACTTTAGTGTAATGGTTACTGTTTCGAATTGAAGGCTTATGTTTTAACTCAAAATTTTAGGTTTGATCTGGATAGATATTTTAGAATGGTATGAGTTTTAAGTACTAAAAAAAATTTAAGATTACACAAGAACAACTAGGGGAGGACTACATTCACTTTCAGTTACACATGTTGAATGTTCAACTAGAAAGCACAAACACTTCAATGGATGTGAAGTGTCCACACATGGATCACACACGGATACGGACACACACAAGTCAGGCACTTTGCGGACATATGAAAGTGTGTTTAATGGTCACTATTATTCACAAACAAGTCGTTAAAATAGCGAAAACCCAAACCAATCCCCAAACGGCCCCGTAAGAGGCATGGACACCTCGCACGGGACCAATGTAACCTGTAGAAACTGATCACATAGTCACGGATCTCTCCCTCTAAGAATATGATGATAATTTGAAAACATCTAGATTGAGCTTAAAAACAAGTCGTTAAAAGGGTGAAAATCCAAACAACCCCCAAACAACCCCGTAAGAGGCATGAACACCTCGCTCAGGACAAATATAACTTGTAGGAATTAACCGTGTAGTCACGGGTCTACCAATTTGAGAATATGACGATAATTTGAAAATATCTATATTAGACTTGAAAACATGCCGATAGAGGGTGAAACTCAAACCAACACCTAAACGGCCCATTAAGAGGCACTAACACCTCTCATGGGACCAACGTAACTCGTAGGAATTGACCACGTAGTCGTGGGACTCCCAGTTTGAAAATATGACGATAATTTAAAAATATCGAGATTACGTTTAAAAACTAGCCATTAAAGGGAGAAAACCCAACCCAACCCTCAAATGGCCCCGTAAGAGGCATGGACACCTCCCACGGGACCAATGTAACTTGTAGGAGCTGATCGCAAAGTCACGGGTCTCCCGATTTGAGAATATGACAATAATTTAAAAATAACTAGATTAGGCTTTTAAAAATAAGTCGTTAAAGGGTGAAAACCCAAATAAATCCCCAAATGGTCCCGTAAGAGGCATGAACACCTCGCACGGGACCAATGTAACTCGTAGGGACTAACCGCGTAGTCTCGTGTCTCCCGATTTGAGAATATGACGATAATTTGAAAATATCTAGATTAGGCTTAAAAACAAGTCAAACCAACACTCAAACGGCCCCGTAATAGGCATGGACACCTCGCACGGGACGAATATAACACGCATGGACTGATCGTGTAGTCCCAGGTCTCTCGATTTGAGAATATGATGAAAATTTGAAAATATCTAAATTATGCTTCAAAATAAGCCATTAAAGTGTCAAAACCCAAACCAATTCCTAAATGTCCTCGTCAGAGGCATGAACGCCCCGTACGGGATTAATGTAACTCATAGGGACTGACGGCGTAGTCCCGGGGTCTCCCAATTTAAGAATATGACGATAATTTAAAAATATCAAGATTAAGCTTTAAAAAAAGCCGCTAAAGGGTGAAACCTCAAACCAACCCTCAAACGGCCCCGTAAGAGGCATGAACACCTCACACGGGACCAATGTAACCCGTAGGGACTGACCATGTAGTCCCGAGCCTCCCGGTTTGAGAATATGATGATAATTTGAAAATATCTATATAAGGATTTAAAAACAAGCCGTTAAAGGGTGAAAACCCAAATCAATCCCCAAACAACCCTGTAAGAGGCATGAACACCTCGCACAGGACCAATGTAACTCGTAGGAAATGACTGCGTAGTCCCGGGTCTCTCGATTTGAGAATATGAAGATAATTTGAAAACATCTATATTACGCTTAAAAACATGCCATTAGAGGGTGAAAACTCAAACCAACCCCCAAACGGCCCCGTAAGAGGCACTAACGCTTCTAATGGGACCAATGAAACTTGTATGAACTAACCACGTAGTCATGGGACTCCCAGTTTGAGAATATGATGATAATTTAAAAATATCTAGATTATGCTTAAAAACTAGCCATTAAAGGGTGAAAACCCAAACCAACCCTCAAATGGCCCCGTAAGAGGCATGGACACCTCTTACGGGACCAATGTAACTTGTAGGAGTTGATCACATAGGCACAGGTGTCCCGATTCGAGAATATATGATAATTTTAAAATATCTAGATTAGTCTTAAAAACAAGTCATTAAAGGGTGAAAACTCAAACCAACCCTCAAACGGCCCCGTAAGATGCATAAACCAGGACCAATGTAACTCGTAGGGACTTACCGTGTAGTCCCAGGTCTCTCGATTTTAGAATATGATGATAATTTAAAAATATCTAAATTAGGCTATAAAAAGAAGCCGTTAAAGGGTGAAAACCCAAACAGACCCCTAAAATGGCCCCGTAAGAGGCATAAACACCTCGCACGGGACCAATGTAACTCGTAGGGACTGACCGTGTAGTCACGGGTCTCTCGGTTTGAGCATATGACGATAATTTAAAAACATTAAGATTAGGCTTTAAAAACAAGTCGTTAAAGGGTGAAAACCCAAAGCAATCCCCAAACGGCCCCGTAAGTGGCATGAACACCTCGCACGGGACCAATGTAATCGTAGGGAATGACCACGTAGTCTCGGGTCTCTCGATTTGAGAATATGACGATAATTTGAAAACATCTATATTATGCTTAAAAACATGCCGTTAGAGGGTGAGAACTCAACCCAGCGCCCAAACGGACCGGTAAGAGGCATTAACACCTCTAATGGGACCAATGAAACCCGTAGGAACTGACCGCGTAGTCGTGGGACCCCCTGTTTGAGAATATGACGATAATTTAAAAATATCTAGATTACGCTTAAAAACTAGTCATTAAAGGATGAAAATCCAAACTAACCCTCAAATGGCCTCGTAAGAGGCAGGGACACCTCTTACGAGACCAATGTAAGTTGTAGGAGTTGATCGCATAGTCACGGATCTCCCGGTTTGAGAATATGACGATAATTTAAAAATCTCAAGATTAGGCTTAAAAACAGGTTGTTAAAGGGTGAAAACTCAAACCAACCCTCAAACAGCCCCGTAAGAGGCATGGACACCTTGCACGGGACAATGTAACTCGTAGGGACTGACCGTGTAGTTCCAAGTCTCCCGATTTTAAAATATAACGATAATTTGAAAATATCTAGATTAGGCTATAAAATGAAGCCGTTAAAGGGTAAAAACGCAAACCAACCCCCAAACGGCCCTATAAGAGGCATGAACACCTCGCACCGCACCAATGTAACTCGTAGAAACTGACCTCGTAGTCTCGGGTCTCTCAGTTTGAGAATATGACGATAATTTTAAAATATATAGATTAGGCTTAAAAAAAGCTGTTAAAGGGTGAAAACCCAAATCAATCCCAAAACGGCCCTGTAAGAGGCATGAACACTTCGCACGGGACTAATGTAACTCATAGGGACTGATCACGTAGTCCTGAGTCTCCTAGTTTGAGAATATGACGATAATTTAAAAATATCTAGATTAGGTTTAAAAATAAGTCGTTAGAGGGTGAAAACTCGAATAAACCCTTAAACGGCCCCGTAAGAGGCATGAACACCTCGCACAAGACTAATGTAACACATATGGACTGACCGAGAAGTATGAAGTCTCCCCATTTGAGTATGTGATGATAATTTGAAAATATCTAGATTAGGCATTAAAAACAAGTCGTTAAAGGGTGAAAACCCAAACAACCTCTAAGAGGCATGAACACCTCGCACGGGACTAATGTAACTCGTAGGGACTGACCACGTAGTCTCGGGTCTCTCGATTTGAGTATATGATGATGTGGATGCAATTATTACGCAACACAAATAAATACGAGAGAAGTAATTATCAAGAAAAGAATAAGGAATATAAGATGCCAATCACACAACAAAGGATGTACGTGGTTCAGCAAGGATGTGCCTACGTCCACGGTGGTGCAGTCGATATTATTTCTATATACTCCGGAGAGTGATTACAGAGAATACAACCTGTCCTTTTGCCCCGGACCTAGGGTTTAATATATACATGTACATGTAGGTAAGTGGAGGTGATGGGTTTCTCCGCGTTTTCCATCTCCCGTGTAACTTCTGATTGTGGAAACGTGGGGGAGACCGGATCAATATAAGAGATGAGGGGCTTGGACTTTGGGCCGTCAGGACTGGGATACTCGTTCGGGCCCATGGTTCTAAATTTCGGGTACCCACAATTGCCGCTAAATTTGTTGGGCCATGTTTATGGATTCAATGGATTTAAATAATCAGCCATTATGGCTGATTTGCGATTCTTCGAAAACTGCGAAGTTGATTTGGCGGCACCCGCTTCGCTTATTGTGCGCTATTATTAAAATTTGAAGGCTTTTTGGGATAGCCACTTTTTCTCCCGTCGCTTCAGCCTTTCCAGTAATCTTCCATCTTCTGAGAATTTTAGCGCCTCGTACCTTCTTCTCTCAATTTCCCTTTCCATTGTTTCTTAGTTGTCTGAGCTCGTGCTTCTTCTTCATGTAGGCCGATCTTTTATTTTGTAAGTTTCTTGTGCCCTTTCCTTGTACTTTCTCTTTGGTTTGTATCTTTTCTTGGGTCTTCTATTGGCGAAGATTGGGAATAGGTCAATCTCTGAATTTAGGAAGTTTTACAACATTCCTTAGTGGGTAGATATTGAGTGCTGTGCCACCCCTCCTAGGAATGTTAGGGATATAGATGATGCTCACTGGATCCATGTTCTGTTACTTTCCCAGGGGGGACTCACTTTCCCTCCCAATGATTTGTTTCTGCATTTCTTTGGCTATTTCAATATTGTTCCTGCACAATGCTCACCCAATGTGTGGAAAATAGTAAATGGCGTCCATAGAATAAATCAGTTGTATGGTACTAGGTTAGGACTTGTCGAGTTCTGTTTCTATTATTCCTTTTCTCGAACTAGTTCAGGTGTCTTATACCTCAAAGCTAGGAGCCCTGATAGGGTATTGGTAATAAACCTACCTGATTCCCATAAGGACTACTGGAAAGAGGTTTTCCTCGTTAGGAATTGGCAGTTCCCTCCCCAGTTTGAAGGGTCGAGGTCTGAGAGGTTCTCTGTTCCTTTTTACGGGGAGGAATATATAGGTAGACATTGTACTATAGTTTCAACTTTTGTTGATTTGTGACCTTTCTAACTCTTCTCTGCTTTTTCTTCCGCAGCGAAGTCAAAGAACCTAGAACCTGCACTCAACGAGGTCCGTCTTTCGGAATTGGTAAAGGCTTGGAAAATCAGGGAGCCCTTAGGTGACAGAGATCACCCCAGATCTGCTGCCTTCCTGCTCCAGTATAAGAACGTTGGCTCCAGCTTCATAGCGAGGCCTGTGGATAGTATACCAGAGTTTGATTCCTTCGAATATACTGCTGCAGAGCCTATCCAGCTAGACGAGGAGGAGAGAAGTTCTGAGAGTGACTTTGCAGATGCCGTGAGCAATTTGGGTGGAAGGATCTTTGACAGTATCAGTTCCTCTGACCGTGAGGAAGTTTCTGAAGCTCGGAGATTGTCGAGCACTTCTAGCAGCTCAAGTGAAGACATGGTTCCTCCGAGGAAGAACTTGATTAGAGACGATGATGATGATGAGGACCATGTGCTCCTTGCACAGAGGTCGAAGAAACAAAAAGCTACTTCTGGGGCCGTGGCTACTGGTTCCCGATCCTCCGCTCAGGAGCATGAGAGGAGAAGGAGGGAAGAGGAGAAGGTGAGAGAGAGAGAGAGAGAAAAAAGGAAGAGGAGAGGAAGAAGATGGAAGAGAGGAGGAGGGTGGAGGAGAGGAAGAGGAAGGAGAGTGAGAAGGAGGAGGAGATAAGGAGGGAAGAAGCGAGTACGAAGGTCGGGCAGGCCTTAGTCCTGGTGTTCGCACTGCCCGAGGGGGATTCTGTGGCGATTTCTCCTCAGCTGGCCCCAGCTCTGCTCGAGAGAGCTGTTCTCCCGGCTGATCGCCAAAGGGCGGTAGGTTCGGAGCAGTTGGCCCTTCAGGCCATTCAAAGGCTTGCTCTGGTAAGGTTTTTCCTTTTCCTCCTATGTTGTTTTGAATTACCTCATTTTCCTCTTCTGATGCATTCTTTTTTCTGCAGTTTGTTACTGACTTCGCCGTGCTCTATCGTTCACGCGACGAGCTGGTAAGGAGGAAAATGATGCCCTAAAGCTGAAGGGTAAAGAGCTCGAAGCTAGCTTTAAAGCCGTTGATGCTTCTCGGATTTCATTCGATCTGGCCCTTGCTACTGCTAACAAGGAGAAGGGCGCAACAGTCAAGGACTTGAAGGAGCTGCAGCAGGCCTATGACCTGGTTTGCTCGAGCAAGCTAGCTGTTGTTGAGGACAACAGGATGCTGTCTACAGAGCTGAAGAAGAAAGAGTCTGAGGCTGTCACTGCCAAGGAGGACTCATACAATTCCGGTTGGGTTGCAGCATATGTGGATGCTGAAGTTCAGATAGACTATATTAGTCGTCTGAACTTCAAAAAAGGCTGGAACAAGGCCCTTTTGGCTTCTGGCGTTGACATCGATTCCCCCTTGTTTGACGAGCATGACCCAGGTCCGAAGCCAACCGTGGATGAAGTTCCTGCCCCAGCTGTTGAAGGCGCTGATCCTGTTCCTCAAGCGACCCCTGCTGATGTTTCTCTGGTTGTGGGGATAGAGATTATCCCTGCTGAGGGCGGTGCTTCTGCTGATGTTGAAAAGGGGAAGGGGCCATCGACATCTGGGCCGTTTGAGGTTGTCAACTAGTTATCGACTAGGATTGCTCTATATTTTTGTTTTTTCTAGTCTGTAAAAAAAAATTTCTTCAATCTGATGTAACCTCGACCCTTATTAATGAAAAGGCTTCATTTTTGCTTGTGCTGATCTCTTTCTCTCCTCTATCTTTCTTTTATTTGTAGTTAGTCGACATGGATGATTACATTCCTGCTACTTCCCAATAGGGTAGGACCTTCGGTCCCAATGCGAGCCCTGAAGTTCTCCAGGACTTTGTCAAACTTTGCAAGTCTCTTAGGTCCAGAAATCAGAAATATAAGGAGCAGTCCGAGCTAGTGGCTAAGCTGAAGGACAGGCTCCAGGAGATGGAAGACATTGGTGCCTCAGTGCAAGAGGAAGTCAATGTACTCAGAGCTAAGTTACTTGAGGCCACTGAGATCAACCAAGTTGGGGAGTGCCTGCAGCAGGAGAATGAAGACCTGAGGAGGGAAGTCTTACAACTTAGGGAGCATGCGTCGAGCACTGTTTCAGCAGTTCTGCAAGGCTCCTCGTCGTCGCGAGTTGGATATACTCCTCCTATGCCGCGAGGTTCCACTCGTCCTCCCCTCCTGTGAGCTGGTAGGAGCACCAGGGGTAGGAGCAGGGAAGTAGAAGAATAGAGTGATAAGAAGATGGAAGAGCTCCGCGATGATGTCCGACGAGCATATGTAATTGCTGCTGGGCTTCAAAGGGACGTCACCCGATTGAGGCACTTATTCAAGAAAGGTCCTCGACAAGCGTGGGCTGATGGTTATGATCAAGGCTGGCTAGATGCTCCAACAAGACTATCTGAGTTCGAGGAACTTTCTTTCATCAAAGGGTGGTTAAGTGCCTTGAAAGAGCTGCAGGTCCAGAGGAACTCAGTGTTATGGTATCGTCGCGAGATGTCTTCCTCCACTCTGATGCCCAACCCATTCAGGAGGGACGATCGATGGATCCCCATCGATGTTATTCCTCGACAATTATTGGAGTTGGACGCAAATGAGGTTGTGGAAGAGCTAGCCCCTGCTCCAGACGACAGACGAAGAGCTAGAGTGGCTGATTATCTTGCTCGGAGGCTTCCACCCCCATGAGTTTTTGCAAGATGTTATTCTTTTGTACCTTTGATAATGTAAATGCTTTGGGCGAGCTTTGCCGACTAAACATGTATTATCATTGTTGTAAATATAAGGGATTAATGAAAAGTTCGTGTTTTGGGCAATTTTGCCGACTAAACGTGTTCATCCAATCTTTTTATATTTTTGCTGCTTCATAATCCTTTTTGTTTTGTCATGCAAGTGTCCCCCCAGTCCAGTATAATACCAAAATACCATTATGCCCCATTTTACCTTTTAGGTTGTGTCGTCACACTCCCTTAGGCCTAAGTAGGGCAATTGGCGAGGACACACCTGGTATTGGATGTCTTCATCCGATCAGGATTTTGCTCAACCAAAGTAGGTTTGATGGCCAGTATAAAATCTGGTCGCATTGCCTAAGAATCCTCTGTAGGGCTTTATATATTGCCAGGGGCAATGTTAAGAGGTCTCTCGTGTTTCATGACGATGACCTGAGGAGGGGTATTCCCCTGCTATATCGACCACCGTGCCTGTGATTTGGAAAAGATGTGTGATAAAATGCAACTGTTGCTGATTTCATTAGTAATAAGGGAAATGAACTGTCCTTTCACATAACAAATATAAGAAAAAGATTCAACAATAGAATTCCTTGAGAATCTAAAAATAGAATTTCTTGAGATTAGCTGCGTTCCATGCTCGTGGTATCTCTCTGCCCTCCATCGTTTCCAAATGATAGGCACCTTGCAGGTCATCTTTAGTTACTTTAAAGGGTCCTTCCCAGTTTGGGCCTAGCTTGACGTCTGACGACTTCACTGTGCTGCCTAGGACCTTCCTTAGAACATAGTCCCCAACTTGGAATGCCCTCGGGCTAACCCTTTTGTTGTAATGCTTCACGATCTGTTGCTGATAGTTCACTAGCTTCACCAGGGCCAGTTCTCTATGCTCGTCGGCTAGGTTGAGCTCGGCGAGCAATGCTTCTTCATTCAGGCCTTGGTCGACAAGGTTGGATCTCATTGTTGGCAAATCTGCTTCTAATGGGATGACTGCTTCCATGCCATATGTCAGCAAAAATGGAGTTTCTCCTATTTCTCGCCGAGGAGTGGTTCGGTATGCCCATAGAACATGGGGTAGCTGCGTTACCCATGCGCCCTTGGCTCGCTCTAATCGCTTCTTTAATCCGTCGATCACAGTTTTATTGGAAGCTTCGGCTTGGCCATTGCTCTGAGGGTAGGCTATAGAGCTGAAGTGGTGTCTGATCCCATGTTCGTTACAAAAGTTCTGAAAGGGGCCACTTTCGAACTGCGTTCCATTGTCGGTGATGATGGTTCTGGGGATTCCAAACCGAGTGATTATATTTCTCCATATGAACCTTATCATATCAGCATCTCGGATGTTCGCCAGGGATTCAGCCTCGATCCATTTGGTGAAGTAGTCAGTCGCAACCAACAGGTATTTGCGATTGCTGACGACGGTAGCCAGTGGTCCCACGATGTCTATTCCCCATTGGGCGAAGGGCCATGGGCTGGACATGGACTTCAGATCGCTGGCGGGTTGGTCGGCCATAGGAGCGTGGAATTGGCATTTCAGGCATTTGCGAACATATACTGCGGAGTCCTTTTGCATGTATGGCCACCAATAGCCTTCCTTCATTGCTCAAAAGTCTAGAGACCTTCCTCCGATATGACTTCCACAGATTCCGTCGTGAAGCTCGTGTATCACTTGCTCGACATCACCTGGGTGGACGCATCTAAGGTAGGGACCGGAGAAGGATTTCTTATACAAGTCGCCTCCTGTGGATAAGTGAAAGCGAGCAACTTTGACTCTTATCTGGTGGGCAGTTTTCTTGTCATCTGGGAGGGTGCCATCCTTTAAATAGTCCCTTAAAGGGTCTATCCAGCTGGGGGGTGATCCCACCTGGAGTACTTGTTCCACGTTTGGTAACTTGCTGTTGCGGTTAATGCTCGAACAAATGAGGAAATCGATGGGGATGACCCTCTTAAGGTCAGAGTCAACTGCCGAACTCAAGGTTGCTAAGGCATCAGCGTGACTGTTTTGCCCCCTGGAAAACTGCTGGATGTTGATCTCTTCAAAGCTTGACATTAATTCTCTTACTAAGGCGAGGTAGGCTGCCATTCTTTCATCCTTTGCATTGTAATCTCCACTTATCTGATTGGACACGAGCTGAGAGTCGCCGAACACCTGTAAACGTTTTGCTCCTAGAGTTTGTACCTTTTGTAGACCGGCTATTAGGGCTTCGTATTCTGCTTCGTTGTTGGAGGCTGCAAATCCAAGCATGATTCCTTGTTCGAGGATTGTGTTTTCTGGAGTGATGAGGACAATGCCTACCCCTTCCCCCTTTGAGTTGGAGGCTCCATCGACAAAGAGTTTCCAGGTTCTTTCAGTTGCTTGGTTATTCTTTTGCTTTGTTGGTTGAGGTTGGCCCGAGAGTTCCTCGCCCATGAATTCGGCTATGAAATCAGCAAGGATCTGACCCTTGATAGTTGTCCTTGGTTGAAATTGGATGTCAAACCGGCCGAGCTCGATTGACCACTTAGACAGTCTGCCCGACAAGTTCGTTTTCCTTAGGACAACCTTAAGGGGATGCGATGTAAGGACGATGACAGTATGGGCTTCGAAATAATGCTTCAGCTTCCTCGAGGCTGATACTAGTGCAAAGGCGAGCTCCAATGGCAGGTATCTTTGCTCGGCGTCTAACAAGGTCTTGCTCGCGTAGTAAACGGGGTGTTGGATTCCTGCAACCTCGCATATTAACGCGGAGCTGACAATGTGATTGGATACCGAGAGGTACAAGTACAAAGAATCCGTTTGCTGTGGTATGACAAGAAGAGGTAGAGAGCTTAAGTAGGACTTGAGCTCGTCCAAAGCTCGCAAGAAGTCTGGGCTCCATTCTATCAGTTTACTCCCCTTTAGAAGTTGGAAAAAAGGTTTGCACTTTTCGGACGATTTGGAGATGAAGCGATTTAAGGCGACGAGCATTCCAATGAGCTTCTGCATGTCCCGGTGTGACAACCCGTGATCCGAAATAAGGGGTGGCCAACCCAATACTCCAATATAACGGAATTATAGATGGAATCATTCTTAGCATCGCAATAAAAATATAGAGTATCCAGGACAACCACCCACTATTACAGAAAACGGGATGCCAAAATTTTTATTTTAAAGTAAATAAAAGAAAGCAAACAACCCATTTCCTGAAAAGATAGGGGAATCCATAAGGATGTATATATATCTATAACAACAGGTAACAAATAATCGGACCGAATATGTTATCGGTCCGCTGATTCATACAACATTATTAAACAATTTCAATAAATTTATATATATTACATTACATTAATCAATTACAAAAGCTTGGGCCTCGCCCGAGTGAAAGAGACCCGATCTTAACTAGAATACAGAAATGAAAACGTTTATACCAATTGTATCCCGTAATACCCGCAATGCATCACGGCTCGCCGAAGACATCGGAATAGGAATTCAAGTCAGGCATCCTTGCGGCGGAGTACCTGAGCGGAAACAAGATGCATATGCAACAAGAAATCTAAACGGGTTAGGGCCCAGTTCTATATGATTACCAGATGAATAAAGAGTATGACAGTTATGAATAAAATCATGCTAGAAAGAATAAAATCTATCTACACAGTTCTAAAACATAACTAATACAGAAAAGAAAAACATGGGTAACATAAATTTAAAACTTCCATTTCATTATTATGTTCCTTATCAGGAACTCATAATTACAACATTTATGCTCTTTACTAGCATTTCATTCCTTATCAGGAAAATATAATTAAAATTTTAAGCTCTTTATGGATTTTATTTCAATTACATGCCCATCCGGGCATAACCATTCCTTAGCAGGAATATCATCAACATTAAATGCTCTTTGTGGCATTGTAGTGTGCTCTTTGTGGCACTTCTTCATGCTCTTTATGGCATATACCCATCAAGTCCCACTTGATGATGAATAGTTATATTTATATACATATAACGATTCTAAGACTGCCCCTCCGAGTTTTCCCACTGGGCGCGCCCCTAAATGACCATCATCTTCCAGGGCCTATCTATACAAGACAACCTGGGCACCTATCGCAATACGTCGGGAACCGGCCATATGCCTGCGGGAGAGTCAAAACCACACTAGAAATCTCCTCACCAGCGCAGAAAACATAACATATCGCTCATATGGCCTATGGACTATATCCACCATGCATTCATTAGCCAGGGGGCATCACCAAGCGCGCGAACTTCCCTTATGATGTCATTTAGAAAGGTGTGTATCAACCATTTTATTTACCATTTTCAAGAATCAAGTAAATTATCATTTACCGAGTTCATGATTAAGTAAATTATCATTTACTAAAATCAATACCATTCCCATGTATATGTTTCATTTTATCCGAAACCATTTCCATTTACTTTATTTGTAAATAATATAACTGATTATGCAGAGCCACACGATAAATTATACCGTTGCTACAACCTCAAAGGAGTAATTGAAACTCTTAATCTTCTCCAAACATTTTAGGGTATTATTTTTAAACCCCCAATACTATCATACCTCAAAGGAATGAATGAACTTTCAATTTATTCTCCCAACTTACTTTTACGGTATTATTATGAACCATCAAGAGTAATGTATCTCCATTGAGCTCCAAAAGTCTCCCAAACATAACTCTAGGAATTCTAGTTTCATAATAATTAACTAGACAAAGAATGCCCTAACATCAATTGGCATATCCCCAGAAAAGTCCCCACTTACCCCATTCCTAGTGTAGGGAAAGTACTAACTCAATTACAACTCTAGGACACCTGGTTTACTTCATTAAAGAAGGCTCCTAGGCCCTAGAATTAAAGAAATGAATTTGGGACAAAACTAAGAAAATCCCTCAAAATGCAGGGCTTCCGAATCGATTCGGGTTCAAGAAAGTGAATCGATTCGGACCATCCGAATCGATTCGGTTAAGAAAACTTGCCTTCTGCATAATTTCCGAATCGATTCGGACCAACCGAATCGGTTCGGTCGACCCAGACCTGAAAACTGTCTCAAGGTGAATCGATTCGGTTCTGCAAATTTGCCAAATTTGTGTCTTGAGGGTTATGAACCCTAATCCTCCCAAACCTCAAATCTCTTCAATTTTACACACAACCAACAACATTTTCTACCCAAAATTTATCCTACATGATTAATAACCATTGTAGTCCACCATTTTATCATCAAAATAAAGATTAGGGTTTAATTCCCATAAATTCCATTTTGATCTCCAAATGAACATACATAATTATCATACAAGTTATTCAACTTAAATCACATATTAGCAAGTAGAAAACTTGCCTTAGGGTTGCAAATTCAGATTTCTTGGTGGTAGAAGCAATCTCCCATCTTCAATCTTCATTTTCTCTCTTCTTCTTTCCTTCTCTCCTTTTCTCTCTATGTTTAATACATGAAATAGGGAAATTAGGGGATTTAAAAGAATTAAATCTTGGCTTAACATAAGTCTCCCCACTTAAGTGGTTAACACCACATTAAAATGACTCCCAAAACACGCATATAAGTTAAAACAGGTAAAAGTGTCCGAAACACAAAAATACAATATGGCACTTATTTTGACTGTCTCGGACATTCCGAGACCAACTACACCCTCTAAAATGGCATCCGAAAATTTTCTAAATTATTTTGAGTTCCAATTTCATTTAAACCATAATGTCATTTAATATACATGACACTATAAACATGCAACCTGATGATATTTACTTCCACATACAGTAAATACGCATCAGTCTAGTAAATATTAACTTTCAATTAATATTTACTCCAGTCCCCACATTTTATATAATTACCTTATGCGGTAAAATTAATATAAAATGAGCCTCCCAGATTCGAGGGTTGTTACATACTCCCCCCCTTAAGAGGGAATTTTGCCCCCAAAATTCAGGGATACCCAAAATCTCATAAAGGGTATACTACTCTAAACTAGGATTCTACCATCCTAAACAAACCCCTCGCATTGACGTATCTCATCAAGGCGTATGGCTCAAAAGCCAAATCTTTAAAGAAATTTCCCGAGACCACTCCAAGTCCAAGGAACGTATTACCCGTTGGTTCCATCAAACGAGTATGTGAATGTTAGGCCACTCTTGATACTATGCCTTAGAAAATGACCCATAAGGCCATTCGATAGCCTAAGGGTTGTACTGGAATCTCTATCCACATACTAACTACTCTCACCTATTATGTATTTTAAGGTGTCCGCTTCGAGGTATGCTTTTCGGCCCTAAGTCAAATTCCTTCCATACATCCATCCACTTTAGAGCGGTAGGATATAAGCTATTTCCATATGGTTCCCATTTCTTCATGGAAACTTTTACCAAACCTACGACATGAATATCTAGTCTCAGTCCACCTTATTTTAATAGGCACCTCCCACAGTTCTACCATTCCTCCATCAATAATGGGGTGTACTCTTCTACATGTAGTCCATCCATAATGGACGAAAATGCAACAGTCTGGTCAAACGATCAACAAGTTTCTCAAATAGGATCATGACCAATACGGTTTCGGCACTTCAATACAATCTTCTATGAATCTACCCCTCTTCATTCCACCGATACTCTTCTTCGCACGAGTAGGTGAAATGGCCAATCACAGACCGGAATGATCTCTCTACAGAGTCTTTCGAGTCATGCTCATTTCATTTGGCTTTCCATGCCAACACAAATATCTCCGATGAGTTTCTTACTCGACGCATCTACTACCCCAATCGCATTTCCTTAGCGAATGAGAAATTACCCAATCACTAGTTCTTCTGAAATCCGAGCACTAACTCGATTTCTCCCACGACATATTGCGACAACTTGTTGCTTCGCGAGAAAGACTAAATTTTCCTGCCCAGGAAGTAGTGCCTCCATTTCTTTAAGGCAATTCCCACAGCAATGAATTTTAAGTTCAAGCGTAGGATATTACTTCCCACTAGTTTAAGCATGTGAGACGCATAGACTACGGGTCCATGCTCCAGTATTATTACTTCCCGCTCCTGGCTGAGACTTATTCATTAAACCCACTCTCGAGATCACCATCATGAGCTCAGGAGTGAAGGTCAGCCCGTTCCTTAACTCCCCTTAAGTGAAGTCGCCACGTAGCACCATATCTAAGAAAGGCCTTATCTCCTTCGGCCTAAACCACCCAAACCTCTCGAGACCCCATAAATCTAGTTCTTAGGGATCTAATCCCACATAGAGTTAACCCACAACTTATTCGGGATCAACTCCTTACCGCCTTCCTAAATCAACATCACCTGCCCTAAGGGCCTTATGTTCTAATAAACCTAAGGTCGATCTACAAGTATACATCCTATCTAAGTCGTAGATAGATAATACTAAATATATCCCTAGTGTCCAATACCTATCTCAACTTCTGACATTCGCTCGGTTTCGTGCGTGGGTCGTCTTGCCGAAGTGAAATCCAAACAAGAAACCCTCCCGTTACAATACTACCTCGCATCGTTGGTCATTAAGATGTGACGGTCTAAAACACATAATCGGGATCGGTACAATTCTAATTTACAATCCTACTTACCATAGCATCTTTTAAAGATTTAAAGATCTTAACTGATCAGACATTCACTTCCTGTGAAGTCTTTCAGATACATATCCCCCTTATAAAAACATGGCCTTCTTATCAAGGCACAATCCCGAAGTCTCAATCCGACTTCGTATCACAGTCTCCCTCACATCGATCAGAGGAGAGAACTATAGACAGTGCTTCTATCTCGCACTTTAATAGCCCTTAATCACTCTTCTACGTGATTCTCGGCTAAACTTCCAATTCCACTTCTAACAACAAAATAAATAAAAGAAAGAAAAGAGTAGCGCCTCTCCACTCACAACATCGTTAAGTGTTCATGCGGCGGAGTGTCTCGCCGAAGCGAAATCCAAACAAGGAACCCCTCCGACACATGCCTACTTAACTAGTTGATCATGGAGATAAGCGTAACATGCATAAACAAGGCAAACAAACAATCAAACACTCACACAAGATAACTAAACAAATAATAAAATCTCCTACCTACCTCGATTCACCTCTATAAAGTCTCAACCTGTATCCAGGGGAGAAATCATACAACAACTAGTTCCATTTTGAACTAGAAGTAAGATAGCCTTACAATTTTATTTGCTTGCTATCACACCAAACCGACCAAGATATATTTACTCGCATAATGTACATAAAACAAGAGAAAGGAAAAATAACATCTCTCCACTCCCAACGTCGTTAAGGTTCACGCGTGGAGCGTCCTGCAAAAGCGAAATCCAAACAAGGAACCCCTCCTATGCATTACTACTTAACTTGTTGTCCATCGAGATAAGTCATCACATCCACATATAATGCAAACGAGCAATGGAGCACTTAACCCAAGAGTCACATAATGCAATTTACACATACTACATGCATATACAGAATATCATCACTCGTTTCATAACGAGTGAGGAAAAAAATAGAACTTTCATACCAAGGAAGTCATATAAGTACTCTTCCTATAATGACGTCAATACAACTACAAGCTCAATATACACACCCGAATCTACAGTAGATATAATACTACTAAGTCTTATAATAAGGAATACACCACCCACTAATAAGGTGGAATTCCCAACCACATACTTACCAACCACTCCGCATCCTAGCCATTACTCCGACTCTGGTCGACAACAATTACCCACACAGTCCCTCTTACTTCCTCAGTAAAAGAGGACACGCTCTCGGCCTCCTCTCCCTCAGTTCAATGAAACCTCCCAGGCGGATGTCCACCAATGGGGTTTCATGAATCTTACTCCATCAGAAGTGTTAACGACACCTATTCTGGAGCCTATCATTTCCTGGTGCACGGTCTTCCTAACCGTACAACACCTTATTCCCTATCGGTCTTTAATCGAACATTTTGTGAACCTTCGAGAATCCACCTTCTCCTCAGTCTAGTTATCCCAGAGAAACTTGCCATTACAAGTATCCACCAGGCTTCTCTATGGTTCGAACTTACGGCACCCACGAATATGGTGACCATATTTTCACCATCTCAGCACCACTTTTACGGGTGAAGGATTATCCTCCATCCTACTTCAGGGCACTTCTCTACTTCAATTTAACGTCGCTTGGATTCTCAAGCTTAGTACCACTTATACTTCTAACGGTGATTGGGAAAACTACATCAACTGTAGTTAGAAGTCGTAGTAGCAAGACAAGGAAGTGCGACAAAAAGGGAGCGACCTCCAAAGCGGTCCTCATCCCCGACCACAATTTACAGTCCTTAGTAGTCCCTTCTCATGACGCCCTTGTCCAATTAGCCTACTGTTCTCACACGATTGTGCAGAAGATTCTATAGATTCTACCTCATGGCAGAAGAACAAAATCTCACAAGAGAAACCAACGATCTTAATCCTAAGGCTTTATGTCAAATCAAGAGCAACGCTGAAACTTAAGGCGTTCACACAGATTCCTAAGGACTCTAGAACCTGATGCTCTGATACCATCTGTGACAACCCGTGATCCGAAATAAGGGGTGGCCAACCCAATACTCCAATATAACGGAATCATAGATGGAATCATTCTCAGCATTCCAATAAAAACATAGAGTATCAAGGACAACCACCCACTATTACAGAAAACGGGATGCCAAAAATTTTATTTTAAAGTAAATAAAAGAAAACAAACAACCCATTTCCTGAAAAGATAGGGGAATCCACAAGGATGTATATATATCTATAACAACAGGTAACAAATAATAGGACCGAATA
Organism: Sambucus nigra; assembly: GCA_949130495.1. Classification (NCBI taxonomy): domain Eukaryota; kingdom Viridiplantae; phylum Streptophyta; class Magnoliopsida; order Dipsacales; family Adoxaceae; genus Sambucus; species Sambucus nigra. The sequence continues at coordinate 307,628,758 of OX422223.1, forward strand.
TGTTATCGGTCTGCTGATTCATACAACATTATTAAACACTTTCAATAAATTTATATATATTACATTACATTAATCAATTACAAAAGCTTGGGCCTTGCCCGAGTGAAAGAGACCCGATCTTAACTAGAATACAGAAATGAAAACGTTTATACCAATTGTATCCCGTAATACCCGCAATGCATCACGGCTCGCCGAAGACATCGGAATAGGAATTCAAGTCAGGCATCTTTGCGGTGGAGTACCTGAGCAGAAACAAGATGCATATGCAACAAGAAATGTAAATGGGTCAGGGCCCGGTTCTATATGATTACCAGATGAATAAAGAGTATGACAATTATGAATAAAATCATGCTAGAAAGAATAAAATCTATCTACACAGTTCTAAAACATAACTAATACAGAAAAGAAAAACATGGGTAACATAAATTTAAAACTTCCATTTCTTTATTATGTTCATTATCAGGAACTCATAATTACAACATTTATGCTCTTTACTAGCATTTCATTCCTTATCAGGAAAATATAATTAAAATTTTAAGCTCTTTATGGCTTTTATTTCAATTACATGCCCATCCTGGCATAACCATTCCTTAGCAGGAATATCATCAACATTAAATGCTCTTTGTGGCATTGTAGTGTGCTCTTTGTGGAACTTCTTCATGCTCTTTATGGCATATACCCATCAAGTCCCACTTGATGATGAATAGTTATATTTATATACATATAACGACTCTAAGACCGTCCCTCCGAGTTTCCCCACTGGGCGTGCCCCTAAATGACCATCATCTTCCAGGGCCTATCTATACAAGACAACTTGGGCACCTATCGCAATACGTCGGGAAGAGGCCATATGCCTGCGGGAGAGTCAAGACCACACCTGGAATCTCCTCCCCAGCGAAGAAAACATAACATATCGCTCATATGGCCTATGGACTATATCCACCCTGCATTCACTAGCCAGGGGGCATCACCAAGCGCGCGAACTTCCCTTATGATGTCATTTAGAGAGGTGTGTATCAACCATTTTATTTACCATTTTCAAGAATCAAGTAAATTATCATTTACCGAGTTCATGATTAAGTAAATTATCATTTACTAAAATCAATACCATTCCCATGTATATGTTTCATTTTATCCGAAACCATTTCCATTTACTTTATTTGTAAATAATATAACTGATTATCCGGAGCCACACGATATATTATACCATTGCTACCACCTCAAAGGAGTAATTGAAACTCTTAATCTTCTCCAAACATTTTAGGGTGTTATTTTTAAACCCCCAATACTATCATACCTCAAAGGAATGAATGAACTTTCAATTTATTCTCCCAACTTACTTTTATGGTATTATTATGAACCATCAAGATTAATGTAGCTCCATTGAGCTCCAAAAGTTTCCCAAACATAACTCTAGGAATTCTAGTTTCATAATAATTAACTAGACAAAGAATGCCCTAACATCAATTCGCATATCCCTGGAAAAGTCCCCACTTACCCCATTCCTAGTGTAGGGAAAGTACTAACTCAATTACAACTCTAGGACACCTGGTTTACTTCATTAAAGAAGGTTCCTAGGTCCTAGAATTGAAGAAATGAATTTGTGACAAAACTAAGAAAATCCCTCAAAATGCAGGGCTTCCGAATCGATTTGGGTTCAAGAAAGCGAATCAATTCGGACCATCCGAATCGATTCGGTTAAGAAAACCTGCCTTCTGCATAATTTCCGAATCGATTCGGACCATCCGAATCGGTTCGGTCGACCCAGACCTGAAAACTGTCTCAAGGCGAATCGATTTGGCCAGGCCGAATCGATTCGGTTCTGCAGATTTGCCAAATTTGTGTCTTAAGGGTTATGAACCCTAATCCTCCCAAACCTCAAATATCTTCAATTTTACACACAACAAACAACATTTTCTACCCAACATTTATCCTACATGATTAATAACCATTGTAGTCCACCATTTTATCATCAAAATAAAGATTAGGGTTTAATTCCCATAAATTCCATTTTGATCTCCAAATGAACATACATAATTATCATACAAATTATTCAACTTAAATCACATATTAGCAAGTAGAAAACTTGCCTTAGGGTTGCAAATTCAGATTTCTTGGTGGTAGAGGCAATCTCCCATCTTCAATCTTCATTTTCTCTCTTCTTCTTTCCTTCTCTCCTTCTCTCCTTTTCTCTCTATGTTTAAGACATGAAATAGGGAAATTAGGGGATTTAAAAGACTTAAATCGTGGCTTAACATAAGTCTCCCCACTTAAGTGGTTAACACCACATTAAAATGACTCCCAAAATACGCATATAAGCTAAAATCAGGTAAAAGTGCCCGAAACACAAAAATACAATATGGAACTTATTTTGACTGTCTCGGACATTCCGAGACCAACTACTCCCTCTAAACTGGCATCCAGACATTTTCTAAATTATTTTGAGTTCCAATTTCATTTAAACCATAATGTCATTTAATATACGTGACACTATAAACATGCAACCTGATGATATTTACTTCCACATACAGTAAATACGCATCAGTCTAGTAAATATTAACTTTCAATTAATATTTACTCGAGTCCCCACATTTTATATAATTACCTTATGCGGTAAAATTAATATAAAGTGAGCCTCCCATATTCGAGGGTTGTTACACCCGAATTGTTCGAGGGGGTTGTACCCTATTGATTGCATCGATCTGGTCTGGATTAGCTTCTATGCCTCTCTTACTGACCAGGTATTCAAGAAATTTTCCTGATTGGACACCGAAGGAACATTTGCTCGCATTAAGCTTCATTCGGTACTTCCTGAGGATTTCGAAGGTCTTTGACAGGTCTGAGAGGTGATTTTCCTTCTTCTTGCTCTTAATGAGCATGTCATCGATGTAGACCTCCATTGTGTCTCCCACTTGATCTTTGAATATTTTTGTGACCATCCGCTGATAGGTTGCCCCCGCATTCTTGAGCCCAAATGGCATGACCTTGTAGCAGTATAACCCAACTGTCGTGATGAACGTTGTTTTGTCCTGGTCTGGGGCATACAAGGGGATCTGGTGATATCCTGAGTATGCGTCCAGGAAACTCATTCGCTCGTGAGCTGTAGTGGAATCTACTAGTTGGTCTATCTTTGGGAGGGGGAAACTATCCTTAGGGCATGCTTTGTTGAGGTCAGTGAAGTCGATGCAAACTCTCCACTTCCCATTATTTTTCGAAACTACTACTGGGTTGGACAACCACTTAGGGAATTGCACTTCCCGTATGGATCCTGCATCCAGGAGTTTTTCGACTTCCTTTTTGACCGCTTTAGCCTTCTTGGGTGAAGTTCTCCGTGCCTTCTGCGTGACTGGCTTGAATGTAAGGTCGATGTGCAGCTGATGACAGACCATATCAGGATCGATGCCAGGCAGCTCGTATGGTTCCCATGCGAAAATATCTACGTTGTGTCTCAGCAAGGTCGTCAACTCCTTCTGTTCTTGGTCGGTGAGAGATGCTCCAATCAAGAAGACTCTGCTACTGTCTCCAACTTCGGCTATAACTTCTACCAGGTCCTCGACGACACGCTCGGAGGGAAGGAGCCTGGTCTCCTCTACTCCAGGTCTTCCATACTTTAATTGCTATTTAGAAGGTATCACATCCTCTTCAACTTTCTCGCTGGGTTGACCGGCCTTCTTCTCTGGTTTTAGTCGGATGGCTGCTATGAAGCACTTCCTCGCCATCGCTTGGTCGCCGTGGATCTCCATTACTCCTCGCTCGGTTACATACTTGAGCTTCTGATGGTAGGTCGAGGAGACCGCCTTCATTGCATGAAGCCATCCTCTGCCGAGGATGGACTGGTACGGTGATTCGATGTCAACTACCAAAAAGTCAATCATTTTGGAGACGTTCCCAGCACGAACTGGCGGCACTATCTTACCTAGGGGCATGGTCATTTTTCCAGCGAAGCCGACCAAAGGAACAGTAGCTTCCTTTAGGTCGGCGATGCTCAACTTTAATTTTCTGAATAAGTCGAGGTACATTACTTAGGATGAACTTCCTTGATCGACGAGAAGCTTGTCGATGTCAAAGTTGGCTATCCTGAGTGTAATGACTAGGGCATCATGATGTGGGGTCCTTACCCCCATCAAATCTTCATCCGTGAAAACAATATTCTTGTTATAGTTGACGTCCTCTGCTCGTCAACGCTTTCCTGACTGTGACTTTGCTGGATCAATTTGAAAAGCCTGCATTACTGTTGTAAGTTTTTTCATTTCCATTCGAGCTAAGTTCCCTTGTATCTGCTTGACGTCAGATACTCCGTGGATTACTGCAATCTCGTGTCCAGCATCATCCTCCATCACGTTGTCGGGTCTCACCTCTCTGTTGACAGTCACTTTCTCTTCCCTTTTTTCCACAAAGTCGTTCAAATGCCCGAACTGGGCCAACTATTCAACGTGAGATTTAAGAGCTTTGCAGTGCTCGGTCTTGTGTCCTCCCTCTTTATGAAAAGCACATCTCAACGCATTGTTCCTCTTCATGGGATCTCCTCCCATTTTCCTGGGCCACTTGATGAATGGCTCATCCTTGATCTTCCCGAGAATCTTGTAAATTGGTTCTTTAAAAACGGTGTTGACCGCCTGGAATACTTTCGACGCGTCATGGTTCCCTCCGTTCTTGGAGCCATTATTGCCTCCGTTCTTTCCTCCTTTCCTCTGGTTCTCAGTTTTCTCACCTACCTTGGTAGTGAGCTTAGCTCGACTGTTTTCTCCTGTATTAGGGCGGGTGACATCTTCCACCTTTGCGTATTTCTCGATTCGGGCCATTAGGTCGTCAATAGTCATAGCTTCCTTCTTCGTCAGGGACTGGTAGAGGAGGGAAGAACTAGGGAGCCCGATTTTGAAGGAGGCCACTGCCACTTCCTCCGCGCAGTCCTCGATCTCATTGAATAACTCTCACTACCTCTTCGCGTATTCTCGGAGGGTCTCCTGAGGCGTTTTCTTCATTGTTAGTAGAGCATCCATCCTTTTGGGATGGGAGATACTGGTAATGAATCGGGCCGTAAAAAGTTTGGCTAGGTATTTTAAATTCTTGATCGACCGGTGGGGGAGCCTTTCGAACCACTTCTGTGCTACATCATGAAGGCTCGAGGGGAAAATGCGGCACATCAGGGCATCTCGGTGACTCCAGAGGGTCATGGCCTGTCGGTATTGCCTGACGTGATCGATGGGATCAGTTTTTCCGTCGTAAATCTTGAACCTTGGAATGACAAATTTCTTGGGAGCTTCCTCCTCTTCGATTTCTCTTGTGAAAGGTGTTTTGAGAGCTCGCCTCGCGAGTTCTCTGATTGATCTTGTTCCGTGGTGAACGGGATGCTGGTCCATCTCCCTGCGGACCATGTTTCGTATGTTTTATCGCTGCGAGCAGGGCTCTGGTAGCGGCGAGCTCTTCGCAGCTGTTCGCGGAGGTCGTCGTCTGACTCGCCTCCTTCGTCCCTTTGAGATTCTCGCATAGGGCTCCTTCCTCTGCTGCGAGATTTGCTCGCCTGAGGGCTAGGAGTGCGATATGGGCGTCTCCTGTTATCAGGACGAAGCTCCCTCTCCAGTCTTTCCAGTCTCATATCTGCGAGAAGACTCCCTCTGCTCGTAGAGCCTTGCCTCGTACGCATCAATCAACCTGGATATCTACGTGGACCTCGCTGGTCCCTGACTTTCTTCTGAGGATGGTATTTCCAGGCGAGCTCTCTGATCTGAACGTCGGACTTCAGACCTAATCCTGCGAGGAGTAGGTGGCTCTTGAATATCTCCTGCTTGGGGAGCATTGCTGCTGTGGCCAAACATCTTAAACTCCTTTCTTGACGTGGGCTCTTCTCAGGGAAAGATGAACGTTTCCCACAGACGACGCCAATTGTGGATGCAATTATTATGCAACACAAATAAATACGAGAGAAGTAATTATCAAGAAAAGAATAAGGAATATAAGATGCCAATCACACAACAAAGGATGTACGTGGTTCAGCAAGGATGTGCCTACGTCCACGGTGGTGCAGTCGATATTATTTCTATATACTCCGGAGAGTGATTACAGAGAATACAACCTGTCCTTTTGCCCCGGACCTAGGGTTTAATATATACATGTACATGTAGGTAAGTGGAGGTGATGGGTTTCTCCATGTTTTACATCTCTCGTGTAACTTCCGATTGTGGAAACGTGGGGGAGACCGGATCAATATAAGAGATGAGGGGCCCGGACTTTGGGCCGTCAGGATTGGGCTACTCGTCCGGGCCCATGGTTCTAAATTTCGGGTACCCATAGATGATATTTTAAAAATATCTAAATTAGGCCTTAAAAGAAAGTCGTTAAAGGATGAAACCCCAAACTAACCCTCAAACGACCTCGTAAGATGCATGAACACCTCGCACGGGATAAATGTAACTCATAGGGACAAACCACGTAGTCACAGGTCTCCCGATTTTAGAATATGATGATAATTTAAAAATATATAGATTAGGCTTAAAAACAAGCTGTTAAAGGGTGAAAACCCAAACGAACCCTCAAATTGCCCCGTAAGGGGCATGAACACCTCGCACGGGACCAATGTAACTCGTAGGGACTGACCGCATAGTTCCGAGTTTTTCGGTTTAAGAATATGACGATAATTTGAAAATATGTAGATTGGGCTTAACAACAAGTCGTTACCATCCCTCAAACGGTCCCGTAAGACACATGAACACCTCAAACGGGACCAATATAACTCATAAGGATTGATCGTGTAGTCCAGGGTCTCTCACTTTGAGAATATAACGACAATTTAAAAATATCTAAATTATGCTTAAAAACAAGTCGTTAAAGGGTGAAAACCCTCCAAACGGCCCCGTAAGAGGCATAAACACCTCGCACAGGACCAATGTAACTTGTAGAGACTGACCGCGTAGTCTCGGATCTCCCGGTTTGAGAATATAACAATAATTTAAAAATATCTACATTAGATTAAAAATCATGTCGTTTGAGGGTGAAAACTCAAACCAACTCCCAAACCGCCCCGTAAAAGGCATGAACACCTCGCACGGGACCAATTTAAATCGTAGGGACTGACCACGTAGTCTCGGGTGTCTCAATTTTAGAATATGAAGATAATTTAAAAATATCTAGATTAGGCTTAAAAACAAGCCGTTAAAGGGTGAAAACTCAAACCAACCCTCAAACGGCCCCGTAAAAGACATGAACAGCTCGCACGGGACCAATGTAACTCGTAGGGACTGACCGCATAGTCCCGGATCTCCTGATTTGAGAATATGACGATAATTCAAAAATATCTAGATTTGACTTAAAAACATGTCGTTTGAGGGTGAAAACTCAAACCGGCCTTCAAACGGCCCCGTAAGAAGCACTGACACTTGACATGAGACTAATATAACTCGTAGGAACTTACCACGTAGTCACGAGACTTTCGATTTGAGAATATAATAATAATTGTCGCTCATATATACAATTTTTCTGCTTGAATAAGATTTTTTTAAATTACTTGGTTACAAATATTATTTGTTTTTTGTATCCTATTTTTTATGCATGATAATATTTTATCGTTAGGTTTTATCTATGTGGAAAACACGAAGAAGTCAATAGTTTGCAACACGGGGATTATTTAGTTAATGTCGTTAATATTCAGGATTGTACTTTTTTGTGTTATAGCCGTGCAAGTTTTTGTAGTTTTATTGTTTACATTTATGGTCGTGCGGGCTTTTGTAATTTTATTGTTATATTTTATGATCGTGCGGGATTTACATTAAGCATATTTTATATAAACAGGTTTTAGAATGTCTAGAAAATAGAGGAAACTCTGTCAATTTTTTTTTTTTTTGCGTGTGAACAATTAAGGCTTGTAATATTTTGAAGTTTTTATGTACATCAGTTTATCAACAACGTGCGAGATTCGTAATTTGTGAATTTTCTTGTTTTTAAATTATTTTTTCTTTGATCCAAAAATTTGACACAGTTCAAAATCGTGTAAAAAATGTATCAAATTTTGGCACGATTTTGAACTGTGCCAAAAGTGTACCAAAATATACTTAATCTGGCACAGTTATAAACTATACCAAAAGTATGCCAGAAATATCAAATTCTGGCACGATTTAAAAGTGTGTCAGAAATGTTCCTATTTGACCAAATCTGACATCCTTTTAAATCGTGCCAAAAAAATGGTCATTTTGAACCGTACCAGATTTTTGTTTTTGATATAGTGACCATCAAGGTGAAGTATAGGATCAATGTTGACTTTCTTCCATTTGCAAGAGTAAGTTTTAGAGTGGTACAGGTGGTATGAGAAGTCGTGAGTCTATGTGTTATAGAGAGAGTTTGTGGCATGCATGAATGAAGGCTTTTGGCCAAGAAAGTATGATGATCATGTTGCTGCACTTACTAAGATTTGGTCAAGTGTCCAAATTACCCGAGATTAAGAAGGTTGTCAAGCGATAGTAGTTCTCACTGAACATTAATGCAATCATAAATCTTTAAATAAAAGATTCCACCGATTGACATTAAAGTTTCTACGTAAGAAACTAATTTCGCACTGCAGTGTGATGTATCAAAAAAAATAAAAATAATGCACTTTGTGTTTTATATTGCAATATGAATTCCTCTAGAACTATTACTACTCAATCAAGGAGATATACTAATGCTTTAATTTCACAAAAAATGTTACAAATTAAAGAAATGATAACAAGGATTATTAGCATAAAAAGAAATAGATATATTAATGATGCGATTTCGCACAAAATGTTAAAAATAAAAGAAATTATTTATATTTTTGCATTGTAATTTCATAACTACATTTACAACCATAATTTTTGACGTAATTTTAATTAAAAAAAATAAAATAACAAACAATATAAGGATTGAGCCCTTCGTTTGTTATTGAACAAACAAAGTGCAGTTAGTCGTTTTGGAGGATGTGAATCAAAATCAATGTTTTCATTTACTGTTGGGCATTGCTATTTATTTGGATTAAAAAATGGCATTCTACAATAAATTAACACAACTTATAATAAAATGGAGAATGTATTACATTTCAATCTACAAATTAAACAACTCGATACGTAATTTAAGACGGTAGTGATGAGAAATTTTGTTACAACAATAGAGAACTTTTTTATATATTTGGAATGTGTGTTACTTTTGAAAATTCAATACATGTGCAGTGAATAACCTTTTTGCTATGGTAACCAATTAACGTTTACTTTTCAATGGTATTTTAGTAAGTAATGTGTTTATTTTTTTTTTCTTTTTCATTGAAAATGACATTAGACTAAACATGTTTTAAAAGGAGACTTTTATTTCCAAATGTTCAATCGTTGATCGCCTCTAATCCTTAAGGTGGAAAATTAAGTAACTTATCATGTTCCATATCCAATTTACAATGTACATTGATTCTTGAAATGGCGGGTAGGATATATATTTTATCAAGAGCATCTCCAATGCTAATGTGGAGTGAAAGATTATGAAGTTCCACACGAGATTAATAAACTCTGAGTTAAAAAAGAGCTCTCGAATGCAATCCTTTTAAATGAATGTAAATGTGATGTGACACTAATTAATATTCAGAGCATGAAGGAGATCATTAGATGTAGATGATTTTTTTCACATTGTGAAAGAGCAAAAATAATAAGAACTATTTTCTCTCCACCTTATAATTTTCACTCTCTCTACATTTTACAAAACAAATTAATTATGAACATGTATCAAACAAGTTTACTTTTAGACATTTGTATTAGAGATGATTTTTAATTTACAATGTCTACGTACGATTTTTTATGTCACATAAGATATATATTGTCTAATTAATGAAAAATCATAGTTACCATAAAGATATATTTATGCCCACGCACCACAAAAATTAAAAATAACTGAAAACCAGAATTTTGCAAGAACAAAAAAATATATAAAACACTATGATATCAGACCATCAATGTAACCAAAAAAACTAGATAAGAAGAAAGTATATAGTTTACTTCTGAGTACCATCTTACAAACTTTGGAACAACTGATGTGATATCCGATCCTCCAAAACAAGACCAGCATCCAACAAAACAAAACCCGCACCAAGTAAACAGTCATAGTTACCACAAAACATACTCCAACATCAGTAGCTCTACTAGTAAGGATCAAAACCTAGTTATCATCATAATAGTACTTACCACAATCATTACTTATTAAGTTGGCTTTGTTGTTATTGTTGCTGCTACCAAAATCAACCTTCCTCACCCTCTCCTCGGTGTAGTACTCGGTGTAACCGGCTTTGTTGCCGACCTTAACCGTCGACGACTTCTTAACCTCATTTTTAACACCAATTTTTCCGCTGCCTCGCTCCACATGTGGTTCCCCATAGGATGCCTTCTCCTTCACCGTATATCGCTCATAGCCACCACTCTTCTTATCCTCGTTCTTGATTTTTGAGGTCTTCTCATGGGATTGTGGGCCATAGTCTTTGTGTTAGGACCATTACACTCCATATAGCCAGATGTTGCAACTGGGCCTAAACCAATATAACCAATGTAACCAGTAGGTGCCTTTGAATCAGAGTCCTCATGCACTCGCTTGGTCTTTCCTTTGCCCATCTATATCAAGTTCATAAAATGCACAATAAATTAGTCATTACATCATTTAATTGAACTACTTTCCTTTTGCCATTCTTGCATCAAGTCAGTTTCGTCATGTCCTTCCACTTTCGTTTATTAGATTATAGTCAGCTTCGCTTATTCGTCATAATTGTTTTATACTAGTATATCCTAAATCAATCCGATAACGACTAAACCCGTTAATAGATGTCCCACCCCATCCGAATCCACAAAAATAATTAGGAAAACCCAAGGCATCACCATTATTAACATTTTACAGGGTGCACCCGATTTTCAACTCGGTCATGGTATCGGCCACAGTATCAGATGATATGCAAAGATACACTATTTAAATAGCGCAAAAAAATTTGGAAAAAACATAGAAAAAAATGAGATTAACAATGTTGTAAGAATTTTAAACATTATTTTTAAGCATTCTAAACATTAATTGTACAAAAATCAATTAATGAGACAAATACCAACATAATATTATATAATTCGAATATCGTAAAACATTGTTGTACAAAAATGTTTTATATAATCCACAAATTGTAAAAAAATGATATATGCATTCTATACATTAATTGTACAAAAATGAATTATGTTGATATTTGCATTCTAAACATTAATTGTACAAAAATGAATTTGTGAGACAAAGAAGAACATAATATTATATAATCCACAAATTGTTTTGTAAGTTATAAGGAACTCATTGAGGTAAGAAAATGATTTAATATAATAACTGATAAGGAAGTAAACAAACCCGCTGCTCGTTAAGACGAAGAAGATAGAATAATTGATGTAATAAATAACAGAAGACAAGACAATATATATCCTCCCCTGTATGCATCATTTCCGTAGAATTAACCATAAATTATATAAACTGTTAGCAATCACTATTGAGTTCATTGCCACATTACCATAAAATTAATAAATCAAATAAGGGACTATATAAAGATTGAAATTCCTGATCAGAACACTAAAGTAACATACAAAAGCCGAAATCCAGAAACGCAGACATCTGTTTCTTCTACACTACACACCTATTTTAGTTCTTTAATATGAGAGACGTTTTTAAAGCCACTTAAAAAATCATAACATATGTTTCCAAAGAAAAAACATAAGATATAAACTCCAAACATATAATAAAAGGGATGCATTGTGAGCAAAATGGCATTTAACACGGCCCCTTACCCATATCATAGATTGAATAAGAAAACTAATGGTTTAAACTCTACAACTCATGCAACGACAGGTAAATAGATTGTCGTAAAGCCAGTGATGGAAAAATATCGAGTAATACATATAATAAAAGGAAATGTGGCACCTTCTTTGTTGAGAGATCTGAGGAAGTGAAAAAGCTTTGTGCTTGAGAAACACAAACTATAGAGGTTTTTATAGCGGTGTGGGCAGAGGATAAACTTGTTGGGGAAGCTAAAATGAAAAGTCCTGTTAACACTTGACTTCTTGCTTCATACACTGTACAAACGTTTCGAAATGAGTGTGCGTCCATGTACATGTGGTGCATATAGATCGTGTTATTTTTTATGGTGTTCAAATTTTATTAGGGTCGTATATAAATGAGTGATTTTTTAATTATGTGAAAAAATATATCTAAATTTGACCTATTACACGTTCACTCATTGATATTCAGTAAGATAATAAATTATTTTGAATTATATACAAATTGACATATTATCTTATTTTAAACTCAAATAGACTCATTAACTCATTTACATTATTAAATCTCTCATTTAGTAAAATTCATTATAACTAAATTAACAATATGCTACATAAATTATTTATAAGTTCCAAAAATATATCTTATTTACTTAAATTAATTGATCATAAAGGGTTTTGTCGGGTATTAACGGGAGAAGGAGGTCAACCCTAACCCGACTAGTCAACTATCGTGTCTTATCGGATTGACACTGATATGACCCGAACTCATTAAGGGTTCACCCATTAACTTATACATTTGTGTCGTGTTATCGTGTCGTGCCTCATTTTGTCAGGTTTAAAGAAAAGTATGGCAAATGTGTATATATGCGCTTATATGTCATTTGGAAATTGGATGGTTGATGTGAGTATGCCAAATGTTCAAATTTAATATTTTGTATTGTAAATTTTATCATATTTGGAAAATACAATAGCAAACAATCACTTTTGTTTTTGTGAGTTCACGGTTTAAGTGGAACATCGGGAAAAAAGGCTCAAGCGAGGATTTTTTGTGTGGAATAAACAACTACTTTTTAAATTTGAGTTTTTACCCAAATCGACTTTATCTATCTTGAAAGAGCAACGATTATTTTTTTTGTTATAAATATGAGTCAAATGCTATTAATTTTTTTAACATTCATCCCACTCTCAAGATGTTGTGATGTTCTCCCGGAGGAAGTTAAAAATTTATAGGGGTGGAATATTAATTGAAGTGGTGGGTTGGTGCTTTATTAGTTAGATAAGTATTTATTAGGGTTTTAATTGAATTTTCAAATTATTAACGAAGTAAAATTAAGGGGTTAAAACTCAAAATAACATATTTACCTTAAGAGGAACATCATTTTTTGCTTAAGGGGTGGGGCCAAAATATTTAAGCGGAACATGATGTTCCGCCAAATGGGGGAACCATGCCACAATATTTTTGTCTTTTTCCCCCCGACTAAATTTACCCTACATTCTCTATATTTGGACTGCCCATAAGAATTGCTCTTAGCGTGGTACATATAAAATGCAACCGATGTGACGTTTTTTTTTCTTTGAATCCTTTAAAACTGTGGACACTTAATTAATCAGTAAAACTAGAGTGACTCAGACTAAGGACTCAGATCCTATCGACATCTGGTGGGTAAAAAAACAGCCTTAAGACCAAAACAAGTCATTAACCGAACAATTATTTCTCTCCACTTTTGGCGGCAAATACACTTTCATGTATGCCACATCTAACCAATACACCATTTCCATTTCAACCAACAAGAGGTTGATTTTCTATTCACTGAAGAAGGTATGTTTTATTGATTGTTCCTTATTAAAGTGCTATTATTTTTTTTATTGACAGATAGGTTTTTTATATGCTTATATCACCATCGTTTCGTAAATGTTAAGGGTTCTTTTAATGAAATTCATTTGTGATTTTTCCTAATTGAAATCAACACATAAATTTCACAAATTCTTTCCATTTAACATCTTAAATATTTAGAATTATTTTGATTCATTCATCATAGCGTTTTCCCATTGAACAATGTAAAGTTTTAGGGCTCTTTAAATACATTTATTACTTTTTCCCAATTAATAGTTTAAAGTTTTAGGGTCCTATTAATAAGAGTATTAAAGAAAAATCCCCATTCAAGAATTCAGAATGAATGTTTTTCTTACTGAAAATTTTTCCCATATAAAATTTCTTTGTTAAACAAAAATTTACATTTACAAAAAAGTATTTACATCTACAATTCAGAATTATAAAAAAAATTAATAACGAATATCTAACTTTTTTTTCAAATTTATTATAGTAATTATGGGGGGCTTATTTATTCAGGCCCAATACTTTAGTCGCCCAGCCTAGTATGCAAAACGGCCTGCCCAACCTAACTGAAAATAATTATTTTATATTCGAGTATTTGACATGTGTTAAATGCATGGAGATAGACTCAAATTAATTACCAACAATCTTGGAGGAGATATTCAGGGACAACTACGAGTTATCTATAAGCTCGTTGAGTTACTTTTACAATTCAATCACTTATTTTTACAACTAAAAAATGTAAACTCTGACACGCACGGGGCAAATGGATGTAACTTCGATAATTTGACAGACACTAATAATAATACACTAACCTCTCCGTGGATGTAGGTAATTTGTTGAACCACGTATCTTTGGTGTGGTGTGTGTGATCATTTATTTTTTCGTAACGATATTATTTTCTAGATTTCTTACTGTGATAATTTTTGCACTCACAATTGGCTCCACCTGTGGAAATCGATTATTTTTCCTACGAAAGTAATTATCAAAAGAAAGCCCATGATGTCTCACCACAGTAGCAATCTTTCTTAAGTTGGCGACGTGCAGGACGATCTAGTCCCACTTAGGGTCATGTCAAATATTTTCTAATCATTAAATTCCAGGTTTCGCCAAGAGAGGCAACCTTCTGAGGAAAGTTAGGGATCACCTTGGTCTACTCAGATCTCCAGGCTGGTCGACAATTACAAAGCCAAGCTTCAAGAGCAAGAGGAGGCAACACGCCTATAGATGGAAGTGAATGGTCGCTTGCAAAGCGTAACTTAGAAGAATTGAGGGATACCAGGAAACGTCGTAATAGGTCTCCTAGTCCTCAGGTGAATAAGACTCGCAACAGATGGATGAGATCCAGGTGCGACCAAGATCGATCTGAGCGCGGCAGGTCGGAGTGTGATCGATCAGAGCATAGCCGATCAGAGAGGCACCGCAGAAGTAATGATCGTCAAGATGAGGACATCAGAATTTTGGTCCGTAAATAAATGGACCAGCATCCAACCCAGTGAGGGGCTAGGTCTACTAGGGAGCTAATCATAAGAACTCTCAACACCCAGATGAAATCCCCTTTCTCAAGGGAGATTGAAGAAGAAGAATCCACAAAGAAGTTCATCGTTCCCAGATTCAAAATCTATGAGGGAAAGACGGATCCTATAGACCATGTTCGACAATATAGGCAGTCGATGACCCTATAGAGCCACAACGACGCCTTGATGTGTCAAATATTCCCTTCTGGCCTATATGAGTAGCTCAAAATGGTTCGAAAAGCTTCCCCATAGGTCGATTAAGAGCTTCAAGGCCCTAGGAGAGGCTCTAACTACTCTCTTCATAGCCAACAATTCCTACCCTAAGAGGATGTATTCACTGTTCATGATGAAGAAAATGTCGTAAGAGAGCTTCCGTGATTATGCCAAGAGGTACTATGAGGTCTTCAATGAAGTAAAGGACTTCTCGGAGCAGGTTGTTGTTGCTTCCTTCAAGATTGGTATATTGACCACATCTCTATTGTATCAGTCCCTGATGAAGAAAGAGTCTAACACTATTGAGGACCTCATAACACGTATTAAAAAATATGCCAAGGTTGAGGACGTGGTTCACTCTACCTTAGGGGACAACGGTCGAATAAAAATAAGTAAAGAAGGAGACAAAAGTGATACTCCAAAGAAAGGTAACATGAACGAGGGCAAGAAAAGATCCAAAAATGGGAGCAAGATCGATCCTTCAAAGGAGTTTCAGGCTATTAACGTAGTATTCAAAGAACCAATCTACAAGATCTTGAGCAAGATCAAGGATCAACTATTTGTCAAATGGACCAAGAAGATGGGTGGTGACCAAACAAAGAAGAATAACGCGTTGAGATGCGCATTCCATAAGGAGGGAAGCCAAAGGATAGAGAATTACAAAGAGCTAAAATTGCATTTGGAAGAGATGGTCCAAAATGGACATTTGAATGAAGAAAAACAATAAGGTCGCAACCAATGGTGATAAAAAATTGGAAAATGTCCTTGACGATGACATGGGATAGGAGTTCGTGGTGATTCACGGAGCGTCCGCCCTGAAGCAGATCCAAGGGAACATTTTTTGAATGGAACTGAAGAAGGCCACTGCTATCATGGAGGCATTCAAGATTGACCCTATAAAAATTTAAGTTGGTAAGCACCGATCACTAGAGGATGTAGACTACACCAAACACATCGTCTTCACAGAGTAATATCTGATTGGGATGAGGACTCCCCACTATGATGCACTTGTGATTACTCTCAGATTATTGAGTTGGGACGTCGACAAGTTGCTGGTAGACCAGGAAAGCTCATCATAGGTCATATGATTAGAGTTATTCCACAAGTTGAAGCTTAACCCAACTGACCTCAAGGAGGTCACGGTTCCATTGGTCGATATAAAGACATATTTTACATAGTCCGTTTACATTTGAGCATGTCGTATATCGCTACACCCGTCGAAGAAAGTTTAAGTTCGTATATACATCAAGACAGATCCGAATATCAAAGTTCTTCAACAAATAAGCCTCTACAAGATAGATTTTGGTAAGGTTGTGTTTAAGTCCCTTAATATTTCATTTTAAATGTTGGGATATTTTCTTATAAAATATTTTTAAACATCTAAGGCGTCCTTTTTCGTCTAAATATTTTTCTAAGACCTATAGGCGGAGTTTTAAAGAAAAGTATTTTTCTCTTTAGTCATTCAAACGACATCCTTTTGTAGTTCAAACGACACGGAGTTATTGCGCGACTGAAGTTTTCAAGCGACATGTAAAGTCGCGAGAAGCATTTCATCAAACGATATGCTACTGTTTTAGTTATTTCACCTCATTTGATAGGTCGCGTGAAGTCCCTTCAAGCGACATGTAATGTCATTCAAATGACATTGAGTTGTCATTCGAACGAGGCCACCAAATCAATTTTGTTATAAATACCTGTTTTGTGAGGACCCTTTCTTTAAGACTTTGGCGGAAATGAAACTGCAATCTGTAGAATTTCCAGTCTTCACTTTTAGGAGTTTTTAACTTTGTTTGTCAATACATAAATCATCACAATTACTTTAGTGAATTGCTTTGGATCCCAAGACACGATCTTGTTGAAGTTTCTCTTATAGAGATGAAAACTCTACTGCTAATTTGGTATCTCTTGAAGGAGGTGTTAGCTGACGACTGCGGTCACTTGGGGATGCTTGAGGGTATGCTTTGGTGAAGATAGAACTGTGGATCTTATGAGTTTGCTGCGGTTAATCCATTGTTGATTTTAGGTTTCGACCTATGTGAGTGTTCTGCGGAATATTCATTGCGGATTTCTGTGAATGTTGTTACATTTATTAAAATAAAGGTTTTTTGCCCTTGCGGTGGATTTTTGCCTAAAATTTGTGTGTTAGCAATTTATGTTTGTTTGTGATGGCATAATTCATACGCCTAGATGCATGTGTTAGGGTTTAATTAATTTTTATCAAAAATTGACATCTAATTAAATAATTCTTTAATTGGAAATTTGCGAATCCATAAAGAATCGATATCACATGGCATTCTCAAATTGGTATAAGAGCTTTTTAAGAGATCTTACAACATTCACAAATTGGTATTACAGCAGGTTGCTCCAAGTTATCAAATGATCCTGATTTTTTTATTTTTTCGTCTAATACCTTTTGACTACTCACGTTGTCAAAATGGTATTAGAGCAAGTTACTCTATTTTAGTGAGTGATCCTTTTTCTATAAACTTTTTGTGATACTGATTTCTTTAAAAAATCTGATTTTAAAATTTTTCGCAATGTTTTCGAATGAAAACTTATATAATCGGTTGCCAATTTTTTACGGGACTAGTTATGACTATTGGAAAGCCTGCATGAAATCTTCCTTAAAAGAAATTAATGAGCGTGTTTGGGTTGTTTGTGAAAGAGGGTATACTCCTCCCCTCCCACTGTAACCGCTAATAAAGTCACTAATCCTAAACCTACGACTGATTGGACTAAGGATGGATTTAAATGGAGTACTTTTAATTCTCGTGGGCTAAGTGCAATTTTTAAAGCCGTCACCCCTAACGAGTTTCAGCGTCTCATGACGTGCACTACGTCAAAAGAAGCACATAATGTTTTACAACTAACCCATGAAGTCACAAATACAGTAAAAGATTCTAAATTACATAATTTAACTACTCAATTTGAAACGATTACCATGCATGAATTTGAGTGTTTTGATGTGTTTTGTGCACGTTTGTATGATATTGTCAATATTAGTTTCAATCTTGGTGAGCACATACCTGATGCATGAGTGGTTAAAAAGATTCTGAGATCATTGCCTAAACGTTTTATCCCGAAAGTGACTGTGTTAAATTCCTTAAGAAATTTGAGCAATCTTAAGTTAGAAGAATTGGTAGGAGATTTCCAGACATATGAAATTGACATGTTTCTTGACACTGTCAAGCCTAAGGATAGAGGGATAACACTTAGAGCATTGTCCAGGAAGAGTGAGGAAGTGTCCAAAAGAGAGAAGAAAAATAAAGTGAAAGTTTGTGAGTCCGATTGTAAGGGCGAATTTGATTTTGATGATGTGGCCATTCTTGCTAAAAATTTCAAAAAGTTTCTCAAATTTTCAAAAGAAAATTCTTCCAATAAAAAGATTTTTGAGAAAAATAAAAAGAAAGATGAGGCCCAAGAGAGAGGTGAGAAAGAGAATGAGGAAGAGGAGATATGTTTTGAGTGCGAGGGAAAGGGGCATAGGGCGTTTGAGTGTCCCACTAGGCTAAAGAGAAAGGGCAAGAAGATTGTCATGCCAACCACTCTTAACGATAGTGAGGAAGAGGTGAATGATTTAGGGGATGAGTCATCACATGGTAAGTTTGTTGCCTTTATGGAAAGACACGTGAGCACACCTAGTTTTTCTCCCAACGATGAGGATACTTGTGCACGTGAGAGCCCCGATGATGATTTGAGTGTTTCTAGTGAGTGTGAGAGTAAGTTGGGAAGCGAAGGTGAAAGTGATCTCCAAATAGCATTTAGAGATTTATACATCGAGACCTTAAAGACAAAGAAGTTGAATAAGGATGTAGGTCTTAAGGTGTTAGATTTGGAGAGAGAGATAGAAGTTGTGAGGGGATTTGAGGCGTTGGCGTGTCAACTCGAGAAGGTGAAGGTTACTTTGAGTGAGCAGTTAATCATCGTAGGTCGAGAAAAGAGTGAGCTTAAAGCCCGTATGTTACAAGTAGATAGAGATATTCAATGTGCCTCGGAGGTAAAGGTCACTATAAAGGACACATCTAAGAAAGTAGGAAATATGCTCCTCAGTCCCGCTTTGGGCAATGTTGAGAGAGTAAGAATAGGTTATGACGGTGCGTCCACTTCCCATGTTGCACCCGAGTTGGTTCCTGAGTTTTTGATTGATCCACATGTCTCTCAGCCTAACCCACCTAGGCATCTGTTACTCGATAGGAGAGCACGTCCTACACATTTTATGAGAGGTGTACCTAGGCCCGTTTATGTTTGCACCCATTGCAATAAGAGAGGACACCTTAGAGAATTTTTCTTTAAGTTGGTAGTGTGTCACATAGATTTTGCCACGTGTTCTAACACATGCACCCACACATGATGCTCCATATGACTACATGAGAGAGTTTGCACATATTCGAGAGCAAGCTATGTTTATAGTCAAAACTTCACATGATTTTATGGATGTTTTTCGTAGGATGTCACTACCTTTGGAAAACTTCAACGCACCTAACAGTTGAGGTTTAGATTTGTTTTCTAGCATAGGATGATTTTCATGATGATATTTTATGCCTATTGCTAGTGTGTACCACTTTTGTATTTATTTTTCCATTTTTGATATATTTTCTGAAAAATCGAAAGGATTTTTGTTTTTGAAAATTTTTGGAAAAATACAAAAATATTTTCTATTTTTTTGAGAAAAAAATTGAAAAAGCCAAAAAAAAATTATTTTGATCAAATTTTTTGGAAAAACAAAAAAAGATTTGTGTATTTCGTTTTACACCATTTATGAATGGACATTTAGCATGACCAAGTCACAACATTGTTCCATATCCATGTGACTATTTGATAATGTTTTGATATGAATCATCATTTCATTTTTATGATTTATAATGTTTGGAGTCATTAAAATGTGATTTGAGATTACTTTCTACATGTTTAACTCTTACTCTCCCTTAATGCACAGTTGCATGAATTTGATTGATCATTGTACTTGTCTATCACATGTTGGTCGAAGTGTTTTCATATCAATCATGTCTTTAAAACGAACCAAATGCGATAAAACTTGACAATAAAAGTAGTGCATGTAAGAAACGTTACCAGTGAGGAATTCTTTTAAAATATTAAGTGAACAGGGAAGGGCTACGAAAGGTACATATATCCTTTGCAATTAATCCACTGTTGAAATCGGACCTAAAAAACTGTGGCATTGTAAAAAGTAGCCAAGGTCCAAAGAGGTTCAAAAGATCCTGAAAAAAATTAAAGGCAATAAAAAAATCAATATGTCAAAAAGGGGTCATTAGGTTTTAGATCACCTCATTAGAAAAATAAAAGATTTATTATTTATGAGGGTGTTTAGTTGGAAATTAAACAACGGGTTTGCACGTCCGGACAAAGTCATGAAAAATCATTTCATAGTTTTAGACGTTATTGGTGTGAAAATCATTCTTGAATTTGATGTGTCAATTTAGATTGAGGCTATGTCATTTAAATTCACATTTTGACACCTAAGGACGATTTTGAGATTATTTGGTAGGAGTATCCATATTCATCATGCACATATGTTATGTTTGATTGCATTGATTTTCCTATCGAAATTGTTCACACCCATTCATTATGTTTCCACAATTTGGTTATCTTAGTGTAAATTCATGGTGTGTAATGTTTTTGTAAATTATTTTTGTTTGAAAAAATTAAAAAATTAAAAATAGCTAGTGTATGCTTTCAAGTTTATCCTTAGATGATCGTAGTTGATTTTCTTTGCTTGTTGTGACATTCCATGCTTATTTTTGTTTATTATTTTCCTTGTCTGTTTCAGACAAATAAAAAGGGGGAGAACGAACTATAATTTAGTGGGGGAGTTTAAATTATGGGGGAGATTTGAGATTTGATTTGATTTATTTATTTATGTTGATCTCAGTTCAAACTCGATATGTCACGAAGGTATTTGTTTCTTGTCTCATGTTTATAGGTACAAAAGTTGAGGATCATTATTTTGCACACATGGATGATGACAAAGAAATGTTGGTGATTTTTAAGATGTTGAAGATTTTTGAAGAAAGTTTAAAAGACTTGCATTTTTAATACCTTTCCAATTTTGGGTTCATGGGAGGGTATTAGATTTGTATAAGACATTTGATTTGATAATTCAGATTTTTTTAATTTGTACCAGCAGACACATAGGGGGAGATTTGTAACGACATATTTTACATAGTCCATTTACATTTGAGTATGTGTTATACCGCTACACCCGTCAAAGAAAGTTTAAGTTCATACATGCATCAAGACAGATCCGAATATTAAAGTTCTTCAACAAACACATATCTACGAGATAGATTTTGGTAAAGTTGTGTTCAAGTCCCTTAATGTTTCATTTAAAGTGTTGGGACATTTTTTATAAAATGTTTTTAAACATCTGAGGTGTCTTTTTTCGTCAAAATATTTTTTTTCTAAGACCTGTTGGCATAGTTTTAAAGAAAAGTATTTTTCACTTTGGTCATTCAAACGACATGGAGTTATCGTGGGAATGAAGTCCTCAAGAAACATGCAAAGTCGCGTGAAGGTTACGAGAAGCATTTCATCAAATAACATGCTACTGTTTTGGTTATTTTACCTCATTTCAGAGGTCGCGCGAAGTCTCTTCAGGCAACATGTAATGTCCTTCAAACAACATTGAGTTATCGTTCGAATGAGTCCTCCGACTCAATTTTGTTATAAATACCTATTTTGTGATGACTCTTTCTTTAAGACTTTGGCGAAAATGAAACTGCAATCTATAGAATTTTCAACCTTCACTTTTAGGAGTTTTTAACTTTATTTTTTCAATTCACAAATCATCCCAATTACTTTCTAAATTATTTTGGAGCCCACAATCTTGTTAAGTTTCTCTTGTAGAGATGAAATATCTACTACTGATTTGGTATCTCTTGAGGGATGAGTTGGCTGACGATTGCGGTCACTTGGGGATACTTGAGGGTATTCCTTGCTGAAAATAAAGTTGCGATTCTTATGGGTTTGCTACGGTTAATCCATTGTTGATCATAGGTTGCGATCTATGTGAATGTTCTGTTGAATATTCATTGCAGATTTCTGTAAGTGTTGTTATATATATTGAAATAAAGGTCTTGCCCTTGCGGGGGATTTTTTTCCAGAAATTTGTGTGTTTGCAATTTATGTTTATCTGTAATGGCATGATTTATAAACCTAGATGCATGTGTTAAGATTTAATTAATTTGTATGAAAAATTGGCATCTAATTAAATAAGTCTTTAATTGAAAATTTGCGAATCCATAGACATTCGATATTACACAAGATTCTCAAATTGGTATAAGAGCTTTTTAAGTGATCTTACCACATTCACAATCGGTTTCATAGGAAATATCTCAAGGTTGATAGAATTTTTAGTGGTGGACATAAAGTCTCCATATCATGCCATTCTAGGCAGATTTTGGTTGCACGCCATGAAAACTGTACCATCTGCCTACCACCAAAAGCTCAAGTGTATCACCAACTGGGGCGTGATCGAGATTTATGGTGACTAGGCCATTGGAAAGAATTTCTTCATCACAGCCATTCGCCCCCTAAAGGAGAAGAAAAAAGAGGCAAAATGCACCCCATAGGATGCCCAATATGGGGCTACACCCTCTAATAGCAACTAAGTTACGGTCGATCAAGGGTGGAGGAAACCAGGATCCATCACGTCGATAGGGTCGTTGAAAACCTAAAGGAAGTTGGTGTTAATGACCACTTGTCGAACAAAAAGTTTTTGATTGGAACTGCATTTACCGATCACAAAAATAAAGGTATGATTGCCTTCGCGAGAAGAAATTTAGATGTTTTGGCCTGGGAGCCGTATGATCTGCCTTGAATTGATCCTGACTTAGCCTGCCACCATCTACAGGTTGACCCAACCTTCAAGCCGATTAATCATAAGGAACGTTGAACGACCCCTGAAAAGGCTAAAGCGGTGGAGAACGAAGTTGGGAAGCTTCTGGATGTAGGATTCATTAGGGATGTTTAGTTCCCCAAGTAGTTGTCCAACCTAGTGGTAGTACAAAAACGCAACGAAAGCTGGAGTGTCTGCGTTGATTTGACAAACCTCAATAAATCCGGCCCTAAGGATAACTTCCCACTGCCCAAGATTGATCAGTTAGCTGATGAGATGACATCTCACGAGAGAAACACCTATTCAGGGTACCATCAAATTTTTTTGTTCGGCCTCGACCAAGAAAAAAACACCATTCATAACCCAAGTGGGTCTATACTATTACAAGGTCATGTCATTCAGCCTAAAGAAAATAAGGGCAACTTACCAAAGACTGGTCACGAAGATGTTCAAGCACTTGATAGGAGACACCATAGAAGTCTAAATAGATGATATTTTAGTGAAGATCAATAATTGATTGACCACCTCACGGACTTAGCCAAAACTTTAAAAATCCTTGATAGTATCGGATGAAACTTAACGTAATCAAGTGTTCAGTCGGTGTCAGTCAGGTAAATTTTAGGGTTATTTAGTCAACAAAGGGGGGATTGAGGCCAATCCAGATCAGATGGATGCAATCAACAACGTCCAGCAAATTGTGCAAGAATTGTCACACTAATAAATCTAGAAAGCAATATCGAGATAATAAAATAAATGATCACACACATTTGTATTCTTATTAGTTTCTCTCAAATAATTGAAGTTACATCCCTTTGCCCGGAGTTAGGGTTTACATTTTATAGTTATAAAAATAAGTGATTGAAATGTACAAGTAAGTCAACCAGCTTGTAGATAACTTATAGGTATCCTTGAATATCTCCTCTGAGATTGTTGGTAGTCGATTTGAGTCTATCTCCATGCATTTAAGCACATAAATATACGGATATAAAATAACTATTTTTAGTTAGTCCAGACAGTCCATTTTGCGTATTGGGGCTAGTCGGCTAAAGTATTGGGTTTGAATAAATAACCCCCCACAATTACCCTTAAAATACTTGGACTAAGATAGTGGGCCACTAGATTTTAAGTGAGTTCAAAGCCCAAAGCCTTGAACTATTTCAAAAATTGGCATGACACTCTTGTAATACTTGAGAATTTTTTAGGGTACGGTCGTCCGGGTAGAGTTGGAAGTGACATGGATGGAAAACTTATGATAAGCTTGAAACGACAAGGATGCGTTAGTCCGACCAAATATTTGAAGCGCCAAAATCCTTGTGGGGAACCATTCCTCATAATTTTTTCATAAAGAGAAATCTTCACTCCTTCATTCTACTCCATCTAATTCGCAAAGTTTTCTCAGAGCTTTCCTGGTAGTTCATCATTTTTCCAGAGCTTTCTCTTCTTCTCCTTTCTTGTAAGTCCTCTTTCCTTGTTATCCTTTTTACTTTCTATCTTCAACGAATACTATCGATGGTAGGATTGTAGAGGAGTTTAGAAGATAAATACTCTATACCGGATTGGGTGGAGATGGACTGTGACCCAATATCCAAAAATGTTAGAGACATAGGTGAAGGGAACTGAATGCACACCCTGGCTGTGGTCCAAGGGGGTTTGACTTTCCCCCCAAATAATTTATTTCTTAAATTTTTTGATTATTTTAATGTCATAATTGCTCAGTGTGTTCCCAACACTCGAAGGATAGTGAACGGAGTTCATAGAATTAATGAGCTATATGGGACCAGTCTGGGGGTCCATGAGATCAGATTCTGCTATTCTTGGTCTCACACCACTGATGGTCTTTTATATATAAAGGCATGGAAGGAGAACAGGATCCGGGTAGTGAATATTCCTGATTCTAATAAAGTTTATTGGGATCAGGTTTTCATTACCAAAAACTACCAACATCCTCCCCTTCCTGAGGGTGAGAAGTGAAAAGGCCCTTTTGTCCCTGACTGGGGGAGGACCATATAGGTTTTTATTTAGTCTTACCTGTAAATTATTGCATTCTTATTCTTACTACTTAATCTACTTCTTAATGAATATGTGCTTTGTCTCTATGCAGCTCGAGATAAGAACAAAGTATCTTCACCTCACTAAATAAAGGTTTCTAGCCTCTTGAAGGTTCGAAAGAACAAAGATATACTACCCGCTGGCGAGCACCCACAATTAGATATCTATCTTCTCGAGTACACCAAATACCAACTCCAACTTTGTCGCTATCCCTGTGGTTGACATCCCTGAGATTTTTGATCTAGATGAAGGTGTTGATTTCTCTGAACCCATAGACTTTGACTCCTTTACGACCGAAAAAGAGGAAGAAAATCAAATGGCCCATCTTAGGAGAAGACTGTTTCTCGGAGGTGATGACAATGATGATCAGATGTTTCTGTCTGCCAGGATCAAGGCCTTGAAAAAGTCTGAGGGGGAATCATATAGGTCTGGTTACCCCAGCACAAGGGTTGCTGAGAGGGAAGAAGGAGAGAAGAAGAGGAGAGAGAAGGAAAATGGAAAGGAATAATAGAAAAAAGAAGAAATCCATTGAGGCCCTAACTAATGTCTCCTCCTTTACCACCGTCTCCTTGACCAAAAATGTGGCCGTGAACCCATCTATTTCCCTCAACCTAATAAAGGGGGCGATTCTTATTACCAACCGTGAAAGGTTAGTGGAGATTGGCCTCGACAAGCTTCCCATTCCCTCTGCCCAGGCTCTATCCTTGGTAAATATTCCGCTCTTTCTGTTTCTCTTTAAGAATGATTTGTGTTTTGATCTTTCACGTATATCCTTATTTCTATTTTGTAGTTCTTGGAAGACTTTTTTACTTTCTTGGATGGTCATGCCGACTAATCCAAGAAGGTCAGTGAGTTGATCGAAGCTGGGAAAAAGTTCTAGGATAAAAGAGCAGCCTATGAACTGGAGAAGAAGCCCACCATCGAGGTAATAGGCTCAATAAAGATGGCCAACAGTCTATTGGCAGTGGAGAAAGATGGTCTCATTGTGAAGGTGAAGAGCCTAAAAGATGAGGTCCCTTCTATCAACGATGCTAGCTATGAGCAAGGCTAGAATATAGCATATGACGATGCTGAAATCCAGATTGCCTAAGCTCAGAGGGCGAGCTTCAAGAAGGGTTAAACACTAACTTTAGCGACAGTACTTTCTGACTCAAAACTCTTTAGGAGGTATGATCTAGGTCATTCCCCCTTTATTGAAGATGTATATGTTATCGTTCCTATATTTGACAAGGATGAGGGCACATCCGACCATACTGAGGCCATCGACGAGTAGGCTGAACAAGTAGCATCCAAGGGGAAGGCTCTTATTTTAATCGAGTGGGTAAAGGAGTAAATCTTTATATATTAGGCTTTTTCCCCTATATTCAAGTGTCGTATTCTCCTATCTCTTTTTCTTTTATTTTCTTTATTGTAATGGCTACTGCTCATCTCTTTTGGTAATCAATAAAAGAATTTAGTTTTCTCTTACTAATTTTCCCTATACTCTATTTTTACTTTTAATGCTTGTACCTTATTGTGGAGGATGTTTCCTTTTCCTCTACGAATCTTGAGAAGATTTTAAGCCTGAAGTGAGTGAGAATGCTCGTTGGGCATTTATTAAGGTTTGCAAGGAATTAAAGGCTAGATCATAGGCATCCAAGGAAAAAACTGAGTTGATTGCCAAAATAAAGGATGATCTACGGGACTTGGAGGATATCAATTCCTTAATGAAGCAGTAGAATGCTAACCTTTAGTCCCATCTCGTGTCGAGCAAGGATGTGGGAAGGGTTGGCGAGCTAATCCAGCTGGAGAAGGATGAGTTAAAGAAGAAGCTTTTTTAAGCATAAGGAGACTTTATGAGGAATGACTCTATGATATCCGAGCTTTAGAGAGATATCACGAGGCTAAGGTTCTTGTTCAAGAAGGTCTCTTTAGCTCCATGGTTGGTAGGCTAGGATGAGGGTTGGCGGATGCTCCTATGAGGCTACAAGAAGCACTGGATGTTACATACAAACACGGGTGGCCGAATGACCTTAAAGTGCTGAAGGAACCAAGATAATCCTAGCTATGGTACATGTATTAAAAGGACTGTTAAACTATCACTAGCCTCCTTTTAGGAAGGTCGAGAAGTGGTTTCCCGTATATGCTATTCCCCATCAATTGTTGAACGAATTTGAGGTGGATCCTGGTATTGAAGAAAAGTTTTTCTCCAATCTAGACGATGGCCGAAGAAGATAAATAATAGACCTTTTGGCTCGCCACCCATGAATAGCTTATGTCCTTATATGATTTTTGGAATATCTTGTACAATTGTACTCTTTAGTCTTTTTGTCAAAATGAATAAAGTTTTTTTATTAACTGTATCATATTTTAGGTATACGCCAACTAAATCTACTTAATAGTTACTTCTGCATTTTGTTTTACGACCAGGAAGAGCTTATACCTTGTAATCGTTCAAGACTTTTGTTGACCAAATACTACTGTTAACCACTTTGGGCCTTTCACCAACTAAATGAGTTAGTATCTAATGTTAATCATTTTGGGCCTTTTCCAACTACATGAATTAGTAACAAGTGTTACTCATTTTGTTCCTTCACTTACTAAATGAATTAGTAACTCGTGTCAAACACTCTTCCAGTCCAATATGCCTTAGCAATATCATTCCATATGACTCACCTTTTAGGTCGTGTCGTCACACTCCCATAGGCCTAGGAGAGATGATGGCAAGAATGCACCTGGTTAAATTGCCATTAACTTTATGTGGTTTTTAGCTCCCAACATATTTGGCGACCAATCTCAATTGGCTATTTGCCTAAGGATCCCTTATAGGGCTACCAATCCCTCATGAGGTCTTTTATATTTAACATGACAAAGACCTAAGGATTCCAGTAATTAAAATTAACTTAACAGCTTATTGTAATTATCATGAACCCTGCTCTACATGAGGAGATTACTTGATTGAAATAAATTGAATAACCTGTTTTAATCCAAAGGAGTTTTATTCTACACGAGCAAATTCTTTGGTTGAAGTAGGTTGAGCAGCTAATTGTAACCAAGTGTGATTCTACTTAGCATTGAGAGAATGGAGCTATGTTTAGAAATGATGCATGATATTGAGATACATTACATAAAATTAAAACAACCAATACGCAAAAGTGAAATGCGAGAAACAATGGGCCTTTATTTATTAAATGATAAATTGAGATCAACATAAGATTGGAATGAAAATTTGCATAAACTTAGATGTGCTAAAAAAGACTAAGAAGACTAAAAGTAGAACTTCTTAAGGTTGGACGCATTCCATGCTCTTGGTATCTCCCTACCCTTTAGTGTTTAAAAGTAATAAACTCCTTGTAGGTCATCCCTGATTACCTTGAAAGGTCCTTCCCAGTTTGGTTCCAGTTTTTCCATATGAGGGTCTTACTGCACTACTGAGGTCTTTCCTTAGGATGTAATCCCCTACCTAGAATTTTCTTGGATTTACTCTCTTATTATAATGCTTTTCTAGTTGTTGCTAGTATAAACACATCTTGATCATGGCCTTCTCTCTTCCTTCATCCACTAAGTCAAGTTCAGTGCACAAGGCATTGTCATTTAGTCCTTGGTCGACCAAGTTCGTTCTCATAGTAGGGAGACCTACTTCAAGTGGGATAGTAGTTTCCATTACATAGGTGGCGCGAAGGGTGTTTCTACAATAGGTATTTTAGGCATGGTACGGTAGGACCAAAGGACGTGAGGGAGCTTATCCACCCAGGCACCCTTTGATCTTTCTAACCTCTTTTTTAGACTCTCGAGGATCATTTTGTTGGAAGCTTCTATCTGACCATTGCTCTGGGGGTACGCTACAGAACATAAATGATGCTTGATGAAATTCTCATCACTGAAGCTTTGGAAGAAGATTCTTCCAAATTGCGTGTCATTGTTGCTGATGATAGATCTTGGTACCCCAAAGAATATTATGACGCTCTTCCAAATAAACCTTATTATATCACCATCACGAATTTTCTCTAGCGGTGAAGTAGTCTGTGCCGACCAATAGATACTTGTGATTCCAAGGCCCAAATGTTAGGGCAAAGGGCTTTAATGTGTTCGACAATTCCAAACTGGTCTCCAAATAAGTGAGATGAGATTTCAAGGCAAAATATGAGAGGATGTCATCCTACCTTTCCTTGGTGAGAGATTTTATGGAAGGATTTGAGAAAGTTCATATTCAACAGTTCCCTTGGGATAAAAACAGTCATGCTAATGCCTTAGAAACCCTAAGCTTAGTAGTGGACTCTGATCTTAGAAGGACTATTTAGGTAGAGTTGCCCACCCAGCCTAGCATCGACTAGACAGTGCTCGCCGAGTAAGTCCTCCTCATAGAAATAGCCCCTAGTTGGATGGATCCCATCATTGCCTACTTGCAGAGGGACACGTTACGAGATGATATGAAATTGGCTCACCAAATAAGAGTAAAGGCAGCCCGTTTAGACCTTGACCTAAGGGGGAATATCTATAAAAGATCCTTCACAGGCCCTTACCTCCAATGCGTCCATTCGTAAGACACCAAGTAAGTTTTTAGCGAGCTTCATGATGGTATTTATGGGATTCACTCAAGAGTAAGATCATTGGTATTCCGAGCTATAAAGAAGGCTACTGGCTGCCACACATGCAAAGGTATGCTAGTATCTATATTCAAAAATGTCAGAAATTCCAAAAATTTCTCCCCTATGATTCATAAACCAACTAGAGACCTAAAATCCTTAACTATTCCTTGGCAATTTGCATAATGGGGATTGGATATTGTAGGACCACTACCTACCTCACCTGAAAATCGTACGTATATGTTGGTCGGCATAGACTACTTCACCAAATGGGTAGAGGCAGAACCACTAGTTAACATCCATTATGTTGATATGACAAGGTTTATCTAGAAGAGCATCATCACACGCTTTGGAGTACTAAGAGCTATCACCACCATCAACAACATGCAGTTTGAAAGAAGTTTCTTTCAATGATTCTGTGATGAGCTTGACATTAAGCATAATTTCAGTTATGTAGCATACCCTAAGAGCAACGGTCAGCTATAAGCTTCCAAAAAAATGATATGCCCGAAGGTCTAAAAAAGAGGCTAGAAATAACAAAGGGTGCCTGGGTGGACGAGCTCCTCCATGTCCTTTAGGCCTACC
This sequence comes from Sambucus nigra, assembly GCA_949130495.1. Classification (NCBI taxonomy): domain Eukaryota; kingdom Viridiplantae; phylum Streptophyta; class Magnoliopsida; order Dipsacales; family Adoxaceae; genus Sambucus; species Sambucus nigra. The sequence continues at coordinate 307,659,147 of OX422223.1, forward strand.
ATATAATGCCTAGAAGACCTACTAGGGAGACACCTTTCACGCTCACCTATGGAATGTAAGCCAATATCCCGATTAAATAAGGTATCCCTACTATGAGAACCAACTTAGTCGACCAAGGACTAAACGATGATTCCTTACGCACTAAACTTGACTTGATACACGAATGAAGAAAGCAAGCCTCATCAAGCTATCTTTATACCAGCAGTAACTGGCAAAGCAGTATAACAAGAGATCCAATCGGAGAAAATTCTAAGTAGGGTATTACGTCTTAAGGAAAGTCCTTAAAAGTGCAGTAAGACCGTCAAATGGAAAACAGGGACCAAGCTGGGAAGAACCTTTCAAGGTAATCAGGGATGACCTTGAAGAGATCTTATCACTTGGAAATGTTGGAGGGAAGAGAGATACCAAAATCATGGAATGTGACCAATTTCAAAAATTTATACTTCTTGTTTTCTTAGTCTTATTCATCACATAAAAGTTTATGCAAATTTTCATTTCAAACTTGATGTTTCTCTCAAGTTATTAACAAATAAATGAAAGCCCATTGGCTCTCGCATTTCGCTTTTGCATATCGATTTTCTCAAGTTTATGTTATGTATCTCAATATTATGCACCATTTTAAAACGATTGCTCCATTTTCTCAATGCTAAGTAGAACCACACTTGGTTATAGTAAGTGCTTAGCCTACTTCAACCAAGGGACTTCCTCGTGCAGAACAGGATTCATTTGAATTACAATAGGTTATTCAACTTATTTCAATCAAGGAATCTCCCCATGCCGAGCAGGGTTCATATTAATTATAATAAGATATTAAAGTTTATTCTAATTACTAAAATCGCGAGGTCTTTGTCATAATAAACACAAAAGACCTCATGAGTTTCCCAGTTGATAATCAAATCCCTATATGGGACCTTTAGTAAAAAAAGCCAACCGAGGTTGGTCGCCAACTATATTGGTTGTAAAAAACTTGATCAGGTGGATGGCCCATTAACCAGGTGCATTCTTGCCATTATCTCACCTGGGCCTAAGAGAGTGTGACGACACAACCTAAAATGTAAGGTGGATGGAATGATATTGCTAAGGTATATTGGACTGGAAGAATGTTTAGCGTGAGTTATCAACTCATTTAGTCGACAAAGGCTTAAAATGATTGGCATTAGATACTAATTCATTTAGTCAATAAAGTCCTAAATGATTGACATCATATACTAATTCATTTACTCATCAAAGGCCTAAAATGATTAACATTAGATACTAACTCATTTAGTTGGCGAAAGGTCCAAAATGATTAACAATATTATTTTGTCAGTAAAAGTCCTAAATGATTGGTACGTATAAACTCTTCCTGGCTAGCAGGCAAAATACAAAAGTAATCATTAACAAAATTTAGTTGGCGCATGCCCAAAATATAATACAGTTAATAAATAGACTCTATTCATTCTGACATAAGACTAAAGAATACAAATATACAAGATATTCCAAAAATCATACAAGGACCTAAACCAACGAAAAATGACGAGATAGATATTTGACTATGTGTGCTCTCCAACCTTATACAATTTGGGGGAGAACATCTTTTCATGGTATTCAAGATAGTGGTTCATTAGATGGACATGAATGGCATCAATGGGAATCCACTTCTCGTCCCTCGAGAAAGGGGATGGCGGTAGGTTGGGAAGTCTACTTGGTATTTGAACTACAACTCTGAATCCCATGGAATCTTGAGAACTCTAAGAGAATTTAGCCACTGATGTTTGTTTTCCGCATCTTGAGCTTTCTTTAGCCTCATAAGGACATCAATCTAGCCCTCATTATAACTTGCTGCCCAGGATTTTCGAGGTCCCATCTTGAAGAGATGCCTTAGCCTCTTAACATCCCTCTGAAGGCCAACTATGATGGTATATTTTGCTTAACATCTTCTTTTAGCTCGACATCCTCCTTCTTCAGTACACTACTCTCAACTTGAATCATCTCACCCACCTGGCCCACATTCTTGCTTGCTGCAAGCTGAGCCCTCAGGCTATTTATTTCCTTTCGTACAGAAGAGTAGATCTCCTTCATGACTTGGAGGTTGTCCTTTGACTTTTCCACCAGCTTGAACTGCTTCTTATATGTTGCAATCCTTATTTTAACTGCTCACACTTAGGCCCAAAACCTTCCCCAAATTTGATGAAGGAGATATATAGTCTTCCACAATAATAAGCTATAAACAACACAAAAAATTACAAGCACACATAACATTGGCATAATAGAAAGAGGAATATCAACAAAAAGTAAAACAAATGTTAATATTTTGAAGGGGAAGAAAAAGCCATTACAATAAAAAAGGAAAAGGCATTACAATGCAAGATCAGGATAAATAAAGAGTCCTAGAGATACATGGCTTCATTCATTCACCTACTCAAAGGTTTCTCATTCCTTCCTCTTCCCAGCAGATTTATTTGTATGGTTGACAGTCGTCCTGACCTCATCTAGCTCCTTTCTAGCCTGGTCGGCAGGCTGATTAGCAGGGGGCTCCTCAACAGCAAGGGGAGAAGGTCATGGTGGATGAAGTCGGTATAAATAAGACGCTTATAGAACTCCTATTGGTCCAAGGGCTTGATCCTATCCTTTCTTAAAATATAGATTATTAATATAGGCAATCTGGAGCTCAGAATCATCGTAGGCTATATTTCACCTTTATGAATAGTTTTTCTCCTTCATATCGAGGATCTCACCCTCCAATTGCTAGACCTTCCTGACCAAGTCCAGATTCTCCCCAGCCAGCCTCTCTTTATCAGTAACAATAAGGTCAGTGGACACTTCAGCTCAACGAAGGCCTTCTCGAATTTCTTCTTCTCTTACTCAAAACTAGCCCAAGCATCGACCAAATATTTCTAGGATTTCTTTAGGGCATCGCTCATCTCCTAGTTCTTTTTGGATTGGTCAACACGACCATCCAAGATTATGGGAAATTCAAATAAAAACTACAAGGAAAAAAAAGAAGTGTGAGTATAGAGAAGTCAAACAAAAAGGGAATAAGATAAAAAAGGATGTTTACTAGGGTATGTGCCCGTGAAGATTTAAAAGATCTACCCCCAGCTATGATGAGCGCTCGCGATCGGCCATGAGTACTGCCCCTTCAACAAATTGGAGGTAAGGGACGGGGTGTTATCCATACTAGACCCTCTACAGCGATAGTAACATAGAGGGAGGATTTAGCTAGGCTTTTAGAACCAGCTTCTTCCTCACTTCCTTTCTCTTTATTTTTTAATCCTTCTTTCTCTCTCTTTATTTTTTCTCTTCTCATCTTCCTTCTTCTTTTCTACTTCGTTCTCTTTCCCCTTGGTTCCCGAGATGGAATTACCAACCCTAGGGGAGTCCCACTCAGCCTTCTTTAGGATATTCATCCTATAAATAACAGGGCTTGATCCTCATCATCCGTAATAAATAATCTCCTCTTTAGTGGTGCCATTTCCTCTTCTTCTTCTTCTTCTTCTTATTTTCAATTGGCCCGGATGAACCAGAAGAATCCTCTTTTGAAATCTCTAACTTAAGAATTTATCGACCGACCAATCAATAATGCTAGAAGTTATGTTTTTGTATATTAGTAGACAGGCTACTGTACGGGGGTGATCGTCGTCGGGTAACTATCCCTAAACTTTAAATCCTTAAGGAGATTAACAACTTTAAGCTCTTGGAGAGTAGGTTCTTAATTCTTTTTGCGATCTACACAACATAAGAAGAAAATAAAATCAAATGACAAGTAAAGGAAATAATAAATGAAAAATCAAGTAAGAAACAAAAAAAGGAAAGACAACGACCTATGTGATTATCCCCCTAGTTGGGGCACTAGGGAGCTCGGTACCTCACGCCCTCCGATAAGGGAGGATGTTGCCAACTCTTGGAAATAAAGTCGTTCTCCTAGTACCCTTTATAGGAGTCAGGAAGGTTCACAGCCAGAACCCTCTCAACTTTTCTGGTCTCTTTAAACACAAGACTCCATCATTGGTGCACGACCAGACATAGAAGAAGTGAATTTCAGGGAGCCCCAAGTTGGTCCCATATAATTCATTAATTCTATGTACCCCATTCACTATCTTCCAAGTGTTTGGGGTACATTGGTCAGGGACAACCTCAAAATATCTAAAAAGATTAAAAAACATAGGGTTTGAGGGAAAAATTATACCCCCTCCTCTACAAGTAGAGTGTGGATCTAGTGCCCATATTTTATGTCCCTGACGTCTCTGGGCATAGGGGCATAGTCAATCTCCACCCACTCAGGGATACTATAAGTTTTCCTAAACTCCTCTACAGTTTTTCACCAAGAAGAGACATGAAAAGAAGAGACTTCAACCAACAAATAATTCTAATTCAAATATAAATTAAAGAAGCATATCAAAGAATATATAAGAGAGAATTATATAAGAAAGCTCTAATAAATGAGCGGCTAGAGAGAGGAAACATGATGACTTTGTGGGGAAGAAACATTTGAGAAATTATGGTTGCTGAACTTCATTTGAATTTTGTGCAAAAATAATGAAGAACGGTTCCCTAAGAGAATTTTATCTCTTCAGATCTCTGGTCGAACTAATACGCCTCTATCAATTCAATCTTATTACAAGCCTATTACCCATGTCACTTCCAACTCTAATCGGGCGAGTGTACCCTCGACAATCCTCATATATTACAAGAGTGACATGTTAATTTTGAAACCATTCAAGGTCTTGAGCCTTGAACTCACTTAAAATCTATTGGCCTAACTTTTTAACCCAAAGATTTTAGGGGAAATTGTGGGCTACTATTTATTCAAGCCCAAAACTTCAACCGACAAGCCCAGTATGCAAAATAGACTGCCCAGACCAACTAAAAATAGTTATTTTATATCCATGTATTTGACATGTGCTTAAATGCATGGAGATAGACTCAAATCGGTTACCAATAATCTCGAAGGAGATATTCAGGGACACCTACGAGTTATCTACAAGATGGTTGAGTTACTTGTATAATTTAGTCAATTATTTTTACAACTATAAAATGTAAACCCTGATATGAGGCAAAGGGATGTAAATTCGATCATTTAATAGACTCTAATAAGAATATAGTAACCTCTTTGTGGACGTAGGCAAGTTATCAAACCACGTATCTTTGGTGTTGTGTGTGTGATCATTTATTTCCTCATATCAATATTGCTTTCTAGATTTCTTATTGTGATAATTCTTGCACTCACAGTAATTGAAGGTGAAACAAATAGCTCTTGTAGTAATGAGTATGTTGACAATAGAGACATGGAAGGTGAGTGCATTGAATTAGATTTGAATGATATATTCGAGGATGAGATTGAGGGTCAAGGTATTGATTTGGATTTAAATGATGAGTTACATTTAAATGATGAGTTAGAGGATGAAATGGGTTGCGAAAATATAAAAGGAAAAGAAGACAACAAAGTATGGATGGTGTTTTTTTTATATGATGATTTATTTTATTATTACCAAGGGTACGATGATGAAAAGGGATATTCGATAAAAAAATGATCTTCATCCAACAGAACTTATGGTAATTTATAATGGATTGTAGTTTCATGAACTCGTTTATAAAATTAGCAAAGCAATGCAAAAAATGCATTTAAAAAGCATTCAATTAGAAAAATCCAATATCAAGCTAAGGTTAGGGTAACTTTTAGTGCCGATAGGAAGTGGCACGAGTTAAAAATAATCATTGAGCATAATCATGTTCTATGTCCATTAAAATGTCGATTTTATAATAAGAATTGAGTGATTAGACTATATGTCAAACAAAAGCTTGAGTTGAAAAGGGATGGGTATAAGGCCAAACAAATTGTTATTCAATTGTTGTTGAAGCGGGTGGGCGTGAGAATGTCCCATTTGTAGAGAAGGATTGTTATAATTATATCAATAAAGTTAGGTCATTAAGACTTGGGGAAGAAGTTACTATAACAATTCAAACCTATTTCATGAAAATGCAGGATAATAATTCAAATTTATTTTATGGGATGGATTTGGATAACGAAGTTAGGTTGAGAAATTTATTTTGGAAGGAAGCGAGAAGTCATGTGATATACGAGAAGTTTGGAGTTGCAATTACATTTGAAATGACATACTTGACTAATAAGTATGATATGCCATTTTTTCCCATTTGCTGGTGTCAATAATCATGGACAATTAATTTTATTAGGTTATGGTTTGATATCAGTAACACCCCGTATTTTTAAGCATTATATATTTAATTAATTCGGCTAATTTAAATTACTCGCGTGTCGTTATTTAATTGAATTAATTATTATGAGTTTATTCAAATATTAATCGAGAGATTTAATAGTTAATATTTATGTAAAATAATTACTAAGTGAATAGTAATAATTTATTTATGTCATAACGAGTGATAGTGATGTGGTATTATTTTATCTCAACCGGGAGTCAGGGATAGGCTATACTGAGGTCGAGATAGGGACTTTTAGTAAAGTAATTCAAATGACAATTCTGAGTGCACAGTTGATTCCTGATAGGCCGAGATAGTCGGAAAAGAGTACATGGGGTGGTAAATGGGTTTCAGGGTATTTTTAGGCATAACCGGGCCTGCACGGGGGTGTTTGGGCCATTTTAAATTGGCCCATAGATATAATTTCGGGATTAGAATAATAAAACCTAAGTTAGAGAGTTTGTGGCAGTCACAACTAAAAAAGAAAACCCTAGTTCTAGTGAGAAGAGAAGAGGGATAAATTAGGGAGATTGTGGGAAGCCAAATCAAAAGAGACTTAGTGCATTCTTCGTCAAATCACCATCTACCCCAAAGGAATTAAGAACCTGCGAACGAGTACATGCAAGTGGTTAACTTGATTTTAATTTAAATTGCAGTTTTCAATTCATATCACAGTGGGATTGATAAAAATCTATTTTTTTGGGTTGGGTTGGCATATAAATTGGGTTCCAATTAATTGAATACTACGTGTGGGTTATGTATTGAGGTAGATTGATATCTTAAGTGTACTGTTGGAGATTAAAACTTGTGATTTGAACCAAGATATTTATCTCGTTTAAATTGATGGTTGGTGAAATCAAATTGAGATGGAGTTATTATAAATCTTGTGTAATTCAATTTATGAATTTAGATATGTTTTTTTATGTACAATAAATGATTAAGAATTATCAATTTAATTGTTGACCTGTGTCTTGGTTGATAATGAAATTGGGATTCGAAACTGTTAGGAAATGTTTTAGTCTCATAAGGGTTACAAAAGTGAATTTTGGGTAAAAAAGAAGTTGGGTTTCGTCCATGGATGAAGGCATTAGTAGGAAAACGAAGGGAAAAAGACCCGGAAGGTTGTCGAGTGACCTGGAGATCATTCGAACGACATGAACCTGTCCTTCAAATGATATGGTGAGTCATTCGAGCGGCGAGGGAATCCCAACCCAGTTCGACTTATTTTTGTTGGTTGGCCCGAGATTTTTAGTGGGCAAAAAAGGGGAGTTATCCGTGATGGATTTTTATTTCTCTCATATTTAGGGAATTTAAAGGGGCGGAAAATTAATAATTATGCAGAAAGATAAAAAAGTGTGAAATTTAGATTTTAGGATTTGAGGTGAAAAGTTATGAAGTACAAATTATGGGCCGAATGAATGTGTTCGTGATTTTTTGTTGAGTGATACCATTGTTAATAAATTAATTAATGTGAAAGTACTTAAATTTAGAGTGGGGGAATTGACTCTAATATTTTAGGCTAGTGCTAGGGGAGTTAGGCACGATTAGTCGGGTTTATGTTAATTATATATATACGAAAAGTTTGATCGTATATATAGATATATTATTGTGTGATCTTCTAATATCAGTGTAGATACTTTATAATTACATACTCCTCTAGTGATATCATAGGAGATTGCACGATGTGGGTGAATCCCCTGGCTAGTTAATGCAGGGTGAGTATAGTCCCCAGGTCATAGTGTCCAGTATTTTATGTTATGATTCTTTTCGAGGTGAGACGCTTTGGGTATGATTCAGTCTCACACTCGGGGGACTATGACCGTCTCCACTACATTTATTATTTATTTTATGATTCAGTGTGAGCGAACCGTCTCGTGGTATCCGAGTTGGATTGAGTATACCTGGGATGATAGCATTTTAGAGAAAACATCTGGTGAATTATTACTCAGGAGGATGGATAATATATACAACATATTTATGAATGTGTAGTATATTTATACGTATATAATAGTGTAGATAATTATATATGGGCGGAATACCTGGAGTGAAATGGTCTTGTTTATATAACTAGAGAAATTGTTATAAAGTTATTTAAAGATGAGAAATTAAATTAACGTGAGAAATAACTTATAAATCATTGGTAAAAGTTACTCAAGATAGAGTAAGGTTTCAGGCAGCGTTTATAACAAGGCTAGTTAGACAAGGTAGTATAGCTAGGAGGGTTATAAACAGAAGCGATAGGTGTGCACAATATTTGAGGGTTGAGTATTATCTCAGGTGAGTGCGACACTAGCTTAAATATGAAGATCATTCATGCATTTTAATTACTGCAAACTTAATCCCTTGCTAAATATTTTCAAAATACTTTGGGTTCTAACCCTGCTGAAAATATTTTAAACAAAACCTTTTAGGTGTCCAACGACCATACTTGAGATTCTATTCCATGGATTACACAACTGGGACATATGTGGATGCATAAAGGAGTTGTATTAGATGCATTGTTTCTTCATTCCTAGATTATGGATTTCATTTCAGTTATAGTTCCATTTAGGGCATGTTGCCCATTCACTTTTAGATTATTTATTTATTCTTTGGATTATTATGTTGGATTTGGATTTATAGCCAGTGGGTTATTCGACCAGCCTTTTAATTATTTATACAACATTATTTTCAGATTAAGTGATGGTGTGTATGAATTTATCATTTTATTCCGCATGTATATTTATTTATTTAATAAAAGATAAAATTTGGTACCACTTTAATTAATTAGGTGGTTAGTAATTAATATAGTTTCCGATAGTGATGCTAAGAATGAACCAAATGGAAATCGTATTTTAATCTAATAAAGGACTGATCAATCGATATTTAATTAAGCGGGGTGTTACAGATGGTATCAGAGCATCATGTTCTAGTGTCCATAGGATCTTTATGGCTTATTACAAAATCTGCATATTGTTCTTTTGATATAAAGACCTATTATTAGGACTATTTCTTTTATCTTTACGTGTTTAAGATATCGTGCTTCTGCTATTAAATTTTGTATAAATTGTGTACTTATAAAAATTCGATCTGTTTTTAGATGCCATCGAGGAGAGAGCGAGCTGCTAGGGAAGAGGCCAAGGATGAGGTGAGGGAGGATCACTAAGCGACATAGGTACCACTGCCACAGCCACCACCGGAGATGATCTTGACTGCACAGGTGGCAGAGATAGTGGCCCAGGCGGTCAACACAGCTTTGATAGCTATAGTCGTTCATTTGCCCTACCCCCAGCCACAACCGTCAGTGGCGTCGGCGATCCTGGCCCAGATAGAGGAATCTACTGGGCAGAGAGTTAGAAAGACGTTTCAGAAGGGCCACCCGCCCGAGTTTTAGGGTGTCTCTGATGTGGTTGACGTGTGTCAATGGAAGAAGAACATATAACGCCATCTGTACATGGTGGAGTGCAGTGATATGTAGAAGTAAATAATAGCTACTTTTAGACTTGCTGGAGCATTATTATAGTGGTGGGAGTCGATTACCACCGCCAAGGAGAGAGATATGATGACGATTACAGATTTTTAGGTGTGGTTTGACCACAAGTATTTACCACCAGCAGTAGAGACTGAGATGAAAAAAAAGTTCAGTGAGGTAACCCAGGGTAATCTCTTCGTGGTAGAGTATGAGGAGGAGTTCACCCATTTGGTAAACTTTGTGCCAGACAAGATGAGAAATGAGGAGTTGAAGAAGGCGAGGTTTATAGATGGTTTATCCTCGAGGATCAGATAGTGCTTGATCGGCAACCCAACATTGGTGGTGTATACTGATGTCATCAATGCAACATTACTACACTGCCTGGATAATCTCTTCTACATGAGGGGAAGCAAGAAAGGAGGTGAGCCCAACCAGCAGGGCAAGGTAGGTGGGGGTACTGTTAACGACCAATATATATTTATGATTACCGGCTGTGATATGTAGATGGCCCACGATGTCCATACCCCATTGGGCGAAAGGCTATGGGCTAGTAAGTGACTTCAGGTCGCTAGCTGGCTGGTGAATCATAGGTGCGTGAAGTTGGCACTTTTTGCATTTTCGAGCATAGATTCAAGCATCTTTCTGCATTTATGACCACCAATACCCTTCTTTCATTGCTCGGAAAGCTAGCGACCTACCCCCAATGTGACTCCAATAGATTCCCTCATAGAGTTCATGAAGGACTTGCTCGACGTCCTTTGGATGAGTGCACTGGAGGTAAGGGCCAGTGAAATATCTTTTGTACATCTTGCCCTCAGGAGATAAGTGAAGGTGGTCATCTTTAACTCTTATCAGATGAGCGGTCTTCTTATCTGTTGGTAGTGCACCATCCTTCAAATAATCCCTTATGGGGTCCATCCAACTAGGGGCTGTCTCAATCTAGAGAACATGCCCTAGGCTCGACAGCTTGTTGATCTGGTTGATACTTGGATGGATAAGGAAATTAATCTGAATTGTCCTCTTCAAGTAGGAGTTGATCACTGAGCTTAAGGCTGCTAGGGCGTCAACATGGCTGTTCTGTCCTCTATGAAATTGCTGGACATTGATGTGTTCAAAGTTGGACATCAATTCTTTCACAGTGGCGAGATAGGATGCCATCCTCTCATCTCTTGCATTGAATCACCACTTATCTAGTTGGAGACCAACTATGAGTCACCGAACACTTGGAGTGGCTTTGCTCCGAGTGTTTATGACTTTTGTAGGCCCACGATCAGTGCCTCATACTCTGATTCAATATTGGAGGCTTCAAATCCAAGCCTGATTCCTTGATCGAGTATTGGATCTTCATGGGTAATCAACATGATGCCTACTCCTGCCCCTTTGGAATTGGAGTCTCGATTAACGAATAGTCTTCAGACGCCTGACGCTGGGGGAACTTCAGTCTGTTAAATAGCCTGGGGCTGGTCGCAAGCCAATTATCCTATAAATTCAGCGATGAAATCAACAAGGACTTGCCCTTTGATGGCATTCCTCGGCTGGAACTGAATGTCAAATTACTAAAGCTTGACTGAGCACTTTGATAGTCTACCTGAAATATTTTCTTTTCTTAGGACTCCTTTAAGAGGGTGGGATGTAAGTACGATTATGGAGTGGGATTCGAAGTAGTGCTTTAATTTCCTTGAGGCTACCACTAGCGCAAATGCGAGTTTCTCTAGTGGTAGGTATCGTTTTTCGGCGTCCAAAAGAGTCTTGCTCGCGTAATAGACTGGGTGTTGGATCCCCGTTTTTTGCATACCAATGCAGAACTTACAGCATGATTGGATACTGCAAGGTAAAGGTATAAAGTATCATTCTCTTGAGGGATTACGATCAAGGGTGGTTTGCTGAGGTAAGGTTTGATCCCCTCCAATTCCCTCGAGCAATCCTCATTCCACTCCATATCCTTACTTTTCTTTAACAATTGGAAGAATGGTTGGCACCTTTCGAAAGGCTTTGAGAAGAACCGATTTAGGTCGGCGAGAATTCTCGTGATTTTATGCATGTCTCTTATGGTTTAGGGGGCTGGACCCTATTGATAGCATCGATTTGGTCCGAGTTGGCTTCAATACCTCTCTTGCTGACCAAGTACCCAAGGAATTTTCCTAACTGGACACCGAATGAACACTTACTGGCATTGAGATTCATTCGATACTTCCTGAGGATTTTAATGGTCCTTGATAAGTCAGAGAGGTGGTCATATTTGAGCTTTCTATTGATGAGCATGTCATCGATGTAGACCTCCATAATGCTTCCCATTTGGTCTTTGAACATCTTGGTGACCAATCACTAGTAAGTTGCCCCTATGTTTTTAAGCCCAAAGGGCATAACGTTGTAGTAATATAACCCAACTGTGGTTATAAATGTTATTTTGTCTTGATCTGACTTGTGTAGAGGTATATGGTGATACCCGGAGTATGCGTCCAAGAAGCCCATCCTTTCGTGTGCTGCTATGGCATCCACCAGCTGATCAATCTTTGGGAGGGGGAATCTATCTTTAAGTCATGCCTTGTTGAGATCGGTGGAATCGATGTAGGCTCTCCACTTTCTGTTGCTTTTAAGGACAACCACTTGGGGAACTGGACTTCCCCTATGGATCTTGCGTCCAGCAATTTTTTAACTTCCTTTTCCACTGCCTTGACTTTTTTCAGAGCGATTTGGTGAGCTTTTTGTTCTAGTGGTTTAAAAGCCGAGTTAACTTATAGTTGATGACAAGTGATGTTAGGATTAATCCCAGGGAGCCAATAAGTCTCCCATGCAAAGACTTCCAGGTTACTTCGAAGTAGGGTTACCAACTCCCTTTTTTCGCGGTCGGTAAACAGGTTCCAATCAAGAACTTTCTTTCATCCGAACTGCTATTGACTGTAACTTCCTCTAGGTCCTTAACAACTCTTTTACAGGGGAAAATTCTGGTCTCCTCCACTCATGGTCTCTCATACCTTAGTTGTTATTTGGAGGGCATTAGCCTTTCCTGCTCTTCATTCTTGCTTTTAACTTTTTCAACCTTCTTCTCTGGTTTGGGATGGATGGAAGCTATAAAGCAATTTCTTGCCATCGCATGATCTCTGTGGATCTCCACCACTCTTTATTCAGTCATACATTTGAGCTTCTGATGGTAGGTAGAGGGGACGACCTTCATCGGGTGCATCCATCCTTTGCCGAGGATTGCTTGGTATGGTGAATAAATATCGAGCACGAGAAATTCGATAAATTTTGAGATGTTTCCTTCCCTTACTGGTAGGATAATATTTCCCAAGGGATGGTTACTTTTCTAGTGAATCCAACTAGAGGAACGGTGGTTTCCTTTAGGTCAGCGACACTTAGTTTCAACTTCTTGAATAGGTCGAGATACATTACTTCGGATGAGCTACCCTGGTCGATGAGTAACCTGTCGACGTCTTAGTTAGCTATCCTGACTGTAATGATCAGCGCGTCATGATGTGGTGTTCTTATTACCACTAGGTCCTCATCTGTGAACACAATATTCTTGCTGTAGTAGTCATCTTCTGCTTGTCGACGCTTCCCAACTTACATTTTGGCTGGATTGATTTGGACACCTTGCATTATTGTCGTAAGCTTTTTCACTTCCATCTGAGCCATATTTCCCTGAATCTATTTGAAGTCGGATGCCCCATGAATTACAGCAAACTCATGGTCGATGTCTTCCTCGAGTGTGTTATTGGGCCTCTGACCTCCATTGGCATATACCTTCTCTGCCTTTTCTCCATGAATTTGCTAAAGTGCCCAACTTAAGCTAGCTCTTCAAGATGAGAGTTGCGGGCCTTGCAGTGCTCGATTTTATGCCCGCCCTCCTTATGGAAAGAACATCTCAGTGCATTATTCCACTTAGAAGGGTCTCCACCCATTTTCTTGGGCCACTTAATGAACGGTTCGTCCTTGATCTTTGTTAGAATCTTGTAGATTGGTTCTCTGAAAACTGTATTAACTGCTTGAAATGCCTTCGAGGCATCACTCTTGTTCCCATTATTAGGGACATTCTTTCCCCCATTCTCACTTCCTTTCTTCTAACCCTCATTCTTATCGCTCCCTTTATTGGCGACCTTGGCGCGACCATTTTCTCCTGCACTGAGCTGAGTCACATTTTCAACTTTGGCATATTTTTCAATACGAGCCATTAAGTCGTTGATGGTTGTGGCCTCCATCTTAGTGAGGGATTGGTTCAAGAGGCAAGATATGGGTAAGGCAATCTTAAAGGATGCAATGGCGACCTGCTCCGAGCAGTCCTCGACCTCATTGAATAGCTCCCAATACCTCTTCGCGTAGTCTCTGAGGCTATCATGGGGCTTTTTCTTCATTGTCAACAAAGCATCTATCCTCTTCGGATGGGAAATATTGATAATGAAGCGAGATGTAAAGAGCTCTGCCAGGGACTCAAAGTTATTAATGGATATGTGGGGGAGTTTCTCAAACCACTTTTGGGTCACGTCGTGCAAGCTTGACGGGAAAATTCGACACATCAGTGCATTATTGTGGCTCCAAAAAGGTCATGGCCTTCCTGTACTGTCTGACATGGTCGATGGGATAAATTTTCCCATCATAAATCTTGAAGATGGGCATGGCGAACTTCTTGGGAGCTTCCTCTTACACTATTTCTCTTAAAAAGGGGACTTCATCTGGGTTCTGATAGCTCGCCTGACTAGGTCTTTCTGGCATCCCGATGTGCTGGGTGTTGGTCCATCTCTCTCTAAACTAAATTTTATATATCATCATTCCTTTGGTATGGTCTCCTATAATGATGAGATGATTGTTATTGCTCAGACCAGTCGTTATATGACCTGTGTCCCTCAATTCTTTGAGATCCACATCTTGGGATCCTTCCGCGGCTGTGAGATCTGCTCGCCTGAGGGCTAGGAGTCCGATAATGACGTTGCCTTGTATTACTATGGATTTCTCTCTCCATCTTCTCCAGTATCCTTTTGAGGCGAACATTCTCGGCTTCCTGCTTGCGAGCGGCTTCCTCATGTTCTCGGATTGTGGCCTCATAGGCGTCGAGAAGCCTAGAGACTTCGGTGGACCTAGCTGATCCCTGGATTTCTTTTGAGGCCTGCCGTTCTGGGAGAGGCCTTGGGTTTGAGTGTCAAACTTCAGATCTAACCCTATGAGGGATAGGTTACTCTTAAATATCCCATGATTGAGGGGAATTACTACTGTGACCAGACGTTTTGGGTTCTTGTTGGTGAAGGCTTTCTTAAAGGAAGAACAATCGCTTCCGACACTCGACGCTAATTGTAGTGACAATTAATCTCAACAAAAATTACAAGTAAAGGCAATCACCAAAAAAAGAATAAAGAATAGAAATAACAATGATCAAAATCACACACAACATAAGATATACGTGGTTCAGAAAATTACCTATGTCCACGGTGGTGCTCTTTGTGTATATTTCTCTTTTCTTCAGGGGAGTGTTTCTGATTCCATACCCTTTTTCGCGGGCCAGGGATATAATATATACAGTTAAACTTCAGAGAGTGGGAGTACTGGTCACTCCCACGTTAGCCCACTATCCCTAGAATATATCGTGAGAGATTTTAGGAACTGACGCGACTTAATATTTGTCTCAAAAGTGCGTACAATCTAGGCTCAAGTGCAAGCCTGTCGCTCAAGTAATAAACCCGGTAAGTCGGGATCGTATCCACAGGGATCGAGATTGCCAAATAGTAATAAGAAAAATTATTAAATCTTGAAATGATTTCGTAAAAGAAACGAAAAGATGATTAAAAATTGGAAAAATTTATATTAAAAAAATTACTTAAGAAAAACAAACTGAAAAGTGCAAAAGAAATTAGATCTGACAAATGGGAGAAAATAAGGTAGGGTACAATCCCTCAATCCTTAACAAATTACCGTATAGAATACTAGAATTGTAAATTAAAATTATTGACTAGATCCGGTCTTTATACATTCTAAGCATTACATATATGAGGGATCTAGCCCGCATCATATGAAATCAAAGATAGATATAAAGCGGTGAATGAATCCAGTCTTTATATATTCTAAGCATTACGTATATGAGGTTCAAGCCCGCACCATACGAAATCAAAGGTAAATATAAAGCGGTGCTTTCACGATTCAATCAATATTTTAATTTAACCTCTATTTTCTACATAAATAATTTGCCTTGGATTGAGTTCATGTACCCCAACCCTTGGGAATTTAGCTACTCATGATTTGGTTCAAGAATAAATTCACACACAAAATTATGGATCTACAAGACATGGGAAATAATTTGCAAATAATAAAAATAGAGAATGGAAAGATATTACTTGAATTCAGCAACAAAAATGGAATTGGAATCCATAATTTCTTACAAACTAGGGTTCATGAAAACTCTTGAAGGAATAGAAAATTTGCTCTCAAAATCTAACCCTAAAGTTCAATCTAGCACTTCTAACCTACTCCTAACCTAGCCTCTCTCTAGCAACTCCCCTTTTGAAAATGAGGTAGGGCTTGGTCTTTTATAGCACCAAGTTGCACGAATTTGGCATCAAATTTCTCTTGTGGCACAAGTTTTCCAAGAGTTGCACTGCATTAAATGCATAATTAATTACAGAAATCCGCACATCCAGACTCTTCATTATCGCGCAACTTCAAAACATCGTAACTTCTTCACCGTAGCTCGGATTGAGGTGCCGTTTTTTCCAGTATTCTTGTAATTTAGAACTCTTTAACTTTCTAGTTGGCCCCACCTTAGGACTAAGGCTGAAAAATTACGAAAATGCCCTTCAACTCTCCATTTCTTGGTTTCTTTCACTGTTTTGAGTTCTCCTTCGCACTAACTTACATGAAATACCTGTAAAACACATGAGAAATACACAAAACACGAAATACTTGCCAAAAAAGGTTAGTAGAATAAATAAGAGACAAATCCAAGCTAAATACACTGCACGGGATCATAAAAATACTGAAATTAAGGGGATAAATGTGAAGAATATGTGCCTAATCAGGAACAAGATGGGTTATTGCTAACTAATTGTTTGTGAGTCTTTGGAGTTTGGGTCGGGATCTCCCTATTTTCAATAGGGCTTAGTCCGACTACTTCTTTGGGCCTATGAAAACTGATGAGGCACCCACAGATACCTCTTGTAATTTTCACAGAATGGTCGGCTAAGGATAAGGTAATTCGAGTCAGCTTCAACTCCCCCAAACCTAGTTTCTCATACACGAAATAAGGTTCGTGCTTGATCCTAAATCTAGAAGGTCTTTCTTAATAATGTGCTCCCCTATCTTGATAGAGATAGCCGGAGTATCGAGGTCCTTATACTTGATGGGAGTTCGATAAGAAATGATCGAGCTTTCTTGCTCAACGAGAAAATCTTTCTTGGGTACCTTGGTGATTTTCTTGAAGGTACAAAGTTCCTTTAGAAATTTGGCATAGGATGGGACTTGTTGAATAGCGTTAAGCAGTGGGATATTGATTTCTACTTGCTTGAATACTTCCAACATTTTATCAGCTTGCGCCTTTTTTCCTTTGGACCACCAAACTTTGGGGAAATGAAGATTTTGGAACATAGATCTCTACAGATGGTTCGGAAGATGAGGATGAGGAGGAAGTTGGATCCACGGGTGGATATTATTGTTCCTTACGTTTCTCAAATTCACTCTCGATGGGTGGTGAAACGCTTTTCTCTACTTCCTTATCAGGCCTAAGCGTGATGATGGCTTTGGCATCCTCTTGAGTTCATAATGAACCGAAGTTGTCTTGAACAAAATATTTACCTTTAAGCATGTTCCCTTTAGGATTAGGCTAAGGTTGACTCAAGAATGTTCCCTTGTTTCTCTCACTCAACGCATTCGTGAGTTGGCACACTTGAACTTTGAGTTTGGCTATGCATTTACTATTTACTTGTAAGCTCTGTTGGGTGGATTTAAGGACCCTTTGAGTTGACTGCTGGAATTCGAGGGTATTTTGAGCAAGAAAATTCACTATGTCTTATAAAGCTTAGATTTTTTGAGATGAAGGATTCCTTTGTTTGGGGGCATTATTTTGGAAACCCGGAGGTGGGTTACTAAAAGTTTGACCTTCACTTTCTTGGTATTGACCCTTGGACCATGAAAAAATGGGGTGGTCTCGCTACCCGAGATTGTACGCATTGGAATATGGGTCATACTTTGGCCTATTTTGGTAGAGGGCATTGTCATGCTCGGTGAGTGCCATGTGGGATGAAAGGGATGGTTAATTCTTGACTAAGTGGTCGAATTCATCACAAAGTATACACATAGGGGATTCTACGTGTTGCAGGACCGCTTGTACGGTTTGAATGCCCTCTTTGATCATATATAAAGCTTCTAAACGTCGATCCAATGTGGCCACTTTCGCATTTAAATCATAACTTTGTTCGACTTGATGAGTGAAACCCTTATTAGATGTGGTTGACCTAGATTCTCTATTAGGTGACCATAACTGGGACTTTTTTCTATGGCTTCTAGGAATACCCATGCATCGACCTCACTTTTCTTGGTAAAATCACCGTTACATAATGACTCGATCATGGTTTGAGTATTACAATCGATCCCTCATAAAACATTTGGAACTGACATCCTACCTCAATCCCATGGTGCAGACATTGCAGTGGTAAGTCCTTGAATCTCTCCAAATACATTCACAAGGCTTCTCTCTCCTTTTGGCTAAATGGGTTGATGGCGTGACGTATCGACGCCTTTTTTTAGTTGGGAAATAATTTTTGGAGGAAGGCGACACTCATTTAGTTCCAAGTGGTGATGGATTAGGGTTTTAATGAGTTAAAGAAACTCTTGACTTTGTCTTTCAATGAGAACGGGAAAAATTTAAGTTTGACAATCTCATTGGTGAGTTGTTGATACTTAATTGTCCCATAAATATCTTCGAACTCACACACATGGAGGTAGGGATCCTCTTTTTCGGTACCTCGAAATACAGACAACAATTGAATTGTTCCCGGATGGAATAGGAAATTATTCGCATTGTGATCGGGTAGAAGGATGCATGAAGGTTGAGTAGACCTAATCGAATAAAGGTAATCTTTAAGGGCCATAGTGCTAGCTCACCTCCCATTTCAGTGAATATCGAAAATCTACCTACGTAATTATTGGGAATGCTAGACTCCACACTCGATAAACGACCGCTAAGATCTAGAAACCAACTTCACACACACTAAGCTTGCTCGAATTTTTCTCTCTCGTTTTATTTTATTTTTTTATGTGAAAAAAAAATATTTGACTAAAACCCCATACTTCCTAGCTAACACATCGCAACTTGAATTATCAGGTGAGGGGGATTTTAATATTTAAATCTAGTTTTCCCGAGATTATTCGAAGACAACTGGAGTCTTCGAATTAATCTCCCTAATTAGACAACTCATAGTCTTTGACAAGGGAGAATTTAAAAGATGACCAACTATGGTTATCGCCTAAATCCCACTTTTTCCTCCTACTCAACTACGGGATCGATTTGACAAGTTCTCATTGGAGTATATTTTAATTCTAGCATCGTGAAGAGGTTTCTTATGAGATATGTGATATCCTAGGGCCAATGTCTACTTGACTTTAAATTAAATGTGATGGCTCGAGATATGCAAATTCTTGGTTAATTAGTGTTTTTCGGGCCAAGGAAGCGTGATGAAATCCCCACCTTATCTTTCACATGGGGTTTGCCCTTAAGTCAATTCATGCAACGTGCTAAATTAAATGTGAAATTAAACTATGTAGGAGGACACAAAAACATATCTCCGGTACAGTCACTTATTTACGCCGGACCGAAGTTTGAGTTGACATCGATTGGAGGGAAACATCCCCTATGTTTCAGTCATCCCCGAGAGTTTTGTGTCCTTATGGCAAGGTTGCATAACTTTTTCTTCACGTTCGCGCACCTTTGTATACTTTTCCAAAATTTTCTTCATTTTTGCCTCTTTTTTTTTTCTTTTTTTTAATGTGATTTTGAAAAAATAAAATAAAAGAAACTACATCAAACGTAAAGTGCAACACAAAAAAGGAAGAAAAGGGTAAAAAAACAATAACATGACACACGCACTAGTGGTGTATTCAACACAAAAAAATAACCAATTAATCCCTGGAAAAATATTTTTTTCAATTTCCGGATTTTTATTTATTTTTTCTTATTTATTTTATTCTGGAAAGTACTACTAGAGAAAAAAAATAGGTTTTTCAGTTTTTGGATTCTTTTTGTCTTTTATGAAATGTTTACTAACAAAAATGCAAAAAGTAAAAAAAAACTAGTGTGAAAGTCA
Source organism: Sambucus nigra (assembly GCA_949130495.1). Classification (NCBI taxonomy): domain Eukaryota; kingdom Viridiplantae; phylum Streptophyta; class Magnoliopsida; order Dipsacales; family Adoxaceae; genus Sambucus; species Sambucus nigra. The sequence continues at coordinate 307,679,076 of OX422223.1, forward strand.
CAAATTTTTTAAAAAAATTGAACAAATTCTCGGTAACGGCGCTAAAAATTTGTTGTCAATTTATAAAATACCGCAAGTGCACAGGCTATTATAGAATTGCGAGGGAAAGTACGGGTCGAACCCACAGAGATTTATCAATTTTTTGTTCAAAATAATTATGACTATCCAACTAAATGAAATGGGTGTAGAGAAGATATGTAATATTAAACTAAGCTAACACAATTGAAAAGTGCGACTGCGAAAGATATAGACTAGTGTGTGAGAAACTAGGGAGTCTAGGACATTGGATCCATTTATCACGTTTAACTAATACCATGCAATAATTTAAACTCGTCATTCCCAATTTTATAACTCAAATTAAACCGACTCTCGTCGCATTTAATTTGAAAAATAACACGGTTAAAGTTCAAAATAAAATCTAACGTTTCTAAATTTAGACGGTTAAAATACACATTCCCTTAAAAAGTTCACTTTTAAATTTCCAAGTGTAGTCTTTAAGCATGGACTATAAAAACAATTGAGTGCAAGCATAATCCATCAAAAGGTACTCACACTTAAAAATAAAAATATGATTTTTTTCAAACAAAACTGAAGGTTTAAAACACACTCTCATGTCGTTTTAAATGAATATCGAATTTTTAAAACCTTTAGCACATATCGGGAACAAAGACAAATTTAAATCACGCACAATACTAATCAAACATGATAAATTAAGCTAAAATAATTGAAGACATAATAAAATTGCAAGAATGTATACTAATTTTCATTAATAAAAACAAACTTATAAATGTTGTGTCACACAAATAAACTTGACAAGATTCCTCCCACAAAGATAAAATTCTTGGCCCTATAGAACTTTCAAAATAAAACTACCAAAAATTATTCTAAAGTGACTCTCTACATTCTTTCCCCCAAAAAATGAGCCCAAGGGTCTTGTTTATAGGATTAAGAATGAGATTTTAGGGTTTTGGTGGAACTCTTCCTGATTGGTCGAAATCTGTTGAAACTTATCACTCCAGCTCTTCAATCTATTTATCGGGATAAAGTACCAAATTTTCCTCCACTTGAAAAGTCTTAGATTTCCTTGCTGAACATGCCTTCCAACTTTTGTCCAAATCGAAGAATTAAAATTCCTTACTTGTTTTATGATCTCACGAGCATTTTTCGAACGACCGTAAAAATAAGCTTTTTTGCGCCTTTTTCGAGTTGATCACCAATTTGCACCAAATTCCATGATTACTTGCAAAAATTTTCACTAGGCAACTTTTTTCAAAAATTAGCACAAGAATATTATCAACTTATCGAAGTGCCCTTTTTTGTCTTAAAATTGCCATTTTCAATCTAAATTCAATCATTCTTGTATTTTTTCCTTTTTTAATAAAATGATCCTAAGAACTTATTAAATGAAATAAAATGGGATTAACAAAGTATAAATTTGGCTATAAAATATACAAAATAATAAACTCATCCCAAGTCTCGGTAGTGAACGCACATGCAAACCTTTCCTCTAGATTTTGGCACGAGTACGATGTTGGCTAGCCATGTGGGATATCCTATCACACAAATGAAGCCCACGTTCAACTGTTTGACCACTTCTTCCTTAACCTTGAGAAACCATTTGGTACGGAGCTTTCACAGTTTCTGTTTGACCAATTTGCTTTCTGGGAGAGTTGGAATCTCATGCTAAGTGGTATTGGGATCAATATCGGGCATGTCATTGTAGGACCATGCGAAGACATCCACAAATTCCTTCAATAATTCTTCATGTTGCGCGCGCATATACTCGTTAAGGGCATACCCTATCCTAATCTTACGTAGTTGGCTACTAGAACCGAGATTAATAATAATAGTTTCATTTTCATTAACTTAAACACAATTATGTTGTTTGTAATTAACCTTATTAAGATCAGTTTATAATTATTCATTTGCAAAATCTATTCATCAAGAGTTTGATTAGAATCAAGACAAATAATGTAAGGCATAACAAGATACTCAGAATCTTTGTTTATTTCATTGTTAGGAAAAAAAAGTTTTGAGAACCTCATCGAAGGAGGTCTCGATTATATTAGAATAAGGAGGAACAGCAAAAGAAGAGGAAATGGGATAAACATCAGATTTGGGTTGTATTTCAGCAGGTGGAACATGTATAACATGTAAGTTGAGGAGAGGTGCATCAACAACTTTGATCGGGTGAGATGGATCCGATGATGTAGTGCTTGAGTGGACCATACAGAATGTCAGCCCCAATGTCTGCAAGGTAAATGAATCCTCAGAGTCTCTTCCCTTGGAATCTCCAGTATCAGCTATGGTTTTCTCAATGGGTGGTCGTACATGATGCTGGAAACTTTCGGCCCATGAGTGGTTGTCTTGGAAAAAGATCTCTATTACGGGTTTCATCTTCTTGTCCACATGATCATACCACGGTTCAAGAAATTCGAAGAAGGGGAAATCTTAACCCTATTTGATGAATCTTCCATTCCAGGAATCTCGTAAGATAGTTTTCGCACATTCTAGCCTTCTCTTTAACCAAGGATGGTGGAGCATTCTGAGTTATTCAAATGATGGTCGATAGCCCAAGACACAAGGATGAAAATATTTTTTCAATATAATGGGTTCTAGTATTCCCTATTGTAGTCGTCCCAGCCCCACTCCAGGCATGAAGTGCATGTTTTTGAACATCTGGATCACATTGACGTTGCCATGAGGGCTATTCTCTGTACAAACTCTATCTTTGAAATTGTCTCCTTCTGGGAGTAGAAGTGGTTCGAGTCGAAAACCTGACAGAAGTATATCATTTGCCCATGTTGTATTTATAGTACTTGATTATTAGTGCTTGCATTCTCAGTAATGTCTTCGTCGCCCAAGATAGTGTTGACCTCCCATTGGCAAAGAACTTCAGTTTCTGATGAAGGGAAATAGACACACCCTTGATACTATAGAGCCATGGTCATCCGAGCAACTAATTAAAATAAGTGGGTATGTCGATGACTTGGAATTCAATAACAGGATTTATAGGGCTTACCCATATTGTAACTTTATGGATCCCATCACTTTTCGATGGGTATTATCATAAGCGTGCACCGCAATAGAGGTTGATGCAAGGTCTCTCACTTTCAGTCCCAAGCAATTGAGGTTTCTCAACGGACAAACATTATGACCTGATCCATTATCGATAAGTGAAAGTGGGACGGTGTTTCCCATATCTTTGACAGAGATATTAAGAGCGTAGTTATGATTTTGTCCAATCTTAGGGATTTCTTCTTTGGATAAAGAGAGCATTATAGTAGAGGTTAGGGATCCAAACAGATTCATTTCTTCTTCTGGTGTGATGGAAGGATGGATTGTGGGTCCGATGAGTAATTTGATCAAAGAATTTCGGTGTAGCTGGGAAGCCACAAAGAGTCCATATAGAGTGATGTTAGCTTGGGTCTTCTTCAACTGATTAAGTAGTTTGCTCTCCTCAAGGGTCATTTCTGTTATAGGAAGATTTTGAACACATTTTCCCTTATCGATCGTTGATGATTGTAAGTTTGGTACTTGGTAATGCATCCCTAATCTAGTCATATAGTTCATAGAAGAGGGAAAAAATAGAAACCCCATTTCCTTATCTATCTCGGGTTATTCAACCACCTTATTGATTTCTCCTAGAATCTCCTCAAATGATATCTTTCTGCATATGATAACTATTGGGTTAGTCATTTCTTGGATTTTCTCCTCATCAGAACTATCAAATTCGTCCCCCCATCCAGTGGAAATGACATCATCTTTCAATGAAAAGTCAATACATTCCATAACCTTAATGTCTTCTTCGTATATATCCTCCCACTCGATGGGGAGATATAGAAGTGAAAGAGCCAGGTGTCCTTGTAGTTTCAAAGTATCAAGTAGCTCGAATATAGTACAAATTTCACTAGTCTATGGGAATAAGTCTGCCATGATTTTGACGACATCATCTAAATTGACTTCATCGGTAGGTACCACCCAATTATCTGACTCTCGAGCCAATTTATGAGCTTCGAAGAATAGAATACTGAATCTCTAGCAGTCAATAGTCATCTTGGAGGGCACTTTCAACCCGAACTCTAGAAGCTGGTTCAATACTGCTGATAATTCTATGCCTTTTCCTCCAGAACGAGTACGAACAATAATGCATGCTCTAGTAAGAAGTGATACAGCTTGATCGGTGAAGCAAGTCGGATGCATGAGAAAATATGGGTAAACTTGGAGGGATTTATGGGAATATATGGGTATGGTGGGTGATTTATTAGGTACGATTCGGGTAGATACATCAAATTATGGGTCTTATTCTAAGAAGACGTCATTTGTATGATTCAGGAGTGGATTGTGGGTAGTGTTTGGTTTAGTATTGGCTTGTGGGGAAATTATACTCCGGTCAATCAGACCTTGGATTATATTTTGAAGGTGGAAACACTAATCAATGGTGTGGATGACACTTTGGTGAAAGTCTTAATGGGCATCTAGTTTGAAATTTTTGGGAAGTGGGTTTGTCAATGGATGAGGGTCCAATGGATTGATAAGATTTTAGATTAAAACGGCTTGGTAAACTTTGGAGAGGGGAGCGTGAAGCTCGGTATATTCCTTTTTGACCGAGTTAGGGAAGATTTTGGGTGCCCATGAAGTGGCAGGCTGAGTGATGTTGTTGATGGTTAAAACTGCAATACTGGCAGGCTTCTCATACTTTCTGGGAGTGAACTATTCGAATACTTTCTTCAGATCATCCTCTGTCTTGGAAAGACTCTTTTATCTCTACTCCTACTTATAGGAGGGATAGAACATAGGGTAAGAAATTCTTCTTCACAATATCGACTTGCTCCTCTTTGAACGGTCGGTTAGTCATGAAGGTTGATTTCTCCTTCCACCATGCTATGAAGTTAGTGACGGATTCCCCAGGGTTCTATTTAAGTAGTTCTAAGTTACGGAGGGTAACCTCCAGCTCTTCGTTATACTTGTACTGTGACATGAACTCCCAGGCAACATCCTCCCAACTGTGAATTCTAGATTCCTCGATAGATAAGAACTAGTGAAGAGAGTTGTCCTTCAAATTTTGTTGGAACATTTGGGACATTATTTCCTCAGAGGCACCTGGGAGAGTCATGGATCAGTGATAACTTTGAAGATGGATAATTGGAGGTCCACTACCTCTGAATTTCTAAATGTTGGGCATCTTAAACTTTTACGACAAACTTGCTTTACGATAGGGAAACATATGGGTGTAATCCATGTAGTTACCAGAGATTCTGACTTGGTCGAACTTCTTAGTCAACATCTTGTGTTCCTCTTTGACCTTATTCAATTCTTCTTCCTTCATATCAATAGTAATGGGTAGGTTAGCCCTTGGTTGGGCAAGATTCGGCATAGGGAGTTGAGTTGGCGGCGACCCATTAGTAGGAGGGGCACATGAAGCGTGTTGATATTCCTCGGGGACCTAAATAGGCTCGGGTAAGGGAATACCCATAGAGCTAGGGAAGAAGACCCCGGGCTCTTCTAGAACAGGGACTCGATTTCGTTACTTCTCGTGAACCTTGATTTTAAGGTTGTCAATCTTGATAGTGAGTTGGGCTAAAACTGTCATTAAATTCGGCGTCACATTCGGTACTTGGTCTGTGTTCTCCATAAAAAATGGATGAAGATGAATTCCGAACTCGAAGGAAGTAGCAAAGGAACTGATGGAGCCTCGAGGCGATTTGATGAAAAATCAAAGCCATTAGGGAGCCAGGCCAAGGGTCGAGTATGCGATTGACCTGAGAAAGAGAAAAAATCAAACTTATTTTTAAAGGGGGGGGGGGGGGGAGAACTATTATTATTGAAAAAGGGAGGAAAATATTTTTGACATTTTTAGAAAAGAGGAGGGCAAAATGTTTTTGGGTAATGGGGAGGAAAAATAGTTTTGGTATACGAAAGGAAAAAATGCTTTTGGGATTTTTTGATAAAAGAGGGAAAATATTTTTGGTGCTTTTGAGCAAAAGGGTCTCAGCATGATTATTATTATGTTCTCACTTATATTAAGTTTACCTAAATGCAAAAATAATATGTCGAACATGACCCGAGCTTGGGAAAATTGGGTTCTGAAAAATATGTAAAAAACATGGTTGGACTTGTTTCCAGGCTCATGGACAGGGTCCCATTTTTAAAAAAGAAAAAATCACGCAAAAATTTAGTCGGCATGCCGACTTGTCATTTTGATAGAGTTTCGGGTAGAAACCGACGAACTAAATATGAGTGCTCTAGGTTTGACACCTTTATGAGGGTATCCAGTTATTTGGTTATTTAGAAGGGTTCCCTCCTTTGGCATGACTTTCACGATATATGTCTTACTTTTGTGGGCAATCGGTACGCGTGGACAATCCATTTGATATACCTGAGTGTACGTGAATTTCCTCACTATATACCTCGTGGGGACAATATGTGTGAGAGAGAATTTGATATACTTGACGTACATGAATGAATTCCCTGCGATATACCTCTCGTCATGACTTCGGTCAAGTAGTACGATGTGGGGGGGGGGGGGGGAACCGTTTGATATACGTCCAAGGTACTTGGCCAATGGAAGGTGAGCATCATATCTCTTAGGTTAACTGCGATCTGCTGGACCAGCGCCCATCACGAAGTGACCCCCTAGTTACGGGACAAAATTTGGCCAATAACCATGCTCTTTGGTGATGTAGTGTGCAAAATGCATGATTCTTGATTAGCATATTATGGAGAGAGTATTTTTATTTGGCAAGATGAGCATTATACTAATAGGGGAGAATGTACTAGTATAAAAAAGTGAATCTAACATGGAGCATAAAGATTATACTAAGGATGGATATGTAAGGGTGTGAATATCTACAAGTGGGTATGTGGTAGTGAAACTAAGCATGGATAAACTACAAGTGGTGTGCGATAAGTGTGAGTGAGCCCGGATATATACAAGTGTGATAAGTTGAGGTGTGTGTTAGTGACACCTAAGCATGGATATTCTATGTGGTGTGTACAATATATGGATATAAATGATCCTAGGTATACGTAGTGTGAAGTGTAAATGGAGAGTATCTACAAGTGTATGAGTGAGTAGTGATATAAGCATGAGGTGTATATGTGTAAGAAATAATAGAGGAGAAGAATGGAACATACATGTAGGTGCATACTCACACATGCAGAAAAACAAAACACCCATGAAAACATAGTCTAGATCTCTTATGAAAAATTGTGTCCCCAAATGAGTCGCCACTGTGGTCATCCCGATTATCTCCCTCCCTCTGAAAAGGTGATGAAAAAGGTCTCGCGCCCTCTATGCTCTTAGGAAATCTTCATCCGTCATCGGTGTGGGGTGAATGTAAAGGGATGGAGTTGCCAGCCTATTTTGCTCAAAATAAGAAAAAAGAATGTGTCACCGCCTCGAGAGAGCGGCATTAAAGAAAAACTGATGCTTACGAAACCAATAGTTCACAGGTTTGGAGGCTAACTTACGGAATGTGATGGCGTTAGGAACTGTGACACTCCGCCTAATTAAATATCAGGTGATCAGTCCTATATTAAAATTAAAACAGAATGTTCGGTGGGTTCATTCTTAGCATCACTGTCAAAAACATTTAATATTATTAATCAACTAATAAATAATTAAGCTAAGTGTCAAAACATTTTCCTATTTAATTATACCCAATTAATTAATTAATAAATTTTCATTCTTTAAGATATAAGCTACTCTCATTCCACAAGAATATAATAAATACTAGACATGAATCAAATACTGAAATAATTCAGACTGAATAAAACATTCCAGATCCAAGTCTGCAAATGTAATAGAAATAAACTACTAGAGTAAACTGAGTACAATATCTAATAAAACAACTGAGGATGGGTGAAACATGCCCTAAGAGAAATGTCCAAAAAGGAACATAAAGAAGTGATGAGGTGTCCAATGCAAGGACCTCCAACTCCCACAACCGCTACAGCTCGCTAAATGATCCATGCGTCTAAGTCTGGTAACCCTATGATTGGGCACCTGATAAATAATATATATATAGAAAAAGGGAGAAGAATAACAAGAAATGGGTCAGAGCCCGAGTTGTAAAAATATTTGTTTTAGCAGGTATTTAAAACAATAATAATGCAATTATTATGTGCATGTTAGTTTCGAAATCTCACATGAGATTCTCACCCCTCCACTATTATGCACGCCTAACGTACGTCTATCCCAACCTAGTCATCTATGATGTTTCCAACTAGGTAATAGACTTATACATCTAATTAAAATTCATAAGAGAAATCCGTATCGCCTGCCCAATACGTTATTAAAATAATTTATTCCAATTAACCGTATATTACATTCACTGTTATGATAGTAAATCTTTAACCACTCAAATTACTTTGTTTACCAACATTTATGAGTTTGCAAATTTCACACATTAGAATCATTCACAAGTGTGTGCGTGTATATATATATATACACACACACACACACACACACACACACACATATAGTCACATCATCCCTATACATATATATACAAATTCCGTGCCCCTTGGTTAGGACCACTTGGCGCAAGGCATACTTTGCTATCATGTCCCGGAGCATCGCTCGCTGCATATGGACAATTGTCTTGGTGGTCTCTCACGAGCAATAATCACATAACACATATATTGGAGGCGAGCATACTCACTACCTAAATGGGCCACGCACATGCTTACGCTCCCATTCATCCCGCCAATGGGTCACACATGATAAGACTGTACACTACGCGAAAACCTCCTCCTGGTTGCAAGTAGCGTAGGTATGTTATACACACAATAATAATAATTATATAATAATAGGCATTCCTCACGTCCTACAAAAATCCAGGTATTCACCCAACCATACATATATTTTAACACGTAGTATACTTCTCATTACTACTTATTATGTAATTAACTCGATTATTCACTCTCTCAAAATTTCCAAGGTTATTTCACCTATCGAAATATTAAAGTACTATACTAGGAATACTTCTCCAAATAATTCTGCATTGAGCTAAAAATCATCAACTGGTAGTTCTCCCTCACTCAAAATAATCGTATAACCCAATTTGGATTGAATTGGAAGTTTTCCTATTTTGGAACTGGCGTTCGAACCAAACCTGATGTCATTTGAAAGACATCGCGCGAGACCCTATCTCATTTGAACCAGACGCAATCTCATTCGAACGAGATTGAGCGTTTCTATGGTTTGGCCTGACATGATACGTTTTCCAGTTACTACTTCATCTAGCTCAGAATTTCAGTCCTAAAACCTCCAAAATTTTCAACCCAAACACCACAACAACAATCCTAATTAATGTTCGAACATGTATAAATGATTTCCCTTAACTTAGAAGCATTAAATCAACATAATTAATCCATAAAATCCAAAACCCTCAATTTAACTAATCAAAACCCTATTTCATAAATCTCCAACCCAAGAACATGAAATTTACAGATTAGTTCATCAATTAAAAATAAAACATCATGGTTTCTCCTCTACATAAATAGATAAATCAATTTATTCTTACTTTCATATTAGATTAAGAATTCATCTTTCCTAATTTCCTCAAAATTATGTATAAACAGGTTTTCTACCATCCTACACTAACATGAACATAAATGGTTCTAAAATAAAGCAAGTCATAAACACTTCCCTCTAAATGATGTTTTGATCCGCTGTCAAAATTGGCATGGTTTCGCTCATCATCTCCCGATCTATGCTTTGGTGAGGTTTTTGGTGTGAGTTCTTGAGTTATGCACTAAGAACACCAATGGCTCTCTCTTCCTTTCTCTATGGCTCTCTCTCTTTCTCTCTCGTAGGTTTGGAACTAACAGAAACCTTCGTCCCCATGTTTACCCTATTTTATTTTCTTTAATTTTTATCCATAATATTTCCCCAAAAATTCAAAGGACAAAAATACCCCTACGGGGTGCCGATTAGGCCTAAAAACATCCGGAGTCCAAATAAAATACTCGGGTAGGGTTTTCTAACTATCTCGACTCTTTCGGACTCAATGGCGCACTAGAAACTACCATACGAGTTACTTAAAAATAATTTACTTCTTTATTGCATTAAATTAGTCTCAACACGACTCACACGTGCGTCCTGAGTTAATGTACCAAACTGTTGTATTTCCCACTATCGACAATTTATAAAATTTCATCATTCCGTATTACGTATTCACACAATAATATCCATAATTCTCAACAATAAGTATTAACCCTTGTCACGTTAGTTAATATTTGTTCTTAATCTGGATTAAGTAAAAATTAATTTTCTCACATTTTTAATTTAATTAATCCAATAATAATAATAATTAATCCCATAATTATTTAATATAATCAAAATACGGGGTGTTACATACTTTCCCCATAACAACGGAATTTTTCCCTGAAATTTAAAAAGTAAAGCATACCTTGTAAAAATAAGTTTCGATATTTATCGCGCATATCCTCCTCTCGCTCCCAAGTAGACTCCTCTACATTATGATGCTCCCACTGAACCCGCACAAGTGGAACTACCTTTGACCTCAATTTTCTCTCGCTACGGGCTAGGATAGCCACAGGTCTCTCCTCATAAGAACTGTCGGGATACAAGTCAATCTCCTCAATCGCAATGTGAGTGTGGGCCAACTCATCTCGAAGATATCGTCTCAACGACGAAATGTGGAACACATCGTGAATACGGTGCAAGTGCTCAGGCAACCAAGTGTGTAGGCCATCGGTCTGATCCACTCGATAATGTGAAATGGTCCTATGTACCTTGGAGCCGACTTCCCCTTCTTTCCGAACCTCATCACTCCTTTCATAGGAGACACTCGTAGTAAAACCTGGTCCCCCACGTTAAACTCCCTCAAGGACCGCTTTGCATCGGCGTAGATTTTCTACTTATCCTGGGATATCCGAATACGTCTCCTGTTCAACTCAATCCAGGCTGACGTGTACTGAATCACCTCTGGTCCGAGTAAGTTATTGTCCCCCACCTCTAGCCAAAAAGTGGGAGAACGAAAAGGTCTGTCATATAACACCTCAAATGGGACTATACCGATTGTAAACTAATAGGAGTTATTATAAGTGAACTCCACTAGTGGAAGGTACGGCTCCCAACACCCTCCAAAATCAAGGACACACATGCATAACATATCCTCCAACATCTGATTAGTACGCTCAATCTGCCCATCTGTCTGCGGATGATAAGCTGTACTCAACCACAGCTCGGTACCCATAGCCTCCTGAAAGCACTCCCAGAAGCGTGACATAAAAAGTTTGTCTCGATCGGACACGATATTCAGGGGCACCCCATGCAACCTCACTATCTAAGCAATAAATAACTGGGCGTAATGTCCCGTAGTGTAGTCTATCCACACTGATAGAAAATGAGCTACCTTGGTCAACCAATCCACCACTACCCATATAAAATTGTGACCCCACTGTGAGGTAGGCAATCTAGTGATGAAATCCATGGAAATGCTCTCCCATTTCCACATAGGGACCTCTAGCGGCTGAAGTAACCCTAGTGGTCTCTGATGGTCCACCTTTACCAGCTAACAGGTGGCACACTAGTATACGAACTTCGCAATGTCCTTCTTTATCCCACTCCACTAGTACTGTCGCATCATATCCTGGTACATCTTATCCCCTTCGGGATGTACCGCAAATCAGGATTCACGTGACTCTATCATCACTGCATGATGTAAGTCCTCCCCTTTTGGGACCACTAATATCCCATTAAATTGCAAACCTCCATCTGAACTCACTGAGTAGGACTCTGCGCCCTCGGCTAGAAGTCGCACAATCTAGTCCTGGAAAAATGTATCATCGGCTTGGGCCTAGATCACCCTCGTAACAATCTCTGGTGTGACTGTCATGAAGGACATAAAGTATTGGGCCACTGCATCCTGATGTCCCAACTATTTTGTTTTCACCTTCCACACCTCCGCCACCTCCACTACTGGCCGACGGTTCAACTCATCGACAACTACATTGGCCTTACTCAGGTAGTACTATATCTCGAACTGGTAATCTTTCATAAAGTCCAGCCACCTACGCTGATGCATATTCAACTCCCACTAAGTGAATAAGTATTACAGTGACTTGTGGTCTATGAATAGTCAAAATTTCTCCCCCAATAAGTTGTGTCTCCAAATACGTAGGACAAACACGACTGCTGCTAGCTCCAAGTCGTGGGTGGGGTAATTCCTCTCATGAGGCTTAAGCTTGTGGGAGGCATAAGCTATAGCCTGCTCCTCCTGTTAGAGTACTCCACCAAGTACTTGTAGAAAAGCATCAGTATATACTAGGTACTCTACCCCTGGCCTGGGTAAAGCTAGAACTAACGCCGAAGTCAACTTATCCTTTAGATCATCGAAAGCTAACGGACAAGCATCATCCCAAATTAACTTCACCCCTTTGCGAGTCAAATTTGTAAATGGGCCCACAATCTTCGAGAACCCTCGGATGAAATGCCTATAATATCTGACTAACCCCAAGAATCTACGCACCTCTGTCGGTGTCATGGGATGTCCCCACTCCCTCACCACCGACACCTTACTCGGGTCCACTGATATCCCCAATTTTGACACAACGTGCCCTAGAAACTGCACCTCTTGTAACTAAAATTTGTAGTTTTCATACTTGGCATACAGCTGATGCTCTTACAGAGTCTAAAGAACCCGCCTCAAATGCTCAGCATGCTCCTCCTCAGTCTGGGAATAAATTAGGATGTCATCTATAAAGACAATGAAAAACTGATCTAAGAACTCTCTGAACACTCGGTTCATTTAGTCCATGAATATGGCTGGTGCATTTGTCAGCCCAAATGGCATGACCCGAAACTCGTAGGACCCATACCTTGTCAAGAAAATAGTCTTTAACACATCCTGCTCCCTAATCCATAGCTGATGATATCCCGATCTTAAATATATCTTTGAGAAGAAGGCATCTCCTCTCAACTGGTCGAACAAGCCATCGATTCGGGGCAAAGGATACTTATTTCATATCGTGACTTAGTTCAACTCACAATAGTCTACACACAACCTCAATAATTCATCTCTCTTCTTTTCAAACAGTATGTGAGCACCCCAAGGCGAGGTACTCCTTCGAATGAAGCCCTGTCCAAACAACTACTCAATTGGACCCTGTAACTCCCTCATCTCAGTTGGAGCCATATGGTACAGTGCACTAGCTATCGATCGAGTGCCCGACATCAAATCCATAACGAAATCTATCTCTCGGCTCGACGATAGTCTCGGTATATCCTGGAAGACGTAAAAAAAACTCGAGAACTATAAGAATCGAATCAATAGGAATCACTATATCCTTAGAGGTCTCCTCATTTATATAATATAAATGGGTGGATGATCCTCCCTCAGGACAAGGCATCACCACCAAAAATATCTCCTGGCCTAGAATAGAAAAAATAATGGTCTTACTGAAATAGTCTATCATGGCTCTATAAGGAACAAGCCAATCAATGTCAATATTGGCGTCATGATCGTGCATATCTAAGACTAGCATATCTACAGGAAAAATCAAACTCCCAATATCTATACCTACTCCCTGGCATATAAAGAAAATCAATGACCCATTACCCAGTGGTGAGTATACACATGTCACTCTACTCTCTGTTGCCTCTAACAACCCCGTGGACCATGCAAAACTAGTGGATACGAAGCAGTGTGATACCCTACAATCAAATAAAATGTGCCCCATAGTACCATGGATAGAGAACGTACCCTCAATAGCAGGTGGTGTCTGCGGTGCTGTTGCCTGGTGGATGTTCTAAACACATCCACACTGTAACTATTCTTGCTGAATCATGGGTGCAGGAAAAGCTAGGACTGGTGCTATTGCTGGTAGGGCAGCGGGGAAAATGGGTCTCTAAGGCTCCTACTGGGGAAACTTACCCTTGCCTGGGCAATCCTGTTTCCTATGGCCATTCTTGCCACAAGAAAACACCTGCCACTAAAGTTACCTCCCCTCTGCCCCTGCTGTCCTCGGCCATGATGGTCGTTACCACCGCTCCATTGGCCCTATTGGTACGGTTGTTGGCCCTGATGGCCCTACTGGTAATAATGCTGGCCCTGCTGGTACCGATGCTGGCCCTGTCTATAGCCCCTGTGTCCCTGCCTAAAGTCACCAGATCGGAATAGCTTAGCAGGGTCCCCCTGATGGGAACTCTTCTCACCCTGACAAACCTGCCCCTGAGCTGTTGGTGCCCCACTGGCACAATTACCTCCTATCCATCCCTGCTTTCTAGACTACCCGACTCGTTTTCTCCCCTGCTGATGGAAGTGGTGGTCCCGGCAATGCAATAAGACGACGTTGAGTACATCAGTATAAGTTCCCAACGATAAATTACCCAAGAGGTGCTAGCGAATCCTCCAGGTTAAGCCATCCATGAACATCCAATTATTCTTATCTTCGGTAGGTACCTCATCCAGTAAAATAGTAATCAATTTTGTGAACTCCTCTTCATACTCCGCAACAATCATACTTTCCTGCTTAAGATTCAACAGTTTTTGCCTCATCTCAATCTGCAAGGCGGAATGAAAGTATTTGCGATCAAACCGCACCCAAAAACTCTGTATACTCATACTGTCGCTCTCTTCCAAAGTGGAAGTGGACTCCCACCACTACAAAGCGGCCCCTACTAGCTTAAAGGAAGTCAATAGCTGTCTCTGAATGTCTGTGCACTCGTACATGCGAAGATGCCTCTGGATGTCTTTCTTCCATTAGATCGCGATGAAAATATCAAAACTGCCTGAGAACTTTGGGGAATATGCCCTCTGAAAATCATCCCTAACTCTCTCCCATGCAGTGGGAAACTGAGCTGGAACTAGCGCCACAGCTTGAATCTGGGGTGGGGCCTACTGCATCACTTCTAGAGCTGCATTCACCACTTGAGAAACTATGGCGGAGACCTCTACGACGTTCATTGTTCCCTGAGCCTGTGCTGCTGGCTGCTCAGGTTGTGCCTGTCTGTCTCATGGTGCATGTCGAGGAGGCATCTGAGACGAGAAAGAATTTTATTATTCCAACATTATTATTAAATCTCAAATAGCTGAAGACATAAACATATAAATAAGAGTACAAAAGTCCTAAAGATAGGGATCTATATCAAAGAACGCTAAGCTGAAAGCATAATAAGCCATACGGATCCTAAAGGACTCTAGAACCTAATGCTCTGTTACCACCTGTGACACCCCACCTAATTAAATACCGGGTGATCAGTCCTTTATTAAAATTAAAATAGAATGTTCGGTGGGTTCATTCTTAGCATCACTGTCGAAAATATTTAATATTATTAATCACCTAATAAATAATTAATCTAAGTGTCAAAACATTCTCCCATTTAATTATACCCAACTAATCCATTAGTAAATTTCCATTCTTTAAGATATAAGCTACTCGCATTCCACAAGAATATAATAAATACTGGACATGAATTAAAAACTGAAATAATTCAGACAAGATAAAACATTCCAGTTCCAAGGCTAAAACCAACAAACCACAAAACCCGCAAGTCTAATAGAAATAAACTACTAAAGTAAACTGAGTACCATCTCTAATAAAACGACCGAGGATGGGCGAAACATGCCCTAAGAGAAATGTGCAAAAAGTAATGGAAAGAACTGATAGAGTCGTCTAAAGCAAGGACCTTCAACTCCCACAACCGCTGCAGCTTGCTAAATGATCCACGCGTCTAAGTCTGGTAACCCTGTGGCTAGGCACCTGATAAATAATATATATATATATATATCAAAAGAGAGAAGAATAGCAAGAAATGGGTCAGAGCCCGAGTTTTAAAAATATTTGTTTTAGCAAGTATTTAAATCTGAAATAATGCAATTATTATGTGCATGGTAGTTTCGAACTCTCACATGAGATTGTCACCCCTCCACTATTGTGCACTCCTAACGTACATCTATCGTAACCTAGTTGTCTATGATGTTCCCAACTAGGTAATAGACTTATACTTCTATTAAAATTTGCAAGAGAAACTCGTATCGCCCGTACAATACGTTATTAAAATAATTTATTCCAATTAACGAGATATTACATTCACTGTTCTGATAGTAAATCTTTTACCCACTGAAATTACTTTGATTATCAACATTTATAAGTTTGAAAATTTCACACATTAGAATCATTCACAAGTATACACACACACACACACATATAGTCACATCATCCCTATACATATAAATACAAATCCCGCGCCCCTAGGTTAGGCCACTTGGCGCAATGCATACTCTACTATCATGTCCCGACGCATCGCTCGCTCCATATGGAAAATTGGCTTGACGTCTCTCACGAACCATAATCTCATAACACAAATATTGGAGGCGATCATAATTACTAGACAAATGGGTCACACACTCCCATTTAGCTGTCAAAACTATCCTACATATCAGATAGAACGTATCATAGTTCATATGCTGAGGGTACAGTTAAATATCCTCCCAATGGGTCACACAGGATAAGACTGTCCACTATGCAAAAACCTCATCCTAACAGCAAGCAGCATAGGAATGCTATACACATAATAAAAATAATAATAATAATAATAATTATTATATAATAATAGGCATTCCCCACGTCCTACAAAAATTTAGGTATTCACCTAACCATACATATATTTTTACATGTAGTATACTTCTCATTACTACTTATTATGTAATTAACTCGATTATTCAATCTCTAAAAAATTCCAAGGCTATTTCACCTATCAAAATATTAAAGTATTACGCTAGGAATACTTCCCCAAATAATTCTGCACTGAGATAAAAATCATCAACTGGCAGTTCTCCCTCACTCAAAATAATCGTATAACTCAATTTGGATTGAACTAGAAATTTTCCAATTTTGGAGCTGTCGTTTGAATGACATCGCGCGAGACCCTGTGTCGTTCGAACTAGACTCAATCTCGTTCAAACAAGATTGAGCGTTTCTCTAGTTTGGCCAGACTTTCTACGTTTTCCTGTTATTGCTTCGTCTGCCTTAGAATTTCAGTCCTAAAACCTCTAAATTTTTCAACCCAAACACCAAAACAATAATCCTAATTGATGTTCGAACATGTGTAAATGATTTACTTTTACTTAGAAGCATTAAATCAACCTAATTCATCCATAAAATCAAAAATCCCCAATTTAACTAATCTTAACCCTATTTTATAAATCTCCATCCCAAGAACATGAAATTTACAGATTAGTTCATCAATTAAACATAAAACATCATGTTTTTTCCTTTACATAAATGGATAAATATATTTATTCTTATTTTCATATGAGATTAAGAATTCATCGTTCCTAATTTCCTCAAAATTTTGTATAAACAAGTTTTCTACCATCCTACACTAACATGAACCATTACACCCAAACTAGGCTAATGGTCATGAACTTTATCCCTGACCAGGAAGGGTGGGTCGCGAATTTTGTCCATGATCAAATCGGGCGTGACCAATTTCAGTGGTCATAGCCCAAATCCCTGACCTATGGTCTGGTCACGGATCCCTCATAGTCACAGATGTGGTCACAACCAATAGCCCTGACCCTAATTTTATGTGAGGTCACGACCCAAATCTGTGACAACATCAAGATTATAGACCAGCTGGTGACAAACTTCCACCGTGACCAGTTCTCTGTGCCATGCATATTTATCACGGCTTAAGACTGTGACTAGTTATCTGTACCATCCATATTTGTCATGGCTAAAGGCTATGACCGAACTTACTGTATATATAATATTATCACGACTTAAGACCGTGGCCATCCTTGTTGTGCATAAAATATTGTCACGGCTTTGGGCCGTGACTATATGTATTGTGTATAAAATATTGTCATGGATTTTGGCGGTGACCAGTTTTAGTAATAATAATAAAAAAGATCCTGGAATCGGGAGGCTAGTCGATCAGTTCCTACTAGTGCTCCTTGGGTGACCTCGAGGAAGTCCTGTGCTCTCAAATCGAGGGTCCCGTGCTCTCAAATCGAGGGGTCCCGTGACCACGCAGTCATGGGACCCGTGTAGGCATTCTGAAATATGGGTCATGCTCTCAAACCGCATCGTGGCCACGTTGGTACTATGTACTCGGCTCGTACGGGCTACGTTGGTCCTGTACGAGGTGTTGGAGCCGGTCATGGGGCCGTTTGGGGGGCGCTGAGGGGTTTCGCCCCCCGATGTCACCTTTTCAAGCCCAAGCGTGGATATTATGAAATATGGGTCATGCTATCAAACCGGGGGTCTCGTGGCCACGTCTTCGGCTCGTGTGGGCTATGTTTGTCCCATGCAAGGTTTTGCCGCCGCTCATGAGGCCGTTTTGGGGTTGCTAAGGGGTTTCGCCCCCCGATGAAACCTTTTCAATCCTAAGTGTGGATATTCTCTGTTATGGGTCGTGCCCTCAAATCAGGGGTCCCGTGGCCACGCAGGTGGCTCTTATAAACTACGTTGGTCCCATGCGAGGTGTTGGCGCCACTCACGAGGCCATTTGGGGGGGGGGGGGGGGGGTGAGCTATGGGGTTTCTCCCCCCGATGACACCTTTTCAAGCCCTAGTGTGAATATTCTCTATTTTGGTCGTGCTCTCAAATTGGGCGTCCCGTTACCATGCGATCGGATCCTACTAGCTACATTGGACCCGTGCGCGATGATCGCTCCCCTAAAAGGGCCGTTTGGAGGGTGTTAAGGGGTTTCCCCTCTAATGGCACGTTTTATAGCCTAAGTTTGGATTTTCTCAAATTATCGTCATATTTTCAAACCGTGGGTCTCGCGACCACGCGATTAGTTCATGCGAGTTACATTGGTCTCGTGCAATGTGATTGCTCCTCTAAAGGGGCCGCTTGGGGGTCTCTAAGGGGCTTCACACTCTAACCCGTGTTTTCAAGCATAAGTGTAGATTTTCTCAAATTATCGCCATTTTCTAGAACCAGGGTCCCGTGACCATGCGGTCGATTCCTATGAGTTAAATTGATCCCATAAGAGGTGTTTGAACCTCTCACGGGGCCATTTGGGATTTTTTTTATTTTCTCCCTCAAAAGGCATGTTTGGTAAGAAAATCTGAACAGTAATGGCATGGTAACACTAGAACCATGCTCTGAACGGTCTTTGGAGTTTTGTTTGGGCAATATTTGGACCATCGAAGCCATGTAGTCTCCCACGAGTGAATCCCTAGCTTTTTGCAAATATAGCAAGTGTTCCCATTATTGATTTTAGATGGTGGAGTTCGATTTTATTGAGCAGAGTGAGCGATAATATTTTTAAGGGATTAATTTCAAAGTGCAGGAACTCAACATTACAAGGTGGCCTCGCAGGAAGATTAAGATCTTGACAACCCTCATTGAGCTTACAAGATCAAATGACAAGGTTGTAAGCTCCAATGAGGGTTATCAAGCTATTAATCTTCTGTGACACCCCCTAATAAAATTCCAGGCGATAAATCCTACACCAAATTAAGACAGAAGTCTCATATGGTTCATTCTCAGCATCACTGTCGAAAACCAAATTAATTACTAATAACCTATTAGGCTGGCGCCAAAACTTTATTCAACTACTCTTTTTAAACAAACTATACAATTAAAACACCCACGCAGTTTATATATAAAACTGAAAACTGAAATAAAGTAACCGAACACTCGGTCCAACATAATACAATCAATTCAAATACCGCACTAAAAAGGTGGAAAAAGAGTAATTAAATGCAATTGGGATTTCAGCCCGAATGTTTATGCCGTACTCCCTATCTAGATCAAAAGGATAGAAGCGTCTAAAAATAAACTTGCATGCATCCACAACTGCTGCAGTACACGTCTGACTCGAAAGAATCATCATCCATACGCCCTTGTGTCTGGACACCTATATATATATATATACACACGGATATATAGCAAAAGAGAGGAAAATAGATAAATGCTATATTTTCACAAGGTCAGAGACCAAATTGTGAAAATATTTTGCACGTGCATAAATGCTATATTTTTAAAATATGTTTTATCTCATATTTAAATTGGTATCGCACTCCCATAAGATACCCCTCACCTCTCTTCTAATACTGCACACCGAACGTAATCATAGATACAACCTAGTTATGCTACCCTGCCTAACTAAATTCGTTCCACCAAATCTCCGAAAACCCCCTATTAACCCGAGTACTAAGGGCTTGTGACACCCCGCCTAATTAAATACCGGGCAATCACCCCTTTATTAAATTAAATCAAGGTGAAGAGTTTGTTCATTCTTAGCATCACTTTCGAAAATAACTTTTCCAATTTAAACACCCTAATTAATTAAGCTAAGTGTCAAAACAATTTTTTTTAGACATTAATTTCCAAATTTTATTTATAACCAATGATTTAAAACCTTACATAATTCAATATCTAAGAATCACACCACAATTATCCTGGAACATATAATCCAAATAATTTATACATTCAACAACTAAATCCCGACATTTAAAACTTAAAGTAAAACATCAAGACAGTAATAAATCCCAAAGTGACAATACTAGAAATGACTGAATCACAATGTCCAATAAAACAACTAAATAATGGAAAGGGCGACACATGCCCCACTAAATGAATATGCTAGAAGTGGAATCAAATAAATGAAGTCATCTAAGCAAGAGGCCTGCAACTCCCACCTAAGCTGCAGCGATTTCCTTCCAAAGGATCCTATGCAAGACGTCCCTGTGACTGGGCACCTGTAATATATACATATATATACAAGAGAGAAAAGAAAATAGAAACGGGTCAGAGCCCGATAGTGTGAATGATTTAAAAATTTGTTTAGCAAGTATTTAAAATATTTACAGGCCAATGCAACGACATATTAGTGCAACACTCTCTTGAGAAATTCTCTCCTCTCTTCTAATGTGCACACCTATCGCACTAATCTTCCCATCGGTTTAACTTATCTTATCTTAGGTTACTCGTAAGGTTTAACTAAACAATTCAACTGTCTAAGAAGTAAATTTCATTTAGCGACAAAGCTCTCATTTTTTACTTTATTTATTAATAAAGTTTCCCAGTGTCATATTGTACTTTTCAAAACAAGTATTTCCAATTTGAAGTCATTATTCATTTCTTACTTACCATAACACAGTAGGAAGTTCCAAATTTCAGAATTTCGTATATATATTAAATACTCGTATAATATATATATATATATATATATATATATATATATATATATATATATATATATATATATATATATATATATTCTAACAGCACCCCACATAAAAATTATGGTGCGGGCATACTCTGCTATCCAGTCCCCGTATCACTCATACTAAGGGAAATACAAGTTCGGAATCACTCTCGAACTGTATTAAAAAAACACAAACAACATTGAGGCGAAGCATAGTTTCCAAGTCTAAGAGGTCAGCACATACCCTCGTGTCTCTTAGGACCGTGACTGTCAATTAGATAGCCTATACTTAGGATTCCTATCTTCTTGGGTACAAGTCAATATCCCCCGTAAAGGTCCCATCGAGATAAGACTGTCCCAGCACGATAACCTCGGGGATAGCAAGTAGCGCGACATGATTTTCACATGTATATAATATATGCATACAAACAGTCATATAAATATACTACTTTTATCATATCAATTTTGGTTCATCCCATAACCCATAATCACAACATTTATCCTTATTTTCCCATTATTAGTTATCACGTATAACGGTTCATCTCTAACTTTAATTTGAGGGATTATTCCAACTTACTACGTAACACTCACGGACCCTATCCTCCCAAGTGTAGAATTCAGTAGGTACTCATCTATTTTTTCAACGTAACTATTTTACTCGTCTGTCCCCTTAATACATAATTCCATCATCCCTTATATGTAAATATCCCAAAAATACAACTCTCGTCTTACATTAAAGGTCCCATAATTATTTATAAGTCCTACTGATCTTCTTTATCTCCCAAAACATTTTTTTATAAGGGTGTCCAAGGATTATTTCTCATTAAATTGGATTCAACTAATTTAAAAAGGGGATATATGAGTATACCATAAGGGGTCGAGCGATCAAGGGCTGGGGCTCGATCGATCAAACCTTCGATCGATCGAAGCTCTTGGCTCGATCGATCGATCAAGCAGGTATGGCAAATTCTGCAGTTAACCAGTTACGGGTTCTAACACATAACCTCATCCAAATCCAAACTTTTAATTCCCAATCGCCCAAAAATTTGTACTACTAACATTATAAACTCATTTTATACATCTTCTACGTAAAGCATGTAAATTTCCGTCACTAACCATGGATTTATAGGCAAAAACTTCATAAAAATCTCAAGAACCCTAGAATTTCTTTAACATTGTTCGAATCAATCTTTTCCAGAATTTTCTTCTTCTAAAACATCAAAATTTCATGGTTTAATCCTCTACATGTGAAGGGGTTTCCAGATTAACATTGAAATTATAACTACATGCGATTTCCTATCTCCAACTTGGGTTTTCTTCCATGAAACTCATCCTAATCATCCCTAGACTAACATGAGTGATGCATTAACGAAAATAAGCAAGATAAACACTTGACTGGGATTTTCAGAATTCTGATTTGTGAACGATTTTGGTGTGGTTGCGTTCCCCTTCGCGCGATCTACGCGTTGGTGGTGGTGGCGGTGCAATCGGGTGACTTTTTGGCCTTGGATTGCTTGGAAAGCCTTTTCCTTCCTTATCCTATGTCCGTTCTAATGTTTTGAGTTGTTTTAACCCTAGAAGGTAACCTTAGACATCTGATATAACCCTTGAAATTTCATGGGTTTAATTACCCAAAAATGCAAAATGTCCAAAATGCCCTCCCGGGGTGTTAAATAGGCCTAAAAATGCCTCGAGACCCAAACTAAACCCCCGAGTACAATTTTTTTTTACTATCTCGACCCTTCCGGACACTTTGGCGCATTCAAAACAACCATACGCGCAACTTATAATATATTCACTTTTATTCATCAATATTTAGTCCCGACGCGACACGGGCGCGTCCCAACTTAAATCTCCAAAATTGTCATTCTCGTGACATTTAATATAACCAATATTATATATTACTTTGATCATTAGTAATATTCAACAAATTTCCATAATTACTAACTCTCATCACGTTAATAATTATAACTTAATTAATTTTTGGATTCATATTAAATAATTAATTCACATTAAGTTTAATAAATCCCCAAATTAATATAGCATAAAAATACGGGGTATTACAGGGCTCAACTTCTCCCCAGTCTCAACACTGCGATAGGTTCGTGCATGGGGTATCTAGCAAAGCGAAATCAAAACAAGGAACCCCCCGATACACTACTATTTAGCAATGTCAATCATCGAGATCCATTAGTCCCTCAGTATATATATATATATATAACTACATAAACATAACATATTCATTTTATTATTCAGATCACAATTTAAGTCCGGATAAAATCTCCCGGAATAAGAATAAATCCTTATTCATATCTATTTACCCTAGAAAAAGATATATGATATCTCGTTCTCACATACAAGTAATATACTACACGCACAAGTATAATAATCATCTTATCGAGCTATAACTTGAGGATGCAGTCTCATAGTGCCTATCCAAATCCGAGTTTACTAACTATACCACGATACCAAGCCAGACTTACTCATGGTCATGGTAAAAATACACAATAGTGGAGGCGATCGTATTCCCTCTGCAGGTGGAGTACACACATCACACCCGAACGCGGGACGAGATGACCTAGGGATATACTCTCCCTACTCCTCAAGCCAGGGGATTCACCCATATCGCGCAACCTCCCTGGATCGCACTACAGAAATATAATCTGGTTTCTCTAACCCTACACCAAAGGAAAGCTCGTGGAGCCAGCCTCTAAGATACAAGCATACCAATCACACACATATATATACATATCTTCATATCATATAATATATACTGGAACAATGTCGTATATATAATCTATGTTACTTCTCAAACATAAATATGGCTATAATTGCCGAACTCTCATAGCGATAGCCAAAACCCCCTAATTTTCCCATTCGTAATAGTATCTAAGTATTCGCACACTTTTAATACAAATCGATAAATATTCTCTCACTTAGAATATGATTCGAACCTTAATCACGTTAATGAGTTATATACTCTCCGAACATCCCAATTCGTAGTAATTTAATACGTATATCCTCAACTAACTTTAATCCTATAGATATCGCATCCTAGGATTTTCTCGATTATAATCGGCCCATGTTTATTCTAACAGCATAAATATAACCACAGACTCTGGCCGAATGATTCCCTCGAATGTCTCTCATCCCAAACATTCATTAAATTCGTACCCCAGATCGTACGCTAAATTAATCTGAGGTTTCCTCTCTCCTCCTGAGGTTTACTCACCCTAAAAACCATCATCTAAGAGTCCTAACATCCCATTTAGAATCTCTTATAATAATCTCCAAAACCATAATTTAAGTCTCCCTAAGCTTAAAGGATAAAACCTAAAAAATATTCCATGACCGAATCGATTCGGCCTGTCTGAATCGATTCGCTGGCCACCGAATCGATTCAGCCTATTCGAATCCATTCAAAATGGTTCTACTTTCTAACTGTATCATATCGAATTGATTCGGCTGGTCCAAAAATCCCAAATCTGCTAAGGGTTTATAATTTCTCCAAAACCCAAAACTCAATCCAATCGCTATTCTTAAGGTTTCTAATCCCCACCAACAACACTACAAGCATTTATCCTAAGTTTAATAACAAACACATCAAATAAATTTGGAGATTAAACCAATTTTCTTAGATTTATACCCAAAAACTTTTAAAGACCTAGTTTCTCCATTTCTCTTATTTCAATTCAATCTTGCACTCCATTAACATGGTTTTTAACCCTAGAAATCATTTAGAGTTTACAACACATCAATTTGTAAACTCATACTTCAATTTTTCCCAATTTACTTTAAGGGTTATAACCCAAAATCTTATATTTTACTAACTATAATATGAGAAATATACACTAAATGAAATCAAGCAAGTAAACACTTGCCTGGAGGATAAAATCCGACGACCTCGAGTCGAATACCGCGGAGTTTTGGTTAGAATCTCCCTTTTCTCTCCCTTTTTCCTTCCTCTCTTCTCTTTCTCTTCTTTCTCTCTTTTCTTTCTTTCTTTCTTTCTTTCCTTTCTCTTACTCTCTTGTGGCTTTATAAGGGAGAAATAAGGGCTTATCCCTTATAAACCCAAAAATGACTCGTTTACTCAATTATGAGTCCGTACTGGTCTAAAAATTTCCAGAACCCAAATACTACCCCAGGATACTCTATTCTGACAAGCTCGGCCATTCTTAAACCAACTGCACACTCGAAATATCCATCCGAGGTACTTAACAGCAATTCAATAATTAAACCCAACACAACTTAATGCGGGTTTTCTAATTAAAATATTATTCTTTGTCGCTTTACCTAACTGCGACATATAATAAAAATACTCCGACTCATTTACTTAATCCCAAAAGTAAATATAGCGTACACCAAAAATCATCTAACCCGCTTAAAATCCAAAAATTATTATTCACGATAATTCCTCGAATTTCCAAATTACACCTACTTATGGATTTTAATTATCCATAAAAATGCGGGGTGTTACATTCTCCCCCCCTATAATAGAATTTTGCCCATGAAATTCAGATACAACTCGAATCACTAAAATCATGACGTCTTAATACACCGAAGTCAAATGGTACTACTTAATGGTGCACTACCATGTACCTATTAATGATACTCGCATATCTCGGGGCGTATATTCTAACGCACTAACTTGTTGATCCCATCGCAAATTCGCAATGGCAAGCATCAACTCATCTACGTCAGGACATCTAACTCCTTCTGAAAAGGTCATTACCTTAATGTTCAACTATACCCGTCATCTACTCGCTTAGCTTAAGTGAACTAACGCTCGTTTCACCTATGCCCTTGGGTTGTTGGGTACTTCATATGGCGTTCCATCCAATGACCTTCAATCACACGTATAACTACCCCATAACATATACTTCATCCTTATATACTACGCCCCCTTCTATTTAAGACGGTATATAAAACCATCTTACCAAGGCGTCCATACACCTTTATGGTCCGTTCTTAAATGTGCGACCATCTTAAACGTCCGACACGTAACACTCTCTCTAAATAATGGGCCTCATTTCCTCAGAATAATACTCACACAGGGGTTTTCTTAACCAGCAAAATTCATTTCTTCCTATACCTGGGATTCTAATCCTTTGCAAGGTTTAACCTAATAATCTTCTTGTGGTTAACTTCCTACAATCGTTCTATATCGGATCCACTAATCCTACTGTCCTTACTTCCTAATAACCCTACGATCAAAGTGTTTTCGACACGTGAAATGACTACTATCCTAACTAAATCCCTAGTGCCCAAGACCTTTCTCAACTCCCGACATTTCCTCGATTTCATGCGTGGGACGTCTCACAAAGAAAAATGTAAACAAGGAACCCTCCCAGTACACTACTCCCTCGCATCATCGATCATCGAGATATACCGGTCTAAGTCACACCAGCGGGACGTCCTAAGTCCTACCTCGCTAACCTACTAACGTACTTCTACCACTATGTCCCTTCCTCCTGACCATATGGAAAGTTTATCAAATCGGGGTGCCTACTCTCTCCAACAGTGTTACGAACATCGTACCCAAAACATTCTTCCTCCAAAATTTTCCTTTTCATTAAGGCCTGGCTATAAGACTTAAATCAATTTTCTTTTACCTTGTCTCACCCACATAATCGCGGTGAGAGAACCATTTCCAGTTCTTTTACGTAGTGAAAAAACTTTTTAATAGCTCCTAGTCATCGCATGGCTCTCGTCTACTATCACCAAAAACCAACATCCTGGTATACAGTAATATCTCTCCACTCCCAACGTCATTAAGGTTCTTGCGTGGAGCGTCTCGCAAGCGAAATCCAAACAAGGAACCACTCCTATACACTACTACTTAACGTTTTTGGTCGTGGAGGTATGTCAACGTAAAACGTGAAAAATTATATATATATACTGCATATCCCCATGAACTTAAATCATGCTAGTGAAACATCTACTCACCGAAGTTCCAACTAGACATATAACAAAGGCGAGCTCGACCTGTATCCAGGTGAGATATTGTAATAACAACCTGTTCCGCCCTAGAACCGTGGACACGATAGTCTTGCAATCACTAACCTGCTATTTTTTTGATAATCCACAAGTACATTACTACTCGTATAACACCCACAAAACGACAAGTACAAACCATATATAAATTCAAAATATCAACACCCGCTTTTACAGCGACTGAAGGAAAATAGAACCTGCGACCACGAAAAACACATTGACATACGCTATATGTAGTGTTACCGATACCGCCATAAATCTCGAATAACACACAAATTTAGGGCTAACAAAATTACCGTGGCCCTATGCAGCCGCACAAAAATATACTTCCTCTATCTAAGGTAAAACTCATAACAACAACTTCGCCAATCTTGCTAGTTACTCCAAATGGTTCCTGGACATGGTTCCCTTGTCCTGACTGAACCCCAAAATTATTTTTATCAATGTTTCATCTCGACTCTCCATTTTTGTCCTTTTGCTCCTACTGGGTAATGACTAGCCGTGCGGTTTTACACTCCACATTGTAACATCCCCCATTTCTATCCACCCTGACCATGTTGAGGTTATCAGTACCTCGGACTCTATAGCCTCAATCCTGATAATTGCCTTCATAGTCCCCCTAACTTCTTTGTCAAAAGGAAACTTCACCACTGGCCTCAACAACCCTGTTTCAAAGAATTCCCCGGGTGGATGTCCACCAATAGGGTTCCACGAACATAAATTCTCTAAAGTGTTAGGAGCACTTTATAGTGAGCCTATCATTCTTCTGAAGGACTCTCTCTTCATTGTACCTACCTTACTTCGGTACAAGGTTCACTTCTCCATATCACTCTTTATTCACTGTCGACTTCTCACTGATCCTTTTGTGAATAATTCAGGCGATGCATTCTCTTCATTTGTGACACACCAGAGTAACTCGCAATTAAAACCGTCCGTAAAGTCCCTACTATGAGCAAAACATCATGCGTCCCCTAATATAGTGACCACTGTTCCCACCATTTCAATATTGCTCCCACGAGTGAAAAATTTTCCTCAAATTTTCACATATGGGTATTTCCATACCATGCTCTAAGTCAAAGCTCCCGAGCCTTCTACTTCCACTGAATACAACTACATTGCCTTCGCATAACTTAACTTCAAAGTATGGTCCTTATCAAAGACCCCATTTTCAAACTTTTTCCCCAACTTACTTCGCGGGGTCGTTTAACTTTAGTACCACTCTCTACTACAGCGGTACTTGGATACTCATATCTACTATACTTTAGTAGTCGTTGCAGCGATTTAATGAAAATTCCACAAAGGGAGTGGCCTCTGCTGCGGTCCTCATCCCCATCTTCAACTTATTGCTCCAACTAATTCTTGCCTCCTGCTTCCCTCACAACGGTCTTTTATGGTCGTCCTTCATCGATCAACACACGAACCTCAAATGAGCACGCAAAAGATTTACTATAGTCTTATATAATACCAGGAGAACGAAATCTCACAAGAGGAATAAACAATCATAATCC
Source organism: Sambucus nigra (assembly GCA_949130495.1). Taxonomy (NCBI): domain Eukaryota; kingdom Viridiplantae; phylum Streptophyta; class Magnoliopsida; order Dipsacales; family Adoxaceae; genus Sambucus; species Sambucus nigra. Next base: position 307,707,723 of record OX422223.1, read on the forward strand.
TAAGGCTCTATATCAAATCAAGAGCAACGCTAAAAGCATATCATGTCCTCACAGATTCCTAAGGACACTAGAACCTGATGCTCTGATACCATATGTGACACCCCGCCTAATAAAATACCGGGCGATAAATCATGTACCGAATTAAAATAGGAGTCTCATATGGTTCATTCTCAGCATCACTATCGAAAACCAAACTAATTACTAATAACCTATTGGGCTGGCGTCAAAATTTTATTTAACTACACTTTTCAAACAAACTATACAATTGAAATACCCACACAGTTTATATATAAAACTGAAAAATGAAATAAAGTAACCGAACACTCAGTCTAACATAATACAATCAAATCGAATACTACACTGAAAAGGAGAAAAAAGAATAATTAAATGCAATTGGGCTTTCGGCCCGAAGGTTTATCCAATACTTCCTATCTAGATCACAAGAATAGAAGCGTCTAAAAATAAACCTGCATGCATCCACAGCTGCTGCAGCACACGTCTGACTCGAAGGAATCATCATCCAGGTGTCCATGTGTCTGGACACCTATATATATATATTTATATATATTATATATATTATATATATAGCAAAGATAGGAAAATAGATAAACGGGTCAGAGCCCGAGTTGTGAAAATATTTTGCAAGTGCAAAAATGCTATATTTTTAAAATATGTTTTATCTCATATTTAAATTGGTATCGAACTCCCATGAGATACCCCTCACCTCTCTTTTAATAGTGCACACCTAATGTAATCATAGATACAACCTAGTTAACCTACCTTGCCTAACGAAAATCGTTCCACTACATCTCTGAAAACCCCCCAATAAACCCGAGTACTAAGGGCACAACTTCTCCCCAGTCTCAACACTGCGCTATGTTCGTGCATGGGATGTCTCGCGAAGCGAAATCTAAACAAGGAACCCCCTATACACTACTACTTAGCAATGTCAATTGTCGAAATCCATTAGGCCCTCAGTACGTAATATATATATATATATATATACCCATATAACTTCATATACATAACATACTCATTTTATTATTCATATCACAATTTAAGTCCGGATAAAATCTCCTAGAATAAGAATAAATACTTATTCATATCTCTGTACCCTAGAAAAAGATATATGATATCTCGTTTTCACGTACAGGTAATATACTACACTCACAAGTATAATAATCATCCCAGCGAGCTATAACTCGAGGATGCAATCTCATAGTGCCTATCAAAATTCGGGTTTACTCACTATACCACGGTACCAAGACATACTAATAAACAACAGTGGAGGCGGTCATATTACCTCTCCAGGTGGAGTGCACACATCACACCCGAACGCGGGACGAGATGACCTTGGGATATAATCTCCCTACTCCTCAAGCCAGGGGATTCACCCATATCGCGCAACCTCCCTGGATCGCACTACAGAAATATAATCTGGTTTCTCTAACCCTACACCAAAGGAAATCTCGTGGAGCCAGCCTCTAAGATACAAACATACCAATCACACACATATATATACGTATCTTCATATCATATAATATATACTGGAACAATGTCGTATATATAATCTATGTTACTTCTCAAACATAAATATGGCTATAATTGCCGAACTCTCATAGAGATAGCCAAAACCCCCTAATTTTCCCATTCGTAATAGTATCTAAGTATTCGCACACTTTTAATACTAAATCGATAAATATTCTCTCACTTAGAATATGATTCGAACCTTAATCACGTTAATGAGTTATATACTCTCCGAACATCCCAATTCGTAGTAATTTAATACGTATATCCTCAACTAACTTTAATCCTATAGATATCGCATCCTAGGATTTTCTCGATTATAATCGGCCCATGTTTATTCTAACAGCATAAATATAACCACAGACTCTGGCCGAATGATTCCCTCGAATGTCTCTCATCCCAAACATTCATTAAATTCGTACCCCAGATCGTACGCTAAATTAATCTGAGGTTTCCTCTCTCCTCCCGAGGTTTACTCACCCTAAAAACCATCATCTAGGAGTCCTAACATCCCATTTAGAATCTCTTATAATAATCTCCAAAACCATAATTTAAGTCTCCCTAAGCTTAAAGGAGAAAACCTAAAAAATCTTCCATGACCGAATCGATTCGGCCTGTCCGAATCGATTCGCTGGCCACCGAATCGTCCGGATCGATTCGCTGGCCACCGAATCGATTCGGCCTATCCGAATCCTTCAAAATGGTTCTACTTTCTAACTGTTTCATACCGAATCGATTCGGCTGGTCCAAAAATCCCAAATCTGCTAAGGGTTTATAATTTCTCCAAAACCCAAAACTCAATCCAATCTCCATTCTTAAAGTTTCAAATCCCCACCAACAACACTACAAGCATTTATCTTATGTTTTATAACAAACACATCAAATAAATTTGGGGATTAAACCAATTTTCTTAGATTTAGACCCATAAACTCTTAATGCCCTAGTTTTACCATTTCTCCTATTTCAATTCAATCTTACACTCCATTATCATGGTTTTTAACCCTAGATATCATTTAGAGTTTACAACACATCAATTTGTAAACCCATACTTAAATTTTTCCCAATTTACTTTAAGGGTTGTAACCCAAAACCATATAGTTTACCAACTATAATATGAGATATATACACTAATTGAGATAAAGCAAGTAAACACTTGCCCATAGGATAAAATTCGACGACCTCGAGTCGAATCCCGCGGAGTTTGGGCCAGAATCTCCCTTTTCTCTCCATTTTTCCTTCCACTCTTCCCTTTCTCTCTTTTCTTTCTTTCTTTCTTTCTTTCTTTCTTTCTTTCCTTTCTCTTACTCTCTCGTGGTTTTATAAGGGAAAAATAAGGGCTTATCCCTTATAAACCCAAAAATGACTCGTTTACTCAATTACGAGTCCATACTGGTCTAAAAATTCCCGGAACGCAAATACTACCTCCGGATACTCTATTCTGATTATCTCGGCCATTTTGAAACCAACCACGCACTCAAAATCTCCATCTGAGGTACTTAACTGCAATTCACTAATTAACCAACACAACTTAATGCGGGTTTTCCAATTAAAATATTATCCTTTGTCGCTTTACCCAACTGCGACATATAATAAAAATACTCCGACTCATTTATTTAATCCCAAAAGTGAATATAACACACACCAAAAATCATCTAACCCGCATAAATTCCAAAAATTATTATTCACGATAATTCCTCGAATTTCCAAATTACACCTACTTATGAATTTTAATTATCCATAAAAATTCGAGGTGTTACATCTTCCTGTGAGGCCACCTTGTAATGTTGAGTTCCCTGCACCTTGAAATTAATCCCTTTCAAACATTACCACTCACTCTACTAAAAAAAATCAAACTCCACCATCTAAAATCAATAATGGGAACATTTGTTATAGTTGTAAAAATCCAGGGATTCACTCGTGGGAGATTATATGGCTTCGTTGGTCCAAAGACTGCACAGACAAAACTCCAAACACTATTCAGAGCACGATTTTAGTATTCCCGTGCCATGACTGTTCATATTTTCTTACTAAACATGCCTTTTTAGGGAGAAAACCAAAAGCACCTCCCAAATGGTCCCGTGAGAGGTGCAAACACCTCTCACGGGATCAATTTAACTCATAGGAACCGATCGCGTGGTCACGGGACCCCTGGTCCCAAAAAATGACGATAATTTGAGAAAATCCACACTTATGCCTGAAAACATGCCGTTAGAGGGCGAAACCCCTTAGCCCACCCAAGCTTTCCCTTTAGGGGAGAGATCACCGTGCCGGGACCAATGTAACTCGCTGGAACTGATCGTGAGGTCACGGGGCGCACAATTTGAGAATATGTCGATAATTTGAGAAAATTGAGACTTAGGCTTGAAAATGTTCCGTTAAAGGGGAAACCCATTAACTCCCACCCTATAACCCCTAAAAAGTTTAAACACCTCACACGGGACCAACGTAACTCGTAAGAACTGACCGCGTGGTCAAGGGACCCCCGATTTGGGAATATGATGATAATTTGAAAATGTCTAGAATTAGGTTTAAAAACATGCCGTTAGAGGGAGAAAATCCAAAGCATTATCTTGTACTCCTTCTAACATACTATCCAACAACAAGCCAACAACCAATAATTATCCAAAAGCCAAACGAAACAATACCAATAATTATCCCATACTCCTTCTAACATACTATCCAACAACAAGCCAACAACCAATAATTATCCAATAACCAAATCGAACAAAACCAATAATAAGCCAACAACCAATAATTATCCAACAACCAAACAAAAAAAAATCAATAATTATCCCATACATCTAAAATATATAAAAGATAATGCATATAAATTATATAACTACTTCAGTTAACGTAAAGAGTACTCGATTCCTACGATCCAACAGGGCCATTAAATAAAGTCTTCTGAATGTGTGATTGGACAAAATTGATCGTGGAGCCCCCAACGTATTATTTTACATGTACACTTATTGACTAGTTTCTTTAATACAATTTTAATCAAATCAAGATAATTTAACTTCATTTTATGAACATTGCATTAATGAAACTGATCAACAAATGTATATGTTTAGGAACGTGTGAAAATTGAGCTGGGTCAATTTGATCCAATCACAAACTCAAATGACTCTATTCTCAAACTGAGTGTCTTGTGAAAGTATCTAAATATTCGACTGAGCATAACATATTATCGAAAGTTAACTTACATAAATCATATTAAACATTCGTATAAGTAACTAAACATTCATACATCAAAGTAAAACGCTAATACAATGTCAATATCAAAATAGCATACAAATTGACAAGGTTAACATAATATTTTGATACTCAATCTTCCTCTAAATCAACTAAAAGATCCATCAAATTAGGGTTGTCATCAAGAGCTGACTGGAACTATTTTGGATACTTTAATGCATCCACATCAGTAGTCATACCCTTTGGTGCATGCACAACACTAGACCAATTGCCATCATTTATGACCTTGGAGTAGAATACCTTCTTTATGTTCTATAAAGCGCAAATAAAAGTCTCATCGACTATGCGATCTTTACTCTTCAGTCTAGATAAATCTACCATAATAAGTTTGGAGTCAGGATCAACTTTGCAAGAATTCGTAGTATCCTCCACCTTTACCCAATCATAATAGAATACGATTTATATGAAATCTAAGTAATCAAGTTCTAAGATTTGTTGGACTATCCCATAATAGGTTAGCACCATATTCTTTGGATTTTTATCTCTTTTGCTAGCGATATAGGTGGTGAAAGAAGAGATTGATATTCAACTATTTTGCGTAAAAAGTTTTTCCTCACATGGATATGAAATGAAATGAAATCAAAATCATTGGTGCAAAATTTATTAAAATCTTTCGCACAAAAATTAGGACTTTTTGCTAGGTGTGCAAGCCTGGAAGAGACATCACCTCTTTTTGAAAGATGCATTTATTAATGAATTTGTATTAGGGCATGTTTTTATCACACACGAATAAATAACCGCACACATAAGACGTGAAGTTTACCTCTTTTGATACCCATGCCCTAAAATCAGTTGTCGTGCAATTTCTCCTTTGATTTTGAGTAATTTCATTCTCATACTTCCTACAAGTAAATTTTAGAGTTTAGATCATAAAAAATAAAATACATATAATCAAAGAACAAGAATTCACAGTCATAAGTCGTGACCCCATCCATGATCACACTTGGTGGGAAACTTGGCGCCATAATGGTCATGGATGGGTCACGGTTTATAACCGTGACTCATACGAGTCACGGTTAGAGGTTGTGACCACATACAAGTCCATCCATGACCACACCATTTATGGGCTCATTTTGCATGTAGTTACGGCTCTTGGCCGTGACCCCATTTCCATGACTATTTTTAATTTTTGGTGTAGTGGAACATAAATGGTGTAAAAATAAGGCAAGTAATAAACACTTGCCTCTAAATGATGTTCTGATCCGGTGTCAAAATTGGTATGGGTTGCTCCTCGTCTCCCGATCTACGCTTTTGTGAGGTTTTTGGTGTGAGTTCTTGAGTTATGCCCTAAGAACAACTATTCTCTCTCTTCCTTTCTCTGTGGCTCTCTCTCTTTATCTCTCATAGGTTTGGAACTGATAAACACCTTATCCCTCACGTTTAGCCTATTTTATTTTCTTTAATTTTCGTCCATAATATTTCCCCCAAAATTCAAAGGACAAAAATACCCCTACGGGGTGCCGATTAGGCCTAAAAACATCCCGGAGTCCAAATAAAATACCCGGGTAAAGTTTTTTGACTATATCGACTCTTCCAGACTCAATGACGCACTCGAAATTACCATACGAGTTATATAAAAATAATTTACTTCTTTAATCCATTAAATTAGTTCCGACACGACTCACACGCGCATCCTGACTTAATCTACCAAACTGTTGTATTTCCCACTTTCGACTATTTATAAAATTTCATAATTTCGTATTACATATTCACATAGTAATATTCCATAATTCTCAACAATAAGAATTAACCCTTGTCACGCTAGTTAATATTTATTTTTAATTCGGATTAATTAATAATTAATTTTCTCTCATTTTTAATTTAATTAATCCAACAATAATAATTAATCCCATAATTATTTAATATAATAAAAATATGAGGTGTTACAGGCACCCATCCCACCCTTTTGGTCTCTCATGGGCTTGTGTTATTATTCTCCTTTATTTCTCCGTGAAGTGAGTGTGTGTGTGTGTGTGTTTGTAAATTGGAGATCGGAATCGGCCAACTTATACCATGGAAAATATAGAGTGAGGTCATCTATAGAAATGTTCCCAAAATAATATCTAAAAAATATGATTTATGCGTTTATCAGAATATTGATCGATATGATGAAACGATAATATGTGTTGGATAACACGCTAACACGGATTATAATGACAATATGTATTAAGATAATGTATAGATGAAAAAATGAGGAATTTGGGAGAATTAGAAAATTAGAAAATTGGGCTCGAGTCTCGAGTTTTAAGTAGAGACGCCTACGTAGCCTATAAAGTCATGAAAGTCTATGTAGTTCACATGCAGCATAGGGGTAGGGTTTATCCCATAGATTTAGATGGGATTTTATTACATGTGTGTGTGTAAAAAAATGTGTCTAGTTTTGGAAAAGTGTGATGGATAATCTCGTTAGAATAGATAGGTGCAACCCTCTTTTTGCTTTTTTTTATAGAAACTAAAGTATGTGCAATATAACTAATAAAAAGGTGAGATGTTAATGTGTATGAACGAAAGTAAAAACTAGATTATGAATTTATGTAACTAATGCAAAAATAAGAAATTGAAAGAGAGAGAGAGAAGGATTTTGGACCTTTTTGAAAGAATTAAAGCTTGATCTTGATCTTGGATGAACTCCCTTGAATGTTAAGATGAATGTTGGATGTGAGAGAATGAGATTTTGCCAAATTGGATATGAAAAGGATGGGAATGTAAGATGGGAGGAAATTTCACACAAGGAAACTTTGCTAATTGTAAAAGTATTTTGCTGAGATCACTGATGCTGATGGATCTGAGGTGTGATTTGGGAGTTAGGTCATGCCATCTATTTATAGGGTAAGAGGGATGCTGATTGGCGTGGCCCTAGCCTGTCAGTCAGCTGGTAACCCTTGGAACACTGCCGATAGGCAAGGAGATGGACATGTTAATCGGCATTCTCGTGCATATTTTTCTGGAAAATGGTAATAAAATGCAATTCATTAATACAAATCATGCATGGGGTATACCTTTAGAAAGGTAATTTAGATACCTACAAGAGTCCTTTGGTCCGGTCCCTGGTCCAGGAGTTGACTTTGGGTCAAATGTTGCTCGAAAGTGCTCGTCGGTCCTTCGGACGGGTGATCGTTGTACATAAATGGATCCTTCATTTGAACGGTAAGTTAGAATCATGCACGGGGAAGACCATTGGAAAGTTTATGAGAGGTACTTCAACATGCCAAAGAGCTTCACTTAATTTGGAAAGTTAACTTTGATCAACTGGGCCCAAAAGTGTGGGGTGACCTCTTGGAGTAAAACGGATCATTTGTCCGTACCATTGTAAAGGATATTCAGTGCCCTTCAAAGATTCATCAGTCTCGTTCGAGCTGAAGACTTGACATTGGTCAAATGGAGCCCAGGAGCACCCGGTGGCCTCCGAATCAGTTTTCAGGGGTAAATAGATCGTTCGTCCAAATGGTTATGACATTTTATGCATGGAGCGGACCGTTGAAAAAGGGGTTTAATTTCCATTTAGAGATTTAAAGAGATTTCACTCTGACATTAGAGTTGAATGAAGTCAAATCGAGGCCCGAGAGAACCCGGTGGCTTTAGATTGATTTTTGGTGGTAAAATGGTTCGTTCGTTCGAACCGTTACGCCAATTTGTGTGCGGGGTAGACCATTAGAAAGGGGATTCATAGCACTTCAAAGATTCATAAAGATTTTTATCTAATGATATAGTTGACAAAAGTCAAATAGGGCTTGGGAGAGCCCGATGGCTTCTAGATCGATACTCGGAGTGTGGCCTAGGGTTTTTAGTGAAATGAGGAGGTTATAAGGACCTAAGGAGAGACTTAGAGGGTCTTAGAATGTGGTTTCTACAATTACAGTAAATAAATAGGAAGAAAAGGGATTATGAGGCGGTCTTCTCATGATATTTAAATTGAGGTTGTTGGTTCCATGAAATGGAGATCCCTGACTATTAAGAAGTTTAAACTTGGTACACTGGCAGGCCCCGAGGTTGAACTGGCTACGAAGGATGAAGAATGACCTATGATCAAAACCTTACCCTTATTTCAAGAATCATTGGGAGCAGGTGGAATCCTTGGGGAAGCCCTAGGTTGTTCTTCTATTCCTGGGGATTTTTAGCCCATGGTCTCATAAATCAAAGGAAAGGAGAGAGTGATATTCTCTAAAGAGGGGAAAGGCTGAAAGAGGGGTGCTGAGACCCTTAGCCATTTAGAGGGTTTGGTCACCAATATGATGTATTCCCGACCTACTTTTGTTGAGTATATTAACTCTTATATTCCCTAGTAGATGCTCTCTATTTGAGGGCCAAGACAACATGCCCCGATACTGAGGACCTAAGAGACCTATGTCAATACTGTGGAGATAATCCACCTATTTGGGAAGGTATTTTCTAAATTTATTTTAATTCTTTTACCTTATGTGCCCTTATTCTTACATATTCATGTTTTCTTTCAAGATCAAACCTTAATTGAGGCTCTTTTACCTAATGCCCTTAATGGAAGTAAATGGTGGAATGGTGTTGTTGGGATGGTAGAGGAATGAACCCTTACCCGAATGGAATTGGATCACACCATTAATGATCTGAGGGTGGAGATAGACGTCCTTAGGAAGGAGAAGAAATATTTGAGGTCTATGGTCATTATTTTAGATTAAGATAAACTTTTGGAAACCAAGACTCCGAGGGACAGTGCTTCCCTAATGTTCTTCATAAGAGACTCCCTGATGGAGGTAGAGAAACTTCATACCCTAGGACAAATTAAGCTTTTTGATATGGCCGAGACTCTTCAAGGACAGAAGTCTGAGGTAAGTCTTATAAGATAAAATTCTTCATACCGATGGTGAAGTGGATCTTTTGACATAATCAGTCCGAGATCTTATTATCATGAATTACGAACTGACCTCCAAGGGTCAGGATCTTTAGAAAGAACATGCTAGGATTTCCTTGATTTATACTTATCTCTAGGGGAAATACACTCCAATGTTAAGAGGAATATGGATGCCTATATTAGGTGTGAGTCATTCAGAAGTATCCCTTTTATAATTACAACTCTGGATTTGATGCCTGTAAGACAAGGGTCCAAAGGTTATTTCTTAAGGCAAATGTTTCTAGACTTTTTGTCGGGGCCCTGGATCAGGGGAGACCTTAAGAAGCCTAAGGAAGACTCCTTTATTTTATCATAGAGTTAAGCTTACATGGATCCTAAAGCCTCCAACCTGAAATGGTTCTTTTGTGATTTTTCTTTGAACCATTGATTGATCGTGGCCTATTGGATGTAATTTCTTAATCTTCTATTTTTAATAAAAGTGGTTTTTAATGGACATGTGTAGCACTTCACTCTTTTATTTCACAACTTTTTTCGTTACTAAGGAATTTTATGCACTGCCTTATACGTCTGAGGTCTGGTCTGTATGTGAGATACCCCTAGCCCCTCAAGATTCCTTAGTAAAGTAAGAGAGTTGACTAAACAAAATCTAAAGAACATCTGAGAGCCTTAAGACCTCCACCTCATACTTGCGTAATTTTGTAGAAACCCAGATTGAGGTTTTGTATTGGGGTGTTAATCCTTTGAAACTTGGCATTTTTGGTACATGTTCTTTTATGAGACTATAAAGACAAATTTTTGATTGAGTCAATTTATAGTAATATCTTAATTTCAGACAAAATGATTTAAGTCATAGGACAGAGTCTCAAGTTGTATCCATCCAAGCCTATGACTTGTTTGTGTTAAAGACGTAGCGGTTCAAAATTTAAAGGTTCATCCTTGTCGAGTTTAGTGCCTCATTTTTATGTCAACAACTATTGAATTCCAAAGTCTCCAAAGGTATAAATGCTTTATCTATATATAGGATCTTGGAAATTATATGGGTGTATTTCAGAAAATACTTTTTATGATTTTTATTTTTAGAAATTCATTTTAGAACTTTTTATTAAAGTTTTGGGCTTAATTTTTTTTTTTTTGATTTTTGGAATCTCATTCGAACGAGATTGGATGTCGTTCGAACGACAACCCAAGTCGTTTGAATGAGATTCTGATGACTTTTGGAATTTTGCTTATGTTTTCTTGTTAGATGTTCTCGTTCGAACGACCTGGGCAGTTTTCTGATAGTTTTTTTGAAAAACTTCCAACTCATCCACTTCTTTTCTCACTATTTTTTCCTGATGAAATATGTTCGGGAAACATTGTTTTCTATGGAACTTTTGACATACTATCACCTATTTTTTGAGAGAAAAAAGATTAGCATCAAAAGTTCATGTTTTCAGTTTTGTATTCATGGATTAAAATTCTTCCAAAACTCTGCACACCCATATGGTTTAGTTTACTTCCAAGTACCCTTATATATATTTGTTGCTTGGAGAGTTTATTTGGCACCTGGTTTTCTCTACACCATCAAAGAAGAGGCTTTGGGTTCTTCTCCACCCCTAAAGGAGTTAGGTTTGCGTGATGCAGTGTTCTTACTAGAAGAAAGTCTTCACGTGAGGGTGACTTTGACCAAAAGCCTCATTGGTATATTCTAAGATTTCAGTGGAATTCGGGGTTATCGACAAGGTGGAGGTATTTACAAGAAGACACGTGAAGGCTTGGACGGAGTCAAGTCGATGAAGTAAGACATCCATCTTGTAATTATAAAACCATACTTAGTGGACTTAAGGCTAAGGGCCTTCTGAAGTATTTTTCATTTGGGTTTTCCTCGTATATCGCGGCATAGTGTGACTGATTTATTTTTATCTTACAATAATCACATAGGACGCATGCTTAGGATAATTCAAGATAAAATTTCTTTAAATATCACACTAGTGTAAGTTGGTGCTAAAATTAGTTTGGGTGATGTTTAGATTAATTTAATTCAAGTCAACTAATTGTAATTTGATTAAAAAATTTGGTATAAATAGAAAAATGAATTAATCTTGTTAGGCAATTTTTTAGGACTTCGGCTGAATTAATTTGGTTTTAGTGAAAATTTATTTATTAAATAGTTTAATTTCACTTTGAGGTTAGTTTAATTTTAATTTGAACGAAATTAAAATTTTTAGGTTGTGTTGTTGAGAATTCGAACCATCCTAGTCCGCATTTACGGAAACTCATTTTAAAAGTAAATTTAAAATTTGGGGGCTTTCGCATTTTCATAATCTTGTAATTTTTCTTCAAACACTTAGCCGCCTAAACGTTTTAGGCACAAGTGTTCCAAAGCCAATCCTGTAAGGGGCCCTAAGACCTTAGGCTTTAAGAAAATTTGAATTTGAAGTCCCATAGAGGGTCCTAAGACCTCTAAACTTGGAAGAATTTTGAATTCTGAAATCCTGTAAGGGTCCTATAACCTCCGAATTTATAAATAATGCAACCTTAAGTCCCACAAAGGGTCATAAGACATCTAAACTTAGAGCCTTTTGATTTTTTTTAAAATTTGAAGTCCTGATAAGTGTCTGAAACCTTCAAACTTAAAATTTATGTAATTGAAAATCTTTATAAGGGTCTAAGACCTCCAAAATTCGAAAACATTTGAAAGTTTAAAGTCCTTATAAGGGTCTAGAATCTCTGGACTTAGAAAAAAAAGTTGGAAGTTCTAAGTCCTTATAAGGGTTTGAGACCTTCAGACTGAACTTTTTTATAATATGAAGTCTTTATAAGGGTTTAGGACCTCTAGACTTAGAAAACATTTGTAAGTTTGAAGTCCTTATAAGGGTCTGAGAGCTTCGGACTGAAATATTTTGAAATCCAAAGTCCTTATAAGGCTCTGGGACCTTTGAACTTAGAAAATATTTGCACGTTCGAAATTTTTTTAAGGGATCAAAACACCTGGAGATAAAATTTTCTATTATGAAGTCCGTATAAGGGTGTGGGATGTCCAGACTTAGAAAACATTTGAAATTTTAAAGTCCTTATAAGGGTCTGAGACCTCTATATTGATTTTTTTAATAATCTGAAGTCCTTATAAGGGTCTTGGACTTCCGGATGAAAATTTTTAAAAGTTCGATGTCCTTATGAGGGTATGAGAGCTCCGGACTGAATATGTTTCTAATTTGAAGCCCTTATAAGGGATTAAGACCTTTGAGCTTAGAAAAAGTTTGAAAGTTTGAAATTTTTTTTGAATTTTGAACCTTAAACTCCGGAGAATTTATATCCATGATAAAGAAAAAATGTTTTGATATAAAGAAATGGTTTTTTATGGGCCTTTGAACCTTAGACTTTTGGAACAGTAGGTGGTAATTTTCTACAATGTTTAAATTCAATACACACATGATAAATAAGGAAATATACTCAAGGGGGACAAAATAAAAAAATCACACTACATAAGAATATACCTGGTTCAACAATGTACTTACATCCATGGGGTTTGGGGTTTCTATCTTATTAACATAGAGAATAAGTCGGTAAAGTTGTAGTATTGCTCAACGTCATAATCTAACATGTCCGTCCCCAAGAGGGGAGTGTTTAAATTTATAGAGGAGATGAGGAAAGTCCTTAATTACTTTAATAGTTATACCTATAAGTTTGGACCTTTCTATTATCAATTTAAGACATACCAAGGGATATACATCTAGGAGGCCTGCGCGACATGGATTCTCAATTGATTTGATATGCAAGAAGCTTATGGGACCATTCCCAAAACAAGCAGGTCATGTGCGACTGCAACTCTGGTCCCCATAATTTCCCCTAAAGATCAATGTCGCTTTGAGGTCATTGGGGATTTGTTATTTCTTAGTCGGCTGGAAACTTTGACAATTTATTGTGATTGAGTATTTGCTGGTTTGATCGAAGGACAGTCTTATAAATATCCTTAAAATTGAAGGGTCTCTTGATTGTTAGGTTCTCCAGGGGGTACGCTGATAAATATTACCCCTTTTTCTTTCTGGTAGTGAACCGCCATTACATCAACTAACACATGCGCATGTAATCATCAAATTTATAGGGAAATCATGAGGTCACTTCTAACTATAAGGTGACGACTCCCACACTCTTGCTCATTTTCTAGTTCATCTGAAAAACATAAAATCTTCAATCTTTCAAAGTTGAGTTTTTCATTGTCGTCACTTTTTTCATCTCACTATAAAAATTTGTATATAGATCAACCTTACCGAGTAGTAATGTAGGGAAGGTGATGGAGATGACCGAGCTTCCCTCTATCGATCGTGAAATAAACGAAGTGGTGGTGCTCTTGTAACCGAGTAGTAATGTTGTCGACCTTGGATGTTCAATAGCTTTAACTCTTTGTTGAGGGGACCAAAATGCTTCAAGATTAACAAACTTAACATTATTATCACGATTAATCTTCTTCTTTCTCTTCGCTGCAAAAAGAAAAGGAGAAAAGAACAAAGAATTAACACTAATTAATGAGGAAAGAAAGATAGAAAAATGGCTTTCTAACCAATTTATTGCCCTATAGAAAAATGGCTTTCTAACCAATTAACCTTGGTTATCAAATCTTCAATCTTTCAAATGTATATAGATCAACTCAGATAGCAATTTTGAGCTCACGATTGATTTCGAATGGGATGAAATAGGAATAATAGAGTAGTCGAGCATATTAAATGGGCCCCAAAGCATTTTTAGAGCAATTCGACATTACGTAAGGGTGTTTTGGTACTTTAGGAGTTTAGGGTTTGAAAAACTCCAAATTTTATAGTTATATATCAACCACTTGAGTGTAAAGGCTAGGTTACAATACTTGGGAGAGAAGAGAGTCCATAAGAGAGAGTAGGAGAAGGGTTCTTAAGGTAACTTACACCAATTAGCACCACCGTCGTCACTAAAATCAAGAATAGAGCGAGGAGAAGACGCCTCCATCATCTAGTAATGAAAATTAGACCACTCAAACCTAAGGAAAGTTTTTAAAATTACAATTCTTTTGAGCACTTATAATACCCGTGATAGTGCAGGGTTAATATTGCATGAAAACATGATTTTTGAATGGATAATGAGATTTGATTCATACTTCGTTGGGATATTATCTTAGAAAACAATGTCCTGTTAATGTAACACGAAATCTGAGATTTTTGGTTTAAAACAAATGATGTAAATCTGGGTTTTGTAGTGAATAAACCTAAAATGAATTGTATTAGGGTTTGTACTAATTATGGAAGATGTAATCTTATTATTATTGGATTCTTTAAAGATTTAATGTTAAGTTTATGTTAGAATCGGTCCACAGACATGTATTTAATGATTGGTTACTTTATATGGGATTTTAGTAAGGTCTCATAAAGGTTTAGTGGATTAAAAATGGAGAAATCATGTTTTCGAAAAAGGTTATCTGGTCAGAATCAATCGATCAATTTTGCCAATCGATCGACAGTTGTAGAAAAGGGGGACTTTGTTTATTTATGTAGTTTTCTTTACCAATGATTATGGGGGACTTTGTTAATGGTTTATGGACTGTATGAGAATTTGGGAACTATAGTTACCTATAGTTAAAGCTTTACTTCGTCATAACGAGGGTAAAAATAAGAATATGGCCTACGAGTTTAAACGATTAGGTCGAATTTCAGGAACTTTAATGGGTTACGAGAAATGTATACATGATAACCCAAAATTGATACTATTAGAGTAGTGACGTATTAACTACTGAAATTTCTTAAGGGGTAACTAGGACCCTTCGAGTAGTGAGTGATACTCAGGAAAATAAGAAAATAATGTAAAGTGTGAATCTTTAGTACGTTAAGTAATTGAGACGTATGTAAAACGTGGATAGATTTATAAGTTGCATGTATATTTATTATGTTCATTCTTATGTGTGTGAGCATGCCTTCGTTGCTTGCTATCACGGGAGGCTACGCGCAGTGGGCGATCCCACCTTGATGATGCTAGTAAGGTCTGTATGTGTGCCCCAGAACATAGAATTTAGGCTTGACCACTATTTGAGTGTACGATAGTGTGACCGGTCATTTGGGTATGTTAGGTATGTGTGTAGACCAAAGGCTCAAGACTATGTTTTCCTCCATTATGTGATTATTTGATTTATGGTTCGAAGGTGATTTCGAACCAGTTGTCCTTGATTTGGCATGTGAGATATACTAACTCGATAGAAGAATATGCATGCATCACGATTCTCGATCCAGGGATGTTATAGCTGCATATATCGATATATATATATATATATATATATATATATATATATATATATATATATATATATATATATATATATATATATATATATGTGTGTGTGTGTGTGTGTGTGTGTGCTCCTGTGCGGACTAGTTCGCATTTTAAGAATGCGGACCGTACATGTGTCACCAAACGATGCGCCTAGAAACTATCGCCTAAATTATAGGCACACTCTCTCTCTTTTCTGGGCTCACCGCCAGGTGACACATGTTCGATCCGCATTCTTAAAATGCGGAGTAGTCCGCACAATAGCAGGAATGTATATATATATATATATATATATGTGTGTGTGTGTGTGTGTGTGTGTGATTTTCTCTACTCGTGTGTGGTAGTAAAAGATATAGATATAACATATCAAAAGTAACTTAAGTAAGAGAAACTTGATTAATCGTTCAAATATTTTTATTTGGCTAATATTAATTATGGTTTTATAGTAGCGTATCGTATGGGAAGTATGGGTAAACTGAGAATATTTGTGGTTAGATAGATGCTTATTGTGACTAGTTAGGCTGGGTAGCATAACTAGGTGAGTTTAGTAGGAGACGTTAGGTGTGCACTATAGTTAAGAGGTGAGGAACTCAAGGGAGTGCGCATGAATCTAGCGTGTGTATAATAACTACTCTTATTGCATTTTAAATACTTGCTAAATATTTTTCAAAGGTTTTGGGCTCTGGCCCATATCAAATATATTTTCAAAACTTTTAGGTGTCCAACCACAGGGACGCCAGACATGACGATTCATTCTAGGGATGTGTAGCTGCAGCACTTGTGGAGGCATGAAGGATTTAGGTAGATGCTTCAGTCATTTCATTCATAGTCTAGGAATCATACTCAGTTATTTCAGGTGGTCATGTTGCCCGTTCAGTTTAAACCTTTAGATGGACTAACTCTTTTCAGTTCAAACTTTATATTTATATTAATTTCATTTTATATAGATTTATGATTTGGATGTTGAATTTGGAGCTGATGTTTTATTCGCCATTTACTTATTTATTTATTTTATCCTTTGATGTTCTAGACTTCAGTTATTATGAGAATGGTTTATATTATTTTATTTCTGCATATTACTGTATGTTAATGAAAAATAAAATTTAGCACTGGATTATTTAAACTTAGGTTGTTAGTAATTTAAAAAGTTTTTTGACACTGATTCGAAGAATGAAACAAATGAGATTCCAATTTATTTTGGTAAAGTTCTGATCACCCATGATTAAAATAGGTGAGGTTTCACACTACCAACGTTGGTGCCACGCATGCTGTTACGAAATCTCTTCCTCCTGCTCGTCCATCGGGCAAAGAGAAAGAACCTTCTCGATCGACGAGCAAGAAAAGTGATGTTGGGGGTTCCACAAACTCCTTGAACCTCGACATCACCCCTTCCAAGGAGCATGATCCTCTTTCAAAGAGGAAAAAGAAGGATCATTTTCCTTTACTGGAGATTGTGGGGAAGAAAGTTGCTAATAAGAGCAAGGGTGTTTCCCAGTCTGTCGTCGTTCATCCCGATGTGGCTAAGGACTTGATTAGATCTGGAATTTTCCTCAACGATAGGTAATTTGCCTCCTCCTTTCCCCATTCAAGGTTGTGGGAGTGTACTAATCATAGCCTTTCTCTCTTAAGTTGATCTCCTTCATATTTTTCCCTTATGTCTGTCTTTTTTACTTTTCTCATGTGTATTCGTCCTTTTGTTCTGCAGTTCTCTATTAATTACGATCAATTATTGTAACACCCCAACCTGAGTTTGGGTCACCATTGGGTCAACCCGCACTGAATTAAGGAGTTAAAGTGGGAATGGGAAAGTCCAAATGTATTACTAAGAAAACCCTTCAATTGTACCATTTGGTATGGATCAAGTTACCGATTTTAATTTGAGTAAATAAGTGACCACTTTAAGTAATTAAGTTATTTCGCATGGTTTATTTATGAAAATACGATTAATCCAACAATACTAATTAAATGAGAAGTAAATCATAGCTATCCCTTTATTATTACATCACATGGACAAAGGCCCGAATAATAGGTTTAAAAGTCCCAAATTCCAATATTTTTAAAACATAATTTAAATTGAGTGACAGAGCCTCTAACTACGTTGATTGCCCCTTAGGGCCTTCCCGACGTCCTTCCCAACATTCCTACTCGATGTATCTAGGGTTTTTACATAAAAAGCAGGGGTGAGAGAATGCTCAAGACGGTGCTTAATACTAAGATATGTGTTTTCTACAAATACACAATACGTATAACATTTATTTTAACAATTCTGAAAAACATTAAACAATTTAGCCATCTTGAATTCAACTACCATGCCATTCACCCTAATGATGTGCTCATACTCACACTTAGCCATTTCATACCACCTCTTTACCAGTTCTAGAGACTAATTAGTCATATTTTATTCCATAGTATCCCTTTTATCCCATTTCATTAGGTTGTTTTATTTAAATTCTCGAGCACAACCATATTCATTTCTTTTCCATTATCTTTTCTTGGAATCTTTCAAAATATTTGCACATTTAATGGGCTTCACACTGTCGGCTATGCTACCATATGATCTGGCCAATGATTTTGGGTATTTCTTCTTGGGCTTCGGGCCCTTTTTATTTATTCTTGGTGTCATCTACGTGCCATTTTATTTACTTTATTTATTTTTCAAAAAAAATGATTGGTAAGGTCTTACGAGGAAGTCCGACTACTAGGAACCTCAATTTTTTTAAAATCATCATTTTACCCTTGATGCATCGTAACCTTATGAAAAAAATACTTAGTTCATTATGGCATTATAAATCATCATTTCTCTTTGATGACCTTCCCTTATGATTTTATGTTCAAAAATCATGTTTCATAATTTTTTGTCTCACTATATAAAATACATTTAATCATCTGATGACAATTTTAGCAAAATGTCTACTAGTTTGTCCTATTATCACATGTAGTCTCAAATGTGGCTTTTCTTCATTTTTAACAACATTTATAATAAATTTAGGGCTTTTTCCCGAACTTTGTTATTTTCTCGTGAAACCCATTTTAAACATCATTTATCAACTCTAGATGTCATCTACTAACAGACTTCATGATTCTACGCATGTTAGCGAGGATTTCAAGCCTAGAAATACTTAATATGAATTTGAACAAAATATTAACATGAGTTTACATTTTATATGCTTACTCTTCATATTTAAAGGTTAAAATTTCTATTTATTCTTCAAAACCCTTTTAGGTCTTATTTTCTTTAAAACTCCATTTTTACGAATCTTGAACATACTAGAAAATATCTTCATTTATAACATTAAATCATATCTAGCATGCATCCTACATATTTTCATAGTTTTAAACCATGAAAACTTGGAGAGAGAAAAGGCCTACCTTAAGGTTTGAAGAGGAGGAAAAGGAAGAAGATGAATAGAGAAGCTCTAGACTCCAAAAATACTCCAAAATCTCTTTAAAAGCCCTCTTGAATGCTCCTACTTGCTCAACCCATCCCACTACTATCTCCAATAAGGTCTATAGTGGAAGAATGGATATTGAAAATGAGGTGGAAATGGTGGAACAAGGTGTAGATATGGTGTAACTAGGGCAGGATACGATTTGGGGAGGAAGAATAAGCTTTGAAGCTAGAGAGAGAGAGAGAGGGAGGGAGAGAGAGAGAGAGAGAGAGAGAGAGAGATTATAAAATGGGTGGGATGAACCCAACCCTTATCTCTCTCTCTCTATCAAATAACTACCAAACCCTAAAATAATTTTACCTAAGGGTTATTCCATGCCAAAAACATTTTTAATGATCTGATGCACCCGAGATTGACACCCCAAAGATTCAATGGCCCATATGTTGACAAGACATTAAAAATGTGTAGATTTTTCAAAATCAGCTCTGGTCATTAGAATGACATTCGATCTCATTCAAATGAGATCCCCTCATATTTTAATGAGAGTTCTAATGAGGTACTAACAAGGACAAATTATAGGGTTCAAGAGGACGTGAGATGTACGTCGTTCGAAAGGGAAACACCACTTTGTTCGGATGACTATTTACCTCGTTTGAATGTGGTCTTTAGAAAGAGATTTAGAGGGAGAGGGAAATCGAGCATTTATCTATCATTAGAAGGTTGTTCAATCCTCCTTTGAATGAAAACCTCACCTTGTTTGAACCACTATATAAATTTTAAGCGATAAAAAATCCAATTAGACATAAATGAAGGCCATGATGATGGTTCAAATTCAGTGTTCATCAATAAATATAAATTACGTGGGAAGATATAAAATCTCGGGCACGGGTGTTAAATTCTCCCCGCCTTAGGAGATTTCATTCGTAAAATTAGAACAACTAACTAGGGAATGAGTTTTGATTGCTTCTCTCACATCTCCGACTCGGGCTCCCAAGTTGCGCCTTCAAAACCTTGAAACTTCTAAAGAACCTTCACCAATGGGATGAACTTGTTATGAATGATCCTATCCTCACATGCCAAAATAGACAGAGGTCGCTTTGGTAACGTAACATGTTCCTCCAACTTAATGTGGTTCTAATCGATGGCATTCCGGTAATCTTGAAGAAACTTATTGAACATATAGATGCGGAACATACTATAAACTTAGGACAACTACGGACGTAGATCAAGTCATATGATACATCCCTAATCCGTTCCAGGATCTCAAAGGGATCGATATACCGTGGGGCCAGCTTCCTCTTCTGTCCGAATCGTTAAATATAGATTCTCTCTCTTACTTTTAACACTATATGATCACCCAGTCCAAACTCCAGAGGTGTCCGATGATTATCTGCATAAATATTTAGTCATCTCTGTGACATCATGATCCTCTATCGAATTACTCGAGCCTTATTAGTGATTTCTCAAATCAAAACCGAATTTGTGAGATACTTCTCACCCAATTCAGCCTAAAAAACTGTAGAGCCACATGGCCTCCCATAAAGGTCCTCATAGAGAGCCATTTCGATGCTTTCCTGGTAACCGTTGTTGTAAGAAAACTCTATCAGATGCATATTATTCACCAAACTACCCTAAAAATTGAGTACGTAGGCTCTTAACATGTCCTCAAAGATCTGGATGGTTTGTTCTAACTTCTCGTCGATCTCAGGGTGATACGTAGTACTCATATTCAACTCAGTACCCAACTCATGTTAAAAGTTCCTCTATGATCGAGACACAAATTGGGATCCCTATTCGAGACAATTGGGAGCGAAACACTGTGAAGTTTGACTATTTCCCAGACATACAACCTTGCCAAATTATCCACTTTATCCATGACCTTAATCGACAAAAGTGTGAATATTTCATGAGTTGATCAACTATAACCCACACTACATCATGACCATGCTCAGAGCGTAGTAAGGCTCTGATAAAATCCATCAGGATATGCTCCCACTTCCATTCTACCATGGGTAATGGGTGCAATAACACTAGTAGCTTCTTATTCTTGGCCTTTACCTGCTAAGAAGTGTAGAACTTAGACACACATGTCACCACAACCCTCTTCGTACCAGACCACTAGAAATCTCTGCACAGGTCCTTATACATCCTCATAGCATTGGGATGTATGCTGAAGCATGAGTGATGGAACTCTTCCATTACCTCGTCCTAAAGCTCATCAATAATTAGATAAATCAATTGAACATTGTGTTGTACCCCACCATGCTTATCCACGGTAAGAGTGTCGAACACTTTACCATTTTGAATATGTTCATGGTATTATGAAAACCGAGGATCACAAGACTGGGCATTTAAAAAAAAATTATGAATGAGTTCCCTAGCCACCACACCCTAAAGGTACTCTCTATTGTATTCTGTAGCTTGTCGAACATTTTTCCTTGGTGACACTTCATTGCTACGAGAGTGAGGCTAGACTTTCGACTAAGAGCATCGGCCATAACATTGGCCTTGTTGGGATGCCACTCTAATCATAAGTCGTATTCCTCCATCAATCCCACCCATCGCCTTTGACGAAGATTGAGATCACGCTGTGTGAAAATGTACTAAAGGATTTTATGATCAGAAGAAACCTCAAACCATTCATCGTACAGATAGTAACTCCTCCTCTTAAGTGTATATACTATTATGGCTAACTCCAAATCATGGGTGGTCTAGTTCCTCTCATGCATCTTCAGCCCATGATCAGCATCCGTTAGATTCATCTGCCCATGAGTCGACATAACACAAGCCCATATTTAGTAGTCTTGGCCTCCTATATCTCATCCTAAGAATTTACGATCACATAGGAAGATTTTATCCCGTCCAAACTTCCTCTTACATCTCGGGCATGCCATATGTCGGCCTCGTACTACACTAATAGCACGAGTCCATCTTGCCCATCCTAAGACAATCTTCACGGCCTCATAGTTGTGTACTTGCAGGAGAATCCTTCAGTCTTGTCTCGCCCAGAACCATTGGAGCGGACCTTAGTACATTATGTGGGATACCCGACTCGTGCATCAGTAGGCCACATGGACCATACTATTATAGCAGATCTTCTAACCACGTGAGGGAATATTTCATCCTCACCACATACTTGTGTAGGGGACAAATGGCATTATCCTATTGACTGGATCATCCCATACACACAGGGTGCATTTTTGGGGGGTGCACTATGGACCCCCAAGCCTATATAAACCGACTTCATTGTCTTCATCAAGGATTGAATTATTTCAATCCTAGATAAAACTCTAACCAATAATAAATAGAAGAGAAATAAATATTGTGTAAACTGTACATGGCCTTGAGTGCCTTTTAGTAATGTAAACACATACCCTCTTGCACATCGGATTAGGCCTTTGGCTGAACCACTCATATCTCCGTGTTCTCGATCTCTCTCATCCATTTCTTGTATATTTACATTTTCATGATTATCACCTCTATTGTTGACTTAGCTTGAGCTTGATCTGTGCATACATTTGAGTAGGGATTATCTACAACATCATTTTGGCACCGTTTATCATAAATGGATGATGTGGCGGTGACGCGTGACCCTTAATGGCCATCTAGCAGAAGATGCCTCAGAAATTCATGGCATTCTGCTAAAGAATTTTTGGAAGAAATCCAGGTAGCCCGACGACGAAGATCATTACTTTATCATCCAACGAAATAGTGGATTCGATGATGGGGGGACCACCCTTGGACCCACAAAAAGAGGTTGAGTGCCATCAATGATGGAGAGATGTTACTCATCCTAGGCATCTCCACCTGGGAAAATAAGTCTAGGACTATCCAGATGACCAAGTCTATAATGAAGAGGAATATTGGGAGCCATATGAGATTTTAGATAACACAATTTTCCCAAGCCAAGACCTACCAAGGAAATAGTTCTCGACTGACCCCTAATGGTCGATCGAGAACCTCATCTTTTGATAGACTCAATAGAAGGTCGCCTTTGATCATCTCAGCCCAAGAGGATATGAGCGTGATCGACTCTCCCGCTCTTGTAGAAAATTTTCATCCAGGGGAAATGGTAGATATTGTGATGATCGGCCCATGTAAAGTCGAGACATAGAGGAATAAAGAATAGTCAGCAGCCGATAGAGGATTATGGCGCGAGAGTCGACATTAGTCACAGTTGCACTGGAAGGAGGTGACGACAGTGTTGTCACCGAAGACAAGCCTTGGAATATATCCATTCAAAGGTTAGAAGACAATATCAACTCTCTGCTCAAGAGTCGAGACCCCACCTACCGAGGCTATATGGATGGGTTGTCTTTTGTTACGAGGATCATGAGTTATCCTACTCCTACAAAGTTTAAGCCTCCTCTCACGTAAAAATATACCAATCAACGGACGATATCTACTCTACCCTTGATGATATAAGATGTAGGGTGTTTTCTAGTACACTCACAGGTACTGCTCATATGTGGTATACAACCTTGCCTAAAAGCTCCATTGAGAATTTCAAAAAGCTATCCATGAAGTTTATACATAATTTTTACTTCGGCATGAAGCCGTCAAAGAAGGTGACTTGCCTTTTGAATGTGAAACAAGGAAATAATGATACTCTGAGGGGTTACATTTATTGGTTCAATAAGTAAAACTGGAGGTTGAAGATTATGAAGAGAACATCACTATGTTATCCCTTACCAGTGGGTAACAACAAATCAAATTTCTTTGGAAACTCGCCAAAGATCCTCCAAAGACTATGACTGAACTCCTAGCCTCAGTCAGGAGGATCATGAAAGAGGATGAGGCCATGACGGCCAATAAGGGAGATGCAAATGAGTCTAATAATAGTGGCTGAAGATAAATTTGCCAAGTATACTCATCTGACGGTGATCCCTGACATGATTCTCAATGAGATCAAAGATCGTAGAGCACTCCGATGGCCACAAAAGCTTAAGTCCCCTCCACACATGAGAGATAAGATCATATGGGAAGAGTTTCACCCGGACCATGGGCATACAACTAACAAATTATTTTCCTTAAAGGATGAGATAGAGAAACTGCTAAAACAGGGAAATCTTAGAAAATATATAGACATGGGTGGTGATAAAGATGATGTCATAAAAATGAATAATGGGAGGAAAGAAGATAAGTAAAGACAGGAGGCCCTGACTAATAAGAAGGACGATGAGTCTGATAGTGAGGGAGACGACCCCGACCTCCTAATAGAGATCCCAGATGAAAATGATTGACTACATATGATATCTTTTGATGTAAAAATGATATGGGGAGAATTGGTCGATGACAGCATGAAGTCGGTTGTATGTAAAGAGCATATTGTGGAGGTCAAGTCAGGGCCAAAGATAATCGATGCGAATTCGGCCGAGACATAGGCCAAGCCAAGAATGTTGTATAAGGTGGATATGGATACCCTGGTCATTGGGTTTTTTAGGCTTGATTTTAAAGGAATCCTAGCTCATCACGATGACCCATTGGTGATCATCACGAGAGTCCATGGATATGATGTATCTCGTATTCTAGTTGATGGCAAAAGTTCAGCCGATGTTATGATATGGAATTGCTTTAAAGTGTTGAATCTCAGTAAAAAGAGACTCATCATGTATCATCAGTCGCCGATTGACTTCAACAGAGATAAAGTTCACTCCTTAGGGGTATTTGATATGGATCTGTGTATGGGAACTTGGTCGATGTGCCTCACCAAGAAAATTATCTCTTTTTGTCATGGACGAACATGTATTCTTAGCTTATATCCCTCGAGGGGTTTGAGTCCGAGCCTTCAATGGTTCACCAGGTGATTAAATTCCCAACCCCCTATGGAGTAGGGAAGTACAGGGTGACCAAGTGGAGGCTCGTGAATGCTACCTCACCTATATTGAGGAAAAGGAGGCTCATAAGTGAGACACAAGCTCTTACAACATTGATACGCTCGACTCGAGAGATAAGAAAAAGATAAAAATGGGTGAACTAACTAAAGAGGTAGAATCCACCGTCCTCAATGAGGACGATTCTGAAAAACCATCCACTTCAGTTTATCCCTGAAAGATAAAATCAAGGAAGAGTTAGTGAAGTTGTTAAGGAGAAGACATAGTATCTTTTCCCTATGCCATGAAGATATGCCAGGGATAGACCCTGATATTATCTACCATCGACTTAATATTAATGAAAAAGTGAAAATTATAAAGCAAAGAAGAAGAACTTATATGAGGGACTGATATGAGGCCATTCAAGATGAAGTCAAGAAGCTCTAGGCAATCGAGATCATTTGAGAAGTTTAATATTCAGACTGGTTGTCCAACATTGTTATAGTGCTAAAGCCCACCGAAATGTGGATGATGTCTGTCAACTTCACCGACCTGAATAAATATTATCCCAAAGATAGATTTTTCTTACCCCAAATTGATCAGATGGTTAATGCTATGTACGGACATGAATTTATGAGTTTCATGGATGTGTATTTGGGTTATTATCATATTTTTATGCATGAAGTCGATGCCGAGAAACCTTCCTTTATCACGAATAAAGAAACATATTTTTATATTACTCTAAAATGCTTTACAAGCATTTAGGAGTCCTAATCAACTAGGCTATCCACGTAAGTTGCGTACTGTATTGAAAATACATCCAACCGACCATTAATCTTTGTATAAACTTAAATCATCTACATATTCCAATCGTTCATTCAGCCCATTCGCCTCCAGCATTTTTTATCGATTAAGCTCCCAAATTAATTCCACTTCCTCTCTCTCTTTCGTTATCTCTTCCCACCCCTTAATTACCCCCAGTTTAACCCCATAAATACCCAGTCCTTCATCACTTGTTACTCACCAACTCAGGGGATCCAATTCCGATTCCAATTCCCCTCGACGGTACCCCTTTGACGCCTTCACGTGCGTTCTTATGTTGTTTTCTCGCATTTTTTAGCTGTGTTTGGATGCTGAGAAAATTTAGCCACCCATCCACCACATATATTATATATGTGAAATATAAATATAAATATATATATATATATATATATATATATATATATATATATATATATATATATATATATATATATATATATATATACAAGATAAAAATATACTTACGGAGATGTGAAGATAGGAGAAAGAGGAGAGCGTTTGAGAATCAGAGAAACGGGAGGTTTTTCACACATAAGATATGATTACATATTTCTTTTCCATTTGTTTCAAATTTAATAAAGTGGATTTCTACAACAATTTCTTTCCAACTCTAGAAGTCTCTTTTGGAAATTTCTATGTCCAGAAAGCTAGATTTTTTAAAGGATGGAAAAATACAAAAAGAATATTTTAGTATTTCCCAGGTCTACTATTTGGTTTCAAATTCTACAGATGAATTTATGGGCTGAAATTTGTAACTAACTCCATACGCGTCATATACAAACTGCGTCTTTGAATTCCTACATGAAGAAATGATATTAGGAAATTTCTATAGAAGGCTTTGTACAAGTCATATTGAATTTCTAAATTAGAAATTTAGTACGACAGAAATCGCGATTGGTGATGAACTTACTTTCTCTAACTAAAAGAATCCCAACAACAGCTAACCCACATATCGTTGGGCACGTTTTCTAAAATGAATGTTGTTTTTGGAGCAAAGAACCAACACCAATAAAACAAGACATGTTATAAAGACTGCAGAAACCTAGTTGTCCATAAAGAACTGAATGAGCAATAATTCAGCTTTTGGTCAAAGTCAATTGCCTCAAACCTAAACATAAGTTGTTACTGAACACGAATGAAAGAAAACCCAATATTCTCATTATTTCTAAACTATACGGTACATACAAAAATTGAAATGAAAAGAACTTACTTGAGGGCCAGTTTTCTATAAGCAGTGTTAATCTCCTGGTCATTGTTTAATGGAATAATAAGATACTAATTTAGTGAAAAAAAGACTAGGTGATCTGTTTTATTGTATACTGAAATTTTGGAATGTTAATATAGGTGTTCGGGTACCTATTACTATCGGGAGACTAGCCAGGAACGACACATGGATGAGCACTGAGAGGAATGTACACGTATACAGTTAGTAACGGGTTCTGCATATCCCTATTTTTTTTAATTGTTAAAATACTTATTTTGTAATATTAGAGGGATTGATAATGATCCATTTATTCGAAGAATGAAAAAACTCTTGAAAATTACAAAGTGGAATTTATTGTTTTAATTGAACCAAAAGTTTAACTGATTAGTATTGAGTATCTGTGGAGAGAAAATAATTTTGGTGGTGGTGTCTTTCAAATGGGAAGTTCTATTCGGGTCCTTTGGAAAAATAATTGGTTATGCGGCTACCATTTTTCATTGTGTGTATATAGAGAGAGTGTGTGTGGTTGAAATATGCATTTGTACTGTGATTTGATACGGTGTGGGTGAGTTCAGTTTACTGTTGTGAATATGAGAGTTGTGTAATTCTTTCATGGGTTTTCTACTGAATGGCTTGCTAATGTTAATCTCACCTTGATCATTGGTGGGAGACTAAGAAGGGTATTTTGCATTGTGATTGATCACTGATTTGTACCATTCCTCAAAATATTAAGGGACAATAATCGCGCAAGTGCTCACATTGTTATCCTAAGTCATATATTTAAGTAATCTCTCATTCATCATATGATACTCACCTAGCCCTCTATTATACTTCTTCTAAAGACATCCCTCTCACACACTAACACCCCTATATAGGACTTTGTGCCTATCGTTTTCAGTTATGCTCCTAAGATGCTTCAAGTAAAACTATGGTTTCTCCAACCAAGATTTACGATGTGTCATCCAGTTCGGCTTTATTACAAGATTCTCAAAGCGGCTAGCTATTTTGTGATTTGTCCGCTGATTGAAAATGAGATGGAATGATCTGATGGTGAATTTAATTGTATAATTCATTCTCTGATTTTCTGATGTGGAGAATGTTGTACATGTAATCTTTGGGGAATTGTTATGAAGAAAAAGTACAAGTATAAAGGGTACTTCTAAATCTTAGTTTGCGCATAGTAGTGTAACCAATACAGTGTTTTTTTTAATAATATATGATAATTTTTTTCCTTCCAATTTATAGAATGTGTTGTTATAAATTTTAGTCATATTGTGTTTCCATTGTAGACTAATAAATTATGTTATTGCACAATGCATATAGGTTGTTTGTTTTGTACAACCAATCCTATATCACTTGATAAAATTATTCTACTAAGATTTATTTCTAGACTTACAAATATTGATAACTCTTATTAAGCTTAATTTTTTCTATAGTTGAATCAGTGAGTACTATTGCTTAATGTAATTCATAGAAGTACAAAAGCGTAAATAATAATAATAATAACATCTATGTGTACCGTTTCCATTGAAATTTCAATACAAATAACTCATTTATAATTTATGTAAAATTTATCCATGTTATGATATTTTTTAACCACGTTTATAATTTAAATATGTAAAACTCTTATACAATTAAAAAAAATCAATTATTTTTTATATCAGATTATCAATATACTTATTTTTAATTTTTACAAATACATAGCACATATACATTGCAATAACATTATATGTGGTAAGAGTTGCGAGAGCCCTAGGTTTTTTTCCGAACCTTCCTATTTTTCCGATTTCCAATCCGATTTTTTCTGGATTTGGAATGAAATTTAGTTTGCCGATTTTTTATTTTTCGATTTTCGATTTTTTCAAAAAAAGTCGGATCAGAAATAATTCTGAATTTTTGATTTTCTGATTTTTCCGATTCGATTTTTCTGAAACTATGCCGATCCGATTTTTTCCGAATTTTTTCGAATTATTTCTGATTTTTTCGAAATTATTTTCCGATTTCTGATTTTTTCGATTTCTTTTTCGATTTTTTGAAAGTTTCCCATATCCCACATCGGTTGAGAGAGGGAGAGGGCTCCAAAATATCCTCTATAAAAGGAGAGTATCCTCCTAACTTCTACAGAAATAAAAAAATGGGCCAAATCCTCATGTATTTACATGTTGGGTTAAGCCATTTTCTTTGTTTCTTTAAAATGAGAATTTTGAGTAATCGAAAATCCATAATTTATTTTTTTTGAAATTTTGGAATTTTCAAAATTTCTTAATTTTTAATATATTTTGTGAATTTCTGATTTTTGGCGATTTTCCAATTTTTTTGAATTCAATTTTTTTTTAATTTTTCGAAAAAATTGGATCGGAAATCGGAATAGCTATTTTATTTTAGAAAAAAATAGAATTTTTTCTGAAGATGCATTTTTCGATCCGATCCGGCCGGAACACAGCCCTAGAGAAGCCTATCAGAGGTTGGTAAAGAAGATGTTTGAAGAGCAGATTGGGAAGACAATGGAAGTGTACATGGATGACATGCTAACCAAGAGTCTAAAGGCTCAGGATCATATGGTCGATCTTGAATGCACGTTCGACACAATGGAGAAATTCAAGATGGATTTGAACCCTTCTAGGTGCATTTTTGGTATTGTTGCTGGTGTTGGCACCCTATCCTAGGACTCCCTAAGCACCTCCTTAGGTCATTAGCACTCACTCATTCATCGTAAACCTTAGATCATATATCGAGAACTGATCTAGAGACTGCCGAGAACTCCCAGACCCCATTTTGACTCCGGTCACTTCCTTATATGAGTAAAAGTTCAATAAATCTTAAAAGGGCTCTAAATCCACTTTCCAATGGTCTTCCCTGTGCACAAATCGACCTTATGGTTTGGACGAACGATCCATTTTTACTATCAAAAACTGATATGGAGTCCATCGGGTGCTCCCGAGCCCCGTTTGACTCCAGTCAATTTCCTCGCCTGACTGTAAGCTGATTAAATCTTTGAAAGGCTCTAAATCCCCTTAACAACGGTCTACCCCATGCGTGAATTAGCCTTACATCTCGGACGAACGATCTGTTTTACTTTGAAAATTGATCCGTTTGACTCCAGTAAACTCTTCAACACGAATGAAGCTAAATGAATCTTCAAATGCCACAAAATACCTTTTCTAATGGTCTGCCCGTGCGTAAATTAGCCTTACGCTATGAACGAATGCCCCATTTTTCTCTAAAGAGTCATCGAGCTTGTCTGGGCCCCGTTCGATAACGTCAACTCTCCGAACTGAATGAATCTGAATGGAATCTTAAAGGTCACTAAATACCCTTTCCAACGGTCCATCTCATGCACAAATTATCCTTACGGTTCGAACGAACGATCCTTTTTCCTCTAAAAATCTCCTATCAAGTGACCAACAAGTGATTTCAAGCCCCGTTTGACTTTGGTTAACTCTCGAATCCGAGAGTGGCTCAATGGATTCTTAAAGGTATTCGAACACCCTTTCCAACGGTCTACCCCATATGGGATTATGAGTGACGTTTCATATTTTATGACCATTTTTTCAAAAAAAAATTCCTTAAGCTGCCGATTGGCAACCCTAGGACCCTGCCTACCAGTAGTGTGTCTAGGGTTCTATGCTGATAGGCAGGTCTAGGACCATGTCGATCGGCACCCCCTTTGACCTATAAATAGAGGCCATGATCTCACTTTAAAAAAAACTAAGACACCCCTGAACATCCCTCTCAGTAATTTAGAGAGAATTCCCTTGAATTAAGAGTTTTTCGTTCCATAAGAGTCCATTTCCCACATTCCCTCTATCATTTTCATACTCTTTTGAGTAAATTTCCACACACCTCCTCAAATCGCCATCACTTCATCTTGATATTTGGACATCTACAATCAAGAACTACTTCAAGTCATCATAACGAGGTCTAATTCTTACCCTTTTGTTTTTAAATTCTCTTATTTTTCAATTAGTTATTTCATTTTCTCTTTAGTACTTTACCTCATTACATCACATATCTTAATTTCAAATATTTATTATTAGTATTCTCACATAATTTATCATAGAAAAACCCAAAAATGAAGAAAAAGAGGGCTCGCATGTAAATTCCAAACGAGGATTTATATCACATTTTCTCACACTAAAATACCTTTTTTACATACACACATACAATAAAGTCCGCGGTTGGATTTATGGGTTTAACCCGACCTCATATTATCTTCGAACTATGTAGATTTTGATGCCCCTTCGGGCTACGTAGGCATCTTGTGTAAATCCCTCGACTCGAGTCCTCCCAAATATATTTGTTACTTCATTATCATTATATATTAATGACATATACATTTTATATTGTTATTTGCTTGTGTCTTGTCCGATATACGCAACCGTTCCTTCATAACGATTTATGAATCGACGAACACTTACATCCTATTTCTATTACTATTATGCGTACACTCCAAAGGATGACCTCGCTCTGATTTTATTCATGTGGTGAGTCGAGTGATTCCATCCTCCATTTATATGATGCACATAAGCACACACATCACAGAGTTCTACAGGACAAGATTAACACATGCCCATTGGAGACCGAAAGGGCGGGATGGGTGCCAAACACCTTCCCATTTCGTAACTTATTCCTCGGACCCTTTAAGTAATTGGTTTCGCAAGCATAAGTATTGTCCTTGATGCCGTTCTCGATAACATTTTTTTTGCCTATTTTTTGCAAAATAGGCTGATGACTCTATCTCTACATATTACCCCACATCAATGACGGCCGAGCGCCCCGATAAAGGATGCAATTCCCATGGGCACACCGAGAGGGGAAGGACAAAGATATCCCCTGGAGGAGAACCCCCTCGACCCCGAACCTCGGGATGGCCATAGTGGTGACTCTTCTGGGGACATTTATAAGAGGGATAGACTCTATTTTTGCATGGGTGTTATTATTTTAAGAATGTGAGTATATGCACTTACCTTTATGTTCCATTTTCTCCTTTGTTTACCTTTTTGTATATCTCTCTCATGTACATATCACTTTCCACTCACTTATACACTTCACAGACTTATATACACTCTCCATGTACACTTCACACACTTACACTTAGCTTCGGTTTACACTAACATGCGTCACACACCACTTAAAATATCGATGCTTAGGATTCACTAGCACACAACTATACTTCCTAAATTTGTACATATGATCACTCACACATGTCACAAACCACTTGTAGTGGATCCATTTATAGGTTCACTACCACACGCACTCACTTATATATACTCCCATGACACATGCTCACACACATGTATCTATGCATAGTATCTTTTCCATGCTAGATTTACTTTTCACAATACTTGTATATGCTCCCCATTTGTGTAGTATTTCCTTTCCTCATCATACCAATAAAAAATGATTAAAAATACTCTCTCTTTCCATAATATGTTAATTAAGACTCGTGCATTTTTGCGCACTACATTACCAAGAGCATGGCAATATTGACCAAAATTTTATCCCATACTGGAGGGTCATTTTGTTATGGGCATTGGAACTACGGGTAGTAGTTATCCTAAGTGATACTCTCTTTCCATTAGCCAAGTACCTTCCACGTATATCTAACGGTTCCCCCACCATCATACCGCTTGATAAAAGTAAGGGCAGGAGGTATATCACAGGAAATTTGTTCACGTACATCGAGTGTATCGAATTATCTCTCATGCGTATTGTTCCCATGAGGTATATAGTGAGGCAATTCACGTACACTTAGGTATATCAAATGGCTTGTCCACACGTACCGATGAATGATTGCCCTTATACGCAAGAGGTATATCGTTAAAGTCATGCCAAAGGGGGGAACCGTTCCACTAACCCAATAATTGCATAGACCTCATATAGGTGTCAAACCTAGGACACTCATATTTAGTTTGTCGATTACGATGTGAAACTCTATCAAAATTTCGGGTTGACGCACTGCCCAAATTTTTGCGCAATTTCACCTTTTTCCAAAATAGGACCTTGTTTGTGAGCCTAGAAACAACTCCAACCGTGTCTTACATATTTTTCAAACCCTATTTTCCTAGGCTTGGGTCCTTTCTGACATTTTTTCTGCATTTAGGCAAACCTAATACAAGTGAAAACTTAACAATACAATTAATAATCATGTTGAGATTTCTCTCCTTTTTCCTTCCTTTATCAAAAAATACAAAAACTATTTTTTCTCCTCGTTCCAAAATACCAAAATTTTCTCCCTCATTTCAAAAATAAATTTAAACCATTTTCCCTTTCAAGGTCGATCATATACCCATTTTCGTCCTGGCTCCCTATTGGCTTCAGTCTTCCATCAAATCGCACCGAAGCTCTGTAAGTTCCCATGATACTTCATCTGAGTTTAGGATTTACACTCATGAGATCTTCATGGAGAATATCAACCAAGCATCAAAAGTGCAACCCGATATGAAGACCATCTTAGCCTAGCTCAGTGCCAAAAGTGACAACCTTCAAACTGAGGTCCATGAGATAAAATGTCACCGGACTCAGATTCCTGAAGAACTCGAGGTTATCTTTCATCGGGCCATGAGTACACAAGCTCCCAAGCCTATTTGGGACCCATAAGAGTATTAGCATGATTCTCCCACCCTGCCTGCAAATGGGTCGCTACCAACTAAGTTCCCTATCCTAAACCTTGCTCAATTAGGGGCTAACCTTCCAGTTACCACAGATCCTAAGGAGGAGGAACTGCACAAGGTCAAAGAAGACCTCAATCTATTTTCAAAAACGTTTCACCAAGTTAAGATATTAGGGAACTACATGGACTGCACCCATATGTCTCCTTATCCCAAACCCAGATTGTCAAAAAATTTCAAGATGGCAAACATCGAGAAGTTCGAGTAAAGCGGAGCCACAATTATTCACCTTCGAAGGTATCATCGAGCCATGACCCTCCTAAGTGCCTTTGTGGAGATAATGGCCCAAATGTTCCAATAGAACATGAAATAAAGCACCCTTAATTGGTTTCTGTCCCTTGAAGAATCTAAAATCTGTAGTTAGGAGGATGTTGCCCAGGAATTCATGTCACAATATATGTATAATGATGATCTATAGGTTACACATCGAGATCTAGAGCATCTTAAGTAGAACCCCGGGAAAATAGTTAGTAGCTTCATAGGAAGGTGGAGAGAGAAAGATGCTACCATGACCAATAGTCCCTCCGAGAAGGAACAAGTCAGTATCATGAAGAAGAATTTCTACCTCATATGCGAGTGTCCATGGGAGTATAGTACTACCCACACTTTGAGCCATTCGAGAGGCTGGTGTAGAAATTAAGGAATGCATTGAAAAAGTCTAATATAAGTCAAAGAATGTGACCGGAGAGTTCATTCCCTAGAAATATAAGAAGTTCACCAGTGCTACAGTCTCAACTATCAATAATATTTCCCAACCTAATACCTTTTGGGCATCGAAAAGTCACCCCAACTCTACTTATAAAGAGTACACTGAGCTCCATGCTCCACTATTACAAGTCTACCAGGACCTGCTAAGCTGCAATCTTATTAAACCCTTGGACCCTCGTCCACTACCAAATCCACTCCCTAAAAACTTCAAAGACGATGCCCATTGTGATTTCCACTAACATGTTGGCCATAACATCGACCAATGCTTTCACCTTCAGAATATGATCCAAAGTTTAATTGATTGGGGTATCATCACCCCACTATCTAATCCTAGACCCAACACCATGTGTAACCCACTTCCAACCCATAAAAATTCCATCTTCCTAGAGAGTGTACCATGATTTGATCTCTCTGCTCAAATTGTGCCTAGTAAGGCACACATCATCCTATAATCACCCAAACCGCTCATAGTTTGCCCATATTTCCTTCTACACCCTACCTATTTCACCGATCAAGATTTATCACTCCTCACGAGGGCTTGTATCACCATTTGTACCCGGTCTGAAGGGAAGGATACAGAGTTATCAGCTGTATTGAAGCAACTCTTAAAGTTTGGGCTAAAATTGCTTGCCGAGATGACTGTTGATTATTACAAGTTCAGTGGATTGTTCATGGAAACCTAAAAATGGGCTTGGGATTAAGATGAATGGGTGGTACCTCTTAATGAAGTTAGTCTAGATGGCGTATTATAGATAATGGTTGATGCATTTTGAAACACAAGTGAAATTTACAGCATTGACAAACTACTCACTGCTTTGAAGCTTTAGGCACAGTTGATCCCTTCACTCCTGCACCTCCTTGATGAGTGGGAACATTTGTATGATGAAGACGTTGAGGTTTTTAAATGTGGTGATTTTTCTTAGCAAGAGGATATAGTCACCACCGGATGGGAGGACGACTTTGATAGCATAGATGACGAGCCTAATCAGGAAAGAACCACTCTAGTAGCAAATTTGTGCAAAATGATATCCTTCGAAGATCTGTTGGGGGAGATCAATAAGGTGGTCATACAGCTAGAAATAGATAAATACATGGGGTTCATGTTCTTCCCTATCTCAGTAAATCACATAACCAGGTCTGGGGGACACTATAAGGATCTGATTCCTCATATGATAGAGAAATATAAGGGAAAATGAGTTTTCAAAGAACTTCCTATGCCATAAATGACCATCGAAGAAAGAAAAATCCTTGACCAGCTCAAGAAAACCCAAGCTAACTTCACCTTTTGGGGGATTTTCATGTCCTCCCAGTTGCACCAAAATGCTATAATAAAACTTCTCACCGAGCCTACAGTCCCTCATTCCACCACTCTCGAAGAACCTGTAAATATGGTTGGGTCCTTAACCTCTTCCAATGTCCTCTCCTTTTTCAATGTAGAGATACCAAAAATCGGTCCTGACCACAAGTATGCCCTCAACATCTCCGTTGAAGTATTGGTAAATATAGTCCCACTCTCATTTGTTAATAAAAGATCTCCTCTCAATGTTTATCCTCTCAGAACCTTTAATTTCTTGGGCTTGAAAGTTTGTTATCTCACTCCCACTTCTGCCGCTATGCGTGCTTACGATAATACCCATTGAGAGGTAATGGGGTTTATAAAACTCACAATAGGGGTTGGCCCTATCAATCCTATCACTCAGTTCAAAGTCATTTACATACCACATGTTTAAACCTTCTCCTTAGATATCCATCGCTCTACAGCATCGAAGGGGTATCTTCTTCTGTTCATTAAAAACTTAAATTCTTTGCCAAAGGATAGGTTGTCACTATCTTGGGGAATGTCGATAGTTCAGATACTACCAGAACTAGTCACTCGATAATTGAGATTTAACATCGAACTTTTAATGAGGATGACGATAATTCAGATACTTCCAGTACTAGTAATATTTTAAATGAAATAAATGAAGATTTTTAGTATCTTACTGTGCCTTCTATTAATTGTCTTCGTTTGTATCTAACTCTTGATGATGATGATTTTTCAAATGAACAATTCTTAACTGATCTTCATAAGGAGAATAATAAACAACATAATTGTGTTGAAATTAATAAAGATGAAACTATTATTATTAATCTCAGTACTAGTAGCCATCAGCGTGAGATTAGGATAAGATTCACCCTTAATGAGTATGAGCAAGTGAAATTCGAAGATCCACTTAAGGAATTCATGGATGTCTTTGCATGGTCCTATAATGACATACCCGACATTGACCTAAAATATCACAACACGAGATCCCAACATTCCTAGAATGAAAACCAATCAAACAGAAGCTAAGGAAGCTCTGCACTGAATGGTCGCTCAATATCAAAGAAGGAGTAGTCAAGCAACTGAACGTAGGTTTCATTCGCGTAGTCAAATATCCTACATGGCTCGCTAAAATCGTCCCCGTGCCAAAGTCATGAGGAAAAGTTTGCAGTGAATCGACTACTGGGATTTGAATAAAGCATCCCTGAAGGATGATTACCCATTACCCAACATCGACATGAACATGGAAAACACGGCTAGCCATGCCCTCAAGTAATTTCTGAATGGATTTATTGGATATAACCAGATCAAGATGAAACCTGACCATCAGGAGAAAAATGCATTCACCATCCCACGGGGAACCTTCTTCTACATTATCATGCCGTTCAGACTCAAGAACGTCGAGTTTACCTACCAAAGGGCTGCCATAACCATCTTGCATGACCTTTATCATAAAGAAGTCGAAGTCTATGTGGAAGATATGACCATTAAAATAAAACTCGGGAAGGTCACATCTCGACCCTTTGAAAGTTTTTCAAACGACTGCAATAATACCAGATGCGGCTAAATCCATAGAAATGCATTTTTATCATCACAAACGAAAAACTCTTGGGATTCATAGTCTGTTAGAAGGGAATCGAAGCAGGTCCTGCTAAGATGAAATCCATATTGGAGATGCCATCACCACGGATGGAGAAGGAAGTCCGAGGATTCTTGGGAAAACTATAATACATCAGTCAGTTCCTCAACTAGCTAACTTCTATCTACGGGCCCATTTTCAAGCTACTCTGGAAGGATTCTACTTAAGTTTAGAATTATGCATGCCAAGAAGACTTTGAATGAATCAAGCGATACATTACCCGACCTCCTATTCTTATGCTTTCGCATCTAGGTCTTCCCCTACTCCTGTACTTGACCTTCACAAACACTATAGTTGGGGTTTTATTAGCCCAATACATTGAAGAATCCATAAGAAAAGAGCCATTTATTATGCCAGTCAAAAACTGGTCGGGTACAAAGTCAACTATAATTTTTTGGAGAAAGTATGTATCGTCCTAATTTGGTTCACATAGAAGTTACGGCATTACATGCTTGCCTTCCCCATCAAACTTGTATCCTGTATAGATCCCATTAAGTACTTTCCAGAAAATCCCGCTCTATCCAATCGAATGGCTCACTAGTTGATGTTGTTAGCTGAGTTTGATATTTTTTATGTCACACGGTAAGCTATAAACGGGAGAGCCATCTCCGATTTCCTTGCTGATTACCCCATAAAAGAAGCCAATGTTTGGATCTCTGAATATTTAAAAAAAGATATTCTCTACACCTCTCAGGAGGACCTCTAATGGAAAATTTTCTTTGATGAAGCTACTAACAAGAAGGGATACGACATTGGGATACTCCTAATCGCCCCTTACGACTCTCACACCCCAATTGCCATCAATATAGACTTCCCCTATACCAATAACATGACCAAGTACGAGGCATGCACTGTAGGCCTCAAAGTTGCTCCCTAGAAAGTAATCCAACACTTAGATATTTACGGATAGTCTTCCCTTATCGTCGACCAAATACTCAAAAAATGAAAAGTCAAAGACGAAAATCTCCTACCCTTCCATGACCACTTAGAAGAACTGGACTCCTAGTTTAATTATGTCACTTTCCACTACTTTCCTCGTGCAAAGAATATCATGGTTGATTCCCTTGCAATTCTGGTCTCCATAGTCGACATGCGTGAAGTAATAATACTGGCCCATTTACTGGTTCAAAAACAAGCTAAGCATATCCATTGCTACAACATAAACTCGTTCCTGAGGAGGATTTTGATACGGTTGGGTTATAGTACTATGACATTTGTTGCCTCCTCAAATAAGGTAGTTGTAGACACCACATTCTAGAACCCCCTAAGTCTCTCCTTAGGTCCCTAGTACCTCCCCATTTTACTACAAAACGTAGGTCATACTCTGAGTACAAATCTAGAGTCCATAGAGCACTCTCGGGCCCTGTTTGACTCTGTGCAACTCTATTGTTTGAGAAAAATATCAATAAATATTTAAAGGACGCTCAATCCCCATTTCAACGGTCCATCCGGTGCACGAATCGGCATAAGGGTTCGGACGAACGGACCATTTTACTATTAAAAATCGATCTGAAGGCCATTGGGCGCTCTCAGGACCCAATTTGACCCTAATAAACTTCAGTGTCAGATAGAAATATCAATGAATCCTCCAAGGGAACTGAAACTCCTTCCAATGATCCATCGCGTGAGCAAAACGAGATACCCATTCGAACAAAAGATCCATTTTCGTCCAAAAATTGATTTGGAGGCCACCAGGCGCTCTCTAGCTATGTTTGGCCAAGGTAAACTCTTCATCTCGAATGAGACTGAATGAATATTTAAAGGGAACTGAATACCCTTTCCAACGGTCCACCTGTGCGCAAATCAGCCTTACGGTATGGATGAACAACCTATTTTACTCTGAAAGATCACCGAGCACTTTCGGGGCCCGATTGACCAAAGTAAACTTTTCGAACTGAGTGAAGCTATTTGGAATGTCAAATTACCTCTCATGAACTTTCCACTGGTCTGCGCCATGCTAGATTTTGACTTAAGGTTTGGATGAACGGTCCATTACTGTCCGACGATCTCCCGTCCAAAGGATTGACGAGCGCTTTCGAGCCCTATTTGACCGAAAGTCAACTCCAGGACTCGGGAGTAGCCCAAGGACTATTGAAGGTATCTGAATTACCTTTCTAACAGTATGCCCTATGAGGGATTTGGATTTAAGGATTGCATTTTACGACTATTTTTTCAAAAAGGTCTGCATGAGACTGTCGATTGCCAGGTCAATTTCCCTGCTTATCGGCAGTGTGTATAGGGTTACATGACAATTTGCAGTGCTAGGGCTGTGCCTATCACCACCCCTTACCTTATAAATAGATGGAATGATCTCACTCTCAAAACACTCTATCAATATCAGTGATCTCAACAACATTCTCTTGCAAGCAACGAAGTTTCCTTGTGTGAAATTTCCTTCCATCTTTCATTCCAATCATTTTTATATCCATTTTAGCAAAATCTCATTCTCTCTCATCCAAAATTCATCTGAATATTGAAGGGAGCTCATCTAAGATCAAGATCAAGCCTCAATTCTCCAAAGAAGGTCCAAAAATCCTTCCTTCTCCTTGAATTCTTTATTTTTGCGTTAGTTACATAAATTCTTAATCTAGCTTTTACTTTATATCATACACATTAATACTTCATCCATTATTAGTTATATTGCACACACCTTATATTCTATAAAAAAAACTTAAAACAAAGAAAAATATGGTTACACCTATAAATTCCAACGGGAATATCCACTACAATTTCTCAAAACTAAAATATATTTTTCACACGCACACGTATAATAAATTTCCATTTGAATATATGGGATAATCCCCACCCTTATTCTATATGAGAACTACGTGAACTTTAATGCCTTTATAGGCTACGTAGGCATTTCGGGTTAAAATCTAAAACTCGAGTCCAATTTTCCAAAATTTTCAATCCTCTATTTTTCGCATTTGCATCCTTTTTATCTATACATTATTTTGAGATATATTATATTTGTGATCCAAATTGGCGTTTCATCCAACATATATTTTTTTTAATCATAACAACCAATATCTCGATAAATGCATACATCGTAATTTTTAGATATTATTTTGGGAACATTCCAAAGGATGACCTCACTTTATCTTTTCCATGATATGAGTTGGATGATTCCGATCTCCATTTATATATACACACACACACACTTCATGGAAAAATTAAGGTAAACGATAACACAATCCCATGAGAGACCAAAAGGGCAGGATGGGTGCCTAACACCTTCCCATTCGGTAACTAAGCCCCTGAACCTCTGAACTATTGATTTCGTAAGCATCAATTTGTCTTTGATGTTTCTCTCTCTATGTGGTGACATATTTTTTGGCTATTCGATGCAAAATAGGCTAGGGACTCCCTCATTTACATCATCGCACATCGACGACGACCGAAGCACTAATAGAGGAAGAGGGCTCGAGACCTTTTCTGCCCCCCCCCCCTTTTTACCCCTTCGGGAAAAGGTAGAGACGTGCGCAAGGGATGGCCACAGTGGTGACTCCGTTGTGGAGTGCTTAGGAGGGATAGACTCTGCTTGCATATGTGTTACTATTTTCTGCTTGTGTGCATATGCACCTTCTTATATATTCCTTTTCTTCTCCTCTATTATTTCTTTCATATATCTACCTCATGCTTATATCACTACTCACTCACACACTTGTAGATATTCTCCATGTACACTTCACACTACTTACACATAGGATCACTTATATCCACATGTTGAACACACCACTTAGAATATCCTTGCTTAGTTTCACTTACCACACACTCACTTGTAGATATTCACACATCACTCACTCTCACATATCCATGTTTAGAATAATCTTCATGCTCCATGTTAGATTTACTTCTTATACTTGTACATTCTTCCCTATTAGTATAGTGATCATCATGCCAAATAAAATACTTTTTCCATAATATACTAATCAAGAATCATGCATTTTGCACACTAAATCACCAAAGAGCATGGTTATTGACCAATTTTTTTCCCATAACTGGGGGACACTTTGTGATGGGAGCTAGTTCAGTAGGTTGCAGTTAGCCTAAGCGATGTGACTCTCACCTTCCATTGGCCAAGTACCTTTGACGTATATCTAGCGGTTCCCCCTGTATCGTACCACTTGATCGAACTCATGACGGGAGGTATATCACAGGGAAATCGTTCACGTATGTCGATTATATCGAATTCACTCTCACACGTACTGTCTCCAGGAGGTATATAGTGAGGCAATTCACGTACACTCAGGTATATCAAATGGCTTGTCCACACGTACCGATTTCCCTCAAAAGCAAGACGTATATTATGGAAGTCACGCCAAGGGGGGAACCTTTCTAACTAACCCAACAACTGCATACCCTCATATAGGCGTCAAACCTAGGGTACTCATATTTAGTTTTCCAGTTACTACTTGAAACGCTACCAAAATGATGGGTCGGCATGCCGCCCAAATTTTCGAGCGATTTCGCCTTTTTTTAAAAAAAAATGGGGTCTTGTCCATGAGCCTGGAAACAAGTCCAACCATGTTTTACATATTTTTTAAATCCATTTTTCCCAGGCTCAGGTCCCGACTGGAATTTCTTATTTGTATTTACAAAAACCTAATACAAGTGAGAAAATGATAATAATAATAATAATAATAATAATAATAATAATAATAATAATAATAATAATAATAATAATAATAATAATAATAATAATAATAATAATAATCATGCTGAGACCCTTCTCTCGTTTTTTCTCTACCAAAAGTGTCAAAATATATTTTACCAAAAGCATTTTTCTTCCTTTTATCATAAATGTCAAAAACATCCCCCCCCCCCCCCCCCCCCCTTTTTAATCAAAATACCTAAAAACATTTTGTCCTCCTCTTTTCCAAAAAAGTCAAAAACATTTTCCTCCTATAATAAAAGATTGTCCTTATTTTCTTCCGAAAATAAATTCGAATCATTTCTCCTTCTCAGGTCGTTCGCATACCCGACCCTTGGCCTGGCTCCCCATTGGCTTATATATTTCTTTAAACTGCCCCGAATCTACGTCAGTTCTCTTACTACTTCGTCTGAGTTTGGAATTCACCTTCACCCGCTTTCCATGGAGAATGCTAACTAAGTACCGAATGTGCAGCATGATTTGATGATGTTCTAGCCCAACTCACTACCAAGACTGACAACCTTCAAACCAAGATTCATGAGATCTAGTGAAATCGGGTCCCTGTTCATGAAGATCCTAAGGTCCTCTTCCTTTTGCTATGGGTTCTCCCATACCTGAGCTTATTTGGGTCCCCAAAGAATATCAGCACGCATTCACATGCCCCTTCAGCCAATGGACCACCGCCATCTCAGCTCCCTATGCCGAATCTTGCCCAGCCATAGGCTAACCTACCTGTGACCATTGATCAGGAGCAAGAAGAATTGAACAAGGTCAAGGAAGACCTCAAGATGTTGACCAAAAAGTTTGACCAAGTTCGAATCTCTGAGAATTACATGAATTACACCCATATCTCTCCCTATCCTAAAGCAAGGATACCAAAAAAAATAAGATGCCTAGCACTGAGAAGTTTGGGGTAGTGGACCCCCAATTTTTCATCTTCGAAGTTACCAACAAGCTATGACTCTCTTAAGTGCCTTCGAGGAATAATGACCTAAATGTTTCAAAAGACTTTAAAGGACAACGCTCTTCGCTAATTCTTATCTCTCGAGGAGTCCAGGATTCAGAGTCGGGAGGATGTTGCCCTTTAATTTATGTCATGGTACAAGTATAACGAAGAGTTAGAGGTTATCCGCTATGATTTATAACTTCTCAAATAGAATCCCGAGGAATCTTTTTGTAACTTCATAGCAAGTTGGAGAGAGAAAGTGTCTACTATGACCAACCGACCTTCCGAAGAGGAGCAAGTCTATATTGTGAAGAAGAACTTCTTACCCCATGTCCGAGCAATGATGGGAGGCTAGTACTACCCCCATTTTTTATCCCTTCGGGAAGCAGGAGTGGAGACTAAAGATAGTCTTGACAAGACAGAAGTTGAGCCGAAGAAAGTATCTGGATAGTTCACTCCTCGAAAGTATGAGAAGACTATCAATACCGTAGTTTCAACCATCAATAATATCTCTTAACCTGCCACTTCATGGGCATCAGAAAGCCGACCTTACCCAATCAAAAAGGAATACACCGAGCTTCATGCTCCCCTCTACAAAGTTTACCAATCCATTTTAAGCCAAAATCATATCAAGCCATTGGACCCTCATCCATTACCAAACCCACTTCCTAAAATTTTCAAACCTGATGCCCATTGCCATTTTCACCAAAATGCCGGCTATACCACTGAACAGTGTTTCCACCTCCAAAATGTAATCCAAAGTCTAATTGATCTGGGTATCATCTCCCCACCAACTAATCCTACACCAAACACTACCCACAATCTACTCCCAAATCATGCAAGTGTTATCTTCCTGGAAGAAGGCCCAGAATTTGATCCATCTACCCAGATTGTACCCAGTAAATCACACATCATACCCACATACTCCCCTAAACCCCTCCAAGTTTGCCCATATTTTCTCCTACATCTTATCTATTTAGCCGATGAGGCCCTGTCACTTCTTACTAGAGCATGCATTACTATTTGTACTCTTTTCATAGGAAAACATATGCAATTATTAGTAATATTGAACCAACTTCTAGAGTTCGCACTAAATTGCCCTCATAGATGACCATTGACTACCAAAGATTTAGTACGATGTTCTTGGAAGCTCAAAAATGGGCTCTAGAGTCATATAATTGGGCGGTACCTATCGATAAAGTCATCTTAGATGATGTTGTCCATATCATGGAAGACTTATTCCAACAAACCAGTGAAATTTGCAATATGTTCGAGCTACTTATTGCTTTGAAACTACAAGGATGTCTGGTCCTTTCGCTCTTACATTTCCCCGTTGAATGGGATGATCTATACAAAGAGGTCGTTGACGTTATAGAGTGCATTAAATTTTCGTGGAAAGATGATGTCGTTGCCACCGAATGAGGAGATGAATTAGATAGTTCAGATGAAGAGAAAAGCCCAGACAAGACTAGCCTAGTAGTAAGTATATGTGGAATGATATAATTTAATGTGCTGCTAAGATATATTAACTAGGTGGCCGAACATCCCGAGATAGATGAGGAAATGGGGTTGCTACTTTTCCCCTCTTCTGAGAACCATATAAGTAGAGTAGGGAGGCATTACCAGGTTTCGAACCCGCAATCATCATCGATTGACAAGGGAAAAGGTGTTGAGAAATTTTCGATGCCGAAAATGACCCTCGAGGAGAGAAAGATTCTCAATCAGTTGAAGAAGATCCAATCTAACATCACTCTGTGGGGACTCTTTATGTCTTCACAACTGAACTAAAATTCCTTGATTAAACTATTTACTAGGCCCATAGTCCCACCTACTACCACGCCAGAAGAAGTAGTGAATCTGGTCGGGTCTCTAACCTCTACTAGAATTCTCTCCTCTCCGAAGAAGAAATCCCTAAGTTTGGACCAAATCAAAACTATGCTCTCAATATCTCTATTGAAGTTATGGGAAAGATCGT
The DNA here is from genome assembly GCA_949130495.1 of Sambucus nigra. Taxonomy (NCBI): domain Eukaryota; kingdom Viridiplantae; phylum Streptophyta; class Magnoliopsida; order Dipsacales; family Adoxaceae; genus Sambucus; species Sambucus nigra. Next base: position 307,752,718 of record OX422223.1, read on the forward strand.
CCCACTTTCGCTTGTCGATAATGGATCAACTCTTAATGTTTGCACGTTGAGAACCCTCAATCGCTTGGGACTGAATCTAAATCACCTTGCTCCAACCTCTATTACAGTGCATGCTTATGATAATAATCATTGAGAAGTGTTAGGGTCCATAAAGCTTACAATAGGGGATAGCCCTATAAATCCCGTTATTGAATTCCAGGTCATCAACATCCTAGCTTATTTCAACCTATTACTCGGACGACCATATGTCCATAGTATCAAGGGTGTGTCTTTTTCCCTCCATCAGAAACTGAAGTGCTTAACCAAAGGGCAAGTTATCACCATCTTGGGGGACGATGAAAATAATCAGAATGCAAGCACCAGTAATCTGGTACTAGATATACAACATGGGGAAAATGATATGCTTTTGTTAGGTTTTCGAGTCAAACCACATTCTCTCTTGATAGGGGATGATTTCAAGGATAGAGTTTTTCCAGAACACAACCCCCATGGCGACGTTAATATGATACAGATGTTAAAAAATATGCATTTTATGACCGGACTGGGCTAACTCGATGACAATAGGGAATACTAGAGACCATAGTGCTGAAGAAGGTCTTTTTTCCTTATGTCTTGGGTTATCGACTCTCAGTAGTGGAACTCAAGATGCTCCACCAACCTCGATTGAAGATAAGACTATAAAGTACCGAGATTGTCTCAGGAACTTCCTTGAATGGAAGATTCATTAAAGAGGGTGAATATTTCCCCTTTTGTAGCTTTCTCGAATGATGGTATGATCATGTGGATAAGAAGATGAAGCCAAGAATGGAGATCTTCTTCCAAGACAGTTACTCATGGGACGAAAGTTCTAGAAATCAAGTGCAATCGAAAAATATAACTTCTATCGAAGATTTAGAGGGAAGTGACTCCAAGGATTCATTCAATCTGTAGACACTGGGGCTAACACTTTGCATGGTTTACTCAATAACTACATCATCTAATTCATCCCGCCTAATCAAAGATGCTGATGCACCTCTCCTCAACTGGAATGCTATACAGTTCCACCCACTGAAATAAAACCCAACTCTGATATTTAATTCATTTCCTCTTCTTTTGTTGTCATTCCCTATTCTCATCATAATGTAATCAAGACCTCCTTCGATGATCTTCTCAATGGTGTATTTCTCGAGAATGAAATAAATGAAGATTTTCAATATCTCGTTGTGCCTTATATTAGTTATCTTGATTCTAATCAAACTCTTAATGACGATGATTTTATAAATGAACAATTCTTAACTGATCTTAATAAGGCTAATGACAAACAACATAACTACATTCAAGTTAATGAAGATGAAACTGTTATTATTAATCTTAATTCTAGTAGCGAACTGCACAAGATTAGGATAGGGTCCACCCTTGATGAGTAAGAGTGTAAGAAACTCGAGGAGTTACTAAAGGAATTTTTGGGTGTCTTCGCATGGTACTACGATGACATATTCGACATGAATCCTGAGATAGCTCGACACGAGATTCCAACACTCCGATAATACAAATCACTCAAATAAAAATTACTAAAGCTTCGCACCGAATAATCACTCAAGGTTAAGGAAAAAATGGTTAAACAGTTGAACGTAGGCTTCATCCAGGTAATAGAATATCCCATATGGCTAGCCAACATTGTACTTATGTCGAAATCCCGAGGAAAGGTTCACATGTGCGTTGATTACCGAGATTTGAATAAGGCCTCTCCAAAGGATGATTATCCATTACCTAGTATCGACATGATTGTAGACAATATAGCTAGTCATGCTCTTAAGTCATTTGCTAATTGGTTTGATGGACACAATCAAATCAAGATGCACCGAATCATCAAGAGAAAACTATATTCATCACCCTTTAGGGAACATTCTGTTATACCATTATTCCATTTGGTCTAAAAAAATGTAGGGGCTACCTACCACAGGGCATCCACAAACATATTGCATGATCTGATACACAAAGAAGTCGAGGTCTACGTAGATGACATGATCATCAAGTCTAAGACTCGAGAAGGTCATGTTCCCACTCTTAGAAAGTTCTTTGAGTGACTACGACAATACCAGATGTGACTTAACCCATAGAAATGTGTTTTTAGCATTATCAAAGGAAATCCCTTAAAATTCATGGTTAGCGAGAAAGGGATTGAAGCTGATCCTTCCAATCTAAAATCCATACTCGAAATTCCACCTCCCCTAACGGAGAAGTAAGTCCGTAGATTCATGGGAAAATTACAGTAAATCATCCGGTTCATCAGCCAGTTGACTTCTATGTGTGAACCCATTTTCAAACTCCTCTGGAAGGAATCTACTAGTTTAGAATGAATCTTTCTAGGAGGCCTTTAATCAAATCAATAAATATCAAACCCGACCTCCAGTACTCATGCCACCATAATCTGTACTATCCCTACTCCTATACCAGGTCGTAATAGACTTCATAACTAGGTCTTTTATGGCCTAATACCTTGAAGAGTCCTACATAGAGAGAGCTATCTACTACGCCTGTCGTAAGTTGGCCGAATATGAAGTTAACTACACTGCCTTAGAGAAAGCATGTGTCGCCCTTGTCTGGGTGACCCAAATATTACGACACTACATACTCGCTTTTTCCATCAGACTCGTATCCCGAATAGATCCTATCAAACACCTGCTTGAGAAACATACCTTATTTAGCTGAATGGCCAAATGGTTAATGCTGCTAGCTGAATTTGATATTGTGAATGTCATGCAGAAATCCATAAAAGGAAAAGTCATCTCTGGCTACGTCGCTGACTACCCTATGGAAGAAACTGATATTTGGATTTATGAGTTCCCAGATGAAAATATCCTTTGTACCTCCTAAGAAGACCTTCGATGATAAATGTTCTTTGATGGTGCTGCCAACAAGAAAGGATATGGCATTGAAATACTCCTAATTTCCCCTAATGACTCTCACACTCACATTGCAATCAAGATAGATTTTTCCTACACTAACAACATGACCAAAAATGAGGCATGAACCGTAGGCCTCAAAGTCACTCTCAAGAAAGGACTCTGTTGCCTAGATGTCTATGGGGATTTAGCCCTCATCATCATCCCAGTCCTTAGAAGATGGAAAGTCAAAGATGAGAAACTCTTACCCTTACATGCCCACCTAGAAGACCTGGCCTCCCGATTTCAAGATATTACCTTCAATTAGCTACCCCAAGAAAGGAAAAATTTAACTGATGCCCTTTCTACCTTAGCCTATATGATCGACATGCCCAAAGGAATAATAATGGCCCCCTTCCTAGTCCAAAAGCATTCTAAACTAACCCACTGCTACCAGATTAAAAAGTCACAAAAGAGGATCCTTATATAGTTGATTGATGGTATTACGATATTTGGCGTCTCCATAAGCACGGTAGGTATCCCCAAGATTCTAAAAAGAAAGATCGAAAAACCCTCCTTAAATTGGCTGCCTAGTACATTGTCTATGATAAAGCACTGTTCAAGAGAAACTTCAATGGAACCCATTTACACTGCATCACAAGGGTTGACATTGAAGAGATGATGCAGAAAATCCAGAGCGGGGAGTGAGGACCCCACATGAATGGCTATATGCTCACCAAGAAAATCATTCGACGAGGGTACTATTAAACTACCATGATTTAGGATCACCGCCTATGTTCGTAGATGCCTTAAATGCCAAACAGTTTTTTAATCTCAAGCACTTGACTACAGGAGAATTGTAAAACATGACTTCTCCCTGGCCGTTCTCCACATAGGGAATCGACATCATAAGGAAAGTTACACCCAAGGCCTCCAACGAATATGAATTCATCTTTGTTGCTATTGATTGCTTCACCAAATGGGTCGAAGCTCAGTCATACGTAGTGCTGAATGCTAAAAAGCTGGCCAAGTTCATCTGAAAAAATATCATCTACTCATAAGGGGTCTCGCATGAGCTAATATCAGATAACGAGTTACATTTTGAAGCTGAAGTCACGGAATTGGTTGACGATGATGGGATTCAGAGACACAAATCTTCTCCCTACTGACCTCAAACCAATAGTGCATTCGAATCCGTTAATAAGAACCTCAAAGTAATCAACAGCAAGATGATCGAGAGTTATCAATCAAAGCAATCTATCGGGGCTACCCCTTAATATCTTGTATACGACATGGAAGCAGTCCTACCCGTTAAGCTATAAATTCCTTCACTATGCATCATGATTGAAAGAAAAGTCAACGAAGAATACTTGCATCAAAGTCATCTTAATGAGTTATCGCTCTTGGACGAAAGGAGACTGAAAGCTCTATATCATATATAAGGGTACCATCATCGAATAACACGATCATTTAACAACAGAGTGAAGGACCGCGATCTCTGAGAAGGGGGTTTAGCCCTTAAGAAAATCGTCGGGCCCATATGGGACACAGAGGGAAATTATGACACCCCGACTAATTAAATACCGGGTAGCTACTCCTTTATTAAATTAATACAAAATGCCAAGTTGGTTCAGTTAATAGCATCACTGTCGAAAATATTTTAATGATTACTAACCACCTAGTATTTAAAAAGTGAGTTGCCAAATTTTAAGTTAACTCTGATTAACATGCAATAAGTGAAATGTAAAGGATAACATAACCATTCACAATAAAGTCCAACTATAGTAAATCAACAAGTAAAAATGAGTCTAGAGGAAATACTCCTCACAATAATCTCAATATGGAAAGAAATAAAACAAGTCTACATCCTGAATTAATTACATGCCAAAAGTCAGAATAACTGAAATAAATGAAATGTCTCTAAAAGAAATGGGAGACATGACCTACAACTGATGAAATCTGAATATAGAGTCAAGGCAAATGAAGCGTCTACTAGCAAGGCCCTGTAACTTCCACAACAGCTACAGCTCGTCACCTGACTGGAAATATTATGCATGGTGTCCTTGTGGATGGGCACCTAAAAAGGTTTTTACAAAAAGTAGATTTGAAAGAAAACGGGTCAGAGCCCGAAAGTGGAGAGTATTTTAAAAACAGCAAGTGTTTTAATAACATTAAAACAATGAATGCAAAGTACTTGTTAGGACGTGCTCTCACATGAAATACTCACCTCTCGGCTATTTGTGCACTCCTAACGTACCGCACCCATACAAGTGTTTCTCATATCTAACTAGACCAAAGCAAATACTGTCTTTTCTACTCGATTCGTACTATAAGTCCCAACGTTATCAATTTAATAAAGAGCTTTACTTAAATTCTCAAATATCAAAGTATTAGTAGTACAATTTACCAAAGTTTACCTCTCATTTTATATTCTCAATGCGTTACTATAATGATTCTCACGTTCAAATATAACAATTCTTTTCATTTAACCGTATATTATTTACATCATAAATATACAATAGAAGCACCCCGAGGCTAAGCTGTGGTGCACTCATACTCTGCTATCCATCCCGGTACATCACGTACATAAGGATCACAAATTCCGAATCTCTCAGGAATTGTTAGAATAAGTACAACACACGAAAATGGAGGCGAACATAATTCAACATATCCATGGGTCACGTACATACCTACGCTCCATAGTAAGCTGACTTATTAACTCACTAATAAGCCATTCTAGCATTATGTTCTCTAGGCACCAATCTAAATCCGGGCACACAAGGAGTAGATGGCCCTAAGCGAACGTAAACCTCCCGTGATAGCAAGTATGGTAGGTATGCCATACACATAAAATCATATATGTATACTAATCATGCACACATCTTAGTACTTAACATATTTTATTAGTGGTATACTTCTCATTCTATACCAATACGCGTGTCCCCGGTTTATATATACACATCATCCATATCCTCACGTCGTAATTTGTTACTCACGTTCTAACCCATAAATATCATTTGGTTCAAACCACACTTCTATGTTTTACTCCTCAATATATCCCAAATGTCCCAACTATATCGATTAGTCATCAAGGAATTGTCATCTCTACAATTAAACAAGGTTACGGAACACTAGAAGTCAAATCAGTCCAAAAAGGCCAAACTGTCAACTCGTTAGAAGTCTCGTTCGAACGAGGCTGTTCGAACGAGAGTTCGTTCGAACGAAGTGGCATTCTAACGAGATCTCGTTCGAACGAAAGGCATCGAACGAACATCCCACTCGTTAGAAGTCAAACTGTCAACTCGTTAGAAGCTCGTTCGAACGAGCTCGTTCGAACGACCTGGGCAGGTCTTCTAACGAGGTGACAGTTTCGAGCCCAGAAATCCTAAATTTGTTTTTCCTCCAACTTTCTCTTCTCAAAACTCATCCCAACATTAACCCAACAGTGTTTTAAGGTTCCTAATCATTCCTAAACATACTTAGGTCGTATATTAACATAAATATGGGATCAAATCATTCTAAATCACATTTAATCATCAAATCTCCCCAATTTTCCCCAAATCCCATGAACATGAACCCTAGAAAATTAAAGTCATCCATAGACATAATTAAAATCCGTTTTCGGTGATATATAAGATGTATTTCTATCAGAATAATCAACCTAACACAATTCTACCTGCAATCTCCTCATCAAAATGTAATTTTCTAATTCCAATTCAATGGGTCTTTATCATTCTCCAAGAACAAAACAATTATATAAATTTCCTACGCATGGAAGAAACATTCTTTGCAAATAACGTAATTAAACCACTTGCCTCTAATCTTTCTCTGAATTTGATGTTGAATCTTGAAGGTTGAATTATTCTCTCTCTCTCTGCAGAATTCTCTCTCTACAAGTTCTTCTCTCAAGATGATGACAATGGAGGTGTGGGTTTATTTTTGGACCCTTAACTTCTATTCTAAACTTCTCCCGTAGCCCAATACTTAGTTTAGTGCTGATAATGGGTTGGTGGTTTTATTTAATAATCATATTTAAACAATAATTTTCGTGGGTTTTAATTCCCAAAATTCCAAAATTACCAAAATACCCTTTTAAGTTGCCGGTATGGCCTAAAAATGCCCTGGGACCCAAACTAAACCCCCGGCTAGTGTTTTCTGACTATTTAGACCCTTCCGGACGCGTTGGTGCACTCAAAATGACCATACGGTTAATAGAAATAAAATTCACTTTTTAATTAAATAAATACTTTCCTGACGCGACTGTCACAGGCATCTCAACAAAATTTCCCAAATTGCCATATATCAATCTCATGACAAATTTAATAATTTCAATATTCATATAACGTCGTATGTACACATTATAATCAAATACCAACTCACATCTCGTTAGTATTTTATCCGGATTAATTCCCAATTAATACACATTTAATTCAATTAATCCCATAAAATAAATATCACAAAAATACGGGGTATTACAGAAATTCAAGCCTAATTGGAGATGCCCCTACATTATGAAGAAAATACTATCTGGTGGCACCGCTATACTCACCAACCTTAATGGGGAAGAGGTGGAACATCTAGTCAACCTGGACCGTCTCAAGAAATTCCAAAATCTCAATGCGCTACGACTCTTCTCATCTCCCTTCTACTCTTACAAAAATCTTCATTTCCCTCTACTCAGAACTACGTGGGGCCTGATCCACTAAAAAAATTTACTTTAAAAAAAGAAACTCGATTTTTTTTAAAACCTCCAGAGGTACGTAGGAAGATCATATGCTTTATATGATAACGACCCCCTTCTTTTTTCATAAAATGTTATTCTTTTATAATCCCCATGAACCACAATTCATTATATCATTTACATGAACAAAAGGATTATGTATGCCTTAGCAATTGGTATAGATAATTCAAGTTTAAAACTCATTAAGAGACACAAGAATATAATTAAATTCCTTATTTATTCCATTAATAAGAAAATCTGGTACGATTACACAAAATATCAGCATAAGGAGTCAAACAACTTCTCTCGCTAACCTTATTAATCTAAAAATAAAAACAAGCCAAACTACTCCTAAACAACTTTCCCAAAACAACCAAAATACATAACCAAACATAACACCATACAAAATCTTCACAAAACTCCCCAGAGGATCCTACCTGCAGCTGCTAGAAGAACCAGTCCCATCATTATCTCATCTTGGGGGCCCCAAACTTCCCTTGTATGGATGGAGTACCGATGGAGCTCCATGGAATGATAAGCCCGGACCAGCCTAGGGAAAACCATAACAACTCCCTCCATGGTGTCAAACATAGCAAGCCACCACTACCCGGTCTCGTCGATCAACATCTTATCCACTACCCTCCTCTACAACCATTTCATGTAGTCCCCAGGAACATACCAAACTCTGCCAACATATTGGGAATGATGGGTTGATGATCGACGATTCTCCCATAGAAAGCCCATCTGTATATGCATGCCTTCCGTGAAATCCTCCATACAAAAGAAGTTCGGAACACGGTAAGGCACTATCTGTTCCCATCCAAATTGACGCAAGAGTTGTTAAGAAAAGTAGAAATAAGTCTGTCGAAGTTCAACCAACCGAATGTACTGGTATTCCCCAAATTCTAGAATGGCCTGCAACTCCCCCCACCAGGGTACGAACCAGTGCAAACATCGAGCCCCGTGCTCTACAAATCAGTTCTCCCAGTTCTCGATATTCAGGACAAAACTTATGAAGTAGAGAGTGAAGAAATTAAGCACAACTACTAAGGGATATTCAGGAGGGACCGCCAAACGGAATCTCTCTGATAGCCATATGAACATCATAATGGGGTTGCCCCTTAAAAAGTCAGAATGGCCTTCTCGCCAAGCATCTAGACCATTCAGGGTTTCTACGAGTATCATCGCCATAGGGTTATGGCGATATGAAATCCACACTATAATAGTAGACAGTTGAGGGTCCACCGACAAGTCCTAGGTCACCAGTAGTAGCTTCGAAGTTAAGCCCAAAGTAATAACTCCAACATCAGTACAGTCTCTTTAATAAAACATATTCATCACTTCAACGAAGGTGGCAAGCTCCACCTTATAACCAAGATTTATATAGCCTCTTATATATACCAACTAATCCTCCAAGGCCTTCATTCTCTAAAAAAATTCCAAAAAACCCATTTTTCCTACTTTTTCTCAAAAGGGAAGCTCTTTTTCAACCAAGCCATCGAGGTCATCTTCTACTCTAGCATATTCAAAAAATTTCCAAACAAGCTCTTTTTATTATTTCTCAAAATAAAAACTCAACAACAAATTAAAGTGAATGTAGAGTAAGACACTAAATCAAGATAATTAAATGAAATATGCATTTCTTTTTGCATATTTAGGTCTCTTTTCAGGTACGATGCCTCTACATCAAGCATGTACCCGCTAAGCTCCCATAGTTATTGATGAATCTTCATGGAATCCCAAGGGAAAATAATCATAATTGGATTTCACCTCATCTCACATATCCAAACTCACGAGCCAGTAACCACCGCAGCTATGCGTTCCCCCCAGTCACTGATGGCTGTCCCCCAAGGATAGAAGGTCACCTGCACGATCCCTAACGAAAAATCAATATTTAAAAAAAGGACATCGAGGAAAAATGGTCTAAAGAAGAAAGAAGAAAGAAGAATTTACCTGATCGACAAAGGCCCTTTACCTGCCCGTGTGCCACTGCCGGTTGGCGCCTCCCTGAAATTTAGTCCAAAAAAATCCTAGAAAATGTAAAAAAATTGCCAAAAAATTCCTAAAATTAGGAAATGAAATTTATAACATTTTTCACCAAGAAAAATAATTTTTCAAGCCTTTAAAATCCCCAACTGAATTAATACCACATTTTATCCCCTATCTTGAACCCCACAATTTCTTAACATAATTCCATAATTATTTCCCCAGTACAATTCTAAAATATAACTGGTTATATCTCCAACAACGTCTCCTTGGGACCCAACAAAAATAAAAAAATTCCCATGTAGGGATAAATCCAATCCTTATACTAGCATCTTTTCCCCAGGGGAGTCTACAAAATTTCATAGGAAAAACTATCCCTCATACCCTACTTAAGGTCCTCAGAATTGACCTTGACCCTCAAAATTGATCGCTTATACTTAAGGTCCTCAGAATGGATCTCGGCCCTCAAAATTGATCGCTTTTACTTAAGGTCCTCAGAATTGAGCTCAACCCTCAAAATTGGTCGCTATCAACTTAAGGTCCTTAGAATATACCTCCACCCTTAGAATTGGTCATTTCTACTTAAGCCCTCAGAATTGGCTTTGACCCTCAGAATTGGTCATTCCCACTTAAGGTCCTTAAAATTGACCTCGACCCTTAGAATTGGTCGCCCCACTAAAGCACTAAGAATTGAATTCGAAACTCATAATTGATTGCTCCCTACCCTAGGTTCTCAAAATTGACCCGACCCACAGAGTTGACCATCCACTGTATTTACCTTTGGTCCTCAAAATCGACCTCGACCCTCTAAATCGATCATCCTCATCCCTTAGGTCCATATAATCGACCTCTTTCCTAAACATCATGTGGTGTCTATTCGTCGACTTTCATTTTTTCCAAGATTACCCATCGAGGGTCTCTATAAACACCGCATTCTAGGACCCCCTAGGTCCCTACAACCTCCCCATTTCATTATAAACCCAAGGTCATACTCCGAGTACTGATCTAGAAGCCATCGAGCGCCCTCGTTCCCCGTTTGACTCCAATAAACTCTATCGTCAAAGCAAAATTTTAATAAATCTTTGAAGGTCTATGAATCCTCTTTCCAATGGTCTGCCTCGTGCACGAATCGGCATAACAGTTTGAATGAACAAACCATTTTACCATGAAAAATTGATCTGGAGGTCACCGGGTGCTCTCGAGCCCCAATTTGACCCCAGTCGACTCCATCGTCAGAGAAAAATCTCAACGAATCCTGGAAGGGTACTAAAACCCCTTTCCAATGGTCTACCTCGTGCATAAAATTGCATAACCATTTCCCCCAAAAAATTGATCCAGAGGCTACTAGGTGCTCCCGAGTTCCATTTGACAAAGGTCAACTCTTTAACTCGGCGAGACTGAATAAATATTTGAAGCTCACTGAATACCCTTTCACACGATCTACCTCAGGTGCAAATCATCCTTACGATACGAATGAACGACTTGTTTTGCTCCGAAAGATCATTGGGAATTTTCGAGGCCCGATTGACCAAGACAACCTTCCAAACCGAGCTAAGCTCTTTATAATGTCAAAGTACCTCGCATATCCTTCCCAATGGTCCACCCCATTCGCAATTCTGACTTACGGTTTAGACGAATGATCCATTACCACTCGATAATCTCCTGTACAAATTACCGACGAACGCTTTTGAGCCTCGTTTGACCCAAAGTCAGCTCTCAAACCCTAGAGAAGCCCAAAGGACTATTGAACGTCTCTAAATTACCTTTCTAATAGATATCCCCGTGTGCGGTTTGGGTTTACGAATTTAATTCTACAACCATTTTTTGGAAATATCTGCACGAGATTATCGATTGTCAGGTCCATTTTCCTGCCTATCGGCACTGTGCCTAGTGTAACCTAACGATTGGCAGTGATAGGGCTATGATAATCGGCAACCCTATCATATAAATAAAGGGAATGAGCTCACTCTCAAGACACCTCGGATTCATCAATATTAGTGATCTCAACAACATTCTCTTGAAATAAACAAAGTTTCCTTGCTTGAAATTCCCTTCCATCTTTCATTCCCATCATTTTCATACCCAAATTAGATAAATCTCATTCTCTCTCATCCAACATTCATCTCAACGTTCAAGGGAGCCCATCAAGGATCAACATCAAGCCTCAATTCTCCAAAGAAGGTCCAAAAATCCTTCTCTTTTTAAATTCTTTATTTTTGCATTAGTTACACAAATTCTTAATCTAGCTTTTACTTTAGCTCATACACATTTTTACTTTATCCTTTATTAGTTATATTGAACATTATTTATTTTCTATGAAAAAAACAAAACAAAGAAAAACAGGGTTACACATATAAATTTCCACAAGAATATCCACCATAATTTCCCGAAACTAAAATATTTTATATTTGTGATCCATATTGGCATTTCATCCAACAAATATTTTCTTTTCATCATAACGATCAATATCTCGATAAACACATACATCGTACTTACTAGATATTATTCTAGGAACATTCCTATGGATGACCTCACTCTATCTTTTCCATGATATGAGTTGGGTGATTTCGATATCCATTTATAGATACACACACATACACTTCATGGAGAATTTAAGGAAAATAGTAACACAAGACCATGAGAGACCGAAAGGGAAGAATGGGTGCATTATACCTTCCCATTCCGTAACTTTTCCCCCAAACCCCTGAACTATTGGTTTTGTAAACATCAGTTTGTCGTTGATGCCGCTCTCTTGAGGAGGTGACATGTTCTTTTGCCTGTTTTGTGCAAAATAAGTTGGCGACGCCATCTTTTTACATCACCCCACATCGATGACGATCGAAGCACTCCTAGAGGAAGAGGGCGCGAGAACTCATCTCCCCTTTTTCCCCTTCAAAAAAGGGGAGAGACGTCGCAAGGGAAGGCCACAGTTTCTATCCTCAAAACATAGATTGGAAAGATCATGAGACACTTTGTGAACTGGATGCCCAGTATTAATCTACGACAACGGACTGTTCAAGAGAATCTTCAATGGAACTCATTTGCGCTTCATAACAGGGGTTGATGTTGAAGAAATAATGCAGAAGAACCACAGTGAGGAATGCGGGCCGGGCCCCACATGAATGATCACACACTTACCAGAAAGATCATTCGTCAAGAATACTATTGGACCACTATGGTTTAAGATTCAACTACCTATGTCCAAAGATGGCTTAAATGCCAATAGTTTGACAATCTCAAACACTTGCCTCCCCGAGAACTATACAACATGAACTCTCCCTAGCTCTTTTCCACCTAGGGCATTGACCCATATGGAAAGTTACTCCTAAAGCATTAAATAGTCACAAATTCATTATGGTTTGTATTGATTACTTCCCCAAATGGGTCTTTCCATTGATTACTTCACCAAATGGGTCAAAGTCGAGTCTTATGTGGTGTTAAATGCTAAGAATGTGTCCAAGTTTATCAGAAAGAACGTCATCTGTCGGTAGAGAGTCTAATAAGCACCCAAAAGTATTTAAATAATACGCCAAATAGACGGTTTTTAATTGCTAATTCTTGATAAAATGGGTCTTATACGAGTATATGTTTATTTTGTAGGTCAAAAGCCGTTTGCGGTTTCAAAAGCACTAAATCAAGGCAAATGCGACAAGATGCGGTAAAAATGATCTAATCCCAATCCCCATACCTACTTTGTCCTCTAAACCGAATCCACACCACCCCTATCCTGTCCTGAGCTACGTGTGTATGTCGTTTGGACCTTTTAGATTTTATTTTTATTTTTTATTTGAGTCATTTTTAATTTTTGTAGAATTTATTTTACATTTTGTTTAGAGTCTTGTATATATTTTAGGATTTATTTGTGTGCCGAATATTTTTATTTAGGTGTAAGTTTTAATCTTTATTTTTATTTTTTATTTTATTTATCATTATTTTTTAGGATTGGTTTATTTTTGTCTTCTATTAGGAATTTGATTTTCAAGTTTTATTAGATTTTGTATTTTCTTTAGTTTGATTTTATTACGATTTTTATTTTTAGTTTTTATAGTTTTTGATTTTTTTAGTTTTGTTAATTTTAATTTTTTTAGTTAGATAGTTTTTGGTTGGGTACAAACTAAATACACACTTACACCCTTATCACACACACACTATAACCTATACACCCTCACACATCATAACACCCCTCATCCACCTTCTTCAACCTCTATCCACGCTCTCTCCACACACACACTAATACACCACCATTCACCAACCTTGGCAGCACCTTAAACCTGACATCCCAATCCAAAATCGTAACCCAATACAGACTACCTCCATTAACCCATCCAAAATCTCAAGAACCCGAACCCAAATCTACACCTTAACCCTTACCTCCTTAACCCGTGGTATCCCCATATCGAACCCGATTCAAACCTGAGTGACATCTTCTTATACCCCACCGAACCTTTGATCCTACCTAAACCCACCCAAGCATCCGCATTCCCGAGACCAACAAAATCGAACCTCATTTCAATTCAACCTGAGCCATACCCGTTTCACCCAAAAATCCAAAACCCACCAGTTAGAGTTCTCTAACACCTCTGTCGAAAAATCAAATTCAAATCCCTGTAAAAACCCAAAAAATCTTACCCAATCCGGAAAAAGTCCTTTACCCAACATCCCAAGCATTTTCCATTATCCTAAAATAAAAGTCACATGCTAAACTTTTATCCCCTTTTTCTAAATTACCATCAACCATTATACCTTCCAATTTTAACCCTAGACTCGCATGCCTCTTATAAAATAAGACCATCTCTTCATAGCAAAAAAGGTGGAAGAGATCAAACAGTGCAAGAGTGGGGAGAGAAAAATTGTAGTAGTGTAGTTTTTAGTTTAGGAGCTCCATTTTTGGAGCACAATTTTTTATTCTGTTTTTATTATTTTAGTTTCATTTTTTTTATGTAGTGACTTGAGTGTGAGGTAGATTATTTTTGTAAGATACAAACTGTGAGTTAAGTGTCATTATTTTTAGTATTGTGAAACTCAAATTCGTGGGTTGCTATTCATGTCAAAGCTTGGGATTGGAATGAAAATTTAAGGACAGTTAATTTTTATTTTGTTCTCTCTTAGCTTATTTATTTAATGCCTCTTATCGTGTCATTATTAAATTTTATATGTAATAATACAAAAATGAGAACTCCATTCAAGGGGTGAGATGGAACCCTTAACTTAATTATTTTTATTTTTGTTTATTTATTTATTAAACCCATGTAGATAATAATATTAAAATTTTACAATTTATATTTACGCCTCAAGAGAGGGTGACTTATTTTTGCGAGAAAATACCAAATTTAGATTATAATGTTTATTCATTAATTAAACTAGAGATATGAAATTTTTGAATGGTATTGTAGTTTGAATTTCTCAACTCTAAAACTTATTTTTTTTTTATGATTTAAATGCTTTTAGTAAATTTTCCCTAGCAGGTGATTTGTTAGAAGATGTTTAAATCTAATTTTTGTGAGTACGTCAAATTTAAGTATTAATCTTCTAAAAGGAATATATGTAACTTTACATTTGCAAAGAGAGTTGATTTTTCAATTTATATATGTTTTGGGGTATTTTAAATAGACAAACTAATTAATTAAAATAACTAGGTTAAGTGGTGAATTTTTATCCCTTGAATTGTCTCATAATTATTTTTCTCCTCATATTTAGCTCACTTTATCATTTTCTTTATTTATTAGTGTAATTTTAATTTTAGTTCATAATTAGTAGTATAAATATCCCTTTAAAATTGTTTTAAAAATAATATATTGTCTTCAACTTACTGTTGTCTACATTAAGGAGCGCGGATTGACCCCTTACTTGCCAGTATACATTTTTATTGTGTTTGTAGGTACCAAAGGGGATTTTTGATTAACCGTCTTTAATATACAACGATGTATACACAAAAGACGTGTTATCAGAGTCCCCCATGTGTTAGTGTCAAATAATGGGCTCCATTTTTAAGTTGGGGTTACAGAATTAGTCGACAAGTATCGGATTCAGAGACACAAATCTTCTCCCTACCGACCACAAACAAGTGGTGTTGTTAAAGCTGCCAATAAAAGCCTCAAAATCATAACCAGTAAGATGACTAAGGGTTGCATAGATTGGGCCGATCGAAACCCTTTTTCCTCTGGGGCTTCCGCACTTCAATCAAAACACCTATTGGGGCTACCCCTTATTCTCTAGTATACGTCATGGAAGCAACCCTACCCGTTGAGCTAGAAATACCTTCCCTCTGCATCCTACTTGAATGAAAAGTTGATGAAGAATAATGGCATTAGATACTATTTGATTAACTATCACTCTAGGATAAAAATAGACTGAAGGATCTATACCATATATAGGGGTACCATCGCCAGTTAGCGTGATCATTAAATTGGAAAGTCAAGGACCGTGGCATCCAGGAAGGAGACCTTTCCCTCAAAGAGATCATATAACCCGTCTAGGACCCCAGAGAGAAATTCAACCCAAATTGGAGTGGCCCTTACATCGTGAAGAATATTCTCTCAGGAGGAGCCCCTATGCTCACAGACCTCGATGAAGAAGATATGGCTCTTCCAGTCAACCTCGGCCATCTAAAGAAATTTTACCCTTAGTCCGCAATCTCGGGGCACTAGGACTCTTATCATCACCCTTATAATATAAAAAATTATTCATTTTTTCTACCTAGAACTACGTGGGACATGATCCTCTCAAAAACATTTTTTCAAATGGAGCTCATAAAAATTTTTAAAAACCCCTAGAGGTATGTAGGCAACCCATACGTCATAGATGGGTTCGGTAACCTTCTTTTCAAAAAATGCTATTCTTTTCTAACCTCCGATAATGACGGTTCATTTCATCATTTACATGAACAAAAAGATTACGTATGCGTTAGATATTTGTATATATAACTCAAATGCAAAACTCATCAAGAGGCGCAATAAAATATTTTCAAAATCAACTTTTATTTCTAATTAAGGAAAATAGCGTTGTTACATAAAGTATCAGCGAAGGGAGTCAAGCCAAACACTCATATCCACTGACCAAAGCATTCCTAAAAAAAGTCAAACCCTATTCCAAACCAAAAAAATATATTTTTAAACCCCAAACACAAAAGTACCCAATCACCATAGCTTCACAAAAATCACCCAAGCTTAACAGACACTGCCTTCAACTTCTAGATGCCCCTGCTTCTTCATCATTACCATCCCGTGGAAGTTTCTCACTCCTGGTCAAAATTCCATGTGCGCTCCATGGAGAGGTTCTACCCGCTTCCACAACCAATTCAGGTAGTCCCTAAAAATATGTCAGGCCCCTCCCACGGACTATGATGAATGGATTGATGGCTGAAGGCACAACCATAAAGATCCCATCATCATTGATATGATCAATATGGTCCTATATTGTGGACACTACTGGCAGAAAAGATGGGGTGTCGCAGCCTTATGCCTATCTGTATTTCCAATTTACAGGCCGCTGCCTTGTACCATACTTTCCATGACACCTATAGGATTGTCATAAGGATGATTTAGGCCACAATACTTTAGACTAGCTATTGCCTAGGTTCAAACAGGTCGCAACCTTTGTTCACATAGCTGTTACCCTATCAAAGGGATTAATCTTCACACTTGTTCACATGTCACATGCTCAGGGCACGTGACACAACATACATACCTCCTATAAATAGAGGTCCACACCTCAAGATAGGGGGTTCGAGATCTAGATTTGAGACAATCACTCTTGGAAAAGCCCTGCAAAAATCTCAACACAACCTCGATACAGCTTGGGGGCTACTCACCTACCTCTTAGTCATCTCCCCGGCTTGCCCACAATCACTACAATCATGTATTGTTCTCTCTTAAATCTATTGTACACCATTCATGGCTATGTAAACTTGTACTACAACATGTATATAATGAGAGTGGGGAAACAAAGTGGACAGAGGCTCATTTTAATAGTCGAACCACTCTATATCTTGTGTTTTGTATCTCTTTACTTACTTTATATTTATTCTATACTTGACTTGCTGGTATGAGAATGACATGTGTCCGATTTCTCATATCAACAATCTGGCACCGTCAGTGGGAACGAGGTATTTCTATCTTGTTTATCTATATTTTGAGTTCTTAGCATCTTATTTCACTCATGGGGGGGGGGGGAGGGGTCATCGTCCCATAAAGGAGGGTTGGTTATTGAGCTCATATTTTGCACATACACCCTTAGTTGGGTATTACATATTTTCAAATCTACTCGTTGGTCTCCTTTTTATGACCTTAGATCTGTTTTTTTTAAGCTAATGATGCTACCTTACCTACAAAGTGTTGAAAAGCATGAAAAGGCTATAGCCTTACAATGGTTGGTAGCTAGGGATGACATTCTACCCATTCAATGTTTTCTTAACCCTTAATCTAAGATTTTCTACCTGAATTGTTCAATTCTTTGCACTTGAAGACTGTTTTGTCTCTAGTAGACCCCTAGGAGGCTTATTTTTCATATTACTAGATGGACTAAACCTAGTTTGTGGGTCCTTAGAAACACACCACGTTGCAACAAGCAGGATGTGACCTGGTAAGTAAATTGCTGGAGTGCCGCAACCCTTTTAATTGAGGATGCTGCATAGCTTCATTTCATCACTTGGGAGAAGAGATGGTAAAACTGTCCTCGGACTTAAATCTCGTGAAATTCCTTAGAGAGTCCATGGCAGTAACCTTATATGTTCTACCTATCGTAGTCGCAGCAGTATTAATTGGCAGATCACCAAAAACAACATCCTTCCTACTATACATAGTTATCTCCTCTATATTTCTTTCATTACTCACTCTTGCTAGTTTTGTCTCAGAATATATATATATATATATATATATATATATATATATATATATATATGCATGTATGTATGTATGTATCTAGTGTACGTTCTATTTAGGCTCACATGCTAGCCTGTTGCTCAAGTAATAATTCGATAAGTCGGGTATCGATCCTCATGGAAATAGGACGACGAAGTCATAACGATGTTGGAAAGACAAAGGTAACCTAACTTTGATTCTAAAAAGAAGGAAAATGTGATCTGGATTGTGAAATGACTACAACTAGATGAAAATATGAAACTGAGTAACTAATGAAATTACGAATAAATGAAATTCAATTACTCTAATTAACTAAAGGACTAATGATGATTTGATTAAAACTTTAACTATGAAATGAGAACGATAGGTCGGATTATAATCCCCCACACCCTAGTAATTCACTTCGTAGGATACTAGATTCAGAATTAAAGCTTTAAATGAACCCGATTTTTACTGATCCTAAGTATTACATATATGAGGGATAATAGCTCGCACAGTATGGAAGAAAAGGATGAATTAAAATCCGGTCTTAAACACTCCTAAGTATTACATATATGAGGGATTGTAGCCTGCACAATATGTAAGAAAATGATGGATTAAAGCGGTATCGTATTAACTACGATACAATTCACCTAAGATTTTAATTCCAACTTCTATTTCCACTATCATGAATTACATCGGGTGGGGTTCATGCACCCCAACCCTTCAAAACTTAGTCAGACATATTAAAACTAGAAGAAAACGTGTTTTGAATGAAAGAATGCATTTTTACTAACAATTAAAGGTGAAGAAGAATGAAATTACTACTAAAGAATTAACTACTACAATAATGAAAACATGAATTGGAATAAAATTACTTGAATTACAGAATTGGAATCAAAGATATAGAAACTAGGGGGGTTGTTGTTTTCTTCTCTAAGCTAATCACAAAGCTTATCTAAAAATGGATTAGAAGCCCCCTTAATGTCTGGGAGGTATTTTAAATTTATACCCTATGAAAATTACAAGAGTTGGATGCATACAAAACTCTATTAAGAAAAAGATCTTATCAAATCTCGAACCCCGGATCTATCTGGTCAGCACATATCGGACTGGTCCGGGTAACACCCGAATTGGTCTGTTTTTCTAAACACCGGAATTGGTCCGGTAGACAGGTTTCTTTCCAGTGAAATTTGGGCCCGGATCGATCCGTTTTATTAGAAGAACTGATTGGTCCAATAGACGTATTTTTATGTAGAGATCTTTGGTACCCGGATTGGTCTGTTTTTCAAATAAACCGGATTGGTCCGGATTGGCTTCTCAATTTCTCTTGAATATCTCATCAAAATCTCTTGAATATCTCACATCTTCGGGTCTTCATAACTTTTAATCCGGAACTCGAATTGGGATGCTGTTTCTTCCTACGTGTTCATAAATTCGAGATCTCTGAATTTTATTTTGGGTCCTTAACCTGATTCCTGGTAGAAATTACTCTTTTGCCCTTTTGATTCATCCTCTTTCTTTCTTTCTTTCTTCTTTCGGTTTCTTTCTTTCTTTCATGTATTATAGTGCTCAAAATACTTGTTAGACAAAACTGTTGGCAAATAGATAAACTAATTCATTTTTCGTTATCGAAGGTAATAAATCCTCTAAATTAAGGGGTAAATTTGGAAGAATTTATGCCTAATCAAAACCCCCTAACTTAGAACTTTGATCATCCTGAGCACTATAAAAGAATCAAAACATGATCCAACTCTAAAATGGGATAGAATACCTCTTTCGCAGGCAACCGATTGCATTTAGCGTATGCAACAAGCCTTTAAACCCCTAGGTGACCCTAGTAGGACGAGTTGTGTCTTGTGAGGGTTTGCAGAAAATATACCCACAAAATTCAACTTAAAGAAAATTCAAAATGCGCAAAAATTATATAACTCAAACTTTACCAGTAAAGAGTCATCATCAATTCATATTCAAGAGTCTCAAATCATAGTGCGTGTGTGCGGAGCCAGAAATTTAACCACGGATTTCCATCGATTGACCATTACGTTACTTATTCAAAAATTCATTTTGATTTCAAAATCTTACCGGATGCTCTCACAAATGAATCTCTCGAAAGGGAGGCAATTTTCTCTCGGTATGCGTGATTTATAAGAGTAAATGCATTGGAACCAAGTTCACGCACACAAATAGAAAGACGAACTTATATGATAAATGGATCTCATCATCGGATTACAGTTATAAGAAAACGGGAACATTGCCTCTAATTCATATCTTCAATCTCTTTTATTATCTTTTTGTTTTAACTCTCCATGCGGTACCCAATTTCACAGATTGGACTCTGTTAGGACTTTTTCGGGTTAAAGGTGTATTGGGTAAAATGGGAATGGTAAGGAAATCTAGAATTGGAAAATTTTCTTATGATGTCCATTTGTGCTTTTCCGGGCTTTTTCTCATTTTTTTAATTTTCCAAGCTTTTCTTTTCTTGCTATTTTTGCTGAGCATTCTTTTATTTATTTTTTTCTTGTCCCTTTTTATGCACTTTTCGGACTTAATTTCTGGGATTATTAACTTTCACAATTTTGGACCGATTGGGGTTTTTCGGGTTGTCAAACGAAAGGAAAAAATTTATTCGGTTCAATTTTGGTTTACAAAAGGGATACAAATTTTTTGGTACTTTTTTTGGCCAATATTTTTGGGTGACAAATGAGGACCTACTTCATTGTCCGAAATACTAATTGCGTTACCGTCAGCGTCTCGAGATTAATTTAGTTTAGAGGTCCATTTGGCACTTTTTTCAAGGCAATATCACACACATTTTCCATAATCGGTCAAAGTGAAAGAATTTAGATCCTCGACGACTTATGAGAATGATGAAAAGAACCTTGAGTTAACAATTAACTCGGATTGATTTATAAATTCACAATAATGAAAGGCTCGAATCTCATCGGGTTTGTTAATCTCCACATTTATTCGTTAACTCGTCTACGTTCGCTCAATTTCCATCTTTGGTCCATTTCTGCACTGTGTATTATGTTTTTACAATTTGAGACTTTAAACCGAATTTTAATGATATTTTTAAAAAATTTGACTTCCAATTTTTATTTATTTCAAAGAAAAATATTTTTGGATTTTTCAAAATTTTTCAATTTTTTTTTGAAATTTCTGGGCATTTTTGAGAATTTGTGAAGTTTTAGAAAGACGCACTTGTGACCCCCCCTAACTTAGACATTTGCATTGTCCTCAAGCAAAAAGGACTAAAATCTAACTCAAAGTGAATTAAAAGTGCGAATAAATAAAACGAACAAATATAGAAAATGCAGAATTTTATATAACGGAACAGCATGTGTTACAAACGAAAAGGAAATCAAATAACTATGTGAAAATAGCCAACAATTAAAAAACCACTTTTCAAAAAGAACATCACTGGTGCGGGGGGTTGGACCTTCCGGGCACGCTAGGGTCATACGGGTCATAGAAGAAGCTTGGAGGGGGTCCACCGAAGTTGAGTTCGTACATGTGAGTTTGGAGACGATGCATCATGCTCGTATCCCTACGGTAGGCCGCCTGATCCAGTTGATATGCCGCTTGGTCCCTATTGTATTTTGTGATGAATCTGTCATCCCAAGTTTCTGCCGCCAAAAGACGCCGATAAATTTTTGCGTTGGTGGGTGAAAACTCAGAATCTTCGTCACCGTCATAATCGGCGTCGCCCTCGCCCATCACAATGTCGTCCTCCTCTTCGTCTCTTCTTTCATCGTCACCGTTATCATCCTCTTCTTCATCACTATCCTCCTCTTTGGTATCACTAGCCTCTTCTGCCAATCGGGCTTGGATGCAGGCTTGTTGTGTTTCATGTTTGGTTTGGGTCCTTAAAAGGAGTTGGGAGGTGCGGGAAATCTTACAGGGGTGCAATTCTGGCGTCGGCTAACATGGATGTGATGAACTGGGGGGAGGGGAGAGAGGTGATGCCCTTTTTTTCTGTGGCATCGAAGAAGATATCCTTATAAATACACGCAGCTAGGCTAATGGGGGTGTTGTGATCAAAGAGGTGGTAGACGAGGGTGGCTTGACGCGGACGCATCACTGACTGATTTCCCGTGGGGAGAATTTTGGCGCACACTATTTTGAAAGTGAGGCTCACTTTGTCGCTTAACTGGACCACCGGTTAGGTTTCGGTATTCCAATTAGCATTGGGGTCGATGCGAGACATGCAAACGTCTTTTTCAAGTGGGGCAAGTGGGTTGGGGTATATATATTATTGTGGGGTCGGGACATCTTTGGAAGACAACTTCTAGGATATAAGTTCCAAAGAGAAAGGGACACGAATGCCACCGACGTAAGCTTCAGCCTCGTGGTGGACGGTGCGAACAAGTGAGCCATAGAAGGTGTGCACCGCGTTGGTCTAGACCGCGTCATGAGTCTCATTGAGGAAACAACACCAACCCCGGTCCATGAAAAGAGCGGTGACAAAATTAGGCATGTCATTCCAAATGACTTGGCGCTCTATTTGGAGTTTGAGAGGTTGGCCAAAGAAACATTCACACCATCGTTGCTTTTGATGGGAGCGGTAGCCGGCAGCTCCATCGTCGAGAATTGTGACAAAATCGTATTTTTGGGGAGGTGGTTGTTTGGACATGGTTATGGGATTGAGGAAGAGTGTTGAGAAGAATAAGTGAAATAGAGGAGGCGAGTGAGTAGTGGTGGTGGAAATGGGGTGGGAAAAGTGTAGAATTTATAGGTGGTAAGGGGAGAGGGTGGGGTAGGATTTGGAGGGAAAAAGGGGAGGGATTTGGGAGGGAAATTGGGTGTTGGGAAGGGAGGGGACGAAAATGGAGGGAATTTGAGGGATTGGGGGAAAGAGGGGTGAACCTAGGAAAAGCCAAGAGTTGCAGACACTGGACCAATCCGGGTATCGAGGACCGGATCGATTCGGGTCCTGTACTTTTTTATTTCGATATTTTCCAGACCGGACCAATTCGAGCGACCAGGACCGGATCGATCCGATCCCCAGAGTGGCTTTAATCCACCTATGGGATGGTATACTCTCCTCCTATGCTTTTAGGCTGCTCCTACCTACAATTCGACACCTGTATGACTTGATTACCTCTCTCCTCAATATTGTGGCTCTAAACTGCTTGCCTTGTAAAGTGTGCTAGTTCTCGAATTCCTCTCCTTTTGTGATGTGATCCTATGGAGTCCACTTATCCTAACCTACGTGCAACTACTGTACACAAGAAATTCACCCCATACACGTCGGGGGTGAGACGACCTCTCAATTTAAGCTCACTCTACCCCGTAAACGGGGTCCGACAACCATTTGGTGTTGATCTCTTCTACGCATGCCTCAATATATATCTTGAGACGCTGTCCATTGACTTTGAATGCGCTCCCCCCTTTAGATCTTCCCATTCTACTGCTCCGTGGGGGAATACACTCTTCACAACGAATGGGCCAGTCCATCGAGACCGCAATTTACTCGGAAATAGATGAAGCCGGTAGTTATAGAGGGGTACCTTTTGTCCCGATTGAAACTCTTTTCATCAACTAATCTTATCATGGGCGATTTTCATTCGGGCTTTTGAAATCTTAGCATTATCATACGCATCATTGCGTATCTCCTCTAACTCGTTTTGTTGAAGCTTGCGAGCTTCACCGGCTTTGTCCATATCGTAATTTAACCTCTTAATTGCCCAATATGCTTTGTGCTCTAACTCAACGGGAAGATGACAATGTTTGCCATACACAAAGCAAAATGGGGACATTTCGAGTGGGTTCTTGTATGCGGTATGGTGGGCCCATAGTGAATCGTTCAATCAAAGGGACCAATTTTTCCAGTCGGGATTACTTGTCTTATCTAGTATGTGCTTGATTTCACGATTAGCCAACTCGACCTGCCCATTCGTTTGTGGGTGATTTGTCGTTCCAACCTTGTGAATGACACCATACTTTTTCATAAGTCTTTCAAACGAATTGTTGCAAAAGTGTGTGCCGTTATCACTGATTATCGCTTTAGGTGCACCGAAGCGAGAAAGTATGTGTTCGTGCAGGAACTTTATCACCACTTTATTATCATTAGTCTTGGTAGATATATCTTCCACTCATTTAGAAACATAGTCTACTGTGACTAGGATGTATAGGTACCCAAAGGACGGGGGGGGGGGGGGGGGGGGGGGGGGGGGGGGGAGGGCCCATGAAGTTAACACCCCAGCAATCGAAAACCTCAATGATGAGAATCGGGGTTAATGGTATCACGTCTCATCGGGTATTCGACCCCATCCGTTGACACTTGTTACAAGATTTGAAACAATTTCTAACATCTCAGAACATTATGGTCCAGTACAGACCGCTTTGGAGAATTTTAGCGGCTGTCTTTTTCATGAAAAATTGGCCTCCACATGCTTTCGAATGAAAGAATTGGATGACTTTTGGAATTTCATCATCCGGTATGCATCGTCGGATGATTTGATCGGCGCAATATTTAAAAAGGAATGGGTCATTGTAGAAAAACAGGCGCGACCAAGTGATGAATCTCTTCTTATATTGCAGTATCCAATCGGGAGGGACGGCTCCTGTGACATGATAGTTCACTATATCTACAAACCAGGGCAAAAAAGAGGTGGCAAAGAGTTGCACATCCGAAAAACACTCGTTTATGGGTATAGGATCACTAGGTACGTCGGACGAAAGATGTGATAAGTGATCGGAAACGACGTTTTCTACTCTCTTTTTGTCTTTAATGGAGAGATTAAACTCTTGTAGGAGTAGGATCCACGTTATGAGACGCGACTTTGCGTCTTTCTTAGTAAGTAGATATTTTAAAGTCGCGGGGTCGGTGAAACAGGTGATGGGAGAACCGATAAGATATCTCCAAAATTTATCAAGCGCAAATACTACCGCTAGCAACTCCTTATCCATGGTGGAGTAATTGAGTTATGGTCTGATAAGGGTTCGACTAGCATAGTAGATAACATGAGCCTTATTGTCGTTTCTTTGGCCCAAAACAACCCCTATCGCATAATCGCTAGCATCACACATAAGCTCGAATGGTAAGGACCAATCCGGAGCTTTCATAATGGGAGAGGACACAAGCGTGTTTTTCAATTATTCAAAAGCACTTTGGCATGCTTTCGTCCACTCGAATGGGGTGCCCTTCATAAGAAGATTGCTTAAGGGTCTAGTGAGGGCACTAAAGTCCTTAATGAACTGTCTATAAAACCCAGCGTGGCCCAAGAAAGAGCACACGTCTTTCAGAGATTTAGGTGGGGTACGTAAACTATGACATCTATTTTTGCTCGATCAACCTCGATCCCTTTGGATGACACGATGTGGCCAAGAACTATACCCTCAGTTACCATGAAGTGGCATTTTTCCCAATTCAGCACTATGTTCTTTTCCACACATTGGGCTAGTACTTTCTCAAGATTGGATAAACATAGGTCGAAGGAGGTTCCAAAAACACTAAAGTCATCCATAAATACCTTTAGCCCTCTCTCAACCATGTCATTGAATAAGCTCAGCATGCACCTTTGAAAGGTCACCGGTGCATTACACAAGCCAAATGGCATACGTTTGTAGGCAAACATTACAAAAGGGCAAGTGAAGGTTGTTTTTTCTTGATGAAGTACATCTACCTAAATTTGGTTATATCCGGAATAATGGTCTAGGAAGCAATAATAGGGGTGGACCTCTTCTCTTTCAAGCATTTGATCGATAAATGGCAAGGCGAAATGATCTTTCCTAGTTCTTGCATTGATTTTTCGGTAATCAATGCAAATGTGCCACCCAGTGGTGGTACGTTGGGGAACTAACTCTCCCTTGGAATTTTCAATCAGAGTCATGCCGACTTCTTCGGGATGACTTGAATGGGGCTCACCCACTTTCTATCCGAGATTGGGTAGATAATCCCGACAACCAACAGCTGTAGAATTTCAGTCCTCACCACATCTTTCATTATGGGGTTTAGTCATCTTTGCATTTATCTCGAGGGATTAATATCCTCTTCGAGGTGAATCTTATGGGTGCAAATTAGAGGGCTTATCCCCTTTAAATTATCTATACACCAACCAAAAGCACTTTGGTGCTTCCTCAAAATCTTTAATAATTTACCCTCCTGCTCTTCATCTAAGCTAGAGACAATAACAGGAAATGTCTCACTTTCACTTAGGAAAGCATATTAAACATTGGAGGGTTGTTTCTTCAATTCGAGAGTAGAGAATGTGTCGCTAGAGGGAACCATGCTTTCTTCCCTTGGCGTTAACTCTTCGAATCGAGAAACCCAATTAACATCTCTCACGTCCTCATCTGACGCTCTCTCATCGAATAAGCCTCTCAACTCCTCTATCTCCCTCTCAAACTCGGTGTAGGCTTCCTCACTATCATAACTAGAAGCTAGGAAAGCTTCTAAGTCATCTCCACAGTAATTATCCTCAAATTTTTCTTCTACTATCTCCTCAATTAAGCTCATCGCGTGAAGATCATCTTCTTCCCCTGCGTGTTGGGCTATGTTGAAGATGTTTGTTTCTAAAGTCATATTCCCAAAAGTGAGTTGCATTTGCCCATTTCTAGTATTGATCACTGAATTAGCCGTAGCTAAGAATGGGCGTCCAAGTATGATAGGAACACGATTTTTCGAGGCGAATGAGGGATCCGTGTCCCAAATGACAAAATCTACCGGAAAGTAGAAAGTGCCCACTTGGACTATCACGTCCTCAACTATAACCCTTGGTATCTTCACGGTCTGATTTTCTAACTAGAGAGTGATCCTTGTGGGCTTAAGATCACCTAGATCGAGTTTCCTATAAATCGAATAAGGGAGGATGTTGACGCTTGCCCCCAAATCGAGTAAGGCTTTTTCGAATTTGTTCTCTCCAATAGTGCAGGAAATGTTGGGTGCACCGGGATCTTTATATTTAGGTGGGAGATCATGAAGAAGGACTGAGCTCACATTCTGTGCTAGAAACACGTTCTTATTTACCTTCATCCTCCTCTTGACTGTTAATAAGTCTTTTATAACTTTTTCATAGGATAGGATTTGCCTTATTGCATCGAGGAAAGGTAAGTTCAACTTCACGTTCTTAAGAACCTCTAGCACTTCTTCACTTATGGTTCTTTTATGGGCAGGAACCAATCTTTGAGAAAATGGAGCAGCGGATGGTGGTTTCACAACTAGTGTTTTCCTTTTCACTCTATTTCAACGAGATATCTTTGGCCTATTTCGTACTGGGAGAATTCTCCTTGTCTTTTGAAATGTCATGTGAGGGAGGTGATAAATCAACAACTCTCCCACTATGAAGAGTGGTTACATCTTGGCAGTGCTCCTGCTGTTCTATAGAGGTGGAGCTAACACTAGGTTGACCTTGGGGAGGTCTTTGGCCTTGTGAAGGAAACTTTCCCTTCTCTTGGATGCTCAATGCAAACTGCATTTTGGAGATGTTCGCATTTATTTCGACCAAAATGCATTCACTAAGATACATGTTAGGACGTGCTCTCACATGAAATACTCACCTCTCGTCTAACTGTGCACTCCTAACGTTCCTGTACCCATTCATGTGTTTTCTCATAACTATCTAATTCCAAAGAGTTTCTAACACTTCTACTCGGTTCACGTTTAATTTCCAACCTTAACAATTAAATAGAGAGTTCTACTTTAATTCTCGGATTCCCAATTATTAACAAAACCATTTACTGATATCTGTCCCCTTTTATCTTTTCATAATATTACAATTACTATACCCACCATTTAACATAGCAATTTCCTTTTCATTTAACCGTATATTATTCACATCATAAATATACAATACAAGCACCCAAAGGCTAAGCTGCGGTGCACACATACTCTGCTATCCATCCCGGTACATCACGTACATAAGGATCACAAATTCTGAATCTCCCAGGAATTGTTGGAATAAACACCACACACAAAAATGGAGGCGAACATAATTCAACATATCCATGGTCACGTACATACCTACGCTCCATAGTCAGCTGGCTTATTAACTCACAAATAAGTCGTTCTCTTGAACTATGTCCTCGAGGTACCAATCTAAATCCGGGCAACACAAGGATAAGAAGGCCCTAAGCGAACGTAACCTCCCGTGATAGCAAGTATGGTAGGTATGTCATACATATAAAAATCATATACTAAGCATTCACACATCTTAGATAATTCTGTATTAATAAAGGTGTACTATACATCCTTATACCATTATTCCAAATTTGTATATTTTACGTCTCCCGATAATATAAAAGTTAAACTGTCGACACGTCTCACGTCGTAGTTTTTTATACTTAAAACCTATCTAAAATAGATTATTAAGTTCATATTATTCCCACGTATAACACCTTTATTCCTAAGGTCCTTACTTCTGCCCCAAACCTCATTTCATCAAATTATTCAAATTTACACTATTAACCCAAATATTAACTCACTTATCGAATTTCATTAGTTTAGAATAATTCCTCAAATTGAATTCTAATTAAGGTCCAAATTTCATAACCATGCCTACTGGTCTTCCTTAAGGTTAAGGGTATTCATATGGTCTCCAACAATATTATTCAAGGGTTAACATCATTAAAATTTAAATAGGGAAAAACTTTACTCATTCTGGGAAGGTCGATCGATCGACCTTGACCTTCGATCGATCGATGGTGGTCGATCGATCGACTGATGAATGTCGATCGATCGATCGCACCAGGTAGGCTGCGGACTGCTTCGTTTTGCAGTTTACAAATCAACCCAAAACACCATTAACAAGCATGAAACTCTAAGATAACGTTATAATATCATCATACAACCATCCTACAACAGTGTACACGTTCTAAAACCAATAGTTCATCATTCAAGGGCTTTGTATGGATCAAATCTTCATCAAGAATTCCAGATTTCTATTTCTTTCAAGAACATTAATAAACTTCTTCTAAAATCCGTTTTTAAATCATCAAGGGTCATAATTCTGAGTTCATAATTCGTCCAGAATGTTTCTACATGCAGTCCCTAACATAGTTCATAGTTTTAAACTTCCAATTCATGGGTCTATATCATCTTCCAAGATAAATTCGATAATTCCTAAACATGGAAAAGCATGGCATTGAATCAATTGTAATTAAACCACTTGCCTTAACTTTCTCTGAATTTGATGTTGAATCTTGAAGGCTGAGTTGTTCTCCCACTCTCTTTCTGCAGAATTCTCTTCTCTCTCTCTCTCTCTACAAGTTACTCTAAGGATGATGACAATGGAGGTGTGGTTGATTTTTGGCAAGTTGGGACTATATCTTAACTTCTCCCGTAGCCCATTAAGTCCCTTAGTGTAGTTAGTGGGTTTAGTGGATAAAGAATAAGTCAGATTTTTGTTTCTAATTTTCGTGGGTTTTAATTCCCAGATTTCCGAAATTACCAAAATGCCCCTATAAGTTACCGGTATGGCCCAATAATGCCCCGGGACCCAAACTTAACCCCCGGCTAGTGTTTTATGACTATTTCGACCCTTCCGGACGCGTTGGCGCACTCAAAATGACCATACGAGTGATAAAAATAAAATCCACTTTTTAATTCAAATAATTATATTCCTGACGCGACTGTCATGCGCGTCCCAACAAAATTTCCCAAATTGCCGTATTTCAATCTCGTGACAATTTCAATATTTCCAATATTCATATATTACAAGTATACACATTATAATCAAATACTAACTCACATCTCGTTAATATTTTTATCTGGATTAATTTCCAATTAATACACATTTAATTCAATTAATCCCCAAAAATAAATATCACGAAAATACGGGGTATTACATACTAAATCACATTATAATCAAATACTAACTCACATCTCGTTAATATTTTTATCTGGATTAATTTCCAATTAATACACATTTAATTCAATTAATCCCCAAAAATAAATATCACGAAAATACGGGGTATTATATACTCCCCCCTAATAACTGAATTTCGTCCCGAAATTCGGAACTAGAAAGTACCTGGTAAGAACAACTCCGGATAAAGTTCGCGCATCTCATCCTCGCGCTCCCATGTGGACTCCTCGACATTATGATGTCGCCACTAAACACGCACTAACGGAACTATCTTTGACCGCAGTTTCCGCTCACTTCGGTCCAAAATAGCAATCGGCCCCTCCTCGTAGGAGCTATCCGGCCGGAGATCGATGTCCTCCAAAGCAATGTGGGAATGAGCCAAATCGTCTCTAAGATATTTCCTAAGCGAGGAAATATGAAATACATCGTGAATCCGATGTAAATGCTCCGGTAATCCAAGCCTATACGCAACCGGTCCAATCCTCTCAATAATAGGAAATGGTCCCACATATCTCGGTGCCAACTTCCTTTTCTTCCCGAAACGCATGATCCCCTTAATAGGAGACACTCTGATCAAAACTTGGTCCCCCACTTGGAACTCCCTGAAGAATCTCTTCGCATCAGCATAGCTCTTCTGCCGATCCTGAGCTACTCGAATGCGATTCCGTATCAATTCTATCCTGGCCGAAGTATCCTGAATCACTTCCGGCCCAAGTAGTTTGTTGTCCCCCACCTCCAACCAACATGCTGGGGAACGACAAGGTCTACCGTACAACGCCTCAAATGGAGCCATGCCAATGGTGAACTGGTAGGAGTTGTAGTAAGCAAACTCCACCAGTGGAAGATACTGCTCCCATCCACCCCCAAAGTCAATGATACTCATACGTAGCATGTCCTCCAACATCTGGTTTGTACGCTCAGTTTGCCCATCGGTCTGCGGGTGATACACCGTACTCAACCGCAGTTATGTGCCCATGCATCCTGAAAACTCTCCCAAAACTATGAAACAAATATCTTGTCTCGGTCAGACACGATATTTAGGGGCACACCGTGAAGTCTCACTATCTCTGAAATGAAGAGCTGGGCATACTGTCCCGCAGTGTAGTCTGTCCTTACGGGTAGAAAATGAGCGACTTTGGTCAACCTGTCCACAATTACCCAAATGGAGTCATGACCTCTCTGTGACGTAGGCAACCCCGTGATAAAGTCCATGGAGATGCTCTCCCATATCCACATCGGGACCTCCAATGGCTGTAGAAGTCCTGTCGGTCTCTGATGATCCACTTTAACTAGCTGACAAGTGGCACATTTTGAAACAAACACGGTAATATCTCTCTTCATCCCGCTCCACTAATACTGTCGCCTCATGTCTTGGTACATTTTGTCCCCTCCGGGATGTACCGCAAACCGTGAGCCGTGCGACTCTGCCATCACCTCGTGCCACAATTCTTCCCCTTCCGGAACTACCAATCTTCCATTGAATTATAATCCCCCGTCTGAGCTAATGGTGTAGGACTCGGCTCCCTCTGCTAGTAATTGAACTATCTTCTCCTGACAGAACGAATCTTTTGCCTGTGCCTTTACCACCTTCGTGACAATTTGCGGTGTAACGGTCATCACAGACATGAATGATCGAGCCACTGCATCCTGGTGTCCTAACTCCTTCCACTTGGCCTTCCACACCCCTGCCACCTCATCTACTGGCCTACGGCTCAACGCGTCTGCCACCACGTTAGCCTTCCCCGGGTGATACTGGATATCGAACTGATAATCTTTCACGAATTCAAGCCACCTCCGTTGCCGCATATTCAACTCGTTCTGCGTGAATAGGTACTGTAGGGACTTGTGATCCGTGAACAATCGAAACTTCTCCCCCAAAAGGTAATGTCTCCAAATACGAAGGGCAAATACCACTGCCGCTAACTCCAAGTCATGGGTAGGGTAATTCTTCTCGTGAGGCTTAAGCTTACGGGAAGCATAAGCTATGGCCTGACTCTCCTGCTGCAGAACACCTCCAAGTCCTTGGAAGAACTCATCGGTGTAAACAAGATACTCAACTCCCGGTCTCGGCAATGCTAACACAGGTGCTGAGGTTAACTTGTCCTTCAACTCATCGAATGCCAACTGACAGGCATCACTCCAAATGAACGGCACACCATTACGAGTTAGATGTGTCATGGGACCCGCTATCGTGGAGAAACCCCGAATGAACCTCCTGTAGTATCTTGCTAAGCCCAAGAAACTACGGATCTCAGTCGGTGTCGTGGGCTGTCCCCACTCCCTTACCGCGGATACCTTCCCCCGGATCAACAGATATCCCCCGGTCGGAAATAATGTGTCCCAAAAACTGGACCTCCTTCAGCCAAAACCCGCACTTCTCATATTTTGCATACAGCTCGTTCTGGCGTAGGGTCTGCAAAACTTGTCTCAAATGCTCGGCGTGCTCCTCCTCTGTCTGGGAGTAAACCAGAATATCATCGATGAAGACAATGACAAACTGATCTAGGAAATCCCTGAACACCCTATTCATCAAGTCCATAAACGCTGCTGGAGCGTTGGTCAAACCAAATGGCATAACCCAAAACTCGTAAGAACCATATCTCGATAAAAACGCAGTCTTCGAGACGTCCTCCTCCCTGATACGCAACTGATGGTATCCAGATCGCAAATCAATCTTTGAGAAGAAATAAGCTCCTCTCAACTGTTCGAAAAGGTCATCGATTCGAGGCAACGGATACTTATTCCGTATCGTGACCTTGTTTAACTCTCGGTAGTCCACACACAATCTCAATGAACCATATCTCTTCTTCACGAACAACACAGGGGCACCCCACGGTGAAGTACTCCTCCGAATAAACCCCTGACCCAACAACTGCTCAATCTGATCCCGTAACTCCCTCATCTCAGCTGGAGCCATACGGTACGGTGCGCGTGCTATAGGTCTCGTATCTGGTAATAAGTCTATAACAAAGTCTATCTCTCGACTGGGGGGTAGGCCTGGTATCTCCTGAAACACATCGGAATACTCCCTGACAACTGGGATCGAATCTAAAGGAATCACAACCTCCTTAGAGGTATCCTCCTCTAAGTAGTACAAATGAGCGATCGAACCTCCCTCTAGGCGAGGCATCGCCACTACAAACATCTCTTGCCCCGGAATGGCAAAAATAATGCTCCCACCGAAGCAATCAATCATGTCTCTATAATTAGCGAGCCAATCCATACCGATAATCACATCGTGAACATGCATATCTAATACCAACATATCTGTAGGTAATACCAGACTACCAATCTCTACCCCCACTCCCCGGCATCTAAAGAAGATAAGTGACCCACTCCCCAATGGTGAGTCTACACACGTTACTGTGCTCTCTTCCATAGCTAGCAACCCTAAGGCTTTCGCAAAATGTGTAGCTATAAAACAATGCGTTGCCCCCGTATCAAACAAAACCCGACCCATAGTACCATGGATAGGAAACATACCCTCAATCGCGGGTGGTGCCTGTGGAGCTGCTACCTGGTGATCGTTATAGACACGTCCATATTGTAACTGCCCCTGCTGCACAGGAACTGCTGGAATGGCTGGTAGTGCTGGCACCTGGGCCGGAGATGGAAGAGCAGGTGGAAAAAGTGGCCTCTGTGGCTCATGTCGAGCACCCTGCTGCTGCTGCGGGGCCCTGCCCTTATCAGGACAATCCTGACGTTTGTGGCCAATCTTACCACAAATGAAACACTTCCCCGGGAAGTTTCCCCCTCGCTGTCCCTGCTGCCCTCGGCCCTAGTGGCCGTTACCATTTCTGCCCTGGCCTTGCTGGCCCTGGTGAAACTGCTGATGTTGACCATTTTGACCCTGCTGGCCCTGATGGCCGTTATGACCCTGCTGGCCATTCTGGAATCCTCCCTGACCGTTCCTGAAACCCCTGATCGGAACCTCTTATGATCCCCCTGCTGGGAACCCTGATCACTCTGCCTATACTGACCCTGAGCTGACTGTGCCCTGATGGCTGGACTCTCCTGATCACTTCCCCTCTGTCAAGTGAAAGCGATGGTCCTGAAAATGGAGCAATACAGCGTTAACCACGTCAGAATAAGTGGCCAACGAGAGGTTCCCCAATAAATGCTGACGGATCCTCCAAGTCAATCCATCTATAAATTTCTGAATCTTCTTCTCTTCCGTCGGTATCTCATCTGGGACAATATTCAGCAAATTGGTGAATTCGGCCTCATACTCGGCCACAGTCTTACCCTCCTGTCGAAGGTTCATCAACTTCCTCCTCATTTCCGTGTGAACAGCAGACGGAAAGTACTTGCGGTCGAACCGCATCCAGAACTCCTGAATCGTGAGAGTATCTCTCTCCTCTACGGTGGTAATAAACTCCCACCACTGTAGTGCAGATCCCACTAGCTTAAAAGTAGCCAGTACCTGCCTATGAACGTCAGTGCACTCATACATCCTCAAGTGCCTCTGTATATCCTTTCTCCACTGACTCGAAACAACAACATCGGAGCTGCCAGCAAACTCCGGTGGACGTGCTTTCTGAAAAGAATCACGTACACGTTCCCAGGCAGACGGGAATGCATATGGCTGAACTGGCGCGGCAACTGGCGCCTGAGGTGGTGCCTGGTGAACTACGGCTAATGCAGCATTTACCGCTTGGGCTACTATGGCTGCAACCTCAGCGGCGTTCATCGTGCCCTGAACTGTTGCGGGCTGTGGTTCTGGCGTTGCATTCCTGGGAACCCGTGGTGCACGTCCTGGAGGCATTCTGAAATAATAATAAAGTCTATAAGTTCACAGTTATAAACTTAAAATAGCTGAAGAACGTAGCATATACAAAAGAATACAACAGTCCTAAAATATAGGGCTCTACATCAAAGAAAGCTCAGCGGAAACATAATAAGCCGTTCAGATCCTAAAGGACACTAGAACCTGATGCTCTGATACCACCTGTGACACCCCGACTAATTAAATACCGGGTAGCTACTCCTTTATTAAATTAATAAAAAATGCCAAGTTGGTCCAGTTAATAGCATCACTGTCGAAAACATTTAAATGATTACTAACCACCTAGTATTTAAAAAGTAAGTTGCCAAATTTTAAGTTAAGTCTGATTAACATGCAATAAAAGGATAATGGAAGAACAACATAAATCCATTCACCATAACGAAGTAATGAAATAACCAACAATAGTAATAAGTCCGGAGGAAAACTCCTCACAACAATCCCACAACTGAAAATAATAAGACAAGTCTGAATTCTGAATTAAGTACATGCCCGAAGTCTGAATAACTGAAATAAATGAAATGCCTCTAAAAGAAATGGGCGACATGCCCTATAACTGATAAATACTGAGTATAGAGTCAAGATAGATGAAGCGTCTATAATCAATGTCCTGTAACTTCCACAAACCGCTACAGCTCGTCACCTGAATGAGGATCCTAAGCATGGTGTCCTTGTGGCTGGGCACCTAAAATGGTTTTTACAAAAAGATAGAATTGAAAGCAAACGGGTCAGAGCCCGAATGTGGAGAGTATTTTAAAAACAGCAAGTGCTTTAATAATAATTAAAACAATGAATGCAAGATACATGTTAGAACGTGCTCTCACATGAAATACTCACCTCTCGTCTAACTGTGCACTCCTAACGTTCCTGTACCCATTCATGTGTTTTCTCATAACTATCTAATTCCAAAGAGTTTCTAACACTTCTACTCGGTTCACGTTTAATTTCCAACCTTAACAATTAAATAGAGAGTTATACTTTAATTCTCGGATTCCCAATTATTAACAAAACCATTTACTGATATCTGTCCCCTTTTATCTTTTCATAATATTACAATTACTATACCCACCATTTAACATAGCAATTTCCTTTTCATTTAACCGTATATTATTCACATCATAAATATACAATACAAGCACCCAAAGGCTAAGCTGCGGTGCACACATACTCTGCTATCCATCCCGGTACATCACGTACATAAGGATCACAAATTCCGAATCTCTCAGGAATTGTTGGAATAAACACCACACACAAAAATGGAGGCGAACATAATTCAACATATCCATGGTCACGTACATACCTACGCTCCATAGTCAGCTGGCTTATTAACTCACAAATAAGTCGTTCTCTTGAACTATGTCCTCGAGGTACCAATCTAAATCCGGGCAACACAAGGATAAGAAGGCCCTAAGCGAACGTAACCTCCCGTGATAGCAAGTATGGTAGGTATGTCATACATATAAAAATCATACACTAAGCATTCACACATCTTAGATAATTCAGTATTAATAAAGGTATACTATACATCCTTATACCATTATTCCAAATTTGTATATTTTACGTCTCCCGATAATATAAAAGTTAAACTGTCGACACGTCTCACGTTGTAGTTTTTTATACTTAAAACCTATCTAAAATAGATTATTAAGTTCCTATTATTACCACGTATAACATCTTTATTCCTAAGGTCCTTAATTCTGCCCCAAACCTCATTTCATCAAATTATTCAAATTTACACTATTAACCCAAATATTAACTCACTTATCGAATTTCATTAGTTTAGAATAATTCCTCAAATTGAATTCTAATTAAGGTCCAAATTTCATAACCATGCCTACTGGTCTTCCTTAAGGTTAAGGGTATTCATATGGTCTCCAACAATATTATTCAAGGGTTAACATCATTAAAATTTAAATAGGGAAAAACTTTACTCATTCTGGGAAGGTCGATCGATCGACCTTGACCTTCGATCGATCGATGGTGGTCGATCGATCGACTGATGAATGTCGATCGATCGATCGCACCAGGTAGGCTACGGACTGCTTCGTTTTGCAGTTTACAAATCAACCCAAAACACCATTAACAAGCATGAAACTCTAAGATAACATTATAATATCATCATACAACCATCCTACAATAGTGTAAACGTTCTAAAACCAATAGTTCATCATTCAAGGGCTTTGTATGGATCAAATCTTCATCAAGAATTCCAGATTTCTATTTCTTTCAAGAACATTAATAAACTTCTTCTAAAATCCGTTTTTAAATCATCAAGGGTCATAATTCTGAGTTCATAATTCATCCAGAATGTTTCTACATGCAGTCCCTAACATAGTTCATAGTTTTAAACTTCCAATTCATGGGTCTATATCATCTTCCAAGATAAATTCGATAATTCCTAAACATGGAAAAGCATGGCATTGAATCAATTGTAATTAAACCACTTGCCTTAATCTTTCTCTGAATTTGATGTTGAATCTTGAAGGCTGAGTTGTTCTCCCTCTCTCTTTCTGCAGAATTCTCTTCTCTCTCTCTCTCTCTCTACAAGTTACTCTAAGGATGATGACAATGGAGGTGTGGTTGGTTTTTGGCAAGTTGGGACTATAGCATAACTTCTCCCGTAGCCCATTAAGTCCCTTAGTGTAGTTGGTGGGTTTAGTGGATAAAGAATAAGTCAGATTTTTGTTTCTAATTTTCGTGGGTTTTAATTCCTAGATTTCCGAAATTACCAAAATGCCCCTATAAGTTACCGGTATGGCCCAATAATGCCCCGGGACCCAAACTTAACCCCCGGCTAGTGTTTTTTGACTATTTCGACCCTTTCGGACGCGTTGGCGCACTCAAAATGACCATACGGGTGATAAAAATAAAATTCACTTTTTAATTCAAATCATTATATTCCTGACGTGACTGTCACGCGCGTCCCAACAAAGTTTCCCAAATTGTCGTATTTCAATCTCGCGACAATTTCAATATTTCCAATATTCATATATTTCCAAGTATACACATTATAATCAAATACTAACTCACATCTCGTTAATATTTTTATCTGGATTAATTTCTAATTAATACACATTTAATTCAATTAATCCCCAAAAATAAATATCACGAAAATACGGGGTATTACATACTAACTCACATTATAATCAAATACTAACTCACATCTCGTTAATATTTTTATCTGGATTAATTTCCAATAATACATATTTAATTCAATTAATCCACAAAAATAAATATTACGAAAATACGGGGTATTACATCAGGCAAGCCTTTGTGGAGTGGCCCGCCTCACAGATAGCACATACTTTTTCTTTCGAACCATGGCTGGATCCGTAGATGTTTCTCAACCGACCACCAAACCACTCTTTCATATCTCTCTGAAACTGGTCGAATCAACGGTATATTAAGGTATTTCTATCCAAATGGTATAGACCGAATGCAGTCTGAGTGATAGATGGTTGTCTAGGCCGGGTTTGGTTAGGATCAGATGTGTCCCATGCTTGAGTAGTCTCTACGACATACCTAAGATGAGACTCGACATTATATGAGTTTAAATCCCAAAAGGGTCTTTCACACATTGTTTACACAAGTTGTTTGGAAGCTATTATTAACCCATTATGGAAGAAATATATCACTAGGTGTTTCTCAAAACCATGATGGGGGCAAGCGCTTACTAACTCTTAGAAACGTTCCCAACATCTGTCAAAAGACTCATTATCGTGCTGTCAGAATGCTTAGATTTGAGTTTTGGCAGAGTTGGTCTTGTGCCGTGGATAAAATTTTGAGAGAAACTTAGACTGCATATCTCTCCAAGAAGTGACGGAGTTTGGGGGTAGAGACCATAGCCAGGTCTTGGCTTTATCCTTTAAGGAAAAAGGAAAAAGCTTCAGGCTAACGACATCTTGCATGCAAGCTTGATCACTAAATGTGTCACATGCCTCTTCGAACTCCCGAATGTGTAGGTATGGTTTCTCCGAATCCAGGCCATGAAACAGAGGGAGAATTTGTATCATCCCATTACGAAAGTGGAACTGACCGGCATTATACGGAAGTAAAATTCAACCAGGGGTGGCAGTCCATTCAAGAAAGAGTAAGTCTTTCATGAGACGATAAAGGATATCTCCCTCTCCAGTACCGAAACTTGTTGCGTCAGACATTGCACTCACGCTCTCCTCAAATGACTTTGTGCACTCACTCGATGTCCTAGATGTGTGACTCGAAGTTTGACTCAGGTTGTATCTACTGATATAGTGCTCAGGAGTAGGAATTGGAAGCCAGAATTGTGGAAGGTGAGGTGTGGGGGGGCTTTCAGAGTTATACTCAACTATGGGAATTTTGTGGATTCTGATTGAAGTATTGTGAGGAGTCTGAGCATGTTCAGGATTTTACATTAAATGCTTTTGAGAGATGATGATTTTTTTTTTATGTTTTTAGATTTTTTTGGTCAAAGTTCTAGATTGACTTGATCTATCCTAAGTCTACTAAATTCCCCGGCAATGGCGCCAAAAACTTGACACGACCACGAATGTGTCTAGTGTGCGTGCTATTTAGGCTCAAGTGAAAGCATGTTCCTCAAGTAATAATCTGATAAGTCGGGAATCGATCCTTCGGGAAACAGGACGACGAAGTCGTAACGACATCGGAAAGACGAAGGTAACCTAACTTTGATTCTAAAAAGAAGGAAAAGGTGATCTAGATTGTGAAATGACTACAACTAGATGCAAATATAAAACTGAGTAACTAATGAAATTATGAATAAATGAAATGCAATTACTCTAATTAACTAAAGGACTAATGATGACTTGACTAAAACTTTAACTATGAAATGAGAACGATAGGTCGGATAACAATCCCACACACCCTAGTAATTCATTACGTAGGATACTAGATTCATAATTAAAGCTTTAAATGAACCCAGTTTTTAATGCTCCTAAGTATTACATATATGAGGGATCGTAGCCCGCACAGTATGTAAGCAAAGGACGAATTAACTACTGCAATAATGAAAACAAGAATTGGAATAAAATTACTTGAATTGCAGAACTGGAATCAAAGATATAAAAACTAAGGTTCTTGTTGTTTTCTCCTCTAAGATAATTACAAAGCTTCTCTAAAAAGGGATTAGAAGCCACCTTAATGTCTAGGAGGTATATTAAATTTATACCCTAAGAAAATTACAAGAGTTGGATGCATACAAAACTCTATCAAGAAGAAGATCTTCCCAAATCTCGAACCCCGATCGATCCGGTCAGGACATATCGAACTGGTCCGGGTAACTACCGGATTGGTCCGTTTTTCTAAACACCTGAATTGGTCTGGTAGGCAGATCTCTTTGCAGTGAAATTTAGGCCCGGATCGATCTATTTTTTTGGAAGACCGGATTGGTCTGTTAGACGTATTTTTATGCAGAGATCTTTGGTACCCGGATTGGTCCGTTTTTCAAATAAACCGGATTGACCCGGATTGGCTTCTCAATTTCTCTTGAATGTCTTGTCAAAATATCTTGAATATCTCACATCTTAAGGTCTTCATAACTTCTAATCCAGAACTCAGATTGGGACGTTGTTTCTTCCTACGTGTTTATAAATTCGAGATCTCCGACTTTTATTTTGGTCCCTCAACCGGATTCCTGGTAGAAATAATGCTTTTGCCCTTTTGATTCATCCTATTTATTTTTTCTTGCTTCTTCCTGTTTCTTTATTTCTTTCATGTATTAAATACCTGTAGAATTAGTTAGAAATACACAAAACTCGGGATACTTGTTAGACGAAATTGTTAGCAAAGATATGAGATAAACTAATTCATTTTACGTTGTCCAGTGTAATAAAAGCCTCTAAATTAAGGGGTAAATTTAGAAGAATTTATGCCTAATCATATATATATATTAAAGACTAACAAAGAAGAAATGGAAGGAGAATCCAAAAAAAGTGCAAAAATGAAAGATGAGATTCCTCACCTATACAACCACCTCAACCATCTGTATGACAGCCATGCCTCACTCCAGACTCAGGTCAACTTTCTGACCCAAAGAGTTCTCATGTTGGAAGATGCATCATCTAAGGTTTCTATCCCAACCATCGTGGTCGCATCCACAGAAGCCACTGCCTCAGAGGCCGCAGATAAGAACCAAAAGAGGAAGATGTAGAAAAAGGCGAAAAAGGCTTTGAGGCCTACACCCCATTGATTTGTCAAATTAAAGATATTTGTGAGTCCATCAGAGAAGACAAATTTTCTCAAGTGGCCTGAGATGATGAAGACTCCTTCTTAAAAAAGGAGTAGGGCTCGTTGGTGCGATTTTCATCGAGACCGTGGCCACAGCACTAATAAATGCTTCGAACTAAAAGATGAAATCGAAAGGCTTGTGAGGCAGGGGAATGTTGCAGCAATACCTGAAGATAGCATAAGGGATGCAGCAACTCTCAAAACCACTATGCCCAATTTCCTAAAAGACCACATGCCTCATATCTGCCTTAGTTTATACTCTATGTTTCTGTTTTATCTTTGAAAAACTCTATTTAGATATTTTCTTCAGACTTTGTATTTCTCTAACAAGGTCATGAATATATGAAATACGGATTATTTGGCCATATCTAATTTCTTTTGTTTTTATTATCTGTCATCTTATAAAAGGATTTTACCTTAAACAGATTTCGAATGATGACAACATATTATCTCGG
Organism: Sambucus nigra; assembly: GCA_949130495.1. Lineage (NCBI taxonomy): Eukaryota > Viridiplantae > Streptophyta > Magnoliopsida > Dipsacales > Adoxaceae > Sambucus > Sambucus nigra. The sequence continues at coordinate 307,794,395 of OX422223.1, forward strand.
GAATAACTACCTTAGCGGGCTCGTAACACCCCTCGTGGCACCTATGCATATGAAGGCATATGATATTTAAAATTGAAAAGGAGACTCTTGGGTTGATTCAACTAGCCACGGGATCTTAAAATACCCGTACCCAGTAGATGTTTCACCTAGCCATGGGGGCTTACATTGCTCGTTCTAAGTTGTCGGCGTGCATCATTTAGCCATAGGGGCTTACAATGCCCATTCTAAGCTGACGGAATGTGTCATTTTGCCACGGGGGCCTACAATGCTCGTTCTCAGCTGTTGGCATATGTCATTTAGCCACGGGGCCTTACAATACCCGTTCTCAGCTATTGGTATGCGTTATTTAGCCATGGGGACTTATAATGCCCGTTATATGCTTTCGGATGTCGCAATTAGCCACGGGGGCTTAAAATTCCCATCATTCGGTTATGAAATTCTTAAATTAGTAAGGGATGGGTTGATATATATCCAATTATAGCTTAGGAAAGATTCATAATACCTTGCCTGGAGAGGCCTAACAATAACTCAAAGGGACCGAAGACATAATTTTCTACGAATAATACTATATCTACTCAAAGGGTCCAAAGGCTTAATTGCCTATGGATAATCCTACATGTCCAATTATATCTTAGGGAAGCTTCATAATACCTAGCCTGGGGAGGCCTGATAATAACCAAATTAAAGAGACTAAAAGAAGTTGTGGAAGAAGTTCCTTGCAATTAAAGAGACTCAGAGACGTTGTGGAAATGGCATCATGAACCATATTAAAGCTACAAAGAATAATTGGTCGCAACCCAACCTAAAGCCAATATCAACTCAGATGCTGCGGCAGGCATGCAACCTAACCACACCTCCCAAAATTGCCATTGACACCAAGACTTGGGGTCACACGAGTGAGAAAAAATAAAGCAATAGGAAAAAAATATTAAGCCGCATCCCCAAAGCCACTTTCCTTTGTCACCACGGCTTGGGGGCTCATTGTGTGAAATGAAGAATCATGAGAAAAGAAAAGGAAAAAGAAAATTGCCACATCCCTAATTCAAGAATCCTTTTATTGAGAAGTTATCGCGGCACCATGTTCCATATATTCATTATTGAAGAGGAATAGTTACAAGTTTTATTGTTATGTTTTGAAATAGTCAAGAGCATTCAAGCAGTCAAAGAAAAGTAAAGCATTCAAATATTTAGGAGTTCAAGATACGGAGATAAGAGAAGCATATAGACAAAAATTAAATATATTGATTATAGAAAAAAAGGGCTCAACCCTATCTAAGAAAAGTTTGAAGAATGGCCTCATCCATATATGAAGTTTAATTCAAGAATTAATTCATTACGACCTAAAAATGATCAAGAGATTAGAAAACTACAATGCCACGTCATCGTCTTCAAATTCTTCTTCACCATCGGCAACAGTCTCAGTTTTATCATCACCTGCCGCAGCTGCTGCATCCATCTGACGTCTGGCCCTTGCCTCTTCTATAACCCTTATCTCCTCCACACATGCATTATGATCATCATCTCCTAACTTCCAAGACATGATGAGTTCCTTGGTGTCGGGGAGATTCTTGATCACTCTGTGCCTGAGCTCGTGAAAGCAGCGAAGATAGGCTTTGTTATTTATTAAATAAAAGTCCTTGGATTTCTTGTATGCAGCCACGACAACATCTGCAGCTTGAGTTAAGGCCATAGTGTGAGACTCTTCCATATGCTTCATGATTACGACATGTTCACTTTCAATTTGCTAGAGCACAGAGGTGCTGCTTTGTTCCAATTGGTTATACTTGCTGATTTAGTTGGCTCTCGAAGTTGGCGACCTATTTGGCATTCTCTGCAGCCTTGGGTTCAGAATCTTGAAGAGATGATGCAACCATGGTAAAGTTCTATTCGGCTGCATCCTTTGCCCAAATGATAGCCTCCAAGTCCATCTATGCAGATTTAAGTGTCATGACAGAAGATTGTTTTCCTTCCTTAAAAGATAAAGTCCTAGAATTTTCCAGGTCAGCCACATGAACTCTCTCTGTGACCTCATTCAGCTTATATAGGCCTTCATACTTCAACCTCTAGGACATGATAATATTTGCGGTCTGCGAAAGAATTTTAAATGTTAGAAAAAATATACTATATAAAAAGGAAGTAAGAGAAAGAAATAGTCCTTACCCATAGCAAGCTGTGGATAGCATACTCTTCTAAGTCTTCATGGTCTTCTACTACAAGGCGATCTAGGTTAATATTATTTGGTATCCTTCGCATCCTATAGACATTCATAGCGGTTGTATCCCAGTAAGACTGAGGGTTTGGAGTTAGCAACTTCGGGGGGTGGAAAATTGGCATTCACAGTCATGATAGTGTACGATGGGGGAGAGTTGGAAGAAGTAACATGTGAAGGGCCGCATCCATCTTAGAGTTCAGACTCAGATGGTAACAAACCTACCACATCCAAGTGATTGCCAATGCCATCATTAAATTAGCCCTCTTTTTTAGTGGCCGCGACATCAATAGTATGCGTTGGATCGCATATAGGGGGCACGTTCCCCCCCCCCTACAATATTTGTCTGAGCAGCCGTAGCATCACTACCACCAAGTGCAGCAGTCTTCTCGGTTTCAGCCTATTTCCCCTTTTAGGACTTTTTCCTTTTTATTCCCTTCTTGGAGGCATTATTGAGGGCAACAACATCCTCATCCATTTCTGCCCACTGGGCATCCAAAAGGTCTTTGTTTATCTCCTCACCTGAAAAAATAACAAAGTAAGAATTATATAAAAGTACCTTCTGCGGAAAAATTAAGGAGTATAGATTTTTACCTTTCGTGACCATTCTTTTTGGAAAAAGTTTGTTGGGGAAGTAGACTCCGTCAAATAATGATGCGAAAGTGATCAAAGTGCTAAAATTCTTCTCCTCACTGCTAAAGGCCGCGACCTTCCTAACTCTTCTTTCTTTCCTCTCGCTGAGGGGTAGATGATCAAGGGGTGAACAAAGGATCAATATTAGTATATCAAAATAAATTCTATAAAATGTGCAACTATAGAACGAGATGCAACATGATATGGAGGCTACAACATATACAAATATAGCATTGATGGTTGTCCCCACAGTCACGGCATTCTATGAGATTTCTCTCTCTTCGATTCTTCTGGATAAGTTTCCGATCCTTCTTCAGAAAAATGGAAGTATTTTCCCTTCCAGTTTTTTACACTAAAAGGTCTCCCAGTATATAAAACCTCTTCATTGTTTCGAAGAGCCAAGTAGTAGTTCCACACAAACTTCACAGAGTTCTCCTTGGGTCGGTAGAAGTGGAAGAACTCCGCGGGAGTGATATCTCTATTTAACTTGTCTTTACAAAGCACTAATGAGGCAAGAATTGCTCTACAATTTGGATGTAATTGGGGTGGGGCCAATTTCATAGCACTAAAAATCCTCCTAATGGGGACAGACACAGGCAACCGTAGCCCATAAATAAAAGTATGAAGAGGGAAGAAAATCCCATCGTTAGGGACCGCGGAACACCGCATCTGCTGTGCGAAAGGGGCTGAACAAATTACCTCATTAGGAAATTCAAATACCGCATCCACTTGACCCACTATCATTCATTATGTAGTGAACATTGAAGGCTGGGGGAGCTCTTTCAACTCTGTCATTAGGAAATTACCAGTATTTGATCGTAGCGATCGATTATTTTTCAAAATGGGTAGAAGGTGAAGCTATGATTTCCATCACTGGGGTTAAAACATTCAAGTTCATCTTGAGGAATATCATCTATCGATACATATTTACCCATACTTTGATATCGAATAATGGTAAATAATTCAAGAACTAGTCATTGAAAGCCTACTGCAAGAGGGTCAGCATCAAGTAGTTTTTCTCGGCACCAGGCCGCCCCTAAGCCAACGGCTAGACTGAGGTCACCAACCGAACGATACTTGATGGAATCAAGAAGAAATTGGAGGATACTAAAGGTATTTGTCCAGAAGAACTTCATGGGGTCCGATGGGCTTATAAGACGACGGATAGGACACCGGTGGGCGAAACACCGTTCATGCTTGCATATGGGTCAAAGGTAGTCATCCCTTCCATGCTTAGGCTTCCTAGTAATAGAGTCTAAACCTGCGATCTAGAGGCCAATGTTGAAGAGAGAAGGATTAACTTGGATTTGATTGAAGAGGGACGATAGGATTCAGAAGTCCGATAATTAACTTATCAATATGGAGCTTCCAGATTCTACAACAAGCAGGTGATGGCTAGGTCGATATCCATAGGCCACCTTGCATTGAAGAAGGTTTGGTAGAAGCTGAGCAGGATCCATTCTAATTGGCATGGGCCCTATAGGGTAACTAAAGAAGTCTTACCGGGCACTTACAAGTTGAAAAATCTAGAGAGTGAAACCTTCTCTAACCCTGGTAATGTCGACCATCTCAAAAGATATTATCTGTAGTTTTTTAATTGTGCAAGTACAATATCTTTATTCTATAGATTTCAGTTCATTTGTACGACAGTGTGATATCAATAAAAAAAAAAGCAAAGTGTTAGCCCATATTTATCCTTCTTATTATAATTAGTTACTGCATGGTTCAAATTTTATTAAACTAAGGAACATAAATTTTATAGTGAATTAGTTAATACTCACACTCGGTGATACGAGAGTGTACGAAGAGTCTCGTCTCCTCCATGCTCTCCCAATAAGGTCGGGAGGGAGGAATCAGTGTGATAACATCATTTAGGTGGTGAAAATGCAAATTAAAAATCATCTATGTATGGTTGTTTAAACATCATTTTATGGTAGATTAAAGGTCATAACTCTCTCGGCGATATGAGAATGTGTGAAGAGAATCGTCTCGTCCATACACTCTCAACAATGCCAAGATGGGGATCAATGTATGACAAAACTTAGGTGGTGAGAAACACAAATTAAAAATTATTTTTATGGTTACTTCAATGTCGACTCAATATGATGAATGTAACGTATAAAAATAGTGTAATCATATGCATCATATTCAAAATGCCATTTAATGGTGACAGGTTAATAAAATTCAGACACTACACTTGGTCCATAAAGGGTCATTGTATTAAGAAATCATCATATAGTGCCATCTCATAAAAAGATTATATTAAGCAATCATCATATAATGCCATAACATAAAAAATATTGTCAAGCAGATATTGTTAACTTATAGACAATTGTTCACTAAAAAGGTAGAGACGATATGTTTTAAATAGAGTACAAACAAAAGAGGGTATAAGGCACATACAACCACCCTATAAAATATAAAAGTCTAGACCTTTGTTTGCCTCTCGGCCTCCTGATGGACAACATAATCTGTTGTTGATCTCGTCTGAGCTTCCTCTTCAAGGATGACACCATCAACTACCTCGTGCTTTCTAGCACTGTAGTCTCGGCCATGGTGTTCTCAACGGTGAGGATATCAACTTCTACAGTCTTTCAAAGCACTTAAAACCACAAGATTTGAGAAATCAAAAGCCTAGGATTCCTTGGTCAGAGACCAGATGCTTAGAATAGCCCAGCAACAAGACGTCCTGGGCCCCCTCTCCAGGTATTGAAAGCCATAACTACCGAACTCGTCAGAAGCCTTGATAGTCTTAACAACTTTCTTCTCGACCTCATTAATTGTGTCCTGATTATTAGTTTGAAAGACCTTGATCATAGAATCATTGTCTCTCCTCAGACTCTCCATGGCATCAGTCTACTTCTTCTTCAGGTCTTTAATGGATTTTTGGTGACTTTGATCTTTCCCACTCAACTCTTTCCTCAATGACTACTTAACCTTCATGTCCTAAGTATCTTCTTAAAGTACTGGAAGTTTTTCTTGAACCCAATGAGTCAGTTGGTAGAAGGTAAGAAGAGACTATAAGGCATAAAAAAAGTTATTAGTATGAGACGAGATAATAGTTGGCGAAAATAAGAATTAGTGAACTTAGGAGATGATTACCTAAGTAGCCTTGTGTAGACCAAGGTCTCCTCGACAAGTAGGGTCTATGGATTCCGAGGGCCTCCTATCAGAGTCGGTTAGTAAGGAGATGAAAGCTACCTTATCTCTTTACTTGTCACCAATGAAAGAGTCAGATCTGATAGAGAGCTGGGACATATGAGCTATGAGAACAGAATCAAATGAGTTGGGGATAGCCTGGTTAGAACCACCCCTAGAAGAGCCATGCTTCCTACTCTTCTTGGACTGAGGAGTGATGGTAAAAATATATTTCACGGGCTCATTCCTTTTCTTACCACCCTCGACATGGATGGGGCCTCCAGTATTTGATTTTTTAGTCTGGTTCGGGGATTAGGTTTCTTGCCTAACTGTTTAGTATAATTGCTATGCTTGGAGCGATAATTTTCCAAATTTTCTCTGGGGTATCAGCTGGAAGACCTATAAAAAAAATGCGGCAAGTATCCACATGATTAGTAAAGGAAGATATTATAGTTGTTATTAGTTTTAACTTAAACATCTAGGCTAGGGGGTCAACCCCCATACCTGTCTTCTCCAAAAATATAGGAATCATGAGCTGCTCAAATTCTACCAGGCCGCTCTCTTTACCCTGAGACCGAATATGATTGATCTTATCTCAATCGTTAACACTTACGTCGGGGTCGAGTTTGTCCAACATCAAAGCATTTGCCCATGTCTGGGGAACTCTCAACTTAGAGGCACTGTAATAAATATCGGTGTTAACCTCCCAAGCTCTCGACATAATGAGTTACTGGGGCTTCCAGTGGTGGTCTGAAGTCTAGTTAACTATTAATATTTATTAATTAAACTTTATTTCTATGAAGTGGAAGTATATAGGTTGATCTTTTATAGTGGAAACATTATATCATGCCTGGAAAATACTAATTGGAAGGTTAGTATTGTAAATCATCCACCATGAATGGATAAAGCCGATGATGATCCTCTAGGAATTTTGGAAACGCTGAGTCGCATCAAGCCCTAGGCTAGCAAGGATGGCTCTAATGTTGGGGAGGACTGGTAGCCCAAAACTGACCTTGAACATCAGCTCGTACACAACCAATTCTCCTTCTCGATCATTAAAGTATCTATCATCGCCGATTAGGGCCCTCATGTTGATGGAAAACTTGATCCCATACAGATGCCTCCATATAAAAGGTTTCTCTCCCTAACAGTACTCCAAAAAGTTTCAGCGTAAGAAGTTTCAAGTGGATCCTCAGCCTCATCGCCAGAGTCTTCTTCAATCTCAACGACCGAGAATCCACTAGGATACCTTGTGGCAAAGTCAATGCCTAGAATGGTCGACAACGGGATAGCCATTGGTGGGGGGGGGGGGGGGGGGGATAAGCAACCCCTATTCTCAGCTCATCTTTGTCCGTAGCCTCAGTGGAGTGTCCAAGGTTGCTGGATTCGACAACACTAGAATATTCAAGACGAGGTGAGGGGACCCACATGGTCTCATCAAAGGAATCTACTTTTTTACTCCTTGGAGGTAAAAGGGATATAACCCTGAGAAGACGACACATATTATGACCCCTAAGAAGAGGTACCAGACATTGTGTCACTACTAATTTCTATAACAGCCGGCTCGTCTAAGGAAGGGTATATCAGAAGTAAATGTGGACGAACTACAGATATTGATGTTGGATTTACTGGAAGTGTGGTTTTGACCTCGGCTCTATGTTTAGCCCCAGCCTCAGCCTTAGTATTTCAGATCTCCCTAAGTATCCTCTCTCTTAAGTGTGGATATTGTTCAGCTAATTCATAAATTCTCTTGTACATCAAAATACTTATGAGTTTGACTAAGTTTGATATAAAGATCTAAAAGGGTAACTTAATCATTTTCCAATGATTTTTTCTAAGAAGAGTAATGAAGAAAATCGCTGGAGAAGTTCACCAGAAGACGCTTGGAAAACCTAACTGACGATGAAAAATTCAAAAAAAAAACATAAAAACCACCTAACTAAACTCTCAGCCACCTCAGAATCCCATCAGAACCAATATAAACCCCCTAGAACAACCATGGTAACTTGTCGAAAAACTTAAAACTTCACCATAAACCAAAAGTTCAAAGATAAATAAGAACAAATCTAGAGCAAGGAAAAGAAAGAAAGTATAGGGTTAAATGAGAAAGAAGGAAAGCTTGTGAGAAGGAAGAAAGCCCTAAAACTCACTAGAGAAACGCTGGTTCGAAGAGAGAGAATATAAATTGCAAAAGGTGAAAGAAGGAAGATATTTTGGAGAAGAAAAAGAAAATGACTTAAAAAATTTATATTTAAACCAACTCATAATTGGGCGGATTTACTAAGACGGACATCATTAGGGCCCCAAGCCCTAGTCAGACCAACAACCGCCTCTTCTTTGACAACATGTCAATCGACATACTAGGTGATATATGGACACTTGACGTTTCAGTCTATGACACTGAAATGATGACCTCGACCTTAGACATGCCGATTCATGTCCTCATAGAAACCTCTGACACTGGGTGCATCTTGATAGGAGGTCAGACGACTATACCTCTCCGCCTTCCATGCACATTGAAGACTAAGGGTTATGGGGTAAATAATATACATAAGTATGGTCTTGGCCTAGAGTAGACCCGACCTAGCTAAACAGCCCCTGCTCAGCATCTGTATAATTTATTTGCCCATGAGCTAATAGAACACAAGCCCACCTCGAGGAGTCTTGGCCTCTGAGACCTCATAATTATTAATTATAGTAACACAACAAAATTCTCTCTAGTCTAAACTGCCACTTATTCCTCGCCCCTGCCATGTGTCGGCCTCAACTACACTGGTAGACCGAGACCATCTTGGTCATCTTAAGATGATCTTCATAGCCTTATAGTTGTCTACTTGTAGGACCATCCTTCAGTCTCGTCTCGACCAAGACCACCAGAGTCGAACTTAGTACCTCATGTAGCACACACCAAGTATGAATCATCAGGCCACGTGGAACATACCATTATAGCAAATCTTCTTCCCACATGGGGGAATATTTCATCAACATGACATACTTGTATAGGGGAAAAATGTCATTCTCTTATTGGTTAGCTCATCCCATGCACACATGGTGCATGATTAAGGTCGCACTGTTCACCTCCAATCCTATATAAATCGACTTCTTCTTCTTCATCAAGGATCGAATTATTGTAACCCTAAATAAAATTCTGCCCAATTATAAATAGAAGAGAGATAAATCTTCTATAAAATTCAATCCATGGCCTTGAGTGTCTTTGAGTAATATAACACATACCCTTTTGCACAGTGGAGCAGACCTTTAACTAAACCACTTGTGTTTCTGTGTTCTTTATCTCTCTCATCCCCTTCTAGCATATTTACATTTTTATGATAGTTATCTCCATTGTTGACTTAGCTTGATCTTGAGCTATGCATACATTTGAGTGGTTATTATCTACATCATCATGGAAAATGTTTATTCTTATAAGTTTGTGATTTCGCATTCAATGTTGTTACCCTTGAAGGATCTCTCTCTTAAAGAGAGGGATATTGTCTTATTTTTGGAGGCGGATGAACTTGACGAAATTCAACTGGGAACGTACTTCATGTTAAATGGGTGGAAATTAATACCTGTATTACGTGTGGAAGGGGAGGAAAACCACATAAACCACTCCATGCATTTTTTAAAATTTCAATGAGTTAGAGAAAATTTTGTTTTAAGAAAATAATAAATATTTTAAAAAGATTCTTAATAAGTGAAGATTAATTGGTTTTAGCCACTCTTAGTTTTACCTCCTTCGTTAGCTTCATAATGAAGACATTGAAACTCTTTTGCAGACATGGGTTACTTCACCAACTCCTGATTCATAAAGATACGAATAAGGGAAGAGTGGAGGGAGGTCAAAGGACACAAAAAGAACGAAAGAAAGGAGACAAGGAAGATTTGATAGATTTGCAAATTTCATATCCAAATAATAAAAGGGAAATAGGATGGGAAAAGATGGAAGAGGAAAAGAAGGTGGATACTTTTACAATGAGAGAAAGATACTCTTTAAAGGACAAAATAGAGGTTCCATGTGGAGTTCAATTTGGGCTGGAAAATTCATTGCGGTATTCTATTTTAGAGTAATTATATAGATTACAAGTACATAAATGGGAAAGACATAAGCCTAGGAGGCTAGAAAACTAAATTTATGAAGCCCCATTGAAATATAAAACCCCCCACAAATTTTACATATATGTATAAAGAACTTGATGAAAAAAAAATAATCTAAAAAAAATTTAATTAATAAAAATTTGAAACAATTGAATGTAGAAGTTCCTCAAGCTATTAAACAACAAATCACATTAGTGCTATTTATCTTGGGTTTGTTGAGGAAGAATATAATAAAGGGAAATTCATTTCCATATTTTAGCAAAAAAAAGTAAATTGGATTGTGAGAAACACTTTAAACAATCTAAAAAATAGTTAAATAAAATTGTATACATGTATAAAAATTCATACAGAAGGGTGAGGGGTCATGGCCCCTTCTAATATTTACATGGCTTTCTCTATGCCTTTCTGAGCCTTTTGTCAAACTACACACCATCTAATCAAAGATATCTTTAATGACGAATCATGATTTTGACACATTTAATGTGACACACTGACGTGTCGCATTCGTATTGACTTATGTCCAGAGATGAAGCTAATAAGGGACCAAAGGAGCCCCCCCCCCCCCCCCTCCCCCCATAAAAAAAATCTAAAAAATATGAGAACACGTGTATATATAAATGATACATATAAAAAAAGTATCGTATATAGTGCAAACACTGTTGTGCCCCAAAATCCCTTGCGCTCTCCAAAAAAAATAAGGTACACAATCTCTTAAACTAACCAATTATAACCGAAAAGAAATACATCCACCACTCAACCTTCTTAGAAATAACCCCTATTAATTATATCAATTTTGACTTGGTTTTATAAACCATTTTCTCTTTCCAGATAGAAGCCAAATTTGAGAAGCTCCTCTTTAATGCAATCTCAACCCATGCACTATTGCATCATCTGTAAGTTTTCTATTTACCCATTCTCACTCTATCCCCTTTTATTGATTGTTAACGTGTGCGCCTACCCTCTTTGCTCTCTCTCTCTCTCTCTCTCTCTCTCTCTCTCTCTCATGTGTTTAATAAATTGTCAAACCTCATAAATATAATTCAAAACTTACATTGCTTCTTTAAGAAAAAGATAAAAAAAAAACTTTATATAGTAATTATAGATTTTCATATTTGACTTTTGTCAGATTAAATTGATTTTGTGGTATACAAATTATCACATAAATTCCAAAATTGTTGGATTAAATTTATTTTAAAATTTTATAATCTTGGAAAGTTTAAATTCTAATCGTAGATTCTTTTCATACAAAGATTTGAGGTAAAAAAAAGAAATTTAGACAAAAAAAATAATCATTATCTAGGCAAACAATTCAGCCCCTCAATTATCCAAATTTTTTTCATTGACATATTTCCATTTGAATGTAAATTTAATTGTCCCATTATATTTGTTTATTGTTGTTTGATTATTTATGGTAAAAATGTTTACTATAGCAAAAAAATGAAATTAATTAGCCAATATGATAAATTAATATTGAATCATTTTTGTTGGTTATTAATTAAATTCATTATTTTGTCGTATTAAATCACACTGGAAAGTCACGAAGAATTGAACATCGTACAACAAAATCACGAAGAATTGAAGCTATGGAGTTTGATATTAATAATTTGGAGCTTGATTCTAGAAAACATCCTAAAATATGTAGATATCATCATGATGTACATAATTAGGTTCAACTGTCTTACATCAATTACGGTCCATATCAATGCATTCTTCGAGAGTATCCTTTGTCTGGACTTGAAAAACATCCTCGACATTTTCAAGTATTGTGGCTTAGTATATTTCATTATTTTGTCATATTGAATCATTTTTGTTGGTTATTAATTAAATTCATTATTTTGTCGTATTGAATCACAGTGGAAAGTCACGAAGAATTGAACATCGTACAACAAAATCACAAAGAATTGAAGCTATGGAATTTGATATTAATAATTTGGAGCTTGATGCTAGAAAACATCCTAAAATATGTAGATATCATCATGATTTACATAATTAGGTTCAACTGTCTTACATCAATTACGGTCCATATCAATGCATTCTTCGAGAGTATCCTTTGTCTGAACTTGAAAAATATCCTCGACGTTTTCAAGTATTGTGGCTTAGTATATTTCCATCTTAGTTGAAGTATTCTCCTTCAAAAGATGTCACGTTCTGTCTACCTTGCTATCTTTTTAACGATGAAGGTGGGTAACATGCACAAAGTGCCTTTTCTAAGGATGAATTTAGAACGTGGAAGAAATTAAGGGATGGTAAGAACTTTGAATTTTTAAATCATGTGGGTAAAGATCCCGATTCACCATATGAAATTGATGAAAAATCATATGAGGATCTAATGAATCAATCAAAACATATTGAAAATGTTTTTGAGACACAAACTTTTGAAAAAATTGTAAGCAATTGGTTATATCTTAGATCCTCTATTGATTCAGTTTGATATCTCACATTCAAGGTTTGTCTTCACGAGGTCATAATGACGGAAATGAATCTAATAATCGTGGCAATTTTCTCAAAATGTTAAACATTTTGGTAGATTATAATAAAGATATTACAAATGTTGTGTTAGGTAAAGATCCTAAAATCCTAATATATATCCCCCCAAGTTAAAAAGGAGATTTTACTTGTTTGTGGAATGAAAATTAGAATGGTGATCCATAAGGAAATTAGTGATGCCAAATTTTGTATCCTTGTTGATGAAGCTCGAGATGTGTCGAAAAAGGAGAAAATGGCTATTGTTTTGAGATTTGTTGATAAATATAGGTTCGTTCGATAGCATTATTTTAGTGCACACATATTCCAGACACGAGGTCATTAAATCTAAAGAATAAAATATTTTTAACTATTTCTTGTCACGATCTTGACATTAAAAACAATCAAGGTTAAGGATATGATGGGGAAAGTGATATGCGGGGCGAATGGAATGGGTTATAAGCCTTAGTTTCTAATGAATGTTCGTATATTATATCCATTGTTCTGTTAATCACTTACAGTTATCTCTAGTTACAATATCTAGACGAGTTATCCCCGTTCATCAATTCTTTTACAAATTGAGTTTTATAATAAATATTGCAAGATCTTCTTTTAAAAGTAATGATTAACTAAAAAGTTCTCATGCATAATATATTGCTTATTTAGTTTCTATTTAAGAACTTGAGTCTGGGATGGGAATGAATCAAATTGGTAATTTATAAAAGGTTGGAGATGCACGATGGGGTTCTCACTTGAGATCTATATCAAGCTTGATAAAGAGGTTTAGTGCAACTTGTCAATTTTTATTAAATCTCATCGAAGTTGGAAGTTGGGAGAAAAGTGGAGATACTGATATAACTTATAGTTATATGATTTCTTTCAAGTTTGTTTTCATCTTTCATCTTATGAAAGAAATTTTGGAGATCAGAGATATGCTTTCTCAAGATTTGCAACGAAAGTCTAAAGATATTTTGAACGCTATGCATTCGGTGAAAACCATAAAGAAACTCATCAAAAAGTTAAGGGATGCTGGATTTGGCACTATTATTGTGAAGGTGAAGTAATTTTGTGAAAGGCATACAGTTGATGTCCTAAATATGAACGTTTTGTATATAAAAAAATGAGGTCAAGCACGACTCGATCAGTTTACCATTATTAAACATTATCGTATCAATATTTTTATTGCTACAATCGAATCTCAGTGGCAAGAGCTAAATATCAAATTTAGTGACCATGACGTGGAGTTATTGGTTCTTAGTTCTGCACTAGATCCTCAAAATATGAATACATCTTCTAGTATTGATGATATATGCAAGCTTATTGATAAATTTTACCCAAAAGACTTCACAGAGCATGAGAGAGACGATTTGAGGGTACAATTGCAACATTACGAGTCTCATGTCATCCAACATCAAGAATTTCAAGAATTGTCCGCAATTTTAGATCCATATTAGGGGTTGATGAAAACAAGAAAGTAGACTATCCACTAATTGATAGGTTGATCAAACTTGTTCTAACTCTTCTAGTTTCTACTGCAACTACAGTATGTGTATTTTCAGTTTTGAATCACATCAAATCTGAACTTCAGAACAAAATGGAGAACTAATGTCTTGAAAATTATCTTTTTATCTACATTGAAAGGGAAATCTCAAGAAAGTTTAGTACTGATGAAATTGTAGATGGATTTCATGATTTGAAAACACGTCGAGTGCAATTCTGATAAAGTTTTGACATCTGTTTTAATAAAAATTTGTTTCTTTTTAACAAAGTTTATACTTTTTATTGATGCATATACATATATATATATTGGATATTTTTTTTAAAATTCTTCCCCCCCCCCCCCCCCCCAAAAAAAAAAAAGAATATTAAATCCTGATTTCGTCCCTGCTCGTGTCTAGATCTAATAGTAGTGGAGCCCAAACACAGGATAATACGGGTGCGACGGCGTAGAATTATTGTTTGAGGAAAAATTATCCCATTATTATCTTGTATCTTGGTTTGAATATATGCTGTGAATATCTCAAGTTTAATAACAAAGGTTCAGATTATATCCCTATATATTCCACATAGTAGTGGTGTTTTTCTTCTGTAAAATAAATGGAGGAAAATGCAATACGTGACGGGTGTTTGTTCAAGAGTAATGAGTTGTTACAAATTCACCATAGTCCACACCATGGGGTATGTTTTATGTAGATACTCGGTGCTATATTGATTTATATGTTGTTTTTAAATATGAATGTAAGTTGTATTCTAAATGGATGAGTTGAGATTATGTTCTATTATGGTATCAATGTATCGCTACCGTTAATGTTGATTTCAAACGTTAAAATTTTTCTTTAGGTAAGCATTTCCCCTTATTGTATTATAATAAAATATGGTGTTTTAGATCTATATATTGCGTGTACTATTTTGAGTCTTTTAGATTAATATTATGTTCTTTGGATGTTGAAATGGACCTATAAATGGTAATTTTGACTCTTCACTTGGTTTTTATAAAATGATTGATTTTATTTCATTACTTTTTGTAAAAAAAAAATAGCTTTTGTTTGAATTTGGTGTTTGAGTGTCATAGTTAGTTCATGAGAGTGAGATTAAACTCAAATTTTATTTGGGTGAAGGTGGGTTACTTCATATATATTTTCATCACTTAATGGATTCAAGAAACTTATAGGTTTAAATTCGAATTCAGTTTTTTTAAGGGTGATCTTGGATCCATGTACAAATTTGTAAGTACATCCACTTAAAGTTTTTAATAAGTTCATCCACCAAAATGTGTGTGAATATCCCATATTAGTTGATTAACTTGTTAACTATTTTTGAGTGGAAGTATTTACAGAAGGACACAAATTTCCAATTGAGTCCATATGTAGTTTTGGCTCAATTCCGGACAAAAATATTTATTCATACGATAGTATTTAATTGTAATATTCTCAAGCCTATGAACTGTTTGTTGAAGACGTAGTGGCAAAGAATATAAAGCTTCATCAAAATACCGGTTTGCGTGCCTCGTTTCTACGTCAACAACTATGGTTCCATGCTCCCAAGGTATGAATGCAATTATGTTTATATAGGAGCTTGGAACAAAGTTTATTGGGTGTTAGGTTTAATATAAATTGCGTTTTTATTTTCAGAAAAATTTAATTAGAACTTTAAATTGAAAGTATATCAAGTTTCTGGGCCAAAAATTGAATTTTACAAAATTTCTTGAAGTCGTTCGAAATGTCGTTCGAACGAGTTTTTCGTTCGAACCAGGTTTCATTCGAACGAACCTGCCAACGAGTTCCCACTAAGGCATACTAGTCTGTCGTTAGAAATGTCGTTCGAACGAGATTGTCATTCTAACCAGATTTCCAACGAGCTTCTAACGAGTCCATACTGGAGCGTCGTTAGAAGTCTCGTTCGAACGAGACTTCGTTTGAACGAAATGTCGTTCGAACGAGCTGTCAGGCGGGAACAGTTTTTGGCAGTTTTTGGCAGTTTTTCACCCACTTCCCCACTTGGTTTTTAACCACCTTTTACAGACTTTAATAGGTGCGGGAATGACATTTTCTAAACTAACATTTCCATAACTTTTCCAACTTAGTTTATCTCTTAGAGAGAGTTTGAGAGCAAAAATGGTTTAGGAAAATGTTCATGTTTTGAGTGAGTTTTTTAGAGAAAAATATTTTCATCACTCTAGTGTTTACACCCAATTGAGTTTATCCAAGTTCATATATACATATCAAATTGCTTGGAGTTTGGCACCGGTTTATCTCTACCGAATTCAAGAAGAGAAGTTTTGGTTTGCTTCTACATCCATCAAAGAAGAAGAATTTTTGTTGCGACTCTACCCACTTGGAGAAAGGCTCCATGTACGGGTGACGGTGACCATAGAAAGCCCCATCGGTGGATTCCGAGACCGCGGTGGTGTTCCGAGGTTATCCGCTAGGAAGAGGTGTCTACAAGAAGAAGCACCGACGCTTGAGAGGGATCGAGTCAGTCGTTGTAAGTCTATATGTCTTGTAATTGTAATTCCGTATCTAGTGGATTTGTGGCTAGGGCCGTCCGAGGTTGTTTCCCGTCTTGGGTTTTTCCTCGTACATCGCGGCGTAGTGTGATTGGTTTATTTTATCTTGCTTTAATAACGTAGAACGCATGCTTAGAATAATTCAAGATAAAATTCGGTTTAAATCATCACACTCACTTTAATTTGGACTTAAATTAAATATTCGGTAATGTTGTTTAATTCAAGTCATTTGCTAAAATTTGGTTTCGCCTAACTTGCTAATATTGATAAATATGACTTAGGCAAATTCTAGGACTTGGAACAATTAATTGGTTTAAGTGAATATATTAATTGTTTAATTTTGTTGAACCATCTTCCTAACGCTTCCGCATCATTATTGAATTTATATAAAAAGGAAATTACTTTATGTTTACAAATTGGTATCTGAGCCAAAGCAATAAATTATTTCGTTAACGATTTTTTTAAATAATTTTTGGCTAAAATGGATTTTTCCCCATTTTCAAAATTTCATGTTTTCGATGGTTCAAACTACGCGTATTGGAAAGCGCGTATGAGATCGGCACTAAAATCTATCGACATGCGAGTTTGGATGTCTTTTGTTAACGGGTGGTCCCCACCAACTTATTTAGTTGAAAATGAACGTGTTATCAAACCCGCCGATAGATGGACTGAAAATGAGTTTAAACTTGCTAATTTCAATTCCCGTGGTTTAAATGCTTTATTTAGCGCTGTCACACCGGATGAATTCCGTCGTATAATGACGTGTGAAACCGCTAAAGAAGCTTGGGATATTTTACAATTAACTCATGAAGGAACTAGTGTCGTTAAAGCTTCAAAATTCCAAAACCTCACCACTCAATTTGAAACTATCAAAATGAATGAAAAAGAAACGTTTGATGAATTTTATGCTAGACTTTCAGATATTGTTAATTCATTGTTTAACCTGGGAGAGAAAATACCTGACGACCATGTTGTAAAGAAAATTTTAAGGTCCCTACCCGATAGATTTATTCCAAAGGTGACCGTGTTAAATTCTTTGCCAACTTTAGCCTCTACGAAATTAGAAGAGCTTGTAGGTGATTTACAAACCTATGAACTAGATATGTTTCCCTCTAAAACTGAAAAGAAAATTTAAAAGGGCGTTGCCTTAAAAGCCCGAAAAGAGGTCAAACAAGTAGTAGAGAGCGAGAGTGATAGTGACTCGGAAGACATTGCTTTATTTGCTCGTAAATTTAGAAAATTTCTTAAATTTAAAAAAGATAAATTTAAAAATGATTTTAAGAAATTCGAATCTTCTAAGCATGACAAAGGCGAAAAGATTCCTAAAGCCGAGAAGATCCCTAAACATAGTAATGAACATTTAGATAGGGACGAGTCTGATAAGTGTTTGGTTATGAAGGTTATGGCCATAGGGCGTTTGAGTGCCCCACTAAACTAAGGAAAGAGGGTAAGCGACCCATTTCATATAATGCAACCCTTAGTGATAGTGATAAGGAAGAGAAGCCCGATTCCCCCACTAAGAAAACTTTTGTGGCTTTTATGGCTAGTCATGTGAGTGATAGTGAGAACTCATCGATTGATGAAATGATAGCACATGCCACTTCCAAGGTCATTATACATGATTCTCTTATTTTTTATGATAGTGAGAGTGAAGAAGAAAGAGAGAGTGAAAATGAAGAAGGGGTTAATGTGAGTGAACTTCAAAATGCTTTTCAAGAACTTTACAAAGAATCTATTAAATTGAAAAGAGCTAATTTAAAGTTAGAAGCTAGTCTAAGAGAGAGTGTTAAGGTCGTTGATGACAATGATTTAATAGAAGACCTTAGGACACATGTGAGGACTCTTCGAGAGAAGCTAGAATATGTAGAAGGCGAAAGAGATAGCCTTAGTGGTTTAATGGAATCCTTGAAAAAGGAGCTTCTTGATTTTGAAGAGCGCAATGTTTTATTAGAGTCGAATATTTTGGAATTGCAAGATAAATTAAAAGACTCTAGTAATGTCAAATTTGATTTGGAATGTCGTTCAGAAAAACTAGATAAAATGTTAGGAACGGTCCAAATTAAAAATGACACTTGTGGTTTAGGCTTCAATACTTGTAATGAATTTACTCATAATGCCCAAACCAATGTTTTAGGAGAATCAACTAGGAATACATTTAAAGATCACTCCTTAAGTAAATCTTTTCGACATGTTCTCACTTGTACACATTGTGGTCGACAAGGTCATCTTAGGAAATTTTGTTTTGATCTTAAACGAATTCCTAGAAAACCCAATAGTAAAGTAACCACGGTAGTTAAAGTTCCTACACCCCAAGATAGTCATTCCTCATTAATTTGGGTTAGGAAATCCGATTTGGTTGCCTTGCAAAATAGGGTTTTTGATTCTCATTTACTTTCACATGCCTCCTCCCTTGCTAAATCTAAAGGATGAATGTGTTAGTGTTTGCATACTTTAGCTTTTGTACTTCATGCTATATTCACATGCTAAATGTATACTTTTTTAGTCAATTTTCTAGTCATTGCTTTATTTGATATCACATGCTAGAAATTATGACTTGTTTATCTTTTTGTATTATATTTTGTGTTTGAATTAACTGAAAAATATAAAAAGATGTTTTGTTTATCATTTGTGTTTTATTTATTTCATTTAAGCTTAATGAAAAATACAAATGATTTTTTGTTTCTCCTTTTGAGTATATATCTTTATTTTTTTAAATGTTAAAAACTCAAAAAGATTTTATTTTGTGTGTATTTTAGTTTGGCACACTTTAAGTAGCATATACTTGTGTTTGAATCCCTTCTTTAATGCTCCCATGTGGCTAGAACTTTTGGTTTACATTTTCAATCCTTAAAATGTTATTTACCATGCTTTATATGGAGTAGTTGGATTTTGTGTTGTGTAAATGGATTCTATTTTTATATGCCTCTATTCACACATGCACGAGCTCTTTTGAAATCTTAATGTCACATGTTATATTTGAGCTTTTTGAGGTGTTCTCCTACCAATCTAGTCATCTACATATCTTTGACCTAGGAGGACTAGTGCATGTCAAAATCCGTTGCATGTGAGATTTGTGTGAAAATGAAAACATGATAAATACAAATGTGCACGGGGAAGGGCTTCGAAAGGATGAATTAAATCCTTTGCGATTGTAAGCCACCGTTTATTGAATCTAAAAGAAATACGTGATCCAAAGGCCTAAAAAAAGAATATTTGGCATTAAAAAGAAAACAATTGCCATGGCCTATGTTTGTTTGATATATTCATTCAAAAGTAAAAGAATATATATGCTTATTGAGGGAGAATTGGATGGTATATCAACGGTTTGCACAATGTCAGTTTATCCTAGTTGTCTTTAATGTCATGACTCTATTTGGTTTGTAGAATCATCATCATGCTAGGCTTGTATGCATTGTGTATGTTTGTTCATTGAGTTCAATCTTCATATTGTCAGATGAGGTTATATTTAAATGTGATAAAGTTTGCAATCAAATGAGAACTCCGTGAATGTTTATTAAGTGTTTGGGCCTAAATTTAATTGTTACTAGTTCACACCCCAACACTTCCGTTTCCATATGACACATTTTTTCCATACGAGTGTGCAAACTTATTGTATTTTGTGTTATATGTGTGTTTATATCTATATATATATGCTAGTGTATTTCTAATTCAAATATATATGATATTTGTTTGTCTTTGCCTTGCTTTTATTGCCCATATGCTTTCATGTCTTA
The DNA here is from genome assembly GCA_949130495.1 of Sambucus nigra. NCBI lineage: Eukaryota > Viridiplantae > Streptophyta > Magnoliopsida > Dipsacales > Adoxaceae > Sambucus > Sambucus nigra. Next base: position 307,814,673 of record OX422223.1, read on the forward strand.
TCACTTTAAACTTCAACATGCTGTTTATTAGTTCTTTATCCTTTGCCTATTCCTGAACAAAAAGGGGGAGAATGATGACATTATTATCGTATCCTAGTTTGGGGAGATTTATCTTAGGGGGAGACGTCTTTCTAAGTAGGTCATGTGTTTGATAAAGGGGAGAATTAATTTAGGGGGAGTAATTAATTAATTTCATTTAATACTTTGATATTCCCTATGCATTTGATGAGTTTGCTTAAGTGTGCAGGATTTATTCTACAGCGGCATTATTTAAACGGCAAAGCATTTGATCCTTGGGTTGAGTCAAGTTTGGGTGGGTTATGTTCTGAGTCTAGTGAGCTTGACGGCCCTTTAGGATCTTTGTTTGGTTTTTTTCCCGGAATAGCCAAAGGGGGAGATTTGTAAGGACACAAATTTCCAATTGAGTCCATATGTAGTTTTGGCTCAATTCTGGACAAAAACCTTTATTCATAGGATAGTATTTAATTGTAATATTCTCAAGCCTATGAAGTGTTTGTTGAAGACGTAGCGGAAAAGAATAAAAAGCTTCATCAAAATGCCGGTTTGCGTGCCTCATTTCTACGTCAACAACTATGGTTCGATGTTCCCAAGGTATGAATGCAATTATGTTTATATAGGAGCTTGGAACAAAGTTTATTGGGTGTTAGGTTTAATATAAACTGCGTTTTTATTTTCAGAAAAATTTAATTAGAACTTTAAATTAAAAGTATATAAAGTTTCTGGGCCAAAAATTGAATTTTACAAAATTTCTGGAAGTCGTTCGAAATGTCGTTCGAACGAGTTTTTCGTTCGAACCAGGTTTCGTTCGAACGAACCTGCCAACGAGTTCCCACTAAGGCATACTGGTCTGTCGTTAGAAATGTCGTTCGAACGAGATTGTCGTTCTAACGAGATTTCCAACGAGCTTATAACGAGTCCATACTGGAGCGTCGTTAGAACTCTCGTTCGAACGAGACTTCGTTCGAACGAAATGTCATTCGAATGAGCTGTCAGGCGGGAACAATTTTTGGCAGTTTTTGGCAGTTTTTCACCCACTTCCCCACTTGGTTTTTAACCACCTTTTACAGACTTTAATAGGTGCGGGAATGACATTTTCTAAACTAACATTTCCATAACTTTTCCAACTTAGTTTATCTCTTAGAGAGAGTTTGAGAGCAAAAATGGTTTAGGAAAATGTTCATGTTTTGAGTGAGTTTTTTAGAGAAAAATATTTTCATCACTCTAGTGTTTACACCCAATTGAGTTTATCCAAGTTCATATATACATGTCAAATTGCTTGGAGTTTGGCACCGGTTTATCTCTACCGAATTCAAGAAGAGAAGTTTTGGTTTGCTTCTACATCCATCAAAGAAGAAGACTTTTTGTTGCGACTCTACCCACTTGGAGAAAGGCTCCATGTACGGGTGACGGTGACCATAGAAAGCCCCATCGGTGGATTTCGAGACCGCGGTGGTGTTCCGAGGTTATCCTCTAGGAAGAGGTGTCTACAAGAAGAAGCATCGAGGCTTGAGAGGGATCGAGTCAGTCGTTGTAAGTCTATCTGTCTTGTAATTGTAATTCCGTATCTAGTGGATTTGTGGCTAGGGTCGTCCGAGGTTGTTTCCCGTCTTGGGTTTTTCCTCGTACATCGCGGCGTAGTGTGATTGGTTTATTTTATCTTGCTTTAATAACGTAGAACGCATGCTTAGAATAATTCAAGATAAAATTCGGTTTAAATCATCACACTCACTTTAATTTGGACTTAAATTAAATATTCAGTAATGTTGTTTAATTCAAGTCATTTGCTAAAATTTGGTTTCACCTAACTTGCTAATATTGATAAATATGACTTAGGCATATTCTAGGACTTGGAATAATTAATTGGTTTAAGTGAATATATTAATTGTTTAATTTTGTTGAACCATCTTCCTAACGCTTCCGCATCATTATTGAATTTATATAAAAAGGAAATTACTTTACATTTACAGATACCATGGATGGATCCAAGAGTACCCTTTTTTTAATCAAGATTTGAACTTAATTTTTTATATGTATAATGAAGTGCTAGGGTATTGTATTTTATAAAGGTAAATCCTTTCATGTTAAAACTGTATTTTGCTCCTTGAAGGATATTTTGAAACCAAGATATGAATAAAAAAATTGAAAATAATTTAATTGATCAAGTGTTTCTTTTTTTTTTCTCTCTCTTATTCCAGGGTCACGTCGCAACGAAAAAGATAAAGAAACACAAGTATTCTAGAAGATAAACTTGCAATGTAAGTCATAATACTTTTTTAGCTTTGATCTATTCATCTTTGATACTTTATTTTTCTTCATTTTTGCAGGTTTTACTAGCATTTTATCATCCTCACGGAGAAAACAAAATTCACCGCTTTTAGACATATATCTATTATTAGGTTAGGGGTAGAATATAGGTATATGGATGTTGATATTTTGTTGTAGATTAAGATGATTAGATATTTTGAACATATGTTTAGTATTGTTAGGTTAGTGGAGAGTGTTACTATTTTGATGGCAAAGATTTTTTTTTAATTAATGGTATATAAATGGTGACTTGTTAATATAAATTGTTCATATATTAAGTTATGTTGTGTGATAATTTGGTGACATTATGACATGCTTAATATTTGTAAATAGACAAATTATAGTTTGCAACATTTTCTACTAAATAATAGCATAAGTTTGTTAAAGAATTAGCAAAAATAGAATCCCGACGTTTTTTAAAATTGTTAGAAAATTGAAACTCGCGACATTTTTATATTTAAATGTGACAGCTGGGGACAAAGATAAATAGGGAGCCGACTTTTGACGTTGGTATAAATGTCGGCATAACATATTCCGGCATTTATAATAAACGTCATTAATTCTCGCCTGCGGAAGCGCCGACTCTGGGAAACACATTAGGAAATTTTTTGTCGATGTTTTTTTTTGCAGACATTTTTTAAGCGTCCTCTAATCCTAATTTTCTTGAAGTGGTGTCATTTTTACCATAAGCATATGATAAAATAGCATTATGTTACTTTACGTCCTGTATTGACTAGAATGATAGACAACAAAGACCAAGTAAAATGAGGACTATGGGAAGGAGAGAAATTATGATTTAATTAATGAGAACATCTTCAAAGCATCTCGCAAAGTATAGTAATCTTAATGTTTATAGTTATATAAAATTAAGAGAATTTGTAATGGTATATTGTGATAAAAATTATATAAAAAAACTATCTATATTCGTCAGATATGTCAGACTAGATGAGGTATAAGTGTATCTTGCGTGGTGTTGTTGGAATTTTTGGTCTTAAATGGGTTGACAAAATATTATTTTGATTAACTTTGGGGTCAATTTAATATGGGACCACACATCTTTCGAGACGGTTTGAAGTTGTGTACATTCTCCTCTGCAAGGAGTATAACGTACTACACTCACATGTGCAAAATCATAAATTAATTAATATAATATTGTTGTTCGAAGTACCAACTTGGAACATAAAATTTGGTTGAAGTGTGTTGTAGAGACAAAGTCCCACATAGACAAAATATAAGAAACGGGTATGGTATATGAGGACCAATTTTAGCTTATGGGTTTGGTTCCCTTGGGATATCTCGACTCATTAAAGGAGAGAAGACCTACACGTGGTTGTCTTGACTTTCAAGTCCACATGCATGTGTCGTCGTTGCCCGCCCGACCCGATCTGGCACGGGCTCGGGTGTGGGTCATGGACTTTAGGTTTTACTTGGCCTAAGTATTAACTTTTTAGGTCAAATTTTATTAGGCGTTTTTATTACCTCTATATAAAAAAATTTGGCGTGTCATTTATTATATATTGACCAATTTTATTTCCATTTAAACAATTTATTTATTCTGTTTATGACCATTACGTACGGTTGTAATTGTTTTAACCGCTATTTCAGTTTGTATATATTGGCGATTTGGTTTTGTTTTTTCTATTAGAGTTATCAGACATATTTTTATGTCTTAACCATTTTAGTTCGTAAAAAAAGAGAGATCTTCGACTGTTAGTTCACCTGTGACTTGTAATTTGGAGTGCTACTATTGCAAGTGTTGATTGTTGTATTATGAGAGACGATTGTGGTTGGGTTCGTAAAGCACCGTTGCGGGACAAATCTCGTTTTAAGGACAAAATTTTAAACACTTGCCTCAATCGTTTAATTTCTCATATGAGTGTGGTATATGTGCTTACATTAAAAAAAACTCAAAGTGGTTATATCATTGGTTGTCTCTATATAAAAGATAGGCTTATTATTGAAAATAATAAGAATAATATTAAATCTACTAAGAGAATCTTGTTGAGTAAATTTGATATGATAGATATGGGTATCGCATATGTTATATTAGGAGTTAATTTTTTTAAAACATTGAATGGACTTGCCTTCTCTCAATATCTTTATATTTAGAAGATATTTGATAAGTTCGATAAAGGTATTGATAACATAGATAAAACATTTATTGACCCAAATATTAATTTATATAAAAATACTGATATCGGTATATCTTAATTAGAGTATTCTTGTACTATAGGTAGTTTAATATAAATCATAAACTTCACTCATCCAGATATTGCTTACTCAATTAGAAATTTGAGTAAGTATACAAGTAATCTAGGGGAAGATCATTAGAAGGCAATTGTAAGGTTCTTAAAAATTTAAGATATACCCTTAACCATGGATTGCACTACACAAGATATATAGTTATACTTGAAGGATACATTGATGCTAACTGGATATTTGATTTGACTAATTCTAAATCCATAAGTGGATATGTATACTTGGTAGTGTTGCGGTGTATTGGAAATCCTCAAAATAAAGTTGTACTTTCGGATCCACCATAAAACCTGAATTTATAGCTTTAGAAAAAGCTGGAGAAGAAACAAGATGACTTCGACACTTTTTAGAGGATATTCCAATGTGGCCAAATTTTGTGCCCCCAATTTGCATATATTGTGATAGCCAATAAAAAATTGGCAGAGCACATAGTGATATGTATAATTGTAAGTGTTGTTACATGGTAAATTACCACAAGTGTACGGGCTATTGTGGTATAACTTATGCAAACACATGTCAAACCCACAGAGATTTGATCGATTTTATAAATAAACAAATTTCAACTAGACGGTACGGTGTAAAGATAAGAATTATAATCTAAAACTAAAATAAAAGCAATTAATTAGAGTAACCAAGAATATGTGACTAATTATGGGAGAAACTAGGACTTCGAATCCAATTATCACTTTTAATGAATATTACGCATTAATTAAATTTTTTCATTCCCGATTTTATAACTCAAATTTAACCGACTCTTATTGCATTCAATTGGAAAAATAAAACATTTAAGTTCATCAAAATTTAACGTCTAGAATTTAGACGACTGGAATTCCTATTCCCTTGAAAATATTAATTTTAATTTTTAAATGTAGTCTTTAAGCATGGAATATCAAATTAATCGATTACAAGCATAACTCATCAAAAAGTACTCACACTAAAAATTAGAATATGAATTATCAATTTTATGTCTTAACATTGTATTTAAGCATGATATATCAAACATGTTAATGTAAGCATAACCCGTACAAAATTACACACTTTAATTCTTAAAATATGAATTAGCAATCACTTTCAAAGATTTCAAACACATTATCGTGTCTTTTTAAATGAATACCGAATTTTTAAAATATTTAAAACATGTCAAAATGAACATGAAATTAAACTAACTATATAATAATAATCAAGCATGATAAATTTTATCTAGTCCAAGTAGAGAATTTACGCTAACATAATGGTAGATATAATAAGATTGCAATAACGAATAAGAATTTTCATTAATGATTCAAACTTACAAGTAATTATGTCTTGTATACAATGAATCTTAACAAAATCTTCCTCACAAAAGTACAATTCTTGCCCCTTAAATAATAATAAAAATTCTTAAAATTTTCTCTAAAAAATTCTATTTGAAAAAGTGAGCCCGAGGGTCCTTTTTACAGGCTAAGATGTGAGGTATTTGGTTTGGGATGAAACTCTCTTTAATGTTGGAACCGAACACTCCACCTCATTTCATCTTTGGATAGGAATAAGGTACTCAATTTCCTCTCACTCAGTGACTCTGAATTTTTCCTTGCCGAACACGCACGCCGATTTTCATGCAATTCGGAGAATAAAAATTTTCAACAACAACCCTTTTCGAACGACTGTAAAAATCAGATTTTTTGCTCTTTTCTCTAGATGATAATATCGTTAAACAACTACTCTCTAATGAACTTATTTCCCTTTATTATATTAAATATAAGGAAATATAGCGGATTCGTTAATCAAATTTTAAACAGAGAGCAAGTATATTATTTATCAAGGGAAATGAGATTAAAGCTTATGAAATAAAGAGTTGTCTTAATGGAAACCCTACTTGGCTAACTCAAGATCCTAAGATTTAGGCTCAGAGGGACAACCAAATCTTGACAGGCTATTCAAAGTAAGCACTGATAAGTTTTTAAACTCATACCTTTCCCTATGATAAAATATTATTGCCTACAAAGCAATTTATGATAAGCATAACTTTAATGATTCCCCTATCTTGGAAATCCAAGTGTGTTATTGTAGGATATTCTTAATGGAAAGTTGCCTATGTAAATGTAAAGGGACCACTTCTATGAGAACTTCTAAGGCTTAAATTCTCTAAAGCACTCGTAAAATAAAAAGTTATTTGAGGCCAATATTAACACAACCGAAAGAACTAATATTGTTCGAAAATAACTATGTGAACTCTACTGTCTTGATTTACACCAAACACTGAACATTTCAAGACATTGCATTCATTAATCAGTCAGTAAATTTGATAGTCTTTTATTAAGGAAGATTCAAGGCCAAAAGTTATCTCTCCCAATATAGATTTTCTCTAATAAAAATCCCTTTGTGTCTTTACAGTCTTTTTATGTTAATCCACCAATTTTCATTCATGCGAGGGAGTGTTGGAATTTATGGTTTTAAATGGGTTGACAAAATTTTATTTTGGTCAATTTTGGGATCAATGTAAATTGGAACCCACATGTCTTTCGAGACGTTTCAAAGTTGTAATTGGTTCTAATCTCCAAGGATTATAACGTAGAAGAGTCACATGTATAAAACAATAAATTAATGAATGTGAAATTATTGTTTAATGTACCCACTTATAATATGGAATTTGATTGAAGTGTGTTGTAAAATCAAAGTCCCTCACAGATAAAATATAGGAAATGAGTGTAGTATATGAGGACTCATTTTGAAGGATCTACCCAAGTTTGGAATGACTTCCGAATTCACATGCGCGCATCGCACGCCCGGTTCGACTCGGCACGGGTTTGATCATGGGTCGTGGATCATGGGCTTAGGGCTTTGGCTTTGCCTAGTTATTAATTTTTTAGGTCAAGGTGTTTTTATTATTTTCGAGTCCAATTTTTTGGTGTCTTTTATTATTTCTAGCCGAATTTGTAATTCCATTTTTAACAGTTTATTTATTTATCTAACTATTGGGACAATTATGGACGATTGTAACTATACTAACTCCCATTTTAGTTCGTATAAATTTGTGCTTTGATTTCAGTTTTTCTGTTGGAGTTTTCATACATATCTTTATGTCTTAACCATTTCCATTCATAATAAAATAGAGTTCTTCCATTGTTGATTGGCCTATGACATAAAATTTGAAGTGTTATTATTAAAAGTGTTGATTGTTTTATCCTAGGAGACGATTGTCATTTAATTCGTGAAGCATCATTGCAAGACAAATCTCGTCTTAAGAACAATGTGTTAAACATTTGCATCAATTGTATAATACTACAGGCCATTAAACACACACACACACACACACATGTATATATATATATACACTAGGGTATGCCCGTGCCTGAAGGCACGACGCTAATTTTTAAAAGTGTACGTCATTAATAAAATATTTTATAGAGTTATATGATGTCGTGTAAAGTCTTGTTCATAATTAGTGTTATCATGTATTCTCGTTTTAATCATATTGTTACTCGTGCTAATTGGGTGTTAAAATGTTTAACCGTGTCAAATTTGGGTGTAAAAATTAGTTGCCAAATTATCGTGTATTTTCATGTTAAAATGAGTGTTAAAAGTGCTTTCAACATTTTTGCCGTGTATTTTCGTGTTAAATTAGGTATCAAATTGTTAATCGTGTTGATCGTTCCATGTTGTGTATGTGTCCCAAATGCGTCATGTTATCCCAAAACATAACATTAGCACCCAAACAAAACTTACGCATCAATAACAAAATGAAAAAAGCAATAAGTTAAGGTAACATTTGAATAAAAACACATCAACTCAAATTATAATATAATAGAGCAATATTTTCTCCCTCCAATATATTCATGCCTCATTCTCTTTATATAAACATGTAAACATAATATTAAACTAAATATATTCCAAGAGAGCATAAAGATAATCTTGTATCAATTGAGATTTATGTATTTTGTGCAAATAAAATAAAGGAGAGGAGGTGTAAACTATATTGTTTGGGGATTAAATAGCGATAGGAATGAGGTGGAAACAATTGAAGTCATATCATAGACTATCTTCTGTCTACAACTTAATTTTCAAAATATTTTAATATCACTAATTCAAATAGATGAACAAATAAGGGTGAGTAGCATTTCATTGAACTAATATAAGTAGCAACTTGTCTCCCATTCCAAAACATAAAGAATGAAACCATTAAAAATGAAGGATAAAAATTCATCTTCAGCTATAATATAAGTAAAAATTACATATTAATAATGGACTTCATAAGGTACTATAAAACATCCTTGGGGTGAACTCTACTTCATCGGTGGAACCACCAGTCGGCGCCATCGAATCCAATTTCGCAGTGATCTTGGCTGCTCCACTCTGTGTAGTAATTTGTGTAATTGGTCTCATTGCTCGTTGCGCCTGACAACGCCGCGTGGGTGGAGACATTACTGGAAACTCAACAGCCCAACATCCCCAAACCAATTAAATAAAATGAGATGGAGGTTACCTGGTGTGGCTCACCCGTTGTAATTTCTGCAAAACAAAACAAAAACATCATTTCAAGGTTTCAAATCCCTATGGAAAACCATGATCAACTAAGATGGAGGGTACCTGCTGCGTTCGTACAGATGGTGTTGCTGCTGCGTGCGTACATCTAGTGCTGCTGCTGTTGCGTACAGATGGTACTCAAACTGAACTTAATTAGAGGTTCTACATTTTTTATGAAAGTGGTAAACTCGTATAGCACGTGATGTGAGCCCACAAATTTTTATATGGAACTAAATTCAATGTTAATGGCTTACCATAAAGATAAACCCAGTGACGGTTTGGATGCTTGGCTTACCATGTTTTAAAATCCTCTTTAAGCTAACGCATCTCCTCCTCCCCGGGCGACATTGATCCGCAAAAGAAAGGATCCGTTCCACTTACGAAAACCCTGTTTTAAAACCTATTTCAAACAAAGATATTTACAATACAAACACTCACCTACTTAAGTCTGAAACCCAAGCTCCGAAAGGAATTCGTTGTTCTCCTTCACATTGATCTCAGTCAAGAAAACAAACGAAAACAAAAAGACTTGATCAGTATAAATTAACAACCAATATAAATTAACTATTTAACAACCAATATAAATTAATAACCAATATAAATTAACAACCAACAAAAAAGAAGGGGCAACTTCTGTTCAGTAGCAGACCTGAAAGAAAAAAATTGTCTACTTTTAGTGATAGCGTGTGCCTTGCGCATGAGATTGAAAAAACATGTGCCTCACTTCGTGAACCCCCTAATGACCTGCGAAATAAAACCCTAAACCAAGCACCACCACTTCTAGAACATAATTTGAAAATGATAATACGGAAAACCATAACAACCAAAAAGGTGAAAGAACTGTACAAATGAAAAAATTGTAGATAGAACCAATCTCATCGACTTATGTTCAAAAATCTATACATCAAAAAATAAAACAACTGCAGATTAGGTGTACTACTGCTTTGCAAATTGACAAAGATTGAATATATATATCCGTATATAATATTATACATACCTTACAAAATGGATGGGTTTGGAAACAAACAATATGAATTAGAAACTTGATATTACAAATAAAAAAAATATATAAAAAAAAGTTAGGATGAACAACATAAAGTAGAAAAAAACAAAACAAAAGACCTGAATGTCTTGACATAGAAATTAAAACCCAAATGCCTTTGTAGTTTGCTCCAAAGCCCACCACAACCATCAAAATCACAAATGGAAATTTTTTGACAGTCGTACCTCAGCAAAAATCATGAATGTTAACCCACAAAAAAAATATAATGTAAATGAAGACTTAGATTGCACCAGAGCGTGGAGACCGTCTCACCTCTAACAAAGATTGCACCTCTATCCAGTGATCCGGAGCGTAGATTGCAAATAATAGAAGAGGAAAATTAGTACTTTGGTGTAATGATTGCAAATTCTTGCGCATATACCTTTAAAAACCTGTAATGAACAATGTAGTCAGTTGATAGTTTAGTGAGTAATAAAAACACAAAGGGATACTCATTGGGGAGATTGCAAAAGACACTATACAATGACTAAAAAATATATTTTAGTTTATGGTACAGTACGTTACATGTAAGTTTCACACCAATAAATTCAATTTTAGCGAATAATGCCTAACATAAGCCCGCGAGTTAGTATGCCACCACTTAAAAATAACTATTGTGCTAGGTGAACCTAATTGAAAAAACATTTGAAAACTTTGACTAAACTCAAAACCAAAAAAAGAAATAAAAGTAAAAAAAATAAAAATACATCAAAGTTATCCATGAATAAAATGTGAATGTGTGCGTGTATAAGAGGTTTAGAGGGAGAGGGAGAGGAAGATGATGCTGTGTGGTTATGTGCGTGTGTGGGTGAGTGTATGCATGTGCGAGAGAGTAAGAAGGAGATTACCTCTAGTGTCTTCCATTGTAGAACTCGAGTTTATGGTACATATCTGTTTACTTAAAAACATGCATATAACCAAGTTAGAAGGTATGGAGATTCCACCATTTAATCATAAAAAAGTAATAAGTGTATAATTAACATTAACTATAAGAAACCAAAAAAACACATCTTGATACAGGGGATTTAATACCTCAATCTTGGCCCAATGTTCAGAAGGAAAATATGTATCATTTAGAGTCAATTCAATGTCAATAAAATCTAGGCGATATAGCTTTCAGTGGAGTAGCGTTGATGCGCGTGTGTGTGATAGGTAGAGAGATACCTGATTTGTTTTAACAGTTAGATTACAACACCCGATGTGCCTGATAATTTGATTTTTTCGTGGAGTTTATGTTACTGTAACAGTTATTCATTATAGAGGAGAACACAGCAGAATGATCCTACAGATTTAAACGCAAACTCCACGAAAAAATCAAATTATTGGGCACATAAACTTCACGAATAACTGCTGAAGAACTCCATGAATATAGTGTTAGTCTTAGTTATACTCACCTAAAATCAAACTCCATGAATACTTCTAGAAGAAGATAATTCTAGCATTTATAAAAATATATATAGTGTTTTAAAAGAAAACTCCACCTAGAAGAAGATTTTTGCCTCCAATGAATAACTGCTACTGTTATACTAATGGATCATTTCCAGGTGCCGTCTTAAGTTAATACTCAAGTAGCAGTTATTACATAATATTCCAATAATATAGTGTGAGTATATATAGTGGAGAACACGGGAGAATGATCCGAGTAGATTCTTTTGGTTTCATTTCAAAATTAAGGCATCTTAATATGCCTACAAAGACTAAAATGAAACCTACAGCCAGAATCACCATTGAATTTCTTTTGGTTTCAATGCTCGAGTGAATTCCCCATCCACATTTGACATTTTAATGGATTCACAATAAAAAATATTAGGACATCCAAATAACTGAACCAAAATTGTACTAATTGGTAAGAAATTCAAATATTTACATAAAAACGGATGTTATACAGTCAGAAAACTAAGATTAGAGGTTAAGCTGCGTCCTGAAAAACCAACTATTGAGTGATTCAGCATGCCCGTAAAGCCTTCCACTGACAGTGATGGTCTGTACCCACCCGCAAAACCAATAGCCAATGGTTTACTATTATGATTAAGCATTCCCCCATGGGTCCCACACCACCCACACAAATGACTATTATGATTAATCATTCACCCATGGAGCCTGAATGATGAACCTGCAGGCATAACACCCCTGGGATCCAGTCCAGGTGCAAGACCAGTAAAATGATCGAGCAACGGACCTGCACCAGATCCAAGAAGTATAGAAGGGGAGCATAACAATTGGAAACAAATGACAAAATAACATTGAGTTTATATGTAAATTCAAAATATTGGGGCAAAGGTTCTGAACAGCTAACAAAATAAGTAATGTGTTTTGATTGTACTTTACTTTGAGGCTCCTCAAATGCTTTGGAAAATGTAGGCTGCAAGTGAACTTTGTGTGTATTTCTCTTCCTTCTATGAAAGTGTTTTGAAATTAAAATGAAAAGTATCTTTAAAGGGATAGTAATAAAGTAACCACACCTTGAATAACTACAAAATAGTATCAAATAGCTACAAAACTGTAGAAAACCTTGAATATTTGTGAACTCTCACCCCAATTCAAGACCTCTCTTAGCAAATCCCATTTTGAAACTCGACCATGCAAGATACTTGTGAAAATGAAAAAAATTGAATATCAGTAACATAATGAACCATTAAAAATCAGTAATATGTAATCAACCATTAAAAATTACCTACAACAGACATCGGTGTAACTGTGTTAGGACTATTGTTTTTTTTAGGTTTATGATAAGATAAAGTACTACCCCTTTGTAACAACACAGTGATAGGAGAACAAATTACACACTCTACATATCATCCTAGTTCCTCGACCTTAAAAGATTGATCGGACTGAGAACGGTTGATATTTGACAAACAGGTCGCAAGACATAAAAAAGGCCATCTTTAAAAAAGGATTTACTCTTACTAATTGGTTAGGTTAAGCCCCAGCTAGTACTTCATTGACCACTTCATGCAAATTTTATTTTTCGGATCTATTGACCTTCAACGGCCCTGAAAGAAAGGATGTTAGAGATGTGCAACAGTTCATATAACAGTTAGTTCACATTCTAAGTTCACATTCTAGCAGGTATAACAGTTCATATAGCAACAGTTCATATTCTAAGTTTGAACTATGACTAATTCATTGTCTACATAACATTTCATTAACATTGGAATCTTTTTTGAAACAATCAGAAGCTATCAATAAAGCAATACAATAAAACTCAATTATTCACATTACACTTTTGTATTATGAAAAAATGTAGCTAGAGTTCGCCTCCATTTTAAATCCACGAATACACATAAGTAGTAGAGTACCTTGGAATATTGTGAATCTTCCAAATAAGTACAAAAACAAAGTTAGTGATGATTTGAAAAGAAAAAATCATGAAATGAAAAAAAAGGATGAACATACAAATAATAAATGGATTTAAAAAATTAATAAAGCACGACATATGAACAAAGATTAATAATAAAGCATATATTACAGTAACAGTGGACAAATAATGAGACACACCTTGGAGCCCCACTGAGTGTAGTTAGAACTTGTACATAATTGCTTGATATTTAAAGAACAGATTGGACTATTATAAATAATATCATAATTACAAACCGTAATTACAAACTCTTATAAAAAAATTCAAACTTTACACTGTGTATCATAAGATTTTACCTTAGAAGATATATTTTAGCTTCTTTAAGAAATAAAAAAGATACTGCATTTATCTCTCTCTATTGTACATGGAGCATTTAGGAATTATGAAAAATGTATATAAAACCAACTCTTAGATTTCCTTGACAGAGTTCTATATACATACATATTCAATAATTTGCATACAAAAGATTATGAAGTGAATTAAAATGCTACCCCAATTCACATTCATCAACTAAATCTGACGTCAAAGACGAAACAATGGTCATTATATGCACTGAATTACTGGTAACCAATGTCGAAACATGTTACACAAATGTCGTGAGAAACATTCAGAACCACATGCCATAAAAGTCAGGTCTACGAGTCATCTTTTTTGAAATATCTTAGAAACAAATTCATTTGAACGCATAATCTCCAAAATGACTCAAAAATACGTTGAACAAATCCCAGATCGAGTCAAAAGGAGCTTGAAAATGTGTAATTAATATACGATGGAGTATGAATAAGACATGGTTCCACACATTGCAAATCACACTCGCGAATGAAAATCACATCAGATCTATATCACTTCAAAATGAACACATTCAAAGCTTCTGAATATTAGTACTATTTGGATATTTAATAAGAACAACCACTATAGCCTAGGCACCACAAAGCAATTGAAATATCATTAAAAATAGATCTTGCGGCTCATATTTGCATAAAACTCTATTCCGTTCACGATACATACCTCAACAAATAGATATTCATGAAAAACTAATATACATAATATAAAATATGAGTCCCTTTAACATACATGAAAAACTAACATACATAATATCCAAAGTTTTGTTAAAACAATGCACGTGTCAACATCAAAAGAATGAACTTTCCAATTAATATCCAAAATTTTGTTCAATACCAATGCGTGCAAGATCTTGCCCATCATGAAATTTCCAATCCATATCGAATTACATCAACATGGAAGTCGAGGTTGTACTGAGTAACTGATTTAAAACAGAGACTCAAAAATGGGAAGATTTAAAACCAATCTAAAAAATGACAAAGACGGGGAAAGGTGAAGATCTTACCACAACATAGGGTGATAATGCAAGTCGATGGTTGGTTGGATCTGTATACCATAAAATATAAAAAAAAAGATATTAATTTTTAAATTAATACCTCCACTCCTATTATTCTACCAAATTGAAAATCCCTAAAATATTTATAGCACCCACAAAATAAATCTTTTTGAAATGTGAACTATTTCCAAGATTTAAAAGTGAATAAAAACTGGAAAAGTGAAATAACTTCAGGAAAAAGCCCTAATCAAGTATCTACAAATCACCCATCCAAATACCCAAAACGAATGTCACAAAATAAAGAAATGAACAAAGAGGATTATAAACATACATTAGGGTTTCAAAATTGGTTGATTTTGTTCACAATCGCAACCTAAAAAATAGAAAATCGCAATCTCAAACTTCTACAAACGTACGATGTAAATGAAAAGGAGGTTACCTAAAAATTACCTGAGCTCGCACCTACATCCATCGATAGAGGTAGGTTTGGATCTCATGGAGAGAAGAGAAAGCCGAAATGAATAAAAAAGGGAGGTTGGATTACATAAGATTTACAGCACATTACCTAAGATTTATGCACCAATATGAATGAATATTAAACAAATGAAAGCTAAAATCAGAAATGAAACTTACGTAAGGGGAGCGGCGTGTAGAGAGAGAATCGGCGGCGTGTAGAGAGGAGGGGCGGTAGATCAAGCAAGAGATGTTTTAGGTAGGGTTTTTTAGGTCGTTGATGAGAGAACGGGAAATGTGTTCTTTGTGTGAGAAATGAGAGAGGGTCTAAGCGGGAGGGAGAAGTAGAGAATGAAGAGGTTCGGACGAAAGTACCCCCAATTTTGAATTAGAGTGTAAATTTGATAGGAAAAAAAAAGAGGGGGAAATCAAAGATTTAAGGGGCAAAATAGGGAGTGCAAAAAAAATTCATCCAGATGACGTCATCTTTTCATCTTATGACATACACAACTTTCATACTTTATTGTATATATATATATATATATATATATATATATATATATATATATATGTTTATATTTTGTAATCAGTAAAAGTAATTTTGGATAACATTTTCATCCGAGGAGAGATACTTTACCGCAATAACCCAATAGTCATGACAATTTTTTGTTATAAATGGTAAGAATATGAGTGTCTGGCTAAATTTTTCAGATTGGGTAAAATGTGTCTATTGGTTTGTTTTGAATACTAACCACTCAACACAAGCACATCTAAAATGTTATTATATTTGGCTAAACACTATATATTGACCATTCACTCACGCATAAGTCAAATATGAAAACTAACCTGCATAATCCCAAATGTAGTGAAAAGGTTACTTGTACAGTATCTCAACTATTCCAGATTCTCTATGGGTACCTATACATCAAGGGCCAGAAGAACTTTTAGGCGATGCAAATAGTTTATCATTTTGGTGTTGCATTTTACACAATGCTCTCAAGATGGTCTATAGTTTCATGTTAAAAATTTTAACAGATTAAAAATGATTATCAATTTACTTTCCCAATATCTCATCTCAAATTAATAGTTAATATTTAAAAACCAAATTTTTTTTATAAGTAAACAACGTATATATTGTAGGCCCCTTTTTTAATCAAAATCTTTTCTTGTGCGGAATTAAGTTAAGGATGAATGCAAACCAACTTCCTCTTTTTATGAAAACTCTTTTTTAGTTTTATCAAACCAAGTTGTGACATAAATTAACTTAACGAAATTTTATCTTGATTAATCCTAAACATGCATCTAGTGATTAAAGAAAGTAAATCTAAGTAAAGATACTCACAATGCCGGATTTATGAGGAAAAACCCAAAAAGGGAAATAAACCTCGGATGGCCCAAGCCAGACAATCACTATGAACAATGGTTTTACAAAGGCAGATTAGCCTTACTCAAGGACTCGATCCCTACGGGTCTTGATGCTCCTTCTCATCTTCTCCATTATTCAATAGTGCCCACGCAGAAATTCTGTCTTCCACGATGCTCGTCCACAACACTCGACCCCATGAATGTCTCAGTGTCCGCCGATATAGCTTGATACGTCTAAAATGTTGAACACGATGTCCGTCGCTTCTCCACCGCAAAACCAGCGATCACAAGTTTTCCAAAGATAAATAAGCCAAACTTGGTGCAACAAAGATCACATAATATATGATAGTGATAACTCGGATCATTGTAAATTCTAAGGATGTGTTTAAACCTTTGAAATATTAGAAAACATGTGCAAATAGGTTTCTGGATCGTAAACTATTTTTCCAGAATGCACACACCTCGAGGAAACATAACACCTTTATTTATAATAAATTAAGGCGGTGTTAAAGTCTTGTTAGAATGAAACTCTATGCCGTTCCAACGATATGAGGACTCGCTCGAACGACATCTCTTGTCATTTGAATGACGTCGTCAGATAGAGTTCTAATGAAACCATTTTTAAAACCAGAGTTTTGTTAAAATCCAAATTTTATCCAACTCTAATCCGTCCTCATCTGATTAAAATGAAGTGTAAACATTTAAAACACTTTAAAACATTTTTTTTCTTTTAAAAATAACATCCTTATTTTTGTAAAATAAAATTTCGAGTTTCATTGACATTATGCATTCATACTTGTATGATCTCGAAATGCAATAAAACCTTGAAGATGAGAAATTGCACCAATTAAACTTTGGCATGACTGAATCTTTGTAGCTTTTTTGCAATGTCTTCAATAAATCTTCAATATGTCATAGACTCGAGGGATCAGACAGTAAAAAACTATATATGACTCAAACCTGTTTTGTTTCGAGAATAAGTCAAAACTACATTAAGACTCAATTAGAAATTTGGTCCTTACAAATCTCCCCCTTTGACTATTCCGGGACAAAACCAACAGTGAAATGCCTAAGACTGGCCATCAAGTCGTATGACGCCTAAATCCCATCTCATAAAACCCAAAATGAAAGATACATCATCAATATAGGATAAGGTTCTTCGACAATGGACTGGAAAGCATGAAACTATCCCGAATGTCTAAATGTGATGTAGACTTGAAATCTCGTATCTCTTTAAGCATACCTACACACATGAAACCGACACATACCCAGTGAAGTATGGAGGAACAAATGATATAAATTAATATGAAACTTTAAATCCGAATCATTTGTTATGAGAGTAAACATGATACCAATATATGGGCATAAAACAACTTAAATCTCACAAAACTCTCCCCTTACATCACAAACATCTCTCCCCTTTTTTTTCTCGAATAGACACTCCGGTGAAAAGATAAACACATCTAGCATGAGATTAAATACCAAGTTGATACCAATTTGTAAAATTAACAGAGAGATAGCAATTTGCATTAACACATATGATGTTAGATAAACATGAAACAACTAGCTAGAAAAAAATTAATCAATAGATAGCAAATAATGAATCAAATAAAGAATATATCAATCTCAGCAGGTGTGATTAAACAAACCAATGCATCCAAATATGATAATGATCAAAGTAAACTGCATAAACATAAACCCATGACACAAATATAAATTAATATACAGTAGGGTACTGAAATAGTTCAACCAGAAAAAGTGAGACTAGTCAAACAGGGCTATCGTTCGAATGAGCCAGGGATGTCGCTCGAATGAGAAGTGACATCGCTCGAACGAAACAGTATGTCGTTTGAATGATATACTCAAAATTTTACAAAATGCCCAGAATATCAAACAGTGTTGCCCAGTGGAAAATTTTCAGAAAAATTCAAACTGGAAGGGGCTCAAAACTTTGAAACAGTAGCAAAACAAAAACTAAACTTGAAAACCCCAAAATAAACTAATATGATTAACATGCCAACATAGTATCGATGTGCCTAAATAGAAACATGGAATGTAGGTGTGTGATCTAAAACAAATGAACCACAATTCCAACACATCGAAATGATCAAGAAGCTCTAATCAATAGCAATCTATCATCAAACTTTATTATTTCCATATCACTAAACCAAAAAGGCCAAATTGACACCCTTTACCCGACCAGACTTGTCACGGTCATTGAACGTGACAAAAAAATACTCGTTTTTCATCACGGTCATTGATCGTGACAAGTACCTGATAAGGTATTGTCACGGTCAATGACCGTGACAATTCTTATAATATTATCACAGTCAAAGACCGTGACATGTTCGTGACAAGTTTAGCAGCAAAAACCCTTTCCCCTTCTTTTTTTCCCACTGCTTTGTTTTCCTCCACTCTCTCTCTCTAGGCGTTGTTCTTCCCCTCTCTATCTACTTTCAGGTTGGTTTCTCTCTCTCTCTCTCTCTCTCTATATCTCTCTCTCATTTATATATATGTGTGTGTGTATATCTGCGCGTTTGTGTGTGTGTGCCTGCATGTGTGTGTGTGTGCATGTGTCTATGGTGGGGGTGGGTTTGTGTGTGTGTGGGGGGAGGGGGGGGGGTAGGGCAGGGGGTGGGCTGCGCGTGTGTGTGTGTATGTGTGTAGTGTGCATGTTTGTGCGTATGTGCGAGAGGGGGAAATGATGCGGGGGGGGGTGACGGGGGGTCGGGCTGCGTGCGTGCGTGTGGGGAGGGGGGAGGGGGCAAGGGTAAATGGGGTGGGGGTGGGGCTTGTTAATTTTTTTAATTAAATTTTGATTGGTTTATTAGATATTTTCCCTCATATGCAAGTAGTTTCCCTTGTAAACGAATTGATTGATTATTAATTTTTTTAGTAAATTAATATATGAAAGTAGGATTACCCCTCATTGTAAATTAGTAAATAAATAATTATATACTTTAACTGTTAGTTGAATTGATGAAAAGAATTAATTGAGTAGATAAATTAGAAGGAGTATGGGATACGCATTTGTTGTTGACATTGTAGTTGGATTATAGTGGATCGATGTTGGGTTAGTTAATTTTAAAAGTGGCATGACCACTGGATTATTGCCCATATGGGGGTGGGATTTTTTAACTTTTTTTGAAAATTACTTTGTATAATGAACAATATATATACACTTGAAATTAAATATAGTTCTCATAGATACTAGCCTTCTAGTTCTTATGCGTACGCATTCAATATCCCTTAGACCCATTCGAGAGTCATTACCCCTGTAATGAGATCTCTCGAATTGTCCCGTTTGGACAGTTTGGGACTGCATAATTTCTATATAATAATATTCTTAGTCGCTTAAAGTTGTTACTTTTGGAGGAAGTTTTGCAGTCGTATCCTAATGTTCTCTGGGTACATATTAGATCGACAAGTGTGACTGTTATTTCAATGATCAATTGAAATAACACTCACAGTTGGCAATCTACGTCGTGTAATTGGAGAACTACGAGGATATGCTGCCGAATTTTTCTAAAATCGTAACAATGTGCATGAGTTGTTAAGTATATTACAAAAATATGTGGTTTTGAATGGGATAGGACCACTCACCCTTTAGAGGAGATGGAGAAAATAGGATTTTCTATTATAAATTGAATTTAAATTTGAAATTTAAGAATTGAAGACATAATTAAATAAAACATACTATAAATCTAAGTTTTTTTTATACTAATCCATGAATATACGCTTCTTACCTTTAATAGGTGATTAGTTGTGGTAGCTGTGATAGGATATCCAAAATACAAAGAGTGGATGGGTGAGACAAATAGAATGGGCGATGTGTTTCACAGAGGTGATAGTGAATTTGTGAAATACGCAAAGAGATGTCATAATGATGACGAGTTTCTATGTCTGTGTGTTAGGTGTAAGAATAGTAAGGTGTTTGAGTGGAAAACAATTGAACTACATTTGTTAAGATCGGGTATGCAAGATAGTTATCGATTTTGGAGTTTTCACGACGAATTAAAAGTTCCTTTTGTCCCCGAACAACCTTTACAACAACCTTCAATAAGTAGGATAGATGTAGAAGGGGACGACGTAGATCATAATATGTTAGAGGATTTAGTTGATGATGCGTTCGGAGTTTATGAAGCAGAGGAGAATGAGGTTACTGATGATGTACAAGGTTCAAGTGCTCGTAAAGATATCAAGATAAAACTTGACGATGACTACCAAAGTTTAAAATTTAAGGCGACCCAACCGTTATACTGTGGCTGTGAGAAAGATCAAACAACTTTACATGCCATGGTTGGTTTGTACAGTTTGAAGACGCAGTACGATTTGTCTGGCAATAGCGTGACAGGAATTCTGAAATGAATGAAGGGGTTACTACCCAAGGAGAATACGCTTCCATATAGCTATCATATTATGAAGAACAGTTTGAAAGGTTTGGGAATGAAGTATAAATCGATTCATGCTTATGTGTATGATTGCATACTATAACGAAAGGAGTATGAAAATGTCGATCGTTGTCCGGTATGCGATGAACCTAGGTATGTTAAATCTACTAGTAAGGAAGGCAT
Organism: Sambucus nigra; assembly: GCA_949130495.1. Taxonomy (NCBI): domain Eukaryota; kingdom Viridiplantae; phylum Streptophyta; class Magnoliopsida; order Dipsacales; family Adoxaceae; genus Sambucus; species Sambucus nigra. Next base: position 307,835,888 of record OX422223.1, read on the forward strand.
AATCTCAAAAGTGCCTCAAAAAGTGTTGAAATATTTTCCCGTTGGGCCTAGATTAAAGCGATTTTTCACAGTAACATGGATAACGGAGGAAATGACATGGCATGCCAGGGAAGAAGTAGGCCCTAAAGTGTACGAGGAAAGTACAAATGTATAAAACTCGGGAATTTCATACAAGGCTCTTACTTTCTTTCTAGCGAGCGCAAAAGATAAAAACCTCGTTGAAGCTTAAATGACTTACTATGGTGTAATCCGAAATATATTTGAATTGGATTATATAAGCTTCAAAGAGGTTGTATTTTAATATGACTGGGTCAGAGTTGAGGATAAAAATGCTTGTAAAGTTGATCCTGTCACCAATTTGATCATGGTTGACTTGTTCAAGTTGAAGAGCAATGACCACGTGAGCGATGAGCCATTTGTTTGTGCATTTCAAAAGGTTAACCAAGTGTTTTGCTCGGAGTATATCAACAACGAGCCGTGGTCAATTGTCCTACACGCGCCAAAGCGTCTAAATAGTAGTGTGGATGATTGGCTGCTCCTACCGAATATCAATCCATTTTTTATGATAACCCGAATTTGAAACAATTTTTCAATTTGTAATCAATATTCCAATTTGTACTTTATCAATCCATTTTTAATGCTTTAAATTGATTTGCACTTTATCATTTTCTCTCTTATGACGTGTGTGGGCAGTAGGGGTGGGGGTGGGGATGTTTCGGATTTATAGTAATTGTACATATTATGAGCTATATGTTGTTGTTTTGGAATTCAGAATTGAGGTGTTAATCAGTAACAACTCACTTGGGTTTGTAGTAATTGTACATATTTACACGTCTTCTTCTAATTCATTTTGATTTTTACTAATAACAACATTTTCTACAGCAAACGTCTCCTTCAGGTATTAAGGCGAGGATGATGATGCTGGTTATGATGATGTCGTCTGGGCTCGATGGTAACGGAGGTGACGAGGGCTCCTTGGCCCCTAGGTTCCCTAAATATGGCAAATTTGGGATGGCCATCAATAACAAGACGGTGCTATTAGAGAGATCCCTCGAGCTGGTAAAGACGATCATCGGCATGGGATACACTAGTTGGAGGGAGGTGCCTAATGAGCTTAAGCTAGCTGTTTGGGTGGCACTACAGGTAATGCATTTATATTTATCTAAATATTTCAATTTCAATTTCAATTTCGATTTGATTTCATTTTATATTTATACATATTTATATTTATTCGCAACTAACATTGTATTTGTTGGATAGGAAAATTCATCCTGGATCTAAAGCTATGCGATTTCGTCTTGGAGCAGTTGAGGGAGCAACACAAGACGTGAAAGAAACATATGCGGACCCGGTACTTTGGAAGACCCGAGAGTCCATTATTCGAATGCGTGAATCCGTCCCGCCGAAGGAGTCGATCTCATTGGAAAAATGGCAACAGTTCATTGACAATGAGATCGAGGAGCGACAATTGGTATCTTGCCAATCGGGGAGGGAAAATCGGGTGGAAAAGATGGACGTTCACTACTCTGGTCGGACGTCTTATGCCGAGGTGGAGCATTGGATGATGGTAGGATTTAATTTTTCTATAACTACAAAAATATTTTTTTGTATTATTTTACTTTGCGGGGCCGATACTTACTTTATTTTATTTCAGGGGGCAGGGAGTGGCCCTGGGGGTAGGCCACATAGGCTCGATACTTATGTGGCTATTCAGACAAAGAAGGGGAAGGATAAGGAGGTGTCTCCGAGCGTCGTGGCCACGATTGTAAGTAATCCGACATCTTACTCTTTGTTAATAACGTTATAATTTTTTTATTTACTTATTTTACTAATCATGTGCTTTTTGACGTTTTAGGCAAAACATAAGAAAGTGCATGAGTCGCAGTATGATGCCGACAAGGCATCTTTGTCCATAGATGCACTCAGCTAAGTGCTTGGCACTGATTGCAAGGGGAGGACAAGGGGTTTGCTCGCGGGTGGCCAAATCTAGTATCATCGGATTGGAGACGAGCGACGCTGAGTTGGCTCAAGTGATGGACTCGCATGATGCGAAGATGTCCCATTTGGAGGCGATGGTCCAAGATATATTCTCATTCATGAAACGTTCGTTGGGCAAAAATATTAAGGGGAAAGGGAAGGAGAATGTGGTGGAGGATGATGTGCAGGTTGACGAGGATGTGGACCTTGCTGCTTCATTATCGACACGTGCAGACTTTGATGATCCACTCCCCTAATTGGCTCCCTTCAATCGACCGATGTTGACACTTGGTTTGCTGAGCGTGTTTATACTGGACATATTTGATGGCCAGCGGATAAGGCGGGAGTTGAAGGACTCGAATACCGTCTAGGGTATGCCAGTTCATGGACGTTTGCTTCAAGACATCGAGTCCAAGGTGCTCGTCACGCATGTGATACCCGAGAAGAAGAACTCCCCCTTGTGGTCGGCGAACGATGCAGCACGATGTATATTGATGGGTGTGTCAATTTGTATATCGCGTGGCCTACTCACCTCCTCAGAGTTAACCTTACCCCAGACATTTAGTGACATTATTTGAACTGATTGTTGTTTTAAGTTGTTATATTTGAATTCTATTCGGATTATATCATGATGCATATAGTTTTGAATGTATATTTACATTATCTCTATTTTATTTGGATATATAATGTTTGAACAGGTACAACGTTGCTATAACAGGTACAAATATACTGCTGGGCAGCGACAGTGGCCATACTACCCAGTAGATGTTTTTTCAATTCTGCCCAGAATTGTCACGGTCATTGACCGTGACAATTTTTTATTAAATGTCATGAGTTTGTCACGATCCTTAACCATGACAAAACTTGTCAAGGTCAAGGACCGTGATATGACCATGATAATTCTAACTAACTTGTCCGGGTCAATGACCGTGACAAGTCCGTGACAACAAAATTTGTTACCCCCAGAATTATCATGATCATTGACCTTGACAATTCGGCAGATTTAGTGTAGTTTATGTGACAATTTAATGTGTGAGCTTAATGAACTAAACAAACATTATGCACACACATCCAGAATTTTGACAATTCTACAAACAATAGCGTCATGACACGATTTTTTAACGTTAAGATTCTTTGTGCAAACCCGTTTAAATTTGTAATCCATCCAAACTCCCTCAATAATATACCATATATTTGTGAATGAACTAAACTAATGTGTCCGATTTTTGGGCATATGATTCTTTTTATTGCCTTTTTATTTTCTAAAGCTCTTTTAAATGGTGGCTTTCACGACGAGTCAATTTTACACTCTAGTAGCCCTTTCCCGTACACTCGTCATATATTTAATTAATCCTCACGGTAAACGGTTATTATATGCACACCTCCGCCTAACGTCTACTTACGCATAGATGACAAAATTGAGATAAGAACATTTCACTAAACTCAGATATACAAGAGTAGTCAAACATCCATATAAACTCATGCATGGGGGCAAAGATGGCATATATACAAAGTCGAATCAAAACACATATCAACTTCGAAATAACTCCATAATATAATGGTTAAGATCAATTTAATTATCGATAATAATGACCAAATGTCCTAACCACATAGGTAATGGAAGGAAAGGGGCCCAAGCACACCAATATGCCATATCAAACATGTTAACTCACGACACAAAACAAAACCAAAAATCTTTTTGGCTTTTTCAAAATATTTTGACTCAAATAAAAGCAAAATCTTTTTGTGTTTTACTCAAAAAATTTCAAAACCAAAAATCTTTTTGTATTTTTTCAAATAAGATGCAATAAATGAAAAATATAATACAAATGGATAAACATGGTAATCCACTCAACCTTTTGATTTAACATGGGAATAGTCAAGTGCAACCAAATGAGAACTATGAAGTTTTATTCCTAAAGATACCAAATCCGACTTCCTAACCCAAGTAGGTGTGTAATGACGCATGGGGGGTGGGGGAATCGGGGAAACTTTATTCCTAAACTTCCTAAACTTTTGAGGAGCATTTCTAAGGTCATAGAAATACTTTCTAAGGTGACCTTTCCTACCACAAAACGTACAAGTGTAGCGATGGTATGTAAAGTGACCTACATGTGGACCTTTTCTAACATTACTATGTGGCTCTCTCACATGTGAGGGTGGAATGGGAACAACACGATCATCAAAACCAATACCTCCCCTATCTCTCTTAATTTGTACGGTGACTAGAATCCTATCTAACTTCTCAGTTCTAGCCTCTAAGTCAAACTTAACTCCAGACGAGTCTTTCAGACTCTCCTCTAACTCTTTAATCCTAGACTCAAGTAGACGCCTAGACTCCTCAAACTCTAGAAACTCCTTTTTCAAGGCCTCCATCAAACCTTTAAGAGTGTCTTTCTCTTTCTCGATGTACTCTAGCTTCTCTTAAGCTTCTTCTCCCGTGATCTAAGATCCTCAAATAATGCATCATTATTTTCTACGGCACGCTCTTGCAACTTAGCTTGCAATTTTGAGTTTGCATTTTTCACCTTCGCTGTCTCCTCAAATAACTCTCGAAATGCAACTTGAAACTCTCCTACATCGATCTCCCCATCCTCGCTTTCATCACCCTCATCCTCCCAGGAAGCACTCTCAAAAGCCTCGAAAGTATCAAGCACATGAGTATCCTCATGGGAAGATATATCGTCGTCGCTCACAAGACATGCCATAAACGCAACAAAGTTACGCTTAATCGGGGAAACTTATTTTTTCTTCCGGTTCACTATCACTTAAGGTGGCATTGTATGCTATCGGTTTCTTGCCCTCTTTCCTAAGTCTAGTGGGACACTCGGCTACTTTGTGATCATACCCCTCATACTCGAAACACCTATCAGACTCATCTCTCTTAGGTTTATCACTCTTATTCTTAGGTGTGGAGTCTCCCTTGTTCTTGAATTTCTCAAACTTTTTGGCATCTTTCGATTACTTATGAATTTGAATAAATTTCTTAACCTTTCTTGCGAAAATGACGACATCCTCAAAGTTGGAATTGGAGTCGTCATTCAAAACTTTAGTTTCCTCCTTTTGGGCTTTTAAAGAAATGCCCTTTTCTTTCTTTGGCACTTGCTTGGAGGTAAATATATCGAGTTCATAGGTTTGAAAGTCACCTACGACCTCTTCTAGTTTCGACGAGTTAAGAATACCAAGGGAATTCATAACGGTCACTTTAGCATCAAACCTACTTAGCAACGATCACAAAATTTTCTTAATCATTCAGTTATCGAGAATCTTTTCACATAGGTTAAACACCGCATTAACAATAGTGGACAACCTAGTGTAAAACTCATCAAACGTATCACTCTCTAACATCTTAATTGTCTGAAACTGTGTAGTGAGATTTTGCAACTCAGACACCCCAACCGTGTGTAATACCCCGTATTTTTATGACTTTAATTATGAGGTTAATTAAATGAATTTACTTTTAATTTGGGACTTATTAAATTAATTTGGAAGAATTAATTAGAAAAATTAATTCGGATTTAAATGCTAGCGAGACGAGAGTTAGTATTTGGTTATTAATTAAATTAATTCGGATTTAAATGCTAGCGAGACGAGACTTAGTATTTGGTTATTAATATGTTGTTGAATATTACTGAGTGGTTATGGTAATATGTGATCATTGAATTTATTAAAAATGTCGTGAGTTGAAAATACGACAGTTTCGGTAATTTAGTTGGGACGCGCGTGTCAGTCGTGTTAGGACCCAATTTAATGGATTTAAAAGTATTTTATTTTTATGTCATCCATATGATTTTTTTGAGTGCGCAAGCGTGTCCATAAGGGTGGAGATAGTAAAAAAACACTAGCCGGGGGTTTAGTTTGGGTCCCGGGGCATTTTTAGGCCAAACCGACAACCCGAAAAGGTATTTTGGTAATTTTAAAAATTAAGGAATTAAGACCCACGATTTTTAGTGCTGATTTATTTATTTTTGGTTAGGCTATTAGGGCCATTATCAGCCAAAAACAAAGAGGGGAGTTACGTGAGTTAGAGGAGAGGTTACAAAGAGTTCCCAAACCAAAACCACCACCCACCACCACCAATTTGGACGGAATTGTGATCGAAAATGAGAGAGGAATAGCCCTTGAACAACAACAACGGATCAGAACATCAGATTTACAGGCAAGTGGTTTATCTTGCAAAGATTCAAAGCATATAGTTTATATATTTTTATATATTTGAAGATTTATCATGAAAAATGGAAATTGAATGAATTTGAAAGGTTTAAAATCATAATAGGGATAGGACTTGCATGTAGTAAATATTGGAGATGATAATAACCACGAATTTATGATTTATGGGTAGAGAATTATGAAATTTAGATTGAATTATGTAATGTTCTTGAAGAAATGGGAAAACTAGGTTTTTATATGATAATTGGGTATTTTGATGTAAGTAATTGATGTTATAGGTTGATTTGATGAATCTAAAACGTGGGGAATGATGTAAACACGTTAGTAGGATGATTAAAATATTGATTTGTGAGTTTTGGACGATAGAATGAAGATTTAGAGGTGGAAAAAGTTGATAACCCGTAACTGTTAAGAATTTCTGGGCTAGTACCTGTTTGATCGATCAATCGACTCAAGAATGTTGATCGATCGAACCCATCGATCGATCGACCCTTTTTCTTCGATCGATCGACCTATGCTAATTTTTGGCAATTGTTTCTCTTTAAGGTTAATGATTATTCCAAAGCCGATGTTGGGTATTAGGGAGATTAATATGATATTTTGGGACTTAATTAAAGTCAGGAGGGCCTTAGTTATTATTGGAGAATGCTATAACTTATGGGATTAATTGATATTACTTATGAGGGTCTATCGAGTGAGATATGGTTATAAAATGTTCGAATATGAACTATATGGAGAATTGAGGATGATGTAAGATTAAGGGCAGGAACTGAGTGACTTTAAGTGTTGAGATAACATTTAAAATTAATAAGAAATCTAGTAACCTTTTGAGATAGGTTAAAATACTCAAATTGATACGATGAGAGAGTTAACAAATGAAAAATATATTACGTAATGTTCGGGGTACATTTGCTATGTATGAGACTAACTAGATGAAATGTGTGAACATCTATATTGATATATGATTACTTAGGTTGTGTTAATGCCTAATGTATGTATTTCTTATGTGTATGACATACCTACCATACTTGCTATCACGGGAGGTTAGTTTTATTCTGGAAAAGGACCCTCTTGTCCTTGGGTGCCTTTGGGGGGATTTAGACTGGTACCTTAAGGACATAGTACTGTAAATGACTTATTTGTAAGTTGATAAGTCAGTTGACCATGGGAGCGTAGGTATATACGTGACCCATGGGTATGTGAACTATGTTCGCCTCTAATATGTGTGATTTGTATTCAGACGGTTCCTGAGAGATTTGGAACACGTGATCCTTATGTACGTGATGTACATGGATTTGATAGCAGAGTATGCGTGCACCGCAGCTTAGCTTAGGGGTGCCATATATGTATTTATGTACTAGAGTGATATACTTATGTACTTGTGACAGGTTCATTATTGCTTAGTAGATGTGAATAACTAAGATATTTGAATGGGTTAAAAATGAGAATTTAATTAATACTTGAGATAAGTAGTTTAATGACCGTGAACATGGGTTATAAATATGGCTTATTTGGGGGTTACGTGTAGATACTCTATGTTAGAATGTGAAGGCATGAGTGGTACAAACTAATTAGATAGTGGCATAACTAGAATGGGTTAAAGGCATACGTTAGGCGTGCATAGTAGTTGAGAGGTAAGAAATCCATGTGAGAGTACGCAACTGACGTGTTTATAATATGTGATGTTTAATTGTAATTTAAATCACTTGCTAAACTTTTAAACTATTTTCATATCGAGCTCTGACCCATTTTCTTTCAAATCTATTTTATTTTGTACAAACCTTTTAGGTGCCCAGCCACAGGGAAGGCAAGCATAGGAGTTCCATTTTGATGACGTGTTGTAGCTGCTGTGGAAGTTACAGGACCTTGGTAGTAGACGCTCTCATTTTATTCTTGATTCCTTCAGAGTCATTTGTATCAGTTAGGGCATGCCGCCCATTTTTAGTTGCAGGTTGTAGTTGCAGACTTTCAGTATTTCAATTTTAATTTATTATTTATTCAGACTCTTGTATTGGGACATTATTTATTCTGGCATCTTCATTATTGGAGTGTTTACTCAAGACTTATTTGATTTCTTCTCATTAAGCATTTATATGAGATTGGTTATGCGATTGTTGGTTTATTAAATAAATTATTGTTTAATTGTTGGCTTAAATAATATAATTTGACATCTCTCTTTTTAAATATTAGGTGGTTAGTAATTAATTAAATGTTTTTCGACAGTGATGCTAAGACTGAATCAACTGAATATTCTGTATTAATTAGATAAAAGACGGGGTGTTACAGGTGGTATCAGAGCATCAGGTTCTAGTGTCCTTTAGGATTTGTGCGGCTTATTATGCTTCCAGCGTAGCTTTCTTTGAAATAGAGCCCTATATTTAGGATTATTGATTTCTTTGGTAAGATTTCGTTCTCCTGCTATGATGCATATGATAGTGAATCTCATTCATAATCGGGAGTGTTCATGCGCCGAACAATGTAGTACGTCAGGCGAAGACAGTTGGGCGAACCGCAGGAGGTAAAAGATCAGTCGAGATTATTTAATTTATTAAAGAAGGATGACCGTAGTCAAAGTCACCCATATTATGTCACTGGAGTCCAGGACGGTACAGACGGCCAAGGCGTGACTTGTAACTTCTATCCACAACTATAGTAGAAAGTGGGGTCAAATAAGATTCACCCAATAAGGTTGGAATGGGAAAGAAAGAGTTAGGTGAAACATTAAAGAGAACCAACAGTGGAAATAATTGAAATGTGGAGATGGCGTGTGCTAGCCAAATGAACGTAATATATCCAAAGGCTTGGATATATGTCGGGGTATGACCCATTGGGAGTGAAAATTTGGGGTAAAATTTTTCTTGGCTCGTGAGAGCGGAGTTTCAATGGTGAGAGACAATCACTGAGAACGTAAGAATTATGTGTGATAATTGATTAACTTCAAAAATTTCTAATTTGACACACTTATTTAATTTCAGCCCCTAAACATGCATCTACGTGTGTGTGTGTCAAATCATAAATAAAGCATGCGACACAAAATTAAGGAAAAATTCCCGCAGGGCAAAACCTTTTATTTCACTATAATAAGTAAATCGCAACTTACACAGATTACAATGAAATATAGTGACACACGAATACCCGCAGGCATAGGTTAGTGTCATCAACAATGAATCCACATGCAGCGAACCCACATGAACCTCAGTCCAATCAACAAAGGAAGAGCCGCAGCACTCCTCAATGACACGCAGCCATAAAACTTTGTAGAGACTCCCTCAGTAATGACACGCAGCCCTCGATTGCAAAGATCTCTCCACAAAGGTTTGAACAAACTAAAAAGTTGTGTTCTTGGGTTACTAAAAAGATTCACAAAGGATTGGCAATTGTGTGAATCAAAAAACCTAGAGTCTTGGGCTCAATAGGTGAAGACTTAGAGTATTTAGAACTCTGAAAATCGTCTTGAAAAGTCTTAGAAAACAACTCCCCGAAGTTAGCTTTAAATAAGAAAACTTTGATCCTAAAAAATCTCTGCACGATCTGGCCGATGTTATCCCAGGCGGACCGGTCCGACTTGGGGGCGGATCGGTCCGATTGATCGGATCGGTTCTTTTATTCCAGGCTTCATCGGTTCGCTTTTGGTCCGGGGTATACTGGATCTGCAGCAAGTGGATCGGTCCGGTTGAGGGCGGTTCGGTCCGGTAGGGAGGCGGACCGGTCCGGTTAGCCAGACTTTGATTCCTCTTCTTCTTTTGATATTCGGATCCGTTGATGAATGTATGAATCTTGAATTTCTTCAACGGTGTAACAGCGTGTGACATAATAAATTGTTAATGGACAAAAAATGTCCTTACAAATCTCCCCCTATGTCTATGTCGGTACATACATAAAAACAAGCATCCGAATTATCAAAACAATTAAAAAATGCCTATACAAATCTACCCTTCCATGAACCCAAAACTGGAAAGATACAATTGAATAAGATTACAACGTTTGCTCTTCAATTCTTTAGGAATCTCAACACTTTTCTCATCAGGGAGTGCAATCCAATGATAATCCATGTAGTACCTACACACATGAGAAAAAGAAAAATACCAAGTGACATATCGAGTTTGAAATGTAATAAACATATATACCAATTTATGAGCAAACTCAAACTTTCAAACTCCCCCATAATAAGATAATTTTGTCTCCCCCTTTTTATGATGTCCCCAAAAAAACAAATGAGAAGAATGAATCAAATAAGCAAAAACGGGATGTCACGGTAAATCAAGGCATCAATCAAATGGCAAACGTGCTCTTGCAAGGAGATGCTCAAAAAAAATCTTCGCAAACTATTTTTGATTTTTCAAATTTTTCATACAAAACAAAAAATAGATACCATTTGAAAAAAAATATAATACAAAAGTCACACCATGGATTTAGACTCAAACAACCAAGTCATGGAAATGGGATGAATGGGTGTGAACACATTCGATAGGTAAATCAACGCAATCAATCATATGTGCATGATGCATATGTTTACTCCTAACGAATGAACATTAAAAGTATCCTTAGGTGAAAAGATTGTTGAATTTAGATGACATCGTCTTATGAAAATCAACAAATCAAAGTCAAATGATTTTCACACCAATAACGTCCAAAACTATATAGCGCATTTTCAAGAATTTCAAGGACGTGCAAACCCGTTTTAATTCTCCAACCAAACTCCCTCATATATATTTTCTTTTAGAGGTAATCTAAATTCTCAAACTTTGGAGAATTGGTGCAAAAACCTAAATGGCCTATATTTTGGCATGAATATCTTTTTATTGCCTTTAATTTTTTAGGGCTCTTTTAACCTCTTTGGACCTCGGATAATAAAATTCCTCAATTTTTTAGGTCCTTTTTAACGGTGGCTTTTGCGCAAATGATAGATGATTACCTTTCGCAGCCCCTCCCCGTTATCAAACGAATCACACAAACTCACAAAACGGTTTTTATATGCACAATTTTCTTATAAAAATTGATCGCGCTTGGTTCGTTTTAAGGACATGATTGAAGTGAAAACACCCAACCAACATGTGATAAGACAATCACAATAATCAAACAAATTTGTGCATGTGTGCAATGAAGGAAACATGAGTCAAACATGTAGGAAGTAACACTTAATTACATCTTAATGACTCCAAACATTATAAAGCACATGGATGAATTGACCTATTGTCTCAAAACACTATCAAATGGTCACATGAAAATAATGGAATGATGTTGTAACTCGGTCATCCTAAGTGTTCATCCATAAACGGTGCAAACAAAATACAAAAATCTTTTTGGATTTTTCAAACAAAATTATCAAAATAAAATCTTTTTGTATTTTTCAAAATTTTCAAAAAAATAAAACATACAAAAAGTACACATGTCATAACACTAGCAAACAAGTAAAAATCATGAAACCACAACTAGTGTATGACAAACATGCAAACACAATCATCTATATGATATGGAAAGTGAAGAATCATGTGCAAGCAATCGGGAATCAACTTGTCTAAAATCTAGTGCCTCTAAAAGTGATTTCCTAACCCAAATAGATGTGAAATGTCGTGTGGGGACTTCGGGAACCACGGGAACACTAAACATAAACTTCCTAGGACTTCTTCCAAGATCAAAACAAAAGCGCCTAAGATGACCTTTCCTACCACAATATGAACATGTGTAAACGGGTGGGAAGACACCTAAAATGTGATATTTTCTAGCGTCCTTGGAATTAGTTGGCCCTCTAAAACAAATAATGGTTTTGGCTTTAGCATTAGAAGCATGAGAACACGATGAGCCATTACCATCACTATCAAACCTACTTGAGTCTGTCAAATCATTTTTTAACTTCAAAATTTTTTACTCAAGCAAAGAATTAGACTCTTCCAAATTAAGGGATTTCTTTTTCAAATTATCAATTAAACTTAACAGTTTATAGCGCTCTCCCTCAATAAAAACAAACTTATCTCTAAGAGTCTTTTCACGCGCCGTAAAATCATCGATTAATTTTTTATCCTCGACGGCACAAACGGGAACCCTAGAATTTTTTAAGTCCTCTAATTCCTTCTCTAAAACTAGGACTCTCTCATCATTCTTCTTTTTGGCAATTTTTAAAGAATCAAAATCAGTACACAAATTGCCAAAGTGCTCACGACAAATATCACTTTGAGTTTGAAACGCTTGCAAATATTCAATCTTACTTTTGAAGAGAGAATTTTCTTTTTCCAAAACTTTAATTCTTTTGCAAAGTTTCAAATTCAAAATTTTTAAATTTTCAGCACAGTCGTGAACTTTTTCAAAAATAGGCTCCTCATTAAATGGGTGATCCATTGAAAAATTGCGATTTTTCACAAAACTGATTTATAAAAAATCAATATCACACAAATTTGCAGAAAATAGGAATACACAATAAATTAGCGCAACCTGCTCTGATACCAATTTGAGAACGTAAGAATTATGTGTGATAATTGATTAACTTCACAAATTTCTAATTTGACACACTTATTTAATTTCATCCCCTAAACATGCATCTACGTGTGTGTGTGTGTCAAACCATAAATAAAGCATGCGACACAAAGTTAAGGAAAAATCTCCGCAGGGTAAAACCTTTTATTTCACTATAATAAGTAAATCGCAACTTAAACAGATTACAATGAAATATAGTGACACACGAATACCCGCAGGCGTCGGTCGGTGTCGTCAGCAATGAATCCACACGCAGCGAACCGACATGAACCTCAGTCCAATCAACAAAGGAAGAACCGCAACACTCCTCAATGACACGCAGCCATAAAACTTTGTAGAGACTCCCTCAGCAATGACACGCAGCCCTCGGTTGCAAAGATCTCTCCACAAAGGTTTGAACAAACTAAAAAGTTGTGTTCTTGGGTTACCAAAAATATTCATAAAGGATTGGGAATTGTGTGAATCAAAAAACCTAGAGTCTTGGGCTCAATAGGTGAAGACTTAGAGTATTTAGGACTCTGAAAATCGTCTTGAAAAGTCTTAGAAAACAACTCCCCGAAGTTGGCTTTAAATAAGAAAACTTTTATCCTAAAAAATCTCTGCACGATCAGGTCGAAGTTATCCCAGGCGGACCGGTCCAGCTTGGGGGCGAATCGGTCCGATTGACCTGATCGGTTCTTTTATTCTAGGCTTCATCGGTTTGCTTTCGGTCCGGGGTATACTGGATCTGCAGCAAGCGGATCGGTCCGGTTGAGGGCGGTCCGGTCCGGTGGCGGATCGGTCCGGTAGGGAGGCGGACCGATCCGGTTAGCCAGACTTTGATTCCTCTTTTTCTTTTGATATTCGGATCCGTTGATGAATGTGTGAATCTTGAATTTCTTCAACGGTGTAATGGCGTGCGACATAATAAATTGTTAATGGACAAAAAATGTCCTTACAATCACCACACTTAGAAGTGAAACGTGACGTCGAGAGAAGGCGTACATGTATGGTTTCACCATAAGTTCCTTCATCAGATGTTCGGGGTGAAAGGAGAATGTTATTCTGAACTCACACAAAAGGGCAGGACAGAGGTCACTTTGTGAGGAGAAAATTTAATTATTTAGCGAACCTTACACCGGGTGAAGTAGGTGAAATGGAAAAGAGGATATTCAAGAGAGAATTTTCATACAAGAAGAATTTTTAGCTCTTATGGGGGATTCCTTCTTGGACGGTCAATGCAGATGGTAATAATATTGCGTAGTGTTAATTTAGAGGTAAACGTTTCCTTGGGTGGGGAGCTACAAGAATCGAGGAATTTATATAGAGTAAGACTGGGGGAATTGGTATTGGAGAAGCACCACAAGGGGAAGACCCACGGGGAACCCTTTAAATTGATTCGGTAGCTAAATTATTACCGAGCGATGGTGATTTCAGTAAGAGATGTGGAAAATAGTAGCGTGTTCCTTAGGTCCATCAAGCTTAGGGAACAATGGAGGTAGTCATCAGAGCCGAGACTACCAACGTCCGAGAGAAGGACCACATTAACATGGTCAGTGTGACCGAAGATAAGTGGAGTATGTGTATAGGTTTTTTATGGGGAGTGAAACCCATGCGTTATAAATGTTTCCCGATACAAGTGTAGGGATAAAGGTATTGTGCCTGGAAAGGGCAACAGTTATTGAAATATTCAGTTTGGTATGGACACATAATTAAGTCCAGGGACCATTTGAGCAGTCAGGACGATTTTCAGGATAAAAGTATGAGTTATATCCTCAGATGATGTTGCGTGTTGTTTGTGGCATGAACGAGCTGCTACAATTATTATTATTATTATTTTTGCTTGAGAGTCGAGTTTAGTTAATATCGTCAATATTATTAGTATTTATGTGAATATTTTCCCTGATAGTGTGGGGTTACCTTTATTGTCATCCGCGGAGGATGAATGGGTATATTGATAGCGGTATATACTTTATTAAAATTACTCGTTTTAGTGTTGTGTTATACGAGTATGATATTATCCTAATTATGGTTGTAAATATGATTATACCGATAGTGTGCTAGTATTGGAAGTTTATTGGGGTTACTACCTTGGGGTACAAAGTTTCATTCTGGTGAGGCCCCATCTGGGAGAGGGCCGGGCTCGCAATTGTACTTTTGTATATATATGAAAATATTTATACTGTTGTGATTTCAAAAAGGTATAATGGTCTCGAATATTTAATCCCAGTATGCGTAGGGATTTAATTATTATGAGTCGTATGTAATTAGTTTACTAGCCAGCAAAGGGTTAGCTGGTCATTATAATTAACGCTAGGGTGGTCGTAATGAGAAGAGTACATTGTTTTATCACCCTTTAGAGATTTGGGAGTTTATACTCATAGTTTTGTGTCTGGGGACGGGATTTTGAGAGCCCCGATTATATTCGCATGTTGTATATGGAATGTGATTACAATCAATGTCAAGAGAAAGTGTCTTTCGCAAGGAGTTCCTTATTTGAGGGTCATTGCGGAAGGAAATGTAACTTTGTTGTTAAGAGACGGGAATTTAGGGGTACATGTTATGGGAGGGATTAACGGATCCCAATGACCGATAATGTTAGGTCGTGGTGTATCGAGGGGTTCCTTATTTGGATTTTGCTTTGCGAGACACCCCACGCATGAAACTTAGCGTAAGGTTGGTAGTAGGGAGATGTTTGACCTTTCGTCCATAAAATGGGTACCTCAATCGTTATGGAAGTAAGTAGTTATAACTGGAAGTAACAAGGGATAAATTTA
This sequence comes from Sambucus nigra, assembly GCA_949130495.1. NCBI lineage: Eukaryota > Viridiplantae > Streptophyta > Magnoliopsida > Dipsacales > Adoxaceae > Sambucus > Sambucus nigra. Next base: position 307,851,262 of record OX422223.1, read on the forward strand.
CGATGTAAGGCCAGTAGAGCTAGTTGTTAGTGAATTATGATGTAAGTACTAATAATGTTGGTTTTGTTACGGAGGGTTGAAGGATGCATTGAGGTTAAGGAGAATTTAGAATTTCAAATTCAGGGGTGATTGAGAACTACCAAGTGGTATAGCCACGTTGTAAATGCAGCGGCAAGAAAGGGTTTGGAATAAGTATGAAGCGTATATAATGTTTAAAACCCGTATGTAGGGGATTATAATGGGTGTAGACTTCTTGGTTTGCTAATGTAGTAATCGCCGGAAGAAAGGATATAGATGGGTGAAATTATTCCTTATAGGATTAAGCGTCATAAGAGAAGGTGTTAATGAGTATATTCATGTGTAGTCAGTGTAGCATGTACGAATTTGGTGAAAAGGCAGTCGGAACCCATTTAATAAGGGGATATCTCTTGAGAAGACAAATATTAAATTATTATGGACAATTTGGAGTAGAGTTCCGACCAATCGAATGTTGAGGGTGACTCAAGAGTAAATAGAATGAGGATTTCAATAAGGTATATAGCGCACAGTTGTGCATAACGTGGTGAAAAGTGCAAGGGTTGAAACTTTTGGTATACGTCGAGAGAAGAAGATAATTAAGTATCACTTAACGGGAAGAATTATACGTGAAAGTTGGTATTGAAACTGGTGTAGTAAGTAGTAGATCTGTTGGGGTAAGATGGTCAACCAGATAATTTTGTATCAAGTCGACGATTCCAGGGATGGAAGAGTCAAGTTGGTAAATTTCCTTGAGGGGTTGCCAAATCATAGATAAGTAACGAGTCCCTTCGAATATGTGGGACAGGTTGTCCAGAAGGAGAGAAATGGATATATACTTGGGTGATTTACAGTATTAGATAGTGAACACGCCGGTACGTGGTCCTACGCAGTAGTATTCAGAACCAATAGGAGGTTCCCAAAATCCGCCTTCAACGTGGGGTAGCAAGAATTAGTGGAAATAGCGCTTCGCTCTGAGGATTGTATCACCTATGTCCCGAGGTGTAGGCGCAAGGTGATTGACGACTCGTGGATTGTATGAAAGAAATTTTGGATTCATTGCGATATTTTCATTTCCAAATCGGGTATGACTAGTAAGTAAGGTATGTTGTAGTAATGGGGAGAAGATATTTCCTAATGGTAGAGTTGGGGGAAAGTACCCATATCTATCTATAGTGGACAAGGTGCTTACAAATGTTTTGTGTAACACCAACCGGGTGAAGTGGTTTTCCCTCGTGTAAAAGTCACAAAGCGGGGAACAGAGATTTAAAGAATGGGAAAGAGTAGACAGATGTGTTATTGATTTCTTCCAGGAGGGGAGTTTGGTGATAAATGCGGGAGTTAATGCGTAGTGAAGTGCGAACTCACAATAATATTGAGATAATGCGGCCAGTGATGTATAAAATTTTTTATTCGAATGTTGTTTAGTAAGAGCACAACGTGAAGTGCATTTATTGAAATGTAACCCTGTAATCGATAAAGTATCAAGACTGTTAAACAAGCATGTTGTGAAGTGGGGGCTGTAGTGATTGGGCCTTTCCTTACATTTTATTTTGAGAACTGGAGGATGCCTAAATTTTTCCAGGTATGCCTTACTTTTTCGAATTTTGGGACGAAATTCCGTTATTAGGGGGGAAGTATGTTATACCCCGTATTTTTATGACTTTAATTATGAGGTCAATTAAATGAAATTGATTTTAATTTGGAACTTATTAAATTAATTTGGAAAAATTAATTAGAAAAATTAATTCGGATTTAAATGCTAGCGAGACGAGAGTTAGTATTTGGTTATTAATCAAATTAATTCGGATTTAAATGCTAGTGAGACGAGAGTTAGTATTTGGTTATTAATATGTTGTTGAATATTACTGAGTGATTATGGTAATATGTGATCATTGAATTTATTAAAAATGTCGTGAGTTGAAAATACGACAGTTTCGGTAATTTTGTTGGGACGCGCGTGTCAGTCGTGTCAGGATCTAATTTAATGGATTTAAAAGTATTTTATTTTTATGTCATCCGTATGATCTTTTTGAGTGCGCCAACATGTCCGGAAGGGTGGAGATAGTCAGAAAACACTAGCCGGGAGTTTAGTTTGGGTCCCGGGGCATTTTTAGGCCAAATCGGCAACTCGGAAGGGTATTTTGGTAATATTAAAAATTAAGGAATTAAGACACACGATTTTTAGTGTTGATTTATTTACTTTTGGTTGGGCTATTAGGACCATTATCAGCCAAAAAAAAAGAGGGGAGTCAGTGAGTTAGAGGAGAGGTTACAAAAAGTCCCCAAACCAAAACCACCACCCACCACCACCAATTTGGACGGAATTGTGATCGGAAAGAAGAGAGGAAAAGCCCTTGAACAACAACAACGGATCAGAACATCAGATTTACAGGCAAGTGGTTTATCTTACAAAGATTCAAAGCATATAGTTTACAGGTTTTTATAGATTTGAAGATTTATCACGAAAAATGGAAATTGAATGAATTTGAAAGGTTTAAAATCATAATCGGGATACGACTTGCAAGTAGTAAATGTTGGAGATGATAATAACCAAGAATTTATGATTTATGGGTAGAGAATTATGAAATTTAGATTGAATTATGTAATGTTCTTGAAGAAATAGGAAAATTAGGTTTTTATATGATAATTGGGTATTTTGATTTAAGTAATTGATGTTATAGTTTGATTTGATGAATCTAAAACGTGGGGAATGATGTAAACATGTTATTAGGATGATTAGAATATTGATTTGTGAGTTTTGGACGTTAGAATGAAGATTTAGAGGTGTAAAAAGTTGATAACTCGTAACTGTTAAGAATTTCTTGGCTGGTACATGTTTGATCGATCGATCGACTCAAGAATGTCAATCGATCGAACCCATCGATCGATCGACCCCTTTTCTTCGATCGATCGAGCTATGCTGATTTTTGGAAATTGTTTCTCTTTAAGGTTAATGATTATTCCAAAGCCGATGTTGGTTAGTAGGGATATTAATATGATATTTTAGGACCTAATTAAAGTCAGTAGGGCCTTAGTTATTATCAGAGAGTGCTATAACTTATGGGATTGATTGATATTACTTACGAGGGTCTACCGAGTGAGATATGGTTAGAAAACATTCGAATTGGAACTATATGGAGAATTGAGAATGATGTAAGATTAAGGGCAGGAATGGAGTTTAAGTGCTCAGATAACATTTAAAATTAATAAGAAATCTAGTAACCTTTTGAGATAGGTTAAAATACTCAAATTGATACGACGAGGGAGTTAACAAACGAAAAATATATTACGTAATGTTCGGGGTACATTTTCTACGTATTAGACTAACTAGATGAAATGTGTGAACATCTATATTGATATATGATTACTTAGGTTGCGTGAATGCCTAATGTATGGATTTCTTATGTGTATGACATACCTACCATACTTGCTATCACGATAGGTTAGTTTTATTCTGGAAAAGGACCTTCTTATCCTTGTGTGCCTTCGGGGGAATTTAGGCTGGTACCTTATGGACATAGTACTGTGAATGACTTATTTGGAGGTTGATAAGTCAACTGACAATGGGAGCGTAGGTATGTGCGTGACCCATGGATATGTGAACTATGTTCGCCTCCAATATGTGTGATTTGTAGTTAGACGGTTCCTGAGAGATTCAGAACACGTGATCCTTACGTACGTGATGTACATGGATTTGATAGCAGAGTATGCGTGCACCGCATCTTAGCCTAGGGGTGCCATATATGTATTTATGTACTAGAGTGATATACTTATGTATTTGTGACTGGTTCATTGTTGCTTAGTAGATGTGAATAACTATGATATTTGAATGGGTTAAAAATGAGAATTTAATTAATACTTGAGACAAGTAGTTTAATGACTGTGAACATGGGTTATACATATGGATTATTTGGGGGTTACGTGTAGATACTCTATGTTAGAATGTGAAGGCAGGATTGGTACAAACTAATTAGATAGTGGCATAACTAGAATGGGTTAAAGGCATACGTTAGGCGTGCACAGTAGTTGAGAGGTAAGAAACCCATGTGAGAGTACGCAACTGACGTGTTTATAATATGTGATGTTTAATTGTAATTTAAATCACTTGCTAAACTTTTAAACTGTTTTCACATCGGGCTCTGACCCGTTTTCTTCCAAATCTATGTTGTTTTGTAAAAAACTTTTAGGTGCCCAGTCACAGGGACGCCAAGCATAGGAGTTTCATTTTGATGACGTATTGTGGCTGCTGTGGAAGTTACAAGATCTTGGTAGTTAACGCTCTCATTTTATTCTTGATTCCTTCAGAGTCATTTGTATCAGTTAGGGCATGTCGCCCATTCTTAGTTAATGGTTGTAGTTGCAGACTTTCAGTATTTCAGTTTTAATTTATTATTTAGTCAGACTCTTGTATTGGGACATAATTTATTCTGGCATCTTCATTATTGGAGTGTTTACTCCAGACTTATTTGATTTCTTCTCACTGAGCATTTATATGAGATTGGTTATGCGATTGTTGGTTTATTAAATAAATTCTTGTTTACTTGTTGGCTTAAATAATATAATTTGACATCATCCTTTTTAAATATTAGGTGGCTAGTAATTAATTAAACGTTTTTCGACAGTGATGCTAAGACTGAACCAACTGAATATTCTGTATTAATTTGATAAAGGAGTAGCTACCCGGTATTTAATTAGACGGGGTGTTACACCATGCTCGTGCCCTCATGAGTGAGTGCCAGTGTATCGCAAGCTTCTTTTCAAGTTTCACAAATCATGATACAATTATACTCTTCAGGTGTGACATGTGAGGAAATAACGTGGAGACCTTTAGAGTTATACTATGCTAGACTTTGTTCAGTCTCAGTCCATGACTCAACGGGTTTCAAAGTAGTGACCTCACCCTCTCATGTGACAGGTGGTGTCCAACCTTTTTCAATCGCTAACCAAACATGCTCATCAATAGATTTTAAATCACTTCTCATTTTCATTTTTCAATAAGCATAATTAGTGACATCAAAAGCAGGAGTGTGAAAACTGTCAAAATTTTCAAAATTCATCCTTACAAGCAAAAAGGGATCAAACACAATAAAAATATATTTCTAGCTCTAATACCAATTTGTATGCCCCTTTTTTAATCAAAATCTTTGCTTGTACGGAATTAAGTTAAGGATGAATGCAAGCCAACTTCCTCTTATTATGAAAAACTCTTTTTCAATTTTATCAAACCAAGTTGTGACATAAATTAACTTAACCAAATTTTATCTTGATTGATCCTAAACATGCATCTAGTGATTAAATCAAGTAAAGTTAAATAAATATACTCACAATGTTGGATGTACGAGAAAAAACCCAAAACGGAAAAAAAACCTCGGACGATCCAAGCCAGACAATCACTATGAACAATGGTTTTACAAAGACAGATTAGCCTTACTCACCGTCTCGATCCCCACGGGTCTTAGCGCTTCTTCTTATCTTCTACCATTCTTCAATAATGCCCATGCAGAAATTCCGTCTACCACAATACTCGTCAACAACACTCGACTCCACGAATGTCTCGGTGTCCACCGATACGGCTTGGTACGTCTATGATATTGAACACGATGTCCGTTGCTTCTCCACCACAAAACCAACAATCACAAGTTGTCCAAAGATGAATAAACCAAAGTTAGGGAAACAAAGATCACATAAACATATGATAATTGATGATACGAGAAATCGGCCACAAGGCGTTCTCATACCAGCAAGTCAAGAGTAGAGTGTGTGATGAACAAATAAAGCAAGTAAATAGAGAGAAGACAAGATATAGAGTGGTTCAGCCTTTAAAATAGGCCTACATCCACTATGTTGCCCCGTTCTCATTATGTGCGTCGTATTGTACAGTATAATCGTGCCTAAAGTGGCATACAAATATGAGAATAAAGGAGAATACATGGCAGTACTGAGGACTCCGGAGTGCCGGATAGGTGGTTGCGATGTAGATGTGTGGCCTCCAAGTTGTGTATTGAGGTTGTGTGGTGAGGATCTGTATTGTAGAGCCTGCCTTGGGCGTAGGTGGAATCGATCCCCCTTATCTCGAGGTGTGGACTCTAATTTATAGGAGGTCTGTGTGTTGAATCACGTGCCCTGAGTACGTGGCGTTCACCAAGTCCGCAGAAGATGTGAATGAGGGCACCCGCCTAGAGCAGCAGCGCTGTGCTATTTGAAGGAGATCCGCGGAACTTGAGGTCATTGGGGGGTGCCGCGGCATCTTATGTGAAGGCCGCACCATGCCGGAGTTCTGGCCGCGCCCCGTGTGGGTTACAGGCCGCGGCGTATATGTCTCGTATGCGATCATAGAAGTACTGCCAAGGCAGGGTGCTATACTTGTACTATCAATAAGCCCCCAAGCCGTAGTGTCAAGGGAGACATATTGGGACTGCGGCTTAGTAGCCAAGGTGCCGCGGTGCTTCCAAAACGACGATTCGTCTTCCGCGCTCCCTTATATAAATTGTTTCTAGCCGTGGACTTCATTACGTTTCCGAACCTTTTGAGAGCAAATCGAGAGCGAAACTCTGTTCACCTCTTCCTGCATATCCCGGCGACTCTACGAGGCGGTGTGTGGCAGTCCAAGGTGGTCTGTAGCTGTTCTTCGCGTTTTTCTTCATTTCCAGGTGACTTTTCAAACACTACTCTCACTTTTCTTCACTGTTTATGCCTTTCTTTGTCCATTTGCCAGAAATCTAGGGTTTTACCTGTTTGTTTTGATTTTTTCCCACGTATGCTGCATATGACATTCATACCACTGTTCTTGACATTCATAGCTGAAAACTCCACATTTTGTGAATTTGATCTTAGGATATTTAAAATTTGGTTAATCAACTGTTTAGGATAAAGGCCGCGGCACAATAGGATTATGATAATCGTCTGAATTAGCAATTTTTGTGCCAAAATGTGCTAAATAGCCGCGGTCACTTAAGTCCACATCCGCGGCATCTACATACACTAATTCCCCTTGGCTGTCCATCTTGGAACAACCTTGAAACTTTCATGAATCCCAAGACATCCATGTAGAATAACTGTAGTTGCTACTAGAGCATTTCGAATTCTGGAAAATTAGGAATGGCCGCGGTCGTTGATGCCTTAAGGCAATTCTAATACATTTCCGCGGCGGCACAGGTTCCATAAATATGGATGTGCCCGCGGACAGTTGGGGCCGTTTGGTCCCATAAGCAATAGAGTTCGCTTATTAATAACTGTATTAGGGATGTAATTCCAGCTTTCAAGACTTAAAACAAATAACCTTCTGCGGCTTCTTGAAGTCTTACAAGTCATACTGGCTGCGGCACCTAACTGCGAATTCTGCTTTTCAGGTACTGCTGCAGCCATATGAGCTTTGACCCAGACGAGTTCCTTAGAGGCTTTTGGGCAAAGCATTTTGGGACTTCTCCCCCAGAACTTACTTCCGTGCCGCCTCTAAGATCAGTTGGGCCCTGCAAAATGAAAGATTGCCCGAACTGTGTGGTAATTGACTCAACCTCCGCGGATTCTGCATCTGGGAAGGATTCCCCATCTCACTTGATGGAGGAGGAAGCCAACTCAAGCACTCATCCCATGGGAGAAGGAAATATTGCCGCAACATCTAGAAATAAGCCTGGAAGTACATCAGGGAGGGCTGCAAAACCATTGGCCGCTCTCGACATCCGCGGCTCGATGACCCAAGAATGGGTTGAGCAGGTTGCTGAGGCTTTCGAGTTTCCAGAAAATTTGACATGTTCAGCCCCTGCCGCGAACCAGAGACCGTGGGGATTTGCTTCCCTTTGCACGCGTTCATCTATGGGCTGCGGTTGCCTGTTCCTGTTCCCATCCGTCGCATTTTCCAGACGATGAAACTGGCTCCAGCTCAGTTAGACCCCAACAGTTGGAGAGCTGTTCTTGCTGCAGTTGTCCTTTGGCAGAAGTTGTTCAAAAAGGACATTACTCCCGCGGAGTTCTTCCACTTCTACCGCCCAAAGGAGAACTCAGTAAAGTTCGCGGGATACTATTACTTTTCTAGCCGCGACAGGGACGAGACCCTATACACTGGGAGACCGACCAGTGTAAAAAACTGGAAGGGGAAATATTTTTACATCTCCGGTGAAGGCTGGGAGATGCACCCGGAGGAGAACGAGAGAGAGAGATCATAAAAAATGCCGCGGCAATGGGGTTCACCCTCCAAACTAGGTATAAGATTCTAGGCGTGTCTTTTAATTTCTCTTGACCGCTACTAACTTGGAACTGTATTTTCTTTCTGCGGCTCTTGACAATCTGCACTTGAACTCGCGACAGGAAAAAAGGGTTGCCGAGGCCGCGGAATTTCCTGCTGAACACAAGAAGTTCAGCATAGTTGTAACATCGGCCACTATATTTGAGACGGGATTCTTCCCCAACAAATCATTTCCTCAACAGATGGGCGCAGAAGGTAATTAACTGTACCATTTCTCTCATTCCGCGGTCGTTTTATTCTCTTGGAATTTGTTGAACTCATGCCATTATTTTCCAGGTGAAGAGATTGATAGGGAACTACTGGCCGCGCAGCTGGAAGAGATGGATGAGGATGCGGTCGTCTTAAATAACACCGCGAGAAGCAGAAAAAGGAAGCGGTCTAGGGCCAAGGTACAGGTCGCGACCTCTGCTGCTGATAAACCCACAGATCCTGCCGCGGATCAAGTGGTTCACGATGAAACCCCAGTGCATCATGAACACTTTGATGATGACATAGGGGAAAATTTGGCCGCGGCAGGACTGCTGCCAGCGGAAGTTCCCCTGCAACCGTCGTCCTCTCCTCCCCCACCAAATGTTGTGGCCGTCAACGCAAATTTGCCGCCTCCCCAATTCCGCGGAGAGTCTGGGCCAGACGGTAGGCCAAGGCCTCAACTAAGGCAGCCTGACCCAAATTCCTCCTGGGACACTACTGCCAAGGCTTCCCGGAGAATGAAACGTGCATTGGATGTCGCGGACCTCGACAGACTTGTTGGGGAGGATCACGAAGACCTGGAGGATTGTGGCCTCCACAGCCTTCTCAGGGTATGTACCAATCATCATAATCTTTGTATCTCATATTTTTATGTACTCTTGCTAACGTCTCTTATTTCATATACAGGCCGCGGACGTGATTGTAGTCCAAAAAAGAAAGTACGAGGCTTTGTACCGGCTGAAAGAGGCCGAGAAGAGTGCTCATGCTGCGGACCTGCAGTCAGCTCGGACATCTTCTTTTGAGGCCGGGAAAGCGTCATCTGCCGCGGCCCTCCAGGCAGCCCACATGGACCTGGAGAAGGCCAATAAAGCCAGAGAGGAAGCGGAAGAGAATTTCAATCAGGCCGCGGAATCTCTGAAGTCGTCGCAGCCTCAAACAGCTGAAGCCGCCCGTGTTGCTGAGATTGCAACTTCCAAGCTTGCCCTCCTCCAGCAAAAATACCAAGAGCTTGAAGCCAAGTCTGCTCAGAAGGACGAAGCCCATGCCGCGGCTATCAAAAAGATGGAAGCTGATCATGGCGACGCCCTCCAGCTAGCCATAGATCATGCCGTGGAGTCCTTCAAAGGCTCCAAGGATTTCTTCCTTACAAACAACAGGGCTTACCTCCGCGGCTATCAGGAGCTGCGACAGAGAATCATAAGAAATTTCCCTGATGCCAAGGAAACGGTCCTTGCTTGGAAATTAAGTGATGCAGAACATCAGGAGTGCATTGCTGAGCTGAGGGCCGTGGTTGAAGAGAGGGCAAGGATGATAGCCCAAGCAGAGGCAGAAGCTGAGGGGGAGACAGAGACTGCCGCGGGCGGTGATGAAGCTGATGACGATGACGACGCGACTTCTTAGATTTTAAGTTTGTTGCACTTGTAATTTCGAACTTTGCTGTGGCTGCGGCCCCTATTTTTGTAATCCAAATTTATTAATACAAAGGCTGCAGCCATATTCTTATCTCTGCTTAATGTTCTTTTCTTTTTTGCATTGCATGTTTTACTCTGCCTGCTATAATGAATGGTTGTATGTTACTGCCTCTCATATTTGTAACCAGCTTTCTGTATTGAAAGAACTTGTAGAACTTGTAACTAGATCCGCGGCAGCATAGCATAATTCCATGCACTTTCTTGTTTATCATCCGCGGTTCCCTTGTCACCTTGGCCCTTTATTGCCTTACCCTGTACCACCTTAGGTTGTCACCCCAGGCCGCGGTGCGATTTCTTTAATTTTCTGTAGATACCGCGGTGATTTGAGCGAGCAACTTGGCCGCTTTTTCCGCTTTGCTGAGGCAGGTTGCCGTCCAGCACTAGGGTTGTGATGGATAAGGATGTCGCGGCATTCATTTGACTGTTGACAAGATAATGGGGATGCAGAACCTGGCCTGGGAAACTGAGGCCATCCTTCTGCGGGTTTGACATGCCTCATGATCATGATGACCGAGCCTCCCATAGTTGATTCGATTGTCCTTCATGGCTTACCTTTAGTCGATCTTGGGACACTATGAAGCCTCTCCAGGCTGGGTTACGTTGTGAAGCCACCCACAGCTAATATGTGAGACACTATCAAGCCTCTCCAGGCTGGGTTACGTTGTTAAGCCACCCACAGCTAATATGTGAGTCACTATCAAGCCTCTCCAGGCTGGGTTATGTTGTTAAGCCACCCACAGCTAATATGTGAGACACTATCAAGCCTCTCCAGGCTGGGTTATGTTGTTAAGCCACCCACAGCTAATATGTGAGACACTATCAAGCCTCTCCAGGCTGGGTTATGTTGTTAATCCACCCACAGCTAATAATACATATAAAGCCATCCCGTACTTCGAGGACGAGCCCCAAAAGCCAAGAGTGGGCGTTATAAGCCCCCGTGGCTGACGTCGCGCCTCAAGAGCAGAGATGTAGTGTTTTAGGCCCTAGTAGTTGGTAAAAGCTCCTTGGGTCCTCAGATGTCTCCGCGCGTATAGCCATCATGTGATAAGATGTAGCTGCACATTGCGAGGGAAACCTTAAAGCTAACGAAGGTCGTATCCCATCCCAGAGCGCGTCCTGAAGTAGAATAATCCTTCGAGGCAATATTTCCTTTGAAATCTGTTTGAGACAACAAGTCTTTTTGTGAGGTATCAGGTTATGAAACCAAGAAAAATATCAGATACGGCTAGACTTGCTAGTTCATATACTCATACATATATGCTGCCAATGACTTTGTTAACAAAACATAAAGTCCTGAGTATTTAAGGCTACAATGAGCTTCATAAAACATAAATAGAAATAGTTGAAAAATAGAAAGACTAAGGATGAGATGCGGTAGGCAGCCTCGGCTGGGTCCGGCCGAATCCCCTATGCATTCTTCTGGAATCGCTGCAGCATCCCTTTCCCGATTAGCCTCTCAATTTCATCCTTCAGAGCGTAGCATTGCTCTGTGTCGTGGCCATGGTCCTGATGGAATTTGCACCAGGTAGCTTTGTTCCTTTTATGGGGTGGAGATCTCAATTTTTCTGGCCACCTCAAGATCTTGTCCCCTTTGATGACTTCCAAGATCTCTTCGATCGGGAGGCTCAACTGAGTATAGGCACCTGACTTTTTCTGCCTTTTTTGACCTCTGACGGCTGATTCCGCGGCTTCATTTAATGTCGCGGCAGGCATGGCTGGCTTTGCTAACTCCTCGGCCACCGAGCCTATGTTTTTAGATGCCGCGGCCTCCAGCATTAGCAACCTCTGAGTGAGAAAATTGACCTGGGTCTGAAGCGAGGCGTGGCTGTCATAGAGGTGATTAAGGTGATTGTATAGTTGCTCAATCTCATCCTTGACTTCTGCACTGCGGCTGGATTCTCCCTCCATCTCTGATTTTGTTAGTCTTTACAATGTGTATATATATAATCTGAGAACAAACTGATAGAAGTGAGCAATCCCAGAGATATTGAACCAAGTAGGAAACAAAGACCGCGGCCACTGCTACGTGACCCTGTGTCCGCGGCTATAAGGCGCGCGGCAAAAATGCACTGCCGCGGCCGTATGATACACCATGGTAAAATTAGAGCCCGACTGATTATGCTCCTACTAGGGTTTGTTCATGAGTAAATAACCTCTCGATGCACAAACGGCGCAGTTTCAATGATAACCCCAGATCATTGGTCAAGAACAGCAAAGAAGGAGTAGATACAATCCCTCCCTAATCATTCATCTTTTTGAGGCAAAAGCCTGTCATGCCTTTCGATACCAGCCAGATAGAATGATATCACAGGGGTATGCAAGATGGATCTAAAGCCACAAGATGGAGTATATCTGGATATAAGAAATACCCACCTATGGGTGTGAATATGATGTGGAGTCCAACAACCAGTAACCGGCCCGCGAGGAGATGATCCAAAGGACCCCTCGGAATCGAATAAGGCGTTTGAAGGACTCATATACGCAGAGAAACAAGATTGAAATGTCAGTTTCCCACAGACGGCGCCAGATTGATGATACGAGAAATCGGCCACAAGGCGTTCTCATACCAGCAAGTCAAGAGTAGAGTGTGTGATGAACAAATAAAGCAAGTAAATAGAGTGAAGACAAGATATAGAGTGGTTCAGCCTTTAAAATAGGCCTACATCCACTGTGTTGCCCCGTTCTCATTATGTGCGTCGTATTGTACAGTATAATCGTGCCTAAAGTGGCATACAAATATGAGAATAAAGGAGAATACATGGCAGTACTGAGGACTCCGGAGTGCCGGATAGGTGGTTGCGATGTAGATGTGTGGCCTCCAAGTTGTGTATTGAGGTTGTGTGGTGAGGATCTATATTGCAGAGCCTGCCTTGGGCGTAGGTGGAATCGATCCCCCTTATCTCGAGGTGTGGACTCTAATTTATAGGAGGTCTGTGTGTTGAATCACGTGCCCTGAGTACGTGGCGTTCACCAAGTCCGCAGAAGATGTGAATGAGGGCACCCGCCTAGAGCAGCAGCGCTGTGCTATTTGAAGGAGATCCGCAGAACTTGAGGTCATTGGGGGGTGCCGCGGCATCTTATGTGAAGGCCGCACCATGCCGGAGTTCTGGCCGCGCCCCGTGTGGGTTACAGGCCGCGGCGTATATGTCTCGTATGCGATCATAGAAGTACTGCCAAGGCAGGGTGCTATACTTGTACTATCAATAATGATAACTCGGATCTTTGTAAACTCTAAGGATGTGTTTAAGCCTTTGAAACCTTAGAAAACATGTGCAAACAGGTTTCTGGATCGTAAACTATTTTTTCAGAATGCACACACCTTTAGGAAACATAACACATTTATTTATAATAAATTAAGGCGGTGTTAGAGTCTCATTCGAATGAAGCCCTATGTCGTTCAAACGACATCTCTTGTCGCTTGAACGACATCGCCAGATAGAGTTCTAATGAAACCATTTTTAAAACTAGAGTTTTGTTAAAATTCAACTCTTATCCAACTCTATTCCATTCTCATCTGATTAAAATGAAGTGTAAACATTTAAAACACTTTAAAATATTTTTTTTCTTTGAAGAATAACATCCTTATTTTTGTAAAATAAAATTTCGAGTTTCATTAACATTATGCATTCATACTTGTGTGATCTCGGAATGCAATAAAACCTTGAAGACGAGAAATTGCACCAATTAACCTTTGGCATGATTGAATCTTTGTAGCTTTGCTGCAACGTATTCAATAAATTTTCAATATGTCATAGACTCGAGGGATCAGACAATAAAAAACTATATATGACTCAAACCTATTTTGTTCCGAGAATAAGTCAAAACTACATTAAGACTCAATTGGAAATTTGGTCCTTACAAATATTTAAAAACAAAATATTATTGTAATTAACTTATCTTGTAAAATTATTCTCAAAAAAATTAGGAATCTAATTAGAACAAAAAGCACTAAATAAAATCCCTACTCTCTCATCAATATTGTTGGGATGAGAAGCTGTTGTATACTGTTTTTAAAAAAATCTTTTAATTCAGTTTGGAATAAAATATAAAGCCACACTATTAATTTGGGAGAGGAGAGGGTTAGGAGAAATAGCAATCTTAAATGGTTTTTCGGAATTCTAAGGTCTGTTTGATTTGCAACAATAATTCTGTTTTCAGTGTTTAAATATAATTCTAATAAAAAATAAGGTTTGGCAACCTGTTTTTAAACACTGAATTATAATATTTATGTGTTATATTCAAGTTTTTCATAAAACAACAATTTTTTTTATAACTTTTGCTTTTTATTTTGCAACTAAAAATTATTCATTCTTAATATTTTAATGCATTCATACCTTAATATATAATATACATACATAATACATTAATATGTTTGTAATTCTTATAAAAAAAATATATATGTACATGTACATAAAATTACGTGTAATTCTATTATTAAATTATATAATATACTAAGATCCATATGTTAAATAATATTATATATAGATACATGATGCTTATATATAGTTTTATACATGTATTATTAATGCATGGAATAATATAAATATACATAAGTACATGTATATAATTTATGATGTATGTATGAATGTATATATGTATACAATCATGTATCATGTATGTATGAAAGTTTTACATACATATGTGGGTACCCAAAATTTAACACCATGGGCCTGGACGAGTAGCCCAATTTTGGCGGCCCAAAGTCCAAGCCCCCCACCTCTTGTTTTGATTGAGATCCGGTCTCTTCCCACGTTCCCATTAAGGGAGGTTATAGGGAGATATGGAAGATGTGGGGGAATCCAACTCCCCCACTCACCTAAACGTACATGTATATACTGAACCCTAAGTCCGGGGCAAAAGGACAAGTTGTATTCTCTGTAATCACTCCCCGAAGTATATAGAAATAACACCGGCTGCATCACCATGGACGTAGGCACATCTTTGCTGAACCACGTACATCTTTTATTGTGTGATTGTCATTTTACATTCCTTATTCTTATTTGGTGCTTGACTTTCTCCTATTTGTTTGTGTTGTATAATAATTGTCACTACAATTGGCGCCGTCTGTGGGAAACGTTCATCTTTCCCTGAGAAAAGCCCACACCAAGAAAGAAGTTTAAAATGTCTGGTCATAGCAGCAATGCCCCCCAGGCAGGGGATATTCAAGAACCATCTGCTCCTCGTATGATTAGGTCTGAAGTTCGACGTTCAGATCAGAGGGCTCGCTTGGAAAGGCCAGCCTTAGAAGAAAGCCAGAGACCAGCAAGGTCCACATAGATATCCAGATTGATTGATGCATACGAGGAAAGGCTCCACAAGCAGAGGGAGTCTTCTCGCAGATACGAGACTGAGAATGCTCGCTTAAAAAGAAGACTGGAAAGACTAGAGAGGGAGCTTCATCCTGATAACAAGAGACGTCCATACCGTACTCCTAGCCCTCAGGCCCCGAGAAAGTCTCGCAGTCGAGGAAGGAGCCCTAGGCAGGGATCTCAAAAGGTCGAAGGAGGCAAATCAGACGACGACCTCCGCGAGCAGCTGCGAAGAGCTCGTCGTTATCAGAGCCCTACTCGCAGCGACGAGAACATATGAAATCTGGTCCGCAGGGAGATAGACCAACATTCTGCCCACCACGGTACCAGATTGACCCGAGAACTCCCTAGGCGAGCTCTCAAAACCCAGATGAAGTAACCTTTCACGAGGGAAATTGAGGAAGAAGAAGCCCCCATGAAATTTTCCATTCCAAGGTTCAAGATTTATGATGGTAAGACTGATCCCATTGATCACGTCAGGCAGTAGCGACAGGCCATGACCCTCTGGAACCACCGGGACGCGCTAATGTGTCGAATTTTTCCTTTGAGCCTGCATAATGTAGCGCATAAGTGGTTCCAAAGGCTCCCCCACCAGTCAATCAGGAGTTTTAAATCCTTAGCCGAAATTTTTACGGCCCGATTCATTACCAGTAGCTCCCATCCCAAAAGGATGGATGCTTTGCTTATAATAAAGAAAACGCCTCAAGAGACCCTCCGAGACTACGCAAAGAGGTACTGGGAATTATTCAATGAGATCGAGGATTGCGCAGAGGAAGTGGCAGTGTCCTCTTTCAAAATTCGGCTCCCTAGTTCTTCCCTTCTATACCAGTCCCTGACGAAGAAGGAGGGTATGACTATTGACGACCTAATGGCTCGCATCGAGAAGTACGCTAAGGTGGAGGATGTCACTCGCGTCACTACAGGAGAAAACGGTCGAGCTAAACTCACTACCAAGGGAAGTGACAAAGCTGAGAACCAGAAGAAAGGAGGTAAGAACGGGGGCAAAAATGGCTCCAAGAACGGAGGGAACAATGATGCGTCGAAAACATTCCAGGCAGTCAACACCGTCTTCAAAGAACTAATTAACAAAATTCTCATGAAGATCAAAGATGAGCCATTCATCAAGTGGCCCAAGAAGATGGGAGGAGATCCCTCGAAGAGGAACAATGCGCTAAGATGCGCTTTTCACAAAGAAGGATGACATAAGACTGAGCATTGAAAAGATCTTAAGTCTCACCTCGAGGAGCTGGCCTAGTCTGGGCATTTGAGCGAGTTTGTAGAGAAAAGGGCAGAGAAAGTGGCTGCCAATAGAGAGGCGAGAGCTGACAACGTGCTCGAAGATGATGCTGGACATGAGTTTGTGATAATTCACGGGGCATCTGATGCCAAGCAGATATAAGGAAATTCAGCTCGAATGGAGATGAAGAAACTTATAGCGGTAATGTAGGCTTTTCAGATCGATCCAGCAAAGTCACAGTCAGGAAAGCGTCGACGAGCAGATGACGTCAACTATAACAAGCATATTGTCTTCACAGATGAAGATCTGGTGGGGGTGAGAACCCCACATCATGATGCTCTGATAATTACACTCAGGATAGCCAACTTTGACGTCGAAAAGTTGCTCGTCGATCAAGGAAGCTCATCCGAAGTAATGTATCTCGACCTATTCAGAAAGTTGAAGTTAAGCGTTACCGACCTAAAGGAAGTTGCTGTCCCTTTAGTTGGCTTTACTGGAAAAATAACTATGCCCCTGGGAAAGATTGTACTACCGGTGCGCGCTGGAAACGTCTCCAAGATGATCGAGTTTTTGGTAGTCGACATCGACTCGCCATACTAGGCCATCCTCGGCAGGGGATGACTTCATGAGATGAAGGAAGTCTCCTCGACCTACCATCAGAAACTCAAGTATGTAACCGAGAGAGGAGTAATGGAGATCCACGGTGACCAAGCAATGGCAAGAAGGTGCTTCATAGCAACCATCCGACCAAAGCTAGAGAAGAAGGCCGAACAGCCCAGCGATAAAGTTGAAGAAGGTCTGACACCTTTTAAATAGCAATTAAAATATGGAAGACCTGGAGTAGAGGAGACCAGGCTCCTCCCCTCCGAGCGTGTCGTTGAGGACCTGGTAGAAGTTACGGCTGGAGATGGAGACAGTAATAGAGTCTTCTTGATTGGAGCATCTCTCACCGACCAGGAACATAAGGAATTGACAACTCTACTGAGACGCAACATAGATGTTTTCGCATGGGAACCATACGAGATGCCTAAAATTGATCCTGGTATGGTCTGTCATCGGCTGCATGTCGATCCCATCTTCAAACCGATCACGCAGAAGGCGCGACGAACTGCACTCGAGAAGGCTAAAGCGGTCAAAAAAGAAGTTAAAAACCTGCTGGATGCAGGATCCATACAGGAGGTACAATTCCCCAAGTGGTTATCCAACCCAGTAGTAGTTCCGAAGAGCAACGGGAAGTGGAGAGTTTTCATCGACTTCACTGACCTCAACAAAGCATGCCCTAAAGATAGTATCCCCTCCCAAAAATAGACCTACTAGTAGACGCCACTGCAACTCACGAGCGAATGAGTTTCCTGGATGCATACTCAGGGTATCACCAGATCCCCTTATTTGCCCCGAACCAGGACAAAACGTCATTCATCACGACAGTTGGGTTATACTACTACAAGGTCATGCCCTTTGGGCTCAAGAATGCAGGGGCAACCTATCAACGGCTGGTCACCAAAATGTTTAAGGGTCAGATGGGAGACACCATGGAGGTCTACATCGATGACATGCTCGTTAAAAGTAAGAAGAAAGAAAATCACCTCTCAGACCTATCAAACACCTTCGAAATCCTTAGGAAGTACCGAATGAAACTTAACACGAGCAAGTGTTCCTTCGATGTCCAGTCAGGAAAATTTCTTGGGTACTTGGTCAGTAAGAGAGGCATACAGGCTAACCCAGACCAGATCGATGCAATCAACAGGGTCAAACCCCCTCGCACAATCCGGGACGTACAAAAACTCACTGGTATGCTCGCTGCCTTAAATCGCTTCATCTCTAAATCCTCCGAGAAGTGCAAGCCTTTTTTCCAGCTTCTAAACGTGAGAAAAATGGTAGAATGGAGCCCAGATTGCTCGCGAGCATTGGTCGAGCTCAAGTCTTACTTAAGCTCTCCACCACTGCTCGTCATACCACAGCAAACAGATTCTTTGTACCTGTACCTCTCCGTTTCCAGCCACACTGTCAGCTCTGTGTTAATATGCGAGGTTGCAGGAGTCCAGTACCCCGTTTATTATACAAGCAAGACCCTACTGGACGCCGACCAGAGGTACCTACCACTGGAGAAGCTCGCATTTGCACTAGTAGTGGCTTCGAGGAAGCTGAAGCACTATTTCGAAGCCCACACTATTATCGTCCTTACATCGCATCCCCTTAAGGCAATCCTGAGGAAAGAGGATTTGTTGGGCAGACTGTCTAAATGGTCAGTCGAGCTCGGACGATTTGACATCCAATTTCAACCAAGGACGGCTATCAAGGGTTAGATCCTTACTGATTTCATAGCCGAATTCACGGGCGAGGAACCCTCTGACTAACCTCGACCAACAAGGCCAGAGGAGAAACAAGCAACAGAGGAAACCTGGAAACTGTTTGTTGATGAATCCTCTAACTCAAAGGGGGCAGGGGTAGGCATTATCCTCATTACTCCAGAGAATGCCATCCTTAAACAAGGAATCAGGCTTGGATTTGCAGCCTCCAACAACGAAGAAGAGTACGAAGCCTTAATAGTCGGCCTCCAAAAGGCGCACACTTTGGGAGCAAAACATTTACAGGTGTTCGGCGATTCCCAACTAGTCTCCAATCAAATAAGTGGAGATTATAATGCAAAAGATTAAAGAATGGCATCATACCTCGCCCTAGTGAAAAAACTAATGTCGAGCTTTGAAGAGATCAGTGTCCAGCAGTTTCCTGGGGGCAAAACAGTCATATTGACGCCCTAGCAACCCTGAGTTCGACAGTTGACTCCAACCTAAAAATAACCATCCCCGTCGATTTCCTCACTCGTCCGAGCATTAACCGCGACAGTAAGCCACCAAACGTAGAACAGGTACTCCAGGTGGGAGAACCCCCAGCTAGATGGACCCCTTAAGGGACTATTTAAAGGATGTCACGCTCCTAGATGACAAGAAGACTGCCCACCAGATAAGAGTAAAAGTTGCTCGCTTTCACTTATCCCCAGAAGGCAACTTGTATAAGAGATCCTTCTCTGGTCCCTACCTCCAATGCGTTCACCCAGGGGATGTCGAGCAAGTGCTACACGAGCTTCACGAAGGAGTCTGTGGAAGACACATTGGAGGAAGGTCTCTAGCTTTTCGAGCAATGAAGGAAGGCTATTGGTGGCCATAAATGCAAAGGGACTCTGCGATGTATGTTCGTAAATGCCTGAAATGCCAACTTCACGCTCCAATGGTCCATCAACCCGCCAGCGATCTAAAATCCTTGTCCAGCCCATGGCCATTCGCCCAATGGGGAATGGACATCGTGGGACCACTGCCTACCGCCACCGACAATCGCAAATATCTATTGGTTGCGACCGACTACTTCACTAAATGGATCGAGGCGGAACCCCTGGCGAACATCCGAGATGCTGATATGATAAGGTTCATATGGAGGAATATAATCACTCGCTTTGGCATCCCCAAAGCCATCATCACCGACAATGGAATACAGTTCAAAAGCGGCTCCTTTCAGAATTTCTGTAACGAACACGGTATCAGACACCACTTTAGTTCGGTGGCCTACCCTCAGAGCAATGGCCAAGCTGAGGCTTCTAACAAAACTGTGATCGATGGATTAAAGAAGCGATTGGAGCAAGCCAAAGGCACATGGGTAAATGAACTACCCCATATCCTATGGGCATACCGAACCACTCCTCGGCGAGCAACAGGAGAAACCCCATTTTCGCTGACATATGGCATAGAAGCAGTCATCCCACTAGAAGCAGGTTTGCCAACAATGAGGTCCAACCTTATCGACCAGGGCCATAATAATGTAGCATTACTCACTGAGCTCGACCTGGCCGACGAGCGCCGAGAGCTAGCCCTAGTAAAACTAGCAATCTATCAGCAACAGCTCGCAAGGCTTTATAACAAAAGGGTTAACCCAAGAGCATTCCGAGTTGGGGACTACGTTCTAAGGAAAGTCCTGGGCAGCGTAGTAAAACCATCAGACGGCATGCTAGGCCCAAACTGGGAAGGACCCTTTAAGATAACCAAAGACGATCTGCAGGGCGCCTATCACTTGGAAATGATGGAAGGAAGAGAAATACCACGACCATGGAACGCAGTCATTCTCAAGAGATTCTATTTTTAGATCTTTCTTTTATTCTTTTATTATTAAACTAGAAGTTCATTTCCCTTATCATTAATGAAAGTTATTTAATTGGTTACATTCTAATAAGTAACAGCTGCATTTATCGCACATCTTTTCCAAATAATAGGCACATTGATCACTACACTATAGCAGGGGAATATCCCTCCTTTGGTCATCGTTATGAAACATGGAGGACCTCTTAGCATTGCCCCTGGCAATATATGAATCCCTACAGGGGATCCTTAGGCAATATGACCAAATTTTATACTGGTCATCAAACCTTCTTTGGTTGAATAAAATCCTGATCGGATAAAGCATCCAACACCAGGTGTGTCCTCGCCAATTGACCCACTTAGGCTTAAGGGAGTGTGACGATACAAGCTAAAAGGTAAAGAGGTGCACAATGGTATCTCGGTATTATACTGGACTGGGAGGACACTTTCATGACAAAACAAACTTAGAAGATCACAAAGCAGCAAGAATATGAAGAATATGACGCACTTGTTTAGTCGGCAGGATTGCCCAAAACACAAATTTTTCATTAGTTCATCATATTTACAAACAATGGTGATACATGTTTAGTCGGCGAGCTCGCCCAAAGCATTTACATTATTAAAAATACAAAAAATAACAACTGGCAAAATCTCAATGGGGGTGAGGCCTCTGAGCGAGATAATCAGCCACTCGAGCTCTTCGTCCATCATCGGGAGCAGGAGCTAACTCTTCCTCAACCTCATTCACATCCGACTCCAATAATTATCGAGGGATGGCATCGATGGGGATCCATCGATCATCCATCCGGAAGGGGTTAAGCATCAGGGTAGAGGGAGAAATCTCATGCCAATACCAGAGCATCGAGTTCCTCGGGACTTGCAGCTCCTTCAAAGCACTCAGCCACCCCCTGACAAAGGAAAGCTCTTCGAAATCTGACAACCTTGTTGGAGCATCTCACTAACCCTGGTCGTAGACATCATCCCACACTTGTCGAGGACCTTTTTTGAACAGGTGCCGCAGCCGAGTAACATCCCTTTGAAGTCCAGTAGCAATCACATATGCTCGTTGGACATCACCACGAAGCTCTTTCTTTTCCCTATCTCGAAGTTCTTACACTTCCCTATTTCGGCTTCCAGTGCTCCTGCCAGCTCGCTGAACAGATGGACCAGTGGAACCCGCAGCACCGGAGGAATATCACTCTGACCAGCTCTAGTTCACGATGACGAGGAACCCTGTAATACTGCCGGGGCAGTGCTCGGCGCATGATCCCTAAGTCATGAGACCTCTCTCCTCAAAGCCTCATTCTCCTACTAGAGAACCTCCCCAACTTGGTTGATCTCAGAGGCCTCTAGTAGCTTCGTTCTCAATGCATTGACCTCTTCTTGGACTGAGGCTCCAATGTCCTCCATCTCTTGAAGCCTGTCCTTCAGCTTAGCGACGAGCTCTGTTTGCTCTATAAAGCGCTTGTTCCTCAGTCGCAGAGACTTGCAAATCCTCACAAAAGTGTGATGAACTTCGGAGCTCACATTGGGCCCCAACATCCTTCCCAATTGGGAAGTAACAGGAATGTAATTATCCACGTCAACTAACTATAAGCAATAGAAAGACAAGGGAAAGAAAGAGACAAATCAGTGCGAGGAGAAAAAGGATCATTTTCATTAATAAAGATTGAAATTACATCGAACAGCAAGAAGAAAGTTTACAAACAAAAAAAGCGAAAATACAAAGTAATCCTAGAAAATATCTAGTTGGCAACCTCAGGTTGCCCAGAGGTCGATGGCTGCTTCCCTTTGTCAGCATCAGCAGGAGCACCGCCCTCGGTAGGGGTAATCTCTGTCGCCACAACAAGGGAAGCATCAGCAGGGGTCATCTGGGGGACAAGATCAACACCTTCAATAGTTGGGGCAGGGACTTCATCTACAGTTGGCTTCGGGCCCGGGTCATGCTCATTAAACAGGAGAGAGTCGATATCGATGCCAGTAGCCAATAGGGACTTGTTCCAGCCCTTCTTGAAGTTCAGACGACTAATATAGCCTATCTAAACTTCAGCATCCTCGTATGCTGCAGCCCAACTAGAATTGTATGAGTCCTCATTGGCAGTGACAGCCTCAGACTCCTTCTTCTTCAGCTCTTCAGAGAGCACCCTGTTCTCCTCTACAACAGTCAGCTTGCTCGAGCAAACCAAGTCGTAGGCCTGTCGCAGCTCCTTCAGATCTTTAACTGCTACGTCCTTCTCCCGGTTAGCTGTAGCAAGAGCCAGGTCGAATGAAATCCGAGCAGCGTCAACGACCTTAAAACTAGCCTCGAGCTATGTACCCCTCAGCTTCAAGGCAGCGTTCTCTTTCTCCAGCTCACTATTTTTCTTCACAAGCTCATTGTATGAACGATACAGCACGGCGAAGTCAGTCACAAACTGCAAAAAAAAGAAGACATTATAAGAAAGAAATGATGGAATTCATAAAAACATGGGAGAGGGGAAAAATCTTACCAAAGCTAGCCTTTGACTAGCCTGAAGGGCCAATTGCTCGGACCCTACTGCCCTTTGACGATCAGTTGGGAGGACAGCTCTCTCGAGCAGAGCGGGGGCCAACTGAGGGGAAATTGCAACAGAAGCCCCCTTGGGCAGCGCGAACACCGGGACTAAGGCCTGCCCAACCTTCGTCCTCGCTTCCACCCTCCTCTTCTCCTCCTCTCTCTCGTTTTCTTTCTTCTTCCTCTCCTCTACCCTCCTCTTCTCCTCCATCTTCTTCTTCTCTTCTTCCTTCTTTCTCTCCCTCTCCCTTACCTGCTCTTCCTCCTTCCTCTTTTTCTCCTACTCCTGAGCAGAGGATCGGGAACCAGTAGCCACAGCCCCAGAGCTAGATTTTTCCTTCTTTGACCTCTGTACGAGAAGCATATGGTCTTCATCATCATCGTCCCGGATTAAGTTCTTCCTTGGAGGAGCCATTTCCTCGCTCGAACTATTGGATGTGCTCGACGTCTCTCGAGCTTCAGACACCTCCCCACGATTAGAGGAACTGCTACTACTAGAGCTCCCTCCACCCAAATTACTTACGGCTCCTACAATGTCACTTTCAGAGCTGCTCTCCTCCTCGTGCAACTGCATAGGATCCGCAGCAGTCTCTTCGGAAGAATCAAACTCTGGGATACTATCCACAGGCCTTGCTATGAAGCTGGATCCAACGTTCTTGTACTCGAGCAGAAAGGCAGCAGACCTGGGATGCTCACCGTCACCCAAAGGCTCCCTGATAATCCAAGCCTTAACCAATTTTGAGAGACAAACCTCGCTGAGAGCAGGTTCCAAGTTCTTTGACCTCGATGTGGAAGAAAAAGCAAAGAAGAATTATAAAGATCACAAAACAACAAAAATTGAAACAACATAGCAAAGTCTACCTATATATTCTTCCCCATAAAAGGGAACAGAGAACCTCTCAGTCCTCAACCCTTCAAACTGGGGAGGGAACTGCCAGTTTCTAACAAGGAAACCTTCTTGCCAATAGTCCTTATGGGAATCAGGTAGATTTACTACCAATACCCTGTCAGGGATCCTAGCTTTGAGGTAGAGGACACTAGAGCTAGTTCGAGAAAAGGAATAGCAAAAACAGACCTCGATGAGCCCTAACCTAGTACCATGCAACTGATTTATCCTATGTACCCATTAACTATTTTTCACACATTGGGCGAGCATTGTGCAGGAACAATATTAAAATAGCCAAAGAAATGCAAAAACAAATCATTGGGAGGAAAAGTGAGTCCCCCCTGGGAAAGAAACAAAACGTGGATCCAGTGGGTATCATCTATCTCTCTAACGTTTCTAGGAGGGGAGGCACGGCACTCAATATCTACCCACTCAGGGATGTTGTAAAACTTCCTAAACTCGGAGACCGACCTATTCCCAATCTTCGCCATTGGAAAACCCTAGAAAACTACAAACTCAAAGAGAAAGTACAAAGAAAAGGTATAGGAAACTTACAAGATAGAAGATCAATTTGAACGATGAAGAAACACGGGCCAAAACAACAAGGAAGCAATAGGAATGGAGATTGAGAGAAGAAGGTACGAAGTGCTAGAACTCACAGGGAATGGAAGAATGCTGGAAAGATTGAAACGACGGTAAAAAAGTGCCTATTCTAGAAAATCTTCAAATTTTGCTAATCATAGTGCACAAGATACGAAGCGGGTACCGCCAAAATCAGCTTCACAACTTTCGAAGAGTTGCACGGTGTACAAAAAGCCATTATGACTAATCATTTAAATTTATTGAGCCCAAAACATAGCCCAGCAAACTTAGGGACAATTGTGGGTACCCAAAATTTAAGACCATGGGCCTGGACGAGTAGCCCAATTCTGGCTGCCCAAAGTCCAGGCCCCCCACCTCTTGTTTTGATTGAGATCTGGTCTCTTCCCACGTTCCCATTAAGGGAGGTTATAGGGAGAGATAGAAGACGTGGGGGAATCCAACTCCCCCACTCACCTAAACGTACATGTATATATTGAACCCTAAGTCCGGGGCAAAAGGACAAGTTGTATTCTCTGTAATCACTCCCCGGAGTATATAGAAATAACACCGACTGTACCACCGTATGTGTGTGTGTGTGTGTATGTATGTAAAATATAAATATACATGTTTGCCAATTTTATCAAATTTTCAAAAAAATGTATTTAAAAACAAGTTTACCAAACGCGCATCAATAATTATAAACACAAAAAATTGAATTTTAAAATTGTATTTAAAAAGAGCGTTTAAATCGAGTTTTCTGAGTACAGAATCAAACAGGGTAAATTAATTATTAGGTGAAATATGTTTTAGTTAAATTAATTATGATTATAGAATATTACAAATGGGTTGGATATCGATTCAACCAAGCCTTAAAAAGGAAGAATACCGATAATTCCTTACACATAATTAAGGGTAAATTACCAATTTAGTTCATAAACTATCATGGTTATTTCAAAATTTCCCTAAATTATAAAAAGTATCAATTTAACATGTTCATTATGTCAAATTTGGCATTAAATCTGACGGAATACATAAAAATTAGACAAAAAAAACGAAAAACAGAAACAAAAAATAGAAAAAACATAAAAAAAACTGTTTTTATAACAAATCATATTTTTAAATAACTGTATTTTTTGCTACAAACTATATTTTTTACAAAAAACGGTATTATATAAAAAATATTAAGAAAAACATAAAAAAAAATAGTATTGTTTTTAGAAACTGTATTTTTTTATAAAACCTATATTTTTTTTATATTTTTAAAAACTGTATTTTTTAAAAGGGAAAAAAGTGATACAATTTTTCAAAATATAGTTTTTTAAAAAAAATACTATATTTTTAGTAATACAGTTTTGTACAAAATACAGTTTTTTACGAAAAAAATACATTTTTAAAAAAATACCATTTTTATAAAAAAAATACAGTTTTTAATAAAATACAGTTTTGTATGTTTTTCCTAATTTTTTCTATATAATAATGTTTTTTTTTTGGTAAAAATACAATTTTTAGCTAAAAATACAGTTTTTCAAAATATGATTTTTTATATTGTTTTGTTTTGTATGTTTTTTCCTATTTTTTATTTTTTCCTGACTGCCAAATTTGACGGAAGGGGCATGTTAAATCTGATATCATTTTTAAGGGCTTAATTGACACTTTTTATAGTTCAATGGCCATATTGAAACAACCTTAATAGTTTAGTGGCTAAATTGGTGATTTACTCCATAATTAATAACTTACACCCCCTTAAGAAAACTGATGCAGATTAGGGTAACACAATAATTATAAATGTTTTGTAACCTATTATCAAAATGCTACTTGAGCTCTTAGAGGCTAATAATAATCATTCCTAATTTTAAGCATACTGTGCTTAAATGCCACTATTCAGAGCATTGTGCTTCTGAATAATTTTTATGGCTGTTTTTGTGACCACCAATGCTAAAGAAGTGAACACATATGTAGTAAGAAATTTGTGTACAATATAAATGACCTTACATAGTAACTAAATGATTTGTCCTGTCTTTTTGAATTATAAATGAAGTTGAAGCACTGTTTCATAGTGATAACACAACAAAAGATCAAAAAATTCAAATTTTTTTTTTCCGTGAGAGAATAAGTAATGCTACTTACAAAGTAGACCATATAAACAGTTTCATTAGAAACAAAAGTGCACTTGCATAGGAAACATATATAAGTATAAAAGCATAAAGAAAGGTACCAGAAAAAACTTTAAATTTAGTAGTAACGCTGTTACCAAACCTAGTAATCATCAGAATCAGAATCATCATCAAAATCATTGTCATCAGAACCGGCGTTGTCGTCATCAAAATCATCAGAACTACCGTTGTCATCATCAAAATCATCAGAACCGCCGTTGTCATCATCAGAATTGTTGTCATTATAGTTATCGTCAGAATCGTTGTCATCATGAAACTCTTTTTCATCCGAACCATTGTCATAAGTATCTTCTTCAACAGAGTAGTTTTCCTCAGACTCGTCTGATTCATTTGTTAGGATGTTGTTGTTACTACCAGAGTTGTTATTAGTACCAAGATCAACATTTCTAAGCCTCTCTTCATGGTAGTATTCGGTGTAACCGCGCTTGTTTCCAATCTTGGTTGTTGAAGACTTTGTGTACTCATCTCTCACACCAACACGGCGGCTGCCTCTCTCCACGTGTCGATCCCCACACGAAACCTTCTCCTTGGCAGTATGACGTACATAACTGCCGCTATTCTTGTCCTCGCATCGGATCCTTGATGTCCTCTCATAGGATTGTGGATTTACCCTGTTGTTCACTTGTAGGGATTTAGATCCCCCTTCTAGCTTTCTTGCCTTCATTCTAATTTTAGTTCAATATACAAAATCAGTAAAAGAGACTTATTAAGCCAATTCCAATGAATCTTTCTATCCTATTAAATTTCTATGAGAGAAAGGGTTAAAGAATTTATTTTTCTCCAACATGCTTTTCAATATGCAAGCCGGTTTGACATGGATGCAGAATCATATAGGTGTTTTCTATCAGAATTTCTACATGTAGAAATCCTGAATTAGTGGGAGAGAATGGTGTGGCTGAAACTCTTTAGGGGAATAGGGTAGTTTTGTTTTGTAACTGCATAACTATTCTACCAAAACACAGGGAATATGTTAGTGTTGGAGACCCATATAGAAATCGGTTTCCATCTTTGCAAGAAAGACCCAACTAGACATAGAACACAAATCAGAGAACATTGACACATAGGATTAGATAGGTTTTCAAAATCAATCCATTGGAGTAGGTCTTATTATTTGAAACTCAACTTTACTATCAAAATAGAGCAAGGTAAGAAATGTGATAGTTTCATCTGAAACAAACTACATTTTGCAGAGAAGCGAGGAACAAGTGGAGTAAAATCTAATGGGTGTTGAGCACGATTTAGTAACTATTTTACCAATTTCTTATACCACTTATATGTTAGAGAAAAAAAATTACCATTAGTCGGAGCAAGTTTTGGCAACATTCACAAAAGATAAGTATACTGTTACAGTTATTTACCTTATATATAACAAGAGATATTAGTGAATAACTAGAGAATAGACCAAAATTTTGGTCGACACAGGAGACAAAGCATTATTTAGGAGATGAACACCAACATCTTCTAACGTGAACCCTTTTACTAGGTATAAACACCTCTAACTAGTACCCTCTGTATCAACATTTTCTATTAAATATCAGCAAGTTTGTTTATGACAAATACATTCAATAAAAGCCACACATACATACAGAGATAGAAAGTAATAAAGCCACAAACACTTGGAAATGAAATAGATGGATCTGTAAGCACCTCAGTTATTGGGATCTTTTGGACTAGTGTTTGTTTGAGTCTCCAAGCTGATCTTTGATTCATATTAGCAACAACAATATTATATAATACTCTGTTATGAAGCTACACACTAGTTCACGTCACTTCTCCAGTATCCCACGACCCTAATATCACTCCTAATAAATTTCATGTTTATCATAACAAACAAACCATAAGGCTAGTCCCACACGAAGTTCATAAACAGAACATATTGACCAAATTGCAGTTGTCCATAAGACCGCTAGCTACCGGAGCAGGATAAATATTAAGGGTAAAAAAGTAAAAGTAAAAGTAAAAGTAAAAATAAATATAATTAACTTTATGTTTTAATTATGGATCAAATACAAAAAAGCCTATTAAACACTTTTTAATACACATTTAATCCAACCAAGGTTCTAAAAAAGGCGGGAGGTAATCGAGGCGTGGAGGTCAAGCCTTAAACCTTAAAAGCGTAGGGGGGCATTAAGCATAAAAAGGCCTGAAAAAGCACTTAGGGTTTTTTCTAATATATTTTAATATTTTTAACTATAACAAAGGCTTTTAAAAATACAAAAATGGTACATACATTAAAATAAGTCTGAATATATACAAACTAAAATACTTTTTTTTTAAATACTAAGAAAAAACAAAAAAAAAACATAAAGAAAAAGAAAAAACGAGTGTTTTTTTTTACGAGAGGCAGAAAAGCTTGGGATATTATTTGTCTTTTGATTGTTTTGAACGAGATATTTGTCCGATTATTTAAAAAAATTCTTTAAAAGGCGATAGTGTTTCAATAAAGCATTTTTGTTTTTAAAAAAATTGCACCTTAAGCGTTTTACCAAGAATAAGGCGTAAAAGGCTTATGGCGGGGCGTTTCTCCCACCCTCAAGCCTAGGCCAAGCCTAACCGTGCCTTTTAGAACACAAAGTCCAAACCTTTTTATTTTGTTCTAAAAAATCAATCAAATACTCATTTAACTAATATTCTCTTATTTTTAAAGTATGTGTTAGCCGCATGTTGAGAGACTTTTTGAAAGAAATAAAAAAGTTTGGACTAAACGTGTATTAAATAATATTCGAGGGACTTTTTGATATAAACCCCATTAATTTTAGAGAAATTATTTAATTGGAATTAATTGTTTAAAGGTTATTGAAGTAAATTAATACGCATGTCAAACATAAAAAAAAAAAAGAAACTTTTAAGGTTGAAATAGAGTTTTTGTTTTCAAGAGCTAAATATAAAGATTTAATAGTATAAATGTATCTCAGTCAATTTAAAGTCCCTCTAAATAGTGATTATGACTCAATGTGAACTACCCATCTCAGTTTCAATAATTTCTATTTTCTGTAATATTTTAAGCTCTAACACACGCCATTTTTGGATTTTGCTCCAATATTTGAAGATGATGCATTTCAAAACAAATTAGAAATCATGATGCACTTATAGCTTACGATGCAAAACAATAATTAAAAGATTTTAGTGTAATTAATGTAAAAGTCGTGTTATCCAGTCCCTCTCTATAGTACTGAATCCTTGTTGTTGATGATTTGGTTATCTGTTAAGTTCCTTTGACCTTTCTTGAGCTTGCTTGAAGAAATTTCTAGCTGGGTTTGATAGTTTCTTGTGTGATTCATGTCTAGATTGCTTGTTTGGGTTGTGTAATCGTTGTTGTATTCCTTGGTTTTCAAATTTGTATGGAGGGTTGCTGAAATGTTGTTTGAGTGGCTGGTATAGCTGGATTCATTTTAGTTGTTGTTGGGAAGCAGGTTAGTGGGTTCATGGTGTTTTGCAGAGTTTGTTTATTTGTTTTCAAAATTGTATATTGATTCTTGAAGAAGAGAGTCCTGGGTTTGTTTTACTCGATGTGAGTTTGGTGTAGTTGTGGTATAGAAGTTGGTTGTTATCTATGTTAGTGGTGTTTGCATGTTTTGTGATTGGCTTGTGCTGTGGTGGTGGAAGCGTGGTCTTGAGATTCAGAAGCTGACAGTTGTCGTTGACTCAGAGTTGTGTCTTTGGGTTTGGGTTTGGATTTGGTTGTTGGGGTGCATTTGGGTGTCTTTGGTTGTCCTGTGTGATTTCGGTATATAAGTATGTATGGGCTGAGTTTTTTAGTTGGTATTGTTTAGGTTTGATTGTAGTAGTTAGTGTTTGGGCTTTTTGTGTGCTGGTTGTTTGGGTCTTGTGTCTTGGGTCTTGTACCTTGTTTTGGAGTGTTTGGTTGTATTTCTCGGGCGTAGCCCTTTGGTTTAATTAATCTTACATTTTATCTAAAAAAAAATGTAAAAGTCGTGTTAAAATTTAGAGAAAATTAAATACACCCTAAATTTCTCAATTCTTTGGAGGTGGGTAAGTTCTATGGAAACGGGTAAAACTATAAAACACTTTTCATATTTTTAACTATTATTTTCATAGAATATATTTGAAATCAAACACCACAAAAGTAAAATAGAGCTAACCCAAACTTTTTTCATGGAAAGTAACTCAACGTCAATCAAACGGGTCATATGTGATAATTATTTACTTTTACTGTTGTGAGCTTAATAGAGGTTTTAAGTGCAACCAAAAATTGAACACCAAGTTTTACGAGCATTTAATGAATAGTATAGGTTAATAAATTATAATTAAGTGTGAAAATTCACTTTATGCATCTTAAATCACACATGAAGTCATGCATATGCTTTTTACACCAAATCATAGGAAGAAGTTAAGTCTTGTTTAAAGCAAGGTGTAACACCTCGTGATTTTCGAGTCGTAAAAATCTTTGTTAAATTAAAATTTTCAAAAAAAAATATTTTTGGGGATCTATTTGATTTTAGTATGTGAAAAGGTTGGTATTTATATATAAAATTAAGTTTTTAAATGGAATTTAAATCTAGAATAAAATTTGGAAATTATAACTTTTTGTATAAAATCCGGGAGATGATCCAATCTAAGGAACAAAAAAATACATATTCAGCGGTCCGATTGAGTTAATTTTTTTATGCATCTTCGTCTCGCCTTGAGCTACAACATATTAATATTTTAGCTAATTCAAACGGTCTCATCGTCTGTAATATTTTTCTAGTGTTTGTGTTTGATTATGACTCAAATTCTTTTTAGTATATAAACATAAAGTGACAGGTTTAGGACCTTTAAAACACATTTTAGCATTCTCAAAAATCAGTAGCCTCCCATAATTTCGTTCTCTCTCATCTACAAAACATAAACCCCATTGAACATAACTTTCAACCTAATTTTTAAATATTTAAATCAAGTTTTCTCAAGATCATCCAAGAACACGTCTTTATTATTTTCTCAAGAGGAATGCAACCGTCCAATTGGATTCTTTAAACCACTTCTTTACATCATGAATACTTCTATTTTTCCTCTTTAATATTATGCGTTTTAAATATTACCTAAACACTAAGGATCATTGTTTTTCTTAAAATAAATTAGAAAGACTAAATAGGGAAAATGAAACTTAATTTGGGATTATTTTTATTCAAATCTATCATACGAATTAAGACTCAAAATCCTTGCATACTTAGGTTAGAGGTTGGGGTTCCGTTAGAATTTATTACATTCGAATGTAGAATAAATTTGTGGGATTTTATAAATTGATTTCGACAAGTATAACCACATTAATTATGTGCATATTAGAGAGTCGAGATTTATTGGTGTAGGCTCGTGAATAATTGCGTGTGAATAGAAATCCTATAAATTGATGAGAAAACGGATTGTTAAATTAATATCATAATTAAACGGACATAATTTGAATAATAGTAAGATTGTGATTAATTTAAAGAATGGTTGTGATAAGTTGAAAATATTCCATATGTTATTCGTTAATTGCATTAATAATTGACACCATGGGGATGAAGAGATTGTTGGGTAGTTATTGCTCTCACCTTATTTTTAGGTTGCTTTCTAGGTATGAGACTAGTTAGTGTAGACTTTTACGGGTGGATATTTCGGGGTGGGGCTAATTTGTATGTCGTTTTTGTCGGATCATGAGACTAGGTGTGAGGCTAGGTAGTAGCTAGTGGTAGGTACTCTTCCAAAAGGTTAGACTATGATACGCTTGTGTCTTGGAGACCTTTAGGTATGGGACTAGGGGTAGGTTGAGGAATTAGTTCCCGATAAAAGGGTGAGATTAATAGAAAATACTGAGAACTTGAGAAATTTGAGAATTTATGCCTAAGATAATAAACGGATATTAAAATAAATTTTCTTCGCCAATAAGTGCAGGGATGGCAGAATATTGGTTGGCTGGCTATTGTGACGTGTCGTGTGTGGAACCTCATAAATAAGTGCAAGGCCAACAAAATTGGTCGGTTGGCTATAGCGAGGGGAATGTGTGTGGTGTACAACTTTAGATGGACCCGAATAAGTGCAGGACCAATAAAAAGGTAGGTTGGCTATGAAGGCACCGCCATAATAATAATTTGGTTAAGAGAATTAAATTGAATTATTAGCTTTGGTATGATTAAATGATCGTAATATCATATTTGGACTTGAACACTGGGGTGACTTAGTTATGTGTGTAGATAGTGTTGATTTTGTGTTACTCGCGCGCAGCGCGTGTGTGTGTGTGTATATCGTGTAATTTAAAATACTCTATTATGATGTTTATCATATATAATGCTATTGTTTGGGTTTAGGAACCCTAATTGGGCGGAGTAGCTAGTATTCATGCAGTGGGCTCTGACCCATTGAGTTGACTAATATTTCAAGTATAGTTATTGGAGTAGCTGCATAAGATGTATTGGAGATCTTTGGAGCGCAGCTGGAGATTTCTTTTATCTGTTTTAGTAGTTTAGATTTACTTTCCATTCCATCATCTTATTTTGAGACAGTTATTTATAGATTTTTGGTTGGCCATTTGGTTCCACAATTATTTATGGATTTCAGTTCGAGATTTGTAGTAGGATTATTTATTAGATATTATTTTATAATGATTGAGTTGGACTTATTTTAGAGATTAGCATGGTGATGGATATTATTGGTTGGATGTTTTTATATACTCGTTGGGTTTAATTGCATTATATATTTGGTGGATTGAAGTTTTAAATGTCTCATATTTCTGTCATATGTTGAGAATGGAATTTTATTTAGTAACACCTGACGTAGTTTGACAGCGGTCGACGCCAGAATGTCGTTGACTGTTACACAAGGTTTTAAAGACCATCTTTAGATCATTGTAATATTTTAAAGGGACAAAATACCAAAGTGGTAAAATAAAGCATCATCTCATAGTTCCTATAACAACTTGGCCACCCCTTCCCATATCAGTCTAAATATCGAGAAAACCATTGTACATGTTGATGTAAAAACTATACTTGGTCTAATTAATTAATCACAGATAAATGTAAATAAATAAATAAGACAAAGAATTTTTAAAGTGGTTCAACTTTATGAAAATGGCCTACGTTCACTGTTTTGTATTGCTGGATATTTTGCCTTAATCTTGATCACAATAACAAATGATCGATTACCCTCTTATGGAGGGTGTTACAATGTATATATAGCCTTGGGGCTTTCAGTATGAATAGACGATATGTCATTATTTAATAGACATATACACCTGTACAATAAGAAAGTTCATTAAGTACGATGTTCATTGAATGTGTAGTTATCGCTTGATCTTCCTGGACAGATGCTCTGCACGCTGAGTAGCTTGACACGTTATGTAGCTCGGGGTGCTGAGTAACTCGGTGTTGTAGGTTGTTCGGTGATTATATGATTTTGCCACGTAAGGTGACACGTGTTTTCATTTAATTGGTCCACGTCAACTAACTAATTTTCGTATCAACAGAAGCCCCAAATGTTTCACAGTTGAGGTTGAATATGAGAGTGTGGAACATTATGCCTAGAAGTTGCTCAGATATAGTTTACCTAGTCTTGCAAGATTACATATCTCCAACACTTAGGGAATTTTCTCTTTAGTCTTATTATTTGAGTGCAAAATGTCAAACATGTAAATATTTTGAATCTTCAACAGTCGTTTGGATATTCTCATCTTTTTCATCATTTAGCCGCCAGAAACGCAATCGTCTTTTTTAGTAATCATTTCTTTTCTCACTTCCCGATGCAAAGCATTTAAAAGCGACAAAATCAAATCGTCTTCTACTTTTTACTTTCAAACTTTTAAACTCTTTGTTTTCTCACTCTATTCTTGTATTGTCGTTAGTTCCATCGTCCGCCTTAGCAGATTTCTCAGTTTTCTGTATGAATTCCTTCCTTCTTCTTTATTTGCTTTAGTGACCATGGTTTATCTTGTCGAATCCTTAGATAAATTTTGGGTTGATTTTGCGATTCCCTCTTAGGTTATTCTAGAGGAACCTCCTTTCCCTTCTTATTTATTTTCTTTAGCTGAGTGACACTGGTTTCCCTCCATTTTTGTAGCCAAATGTGGTTTCTCTTTCCCGCCTAATCCTATGTGTTTGGAGTTTTGCCAATATTTTGATATTATTCCTACAATAGTAGCTACAAATACATGGAGGGTAGTTAATGGTGTACATAGATTGAATCAAATACATAGAACTCGCTTAGGAATTCCTAAAATTATGTATTGTTATAAATGGGTTATCAGTGACACTACTTTTTATTTAAAAAATAGGCTTTCAAATAGAGTGTTAGTAGTCAATCTGCCCGATGCTAACATGGATTATTTTGATCATGGGGTTGTAATGAAAAATTGGCAACACCCCCCAATAAAGGGAAAAGATGTGTATCAAGGTCCCAGATGTCCACTTTATGGCAATGGGATCGATTGTTTTTAGTTATTTTAATTTAGCTTTATTTATGTTTGATGAAATGCGTCACTGACATCAATTTTTGTTTATTGCAGATGACAGTAAAAGAAAACCTCCAAAAGAGAGTGACATCAACATAAAAAATTTGACACTTATCTGGGGTTTTCATCAGTCAATTAATGGGGAGCACGTGAGGTTTGCTTCTTATTTTATGAGATAAAAAAATACCACTTCATCTTTCATTGCTCGTCCTTTTGCCCTAGCTGGTAATTGATCTTGATCAAATACCAACATCTCGAGCAAGTGCAGAAGAATCTTCTTCTGATTTGAATACCTCTATTGCTGATCTGATGAAGCAGAGGAAGGTTCCAGAGTTCTTTTACCAGTCTGCTCTAGACATTGAAAGGGAAAAGAAAAACAAAAATAATGTCCTGGTTAAAGGAATTTCTCCTGCCAAAGATACGAGAAGAAGCCCCCTGCTATCATCCGTAGAGAGGATACAACACCTGTGATTGAAGTTGTTACCTCAACAGAGGAAGCACCTTTGATTGAAGGTGATTATTTGAAAAGATTGTGAAGAGGTCCTACTAAGAAGACCATGATTCTGTTGCTCAACCTACTGGAGTTGGGATCTCTTCTCTGATGTCTTGTTCTCCATCTATCCCCACTCCTAGCTTGGCCAAGAAATTGATCAAGTCAAGAACTCTCCCTGATCGGCGAGCTGCTGAAACTTCAACTCCTCGGAGTAAAGTTGTTGATGTGGCCTCCCAACTTCTTGCATCAGTAAGTGATTTTTAAACTTATGTTCTTTTATTTTTCATTGCCATGTTTAGGCTTTGATTCGTTCTTTGCTTCTTCCAATTTTTGGTGTACTTTGACAATATCATGGAGAAAGATGAATCCGTTAAAGCTTCAACCTCATCTAGTGATGTTGAGGAAGCTCTCATTGGGCTATCAAAGTCATTGATAGAGTCCCAGCAGGGGTACAAAAAGGATAAGTCTGTTTGGGAGAACAAAGTTACATCTGTCGAGTTAGCTTTACAACAAGCAAATACGATCCGAGATCTAGAAATAGATGCTTCCAAAGAAGCTAATACCAAGCTTGAAGAGGCTGAACGACGTAAGAAAGAGCTTGAGGAGAAGCTAAAATCTGTCGAAGAGGCTGACGCTAAGCTTAAAGAGGCTGAACGGGGTAAGAAAGAACTTGAAGATGAGATAAAGTCAGTCGAAGAGCTTCTCAGAGAGAAATCTTCCTCGGAGAAAGCGAAGAGAAAAAATGTTGTGAAGAAGTCCTTTAGCTCTTGTTGGGATAAAGGATGTATAAGGACATAATTTTATAAATGTCCGAGTAGAGTCTAGGAATTTTCTATTTTCCTATATCACAGTATGTATGTCTGATACCGCTACATTCGGCATGTCTCTACACGATCTCATATGACGGCATCTATCCGAATTCCGAGAATCAAACATTCAACATCTTCATCATGTGACCCACATCTGCCTCATCGACTTCACGTTCCATGATTTTAGGCACTTTTTGAAAGTGGTACGCAAGACAAGTCAAAACGGTGAAAGAAGGCACGATATGAAAGTTCAAGGGCATTTTGGTAATTTTACATCCACTATCTGGAGGATTGTTCAATTGGAAAGTTGAAGAAGTTGACGCCACGAAGATACTGGATGAAACGGCACCTCAATCCGAGCTACAGTGAAGAAGTTATGGCCTTTTGAAAATGGAGAATAAAAATCTTATGGAGTGACGCAAATCTCTTTATGTCCCTTTCTACTGAAGTGTTTCAAAGAATTTTTTTCAACTCTATTTCCACACCAACCAGCCTAAAACGACCCTTTTTTTAGCGTTCATCATTTTAAGGCTTTAGACTTCATCATTTTAAGGCTTTATGCCTCTTTAAATGCACACTTGCACTCCCATTTACAAGTGCAGATTTATAAACCTTTGAAGAGATTTATTTTTACTCATTTAGGAGTATTTTGTGGAGAAACCAGTCCTTTCTTCATTGCTTCCCATCTGGAATTCTTATGGGAGATTCCAGCGAACGACATCGGAACCAACACCTGCGGGTATTTCTTATATCACACTTATTTTCATTATAATTCATGTAACCGTTTTTACAAATTATAGTGAAAATAATATGGTTTTTCCCTGCGAGGACTTTTCCTGACATTTTGTGTCACATGCTTTATTTATTTATGACTTGACACATGCACACACATAGGTGCATGTTTAGGGGCTGAATTTATTTTGTTTAAAAATAAACTCATTAAGTATGGTTTTCTTGGAAACTTGCGAATAATTTTTATTCGATATCACACACCGCATTTATTTAATTACGGCACTTTTCAAATTGGTATCAGAGCAGGTTGCGTTAATTTATAGTGTATTCCTATTTTCCGCAAAATCATGTGATATTAATTTTTTGAAAAATCATCTTTTTATTCGCAATTTTTCTAATGGAACGCCCATCTTATGTGGAGCCTATTTTTGAAAAAGTTCACGACAATGATAAAAATTTTAAACTTTTGAATTTGAATCTTTGCAAAAGAATTAAAGATTTGGAAAAAAAAAATTCTCGTTTTAAATCCGCAATGAATCTTTTACAAACGGTTCAAAATCAAAGTGATTTTTATCGTGAAAAATTTGTGTCCTTGGACCGTGACTTTAATGATTTAATATTGTCCAAGAAGGAGAGTGTTGATAAAGTCCTTTTTTTAGAAAAGGAAGTGGAGGAATTAAAAAACTCTAAGGTTCCCGTTTGTACCGTCGTGGATAAAAAATTAATCGATGAATTTACGGCACGTGAAAAGACTCTTAGGGATAAGTTTGTTTTAATTGAGGGGGAGAGAGACACCCTTTTAGGAATTGTTGAAAATTTAAAAAAGGCGTCCCTTAAATTGGTTGAGTCTAATTCTTTGCTTGAATAAAATATTTTGAACTTGAAAAATGATTTAAACGATTCAAGTAGGTTTGATAGTGATGGTAGTGGCTCATTTTATTCTCATGATTCCAGTGCTAAAGGCAAAACCATTATTTGTTTTAGAGGGTTAATTTATCCCAAGGATGTTAGAAAATATCACACTTTGGGTAACATTCCTCCCGTTTACACATGTTCATATTGTGGTAGGAAAGGTCACCCTAAGCGATTTTGTTTTGATCTTGAAAAATGTCCTAGAAAGTTTATGTCTAGAGGTTTTTGTTGGTTCCCAAAACCTCCACGTGTCATGTCACATCCGTTTGGGTAAGGGAATCACTTTTGAATACGCTAGATTTTAGACTTGCTGATTCTCGTTTGCTTGCACATGATTCTTCTCTATCCATATCATATAGATGATTGTGTTCGCATGTTTGTCATACACTAGTTTTTGATTCATGATATGTATATTTTCTAGCGTTATGACATGTACTTTGTGTATAATTTTTTTTTAAAAAAATACAAAAATATTTTATTTTGATAAATTTATTTAAAAATCCCCCCAAAAAAAATATTTTTCTTGCATCGTTTATGCATAGACACTTAGGATTACCAAGTCACAACATCATTCCATATTTTTCATGTGACTATTTGATAGTATTTTGCGATAATATATCATGTCATCTTTATGCTTTATAATGTTTGGAGTCATTAAGATGTAAGTAAGTGTTACTTCCTACATGTTTGACTCATGATTTCCTTTATTGCACACATGCACGGATTTATTTGATTATTTCACTTGCCTTATCACATGTTGGTTGGTTGTTTTCACTTTAATAATGTCCTTAAAACGAACCAAGCATGATAAAACTTGATAAGAAAGGTGTGCCTGTAAAAACGTTTGGTGAGATTGTGTGGTATTTTAAAAATGGGGAGGGGCTACGAAAGGTAATTATATATCCTTTACGCTAAAGCTACCATTAAAACGGACCTAAAAAATTGAGCAATTTTATTATCCAGGATCCAAAGAGGTTAAAAGAGACTGAAAAATTTAAAGGCACTAAAAAGAAATTCATGCAAATTATGGTCCAATTAAGTTTTTTCACCAATTCTTCAAAGTTTGAGAATTTAGTTTAACACCTCTAAAAGAAAATATATATGAGGGTGTTTGGTTGGAAAATTTAAACGGGTTTGCATGTCCTTGAATATCTTGAAAAAGCCCTAAATAGTTTTGGACGTTATTGGAGTGGAAATCACTTTGACTTTGATTTGTTGATTTGTATAAGACAATGTCATCTAAATTCAATAAATTTTTACACCTAAGGATCTTTTGATGTTCATTCGTTAGGAGTACACGTATTCATCGTGCGCATATGATTGATTGAGTTTATTTACCTATCGAATGTGTTCACACCCATGCATTCTGTTTTCATGACTTGGTTGTTTGAGTTTAAATCCATGGTGTGATTTTTAGTAGCTTATTTTTTTTGTGTAAATTTTTTTTTTGAAAAATTCAAATATAGAAGATTTTTTTTTTTACATTTATCATATTCTTTGTTGTATATTTCGGGTAAAAATTTAATTTAAAAAAATCAAAAAATAGAAGATTTTTTGGTGATATTTTTCCATATTTATGCTTCTCATATCTGTCTATTTGGGGACATCATAAAAAGGGGGAGAATGAATTATGGGGGAGAAATTATGTTGATTTATCAATGATTTGCTTAAGCTTAAATGATCTTTGATTTTTGCATATCATTATAAATCAAATTGTTACGTGTCATGGGTATTTGCTTTATCGCATGTATGTAGGTACAAAGTTGATATTTATTGGATTACACACCCTAATGAGAAAATCTTTGGGAGTTTCTGAAATTATTAAAGATTTGAAGATGTTGAAGTTTGATTGAAGACATGTCATTTAGTATTATCAGTTTAAGGGTTTAATGGGAATATTATCTTATATGTCATTTGTTTTTGGGAGATTGCATAATTCGAATTTTTATGTATGAATCGGTATAAACATAGGGGTAGATTTGTAAAGACATAATTTTATAATTGTCCCGGTAGAATCTAGGAATTTTCTATTTTCCTAGATCACAGTTTGTATGTCCGATACTGCTACATTCGTCATGTCTCTACACGATCTCATATGACGGCATCTATCCGATTTCTGAGAATCAAGCATTCAACATCTCCATCGCGTGTCCCACATCTGCCTCATCGACTTCACGTTCCATGTTTTTAGGAACTTTTTGCATGTGGTACACAA
Source organism: Sambucus nigra (assembly GCA_949130495.1). Classification (NCBI taxonomy): domain Eukaryota; kingdom Viridiplantae; phylum Streptophyta; class Magnoliopsida; order Dipsacales; family Adoxaceae; genus Sambucus; species Sambucus nigra. The sequence goes on from OX422223.1 coordinate 307,891,614, forward strand.
GACAAGTCAAAACAGTGAAAGAAGGCACGATATGAAAGTTAAAGGATATTTTGGTAATTTACATCCACCATCCGGAGGACTGGTCAACTGGAAAGTTGAAGATCTCGACGCCACGAAGATATTAGAAGAAACGGTACCTCAATCCGAGCTACGATGAAGAAGTTATGGACCTTTGGAAATGGAGATGAAAAATCTTATGGAGTGACGCAAATCTCTTTATGTCCCTTTTTACTCAAGTGTTTCAAAGATTTTTTTTTCAACTCTATTTCCACACCAACCAGCCTAAAACGACCCTCTTTTTAGTCTTCATCGTTTTAAGGCTTTAGACTTCATCATTTTAAGGCTTTATGCCTCTTTAAATACACACTTGCACTCCCATTTACAAGTGCAGATTTATAAACCTTCAAAAGATTTATTTTTACTAATTTAGGAGTATTTTGTGGAGAAGTCAGTCCCTTCTTCACTGCCCATCTGGAATTCTTGCGGAAGATTCCAGCCAACGACATCAGAACTGATACTTGCGGATATTTCTTATCTCACACTTATTTTCATTATAATCCGTGTAACCGTTTTTACAAATTATAGTGAAAATAATATGGTTTTGCCCTACGGGAATTTTTCCTGATATTTTGTGTCACATGCTTTATTTATTTATGATTTGACACATGTAGGTGCATGTTTAGGGGCTGAATTTATTTTGTTTAAAAATAGACTCTAATTAAATATGGTTTTCTTGGAAACTTGTGAATAATTTTTATTCGATATCACACGCCGCATTTATTTAGTTGCGACACTTTTTAGGATGGAATAAGGCCTTAGCTGCTATCTCTTCCCAGATGGAATATGCATGTGTGAAATACTTCAGAGATGGATGTGTAGCAGCTTTGAAGAAATTGAATATTGTTGAGGACTCTGAGCTGTTCCAGGAACATACTCATGGTCCTCCTCCTGCTGCTGGAGAAGAAGAAGAGGATGAAGCTGCATCTGATGAATCTTGAATGGTAATAGTGGAACAACCACCTGCTTCTATCCTTCCTCAATCATTCGAGAAAGTTCAGAAGTCTACTACCTCCACCGAGCAACGCCAACTGCCCTCCGAGCAACCAACTCCTTCATCTAAACCAGCTGAAGATGTTATAGGAAATAAGGAGAAGTTGTAGAGTTATTCGAATTATTTAATTATGTTGTTCTCCCTTTTTGGTTGTAACTCTGGATCTATTCTCACATCTTATGATCAATGAAAATGAACTTTGTTATCTGATTTGAACTTCTCTTTTACTTTTTCTGTTTGTAGCGTTGTTGATGCATTTTACTTTTCCTTGCTAGTTTGTTGCCAAGATGGAACTCTTATCAGCTCATGATACAGAGTTGATGAAAAAGTGTAATGGTTATTTCAAAGCGGGTCATACAGATTTTACTGGGGCTCAAATAATTGATATCCTTGGACCTGATGCTTCTGAGAGAGCAATTGATGCATATCAATACTTGAAGTGCTTACATGATCGTGATGTATCCAACAATGTGGCTTATTATGAAATGATTTAAGACCTCCAAGGAATGATCGAGGAACTCCAACTTCAACATAAAGAAGCCACTACACTCCTGCATGATGGTAATGAGAAAAAGTATCAACAGTTGAGTGCTGATCGGGACTATGATAAATATATCTCCACCCATGAGAAAAGAGAAAGTGTGATGAAACTTAAGATCGGGGAACATAGGAATATTGCCAAGCTATTGGAGGAAGAGAATATTGCCTTGCGAGAAGAAGTGAAGCAACTTAAATATGTTTCTTCCTTTCCTTCGAGATCTCTGGTCCCAGTCAATAATGAGGGGTTTTCATTTTTGGAAGCTGAAAATGCTACTTTGAGGGAAGAACTAGAGTATTTGAAACAATCCAGACCTATATCCTCCTCGCGGGGTAGAGCTAGAGTCGGTCGAAGAAGCGTTGTAGAGACTAGAACTCAGCAAGCCTTGGCAAATCAGGCTACTCAGATGAAAGCAAAGAATCAAGTCATGGCTGAAATGTCCTAGAAAATTCAAACTCTTGCCGACCAACTCTCCAACCAGAGCTCTGCACTGGAAAGTAAATAAATCTTGGTGAAGAAACTTTATGAGCAACTTGAGAGATTGACTTATCAATTTCACAAACAGCCTAGAGAGTTTTGGATGACGGGATACAATGAAGCTCTATGCCACCTCGATGCTCGGTTGAAACAATCAAATAGTGAGGGATACAAACAAGGATGTTTAAATGCTTTAGGTGTGATGAGACTTGAACAAAGGCATTCCTTATGGGACTGGTACGAGCTTGGGGTGCTTGATCTACCTATGCCTCCCTTTAAACTAGATGTCAGTTGGATTCCAGCCCGTGTCATTCCTCGTTGCTTGATCTCCAGGTATCTTGGTGACTACCAGCTTCATGAAGATTTCGAGATATCTCGACCTCAACATTCACTTGATCGACCATATCCGAGCAACACTAGAATGCTGCGAGATATAAATTTTATTAATTCTTCATATGCGTTAGATGATCCTCCAGCTGGGATGGAACCTATATCAAAATCAGAGGGAAAAGCCCATAGAAGAGGAAATTTGTACGTAATGAAGAAAAATTCATCTTCGTGTAACATTCTTGTAATTAATGAAAAAACTTCATCTTTGTGCAATTATCTTTCTTTGGAAATAATTTGTAAGGTGTTTTTCTTATCATATATATAGCGCATATATATCTATAGGAGGACAATTTTCCCTGTTTTGTTTTAATTGCCTAGATAATGGAGCTAGCCCCACTTGCTGTCTAGTTGTAGTGACTTATCACTCATTAGTGCCTAAGCAATGGAATGATTTTCATCCCATGATCCTGCTTAGTTATAGTAATCTTTTTAGGATTACCTTGTTGCCTATACAGTGAATGCCCCAGGAGGTCACCCATCTTCTTTCCTAGTTTAGGGTGTCCCTTGAGATCACCCATAATCAAATAGGCTTTGCCTTGTATGATTGTTATGCCAACATTGTTGGTTAAATTTATTGGTGCCGACCAACCTTAGTTGGCGGTTGATGAATGATGACCAACCTTAGTTGATGGTTGTTGATGGGCCGACCAACCGTAGTTTGTGCTGTAGTGTGTAGCACGAGTACTTCAAAAAAATTGGAACAAAAAGGAATATGGAGAAAATATCATCTTTATTCATTTTGAAAGAAATGGGGTACATATGAATCTGTATTACTGATAATACTTGCGCAGATGCTCCATATTCCACGCATTTTTGAATTCTTCTCCCTCTAAGGTTTATATTTTATAGGTCCCATGACGAACAACTGTAGTTACCCGGTAGGGCCCATGCCAGTTGACTCTAGCTTATTATGCTTCTGGATCACCTTTTTGTAGAACATGGCAGTTCGTTATTGGTAAGTTGCATTCCTAATTGCCGTATATTCTCTAACTTCCTCGAGCATATCCAAATCTAAGCGTTTCATCAAATTGCTTACAGGAGAGATAAAATTAAGCACCCTGTGTGTGGGCAGACCCAATTCAGCTGGTATGACTGTTTCACTTCCAAAGGATAGCATGTAAGGCGATTACCCGGTATCTATTCGGGGTGTTGTGCGATATGCCCATAACATAAAATGTAGCTCGATAATCCAATTTCCTTTCGCATCATCCAGCCATTTCTTAAACCCATTCATTAGAGTCTTATTCGTCACTTCAGTTTGCCCGTTGCTCTGGGGATAGCCTGGTGCAAAATGGATCTTCTGGACATTTGATTGATGACAATATGCAGCGAATTCCTCATTATCAAATTGGGTACCATGGTCAGTAATGAAAGCATGTGGCAGACCATACCTGCAAATAATATTTTTCCAAATAAATTGGTAAACCCTTTAATATGGCATGTCAATGAGAGGCTCAACTTCCACCCATTTAGTGAAATAATCAACAACGATGACTAAATACTCAAATCTCCCTTTGGTAGTTGGCAGCGGCCCGACGAAGTCTATACCCTACATGGAAAATGGCCAAGGGGAAGTGATGGGTGTTAACAATGACCGGGGAGTTCTTCGAATGGAAGAAAAATGTTGGCATTTATCGCACTTCTTCGCATAATCTATGCAGATAGCTCTCATTATTGGCCAATAATATCCCTACGTCATTATCCTCTGTAGGAGAGTCCGACCTGCTATATGCGCTCCACAAGAGCCTTCGTGAACTTCTTCAATCAGATATTTAACTTCGAAAGGATGCACACATATCTGTAGACTTGGTATGATACCCCTTCTATACAGAACACCATTGTTCAATACATACTGAGAAGCTTTAAACTTTAGCCTCTTGGTTGGAAGTTAGTCATTTGATACAACTCCTTCTTCAATATACACCCTGATGGGGTCCATCCAGGATAGTCTTATATCCAGGGTGATAAATCTTACCATTAAATCATCATCTGTGATTCGATCTGCCAGAATCTCAATGGGAATCATTCTTCATAGCTCGGTGCGAGTAGTTGAGGCTAACCGAGCTAGTGCGTCGGCTCTCGCATTCTCTAATCTTGGTATTCTGATAAATTGGATCGCTGTAAAAGTGGACACAATCTCCATAGCTTTAGCATGATACCTGATCATCAAGTCTCCCTTCGTCGCATACAACCCAAGAATTTGATTTACAATTAACTATAAATCACTAAATGCGATAACCTACACTACATTCATTATTTTGGCTAAACTGAGGCCTACAATCATAGCTTCATATTCAACTTCATTGTTGTAAGCCTTAAATTTAAAGCACAAAGCATATTTGATATCCAATCCATCCGGACTGTTGAGGATTATTTCGGCTCCACTGTTAATAACACACGAAGATCCATCAATATAAAAATTCCATACAGGTATGCCGTTATCAAACTCGTGGTCTGACAAGGTTCCCTGATGGAACATTTGATACTTCCTTTTATTATGTCCCAAAGCTGGGCCGCTACCCGACAATTCATGTTGCTCTTTATCTTCCCCCTCTGGCAAATTTGCCAATGGGAGTTGATCGGGGATTGTCTATGATGATCCCGTAACATCCATGGGTTGTTCTGCATTAGAATCATGTTGGTCGGGTGTATATGGATAAGTGAAATCTACAATGAAATCTACCACCGCCTGCCCTTTGAGTGAAGACCTTAGCTTATAAACAATATTATATTTGCTTAGTTCCACCGCCCAATACATCAGTCTTCCGAATTTTTCTGGATTATGCAAAGCCTGTCTGAGTGGCATATCACTTTACACCACTATGTTATGGGCTTGGAAGTATGGTTTCATCCTACTGCTTGCCTCGATCAGAGCTAATGCTAGTTTTTCCAACCTTGGATATTTAATCTCTTCTCCTCGGAATGCTTTGTTAGTGTAATACACCGGCTTTTACACTCCATCCTCCACTCTTATCAACACTGAGCTGGCTGCGCTCTCTGAGACAGCTAAATACAAGTATAACCTTTCTCCCATCACCAGTCTGGATAGCAGTGAGGGTGTCCCCAGATATTTCTTCAATTCTTAAAATGCCCTCTCGCACTCATCATTCCACTTGAAAGTTTTCTGAGAGTTTTGAAGAATGGGATACATCAATCCATTGCTCATGACACAAACCTGTTTAGATCTACAACACGGCCTATGAGGCTTTGTACCTCCTTCTTCATAGTTGAAGATCGTAGTTCCAGCAGAACTTTAATATTCTCAGGATTTGCCTCAATGCCTCGCTGGTTCACAACATACCCGAGGAACATTCCTTCTCGTACACCGAATATGCATTTAGTCGGGTTCAACTTCATCTGATATTTTTTAGCTAGATGATCAACGTCTTTCTTGCTCTTGGTCAGTATGTCATCGATGTAAACCTCCATGTTTTCGCCAGTTTTCTCTGCAAAACACCTTATTCATCAACCACTGGTACAGAGCACCCGCATTTTTAAGTCCGAAATGCATAACACTATAGCAGTATGTTCCCCTTGGGGTAATAAAAGAAGTACTCTCCCTATCTTCTGGTTTCATCTTAATCTGGTTGTAGCCGGAATAAGCGTCCATGAAGCTCAATAATTCATGCCCCGAGGTGGCATCCATCAGCTGATCCATTCGGGATAAGAGAAAGTGATCTTTTGGGCAGGCTTTGTTGAGATCTGTGATATCTACAGGCATTCTCCTCTTGTTATTATTCTTCCTCACCATCACAACATTGGCTAGCCAATCAGGATACTTGATATCCTCAATAAAAGAGGCCTTTTGTAGCTTCTCGACTTCCTCCTGAATGGCTTGGTTCTTTTCTGGGATAAATACCCTTCTTCAATGCTTCACCGGCTTGATCTCCTTATTAACATTGAGTTCGTGGCACAGGAAGGCTGGATCTATCCCTGACATATCTTCATGACTCCATACAAAATCTTGATTTCTATGCCTTAAAAATGCCACTAACTCCTGCTTTATTGACGGATCCAGCGAAGCACCAATTTGAGTTGTTCGTTTAGGACGTTCATCATCTAAAATAATATTCTTCGTAGCCTCCATTACCTGACCCTTCACGAGCTTGGATTTATCTCTAGGGTCCAAGGTCTCAATCTCTGCATCTTCTGACTCATCCACTTGGTAAGTGGTGGTCTTTTTCCCTGTTTCCTCCAACTCCTCCTGTTCGGCAGATGAATAATAGCATTCTCGAGCTACTTTTTGGTCTCTTTTCACAACTCTAACTCCAAAATTGGTTGGAAACTTTAAGAATTGATGCACAGTGGATGGCACTGCCTCGAACTTTTTCAAGCCTACTCTCCCCATGGTTATGTTGTAGGTTGATTGGATATTTTTATCCATTATGAAAATGCATACTTTTTCTATTCTGCAGGCAGTCCAGGTACCAATAAGCATATCCAACTTGATCGTCCCAAGTGGAAAACCCTTCTTACCAATGAAATCAAGGAGGGGCCTGTGATATGGCTCCAATTAGGCTAGCTTCAAGTTTAAACTATCAAAACAGGGGTAGAACATGATCTCTGCAGAGCTACCATTGTCTACCAATACTCGTGAACTCACTGTAATACCCCGTATTTTTGGCTATATTTATTTTTGGGATTAATTAATTAAATGCGTATTAATTGGAAATTAATCCGGGTTATAAATACTATTGAGATGTGAATTGGTATTTGATTATGTGCATATATGATTATATATGAACTTGGTATTATAAAATTTGTCGTGGGATTTATATACGGCATTTTAGAAATTTTGTTGAGACGCGTGGGACCGCCGCGTCACGGTATAATATTTTGATAATAAAAAGTGAATTTAAAATCTATAATCCGTATGGTCGTTTTGAGTGCGCCAACGCGTCCGGAAGGGTCGAGATAGTCAGAAAACACTAGCCGGGGGTATAGTTTGGGTCCCGGGGTATTTTTAGGCCATACCGGTAACTTAAAGGGTATTTTGGTAATTTTACATTTTGAGGAATTAAAAGTGACGAAAATTGGGAGTTTTAATCTGATGTGGATTTAACCCATTAAGCCCATTAACCAACCCATATTAACCTAGAAGGCTACGTAGGTTGTCATTTAGGTTTTCTAAGTTCCCAAATCAAAACCCTAGCCACCTTAAGCCACCATTGAAGAAGGAGCTTGGAGAAGGAGAGAAAGAGAGAAAATTCTGCAGAGATTCTTCACCAAATCAACACCAAATCCGAAAACAAACAAGGCAAGTGGTTTAATTATGTTTAACTTCAGCAAATGTTCTTTTCATGTTAGAAAATTGAAGATTTATAATTGTTACTGGAAGATGAATGAAAACCCATGATTAATTGGAATTAGGTTCTGAATATTGAGGATAAATTGCATGTAGAATAGTTTGGTGACGATTAATCTGATGTTAATACATGATTGGGTGAAAGAAAAACGAATTAAATTCTGGGATTTGATGATGAGATGTAGTTAGGGTTCATGTTCTTGAGATATTTGGAAAAAGTGTTGAAAGTTGTAAATTTAATTGATGTTAGGATGGATTGATCCCTTAAAAACATGTTAGGATGTGACTATATATGTTTAGTATTGATTATAGACCTTTAAACGATTGTTGGGACTTAGTTTAGAAGATTTGAGGTGTTAAAATGGATGAAAAACGATTTGGGGAAAAATTGGGGCCGAAGCTGGTAGCTCGTTAGAAGCAGCCCCCAGGTCGTTCGAACGATCTCGTTCGAACGAGCTTCTAACGAGTTGACCAGTCGTTGCTAACGAGTAAGGATTTCGTTCGATATCTCGTTCGAACGAGATATCGTTAGAAGGGACAGTTCGTTCGAACGAACAGGGATCTCGTTCGAACAGCCTCGTTCGAACGAGACTTCTAACGAGCTGACAGTCCAAACTCGTTCGAACAGTCTCGTTCGAACGAGACTTCTAACGAGCTGGCAGTTTGGGCCATTTTGGACTGTTTTGACTTTTGGAGTTCCGTAAACTTATTCGAGGATATAGATATCATTCCGTAGATGTAGTAATGATAGAATTGGGACATTTGGGTATTTATGAGAAGGAATTTACATGCGAGAGTTGTATTACATGGACAGTTTGGGTTAAGACGTGAGTGTCTACTACGACGTGAGAAATTATAGTGCGTATAATTACAAACCGGAATAATATAAATGATGATAATTATAGTTAGTACGAGAATGCGATATGTACTACGATTAAAATACGGTATTACTAAGACGTGTGTTTACTTAGTATTAGTATATGAATTGTGTGTATGACATACCTACCATACTTGCTATCACGGGAGGTTGCGTTCGCTTAGGACCCTCTAATCCTTGTGTGCCTACGGGGGGGATATAGACTGGTACCTCGATGAACATAGGTCATAGAAGGACTTATTGTGATATTAATAAGTCTGCTGATCATGGGAGCGTAGGTATGTGCGTGACCCATGTGATGGTGACTGTGTTCGCCTCCACTATTTTTGATTTGTGTTATCTGAACTATTCCTGAGAGATTCGGAATATGTGATCCTTATGTACGTGATGTATCGGGATGGATAGCAGAGTATGTGTGCATCGCAGCTTAGTTCTCGGGGTGCTTGTATAGTATATTTATGATGTGAATAATATACGGTTAGTTAATAAGAACCTTCATGTAAATGTTGTGAATATAACTACAGTATTGTTTCGAGAATAACATAACGGGTTAGTGATATATATATTATGCATATTGAGCATCCGAGTTTACATTAAATCCCTATCTCATTACGAGCGTTATATGATTAATGGATCCGAGTAATATAGGTAGGACCTTTGGCAGTCTAGCTAGTTATGTTGTCACTTAGCTAGTAGTATGGGTCGTTATAGATGGGTACTTACGTTAGGAGTACACAGTTAGACGAGAGGTGAGAATATCATGCGAGTATAAGTCCTAACATGTACTTTGCATTTAATGTTTTAAATGTTTTTAAAGCACTTGCAGGTTTTTAAAATATAACTCCACATTCGGGCTCTGACCCGTTTGCTTTTCAAATCTTTTTCTTGTAAAACCATTTTAGGTGCCCAGCCACAGGGACACCAAGCATAGGATTCTCATTCAGATGACGAGCTGTAGCTGTTTGTGGAAGCTACAGGGATTTGCTTATAGACGCTTCTATCTTTTGGATTCCAGAGTCACTATCTATCAGTTGTAGGGCATGTTGCCCATTTCTATTTAGAGCATCTTTTACATTTCAGTTTTCAGACTTTAGCATGTATTGTTTCAGTTTATTTATTTCAGTTATGGGAATGTAGTGAGGAGTTTTCCTCCAGACTTTATTTACTCTATTGTGATGGTTATTCGTTTTACTTCAGTATGGTGAATGGTGTTATTTATTTCTTTACACTTGTTGCATGTTAATCAGACTTAAATTAAAATTTGGCAACTTGCTTTTTAAATACTAGGTGGTTAGTAATATTAAAATGTTTTCGACAGTGATGCTATTAACTGAGCCAACTTGGCATTTTGAATTAATTTAATAAAGGAGTAGCTACCCGGTATTTAATTAGTCGGGGTGTCACAGGTGGTATCAGAGCATCAGGTTCTAGTGTCCTTTAGGATCTGTACGGCTATTATGTTTCCGCTACGTTTCTTTGATGTAGAGCCCTATATTTTAGGACTGTTGTACTCTTTTTGTGTATGCTTCGTTCTTCAGCTATATTAAGTTTATAACCGTGAACTTATAAACTTTGTTCTTATTTCAGATGCCTCCACGACGTGCACGACGAGTTCCCAGGGATGCAACGCCCGAACCCCAGCCCGCTCCAGTTCAGGGTATGATGAACGCCGCTGAGGTTGCTGCTATAGTAGCCCAAGCGGTAAATGTCGCGATTGCCGTGATTCAGCAGGCACCACCTCAGGCGCCGGTTGCCACGCCAGTACAGGTTAATGCATTCCCGTCTGCTTGGGAGCGTGTACGTGACGCTTTTCAGAAAGCTCATCCGCCAGAGTTTGCAGGTAGCTCAGATGTGGTAGTCTCGAGCCAATGGAGGAAAGATATGCAGAGGCATTTGAGGATGCATGAGTGCACTGATGTTCAGAAGCAGGTGCTAGCTACTTTCAAGCTAGTTGGATCTGCACTGCAGTGGTGGGAGTCTATTACCACCGCGGAGGAGTTCTGGGTGCGGTTCGACCGCAAGTACTTTCCGTCCGCAGTTCATACAGAGATGAGGAGGAAGCTGATGAGTCTGAGGAAGGAAGGCAAGACAGTGGCCGAGTATGAGGACGAGTTCACGAATCTGTTGAACATCATTCCAGACGAGATACCAACAGAGAAGAAGAAGATTGAGAAGTTTACCGATGGGTTGAATTGGAGAATCCGTCAGCATCTGCTTGGGAACCTATCGTTGGCCACATATTCTGATGTGGTTAACGCTGCATTGTTGCACTGTCAAGACCACCGTTTTCATATGGCCGAGGGCAAGAGGTCGGGGGAGTCTAGCCATCAGGGCAGGACTGGAGGACATGGTGCCAGCGGGGCACAATCTGGTCAGGGGCAGAGACAGAATGAGCAGGGCTCCCAGCAGGGGGATAATAAGAGGTTCCGATCAGGGAACTACAGGCAGGGACAGGGAGGTTTCCGTCAGGGCCATCAGGGTCCAAACGGCCATCAGGGCCAACAGGGGCAGAATGGGCAGCAGTTTCATCAGGGCCAGCAGGGCCAAGGGAGGAATGGTAACGACCACCAGGGCCGGGGACAGCAGGGGCAGAGGGGAGGGAACTTTCCAGGGAAGTGCCTTGTTTGTGGCAAGACTGGCCATAAGAAGCAGGATTGTCCTGATAGGGGCAGGGCCCCTCAGCAGCAGCAGCAGGGTGCTCGCCAGGAGCCACAGAGGCCTATGTTTCCCGCCGCTCTTCCCGCACCGCCACAGATGGCAGCATTGCCACCCATTCCAGCAGTCCCAGTTCAGCAGGGACAGTTACAGTATGGACGTGTCTACAACGTCCACCAGGCTGCAGTTCCACAGGCACCGCCCGCGATCGAGGGTACGTTTCCTATCTATGGCACTATGGGTCGGGTGTTATTTGATACGGGTGCTACACACTGTTTTATAGCTACACACTTCGCGAAAGCTTTAGGATTGTTAGCTACGGCAGAGAGCACAGTGACGTGTGTCGACTCACCATTAGGGAGTGGGTCACTTATTTTCTTTATATGACGGGGAGTGGGGGTAGAGATTGGTGGTTTGGTATTGCCTGCAGACATGTTAGTGTTAGACATGCATGTTCACGATGTGATCATCGGTATGGATTGGCTCGTAGCATATAGGGTCATGATTGATTGCTTCAGCGGGAGCATTATTTTTGCCATTCCGGGGCAAGAGATGTTTGTAGTGGCGATGCCTCGCCCAGAGGGAGGATCGACCGCTCATCTATATTACATTGAGGAGGATACCTCTAAGGAGGTTGTGATTCCTTTAGATTCGATCCCAGTTGTCAGGGATTATTCGGATGTGTTTCAGGAGATACCAGGCTTACCACCCAGTCGAGAGATAGACTTCGTTATAGATTTGCTACCGGGTACGAGACCTATAGCACGTGCACCGTACCGTATAGCTCCAGCTGAGATGCGAGAGTTACGGGATCAGATAGAGCAGCTGTTAGGACAGGGCTTTATTCGTAGGAGTACCTCACCTTGGGGCGCTCCAGTTTTGTTTGTGAAGAAGAGGGACGGTTCACTGAGATTGTGTGTGGACTATCGAGAGTTGAATAAGGTCACGATACGGAATAAGTATCCGTTGCCTCGAATCGATGACTTATTCGACCAGTTGAGAGGAGCTTCTTTCTTCTCGAAGATTGACTTGAGGTCGGGATACCATCAGTTGCGTATCAGGGAGGAGGATGTCTCGAAGACTGCGTTCTTGTCGAGATATGGTTCTTATGAGTTTCGGGTTATGCCTTTCGGCTTGACCAACGCCCCAGCAGTGTTTATGGACTTGATGAACAGGGTGTTCAGGGATTTCCTAGATCAGTTTGTCATTGTCTTCATTGATGACATTCTGGTTTACTCTCAGACAGAGGATGAGCACGCCGAGCATTTGAGGCAAGTTTTGCAGACACTTCGTCAGAACGAGTTGTATGCAAAATATGAGAAGTGCGGGTTTTGGCTGAAAGAAGTCCAGTTTTTGGGGCATATCATTTCCGACCGGGGAATATCTGTTGATCCGGGGAAGGTATCAGCGGTGAGGGAGTGGGGACAACCTATGACACCAACGGAGATTCGTAGTTTCTTGGGTCTAGAAGGATACTACAGGAGGTTTATTCGGGGTTTCTCGGAGATAGCAGGTCCTTTGACACATCTTACTCGTAAGGATGTGCCCTACATCTGGAGTGATGCCTGTCAGTTGGCATTCGATGAATTGAAGGACAAATTGACCTCAGCACCTGTGTTAGCATTGCCGAGACCGGGAGTTGAGTATTTGGTTTACACCGATGCATCTTTGCAAGGGCTTGGAGGTGTATTACAGCAGGAGAGACAGGCCATAGCTTATGCTTCCCGTAAGCTTAAGCCTCATGAGAAGAATTACCCCACGCATGATTTGGAGTTGGCAGCAGTGGTATTTGCCTTACGGATTTGGAGGCACTATCTTTTGGGGGAGAAGATTCAGCTGTTCACGGACCACAAGTCACTACAGTATCTGTTCACGCAGAAGGAATTGAATATGCGGCAGCGTAGGTGGCTTGAATTTGTGAAGGACTACCAGTTCGACATTCAGTACCACCCGGGTAAGGCTAACGTGGTAGCAGACGCGTTGAGCCGCAGGCCAGCAGATGAGGTGGCAGAGGTGTGGAAGGCGAAGTGGAAGGAATTGGGACACCAGGATGCAGTGGCCCGATCTTTCATGTCTGTGATAACCTTTACACCGCAGATTATCACGAAGGTAGTACGGGCACAGGCTAATGATTCGTTCTGTCAGGAGCAGATAGTTCGATTACTAGCAGAGGGAGCCGAGTCCTATACCGTTAGCTCAGACGGGGGATTACGCTTCAATGGGAGATTGGTAGTTCCTGAAGGAGATGAATTGCGTCACGAGGTAATGGCAGAGTCGCACGGCTCACGGTTCGCGGTACATCCCGGAGGGGACAAAATGTACCAAGACAGGAGACGACAGTATTGGTGGAGCGGTATGAAGAGAGATATCGCTGAGTTTGTCTCGAAATTCGCCACTTGTCAGCTCATAAAAGTGGATCATCAGAGACCGACAGGATTGCTACAGCCGTTGGAGGTCCCGGTGTGGATGTGGGAGAGCATATCCATGGACTTTATCACGGGGTTGCCGACGTCACAGAGGGGTCACGACTCCGTTTGGGTAATTGTGGACAGGTTGTCCAAGGTCGCTCACTTCTTACCCGTAAGGACTGACTACACTACGGGACAGTATGCCCAGCTCTTCATTTCAGAAATTGTGAGACTTCACGGTGTGCCCCTAAATATCGTGTCTGACAGAGACAAGATATTTGTTTCGAGGTTTTTGGAGAGTTTCTAGGAGGCAATGGGCACGGAATTGCGGTTGAGTACGACTTATCATCCACAGACCGATGGGCAAACAGAGCGCACCAATAAGATGTTGGAGGACATGCTACGCATGTGCATTATTGACTTTGGGGGTGGATGGGAGCAGTACCTTCCACTGGTGGAGTTTGCTTACAACAACTCCTATCAGTTCACGATTGGCATGGCTCCGTTCGAGGCGTTGTACGGTAGGCCTTGTCGTTCCCCAGCATGTTGGTTGGAGGTGGGGGACAACAAACTACTTGGGCCGGAAGTGATTCAGGATACTTCGGCAAGGATTGAGATGATTCGGAGTCGCATACGGGTAGCTCAAGACAAGCAGAAGAGTTATGCTGATGCGAAGAGGTTTTTCAGGGAGTTCCAAGTGGGGGACCAGGTTTTGCTCAGGGTATGTCCTATGAAGGGGATTATGCGATTCGGGAAGAAGGGGAAGTTGGCACCAAGATATGTGGGGCCGTTTCCTATTATTGAGCGGATAGGACCGGTTGCGTATAGACTTGGACTACCGGAGCACTTGCATCGGATTTACGACGTGTTCCATATTTCCTCGCTGAGGAAATACCTTAGAGATAATTTGGCCCATTCTCACATTGCTGTGGAGGACATCGATCACCAGCCGGATAGCTCTTACGAGGAGGGGCCGATTGCTATTTTGGACCGAAGGGAGAGGAAACTGCGGTCAAAGATAGTCCCGTTAGTGCGTGTTCAGTGGCGACATCACAATGTCGAGGAGTCCACATGGGAGCGCGAGGATGAGATGCGCGAACGTTATCCAGAGCTATTTTTATCAGGTACTTTCTAGTTTCGAATTTCGAGACGAAATTCAGTTATTAGGGGGGAAGTATGTAATACCCCGTATTTTTGGCTATATTTATTTTTGGGATTAATTAATTAAATGCGTATTAATTGGAAATTAATCCGGGTTATAAATACTATTGAGATGCGAATTGGTATTTGATTATGTGCATATATGATTATATATGAACTTGGTATTATAAAATTTATCGTGGGATTTATATACGGCATTTTAGAAATTTTGTTGAGACGCGTGGGACCGCTGCGTCACGGTATAATATTTTGATAATAAAAAGTGAATTTAAAATCTATAATCCGTATGGTCGTTTTGAGTGCGCCAACGCGTCCGGAAGGGTCGAGATAGTCAGAAAACACTAGCCGGGGGTATAGTTTGGGTCCCGGGGTATTTTTAGGCCATACCGGTAACTTAAAGGGTATTTTGGTAATTTTACATTTTGAGGAATTAAAAGTGACGAAAATTGGGAGTTTTAATCTGATGTGGATTTAACCCATTAAGCCCATTAACCAACCCATATTAACCTAGAAGGCTACGTAGGTTGTCATTTAGGTTTTCTAAGTTCCCAAATCAAAACCCTAGCCACCTTAAGCCACCATTGAAGAAGGAGCTTGGAGAAGGAGAGAAAGAGAGAAAATTCTGCAGAGATTCTTCACCAAATCAACACCAAATCCGGAAACAAACAAGGCAAGTGGTTTAATTATGTTTAACTTCAGCAAATGTTCTTTTCATGTTAGAAAATTGAAGATTTATAATTGTTACTGGAAGATGAATGAAAACCCATGATTAATTGGACTTAGGTTCTGAATATTGAGGATAAATTGCATGTAGAATAGTTTGGTGACGATTAATCTGATGTTAATACATGATTGGGTGAAACAAAAACGAATTAAATTCTGGGATTTGATAATGAGATGTAGTTAGGGTTCATGTTCTTGAGATATTTGGAAAAAGTGTAGAAAGTTGTAAATTTAATTGATGTTAGGATGGATTGATCCCTTAAAAACATGTTAGGATGTGACTATATATGTTTAGTATTGATTATAGACCTTTAAACGATTGTTGGGACTTAGTTTAGAAGATTTGAGGTGTTAAAATGGATGAAAAACGATTTGGGGAAAAATCTGGGCCGAAGCTGGTAGCTCGTTAGAAGCAGCCCCCAGGTCGTTCGAACGATCTCGTTCGAACGAGCTTCTAACGAGTTGACCAGTCGTTGCTAACGAGTAAGGATTTCGTTCGATATCTCATTCGAACGAGATATCGTTAGAAGGGACAGTTCGTTCGAACGAACAGGGATCTCGTTCGAACAGCCTCGTTCGAACGAGACTTCTAACGAGCTGACAGTCCAAACTCGTTCGAACAGTCTCGTTCGAACGAGACTTCTAACGAGCTGGCAGTTTGGGCCATTTTGGACTGTTTTGACTTTTGGAGTTCCGTAAACTTATTCGAGGATATAGATATCATTCCGTAGATGTAGTAATGATAGAATTGGGACATTTGGGTATTTATGAGAAGGAATTTACATGCGAGAGTTGTATTACATGGACAGTTTGGGTTAAGACGTGAGTGTCTACTACGACGTGAGAAATTATAGTGCGTATAATTACAAACCGGAATAATATAAATGGTGATAATTATAGTTAGTACGAGAATGCGATATGTACTACGATTAAAATACGGTATTACTAAGACGTGTGTTTACTTAGTATTGGTATATGAATTGTGTGTATGACATACCTACCATACTTGCTATCACGGGAGGTTGCGTTCGCTTAGGACCCTCTAATCCTTGTGTGCCTACGGGGGGGATATAGACTGGTACCTCGATGAACATAGGTCATAGAAGGACTTGTTGTGATATTAATAAGTCTGCTGATCATGGGAGCGTAGGTATGTGCGTGACCCATGTGATGGTGACTGTGTTCGCCTCCACTATTTTTGATTTGTGTTATCTGAACTATTCCTGAGAGATTCGGAATATGTGATCCTTATGTACGTGATGTACCGGGATGGATAGCAGAGTATGTGTGCACCGCAGCTTAGTTCTCGGGGTGCTTGTATAGTATATTTATGATGTGAATAATATACGGTTAATTAATAAGAACCTTCATGTAAATGTTGTGAATATAACTACAGTATTGTTTCGAGAATAACATAACGGGTTAGTGATATATATATTATGCATATTGAGCATCCGAGTTTACATTAAATCCCTATCTCATTACGAGCGTTATATGATTAATGGATCCGAGTAATATGGGTAGGACCTTTGGCAGTCTAGCTAGTTATGTTGTCACTTAGCTAGTAGTATGGGTCGTTATAGATGGGTACTTACGTTAGGAGTGCACAGTTAGACGAGAGGTGAGAATATCATGCGAGTGTACGTCCTAACATGTACTTTGCATTTAATGTTTTAAATGTTTTTAAAGCACTTGCAGGTTTTTAAAATATAACTCCACATTCGGGCTCTGACCCGTTTGCTTTTCAAATCTTTTTCTTGTAAAACCATTTTAGGTGCCCAGCCACAGGGACACCAAGCATAGGATTCTCATTCAGATGACGAGCTGTAGCTGTTTGTGGAAGCTACAGGGATTTGCTTATAGACGCTTCTATCTTTTGGATTCCAGAGTCACTATCTATCAGTTGTAGGGCATGTTGCTCATTCAGTATGGTGAATGGTGTTATTTATTTCTTTACACTTGTTGCATGTTAATCAGACTTAAATTAAAATTTGGCAACTTGCTTTTTAAATACTAGGTGGTTAGTAATATTAAAATGTTTTCGACAGTGATGCTATTAACTGAGCCAACTTGGCATTTTGAATCAATTTAATAAAGGAGTAGCTACCCGGTATTTAATTAGTCGGGGTGTCACACTCACTACATCTTTCATCCTCATCTTGATCACCAAAGGGTCATCGTGAGGATACAGAACACCTTCCAAATCATTCTTGGAAAAACCGATGACCAGTTTATCCTTGTTCACCTTCCTCGGACGATCATCTTCGGTCAAATTTATCGTTGTATATAAGAACAAGCTTGGGCCTCATTGAGGTAAGCTTTTCTTTCAGCAGTATGATCTCCACCTCCTGCATTTCCACCTGTAATCACATTACATTTAAAATATCCAAAATGGATTAAAAATAACTCATGCTTAGGTTTCCTTAGCTTTTTGGGATGTCGGGGTCATCCTATGGATCATCTTCATGGTCCCTGTTCTTGTCATTTCTTGTTCGACGAGGAGATTTGGGCCTTTTCCTTCCTCTCTCGTTAGTCTTCCCACCACTCCTGCGATCAACAAACTTACTCAACTTCCCTCGCCTAATGAGTGCTTCGATCTCATTCTGGAGAGCTATGAAAGGCTTGGTCGTATGGCCATAGTCTCTATGGAACTCATAATATCTGGACTTATCCCTCTTATCGGGGTCTGCCCTCATTTTCTCCGGCCAAATTAGCTCCTCGTTATTCTTAATCTCCTCCAGAATATGGTTTATATCCACCTTTAAGGGAGTATAATTCCAATACTTCTTCAACTGCTCGAGCATCTCCTTGACTTTTGGCCGTTTGCTGCTCCCATTGCATTTTTTATCATTCTTCTCTGTTTTACCTTCAGGCTTGGTCTCTGCTTTAGTGGAAACATTCTTCTTTGCAGCCATGGCCTCTTCAGCGTTCATGATCATAACTGCTTTTACCATCAGTTCTGCAATGGTCCTGGGGGGATCTTTGGCCAATATATAATATAACTTGTTAGGTAAAAGACCACTCATCATTGTAATAATTGCGGTCTTCTCCTCATAGTAAATCACCTCAATTTTCTCATTATTAAAACGAGTGATGTAATCCTTGGTACTCTCTCATATTTTCTGCGTTACACTCAGTAGGTGTGCTACTCTCATAACTGGATTCGTACCGAAATAGAAATTCCCTATGAAAAGCTCTGCCAACTGATGGAAAGTAGCAATCTACCCCCGAGGAAGATTATTGTACCATATTTGGGCTGACCCAGTGATAGTTCCTGAGAATGCTCTGCACCTCATCTCATCCGGGACTGCATAGATATCAGCAGCAGCTTGGTACTACTCTATGTGGAGGACGGGATCAATTTGTCCATCATATTTAGGCATCACTATAGGAGCTTTAAATTTTGAAGGTGTGGGAAAATCCACAATTGCCTGTACAAAGGGTGATCCTTGGACAAAGGTTATTTGGAGAGGGTTCTTGGCCTTATCCATTTACCCTAACCTGTCATCCAACCTCTGAATGGAACCCTTCCATGTGTCGTTTCCAACCTCAGGCCTATTTTCCCAAGCAACAGATCGCGCTGAATTCTCCTCTTGAGATCTTTCATTACGAGTTGTTGGTCGTGATTGGGCAGAGCCTTCCCTTAGATCACTTGGTCATTGAGAATTTCTCGACGTAATTCTAGGGAGAATTCTATTCCTCCTAGGGCCCAAATAATCAAAGAGGGAGACTCGACTCAACCTCTCCAGAGCACTTATTCGTTCTGTAGTTAAGGTAATATTTCGTTGAGAATCTGTAGCTCTTATAGAAGGAGTTCGGCCAGGTTGATATGAAGGATCATTTGACCTATCGATAAGATAAGATTCGGTGCTTCTGGACTGAGAAGCATTTGGGAATAGCGTATGCTTGGTTCTAGAAGATGGTAAATAGGTGATTCTCTAAATGATCCATTGACCTGACTGGGCAGATATTCCATTACGAACAGTTTGAATGAGTTGACGCATGGTCTCTTGCATAGTCGTTTGCCCTTGGGCTAAGATTGCAACTATTCCTGTAAGTTCATTGATAGTTGGAGGAGCATATGGGTTGGGAGGAACTCCGACATTGTTCTGGTTACTGGATTCTGGGATCTCAGCCATTGGTGATAAGTTTTTAGTGAAAAACGCTACATATAATCGTTCCCACAAACGGCGCCAATCTGTTGATGTAAAAAACTAGACTTGGTCTAATTAATTAATCACAGATAAATGTAAATAAAGAAATAAGACAAAGGATTTTTAAAGTGGTTTAGCTTTATGAAAATAGCCTACGTCCACTATTTTGTATTGCTGGATCTTTTTCCTTAATCTTGATCACAATAGCAATTGATCGATTACCCTCTTATGGAGGGTGTTACAATGTATATATAGCCTTGGGTTTGTCAGCATGAATAGACGATATGCCGTTATTTAATAGACATGTACATTTGTACAATAAGAAAGTTCATTAAGTCCGATGTTCATTAAATGTGTAGTTGTCGTTTGATCTTCCTGGCTAGATGCTCTGCACGCTGAGTAGCTCGGCACGCTATGTAGCTCGGGGTGCTGAGTAGCTCGGTGCTGCAGGTTGTTCAGTGATTATATGCATTTGCCACGTAAGGTGACACGTGTCTTCATTTAATTGAGCCAGGTTAGCTGACTAATTTTCGTATTCACAGTACATTTCAACAGTAAAATGTCTCCTGCAAGGGTAATAGATTTAGAAATCATCTATACACCCTTTATTTTAAACAGTTTGCATTAAAAAATATTCTTTCTTTCTATCGAATTGCAATTGTTTATTATACTCATTGTTTCTCTTAATCTCATTTATTTTTTAACCACTCGTATTTAATTGACAAATTCATAAAACTCAAATCCCTAAAGTACAATTCAAATGCAAAAGGGTGTTGGTAGTTACCGAGAAAAAATCTCCTAAGATGAAGTGTACGATAAAAGTGTATAATTAATTAAACAATAAAGACAAGTCACAAGTCTTATTAGAATATAAAATTATATATTTAATAATAGAATATAAAAACTATGAGTTATCCAGATTAATTGAGATTCTTATGAATATAAATTAAGTACATCCCAACTACTCATTTTCCTATTATTTACAATTTTCAATCTTTTAATTTTTATTTAATTTTTTTCTATTGGTGAAATACCTGCTATTTATTTTTTTGATAAATAAATGTATAAAAAGCCAACCGATAAGGTAGCGAAGCCCGTATACAGGAATCGTACAAGACATGCTACATAAAAATTACCTAAGAAAACCAAAAGCCTCTACCAAGAAAACCCATAGGTACAAAACAATATAGAGCTCCTTTATAAACTCTAAAAAGTCCCGACTAGAAATAACATGTCTCTCCTTATACCAACTAAAAAGGGGTGCTCAAAAACAGATAACGAAGTCTTGACGGTGCAATCTCAATACCTTCAAAACATCTCGCAGTCCTCTCTTGCCAAATAGTCTAAAAGATATAACGAGGAACGATCCACCACTCTTTGATGTCACCCGACCACCCCTAAAGAGGGCACCACCTATAAAAGCGTCTTCACCGTCTTTGGCATGACCCATGCAGTCTGATTAAGGGCAAGGAACACATCCCACAGACCTCTTATCACCCTGTAGTACAAGAAGAGATGGTTGGTCTTCTCTTACGCCTTTATACAAAGCCAACAGTGGCTCTCCATTAACTGTTTTCTCCTCTACAGACCCTCGGTCGTCAAAATGGCTTGTCTCATCGCGGTCCAGATAAAGAACCTCACCTTAGACGTCGTCTTGACCTTACATATTTACTTCTAAGGGAAACAAGATAGCTGGTTCCTAATACCTCCCAGAATGTAATAGTAGCCTCTGACCGTGAACATCTCTGTCCCACCCACCATCCTTCTCAAAGTATCGTCCCCTCTCGGCGGTCAGGACGTCGAACCCAACCAGTTAAAAAACCTACCAGGCTCCTGAAGTTCCCAATCCCAAATACTTTTTATGAACTTAGTGTTCCACGTCACACGAACCCCTATAACAGACACATGGTCAGCCACTAAACCATCTTGGTCACACCTAAGTTAAAGATCCTAGAAAAATGATCCTGAATAGTATCGTTCTTTCTCCATTTATCTTTTCAAAATCTTATTCTATTGCCTCTCCATAAATAAAACTCTATATGCGTAGAGAAATCCATCCACTCCTTCGCAATGTGCTTCCACAAACCTACTCCATGAGCAAACTACCTCACTCTTAGACCCCACCCCAGATGCGTACACCCCCTATGTCCTACTATTCTTTTCCATGACCTATTATCTTCGTGGGGGAATACCCACAATATCTTGTCTAACAAAGATTTATTGAAAAGCTCTTTATTTTTCACTCCCACACCCCCTCCTTGCACTACAAAAAAAAATTACTTTTTACTACGGTGCTCCAACCGTCTCAAAAAGTCCTCTGGCCATCTCAAAAGCCTTTTGTGACGCTATTTGAGACTACCAAAGAAGCCATATTTAATAATTTTTGCTCCAAATTTAAAATTCCATCCATTCCATAATATGATCAATATACTTTTAAACAAAAACTTTTAAAAATAATATATGACATATTTGACATCTCATTTCAACAAATATAACACACAATTTTCCATTCAACTAAAATTAGAGTTCATACAAAGATAAAATAGACAATTTCCACACTGTGACCACCAAACTAAATATCTCTGCGAAATTTCACTTGTCTCATTTGAAAAAAATACATAAAATCCCGTCTATTCCTAAAATAAAATAATGTAATCAAAGTAAACTCACAATCTTGAACCATACAACCTCCATCAAAATGACTTCAATGACTTGCCTTGTCCACAAAAAATTTTGACCTGCAATAAAATTTATTTAGTGTTTGTTACCTTTGTAATACCCCGTACTTTTATTGATATTTATTTATGGAATTAATTAAATTAAATATGAATTAATGGAGAATTAATCCGGATATAATACTAATGAGAGTTAGTATTTAATTATAATGTGTATATATGGCAATATATGAATATTGAAATTGTCGCGAGACTAAAATACGGCAATTTGGGAAATTTAGTTGGGACGCACGGGCCAGTCGCGTTAGGAATGTAATTATTTGAATTAAAAAGTGAATTTTATTTTTATCAACCGAGTGGTCATTTCAAGTGCACCAACGTGTCCGGAAGGGTCGAAATAGTCAGAAAACACTAGCCGAGGGTTTAGTTTGGGTCCCTGGGCATTTTTAAGCAAAACCGACAACTTAAAACGGCATTTTGGTAATTTTGAAATTTTGGGAATATTAACCAACGAATTTTGGGAGTTAATTATAGGTTATTTAGTTACCCACTTAACCCATTACCAGCATTTTACAACTTAGAGGGCTACGGGAGTTATAGGAAAAGTTAGAAGAGGTTCCCAAAAAGAAAACCATAACCACCATCTTCAACCTTCAACCTTGGGAGAAATCTGGAGAGAGGGAAGTGGACAACCTTCAACCTTCAACAACAAATTCAGAAGAACAATCTAATGCAAGTGGTTTAATTACGTTAATTTGAAGCGAATGTTTCTTCCATGCTTAGAATTTAAAATAATTGAATTATATTGGGAGTTTGATGAAAACCCATGAAATTGGATGTAGAATGTTATTGGGTGATTGTACTAAAAGAAATACAACTTTTTATGATGTAAAAATGGATTTATAAAGGGAAATTGAAGACTTTAAATTTTCGGGTTCATACTCATAGGGTTTGGGGGAAATTTTGGGAGATATGATAATTATATGTTGTTTAGGAAGATTGGACCCCATAGACATGTTAAGATACAACCTAAGAAGGTTTATTAATGTTTAAGAACCTTAAAACACTGTTGGGATGACTTTAGGATGAGATTAGAGAAGAGGAAAATTGAGAAAAAACGAAGTAGAATTTCTGGGCTTGAAACTGCCATCTCGTTAGAAGCTCTGCCCAGGTCGTTCGAACGAGCTTCTAACGAGTTGACAGTTTGCCTTCTAACGAGTTGGTAGTTCGTTCGATACTCCTCGTTCGAACGAACTCTCGTTCGAACGAGACTTCTAACGAGTTGACAGTTTACCTTCTAACGAGTTGTTAGTTCATTCGATACTCCTCGTTCGAACGAACTCTCGTTCGAACGACCTCGTTCGAACGAGACTTCTAACGAGTTGACAGAATGGCCTTTTTGGCATGATTTGATTTCTAGTGTCCCGTAACCTTATTTAATTGATGACATAACTTCCCTGTTAATTGATTGGTATAGTTGGGAGATTTGGGATATATTGAGGAGTAAAATATAGAATAGTGGCTCGAACCGAATGATATTTGTGGATTAGGACGCGAGTGACTAATCACGATGTGAGGATAATTGATGACTTAAATACATATAAACCGGGGACATGTGATTTGTGTAATACTAAAA
The DNA here is from genome assembly GCA_949130495.1 of Sambucus nigra. Taxonomy (NCBI): domain Eukaryota; kingdom Viridiplantae; phylum Streptophyta; class Magnoliopsida; order Dipsacales; family Adoxaceae; genus Sambucus; species Sambucus nigra. The sequence goes on from OX422223.1 coordinate 307,915,664, forward strand.
GTTGGTATAAGAACGAGAAGTATACCACTAATAAAAATATGGTAATTACTAAGATGTGTGCATGCTTAGTATATATGATTTTTATGTGTATGACAAACCTACCATACTTGCTATCACGGGAGGTTTGCATTCGTCTAGGGCCATCTAATCTTTGTATGCCTACGGGGGGGATATAGATTGGTACCTCGAGGACATAGGTCAGAGAAGGACTTATTGAGAAGTTAATAAGTCTGTTGATCATGGTAGCGTAGGTATGTGCGTGACCCATGTGATGTGAACTATGTTCGCCTCCATTATTTGTGATTGTTACTAACTGAGAACGATTCCTGAGAGATTCGGAATGCGTGATCCTTATGTACGTGATGTACCAGGATGGGATATCAGAGTATGTGTGCACCGCAGCTTAGTCTCGGGGTGCTAGTATTGTATGTTTATGATGAGAATAATATACGGTTAAATGAAAAGAATTTTCAGGTTTAAATTGTGAAGTATAATTATCGTAATGATCGCTAAAGATAAAAATGGATAACCTGTAGTGAATTGTATTGCTAATAAATGAGAATCCGAGAATTAAAGTAAAACTCTCTATTTAATTGATGATGTTGGAATTGAAGCACGAATCGAGTAGAAATGTTAGAATTTATTTTGGTCTAGATAGATAGGAGAATCACATGAATGGGTACGGTACATTAGGGGTGCACAAATAGTCGAGAGGTGAGTATTTCATCCGAGAGCACGTCCTAACATGTATTTTGCATTCATTGTTTTAATGTCATTAAAACACTTGCTATTTTTAAACTATTTTCCACATTCGGGATCTGACCCGTTTGCTTTCAAATCTATTTTTGTAAAAACCTTTTTAGGTGCCCAGCCACAAGGACACCATGCATAGGAATTCTATTCAGGTGACGAGCTGTAGCTGTTGTGGAAGTTACAGGGCCTTGACAGTAGGCACCTCCTTTTCTAGTCTTGACTCCATATTCAGTTTTATCATTTGTAGGGCATGTTGCCCATTTCCTTTAGAGACATTTTACATTTCAGTTATTTAGACTTTGGTTTGTAATTAATTTAGGATGCAGACTTGTTTTATTTATTTCAGTATTGGGATTGTTGTGAGGAGTATTTCCTCCAGATTCATTATTATTTGATGGTTACTTTATTAGGACTTTATTGTGAATGGTTATGTTATTCATCTATAATTCATTTATTGCATGTTCATCAAATTTAACTTAAAATTTGACAACTCACTTTTTAAATACTAGGTGGTTAGTAATGATTAAACTGATTTCGACAATGATGCTATTAACTGAACCAACTTGACATTTTGTATTAATTTAATAAAGGAGTAGCTACCCGGTATTTAATTAGTCGGGGTGTCACAGGTGGTATCAGAGCATCAGGTTCTAGTGTCCTTAGGATCTGTACGGCTTATTATGTTTCCGCTGAGCTTTTTTTGATATAGAGCCCTATATTTTAGGACTGTTGTATTCTTTTGTGTATGCTTCGCTCTTTAGCTATTTTGAGTTAATAACTGCGAACTTATAGACTTTACTCTTATTTCAGATGCCTCCACGACGTGCACAACGGGTTCCTAGGGATGCACAGCCAGAGCCACAACCTGCACCAGTACAGGGCACCATGAATGCCGCCGAGGTTAGAGCTATTATAGCCCAAACGGAAAATGCCGCCCTAGCTATTGTACAGAAGGCACCACCCCAGGCGCCGGTAGCCGCGCCAGTTCAGTCACATGCATTCCCGTCTGCTTGGGAACACGTTTGTGATGCTTTTCAGAAAGCACACCCTCCGGAGTTCGCAAGTAGCTACGATGTTGTGGTATCCAGTCAGTGGAGGAAAGATATTCAGAGGCACTTAAGGATGTATGAGTGCACTGATGTTCAGAAGCAGATACTAGCTACTTTCAAGCAAGTAGGCTCTGCATTGCAGTGGTGGGAGTCCATTACCACCGCAGAGGAGAGAGATACTCTCACTATACAGGAGTTTTAGGTGCGGTTCGACCGCAAATATTTTCCGTCAGCTGTTCACACGGAAATGAGGAGGAAGTTGATGAACCTCAGACAGGAGGGAAAGACTGTGGCCGAGTATGAGGCCGGATTCCCTAATCTACTGAACATTATTCTGGATGAAATACCGATCGAGGAGAAAAAGATTCAGAAGTTCACAGATGGATTGACTTGGAGGATCCGTCAGCATTTGTTGGGGAATCTCTCGTTGGCCACTTATTCTAACGTGGTTAACACTGCATTGCTACACTGCCAGGATCACCGCTTTCACATGTCTGAGAGCAAGAGGTCAGGAGAGTCCAGCCATCAGGGCAGGACCGGGGGAAATGGTGCCAGTGGGGCACAATCTGCTCAGGGACAGTACAGGCATGGTGACCAGGGCTCCCAGCAGGGGGATTCTAAGAGGTTCAAATTTGGGAATTTTAGAAGTAGACAGGGAGGTTTCAGGCAGGGCCATCAGGGTTCGAACGACCATCAGGGTCAGTAGGGTCAGAATGGTCAGCAGTAGTTTCAGCAAGGCCAGCATGGCTAGGGGAGGAATGGTAACGGCCACCAGGGCCGAGGGCAGCAGGGACAGCGAGGGGGAAACTTCCCGGGGAAGTGTTATGTTTGTGGCAAGACTGGCCACAAATGCCAGGATTGTCCTGATAAGGGCAGGTCCCCACAGCAACAGCAGTAGGGTACCCGAGACGAGCCACAGAGGCCTATGCTTCCCGCCGCCCTCCTAGCACCACCACAGATGGCAGCACTACCACCCGTGCCAGCGGTCCCAGTTCAGCAGGGACAACTTCAGTATGAGAGAGTGTATCAGCTCCAGCATGCCGCAGCTCCACAGGATCCACCGGCCATTGAGGGTATGTTCTCTATTCAGGGGACTATGGGGCGTATTTTATTTGACATAGGGGCCACACATTGTTTCATTGCCATGAGATTTGCACACACTATTGGGCTATTAGACACCGCCGAGAGCACGGTTACTTGTGTAGATTCACCGTTCAGTAGGGGTTCCGTGATTTCCCTTATATGTAGAGGCGTGAGTATAGAGATCGGGAGGTTTACTTTACCCGTGGATATGTTAGTGTTAGAGATAACCGAGTATGATGCCATTATTGGTATGGATTGGCTAGTTGCGTACCGAGCCATGATTGACTATTTTAGTAGGAGTATTATCTTTGTCATTCCCGGGCAGGAGATGTTTTTAGTGGCGATGCCTCGCCCTGAGGGAGGATCGTCCACTCACTTGTACTATATAGAGGAGGTGACCTCTAAGGAAGTGGTGATACAACTCGATGCGATTCCGGTTGTTCGAGAGTTTGCCGATGTATTTCAGGATATACCTGGACTACCTCCAAGTAGAGAGATAGATTTTGTGATCGATTTGACACCGGGCACTCGGCCTATTTCCTGCGCACGTTACCGTATGGCTCCAGCAGAGATGAGAGAGTTATTGGATCAGATTGAGCAGTTGTTGGGTCAGGATTTTATCCAGAGGAGTACTTCGCCGTGGGGTGCTCCTGTGTTGTTCGTAAAGAAGAGGGATGGATTGTTGAGGTTGTGTGTAGATTACCGAGAGTTGAATAAGGTCACGATACGGAATAAGTGTCCGTTGCCCCGAATCGATGACTTATTCGACCAACTGAGAGGAGCTTCTTTCTTCTCAAAGATTGATTTTCCATCAGGATACCATCAGTTATGTATCAGGGAAGAGGACGTCTCGAAGACTTCTTTCTTAACGAGATATGGTTCCTACGAGTTTCGGGTTATGCCTTTTGGCTTGACCAACGCTCCAGCCGTGTTTATGGACTTGATGAATAGGGTGTTCAGAGAGTTCCTAGACCAGTTCATCATTATCTTCATTAATGAAATTCTGGTTTACTCCCAGCCAGAAGAGGAGCACGCCGAGCATTTGAGGCAGGTTTTGCAGACACTACGTCAGAACGAGCTGTATGCAAAGTATGAGAAGTTCGGGTTTTGGCTAAAGGAGGTTCAATTTTTGGGGCATATTATTTCAGATCGGGGGATATCTGTTGATCCGGGGAAGGTATCCACGGTAAGGGAATGGGGACAGCCCATGACACCGACTGAGATCCGTAGTTTCTTGGGCCTAACAGGATACTACAGGAGATTTATTCGAGGTTTCTCAAAGATATCGGGTCCTTTGAAACATCTGACTCGTAAGGGTGTGTCATTCATTTGGAGTGATGCCTATCAGTTGGCATTCGATGAGTTGAAGGACAAGTTGACCTCAGCATCTGTGTTAGCATTTTCGAGACCGGGAGTTGAGTATCTAGTCTACACCGATGCGTCCTTACAAGGACTTGGAGGTGTATTGCAGCAGGAGAGTCAGGCCATAGCTTATGCTTCCCGTAAGCTTAAGCCTCACGAGAAGAAGTACCCCACCCATGACTTGGAGTTAGCGGCAATTGTATTTGCACTTAGGATTTGGAGACACTATCTCCTGGGGGAGAAATTTTGGTTTTTCACGAACCACAAATCTCTACAGTACCTATTCACGCAGAAGGAGTAAAATATGCGGCAACGGAGGCGGCTTAAGTTTGTGAAGGATTATCAGTTTGATATCCAATATCACCCGGGGAAGGCTAACGTGGTAGCAAACGCATTGAACCGTAGGCCAGTAGATGAGGTGGCCGAGGTGTGAAAGGCTAAGTGGAAGGAGTTGGGACACTAAGATGCAGTGGCCCGATCGTTCATGTCTGTGATGACAGTTACACCCCAGATTGTCACAAAGGTGGTAAAGGCATAGGCAAATAACTCGTTCTGTCAGGAGCAGATAGTTCGATTGCTAGCAGAGGGAGCAGAGTCCTATACCGTTAGCTCAGACGGGGGATTACGCTTCAATGGGAGACTAGTCGTTCCGGAAGGGGAAGACTTGCGACACGAGGTGATGGCAAAGTTGCATGGCTCACGGATCGCGGTACACCCATGTGGGGATAAAATGTACCAAGACATGAGACGTCAGTATTGGTGGAGCGGGATGAAGAGAGATATTGCCGTGTTTGTTTCTAAATACGCCACTTGTCAGCTGGTAAAAGTGGATCATCAGAGACCGGTAAGACTTCTACAGCCATTAGAGGTCCCGATGTGGATATGGGAGAGCATCTCCATGGACTTTATCACGGGGTTACCTACGTCACAAAGGGGTCACGACTCCATTTGGGTAATTGTGGACAGGTTGACCAAAGTTTCTCATTTTCTACCCGTAAGGACAGACTATACTACGGGACAGTATGCCCAGATTTTTACTACAGAAATAGTGAGACTTCACGGTGTGCCCCTAAATATCGTGTCTGACCGAGACAAGATATTTGTTTCATGATTTTGGGAGAGTTTTCAGGAGGCCATGGGCACGGAATTGCGGTTGAGTACGGCTTATCACCCGCAGACCGATGGGCAAACCGAGCGTACAAATCAGATGTTGGAGGACATGTTGCGTATGTGCATCATAGACTTTGGGGGTGGATGGGAGCAGTACCTTCCACTGATGGAGTTTGCTTATAATAACTCCTACCAGTTCACCATTGGCATGGCTCCATTTGAGGCGTTGTATGGTAGACCTTGTCGTTCCCCAGCTTGTTAGTTAGAGGTGGGGGACAACAAACTACTTGGGCCGGAAGTGATACAGAATACTTCGGCAAGAATAGAATTGATACGGAGTCGCATTCGGGTAGCTCAGGATCGGCAGAAGAGCTATGCTGATGCGAAGAGGTTCTTTAGGGAGTTCAAAGTGGGGGACCACGTTTTACTTAGAGTATCTCCTATGAAGGGGATTATGCGTTTTGGGAAGAAGGGGAAACTGGCACCGAGATATGTGGGGCCATTTCCTATCATCGAGCGGATTGGGTCCGTTTCATATAGACTTGGGTTACCGGAGCATTTGCATAGGATTCACGATGTGTTTCATATTTCCTCGCTAAGGAAATATATTAGGGACGATTTGGCTTATACTCACATTGCTTTGGAGGACATCGATCTCCAGCCTGATAGCTCCTAGGAGGAGGGGTCGATTGCTATTTTGGACCGAAGCGAGCGGAAACTGGGGTCAAAGATAGTACCGATGGTACGAGTTCAGTGACGGCATCATAATGCTGAGGAGTCCACATGGGAATGCGAGGATGAGATGCGTGAACGTTATCCAGAGTTGTTTTTACCTGGTACCTTCTAGTTCCGAATTTCGGGACGAAATTCTGTTAGTAAGGGGGCAGTATGTAATACCCCGTACTTTTATTGATATTTATTTATGGGATTAATTAAATTAAATATGAATTAATTGAGAATTAATCCGGATATAATACTAACGAGATGTGAGTTGGTATTTAATTATAATGTGTATATATGGCAATATATGAATATTAAAATTGTCGCGAGACTGAAATACGGCAATTTGGGAAATTTAGTTGGGACGCACAGGCCAGTCGCGTCAGGAATGTAATTATTTGAATTAAAAAGTGAATTTTATTTTTATTAACCGAATGGTCATTTCGAGTGCGCCAACGTGTCCAGAAGGGTCGAAATTGTCAGAAAACACTAGCTGGGAGTTTAGTTTGGGTCCCGGGGCATTTTTAAGTCAAACCGGCAACTTAAAAGGGCATTTTGGTAATTTTGAAATTTTGGGAATATTAACCAACGAATTTGGGGAGTTAATTATAGGTTATTTAGTAACCCACTTAACCCATTACCAACATTTTACAACTTAGAGGGCTACGAGAGTTATAAGAAAAGTTAGAAGAGGTTCCCAAAGAGAAAACCATAACCACCATCTTCAACCTTCAACCTTGGGAGAAATCTGGAGAGAGGGAAGTGGACAACCTTCAACCTTCAACAACAAATTCAGAAGAACAATCTAAGGCAAGTGGTTTAATTACGTTAATTTCAAGCGAATGTTTCTTCCATGCTTAGAATTTAAAATAATTGAATTATATTGGGAGTTTGATGAAAACCCATGAAATTGGAGATAGAAATTCAAGTAATGATATAGGGATTGCATGTAGAATGTTATTGGGTGATTGTACTAAAAGAAATGCAACTTTTTATGATGTAAAAACGGATTTATAAATGGAAATTGAAAACTTTAAATTTCTGGGTTCATACTCATAGGGTTTGGGGGAAAATTTGGGAGATGTGATAATTATATGTTGTTTAGGAAGATTGGACCCCATAGACATGTTAAGATACGACCTAAGAAGGTTTAGTAATGTTTAAGAACCTTAAAACACTGTTGGGATGACTTTAGGATGAGATTAGAGAAGAGGGAAATTGAGAAAAAATGAAGTAGAATTTCTGGGCTTGAAACTACCATCTCGTTAGAAGCTCTGCCCAGGTCGTTCGAACGAGCTTCTAACGAGTTGACAATTTGCCTTCTAACAAGTTGGTAGTTCATTAGATACTCCTCGTTCGAATGAACTCTCATTCGAATGACCTCGTTCGAACGAGACTTCTAACGAGTTGACAGTTTGCCTTCTAATGAGTTGGTAGTTCGTTCGAACGAACTCTCGTTCGAATGACCTCATTTGAACGATATTTCTAACGAGTTGACAGAATGGCCTTTTGGCCGATTTGATTTCTAGTGTCCCGTAACCTTGTTTAATTGATGAGATAACTTCCATTTTAATTGATTGGAATAGTTGGGAGATTTGGGATATATTGAGGAGTAAAATATAGAATAGTGGCTCGAACGGAATGATATTTGTGGATTAGGACGCGAGTGACTAATCACGATGTGAGGATAATTGATGACTTAAATACAATTAAACCGGGGACATGTGATTTGTGTAATACTAAAAGTTGGTATAAGAACGAGAAGTATACCACTAATAAAAATATGGTAATTACTAAGATGTGTTCATGCTTAGTGTATATGATTTTTATGTGTATGACATACCTACCATACTTGCTATCACGGGAGATTTTCGTTCGTCTAGGGCCATCTAATCTTTGTGTGCCTACGGGGGGGATATATATTGGTACCTCGAGGACATAGGTCAGAGAAGGACTTATTGAGAAGTTAATAAGTCTGTTGATCATGGGAGCGTAGGTATGTGCGTGACCCATGTGATGTGAACTATGTTCGCCTCCATTGTTTGTGATTGTTACTAACTGAGAACGATTCCTAAGAGATTCGGAATGCGTGATCCTTATGTACGTGATGTACCAGGATGGGATAGCAGAGTATGTGTTCACCGCAGCTTAGTCTCGGGGTGCTAGTATTGTATGTTTATGATGAGAATAATATACGGTTAAATGAAAAGAATTGTCAGGTTTAAATTGTGAAGTATAATTATCGCAATGATCGCTAAAGATAAAAAGGGATAACTTGTAGTGAATTGTATTGCTAATAAATGAGAATCCGAGAATTAAAGTAAAACTCTCTATTTAATTGATGATGTTGGAATTGAAGCACGAATCGAGTAGAAATGTTAGAATTTATTTTGGTCTAGATAGATAGGAGAATCACATGAATGGGTACGGTACATTAGGGGTGCGCAAATAGTCGAGAGGTGAGTATTTCATGTGAGAGCACGTCCTAACATGTATTTGCATTCATTGTTTTAATATCATTAAAGCACTTGCTATTTTTAAACTATTTTCCACATTCGGGCTCTGACCCGTTTGCTTTCAAATCTATTTTTGTAAAAACCTTTTTAGGTGCCCATCCATAAGGACACCATGCATAGGAATTCTATTCAGGTGACGACCTGTAGCTGTCGTGGAAGCTACAGGGCCTTGACAGTAGACGCCTCCTTTTCTAGTCTTGACTCCATATTCAGTTTTATCATTTGTAGGGCATGTTGCCCATTTCCTTTAGAGACATTTTACATTTCAGTTATTTAGACTTTGGTTTGTACTTAATTTAGGATGCAGACTTGTTTTATTTATTTCAGTATTGGGATTGTTGTGAGGAGTATTTCCTCCAGATTCATTATTATTTGATGGTTACTTTATTAGGACTTTATTGTGAATGGTTATGTTATTCATCTATAATTCATTTATTGCATGTTAATCAAATTTAACTTAAAATTTGACAACTCATTTTTTAAATACTAGGTGGTTAGTAATGATTAAAATGATTTCGACAGTAATGCTATTAACTGAACCAACTTGACATTTTGTATTAATTTAATAAAGGAGTAGCTACCCGATATTTAATTAGTCGGGGTGTCACAGCCTTAAACAAGGAAGTAATCTTTTTTAGTAGTACCTATAGATGACAATCTTTAAAAACCTTATCAAATTTGTAAATCTTCATATTATTAACTTTTAAACACTTAATATTTCTAAAAAAAATTGACAGAGTCTTCTTTGTTTATTTATGAAAACCAACCTGTTTAAACATAAAAATTAACTCAAAAATGACAGAAATAGCCACAAAATTATAAGATAACTAAGGGCGGAATTGCCACAATATATATATATATATATATATTACCTAACACACCATCACAAACATATAGAAAATTAGAATAAATATGTGTTATTACCTAGTTGATATGGGTCGTTTACGTTTCTGACTGGGTGCTACTAGGGTCGTTGGTTGGGGTTGCAACATCTCACTCCGGTGAGATATTGATATATGTGTCTCTAAATCGTCTTCCACTCGTGTTGTGAATGGTTATTTCTCAAGTGATCTTTCCTTGACAATGATATCGCACATATTCAAACAACGCCGACGTTTTCTTGCCGTGAATCTGTGTATGTACGTATAACATGCATAATCAACTTAATTACACAATAATAAAATTGAGAGAGGGATTAATCACGTTAATGGTACATGAAACAAACATGAATTTGTAATTGAAATATCGATTCATGCCTCTCTAAATCATCTTCATATTATTTACTTTTAAAAACACTTAATATTTTTTTTAAATTCGGCAGAGTCTCCTTTATTTATTCTTGAAAACCAACCAGTTTAAATATGAAAATTAACTCAAAAACGCTGACAGAAATAGCCACAACACTCTAAACAAATAATGTAGATAAGTATACACATTACGATTCCTTTTACCGTTGGACAACATAATGAACAAAATGTAACTTGAATATGTCTCACCCTGCATGTGGATAAGAGCAAGACTAAAGAGGACATAAGTGACAAGGTCTTTGTTCGAGAGAATAGATGCAGAAGCTCCAATGGTAAAAGGCTCGGGTATAGGTATAACAAGTCCTCGTGGGATAGTAAGCTTCCTGCAACAAATGGGATACAAAACGTAGTTAGCTATGGGTCTGAAAAAGGTGAGAAACATTAACGTGATTTAGATACTTCGAAAATAATTATTTAAAACCAAATACAAAAACCAACTCTAAAACAATATACTTATAATAATAAAATAGCCACAAAAGAGTAATGAAATGCCCCATAATCGATTTACGAAGTAATAAAGAAACTAAGCCTACCCACCATTCCGAGTACCAACTAAATCAAATCAATGTGCAATACACCATGTAACATCGTATCACCATCATAATCAACATGCCAACTAGTTCTTTTCTCAACACCTAAAATATAATTCCACCATGACAAAATGCATTATATGGATTCCAACAAAAAATAAAACTATATGCGGCAGTAGAGTTTCTATTTTAGAAATGACTAACCTCCTGACAATTTATGTTGTGAATGATGGGGTTCCTCTTTTCGAAACCTTGTTGAGGTCGACCAAGTTTATCATATAAGGATTAGTTTTTTTTTCTTCGCTCAAAAAATCTTCAATTAAGATAAAACATGAGTTGGTTTGAATCAACTCACAACAACCGAGAGGAAAAATAAGAAATAAAGACACTACTTGGCGAGTCAACCCTTAAAGAGACAACACGCCCTTTGTAGTTGATTCTATGAATACTAGGATTTATGACACTTGTATGGGAACTCGACAACTAATCTGCCAATCTTATGTTTCTTTGTGAGATTTTAGATGATAGAAATCAGGATCCCCATAATAATTCCTAATTTAATTAACATCTTACTTTTGGGAACAATCTTACCACATAGTCCACATCAAAAGGTGTAAGTCAGAACACATTAGTACAAACTAAATCTTCTTTCACTATAAGGCCCACATAGGTTTCTTTGCTTTGTATTTTCTAATCTCTATACAGTAATTATATTAGGAAAAATGCACACGATGTGAACATGTGAGAATAACTTCCATCAGCCGAAGAGAGTCAAGATCCAATAATGAGCCAAATACTGGGGCAGTACCAACAACAGACGAATGAAAATATATTGAATCGCTAAATTAAAATGTAAGGTTGATTCGAAAACAACTTTCAGAGTTTGAAATTTTGATTTCATCCTTAAAGATCTTAAGCTTCACATGAATTCATAGTCTAATTTTCTTTTTCTATAAGAGATTCTAATATGGCGTGCAAACATTGTGTAGAGGAGGTTTCAGATTCAAGTCACCACACCTGCTATCCCCCATTATGTTTATGGCTCTTAATGAGTCATTGGAGGAAGGAAATAACCCTCAAGTCCATTATGAAGTTGATAACAAGATAAACCAGAACCTGGATATGCAAGGGGACATAAAATTTTAGAATTTGTGTATTTATAATGAAGCTATAGAATATAAAGAAATTTTGGAAGAAGAAAAGGAAACTGACCATACCATTGAAGTTCAGGCAGAGGAACAATTTTTAGAGGTTCAAGGCATAAATAAGAGGAAAAAAAGGAGAAACTTAATGATTTTTCTTCTCATAAGTTTGATAACTCACTTGTTGAAGGACGATGTGGATTAGTGTCTCTATCTCCTATTAGAACACTGTCTAGGGGAGGTGATCATAAAATGCAATTATGATCCAACTCAAAAGCTTTTTCTGATGCAATGTCTCAATGAATATCTTTTTGGTTTGGAACATTAGAGGCATATTTAAAAAAGGAATAATAAGGAGACTTAAGAGTCCTAGTAAGTTAAATCAAATCAGTTTGTTAGTTGTTTTGGAGCCTAAACATAAGGTGGAACAAATAACAAAGTTTATGTTAAAATTCACAACCTTGCTTTGTAGCCCTCTTATGTTGGTTATAAAATCCCTATAGGAGGTCGAATATTCAATCATCTAGCTTTTCCTAACGAAAATTAAAAATGGTCCAATATCTTATCTTGGATGCCTTCTATATAGTGGTAGAAAGAAGATTATTTATTAAGAAGGAATGGTCTAAAAATTTATAACAATGATTAATGGTTGGAAAGAAAAATGTCTTTCTTCTGGAGGTAAACTTGTGCGTATAAAATCAGTGTTAGTCTCTATGCAATTATACCTCTTATCTTTTATGTGTCCTACTAAGGTAGTAATTACCAAACTGCATAGTCTAATGGCAAAGTTCTTTTTGAGTTCTAACAATTGAGATCAGAGATACCAATGGTGTAAATGGGAAAGAATCACAAGGACAATCAGAGTAGGAGGGCTAGAGATAAGGAATTTAAAGGATATAAGTATTGCTTTAATCATGAAAATATGGTGGAATTTAAAAAAAACTTCTTTATGGGGTCAATATATGAAGGTAGCTTAGTGTAGGAATTTATACCCCTCTACAGCCCCAATTTATATCAAACAATTAACAGTTTATGGAATTCGAGTTAGAAATGGGATAAATAAAATCTAGATAATTGTTTTTCTGCTCAGACATCATCTAAGATTTTTAATTTTGGTGAAATATGGGTGAATCAGCGTGATAAACTTATATGGAAACCAAATAATAATGGATCTTTCTCAAAATCTTCAGCATGGGAGGTGTGTAGATCAAAGAAACCAACTCAACTCAATTCAAAATTCATATGGCATTCTTCAATTTCAGTTAAGTTTTCAGTCCCAATGTGAAAAATTCTTAACAATCTTCTTCCTACTGATGAAAAGATAAAATCAATAGGGATAGGGGGGCGTTCCATATGCTAGTGTTATTTAAATCCAAAAGAGGATTTGGGTTTAAAAAACATATAATTGGCTTTCTTAGTTTCAAAATGGGGGGTTTTTGAAGTTTAATATCATGCTTTTCAGCTTTAATTTAGTTTAACCTGTGTGCCTCTATCATCTCCATGGTGTGAAAATCTAATAGTTTACATCTCTACCAGCTTTGATTTATTATAATGTTAAAATCGTTGATAAAAGCATGTATACGATTTTGATTATTATTTGGTTTGAGCATAAGTTTTTTTGTGATGACTTGAGGAATTTAAAGCTACTTTCATATCCACCTATCTTCAAACCCCTGCTTGATGAGAGATGGATCCACCATTGGAAGATATCTAGCGACAGTCCATTCGTCTCTCGCAAATCGTTCCAAACAGTCATAGTTGGAGTCTCTGAACTACTTCAAGCACAGAATGTGGCGAGTGTCATATTGGCTCTAATTTATTGAATACATGAATTCAATTAGTCTTTTCCCCAGTGTGTGATTAGGGAAGATGTAGATATTGTTGTTCCTCACTTGTTGGATAATTAAGCATCAACTCTCTAAAGGCACATTCGTCATAAAGGTACCGAGTAACTGACATAACCTTCCATTGGCACAAACTATTGCAATTCCAATGCTCTACATGTTTGGTTTAGTAGGGGTTACCAACGAAAATGAATTTATAGCAACATACAATTATAATATTTTCATCACCTTTATTTTATCAACTATAAAAAGTTATTCATAAATGAGGATCTAATTTATTCAATGCATTACATGAATTTTCACATATTTTGGTTTGATGAACCCGTAGTCCTTATGGTCTTTAAAGACATATCGGTTTGTTGTGAACAGATCCAACTTTCTTTATGTGTGTGGCCGAGTGATAGGAAGGAGCTAAAATCAAAGTCCGTGTCATCACGTAATTTATGGGAATGAAAATAGTTAGAGAAAATGATAGCAACTTATAAAGTGACGTGTTGGGGTCTGCGATGCTGTGGAATTTGAGGAAGAGAATAACTCCTGCTACAACTGACAATAAAGAATAGAACATTTCCAAAATGAGTGAAACCAAAGTATACTTGAACAAAGTTCTGATCATTACTAGTCAATTCACTCCCTAAAGTCTATTTTATACCACAAAACGAGCATATACATGTCAATTTCGGAAACTAGAGTTCAATTAGGAAGCAGACACTTCCCGCGTATTTACTTTGTGAGTCTTGGGGTGTACGTGCCTCTTTTAAGGATACTCGATTAATATTTTGAGTTTTGCCTCCAAAAGTCAATTTTTAACATGCAAAAGAGCATTTACTAATCAATTTCTGAAACTAGGTGTCCAATGACAAAACTGTCTCTTCCACAGGATACGTTAATACCTTTGAAGGTGTTCGTGTCTCTTATTAAGCCTCCACGTTCTTATTTTGAGTTTTGACCCCTAAATCTCATTTTCAACCCTATAAAAAGTGTATACTAGTCAACTTCAGCAACCAGGAACCCAGTGAGGACACGATCCTTCCCTCAGGTTACTTTGATACCTTTGGAGTTAAACATGACTATTTCCATGCCACTTCATTTATGTTTGTCCCGACCCAAAACGAACGTTTACTAGTAAATTTAAAAATTGAGTCCAATGAGAAAAAGGAAATTTCCCACCTAAGAAGCACAAACACTTCTCCGAAGATGACGTACCCGTGTTGGACATCCTGCTACTCGTACGACACTCCGCGTGGCTTGTCAGACTTGTTTGGCATTCAAAAAAAAGCCGGACACTTCACGGACATGGCCCGGTCATTTTGTGGACACAACGGGGTGACAAAATTAAAGAACACTAAGAAATTATAATGTCGTCTTGTAAAATTAAATCGTTTAAGGGTGTATTAATAATAATAAGAAAAGTTAAAAGAATGAAGTTATAATCTCGCTTAATTTAAATGCATATCTTTGACTTACGATTTTACTGTCATTATGAAATACTGAACCATGTTGATTTTAATAAATTAGTTTCACAACTATTTTTTATTTTTGAAATGCAAAGTAGATGAAAGTATATATATATACACACACACACACACACAAGTATAAAAATATATTTATGTCGCTGTATCGTGTCCTATTTTTTTAAAGGTTTATTGTGTCGGTGTGTCCGTGTCATTCGACACCCGTATCCGTGTCCGTGCTTTATATTTCTATTAAATACTTGGATAACATTGACAATTTTTTCAATGGTGATGCATATTTGAAGTAATTAGGTACATCACATATATCAAAAAATAAAATCATATCACATTGTAAATCAAATTAATGGCATAAACTACTTCCAAAGGACATGAATTAATTAACACAAACAAACATATCAATAATTCTGACTAAAATTCATACAAACAAGTATATAAATATTATCATATATTAATATTAAAACTATACTACAACAACCAATTGAAAATTCGGGTTTTCAATTGGCTCACCCTCAACCTCCTATCACCACTACAAATCAATCCAATAAAAAACCAATAATATTAACTAATAACCAAGAATTAATTTACCTTTTCGCCATATCAATTCGAGGATACTGTTGATGTAAAAAACTAGATGAATCAAACTCATTGGATGTGGTTCCAACATTACCCAATCCACAGTGGATTGGATTTAGCATTAATAATTTGAAATTGATGACTGACAGATTGGCGCCGTCTATGGGAAATCGACTATATTTATCGTTTTTCCATAAAAAATCCATCATCTATGGCTGAGATCCAAGAATCCAGTAACCGAAACACCACTGGAGTCCCTCCAAACACTTCTAATCCCCAACTATTCAAGATCTGGCTGGCATTATGGCTAATTTGGCTCAAGGGCAAACAACCATGCAAGAAACCATGCGTCAGCTTATACAAACTATTCGTGGCGAAGTACCTGCTCAGTCCGGACAAAGAAATGTTCAGAGAAACACCCAACTGCCATCTTCAAGGATCATACGTACGCCATTTGCAGAGGGCTCTCGTTCTAGGCGTACTGGTTCTTATCATATTGAAAGATCTGACGATCCTTCATATCAACCTGGCCGAACATCTTCGGTACAAGTTACTAATTCTCATCGGAATGTTTCTTTAACTTCGGAGTGAGCTAGCGTTCTGGAAAGTTTGAGCAGAGTCTCTCCTTTTGATTGTTTGGGCCCCATGAGAAATATAAACCCTCCTAAAGTTACGTCAAAGGACACTCAACAACCAATCGATTTAAGAGAAGATTATGCCCAATCACACCCAACAACTCTAAGAGAAAAATCTCAAGGAGGAAATTCAGCTTGATTAGTTGCACGAACCAATCGTTTTGAGACTGGGAATGATGCATGGAAGGGCTCCATTCAAAGATTGGAAGACCGGTTAGGGGAAATGGCTAAAGCCAAGAACCCTCTCCAAAGAACTTTTGTCCACGGATCACCTTTTGTAAGAGCAATTGTGAACTTCCCTACACCATCCAAATTCAAATCTCCAGTAGTAACACCCAAGTATGATGGGAAAACTGATCCAATCCATCACATAGAGTAATATCAAGCTGCTGCTGACATCTATGCAGTCCCTGATGAAATGCGGTGCAGGGCATTCTCAGGAACTATCACTAGGTCAGCCCAGATATGGTACAATAATCTTCCTCGGGTCCAGATTGCCACTTTCCATCAACTGGCAGAACTCTTTATAGGAAATTTTTATTTCGGATCGACTCCAGTTAAGAGAGTGGCACATCTGTTGAGGGTAAGGCAGAATGCTGGAGAAAGCACCAGGGATTATATCACTCGTTTTAATAACGAGAAACTTGAGGTAATTGATTATGAGGAGAAAATAGCAATCACTACTCTGATGAGTGGTCTATTACCAAACAAGTTATATTATACTTTGGCTAAAGACCCTCTAAGGTCTATGGCTGAATTGATGGCAAAAGCGGAAAAGATAATGAACGCCGAGGAAGCCATGGCTGCGAAGAAGAATGCTAATACCAAAGAGATCAAGGATGAAGGTAGCAAAACCGAGAAGAAAGATCAGAAGAACAATGGTGGCAGCAAGCAGTCAAAGGGTAAGACACTGGAACAATTGAGAAGATATGGGAATTGAACTCCCTTGACAGTAGATGTAAATCACATTATGTAGGAAATCAGGAACATCGAGGAGCTAGCCTGGCCCGAGAAAATGAAGACAGACTATACAAAAGGGATAGGTCAAAATATTACGACTTCCACAAAAATTATGGGCATACGACCAAACGATGCATAGCCCTCCAGAATGAAATCAAAGGGCTCATTAGGCGAGGAAAACTAACCAAGTACATTGATCGCCAAAATGGTGGGAGAATAAATGACAGAGGAAGGCAAAGGTCCAAATCACCTCCCCGAGCAAGAGATAACAAGAAGAGAGATCACGAAGATGATCCAGAAGAAGATCCTGACCTACCTAAAAAAACCAGGCAACCCTAATGTGAGGTATTTTCCATCCATTTCGGATCATTTGAATGTGATGTAATTACAGGAGGAGATGAAGGTGGTGGAAATCATACTGCGTAGAGAAAAGCTTATCTCAATGAGGCACAAGCTTGCTCTTACATACATCGTATTGATTTAGCTGAAGAGAATCGCCTGAGGAAGGTAAACAAGGATAAGCTAGTCATTGGCTTCTCCAAAAATGATTTGGCAGGTGTACTATATCCTCATGACGATCCTTTAGTGATCAAAATGAGAATGAAAGATGTGGTGATTTTTAGAGTATTGGTAGATAATGGTAGCTCAACAGATATAATGTTCTACCCATGCTTTGACTGTTTGAACTTAAAGCTAGCACAGTTGGAGCCATATCATAGGCCTCTCCTCGATTTTGCTGGAGAAAAAATTTTACCACTTGGGACGATCAAGTTGGACATGCTCGTTGGTACGTGGCCTGCCTGCAGAACAGAGAAAGTACATTTTTTTGTAATGGATAAAAACGTTCAGTCACCTTACAGCATCATCATGGGGAGAGTAGGTCTGAAAAAATACGAGGTCGTATCATCTACGGTGCATCAATGTGTGAAGTTCCCAACCAATTTCAGAGTAGGAGTTGTAAAAGGAGATCATAAAATAGCTCAGGAGTGCTATTATTCATCTACCGAACAAGAAGAAATGGAAGAAGCCAGGAAGAAAACCATCACGTATCAAGTGGATGAAACAGAGGAAGCAGAGATTGAAACCTTGGATCCAAGAGATGAATCTCAGTTGGTCAAAGGTCAAGTCGTGGAAGCTACAGAAAATATAGTTTTGGATGATGAACACACAGAACGAACAACTAAAATTAGTGCTTCATTGGATCCACCAATAAAATAAGAACTTGTAGCATTTTTGAGATGGAGAAAATAGACTTTTGCATGGAGCCATGAAGACATGTCAGGGATAGATTCGTCTTTCCTATGCCACGAGTTGAATGTGAATAAGGAGATTAAGCCGGTGAACCAATGAAGAAGAGTATTTATCCTCGAAAAGAATCAATCCATACACGAGGAAGTCGAGAAGCTGCAGAAGGCCTCTTTCATTGAAGATGTCAAGTATCCTAATTGGTTAGCAAATGTCGTAATGGTGAAGAAGAAAAAAAAATAAGTGGAGGATGTGTGTGGACTTCCCTGATCTTAATAAATCTTATCCAAAAGACTATTTTCCTTTGCCCCGAATTGACCAGTTGGTGGATGCTACCTCGAGACATGAGTTACTGAGTTTCATGGATGCTTACTCTGGTTACAATCAGATCAAAATGAAATCGGAGGACAGGGAAAGTACTTCTTTTATAACCCCACGAGGAACTTATTGTTATAATGTTATGCCTTTTGGACTAAAAAATGCAGGTGAAACATATCAACCGCTAATGAATAAAGTGTTCGAAGAGCAGATTGGCCACAACATGGAGGTTTATGTTGATAATATACTAAAGAAGAGCAAGAAGGATGCTGATCATCTAACTGATCTGAGCCAAACTTTTGATCAACTAGAAAAATATCAAATGAAGTTGAACCCCACCAAATGTGTATTTGGTGTACGAGAAGGCATGTTTATCAGGTACATTGTTAATCAACGAGGCATTGAAGCAAACCCCGAGAAGATTAAATCTTTACTGGAGTTATGATCGCCTACAACGAAGAAGGAGGTGCAGAGCCTTACAGGACATGTGGCAGCACTCAACAGATTTGTGTCACGAGCAACTGATAGGTATCTCCCATTCTTCAAAAGACTTAGAAAAACTTTTGAGTGGAATGATGAATGTGAAGAAGCCTTTCAGGAATTGAAGAAATATATGGGAAAACCTCCACTATTATCCAGACCTGTAATGAGAGAAAAGTTATATCTGTATTTGGTGGTTTCAGAGAATGCAGTGAGCTCGGCGTTGATAAGATTGGAAGACGGAGTGCAAAAACCGGTGTACTACACCAGCAAAGCTTTTCGAGGAGCAGAGATTAGGTATCTGAGGTTAGAGAAGTTGGCATTAGCAGTGATTGAAGCCAACCAGAGGATGAGGCCATACTTCTAAGCCCGCACTGTTGTGGTATACATTGATATTCAATTAAGATAAGCTCTGTACAAGCCAGAGAAATCTGGAAGATTGATGTACTGGGCGGTTGAACTAGGTGAATATGATATTGTCTATGAGAGGTCATCACTTAAAAGGCAGGCAGTAGCAGACTTCATCGCAGAGTTTACATATCAAGAAGCACCCGACCAACAGAAGGCTAATGATGAGCAATCCGTGGATGTTAGATATGATCAGAGACAACCCCCAACCAACTCCCATTTACAGATCAGTCAAAAAGGATGGATAGCGAGCAACGAGAAGCATCAGGCAATAACCACGCGATGAAGAAAGATGAAAGGAAATATCAAATATTCCATCGAGGAACTTTATTAGACCAAGAGTTTGACAATGATATGCCTATATGGAATTTGTATGTAGATGGGTCTTCATGTGCTACAGGCGGTGGAGCCGGAGTGATTCTTAACAGCTCGGATGGAGCAGATATTGATTATGCCTTACGCTTTCAATTTAAAGCTTCCAATAATAAAGCTGAATATGAGGCATGATCCTAGGTCTCAATTTATCCAGAGCCATGAATGCCGAGTAGGTCATTATTTTTAGTGATTCACAATTAATTGTGAATCAAATTCTTGGGTTGTATGCAGTAAAGGTGAAATTGATGCTCAAATATCATGCAAAAGCTATTGAAGTAGTATCAACTTTCACGTCGATTTAATTGATTAGAATACCCAGACCGGAGAATGCTAGAGCTGATGCGTTAGCTCGGTTAGCTTCAGCAACATGTACCGAGCTACCAAGAATAATTCCAATTAAAGTATTGACTGATCGATGCATAGATGAAGATTTGATGGTGAGGTTTATTACCCTAGACCTGGGACCATCATGGATGGACCCAATAAGAGCATACATTAATGAAGGAGTTGTACCAACTGATTGATTGACAGCCAAGAGATTAAAATTCAAAGCTGCTCGTTATGTACTGACCAATGGTATTTTATACAGAAGAGGTATTAGAAGGGTTACAGAGATGTGTACATCCCTCTGAAGTAAAAGATTTGATTGAAGAAATTCACGAAGGGTCTTGTGGAGATCATGTAGCAGGTCGAACACTCTTGCAAAGGATAACAACTCAGGGTTATTATTGGCCGATAATGAGAGCTGACTGAGTAGCTTATGCAAAGAAATGTGATAAATTTCAACGTTTCTCCTCCATTCGAAGAACTCCCCATGCATTGCTAACACCCATCACTTCCCTTGGCCATTTGCCATGTGGGGAATAGATTTAGTTGAACCACTTCCAACAACCAAAGGGAGATTTAAATATTTGGTGGTCGCAGTATATTACTTAACTAAATGGGTGGAGGTTGAACCCCTCATCGATATGTCATATAATAGGGTTTATCAATTCATATGGAAGAACATTATTTGCAGATATGGTCTCCCACATGCATTCATCATTGATCATGGTACTTAATTTGACAACGAGGAGTTTGCTGCATATTATCATCAGTCCAATGTCCAAAAGATCCATTCTGCACCAGGGCATCCTCTGTGTAATGGAAAAATAGAGGTGACGAACAAAACTCTGTTGAACGCTTTGAAGAAAAGGTTGGATAAAGCAAAGGGAAATTGTATTAACGAGCAACCGTCTGTTCTATGGGCTTATAGCACTACACAATGAACAGTAACTCGGGAATCTCCATACATGTTGGCCTTTGGCAGTGAAGCTGTCATACCTGCTGAATTGGGCTTGCCTACTCACAGAGTCCTAAATTTTAACTCTCCTGTAAGCGATTTGATGAGACGCTTAGATTTGGGCATGCTCAAAGAAGTCAGAGAAGAAGACGCAATCAGAAATGCAGCGTATCAACAGCGAACAACTTTATTTTACAGCAAAAGAGTGAAGAAATGTGATCTAAAAGAAGGAGATTATGTACTAAAGAATGTGATCTAGAAACACAACAAGCTGGAGGCCAATTGGCATGGGCCTTACCGAGTAACTAAAGTTGTTCGTCCTGAAACATACAGAATAGAAACCTTGGAAGGAGAAGAATTCAGGAATGCATGGAATGCGGAGCACTTGCGCAAATATTATCAATAGCACTTGTAACTTGTTTTATGTCAAGATGAATAAAAGTGACGATTTGCCCATATTTCCTTTTTGTTCAATTTTTTTTTGGAGTATTAGTGCTACACACTACACAAAATCAGCATCAGCAACCACCGACTACGGTTGGTCAGTCAATCAATTACCACCAACTACGGTTGGTCGGTCAATCAATTACCACCAACTACGATTGGTCGGTCAATCAAATTCCACCAATTATAGTTGGTCGATCAATCAATTCCACTAACTACGGTTGGTTAGTCAATCAATTACCACTAATTACAGTTGGTCGGTCAATCAATTAACACCAACTATGGTTGGTCGGTCATAAATTACCACCAACTACGGTTGGTCGGTCATCAATCACCACCAACTATGGTTGGTCGGTCAATCAATTACCACTAACTACGGTTGGTCGGTCAATCAATTACCACCAACTACAGTGGGTCGGTCAATCAAATTCCACCAACTCCGGTTGGTCGACAACATGGTAATCCAAGTAAGAATACTACAACTGAGAAGGAATATGGAACAAAAATCATTCCATAGCTTAAAAAGTGATAAATCACTTTAAACAGATTACATATTTATTCAGAAAATCATAAGAAAAACATTTCCAAGAAATAAAGACTAAATTTTCATTCATTAAATGCAATCATATTACATAAAGATGATCTAAATTTTCATTCAATTAAAAGTTTCCTATTCTATGGGTTTCTTTCTTTCTGACTTTGATACAGGTTCCTCCCCGGCTGAAGGATCATCTAAAGCATAAGGGGAATTGATAAAGTTCAGATCTCCCAGCATTCTAACGTTGATCATAGATGGTTGATCAAGCAAATGGTCAGGATGAGCTATCTCAAAATTGGCATGAAGATTATAACCACCAAGATACTTGGAGATCAAAACTCGAGGAATAGAACGGGCTGGAATCCAGCTAACGTCAAGTTTGAAGGGAGGCATAAGTAAATCAAGAACTCCAGGATCATAATAGTCCCATAAGAAATGACCTTGCTCCAATTTCAAAACACATAAGTCATTCAACCATCCCTGCTTATATCCTTCGTTGTTCGACTTCTCCAAACGAGCATCAAGATGATACAGATCTTCATTATACCCCACCATCCAGAACTCTCTGGGTTGCTTACGAAATTGATAGGTCAACCTTTTGAGCTGCTCGTGAAGCTTTTTACCGGAAGATCTTTACTTTCCAATGCAGAGTTCTAAACAGAGAGTTGATCGATAAGAGTTTGCAGTTTCTGAGACATTTCGACCAAGGCCTGAGTTTTGGCTTTTATCTGAGTAGTCTGATTTATTAAAGTCTGGTCAGCCCTTGTCTCCTCAATACTTTTTCGAAAAGCTCTACCTCTACCTCTACCTCTACCTCTACCCCTTGAGGAGTATGTCGGTTTGGCTTGTTTCAAAGTCTCCAGCTTTTCTCTCAAGGAAGCATTTTTTACCTCTAAAAAGTAATAACCCTCTTCGTTGATCGGAACCAAGGCTCTCGAGAAAGAAGAGGCCTCAGTTTTGAGTCATTTTAGCTCCTCTTGCAGCGTGACATTTTCTTCTTCTAGCATCTTGGAAATATGCCTATGCTCTTCAACCTCACGACTTAGAACATTTTCTCTTCTTTTATGAGTAGAAAGATACTTATCATAACCCCGATCAGCGCTCAGTTATTTACATTTTTGCTCATAACCCTCATAAAGAAGTTTGATGGACTCTTTGTACCGCTGTTGAAGTTACTCGATTGTTCCTTGAAGATCTTCAATCATTTCATAATAAGACACATTATTGGCTACAGCACGATCAAGTCGACACTTCAAGTATTGGTAGGCATTAATTCCTCGTTCAGAGGCATCGGAGCCAAGAATGTCGATTATTTGAGCTTCAGTAAAGTCTGCATGACCAGGTTTGAAATAATCTTTACACTTATTCATCAATGCTTTATCATTAGCTAATAATAGTTCCATCGTGGCCACAAACTAACAAAGAGAAGAAAAAATAAAATCAACAATGATGTCAACAGAGCAAGTAAGAGAAAAATTCAAGACGAACAACAAAAGTTCATTTTTATTCATCACAACCAAGGAAAATACATTTCAAGATTACAACCAAGAAACAACGCAAGAAAAGAACCGAACAACTTTACACCTTCTCCTTATTTCCTACAACATCTTCAGACGGTTTGGATGAAGGGGTTGGTTGCTCGGAGGGCAATAGTAGCTTCTCGACAAATGTGTTAGCTTATTGGACATGCTCGGAGGGTTGAATAACAGCAACAACAGGGACTTGCTCTCCTATCACCATAGAAGACTCATCTGATGCAACTTCATCATCTTCTTCTTCTCTAGGAGAGGGAGTAAGGCCATGAGTATGCTCCTGGAATAACTCAGAATTTTCAGCAACCTTTAATTTCTGTAAGGCTTCTACCCATCCATCCCTAAAATACTTAACACTGGCATACTCCATCTGAGAAGACATAGCAGCCATGCCTTTATTCCAACCCTTGTCCCAACCAGCACTAAAAGATTTTTTAACAGCAGCTTTTCTTTTTTCTCTCGCCGAGGAAGTTTTCTCTTTAAGAAGCTCTTCGATAGATTTTAATTTTACTTCTACCTCTTTCTTAAGTCATTTAGCATCTTGAAGCTTGGTGATATCTTCCTCGACAGATTTAATATTTCCCTCAAGCTCCTTCTTACGTCGTTCAGTATCTTTTAAATTCTTCTCCAACTCTTTGGAGGCATTCACAGCTTGATCTCAACTTGTTTCAACCGATTGGAGTTTTTTCTCCCAATAATTTTTGTCTTCCTCGTACTTTTGACGAGATTCCCTAAAAGATTTAGTTAATCCATCAAACGCCTCTTCTATTCCAGCTGAGGAAGTGGAAGCCCTGATGTCCTCATCTTTCTTCAAAATATTGTTAAAATAAGTCACGAGCTGAAAATGAAAGAATTTTAAATTAACATACGAATACAACATTAGAAGATCAAGGAGTCAAGGTAATGGTACTTACTAAAGCAATATGTTGAGCATCCAAATTAGTAACTCTCTCCTAAGAAAGAGTATCCTCAACACCTTACAATTCTGGAACAGTCCAAGATTTGATCAAACCCATGGCAGAGCTTGGGGGAATAAGAGCTAGAAAATTACCCTCAACACCTGAAGGTCGAGCAACAGTTTCTTCAGTTCTTTTAGTAAAACCTTTTCTCAATCTCCTTAGAGGGGCATTTTCAATCAAAGTTACTGCCTCTCCTTGTGAAATGGCAACAACTTCAATCAAAGGTGCTGCCTCTTTTGTAGGCACCAGGGGCTTTTGGCCAATTTCCTTGGCAGTAGTAGATGAAGGAACATCTATATTATTTGTCCCCTCAACTGGGGCATCTTGTTTGCTCTTCTTTTCCCCTTCAGCAGCAATAGGAGATTTGTCAAAAAATGTGGGAGCTTTCCTCTTCTTCATCAGATCAGTAATAGGAGTACTTAGAGACGAAGAAGATCCTTCCACACTGGTTTCAGAAGATGGTATCCGATCAAGCTCAACCACCACAGAAGGAGCAGTAGGACGAGCAATGAAAGATGAGGTAGAACTTATGTATCTCAACAAATATGAGGTAGACCTTACATTCTCTCCATTGATCGACTGATGCAAACTCCAGATAAGTCTCAAATTAATATCAATTTCTTTTGGAGGTTTCCTTTTTCTGTCAACTATAACAAATAAAATTAATGTCAGTGATACATTTCATCGAACAGAAAGAAAATAAGATTTCAAAAATAAAAATCAACCTATCCCATTTCCATAAAGAGAACATCTGGGACTTTTGGTATACATCATCTCCAGTTAATGGGGGTGTTGCCAATTTTTCATCACAACACCATGATCAAAATAATCCCTATTAGCATCGGGAAGATTGACAACTAGAGCTCTATTCAACAACCTAGTTTTTAAATAAAAAGTTGTATCACTGGTGACCCATATATAATAATACATAATTTAGGGAATGCCTAATGGGTCCCATGAATTTAATTTAGTCTTTGTAAGTCGTTAACGACCCTCCATGTATTTGGAGCTACTTTTGCAGGAACAATATCAAAATATAGGCAAAACTCCAAACACAGGGGATTTGGCGGGAAGGAAAAGCCACACTCAGCTACGAAAAGAGTTGGGATCCAGTATCCCTCCACCAAAGAAAATAAATCACAAAGACAAGGAGGTTCTTCCAAAATAACCCACGAAGGGATTGAAAATCAGATCGAAATTTATCCAACGATTAAATAAGATAAACCATGGTGATTAAAGCAAATAAAGAAGAAAGAAGAAAATCTTACAGAAGAAACAGAGATCGATTGACAATGAATAACAGAAAGAACGAAGGCACTAGATAGAGAGAAAATGAAGAATTCAGAATACAGATTAAAAAAGTGGAAAATGATATGATTTCTGTCGCACTTAAATACTTTACCTCGGGAATAGAGAAGGCAATGATTACAAGGGAAGACGTTTGCATTTTCGGCGGCTAAAAGAAGAAAAAGACACAAATATCGAAGCGATCGTAAAAAAATTCAAAATATTTACGAAGTTTGACATTACGCGCTCAAAATGAACTAAATACATTAAAAGTTTTCCTAAACTCCGAAGACTAGTAATCCGAGCAACTTTCGAGAAAAATTTTCCACACCCTCTTCTTTAAATTCAATAGTGAAACATTGGGGGCTTCTGTTGATACCAAATCTAGTCAGATGATGTGGACCAATCATATGAAGACACATGTCAATCTACATGGTGAATACAAATACTTTCAACTAACAACATGAAGTACCGAACTACTCAAGCGTCCAGAGCTACTCAGACGTGCCGAGCATCTCAGGCTGTCCGAGCTACATAGCGTGCCGAGCTACTTAGCGTGCAGAGCAACACATTCAGAAGATAACTACGCATTTAATGTACTTTACATTAAAGTCGTATTCTTATTATACAATTGTATATGTCTACTAAAATGACAGCTTATTGATATGTACAGATGGAAGGCTATAAATGTATTGTAACCCCTTCATAAGGGGGAGATCAGAATCTTTGGAGATTTAGAGAGAAACAAACACTCAGGAAATCCAATAACAGTGGACGTAGGTCATTTTCCTAAGGCCGAACCACTTTAAAATCCTTTGTCCCACTTACTTATTACTTTATTTGTCTGTGATTAATTAATTATATTGCATCTAGCATTTTAATCACAGACAAATAAAGTAATAAGTAAGTGTGACAAAAGATTTTAAAGTGGTTCGGCCTTAGGAAAATGACCTACGTACACTATTATTATATTGCCTGAGTGTTTGTTTCTCTTTCAATCTCCAGATATTCTAATCTCCCCCTTATGAAGGGGTTCCAATATATTTATAGCCTTCCGGCTATACATATCAATAAGTTGTCATTTTAGTAGACATATACAGTTGTATAATAAGAATACACCTTTAATGTAAAGTACATTAAATGCGTAGTAATCTTCTGAATGAGTTTCTCTGCACGCTAAGTAGCTCGGCACGCTACGTAGCTCGGATCGCCTAAGTAGCTCGGACCGCCTGAGTTGCTCGACACGTCTGAGTATCTCGGGACACTTGAGTAGTTCGGTACTGCATATTGTTAGTTGAAAGTATTTGTATTTGCCATGTAGATTGACACGTGTCTTTATATGATTGGTCCACGTCATCTGACTAGATTTGGTATCAACAGATACTATAACTTAAATTCCTGGGATTAGATCAAATATTTAAATGTCAATGAACATATGTAACACAATCAGTAATTCCTCTATCAACTACCCATCAATGAAAAACATACAATTGCCATTAAAAAATCATAATTATGATATAATGCAGAAAAAATTATTATTCTATTATTATAAGCAATTTCTACTATAACAAAACCTCATATTATACCAATAACCAACTAATTACATCAACAAGACATCAAACTAATTTTCTATTACTTTTACTTTCATTTCAATAACAACCAAATAAAAAAATTGACAATCAATATATAAGAAAACTAATTTGATGTCTTCAATAATAAAATATCAACACTTAACCCCAATTGTTGAAACCCTAACTAGCTAGCAACCTACACCACCATAATCTCACCCCCAACTAACAGAAAAAGGAACACCACTTACCAGCGGTGAGGGTAGGGCAGAGATAAGGGCAAGCGAAAATGGGAGTGAATAAGTCTAGGAAGGCGACGATGGTAAGGGAGAGCGAGGTGGGTGACGTTTTTTTCGGGTAAAGAAACGAGATGCTTAGCTTTTTCTTTTCCTTTTTTTTCTATGTAGAAGGTTTCATTTCAATGCACAAAGGCAGGAGTTAAAATCGTAAAGGTAGGAAAGTGAATTATTCCAGCCATGTCATAAGGTGAAGTATTTGAGACGGCTCTTAATATCTTATCTCATTAGCTTCACTTTATAAGATGGGTAGCACATTTCCTCTTAAATAATATTAGTTTTTGAGACGGTTTTTTTTACCCGTCTCAAAATGTATGTTTTAGAGACTACAATTTAATTCGTCCCAAAAGCCTCCATCTTAAAAAAAAAATTGTAGTGGTGTTCGGTTTGCATACCTTCACCCATCCTACGAAGATATACTTAAAACTATATGTAACACTCTGCCTAATTAAATACCGGGTAGCTACTCCTTTATTAAATTAAACAAAATATACAGTTGATTCATTCTCAGCATCACTGTCAAAAAACACATTTTCTTTTTAAAATAACTCACCTAATACTTAATTAAGTTAAGTGTTAAAAACATTTTCCAAGATTAACAACAATTTAAAACTATTACCCCAATACTGAACAATAATAGAGAAGTCGCATCATCATAACTGAATAAAGAAAACAAGATTAAACGTAGCTGGATAAAACTTCCCAGTTTAAAACATCCAACACAATTCCAACAAAACCAAAATGAAAGTGCCAACGTAAACCCAATACAATATCTGAAAAGGTAAATGGAATAAATAGAATCCTGGGCAACATGCCCTAAATAAGAACAGTACTAGGGAAATATGAATCAAAGAAACGAAGCATCTAAACAAAGTCTGCATCTCCAGGAATAGCAACTCATGATCAAACATCCATACTCTAAGTTGAACGTCCCTGATGTTGGGCACCTACTAATATAGATATAGTAGAGAAGATAATATGCAAGGAAACGGGTCAGAGCCCGAGTGTAAATGATTTTAAAATAGCAAGTGTTTAACAAGTGCAATAAAGCATTTATTATGTACATGTTAGATTCCAGGCTCTCACTTGATATTCTCACATCTCATCTAGAGTGCATGTTTAACGTATTCGAGTAATTCCATTTTTAACTAGTTCCCACAACATGATTTTATCCCATATAATAACCCCATATGTCCCATACCATACGTATTATAATTATTCACATTTTATTCTCTTTAATATGAATCTTCAAGCCTTAAAATTAAGTATTCTTTTACTTAATTAAATTAAATTTCTTTTATTCACCGTCAACTACAATATCACACAGTAGATTGAATTACAGTATATATATTCTCCCTATAATATATACTAATGTAGAACCTCACAGTCACAGTCGCGGTGCATACATACTCGGCTATCATGTCCAGTTACAATTCTCGTTGTCTAAAGGACAAATGGTTCGATGTCTTCACCGAATCATAAAACATAACATACATATATTGGAGGCGAGCATACTCCCCAGCCAATTGGGTCACGTACATACCTACGTTCCCATTCAACCATTAAAACTATAAATCTCACCGATAGCACGTATCCAAGGTCCTATGCTCAGGGTACGAATCTAAAATCCTCCCAAATTGGGTGCACATGATAAGACCGTCCACAACGCGAAGCCTCCACCCCGATAGCAAGTAGCGTAGGTATATCATACACATAATAAACTATACTATAGGTGTACATACACCTATATATAATATCAACAAGGTATACACACAACTATAAGATAATACCCATATGTAGTATTATCTATCTCTCAAATTCTACGTATTAAATATTATGACTTTACCCCTTAATTTATTATTCCCGAACCTATCTCACTTCTCGAAGATTAAATAAGTTTTTCTTGATATATATTCAGTAAGAAATTCACTTATACCCTATTGGTCCATGTCATCATACTCCCCGAATTAATCTCATATTTAATTAGAATTATATTCGATAAAACCTATTCTCTCATAATCGTATATTCTTTCACTTAGGTTTATTCACATATGGACTTAAGATTTTCCAGGTGATTCAAATGATTCCCTACCCACTGGTCCTATCCTTAATCTCCATATAAACGGATCACAACCCAAAACGTTAATTTAACAACCGTAATTCATTCGACTAATTAGCATAATTCTCTCCAATTTAAATCCTAAACATAATAACATTAATTTGGGTCCTACCTATGACCTAATGACCTCCCATAAGTTTACTATGTTAAAACAAAAATCACTAAAAATTCCTAAAAGTTTTGGGATTAAATCAAGAATTAAAAAGGCATAAGTTCATAAATTCTGGGGAGATCAATCGATCGATGGTCAGGGGTCGATCGATCGAGATTCATGGGTCGATCGATCGATCACCCAGTTATCAGCCCTGATTCTGCAACTTTTATTCTACGGTTTTCACGTCTTGTGATCATTCAAAACCATATTTTAGCGTCCCAAATTCCTTATAATTCATACCACATGATATAGCAACATATGTAAATGATTCCTACTGTTCTAAACAACCTAGAATCATCAAAGATTGGATTAAAGTGTATATATTTCATATTTTCCAAAAAACTAAAATATATGTTATCTCAACAACAATCCAATAACTTTCTGAATTTCTCCAACATGTGATGTTTATTTCGTGAATTAGTGTCTACCAATAACATGGGATTAATCCTACATATTTCTTCTTTCCAGAAATGAATTAACATCGAACTAGTTTATCTCTAAAACATGTAATTTCTCCTCATTCCTAATTATCCTAACATGGACATTATACAAACTAGATTGCAATTATCAATTCACTTGCCTATACTAAAGATATTATCCTTTGGGGATGAATGTCCACTGGTGGTTCTTCACTTCTTCGATCAACTTTCGGTAGTGGTTAGTGGTGGTGACCTTTGGTTCCTGGTTCTCCCACAAAGACTCTTCTTTTTCCCCAGAGAACTCCTCACTTTCTCTCAATTTCTTTCTCTCTAAGTTTGTAGAATGAATGAATAATATAAACCCTTTAGACTTAAAAATAATCTCCTAAATTCGTGTACACTATTCACCTCCCAAGTGAAAACCATATTACCCCTCGGGGGTGACTATTCGGCTCCAAAGTGCCCCGAGACCCTATTCAAACGTTCGAGTAGACTTTTTTGACTATAAAAACACTTCCGAACACCTAAGTGTAGTCAAAATGACCATTTGGATGACATAACAATATTCCTCCTTTATTTTATATAATTTTAGTCACGACACTACTTTCACACTCGTCGGACTTATAAACCGAAATTGTCGTATTCACTATTCGTAACAACTTCTAAAATTAATCATAAGTAAAGTCATAACCACATATTACTTTGATTCACTAAGTAATATTTAACATATATCATTTATTACTATATTTTCAAGTAATAATTAAATCCGAATTAATCTCAAATATTTAATTAATTCCAAATAAATTCCTTTTTTAAAAGGTATCAAAATTACGGGGTATTACACTATCCTCGGTTCCTATCCACAAAAATTCTCTCATGAGTTTCTCCATCTTGTTTCGAATAACACATGGTAACGGTAAGATAGACATGAAGTAGGTTGGAAAACTGGACAACGAACTTTTAATCAATGTCAACCTCCCCCTCTCGAAAGATAGTCGTTCTTCCACCCCGCTAGCCTCCTTCTCATTCTCTCCAACACCGGATTCCAAATTTCCCTAGAATTAAACTTAGCTCTTAGAAGAAGCCCAAGTAAGTCGAGGGGAAAGAACTAATCCTGTAGTAAGCGTACCAACAAGGCCCTTCACATTAACATCTCCCCCAATCATAATCAACTCATAATTCTCATTAGTAATGCACATACCTGACACCGCCATAAAGAATATAAGAAGTAGATTCAATGTACGAACCTAACCCTGATCTACATCGTAAAAAAATAATCATGTCATTAACAAATGGTAAATGAAAACCCATAATCTTATCCATACTCGAATGCCCGATCAAGAAGCCACTGATCCATATGGCCTCAATCGCATGACCCATCATTCAGTTGATGGACTCCATAACCAATATGAAAAGAAAATGAGTTAATGGATCTCCTTGTCGCAAACCGTGAGAACTGGGAAAGAAACGCTCTAGCACCCTCATTAATCAGAATAGAGAAACTGGCCCTAGAGATGCACCTCCTCATCCATAAGCACCACTTCTCTTCGAATCCAATCCTCCTTAGCAAGTACAAATGGAAATTCTAA
Source organism: Sambucus nigra (assembly GCA_949130495.1). Lineage (NCBI taxonomy): Eukaryota > Viridiplantae > Streptophyta > Magnoliopsida > Dipsacales > Adoxaceae > Sambucus > Sambucus nigra. Next base: position 307,947,736 of record OX422223.1, read on the forward strand.
TTGACATGATCATACGCCTTCTAAGTGTTGAGCTTACACGCAATCCCTGGGACTCCACTTCTTAACCTAGAGTCCACACATTCAATATCCACCAAAATTGTGTTGAGAATTTGTCTGCCTCAAATGAATGCATTTTGGGACACAGAGATAAGAATGTCAATGACAGTCTTAAGCCTAACTGACAACACTTCGGGAAGAAGCTTATAGACTCTCCCAATCAAACTGATGGGCCCAAAATTCCTAATATCAATCGATACCCCCTTCTTGGACATCAAGGTTATGAATGTCACATTCAGACTCCTCAAAAAGTAACCTTAATCATGAAATTAATCAAAGAAGGTCATCACATATTTCCTTACAACGGACGAACAACGATGAATTGAACTATACTAAATGTTAGTTTCTTCAACTGTTCATGAGAAATTTTAATTTAATCGTAAAGTTGCAACAATTAGTCCTTTTAGATTTTAAAGTTGAGGTGAATGATATAATACGACATTTGTTTTTTTAAATAACTGATTAGATGGGTTGTGTTAGAAAACTAGGTCAACATATATAATTAATGGACTGGTTTGGGACAGGCTGACAGGCTAAACACATGGTCCATTAAAAAAATAGCCCGAGCCTGTGTAAACTAAACAAAACCAAAATGGTAGAACTATATAGTCACTTATATGAAAGAATATAATTATAATGAACCATTTTATTTTAGATATCCCAAACAAGATGAAATCATACAACTACATAAGACGATAGCTTTCATTTTTTCCAACTGAATCGTATTCTTTGGGGAACCACATATCTAAAAAAAACACACATTTAGGAGAGGTTTGTTTTTTACTTTTAAGTATGAATCTGAACCATTTAGACTTAAAAGGTACTAAATAGTGTTTGTTTTTTTAAATGATTAAGTTAACGACTATATTTGCCTCTGAATGGTTTAGATGTAAAATTACCTGTAAATCTGAACTCTAAATCTAAATCTCTCTAAATACATCCATTCAGGTTTCCATTGGAACATAAAAATAAAGTGTACTCTGCATATTAAAGCATTTGTATTAAATAAGCTATTACATGAGTTGAGTTGGCAATAATCCCAGTGCAGTAAAACTTTATCAAACTATGATCTCCCACAATCAATGAGGAGTTTGATCACAATTTTGCTTTTAATGTATTCCTTTAAGTAATTGAGGGTACTTGCAATTAATATTTCTTTGTAGATGGACCAGGAGGCACTAGTAAGACACACACACACACACACACACACACACACACCACACACACACACACACACACACACATATATATATATATATATATATATATATATATATATATATATATATCATGCAGTATTAGCACCCATACGAATTACCATTTGTACTTAACTAGCAATAACATCTGAAATAACAACCACACTTATACCTAGTGGTAGGAATGCACATTCAAGATTTGAGATTCCATCAAATTTAGATCCATCCTTTATGTGCAAGCAATCTAATTTGAATGAATCAATAAGGCATGCAGTAGTTAGCTATAATAACTAATCATTATGCATTTGAAGCTTTTGATTGAACATTAGAAAATATTATTAGTGTTGACTTGCCATTTGGTGGGAAAGTTATTGAAATACCTCATAATTATAAAAGAAATTTATAATTAATTAATGAATTAAAGTAAATTTAATTGATTAAATAAAAATCTGGATTTAATATACATTTAAATTTGTGAATTTATTGTAAACTAATGAGAATTTAAAGTTAAAATGGATAATAATGGAAATATAGAGTTTACTTGATAATTTGATAAAGTTTTATAAGCTTTAGTTTAATAATTACAAAGTAATTTTAGTGAATTATAATTGAATTGGACATAAATGGGAATTTCGAAAATGACCTGAGGGTAAGGTAGTCCATGTGCATTACTATGGGCTTAAGCTAGGCTTTGAAATGAAACTTTAGGGTTTGTTAATAGACGCCAAACCATTTCGACCCCCGCTCTTGGGCCGCGACTTTGTTCAATAAGGTTGCCATCGCGAGATTCAAGGCCGCACTAGTTGCTAGGTCGAGGCTCATGCTGACTTCTTTTTGTTGTTTTATACCTAATTTTCTCACTTTTAAAAGTTATGAGCCCTCATTTTACTTACATTTTTCATAAACAAGCCATAAATATTATCTAAACCCATCCTCAAACAATCATTTTCATAAACAAATTCAATGAGATTCTTAAGTCTATTTCAAGAGGAGATTCATGGGAGGTTTTAAATATTTCCAATCAAATTTTCAAGGAGTTTCGAGGGAGTTTTAAAGAATTCTTCTTTCCCATTTAAATCATGTTTTTGTCAACTTACTAGACTACTCCACTCATTTTACATGTATATTTGCTAATTTTACTTAAACAATACTTTTAGGCTTAAAATTTGTTGGTAACCCTCAGGGTTTTGATATCCATTATGTTGTGATCCTATTTTGATGAAATAGAAATATGACACATGATGTAGATTGGAATTTAGCCTAAATTGATCTATGAAATGTGAAATTGAACAATGAACTAGTAGACTTGCATATTAGGGTTTGAGATTAAATATTAGACTCATGTTAATTTTAATAGTTATTGAATAATTAAGACTTAATGGGGGTTTAATTAGTGTTAAGAAGACATATGCAAAATAAGGTTGTACTTATAGCTTCGTGGGCTGTATCTTTGAGAATAAATGTCTACTTAATGTATTTCAATGATGATGTTTATTAATTAGAGTTTATCTCCACATATAAATGCATAAATATTTAATAACCCCGTGTTTACAATCATGAATTGTAATTAGAATTACCTTAATTGATTTATAGTATTGGGAATTGGGAATTGGAATTTGGACTTATTTATACTTAAATAGGAATTTTGTCCTTACTTACTAGGGCTAGCATTTTTTGACACGATAACCCGTTTACAGTAATAAGCCGAAGTGACCCGAACAAGACACGATTAGCTTGTATAGATTTAAGAGTACCAAAATTTTATACACAAATAAAAATCAACGCGACCCAAAAATGACACGACTAACCCAAATTGCCACCCCTATTATTTACCTCCCTTATATTATTGAAATTGAAACACTTGTGTAGTTGGTTTAGGAGGAGTACGAGATAAAAGTTGTTGGAATATGTTAGTTGTGGTTGATGTTGGTTTATGTTGGTTAGTTATGGTTGAAAATGGAAATTAGTTATTCAATTAACTTAATAATTAAATTAAAACATATAACTAATTCCTTGACTAATTATAGCAACGTGTCTTCACGATTATCCTATCTAGACGGAACTATCAGTGGGTTTCATGTTTAGATTTTATTTATGATACATCCCACACATGGAGTATAGATACGACTAGGAGTGAGTAATTTAGGATCCTTATAGTTAACATATCTCTTTTATTATAATGTTTAATTCAATAAGTAATCTCATACTAGATATGTATCGAAGAATACAACTGGTTTATGGACTAGTTTAGAATTGACCGAAGGGTGATATTATGGAAAAGAATAATGTTATGATAAGTGATAATATAAATGTGAAATATGGAACGGTAATAAGGTGACAATGATACGAATTTAAATGAAGAGGTTAAATGGAAGTGTTTATGGGTGTTTGCCGAGAGATAACATTTTTATATGTCCATGCAGAGGGAGAACAATTTTATTTGTGCATCAAGCTAGATATTTTTATCTTAGCCACACTATCAAGAGGTGGCACCTGCTCGACATGATGGTATATTGTTCTGATGGTATGTGGATTTGATGTATCACACCATTTATTTATATGTATAGTTTCGACCATGTGAGAGATAGGTGGTGTATGGTTGTATGATGGCACTTACTTCTATATCATATGGTTTTGTTGATATTTTGACATGCGAATGATAGGTGGCGTCTATATGTGTGAAGATCTTTATTTGTGTGTACCGCATGTTCTTGAGATGGTTGGGGAAAATAGGAGCATGTAGGTTACGATGTAATTTAATTAAGAGACTAACTAATAACTAAAAGCAATTAGTTAATTAAAATTGATTGTGAGGTTTTGTGGCATGTGGTTAGTTATCGTAGAATTCTAGATAACTATGGACTTATCACTTGTATATATAACTGCTTTGGTAACTTGATGGGTAATGACCTGTTTTATTCGTTGTAATCAATCAGGTTCTAGGATTGTTCCAAGCGAGTAGACCTTTATCCAATCAGCACAGATTTTCCATCTTCTTTCCCTTCCAAACATCATTATCAGGAGCATTGATGTAGGTTCATGTCCATAGTGTACTATGTTTATTTTACTTGTGTGAGTTGAGTGTTATGGGATTAGTTAACTTGTATATTCTTACATAACAGTTGGGAATCTATATTTCATATTTCATTTTAATTGGGTGTTTGTTGTGGACTACATATTGATACGTTTGGAGATTTGTGTTGTAGTTATAGATATATCTCTTATTCCATTTTAGTTAATGATGCATTTATCAATTGAGCATCTGAGGTTTATTGGCTTTAAAATATACCCAAGATGGGGATGAATTGGGTATTTCTTTTGCTTAATAAAATAATGAAAACCTTACAAAAAAACTTTACTTTGTTTGGAGAAGAACATGAACTAAATAGGCATTTAAAGTTAAGGACACAAGCTCTAAAATAATCTAGGTCATTCTTATCCAGAAAAAATAGGTTCCTTCTTAAACACAAAAAAAGATATGGCTAAAAATAGAATCTTTACATTTTACAATGCAATCTTTAAAAAATATAGCCTTTTATGTCATATTTGAAGTTATTGCTAGAGCTTCGTTGCAGTGAGGAAATGCATCATTATAGAATACATGTCGCCAATCCAGGTCGTATAAGAAGCCATAGTTTTTTACTTGGAACAAGTACCAGCGAATGAGCATTCATTGTAGCGAAGAAAAACTTCATGGTATCGACATTATGGCAATGCAGGTCATGCACTTGATTGGGAATTTAACCAGTATTTTCCATCCAAGATTTTGAAATTAATTTTGGCAAAACACTTTAGGTATATTTGTTCATAAACTAGAATAATCATATTTAAAATACACACATAAGAATGAAATTTCTAAGGAACTAGTTTTTTATATGAAAAGTACATTTCATAGTGTATTTGTCAATCCATTCAAACAAACTTACACACAAGTTTTAACATATTTTCCAATTTAAGAAAATCAAATTTTAGTTATGCTAAAACAAGGGTTAATTTAAGTTATTCTAAGTCATTTACCTTTATCCTAAAGCGATAATCTCATTGGTTGTATCATGAGTTAGCTCTCAAATAAAGATGAAGAAGTCCAGTATTAAAATCTTAAACAATAATCTTTTTGGGAAAACTTACATAATGACACAATATGTTTTGGAACTCGATAATACAATCTAATCCTACATGGATTTTCAGGAAAAATTTTCTCCTACACGCTCCTTCTACTCTGTCATTTTAAGAACACGCGACATGCCCATATAAAACCATCACACCATCGTAGCCACCTATTTGAGGCAGGGAATCAATGAATATATTTTCAAAATGTAATGTAGATGAGGGTTGATGTGATGGTTTGAATATACTAAAGAATCTTTGGGGTTGAATCCAAGATTTTTTTTGCATGTCCGTCTTACTTGGTCTCTTATGCATTTGTGGTCTCATCTCCATGGTTTATTCTTCTTAGATCATCAGATTTTCTCGGAAGGGTTGGTTTGAATGGATCTTGTTGGCCCCTTATTTTCTCCAATGGGCTTTAAGGATTGTAAAAGAAAATCATATTTCAAAACACTTTTTAAAATTTTAACACACACCAAGTTTGTGAACCAATATCAATTTAGTCCAATTTTGTCTTGTTTAATCCTAAACATGAATCTAGGTGATTAAAGCAAGTAAAATAAACAATTTCACCACGTCGGATGTATGAGGAAACCACACATAAAAATCTTGAACGACTCAAGCCAGACAATCACTATGATACGGGTTTAAAAAGGAAGACAGATAAACTTACACAACGACTCGATCCCCACAAACCTCCACAGAAGGACTTACACAACGACTCTTCCACAGCACACACATCCACGAGTACCTCGGTGTCCACCGATGCACCTTGATAGCTGTCTATGATTCAGAACATGGACTCCTTCGTTTCTTCACCAAAAAACCCAACGAACAATGTTCAAAGTGATGAACAAACCCTAAATGCTGCAAACAAGATCTCTATAGAAATAGTACATGAAAGCTCAGATCTTGAAAACTGTAAGGATGCTTTTAATATTTGAAAACATTAGAAAACTTTTGTGCAGAAAAACAAAACTGTTAAGATGTATTTTGGTTCTACACCTCTGCAAAATTTTGAGAGAAAACTGCCTTAAATAATAAATTAAGTCGTCACATCGTTCTAACGAGATCCACATGTCGTTTTAATAACTGTGAGATGTCGTTCGAATGACATCAGATGTCGTTTGAACCACCTAAACATAAGATGGTGTTTCATACGACTCTAAACCATACTTATCTCAGAATAAATGAAGATAAAACATTTTTAAAACATTTTAAAAGCATTTATAATAAAATTTCCATCCTTTAAAACATTTTTTGAGTGCCATAAACATTTCGCATTCATACTTAAGAGATCAAAACATGATGAAGACGTGAAACGTGCATGAATGAAACACGACATGATAAATCTTTAAACCTTGATCGCTATGTTTTCAAAAATGAGTCATAGAGTATGTGGGAATCATGACAATTATAAAATCTATCTATGACTCAAACAAATTTTGTTCCAAGAATAAGTCAATTACATACAATGGACTCAATTGTAAATTTTGTCCTTACAAATCTCCCCCTTTGACTATTTCGGGACAAAACCCAAACAGTGAAATACCTAAGCCGGTCCGTCAAGCTGTATGACACCTAAATCCCATCCCATGAAACCCAAAATCAAAAATACAGGACAAGGACTAGTATATGCAGGTCCGACAAGCATGAACTGTTTGAATGTGATGTCGACTTGAAATCTCGAATCGATGAAGAATACCTACACGCATGAAACAGAGAAGTACCCAGTGAAGTATGGAGGAACAAACGATACAAAAAATACCAACATGAAAAAAAAATCATTTGTTAAACATGTGAGCAAATCATGATACCAATTTTATAAACAAAAATTTATAAATAGAATAATTTGTGCAATACAACATGATACCAATAAAATATGAGCATACATATGATAGAAACATAATATCAATTTCTAAAGCCAAAAAAATATGTACTCATCAAAGAATACTAGTCCCCTTACATCACATACATCTCTCCTCCTTTTTGTCTCAAGTAGATAATAAGTGGAAAATATCAACAATCATATTGCATATCTAGAATAAGATAATCAATCTAAGCAATGATGTGACTAAATGAATCAATGCAGCATAAGAATAAAATAAAAATTAATTAATATTGACTACATGAAAAATGTCCAAATGAACCCAGAAGTACCAAACCAGAAAGAAAATATCTTATATGAATCAGGTACAAAATAGAAACAGAGTTCAAAAACCAGGCAGGTCATTCGAACAAGTATGCCATGTCATTTGATGTGCGCATCAAACAACCTAAAACAGTGTGCTATCATTCGATACAACTATCTAACGACCATATTTGACAAAATTGACGCCTCAAAAAATGTGTCATTACTACCAAACGTCAAATGACTTGGACATGTCATTCGAACGAAGTCCATATGTTGTTTGAACAACTTCATCAAACTATGTATTCCAGTCCCAAAAATGTTAAAGTTTTGCCCAATGAAATTTTTTCATAAAAACTGGTACTGGAGATATGAAATAGTAGAAAAAATAGACTCAAAACAGAAAAATAAAATAAATAAAACAATGTGAGTTTATGCTAATATAGTATCAATGTGCTCAGACATGGATATGGAAAGAATGTGTGTGAACTACAAGAAATGAATCACAATATGAGCACATTAAAATGATCAAGAAGCTCTAATTGATATCTAAATTTCATCAAACTTAGTCTTATTCGTATGTGATAATTAATATATGGAGCTTAATGAACTAAACAGTCACCATGCACACAAATCTGGAATTTTGACGATTCTACAAACAATAGCATCATAATACGAATTTTTAACATTGGGATTCGTGGTGCAAACCTATTTATATATCCATCCAAACTTCCTCAAATATAATCATATTTTTCTTTTGAATGAACATAACAAACTAATTGGACCATTTTGGCATATGATTCTTTTTATTGCCATAAATTTTTTCTCGAGCTCTTTTAAACAGTGGCTTTCACGATGTGATTATTATTCACTCATAGCCCTTTTCGGTGAACACTGGTTATTTTTTCAATATAAGAAATATAAATCCTCACTGTAAATGGTTCTTACATGCACACCTCCTCCTAAGTCTTATTACGCATAGATGATAAAATTTAGATAAAAATGCTCACCAAACTCAAATATGTATAAGATGTCAAACATTCATATAAACTCATTCATGTGTGCAAAGATGGCATATAAACAACGTTGAATCCAAATGCATAAAAACTTAGTAACGACCCCATTATACAATAGTTAAGATCATTCAACGAGTCAATAATTATGACCAAATGTCCTAGCCACATAGATAATGAAATGATGGTGGTCCAAGCACATTAATATGCCACATCGAACATGAACACTCAAAACATAAAACAAACTGAAAATCTTTTTGACTTTTCAACATATTTTATCAAAAAGATTTTTTTTTGTATTTTTTCAAATAAGACTCAATAAATGAAAAAGTATAACTAAAAGAGATACACATGTCATAACAATAGCAAAATATATATATCATGAAGCAAATACCAGCATATGACAACCATGGAAACACAATCATCCTTTAGATTTAGCATGGGAAGAATAAAGTGAAACCAAACAACAACCATGAAGTTTAATTCCTAAAGCCTCGAAGTCTGATTTCTTAACCCAAGTAGGTGTGAAATCATGCATGGCGGTTTTGGAAATCAAAACGACTTTATGCTTAAACTTCCTAGGAGGATTTTTAAGGTTATAACAATATCACCTAAGGTGGCCCTTCCTACCACAATTAGAACAAGTGTAAACACAGCGAGGAATGTGACCTAAATGTGGACCTCTCCTAACGTTCCTAGTTGGCTCTCTTAAACGATTGGTATTGGTTTTTGGAATAAGAACAAAACGATCATTGTAGCCTATACCAAACCTATCTCCCTTGATTTGGACAGTCCCTGACATCCTATCCAAATCTTCTGACCTTGCCTCCAAATCAATCTTTACTATACTCGAGTCTCTCAATCTCTCCTCTAACTCACTAATCCTAGACTCAAGTAAATGCCTAGACTCCTCAAACTCTATAATCTCTTTGTTTAAAGACTCCATCAAACCACGAAGACTATTTCTCTCTTTCTCAATGTATTCTAGTTTCTCCCTAAGAATTTTCTCCCGTGCCTTAACATCCTCAATCAAAGCATCATTATTTTCTATGGCACGCTCATTCAACCTAGCTTGCAACTTTAAGTTTGCCTTTTTCACCTTTACCGATTCCTTATATAAATCATTAAAGGCAACTTGTAACTCTCCCACATCAATCTCTTCATCCTCACTAGCTTCAACCTCACTCACTTGGAATTCACACTAAATGGCCTCAGAAGTGTCATTTACATGATAATCTTAATAGGAAGATTTATCGTCATCACCCACATGACATGCCATGAACTCTACAAATTTTCCCTCAATGGGGGAACTCTCTCCCTCTTCCAGCTCATAATCACTTAAGGTGGCATTATAAGCTATCGATTTCTTACCCCTCCTTATTAAGTCTAGTGGGACACTTCGCCACTTTGTGACCATAACCCTCATAAACAAAACACCTATCCGACTCATCCCTCTTAAATTTCTCACTCCTATTATTAGGGTCATGATCGACCTTGATCTTCTTGGATTTCTCAAGTATTTTGGCATCTTTAGATTACTTTTTGAACATAAAAAACTTTTTGAACTTTTTTGCCAACAAGGCTACATCCTCAAAATCAGAATTGGAATCTTCATCTTAAACTTTAGTCTCCTCCTTTCGAGATTTCAAAGAAATGCTCTTTTCTTTCTTTGGCACTTGCTTCGAGGTAAACATGTCAAGCTCATAAGTTTGTAAGTGACCTACAAGCTCTTCTAGTTTCATCGATTCAAGAATATCCAAGGAGTTTAAAATAGTTACCTTGGGATCAAATATACTAGGAAACAACCTTAATATTTTCTTTACGACTCGGTTGTCGAGTATTTTCTCTCCTAAATTAAATAACGAGTTGACAATTTTGCATAATCTAGCGTAAAATTCATTAAACGACTAACTCTCTAACTAGTCGCCTTAAACAGTGTAGTGAGGTTTTGAAGTTTAGACGCTCTAACCGTTCTAGTTCCCTCATGAGTAAGTGCAAGAATATCCAAGCTTCTTTTGAGGTTTCACATGTCATGATTCTACTATAGTCTTCCGGTGTGACATATGAGTAAATAACATGAAGACATTTAGAAATGTAAAGCGCAAGTCTATGTTCGGCTTAGGTCCAAGACTTATCGAGTTTTAAATTAGTGGCCTCTCCCTCTCATTTGACCAGTGGTGTCCACCCTTTTTCGAATGCTAACCACACACGCTCATCAATTGATTTTAAAGAACTTCACATTCGCATTTTCCAATAAGAATAACTTGTGCCATAAAAAATAGGAGCTCTAAAACTTTCAAAAATTTTGAAATTCATCCTTAAAAATAGAAGGGATCAACACACACAAAAAAATATTTCTAGCTCTGATACCAAATTCTAGGCCCCTTATCTTCTCAAACGTGCTTTAAGGATGTCAAAAGAAACTTTTCTTTCAAAAAACTTTTTCTAATTTTAACACGCACTAAATTTGTGAACCAATTTCAATTTAGTCATACTTTATCTTATTTAATCCTAAACATGCATCTAGGTTATTAAATCAAGTAAAATAAACAAGTTCACAACGCCGGATGTACGAGGAAACCAAAAAGGGGAAAAATCTCGTACAACCCAAGCCAGACAATCATTGTGATATGAGTTTACAAAGGACGACAAATAGACTTACAAAATGACTTGATCCTCATAGGCCTGGAATCTTTTCTTCTCTTTAACCGCTCCTCCATAGTACCCACGCAAAAATCCTTCTATGATACTCGTCCACAGCACACGCGTCCATGAGTGCCTCGGTGTCCACCGATGCATCTTTATAACCATTTATGATTCGAAATACGGACACCTTTGTTTCTTCATTGAAAAACCCAACGAACAATGTTCAAAGTGATGAACAAAACCCAGATAGTGCAAACAAGATCTCTATAGAAATTATATATGAAATCTTGAATCTTGAAAACTCTAAGGATGGTTTTAATCTTTGAAAACCTTGAAAAAAATTTGTGCAGAAAAACAAAACTGTCAAACTATATTTTGGTTCTACACCTCTGCGAAATTCTGAGAGAAAACTGCCTTAAATAATAAAATTAAGTCGGCAGGTCATTCTAACGAGATCCACATGTCATTTTAACGACTGTGAGATGTTGTTCGAACGACATCAAATGTGATTTGAACCACCTAAACATAATATGGTGTTTCATACGACTCTAAACCATACTTATCTCAGAATAAATGAAGATAAAAACTTCTAAAAACATTTTAAAATCATTTATAATAAAATTTTCATCCTTTAAAACTTTTTTTGAGTCCCATAAACATTTTGCATTCATACCTGAGAGATCAAAACTTGATGAAGACATGAAACGTGATCCAATGAAACACGACATGATAAATCTTTAAAGTTTGGCCACTACGTTTTCAAAAACACGTCATAGACTATGTGGGAATCGTGGCAATTAGAAAATATATCTATGACTCAGATAAATTTTGTTCCAGGAATAAGTCAATTACACACAATGGAATCAATTAAAAATTTTGGCCTTACATATCTAACAACTCTGATGTTTTGATGGTGTTGAGGGTTTCTCGCCAAGTTTGGTTTGAATGGATCTACCAATTCTGATATTGCGATGGTGTTGTGAGGTTTGGACTTTCTTTTTGGATCCTTGAAAGTTTGACCTTTGATATCCTGCAATATTACCACAAAATGTTAGATACTATGCAGTTTTTGAAATTCTATAAGGGTATATGGGTTATATTCTTATCGTTTTAGTCTATCTCCCTTGCATTAGGGGTTGAAGGGGCCTATATAGTGGGGTTACTATATTTTCTCGCCTTAGTCGAGGTTTGAATGGATCTACCAAGTTGTAGTGAGATTTTGCCAGTTCATTTTTATAATACCCTATATTTTGGAATCCAAATTTAACAAATTAAATGGGTTAATTAATTAAAAAGATTATTTTTTTGGATTTTTAATTAAATGATAAAGGATTTAATTCAAATGAATTTGATAATTTTTTATGAATTAAATGAATAATTTTGGCATTTATTTAATTATTGTGTAATTTGGGGTTTTGATAAAAATTAATTAAAATGATTTGTGAAGATGAAATTTGAATTAATCTACAAAAGATGTCATTCAAATGAATTTGATGAATTTTTGGCTAATTAACTAAATATTTTGAGGTTTTATCTAATTTTGGGTAATATGAGATTTTAATATAAATCGAAGGGGTATTTTAGTCTTTTTGTAATTACCCGAGCTTCAAGTTAAAATGTTTAGTTAGCTGATAGCGTGTTAATTTAATGATTTTTAAATAAGTTGGAAATCTAAAAGAGTAATGAAATCAATATCGTATTGAAACATGATTTTTATTTTTTGAAAAACAAAATTGACGGAAACTATAACGGCAAGGCAACGGGGTTGATTTTTTCAGTGCATATATTATTTGTTGGGGACTTTTGTTATAGGAGATGGTTGAATTTTTATAAAAAGATCTTTTGGGGAGTTAATTAATTTTACAAACACAACATTATCAATCTCACAAAGACAAAGCAGAACCTACATGCCTTATATTTTTAACCCTAAGCACCATTAAGCTACAAATTCAACCTAATTTTGGGAAGCTTTAAGCTCATATTCTGATGAAGGATATAAAAACAATGTTGTTTATTTTTGCGAGATGAACGCGGTGGTACACTTGGATTTTTCATAATACTTCTTTTTCAGGAAAGCATACATTTATTATTCTCCTTATGGAATATATGATTTAAAAGTTGCATAAACATTAAAAACACATGTATATGATTTTGATGATCTATACGTGTTAGGTTTCTTCCAAGGAGAGGGACTGGGGATGGATTTTAGTTTTGATGCCTAAGTTTATATTTTGGGAGTTAGTTGTAAATAATAAAACTATGATAATGAAAAGATAATTAATAACTAAGATAATAAATGGGTTTAGAGACGGATTGATGTGCGTCATTGTATGCGTAGGTGGGGGTAGGTCGACCATTATGATGATTGTGATACCCATATTATCTTGTCTACCTTGACGATTTATATGTTGGTGTCACGAGTATGTGAAGTGTCTAGTATAGGCTGACCATTAGGATGATTAGGGAACAGAGGCTAACTGACTATCATGACGTGTCTTGTTTAGAAAACTTCACCATATGCACGGGCTAACAATTTGTGTCGACGAGCTATAATGATGTGAGTATATTGGATGTGATGAGAGGTTAGGGGCACCATGAGTATGTGCATAACCAATAAAAAGGTTGAGTGGATATAGTGGTGTCGTATAAATAATTGATTAAATTGGAGAAAGATAATTGTATTTGATAAATATAATGGAAAGCGATTTAATTAGTGTTGAAATAAACATAGATGATTTTGGTATTGAGATGTTTTATTATATGTGGGTAGTTATGATAGTTTTACATTAATCTCATCATTATTATATTGCTTTGCAGATTTAAAAATATTATAATATGTATCTCTTATAATGTTTATGATTAGATTCATGGATCCTATTTAAAAATAGTAGTTAGTATTCTTTATGGTGGGCCCTACCCGTAGTTGTTGGTTAGCCTTTCAGGATAAGTTGTTGGGTAGCTGCATGATTATAGGTTAGCAAAACTGCAAGTGGAGACTTACTTAATTGCATTACTTTAGCTTCTTTGAGTGCAGAAAATATCATAATAAAGGATTCCAAGAAAACAATCACAAAGAACAGAAAGTAAAAGAAATAACGCAGACAACAACAATATACGTGGTTCGACAACTTGCCCACGTCCACATACAGGTTACATATTCTTATTAAGTGTCTCTAAAAATCTAAAGTTTTAATCCTTTTACCTAAGGTCAAGGTGTACAATTTATAGATACATCATGATAGAGTTTGAGTTTTTTAAGGAACTCAAAGTAACACGTGGATAAGCCAAGAGATACCTGAATATCACATTCAATATTCTTTGTCACACCCCAAACCCATTTCCATACTAATCCTTTGTTTCATAATAATTAAATCATAATATTCAACCAATTGAGATATAATTGATTTCTAAATTTTCATGTATGATGTACACGATGAACATAATTATGTTCTTTGTATCATAACATAATGAACATCAGAGTCGTAATCAAGCGAACATAGAATACTATGATTAACTAGTACCATTATCAAGTTAAACTACTCTATCTCAATATATACAATGTGTGAGTGAAGTAAAATCCTTAGTGTGACAATAGAAAAAAAACCTCATATCTTAACCCCCATCTCTTTCTAATGGTGTAGCTCTCAAAATCACCGATCATATGGCATCCTAGCTCACAGTATACAAACCTAAAAAATGTAAACATATAAAACCATGAGTTTAAAAACTCGGTGAATGTACTAAATCTCTATATATTAGAAGTACTATATTAACATCTTAATTATATCAACATATCCATCTATGTACTAATTTAGTCCATACACATATTTGGAGTTTAATGAACCCCATATCGCTCGATTGTAGTCAATAAATATATCCATAGGTTTTAATTACCCAACATCTCTTGAATTGTAGAGGAACCCAACATATCTTGACTTTTATAAAGCCATAATATCTCAACATCTCTTGGCTGTTAATAAGCCATAACATTTAAACATCTTTTGGCTATTAATAAGCCATAACATCTCAACATCTCTTGGCTATTAATAAGCCATAACTTCTCAACATATCTTGGTTGTTAATAAGCCATAAAATATCAACATCTATTGGCTATTAATGAGTCGTAATATCTCAACATCTCTTGGCTGTAAATAACATATAACATCTCATATAATACATACATCTCATATCCATAGACAACTCAGTAAGTACAACATATCGTATCCATAATCAACTCAATATGTACACCTATCATATCCATAATCAACTAGGTACGTAAAATATATTATATCCATAATCAACTCAGTAAGCACAACATAGCATATCCATAATCAACTCAATAAGCACATTTATCATATCCATAATTTACTCAGTAAGTACAACTTATCAACATCTGTAATCAAATCGATAACTACAAATATCATATCTATAATCAACTCGATAAGTACAATTATCACATCTATATTCAACTCGATAAGTATAACAAATCATATCTATAATAGACTCGATAAGTACCATATAATATATCTATAATAAACTCGATAAGTAAAAAATATCATATCTATAATCAACTCAGTAAGTACACATAACCTATCCATAATCAAATCAGTAATTACAAAATATCATATCTATAATCAACTCGGTAAGTACAACATATCATATTCATAATAACCTCGGTAATTAATACATATCATATATGTAATCAACTCAGTAAGTACAACATATCATATCTATAATCAACTCATTAAGTACACATGACGTATCCACAATCCACTTAGTAATTACATTATATCGTATCTATAATCAACTTGATAAGTACAACGTATCAAATCCATAATAGACTCGGTACGTACAACATATCATATCCATAATAGACTCGATAAGTACAACATATCATATCTATAATCAACTCAGTAAGTACACATGACCTATCCATAATCAACTCAGTAATTACAGTATATCATATATATAATCAACTCCGTAAGTACAACATATCATATCCATAATAAACTCGATAAGTACAACATATCATCTCTATAATCAACTCGAAAAGTATAACATATCATATATATAATCAACTCAATAAGTACACATGAAATATCCATAATCAACTCAGTAATTACAACATATCATATATATAATCAACTCGGTAAGTACAACATATCATATCCATAATAGACTCTATAAGTACAACATATCATATCTATAATCAACTCGAAAAGTATGACATATCATATATATAATCAACTCTGTAAGTGCACATGAAATATACATAATCAACTCAATAATTAAAACACATCATATCTATAATCAACTCGATAAGTACAATATATCATATCCATAATAGACTCTATAAGTACAACATAGTATATCCATAATTAACTCGGTAAGTACACACACCTTGGGAACTTATCAGACTTTTCCTTTTTCTTTATCCGGAACTTGTTCAACCGGTTCTTATTCTCTTCCTATCATTATAATTATATTAGTATCATCATAAGAATATCAACAATCCAAGTAATATCTTAAATGTAACTCAATTCATAAGCATCATATGATTCCATTCAATTAATATATCATAAACGAAGCTCTATCCAAATTCATGTTAAGATATTTAACATATCCAATTCATAGTCCAAACATAATTTAATTTCTTCTTGGTAATCCAATTCTTACCATATTAGTTTCTCAATACAAAAGATGACACGTCATTTCAAGTTTTCTAGAGCAAAATATGCCCCTTTCTTTTCTATATAGCAAATATGTCCTATGGGCTCCTCTGTCTTCCAGTCAACTTTCAATAATTTTCATAACTTTTATACATGATAACTTTCTATGATATTCCACCCAATTTTAATACACGTATTTATTAATATAAAATTAAGTTTCATAATTTTTAGAGTTCAATTACTATGTCAAGAAAAACGTCAAACAGTTGGTATGCATACTCATACTTTTGGGGCATATTCTATACCTAAACTTCAAACTATCACCCAAGATTCAATTCTTCATATTTTTATATAATTTTTGGATATGGCATACATATATGAGTATATTTTAATCTCCAACTTGAATTCCTCAATTCGAGTAAGTATATAAAAAGATATCGAAGTTTTAATACACAAGGTTTCCAATCAAAGTAATATAAAGGTTTTACACATTCAACTTTCTTTAAACTCGTATCTACCCATTCTTATAGATCAAGGCATGAAAGTTTATATAACACCGTCTACTTTTACTTATTTTTAAATTGGGGATTAATTGGGATTAATTAAATTATATTTGGGAAAATTAATCCGGTAAAATAAACATTAATTAGCGAGATAAGGGTTAATGTTTATTTGTATTGAATATTACTTAGTGAATGAGTAATAATAATGATAAGGAAATATTATAATAGTCGTGAGTGACTGGAAGTTACATTAATTTAGTCGGGACGTGCACATTAGTCATGTCGGGACTTGATATTATGAGATAAAAAGTAAATTATTTATAACTCATCCAAATGGTCATTTCTAGTGCGCCAAAGTGCCCAGAGGGGTCCAAATAGTCAGAAAATTTCACTTGGGGTTTATTTTGGGTCTCGGGATAATTGTAGGTCGTACCGACACCCTAGCAGAGTATTGGTCATTTGTATTTTTGAGGAAGCAAGACCCACGAAAATTTTAAGTGTATAACTTTGGGTGGAGTAACGAAACTAGGGTTAGAAACTTCAAAGCTACATAGACCCCATAGGAGAAAGAAGATAGGAGGTTCCAAAGCCATTATACGCCATTCTTGCACCACAAGCACCACCGTTCCATAGATCGGGAGGAGAGGAACGCAACCATACCAATTTTTTGCAGAGAATCAGACCTTCATACCAAGGCAAGTATTTATCTTGTTAAATTTATGAAAGATATACCATCCATATTAGATTAGGATTAATTATATCCTATATACATGGATGTTGATGTTTATTTGGGAGACTTTAATCATATTCTTGGGTAGAATTCATGCTATGTGTAATTCCTTACGTAAGTAAAACGAAACTGATGATTTAACATGTTAAATTTATGAAGAAATTAGGGTTTATGGGGAAGTTCTTGAGCAAGATGATATTCTAGGATTTTCTAAAAATTAATATTGGTTAAATTCTATTTAAAGGATTTTATTGATGATTTAGGGATGTATTTACATTAGAAATCATTGGTATATGTTGGAATAATGTTTAGTAAACTTGTTTGGGAGTTTAAGTTTAAATCATGGAGTTTTTTAGGGTTAAGAATGGTGTAAAAATCATTAGAGCGAAGAAGATGAATCCAGGTACAGCGAACCGGTTCTCATGTACCCCAAACCGGTTCGACTGTACCTTCGAACCGGTGCGCATGTCCCTTTGAACCGATTTGGGGACCTCGCATTTCTGAAATTCATTTTTGTTGAATTTTGATAGGCTTGAGTTGATAATTTCCTTCCATATGAAGAGAGTTTGGAGTAGAAATGTAGGTAATGTATTTCATAAGTGATTTCACTAGTTAGGATGGATACGAGTGAACCAGAGGTCTTAGTTCAACATTTAAATGTTTGTAGGTAAAATAGAATGGGTCACGACAAGTGTAAATGAATATATGACCGGACTAGCAATGGATGAATATTTTCCTTACTGAAATAACTCAATGGAGTGAGTGGGATTATTCAAGTAGTGGGAAGATACTCGGGAAGAATACGGTGAATAATTTAATGGAGAATTTAAAATGCGCATGATATCCGGGTATTACATATACTACGTACGAGATACATGTTATAGGTTGAGGGTATATAGGGCTGGCAATTTTTGACACGATAACCCATTTATGGTAATAACTCGAAACGACCCGAAATTGACCCGATTAGCTTATATAGATTTAAGACTACCCAAAACTTATACTCAAATAAAAATCAACGCGATCCGAAAATGACACGACTAACCCGAACCCACCCCTCGGTATACTTATATTGATGATTATATATATATATATACGATGTGTGAATGCCTATTGTGTGACTTGTTATGTGTATGACATACCTACGTTGCTTGCTATCGTGGGAGGTTTAAAAAGGGGACAGTCTTATCCTTCTTGGGGGATTTTAGACTTGTACCTCAGAACATTGAACTTAGGGATGACCACTGCTTGTGTGAATGAGGGTGTGCCTGGTCATTTGGGTGTGTAGGTATGTGCATAACCCAAAGGCCTAGAACTATGTTCGCCTCCAATTATGCGTGAATTTTATAGTGAGGTTCGAGAGTGATTTCGAACCAATAGTCCTTATTTAGTATGTGATGTACCGGAACTTGATAACAGAGTATGCATGCAAAGCAGGTCTCAGTCTAGGAGTGTCGTATTAGTATATATATAAATAAAGTGATAAAAATATTTATACTTGTGATATATTCTACTGTGTGTCCTTAGTAGATGAGAAAGATAATGATACATAAAATAACCTAAGTATGTGGAAACTTAACATCTATTTGGTGAATTCTTAATTAATTCAAGAGATATGAGAAAATAAATCAATAATGTATTGTATGGGTAATACGGGTGGGCATGACGAGTTAGTATGTGTAGTAAGATAATTTACTTCAACTAGTTAGGCATGGTAGCATAACTAGGATGGGTTAGTAGAATACGTTACGAGTGCACAATAGTTGAGAGGTGAAGACCTCAAGTGAGAACACATGAAACTAACATGCATAAAATATCTGCAGATTATGCATTTTAAATACTTGCATATATTTTTAAACTGTTTTACTCGGGCTCCAACCCGTTTTCTAAATCTATTTTGTAAAAAATATTTTAGGTGCCAGCCACAGGGATGCCAGGCCTATGAGTTCACATCATTTGACATGTTGCAGCTGCTGTGGAAGTTGCAGGACCTAATTAGTAGACACCTCCTTATTTATCATTTCTTCCTTATGAGTTATCTATTTCACTCGATAATTTAACCCACTTTTATTCAGAAAGTATTTCAGAGATAGTGGATTTCATCTCTTTACTTTTCAACTGTTGGACTAGTTTTCATTTATGGATTACTGTATTGTAGTTTTTAGCTAGAGTGTTTATTCCAGTCTTATCTATTTGATCTAGTTATTTCATTATTTTATTATGTTGGTTAATGGAATGGTGATGGTGGTTATTTATCTATTTGATTATTTTTTATGTTGTTGTATGATAAATAAAACATTAAAATTTTGACATCGTCTTAATTAATAAATATGTGGTTAGTAATTAATGAATTTTGACAGTGATGCTAAGAATAAACCAACTAGATATTCTATTTTAATTTAATAAATGACTGATCATTCGATATTTTTAATTGGGCAGGGTGTCACAGATGGTATCAGAGCATCAAGTTCTAGTGTCTTTAGGATTTGTGCAGCTTACTACGATTTTCAGCAAAGCGTTCTTTAATATAGAGCCCTATTATTAGGACTGTTGTATTCTTTATTACGCATTTACATCTTCAGCTATTTTTCCACATATTGAATTTTGAACTAATGGAAATTCTTTCTCATTTCAGATGCCTCCATGACGTGAACCACGAGCCACCCCAGAGGCACAGCTAATGCCTCAGCTAGCTCCAGCCCAGGGTACCATGAATGTTGCAGAGGTTGTCGCCATAATTGCACAGGCAGTAAATGCAACATCAGTTACAGTTGCACAGCAGGCACCACACTAGGCATAGGTCATAACACCAGCTCAGATGCAGGCATTCCCTTCTGCTTAGGAGGTCCTCCCTTCTGCTTAGGAGCAAGTTAGAGATGCCTTCAAAAAGGCACACCTTCTCGAGTTCCAAGGAGGTGTGACACCCCGCCTAATTAAATATCGGGTAATCAGTCATTTATTAAACTAAATCGAAGTGATCGGTTGGTTCATTCTTAGCATCACCGTCGAAAATAATTTTATTTTATTTATCACCTAATAAATAATTAAGCTAAGTGTCAAAACATTTAATTTGAATTATAACCAAATAATCTGTTAATAAATTTTCATTATTAAAATAAAATTATCTACATTCCACCAGAATAAAATAAATACTGAACATAAAATAATTACTGAATTAAATAAGGCTGGATAAAACATTCCAGTTCAAATTCTCAAACCAAACGTGTAATATTACTCAATCCAACAATAGAAGAAATGCTACTATGAAAAATACAACCTCTGAATAACTAAACTGGAAGCGAGCGACATATGCCCTAACTCAAATTTCTGAACTAGAACTGAATGGAAAGATATAAGCGTCTAATCTCAATAACATACAGCTTCCACAAAAGCTACATCTTGCCAAATGATCCATGCGTCTAAGTCTGGTGACAACCCTGTGGCTGGGCACCTGATAAATAATATATATATATATATATATATATATATATATATATATATATATATATAGCAAAAGAGAGGAGAATAGCAAGAAACGGGTCAGAGCCCGAGTTGTAAAAATATTTGTTTTAGCAAGCATTTAAAACTACAATGAAGCAAGTATTATGTGCATGTTAGTTTTGAAATCTCACATGAGATTCTCACCTCTCATCTATTGTGCACGCCTAACATACATATACTACCTGTGAATAACTAAACTGGAAGCGGGTGACACATGCCCTAACTGAAATGTCTGAACTAGAACTGAATGTAAAGATAGAAGTGTATAATATCAATAACCTACAGGTGCATCTCGCCAAATGATCCACGAGCCTAAGTCTAGTTGCAACCCTGTGGTTGGGCACCTGATATATATATATATATATATATATATATATATATAGCAAAAGAGAGGATAATAGCAAGAAACGGGTCAGATTCCGAGTTGTAAAAATATTGTTTTAGCAAGCAATTAAAACTGCAATGAAGCAAGTCTTATGTGCATGTTAGTTTTGAACTCTCACATGAGATTCTCACCTCTCATCTATTGTACATGTCTAACATACATCTACTCCCTATTAGTTATGCTACCCAGTCGAACTAGTTCGAAGTCACCATACCATCATCTACGTCACTAGTAGTATATCCATATCGCCCATACAATACGTTATTGTAAAAGTTTATCCCACATAACTAAACATCATTATTCACCATCTAACCGGTTCTAATTATTACTATATCTACTAATTTCACACATTAGAATTTTCCCAAGTTTATTCATGTATATAGTCACATCACCCCTATATATGTATACTACACATGCACCCCTTGGTTAATACCACTTGGCACAAAGCAATTATTATTATTACCATATCTACTAGTTTCACAAAGTAGAAATATCCACAAGCACATAAATATATGTATATCCACATATATATATATATATATATATGTGCTAATCCTTCGCCCCTTGGTCAAGACCATTTGGCGCATTGCATACTCTATTATCATGTTCCGGTGCATTGCTCACTGTATAAAGGACAATTGGCTCAGCGTCTCTCACGAACCATAAATCTCATAACACAAATATTGGAGGCGGTCATACTCACCAGCTAAATGGGTCACGCACATACCTACGCTCCCATTCAACCATCGAAATTATCCTATGTAACAGATAGCACGTATTCAAGTTCATATCGTCTGGGTACAAGTCAAATATCCCCCCATTGGGTCACCCAGGATAAGACTATCCACTGTGCGAAATCTCCTCTCGATAGCAAGCACCGTAGGTATGCTATACACACAAATACAATCATATAATAGCCATTCACACATCTTATTAAAAATTTATTAGGTATTCACCCAACCCATACATATATTTTCCATACGTAGTTATCTCTCATTACTACTTATAATATTATTATTCCGATTATTCTCTCTCGAAATTTCCACGGTTTACTCACTTTTCCCATTATATAAAGTATCATTATACAATTACCTCCTAATAATTTTTCACTATACTAAATTCATCAACTGACATTTTTCCTTACTCAAAATAACTGTGTAACCCGAATTGGACTGAACTAGAAATTTCTCAGATTTTTGCACATGTCGTTCGAACGAGATTAGATGTCGTTCAAACGACATCAGCTTTCTCGTTTGAACGAAGCTCAATCTCGTTCAAACGAGATTCATCATTCTTCTCCCCCATCAAACCTGTTACGTTCTACTCCCTTAACAGTTCCGTTTTCCACCATTTTTATGCCTAAAACCTCTAAAATAATTAGCCCAAACACCAATCATTCAATTCCCATCAACTTCCTAACATCTATACATGATTTCCAACAATTTATCATCATTTAATAATCACTAATCATTAATAAAATCAAAATCCCCAAATTAATAAATCAATAACCCTAGTTCTCAAATTTATATGCCACACTCCAAATTAAGTCCAGATTTAATCATCAAATTATCATAATTTTGTGGGCATAATCCTATCTACATGAGGGAATCAAACTTTATTCAAATCAGTCCTAATTTATGATGAATTCTCCAAAATTTTCAGCAATATTCATCTTCATAATAATGGAGTAATTACCTAGTCTAACATGAACACAATTATCGCTAAAGAAAGCAAGCAATAAACACTTGCCTCGATTATGATGTTCAAATCCATTGATGAAATTGGCATAGACGTGTTCCTCGTCTTCTGATCAACGCTTTGGTGGGATTTGTGATGTGAGTCCTTGAGTTACGCACCAAGAACACCTATGGACTCCTTCTTACTTCCTCTGTGTCTCTCTCTTTTCTCTCTCATAGGTTTGGAACTGCCAGACCCTTTCTCCCCCACGTTTACCTTGTTTTTTTTCTTTAATTTTTGTCCATAATATTTCCCCAAAAATTCAAAGGACAAAAATACCCCTACGGGGTGCCAGTTAGGCCTAAAAATATACTCAAGTCCAAATAAAATACTCGAATAGAGTTTTCTGACTATCTCGACCCTTTCGGATTAAATGGCGCACTCGAAAGGACCATACGAGTTACTTAAAAATAATTCACTTCTTTAATCCATTAAATTAGTCCCGACACGACTCACACGCACGTCACGACTTAATATACCAAATTGTCGTATTTCCCACTCTCGACAATTTATAAAATTTCAAAATTCCATATTACGTATTCACACAGTAATATACCATAATTTTCATCAATAAGTATTAAACCTTGGCATGCTAGTTAATAATTATTTTAATCCAGATTAATTAACTAAAAAATTAATTTCTCACCTTTTTAATTTAAATAATCTAACAATAATAATTAATCTCATAATTATTTAATATCATAAAAATACGGGGTGTTACAGGGAGTTCAGATGCGGTTGTTGCTAGACAATGGAAGAAATACATCTAGAGGCATTTGAGGATGTGTAAGTGCACATATGTTGAGAGGCAGATTCTGGCTACATTTAAGCTAGTTGGGGTGACACTACAGTGGTTGGAGTCTATTACCATCACGGAGGAGAGAGACAGTATGCCGATACAAGAGTTTTAGGAGAGGTTTGAAATCAAATACTTTACATCCTCCATCCAAACAGAGATGAGATGGAAACTACTAGATCTCACCCAGGAGGGGAAGACCGTGGCTGACTATGAGGAAGAATTCACGAGGTTAGATAACTTCGTTCCAGGATAGGTACCTACCGAGGAGAAGAGGATAGAGTTATATACGGATAGTCTTACTTGGAGGACTTGACAACATCTGTTGGGTAATCCTTCTTTGAAGACATACACTGAGGTGTTGAATATTGCTCTATTACATTTCCAGGACCATCGCTTCCAAGTTAAGGGGAGCAAACGAGTAGGAGAGTCTAACCAGTAGGGCAGGTCTGGGGGTAGCAGTGCCAATGGGGCACAGTCGATTCAGAGTCAACAGAGGAGGAGTAAGCAGGGTCCCCACAAAAAGGATGCTGCTAAGAGGTTCCATTCAAGATATTTTTAACAGGGACAGGGCGAATTCAGGCAGGGTCAGTCGGGCCAACAACGATTTCATCAGGTCCAGAAGGGAATGGGTAGGGGTGGCAATGGACAACAGGATCAAGTCCAGAGGGGAGATAATTTTATGGGCAAGTATTTTATTTGTAGCAATACTGGCCACAAGCGACAGGATTGCCCTGATAAAGGGCTAGATTCAGCAGTAGCAGGGAGGCCGCCAGGAGCCTAAGAAACCTATTTCCCAGTCGCCCTCCCAACACCAACACTCGTACCAACATTACCTATAGCACCAATCATTCAAGCAGCCCCACCTCAACAGGGGTAGTTACAGTATGGGCCCGTGTATCACGTCCTCCAGGCTGCAGCTCTACCCACTGTTGAGGGTATGTTTCTTATCCATGGTACTTTGGGGCGCATTTTAATTGAAATTGGGTCTTCACACTCTTTCAGAGCTACTAGATTTGCATGGGTCGTAGGGTTGTTAGCTATGACAGACAGTACAGTTACATGTGTAGATTCACCATTGGGTAATGGGACGTTAATATTCTTTATCTGTCAGGGAGTGAGTATAAATATTGGGAAATTAGTTTTGCTTGCTGATATGCTTGTATTAGATTTGTCAGAGTACGATGCCATCATAGGAATGGATTGGCTAGTTGGGTATAGGGCCATGATTGATTGCTCTAGTAGGAGTATAGTGTTTTCAATCCCCGGCCAGGAGATTTTCTTAGTGGCAATGCCTTATCTTGAGGGAGGGTCATCCATTTATTTATACTATATAGAGGAGGATACCTCTCAAGGGGTGGTGATTTCCATCGATTCAATCCCAGACGTATGTGAGTTTATCGATGTTTTCAGGAGATACCAGGACTACCCCCAGTAAAGAGATTGAGTTCCTCATTGACTTGGCACCGGTCAGTCAGCCTGTAGCTTGTTCACCATATCGTATAGCTCCTATGGAGTTAAGGGAGCTACGAGATCAGGTTGAGAAGCTATTGGTGCAAGGTTTTATACATCATAGTATGTCACCTTGGGGTACCCCAATATTGTTTGTGAAGAAGAGAGATGGGTCTTTATGCTTGTGTGTGCATTATCGAGAGCTGAATAAAGTCACGATACGTAATAAGTATCCGTTATCCCGAATCAATGAGTTATTCGATCAGTTAAAAGGATACGCCTACTTCTCTAAGATAGATTTGAGATTCGAGTATCACTAGTTGCGCATCCGGGAGTAGGATGTGTTTTAAGACTACCATTTTGACGAGATATGGGTCCTACGAGTTTTGGGTTATGCCATTTGGGCTAACTAATGCACCAGGTATATTTATGGACTTGATGAATAGGGTGTTCAAATAGTTCTTGGATCAGTTTGTTATCATCTTCATTGCTGACATTATGATCGAGGAGGAGCATGTCGAGCATTTGTGTCGGGTTTTACAGACATTGCGTGAGGATTATTTGAATGAAAAGTTTGAGAAATGCGAGTTTTGGCTACGTGAGGTGAAGTTTTGGGGGCATATCATTTTGGAGTTGGGGATATCAGTGGACCCGAATAAGGAGTCAGCGATGAGGGAGGGGGGACATCCCACGACACCGATAGAGGTGAGTAGTTTCTTGGGGTTAGCCGGGTACTACAGACGATTTATAAGGGGATTCTCGAAGATTATGGGTCCATTGAATTAATTTGACTTAAAAAGGTGAAGCATTTGTTTGGTATGACACTTGTCAGTTGGCTTTTGATGAGTTTAAGGACAACATGACTTCAGCACCCGTACTCGCACTTCCCAGGGCAGGAGTAGAGTATCTCATTTTCACTTACGCATCCTTACAAGGACTTGGGGGTGTGTTACAGCAGGAGGATTAGACTATAGTGCATGCTTCCTGCAAGCTTAAGCCTCATAAGAGAATTTACCCCACCCATGACTTGGAGTTAGTGGAAGTCATGTTTGCATTACGAATTTGGAGACACTTATTACTGGGGGAGAGATTTCGCCTATTCACTAATCATAAGTCACTACAATACTTGTTTATTCAAATAGAGATGAATATGCGTCAGCATAGGTGGCTTGAATTTGTGAAAGATTATCATTTTGACATCCAGTATCACCCAATAAAGGCTAACAAGGTTACAGGCGCGTTAAGCCGCATGCCAGTAGGGGATGTATCTTAAGTGTGGAAGGCTAAATGGAAGGAGTTAGGACATCAGAATTCAGTGGCTTGATCATTTATGTCAGTTATGATCGTCACCCCTCAGATTGTCACGAGGGTGGTACAGGCATAGGCAACAAATCCATTTTGTCAGGAGCGTATTAAACAGCTCTTAGCTGGGAGAGCCGAGTCATACTCCATTAGTTTAGATGGAGGTTTTTGATTCAATGGGAGATTGATTGTCCCAGAGGGGGAAGATTTACGACACGCAGTGATGGCAGAGGCACACGGGTCTCTATTTACGGTACATCCTGGAGGGGATAAAATGTACCAAGATATGAGACAGCAGTACTGGTGGACTGGAATAAACAAAGACATTGCCTAGTTTTTTTCAAGGTGTATTACTTATTAGTTAGTGAAAGTGGACCATCAAAAGCTGACAAGGGTTCTATAAAAGTTTGAGATCACGATGTGGAAATGGGAGAGCATTTTCATGAATTTTATTATTGGGTTACCTAATCCACAAAGAGGTCGTAATTACATATGGGTGATAGTGGATCGTTTGACTAAGGTAGCACAAATCCTGCCAGTTCGGACTGATTATACTATGGGACAATATGACCAAATTTTCATTATTGAGATCGTGAAATTACATGGGGTGCCATTAGATATTGTGTCCGACAGGGGCAAGACTTTTGTGTCTCAATTTTGGGCGAGTTTCCAGGTGGCTATGGGTAGTGAGTTGCCATTGAGTACAGATTATCAGCCGCAAATGGACGGGAAGATGGAGAGGACTAATCAGATGTTGGATGATATGCTAGGTATGTGTATCCTTGATTTTGATGGAGGTTGGGAGCAGTTTCTTTCACTAATGGAGTTTGCGTATAATAACTAATTCCAGTTCATGATTGTAATGGCACCATTTGAGGCATTGTATGGTAGACTTGATCGTTCACCCACTTGTTGATTGGAGATGGAGGATAACAAGCTTCTTGGGTCATAGTTGATCCTGGATATATCGGCTAAGATTAAGTTGATTCGAAGACGTATACGGATAGCGAAATACCACATAAGAGTTATTCAGATGCTAAGAGGTACTTCTTGGAATTTCATGTGGGAGATCAGGTGTTACTATGTGTATCGCATATGAAGGGGATAATAAGGTTCGGAAAGAAAGGGAAGTTATCATCGATATACGTGGGGCCATTCCCTATCATTGAATGGATTGGTCCAATTGCATACAGACTTGGGTTATCGGAGCATTTGCATCGGATAAACAATATATTTCATATTTATTCCCTGAGGCGATATCTTCGAGATGAGTTGGCGCACACTCACATTATTTTGGAGGAGATCGATTTGCATTCTGACATTTCATATGAGGAGACGTCGGTGTCTATCTTAGACCATAGCGAGAGGAGAGTCAGGTTGAAGGTAGTTCCACTTGTACGGGTTTAGTGGGGGTATCATAACGTCGACGAGTCCACTTGGGAGAGCGAGTATGAGATGCGCGAAAAGTCTCTAGAGTTATTCATATGAGGTATTTCCTTCTTTCGAAATTTGGGACAAAATTTCGTTATTAGGGGGGAAGTATGTAACACATCGTAATTTCATTTATTTTTAAATTGGGGATTAATTGGGATTAATTAAATTATATTTGGAAAATTAATTCGGTAAAATAAATATTAATTTGCAAGATAAGGGTTAATATTTATTTATATTGAATATTACTTAATGAATGAGTAATAATAATGATAAGAAAATATTATAATATTTGTGTGTGAGAAATACGGCAGTTACATTAATTTAGTCAGGATGCGTACGTTAGTCATATCAGGACTTGATATTATGAGATCAAAAGTAAATTATTTATGGGTTATCCAAATGATCATTTCGAGTGCGCTAAAGTGTCCGAAGGGGTCGAAATAGTCAGAAAAGTATACTCGGGGGTTTAGTTTGGGTCTCGAATAATTTTAGGCCAAATTGACACCCCATGAGGATATTTTGATCATTTGTATTGTTCAGGAAGGAAGACCCACGAAAATTCAAAGTGTATAACTTTTAATGGAGTGAGGAAACTAGGGTTATAAACTTCAAAGCCACAGAGAGGCCATAGGTGGAATAAGAGAGGAGGTTCCAAAGACATTATACACCATTCATATAACGAGAGGAGAGGAACGCAACCATACCAATTTTCTGCAGAGAATCAGACCTCCATACCAAGGAAAGTATTTATCTTTTTAAATTTATGAATGATATACCATCCATGTTAGAGTAGGATTAATTATATCCTATATACATGAATGTTGATGTTTATTTGGGAGACTTTAATCCTATTCTTGGGTAGAATTCATGCTAGGTGTAATTCCTTACGTAAATATAATGAAACTAATGATTTAGCATGTTAAATTTATGAAGAAATTCGGGTTTATGGGGAAGTTCTTGAGCAAGATGATATTCTAGGATTTTCTAAAATTTAATGTTTGTTAAATCCTATTTAAAGGATTTTATTGATGATTTAGGGATGCATTTACATTAGATATCATTGATATACACTGGAATGATATTTAGTAAACTTGTTTGGGAGTTTGGGTTTAAATCATTAAGTTTTTGAAGGTTAACAATGGTGTACAAATCATAAGAGCGAAGACGATGAACCCATCTACAACGAACCGGTTCTCATGTACCCCAAACAGGTTCGGCTGTGCCTTCGAACCGGTTTGCATGTCCCCTTGAACTGATTTGGGGGACCTGGCATTTCAAAAATTCATTTTTGTTGAATTTTGATAGGCTTGAGTTTATGATTTCCTTCCACATGAAGAGAGTTTAGAGTAGAAGTGTAGGTAATGTATTTCATAAGTGATTTCACCAGTTCGGATGGATATGAGTGAACCATGGAGCTTAGTTTAACATTTAAATGTTCATTAGTAAAATAGAATGGGTCAAGACAAGTGTAAGTGAATATACTATCGGACTAGCGATGGATGAATATTTTTGTTAGTGAAATAACTCAATAGAGTGAGTAGGATTATTCGAGTAGTGGGGAAGATACTCTGGAAGATTAGAGTGATTAATTTAATGGAGAATTTAAAATGTGTAGGATATTTGGGCATTACATATACTACGTACGAGATATATGCTATAGGTTGAGGGTATATATATATATAGGATGTGAGAATGCCTATTGTGTTTCTTTTTAAGTGAATGACATACCTGCGCTATCGTGGGAGGTTTAAAAAGGGGATAGTCTTATCCTGATGAGCCATCTTGGGGGATTTTAGACTTGTACCTCATAAAATAGAACTTAGGGACGACCACTGCTTGTGTGAATGAGGGTGTGCCCGATCATTTGTGTGTGTAGGTATGTGCATAGCCCAATGGCCTATAACTATGTTCGCCTCCAATTACGTGTGAATTGTATAGTGGGGTTGGAGAGTGATTTCGAACCAATAGTCCTTATTTAGTACGTGATGTACCGACACTTGATAACAGAGCATGTATGCACTGCATGTCTCAACCTAGGGGTTCCGTATTAGTATATATATATATAAATGAAGTGATAAAAATATATATACTTGTGATATATTCTACTTTGTGTACTTAGTAGATGAGAAAGATAATGATACCTAAAATAACCTAAGTATGTGGAAACTGAACATCTATTTGGTGAATTCTTAATTAATTCAAGAGATACGAGAAAACAAATCAATAAGGTATTGTATGGGTAATGTGGGTGGACATGATAAGTTGGTGTGTGTAGTGAGATAATTGTCTTGAACTAGTTAGGCACGACAGCATAACTAGGATGGGTTTGTGGGATACGTTAGAAGTGCACAATAGTTAAGGGGGGCAAATATTTTTGAACTGTTTTACTTGGGCTCTGACCCATTTTTCAAATCTATTTTATAAAAATCATTTTAGCTGTCCAGCCACATGGATGCCAGGCCTGGCGTGCTGTAGCTACTGTGGAAGTTGCAGGACCTCGGTACTAGACGTCTCCTTAGTTATCATTTCTTCCTTATGAGTTATCTATTTCATTTTGGCATGTCTCCCACTCTTATGCAAACAGTATTTAAGACATTGTGGATTTCATCTCTTTACTTTTCAGCTGTTGGACTAGTTTTCATTTATGGATTACTGTATTGGAGTTTTTGGCTGGAGTATTTATTCAAGTCCTATCTATTTTATTTAGTTATTTTATTATTTTATTATGTTTGTTAGTGGAATGGTGATGGTGGTTATTTATCTATTCAATTATTTAGTTATGTTGATGCATGATAAATAAAAGATTAAAAATTTGAAACAGACTTAATTTATAGGTAGGTGGCTAGTAATTAATGAATTTCGAAAGTGATGCTAAGAATGAACCAACTGGATATTCTATTTTAATTTAATAAAGAACTGATCACTCGATATTTAATTAGGCGGGGGTGTCACAGTTTAATAAAAAATTGATGATTTCTATCATTTAAATCAGTAATACAAGAAAAATAACAATATTTATGGATAGAATTACCTTAGGGACTTTTACAAAATTTTCAACGAATTTTAGTCTAACTTTTCTCCTCGCTTTCTTCTTCCTGAACTTCCCGACTCTCTTTCCCCAAGGTAAACTCTCCAAACTGAACCAAGGCTGAATTTTAAGAAGAAATGCGATGATTTTAAGGGTTCTAAGTCGGCCAAACCCACCTTCTTTTTCAACTAATCAAAACAAACCATTTGTTGTACTAATAAGACAAAATAATAATTAACGAATGGACAGATTTGCCCTTGCTTCGTAATTTTAGCTTAACTCCTTACTCAGACCTCTGTTTTACACACTGTTTATAGTGTTACAAACTTAACTCACATATCTACAACTATCTAGTTTTCACCTAAAGTCAATTGTTATATTATAAGGGTCAAAACTTATCTCCAACATGAACATTTCTATCAAAACATCAAAATTTTGTGTTTGTAACCGATTCAATCTTTAATGCTTTATGAAGGTAGGATTAGACTAAACATATTAACTCAACATTATATATATTAATAATACATTACCCATATCACATAAGCTAAACATGATTCAAACATAATTTATCATAATTATATTCGGGCTGTCACAACTCTCCCCCCGTTAGGAAATTTCATCCTCGAAATTGACATACCTTGGTTTTCCAAATCAAACAAATACGGATAATGCATTTTCATGCTATCTTCGCTCTTCCATGTTGCTTCTTAAATGGAATTCCTTCTCCTTAGGTTTCTGATGTTCCACTTTCACTTGTTGACATTATGGCATTTAATAACAAAAATCAACTATTTATTTCTTCATATTATTGCACTAGTAATGCTCCTTCAAATCCATATACATTTTAGTACCACCAGGATGCATAGTATAAATGGAATTATGAGCCTCACAAAAAATTTGCACTTTCAATCCATCGACATTAGTCACACATAATCATTGCTTATACAATTAAGTGCCATTATTAATAATAAAAAAATCATCAGACTTACTAGGCATATTAAAAATAACTTCCTTATGAAAACAATTCATAAATGCATGATACATAGATAACCAATCCATTCCCAAATTTATGTCAAAAATCTTATAAATCAAATGGAAGTAAGTCTACAACTATATCTTTAATCCCCACAATCAAAACACAATCACGAAAAACATACTCAAGTACAACCATATCCCCCATGGGCATATAAATACCTAAACCCACATCAAAACGAGTACATTGTCCATTCAGATATATAGCAAAATCATAGGACACAAAAAAATGTGTAGAACCAGAATGAACCATAACATAAGCACTCTTTTAGTAACAAAAAGTGTACCTGTCACCACGCTCGGAGTAACCTGAGCCTCTTTCCTCGTAAAGACTCGTCCACCTAGACCAGAACCATTGGCTTGTCCCATGCCCCATGTTCCATCTATAATAACAAAGTTATAACAACAAACAAAAAAAATTATAATACTAAATTATTAGTTAGTACATAAACCATTCAATAATATCCAATCAATTTAATAACTTTCATCTAACTGTCACACATGTCTAGAATTTTATAACCTAAATGCTCTGATACCACTAATTGTCACACCCCAAACCCATTTCCACACTAATCATTTGTTTCTTAATAATTAAATCATAATCTTCAACCAATTGAAATATAATTGATTCATAAATTTTTATGTATGATGAACATAATGAACATAATTATGTTCTCTGTATCATAATGCAATCAACATCTGAGTCATACTCAAGCTGACCTACAATATTATGATTAACTAGTACCATTATAAACTTAAACTACTTTATCTCAATATATACAATGCGTGAGTGTAGTAAAATCCTCAGTGTGATAATAACAAAATCCCCATATCTTAACCCCAGCTCTTTCTAATGGTGTAGCACTCAAAATCACCGATCATATGGTGTCCTAGCTGTCAGTATACAAACCTAAAAAATATAAACATATAAAACCATGAGTTTAAAAACTCAGTTAATGTACTACATCTCTATATAGTAGAAGTACTATATTAATATTTTAATTATATCAACATATCCATCTATGTGCTAATTGAGGCCATACACATATCTGGAGTTTAATAAACCCCACATCTCTCGCCTGTAGGCAATAAACATATCCATAAGTTTTAATAACCCAACATCTCTTGAATTGCAAAGCAACCCAACATATCTTGAATTTCATAAATCCATAACATTTCAACATCTCTTGGTTGTTAATAAGCCATAACATCCAACATCTCTTGGCTCTTAATAATCCATAACATTTCAACATATCTTATTGTTAATAAGTCATAACATCTAAATATCTCTTGGTTGTTAATAAGCCATAACATCTCAACATCTCTTGGCTATTAAAAATCCATTACATCTTAATATCTCTTGGCTATTAATAATCCATAACATCTTAACATCACTTAGTTATTAATAAGTCATAACATCTCAACATATATTTGCTATTAATAATCCATAACATCTCAGCATCCCTTGGCTATTAATATGACATAACATCTCATATAATACATACATCTCATATCCATAGATAACTAAGTAAGTACAACATATCATATCCATAATCAACTTAATAAGTATACATATCGTATTCATAATCAACTCAATAAGTACGACATATCATATCCATAATCAACTTAGTAAGCACAACATATCATATCCATAATCAACTCAGTAAGCAAAATTATCATATTCATAATCGACTCAGTAAGTACAACTTATCAAAATCTATAATCAACTCGATAAGTACAACTATCATAGCTAGAATCAATTCGATAAGTACAACTATCATATCTATAATAAACTCGACAAGTACAACATATCATATCTATAATAGACTCGGTAAGTACAACATATTATATCTATAATCAACTCGATAAGTACAACATATCATATCTATCATCAACTCAGTAAGTACACGTGACCTATCCATAATCAACTCAGTAATTACCACGTATCATATCTATAATCAACTGGGAATGTACACCATATCATATCTATAATAGACTCGGTAAGTACAACATATCATATCTATAATCAAATGGGTAAGTACATATTATATCTATAATACACTCGGTAAGTACAACATATCATATCTATAATCAACTCGATAAGTACACATGATCTATTCATAATCAACTGAGTAATTACAACATATCGTATCTATAAGCAACTCGGTAAGTACAACATATCATATCCATAATAGACTCGGTAAGTACAACATATCATATCTATAATCAACTCGGTAAGTACAACATATCATATCTATATTCAACTTAGTAAGTACACATGACCTATCCATAATCAACTCAGTAATTACAACATATCATATCTATAATCAACTCGGTAAGTATAATATATCATATCCATAATTGACTTAGTAAGTACAACATATCATATCTATAATCAAATCGAAAAGTACAACATATCATATCTATAATCAACTCAATAAGTAGACATGGCATATCCATAATCAACTCAATAATTACAACATATCATATTTGTAATCAACTCGATAAGTACAACGTATCATATCCATAATACACTCGCTAAGTACAGCATAACATATCTATAATCAACTCGGTAAGTACAAAATATCATATCTATAATCAACTCAGTAAGTACACATAACGTATCCATAATCAACTCAGTAATTACAACATATCATATCTATAATCAACTCGATAAGTACACATGACATATCCATAATCAACTCAGTAATTACAACATATCATATCTATAATCAACTCGATAACTAAATTATATCATATCCATAATAGACTCGATAAGTACAACATATTATATCTATAGTGAACTCAGTAAGTACGCTCACCTTGTCAACTTATCAGGCTTTTCCTTTTCCTTTGTCTGGAACTTATTCAACCGGTTCTTCTTCCATTCCTATCATTATTATAATATTAGTATCATCATAAGAATATCATGAATCCAAGGAATATCTTAAACATAACTCAATTTATAAGCACCATGTGATTCCGTTCATATCATTTATCATAAATGAAGTACCATCCAAATTCATGTTAAGATATTTAACATGTCCAATTCATAGTCCAAGAATAGTTTAATATCTTCTTGGTAATCCAATTCTTACCATATTAGGTTCACAATACAAAAGAGGACACATCATTTCAAGTTTCCTATAGCAAAATATTACCCTTTCTTTACTACATAGCAAATTTTCCCCATATGCTCCTCTATCGGTGAGTTAACTTCCAGGAATTTTTATAATTTTCATATATCATAACTTTCCATGATATTCCACCTAATTTCAATACACGTATTTAATAATGTAAAATTAAAGTTTCATAATTTTTAGAGTTCATTTTTTATGCCAAGCAAAACGTCAAACACATGGTATGCATACTCACACTTTTGGGGAAGATTCTATACCTAAACTTCAAACTATCACTCAAGATTCATTTCTTAGTATTTTTATATCATTTTCGTACATGACATACATATATGAGTATATTTTAATCTCCAACTGAAATTACTCAATTATAGTGTGTATACAAAAAGATATAGAAGTTTTAATACATAAGGTTTCCAATCGAAGCAATATAAAGAGTTTACACCTTATCTTTGTTTAAACTCATGTCAACCCATACATATACATCGAGGAATGAAAGTTTAATAATAAATTCATGATTTATATCATTCAAATCATTAATACAATAAAAATAACAAGATTTATGGATAGAATTACCTTAGGGACTTTTAGGGATTTTTCTTCAAGTTTTCTCCTCGCTTTCTTCTTCTTGAACTTCCCGACTCTCTTTCCTTAAGCCAAACTCTCGAAAACTGAACCAAGGCTGAATTTTATGGAGAAAGGGGATGATTTTAAGGGTTCTATGTCGTCCAAACCCACCTCCCTTTCCATCCAATCAAAACAAACCATTTGTTGTACTAATAAGACAAAATACCAATTAACGAATGGACAAATTTTCCCTTGCTTCGTAATTTTAGCACAATTCCTTACTCAGACCTCCGTTTTACACACCGTTTGTTATGTTAAAAACATAACTCACATATCTAAAACTATCTAGTTTTCACCTCAAGTCAATTGTTATATTATATGGGTCAAAACTAGTCTCTAACATGAACATTTCTATCGAAACATCAAAATTTTATGTTTGTAAGTAATTCAATATTTAATGCTTTATGAAGGTAGGATTAGACTAAGAATAATAATTTAACATTATATATATTAATAACACATTTCCCATATCACATTAACTAAACATGATTCAAATATAATTCATCATAATTATATTCAGGTTATCACATTATTGGTATTTGATTTGACCATATCCGCAAGTGTCCTTGTAAAACTAAAATACTCGTGTAAAAATTAAGACATGATTTGGGTCAGGTAGCGTTTAAGTCCATCTGTGCTGGTCGGCTACTTTCATGGACCATATTAAATGGGCTCCCATAATTTCCCCCTAAAATCTTTGGGCTAATAATTATGGTCCAATAGAGTCTAAAGCCTGAGGCTTGAAATAGTATCAAAAACCAGCATGGCATATTTGTAGTTTTTGGCGTTAAAGAGGGGGTACGCTTTCCCAAAATGTAAGTGCCGAAATCTTTTTGGGAAAACGTGGCCCGTCATTAAATGTTCTCGAAACCAGCTTATATGAAAACTCAACCGCCAGTTCACTGATCTTGGTCGTTTCTTGGCGTTCTTCATCTCTAAGCTTCTCTTTTCGTTTTCTTCTTCAAAAGTCAGAGTCTTTCTACTTATGTGCTTTCCCAAAGCTTCGCCATTACTTGAAGTTATAGTCTTCATCTTTTCATTTCTTCTTTCTATTAGCTAGTTACCGTAGCTAAGGTTTCTTTATCTTATTAATGAAATCATGGCGATGCTAGATAATAAGTCACTAGATGAATGTAGGTGTCAGTATAATATTCCTAATTGGGTGATCATCGAATGTGCTTCTCTTTCTCAGAATGTTCGTGACATTGAAGGGGGGGCACTGGATTCACACCCTCCTAATAACTTAGGGGGTTTAACATCCCCCCCAAATAAGTTGTTTCTTAGATTTTTTAGATATTTTGATGTTGTACCCGCACAGTGTGCCCCCAATGTTTGGAAAATAGTAAATGGAGTCCATAGAATAAATACCCACTATGGAACAAAATTAGTTCTTGCTGAGATATGCTACTTCTACATGTAGCCAAGGACCAAGGAAGGTCTGTTGTATTTAAAAATCATGAAGGCTGAGCGAGTTCTGGTGGTAAATCTTCTGGACTCTCATAAAGATTATTGGGAACATGGTTTCATTTCCAGGAACTGGTAGCACCCTCTTGCTTCTGGAGGTGAGAGAAAATGAGGCCTTGTGATTTTTTATTATGGATAGGTCAAAATAGGTCGCCTCTTCTTCTTCTTCCCTTATTTTGTCAGCTTGTGCCAAAAATCAGGAACCTGATATTAGTGAGGTTAATGCTGATGAGCTTGTAAAGGCTTAGAGCATTAGCAAAAGGTTGGAAGACGGTGAACATACAAGGTCGGTGGCTTTTCTGTTGGAGTAAAAGTATACATTAACTAGATTTGTTGCTCTCCCGGTTGATAGGGTCCAAACTTTAAAATCTTCTGAGGTAGGCCCCTCTGATCCCATAGAGATAGGAGGAGGAGGAGGAAGAAAGTTCTGAAGAGGAGGCAGAAAGAGAAAAGGGAACAGTGGGAGAAGAGTAAAGAGATGAGGAGGAAGAAGATGAAGAAGAAGAAGATTTGTCCTCACTATTAAAGAGGAGGAAGTTGAAGCTTCCTATTGATGAGAATGGATATCAAACCGTCATATCTGACAGGTTGAAGTCTTTAAAGACATGCCAGCGAGGACAAAAAAAAGAAGAGGAGGAGAAGAGGAAAAGATAGAAGAGAGAGAGAGAGATAGGGGGAATAAGAGAGAAAGAGATAAGAATATAATAAGGAGGCCAATAGATGGTTGGCTCATGTTGCTGCTACTAAGGGGGTTAGTGTGGGAGATGCCCCTACCTCGCCCCTGAATTACTGAAGAGGGCAGTGCTCGCTACTGACTACGAGTGCTCTTCAAGGTTTGGGTCATCCCCACTTGCCCTAAAGCAACTCAGGGGATGAACCTGGTAAGACTTTATGCTTAATCATTTCCTCTTTCTTTTGTTTTTCCTTTCCTCATGATAACTCTGATTTGACAACTCTTCTAGGCGATCATGTTAACAAGTCTAGGAAGGAGTTGGAGCTGAAATATGCTTTGAAGGCTGAGAAGGAAGCCTCTATTAAAGCTCGCCATTCCTGGAGCAAGAGAATGGAAAGATTTAGCATGCTTTTGATGAGCTCAACGGTTCCCATAAGAAGGTGGTTGCTGAGAAGGATAAGATCGTCGAGGAGAATAAGAGCTTGTCAGCCAAGATCGCCAAACTGGAGGGTGATCTTACTTAGGAGAAGGATACCAGCTACCGTGAAGGCTTCAACAAATCCTACGATGAAGCAGAGGGGTAGCTAGCATATGGATGAAATTTTTTCTTTAAAAAGGGTTGGGACCAAGCCCTGAAGGCAACTGGACCCCCTGCTGAATCCGATCTCTTTAACCTCCACTCCCCTGGCCCTGATCCTTACGAAGAAGAAGGAGAAGGAGAATGTTGTCAGCCTGTTGGCACAAAAATTATTCCCGCTAAGGGTGAGGTTGAAGCTGGTCAAAGCTCTAGAGCTGCTGATAAGGGAAAGGTTGTGGTGGAAGCACAACAGGTGATAGGAAAAGACTTGTAGACTAGAAGTTTGGCTTCCTTAATTGTACAAGTTTTTCCTTTTTTGTTTTTTCTTTTGGAAAATTATAACTTTCCCTTGAAATATGTTGTACTGGCCTAGGCCACTCTCCTTTTTTGGAAGTGAATGAATAAATGTTCGTGTTTTGTATCCACTTGTGTCTTTGTTTGTAATTGCTGACTTTTACTCATTTTGATGATTGTATACCATTGATCTAGATGAATATATCTATGCAAGCTCCCCACTGGGGAAAATCCTTGGGTCGGATATCAATTTGAAGGTTCGTAAGGCCTTTGCGAAGATCTGTAAATCCTTGAGGGTAAGAAATCAACAATACAAGGACCAGTTAGAATTGGTCGATAAGCTGAAAGATAATCTCCAAGAGATGGAAGAGGTTGGGGATTCAATCCAAGAGTAAGTAAATGACTTGGAGGCCAAACTTCTGGATGCTAGTGATGCGAATCAAGTAAGTGAGCTGATCCAAAAGGAGAACGACGATCTGAAAAAGGAGATCGCTCGGATGAAAGATAATGCCTCATCAGGGCCTTCTTTAGTATTGTGAGGATCCTCTTCATCTTCCATGGGGTGGTTCGAGCTAATACCCAAGATTTAGAGAGGGAGGTCGCTGAGCTCAAAGGAGATATTCAGTGGGCATAAGTAATTACTACCGGACTTCAAAGAGATGTGACAAGGTTGAGGCACTTTTTTCGAAGGGGTCCTTGACAGGTCTGGGTGGATGGTTATGACCAAGGTTGGGCTGATTTTCCAGCAAGGCTAAAGGAGGCAGAGGCCCTTGCCTTTTCCCGGGGGTGGCTTAGTGCCCTCAAGGAACTAAAAACGCCCAAGGAGTCTGACCTGTAGTATAAATATCAGGTTGATTGCCCGGATTAATGCCAGAATCCATTTTTGAGGGATGACCGGTGGATCCCGATAAATGCTATTCCTACTCGACTTCTAGAGCATCACTTAGAAGATGTAGAAAAGGAGCTTGTGCTCACCCAGATGATGGTCGGAGAGCGCGCGTTGCAGACTACCTTGCTCGCCATCCTGTGTCGTCGTAAATCTTTTGTATATTCTGGTTTTGATGTAAATGTAACTTTCCATTTAAGTTAATGAAAAAATTTTATTTACTATATTCCGATTTTTTGAGCCTGTTCTAACTAAACATTTATATTGGTTCACTGTGTAACACTTAATCAAACACCTCTTTCTTTCTAGTTTTATTGTTTTGAGCTTCCTAGCTGACGAAATGGTATTAAAAGATAGTGTCGGTTATATGTTGTTTTGTGTTTAAACCTAATCCCAATCCAACATGCCTTGGTAGTGCCATTCCATACACTTTACCTTTTAGGTTGTGTCGTTATACTTTCTTAGGCCTAAGTAAGATAATGAAAAGAATGTACCAGGCAGCTGGGACATCTGCTCGAGCAAGTTTTTTTCGTCTAATAAATGTTAGTGGCCAACCTGAGTTGGATTTTTTTCGTAAGGATCCCCTATAGGGCCTTTGTTTTTAACGGAGCAGCTCATGAGGCCTCTTGTGTTTGCAATAAGGACCTGAGGGTGGTAGTGATTTGAAACGCCTATATTTGACTTGTTATAACTACTGCAAACCCTGTTCATTAGGCATTCAGATATGCATGAAGGATTTATCATTAGCAAAAGTGCAAATTAATGAGATGTAATTAAGAGAATTTAAGCCGCCATTGTAAAAAATGATAATAGAGGGGCCAGCCGGCCATTATTTATTAAATATTGTCTAATGAGCAACATAAGTTTGAAAATAAAAATTCACTTAAACTAAATGTGCTAATAAAAGATAAAGAATAAAATCTAAATGTAGAACTTCTTGAGATTGGTTGCGTTCCATGCTCTTGGTATCTCCCTGCCCTTCAGCGTTTCCAAGTGATATGCTCCTTGAAGATTGTCTTTGATTTCTCTAAAGGGTCCCAGTTTTCCATCCGATGGTTTTACAGCACTACCAAGGACTTTTCTTAGGATATAGTCCCCTATCAGAAACTTCATTGGGTTGACCTTATTATTGTATTGTTTGGCTAGTTGGTGTTGGTAGGAGGCCAACTTTATCAAAGCTATCTCTCGTCGCTTGTCTGGTAGGTCAAGCTCAGTGCATAGTTAATCATCATTGAAGCCATGGTCGACTAGAGTGGTTCTCATAATAGGGAGCTTTGCTTTTAGAAGGATGACACTTCCATTCCGTCAGCAAGTGTGAAGGGTGTTTGCCCAGTCGATTTCCTAGGTGTGGTACGATAAGCCCATAGAACATGAGGGAGCTCGTCCATCCAGGCACTCTTGGATTTTTAAAAGACTTTCTCAGTCCATTGAGCATGGTTTTGTTGGAAGCTTCTGCTTGCCTATTTCTTTGGGGATATGCCACAAAGCTCAAGTGGTGCTTAATTCCGTGCTCATCATAAAAAGGTTGAAAGAAACCACTTTTAAATTGTGTGACGTTATCGGTGATGATAGCCCTTGGTATCCCAAAGCGAGTTATGAAGTTCCTCCATATGAACCTTGTCATATCAGAGTCTCAAATATTTACTAGTGGTTCTTCCTCTACCCATTTGGTGAAGTAATCTGTGTCGACCAGTAGATACTTACGATTCTCAGTTGTGGTAGGTAGAGGTCCCATTATATCTAATCCCTATTGACCGAAAGGCCATGGGTTGGTCAGGGATTTTAGGTCGTTGGCAGGCTGGTGAACCATAGGTGAGTGCTTCTGGCACTTTTCACATTTGCAAATATAGGCACCTGCATCCTTCTATATGTGAGGCCACCAATATCCTTCCTAAATAGTGTGAAAGGCTAATGATCTCCCACCTACCTGACTCCCACAAATTCCCCATGAAGATCACTAAGTACCTGTTCGACATCTTGTGGGTGAACGCACTAGAGGTAGGGTCCTGTAAATGATTTCTTGTAAAGCTTTCCTTCAGGTTTGACGTAGAAATGAGCAACCTTGATCCTAACCTGATGGGCCAACCTCTTGTCATCTGGTAGTATGTCACTCCGTAGATAACTAATGATGGGATCCATCTAACTTGGGGCCTTATCTGTAAGGAGGACTTTCTCGACTACGACTTCTTGATCGTACTAGGCTACGCGAGGAACTTTATCTAAATAGTTCTCCTTTAGTCAGAGTCAATTGTTGAGCTTAATGCCGTTAAAGCGTCAGCGTGACTGTTCTGTCCTCGAGGGAATTATTGAATTTCCACCTTTTCAAAGTATTCCATAAGACCTTTTACTATGGTGAGGTAAGTTTCCATTCGATAATCTTTGGTGTTGAAGTCCCCTCTTACCTGCTTGGAAACCAATTTGGAATCACCGAATACGTGTAGGCACTTTGCCCCTAGTAATTTGGTTTTTCGCAGGCCAACAATTAACGAGTCATACTCAGCTTCATTGTTTGAGGCTTCAAATTTTAATCTGATTCCCTGCTCGATCACGGTGTTCTCTGGAGTGACCAGTACTATGCCTACTCCTGACCCCTTAGAGTTGGAGGCTTCATCAACGTATATGGTATAGTCCTTGGACTATGCTTCCTATTTTGTTAACTTCTCATTATTCGGTTGGTCTATTGGCTGATATCATATGAACTCAGAAATGAAATATGCTAAGATTTATCCCTTGATCGTCATTCTAAGCTAGAAGTGGATATCAAATCTCTCGAGTTTAACCAACCACTTTGATAGCTTTCCAGAGAGGTCGGATTTCCGTAGAATGACCTTGAGTGGGTAAGAATTGATTACGGTTATTTAGTGGGATTCGAAGTATTGCTTCAATTTCCTTGAGGCAACTACCAAATCATATGCAAGATTCTCTAGAGGTAGGTACAATTGTTCAGCATCCAAAAGTATCTTACTCGCATAGTAAATCAGGTGTTGTCCCCCTCCTTTTTCACACACTAAGGCGAAGCTTATAGCGTGGTCTGATACTGCCAAGTAAAGGTACAGTGAGTCCCCATTATCTGGGATTACTAGAAGGGGGCTTGTTGAGGTATAATTTAATCTCTTCCAGAGCTCGTGAACAGTCATCGTTCCATATGAGGCCTTTGTCCCTTTTTAGAAGTTAAAAGAATGGTTGACAGTATTCCAAAGACTTGAAGATGGAGCGATTGAGCACCGCGATCATTCCAGTAAGCTTTTGAACGTTTCTCAATGTTTGAGGAGTCTAGACTCTAGTGATAGCGTCAATCTGATCCGGATTGGCCTCAATTCCCCTCTTACTTACTAGGTAGATTAAGCATTTTCCTAACTGTACACCAAATGAACACTTAGTTGCATTAAGATTCATCTGATACTTATTGAGGATATCAAAGGTTGTCGTTAAGTCTGAGATGTGGTCGACCTTATTCTTTCTCTTAACTAGCATGTCTTCGATGTATACCTCCATCGTTTCTCCCGTCTGTTTGCCGAAGATCCTGGTGAACAATCTTTGATAAGTTGCTCTTGCATTCTTGAGACCGAAAGGTATAACCTTCTAACAGTATAAACCTAATTGGTGTCATGAAGGAGGTTTATCCCTTTCGGAC
The DNA here is from genome assembly GCA_949130495.1 of Sambucus nigra. Classification (NCBI taxonomy): domain Eukaryota; kingdom Viridiplantae; phylum Streptophyta; class Magnoliopsida; order Dipsacales; family Adoxaceae; genus Sambucus; species Sambucus nigra. The sequence continues at coordinate 307,991,747 of OX422223.1, forward strand.
CTGAATAAAATTATCTGATGGTATCCAGAATAGGCGTCTAGGAAACTCATCCTTACGTGCATTTTTGTAACGCCGACCAACTATTCTATCTTTAGGAGATGGAAGCTGTCGTTGGGACATTCCCAATTTAAGCTGGGTAAATCGATATAAACCCTATAGTTGTCGTTATTTTTGGGTACCGCCACTGGGTTAGATAACCATTTAGGGAACTGAACCTCCCTGATGGATCCTTCATCCATTAGCTTCCCTACTTCTTTCTCCACTGCCTTAGCCTTCTCATGGGTTGTTCGGTGAGCCTTTTGAGTGATCGATTTGAAGGTTGGATCGATGTGTAGGCGATGGCAGGCTAAACTAGGTTCGATCCCTCGTAATTCGTACGGTTCCCAAGTGAAAACATTGAGGTTGATCTTGAGAAATGCTATAAAATCTTTTTTCTCTTGATCGACGAGAGTAACTCTGATCAAACTTCCCGGCCACAGCCTAGTTGCCACGAATTTCGACCATTCCCCGATCGGTAACGCACTTTAGATTTTGATAATATGTAGATGGTATGGACTTCATGGCGTGGATCCAACCTATTCCCACAATAGCATATCATGGGGACTCAATGTCCACCACGAAAAACTCAATGCCCAAAATGGCATAGTTTGGTTGGGACCTTATCTGCTTTCTTCTCGACATACTCGCTGAGGTGCCCTGTTTGAAGTATCTCCTCCAAATGTGACTTCAGAGCTTTGTAATTCTCGATTTAGTGATCGCCCTATTTATAGAATGCGCATCTTAGTGTGTTGTACCTTTTGGTTGGGTCACCACCAATCTTCTTGGGCAATTTAATGAATGGACCATCTTTGATTTTACTGAGGATCTTGTAAATGGGCTCCTTGAAGGTTGTGTTAGCAGCCTCAAATGCTTTGGAGGGGTCAGCCTTGTTCCCATTCTTGGAGCCATTCTTGCCCCAGTTATTGTTTCCTTTCTTATGGGTATCGTTCTTATTTGTGCCCTTATTCATCTTTGCTCGAACGTTATCCCCTCCATTAGGATGAACCACGTCTTTCACCTTGGCGTACTTCTCGATACGTTACATAAGCTGGTTGATGGTGCTGGCCTCCTTCTTAGTAATGGATTGGTGAAATAAAGAGGTGGTCGGCAACCTAATCCAAGTAATCCTCGATCTCATTAAAAACTTCCCAATACCTTTTAGCATAGTCTCAGAGGCTCTCTTGTGGTTTCTTCTTCATTGTGAGCAGTGCATCCATCCACTTGGGATGGGAGTTACTGGTTATAAATAACACTGTGAAGACCTCTGCCAGAGATACGAAACTTCAGATCGACCTTTGAGTCACCCTTTTAAACCACTTATGTGCTACATCATGTAGGCTAGAAGGGAAAACCATACACATAAATGCGTCATTGTGACTCCATAAGGTTATTGCTTACCGATATTTCCTTACATGGTCTATGGGGTCGATTTTTTCATTGTAGACCTTGAACCTAGGGACAGTGAATTTCTTCAAGGGCTCCTCCAGCTCGATTTACCTTGAAAAAGGGGACTTCATCTGAGTGTTGAGAGCTATCTGGCTAGCTCTCTGGTGGATCTGGCTCCTCGGTGGGCTGGATGTTGGTCCATATCCCTACAGACCAGAATTCTTATGTCCTCGTTCTGTCGATCATTGCTTCTATGGCGTCTTTCTTATTGGTCATGCTCTGATCGGCCACGCTCTGATTTTTCACATTCAGTTCTCTCCTGGTCACGCCTGGAGCTCCTCCCTCGGTTGCGACTGTTGCTCGTCTGAGGACTACGAGTCCTCGTATGACGTTTTACTGTGGCTCTTTGGAGGTCTCTCTCAATTCTTTCGTGCCGCCTCTATAGGCGAGCCTTTTCTTGTGCTTGGAGGCGCACAACCTCCTCTTTTTCATGAAGTATGGCTTCACATGGCTTCATAAGCATCGACCAACCTAGAAATCGGGGTAGACCTAAGTGGCCCCTGACTCTCTTCAGAGGATTGCATGTTTTGGTGAAACCTGGGGTTTGTATGCTAGCGAATCTCAGACCTGACCCTAGGAGAAACTGGGTCTTCTTCGATGCCGCCGGCTTGGGGGATGTTGATGCTGTGGTTAGACATTACAGGCTCCTGGTAATGAATATTTTGGTAGGAATAAATGTCGTTTCCCACAGACGGTGCCAATTGTGAGTGCATAAAATAACATAATAAAGGATTCCACAAAAACAATCGCAAAGAGCAGACAGTAAAATAAATCACACGCACAACAACAATATACCTGGTTCGATAACTTACCTATGTCCACGGAGATGTTACTTGTTCTTACTAAGTGTCTCAAAATCTTAAGTTTCAATCCCTTTGCCACGGGTCAGTGCATCATGATAGAGTTTAAGTTGTTTAAGGAACTCAAAGTAACACGTGGATATGCCAAGAGGTACCTGAATATCTCATCCGAGATTCTTGGTATTTGAATTGACCATATCAACAAGTGTCCTCGTAAAACTAAAATACTCATGTGAAAATTAAGTCATGATTTGGGTTGGACAACGTGTAAGTCCAACTGGGCTGGTTGGCTACTTTCATGGACCGTATTAAATGGGCTCCCACAGTTTCCGTTTCAATCATTTCATTTACGAGACAAATGTATTAGATTAAATGCGTAATTCGACACCATAGATGATTTATGATTTTTCGTTGGAGAGATTTTATGGTTGACTTTCTATCACTTGAGATCTATTATTATAGTTTTAACATGGTGATGTATCTTAAAATAGTGAACGATTTATTATTGTTATATTATCTCAATTTATATCTTGTGGAAAAAGTTAAAATGTCTCATATTTATGTGACATGATGAGAATTGTATTTTAATTTTAAAGACTTGCATATTTTGGTATCGGCCTGATCAACTTTAATAACAAAATATGCTAGTTGTTACAATTTTATGTGTTATGGATATTATTAGATGGGTTGGATCTAATGTGTCCTCTCCATTTGGTTTTGGTAGTGGACTCTCTCTCTCTCTCTCTCTCTCTCACACACACACACACACACACATACACACACACACACACACACACACACAGGAATGGAAGAAGATGGAGTTTTGTTTTGTTTGTTGAGAAAGCTTGGAGCTTGCATTGTTGAGTGGCCAATAGTGGAATCCAGATTTCTTCTTCCTCCTGGTTCGCTTGGCGACGCGTGTTTTTGTTTGGGTTTTTGTCTTACACGTGGTTTTGTTTGGCTCTTGTGATGATTAAATGAATTAATTTAAAAAAAAACATGGTTTTGTTTCGGTATTTGTCTTAAACATGGGTTGTAGTAGCGTGGTTTACACTCGTTTGTTGAGTTTGGTTAATATGTGCTTGGTCTATTTAAAGCTTTGTTGTAGAAGATTTGTTCAAGTTTATCGGTTGGGAGCTATGGGGGGGCTGTTAGCTTGTTTGGACTTTGGCCCATTTGTCTTTGTTCATAATATATCTCTTACATTTTACCAAAAATACAAAATCACAAAAACAAGAGCACTTCATCTTCAGATTTTCAAAACTAAGGGGGTGTTGAAAATAATTTTTTGGAAATTCTAGAAACTATATGTTGATTGTATGTTATTGTCTTTTAGAATCCCCAAATTGTGCTTAGTTTTCTAAAATGCTGCCATTAATTAAGAGTCTAGTTTTATTATAGTTCTAGACGAGTTTAAAAAATGGACTAGTAAATCCCATCTCTCTCGTATTAAAAAAATATGGACTTTTGTCAAATAAGGTACCCGTGTATGTGCCATGTGGACATTTATATATACAAACTCCTATTTGAAAGTTCTATTCTTTTTACTCGTAAAAGACAAGAAAATTTCTTTTTAATATTGGGGGAAGTCTCATCATTTTAATAAATGCAAGGCAGAATTTTTTTGACTAGCAGATAAATATAATAGAGTCACGTCAACATGGTCCACAAATGTTCTTTTGTTAATACCTTCGTGAGGGTACCATAGCAGAGTCTCAGAGACCAACTGGTTCAAATAATCTTGAACAGCAAATGTGACCCTCACAGAAAAGTTAAAATCCTTAATAATAGTAGAGAGTAAAACATATTAAAAAGTATCAAATTCCTTGCTACTTTAGAACATCCAAAAGAAAAGCAGTCTCACAACAAAGCAAAGCATAAATAAGCAACTAGAGAGAAATACCACACTCCATAAATATTGTTTTTTTGAACCCTCCCCTCAGTGTAGTCTTATTGTAGTTACCATTGTAACCAATCTTGGTTGGGGACTAGATTTTGTGGGTGCTGCTTTTTGCACTGAAACACGCTTCACTGAGGCTGTTGAAGTCGAACTTGAATGACGGCTAGTTTTCACTGAAACTGACTTTTCGAGCCCACTCTTTAGTGTGGTATTCGTTGTAACAGCTTTTGTTGTCGATCTTGATTGAGAACTAGTCTTTGTGGCTGCCTTCACTGTTGTAGGGCCTTCGAAATGGACAGTCTTCTTGTCTTTCTGCTTGTTTGCTCCGTTCCCTATTGAAAATCCAAGGACATTCGTGTTTGACACGAACACCACAACAAACTAATCAATATTTAACAATAAACATAAAGGATTTTATTTGATTTTTTATTCAGAAACAACAAGGAATAAAAAGAAAGCGATTTTATGCATGCAGAGTATGTGTTGAATCCCAGTTTACATTTGCATTTTCCAGGGACAATGTCCTGTAATTTTATTAGGTTCAAAATATTCCATTTATGTTTGAAGCCAATTTTGCACAACATGAACTATAAGGAGTCTGATCCTGTTTCAACCTGCGTCAACTATTATAAAAAAATAAGGCCTTTGAGAATAGTTAATGGCATTATTTACCGAAATTATATCATTATTAACTAATCCAATTCATGATTAACATATATGTTAGACAAAATAATAAGTGATTACCTATATACAACCACTGTAATAATAGAACATTGAATCAATGTATTATGCAACGAACAAAATAACATAAAAGATGGAGAACAAAAATTATAAAAGCAGCCAAAACGACAAATGAGGTACACAAACAAATGCACTCATATGCACATATATGCAAACATATACACAAGTACACATTTAGTTCTCCTGTTACAAAATCTCTAAATAGCTAAACGTGTAAATTTCAGAGGCACATTGATAAATATCAACTGTAGGATCTTTGATAATATGAAGAAAAAATAAATGATGGACAAAACCCTCAAGGGAAGAGCATTTAATGCCGCTTAAACACAACATACATTCTAATTCAATCATCCATAATGTCAACAATTTCTAAGAAAACAAGTAACCTTATTTATGATTAGAGCAACCAAAATATACTAAGAATCCAAGGGAACAAACATTTCCCTGAATTTAAGATATTTCAACATTATTAATCTTTCGGTGTAGACAAAAAAGACCACACCTGCACAGATTATTGTAATCACACATTTAATGATGTAAAAAATATAACAAACGGATTTTTCACATCTTCATTCTGAAGAGATATAACGGGATAACATCACGGAAAGAAAACCTTTATTTTGCTAAAGACAGAAGGATGCAGAGTCACAGAAAGGAAAAATTGCAATTTAGAGATTTTATTTTTTGGTTAGGATTCTTGAAAGAATTGAAAGTTTTTGATTGATGTTGCTTATTGTTCCAAAGTCAAGAGTAAGACAACGAAAAAACATTAAAATTGAGGTCTGAGTCTCTAAGTAATCACTTTAATTTAATCAACAAACTTATACACTATTATCCACTACAAGTGCGATAATATGTGATGTAATAAAGTTGGGAGACTTAAATTGAGGATTAAAAAAAGGTTTACTAAGAATTTCTAAATTTTAAAGAGTTTATTTGGGACTTCGACAGTATTATATAACGAAGAGAAAACCCAACATCAGTAGTAATAAAAAGAAAAATGTAAGCAAAACTTGATGATGTAATCAAGCCTAGTAATCATTGTAACCATCAATTAGGAAAAGTGTCGTTGTACCGTAGTTGGTGCTGTTGCTGCTGTTGTATTTACTGAAATCGACCTTCCGAACCCTCTGTTCAGTGTAGTATTCAGTGTAACCACTATTGTTGCCAACCTTGACTGTGGAAGTCTTTTTGCACTCATTCTTCACACCAACATGTCCACTGCTTTTCTCCACGTGTCGTTCCCCAAACGAGACCTTCTGCATTGCAGTATGGCATTCATAATGGCCACTCTTCTTTTCTTCGTGTCGGATCCTTGCAGTTGTTGCCAATGATATGCTCTTATGAGGGCCAGAGCGGATGAGTTCCTGCTGCACACGTCTGTTTGTTGCTTTTTCCATTGGAAATTCTGTAACATGCATGTAAATGAACACAACCGTATGAAATTCATCACAAAAAGGATTCGAACATTGTGGGAGTATGATTCAATCGCTTGATTAGAGTTTGTAAAAAAATTGAAAAGCAGTTCATATTTTGTAACAACTCAGAAAATGAGTGGAAAACGAAGTGGGTGGTTTTGTGAGATGTTCTCTTACTTATTAATATTTTCGATGGAATTTAACTATGTGGAGGATGTGAATGAAATATTTTTCTTAATATATAAAGAAACGATAGAGAACGTATCACAATTCAGACTATTGTTCTAAACTATATTTGCAATCAAGCTATTACGACTAAAAAAATGAGTTTGATCCATTGAAAAAAAATATAACGGCAATCTAACACCACAAGGAAAATTCAGAAAAGATAAAACAAACAAACTAAATTTCAATCTGGCAAAACTGAAGGATAGAAATCCATCAGGAATAAAAAGCCTTCAAGTGTATAGGATACATTAAGTGCTGAGTTGGTTCATGGTTCAAAGATGTTGTAAGGGCTATGACTCAATTCCCCAATTTTTAATTTGGCTTTAGTTTGAATGGTACCAACAATACTCTAGTTAGAGGCCCGTTTTTCCAGTCAAATGTTATAGATTTAAAAAAAAAAAAAAAAAAAAAAAAAAAAAAAAAAAAAACTGGATCAACTACAAAACTAAAATTTACAATATAGTGTGTATAACATTGTCTAATTGATAGTTGGAACACTTGTCTACTTATAAAAACATAACAGCTAAACAATAACAAAACAATATAATTTAATTAGACAGAAGTCCTTCATCGATGCCAAGCCTAACCATTTACATAATAACTCAACTTGGCCAAAACAGAGTAAATGTGGACACTTTTTTAAACCAAGGCATCTTTCTGGTTCGGAATCTTTGATGTTTAAGTTTCTATTGAAGTAGTCACATTCTGTGATCCAAACATTACTCTAGAGATGAATTATGAGGCTTGATAGATGACTTCAATTAAAGAACAATTCTTCAAATAAAATGATAACCAAAGTAACTGTGTGAAATCTTCTGTCCCCTGCAATCCCCATGTTACATGTGCCAAGTATGTTGAGAGCATAAGAGATGGATGAGGAGAGTGATTTTTTGTAGAGCATTTTTTTGGGTTCTTTTGGTTCGGGTAAAATTTATATCACTACGGTAAAAAGTCATATGGTAAAATATGTTTTCGCCTTAAATACTGTTCACTATTTTTGTTTGTTTAACCATAATTATAGGATCACCATTTCAAACCAACAAAAACTTTAAAATAAGTGAAAAAACATTTATTTTATATGTTATTTTTTTTTTCCCCATCTTGTGTGTATGTGTGTTTTGAACATGCAACCATCAATTGAATAACTTATAAAGCCCACCCTATAGTCTTCCAGATTACTTCAGTTGAAGTTCTAATGCCAAAGAAAAATAAGTTATAAAACTAACAGGGAGAAAAAAAACTTAGTATATACTATGATGAGTGAAACTGAGGGGCATAAACACCTGTGAAAAAGATTATCAGCCTAAATTCCACACACACACATATTTGTAAGCACAAAGATTTGATGAACTAAAATAAAGAATAAGGACTTTTCTCACCTGGGTTCTTCAGAAGAAAAAACTATCCTCGAGTGTATGAGAGAGAGAGACGAAGACTTTTTTTCGTAGACTTGGGGAATGATATAAAGTGATATACTTGCTTAATAAGAAAAGAATACTGATAGAATCCCGAATGGGTTTATTGGGTTTATTATATATAGACTCCACATTAACAAAGTTTATTGACTTTTCAACTTAGGTGATATTTCACATTTATATTCTTCTAGAACTAATTATTTGTAATTTTTTTGAGACTTTTTTTTTGGGGCGGCTATTGCCACTCATAAGAATATGATGCACTCCAATTTGTTTGCCAAATACCAAATATGTCCTTTTTTATATAATACCTAAGTTAGGAATTTTTAATTTAGGGATCCGTGGCATTTAAGTAGAGGAAAAGGGGATTGACTTGATACTTAATTTTGATGTTGATAGAAAGTTGTGAGAGATGCAATTAATATTTTAAATAATTTTAATTTCAATAAATTTATAGAAGAAATTAAATAATGTTTGTTTTTTAAAAAATATTTTATTTAATATTTAGTCCAACACATTTAAAATATAATTTTTAGTCCTATAATGACATTAGTTGTACACATAGTTAGTGTTACTATTGTGTTTATGTTTGGTAAAAGAAAAATAAAATAAGATTTTGTATCGTGTCGCTTTACTTGGAACGTGTTCGTGTTATGTTAAAAAAGTTATGTTTTATCGTATTTTAATTGGGTCGTATTTTTTTTTGGTAAAAAAATTAAATAAGATTTTCTATTGTGTCACATTTTAATTTGATTGCGTTTGTGTTTTTGTAAAAAAATAAAATAAAATTTCGTGGCAGGTCGATTTTACTTGTATTCTGTCCGAGTAAAATAGACTTGGCACGACATGAAATCTTATTTTGATTTTTTTACAAAATACAAACACAACCAAATAAATGCGACACGATATGTCCCGACACAAAATTTAATTTTTTTAACAAATAAGATCCAAAAGTGACACGGTATGAAATCTTATTTTATTTTTTTAACTCGCATGATCTAATTAAAACGTAACACGACACGGCATGAAATCACATTTTTACCTAAATAAGATTCCGTGTCACTTTTATTTGAGTATGTTCGTGTCACATTTTTACCTAAGTAAAATCGACCTCCCACGAAATCTTATTTTATTTCATGTCGTGACGTGTCACTTCTGAATCTTGTTTGTTAAAAAAATAAAATTTTGCGTCGGGACGTATCGTCTCGCATTTATTTGGTTGTGTTTGTATTTTGTAAAAAAATCAAAATAAGATTTCGTGTCGTACCAAGTCGATTTTACTTGGACACAATGCAAATAAAATCAACCTGCCACGAAATCTTATTTTATTTTTTTATAAAAACACAAACACAAACACAATCAAATTAAAATGTGACACAATAAGAAATCTTATTTAATTTTTTTACCAAATACAAATACGGCCAAATAAAAGCGATACGACACGAAATTTTATTTTTAATCAAAAATAAATACGACCCAATTAAAATACGATAAAACACAGAACTTTTTTTAACATAACACGAACACGTTCCAAGTAAAGCGACACGATATAAAATCGTATTTTATTTTTCTTTTACCAAACATAAACACAATAGTGACACTAATTATGTGTACAGCTAATGTCACTATAGGACTAAAAATTATTTTTTTAAATGTGTTGGACTAAATATTAAATAAAATATTTTTTAGAAAATAAACATTATTTAATTTCTTCTATAAATATATTGGAATTAAAATTATTTGAAATATTCATTGCATTGCTCACAACTTTCTATCAATATCAAAATTAAGTATCAAATCAATCCTATTTTTCTCTACTTAAATGCCACGGATCCATAAACTAAAAATTCCTAACTTTGATATTATATAAAAAAGGGCATATTTGGTATTTGGCAAACAAATTGGAGTGCCAACAGATTCTTTGGAGCGGCAATAGCCGCCCCCCTTTTTTTTCATTTTATTTTTAATTTTCAAATAATCATAACTTTTGATTGACAAATCTGTTTTTAATAAAAATAATACTTTTGAAATCTTTTTGCCGAGATCTATCAAATAAGATCCATGAAGGCTATAAAAATTCAAAGGAAAAAAATTACATCGCCAGTAAACTTTACTGTATGCATCAGAAAATTAAATAGTTTTATATCTGTGATATTTTAATAAAAAGTGACAGTTTTTGTGTTAATATTACACAGACAGTAAAATTTACTGTGTTTTCAAGAAAATTTAACCATATATTTATCAAACAAGATACACAGAGTACATAATTTTTTTATGAAAAAATTATACAAACAGTAATATTTATTGTGTACACCTTTAAAATAGAATTAATTAATGGTCTAATAGTCAATGAGGCTTAATTAAAAAAAATCAAAATAGGAATTACATATCATAATACATATTAACTGGGTTGTCACATTTGTTGTTATTATTATTAAACAATAGTACAAACAATTTGGTTAAATAAATGGGTCAAATAATCTATAAACCCATATATATATATACACACACACACACACATAGAGAGAGAGAGAGAGAGAGAGAGAGAGAGACTTATTTTTAGTTTAATCCATTTAGTCGCTCAAACACCCATTTATCCAATATTCTCTTATTTTTAAAGGTACGCACCAGCGGCATCTAATGCCACCACTACTCATCCAAAATCGAAGATCCGATGGATCCAAACCCTATTTATCCAATATTATCCTATTTTTAAACGTCGGCGCCAACGGCAACCCATGTCAGCCCTACCCATCCGAAACCAAAAAATGAAATAATTTTATATATATGACATTTTCATAAATTCTTTTAAAAATTTCAAATTTTCTTGTGAACACAATAAACTTTATTTTATAAACAAAAAAATAAAATAGTTTTATATCTCTGATATTTTCACAAACAGTAATATTTAATGTGTTGATATTACACAGACAGTTTAGTGTGTTGGTCAATTAATGTATAATATATATATATATATATATATATATATATATATATATATATATATGTGTGTGTGTGTGTATGTGTGTGTGTTGTATAAAAGACACATATTTTTAATTTAACCCATTTAGTCGCTCAAACACTCATTTCTCCAATATTTTCGTATTTTTGAAAGTCCGCGCCAGCGGCCCCCCATGTCATCCCTACTCACCTCGAACGGAATCTAAACCACTTTTTTTCTATTTTTCGATATTCTCTTATTTTCAAAGGTCCGCGCTAGCGGTTCCCAATCCCCACCACCACCTTCCCCCATTGTCGGAGCTCTAACGACCTTCATCAGAGCTCCGATTTAAAGTGGGAAGGGGTGACATGAGTGCCGCTGGCACCTATAAAAATAAGAGAATATTGGATAAATGAGGTTTGGATCCACCAGAGTTCCAGTTTGGGGTGAGTAGGAGTAGCATTGGGTATCGTTGACGCGGACCTTTTAAAATAAGAGAATATTGAATAAGCGAGTGTTTGAGCGACTAAATGGGTTAAACTAAAAATAGGTGTCTTTTTCAACATATATATATATATATATATATATATGTTGATACCAAAATTAATATGCTGACGTGGATGAATCACAAGAAGACACGTGTCAGTCTACGTGGCAGATTTCTACAATTACTTTAGCAACGAGGAACTTTACTTCCCTGACCAAGTCAGACACTCCGAGCAACAGGTATACTCCGAGGAACTTCATCACTCCGAGGAACTCCACTGCTCCGAGAAACTCCTGAAATGTCGAGCAACTAAGGCGGTCCGAGCTGCATCTCGACCACAACATTAATTGTCAGATAATCAACAGTTCGACTATTCATTGAATGCTTATCATACAGATGTATACTCTTAAAGGGCATTAATTGTTTACCCTTTCACATGTACAGCCTAAGGGCTATAAATACATTGTATCATCCTCATTCAAGGGGACCGAAATTTATTGATAGAAGCACATATCGAGAATTCCTAACATTCGGCAATAACAGAAACAGTGGACGTAGGCCATTCTTATAAGGCTGAACCACTTTAAAAATTCTTTATCTTATTTAAATTTATCTGTGATTAAATAATTAGAAGCAATCTAATTTTTTACATCAACAGATTGGCGCCGTCTGTGGGAAACGACTGTTATTATCGTTTTTCAACAAAAATCATTCATCATCAATGGCTGATAATCCTGAATCCAACAATCGAAACGCCGAAAACGCTGGAAATACTACAAATCCCTCTGCACCATCAAATGTTCCATATCTGGCTGGAATAATGACATATCTTGCCCAAGGCCAGACTGCCATGCAAGAAACTATGCGGCAACTCATTCAAACCCTTCACGGCGGTGCACCTGCCCATTCAGGACAGCGAAGTGGTCAAAGGCAAACCCATTTACGTTCTTCACGATCCAGGCGTACTGATTCATATCATAATGAGGAATCTGATGATTTCTCTTATCAACATGGGCGAAATTCGTCAATACGGGCTACAGATACTGAACAACGTATCACTCTCTCTCCAGAGATGATCAGTGCTCTGGAAAGATTGAGTAGGGTGTCTCCTTTTAGTCGATTAGGCCCTAGGAAGAATAGGAGTCCACCTAAGGCCATGTCGAGGAGTTTTTGACAACCATCAGATCTAAGAGAAGGATCAGCACAATCACGACCAGCTGCTCATCAAGATAGATCTCAGGAAGCCACATCAGCTCGATCAATTGCTCGAACCAATAGTCCCGAGGAAGGAAATGACGCGTAGAAAGCCTCTATTCAGAGATTAGAAGATAGATTGGGAGAAATGGCTAAGGCGAGGAACCCATTACAACGAACTTTTGTTCAAGGGACACCTTTTGTCCAGGCCATTGTGGATTTTCCTACACCATCGAAGTTCAAAGCACCTGTGGTGACCCCCAAATATGATGGAAAGATAGATCTTGTTCTTCACATAGAGCAATATCAAGCTGCCGCCGACATCTATGCTGTCCCCGACGAGATGAGATGCAGAGCATTCTCGGGAACTCTTACTGGATCTGCCCAGATATGGTACAACAATCTTCCTCAGGGTAAGATTTCAACTTTCTTTCAACTGGCCGAGTTATTCATTGGGAATTTTTGTTTCGGTGAAAAGCCAGTAAAACGAGTAGCGCATTTGTTAAGCGTTAGACAAAAATCTGGTGAGAGTACTAGAGATTACATAACTCGTTTTAATAACGAGAAGCTGGAAGTCATAGATTATGAAGAGAAGACAGCAATCACCGCCTTGATGAGTGGGTTGTTGCCCAACAAGTTATATTACACTTTGGCTAAAGATCCACCTACAACTATGTCAGAGTTGATGGAAAAAGCGGCCAAAATCATGAATGCCGAGGAGACTATGGCTGCAAAGAAGAATATGGATAAAGAAACCAAGGTGGAAGTCGACAAAGCTAAGAAGAAAGAGCATAAGGGCAATGGTGGTGACAAACAATCCAAAAATAATAAGTCGTCATGGGAAGTCTTGAAGAAGTTTGATAATTATACTCCTTTGAAGATGGGTATCAACCATGTCCTGGAAGAAATCAAGAACAACGAGGAGTTAAAATGGCCAAAGAAAATGAAGGCAGACCCTGACAGAAGGAATAGAGATAAATATTGCGAATTTCACAAAGATCATGTCCATATGACTAAAAACTGCATAGCCCTCCAGAATGAGATTGAAACACTCATTAGACGAGGAAAATTATCAAAGTATGTTGATCGTAGAAATGAAAGAGGAAATGAAGACCGAGCAAGAGAAAGGTCTAGATCTCCTTGTCGGGCAGAGGAGAACAGGAAAAGAGATCATAAAGATGATACAGAGGATGACCCCGATCTTCCTAAAAGGCCAAGACAACCAGAACGCGAGGTATTTTCAATACGTTTTGGAACATTTGATTGTAATGTTATTACAGGTGGAGATGCAGGAGGAGGAGATCTTACTGTAGAAAGAAAAGCTTACCTCTGTGAGGATGAAGCTTGCTCATATATTCAACGGATAAATTTGGCTGAGGAGGATCGCCCGAGAAAGGTAAACAAAGAGAAGCTGGTCATTAGTTTTTCAAAAAACGACCTTGCAGGTGTCCTATACCCTCATGATGACCCTTTGGTGATCAAAATGAGGATGAAAGAAGTAATTATTTCAAGAGTTCTGGTAGAAAATGGTAGCTCGACAGACATCATGTACTACCCGTACTTTGACAGTTTAAACTTAAAATTATCTCAATTGGAGACTTATCACAGACCTCTCCTGGGTTTTGCTGGCGAGAAAGTTTTTCCACTTGGGAGGATCAAGTTGGATATATTCATTGGTACATGGCCTGCTTGTCAAACAGAAAGAATACGCTTCTTTGTGATGGATAAGAATGTTCAGTCAGGTTACACTATCATCATGGGAAGGGTTGGTTTGAAGAATTTCGAAGCGGTTCCATCTACAGTACATCAGTGCTTAAAATTCCCCACAAACTTTGGAGTAGGAGTTGTGAAAGGTGATCAAAAAGTAGCTCGGGAATGCTATTATTCATCTGCCGAGCAAGAGGAGCTTGAGGAATCAAGGAAAAAGACTACTACCTATCAAGTGGATGAAGGTACAGAAATTGAAACACTGGATCCTAGAGATGAATCTCAGCTTGTAAAAGGACAGGTGGTGGAAGCTACAGAGAATGTCATTCTGGACGATGAGCACCTTGAACGAACAACTCAAATAGGTTCGTCGTTGGATGCCTCAATAAAACAGGAGTTGATAACTTTCCTGAGAAGCAGAAAGAAAACTTTTGCATGGAGTCATGAAGATATGCCTGGAATAGATCCAAATTTCTTATGTCATGAACTCAATGTGAATAAGGAGATCAAACCTGTAAAGCAGAGAAGAAGAGTATTTAGTCCCGAGAAGAATCAAGCTATACAAGAGGAGATCGAGAAACTCCATAAAGCTCAGTTCATTGAAGATGTTAAATATCCAGACTGGTTAGCAAATATGGTGATGGTAAAGAAGAAAAATAATAAATGGAGAATGTGTGTTGATTTCACCGATCTCAACAAGGCATGCCCAAAGGATCATTTTCCATTGCCCCGAATTGACCAACTGGTGGATGCTACCTCGGGACACGAGCTACTCAGCTTCATGGATGCTTACTCTGGTTACAACCAGATTAAGATGAAACCTGAAGACAGGGAAAGTACTTCTTTCATTACCCCTAGGGGAACTTATTGTTATAATGTTATGCCTTTTGGTTTGAAAAATGCAGGTGCGACATACCAGCGACTGATGAACAAGGTCTTTGCCGAACAAATCAGTTGCAACATGGAAGTCTATGTTGATGACATGCTGACAAAAAGCAAGAAAGCTGCCGATCATCTAGTTGACTAAGGTCAGACCTTTGATCAACTGGATAAATATCAAATGAAGTTGAACCCGATGAAGTGCATATTTGGAGTACGAGAAGGAATGTTCCTCGGGTACATCGTCAATCAGAGAGGCATTGAAGCAAATCCAGAAAAGATCAAAGCTCTTTTAGGGCTGCGATCTCCAACGACGAAGAAAGAAGCGCAAAGTCTTACAGGACGAGTTGCAGCGCTCAACAGATTTATATCCCGAGCAACTGATAGATGCCTCCCATTCTTCAAAACACTTCGAAAAACTTTCGAGTGGAATTATGAATGTGAGAAGGCCTTTCAAGACTTGAAGAAGTATTTGGGAGCTCCTCCACTGTTGTCCAGGACAGTAATGGGAGAAAAATTGTACTTGTACCTGGCAGTATCAGAGAATTCAGTTAGCTCAGCATTGATCAGAATGGAGAATGGAATCCAAAAGCCAATTTATTACACAAGTAAGGTTTTCTGAGGTGCAGAGATTAGGTATCCAAAGCTGGAGAAATTAGCACTGGCACTAATTGAGGCAAGCAGGAGAATGAGGCCATATTTCCAGGCCCATACCATAGTCGTATATACCGACATGCCATTGAGACAAGACCTTTATAAGCCAGAAAAATCAGGGAGATTGATGTACTGGGCAATAGAGCTCGGTGAATATGATACAATTTATGAACCCATGTCATCGCTTAAAGGCCAAGCAATAGCAGATTTCATAGCAGAATTCACATATCCTGATACCCCCTAGGAGCAAAAATAGCTCGTCGATCAACCTGTGGATGCTACACGATTAACAAACACTAGCTCAGACCAACTTAGTTTGGTAAAAGGGCAAGTGGATGTTACAGGATCAACAGACGCTGGCTCAGACTAAATTAAGTTGGTAAAAGGGCAAGTGGATGTGACAAGATCATCAAATTCGAGCTCAGACCAACTCAGGTTGGTAAAAGGGAAAGAAAAGATGGTCGACGAAGAACAAAAAATATCAGGGGGTACAGAAAAGAAGAAACAAACATTTCACCGAGGAACTCTGTCAGATCAGAAATTAAAAGACGAGTTGCCTATATGGAACTTGTATGTAGATGGCTCATCTTGTACCACAGGATGTGGGGCAGGAATTGTTTTGAACAACCCAGATAAAGTTGACATGGAATATGCACTACGATTTTAATTCAAAGCCTCCAATAATGAGGCTGAGTATGAGGCCATGATAGCAGGTCTTAATTTGGCAAAAACTATGGAAGCGCAACAAGTGATGGTCTTCAGTGATTCTCAATTAATTGTAAATCAGATGTTGGGAACATATGCAGCTAAAGGAGAATTAATGGTCAAGTATCATGAAAAGGTGATGGAGTTGGTGGCGGAATTTGTTTCCATTCAATTGATCAGAATACCGAGAATGGAGAATGCACGAGCAGACGAACTGGCCCGACTAGCATCAGATACTCGTACCGAGCTGCAAAGAATGATACCAATTGAAGTGTTAGATAGTTGGAGCATTGATGAAGATCTGATGATGAATTTTATCACCCTTGACTTAGGACCATCTTGGATGGATCCCATCAGGGCATATATTGAGGAGGGATAATTACCGATGGATAAGCTCGCTGCCGAGAAATTGAAGTTTAAAGCTGCTCGGTATGTACTAATTAATGGTGTTTTGTACAGACGAGGAATCATGGAAGGATTGCAAAGATGTGTACATCCCTCCAAGGTGAAAGAATTGATTGAAGAAATCCATGAAGGTTCTTGTGGAGCTCATGTAGCAGGTCGTACTCTTTTACAAAGGGTAATGACACAGGGATATTATTGGCCAACGATGAGGCCTGATTGTATAGCCTATGACAAGAAATGTGACAAGTGCCAGTGTTTTTCCTCCATCCGACGAACTCCACAAGCATTGTTGACGCCCATAACTTCCCCTTGGCCATTTTCCATGTGGGGGATAGATTTGGTGGGGCCATTGCCAACGACCAGGGGAAGGTTTAAATACCTCGTCGTCGCAGTGGATTATTTTACTAAGTGGGTAGAAGCTGAGCCTCTGGTCAACATGACTTACGAGAAGGTATATCAATTTGTCTGGAAAAACATCATTCGCAGGTATGGTCTTCCTCATGCATTCATCACCGACCATGGAACGCAATTTGATAATGAGGAATTTGCTGCCTATTGCCATCAGTCCAACATTTTGAAGCTCCATTCAGCACCAGGTCATCCCCAAAGTAATGGACAAACTGAAGTGACGAACAGGACATTGCCAAATGGATTGAAGAAAAGGCTAAGTGAGGCTAAAGCAAATTGGATTAACGAGCTGTAGTCAGTACTGTGGGCTTATCGTACTACTCCCTGAGCAGCAACTGGAGAATCACCATATATGCTGGCATTTGGAAGTGAGGCTATAATACCTGCCGAGTTGGGTCTCCCAACACACAGAGTGTTGAATTTCAATTCCCCAGTCAGCGACTTAATGAGAAGATTGGATTTGGACATGCTCGAGGAGGTTAGAGAAGAGGCAGCCATTAGGAATGCTGCTTACCAACAACGAACAACTCTGTTCTACAATAAGAGGGTGAAGAAATGCCACCTAAAAGAAGGAGATTACGTGCTAAAGAAGGTCATGCAGAAGCATAATAAGTTGGAGGCAAACTGGCATGGACCATACCGAGTTACAGAAGTTGTTCGACCAGGAACTTACCGAATTGCAACTTTAGAAGGAGAAGAGTTTAAGAATGCATGGAATGCTGAACACCTACGCAAGTACTATCAGTGATGTAAAATTTAAAGCAGTTCCATCAGTATGAATAAAATGATGATATTTGGCCAACCTCTTTCCTTTTATTGAAAGTTTTTCGGGGAATACTAGTGCTACACACTACGCTGCTCAGCAGTAAAAACAACATTCCTAAAAATGCTAACCTCGGTTGGTTAGGAAACTATACTCCTAAAAATGCCAACTCGTTTTGGTTAGGAGGCAAAAATATCCCTAAAAATGCCAACTTGTTTTGGTTAGGGAACGACATTCCTAAAAATGCCAGCTCCGGTTGGTTAGGAAACCATACTCCTTTGGTTAGGAGGCAAAAATATCCCTAAAAATGCCAACTTGTTTTGGTTAGGGAACGACATTCCTAAAAATGCCAGCTCCGGTTGGTTAGGAAACCATACTCCTTTGGTTAGGAGACAAAAATATCCCTAAAAATACCAACTTGTTTTTGGTTAGGGAAAGACATTCCTAAAAATGCCAGCTCCGGTTGGTTAGGAAACCATACTCCTTTGGTTAGGAGGCAGAAACTAGCTCAAACCAATTTAGTTTGGTAAAAGGGCAAGTGGACGTGACAGAATCATCAAATTCGAGCTCAGACCAACTTAGGTTGGTAAAAGGGCAAGAAAGGATGTCGACGAAGAACAAGAAAAATGCCAACTCCGATTGGTTAGGAAGAAAAATATATTTTACAAAAAATTCCAAAGTTGGTCAGGAAAGAAAATTCACCAAGTTATATTGGTAGAGAAGTAAAAGATGCCAACCCTTGTTGGTCGGGAACATTTTACAAATATTACCAAGTTAAAAATTTTGTTACTTGTGACTTTTAATTAGTGCCAAAGCATTATTATTTTTGGGTCAACCAAATGATTATTACAAATTCAAGCTAGTCGACAACAAGTTTTAATCAACTACAGTTGGTCGACAAAATACAAAATGTTGTTATCTTTTTAACAGATATACATTCAAGCTAGTCGACAACAAGTTTTTATCAACTACAATTGGTCGACAAAATACAAAATGTTGTTATCTTTTTAACAGATATACAGTCATGCTAGTCCACAATCAGTTGGTCGACAAAATACAAAACGTTGTTATCTTTTTAACAGATATGCATATACATATAAAAAATATTTTACAACTGCAAGACAATGGAAATCAACATTTGCAAACAAAATTATATGTATTTCATTAAATCCAAAAATGAATACATTGATTTGAAATGTATAAACAACTATTGCATTAAGAACCCTATTCTATTGGTCTCTTTCCTTGTGCTTTTGAAACAAGCTCCTCGCTAGCAGGAGGATCTTCCAAGCAAAGGGGAGAATTGATGAAATTAGGGTCCTGAAGTATTCTGACGTTCATTATAGAAGGTGTATCTAGTAGATGCTCGGGACGAGATAATTCTGCTTGTGAATGAAGGTTATAATCACCAAGGTACTTTGAGATTAAGCATCGAGAAATGGCCCGAGCAGGTATCCAGATCATGTTAAGCTTGGAGGGCGGAACTGGTAGATCGAGCAGCCCTGGGTCATGATAATTCCACAATTAATGGCCTTGCTCCAATTTCAGTACACCCAGAGCATTCAACCATCCCTGTTTGTAGCCTTCATTATTAGCATTCTCAATACGAGCATCCAAGTGACAGAGGGCTTCGTTGTAGCCTGCCATCCAGAATTCACGAGGTTGTTTATGGAATTGGAAAGTTATTCTCTCTAATTGCTCGTGGAGGTTTCTGGCGAAAATATCCTTATGCTCCAAGGCAGACTTCTGTGTAGCAAGTTCCCCCTCCAGACTTTGGACCTTCTTGGACATTTCAGACAAGGCTTGATTCTTTGCCATCAGCTGGAATGCTTGGTTTTCCAACAATGCTTGAGTACAAGCTTCTTCAATAGTAGGACGAAGAACTCTTGGTCGTCCCCGAGCAGGTGGAGTACCTTGTTCCTCGACAGCATTCAGAGCAACTCTTACTCGTCCCCAAGAACCTCTTCCTCGTCCCCGAACAGCAGTAGAAGGGCCAGTTCTTCTCAAAGTTTCTAATTCTTCTCGCAACTTGGCATTCTCAACTTCTAAAAAGGAGAATCCCTCGTCGGTTACAGGTACCAAGGCAGTTGAAGAGGAAGCAGCAGACCACAACTGAGCTAATTCTTTTTGCAAATTATTATTCTCTTGCTCCAGCAGCTCAGCGATTTGCCTGCGCTCTTCAACCTCTGTCTTCAACGTTCTCTCTCTCATTTCATAACCAGCAAGTACCTTGTCACAGCCTTTCTCAGCACTGAGTTATTGGTATTTCTTTTCATACCCTTCGTGCAAAAGAGCTGAGGATTCTTTGTACTGCTGCTGAAGTTCATCGAGAGTACCTTGCAAGTCTTCAATCATTTCGTAATAAGCCACATTATTGGCTACAACACGATCAAGAAGACATTTAAAGTATTGATAGGCCTCAATTGCCTGTTCTGAAACATCTCGGCCAAGGATGTCTACAATTTGGGATTTGTCCAAGTCAGTATAACTAGCTTTAAAATATTCATTACACTGTCTCAGCAAAGTTGTATCATGAGCAGACAGCAATTCCATTCTGACCATAAACTAATAAAGAGGAGAGGGCATGAGTTAATAAGAGTGCAGACAAAGTATCAACAACATAGATGAACAAAAAGGCAAATTTTATTACATCGTAAGAAGAAGAGTACAAAGTTTAGAGTATATATGACAAAAGAAAATAAAATAAACATCGAACAACTTCACACCTTTTCCTTGTCTCCCAAGACTTTCTCGGGAGGCTGGGATGAGGAGATCGGTTGCTCGGTGGGAACAGAAAGTTGGTCGACTGGAGCAGGCAGAGATGAAAGCTCCTCGTTGACTGGCTGAATAGGTTGTGGGGCAAGGATTTGATCAACCACAATCAAAGAGGACTCCTCGGAGGCAGCTTCGTCCTCTTCTTCATCTTCAATATTTGGAGGGGGACCAGGAAGATGCTGTTGAAACAGTTCAAAGCCCTCATCAACCTTCAACTCCTACAAGGCAGCGACCCAACCATCTCGGAAGTACTTGAGACTCCCATACTCCACCTAGGACATCATTGCTGCTACACCCTTGTTCCATCCTTTGTCCCAGCCAGTGCTGAAGGACTTTTTCACTGCCATTTTTCTTTTGATTTTCTCCGAGGAGAGCTTCTCGGATAGAAGATCCTCGGTGGCCTTCAACTTAACTTCCACCTCCTCCTTCTGGCGATTTACTTCTCGCAGAAGGGTTAGTTCTTCCTCAGCCAATTTAAATTTATTTTCAAGCTCCCCAAAGTTCCTGAGCTTATCATCAAGATTTTTGTTCTCTCCCTCTAAATCCTTCACTTTACTCTCCAATCCCTTGGAGACCTCAGCAAGCTGCACCTTCTCTGCCTCAACCAAAGCCAATTTCTTCTCGCAATAAGCTTTATCCTCGTCATACTTCTGACGGGAATCCTTCAAAGATTGGGTCAAACCCAGTAAAGCATCCTCAACACCGGACGAGGAGCTGGAAGCCTTGATTGCTTCATCTTTCTTTATAATGGTATTAAAGCAGCTCACCAACTGGAAAAAGGAAATAACGACAAGTCAGTACAGAGATATATGTAATAATGGAAATAAAGAAAGTTCAGAATAAGAGAAACTTACTGAAGCAATATGACGAGTAGATAGAGATGTAAGCATATCCCGAGGAAGATTCTCTTCAATTCCTTGGACCTCGGGAATGATCCAAGTCTTCACCGAGCTCATAGCAGAGCTCGGAGGAATAATAGTAGGAACACCAGCACCGCTAACTGGGAGCTGGGGGATGGTTTCAATTAAATTGACCGATGAGCTTTTCTTCAGCCTCCTCGGGAGCACATCAGCAGCTTCAACCAAGGAAGAACTCTTGGTCGGGGATATAGTGATTACTTCCTTGGAAGCATCACTCTTGCTTGAAGCCACTGGGGGCTTCTCGGCAACCTTCTTGGGTGCAATAGAAGGAGCAACATCTTTTTTCTTTGTCCCCTCTGGGACATTAGACTGATTTCTTTTTGCCTCTCCAACAGGGGCAGCCTCCTCGAAGATAGCAGGAACTCTTCTTTTACCCATTTTCTTACTCAGAGGAATATGAGATTCTGGAGAAGAATCTTCAAGAGCTGGAGCTGGTTCAGTAGTACTGATCACAGGGCGTGCAGTGAAATAGGATGTATAACTCTTATATTGCAATAAATATGAAGCAGACCTAATGTGCTCGTCTGCAACTTTCTGATGCAAGCCCCAGATAAGTTTCAAATGCTTGATATTAACTTCTGCTTCTTTTGGAGTCTTTCTCTTGCTATCAACTGCAAATAAATACACATTATAATATCAGTCACACACTTTATCAAACATAATGAAAGCACAATTTCAGATATGAAATAAAAATAAAAATAACCTATCCCATTGCCATAGGGAGGGCATCTGGGACCCTGGTATACTTCGTCTCCAACCAAAGGGGCATGTTGCCAGTTTTTAATAACTACCCCATGTTCAAAATAATTCATATTGGCATCAGGGAGGTTGACTACTAAAGCCCTATTCAAAAATCTGGTTTTTAAATAAAAAATATTATCCAGAACGGCCCATCTATAACAAAACATAATCTCAGAAATTCCTATACGAGTTCCATGAGTTTGATTTAACCTATGCACCCCATTAACTATTCTCCATGTATTGGGGGCTATTTTTGCAGGAATAGCATCGAAGTATTGACAAAATTCTAAACATAAAGGATTTGGTGGAAAAGAAAATCCACACTCAACAATAAAGAGGCTGGGGAACCAATGTCCCTCAGCCAAGCGAAAATAATCTGAAGGCTCAGAAAGTTCCTCCAGAGTTACCCAAGAAGGGATGGAAAAATCAGAACGGAATTTCTCAAGAGATTCAATAAGATAAACTATGATGAATAAAAGAAATGAAGAAGAAGGTAGAATATCTTACAGAAAAAAGGGAGATCTGTTGACAACGAATGGAGGAAAAGATGAACGCACAAGAGAGAGAGAGACAATGGAAAACTCGAAAACATAAATTGGAAAAGTTAGAAGACGATGGTATTGTCTATGACGCTTAAATACTTTGCCTCGGGAAACGGTGAAGGAAATGATTACAAAAAGAAAATATTACGCTACCGGTGGCTAAAAGGATAAAAAATGTGCGAAGTTCGAAGTGTTTATAAAAATTCAAAAAGGCGGATTCTGCGAATTTGGAAGGAAAAATAAATACGAAGGAAATGCTCCTAAAAACCAGGAGGGTCATTTAATATTGCCATATACCGAGAAAGAATGTTCCATACTCCTCAAATTTCGAACTATGAAACATTGGGGGCTTCTGTTGATACCAAAATTAATATGCTGACGTGCATGAATCACAAGAAGACACGTGTCAGTCTACGTGGCACATTTCTACAATTACTTTAGCAACGAGGAACTTTACTTTCCTGGTCAAGTCAGACACTCCGAGCAACCGGTATACTCCGAGGAACTTCATCACTCCGAGGAGCTTCACTTCTCCGAGAAACTCCTGAAATGTCGAGCAACTAAGGCGGTCCGAGCTGCATCTCGACCACAGCATTAATTGCTAGATAATCAACAGTTCGACTATTCATTGAATGCTTATCATACAGATGTATACTCTTAAAGGGCATTAATTGTTTACCCTTTCACATGTACAGCCTAAGGGCTATAAATACATTGTATCATCCTCATTCAAGGGGACCGAAATTTCTTGATAGAACCACATATCGATAATTCCTAACATTCGGCAATAACAGAAACAGTGGACGTAGGCCATTCTTATAAGGCTGAACCACTTTAAAAATTCTTTATCTTATTTAAATTTATCTGTGATTAAATAATTAGAAGCAATCTAATTTTTTACATCAACAATATATATATATATATATATATATATATATATATATATATATATATATATATATATATATAGAGAGAGAGAGAGAGAGAGAGAGAGAGAGAGAGAGAGAGATTATTTGACCATTTATTTAACCAATTTATTTGTATTATTATTTATTAATAACAACAAATGTGACAACTCAGTTAATATATATTATTATATGTAATTCCTATTTTGAGTTTTTTTTTAATTAACTTCCCTTGACTATTCAACCATTTATTAATTCTATTTTAAAGGTGTACGCAGTAAATATTACTGTCTATGTAATTTTTTTCATTGAAATATTATGTACTCCGTGGATCTTGTTTGACAAATATATGGGTAAAATTTTCTTAAGGACACAGTGTCTGTGTAATTTTAACACAGTAAATGTTACTGTTTGTGAAAATGTCACAAATATAAAACTATTTCATTTTCTAGTGCATACAATAATGTTTAATGTTTGTGTAATTTTTTTCTTTCAAATTTTATAGGCTTCATGGATCTTGTTTGATAGATCTCGACGAGGAGATTTCAAAAATAGTAATTTTGTGAAAAACGGATTTATCAATAAAAAGTTATGATCATTTGAAAATTAAAAATTGAATGAAAAAAAAAAGTTCAATCACTTATATAACTTCCCCTAGAAAGTTAAAGGTGATTGGTTTTAAAAAGGTTAAATTGTGGGGGAAAAAGGTCCCAAAAAATTAGGAATGGGACATATTTAATGGTTGAAAAGTCAATAGGACTTAGTTAGGAAAACTTTGTTCATATGGGACCTATGTATGAGAATCCCTAATTTATTTTTAGAAAACAATGCATTACATATCTAGAGTTATGATTTATTTTAAATTAAAACTAAAAGATATTGTTTTAATTTTTTTAAAATTTATTTTAGATCGATAAATAGCTAGAATTATGATTTATTATAAAGTTAAATAAACTTTACATTAAATTAATATTTAATGGATCAATTACCAAAAAGTCCCTCAAATATTTTTCAATACACATTTAATCCAAACCTTTTTATTTTGTTCCAAAAAATTTTCAAACACTAATTTAACCAATATTCTCTTATTTTTAAAGGTCCGCGTCAGCGGCACACATTGATTATTTTTATGTGGTGAGTGACTTGTTGGAACATAGGTTTTTTATTTATGTGGTGAGGGACTTTTTAACAGTAAACATGTTTTTTTATCGTGTCTTACCTAACACAATTTTAATTGACATTAGATATGACCTAAAACTGATTTTATAAATAAATTTAAAAAAAAAACTACCCCCAAAAAAGATATAAAACTCATTTTAACAAAAAAAAAATTATTACCGAAAAAAAGTTATGTTGCGTCATGTCGTGTTTTAATTAGGTCATGTTCATATTAGGTAAAAAATATTGTTATTTGTCACATTTAATTGGGTCGGATTCGGGTTATTTTAATTTAGTCATGTTTGTGTTCCTTTTCTAAAAAAATACAGTTTTTTGTAAAATTTCACCCCACTTTAGAAAAACAATGAAATATCAATCTAAAATAAATTAATGTATTTAAGAAATTATCATTGACCAAACTCATCCGTGCAACTTATATGTGTTACAAACTTTGAGTTGAAAATGAAGGCATGACTTTAGACAAGGGATAAACAGTCTATATTGAGTTCGGTATTGGCTCGATAATCAGGCTTCGTTAAGCCTAGCATTACTCATAAGAAAAAGGGTCAGTCAGTGTCATTGCCCCTTTTATTTTTTTATTTGTGCACTTAATTCCATACGTGTTCCAATTGGTCTATATTAGAAAGTAATGCATTTTTTCCTTTTAAAAAAAATAAGAAGTAACTCATTTCTTATGTGATTCACTCAAGATGATATCTTATATGAGATCTAGCCTATTAAAATGAAATCTTATAAGAGAATTAAAAGGATAAGGATGACAAGAGTCGTTGATGAAATATAAGATTAATAACATCAATGTGAGATAAGGATGATAAGAGTCCCTTATGAAGCATTTGATCTAATGTGGGATACATCCGATTTTATGTATTTTTATTTTTAATTGTTTGTCATGTTGAGTTGTGGTAAAAAAGTTTATGAAATCTTATAAGAGAATTAACAGGATAAGGATGACAAGAGTCCTTGATGAAATAGAATATTTATAATATAAATGTGAGATAAGGATGATAAGAGTCCCTCGTGAAGTATTTGGTCTAATGTGAGATACATCCGATTCTATGTATTTGTATTTCTAATTACTTGTCATGTTTAGTTGTGGTTAAAAAAATTATGGAACGTGTGTCATTAAATAATGAAGAGTCGTTAAGAGAGATTATGGAACTATTACATTTATAAAAATACATGGGATGAGTGACAATCAAAACTTTCAAAGTGAGACTAAAGCCTAAAAAACATTTTTTCTTTTACGGCACCACAACAATACTTTTTAAAACACAATATGCAATCACTTTTACACACTACACGGTACCGTACAAAATAAAATGCGGTGCCTTAAACGTGATCTTAATATCACCAAAAGTTTAAAAGTGTCACACAAAAATATTAAAATGTTTTACTATTATCATTTTTAGTACTATAATACTTATATAGAGTTCATTTAGCTATAAAAAAACTATAACATAATGATAAAATAACAATTCTATACAGGCATGTATTGTGTTAAAAGTACTAAGTTTGTTTAAATCTCATTTATTCTAATATAGAAATGAAGGAGGGGGTTTGATAGTTGACAAACAATTTGTTTTTAATTCGATTTTTTAAATTTAAATCACATCAACCTTCTCCATTTTCTCTCCAAACTATTATGTTTAAATTTATATAACGTTCCAACTCTAACTCTTCATGCATAGTGCGAGTGTTTTGGTTGAATTTTACTTTTCAGATCTAATTGTAACATTACGAGTGTGCTAGACAAGAATTTTGAGTCTTGCCAAAGAAACATTTTAACCAAAATATAATCAAAAGATTGTGTTCCATTTGGATGCTACAATTAAGAAGACTTTTTGTGAAGCGTTATACATCTAAGAACTTACCTTGCCTAGGAAGTAACTAAAGTCATAGGAATGAAAATAGTTCTAAAGAAAAATGGAAATTGAAAATAAAATAAAAGATCTCAATAACACTAAAGAAATTTAAAGGGTTATTTTCATTTTCTGGGGGCGTTTGTTCACGTTTTATGTTTGGTTGGGTGCCATAGTTTTTTCTATCAAGGAATGGGTGTCAAAACTAAAAGCAGACGTTACAATCCATTAACCCCAACGTTAGACAACAACAATTTGCTGCCTGCAAATGTACATTTATAACCTTATGAAAGTAGTCGTTGTAATTGTACTATA
Source organism: Sambucus nigra (assembly GCA_949130495.1). Taxonomy (NCBI): domain Eukaryota; kingdom Viridiplantae; phylum Streptophyta; class Magnoliopsida; order Dipsacales; family Adoxaceae; genus Sambucus; species Sambucus nigra. Next base: position 308,019,113 of record OX422223.1, read on the forward strand.
AAAGACAACTTCAGAATGATGGTTACCATAAATATAGTTGCTACATTTCCAGTTATGTAAAATGTATTGAGGGAGATTGTTTCTAGCAATAATAGGACATGGCTATGAACAAGAGGTAAATATTTAATTCTTAAAACATATATAAAATTACATACTAAGAAGATAAATATTTTTTTATAGAAATTATGCTAGATTTGTGATGTAAAAGGTTACGGTGCATTAAAATGCATCTTTTTATATAAGAAATGTTGTGTTATAAAATGCAATGGTTTGCGGACGGTAATGACTTCAAATGAAGAACACATATGAGATGAAATATATGAAATTTCAACATGACATATGTGATAGATGGATATGATTAGAAGATGCAATCAATAAGCCTAATGATAAAACTATACACTACACCAAAATGGGTAAATGGGCACCCTTCCAGCTCTTAGCCATGTCACGATCAATGATCGTGACAACAAACACGCATTTTGTGTCACGGTCATTGACCGTGATAAGGCCGTGACAAAGGCTTGTCACGGTCAATGACCGTGACAATCCTTATAATATTGTCACGGTCAGGGACCGTGACACGACCGTGATAAATGTCGGAGTAAAAAAACCTCTTTCCCCTTCTTTTTTCCCTCGCTGTTTCTTCCCTCCTTCTCTCTCTCTCTCTCTCTCTGTCTCTCTCTCTCTCTCTCTCCCATTTTATATATATATATATATATATGTGTGTGTGTGTGTATATATATATATGTGTGTGTGTGTATATATATGTGCGTGTGTGTGTGTGCATGTGTGGTGGGTGGGGAGAGGGGTGGGGCAGGGTGGGGGGCTGTTTTTGTGTGTGTGTGTGCATGTGTGTGGTGGGTGGAGGTGGGGAGGGGGTGGGGCAGGGTGGGGGGGATGTTTGTGTGTGTGTGTGGTGTGTGTGTGGTGGGTGGGGAGGGGGTGGGGAAGGGTGGGAGGAGGGGCAGGGATGGGTGGGTGGGGGGTAGGAGTGGGGGCTACGTGTGTGTGTGTGTGTGTGTATGTGCGCGTGTGTGTATATGTGTGTGTAGTGTGCGTGTTTGTGCGTAATGTCCCTTGTAAACGAATTGATTGATTATTAATTTTTTTAGTAAATTAATATATGATTGTCCCTCATTATAAATTAGTAAATTAATAAATGATTAATTATGAAAGTAGGATTGCCCCTCATTGTAAATTAGTAAATTAATAATTCTATACTTTAATTGTTAGTTTAATTGATGAAAATAATTAATTGAGTAGCTGAATTAGAAGGAGTATGGGATACACATTTGTTGTTGACATTGTTGTTGGATTATAGTGTATCGATGTTGGGTTGGTTAATTTTAATAGTGGCATGCCACTGGATTATTGTCCATATGGGGGTGGGATTTTTTAACTTTTTTTGAAAATTACTTTGTATATCGAACAATATATATATATATATATATATATATATATATATATATATATATATATATATATATATATATATATATATATATATATATATATATAGTATGATAATTAAATGAAACATACTTGAAATTACATATAGTGCGCATAGATACTAGCCTTCTAGTTCTTATGCGTACGCATTCAATATCCCTTAGACCCGTTCGAGAGTCATTACCCCTGTAATGAGATATCTCGAATTGTCCCGTTTGGACAGTTTGGGACTGCATAATTTATGTATAATATTCTTAGTGGCTTAAAGTTGTTACTTTTGATGGAAGTTCTGTAGTCGTATCCTAATGTTCTTTGGGTACATATTAGATTGACAAGTGTGATTGTTATTTCAATTGATCAATTGAAATAACACTCACACTTGTCAATCTACGTCGTGTACTTGGAGAACTACGGGGATATGCTGTCGAATTTTTTTCAAATTATAACAATGTGCGTAAGCTGTTAAGTATATTACAGCAAAAGACGATCTTGAATGGGATAGGACCACTCACCCTTTAGAGGAGATGGAGGAAATAAAAATTTCTATTATAAATTGAATTATAATATAAATAAGACATAATTAAATGAAACATACTATAAATCTAAGTTTTGTTTATACTAATCTATGAATATACACTTCGTACCTTTAATAGGTGATTTGTTGTGGTAGCTGTGATGGGATATCCGAAATACAAAGAGTAGATGTGTGAGACAAATAGAATGGGGGATGTGTTTCGCAGAGGTGCTAACGAATTTGTGAAATATGCAAAGAGATGTCATAATGATGAAGAGTTTTCATGTCCGTGTCCTAGGTGTAAGAATGGTAAGGTGTTTGAGTGGAAAATAGTTGAACTACATTTGTTAAGATCGGGTATGCAAGATAGTTATCGATTTTGGAGTTTTCACGGTGAATTGAAAGTTCCTTTTGTACCCGACCAACCTTCACAACAACCATCAACAAATAGGATAGTTGTAGAAGGGGACGACGTAGATCATAATATGTTAGAAGATTTAGTTGATGATGCGTACGGAGTTTATGAAGCATAGGAGAATGATGTTACTGATGATATAGAAGGTTTAAGTGCTCGTGAAGATATCATGATAAAACTTGACGATGACTACCAAAGTTTAAAATTTAAGGCGACCCAACCATTATAGTATGGCTGTGAGAAAGATCAAACAACTTTACATGACATGGTTGGTTTGCACAGTTTGAAGATGCGGTACGGTTTGAAGACGCAGTACGCAATTCATGATTTTCCAGCTTATGGGACATTATCCGATTGTGTAGTGCATGGTTATTTGGGGTGTCCTATTTGTGGAGAGGAGACTGAATCTCTTCGTCTATCCTTTACTCGGAGTATATCAACAACGAGCCGTGGTCAATTCTCCAACAAGCGCCAAAGAGTCTAAATAGTAGTGTGGATGACTTGGCTGCTCCTACCGAATATCAATCCATTTTTTATGATAACCCGAATTTTAAACAATTTTTCAATTTGTAATAAATATTCCAATTTGTACGAAAACATCCATTTTTAATGCTTTTAATTGATTTTTTCACTTTATCATTTTCACTCTTGTGTAGTGTGCGTGTGTGTGGGCAGTAGGGGGTGGGGGTGGGGATGTTTCACTCTTGTACATATTATGAGCTAGATGCTGTTGTTTTAGAATTTAGAATTGAGATGTTTAATAGTAACAATTCATTTTTATTTGTAGTAATTGTACATATTTGCATGTCTTCTTTTAATTCATTTTGATATGTACTAATAACATTTTTTATAGCAAATGTCTCATTCAGGTATCAAGGCGAGGATGATGTTGCTGGTTATGATGATGTCGTCTGGGCACGATGGTAGCGGAGGCGACGAGGGATCCTCGGCCCCTAGTCTCCCCAAATATGGAAAATTGGGGATAGTCATCGAGAACAATTCGGGGCTATTAGCGAGATCCCTCGAGCTGGTAAAGACGATCATCGACCCGGAGTACATTAGTTGGAAGGAGGTGCCATATGAGCTCAAGTTAGCTGTTTGGGTGGAACTACAGGTAATGCATTTATATTTATATGAATATTTCAAGTTCAATTTCAATTTCAATTTCGATTTCAATTTCATTCTATATTTATATTTATATTTATTTGCAACTAACATTATTTTTGTTGGACAGGAACAATTCAGCCTGGATCCAAAGCTACGTGATTTTGTCTTGGAGCAATTGAGGGAACAACAAAAGACGTGGAAGAAAAATATGCGGATCCGGTACTTTGGGAAGACATGAGAGTCCATTATCCAAAGGCGTGAAAATATCCCGCCGAAGGAGCCGATATCATTGGCACAATGGCAAAGGTTCATTGACAATGAGATCAGGGAGTAATAATTGGCATCTCGCCAATCGGGAAGGGAAAACTGAGCAAAAAAGACGGGCGTGCACTACTCCGGCCGAACGTCTTACGCCGAGGTGGAGCATAGGATGATGATAAGATTTAATTTTTCTATAACTACAAAAAATATATTATTCTGCATTATTTTACTTTACGGGACCGATACTAATTTTATGTTATTTTATTTTAGGGGACAGGGAGTGGCCCTGGGGGTAGGACATATAGGCTCGATACTTATGTGGCTCTTCGGACGAAGAAGGGGAAGGACAGGGAGGTGTCTCCAAGCGTCGCGACCACGATTGTAAGTAATCCGATAGTTTACTTTTTCTTAATTACGTTATAATTTTTTAATTTACTTATTTTACTAATCATGTGCTTTTTGTTATTTCAGGCAAAGCTTAAGGAAGTGAATGAGTCGTAGTTTGATGCCGACAAGGCATCTTTATCCACAGACGTACTCAGCCAAGTTCTTGGCTCTGATCGCAAGGGGAGGACAAGGGGGTGAGCTCGCGGGTGGACAAATCTAGGATCATCAGATTGGAGACGAGCGACATCGAGTTGGCTCGAACGGTGGAGTCACATGACGCGAAGCTGTCCCGTTTGGAGGCGACGGTCTAGGATATGTTCTCATTCGTGAAGAGTTCGTTGGGAAAAAATCGTAAGGGGAAAGGGAAGGAGAAGGCGGTGGAGGAGGAGGTGCGGAAGGATGAGGACGAGAATGTGGACCTCGCTGCTTCATCGCCGACATGTGCGGACTTTGATGATCCATTTCCCTATTTATCTCCCTTCAACAGACCGATGTCGACACTTGGTTGGCCGAGCGTGTTTATAATGGACATATTTGATGGCCAACGGATAGGGCGGGGTTGAGGGACCCGAATATCATTCAGGGTGCACTAGTTCATGGACGTGAGCTTCAAAACATAGAGTCCATGGTGCTCGTCACGCATGTGGTGTCTGGGAAGGAGAACTCCCCATTGTAGTTGCGCGAACAATGCGACACGTTGTATATTAGTGGGTGTGTTAATTCGTATATCGTGTGGACTACTCACCTCCTCAGAGTTAACCATACCCCAGACATTTAGTGACATTGTTTTAAGTTTGAATTGAATTCTTTTAAGGTTGAATCGAATTGTTTTAAGTTGTTACATTTAAATTATATTTGGATTACATAGTGATGTATATTCTCTCTATTTTGAATGTATATTTGCATTATCTCTATTTTATTTAGATATATGATGTTTGAACATGTATAACATTGCTATAACAGGTACAAATATACTGCTGGGTAGTGGCAGTGGCCATACTGCCCAGCATATTTTTTTTCAGTTCTGCCCAGAATTGTCACGGCCATTGACCGTGACAAGTCCTTGACAAAGAAAGTTGTCACCAACTTGTCACGGTCATTGACCATGATAATTTTTTTATAAAATGTCACCGATTTGTCACAGTCTTTAACCGTGACAAAACTTGTCACGGTCAAGGAGCGTGACATGACCGTGACAATTCTAACGACCTTGTCACGGTTAATGATCGTGACAAGTCTGTGACAAAAAAAGTTGTCTCGCCCAGAATTGTCACGGTCATTGACCATGACAAGTTGAATTTGTCAAGGTCAATGATCGTGACAATTCGGAAGATTTGGTGTAGTGATACAAGGATCCTCATCATCCTCATCAACTAATGTTTGTTTTCAATGTGGGGAGAATGATCAATGAATGACAAACTATCCATGGAAGGAGAAATCATGCCCAAGATGCTGCCAAGGACCAAGAAAGTTGTGGACTTCAAGACAAGAGATGAGTTATGGGAAGAAAATTTTAAAATATTTAGGTTGTGGCCACTTTGAATGGATGGGTGATGTTAGAAAAAAATAAAATGAATGTAGGATGTCATTGTGAGTGTTAAAGTAGAAATGAGTTTAGATGATTTATGTAATGAATATGATAGTAACTTCAATGTAAAATGATGAAAACAGTTCCAGTGATACATATTGAGTTAATATGAAAATGTTTGTGATCTGAATTGTCACCACAAACAATCTAAACATGTTTTAAAAAAGGAGGAAAACCAACTATTGCACCATCAAAAAACTAAAAGTTTGACAAAAAAAAAAATGGTTCATCCAATGTTATCGAACTCCACCCCCCCCCCCCCCCCCAAAAAAAAGAAACAATAAAACAACCGAAAACTAACTCATTGTGTGTGGTCTTGGATGAGTTGCTTTGAAATATCAGTCACAACGTTCCTCCTTGTACTGACTTTGAGGAAAATCCTCAAAATGAACTAGGGCCGGGTACCTATAATTGAACAGTCAAGCTTCGGATTCTACGACCAGCACAGAACTTACCGAAGATGTTGCAAAAACACAAGTGATGTCAGGTTTTTTCGGGTTGAAAACAAACTATCCGAATCGAATTTTTATTCAACCTTATAGAATTTAAGAGAATTAAGAATTGTTCATTTTAGTTTTGATTGAACAGGAAAAGAAAGAACGAGCTTCTCATTTTTTGTTCCATCACTGGATAGAAGGGAAAGACATGTAAAGGTTTATTATTCCCCGTCTATAAATATCCAAATTTTGATGCCTATTACCCCATAGATAGTTCGAACTCCTACTTCTTATTTATTGAATTAACCGATCAACTTGCTAACTTGCTATCGGACATTTATTTTGAATTCTAGAATTTTTGCAAAAAATGCACATGCATAAATAGAATAACGAGTGTTGGTTTATTCCCAACTACAAGATGCATAATTGGCCCCTCTATAGTTGTGCTAGGCTTAACTGTGAGGAAAAAAATACTACACCAAAAATAGTAATCTGGCACAGTTTAAAACTATGCCAGATCAAATCTGACATGATTTTGAACTATGCCAAAATCAGGTGTTCCAAAATGAGCATTTTTTCTAGCACGATTTAAAAGTGTGCCAAATTTGTCCAAATAGGAATACTTCAGGTACACTTTTAAACCGTGATAGAATTTTATATTTCCGACACACTTTTGGCACAGTTTATAACTGTGCCAAATTGAGTATATTTTGGTACACTTTTGGCACAGTTCAAAAACGTGTCAAAATTTGATACACTTTTGGCATGATTTTGAACTCTGCCAAATTTTTGGATCACAGGAAAAAATTATTTGAAAATAAGAAAATTCACAAATTGCGAATCTCGCACGTTCCTGATAAATTAATGTACATACAAACTTCAAAATATTACACGTCTTAATAGTTCATAGAAAAAAAAATTGGGTAGAGTTTCCTCTATTTTGTAGACATTCTAAAACCTGCTAAAATAAAACCTGCGTAATGTAAAGCCCGCACGACCATAAAATTTAACAATAAAATTACAGAAGTCCGCACGGCCATAAAAGTTAACAATAAAACTACAAAAGCCCACACGGCCATACCACAAAAAAATAGAATCCTGAACATTTGACGACACTAAATAAATAACCCTCTTTTTGTAAGCTATTGACTTCTTCATGTGTTCCACATGGATAAAAGCTAACGATAAAATGTTATCCTGCAAAAAAAAAAAGATACAAAAAAGAGATGATATCAGTAACCAAGTAATTCTTAAAAAATCGTATTCAAAATGAAAAATTACATGTATGAGTTATAATTATCACCATATTTTCAAACCGCGAGTCCTGTGACCACATGGTCAGTTCCTACGAGTTACATTGGTCCCATGCGAGGTGTTCGTACCTCTCACGGGGTTGTTTGGGGTTATTTTGAATTTTCGCCCTCTAACGACATTTTTTAAGCCTAAGTCTAGATATTTTCAAATTATCGTCATATTCTCAAACTAGGAGTCCTGTGATCACACGATCAGTTCCTACGAGTTACATTGGTCATGTGCGAGGTATCGTGCCTCTCAAGGAGCCATTTGTGGGCTATTTTGGTTTTTTGCCTTTAACGGAATATTTTTAAGCCCATGTCTAGTTATTTTTAAATTATCATCATATTCTCAAACCGAGAGTCTCATGACTACGCGGTCAGTTCCTATAAGCTGCATCAGTATCGTGCGAGGTGTTAGTATCTCTTACGGGGCCGTTGGGGGGTTGTTTTGGGTTTTCACCCTTTGACGACATGTTTTTAAGCCAAAGTCGTGATATTTTCAAATTATCATCATATTCCCAAACTGGAAGTCCCGTAACTACGCGGTCAGTTCCTACGAGTTACATTGGTCCCGTGCGAGGTGTTTGTGCCTCTTATGGGGCCATTTAAGGGTTGGTTTAGGTTTTCACCCTTTTGAAGGCATGTTTTTAAGTCAAAGCCTAAATATTTTCAAATTATCGTCATATTCTCAAACTGAGAGTCCTGTGACTACGCGACCAGTTCCTATGAGTTATATTAGTCCCATGCGAGGTGTTAATGCCTCCTATGGGCCCATTTGGGGGTTATTGGGGGTTTTCACCCTTTGAAGGCATGTTTTTAAGCCAAAGTGTAGATATTTTCAAATAATCATTATATTCTCAAACCAAAAGTCTGGTGATTATGCGGTCAATTCGTACGAGTTACATTGATCCCGTACGAAGTGTTTGTGCCTCTTACGGGGTCGTTTGAGGGCTGATTTGGGTTTTCACCCTCTAACGTCATGTTTTTAAGCTTACTCTAGATATTTTCAAATTATCATCATATTCTCAAATTCGGAGTCCCATGATTATGCAATCAGTTCCTACGAGTTACATTGATCCCATACGAGGTGTATGTTCCTCTTACGGGGCCATTTGAGGGTTAGCTTGGGTTTTCACCCTTTGAAGGCATGTTTCTAATCCAAAGTCTAAATATTTTCAAATTATCATCATATTCTTAAACCGAGAGTATCGTGACTACGCAGTCAGTTCCTGTGAGTTACATTCATCCCATGCGAGGTGTTAATGCCTCCTATGTGGCCATGTGGGGGTTGTTTTGAGTTTTCACCCTTTGAAGCCATGTTTTTAATCGAAAGTCAGGATATTTTCAAATTATCATCATATTATCAAACCGGCAATCTCGTTTCTATGCGGTCAGTTCGTACAAGTTACATTGGTACCATGCAAAGTGTTTGTGCCTTTTATGGGGCCGTTTAAGGGATGATTTGGGTTTTCACCCTTTAACGGCATATTCTCAAATATTTTAAAATTATCGTCATATTATCAAATCGGGAGTCTCGTGATTACGCGGTCAGTTCCTATGAGTTTCATTGCTCCTATGCGAGCTGTTTGTGCCTCTTATAAGTCCGTTTTGGGAATCTTTTGGATTTTCAACCAACATGCATGTTTTTAAGCCTAATCTAGACATTTGCTCACGTGGAATCCATCCATCAATATTCATTAGATCTAACCAATGTCCAATAATATCCAACAAATTTGAATATCCCACCAACTAGCTGTACCACCCCGCCTAATTAAATACCGGGTGATCAGTCCTTTATTAAATTAAAAACAGGTGAACAGTTGGTTCATTCTCAGCATCACTATCGCAAAATAATATTTCCAATTTGAACATCCTAAATAATTAAGCTAAGTGTCAAAACCATTTAAAACCTCATTTTTCCTTTATTAGATACCAATATGAAAACCTTTTTTAATACTAACAGTTTAAGAGTCACATAAATAAAAGGATAACAATAACTACACTACCATTTAAACCATCTAGATAAACCAAACCATGTTATGAACTATAAATGAAATCATTCTGACAAGAGTTAACTCCCAAGGATACTGAATGCTGAAAATATCACAAATCTCTGACAAATCCAACTAGAATAGGAAATCGGGAGACACATGCCCTAACTATGAAGATCTAAAGTAGGAACTGATTCAATGACGAAGTCGTCTAAAGCAAGGGCCTATAATTCCCACATAAACTGCAACACGTCCAATCCAAAGAACCTAAGCATGACGCCCCTGTGGCTGGGTACCTGTAATATATACATATATATACAAGAGAGAAAGAAATGATAGAAAACGGGTCAAAGCCCGAGTGTAAAACTGTTTAAAATAGTTTAGCAAGTATTTAAAATGCTTACCGGCTAATATCACAACCATGTTAGTATGCGACACTCTCTTGAGGATCCTCACCTCTCATCTAGTGTGCACTCACAGCGTACCTTTAGGACATCCTAGTTATAGTTCCCACGCTAACTAGATTAACCACATGTATACATTCTTTATAGCCCAAATTATTCCCACGTATTAACCTTATAATACATATAATGATGTTATAAACATATACATATCCATTTAGATTCAATAAGGATAAGTCCCTTATTAATTCAATTCAACTAAGTGTTTTCATACATAACTATCTTACATTTCCACTTTAGCCACATAGTAGATAGCATCACATGTATATATATATATATATATATATATATTCACTATATTATATATATATATATATATATATACTATACTATACTGCACCCCGAGACACAGCTGCGGTGCTGCATTACTCTGCTATCTTGTCCTAATACATCACGTCGCTGTATAGGGGACTATAGGTTCGGTAAAGATTCCTCGAACCACAAATATCAACACAAAAATTAGAGGCGAACATAGTTCTCATACCCACGGGTCACGCACATACCTACGTTCCCATAGTCAGTGGACTTATTAACTCATCGATAAGTCTTTCATAGTCCTATGTTCTCGAGCGACAAATAAAAAATCCCATGGATTCATCAGAATATGACTGCCCTCATGCGCAAACCTCCCGTCGATAGCAAGTAAGCTAGGTATGTCATACACAAATACATAATATATGCACAATCACAAAGTCATACATATAAATATTCATATGTCCCAAATTAGGTTCACCCACGACCCATGATTATTGTCATCCGTGCTTAGCACAAATTTTACTTATTTATCTCACATAACGGATTCGTCTCTTTTATTCTCATTTATTATTTACTTAATTCTTACTTCTTATCTCTCGAAGTATTTTTTCTCACTAAGTATAATTATCGGTAGGTATACCCTCACTTACCTTCTAGTCTAAATCTTTCACGAGTCTCAATCTTTTAGTAAACGTACGCATAATTCCCAATGTATAAATAACTCCCCGTTAACCAAAAATTTCATCTCATATTAATTTCACTCAACTGAGTCTACTTAGACCTTATTGGTCCTCTTCATAACCCATTATACTCTATCAATGATGATCAAGGGTTCCTACGCATTTTAATCGGACTAAACAAAAGGGAGAAAAATATGCATTTCTCCAGGAGGGATCGATCGATGTTCTTGAGTCAATCGATCAATCAAGTAGTTCTTGCCCAGTTTTCTGCAATATTCAACCTACGAGTTCAACCATTTTAACTCCTCCAAACCTCTATAATTTCATACCAAACTCCCATCAAAGTAATCCAAGTGTATAAGAAATGTACATAAACAAGTTCTAACGTAACGACATCAATAAATCCTCAACGAATCAATAAATCCTCAACGAATCAATCAAAAAGGGGTTTATCTCAAATCTCTTTATAAAACCAAATTTTGCATGAATAATCACTACCCTATATTTTATTCAAGATATTCTTCCCAAATATCATAATAAATTCATGGGTAATCCTCTACATATGATCAAGATTTTAGACTACATGGGTTCTCCCTACAACATATATGAATTCTCTTCCAAAATATATAATTCTTTAATTAAAACATATGATTTTCATTCCTAGACTAACATGGAAGGTATATTAACTTGGAAATTAGCAAGATAGATACTTGCCTGGGATTCAATGATATGATTTGTTGATGAAAATTATATAAATGCGTTCCTCTTCATGCGATCTACATTTTGGTGGTGGTGGCGGTGCAATCGGGTGAGTTCTAGGCCTTGGATTACTTGAAAAACTCTTCACCTTCTTCTCAAATCTCTTCACCTTCTTCTCTAATCACTTCACCTTCTTCTCTAATGGGTGTATTAGGCTTTGTGTTTGTTAACCCCAAGAGATAACTCTAAATGGCTAATAAATACTAAGAAAATTCGTTGGTTTAATTACCCAAAAATACCAAATGTCTAAAATACCGTCCCGGGGTGTCAATTAGGCCTAAAAATGCCTCGAGACCCAAACTAAACCCCCGAGTACACTTTTCTAACTATCTCGACCCTTTCGGACACTTTGGCGCACTCAAAACGACTATACGGATGACTTATAATTTATTCACTTTAATAATAATAATTTAGTCCTGACACGAGACAGGCGCGTCCCGAATTTAATTTCCATAATTGTCATTTTATTCACTCATGATAATTTTAATAAAATCAATCTCATATATTACTCTTCTCATCCAGTAATATTCAACAAATTACCAATAATTACTAACTCTCATCACGCTAGTAAATAGTTAAAATAAAATGCCGTATTAATATTAAATTAATATCTCAATTAAATTCAATAAATCCCCAATTTTAAAAGCCATAAAAATACGGGGTATTACATACTTCCCCCTAATAACGGAATTTCGTCCCGAAATTCAGAAAAATAAAGCATAACTTGTAAGGACAACTCCGGGTATTAATCTCACATCTCATGTAATTTTTGTCGTACCACCCATACAGTACATTACCGAATACCCCCACTAATGTTATACTCCAAGCCTTACCATTTAGTTTAAATTATCTTGAGTTAAACTTTACCCAATCAGTACTATACCATCCTCATGGAAAAGTTATGGAGTAACGATCCTAAGTTATCAAACAACTAATTCTGGAAGTCACAACTTCTACTTTCATTAGCCTCAAGAATACTTACTGTGACACAAATATGGAAAATACTACAATCAAACCATCCAGGACGCCCATACACTCAATGTGCGTACTTTCCATCATAAGGTCTAAATGAATGTGATTCCTCTATAAGGTTACTCTTAATTAACTTACTACTTAGTCAATAATCCGTATTTCTATGATTTCCACATTCTCATTTAGCGATTCCATTTGCCTCAAATCATGCTACAACTCATAACTCTCTGATTAATATAAATATATACATATAATGGCAAGGGTTATAAACTCATATTCTAAAGACCTAACTTACTTCGACTCCCAACGTTCTTTAGTTTCATGCGTGGGGTGTCTCGCAGAGCGAAATCCAAACAAGGAACCCCCCCGATACACTACTACCTAAAATAGTCGGTCATCGAAACTCCTCAGGTCCTTAGTCTATAGTATATAACATCCCAACAGGTTTTATCTATTTATAAAAGTCTACTTATTCACTCTCGTATCAAAGACAATACGCTAGCTATAACGATCAATCTTGGTCTCATATACAACAAGTCAATCCATACCGATAATCACATCCTACTCGGATATGTCTATAATAAGTAAATCTCCGATAAAATTAAACTCACGTTTTGATATATACAAGAAAATAATAAGCGTCCTACTACCCATCAGTGATTCTACATAAATAATAGTGCCAATGACCAAGTCTAGTAACCCTATGGTCCACGTAATTTTAATAGCTACAAATGAATGTGAGGTCCTAATGACAATCATTATACGCCCCATAATTCCATAGATAGAAAATGTACCCTCATTCGCGGGCGGTGGTTATTGACTCCCACTATTATAACTTTGCTCCGATGAGTCAAGAAAAAATTTACCCCAAATTTTCATTTCTAGTTAACCACCCTCCACTATATGTCCAAGCCTTTGAATATATTGCCTTCGTTGGGTAACACACCCAATTCCCGCATTTCTAGAACTTCTACTGATGACTCTCCTTAATTTTCCGTTTGACCCTCTCCCAAGCGTACTACGTTGGGTGAGTCTAATTTGGCATCACCTTCGACTATAGAAGCACTTGGAATTTGTAGGTTGCGTCCAAACCGTCTTTATAGTCCCGGCCTCTCGTGCCATAATAGGGGTGACCTCGACTACGGTCATCATCCTCTAACATACTTCATAACCTCCTAAGTACAACCTCCGCTATCCGTCCAATGGCCCTCATCTGCCATACTTCTTGTACGAACACGCCCGAACGCAAATAAGATTCACTAATATATACGTTTAGCAGGTGTTGATACCAAATTTCGTCTGCTGATGTGGATCAATTATGTGGAGACACGTGTCAATTTACATGGTACCCACAAACATTTTTTGAACAACACCTTGACTCCGAGGAGCTCAATCTCCCCAACCAACTCAGGCGCTCCAAGAAACAAGTGTTCTCCAAGGAACTTTATTGTACCGAGCAACTCATGTATACCGAGCTACTTAGGCGGTCCGAGCTGCATCTCGTACAGAGCATTCATATCCAGATAATCAAGAGGATGACTGCGCATTAAATGGACAGTTATTATCATACAGATGTACATTCCTAGTGGACAGCTATGTATTATTCTTTCACATGTACAGCCTCAAGGCTATAAATACATTGTAATCTCCTCATTGTGGGGGGACTCGAAATTTCTTGGTAAAACTTGTCATCGAGAATTCCAAACGGTCAGCAATAACAAAAATAGTGGAAGTAGGCCATTCTTTCAAGGCTGAACCACTTTAAAATTCTTTTGTCTTATTTATTTTTATCTGTGATTGAATAATTAGAGATAATCTAATTTTTTACATCAATAGATTGACGCCGTCTGTGTGAAATGACTGTAATTTTTATTTTTCACCAAAACCATTTATCATCAATGGCTGATCATCCAGAATCCAGTAATCGAAATGATGGGATTCCTCCAAATCCATCCACTCCTCCAAATGTCCAAGATCTGGCCGAAATAATGGATAATCTAGCCCAAGGCCAAACAACCATGCAAGAAACTATGCGACAACTCATACAAACTGTCCAGGGTGGAGTATCTACCCATTCAGAACAACGAAAAGATTAAAGAAACACCCGTTTTCCTTCTTCGCGTACTAGGCGAACGTTATTCCTAGAGGAATCTCAATCTAGACATATCGATTCATATCGCATTGAGAGATCTGATGATTTTTCTTATCAACCTGGTCGAACTTCATCAGTACGAGCTACAGATACTGAACAAAACATCACTCTCTCTCCATAAAGGACTAGTGAATTTGAGAGATTAAGTAGGGTCTCTCCTTTTGATCGTTTGGGACCTAGGAGGAATGGAAGTCCTCCCAAGGCTGTGTCGAGGAACTTTCGACGACCATTAGATCTAAGGGAGGGTTCTTCCCAATCACGACCAACTGCTCGTAATGAAGGATCCCAGGAAGAAAATTCAACACGATTAGTTGCTCGAACAAACATGACCGAGGAGGGAAATGATGCATGAAAAGGTTCTATTCAAAGGTTGGAGGATAGACTAGGGGAAATGGTTAAGGTCAAGAATCCTCTACAAAGAACTTTTGTCCAAGGGACACCTTTTATCCAGGCAATTGTGGATTTTCCCACACCATCAAAGTTCAAAGCACCTGTTGTGACTCTTAAGTATGATGGAAAAACTGACCCTGTCCTTCATATAGAATAATACCAAGCTGCTGCCGATATCTATGCCATGTCGGATGAGATGAGATGAGACGCAGGGCATTTTCGGGAACTCTTAGCGGATCTGCTCAAATATGGTACAATAATCTTCCTCGGGGGAAGATTTCAACTGGCCGAGATCTTTATTAGAAATTTCTATTTTGGAGCAAAACCAGTTAAACGAGTAGCACACTTGTTAAGTGTTAGACAAAAAGCAGGTGAGAGCACCAGGGATTATATAACTCATTTCAATAACGAGAAGCTCGAAGTTATCAATTACGAGGAAAAGACTACGATTACTGCTTTGATGAGTGGACTGTTGCCAAATAAATTGTACTACACTATGGCCAAAGATCCACCTAGCACCATGTCAGAACTGATGGCAAAAGAAGCAAAGATTATGAACGCCGAGGAGGCTATGGCTACGAAGAAGAATATGGATACCAAAGAGACCAGGGTGGAGGTTGATAAGGCTAAAAAGAAAGAGCATAAGAACAATGGTGGTAACAAGCAGTCAAAAGCAAAGCCATCATAGAAACTGTTGAAGAAATTTGGAAATTATACTCCTTTGAAAGTAGACATAAACCACGTTCTGGAAGAAATCAAGAACAGCGAGGAGCTAAACTGGCCAGAGAAAATAAGGACAGATCCTGACAAGAGGAATAAGACCAAATATTGTGAGTTCCATAAAGACCATGGTCACAAGACCAAAAATTGCATAGCTCTTCAGAATGAAATTGAAGCACTCATTAGACGAGGTAAATTAGCCAAGTTTATTGATTGTAGAAATGACGGAAAGAGCAACGACCGAGAAAGACAAAGGTCTAGATCTCCTCGTCGAGCAAAAGAAGACAAGAAAAGAGATCATGAAGATGATCCAGAAGATGATCCCGATCTCCCCAAAAGACCAAGACAACCAGAACGTGAGGTATTTTTCAATTCATTTTGGATCATTTGATTGTAATGTTATTATAGGTGGAGATGCAGGAGGTGGAGACCTTACTGCAGAGAGGAAAGCTTACCTCAATGAGGCTCAAGCTTATTCATACATTAAATGAATAAATCTAGCTAAGGACAATCGCCCGAGGAAGGTAAAAAAAGAAAAATTGGTCATCGGTTTCTCCAAGAATGACCTCGCATGTGTGCTATATCCTCATGATGATCTATTGGTGATCAAAACGAGGATGAAGGAAGTAATGATCTCAAGAGTACTGGTGGATAATGGCAGCTCGACGGATATCATGTTCTACTCGTGCTTTGATAGCTTAAATTTAAAATTATCTCAGTTGGAGCCTTATCACAAGACCCTTCTCGGTTTTACTAGCGAGAAAGTTTTTCCACTTGGGACGATCAAGTTGGATATGTTCATCGGTACATGGCCTGCTTATCAAACAGAAAGAGTGTGATTTTTCGTGATGGATAAGAATGTCCAATCAGCTTACAATATCATCATGGAAGGGTAGGAAGTTCGAAGCATTACCATCTACTGTACATCAATGCCTAAAATTTCCAACCAACTTTGGAGTAGGAATTGTGAAGGGTGATCAAAAAGTAGATCGGGAATGCTACTATTCATCTGCCGAGCAGGAAGAACTGGAGGAATCGAGGAAAAAGACTACTACCTATCAAGTGGATAAAGGTGCAGAAATTGAAACATTAGACCCTATAGACGAGTTGCAGCTCGTGAAAGGTCAGGTGGTGGAAGCTAGTGAAAATGTCATTCTGGACGATGAGCACTCGGAACAAACAACTCAAATAGGTTCGTTGTTGGATTCCTCACTAAAACAGGAATTGATAGTCTTCCTAAAAAGCAGAAAACAAACTTTTGCATGGAGCCACGAGGACATGCCAGGGATAGACCTAAATTTCTTATGTCACGAGCTCAATGTGAACAAGGAAATCAAGCCAGTGAAGTAGAGAAGAAGAGTGTTCAGCCCCGAAAAGAACCAAGCTATACAAGAGGAGGTCGAGAAGCTCCAGAAAACTTGCTTTATTGAAGATGCCAAATATCCAGACTAGTTAGCAAATGTGGTGATGGTGAAGAAGAAGAACAATAAGTGGAGGATGTGTGTAGACTTCACCGACCTCAACAAAGCATGCCCAAAGGATCATTTTCCATTGCCCCGAATTGATCAATTAGTGGATGCTACCTCGGGACACGAGCTGTTGAGCTTCATGGATGCTTATTATGGTTATAACCAGATTAAAATGAAACCTGAAAACAGGGAGAGTACCTCTTTTATTACCCCTAGGGGAACTTATTGTTATAATGTTATGCTTTTTGGATTGAAAAATGCAGGTGCAACATATCAGCGACTGATGAACAAGGTGTTTGCAAAGCAAATTAGTTACAACATGGAAGTTTATGTTGACAATATGCTAACGAAGAGCAAGAAAGATGTTGATCATGTAATTGACTTAGGCCAGACCTTTGATAAACTAGATAAATATCAAATGAAGTTGAACCCTACCAAATGCATATTCGAAGTATGAGAAGGCATTTTCCTCGGGTATATTGTCAACCAACACGGAATTAAAGCAAACCCTGAAAAGATCAAGGCTCTATTGGGACTACGATCTCCAACGACGAAGAAGGAAGTGCAAAGTCTCACAGGGCGAGTTGCAGCACTTCATAGATTTGTATCACGAGCAATTGATAGATGCCTCCCATTCTTCAAAACACTCCGAAAAATGTTTGAATGGAATGATGAATGCGAGAAGGCATTTCAAGAGTTGAAGAAATACCTGGGAGCACCTCCACTGTTGTCCAGGCCAGTGATGGGAGAAAGATTGTACTTATATCTGGCAGTTTCGGAGAATACAGTTAGCTCGGCATTGATAAGAATGGAGGATGGGGTGCAAAAACTAATTTATTACACTAGCAAGGCCTTTCGAGGAGCAGATATCATATATCCAAGACGGGAAAAGTTAGCACTAGCATTGATCGAAGCGAGTAGAAGAATGAGGTTGTACTTCCAAGCTCATACCATAGTTGTGTATACCGATATATCGTTGAGGCAAGCTCTTCATAAACTAGAAAAATCAGGGAGATTTATGTACTGGGCAGTAGAACTTGGTGAATATGACATAGTTTATGAGCCTAGATCGTCACTTAAAGGGCAAGCAGTAGCAAATTTTACCTTGACACCTACAAAGAACAAAAGTTGAATACCGACAAACCTATGGATGTTACAGGATCATCAAATTTAAACTCCGACCAACTTAAGTCGGCTGACGAGCAAGAGGAGATGGACAACGAGAAGCAAGAAGTATTAGGGAAGGATATAAAGAAGCAATAAATATTCCACCGAGGAACTTTATCTGATCAAAAATTTGAGGATGAAGTACCTATATGGAATCTGTATGTGGATGGCTCATCTTGCAGTACAGGCTGTGGGGCAGGGATTATTTTAAACAACCCCGATGAGATCGATGTGGAGTATGCTCTGCGCTTTCAATTCAATGCTTCTAATAATGAGGCTGAATATGAATCTATGATTGCAGGTCTTAGTTTAGCAAAAACCATGGGGGCAGAGCAGGTCATTGTATTCAGGGACTCACAGTTGATCGTAAATCAAATGCTGGGAGTGTACGCGATAAAGGGAGAATTGATGATCAAGTATTATGCGAAAGCAATGGAGATTGTATCGAGCTTTAACGCAGTGCAGTTAATTAGAACACCAAGATTGGAGAATGCAAGAGCAGATACCTTAGCTCGATTAGCCTCAGCCACACGCACCGAGATACGAAGAACAATTTCGATAGAAATGTTAGCTAGAAGGAGCATTGACAAAGATATGATGGTGAGCTTCATTACCCTTGATTTAGGACCATCTTGGATGGATCTCATCAGGGCATATATTGAGGAGGGACATTACCAACTGATAAACTCGCAGCCAAGAAGCTTAAGTTTAAAGCTACTCATTATGTATTGACTAATGGTATTCTATATAGACGAGGAATTATAGCAGGTTTGCAAAGATGTGTGCATCCCTCCTAGGTGAAAGACGTGATTGAAGAGGTCCATGAAGGGTCCTGTGGAGCCCATGTAATAGGTCGGACACTTTTGGAAAGAATAATGATGCAAGGATACTATTAGCCAACGATGAGGGATGATTGTATAGCCTTTGCCAAAAAATGTGACAAATGTCAACGCTTCTCTTCTATCCGAAGAACTTCCCAAGCATTGTTAACACCCATTACTTTCCCTTGGCCATTTTCCATCTGGGGAATAGACTTGGCCGGGCCACTTCCAACGACCAGGGGAAGATTTAAATATCTCGTGGTCGCGGTGGATTATTTTACTAAGTGGGTGGAAGGTGATCCTCTTATTGATATGACATATAACAAGGTGTATCAATTTATTTGGAAAAATATCATTTGTAGATATGGTCTTCCCCATGCATTCATTACTGATCATGGAACCCAATTTGACAACGAGGAGTTTGCTGCGTATTGTCATCAGTCGAATATATTGAAAACCCACTTTGCACTAGGCCATCCCCAGAGCAATGGACAAACTGAGGTGACAAACAGAACGCTGCTGAATGGTTTGAAGAAACGACTGGACGATGCAAAGGCAAATTGGATTAATGAGCTACATTCGGTGTTGTGGGCTTATCGTACAACGCCACGAGCAGCAACAGGAGAATCTCCATACATGCTAGCATTTGGAAGTGAAGCCGTCATACCAGCTGAATTGGGTTTGCACACACACAGAATACTGAATTTCAATTCTCCTATCAGTGACTTAATGAGAAGATTAGACTTGGATATGCTCGAGGAAGTTAGAGAAGAAGAAGCAATCAGGAATGTTGCATACTAGTAATGAACAACTCTGTTCTACAATAAGAGAGTGAAGAAATGTGATTTGAAAGAAGAGGACTATGTGCTAAAGAAAGTAATTCAAAAACACAACAAACTGGAAGCTAACTGGCATGGACCCTACAGAGTAACATAAGTTGTTCGACCAGGGACATATAGGATTGAGACCTTATAAGGAGAAGAGTTTAAGAATGCATGGAACGCAGAGCATCAGCGCAAATATTATCAGTAGTTAAAATCCCTATGTAATGCAGTTTTCTTCAATATGAATAAAGTTTTGGATGTTTTACCCAATTCTCTCCTTTTGTTGAAATTTTTTCGGAATACTAGTGCTACACACTACACATCAAGTCCAGAATAAAAATCCACTAACTCCGGTTGGTCGGGAATAAAAATCCACCAACTCCGATTGGTCGGGAATGAAAATCCACCAACTTCGGTTGGTCGGGAATAAAAATTTACCAACTCCGGTTGGTCAGGAATAAAAATCCACCAACTACAGTTGGTCGGAAATGAAAATCCACCAACTTCGGTTGGTCGGAAATAAAAATCCACCAACTCCGGTTGGTCAGAAATAAAAATCCACCAACTTCGATTAGTCGGGAATGAAAATCCCCCAACTTCGATTGGTCGGGAATAAAAATCCACCAACTGCATTTGGTCGGGAATAAATATCCACCAACTCTAAGTTGGTCGGGAAGCAAAATATCACCAACTCCAGTTGGACGACAATCTAAAATAACACGGGACATTTTTTTCTTTTTATAGATATACATACACATTCAAGATTGCAGGGAAAACTAAAAGTTTCTTCATTAAAATCATAACAAATTACATAGAGAACAAATTACATAATACATGAGGAATCATTACATCAAAGATCCTATTCTATTGGCTTTTTCCCTTATGCCTTTGAAACAGGTTCTAATCCAGCAGGAGGATCGTCTAAGGCATAAGGGGAATTTATGAAGTTCAGATCTCTAAGCATCCTGACATTCATCATAGATGGCCGATCAAGAAAGTGCTCCGGGCGAGATATCTCAAAATTAGAATGAAGACTGTAGTCACCGAGATACTTTGAGATTAATCACTGAGGACTTGCCCGAGTAGGAATCCAGCTCATATTAAGTTTAAAAGGTGGCACGGGCAACTCGAGCAATCCAGGGTCATAGCAATCCCATAGATAATGGCCTTGTTCTAACTATAACACCCCCAGTGCATTCGACCATCCTTGCTTGTAACCTTCGTTATTTGAATTCTAGATCCGATCATCGAGATGATAAAGGGCTTTATTATAACCAGCCATCCAAAACTCTCTAGGCTGTTTATGGAACTGATAGGTCAACCTCTCTAGTTGCTCGTGAAGATTCTTCACCAGATTTGTTTTATTCTCCAAGGCAGAACTTTGAGCAGAAAGTTGCTCGTCGAGGTTCAGAATCTTCTTAGACATCTCTGCTAATGCTTGATTCTTCGCCATCAACTGGAATGGCTGATTCTCCAAGGCTGATTGAGTTCTTTGCTCTTTAATTAAAATACGAGCATCCCTTGCTCATCCTCGAGAAGCTCTTGCTCGACCGCGAGCAGAAGTAGAGGGTCCAGTCCTCTTTAAGGTTTCCAATTCATCTCTCAAGTTCGCATTCTCCACCTCCAAGAAAGAGAAACCTTCATTATTGACACATACCAAGGCTCCTGAGGTAGATGCTGCATATTTCAATTGGGATATCTCTCATTGTAAGACATTATTTTCCTGCTCCAGCAGTTTCGCGATTTGCCTATGATCCTCGACCTCAACCCTTAGAATTTTCTCTTTCTTCTCATAAACGACGATGAGTTTATCATACCCTTTGTCAGCATTTAGTTGCTAATATTTTTTCTCATACCCCTGATGCAAAAGGGCAGAAGATTCCTTGTATTGTTGTTGGAGTTCCTCGATGGTACCTTGGAGATCTTCAATCATCTCGTAATATGACACATTATTGGCAACTGCATGGTCGATCAAGAACTTTAGATATTAGTAGGCCTTAACTGCTCGTTCAAAAGCATATGAACTAAGGATGTCGATGATTTGACCTTCGTTTAAGTCTGCATGACCAGCTGTGAAGTACTCATTATATTTCTTCATCAGTTCTTGTCATGAGCTGATAATAGCTACATCCTGGCCATGAACTAGTAAAGAGAAGAGAGAAAAAATCAATAATAATGCAGATAGAGAAAGTAGAAGAAAAAGTCAATATGAACAACCAAAAGTTTGAATTTCATTTCATCAAAAGGTAAATACAAAGCTTAATGGTACATTCAAAAGGGAATAACAAAATTAAAACCCGAGCAACTTTACACCTTCTCCTTGTATTTTATAACTTCCTCGAAATGCTGGGATGAGGAGGTTGGTTGCTCGGAGGATATTGGAAGTTGCTGGGTTGAGGTATTGGTGGGCTGGAGTTACTCATAGAAAGTTTGAACAACTGGAATAGGAGGAATCTGATCTCCAATCATCGGGGAGGATTCCTCAGAGGCAGCTTCATCTTCTTCTTCTTCTTCTCCGGGAGAGGGAGGAGGGCCATGAACGTGCTGCTGGAACATTTCTGAAGTCTCAATAACTTTCATCTCTTGCAAGGCAGTTACCCATCCATCCCTGAAGTACTTAAGGCTGGCGTATTCCATTTAAGAGGTCATGGAAGCCAGACCCTTATTCCAGCCCTTATCCCAACCATCACTGAAAGATTTTTTGATGGCCTTTTTCCTCTTCTCTTTCTCTGAGGAGGTCCTTTCCCTAAGGAGCTCCTCGATAATTTTTAATTTTCTTTCTGCCTCTTCCTTCTGACGATCAGCTTCCCGAAGTCTACCAAGTTCCTCTTCAGCAGTTTTGAGCTTAGTTTCAAGCTCTCCAGCATTCTTGAGCTTTTACTCAAGCTCTTTATTTTTCTTCTCAAATTCTTTCATTTTCCTCTCCAACTCCTGGGAAGCCTCCATAGCTCGATCTTTTTCTTGCTCGATGGACTTGAGTTGTTTCTCCCAAGCCTCCTTATCTTCTTCATATTTCTAACGAGAATCCTTTAAGGACCGAGTTAGACCTACAAAAGCTTCCTCCACACCTCCCGAGGAGCTCGAAGCTTTAATAGCCTCATCCATTTTTAGAATACTGTTGAAACAGGATACCAGCTGAGGAAAGAAATAATTTTTAATCAATACGAAGACATATTAGTGAAAAATGAAAGTTTAGATTAGTAATACTTACTGAGGCAATATGTTGAGCCGCCAAGGTAGTGACTCTGTCACGAGAAAGATTGTCTTCAATACCTTGGATCTTTGGGATAATCCAAGACTTCACCAAGCTCATAACAGAGCTCGGAGGAACAAAGGTGGGAATACCGCCTTCAACATTTACGAACTGAGAGACTGCTTCTATTGGTCTCTCCAGAGAACTTTTATTTAACCTCCTCGTAGGAGCAGGAACATTCTCAACCAAGGATATTGTCTTGGTTGGTGATATAACGATAACCTCGCTTGGAGGAGAAACAACAATAACCTTGCTCGGAGCCACAGGGGGCTTCTCAGTAAGTTTCTTAGCAGAAGCTGGAGGGGGTGCATTAATTTTTTTTGTCCCTTCCTCTGGGACATCTTGCTTATTTCTCTTTGCCTCCACATTGGCAGAATCTGATTTGTCAAAGAAGGAGGGAGCTTTTCTTCTCTTCATTCTGATGCTAAGGGGAATATTTGATTCAGGGGAGGAACCTTCAGAAGCTGGTACTGGGTCGATGTCACCTACCACTGGACGAGTAGTAAAGGATGAAGTATAGCTCTTGTACTGCAACAAATAAGAGGCTGATCTAATGTGTTCGTTAGCAACAGTTTTGTGCAAACCCCAGATAAGTTTCAAATGCCTTAAATTGACATCAGTTTCCTTAGGAGATTTTCTTTTGCTGTCAACTGTAAATAATCAAAAATTAAAATGTCAATGACGCATTTTATCAAACATAAAGAAAATATAATTTCAAAAATAAAATAAAAAATAAAAACAACCTATCCCATTGCCATAACGAGGATATCTAGGACCTTGATACACATCGTCTCTAGTCAATGGAGGATGTTGCCAATTTTTCATAACCACTCCATGTTCAAAATAATCCCTATTGGCATTGGGAAGATTGGCGACTAATGCCCTATTCAAAAACCTAGTTTTTAAGTAAAAAGTACTATCACTAACGACCCATCTGTAACAATACATTATCTCTGGAATCCCTAAACGAGTTCCATGAAGTTGATTTAACCTATGAACTCCATTAACTATTCTCCAAGTATTTGGTGCTATTTTTATAGGAACAACATCAAAATAGTGACAGAACTCCAAACATAAAGGATTTGGAGGAAAAGAAAAGCCACATTCGGCCATAAAGAGACTGGGGAACCAATGTCCCTCAGCCAAAGAAAAATAGTCAGAAGGTTCAGAAAGTTCTTCCAATGTGACCCATGAAGGAATTGAAAATTCAGAATGAAATTTGTCAAGCGATTCAATAACGTAAACCATGATGAACAAAGTAAATAAAAGAGAAAGAAGAAAATCTTACAGGAAAGGGGTGAATCAGTTGACAACGAATGATGGCAGAAATGAACGCACAAGATAGAGAAGAAATGGAGAGTTCAAAGATACCGATTTGGAAAAGTAAAAGACGATAGTATTTTCTGCAACGCTTAAATACCTTACCTTGGGAAGGGGTAAAAATAATGAATACAAAGAAAGACGTTTGCCCTACCGGCGGCTAAAAGGAGAAAAAAGGCACAGAAACCGAAGCAGTTAGAAAAATTCAAAAAAGTCTAATTCTATGAATTCAAAAGAAGAAATAAATACAAGGAAAACACTCCTAAAATTTAGGATGACTATTTAATCCCGCCATATTTCGAGAAGAATGTTCCACACTCCTCCTCAACCTCGAACTATGAAACATTGGGGGCTTCTGTTGATACCAAATTTAGTATGCTGACGTGGATCAATTATGTGGAGACACGTGTCAATTTACATGGTACCCACAAACATTTTTTGAACAACACCTTGACTCCGAGGAGCTCAATCTCCCCGACCAACTCAGGCGCTCCGAGCAACAAGTGTTCTCCGAGGAACTTTATTGTACCGAGCAACTCATGTATACCGAGCTACTTAGGCGGTCCGAGCTGCATCTCGTACTGAGCATTCATATCCGGATAATCAAGATGTTGACTGCGCATTAAATGGACAGTTATTATTGTATAGATGTACATTCTTACTGGACAGCTATGTATTATTCTTTCACATATACAGCCTCAAGGCTATAAATACATTATAATCTCCTCATTATGGGGGGACTCAGAATTTCTTGGTAAAACCTGTTATCGAGAATTCCAAACGGTCAACAATATCAAAAATAGTGGAAGTAGGCCATTCTTTCAAGGTTGAACCACTTTAAAATTCTTTTGTCTTATTTATTTTTATCTGTGATTGAATAATTAGAGATAATCTAATTTTTTACATCAACATCAGGAGAACTGAATCTTACCATAGAAATCAACAATCCTAAACATAGGGCTCTATATCAAAGAAAGCTACGCTGAAAGCATAATAAGCTACACAGATCCTAAAGGACACTAGAACCTGATGCTCTGATACCACCTATAACACCCCGCCTAATTAAATACCGGGTGATCAGTCATTTATTAAATTAAAAACCAGGTGAACGGTTGATTCATTCTCAGCATCACTGTTGCAAAATAATATTTTCGATTTGAACACCCTAAATAATTAAGCTAAGTGTCAAAACCATTTAAAACCTCATTTTTCCATGATTAGATACCAATATTAAAACCTTTTTTAATACTAACAGTTTAAGAGTCACATAAATAAAAGGATAACAATAACTACACTACCATTTAAACCATCTAGATAAACCAAACCAAGTTATGAACTATAAATGAAATCATTCTGACAAGAGTTAACTCCCAAGGAGTACTGAATGCTGGAAATATCACAAATATCTGACAAATAGAACTAGAATAGGAAATCGGGCGACACATGCCCTAACTATGAAGATCTAAAGTAGGAACTGATTCAATGACGAAGTAGTCTAAAGCAAGGGCCTGTAATTCCCACATAAACTGCAGCACGTCCAGTCCAAAGAACCTAAGCATGAAGCCCCTGTGGCTGGACACCTCTAATACATACATATATATACAAGTCGTCTCTTCTAGTTTCGTTGATTCTAACCTACCCAAGGAGTTTAAAATGGTCACTTTCGCATCAAACCTACTAGGCAACGACCTAAGGATTTTCTTAATGACACGATTGTCGGGAATTTTCCCACCTAGGTTAAACAACGAGTTGACAATATTGGACAACCTAGCATAAAACTCATCAAAGGTACCACTTTCTAACATCCTAATGGTCTCAAACTGTGTAGTGAGATTTTGAAGTTTTGACGCCCTAACCGTGCTAGTGCCCTCATGAGTGAGTGCCAAAATATCCCAAGCCTCTTTTGATGTTTCACAAGTCATAATTCTATTATATCCTTCCTGTGTGACATGTGAAGAAACAACGTGCAGACCTTTAGAATTATATTGTGCAAGTGTTTGTTCAGTTTCGGTCCATGGCTCAACAGGATTTAAACTAGTGACCTGACCTACAATAGTGACAGGGGGTGTCCAACCTTTCTCAACTGCAAGTCAAACACGCTCATCAATAGATTTTAAAGCACATATCATTCTCATCTTCTAATAAGTGTAATTAGTGCCATAAAAATAGGAGTTCGAAAAAATTCATTATATCCAGAATTAATCTTTGAAAACACACGGGATCACAAAACAAATAAAAATGTTTTCTAGCTCTGATACCAATTTGAAGAGTGCCCAATATGTGTGTTTTAAACAAAACCAATTTTTCTGCGAAAAAGATCCAACTTTTAATTATGCACCAAACAAAGTTGTGAAATCCCAATTCTCACTTTAAACCAATGTTTATCTTGATTGATCCTAAACATGCATCTAGTGATTAAAGCAAGTAAAGCAAAGTAAAGAATACTCACAACGCCGAATGTACGAGGAAAAAACCCAAAACGGGAAAATAAGCTCGGACGGCCCAAGCCAGACAATCACTATGAACAATGGTTTTACAAAGATAGATTAGCCTTACACTAAGACTCGATCCCCACGGGTCTTGACGCTCCTTCTGATCTTCAACCGTTCTTCATTAGTGCCCACGTAGAATTTTCATCTTCCACGATCTCTGTCCATAACACACGTCTCCACGTATGTCTCGGTGTCCACCGATATGGCTTTGATATGTCTACGATGTCGAACACGATGTCCGTCGCTTCTTCATCGTAAAACCCTTTGTGTTCAATGTGTAGAACAAACAACTTTGGTGCAGCAAGATCACATAAACATATAAGAATGATAAATTGGATCTTTGCAAACTCTAAGGATGTGTTTAAGACTTTTAAACCTTAGAAAACATGTGCAAACAAGGTTCTGGTTTGTAAAACAGTTTTCCAGAAAGCACACTGCCGAAATTATGATGCAAACACTGTTTAAATAGGATTTAAATGCTGCCTCAAAAAATGTGTCATTCAAACGACTTAAGCGTGTCGTTCGCGCGACATTGTATCTCGTTCGAACGAGATCCAATGTCGCTTGAGCGACCTCGCAAAAGTTTGACTTTCTTTGACTTTCGGATAAAAACGTCTCTTAACAAAGAGATTCAAATTAGTCAAACTCTATTTTGAGCTTATCATCATAAAATGAAGTTTAAACCTTTAAAAAACTTTTAAATCATTTAAAATCATTTTTCTTTATAAAAATTACATCCTTATCTTTTATAAAATAATTCCGAGTACCATTAATTATACGCATTCATACCTGAGTGATCTCGGAATGAAATTAACTTTGAAGACGAGTAAATTTGCACCAAATAAACATCGGCATGATTACATCTTTGAAGCTTTGCCGCAACGTCTTCAATTTCTTCAATACGTCATAGACCAAGTGGGATCGAGATAAATATATACATCTCCCTATGACATATTACAAACACAGTTTTCTTAACGGAACTAAGTCAAAACAATACAGGGACTCAATTGGAAATTTATGTCCTTACAAATCTCCCCCTTTGACTATTTCGGGACAAAACTAAACCAGTGAAATGCCTAACCGGGCCGTCAAGCCGTATGACGCCTAAATCCCATCCCATAAACCCAAAATAAAAAATACAGGACACGGACTAGTATATGTAGCACCGGTAAGCATGAACTGTCTGAATGTGATGTAGACTTGAAATCTCAAATCGCTGAAGCATACCTATACACATGAAACAGACAAACACATACCAAGTGAAGTATGGAGGAACAAATGAAACCAATTTATATGTCTAATTAGAACAAATCATTTGAAACATGTGAGCAATTATTTGATACTAATTTGTTACCAATTTGAAACAAATATCATAAAGAAGCACTCAACAAATCTCCCCCTACATCACATACCAAATCTCTCCCCCTTTTTGTCTCGAATAGACAATCCGGTGAAAAGATAAACCAATATGTAATATCTAGAATGAGAATATGATACCAAACAGAATCAAGTTGATACCAATATGAAAAATGGAAAATGCTAGATAACCATGAAACAACAGCTAAAAAAGATCATGTAATGACAAATCAGTAGCTAGAAAACCAAGGAATCACACAAAGAGTATACCAATCTATCAAGTGTGATAAATGGACTCATATGAAAAAACTAATTTGGAACATAAAAGAACCTGCATATAAACCAATTAATCCAAAAATGCTTCCCAAAGTACCAAAAATATATCAAAATAAGCTAGAGGACTGCAAACCAATCAGAAGCCATTTTTCACCCTGTCGTTCGAATGAGCCAGGGACTTCGCTCAAACGAGATGAGGAAGTCGCTCGAACGAAGTACATAAGTCATTCGCGCGAGATGAGATGTCGTTAGAACGACTTCGCGCGATCTGCCAAAATTTCCCATAAATATTATAAAGTATTGCCCAGTGAAAAAATTTCCATAAAAAAATTCCAGGAAGGGACTGACAGAAGCAAAACAGTGCTAAAACAGTAAGCTTTTTCACAAAACACAAAAACTCATAAAAACTTAAAATGCGAGTTACATGAAAACATAGTACTGATGTGCTCAAACATGGACATGGAATGAATGTGCATGAAACTACAACAAATGAGTCACAATTCCAACACATCGAAATGATTAAGAAGCTCTAATTGATAGCGATAAATCATCAAACTTTATCATAGCCAAATGACAATTAAAGTGTGAGCTTAATGAACTAAACATACTACATGCACACAAATCCAAAATTTTGACGATTCTACAAACAATAGCGTCAAATTGCAATGTTTCAACATTAGGATTAGTTGTGCAAACCCGTTTAAATTTTCTCCAACCAAACACCCTCATATAAACATACTTTTGTAATACCCCGTATTTTTATGCTATATTAATTTGGGAATTTATTAAATTTAATGAGAATTAATTATTTAATAAAAATCCGAAAATTAATTATGTTATAATTATTAACGTGACGAGAGTTAGTAATTATGATAAACTTGTTGAATATTACTAATGAGCAAGTAATATATAATATTGGTTATATTAAATGTCACGAGTGATTAAAATGATAATTTCGGAAATTTGAGTCGGGACGTGCCCGTGTCACGGCGGGACCAAATATTGTTAAATAAAAGTGAATATTTTATAAGTTGTTCGTATGATCGTTTTGAGTGCGCCAACGTGTCCGGAAGGGTCGAGATAGTCAGAAAAGTGTATCTGGGGGTTTAGTTTGGGTCTCGGGGCGTTTTTAGGCCTAATTAGTACTCCGGGAGGGCATTTTGGACATTTCACATTTTTAGGTAATTAAACCCACGAAAATTAAAGGGGTTATATCTGATTTCTAGGTTATCTTCTAGGGTTAAATCAATTCTAAACCTTAGAACGGTCATAGGAGAGGAGAGGAGAGAGCTCTCAAGGCAATTCAAGGCCAAAAAGTCACCCGTTAGCACCGCCGCCACCGCCAACGCGTAGATTACGAGACGGGGAACGCAACCACACCAAATTTGGCACCAAACCAGAACACCAAAAATTCCAGGCAAGTGTTTATCTTGCTTATTTCGTTGATGCATCTTTCATATTAGTTTAGGAATGATTAGGAAGAATTGTATGGAAGAAAAACCCAATTTGAGATAGGAAATTGCATGTAGTGATGACTTAAATGATATTCTGGAAATCCTTTGTGATGTAGAAGATTAAACCAGGGAATTTTGATGTTGAATAAGAAGGAAATTCTGGGGAAAACAGATTAGAACCATGATTAAGAGATTTCTAGGGTTCTTGAGTTTTAAATGAATGTTGGCTTGTTAATCCATGTTTGGTGACGTAAATTGACATGTTTTACGTAGGAAATGCATAATATTATGTTAGGATGTTAGTAGTATAAAATTTTGGACGTTTGGGAATGGAAAAATTGAATTTGGATGAAGATATGTGTTAGAATCCGTAACGGCAAAGCTGCAGAAATCGCAATACCTGCTTGATCGATCGATCGAGCCCAGAGCTTCGATCGATCGAAGGTTCGATCGATCGAGCCCCAGACCTCGATCGATCGACCCCTCCTGGCAGACTCCTATTTCCCTTTTAAATTAGTTAAATTCCATTTATCGTGAAATAATTCTTAGACACCCTTAATAAAATATTTTGGGAGATATGGGAGACCAGTAGGACATATGAATAAATTTGGGACTTTTAATGTGAGACGAGAATTGTATTTTTGGGATAATTACATAAGGGTCGATGAATTTATGTTTTAAAGGGAGAGACGCGTAAGAGAGTTACGTTGGAACATAAGAATGACACCTACTGAATTTTATATTTGGGAGAATAGAGTCCATGAGTGTTATGTAGTAAGTTGGAATAATACCTCGAATTAAAGTTAAAGACGAACAATTATACGTGATAACTAATAATGAGATATGAGAAATAATGTCGTAACTATGGGATTGAGATATACCTAATGTGATATGGTAATATTAGTATAGTTATATGATTGTGTATGCATATACTATCTATGTGTGAAAAACATACCCACGCTACTTGCTATCCCTGAGGTTACCGCGCTGGGACGATCTTATCTCGTGTGCCTTATGGGGGATATGGATTCGTACCCTAGGAGATAGATATCCTTGGTACAGGCTATCGATTTGATAGTTCAGACGGTCCTAAGAGACGCGGGTATGTGCCATCCTCTTAGAGACTTAGATTCTATGCTTCGCCTCAATATTGTTTGTGTATGTGTTAATACAATTCGAGAGTGATTCCGAATTTGTATTCCCCTTAATACGAGTGATACGGGGTTTGGATAGTAGAGTATGCCCGCACCATAGTTTTTATTTGGGGTGCTGCTATTATATATATATTATACGAGTAGTTAATATATATATATATATATATATATATATATGAGATTCTGGAATTTGGAGCTGCCTACTGTGATATGGTAAGTAGGACATGGTTGATGACTCAAAATGTAAATACTTATTTTGAGAAAGTATAATATGACACTGGAAAACTTTATTGATTAAGAAAGTTAAAATGATAATTTTGGTCACTAATTGAAATCTTACTTTTTAAACAATTGTATTATTCAGTTTTAAATCTTGCAAATAACCTAAGATAAGAGAAATCGTTGGGAAAGATTAGTGCGATATATGATAGATAATCCATTGGGAAGGTTAGTACGGTAGGCGTGCACATTAGAAGAGAGGTGAGAATTTCTTAAGAGAGTGTCGCACTAATATGTTATTGCATTGGCCTGTAATCAATTTAAATACTTGCTAAACGAATTTTTAAATCATACACTATCGGGGTCTGACCCATTTCTATTTCTCTTTCTCTCTTGCATATGTATGTATATATTACAGGTGCCCAGCCACTGGGGCGTCTTGCTTAGGATCCCTTGGAAGGAACGTGCTGCAGCTTAGGTGGGAGTTGCAGGCCACTTGCTTAGACGATTTCATTTACTTGATTCCACTTCTATCATTCTCAGTTATTGGGGCATGTGTCGCCTTTTCCACTATTTATCTGTTTTATTGGTACAGTTGTATTTCAGTTATTTCTAGTACTGTTACTATGGGATTTATTCACTATGGATGTTTTACTTTAAGTTTAAATGTTGGGATTTTGGAAGTTGAATGTTTAAATTAATTGGTTCATGTTCTAGGATATTTGTGGTATGATTCTTACTTATTGAAAATGTTGTTAATAAATAAATAAATAATTTTTCTTTAAAAATAATTTGGAAAGAAATGTTAAAAATGGTTTTGACACTTAGCTTAATTAATTAGGGTGTTAAATTGGAAAAATTGATTTTCACGACAGTGATGCTAAGAATGAACCAACTGTTCACCTTGATTTAATTTAATAAAGGAGTGATCGCCCGGTATTTAATTAGGCGGGGTGTCACAACTTTTTCAAGCTCTTTTGAGGTTTATAGCATTCTCAACTTAGAGAAAATCTTATTGGCCATTTTCTTAGCATATTGCATTTTCTTTTGGGCTCTTTTAAACGGTAGCTTTCACGACGAGTTAATTTTGAACTCTCGCAGCCCTTTCCCGTGAATCACTCATCATTTTTTAAAATTCAAATCCTCACAATAAACGGTTATTATATGCACACTTCTCCTTAAGTTTACTTATGCATAGATGACAATATTGAGATAAGAATGCCTCACCAAATTCAAATATGTAAGAGAAGTCAAACATCCATATAAACTCGTGCATGTGTACGATGTTGGCATTTATACAAAGTCTAATCAAGATGCATATCAACTTCAAAACAACCCCATATAAACAATGGTTAAGATCATTCTAAGAATCGATAATAATGACTAAATTTCCTAGCCACATGGATAATGAAACGATGGGGGGGGGGGGGGGGGGTCCAAGCACACCAATATGCCACATCAAACATGTAAACTCAAAAACAAAAACTGAAAATATTTTTGGCTTTTCAAACATATTTTGACTCAAAGAAAATCAAAATCTTTTTGTATTTTCAAAAGTTTTCTCAAAAACAAAATCTGTTTGTATTTTTCAAATAGGACTCAAACAAATGAAAACTATAATATAAAATGATACACATGTCATAATACTAGCAATGAATATATCATGAAGCAAACTAGCATATGACAAACATGGAAACACTATCATCCTTTAGATTTAGCATGGGAAGAATCAAGTGCACCCAAACGAGAATCATGAAGTTTAATTCCTAAAGCCACTAAATCCTATTTCCTAACCCAAGTAGGTGTAAAACGGCGCATGGGGGTTTGGGTAACCGGGGCAACTTTATTCTTAAACTTCCTAGGATCTTGTCTAAGGTCGTAACAATAACGCCTAAGGTGAACTTTCCTACCACAAAATGTGCAAGTGTAGCGGTGGTGGGAATTATTACCTTTATGTGGACCTTTTCAAACCAACCTAGTGTTTCTCACACGTGCGGGGGGAATGGGAACAACACTCTCACCAAAACCTATACCTCCCCTATCTCCCTTAATTTGGACGGTGCCTAGGATCTTATCTAACTTTTCTGACCTAGACTCCAAATCAAACTTGATTCTAGATGAGTCTTTCAGTCTCTCCTCCAACTCGTGAATCCTAGACTCGATTAAACGCCTAGTCTCCTCAAACTCTAAAATCTCCTTTTTCAAGGACTGCATCAAATCACGAAGATTATCTCTCTCTTTCTCCACAAACTCTAATTTCTCCCTAAACTTCTTCTCTCGTGCCCTAAGATCCTCAATCAAACTATCATTATTTTCTATGGCACGCTCATTCAACTTAGATTGCAATTTTGAGTTATCCTTTTTCACCTTCACCGTTTCGTCATACAACTCATTAAATGCATTTTGCAATTCTTTCAAATCTATTTCCTCCTCGTCACTATCTTCACCCTCACTAACACAAGATACACTCAAAACCTCCTCGGAAGTGTCATTCACATGAGTATTGTCGTCGTCGCTCACATGACATGCCATAAACGCAACAAAGTTACGCTCAATGGGGTAACTCTCTCCCTCTTCCGGTTCACTATCACTTAAGATGGCACTATAGACAACGGGTTGCTTGCCCTCTTTCTTAAGTCTAGTGGGACACTCCTTAACCTTGTGACCATACCCCTCACACCCAAAACACTTATCAGACTCATCTCTCTTAGGCTTTTAAAACTTATCCTTAGAGGTGGGATCCACTTTATTGTTCTTAAATTTTTCAAATTTATTGGCATCTTTCGATTGATTTTGAAACTTAATAAATTTTTTAAATTTCTTTGCCAACAAAGCAACATCCTCAAAATCGGAATCAAAATCGGAATCCGAAACATTAATTTCCTCTTTTCGGGTTTTCAAAGCAATACCTTTTTTTTTCTTAGGCACTTGCTTGGAGGTAATCATGTCGATTTCATAGGTTTGTAAGTCACCTACAATATCGTCTAGTTTCGTTGATTCTAACCTACCCAAGGAGTTTAAAATGGTCACTTTCGCATCAAACCTACTAGGTAACGACCTAAGGATTTTCTTAATGACACGGTTGTCTGGAATTTTTCCACCTAGGTTAAACAACGAGTTGACAATATTGGACAACCTAGCATAAAACTCATCAAAGGTCCCACTTTCTAACATCCTAATGGTCTCAAACTGTGTAGTGAGATTTTGAAGTTTTGACGCCCTAACCGTGCTAGTGCCCTCGTGAGTGAGTGCCAAAATATCCCAAGCCTCTTTTGATGTTTCACAAGTCATAATTCTATTATATCCTTCCTGTGTGACACGTGAAGAAATAATGTGCAGACCTTTAGAATTATATTGTGCAAGTGTTTGTTCAGTTTCGGTCCATGGCTCAACAGGCTTTAAACTAGTGACCTCACCTACAATAGTGACAGGGGGTGTCCAACCTTTCTCAACTGCAAGCCAAACACGCTCATCAATAGATTTTAAAGCACATCTCATTCTCATCTTCTAATAAGTGTAATTAGTGCCATAAAAAATAGGAGTTCGAGCAAATTCATTATATCCAGAATTCATCTTTGAAAACACACGGGATCACAAAATAAATAAAAATGTTTTCTAGCTCTGATACCAATTTGAAGAGTGCCCAATATGTGTGTTTTAAACAAAACCAATTTTTCTTCGAAAAAGATCCAACTTTTAATTATGCACCAAACAAAGTTGTGAAATCCCAATTCTCACTTTAAACCAATTTTTATCTTGATTAATCCTAAACATGCATCTAGTGATTAAAGCAAGTAAAGTAAAGTAAAGAATACTCACAACGCCGGATGTACAAGAAAAAAACCCAAAACGGGAAAATAATCTCGGACGGCCCAAGCCAGACAATCACTATGAACAATGGTTTTACAAAGACAGATTAGCCTTACACTAAGACTCGATTCCCACGGGTGATCTTTAACGGTTCTTCATTAGTGCCCACGTAGAATTTTCGTCTTCCACGATCTCTGTCCATAGCACACGTCTCCACGTATGTCTCGGTGTCCATCGATATGGCTTTGATACATCTACGATGTCGAACACGATGTCCGTCGCTTCTTCATCGTAAAACCCTTTGTGTTCAATTTGTAGAACAAACAACTTTGGTGCAGCAAGATCACATAAACATATAAGAATGATGACTCGGATCTTTGCAAACTCTAAGGATGTTTTTAAGACTTTTAAACCTTAGAAAACATGTGCAAACAAGGTTCTGGTTTGTAAAACAGTTTTCCAGAAATCACACTGCCGAAATTATGATGCAAACACTGTTTAAATAGGATTTAATTGATGTGTCGAAAAATGTGTCGTTCAAACGACTTAAGCATGTCATTCGCGCGACATTGTATCTCGTTCGAACGAGATCCAATGTCGCTTGAGCGACCTCGCAAAAGTTTGACTTTCTTTGACTTTCGGATAAAAACGTCTGTTAACAAAGAGATTCAAATTAGTCAAACTTTATTTCGAGCTTATTTTTAAAACATTTAAAATCATTTTTCTTTATAAAAATTACATCCTTATCTTTTATAAAATAATTTCGAGTACCATTAATTATACGCATTCATACCTGAGTGATCTCGGAATGAAATTAACTTTGAAGACGAGTAAACTTGCACCAAATAAACATCGGCATGATTAAATCTTTGAAGCTTTGCCGCAACGTCTTCAATTTCTTCAGTACTTCATAGACAAAGTGGGATCGAGATAAAAATATACATCTCCCTATGACATATTACAAACACAGTTCTGTTCACGGAATTAAGTCAAAATAATACAGGGACTCAATTGGAAATTTATGTCCTTACAATACATAACTATCTTACATTTCTACTTTAGCCACATAGTAGATATCATCACATGTATATATATATATTCATTATATTATATATATACTATACTGTACCCCGAGACACAGCTGCGGTGTTGCATTACTCTGCTATCTTGTCCCTATACATCACGTCGCTGTATAGGGGACTATAGGTTCGGTGAAGATTCCTCGAAACAAAAATATCAACTCAAAAATTGGAGGCGAACATAGTTCTCATACCCATGGGACATGCACATATCTACGTTTCCATAGTCAGCGGACTTATGAACTCACCGATAAGTCTTTCATAGTCCTATGTTCTCGAGCGACAAATCAAAAATCCCATGGATTCATTAGGATATGACAGCCCTCACGCGCAAACCTCCCTTCGATAGAAAGTAAGCTAGGTATGTCATACACAGATACATAATATATGCACAATCACAAAGTCATACATATAAATATTCATATGTTCCAAATTAGGTTCACCCACGACCCATGATTATTTTCATCCGTGCTTAGAAAAAATTTTACTTATTTATCTCACATAACGGATTCGTCTCTTTTATTCTCATTTATTATTTACTTCATTCTTACTTCTCATCTCTCGAAGTATTATTTCTCACTAAGTATAATTATCGGTAGGTATACCCTCACTTACCTTTTAGTCTAAATCTTTCATGAGTCTCAATCTTTTAGTAAACGTACACACAATTCCCAATGTATAAATAACTCCCCGTTAATCAAAAATTTCATCTCATATTAATTTCACTCAACTGAGTCTACTTAGACCCTATTGGTCCTCTTCATAACCCATTATACTCTATCAATGATGATCAAGGGTTCCTACGCATTTTAACCGGACTAAACAAAAATGAGAAAAATATGCACTTTCTAGGAGGGATCGATCGATCGAGGAAAGGGGGTCGATCGATCGATGTTCTTGAGTCGATCGATCGATCAAGAAGTTCTTGCCCAGTTTTCTACAATATTCAACCTACGGGTTCAACCATTTTAACCCCTCCAAACCTCTATAATTTCATCCCAAACTCCCATCAAATTAATCCAAGTGTATAAGCAATGTACATAAACAAGTTCTAATGTAACGACATCAATAAATCCTCAACGAATCAATCAAAAAGGGGTTTAATCTCAAATCTCTTTATAAAACCAAATTTTGCATGAATAATCACCACACTCTATTTTAATCAAGAGATTCTTCCCAAATATCATAATAAATTCATGGGTAATCCTCTACATATGATCAGGATTTTAGACTACATGGGTTCTCCCTACAACATATATTAATTTTCTTCCAAAATATATAATTCTTCAATTAAAACATATGATTTTCATTCCTAGACTAACATGGAAGGTATATTAACTTGGAAATTAGTAAGATAGATACTTGCCTGGGATTCAAGGATATGATTTGTTGATGAAAATTATATGGATGAGTTCCTCTTCATGCGATCTACGTTTTGGTGGTGGTGGCGGTGCAATCGAGTGAGTTCTAGGCCTTGGATTGCTTGAAAAACTCTTCACCTTCTTCTCAAATCTCTTCACCTTCTTCTCTAATCACTTCACCTTCTTCTCTAATGGCTGGCTTAGGCTTTGTGTTTGTTAACCCCAAGAGACAACTCTAAATGGCTAATAAATACTAAGAAAATTCGTGGGTTTAATTACCCAAAAATACCAAATGTCTAAAATACCCTCCCGGGGTGTCAATTAGGCCTAAAAATGCCCCGAGACCCAAACTAAACCCCCGAGTATACTTTTCTGACTATCTCGACCCTTCCGGACACTTTGTCACACTCAAAATGACTATATGGATGACTTATAATTTATTCACTTTAATAATAATAATTTAGTCTTGACACGACACAGACCCGTCCCGAATTAAATTTCCATAATTGCCATTTTATTCACTCGTGACAATTTTAATAAAATCAATCTCATATATTACTCTTCTCATCCAATAATATTCAACAAATTATCAATAATTACTAACTCTCATCATGTTAGTAAATAGTTAAAATAAAATGCCGGATTATTATTAAATTAATATCTCAATTAAATTCAATAAATCCCCAATTTTAAAAGCCATAAAAATACATGGAAATACACTAGCATAGTGATTACTCTGCTAAGAATACATAAACCTATTAATTTTATATAACTAAAAGCATAGTGATGCATTATAAGAACTCAGCTAAAAATACGTAAACCTACTAGTGTATAAAGAGCTTTTATTTTTCAAATACATATTTACCCCTCCAGTCCCTTTTTTGAATCAGTGTTATATAAATATGCAAGCCATTTTCATGAGTGGATTATTTCCAAGTAATCAATCAGTATTATCTAAACACATATATTGAAGGCTGCTTGGAGGTCTTTCTTATCAATCAAAATCAAGCAATAAGTCTGAAAATGCTCGCGTATGGCCTACATGAGTATTATATATCCAGTTACAATATGTATATATAATTATGTACATTAACATACATAGCAACATTTTATTACAACTGAAGAAAAAGGACAGATGGATAATGTAATTTGTGGGAGTGGGACTATGTTTATGAGTAGAAGAAAGTAACGACCTGATATTAGCCTTCCTTTTATATACTTGGCGATTTAAACCCCAGCATACCCTCAATATAGGACCAAACCTGAGAAATTATAACATCAATTAACAGGTGATACACATATGTAAAAGGAATTAATGTTATATGATTAATATTGAGATATTAACTCATATGTAATCTCTTCAACAATACAAGAACATCTCGCCTACCCCACAAACGTTTCAAGAAGTACCTCGGTAGCCTCAGTAGTAGAAGAAAGGTACTGGTAATAGTAATAGCTCAGGGCATCCGGTACGCGTGCAAATGAGTTCTGGAAAACATCAAAGTTTTGTTCGGGTACATGCAAAAAAATGTGAAGAGAAGTTATAATAATGCCTACAATATTTAGTTACGTTTACTCATGTTTGGATTAATTTCTGTAACCTACCAGTTCATTCCTCTGAAAATGGATGACTCTACACCCAGAATTTCAAGACAAGTATTGCAAAAGTATGCGTGGAATTAAACCTCCTACAACATAATCCTAACATAATTTGGATAGTTTGTGGTGGAAAAGGATTTTGGCAATAAGTTTCTTATGAAAATATTCATGCTTACTGTCAATTTTGCAAGAAGTAAAGGCCATGATGTGACGAAACATTTGTGGAAAAGGATTTTATTTTTATTTTTTTAAACAAACATTTGTTGATTTTAATATATTAGTGAAGCGATCTCTTAAAATGTTATATAGATCCCATTTAAATAAAAGGGAAAAAGAACTGGTTTCCACATGATGAGAATAATACAACACCTTTCATGAAAGAAGCCACAAAGGTGTCATATACTCATTGATTGTAAGAGAAAACTACATGAAGCATTGAGTATAATAACATTGATATGGCAAAAGAAAAAGGGCGTAGAATAATAACGATAGTAGTAGTAGTACCTTGTTTAAGAATTAAGATTTTTTATTGAAAATGGAGTCGAAGTAGGTGTCCATGCAAACACGATCAGAAAAAATCTCCTTTTGGTGATAGAGAAAAAAAATTTGCAAAAATAATTGGCAAAATTCACCCCCTTTTTCATGGTTCCTTTGATATAGCACACCAATCATCTATCTATTTTCGATGTAAGTATGGGATTATATTAGTAAGACTACAAATATTATCTCATCTGGGAAACAAATATATCCACTAGACAATCACAAAAATCAAAACCCATTTACAACACTAAAGTGCTCACCTAGAGTCATTAATTGGAATGTGATTCTAGTATCTCTGATCATCAATCCCTGTAATCGTCAATGCCATGGAAGAAATAACTGAGAAAACCCCTCTCGTGTTCTTGTCCAAAAAAATTTCCTAAACACCCACAAAATTATACACACATACAATTAATACCCACCCCGCCCCTCCATTTAAAACCCGAACTTTTTACTTTTAAGTTTCTAAACTTCAACATCAACATCAACTAATACAAAATGAGTCCCAAATAACACCAAATGTTTAAGTTTCAAAACTTCAACATCAAATTTCTCAAACAACACAATAATAATGTCAAACTTACAAGTCCCAAATAACATCAACTAATACAAAACGAGTCTCAAATAACATCAACTATTACAAAACAAGTCTCAAATAACATCCAACTTTTGCAAAATAAGTCTCAAATAACATAAATTATGACCATTGCAGAGTCTTCTTCCTTTTCATCTACTCAAACTTGAAAAATACACAAGCATTTAAATTGATAACTATTTTTAATTATATTATTAGAGAAAATTTAAAAAAAAAACAAAATAAAAATTAGAATGTTAGAAGAGAACTAGGATTCCAACATTTGTTCTGTATATTAACATAAAATTGCTACCTGTTATGTATAAACGTAAGCAACCAAATATGTTCTACTATTAACAAATGGAAGCAACCAAATCGGTTCGTAAAGCCTCTGTCGAAAAGTGTTTGTAAAGCCGTATATACTAATTTGTTATATATAGATAACACAGTATGTTCGGGGAAATATATAGAACAACCCAATTTGTTCGTAAATCCCTACATACTAATTTGTTCACAGTCAAAAATAATTTTCCACATAAAAAATTTGAACCAATAAAATATACGAACAAATATATTAGAAGAGAACAAATATACTAGAAGAGAACAGGAGAAAAATTAGGAGAAAACCTTCTGGTGGAGGTTGTTGTAGGCCGCCGAAGGTTGTTATAGGTGGCAGAGGCTGCTGTAGGCCTGTAAAGGCGGTAGGTGCGGCGGAGGCTGCTATCACATTTAGAGAGTGAGATGAGAGTCTTAGAGAGTGACATGAGTGAAAGGGAGCGAGAGGGAGCGGGAGAGAGAAGAAAGTGGGAGAACAAAATTTTTGGAAATATTAGTATTTTTATGGCATTTTATATTTTAGTTAAGTGTGATCAATTTTGGCACACTTTTAAACAGTGCCAAATTTTGGCACAGTTTTAAAGTGTGTCAGATTGTTATTAAACCGTGCCAGAATTTGGCACTGTTTTAAACTATGTCAGATTTTTAATATCATGGTGTGCCAAATTGCTATTTTTGGTGTAGTGACAAGGGTATTATAAATGTAAAATATGTAATGAAATATATGAAAAAAGGTGAAATGAATTACCATATGCACTAGTTGAGTCTTTAGCTACTGGACCAGTACATATTTCTTTCTTATGTCCAAGTTAGGCACATTTTTTGTATTTTTTCAAACTTTTTGGGGGAACAACTTCATTTGGATCCCTTATCCTCTTGGTTCTAAGTCTACCTAGTGTTCTTTTGAGTTTTGGGGGACTCACTTTGTGTTGGGGGTTGTATTTATATTGCATATCAATTCGAATAGAGAAATATTTGTACATATAAACAGATGTAATTGAGATAAAAGATGAAAATACCCTGGGCTAAAAGGATGGGCCTTCCATTGGGTGGACATATGAAGAATATGCTTCCATGTATGTACCCCAATTAAAAAATGGACTGCAAAACCTATAAAAGTTCAAATATAGTAATTAACAAACATGATTTGGAGTTAAATAATGGAGATAAAAAATAATTCATTTCATACTTGGGCCATGGTCCTCTTCTTGGCTTGATAACAACAATGGAAAGCTCACATGGTACCTACTAATTTTCTTCCTCCTCGAATACATTATAAGTGTTGTCATCACATTGAGTTAGAACTTCAATGACATGCGCTTCATCAACCGGTGCTTCATCATCATCTTCTTACTCATCACCTTGTGCATCATTATCTTATTGCTCACCTCCTTGTTTATCATCACATTGTGCCTTGTCATCTTCTTTGTCATGACCTTGTGGCTCATCACCCTCACTCTCTTCTTTAACCTAACTTGAATATTTATCTTTAGCATGTAACTTATCACATAGTAATAAATCAAAATCCTCATAAAACATAGAGTTACCAACTTGTTCATTAACACCATCTTGAGCACTGCATTGCTCCTCTATACTCCTTAACAACTCTTCCTCCTTGCCATTTGATTCTCTGTCTAGACATTTAAAGTCTATTAGGTCGTTGAAAGCCCACTCACCTTCTTTATAACTTTCGTTACTAAACTCCAAGGGGCCTACATGAAATAGTAGGAATTTAAAATTATAATTAATCTCCTCACCCCTAAAGTTTTATGTTTAACATTTTGTGATGGTTTAGGTTTCTTGGGGTGAGGGCTAACTGCAGAATCAAAATCTTATTCATTCAACCTTAGAGATTTCCTTGTACTCACTGAGGGTAATTTAAAAGTCTGTCTTAAAGTGGTTTGGACCGATTTTAGGGTGGGACCATTTGGTTGTTCTAAATAAATGTAATATTCTCTATTAATGGTGCAAAGACAATCTCCCTTCAACCATTTAATAACTCACCCCTTATTACATGTACTTTCTTTAATTTCTTTCACTACATCCATGTGGCATAACTCATCCCCATCCACATCCCTCAAAACAATTCTTTTTCCCCACCATATTTCCTATTCGTTTTCCAAATCCCATCAAAGTGGAAGACAAAATCCTTTAATCCACGCAAAAACATACCTTATATATAATAATGCATAGAAACAATATTAAATGCAAAAAACAGCATACAATGGTCTACTTTGATAAAACCTCAAGTTATATACTATAAATATGCATTTTTGATAAAACCCTAACATTCATAAAACCTTAATATTTTTAGAAGAATATTAATAAATACCTTGGCCAAGCTTCGTTCACAAGAAGTTGAGGAAATACGCTGGCAACCTTGATGAAGAATATATTTTGCATCAACGGAGTAATATGGTTTGCATGTTTAAGAAGAAAGAACCTTTACCATTTCATCAGAATGAAATGGTGAAGTCATTTAGCAAGAATGGGACTGATGGGGAAATGGGCATAAAATTCATTTAACATTTACCATACATTTTTCTAACATTGGGGTTAATCGATTACAATGGTTGGTGTTAGTTTTGGCACCCATTCTTTAGTAGAAAAAACTATGGCAGCCCACCAAACATAAATGAGAACAAACATGAAGAAACGCTTTAGGGTCAAAAGCTTGTTTACAAGATTAATAACAAACTGTTATAAGTTTAGCAAACTCCGAATAAACTTTTTGGGCAAAACTCTTTTCGAAAAACACAAGATGTGTTGTAAAAGACTTTATGAATGTATGGATTAAATTTGATAGTTGATTATCTTGTTTTTAAATTTTAATAAACATCTACAAAAGTTA
The DNA here is from genome assembly GCA_949130495.1 of Sambucus nigra. Lineage (NCBI taxonomy): Eukaryota > Viridiplantae > Streptophyta > Magnoliopsida > Dipsacales > Adoxaceae > Sambucus > Sambucus nigra. Next base: position 308,062,901 of record OX422223.1, read on the forward strand.
CCATGCAGTTACAATTACAACAACAGTTACGAACATTCAAAGAAATAAACACATGAATTTTTAACGTGGTAAAACCCTTAAAAAAGGGAAACATCCATGGTGCCCTCTATGGCACAAAACAAAAATTCACTAGAATAAAGAATCAAGTTACAAAACTTAAGCAAACCAAAAAGATCCTAACCTAAGTTCAGAATGTACCTACATGAGATTCTCAACTCCAAAGGTAATCTGAATTGGACTGATCTTTTATTGATGCTTCCTTGCTTTTTCCTTAATCTCCTTCTCTTTGAATTCTGATTCCAGCAACTCGTTCAAAATCCAAGATTCTCAGATAGAACCATAGTGTCGAAGTGTTCGTGTGAGATAGTGTTTGCGATGTGCTACTACATGCAAACATGATACTCACCCTCTCAAAATTATACAAACATTCCTAATGAATTACAACATTTCTAAAATGATAGGTTATTTCTGAATCTTGATTTTTCAAGCCAAGACTTATTGATCTTTTATTTATCCACAGATCTCAAAGATACCTTGCTCACAAGGCGGTTCAAGTTCTTAAACAATTTTAGTGTTTTGAAAATATTTTTGAAATTATAAACCTCCAATTGAGATCCAAACTAGACTAGAAGTCTACTTTTTTAAAACAGATTCAGAATTAACATGCAGAAACTTATTCGACAATTTTTGACATAAAACTTCTTTTCAGATCTATGGTTATACCTTAAAACTGAAGCAAGAGTTCTTTGTGTTCTTTTTATTTTTGTACACACGTATTTCATAAAACATGAAATAAAAAACTAGAAACACAAATAACTCACTAGATAAAAAAAAAATTATTTCAAAATTTATTGAAATAGAATAGATCTACAATACTAGATCTGAAAAGAGAAACAAAAAACAAATCGTGTGACGTTCTCCTATAGAAAAACTCAGTTTCAATAATGAAACTTAAGTCTCTATTAGAGATGAGTTCTGAGAGTATCAAAGATTTGAAGAGGTCTTCAAATATGAAGAATAATCTCAACACCAAAAACACATAAACCCGAAAAATTGTCTAACTCTCATGAATAGGTTTTTTGGTGTATGGAATTTTTAGGTTTTGGTGTTTGGCTTAGGAGAAATCACTCAGAGGTTTGAATTACGAAGAAACTAGGGTTTCTTCTTTCTAATCTCTCTCTATTCTTTCCCTCTCTTCTCTCTTCTCCCTTCTCTCTCTACTCTCTCTTTTTTCTCAGATTTCACGAAATGACAAAAGTCGCAAAATGCTGAGGCTTAGGTCCTTTTTATACTAATCGAAGAAGGATCCAGAACCTTGAACTCAATCTAATGGCTGAGATTGAATCTTGACTGATTGACTTAAATATAACGGTTCATCATAAGCGGTGGGTTAAATGTTCGTTTATTGGTTCAAACTGGGATCACAAGGATTGACTCTCAACGCATTGAGAACGTTGATAAGGTTGATCAAAGGGCTGAGAAGGTATGATCATTTTGTGTCCTGTAGAAAACACAGTCTAAGCCACCAGGACGCTAACACGTGTACGCACCGGATGTAATCAAAAACGCGTGTTGAAAATAATTACACAACACACCTTGAATTCTCTAGCGCTTTTGGATTCTACCCAGGCAAACAATCAACAAAGAAAATAACTTTCAGATATTCAAATTTTGCCCACAACACTTTTAAAAACATTTTTTAATTAATTCAAAAATCATTTGAAAATTATTTAAAAACATATAAAATGATTTGAGTTGAATTAAATTGATTTTAAAATGACTTAAAGTGTTGAAGAACCATTAGAGTAAATAGGTGATAAGAATAATGCAGAGTGTGTGTCATATTTGTTGTTTTAAGGATAAAAATAACTTCTCTTTGAAGATTCTCTTGGATAGGATTCCTTCTTTGAGCTTGTACCTTTGAGGATATGGAGTTCTCATAAAATCTAACTATTTTGTCTATATATCCAAACTAGTTGGAACTCCTATATATTTTGAATCAGTAACTCAATATATAGTGTGTTCTCAATCTAACCCTTTGGATATTAGAGATAAAATTCCCTTGAGTATTCAGAACTCGTGGGTGAGAATGAAAAATCCTATTTGTCCTATACAAAAGTTCTAACTACCCTTTCCCATCCTAAACCTAAAAATAAGGTGAAAGAAATACATCACTCAACTATATACATACCAATACCCTACAATGTAGTTACAAGATATACAACGGGTCTGAAATACCTTTAATAAGATAAACGCTAAATTGTCATATTAGTTGAGTTAGAATCAGGAATATATAGAGAAATCTCTAACCAATACTCAAGGTCTTCTCCCTCAATTTTTCTCAAATATGCAAGGGGTGTAAATAAAAAAGTAGAGATTAATTGAGAGTGATCATGCCTATAGCTGTGCGTAAATACTCAAATCGTATGTTATCTAATGGTTTTGTGAAGATATCTGCGAGCTGCTTTTGAGTGTTCAGATATTCAATAATGAGATCTTTGGATTCGATAAGGTCACGGATAAAGTGATGTCTAATCTTAATATGCTTAGTTCGTGAGTGTATTACACGATTTTTGGAAATATTAATGGTACTTTGGTTATCACAAAACATGGTTAATTGTTTTTCTGTGAGAGCATAATCACTAAGCATCTGTCTAATCCATAGTAATTGATCACAACAACTACCAGCTGCTATATATTCAGATTCAACGCTAGATAATGAAATACAATTTTATTTCTTACACGACCAACCTACGAGATTATTGCCTACGTAGTAGTAAGCACCAGAAGTTCTCTTACTATCGTCAGAACACCGAGCCCAATCGGCATCGGTGTATCCTACAATAGAACTAGTCATATCATTTGTGTACCAAATAACAAATTTTAGAGTACCCTTAATATATTTAATAATTTTTTTCATATTTAATAAGTGAGATTCTTTAAGATTACTTTGATATCTATCACAGATACCCACGACAAAGGATATGTCAGGTCGAGACGCGGTAAGATACAACGAACTCCCTATCATACTTCTATAAAGAGTGGGATCAACACTTTTTACATTATCATCCTTAGATAGTTTAGTTGAAGTACTCATGGGGGTTATAGAAGTTTTAGGATATTCTAAGATAAATTTTTTAACTAAGTCTGTAGCATACTTGGATTGAGAAATAAAAAGACCATCGTTGCATTGTTTGACTAGTAAACCTAAAAAATATTGTAGTTCACCCATTAGAGACATCTGAAATTCAGTATGCATGATATCAGAAAAATTCTCTACTTGTGCAGGATAGATGGAACCAAGGATAATATCGTCCATAAGACATGTTGATTTTACTTTATAAGAAACAACGTTTGATCGTTTCCTCCATGGACAAAATTGTGAGACACTAAAAAGGTAGACAGTCACTCGTATAAAGATTTAGGAGCTTGTTTCAAACAGTATAAGGATTTCTTAAGTTTAAAGACGTAGTCCAGGTGCACAGGATCAATAAATCCTTTGGGTTGTTCTACGTATACTTCTTCAGATAAAATTCCATTTAAAAAGGTGGATTTAACATCCATTTGGAATAATTTGAATTGCATATGACAAGAAATTGTAAGAAGAAGACGAACTGATTCTAGACCAGTAACAGGTGCAAAGGTTTCATCAAAATCCATTCCCTCAATCTCGGAGTATCCTTACGCAACAAACCTAGCTTTATTTCTAATGACCTCCCCATGTTCATCATTTAAAAAAAAATCCATCTAGTGCCAATAACCTTTGAATCTTTTGGTCTAGGAATAAGATTCCAGACATCGTGACTCTTAAATTGGACTAGCTCTTCTTGCATAGCATTTATCCAAATTGTGTCGGTAAGGGCATCATTAACATTTTTAGGCTCCTCAAGAGAAACAAAATAAGAAAATTATGCCACTTGTCGAAGTTGGGATCTAGTTCGAACAGGTTCCGAAGGATTATCGACAATGGTTGAAGTGGGATGATCTTTAGAAACCCAAGTGGGTACAAAAGGACTCTCAGTTGGCAATGAATCAGTATCATCTTGAGGATCAGTGGGTAAAACAGGTTCATCCTCATCAAATGTTACTGGTTGACTGTCACTTCTCCAAACACTAGTATCATCTTTAATTACATTAATTGGTTCCACAATGGTTTTGGTTCTATTGTTAAAAACACTTAAAGCCCTACTATTTTGTGAATAACCAAGAAAAATTCCATTTTCTCCTCGAGTATCAAATTTTGAAAGTTTCTCTTTATCTTTGCAGATGTAGCAGATACTACCGAAGGTTTTAAAATATTTTAAGTTTGTCTTTTGTGGAACCATAAGTCATAAGGTGTTTCTTTATAATTTTTTCTGAGGTAAATACGATTAATGATGTGACACGCGGTTTGGACAACTTCTACCCAAAAAAATATAGGGAGATTATTAGCATGTAACATAAACCTAGCCATTTCTTGTAAAGTCCTATGTAATACCCAGTATTTTTATGCTTTCTAAATTAGGGATTTATTAAATTTAATGTGAGTTAATAATTTAATATAAATCCGGAAATTAGTTATTTTTATAATTACTAACGTGACGAGAATTAGTAATCATTGGAAACTTTTTAAATATTACTAATGAGAAAAGTAATTTAATATTGGTTCTATTAAATGTCACGAGTGAATAAAATGACAATTTTGGAAATTTAAGTCGGGACGCGCCCGTGTCGTGTTGGGACTAAATGTTGATTAATAAAAGTGAATAAATTATAAGTCAACTGTATGGTCATTTTGAGTGCGCCAAAGTGTTCGAAAGGGTCGAGATAGTCAAAATAATGTACCCGGGGGTTTAGTTTGGGTCTCGGGGCATTTTAGGCCAAATTGACACCCCGGGAGGGCGTTTTGGATATTTTACCTTTTTAAGCCTGAAAACCCACGAAAATTACAAGGTTATATCATATTCTTAGGGTTGCCTTCTAGGGTTAACGCAACCAAAAGTAAGTGACGGCCATTGGAGAAGGAAGGAGAGAGCTTGCTAAGGAGTTCTAGGCCGAAAACTCCTTCGTTTGCGCCGCCGTCGCCACCAAACGATAGATCACGTCACAAGGATCACAACCACACTGATTTCAGCACAAATCATAGACCAAAAATTCCCAGGCAAGTATTTATCTTCCTTAAGTTCGTTAATGCTTCATTCATGTTAGTTTAGGGTTGATTATGATGAGTTCTATGAAAGAAAACCCATGTTGGAGATAGGAAAATTGCATGTTGTAGTGATATAAATGATAATATTGAAATCCCCTTCATATGTAGAGGTTTAACCAAGGATTTATGATGGATTAGAAGTAGAATTTATGGAGAAAGAATGATCTGAATTAAGTTAAAGAAATTTTTAGGGTTCATGAGAATTGTATAAATTTGGGCACTTTTAATCCATGAATCTTGATGAAAACTCGCATGCTTATGTTAAATATTGTCCATTTGAGTTTAGATCATTTGTGGTATGAATTTCTGGGAGTTTGGGTGTTAAAAATATGGATTTGGATGATGTTGGATGATAGAACCCATAACTAGTATTCTGCAGATTCGCTATACCTATTTGATCGAACGATCGAACTAGGAGTGTCGATCGATCGACGCATTGATCGATCGAGCTCCTGCCATCGATCGATCGACCCCTCCTGGAAGACTCATATTTCCCCTTCTAAATAGTTGAATTCAATTTAAATGAGTAATAATCTTGGAGATCCTTATTAAAATATTTTGGGAGATAAAGAAGACCAGTAGGACTTATTACATATATGAAACCTTTAATGTAAGACGAGATTTACACTTTACGGGGATGTTTACATATAAGGGACGATGGAACTATGTATTAAAGGGGAAGACGCATAATGTAGTTACGTTGAATAATAAATAAGTACCTACTGAAATTTCACTTTGGGAAGATATGAATCCATGAGTGTTACGTAATAAGTTGGAATAATCCCTCAAATTAAAGTAAGAAACGAACCGTTTTACGTGATAACTAAATAATGAGAAATAAGGATAAATATCATAATTATGGGTTATGAGATGTACCTAAATTTAATATGGTAATAGTAGTATATTTATATGACTGTGTTTATGTATATACTATATACGTGTGAAAACCATGCCCATGCTACTTGCTATACCTGAGGTTACCGCGCTGGGACAGTCTTATCTCGATGGGACCTTTATGGGGGATATTGACTTGTACCCTAGAAGATAGAAATCCGTTGGTACAGGCTAATCGGATCGATAGTCAGACGGTCCTAAGAGACGTGGGGGCATGTGCTGACCTCTTAGAGACCTGGAATCTATGATTCACCTCAATATTGTTTGTGTTTGTGTTAATACATTTCGAGAGTGATTCTGAACTTGTATTTCCCTTAGTATGAGTGATACGGGGACTGGATAACAGAGTATGCCCTCACCATAATTATTATGTGGGGTGCTGTTAGAATAAATATATTATATGGGTATTTAATATATATATTAAATTCTGAAATTTATAACTACCTACTGTGTTTATGGTAAGTATAAAATGAATAGTGATTCCAATTGGGAAATACGTGTTTTGAAAAGTATAATATGTTACTGGGAAACTTTATTAGAAAATAAATATTAAATGAGAACTTTGTTATTAAATTAAATTTACCTCTTAAACAGTTGAAATTGTCAGTTTAAATCTTACGAGTAACCTAAGATAAGATAAGTTATACCGTTGGGAAGGTTAGTGCGATAGGTGTGCACATTAGAAGAGAGGTGAGAATTTCTCGAGAGAGTGCCGCACTAATATGTTATTGCATTGGCCAGTAAACATTTTAAATACTTGCTAAACAAATTTTAAATCATTTTTACAATCGGGCTCTGACCCGTTTCCATTTTTCTTTTCTCTCTTGTATATATATGTATAAATTACAGGTGCCCAGCCACAGGGGCGTCTTGCATAGGATCCTTTGGAAGGAACGCGCTGCAACTTAGGTGGGAGTTGCAGGCCTCTTGATTAGACGACCTCATTTCTGGATTCCACTCCTAGCATTTATTTTATCAAGTTGGGCATGTGTCACCCTTTTCCATCTCTCAGTTGTTTTATTGGATATTGTGATTCATTTATTTCTAGTATTTACACTTTGGGATTTATTACTGTCAGGATGTTTTCCTTTAAGTTTTAATGCTGTAATTGTTTAGTTGAATGTTTAATTATTTGGATTATATGTTCCAGGATAGTTATTGTGTGATCCTTTATCTATGAATGATGTCAAGTTTTAAATATTGGTTTACAAAATAAAATTTGGAAAGTAATGTCTAAAAATGGTTTTGACACTTAGCTTAATTATTTAGGGTGTGTAAATGGGAAAAGTTATTTTTACGATAGTGATGTTAAGAATGAACCAACCGTTCATCTTGATTTTAATTTAATAAAGGACTGATCACCAGGTATTTAATTAGGCGGGGTGTCACATCCTATTCTTACGTTCAGCTATACCATTCTACTGCGGGGTTTCACTACACCAAAAATGCTAATTTGGCACGTTGAGGGAAGGAGATTCTAGCACGGTTTAAAACCGTGCCAGAATCTGGCACGGTTTAATCATAAACTGGCACGGTTTAAAACAGTGTCAAATTCTGGAACAGTTCTAAACCGTGCCAAATATGAGTACACTTCATTAAAAAAATAACACCCCAAAATTTGAGGGGGAACCAAAATTTCAAGAGATAATCTTTATTTTTTTCAAGAGACTGAATCTCCCTCTCTCTCTCTCTCTATACCCGACGACTCCCCATTCCACACTACCCGGTGACCCCGATCGAAGCTACCCGCTGCCGCCTGTTCATCGTAGCCTCCTGCCACAGCCTCTTCATCGCAGCCTCCCGCTGCAGCCTCTTCATCGCAGCCTCCCGCCGCCTCTTCATCGCATCCTCTCACCTGTTGTCATCAGAGAATTCCGGCTTCAAACCGAGCTTCTCCATCCTTTCAAACACCTCTACGACCCTCGCTCTTGTGTATCTCCGAGAGTTTCTCCGCCTAAAAAGAGAGAAGTGGGTGCGGGTGCTATACCTAAAAGAGGAACTAAAAAAATTAGTGTCTGAATCTAAATGGCAGCCGATGATTCACCACTACACCAAACTTTCGACAACAATCTCCACTCCAGGTTTATTTTCTAAATTTCTTTCATTTGATTCAATTACAAGTTGGTATTGTTGTACCGATATAGGAAATATATTGAGGCCTAAACCTGACGAATTAATTGCATATATGTGAAATGGATATTTGCGGAATAGATGCCAAAACCCTAACCAACATTCGTTATCTACATGACAAGAGAATAAACCAGTATTCAAGGTCCAGATAACAAACCATTTCTTCCATCAATTAGTTACTTTGTTAACAATTTCTAAACATTTAAGGATAATTTATTATTAGGCCCACTCGTTGTGTCACTAGTGTGAACTTCTACAAGAAGAAAATTAGTAGACGTAAGTGTTTAAAATTTGTTAAAAGGGGTTTTTGGGGGGATATTTTGGGGTCTATGACAACAATATTTTTGTCTCCAGAATCAATACAAACTTGGGCCTTTCAAGTCCATCGTGGATTGTTCTGGAACTTCCATTAACTGAGGAGAAAGTTTGACATAACAGTTTTATAAAAATCAAGATGGATCTTCAATTTGGTGTCTGAATGATGAAATTATGATCTTTCATGTTTTTCAGTGAACTAATCTCAACGACAGGTATGTTATTTAGTTAAATATTTAAATGTTTTTTATTCAAATGTTTAAATCATTTAAATTAAACTTTTAAGAGTATTTTTGTGTTCCTTCAAAGATTTAAATCATTTAATGTTAAGAGTACTTTTGTGTTCATTTGTAAATATTTAGGAAATTAACACTGTTCATTCTTAGGAGTATTTTTTTTCTCAAATCTTTAAATGTTAGAAATATTTAGTGGTATTTTTTGTTCAATGTTAGAAATTAGGGGTATTGTATTTTTCTATTCAATATTTAGGGCTATCGTATTTAGTAGGGGCAGCAATTTTAGAGACGAAACGACGTGAAATTGACTCGAAATTGACACGATATGTCGTGTTCGTATCGTGCCATAATTATGAGTCGTTTTAGTCATGTTATCGTGTCTTGTCGTGTTAATCGTGTTTTTATTGGGGTTATCGTGTCTATTTATGTCCAATTTAGTATTTAGGGAAATGGTAGAAATATTTAGGAGACATTTCAAATTTCAATTTTAGTTTTTCAGTTAATTTTCAATGCTGAAGTACAATTTTATGATAAAATCAATGTTAAACCTAAAAAAATCGTCGCGGGGCCTACCACCCCCAAACCCCCGACATTGCTTGAAAATTTTCGCACCCCCTTACCAAAAATCCTGGGTCCGCCACTGTCCATACTCCACGATCCACACTACCCGGCGCTCATCCTCACTGTCGCCTCCATCATCCACAATATTTACAAAATCAAACCAACACAGGTATTTCAATCGTCAGGATGCGTACACTTATGTATGTGTATATATATATGTGTGTGTGATTATAGATTTTCTTTTTAACTCATTTGTGACTTTTGATGAATTGATTGTTCATGTATGTGGAGTTGGTAGGGAAGAAATGAAATACATATAGCATTTTTGTCATTGAAGCTTGAGGAAAAATCAGAATATTAATTGCCAAAACGCAGTGTGTGTTGTTATGTTTTCCTTTTTACAGCCATGTGTCTCGTTGATGAGTTGATTGTCTGTGTGTAGATTTGGAGCTGGAAGGGTGGAAATGAAATACAAATGAGATTATTTCACTAAAACTTTAGGGAAAAAAATGAGAAATAAAGGTTTATAGAGAATTTTTTAATTAGAATTAGAATTAATTACCAAAACGCGTATGTGTGTGTGTGTGTGTGTATGTGTGTGTGTGTGTGTGTGTGTGTGTGTGTGTATGTTTGTATATTGTCATTTTAACACCTTAGTGTCTCATCAATGAATTGATTGTTTATGTATATATGTGTGCGTGCACATAGTGTGTGTACTTGAAGGTGGAAGGGAAGAAGTGCACTAAAGATCAGCTTTTGATTGGTATGAATATGTATATTTGCACATGTATGTATATACATGTAATTATACACTTTAAATTTATTTGCTCTACATTTGGTTGATGAAATAGTGTCAAAGCCGGAATGTTGTTGTGAGCAATCACCGAGGGCTTGGGGGCATATCAATAACTGTAAGTAAGTATTCATTATATGGAATTTTTCTTTATTTTTTTTATTGTCCAGTGAGAAACCATTCAATAAGTTTCTGTAATTGAATTATATATAATGATGTAGTTAGCATCCATTTGGACTGTTCACTTGTGCTAAGGATTTAGTTATCATGGATACAAAGGTAAGCTTATTGTTCATACCCTTTGGACTTGACTTCTTTCCAGTTTATTCTTTGGTTAATTTTGATCACATTAACGTATTGTAAGTCAGGATATTAGCAGTTTATATGTAAAAGTAGCTTCAGAGCAAGGCCAAGGCCAAGGGATTACAAGTAATGTAACTTTCACATGTATAATCCCACTAACTCGCTACTGGACATGTAAAACTCTAGTATTATATTTTACTTCTAATAAGATATATAGTTTTATATATGTGCAGTACTTTATATATGCGTGTCCTTTAGTGTATATATGGTTATGGGGTTTAACACTTTTTTTTTAATTAGGTGTTTTCATATTTGAAGTTTTGTTATGGAAGTAAAATTAAAGTTACGTGATCTTATGCTATTAATCAAGATGTAATTGGCTCAACTATGAGAAACATTATAAGAATATTTACTTATTATTTGAAGTCACAAAGCAAAAAACTTTAGTTGTGTGAGCATTCCCACATCATTACACCTCTTTCAATGATAGGAGTTCTAATGAATGGAGTTTGAATAACATGTGTTGATTTTTCAAAATTATGCCTCTTGATAGTAATTATGCCTCACACTATTGAGATTTAGTACAAACAATTAATGACCCCTCGCAGTGAGTCCATATTGGCATAGAAGTATAGCTTATTATGGACATGAGTTTTCTACTCATGTGGTCATGAGGTGTATAGCTATTGGACTGTTATAGGTGATTTCACCCCAAACAAGCTCTCAAACGGCCTCGTAAGAGGCATGAACACCTCGCACGAACCAACGTAACTCGTAGAAACTCACCGCGTAGTCCCGGGTCTCTCGGTTTGAGAGTATGACGATAATTTGCAAAAATCACACTTAGACTTGAAAACAGGCCGTTAAAGGGTGAAAACCAAAACCAGCCCTCAAACGACCTCATAGGAGGCACGAACACCTCGCACGGGAAAATTGTAACATGTAGGAACTAACCTCGTAGTCCCGGGTCTCCCGGTTAGAGAGTATGACGATAATTTTTGAAAATCACACTTAGACTTGAAAACAGGCCGTTAATGGGTGAAAACCCAAACTAGCCCCCAAACGACCCCGTAGGAGGCACAAACACCTCGCACGGGACCAATGTAACTTGTAGGAACTGACCGCGTCGTCCCGGGTCTCCCGTTAGAGAGTATGACGATAATTTGCAAAAATCACACTTAGACTTGAAAACAGGCCGTTAATGGGTGAAAACCCAAACCAACCCCCAAACGACCCCGTATGAGGCACGAACACCTCGCACGGGACCAATGTAACTTGTAGGAACTGACTGCGTCGTCCCGGGTATCCCGGTTTGAGAGTATGACGATAATTTGCGAAAATCACACTTAAACTTGAAAACAGGCCGTTAAGGGTGAAAATCCAAACCAACCCCCAAATGCCCCGTAGGAGACACGAACACCTCGCACGGGACCAATGTAAATTGTAGGAACTAACCGCGTCGTCTGGGGTCTCCCGGTTTGAGAGTATGACGATAATTTGCCAAAATCACACTTAGACTTGAAAACAGGCCGTTAAAGGGTGTAAACCCAAATCAACCCCCAAACGAACCCGTAGGAGGCACGAACACCTCGCACGAGACCAATGTAACTTGAAGGAACTGACCGCGTAGTCCCAGGTCTCTTGATTTGAGAGTATGATGATAATTTGCAAAAATCACACTTAGACTTGAAAACAGACCTTTAAAGGGTGAAAACCCAAACCAACCCCTAAACGACCCCGTAGGAGGCACGACCACCTCGAACGGGACCAATGTAACTTAGAGGAACTGACTGCGTCATCCCGGGTCTCCCGGTTAGAGAGTATGACGATAATTTGCAAAAATCACACTTATACTTGAAAAACAGGCCGTTAATGGGTGAAAACCCAAACCATCCTTTAAACGACCCCGTAGGAGGCACGAACACCTCGCACGGGACCAATGTAACTTGTAGGAACTGACCGCGTAGTCCCCCCGGGTATCCCAGTTTGAGAGTATGACGATAATTTGTAAAAATCACACTTAGACTTGAAAACAGGCCGTTAAAGGGTGAAAACCCAAACCACCCCCAAAACGATCCTGTGGGAGGCACGAACACCTCGCACGGGACCATTGTAACTTGTAGGAACTGACCGCGTAGTCCCGGGTCTCCCGGTTTGAGAGTATGACGATTATTTGTAAAAATCACACTTAGACTTGAAAAGAGGCCGTTAAAGTGTGAAAACCCAAACCAGCCCCCAAACAACCCAGTAGGAGGCACGAACACCTCGCACGAGACAAATGTAACTTATAGGAACTGACCGCATAGTCCCGGATCTCTCGAATTGAGAGTATGACGATAATTTGCGAAAATCACACTTAGACTTGAAAACATGTCGTTAAAGGGTGAAAACCCAAACCAGCCCCCAAATGACCCCGTAGGAGGAACGAACACCTCGCACGGGACCAATGTCACTTATAGGAACTGACCGCGTCGTCCCGGGTCTCTCGGTTTGAGAGTATGAAGATAATTTGCAAAAGTCACACTTAGACTTGAAAAGAGGCCGTTAAAGTGTGAAAACCCAAACCAGCCCCTAAACGACCCCGTAGGAGGCACGGACACCTCGCACGGGACCAATGTAACTTATAGGAACTGACCGCGTAGTCCCGGGTCTCTCGGTTTGAGAGTATGACGATAATTTTCAAAAATCACACTTAGACTTTAAAACTGGCCGTTAAAGGGTGAAAACCCAAACCAGCCCCAAAACGACCCTCTGGGAGGCACGAACACCTCGCACGGGACCAATGTAACTTGTAGGAACTGACCGCGTAGTCCCGGGTCTCCCGGTTTGAGAGTATGACGATAATTTACAAAAATCACACTTAGACTTGAAAACAGGTTGTTAAAGGGTGAAAACCCAAACCAGCCCCCAAACGACCCCGTAGGAGGCACGAACACCTCGTACGGGACCAATGTAACTTATAGGAACTGACCGCGTAGTCCCGGGTCTCCCGGTTTGTGAGTATGACGATAATTTATAAAAATCACACTTAGACTTGAAAACAGGCCGTTAAAGGGTGAAAACCCAAACCACCCCCAACACGACCCTGTGGGAGGCACGAACACCTCGCACGGGACCATTGTTACTTGTAGGAACTGACCGCGTAGTCCTAGTTCTCCTGGTTTGAGAGTGTGACGATAATTTGTAAAAATCACACTTAGACTTGAAAAGAGGCCGTTAAAGTGTGAAAACCCAAACCAGCCCCCAAACGACCCCGTAGGAGGCACGAGCACCTCGCACGTGACCATTGTAACTTGTAGGAACTGACCGCGTATTCCCGGGTCTCCCGGTTAGAGAGTACGACGATAATTTGCAAAAATCACACTTAGACTTGAAAATAGGCCGTTAATGGGTGAAAACCCAAACCAGCCCCCAAACGACCCCGTAGGAGGCACGAACACCTCGCACGGGACCAATGTAACTTGTAGGAACTGACTGCGTCGTCCCGGGTATCCCGGTTTGAGAGTATGACGATAATTTGCGAAAATCACACTTAAACTTGAAAACAGGCCGTTAAAGGGTGAAAACCCAAACCAACCACCAAATGACCCCGTAGGAGACACGAACACCTCGCACGGGACAAATGTAAATTGTAGGAACTAACCGCGTCGTCCCGGGTCTCTCGGTTTGAGAGTATGACGATAATTTGCGAAAATCACACTTAGACTTCAAAACAGGCCGTTAAAGGGTGTAAACCCAAATCAACCCCCAAACGAACCCGTAGGAGGCACGAACACCTCGCACGGGACCAATGTAACTTGTAGGAACTGACCGCGTAGTCCCGGGTCTCTCGATTTGAGTGTATGATGATAATTTGCAAAAATCACACTTAGACTTGAAAACAGACCTTTAAAGGTTGAAAACCCAAATCAGCCCCCAAACGACCCCGTAGGAGGCACGACCACCTCGAACGGGACCAATGTAACTTAGATGAACTGACTGCGTCGTCCCGGGTCTCCCGGTTAGAGAGTATGACGATAATTTACAAAAATCACACTTAGACTTGAAAACAGACCGTTAATGGGTGAAAACCCAAACCATCCCCAAAACGACCCCTTAGGAGGCACGAACACCTCGCACGGGACCAATGTAACTTGTAGGAACCGACCGCGTATTCCCGGGTATCCCGGTTTGAGAGTATGATGATAATTTGTAAAAATCACACTTAGACTTGAAAACAGGCCGTTAAAGGGTGAAAACCCAAACCACCCCCAAAACGACCCTGTGGGAGGCACGGACACCTCGCACGGGACCATTGTAACTTGTAGGAACTGGCCGCGTAGTCCCGGGTCTCCCGGTTTAAGAGTATGACGATTATTTGTAAAAATCACACTTAGACTTGAAAAGAGGTCGTTAAAGTGTGAAAACCCAAACCAGCCCCCAAACAACCCCGTAGGAGGCACGAACACCTCGCACGGGACAAATGTAACTTATAGGAACTGACCGCATAGTCTCGGATCTCTCGAATTGAGAGTATGACAATAATTTGCGAAAATCACACTTAGACTTGAAAACATGTCGTTAAAGGGTGAAAACCCAAACCAGCCCCCAAACGACCCCGTAGGAGGCACGAACACCTCGCACGGGACCAATGTCACTTATAGGAACTGACCGCGTAGTCCCGGGTCTCTCAGTTTGAGAGTATGACGATAATTTGAAAAAATCACAATTAGACTTGAAAAGAGGCCGTTAAAGTGTGAAAACCCAAACTAGCCCCCAAACGACCCCGTAGGAGGCACGAACACCTCGCACGGGACCAATATAACTTATTGGAAGTGAACGCGTAGTCCCGGGTCTCTCGGTTTGAGAGTATGACGATAATTTGCAAAAATCACACTTAGACTTGAAAACTGGCCGTTAAAGGGTGAAAACCCAAACCAGTCCCCAAACGACCCCGTAGGAGGCACGAACACCTCGCACGGGACCAATGTAACTTGTAGGAACTGACCGCGTCATCCCAGGTCTCCCGGTTAGAGAGTATGACGATAATTTGCAAAAATCACATTTAGACTATAAAACAGGCCGTTAATGGGTGAAAACCCAAACCAGACCCCAAACGACCCCGTAGGAGGCACGAACACCTCGTACGGGACCAATGTAACTTGTAGGAACTGACCGCGTAGTCCGGGGTCTCCCGGTTTGAGAATATGACGATAATTTGTAAAAATCACACTTAGACTTGAAAACAGGCCGTTAAAGGGTGAAAACCCAAACCACCCCCAAAACGACCCTGTGGGAGGCACGAACACCTCGCATGGGACCATTGTAACTTGTAGGAACTGACCGCGTAGTCCCGTGTCTCCCGGTTTGAGAGTATGACGATAATTTGTAGAAATCACACTTTGACTTAAAAAGAGGCCGTTAAAGTGTGAAAACCCAAACCAGCCCCCAAACGACCCCGTATGAGGCACGAACACCTCGCACGGGACAAATGTAAATTATAGGAACTGACCGCGTAGTCCCGGGTCTCTCGATTTGAGAGTATGACGATAATTTGTGAAAATCACACTTAGACTTGAAAACATGCCGTTAAAGGATGAAAACCCAAACCAGCCCCCAAACGACCCCTTAGGAGGCACGAACACCTCGCACGGGACCAATGTAACTTGTAGGAACTGACCGCGTCATCCCGGGTCTCCCGGTTAGAGAGTATGACGATAATTTGCAAAAATCACATTTAGACTTGAAAATAGGCCGTTAATGGGTGAAAACCCAAACCAGCCCCCAAACGACCCCGTAAGAGGCACGAACACCTCGCACGGGACCAATGTAACTTATAGGAACTGACCGCGTCGTCCCGGGTCTCTCGGTTTGAGAGTATGAAGATAATTTGCAAAAGTCACACTTAGACTTGAAAAGCGGCCGTTAAAGTGTGAAAACCCAAACCAGCAACCAAACGACCCCGTAGGAGGCACAGACACCTCGTACGGGACCAATGTAACTTATAGGAACTGACCGCGTAGTCCCGGGTCTCTCGGTTTGAGAGTATGACGATAATTTGCAAAAATCACACTTAGACTTGAAAACTTGTCGTTAAATGGTGAAAACCCAAACCAGCCCCCAAACGACCCCGTAGGAGGCACGAACACCTTGCACGGGACCAATGTAACTTGTAGGAACTGACCGCGTCGTCCCGTGTCTCCTTGTTAGAGAGTATGACGATAATTTGCAAAAATCACACTTAGACTTGAAAACAGGCCGTTAATGGGTGAAAACCCAAACCAGCCACCAAACGACCCCGTAGGAGGCACGAACACCTCGTACGGGACCAATGTAACTTATAGGAACTGACCGCGTAGTCCCGGGTCTCCCGGTTTGTGAGTATGACGATAATTTATAAAAATCACACTTACACTTGAAAACAGGCCGTTAAAGGGTGAAAACCCAAACCACCCCCAAAACGACCCTGTGGGAGGCACGAACACCTCGCACGGAACCATTGTTACTTGTAGGAACTTACCGCGTAGTCCCAGGTCTCCCGGTTTGAGAGTGTGACGATAATTTGTAAAAATCACACTTAGACTTGAAAAGAGGCCGTTAAAGTGTGAAAACCCAAACCAGCCCCCAAACGACCCCGTAGGAGGCACGAACAACTCGCACGTGACCATTGTAACTTGTAGGAACTGACCGCGTATTCCTGGGTCTCTCGGTTAGAGAGTATGAGGATACTTTGCAAATATCACACTTAGACTTGAAAATAGGCCGTTAATGGGTGAAAACCCAAACCAGCCCCCAAACAACCCCGTAAGAGGCACGAACACCTCGCACGGGACTAATGTAACTTATAGGTACTGACCGCGTCGTCCCGGGTCTCTCGGTTTGAGAGTATGATGATAATTTGCAAAAGTCACACGTAGACTTGAAAAGAGGCCGTTAAAGTGTGAAAACCCAAACCAGCCACCAAACGACCCCGTAGGAGGCACGGACACCTTGCACGGTACCAATGTAACTTATAGGAAGTGACCGCGTAGTCCCGGGTCTCTCGGTTTGAGAGTATGATGATAATTTGCAAAAATCACACTTAGACTTGAAAACTGGCCGTTAAAGGGTGAAACCCAAAGCAGCCCCCAAACGACCCCGTAGGAGGCACAGACACCTCGCACGGGACCAATGTAAGTTGTAGGAACTGACCGCGTCATCCCGGGTCTCCTGGTTAGAGAGTATGACGATAATTTGCAAAAATCACACTTAGACTTGAAAACGGCCCGTTAATGGGTGAAAACCCAAACCAGCCACCAAACGACCCCGTAGGAGGCACGAACACCTCGTACAGGACCAATGTAACTTATAGGAACTGACCGCGTAGTCCCGGGTCTCCCGATTTGTGAGTGTGACGATAATTTATAAAAATCAAACTTAGACTTGAAAACAGGTCGTTAAAGGGTGAAAGCCGAATCCACCCCCAAAACGACCCTGTGGGAGGCACGAACACCTCGCACGGGACCATTGTTACTTGTAGGAACTGACCGCGTAGTCCCAGGTCTCCCGGTTTGAGAGTGTGACGATAATTTGTAAAAATCACACTTAGACTTGAAAAGAGGCCGTTAAAGTGTGAAAACCCAAACCAGCCCCCAAACGACCCCGTAGGAGGTACGAACACCTCGCACGGGACAAATGTAACTTATAGGAACTGACCGCGTAGTCCCGGGTCTCTTGACTTGAGAGTGTGACGATAATTTGTGAAAATCACACTTAGACATGAAAACATGCCATTAAAGGGTGAAAACCCAAACCAGCCCCAAAACGACCCCGTAGGAGGCACGAACACCTCGCACGGGACCAATATAACTTATAGGAACTGATCGCGTAGTCCCGGGTCTCTCGGTTTGAGAGTATGACGATAATTTGTAAAAATCACACTTAGACTTGAAAAGAGGCCGTTAAAGTGTGAAAACCCAAACCAACCCCCAAACGACCCCGTAGGAGGCACGAACACCTCGCACGGGTCCAATGTAACTTATAGGAACTGACCGCATAGTCCCGGGTCTCTCGGTTTGAGAGTATGACGATAATTTGCAAAAATCACACTTAAACTTTAAAACTGGCCGTTAAAGGGTGGAAACCCAAACCAGCCCCCAAACGACCCCGTTGGAGGCACGAACACTTCGCACGGGACCAATGTAACTTGTAGGAACTGACCGCGTCGTCCCGGGTCTCCCGGTTAGAGAGTATGACGATAATTTGCAAAAATCACCCTTAGACTTGAAAACAGGCCGTTAATGGGTGAAAACCCAAACCGGCCCCCAAACGACCCCGTAAGAGGCACGAACACCTCGCACAGGACCAATGTAACTTGTAGGAACTGACCGCGTAGTCCCGGGTCTCCCGGTTTGAGAGTTTGATAATAATTTGTAAAAATCACACTTAGACTTGAAAACATGCCGTTAAAGGGTGAAAACCGAAACCAGCCCCCAAACGACCCCGTACGAGGGACGAACACCTCGCACGGGACCATTGTAACTTGTAGGAACTGACCGCGTAGTCCCGGGTCTCTCGGTTTGTGTGTATGACGATTATTTGCAAAAATCACACTTAGACTTGAAAACAAGCCGTTAAAGGGTGAAAATCCAAACCAGCACCCAAACGACCCCGTAGGAGGCACGAACACCTCGCACGGGACCAATGTAACTTGTAGGAACTGACCGCATAGTCCCAGGTCTGCCGATTTGAGAGTATGACGATAATTTGCAAAAATTATACTTAGACTTGAAAACAGGCTGTTAAAGGGTGAAAACCCAAACCAGCCCCCAAACGACCCCGTAGGAGGCACGGGCACCTCGCACGGGACCATTGTAACTTGTAGGAACTGACCGCATAGTCCCGGGTCTCTCGGTTTGAGAGTATGATGATAATTTGTAAAAATGACACTTCGACTTGAAAACAGCCCGTTAAAGGGTGAATACCCAAACCAGCCCCCAAACGATCCCGTAGGAGGCACGAACACCTCGCACGGGACCAATGTGAATTGTAGGAACTAACCGCGTAGTCCCGGGTCTCTCGGTTTGAGAGTATGACGACAATTTGTAAAAATCACACTTACTTGAAAACCGGCCGTTAAAGGGTGAAAACCCAAACCAGCCCTCAAACGACCCCGTAGGAGGCAGGAACACCTCGCACGTGACCAATGTAACTTAGAGGAACTGACCGCGTCGTCCCGGGTCTCCCAGTTTGAGAGTATGATGATAATTTGTAAAAATCACACTTAGACTTGAAAACAGGCCGTTAAAGTGTTAAAACCCAAACCACCACCAAAACGACGTTGTGGGAGGCACGAACACCTCGCACGGGACCATTGTAACTTGTAGGAACTGACCGCGTAGTCCTGGGTCTCCCGGTTTGAGAGTATGACGATAATTTGTAAAAATCACACTTAGACTTGAAAAGAGGCCGCTAAAATGTGAAAACCCAAACCAGCCCCCAAACGACCCCGTAGGAGGCACGAACACCTCGCACGGGACCATTGTAACTTGTAGGAACTGACCGCGTAGTCCCGGGTCTCTCGGTTTGAGAGTATGATGATAATTTGTAAAAATCACACTTAGACTTGAAAATAGGCCGTTAATGGGTGAAAACCCAAACCACCCCCAAAACGACCCCGTAGGAGGCACGAACACCTCGCACGGGACCATTGTAACTTGTAGGAACTGACCGCGTAGTCCCGGGTCTCTCGGTTTGAGAGTATGATGATAATTTGCAAAAATCACACTTAGACTTGAAAACTAGCCATTAAAGGGTGAAAACCCAAACCAGGCCCCAAACGACCCCGTAGGAGTCACGACCACCTCGTACGGGACCAATTTAGCTTGTAGGAACTGACCACGTCGTCCCGGGTCTCCCCGTTAGAGAGTATGACGATAATTTGTAAAAATCACACTTAGACTTGAAAATAGGCCGTTAATGGGTGAAAATCCAAACCAGCCCCAAAATGACCCTCTGGGAGGCACGAACACCTCGCACGGGACCATTGTAACTTGTAGGAACTGACCGCGTAGTCCCGGGTCTCCCAGTTTGAGAGTATGATGATAATTTAAAAAAATCACACTTAGACTTGAAAACAGGTTGTTAAAGGGTGAAAACCCAAACCAGCCCCAAAACGACCCTCTGGGAGGCACGAACACCTCGCATGGGACCATTATAACTTGTAGGAACTGACCGCTAAGTCCCGTGTCTCCCGATTTGAGAGTATGATAATAATTTATAAAAATCACACTTAGACTTGAAAACAGGCCGTTAAAGGGTGAAAACCCAAACCATCCCCCAAACGACGCTGTATGAGGCACGAACACCTCGCACGGGACCATTGTAACTTGTAGGAACTGACCGCATAGTCCCGGGTCTCCCGGTTTGTGAGTATGACGATAATTTGTAAAAATCACACTTAGACTTGAAAACAGGCCTTTAAAGGGTGAATACCCAAACCAACCCCCAAACGACCCCGTAGGAGGCACGAACACCTCGCACGTGACCATTGTAACTTGTAGGAACTGACCGCGTATTCTCGGGTCTCCCGGTTAGAGAGTATGACGATAATTTGGAAAAATCACACTTAGACTTGAAAATAGGCCGTTAATGGGTGAAAACCCAAACCAGCCCCAATACGACCCCGTAGGAGGCACGAACACCTCGCACGGGACCAATGTAACTTGTAGGAACTGACCGCGTCGTCCCGGGTCTCCCGGTTAGAGAGTATGACGATAATTTGCAAAAATCACACTTAGACATGAAAACAAGCCGTTGAAGGGTGAAAACCCAAACCAGCACCCAAACGACCCCGTAGGAGGCACGAACACCTCGTACGGGACCAATGTAACTTATAGGAACTGACCGTGTAGTCCCAGGTCTCCCGATTTGAGAGTATGACGATAATTTGCAAAAATTATACTTAGACTTGAAAACAGGTTGTTCAAGGGTGAAAATCAAAAACCAGCCCCAAAACGACCCCGTAGGAGGCACGAACACCTCGCACGGGACCATTGTAACTTGTAGGAACTGACCGCATAGTCCCGGGTCTCCCGGTTTGAGAGTATGATGGTAATTTGAAAAATCACACTTAGACTTGAAAACAGGCCGCTAAAGAGTGAATACCCCAACCAGCCCCCAAACGATCCCGTAGGAGGCACGAACACCTCGCACGGGACCAATGTAACTTGTAGGAACTGACCGCGTAGTCCCGGGTCTCTCGGTTTGAGAGTATGACGATAATTTGTAAAAATCACACTTAGACTTGAAAACAGGTCGTTAAAGGGTGAAAACCCAAACCAGACCTCAAACGACCCCGTAGGAGGCACGAACACCTCGCACGTGACCAATGTAACTTGTAGAAACTGACCGCGTAGTCCCGGGTCTCCCAGTTTGAGAGTATGACGATAATTTGTAAAAATCACACTTAGACATGAAAACAGGTCGTTAAAGTGTGAAAACCCAAACCACCCCCAAAACGACCCTGTGGGAGGCACGAAAACCTCGCACGGGACCATTGTAACTTGTAGGAACTGACCGCATAGTCTCGGGTCTCCCAGTTTGAGAGTATGAAAATAATTTGTAAAAATCACACTTAGACTTGAAAAGAGGCCGCTAAAATGTGAAAACCCAAACCAGCCCCCAAACGACCCCATAGGAGGCACGAACACCTTGCACGGGACAAATGTAACTTATAGGAACTGACCGCGTAGTCCCGGGTCTCTAGATTTGAGAGTATGACGATAATTTGCGAAAATCACACTTAGACTTGAAAACATGCTGTTAAAGGGTGAAAACCCAAACCAGCCCCCAGACGACCCCGTACGAGGCACGAACACCTCGCACAAGACCAATGTAACTTGTAGGAACTGACCGCCTAGTCCCGGGTCTCTTGGTTTGAGAGTATGACGATAATTTGCAATAATCACACGTAGACTTGAAAAAAAGCCGTTAAAGGGTGAAAATCCAAACCAGCACCCAAACGACCCCGTAGGAGGCACAAACACCTCGCACGGGACCAATGTAACTTGTAGGAACTGACCGCTTCGTCCCGGGTCTCTCGATTTGAGAGTATGACGATAATTTGCAAAAATCACACTTAGACTTGAAAAGAGGCCGTTAAAGTGTGAAAACCCAAACTAGCCCCCAAACGACCCCGTAGGAGGCACGAACACCTCGTAGGGGACCATGTAACTTATAGGAACTGACCGCATAGTCCCGGGTCTCTCGGTTTGAGAGTATGATGATAATTTGCAAAAATCACACTTAGACTTGAAAACTGGCCGTTAAAGGGTGAAAACCCAAACCAGGCCCCAAACGACCTCGTAGGAGGCACGACCACCTCGCACGGGACCAATGTAGCTTGTAGGAACTGACCGCGACGTCCCGGGTCTCCCGGTTAGAGAGTATGACGATAATTTGCAAAAATCACACTTAGACTTGAAAATAGGTCGTTAATGGGTGAAAACCCAAACCAGCCCCAAAATGACCCTCTGGGAGGCACGAACACCTCGCACGGGACAATTGTAACTTGTAGGAACTGACCGCGTAGTCCCGGGTCTCCCGGTTTGAGAGTATGATGATAATTTAAAAAAATCACACTTAGACTTGAAAAGAGGTTGTTAAAGGGTGAAAACCCAAACCAGCCCCAAAACGACCCTCTGGGAGGCACGAACACCTCGCACGGGACCATTGTAACTTGTAGGAACTGACCGCGTAGTCCTGGGTCTCCCGGTTTGAGAGTATGATAATAATTTATAAAAATCACACTTAGACTTGAAAACAGGCCGTTAAAGGGTGAAAACCAAAAACCATCACCCAAACGACCCAGTAGGAGGCACGGACACCTCGCACGGGGCCAATGTAACTTGTAGGAACTGACCGCGTCGTCCTGGGTCTCCCGGTTAGAGAGTATGACGATAATTTGCAAAAATCACACTTAGAATTGAAAACAGGCCGTTAAAGGGTGAAAACCCAAACCAGCCACCAAACGACCCCGTAGGAGGCACGGACACCTCGCACGGGACTAATGTAACTTGTAGGAACTGACCGTGTCGTCTCGGCTCTCCCGGTTAGAGAGTATGACGATAATTTGCAAAAATCACATTTAGACTTGAAAGAAGGCCGTTAATGGGTGAAAACCCAAACCAGACCCCAAACGACCCCGTAGGAGGCACGAACACCTCGTAGGGGACCAATGTAACTTATAGGAACTGACCGCGTAGTCCCGGGTCTCTCGGTTTGAGAGTATGACGATAATTTGCAAAAATCACACTTAGACTTGAAAACTGGCCGTTAAAGGGTGAAAACCCAAACCAGGCCCCAAACGACCCCGTAGGAGGCACGACCACCTCGCACGGGACCAATATAACTTGTAGGAACTGACCGCGTCGTCCCGGGTCTCCCGGTTTGAGAATATGACGATAATTTGCAAAAATCGCACTTAGACTTGAAAACTGGCCGTTAAAGGGTGAAAACCCAAACCAAGCCCCAAACGACCCCGTAGGAGGCACGACCACCTCGGACGGGACCATTGTAACTTGTAGGAACTGACCGCATAGTCCCGGGTCTCCCAGTTTGAGAGTATGACAATAATTTGTAAAAATCACACTTAGACTTGAAAAGAGGCCGCTAAAATGTGAAAACCCAAACCAGCCCCCAAACGACCCCATAGGAGGCACGAACACCTTGCACGGGACAAATGTAACTTATAGGAACTAACCGCGTCGTCCCGGGTCTCCCGGTTTGAGAATATGACGATAATTTGCAAAAATCGCACTTAGACTTGAAAACTGGCCGTTAAAGGGTGAAAACCCAAACCAGTCCCCAAACTACCCCGTAGGAGGCACGAACACCTCGCACGGGACCATTGTAACTTGTAGGAACTGACCGCATAGTCCCGGGTCTCCCAGTTTGAGAGTATGACAAAAATTTGTAAAAATCACAATTAGACTTGAAAAGAGGCCGCTAAAATGTGAAAACCCAAACCAGCCCATAAACGACCCCATAGGAGGCACGAACACCTTGCACGGGACAAATGTAACTTATAGGAACTGACCGCGTAGTCCCTGGTCTCTCGATTTGAGAGTATGACGATAATTTGCAAAAATCACACTTAGACTTGAAAACTGGCCGTTAAAGGGTGAAAACCCAAACTAGCCCCCAAACGACCCCGTAGGAGGCACGACCACCTCGTAGGGGACCATGTAACTTATAGGAACTGACCGCGTAGTCCCGGGTCTCTCGGTTTGAGAGTATGATGATAATTTGCAAAAATCACACTTAGACTTGAAAACTGGCCGTTAAAGGGTGAAAACCCAAACCAGGCCCCAAACGACCTCGTAGGAGGCACGACCACCTCGCACGGGACCAATGTAGCTTGTAGGAACTGACCGCGACGTCCCGGGTCTCCCGGTTAGAGAGTATGACGATAATTTGCAAAAATCACACTTAGACTTGAAAATAGGCCGTTAATGGGTGAAAACCCAAACCAGCCCCAAAATGACCCTCTGGGAGGCACGAACACCTCGCACGGGACCATTGTAACTTATAGGAACTGACCGCGTAGTCCCGGGTCTCCCGGTTTGAGAGTATGATGATAATTTAAAAAAATCACACTTAGACTTGAAAAGAGGTTGTTAAAGGGTGAAAACCCAAACCAGCCCAAAAACGACCCTCTGGGAGGCACGAACACCTCGAATGGGACCATTGTAACTTGTAGGAACTCACCGCGTAGTCCCGGGTCTCCCGATTTGAGAGTATGATAATAATTTATAAAAATCACATTTAGACTTGAAAACAGGCCGTTAAAGGGTGAAAACCAAAAACCATCCCCCAAACGACCCTGTAGGAGGCACGAATACCTCGCACGGGACCATTGTAACTTGTAGGAACTGACCACATAGTCCCGGGTCTCCCGATTTGTGAGTATGACGATAATTTGTAAAAATTACACTTAGACTTGAAAACAGGCCGTTAAAGGGTGAATACCCAAACCAACCCCCAAACGACCCCGTAGGAGGCACGAACACCTCGCACGTGACCATTGTAACTTGTAGGAACTGACCGCGTATTCCCGGGTCTCCCGGTTAGAGAGTATGACGATAATTTGCAAAAATCACACTTAGACTTGAAAATAGGCCGTTAATGGGTGAAAACCCAAACCAACCCCCAAACGACCCCGTAGGAGGCACGAACACCTCGCACGGGACCAATGTAACTTGTAGGAACTGACCGCGTCGTCCCGGGTCTCCCGATTAGAGAGTATGACGATAATTTGCAAAAATCACACTTAGACTTGAAAACAGGCCGTTAATGGGTGAAAACTCAAACCTGCCTCCAAACGACCCCGTAGGAGGCACGAACACCTCGCACGGGACCAATGTAACTTGTAGGAACTGATCGCGTAGTCCCGGGTTTCCCGGTTTGAGAGTATGATAATAATTTGTAAAAATTACACTTAGACTTGAAAACATGCCGTTAAAGGGTGAAAACCGAAACCAACCCCCAAACGACCCCGTACAAGGCACGAACACCTCGCACGGGACCATTGTAACTTGTAGGAACTGACCGCGTAGTCCCGGATCTCTCGGTTTGTGGGTATGACGATTATTTGCAAAAATCACACTTAGACTTGAAAACAAGCCGTTAAAGGGTGAAAATCCAAACCAGCACCCAAACGACCACGTAGGAGGCAGGAACACCTCGCACGGGACCAATGTAACTTGTAGGAACTGACCGCGTAGTCCCGGGTCTCCCGGTTTGAGAGTATGATAATAATTTGTAAAAATCACACTTAGACTTGAAAACATGCCGTTAAAGGGTGAAAATTGAAACCAGCCCCCAAACGACCCCGTAGGAGGCACGAACACCTCGCACGGGACCATTGTAACTTGTAGGAACTGACCGCGTATTCCCGGGTCTCCCAGTTAGAGAGTATGACGATAATTTGCAAAAATCACACTTAGACTTGAAAATAGGCCGTTAATTGGTGAAAACCCAAACCAGCCCCCAAACGACTCCGTAGGAGGCACGAACACCTCGCACGGGACCAATGTAACTTGTAGGAACTGACCGCGTCGTCCCAGGTCTCCCGGTTAGAGAGTATGACAATAATTTGCAAAAATCACACTTAGACTTGAAAACAGGCCGTTAATGGGTGAAAACCCAAACCAGCCTCCAAACGACCCCGTAGGAGGCACGAACACCTCGCACGGGACCATTGTAACTTGTAGGAACTGACCGCGTAGTCCCGGGTCTCCCGGTTTGAGAGTATGATAATAATTTGTAAAAATCACACTTAGACTTGAAAACATGCCGTTAAAGGGTGAAAACCGAAACCAGCCCCCAAACGACCCCGTACGAGGCACGAACACCTCGCACGGGACCATTGTAACTTGTAGGAACTGACCGCGTAGTCCCGGGTCTCTCGGTTTGTGAGTATGACGATTATTTGCAAAAATCACACTTAGACTTAAAAACAGTCCGTTAATGGGTGAAAACCCAAACCAGCCTCCAAACGACCCCGTAGGAGGCACGAACACCTCGCACGGGACCAATGTAACTTGTAGGAACTGATCGCGTAGTCCCGGGTCTCCCGGTTTGAGAGTATGATAATAATTTGTAAAAATCACACTTAGACTTGAAAACATGCCGTTAAAGGGTGAAAACCGAAACCAACCCCCAAACGACCCCGTACAAGGCACGAACACCTCGCACGGAACCATTGTATCTTGTAGGAACTGATCGCGTATTCCCGGGTCTCCCGGTTAGAGAGTATGACGATAATTTGCAAAAATCACACTTAGACTTGAAAATAGGCCGTTAATTGGTGAAAACCCTAACCAGCCCCCAAACGACCCCGTAGGAGGCACGAACACCTCGCACGGGACCAATATAACTTGTAGGAACTGACCGCGTCGTCCCGGGTCTCCCGGTTAGAGAGTATGACAATAATTAGCAAAAATCACACTTAGACTTGAAAACAGGCCGTTAATGGGTGAAAACCCAAACCAGCACCCAAATGACCCCGTAGGAGGCACGAACACCTCGCACGGGACCATTGTAACTTGTAGGAACTGACCGCGTAGTCCCGGGTCTCCCGCTTTGAGAGTATGATAATAATTTGTAAAAATCACACTTAGACTTGAAAACATGCCGTTAAAGGGTGAAAACCGAAACCAGCCCCCAAACGACCCCGTACGAGGCACGAACACCTCGCACGGGACCATTGTAACTTGTAGGAACTAATCGCGTAGTCCCGGGTCTCCCGGTTAGAGAGTATGACGATAATTTGCAAAAATCACACTTAGACTAGAAAATAGGTCGTTAATTGGTGAAAACCCAAACTAGCCTCCAAACGACCCCGTAGGAGGCACGAACACCTCGCACGGGACCAATGTAACTTGTAGGAACTGATCGCGTAGTCCCGGGTCTCCCGGTTTGAGAGTATGATAATAATTTATAAAAATCACACTTAGACTTGAAAACATGCCGTTAAAGGGTGAAAACCGAAACCAACCCCCAAACGACCCCGTACAAGGCACGAACACCTCTCACGGGACCATTGTAACTTGTAGGAACTGACCGCGTATTCCCGGGTCTCCCGGTTAGAGAGTATGACGATAATTTGCAAAAATCACACTTAGACTTGAAAATAGGCCGTTAATTGGTGAAAACCCAAACCAGCCCCCAAACGACCCCGTAGGAGGCACGAACACCTCGCACGGGACAAATGTAACTTGTAGGAACTGACCGCGTCGTCCCGGGTCTCCCGGTTAGAGAGTATGACGATAATTTGCAAAAATCACACTTAGACTTGAAAACAGGCCGTTAATGGGTGAAAACCCAAACCAGCCTCCAAACGACCCCGTAGGAGGCACGAACACCTCGCACGGGACCATTGTAACTTGTAGGAACTGACCGCGTAGTCCCGGGTCTCCCGATTTGAGAGTATGATAATAATTTGTAAAAATCACACTTAGACTTGAAAACATGCCGTTAAAGGGTGAAAACCGAAACCAGCCCCCAAACAACCCCGTACGAGGCACGAACACCTCGCACGGGACCATTGTAACTTGTAGGAACTGATCGCGTAGTCCCGGGTCTCTCGGTTTGTGAGTATGACGATTATTTGCAAAAATCACACTTAGACTTGAAAACAAGCCATTAAAGGGTGAAAATCCAAACCAGCACCCAAACGACCCCGTAGGAGGCACGAACACCTCGCACGGGACCAATGTAACTTGTAGGAACTGACCGCGTAGTCCCAGGTCTCCCGGTTTGAGAGTATGACGATAATTTGCAAAAATTATACTTAGACTTGAAAACAGGTTGTTCAAGGGTGAAAACCCAAACCATCCCCAAAACGACCCTCTGGGAGGCACGAACACCTCGCACGGGACCATTGTAACTTGTAGGAACTGACCTTGTAGTCCCGGGTCTCTCGGTTTGAGAGTATGATGATAATTTGTAAAAATCACACTTAGACTTGAAAACAGGTCGTTAAAGGGTGAAAACCCAAACCAGCCCTCAAACGACCCTGTAGGAGGCACGAACACCTCGCACGTGACCAATGAACTTGTAGCAACTGACCGCGTAGTCCCGGGTCTCCCAGTTTGAGAGTATGACGATAATTTGTAAAAGTCACACTTAGACTTGAAAACAGGCCGTTAAAGTGTGAAAACCCAAACCACCCCCAAAACAACCCTGTGGGAGGCACAAAAACCTCGCACGGGACCATTGTAACTTGTAGGAACTGACCGCGTAGTCCCGGGTGTCCCGGTTTGAGAGTATTACGATAATTTGTAAAAATCACACTTAGACTTGAAAAGAGGCCGCTAAAATGTGAAAACCCAAACCAGCCCCCAAATGACCCCATAGAAGGCACGAA
Source organism: Sambucus nigra (assembly GCA_949130495.1). Lineage (NCBI taxonomy): Eukaryota > Viridiplantae > Streptophyta > Magnoliopsida > Dipsacales > Adoxaceae > Sambucus > Sambucus nigra. Next base: position 308,092,210 of record OX422223.1, read on the forward strand.
CACCTAGCACGGGATAAATGTAACTTATAGGAACTGACCGCGTAGTCCCGGGTCTCTTGATTTGAGAGTATGACGATAATTTGCGAAAATCACACTTAGACTTGAAAACATGCCGTTAAAGGGTGAAAACCCGAACCAGCCCCCAAACGACCCCGTACGAGGCACGAACACCTCGCACGAGACCAATATAACTTGTAGGAACTGATCGCCTAGTCCCGGGTCTCTCGGTTTGAGAGTATGACGATAATTTGCAAAAATCACACTTTGACTTGAAAAGAGGCCGTTAAAGTGTGAAAACCCAAACTAGCCCCCAAACGACCCCGTAGGAGGCACGAACACCTCGTAGGGGACCATGTAACTTCTAGGAACTGACCGCGTAGTCCCGGGTCTCTCGGTTTGAGAGTATGACGATAATTTGCAAAAATCACACTTAGACTTGGAAACTGGCCGTTAAAGGGTGAAAACCCAAACCAGGCCCCAAGCGACCCCGTAGGAGGCACGACCACCTCGCACGGGACCAATGTAGCTTGTAGGAACTGACCGCGTCGTCCCGGGTCTCTCGGTTAGAGAGTATGACGATAATTTGCAAAAATCACACTTAGACTTGAAAATAGGCCGTTAATGGGTGAAAACCCAAACCAGCCCCAAAATGACCCTCTGGGAGGCACGAACACCTCGCACGGGACCATTGTAACTTGTAGGAACTGACCGTGTAGTCCCGGGTCTCCCGGTTTGAGAGTAAAACGATAATTTAAAAAAATCACACTTAGACTTGAAAACAAGTTGTTAAAGGGTGAAAACCCAAACCAGCCCCAAAACGACCCTCTGGGAGGCACGAACACCTCGCACGGGACCATTGTAACTTGTAGGAACTGATCGCGTAGTCCCGGGTCTCCCGGTTTGAGAGTATGATAATTATTTATAAAAATCACACTTAGACTTGAAAATAGGCCGTTAAAGGGTGAAAACCCAAACCATCCCCCAAACGACCCTGTAGGAGGCACGAACACCTCGCACGGGACCATTGTAATATGTAGGAACTGACCGCATAGTCCCGGGTCTCCAGGTTTGTGAGTATGATGATAATTTGTAAAAATCACACTTAGACTTGAAAACAGGCCGTTAAAGGGTGAATACCCAAACCAACCACCAAACGACCCTGTAGGAGGCACGAACACCTCGCACGTGACCATTGTAACTTGTAGGAACTGATCGCATTGTCCCGGGTCTCTCGATTTGAGAGTATGATGATAATTTGCAAAAATCACACTTAGACTTGAAAACAGGCCGTTAAAGGGAGAAAACCCAAACCAGCCCCCAAACGGCCCAGTAGGAGGCACGAACACCTCGCACGGGACCAATGTAACTTGTAGGAACTGACCGCGTCGTCCCGGGTCTCCCGGTTAGAGAGTATGACGATAATTTGCAAAAATCACACTTAGACTTGAAAACTGGCCGTTAATGGGTGAAAACCCAAACCAGCCTCCAAACGACCCCGTAGGAGGCATGAACTCCTCGCACGGGACCAATGTAACTTCTAGGAACTGACCGCGTAGTCCCGGGTCTCTCGGTTTGAGAGTATGACGATAATTTGCAAAAAATCACACTTAGACTTGAAAACAGGTCGTTAAAGGGTGAAAACCCAAACCAGCCCTCAAACGACCCCGTAGGAGGCACGAACACCTCGCACGTGACCAATGTAACTTGTAGGAACTGGCCGCGTAGTCCCGGGTCTCCCTGTTTGAGAGTATGACGATAATTTGTAAAAATCACACTTAGACTCGAAAAGAGGCCGCTAAAATGTGAAAACCCAAACCAGCCCCTAAACGACCCCGTAGGAGGCACGAACACCTTGCACGGGACAAATGTAACTTATAGGAACTGACCGCGTAGTTCCGGGTCTCTAGATTTGAGAGTATGACGATAATTTGCGAAAATCACACTTAGACTTGAAAACATGCCGTTAAAGGGTGAAAACCCAAACCAGCCCCCAAACGACCCCGTACGAGGCACGAACACCTCGCACGAGACCAATGTAACTTGTAGGAACTGACTGCTTAGTCCCGGGTCTCTCGGTTTGAGAGTATGACGATAATTTGCAAAAATCACACTTAGACTTGAAAACAAACCGTTAAAGGGTGAAAATCCAAACGAGCACCCAAACGACCCCGTAGGAGGCACGAACACCTCGCACGGGACCAATGTAACATGTAGGAACTGACCCCGTAGTCCCGGGTCTCCCGATTTGAGAGTATGACGATAACTTGCAAAAATTACACTTAGACTTGAAAACAGACTGTTAAAGGGTGAAAACCCAAACCATCCCCAAAACGACCATGTGGGAGGCACAAACACCTCGCACGGGACCATTGTAACTTGTAGGAACTGACCGCATAGTCCCGGGTCTCCCGGTTTGAGAGTATGATGATAATTTGTAAAAATCACACTTAGACTTGAAAAGAGGCCGTTAAAGGGTGAATACCCAAACCAGCCCCCAAATGACCATGTAGGAGGCACGAACACCTCGCACGGGACCAATGTAACTTGTAGGAACTGATCGCGTCGACCCGGGTCTCCCGGTTAGAGAGTATGACGATAATTTGCAAAAATCACACTTAGACTTGAAAACAGGCCGTTAATGGGTGAAAACCCAAAACAGCCCCCAAACGACCCCGTAGGAGGCACGAACACCTCGTACGGGACCAATGTAACTTGTAGGAACTGACCGCGTAGTCCCGGCTCTCCCGGTTTGAGAGTATGACGATAATTTGCAAAAATCACACTTAGACTTGAAAACTGGCCATTAAAGGGTGAAAACCCAAACCGTCCCCCAAACATCCTCGTAGGAGGCACGAAAAACTCGCACGGGACCAATGTAACTTGTAGGAACTGACCGCGTCGTCCCGGGTCTCCCGATTCGAGAGTATGACGATAATTTCCAAAAATCACACATAGACTTGAAAACAGTCTGTTAAAGGGTGAAAACCCAAACCAGCCCCAAAACGACCCTCTGGGAGGCACGAACACCTCGCACGGGACCATTGTAACTTGTAGGAACTGACCGCGTAGTCCCGGGTCCCCCGGTTTGAGAGTATGATAATAATTTATAAAAATCACACTTAGACTTGAAAACAGGTCGTTAAAGGGTGAAAACCCAAACCATCCCCCAAACGACCCTGTAGGAGGCACGAACACCTCGCACGGGACCATTGTAACTTGTAGGAACTGACCGCATAGTCCCGGGTCTCCCGGTTTGAGAGTATGATGATAATTTGTAAAAATCACACTTAGACTTGAAAATAGGCCGTTAAAGGGTGAAAACCCAAACCAACCCTCAAACGACCCCGTAGGAGGCACGAACACCTCGCACGTGACCATTGTAACTTGTAGGAACTGATCGCGTAGTCCCGGGTCTCTCGATTTGAGAGTATGATGATAATTTGTAAAAATCACACTTAGACTTGAAAATAGGCCGTTAAAGGGTGAAAACTGAAACCAGCTCCCAAACGACCCCGTAGGAGGCACGAACACCTCGCACGGGACCAATGTAACTTGTAGGAACTGACCGCATCGTCCCGGGTCTCCCGGTTAGAGAGTATGACGATAATTTGCAAAAATCAAACTTAGACTTGAAAACAGGCCGTTAATGGGTGAAAACCCAAACCAGCCTCCAAACGACCCCGTAGGAGTCACGAACACCTCGCACGGGACCATTGTAACTTGTAGGAACTGACCGCGTAGTCCCGGGTCTCCCGGTTTGAGAGTAAGACGATAATTTTTAAAAATCACACTTAGACTTGAAAAGAGGCCGTTTAGGTGTGAAAACCCAAACCAGCCCCCAAACGACCCCGTACGAGGCACGGACACCTCGCACGGGACAAATGTAACGTATAGGACCTGACCGCGTAGTCCCGGGTCTCTCGATTTGAGAGTATGATGATAATTTGCGAAAATCACACTTAGACTTGAAAACATGCCTTTAAAGGGTGAAAACCCAAACCAGCCCCCAAACGACCCCGTAGGAGGCACGAACACCTCGCACGGGACCAATGCAACTTATTGGAACTGACCGCGTAGTCCCGGTTCTCTCGGTTTGAGAGTATGACGATAATTTGCAAAAATCACACTTAGACTTGAAAACTGGCCGTTAAAGGGTGAAAACTTAAACCAGCCCCCAAACGACCCCGTAGGAGGCACGAACGCCTCGCACGGGACCAATGTAACTTTTAGGAACTCATCGCGTCGTCCCGGGTCTCCCGGTTAGAGAGTATGAAGATAATTTACAAAAATCACACTTAGACTTGAAAACAGGCCGTTAATGGGTGAAAACCCAAACCAGCCCCCAAACGACCCCGTAGGAGGCACGAACACCTCGTAAGGGACCAATGTAACTTGTAGGAATTGACCGCGTAGTCCCGGCTCTCCCGGTTTGAGAGTATGACAATAATTTGCAAAAATCACACTTAGACTTGAAAACAGGCTGTTAAAGGGTGAAAACCTAAACCAACCCCAAAACGACCCTCTGGGAGGCACGAACACCTCGCACGGGACCATTGTAACTTGTAGGAACTGACCACGTAGTCCCGGGTCTCCCGGTTTGAGAGTATCACGATAATTTACAAAAATCACACTTAGACTTGAAAACAGGTTGTTAAAGGGTGAAAACCCAAACCAACCCCAAAACGACCCTCTGGGAGGCATGAACACCTCGCATGGGACCATTGTAACTTGTAGGAACTGACCGCGTAGTCCCGGGTCTCCCGGTTTGAGAGAATGATAATAATTTATACAAATCACACTTAGACTTGAAAACAGGTCGTTAAAGGGTGAAAACCCAAACCATCCCCCAAACGACCCTGTAGGAGGCACGAACACCTCGTACGGGACCATTGTAACTTGTAGGAACTGATCGCATAGTCCCGGGTCTCCCGGTTTGAGAGTATGATGATAATTTGTAAAAATCACACTTAGACTTGAAAACAGGCCGTTAAAGGGTGAATACCCAAACCAACCCCCAAATGATCCCGTAGGAGGCACGAATACCTCGCACGGGACCAATGTAACTTGTAGGAACTGACCGCGTAGTCCCGGGTCTCTCGGTTTCGGAGTATGACGATAATTTGTAAAAATCATACTTAGACTTGAAAACAGGTCGTTATAGGGTGAAAACCCAAACCAACCCTCAAACGACCCCGTAGGAGGCACGAACACCTCGCACGTGACCGTTGTAACTTGTAGGAACTGATCGCGTAGTCCCGGGTCTCTCGATTTGAGAGTATGATGATAATTTGTAAAAATCACACTTAGACTTGAAAATAGGCCGTTAAAGGGTGAAAAACCCAAACCAGCTACCAAACGACCCCGTAGGAGGCACGAACACCTCGCACGGGACCAATGTAACTTATAGGAACTGACCGCGTCGTCCCGGGTCTCCCGGTTAGAGAGTATGACGATAATTTGCAAAAATCACACTTAGACTTGAAAACAGGCCGTTAATGGGTGAAAACCCAAACCAACCTCCAAACGACCCCGTAGGAGTCACGAACACCTCGCACGGGACCAATGTAACTTGTAGGAACTGACCGCTTAGTCCCGGGTCTCTCGATTTGAGAGTATGATGATAATTTGTAAAAATCACACTTAGACTTGAAAATAGGCCGTTAAAGGGTGAAAACCCAAACCAGCTCCCAAACGACCCCGTAGGAGGCATGAACACCTCGCGCGGGACCAATGTAACTTATAGGAACTGACCGCGTCGTCCCGGGTCTCCCGGTTAGGGGGTATGACGCTAATTTGCAAAAATCACACTTAGACTTGAAAACAGGTCGTTAATGGGTGAAAACCCAAACCAGCCTCCAAACGACCCCGTAGGAGTCACGAACACCTCGCACGGGACCAATGTAACTTATAGGAACTGAACGCGTAGTCTCGGGTCTCCCTATTTGAGAGTATGACGATAATTTGCAAAAATCACACTTAGACTTGAAAAGAGGCCGTTAAAGTGTGAAAACCCAAACCGACCCCCAAACGACCCCGTAAGAGGCACGAACACCTCGCACGGGACAAATGTAACTGATAGGAACTGACCGCGTAGTCCCGGGTCTCTCGATTTGAGAGTATGACGATAATTTGCAAAAATCACACTTAGACTTGAAAACATGCCTTTAAAGGGTGAAAACCCAAACCAGCCCCCAAACGACCCCGTAGGAGGCACGAACACCTCGCACGGGGCCAATGTAACTTATAGGAACTGATCGCGTCATCTCGGGTCTCCCGGTTAGAGAGTATGACGATAATTTGCAAAAATCACACTTAGACTTGAAAACAGGCCGTTAATGGGTGAAAACCCAAACCAGCCCCAAAACGACCCTCTGGGAGGCACGAACACCTCGCACGGGACCATTGTAACTTTTAGGAACGGACCGCATAGTCCCGGGTCTCCCGGTTTGAGAGTAAGATGATAATTTGTAAAAATCACACTTGGACTTGAAAACAGGCCATTAAAGTGTGAATACCCAAACCAACCCCCAAACGATCCCGTAGGAGGCACGAACACCTCGCACGGGACCAATGTAACTTGTAGGAACTGACCGCGTAGTCCCGGGTCTCTTGGTTTGAGAGTATGACGATAATTTGTAAAAATCACACTAAGACTTGAAAACAGGTCGTTAAAGGGTGAAAACCCAAACCAACCCTCAAACGACCCCGTAGGAGGCACGAACACCTCGCACGGGACCATTGTAACTTGTAGGAACTGATCGCGTAGTCTCGGGTCTCTCGATTTGAGAGTATGATGATAATTTGCAAAAATCACACTTAGACTTGAAAACAGGCCGTTAAAGGGTGAAAACCCAAACCAGCCCCCAAACGACCCCGTAGGAGGCATGAACACCTTGCACGGGACCAATGTAACTTGTAGGAACTGACCGCGTCGTCCCGGGTCTCTCGATTAGAGAGTATGACGATAATTTGCGAAAATCACACTTATACTTGAAAACAGGTCATTAATGGGTGAAAACCCAAACCAGCCTCCAAACGACCCCCCGTAGGAGGCACGAACACCTCGCACGGGACAAATGTAACTTGTAGGAACTGACCGCGTAGTCCCGGGTCTCCCGGTTTGAGAGTATGATGATAATTTTCAAAAATCACACTTAGAGTTGAAAACAGGCCGTTAAAGGGTGAGAACCCAAACCACCCTCAAAACGACCCTGTGGGAGGCTCGAACACCTCGCACGGGACCATTGTAACTTGTAGGAACTGACCGCGTTGTCCCGGGTCAACCGGTTTGAGAGTATGACGATAATTTGTAAAAATCACACTTAGACTTGAATAGAGGCCGTTAAAGTGTGAAAACCCAAACCAGCTCCCAAACGACCCCGTAGGAGGCACGAACACCTCGCACGGGACAAATGTAACTGATAGGAACTGACCGCGTAGTCCCGGGTCTCTCGATTTGAGAGTATGACGATAATTTGTGAAAATCACACTTAGACTTGAAAACATGCCTTTAAAGGGTGAATACCCAAACCAGCCCCCAAACGACCCCGTAGGAGGCACGAACACCTCGCACGGGACCAATGTAACTTCTAGGAACTGACTGCGTAGTCCCGGTTCTCTCGGTTTGAGAGTATGACGATAATTTGCAAAAATCACACTTGGACTTGAAAACTGGCCGCTAAAGGGTGAAAACCCAAACCACCCCCAAAACGACCCTGTGGGAGACTCGAACACCTCGCACGGGACCATTGTAACTTGTAGGAACTAACCGCGTAGTCCCGGGTCTCCCGGTTTGAGAGTATGACGATAATTTCTAAAAATCACACTTAGACTTGAAAATTGGTCGTTAAAGTGTGAAAACCAAAACCAGCCCCCAAACGACCCCGTAGGAGGCACGAACACCTCGCACGGGACAAAAGGTAACTGATAGGAACTGACCGCATAGTCCCGAGTCTCTCGATTTGACAGTATGACGATAATTTGCAAAAATCACACTTGGACTTGAAAACATGCCTTTAAAGGGTGAAAACCCAAACCAGCCCCCAAACGACCCCGTAGGAGGCACAAACACCTCGCACGGGACCAATGTAACTTATAGGAACTGACCGCGTAGTCCCGATTCTCTCGGTTTGAGAGTATGACGATAATTTGCAAAAATCACACTTAGACTTGAAAACTGGCCGTTAAAGGGTGAAAACCCAAACTAGCCCCCAAACGACCCCGTAGGAGGCACGGACACCTCGCACCGGACCAATGTAACTTGTAGGAACTGATCGCGTCCTCCCGGGTCTCCCGGTTAGAGAGTATGACGATAATTTGCAAAAATCACACTTAGACTTGAAAACAGGTCGTTAATGGGTGAAAACCCAGCCCCCAAACGTCCCTCTGGGAGGCACGAACACCTCGCACGGGACCATTGTAACTTGTAGGAACTGACCGCGTAGTCCCGGGTCTCCCGATTTGAGAGTATGATAATAATTTGTAAAAATCACACTTAGACTAGAAAACAGGCCGTTAAAGGGTGAAAACCCAAACCATCACCCAAACGACCCTGTAGGAGGCACGAACACCTCGCACGGGACCATTGAAACTTGTAGGAACTGACCGCATAGTCCCGGGTCTCCCGGTTTGAGAGTATGATGATAATTTTTAAAAATCACACTTGGACTTGAAAACAGGCCGTTAAAGGGTGAATACCCAAACCAACCCCCAAACGACCCTGTAGGAGGCACGAACACCTCGCACAGGACCAATGTAACTTGTAGGAACTGACCGCGTAATCCCGGGTCTCTCGGTTTGAGAGTATGACGATAATTTGTAAAAATCACACTTAGACTTGAAAACAGGTCGTTAAAGGGTGAAAACCCAAACAAACCCTCAAACGACCCCGTAGGAGGCACGAACACCTCGCACGTGACCATTGTAACTTGTAGGAACTGATCGCGCAGTCCCGGGTCTCTCGATTTGAGAGTATGATGATAATTTGCAAAAATCACACTTAGACTTGAAAACAGGCCGTTAAAGGGTGAAAACCCAAACCAGCCCCCAAACGACCCCGTAGGAGGCACGAACACCTCGCACGGGACCAATGTAACTTATAGGAACTGACCGCGTTGTCCCGGGTCTCCCGGTTAGAGAGTATGACGATAATTTGTAAAAATCACACTTAGACTTGAAAACAGGCCGTTAATGGGTGAAAACCCAAACCAGCCTCCAAACGACCCCGTAGGAGGCACGAACACCTCGCACGGGACCAATGTAATTTGTAGGATGTAACAACCCATGTAATTTTTTGGTTATTTTAATTAATTTTTGGAAAATGGAGGAAAATAAAGTTTTTGATAAAATTATTTTTATTGCTCAAATATGTTGGTTATTATTTTTAAAGGCGAGAATTTCAAACGGTTTCGAAATCGGAGTTAAAACGGATTTTAAAATGATTTTGAAATGTTTTTAACTCTTAGAGTTGTTTTAACTTCCAACTCTTCATTTATTTGCCTTATTTAAAGGAGTCTTTTGGATTCCAACTCTTCATTTCTTTGCTTTATAAAAGGAAGTCGTGGGCAAGCCTTTTTAACCTACTTTTGGCACAAATTTTGGAAGCAAATATATTTTATATTCCTCTTCTTTTTATATACACATTGGCCCTTGAGATTTGTGAGTTTCAACCTTAGATTAGAGGTGTTCTTGGGGCTATTTTGTTGGAGGTTCTTGGAGGAGATTTTGTAGATCTTTTGAGTTGATCTTCAGGATGTGATCGTTGGTTTCTCATCATGGTTTGAGGTATGGGGTTTTACACAATATGCTCCTTAAATCTCGCGAGTGTCATTCTCTTTGATTTCATGTTTGATTGAACTCATATTTGAATTGATAAATTCATTGAAATCTGGAAAATAATTGTTGAAATTATTTTGATTCATGTGGTATCATTATATTGTTGATGAGCACGTTGTCATGAGATTTTAATATGGCACGGATGTTGGGCACCCGCCAAAATTCCTGTTTCCCGGGCTATGGCTTGATAAAGCATATACATTTGTGGTGAGGCCTGGTGACCCGGTTAAAGTGTTGTTGAGAAATTATAATGATGAAATGCTATTGAGATTTGCATTTTGATTTGAATATTCGTACTCGTGTTGTTACCTTTTATTCATCGCTAACTTATATTGGTTGAGCATCTTTCATATCATATTGTGTACTTTCCCATATTTTCTTTTACTGGCAGGTTAGCGCGGATTTTGGGGCGCTATGGAGATTGATTTTAGCGAGGATTGTTTGTGAGAGATTTGTATTATTTTAATGTATAGAGCTTTGGATATTTGTATTTTTATTCGAGTTAGATAGCTGTAATTTTAATTCGAGAGATTTGGTATTTAATTTGAAGAGATTGAGATTTGTAGTTTCTCTTTTGTTGTTGTGGGACTTAGATGCTCTATGCCTTGTGATTTGTCGATTTGGATTTATTTTATCGCATTAGCGCTCCGTTCGCTCTCTCCGGGCGGGCGGGTTGTTACAAATGGTATCAGAGCTTAGGTATACGACAACCCTCGGGGCTTGAGTTTTGGGTTCATTGCGTGGTTAGCAATTTTTGGAGATAGAAGATTTTAGGTGATATTCGTGTTAGGCATCTAGATTAGATGTGAGGAAATTATTTTTGGAGATTGTTAGCCTGATTATTGAGAGTTAGGCATTCGGCGAATTTCGAGGGCGAAATTCCATTGTTAGTGGGGAAGTGTAACAACCCCCGTAATTTTTGGGTTATTTTAATTAATTTTTGGAAAATGGAGGAAAATAAAGTTTTTGATAAAATTATTTTTATTGCTCAAATATGTTGGTTATTATTTTTAAAGGCGAGAATTTCAAACGGTCTAGAAATTGGAGTTAAAACGGATTTTAAAATGATTTTCAAATGTTTTTAACTCTTAGAGTTGTTTTAACTTCCAACTCTTCATTTATTTGCCTTATTTAAAGGAGTCTTTTGGATTCCAACTCTTCATTTCTTTGCATTATAAAAGGAAGTCGTGGGCAAGCCTTTTTAACCTACTTTTGGCACAAATTTTGGCAGCAAATATATTTTATATTCCTCTTCTTTTTATATACACATTGGCCCTTGAGATTTGTGAGTTCCAACCTTAGATTAGAGGTGTTCTTGGGGCTATTTTGTTGGAGGTTCTTGGAGGAGATTTTGTAGATCTTTTGAGTTGATCTTGAGGATGTGATCGTTGGTTTCTCATCATGGTTTGAGGTATGGGGTTTTACACAATATGCTCCTTAAATCTCGCGAGTGTCATTCTCTTTGATTTCATGTTTGATTGAACTCATATTTGAATTGATAAATTCATTGAAATCTGGAAAATAATTGTTGAAATTATTTTGATTCATGTGGTATCATTATATTGTTGATGAGCACGTTGTCATGAGATTTTAATATGGCACGGATGTTGGGCACCCGCCAAAATTCCTGTTTCCCGGGCTATGGCTTTATAAAGCATATACGGATGTGGTGAGGCCTGGTGACCCGGTTAAAGTGTTGTTGAGAAATTATAATGATGAAATGCTATTGAGATTTGCATTTTGATTTGAATATTCGTACTCGTGTTGTTACCTTTTATTCATCGCTAACTTATATTTGTTGAGCATCTTTCATATCGTATTGTGTACTTCCCCATATTTTCTTTTAGTGGCAGGTTAGCGCGGATTTTGGGGCGCTATGGAGATTGATTTTAGCGAGGATTGTTTGGGAAAGATTTGTATTATTTTAATGTATAGAGCTTTGGAGATTTGTATTTTTATTCGAGTTAGATAGTTGTAATTTTAATTCGAGAGATTTGTTATTTAATTTGAAGAGATTGAGATTTGTAGTTTCTCTTTTGTTGTTGTGGGACTTAGATGCTCTATACCTTGTGATTTGTGGATTTGGATTTATTTTATCGTATTAGCGCTCCGTTCGCTCTCTCCGGGCGGGCGGGGTGTTACATTGGAACTGACCGCGTAGTCCTGGGTCTCCCGGTTTGAGAGTATGACGATAATTTGCAAAAATCACACTTAGACTAGAAAACAGGCCGTTAAAGGGTGAAAACCCAAACCACCCCCAAAACGACCCTATGGGAGGCTCGAACACCTCGCACGGGACCATTGTAACTTGGAGGAACTGACCGCGTAGTCCCGGGTCAACCGGTTTGAGAGTATGACGATAATTTATAAAAATCACACTTAGACTTGAAAAGAGGCCGTTAAAGTGTGAAAACCCAAACCAGCCCCAAAACGACCCCGTAGGAGGCACGAACACCTCGCACGGGACAAATGTAACTGATAGGAACTGACCGCGTAGTCCCGGGTCTCTCGATTTGAGAGTATGACGATAATTTGCGAAAATCACACTTAGACTTGAAAACATGCCTTTAAAGGGTGAAAACCCAAACCATCCCCCAAACGACCCCGTAGGAGGCACGAACACCTCGCACGGGACCAATGTAACTTATAGGAACTAACCGCGTAGTCCCGGTTCTCTCGGTTTGAGAGTATGACGATAATTTGCAAAAATCACACTTAGACTTGAAAACTGATCGTTAAAGGGTGAAAACCCAAACTAGCCCCCAAACGACCCCATAGGAGGCACGAACACCTCGCACGGGACCAATGTAACTTGTAGGAACTGATCGCGTTGTCCCGGGTCTCCCGGTTAGAGAGTATGACGATAATTTGCAAAAATCACACTTAGACTTGAAAACAGGCCGTTAATGGGTGAAAACCCAAACCAGCCCCCAAACGACCCCGTAGGAGGCACGAACACTTCGTACGGGACTAATGTAACTATTAGGAACTAGCCGCGTAGTCCCGAGTCTCCCGGTTTGAGAGTATGACGATAATTTAAAAAAATCACACTTAGACTTGAAAACAGGCCGTAAAAGAGTGAAAACCCAAACCACCCCCAAAACGACCCTGTGGGAGGCACGAACACCTCGCATGGGACTATTGTAACTTGTACGAACTGACCGCCTAGTACCGGGTCTCCCGATTTGAGAGTATGACGATAATTTGTAAAAATCACACTTAGACTTGAAAAGAGGCCGTTAAAATGTGAAAATCCAAACCAGCCCCCAAACGACCCCGTAAGTGGCACGAACACCTCGCACGAGACAAATGTAACTTAGAGGAACTGACCGCGTAGTCCCGGGTCTCTCAATTTGAGAGTATGACGATAATTTGCAAAAATCACACTTAGACTTGAAAACATGCCGTTAAAGGGTGAAAACCCAAACCAGTCCCCAAACGACCCCGTACGAGGCACGAACACCTCGCACGAGACCAATGTAACTTGTAGGAACTGACCGCGTAGTCCCGGGTCTCTCGGTTTGAGAGTATGACGATAATTTGCAAAAATCACACTTAGACTTGAAAACAAGCCGTTAAAGGGTGAAAATCCCAATCAACACCCAAACGACCCCGTAGGAGGCACGAACACCTCGCACGGGACCAATGCAAATTGTAGGAACTGACCGCGTAGTCCCGTGTCTCCCGGTTTGAGAGTATGACGATAATTTGCAAAAATTACACTTAGACTTGAAAACAGGCGGTTAAAGGGTGAAAACCAAAACCATCCCCAAAACGACCCTGTGGGAGGCACGAACACCTCGTACAGGACCATTGTAACTTGTAGGAACTGACCGCATAGTCCCGGGTCCCCCGGTTTGAGAGTATGATGATAATTTGTAAAAATCACACTTAGACTTGAAAACAGACCGTTAAAGGGTGAATACCCAAACCATCCCCCAAACGACCCCGTAGGAGGCACGAACACCTCGTACGGGACCAATGTAACTTGTAGGAACTGACCGCGTAGTGCCGGGTCTCTCGGTTTGAAAGTATGACAATAATTTGTAAAAATCACACTTAGACTTGAAAACAGGTCGTTAAAGGGTGAAAACCCAAACCAGCCCTCAAACGACCCCGTTGGAGGCACGAACACCTCGCACGTGACCATTGTAACTTGTAGGAACTGATCGCGTAGTCCCGGGTCTTCCAGTTTGAGAGTATGACGACTTAAACACACACAATTTTCATTTCGACTTAAACACACATTAATCCGATTCAAGTTAAACTTACATGTTATCAAGATAAAGTAATTTTGCACTTGAATTAAATTGAATATACCCAAACATTAAATTTGCACCAAATTAAATAGATTGTGATTTTGAGCTAATTTTATCTTTTAGTCCTAAGCATGCATCTAGGTGATATAGCAAGATATAATAAATCTCAATCGCACTATGTCGGATGTACGAGGAAAGCCCAAATGGGAAAAACCTCGAACGACCCTAGCCTTAAGTCCACTAATGTAAGGACATTTTTTGTCCATTATCATTTTATATGTCGTACGCCGTTACACCGTTGATTCAAGAATCATACGCTCATCAACGAAATCCGAATATCAAAGTCAGAAAAGGAATCAGGGAACAGACCGGACCGATCCGGCTCAGATAAAAGAACCGATCCGGTTCATACGGACCGATCCGCCTAAAGAGACCGGACCGATCCGCCTGCTGAGGAGAGGCCAGTGTACCCCGGATCCATAGCGAACCGATGAAGCTAAAAAGCCGAACCGATCCGACGCCAACCGGATCGATCCGCCTTCAAAAAGGAACCGATCCGATGTCACCGGACCGATCCGCCTAAAGAGACCGGACCGATCCGAAGAGGATAATTTCAAACAGATCGTGTTCAGATCATGTTCCGAATTTTAGGGCTCAAGTTCTCCTATTTAATCCCACTACGGGAAGTGGTTTTTCTAAGACTTCTACACACGATTTTCTGAGTAGAGAAAGCCCTAAGTCTTCACCTATTGAGTACCAATACTCTAGGTATTTTGATTCACACAAAATCCATACATTTGTGAATCCTTTTGGTAACCCAGGAACGCAGTTTTGCAGTTCAACCCTTGTAGAGGAGACCGTTCTTCTTCTCCATTGCAGCCCTACTGGAAAGGGATAATTCCAGCCGCGACTACAGAATCTGATACCTGAGGGTAATTCTTAGTCAACTTGTATTTTCATTGTAATCCGATTGTAAGCCGTTTTCTTACAAATTATAGTGAAAATAAATGGTTATTTTTCCTCAATTATGTGTGTTTGAATAACTCTTGCATGATTTCATATTATTTCAATCACACCTAGTTGCATGTTTAGGGTTTGTTTGGGTTAAAAGGTGTTTTAAATATAATTTGATCATTTGAACACGAGCACACACGTTCTCAAATTGGTATCAGAGCAGGTTGCGCTAATTTTTCGCGTATTACTATTTTTCGCAAAATTTTTCTAAGATATCAATTTTCTGAAAAAATTGATTTTTGAAAAAGTACGTGTTCAAATGGAGAAGTCATATTATAAAATGCCTGTTTTTGACGGGATAAATTATGCTTATTGGAAAGCCCGTATGAGGTCGGATTTAAAAGCCATTGATGAACGTGTCTGGATTTTGGTTGAACGAGGGTGGACTCCTCCCACCGTGACTGTTGATAATGTGACCAACATGAAACCTGACACTTCTTGGACTGATGAAGAATTTAAATGGTCTTCTTTTAATTCTAAGGGTCTTAGTGCTATTTCTGGGTCTGTCACACCTGATGAGTTCAAACGCATAATGACGTGCACCACGTCAAAAGAGGCATGGGATGTTTTACAACTTATCCATGAAGGAACTAATGCTGTGAAAGAGTCTAAGTTGCAAAATTTGACAACTCAATTTGAAACAATCACCATGCATGAATCTGAATGCTTTGATGAATTTTATGCTAGACTTTCTGACATTGTGAATACTAGCTTTGATCTTGGTGAACATATTCCTAATCCTAGAGTTGTTAAAAAGATTCTTCGTTCTTTGCCTAAGCGTTTTATCCCTAAAGTCACTGTGCTAAATTCTATGGGTAATTTAAATACGCTAAAATTGGAAGAACTTGTAGGAGATTTACAAACTTATGAAATTGATATGTTCCCTAAAACTGCTAAATCTAAAGATAAGGGAATTGCACTTAAAGCCCAAGAGAGAAGGAGTGAGGGGTCGGCTAGAAAGAGGGTAGAGTCATCTAGAAAGAGAGAGACTGACACGTCAGATTCTGAGTGTGATTTTGATCTAGATGATTTGGCTCTTTTTGCAAAAAATTTCAAAAGAATTCTCAAATTTAAGAAAAATGGCAATTTTAAAGATAAAAAGAAATTTTAGGAAAATAAGTTTGAAAAGAAAAATGGAAAAGACTCCAAAAACCCTCCTCTGAAAGAAAGTGAGAGATGTTTTGAGTGCGATGGTAGGGGTCATAGAGCCTTTGAGTGTGCTAATCGTCTGAATAGAGAGAAAGGAAAAGTTGTCCTTAATGCTACCCCTAGCAACGACAGTGAGGTCGATACGGTGGATTCAGGTGATGAGTCACCGCATGAGTGTAACTTCACCGCATTCATGTCCAGTCAAGTGAGCACTCCTAGTTCTCCTCACGACGATGAGGATGATGCTTCACAGGGACACCTCGACAGTGTGATTGATGTTAGTGACGGGGAGGATGACACAAGTGAGAGCGAGAGTGATATTCAACGCGCCTACGCTGATTTATATTCTGAGTCTTTTAAAACTAAAAAGCGTAACAAAGCGTTAGTTCTTAAGATCACCTGCTTAGAGGAAGATTTAAGAAAAGCGAGAGAAAGAGAGTTCTCCACCTGCACCGCCCTGAAAGAGAGAGAATCTACCTGTGTCGAGAATGAGAGTTTGTTTAGAGAGAGAGAGAGTGTTTTAGAGAAAGAGAGAGGGGACTTGACTAAACAAGTGGCTAGTCTTACGAGTCAGCTCCATTCCTCCACGGAGACTTGAAAGAAACTTGAAGCCCTTGTTGCCCAGCTGACTCATGATCTTGAGAAAGCACGGGAAGTCAAGGTACAAATCGAGGACAGATCTGGGAAGATGGGAAAGATGCTCCTCGGCCCCGCTTTAGGTTTTGGTGATCGACAAGGAATTGGTTATGATGGTGCCTCCACGTCCCAAATTGCACCTGTACCAGTTCCTGAGTTTACTACGACTCCTTATGACCATCGTAAAAAACCTCGAAGGAGAGTTCGACGAAGAAAAGCAAACCAAGGTTCGCCTTTGACTATCATCTTTTGTACTTATTGCAAAAGAAAAGGCCACCTAAGGGAATCTTGCTATAGCATGGGTCGGACATGACGTACTACTGCTCCACCACGTCATACTGATGAGTTTTCTAGTCTGAGAGAGCGAGTTGAGTTCTTAGATGCCACGACTCAGAGTTTATTGGAAGAATTCCGACGGATGTATTTGCCGTTAATAAATACTTCTCACATTTCAGCTAAAACCAACAACAACAAAGGAAAACAAAAGGTCAGCTCTGCTTGGGTACCTAAGAAAGATAAAAAGGCCTTTGTTGTTCATGTTGCTCTCAAAGAACATAAGACCTCTCAGTGGTATTTTGATAGTGGGTGCTCCAGACACATGACAGGTGATGCCTCATTTTTTACGACTCTTGAGGACTATCAGGATGGCAGAGTCACCTTTGGAGATGGGAGAAAGTCTAGCATTATAGGACGTGGTACTGTCGAGTTACCTGGATTTCCTAAGCTAGAAAATGTTTTGTACGTCAAAGGTTTGAAAGCAAACCTTCTCAGCATTAGCCAGCTGTGTGACACTGACTTTGCAGTAAAGTTTGACCGGGACGCGTGTAAAGTCTACAATCAAGCCGGTAAACTTTTGATGCAAGGGGTGAGGACCGAGGATAATTGCTATGGGACCGAGGATAATTGCTATGGGACTTGTCTGCAACAGTGCCACGATCACTCCTATGGATCTGTGGCACCAACGTCTAGGTCACGTGAACGTTAGAGATCTTAATCCTTTAGCTAAAAAGGATCTAGTACGTGGCTTACCATCTCTTGGAAAGTCAACTTCGACCGTTTGTGGACCCTGTCAGTTGGGAAAACAAATTCGTAATCCTCATAAGAAGTTGCATTCCATTACCACCTCTCGTGTTCTAGAGTTGATTCACATGGATCTTATGGGTCCCACTCGTACCGAGAGTCTAGGTGGTAAGAGGTACATCCTCATGATGGTAGATGATTTCTCCAGGTACTCCATTGTAGGTTTTCTGAGAGAGAAGTCCGATGCTGTAGAATTTTTAACGACCAAGTGCCGTGTCCTGCAAAATCAACACGGTGTCACTATTAACAGAATACGTAGTGGCAACGGCACTGAATTTAAGGAAGCAAAGGTGGATTTGTACTGTGATAGCCTTGGGATCAAACATGAGTTTTCTGTTGTGAGAACTCCTCAGCAAAATGGTATTGTTGAGAGAAAGAATAGAACGATCCAAGAGATGGCTAGATCTATGCTTCTAGGTCGTAAAGTTTCTAGGAGATTTTGGGCAGAAGCAGTGTCTACTGCATGCCACATGGTGAATAGGGTTTATTTGCGACCACACACACTACAGACACCTTATGAGTTGTGGACCGGCAAGAAGTCCAACCTGGCGTATTTCCATGTTTTTGGGAGTAAATGCTACATCCTACGGGATAGAGAGCAACTAGGAAAATTCGACTCCCGGAGCGACGAGGGAATATTTATAGGATATTCATCGAATAGCAGAGCGTACCGGTTTTTTAACCTGAAGAGCTCTAAGGTAATGGAATCAATAAACGTCACTGTGCAAGATGAAGAACCTTCGACGGTTATTGATCCTAACCTTCAGTGTGAGGATGAGAATTGTTCTGACAGTGATTTACCTGTTCCTCTCTCACACTCTGTGGTCCCTACTCCTGCGCTAGGGGACACACCTGCTTGGGTTCGCAAGAGTCATGACCCTTCTGTCATTGTTGGTGATCCCACTCTAGGGGTCAAGACTCGTGCTCAGCTAGAGAACGTTGTTAGCCATCTTTGCTACACGTCCAAAGTCGAGCCCAAGAACCATAAAAAAGCACTCAAGGATGAACACTGGATATCTGCTATGCAAGATGAGTTGCTTCAGTTTAAAAAGAATGATGTCCGGGAACTTGTCCCCCAACCTAGTGAGATTAATGTGATAGGTACCCGGTAGATTTTTAAGAACAAAATGGATGAAAATGGTACCATAATCCGAAATAAGGCAAGGTTGGTCGCTCAAGGCTACACACAGATAGAGGGTGTAGACTTTGGGGAGACATTTGCTCCTGTTGCGAGGCTTGAGTCCGTCCGTCTTCTTCTCGCCATCGCATGTCATCTGCGCTTCAAGGTGTATCAGATGGATGTCAAGAGTGCCTTTCTGAATGGCATTCTACAGGAGAAGGTTTATGTGGAACAACCAAAAGGGTTTGAAGACCCTCAGCACCCTGATCACGTCTACTATCTGAGGAAAGCCTTGTATGGTTTGAAGCAAGCACCCCGTGCTTGGTACGAGAGGCTTACTTCCTATCTCTTAGCTCGAGGCTTCAAGAGAGGGGGAGTAGATATGACGTTGTTCGTCAGGAGAGATGACGGTGCTATTTTGGTTGCCCAGGTCTATGTGGACGACATAGTCTTTGGATCCACATGCTCCCAGCATGCTCACCACTTTGAGGAGAAGATGAAAAGTGAGTTTGAAATGAGCATGGTTGGTGAGCTTACATTCTTCCTTGGTCTCCAGGTTCATCAGCTAGAGGATGGGATGTTCATCTCCCAATCCAAGTATGATAGATACCTAGTGAAGAAATTTGGTTTAGACTCCGTTAAGCATGCATGTACACCTATGAGTACCACTACCAAGCTTAGTAAGGACACTTCAGGCAAGGATGTAGAGCAAACCTTATATCGGAGTATGATAGGTAGTCTTCTTTACTTGACTGCCAGTCGTCCCGACATCGCCTTTAGTGTTGGAGTTTGTGCGCGATATCAGGCATCCCCGAAAGAGTCACATTTACTTGCTCTAAAATGTATTATTAAATACGTGAGTGGGACTCTATCATACGGTATTTGGTATTCCTTTGAGACCGATGACCGTTTGTCTGCCTATTCGAATGCCGATTGGGCTGGGGATGTAGATGGTTGTAGGAGCACTTCTGGTGGGTGTTTCTATTTTGGTTCTGCTCTTGTCTCCTGGCTGAGCAAGAAGCAAAATTCCATCTCTTTGTTCATTGCGGAGGCTGAGTACATTGCAGCCGGGAGTTGTTGCACACTACTCTTGTGGATGAAGCAAATGTTGGAGGATTATGGGATTTCACAAGACACCATGATCATTTCTTGTGATAACACGAGCGCGATACACAATATCTCGTAATCCCGTCCAGCATTCGCGCACAAAACACATCAGGATATGTGAGCACTTTATTCGTCAGTTAGTTGAGGAGAACACTGTATCCCTGAGTTTTGTTCCCACCGACTGTCAGTTAGCCAACATTTTCACAAAACCTTTAGATGCCCTTAGATTTGAATGTCTTAGGAAGTCCTTGGGGATTTGTACAGTTGACTGAGGGGTTGGTCTATGTCTAGAATAGGATGATTCTTCATGTTCATATCATATGCTTCCTATTGCTAGTATGTTTTATATGTACCATTGCTTAGTTGTACAGCCTTTTCTTTTTGCTTTTTATTTTTTTTAAAAAAAATATAGACAAAAAGATTTTCCTTTAAGAAAATTTTTGAAAAGCACTAAAAGATTTTATTTTGATAAAGTTTTTTTTTGAAAAAGACCAAAAAGATTTTTCTGTTTTTGCTCCTTTTGTGGATGAGCATTTAAGATAGCCAAGTCACAACTTCATTCCATTTATCTATGTGACTGTTTGATAGAGATTTGAGACGCTACCTCATTTCATCCATGTGCTTTACTTAGTATGGAGTCTTTGAGATGTAATTAGTGATATCTTCCTACATGTTTGACACCTATATCCTTTATTGTACACATGCACGGCTATATTTGATTATTGCACTTGTCTATCTCATATTGGCTTGAGTGTTTCCATCTCAACTCTGTCTATACAATGTACAATATGCGATAAAATTTGACAAGATTGGAATGCATGTAAAAACCGTTGTGGTGAGACTGTGTGTTTTTGTATAACGGGGAGGGGCTGCGAAAGGTAATCATCTATCCTTTGCGCAAAAGCCACCGTTAAAAAGGACCTAAAAAATTGAGGAATTTTAATATCCGAGGTCCAAAGAGGTTAAAAGAGCCCGAAAAAAATTTAAAGGCAATAAAAAGCAATTCATGCCAAATATGGGCCACTTAGGTTTCACCATCAATTCTCCAAAGTTTTAGAATTTAGAATGCCTCTATTCAAACTAATATCTAAGGGAGTTTGGTTGGAGAATATAAACGGGTTTGCACTTCCTTGAAAGTCCTGAAAAAGCATAAAATCATTTTGGACGTTATTGGTGTGAAAATCATTTTTTGCTTTGATTTGTTGATTTGATTGAGTCAATATCTTATATTGTCATTCTTTTACACCAAAGGAAGCATTTGAGTTCATTCGCTAGGAATATCTAATATTCATCGTGCACATATGTCATGTTTGTATGCTTTGATTTTCCTATCGAATTTGATCACACCACTTCATTTAAGCTATCATTGACTTGGTTACTTTGTGTTCATTCATGGTGTGATTTTATCCGTGTGTCACCCTGCTCTTACTTATTTGATTTAGTTCTCTCATTTGTCTATTTGGGGACATCATAAAAAAAGGGTGGAGAATGAATTATCTTATTACGGGGGAGTTTTGAAAGTTTGAGTTTGTTGATAAATTGGTATATATGTTTATCTCACTTCAAACTCGATATGTCACGTGGTATTTTGCTTTTTCTCATGTGTGTAGGTACTACATGGATTATCATTGTATTGCACACCCTGATGAGAAAAGCGTTGAGATTCCTGAAGATTTGAAGATCAAACGATGCAGTCTTATTCACTTGTGCTCTTTCAGTTTTGGGTTCATGGAAGGGTAGATTTGTATAGGCATTTTTATTTTGATAATTCGGATGTTTTTTTTATGTTTGTACCGGCATAGACATAGGGGGAGATTTGTAAGGACATTTTTTTGTCCATTAGCATTTTATATGTCGTACGCCGTTACACCGTTGATTCAAGAATCATACGCTCATCAACGAAATCCGAATATCAAAGTCAGAAAAGGAATCAGGGAACAGACCGGACCGATCCGTCCCAGATAAAAGAACCAATTCGGTTCATACGGACCGATCCGCCTAAAGAGACCGGACCGATCCGCCTGCTGAGGAGAGGCCAGTGTACCCCGGATCCATAGAGAACCGATGAAGCTAAAAAGCCGAACTAATCCGACGCCAACCGAATCGATCCGCCTTCAAAAAGGAACCGATCCGATGTCACCGGACCGATCCGCCTAAAGAGACCGGACCGATCCGAAGAGGATAATTTCAAACAGATCGTGTTCAGATCATGTTCCGAATTTTAGGGCTCAAGTTCTCCTATTTAATCCCACTACGGGAAGTGGTTTTTCTAAGACTTCTACACACGATTTTTTGAGTAGAGAAAGCCCTAAGTATTCACCTATTGAGTACCAATACTATAGGTATTTTTATTCACACAAAATCCATACATTTGTGAATCCTTTTGGTAACCCAGGAACGCAGTTTTGCAGTTCAACCCATGTGGAGGAGACCGTTCTTCTTCTCCATTGCAGCCCTACTGGAAAGGGATAATTCCAGCCGCGACTACAGAATCCGATACCTGAGGGTAATTCTTAGTCAACTTGTATTTTCATTGTAATCCGATTGTAAGCCGTTTTCTTACAAATTATAGTGAAAATAAATGGTTTTGCCCCTGTGGGGGATTTTTCCTCAATTATGTGTGTTTGAATAACTCTTGCCTGATTTCATATTGTTTCAATCACACCTAATTGCATGTTTAGGGTTTGTTTGGGTTAAAAGGTGTTTTAAATATAATTTGATCATTTGAACGCGAGCACACACGTTCTCAACTAAGTACGGTTTTACAATTACAAGACAAGTGACTTACTTCCTCGACTCGAATCCCTTCAAGCCTTGACGCGTCTTCTTGTAAATACCTCCGCCTAGTCGACAACCCCGAAACTCCATCGGAATCTTAGAATCCACCAATGAGACTTTTGGACAACCGTCAACCTTCAATAAAACCTTTCTTCGAGTGGAAATGTCACATCAAATAAAGCTCTTCTCCTTTATGAGTTAAAAAGAAAACTCAAACTCTCTTCTTCAATGGTGTAGAGAAAACCGGTGCCAAACACTCCAAGCAATATATATATATATATATATATATATATATATATATATATATATATGTTGAAACTTGGATATAGACAAACATATGGGTGTATATGTGTTTTGAAAGGAATTTACTCCATAAAACTTAACACAAAAAGGGAGCTTTTTCTTCAAAGTATTTTACTCTAATGACTCTTGGAAATGTGAAAAATTTGTCTTCAAAAAGTTAGTTCCCTCACTTAAGAAGTATGTCAAAAAGGAAGTGGGGCGGTAGTGGAAAATTTGAAAAAACTGGCTTAAAACTGTTCCCGTTGTTTTTTCGTTAGAAATCTCATTCGAACGAGACTTCTAACGAAGAGACAGAAAGGGAAAACAAATCTCGTTTGAAAACTCATTCGAATGAGGTCTTTCGAACGACCTATCTAACGAGATCTTAGGCCATGGTTCTAGATAATTTCGATACGAACGCGTGGCCACCAGTTTCGTATTTTTCTGATTTTTTTTTGGATTTTATATGATTTTTCTACTGAAAGGTGTCCGAGAACAAAATATTTAGAACTATGAATTCAAAAAAAGTTTAACAAAAAATTACTAACACCCAAAATAAATTTCTAAAATACACACAATAAATAATGTTCCAAGCTCCTATATATATTAAAATGCATTCATACCTTAGGAGCAATAGAACCATGTTGATGATGTAGAAATAAGGCACAACACACACGACATTTGATGAATCTTTAATATCTTGGCCGCTACGTCTTCAACAAACACGTCATAGGCTTGAATGGATAAACTTGAACTCTATCCTATGACTTAAATATTTTTGTCCGGAATTGAGCCAAAACTACAAAGGACTCAATTGGAAATTTGTGTCCTTACATAATCAGAGATCAAGTTTTATTTTGTTAGTTTAGGTTAGAGAATAGGGTTTGAGGAGATTTTTTGGGAGCTTCATCTTTTCCCTCCTAGGGTTTGCCCTTATGGGTTTGTATGGGACTATTCATCATCTTCTCCTTTTAATGTAAATTTTCATTTTTGTTTTCTTTCTTTGTAAGATTTAATTGCTTTCATTTTATTTATTTCATTTACTTCCTTGCATATAATACATGTCATTTACTATGCTTTCTAGCTAGTTTAGTTTTAGGTTGAGATTTATTTAACTCACCTTGGATTAATGGGTTGCTTTGCTTTGGTGATGGGTTTTATGAGTTTAATTGGTTGAGTTGTTCTTGATTTGATTTAACGGTGTATATCATGTATGCACCGTATTTATGACCTTGCATGTGTAAATTCGGGAACATTTGTTGACGCCAAAATCAATTAAGCTTTTATGACAACACTACACCAAAATGGCCAAAATGTCACCTTTCAGACGGTCACCCTTGTCACGGTCATTGACCGTGAAAAGAATCTCGCATTTTGTGTCACGGTCATTGACTCTGACAAGACTGTGACAAAGAATTGTCACGGTCAAGGACCTTGACACGACCGTAACAATATCTTCAGTAAAAAAAGCCCTAGACTCTTTTTTTCCCACCGTTTTTTGGTTTCCCTCTTTCTCTCTCTCTCTACAAGCGATTTCAGCTCTCTCTCTCTCTCCAAGGTATATTTTTTTGCTCTCTTTCTCTTTCATTTCTATATGTGTGTGTATGTGTGTATATATATGTGTGTATATGTATGTGTGTATATATATGTGTGTATATGTGTGTGTATGTGTGTGTATATATGTGTGTGGTGGTGTGTGGTGGATTGTGTGTGTGTGCAGTTGTGTGGGGGGTAGGGGGTGTGGTGGGGGGAGGGGGTGGTGGGCTTGGGTGTACGTATACGTGTGCGTGTGTGTGGTGGGGGTGGGGTGAGGGGGCAGGGATGGGGGTGGGTGGTGGGGTAGGGGTGGGGGGCTCTGTGTGTGCGCGCGTAGTGTCCCTTGTAAAGAATTGATTGATTATTATTTTTTTAGTAAATTAATATATGATTGCCCCTTATTGTAAATTAGTAAATTAATATATACTATATATAATTATTAATAATTGAATTTGAATATAAATAAGACATAATTAAATAAGACATACTATAAATAACTATTAATAATTGAATTTGAATATACACATTTGTTGTAGACATTGCTGTTGGATTATTTTGTTTAGTAAATTTTGGGTTGGTTAGTTTTAAAAGTGGCATGACTACTGGATTATTGCCCATATGGGGGTGGAATTTTTCAACTTTTGAATAATTGAATTTGAATATAAATAAGACATAATTAAATGATACATACTATATATAATTATTAATAATTGAATTTGAATATAAATAAGACATAATTAAATAAGACATACTATATATAATTATTAATAATTGAATTTGAATATACACATTTGTTGTAGACATTGCTGTTGGATTATTTTGTTTAGTATATGTTGGGTTGGTTAGTTTTAAAAGTGGCATGACCACTGGATTATTGTCCATATGGGGGTGGGATTTTTCAACTTTTAAATAATTGAATTTGAATATAAATAAGACATAATTAAATGATACATACTATATATAATTATTAATAATTGAATTTGAATATAAGTAAGACATAATTAAATAAGACATACTATATATAATTATTAATAATTGAATTTGAATATACATATTTGTTGTAGACATTGTTGTTGGATTATTTTGTTTAGTAAATGTTGGGTTGGTTAGTTTTAAAAGTGACATGACCACTGGATTATTGTCCATATGGGGGTGGGATTTTTCAACTTTTGAATAATTAAATTTGAATATAAATAAGACATAATTAAATGAAACATACTATATATAATTATTAATAATTGAATTTGAATATAAATAAGACATAATTAAATGAAACATAGTTTATATAATTATTAATCATCGTTGGATTATTGTGTGTGTGGTGGGGGGCAGGGGGTGGTTTGTTTACATGTACATGTACGTGTGCGTGTGTGTGGTGGGGGTGGGGGCAGGGGCAGGGATAGGAGAAGGGGGTGGGGCCAGGTAGTTTAATTGAGTAGATGAATTAATTGAGTAGATGAATTAGATGGAGTACGGGATACACATTTGTTGTAGACATTGCTGTTGGATTATTTTGTTTAGTAAATGTTGGGTTGGTTAGTTTTAAATGTGGCATGACCACTGGATTATTGTCCATATGGGGATGAGATTTTACAACTTTTGAATAATTAAATTTTAATATAAATAAGACATAATAAAATGAAACATACCATATATAATTATTAATAATTGAATTTGAATATAAATAAGACATAATTAAATGAAACATAGTATATATAATTATTAATCATTATTAGATTATTGTGTGTGTGGTGGGGGACAGGGGGTGGTGTGTGTATGTGTACGTGTGCGTGTGTGGTGGGGGAAGGGGTGGGGGTGGGGGTGGGGGTAGGGGCAGGGGCAGGGGGTGGTTTTGAGTAATTGTACATATTTGCATGTCTTCTTCTAATTTTTTTTATCTGTACTAATAACATTTTTTTACAGCAAATGTCTCCTTCAGGTATTAAGGCGAGGATGATGATGCTAGTTATGATGATGTTGTCTGGGCTCGGTGGTAGCGGAGGTGACGAAGGCTCCTCGGCCCTTAGGCTCCCCAAATATGGAAAATTTGGGATTACCATCGAGAACATGTCGAAGCAATTAGCGAGATCCCTCGACCTGCTAAAGACGGTCATCGGCCCGGGGTTTATGAGTTGGAAGGAGGTGCCATATGAGCTCAAGTTAGCTGTTTGGGCGGCACTACAGGTAATATATTTATATTTATATGAATATTTCAATTTCAATTTCAATTTCGATTTCGATTTCGATTTCGATTTCAATTTCATTTTATATTTATATTAATATTTATTCGCAACTAACATTGTATTTGTTGGGCAGGAACAATTCAACTTGAATCCAACGCTACGCGATTCCATCTTGGAGCAGTTGAGGGAGCAACACAAGACGTGGAAGAAAAATATGCGGACACGGTACTTTGGGAAAACACAAGAGTCCATTATCCAATGGCGTGAATCCGTCCCGCCCAAGGAGCCGATCTCATTGGTACAATGGCAAAAGTTCATTGACAGTGAGATCGATGAGCGATAATTGGCATCTCGCCAAACGAAGAGGGAAAATCGGGCAAAAAAGTCTGACGTGCACTACTCCGGCCGGACGTCTTACGCGAGGTGGAGCATAGGATGAAGGTAAGATTTAATTTTTCTATAACTACAGAAATATATTATTCTTCATTATTTTACTTTTTGGGGCCGATACTAATTTTATTTTATTTTATTTCAGGGGGTAGGGAGTGGCCGAGGGGGTAAGCCACATAGGCTCGATACTTATGTGGCTCTTCGGACGAAGAAGGGGAAGGACAAGGAGGTGTCCCCGAGCGTCGCGGCCATGATTGTAAGTAATCCGACAGTTTAATTTTTGTTAATTACATTATAATTTTTTAGTTTACTTATTTTACTAATCATGTGCTTTTTGTCGTTTCAGGCAAAGCTTAAGGAAGTGCATGAGTCACAGTCTGATGCCGACAAGGCGTCTTTGTCCACAAACGCACTCATCCAAGTGCTTGGCTCTAATCACAAGGGGAGGATAAGGGGGGGTGAGCTCGCGGGTGGCCAAATCTAGGATCATCGGATTGGAGACGAGCGACACCGGGTTGGCTCGAACAGTGGATTCATATGACGCGAAGCTGTCCCGTTTGGAGGCGACGATCCACGATATGTACTCATTCATGAAGCGTACATTGGGCGGAGATCGTAAGGGGAAAGGGCAGGAGAAGGCGGTGGAGGAGGAGGAGGGGTGGGAGAACAAGGCGCAGGATGACGAGGATGTGGACCTCGCTGCTTCATCACTAACACGTGCGTACTTCGATGATCCACTTCCTTATTTGGCTCCCTTCTCCAAACTGATGTCGACAATTGGTTGGCCGAGCGTATTCATATTGGACGTATTTGATGGCCAACGGATAGTGAGGGGGTTGAGGGACCCGAATATCGTCCAGGGTGGAATAGTTCATGGACGTGCGCTTCAAGAGATCGAGTCCAAAGTTCTCATCACGCATGTGATACCCGAGAAGGAGAACTCCCTATTGTGGTTGCGCGAACAATGCGGCATGAGGAGAGGATCAATATGCGGAAATATAACTGGAAATTATTACAAACTTATTACAAACTTAGAATTAAAGACAGAAATTAAAACTTACAAACTGAAGAGAAGTCCACCGGAATGTAGCCGGGAAATTCTTATTACAAATATATATATATATATATATATATATATATATATATATATATATATATATATATATAGATAGAGAGAGAGAGAGAGAGAGCTAAGTAAATGAAAGCGTGTGAAATGAAGAGGGGAAGCCCCCTATATATACACAAAGGATAGGAATAAATAATTCCTGAGTGGGGCCCTCCAGGTCACTGATGCTGAAAGGCTTGACAAAGTCTCTTGTCATCTTGCGTCGGCTGCTGGGTCCAGTGGGGTCACACAGGTCACGGGCAAAGGCAGGTGGGCTGTGAGTCACCAAACGGGTCCTACCACTTCTGCCTAAAGTTGGTGAGCCTTATCTCGAGGCGTCGGTTGCCAAAGTATTGAACCGATAGAAGGCCAGGTGGGCCAGTTACCGCAAATCATCTAGGCCATCCATGCCAGTGCTTGGGTGTAAATCATCCAACCTTCTTGTTGGGCAAGCCGAGTTAAGTGTCTCCATGTACATCCTTAACGTTGGATTGGTGGCTCGGCTAACATCGAACATTTCACTGATGAAAGGGTCACCGCTGAGGAAATCGTCCTCTGGATTCTGGGACTCTCCGGCCAGACAAAAGAAAGGATTATCTTTCTGAGCAGAGGTCATTGATGCGTCATCATCATCTGAAGGGATAGGAATAGGATTCCTATTAAGGGTGTCTGAGCTAAGACTTGGTTTAGCTGCTTCACTGGGGGCGGTTTCTTCTCCGATCTTCAGTTGGTTCTGGGTATACTCCATTACCATTTGCGAGAGATCCTGCTCTGCAGCTCTGGGATGCTTCTTCTTCATAGCATTCTTCAAATCCAAAATTGGATTAGTTGCAGACATCATCTGATCTGCAGGAGGAGGAGATTCTTCTACCAAGTCCATGTTCTGTTTCAGACTGTGCTTGATCTGGGCTTCTGTAGACTTCAAATCTACACCGCTCCACCACCGATAGGAAAAGATGCATTCCAGAAGAGGAACATTGAGAGAGTTAACTCTGCAGCGCAAATCCCATCGCCAGATCCAAGGAATATCCATTTTCGAGAAAAAGAGTAGGGTGTTTAATCCTACCGGAGCTTTGTTTTTCCCTCTTAAGAGGGGATGAAATTGACACCAAGGAAGAGAAAGTTTAAGCTTGGTGATTTCATCAGGGAGGAAATCAATTCCTGGGCCAAATTTGTCCCACCAATTGAATACCCATCCTGGGTAAGATTTTCGCAAAGAATTTGGGCACAAAACGAAAAACCAAGTGTGTTTGTGCTCTGCATTTTGGTAATAAAATGCTTTTGTCCAAGCCTGGACATAATCCCAATAATTATAGGATCCACCAGCATGCCAACTTAATTTTCGCGCTTTTAAAGGATGGATTCCCCATTCTCGGGGAGAAATGAATTTCTTCAAAACAGCCTTGCTATAAGCAATGGGGGAATGAGAATTTCCCTGGTGTTTATTTGAATGATTGAACACCACTGATTCAATTTCCACGAGAATCGCCTCGTATACCGTCTGGTATTTGCCTTCTTGCACTTGATAATTATGAGTATCAAGATACTGGGACTTAATTTCCCAGGGCGCAGACATCTGCTGCTCATCCTCTTCATTGAGGATTAGTACCAATTCCGAAGTCCTAATATTAGGAAGGAAATTGTACTTGATTGTTTCTAAAACCTCTTTAGCAGATTTCTTCTTGCTAAAAGGGTTAAGAGGGGGAGCATTCTTTTCCCTGTTCTTCGCACTCTGGCGTAGGAACTCAACATAATCCTGTATCGGAGGATATTGATCATCATTCACGATGATATTTACTTTTCCAGGTCGGCGAGAATACCCGTTGTTGTTGCCTCTACCACGCCCACGAGAGGGGCCACTCATCGGTCCTGCAAAAACTCTCTAGTTAGAAAATCGGGAAGAGAGTCATTTTCCCCTTTGATATGTTCTATATCAAAATCAAAAGCCGATAAGTTTGCTTGCCATCTGGCAAAAATCTGTTTTGAAACAATATTTTCAACATCTTTTTGCAAAACCTGTTTTACAGCACTGTAATCAATTCTCAACAAAAATTTCTGATTTAATAAATCATCTTGAAATTTTGAAATGCATTTAACAACAGAAAAGATTTCTTTCTTGATGGTGGAATAATTTTTTGAGGCATCTTTCCAAGATCCTGAAGTAAAACGAACAAGTTCTTCTTTTTTAGTAAAAGAATTTATTTGTTTTAAAATACCACCAAAACCTAAATCAGAGGCGTCAGTCTCGACAATTTTAAAAAAGGAAGGATTAGCTAAAGCAAGACAAGGCAATTGCTTGACTTTCAGTTTAATTTTCTGAACAGCTTTAGTAAGCTCATCAGTCCACGGAGCAGGATTCTTTTTCAATCTTGAGTAAAGAATAGCACTATCTTGTGCAAGATTTTTGTAATAGTCACCAATATAATTGAGACTACTCAGAAATCGTTGAAGTTGCGTCTTTTCCTTGAGTTCGTCAGGGAACTTAGAGGCAAATTCAATACTTCTGTCAATGGGGAGAATCTTCCCTTCACCAATATTATGTCCTAAAAAACTAACATTTGTTTGAAAAATTTTCATTTTAGGAGCGGAGACAACTAAACCATTAGTTTTAACAACATCTTTAAAAAAATTTAAATGTTTAAAGTTTTGGTCAATTGACTTAGAGAAGATAAGGATATCATCAATATAAACAATTGAAAAGTCTGAGAAAGGATTAAAAATATCATTCATGATATTTTGGAATTCAGAAGGGGCGTTCTTGAGCCCAAAAGGCAAAACATTCCATTGAAAATGGCCAAATGGAACCACAAAAGCGGTTTTATACCGATCTTGGGGCGCAATTTGGATCTGCCAGTATCCAGATTTTAAATCAAATTTGGAAAAAATGGTGGCAGAATGAAGCCTATCTAATAAATCCTTTTTATTAGGAATTGGATATCTTATCCATTGCAAGACTTTGTTAAGGGGCTTATAATTAATTACAAGCCTGGGAACACCGCGTTCCTACTCAGCAGCCTTGTTGACATAAAAAGCTGTACAACTCCAAGGGGAATAACTCTTAGTTATAAGCTTTTTATCTAACAAGTTCTGGATCTCATCCTTGCAAAGATCGAGGAGCTCAGTCTTCATTTGACTGGGTCTAGCTTTGGTCGGAATAGATCGTTCATGAAAATCTTTTTCATAAGGAAGAGAAACAATATGTTTTTTCCTGTCCCAAAAAGCATTTGGGATATCACTGCAAATTTCTGATGTTAATTGATTCTTAACAATCTGAATTTTGCTCATGATATTAGGGGACATTAAATTCTTTTTAATGTTGAGATTCGAGATTTCTTTCTGAAGAAAATTAAGATGGTGTTCTTTGAAAATAATATTATCAGTCAAAGAGTTAATTTTCTTAATCTCAGGTTTAGTGATGAATTCAAAAACAATTTTTTGATTTTGAATAGTGGTGTATATACCACTAGAGTCAATTTTATCTATAGGCATAAGCATAGATAAAAAAGGAGTACCTAGAATTATCTGTTGGGATAAATCGCCAATAAGCAGGAAGGTACTGTCTAAACAAATTCCATTGTTACAGATGGCAACATTAGTTAATTTAAACCGGATGCCCATGCTATCTCCGCTAGCATTAAACAAATATTGAGTAGTCTTCTCAAAGTATTCAGTAGGAACAATTCCTTCCTGAATACAATTCATATCAGCACCGCTATCAACAAGGGCAATGATATTACAAAGAGAAAATTCTTTGTTAATCACAAGGTTGATAGTAGTATACCATTTTTGGCTTGGTACACGGCTGATAACACCTAAATAATCCACAGAATCTTCAGTGCTAGGAGTAGTATCTGAAGTTCCTGGATCAGAATGCTTCTAAACATTCTTGAGACTATCAATCTCAGATTGCATCTTGTCATGCTGTAACTTAAGTTGTCTTAACTCAGTTTTAAGTGTATTTACTTCATGTCTTAGATCACTAAGACTAGCAGGCTTGTTATTGACTCCAGATTGTTCTAAACGATTAAGAACCTCCTTGAGGTTGTAACCTTTAGATGAATCAGGAATGCGTTCCTGTTCCTGGGCATAACAAGATTGAATAAGCTTCAGCTTAATGTCAGGGTCAGTAACTTGGTTGATGACATCAATCATATTCTGTTGCTGACTGGTAAGGACATTAAGACTTAATCCATTTAATTGGATTATAGACTGGAGATGGTCGCATCTCTTGGTTAACACATTACACTGACAGTCTCCGTTCTTGGAGACATCTGAGTCACTAGAGCTTTGGATATAGCAAAGCTCATCGTCGCTCTCAGAGGAGGAGTCCTCTTGTTCTTCAGAGGAACTGGAGTTAAGCAGAAGTTTGCTTAACTGAGACTTCAGATGTTCATCAATCTGAAGGGCGCTAATCTTAGCTTCCATTTTACATTTATTAGCATAGTGGCCAAATTTGCCACATTTATAGCATTTAGGGCCAGATTTGTTAGTTTTCTTCTTAACAAATTTCTTTTTATGTTTATATTCTTTTTCTTTAGGAATATAAGCCCTTTTCTTTTTACGTTTATAGGTGGGTTTTTTAGGAACCTTCTTAGTCTTCTTGGAGATTTTATGGGTAGAAGTTCCTGTGTCAAAAGAAAACTGCTCACAAAACTCACCGAGCTCTTTCTTTCCTGAAAGATTCTGTTTCTTAAGTTGTCTCTGCAACTTAAGGTCATTACAAAGAGAGAGACCCTCTTGAATGACTATACTTATGAGCTGACCATAAGTATAACTATTGTAAGGGATATAGATGCCATTATTGGCTTCTCTAAGCTTCTTACGGACTTTCTCAGCGAAGAAAGTCGGAAGGCCACCAATAAACTGGGCTTTCCAGTGCTCAGAGTTGCCATCTGCTCTCTGAGTAACCCTAGCAAGGAACACGTCCTTGTACCACCTAAACTGACTAAGAGTAGGACACCTAAGGTTTTGTAATAATTCTCTATTACGTTCATTATGGTGATCCGTACTACCAATAAAGTGAAAAGAAATGGATAGCATAAGGGTATAGACAGCGTCTGGTACCATTATGTCTTGCATCTGTTCATTCTTGACCACTTTTGTAGCAGTAAGGATAGCATTTCTCTGACTATCAGTCAGAATATTTCCCCACCAACCACTGATGGTGCCAGTAAACCCGGCAACGATCATCTGCGCAATACTATAATCAGATGCATCATTATGTTTACATATGGTGGCATACATAGACATCTGATGGATCATTTCGTAAATCTGGGATTCCATTTTACCATCCAGATTCCAATCATAGATTGACTTGCCGTGGAAGGTATTCTGAGCCACGGTGCTCTCTTCAAAGAGCAAATCCTGGGGGGTCGGCCTATGGTAATAATTCTTGGCAGGGCCAATATTATTACTATAAGTAATTTTATTAATCTCAGGAGGACGACCAAAAGATAGTTCAAATCCTTGAATATCTTTTAACGAGACATCTGATTCAATATCAGAATCATCATGGGATAGAGTATTAATTTTCAATCCCTTGAGATCGTTCTCGATATCTTTGAGCTTAGACATAAAATCAGTTTTAGCTCCAGTTTTAAAACCTTTAACTTCAATTGGGGGTTGAATTATAGGTTTAATCAGACTAGTTTCTAAGTCTGGGGTTTTTCTAACAGGATTAGTTGTTAGATTATTATCAATTCTATTGAGTTGCTTACCTATCGTGTTAAGGATAAGGTTAGTATAATTACCTTGTTCATAAAGAGGATTAAGCTCCTTATTATGAGTAAGGAGTCTAGTATCATTAGTCTCCATATTAACGAAGGCATTAACTTCTAGCCTAGGAGTACTACTACTTTGGCTAGTGCTTCCAACATCTATGGAAAGGGGTTCAGTAGGAGGGTGAACAGCGGATATAATCTGTTTATTCACAGTGGTCCATTTAGTTTCATGTTTAACCTCAGTTTTAGGTTGATTTTCTGTTTCAAGAACAAAAAGTTTCCTATCTTTAGTAAACATGAGAAACCAAACAGCAAAAGAAGTAACCAACTGGTTTTCTTCCACCCATTTATAAAATTCATTTTTATAAAATTCTAACATAGTTTTATCATACTTTTTAAAGTACCAAGTCCTAAAACTTTCCCATTCAGGTAAGTTAAACTCAGCACTAATTTCTTTCCTATTAATTGTAAAGACCATTAAAAGGGAAGAAGGGTTAAAGTCTGACATTCATTTCAGACGGCGTAGGGGATTCCCTGCGCTGAGAAGAATCTTTCTTCTCATAAATACCATGGGGTATTTGGTCATGGGTAAAGGTACCATGAACATTCATATCATCCTGATATGAAGGGAGTGTCGTGAAGTGGATGGAGGATAGGTAACAAAAGGGGATCTAGAAGAGTAACTCCTAGAGGATTGACACCTATTAAATTTTCTAAAATTTAGAAAAACATCACCATCCTTCTCCTCAATGATGTCTTCAACATCATGATTCTGACGGGGTTGAGGAGGAACAACATTTTTTAAATCCCAAGTCTCTGGGAAGTCAATCTCGTCCCAACTTATAGTTCTAGGTGTGTGAACATTAGAATCCATAAGATGTGTGTCAATTAACACAGTTTTACCAAAAGGACTTAATTGCTTAATATTGGGAGCCATAGTATTCATTACTTTGTAATAAATTTTATAAATAATCCCAACAGTTTCCGTTCCCGGAAGAAAGTTATAACCTTTGGTTTGGACCCTAAGACTCAAACACTTACAAAGGTGCATATCAGTTAAAGACAAAGTTATGTTTGGAAACACATCAAAATAAACTGGTCCATTACATAAACTAGTTTCGATTGCTCCCATCAAAGATTGTCTAAAATTAGTACATCTTCCGTCACGAAGTGTAGCTTGGAGACAGGCGTTCATGCCAGAAAGAGTCAAAGGTTTAAAAGCAATTTGAATTAAACCAACATAAATAAAGTGATAATTTTTATCCTTTGTATGACTCAAAAGATCTTCTTTTTTAAACAGCTCGATACTCTTATCTTGCTCGTCCAGACTAAGGGTTTGTTCCATAGTCTTAATAGCATATTTGCTACGAAAGTTATACCAGTTAGTGTTGTATATAACTTTAGGATGGACCTTAGGAATAGTCCACCTGTTCAGATCCTTCTGAACGTCAAATTCAATTAAGGAAGAGTTCTTCGTGAACTCTTGTGTTGTGTGTGTATCAATGGTTTGTTCTTCCATTACACAGATGTTAATGTTTAGAAAAGTAATAATCACATGGTCTGGAATAGGAGTGTAACAATTAAATCAAAAAATTTATTTAAATAAAACAATATGCAAATCAAAATTCTGAATCTAAATGGAATTACTATTTAAATCGAAATTCGCCAGTTAAATGAATATAATAAGCCGAATTAGAAATCACTTTTGATACCCAGTGGTCAACGATTTACTGTGGGAATAAGCCTAACGCCTCCCCGGCTAAACGGAAACCCGGTTACGCGACAAGTTACCAGTATATCACAACCAGACTTCTAATTCCCCTTATTATTATCTTTAAATTAGGTTTTCAATATGAATAGTAATCATTTAAATTAGGATTTTAATGTGAATAGTGATTATAAAAATAGTTTTCTGATGTGAATAGTAAAATACTATTCACGCTGGTGAACAGTGATTTACTGTTCAAACGTGCATTATACCGGACAATAGTAACAGTCATTACTTCCGTACATCGGGAACATCATATTTTTTTTATTTTTTATTTTACTGTTCCGATGCCTGGAAGATCATAACGTTACTGTTCCGTGATAATACATCAAACCAAGATTACTTTCTAAACACTAACATACAAATTAGCCAATTATGAGTATCAAGATACTGGGACTTAATTTCCCAGGGCGCAGACATCTGCTGCTCATCCTCTTCATTGAGGATTAGTACCAATTCCGAAGTGCTAATATTAGGAAGGAAATTGTACTTGATTGTTTCTAAAACCTCTTTAGCAGCTTTCTTCTTGCTAAAAGGGTTAAGAGGGGGAGCATTCTTTTCCCTGTTCTTCGCACTCTGGCGTAGGAACTCAACATAATCCTGTATCGGAGGATATTGATCATCATTCACGATGATCTTTTCTTTTCCAGGCCGGCGAGAATACC
This sequence comes from Sambucus nigra, assembly GCA_949130495.1. Classification (NCBI taxonomy): domain Eukaryota; kingdom Viridiplantae; phylum Streptophyta; class Magnoliopsida; order Dipsacales; family Adoxaceae; genus Sambucus; species Sambucus nigra. The sequence goes on from OX422223.1 coordinate 308,128,836, forward strand.
CGTTGCTGTTGCCTCTACCACGCCCACGAGAGGGGCACTCATCGGTCCTGCAAAAACTCTCTAGTTAGAAAATTGGGAAGAGAGTTATCCGTAAAAGTCCATTATAAAGCTCCCTTCAAATTTCTTTTCTAGTAGATCGGAAAAGTCTAGTTTGTTATTGTTCATCAGAAGGAAAAGTAAAGAGAGGCACTCCAACAAACATTCAATGAATCACCCTGCCATCAAAATCTTTGACCAATAGCATATAGTCCTCGTTTACAGCTCATACATTTTGACCTCGTTTTATTGCTCCTACGAATGTGGTTTCCACCACCACGCACAAGCATCGTCATGTTAAAAACTCTTATCACTTTGGCATTTTGCAATTCACATCATTTTGAGGTGCCTTAAATTCCCTTATTTCTCCATTGAGACAAGTAGGAGCCCCACGGCTCCCAACCCCTGTTGCCCCTCGATTTCATCACATTAATTAACTTAACTTGACATCGGGACAGATCAACTATTTTTATTCCTCAACATACATTTGTGCGTCTTCTAAATAAGTTTTAAGTGTTATTAATTTATTCATAAATTCTAAAAATAATGGGGGTATTACAGTGGTGAGTGTAGTGAAGGTACTTATTGAAAATTTCGAGGAGCCGCAATAGGATGTTAGGATTGGTATTGGGTGGGAGGGTGATCTGGCCTTCACAAAAAAATCGATTTATCACACCACTTGACATTGGTAATATCATTTCAACAGGCTGGGGTGGGTTCTCAAAGAGTGTCATATAAATACACTTGTTCCATGGTGAAATCAGGTGGATAATGAGTGAACGGGCACGAATGGGAAAAGTGATCGGCATGAAAGAAATTTGTGCATTATGTAGCATTAAGGGCGTGTTTGATCAATACGATGGAAAATAATCGCTAAGAGTCAATTTCTATGGAATTAAGAACTTGGAAATATTTTTCAGGGAAAAAATTTGTTGGTGTTGTTTGATTGCAATTATTTTCCAGGTGAAAAATGTTTTATTTTCCATCTTTTATATGTTTGATTTCTAATATTTTCCATGGAAAAAAAGGAGAAAAAATATATAAAGAACAGAAAAATAATAAAAATTCCTGAAAATTAATAAAAATACCAAAAAACTAATAAAAATAACCAGAAAATTTTAAAAAACACAAAAAATGAATAAAAATAAAAAATACAATATACAAAAAATGAATAAAAAATACCAGAAAATAAATATTAACCCCATAATGAATTTAAAAATAACAAATATAAAAAAACAGAAAAATGTTTTAAGATTATTACGAAAAAATAAAAAAGAATAAAACCCAAATCCACCACGCTCCCCCCCCCCCCCCCACCCCATCCGCAGCTGTTTCGTCCCCCCTTGTTGCCAGGTCTATTCTGTTTTTTTTTTAATTCTCATGTTTTTTTTATTTATTTCAAATATTTGCATTTCTGAGTTTTAAAAAAAAAATTGGGTTTTTTTAAAATTAATTCAGGGCTTAATATTTATTTTCTATTTTTTTATTTATTTTTTGTATTTTTTTCATTACTTTTTTATTGATTTTTTTTCTGACTTTTTTTTTCTGGTGTTTTTTAAAATTAATTCTGGGACTAATATTTATTTTATGTATTTCTTTTAATTTTCTAAATTTTTTAAATTCCCTGAGAGTTTTTTTAATTTTTTGTTATTTAATTTCTTAATTATTAAGTTTCTGACATTTTAATAAATTTTTGGGTGTTTTTTAAATAAATTCCGGGGTTAATATTTATTTTCTTTTTGTATTAACTTTCTATATGTTTTTCATTATTTTTGGGGTTTATTCAGTTTCTGGATTTTTTTCATTATTTTTGGGGTTCTATTCATTTTCTGGACTTTTTTTTTTCATTTTTGGGGGTTTTATTAACTTTTTTAATTTTTTTTGGATTTTTATTCACTTCCTCGATTTTTTTTTCATTTTTTTTTGGCTTTTTATGTACTTTCGGGATTTTTTTTTCATTTTTTGGGGTTTTTATTCATTTTATGTATTTTTTCATTTTTGGTGGGTTTTATTCATTTTCTGCATTTTTTTCATTATTTTTAGATTTTTATTCACTTTCTGGATTTAATTTCATTAATTTTGGCGTTCTATTCACTTTCTGGATTTTTCTCATTATTTTTGGGTTTTATTCCCTTTCTGGATTTGTTTTTCATTATTTTTGGGGTTCTATTCACTTTCTGGATTTTTTTCAATATTTTTGGGTTTTTATTAATTTTCTGAAGGTTTTATTCACTTTCTTTATTTTTTTCATTATTTTTGGGGTTTTATTAATTTTCTGGATTTTTTCATTATTTTTGGATTTTCATTCACATTCTAGATTTTTTCATTATTTTTTGGTTTGTATTCATTTTCTGTATTTTTTTCATTATTTTGAGATTTTATACACTTTCTGTATTTTTTTTCATTTTAGGGAGGTTTTATTCACTTTCTGCATTTTTTTCATCCCTTTTTTTTATTTGTCATCAATTTTTTTTGGTGTGGCAATTATTTTCCTTAGAAAATGAATAATAAGTGTAACACCTCGTAATTTTAAGGATTTAGTATTTAATTATTTTGGGAGATAAAAAAATATTTAAATTGGAGAAACTTAAATTCATGATTTGGAGAATTTATTTGACTGGAAAGAATTATTTATATTTGGCGACTTTAAGTTAAATTGTTCGAATTAATGTGTGTCGCATTTTGAGGTCGAAATTTGGAAATGTTATAAAGTATTTCGGATGACAATTCTGAGTGCGCGATTGAGTCCGGATGAGTCTAGATAGTCAGAAAAGAGTACCCAAGGTAGCAATTGGGTCTCGTGGCATTTTTAAGCATAGCCGGACCCACACGGGGTGATTTGGGCCATTTTAATTAGGCCCATGGGGCCAAAAACGGGATTAGGGGTTTAAACCTAAATGGGAAAGTGTTGAACGACAGTTAACAAAAATTCTAAACCTAGGGCTTGAGAGGAAATTTGGGGAAAGCAAATCAAGAGCCAATTGGGGATTTTTGGAGCCAAATTAAGGGACAAAAGTGAGTGTTCTTCATCAACACCTTAACTACACCAACGGATCAGACTCTACGAACAATTCCAGGCAAGTGGTTAACTGTTGTGATTTTTAAATTGTGATAATCAATTGATATCATAGTATGTGTATCAAAAATCTGATTTGGTTATGGGTTAAATAGCTAAAAAGGGGTTTTCCGGATTTGATTAGAATATGTAGATATGAGACAAAATTAATGGTGAATATGGATATGAAATTACTGGAATGAATTGTAGGATTCTAATTAGTAAGTATTGATGACAAATTTCAAATTAGTGTGACGAATTCATATCTCCGTAGGATAAACCCGGGTGAGACCCAATTCGGGAAAAGTTTGGGATTTTGATGAGTTTATATATGATTTAAGTCTTCTAGGAAGATTAGAATATATTTCTATGTAAATGAAATGTTGGTTGTGATTGGGCAAGGGTTTGGAATGAAAACAAAAGCTTGAGGGTTCATCCATGGCCAAACAAAAGGCTGGAGAAGACGATGATCTCGTCGATCGATCGATCGACACAGGGGGATCGATCGATCGATGATACAAAATTTTTGGCAGTGACGCCAGTTTTAATTACATGGGAGATATTTATTGAAAAATGATCTTGGGCTGAATTAAGTGATGAAAATTAAATAGGGGCATGACTCTTGGTAATATTGAGAAATTATAATCGAGTTTTGGGGTAAGCTAATGAGTGTCAAGTTATGAATAAATTTCGGGGAAATAATTAGTAGGTATTGAGTTTGGACCGAAGGAAAGTGTTCGGGTATTGTAGTTGAGTGGCACTACATTATTAAATAAATGGAGGTGTAATTTATTAAATTAAGGGACAAAATATAGAATCGAGTATTAACGATGGTACGGGCCAAGTGAGCGAGTCCGGGTATAATGGTTGGGTGACACCAAGTATTAAATTAATTAATGTGTAAATTAATTAAATTAGAGTCGAATTATAAACTCGGGCAAGTATTATATAGATTAATGTGTAAAGTATTTATATTAGAGTCGGACCCTAAACTCGGGAGAAATATTATATTAAGTGATGTGTGAATTAAATAAACTAGAGTCGGACCATAGACTCGGGACGATAATAAATTAATAAGTGAGAAAATTAATTAAGTTGAGTCGGGTCAAACACTCGGGAAAATTTCAGGCTACCGTTACGAGTTTTTTAGTACACGGTAAAGTTGAGATTTGTATTTTATATATATACGGTGTGGTGATAGTATATATATATATATGTGTGTGTGTGTGTGTGTGTGTGTGTGTGTGTATTTTGTGTGTGCTATTAAATATCAGGGACTAGATATTTATTTAATTTATGTACTCTAGTGCTATCATGGGAGGTTGCGCGAAGTGGGTGAATCCCTTAGCTTGGGGAGTAGGGTGAGTATATCCCCAGGTCATAGCGTCCGGTACATGGCTGAGGGGTTAATCTCACTTTCAGGGAAGGAATATGACCGCTTCCACTATGTTTATATTTTTGGGCCAGGTTGGTGAGTGATTCCAACTTGGGTAACTAGGTTATGTGAGCACATCTAGTGAGATAGGATTTAGAGGGAATCATCCGATGAGGGTATACTCGGAGGGATGGATATACATATGAATTATGTGTGGATGTTTGAGTAAAGGTATGTATATAATGAGATGTAATATTGTATGCGGGTCATAGCACAGTGTGTAATGTACTTACTATATATAACTGGTGTCACGGTTATATGATATTATTTAAAAGGAATTAATTAAGTTAATTGGGAGATAAATTATAACCCATGAATTATTATACTCGGGTTAGAGTAGAATGGCAAGGGGAGATTACACCAGGACTAGTTGGACGGGGTAGTACAACTAGGTGGGGTTAAGGTAACCGTTAGGTGTGCACATTAGTGGAGGGGTGAGTATGTCCTCAAGAGAGTGCGACACTAACTTAAATATGAAGCGCATTTATATATTTTTAATTACTGCAGTTAATTCACTTGCTAAATATTTTCAAAATGTTTTGGGTTTTAACCCTTGCTATAAAACTATTTTCAAAACCTTTTAGGTGTTTAGCCACAGGGACGCCATGATTGATATTCTATTCTAGGGACACGGCGCTGCGACACGTGTGGATGCTAGCAGGAGCTTGGATTAGACACCTCATTCATTCTTTCCTAGAGTAGGAATAATCTGTCACTTTCAGTTTTACTTAGGGCTTGTCGCCCAGACTTTTCAGTACAGTTTTCAGATTTATTTATTCAGGTGTTGGATGTTTGTATTGAACTATTTACTTTGGTGGTCGATGGTTTATTTGGTAAATAGTTTAATTATTTATTCAGTCGATTTAATTATGTCGTTGTGTATGGCTCATATTTTACTTCCGCATGTTATTGTTTTGTTTAATTAAAAAGTTAAAATTTGGCACCGCCTTTTTGGAATACTAGGTGGTTAGTAAGTTTTAAAAAAAATTCGACAGTGATGCTACGAATGAAAAAATTGGGATTACCATTTTAATTTGGTATAGGACTGATCACCTAGTATTTTATTTGGTGGGGTGTCACAGATAGTATCAGAGCATCAGGTTCAAGTGTCCTTAGGATCTGTGCGGCTTTTCATGTTTCAGCTTAGCGTTCTTTGATGTAGAACCCTATCATATGATTGTTGTATTCTCATACGTATGCGCATTTACGTTCTCCTGCCAATTACTTTATATTTGAGGGTGAACTCATACGATTCGATTCTCATTTCTAATGCCACCCAGGAGAGAGGGAGCAGTTATGGCAGTAGGGGGAGATTGAACTAGAGAGGCTCATCAGGAACCAGAGTTACCGCAACAACTTACAGAGATGATTTCGGCAGCACAAGTAACTGAATTAGTGGCACAGGATGTTGAAGCGATGATGATCGTAATGGCAAGGTACTTTCCACAAGATTAGCCACAAGTGTTAGTGATACAAGATGTTCAGGCCCACCCGGGACCGTCAGAGTGGCAGCAAGTACAAGAGGTTTTTCAAAAAGGGTAAAACTAGAATTTCGAGGGGGTTCTAATGTAGTGCTAGCGTGTCAATGGAAGAGAGATATCGAGTTTCACCTACGCATGGTAGATTCCAATGAGGTGCGGAAGCAAATGCTAGCCACTTTTAGGTTAGTGGGAGCAGCGTTACAGTGGTGGGAGTCGATCACCACAGTCGAGGAAAGGGATACATTGACTATTGCAGAATTTTGGGTGCGGTTCGACCGCAAGTATTTTTCTCCAGTAATGGAGACCGAAAAGAGGAAGAAATTTAGAGAGGTGACTCAGGGGGACCGTTCAATGGCCAATTACGAGGAAGAATTCAGTCGATTGGAAAATTTTATACCTGATGAGGTAAGCGATGAAGAAAGAAAGAAAGCAAGGTTCATGGATGGGTTAGTCTAGAGGATGAGACAACATTTAATTGGTAATCCCGCATTAGTATCTTATACAGATGTCATTAACGCAGCACTCCTGCACTGCCAGGAGTATCGCTTCCACGTGAAAAGAAGCAGGAGGGGAGTGGAAACCAGCCAGTCGGATAAAGCAGGAGGGAACGGTACCAGTGGGGTATCCCAGCAGTAGACAGGGGGACATCAGGGGCAGGATTTTCGGCAGGGGAATCATGCGAAGCAATTTAGATCTGGGGGCTATCGACAGAATGGCCAGGACTTCCGATAAGGCGAGCAAGGAAGGGATCAATGGCAGGGTGAATTTATTAGAAGGTGTTTCGTTTGTGGGGAAGTGGGACATGTGAAGAGATATTGTCCTAAGTGAGGCAGGGGTCAACTACAGGACGAGGTCCTGGATGTACAACCACTACAACAAGTCATGGGTGCGTTAGGGCAAGGGGAAGCTGCTTAGGGACCCGAGGATCATCCATTGCAGCTAGAGTATGGAGGTAATTATCTTTTTATCCTGTGGGCATGAGGTATGTTTTGGGTGATAGTGAGGGTATCACAATATAAAATTATTTTTCACTAGAATTTGCGAGTGAGTCGAATTTAGTGGGTGCGCTGGCTGTAGGATCCATAATATGTGGATAAAAAAATTTCGTGGGGTAGTGGGGTCCTTTGGTGTTAACCACGAGAAAGTGGAGGTTTACACTGAGAGAAGGTTTGAATTATGCGAGGGGGCACTACTTTCGAGAATTATGGGAGTAGGTTTGATGATTTTCCCAAATATAGACTGGATCGCGATGAATTTGAACTATTATGGATAGCGGGGGATAAGTTTTAGTGTTCGCGACACCAGGGTATGAATTTTACTAGGTATCACCTGAGAGGGCGTCTAACTTATATATATGTGTATATATATGTTGTATTGCGTGGTGCGATAGACACATAATGAGGTCTTGTGTTCTCATATTTTATCCCGGTAAGTAGGGGTGTTTACTGAAGTGAATCATGGTGGTTAGATTTATTTTTTAGCAGGGAGAGATAACTCGGGGTTTATTTTGCGCAAGAACTAGTGATAGTGAGGGTGCGGTATTTTATGTTGTCTTTTGTAGAAAAAGGGTAGGCATGCATGCTTTTGTGTTAAGAGACAAGTATTTGGGGGTACGTGCTATGGACTGAGGGTCTAACGGATCTCAACGACCGACAATGTTAGGTAGTAGTGTATCGGGGGGGTTCCTTGTTTGGATTTCTCTTTGCGAGACGTCCAATGCATGAAACTTAGCGCAACGTTGGAAGTGTGGACATATTTGGTCGTTAGTACATGGGTTGGGTACCCCGACCGCTATATATATATATATATATATATATATATATATATATATATATATATATATATATATATATATATATATATACGGGTTGGAAATTATATTACGAGTCACGACTATCATAGTCGGGTAAATTTCGTGCGGTAAAGCACGAGGATAGGGTGAATGGGCACCCGAGTTAATTAAGGTAAATTTTGTGCGGTCAAGCACGAGTACAGGGTGTATGGGTGCCCTGGTTAATTAAAATGCATATTTGTGTAATTTATAGTTAGAAGCGGGAGAGATAGATATTGCGAGCTTAGAGGCACATGACTAGAGAGTGATATTTGAAGCTTGGAGCACTAGGCTTATCTTAAATTCGAGGACGAAATTCCTTTGTAAAGGGGGGAGTATGTAACGCCCCGTAATTTTGAGGATTTAGTATTTAATAATTTTGGGAGATATAAAAAAATATTTAAATTAGAGAAACTTAAATTCATGATTTGGAAAATTTATTTGAGTAGGAAGAATTATTTATAATTGGCGACTTTAAGTTAAATTGTTCGAATTAATGTGTGTCGCATTTTGAGGCCGAAATTTGGAAATGTTATAAAGTATTTCAGATGACAATTCTGAGTGCGTGGTTGAGTTCGGATGGCTCTAGATAGTCAGAAAAGAGTACCCAAGGTAGCAATTGGGTCTCGGGGCATTTTTACGCATAGTCGGGCCCACACGGGGTGATTCGAGCCATTTTAATTAGGCCCATGTGGCCAAAAAGGGGATTAGGGGTTTAAACCTAATTGGGTAAGTGTTGAACGATAGTTAACACAAATTCTAAACCTAGCGCTTGAGAGAGAATTATGGGAAAGCAAATAAAGAGCCAATTGGGAATTTTTTGAGCCAAATTAAGGGACAACAGTGAGTATTCTTCATCAACACCTTAACTACACCAACAGATCAGACTCTACGAACAATTCGAGGCAAGTGGTTAACTATTTTGATTTTTAAATTGTGATAATCAATTCAATCATAGTATGTGTATCAAAAATCTATTTTGGTTATGGGTTAAATAGCTAAAAAGGGGTTTTTCGGATTTGATTAGTATATGTAGATTTGGGACTAAATTAATGGTTAATATATATATGGGATTGCTGGAATGAATTGTAGGATTCTAATTAGTAAGTATTGGTGACAAATTTCGAATCAGTGTGACGAATTCATATCTCCGTACGATAAACTCGGGTGAGACCTAATTCGGAAAAAGTTTGGGATTTTGATGAATTGATATATGATTTAAGTCTTCTAGGAAGATTATAACATATTTCTATGTAAATGAAATGTTGGTTATGATTGGTCAAGGGTTTGGAATGAAAATAAAAGCTTGAGGGTTGATCCATGGCCCAACATAAGGCTGGAGAAGACGATGATCTGGTCGATCGATCGATCGACCCAGGGGGATCGATCGATCGATGATACAGAATATTTAGGAGTGACGCCAATTTTAATTACATGGGAGATATTTATTGAAAAAGGGTTTTGGGATGATTTAAATGATGAAAATTAAATAGGGGCATGACTCTTGGTAATATTAAGAAATTATAATCGGGTTTTGGGGGAAGCTAATGAGTGTCAAGTTATGAATAAATTTCGGGGAAATAATTAATAGGTATTGAGTTTGGACCGAAGGAAAGTATTTTGGTATTGTAGTTGAGTGGCACTACATTATTAAATGAATAGAGGTGTAATTTATGAAATTAAGGGGCGAAATATTGAATCGATTGTTAACGATGGTACGGACCAAGTGAGCGAGTCCAGGTATAATGGTTGGGTGACACTAATTAATTAATAGGTGATGGTCTTATCTCACTTTCAGGAAAGGAATATGACTGCCTACACTACATTTATATTTTTGGGCCAGGTTAGTGAGCGATTCCAACTTGGGTAACTAGGTTATGTGAGCACACCTAGTGAGATAGAACTTTAGAGGGAATCATCCGGTGAGGGTATACTCGGAGGGATGGATATACATATGAATTGTGTGTGGATGTTTGAGTAAAGGTACGTATATAATGAGATGTAATATTATATGAAGGTCATAATACAGTGTGTAATGTACTTACTATATATAACTGGTGTCACGGTTGTATGATATTATTTAAAAGGAATTAATTAAGTTAATTGGGAGATAAGTTATAACCCATGAATTATTATACTCGGGTTAGAGTAGTATGGAAATGGGAGATTACACCAGGACTAGTTAGACGGGGTAGTACAACTAGGTGGGGTTAAGGTAACCGTTAGGTGTGCACATTAGTGGAGGGGTGACTATGTCCATAAGAGAGTGCGACATTAACTTAAATATGAAGCGCGTTCATATATTTTTAATTACTGCAGTTAATTCACTTGCTAAATTTTTCAAAATATTTTGGGTTCTAACCCTTTCTATAAAATTATTTTCAAAACCTTTTAGGTGTCTAGCCACAGGGACGCCATACTTGATATTCTATTCCAGGGACACGGAGCTGCGACACATGTGGATGCTAGCAGGATTTTGGATTAGACGCATCGTTCATTCCTTCCTAGAGTAGGAATCATTTACCAGTTTCAGTTTTACTTCGGGCTTGTCGACCAGACTTTTCAGTATAGTTTTCAGATTTATTCTTTCAGGTGTTGGATGTTTGTATTGGACTATTTACTTTGGTGACCGATGGTTTATTCGGCATGTAGTTTATTATTTATTCAGTTAATTTAATTCAGTCGTGGTGTGTGAGTCATAGTATCTTTCCGTATATTATTGGTTGTTTAATTAAAAAGATAAAGTTTGGCACCAACTTTTTGGAATACTAGGTGGTTAGTAAGTTTTAAAAAGGTTCTCGACAGTGATTAAGGATGAACCAACTCGGATTCCTGTTTTAATTTGGTATAGGACTGATCACCCGGTATTTTATTAGACGGGGTGTCACAACAAGTTGGGAGGAGGTTTTTTAATTCCGCATTTTTGTGGAAAAAGTGGTTACGTTACTTGTTTTAAGGAAATCAATTCCAAGGAAAATTTTGTTTATCAAATATCCAAAAGATGAAAAATGACTCCATATATTGTATTTTCCATGGAAAATTAGTGTTATCAAACACACCCTAAATGCATTGGTACTCCTCACTGAAGGCGGCGAAAGGTGAGATTGGGACATTGAGCACGCAAGAGTATCAACGACTCTGTAGAGAGTTGAAGCCACTAAGTAAAGTGTGAAGGTTGGACTCTGGCTCAACTTAAAGCATGCTTTGGGAAGATGGGAATTGATTAAGATAATCCCTTAAAGGCCGTTCTTCGGTCATGATAGAAATAATATTTAGGGTTTTTGAATTTTTTTAAAAAAAGAAGAAAAGATATTTGTGATTTCAAATTTTTTTGAAAAAGAGGAAAAATCTTTCGGGGTTTTGAGGAAAAAAATAAAAAATATTAATATATTTTTAATAAAGGATAAAAATGGACTCTCTTTGAAACAAAAAAGGATGGAAGACACAAATTTGACTATCAACGTATTTTAATTAGATAGGTGCAAGCAAAGAACAAGTCTTAACTAGCATATAGCCAATTATTATTTTGAATTAAGTCAGGGTGTTGTCAAGTTTTAATTAATCCGACGAACACCGAATCATACTTGGCTTGCTAGTTGGTTGATTTTAATTAAGTTATGGCTTGGGTTAACAAGAAAATTGGATTAAGAGATTGATCGGGTGATGAAATACCAACTCATTCCAATGACCGGGTGTAGGTCTTAGGTAAATTAATTCATCAAACCATCCAAAGTAAATTTAGTGCGATAATTAAAAGGATGTAGGAGAAATTAAGAACATAGAGAACGAACTCGGTTGCGGGAGATTTGCGAGTGATAAAGAAATTACGTCCCACGGTTGTTACACACGTGGGGTGAAGACCGAGATGAGTCAACCAAGGGGAAGTTTCGCCAAACTACAGTCCACCCCGGGAGTCCTAAGAACCCAAAATAGAAAGGCTTCTAATCCACTCCAACAACACTCTATCTCTATTTTGTATTGTTTCCCTCTTTTCATTTGGATTGACTAGTACAAATAATTGGTGTTTAAATCACCACACAAAAATAGTACAAGGCCTTAATAATCCTAATACATCTAATCTAAGGAAATAAAAATACATACAAATGTACAAATGAAAATTTACTAATCTTCAAGGCTTTTCGGCTAAGAAATAGGCAACAACATTTGATGATAATGATATTGCCAAAATGTGAGTATAACTCCAATGCTTAAGAAGAGGGCAATGGCGACATTTGATGAAAAGGTTTATGTTGTGTCATTGTGGTATATCCTTTCCAATGAAAAATTACTTAAACCTATAAAATACACAAAAGAACATATATAGTGGCAAGTAATGGTATCAATCTAGGTTCTAATCCAAGGAGCTAAGAGGTGAAAACAAGTGAAATGACATTTTCATGATTTTAAAATGATTTTTCAAGGGATTGTTTTTATAAATTAACTATTAATAAAGTAAAATGCTAAAAATGAGTAAAGTGAGGAAAACAAGTTTGAGACAAAATCAAGGTTTGGGCATCTCAACGACATAAATATTTATTTGTAATTAAGTAATTTTTAATTTAAAAAATAATCCAAGATATATTTAAACCGACAAATTTAATCTTGTCACATATGTGAGTAACATAAAAATATTTTTTAGAAAATTAATTTTAGACTTTCACAAAACTCTCAAAAATTAGACTAAAACTTTCTAATGAACTTCCCGCTAGGGATCATTTACTAAAATTATTTTTATGCCTATAAAAATTAGTATCAGAAATTCATAAAACTAAATTCAACTTAAGAAATATCTCTAGTTTGATTCTTAAGAAATAATTTAGTAAAAATCTCAAAAATTTTCTCAAAGATTATTCACCCTCTCTCGAAGCGTGAATTTAATATGTAAAAATCTAAAAGTAATATTTAAAGGATCATAATAAAATTAAAATTTTCAAAATTAAAATAAATATAACAAAGACCATGGAGGCTTCATCTCTCGCCTTGAATGGGAGATTAGCCTTCCATTGGGATAAAACCACACAAAAAGTGTGAAAATAAATCAATACAAAGACTTGTAAAAATGTAGAAGAATGAGGGAAAATACACCAAGTTTCCTTGCATATAACTGTCATTCCTGACAAAATTACACCTCAAAAATATGATTTGAACCAATATGTTTTTCTCATAAATATTCTACTTACGCACTCAAACATTCAACAAAAAGAAAATAACTACTATACTAAAATCTACTACTAAAAAAACTAAGAGAAAACTAAAAAATGAGTTCAGTGAGCTCTCCTCTCTTGTGGGTAGAATGTCACCCCCTCCTCCAAAAATATGCAGCAGCAATATATAGAGGTCGTTAGAGTTGACCTTGGCTTGGTATTTTTGGAAGATGTAAGAGGGTGAAAATGCATGTCGCTTTGGTTGGGATATTTTAAGCTTAGGAGGAAAATTTGGCAGGTGTGTATATGAATTTTAATGTGTGGTCATGGGTCTTGGACGGCTGGGGTTGAGCGGATAAAAAGATGAGAAAAATGACAAGACAAAAAAAGGGTGTAGCCGTGTATCTGTTTGTGTAGGCTAGTAAGAAAAACGAGGGTATGAGATGTGAAATTAATAGATCAACAAGGTTTGGGGGCTGAAGGGTTGTGGGAGGAGGTATAACCCTTACGGCTAAAAGATACATGGGTTAGATGGGTGTGTAACGTGTAAACATAAATTAAAGAACACGTAATGCTTAATTTTTTATGGATATAAAAATTTAACGTATGAATATCCAATTCCATATGTTATTTGTTCTTTAATAATACAAACGTTATGTATTATACATTTAACATTAGGATCTTAGATCAGCATGATTATCACATACAATTATTATGAAGAATACAAAATCATTTTATAGTGGCATACCTCCATCTTGTCACAAATGGAAAGATTGACCGAACAATCCACTTTCACGATATCTGATCGGATTAAATTTAGAATCACGGTTTCCTCTTGTATACGACAAGAACATACTCCAATTTCAGCATGTTCCAACGGTTGGATCTTCTTTGATAACTAAAATAGTATTTCAAAAATTAACATTAACTTGAGTATTTAGATTTCTCTCCCTTATCCTATAATTTCACTATGTCGTCTTTTCATGTGTCTGAATGATGGAAATCAATCACTAATTTATAGGTATGGACAAGACCCAAATCTCTAACAGTCACTTAATCTTAACCGTCCATCAAGGTAGATAATTAAGAGTTATTTTTACTCTTTGTATTTGGAGTACCCTTTCATTAACCAAAGTGACTCTTAGTATTAATTTAATTATGGATTATATTATGTAGAATAATTCTTGAAAATAATCTTAACATAGCAGGCTATGGAATGGGTAGAGATGTACTGGGTTGAGCCGGGACAAGTTCGAGTGGTTGCAGCATGATGGGGCTATGGGTGGTTATGGGTTTGGGTAGAGAGAAAGAAACATGTTATAGCCGTCTAGAGAGGGTGGTAGGTTTTATATATATATATATATATACATATATATATATATATATATATATATATATATATATATATATATATATATATATATTAAAATAATATGTACTAATAAAAAATAAATAAATAAGTATAAATACTAAAATGAACAAATACATACTTACATATACATACATACATACATACATACATACATACATACATACATATACCTATATATGAATACGTACATATATTTGTAATGACACACAAAACACATATATCAATATAAAAATAAATAAGTACAAATAATAGTACCCACATCCACACAAAAGATACACACATAAATAAAAATATACATACAATAATAATAATAATAATAATAATAATAATAATAATAATAATAATAATAATAATAATAATATTAACAATAACAATAACAATAACAATAACAATAACAATAACAATAACAATAACAATAACAATAACAATAATAATAATAATAATAATAATAATAATAATAATAATAATAATAATAATAATAATAATAATAATAATAAAGGACACAAGTAACACCCATATTACATACATGACGAATCGACACATGCACTTACATATAATAATAGACTTAGGAACACATAAAAAACTATATATATATATATATAGTACTGCTCTTATACGGACTAGTCTGCATTTTAAGACTGCGGACCAGACATGTATTACAAGACGGTGAGCCTAGAAATTATCGGCTAAATTATAGGCACACTCTCTCTCTCTCTTTTGGGCTCATCGCCAGGTGACACATGTCTGGTCCGAACTATTAAAATGCGAACTAGTTCGCACAAGAGCAGTACTATATATATGAGCTAGGCTCCTGTGCACATTAAGTTTGCACATCATTTTTTTAAAATAGTAGAAAAAATATTTTTGAGCTGATTTTTTGTGTGATATTTAAACGTTTCAAGTAACCCACATAAAAAAATTCAGCTAAAATAAACTTTTTGTGCTATTTTTAAAAAAATCGGTCAAACTTCCATTGCTTTTAAGCACTTTAAAAGCTGTGAATGTTTGACCGATTTTTTAAAAATAGCAAAAAAATATTTTTGAGCTTAATTTTTTTATATGGGTCCATTGAAATGTTTAAATATCATATAAAAAAATCAACTAATATTTTTTTTAGTATTTAAAAAAAAATGGTGTGCGCCAACACATGTGCAAACTTAGTGCGCATAGGAGCATGCCTCTTATATATATATATATATATATAAGCACACGCGATTGGTAAAAAAATTGGGAAGGCTAGGGAAATGGTTTGGGATGGGGCTATTAATGTATTTCGTGTCTCGGGTCATTAGGAAAAGGTGCATTGACACATTTGACCATAACTTTGCCATAATTTCCATTGATTAAGCATTTTGTAAACTGCATATTAAATGACAAGATAATGAAATAAACTTGTAAAGTCAATTTTATCAACACCTAGAATTTGAAATGAGTTTATTTAGGGGATAAAAATAACACTTTTAGGTGCTTATCTTAAGTATCTTACATATAGTCTATTTTCTTTGTACAAACATTGTCTATGATTCATGTGTCATTTCAAGTATTATTTCTTTTTGGAACCCTATCTACAACTCTTTTGAATTTAAATTTGTTGTGGTGGGGCCCTTGGTACTTGATATATGTCAACTTATGATATTTTATTATGTGAAGGAGGATACTCACCCATTTATGCCTAAGAGTAACCCATTACTTCTTTAAATATGGATAACTTTTACATGTCTTTTTCCAATTTCATGAAAAAGTACCAATTGGTTTTCGGTCTACTTAGTAACAAGGAATATTACTATTTTCTTCTATTTTGGTTGTTAAGGAACATTTTCTTTTCTAAATACTAATGAGTTATGTTGGAATTCTCTTTCATTGCTAAGACATTGGATGTTTGTCACATGTTGGCTCGGGCTCCTTTCTTTTTGGGTTACATGTATAGTGAAAATCAGTTTAATCAAGGTGGCCCTCTCTAGGATTTGCTAATGTATCTTCATGCCTACTTTCCTAAGATTGGATATCATTTACCAAAGATCACTGCTCAGAGCTATTATAACTTCACTCTGTCCAACAAGTCCTTCAAAGAAAATTGGTTAATTTCAAGATTTTGTACAAAATCGCAACTCCTGGATTTTATGAGCTAATGATATAAATTATTCCTAATCACATTCCTAATTCGATAGTTCTTGTTTTGAATCCAACTGGTCTCAAGAAATCCATCATTGACCACAAGGAAAGTTTTTTGGTTACGAAAGATCTATTTTATGGGACCAAACCTCCCAAAATCATGGTTGGCAAGTCTATTTGTGAGCTTTTTCTCCCAGCTCAGTTCTCTTAGTAGTTCGGTCTAGTCCAAGCCTTACTTTCCCCTAAAAGAAGTCTAGTTACCCTTACATCTTTAGTATATCCTCCTTCGAGACCTAATAGACCATCTTTAATAGCTTGGAGGGTTATTAAAAAATAGTTCAAAGTTTTATCTTGGAGGTACCACATTCTTTGGTGGGAGATAACGCCTTTGACAATTAGTTGTTCAACCATGTAGATATCAAAATAAATCCCTTTGTTGTCTCAGCTTTGAAAGTTCATCTTCCTGAACTTGGTAAGGTTGGCTTTTAAGGATTTTAAAGTTTTATGGATAACTTATATTATTGCACATACCATATGTTGATACCAAAATTAATATGCTGATATGGACGAATCAGAAAAAGACACGTGTCAGTCTACATGGCACTTTAGCAATGAGGAACTTTACTCCCCGATCAAGTCAGATACTCTGAGCAACAAGTGTACTCCGAGGAACTCCATCACTCCGAGCAACAGGTGTACCTGAGGAACTTCATTGCTCCGAGGAACTCCACTGCTCCGAGAAACTTCTGAACGTAGGTCAACTAAAGCGGTCCGAGCTGCATCTCGAAGAGAACATTAATTGCCAGATAATCAACAGTTCAACTATTCATTGAATGCTCATCATCCAGACGTATACTCTTAAAGGGCATAATTGTTTACCCTTTCACATGTACAGCCTAATGGCTATAAATACATTGTATCATACTCATTCAAGAAACAGGGGAATTTCTTGATAGAATCATATATCGAGAATTCCTAACATTCGGCAATAACATAAACAGTGGACGTAGGCCATTTTTATAGGGCTAAACCACTTTAAAAATTCTTTGTCTCATTTATATTTATCTGTGATTAAATAATTAGAAGCAATCTAATTTTTTACATCAACAGATTGGCGCCGTTTGTGGGAAACGATTGTTGTTATCGATTTTCACCAAAAATCATCCATTATCAATGGCTGATAATCCTGAATCCAGCTATCGAAACACTGGAAACACTGGAAATCCTCCAAATCCATCTGCACCATCAGCTGTTCCAGATCTGGTTGGAATAATGACAAATCTGGCCCAAGGTCAGACCGCCATGCAAGAAACCATGCAGCAACTCATCCAAACTCTTCATGGCAGCGCACCTGCCCATTCAGGATAGCGAAGTGGTCAGAGGCAAACCCATTTACTTTCTTCACGATCCTGGCATACAGATTCATATCGTAAAGAGGAATCTGATGATTTCTCTTATCAACCTGGGCGAACTTCATCAATACGGGCCACAGATACTGAGCAATGTATTACTCTCTCTCCAGAGAGGACTAGTGCCCTGGAAAGATTAAGTAGGGTGTCTCCTTTCAATCGATTAGGCACAAGGAAGAATAGGAGTCCACCTAAGGCTATGTCGGGGTCTTTTCGATAACCATCAGATCTAAGAGAAGGATCAGCACAATCACGACCAGCTGCTCGTCAGGATAGGTCTCAGGAGGCCACATCAGCTCGATCAATTGCTCGAACCAATAGGCACGAGGAGGGAAACGATGCATGGAAAGGCTCCCTTCAAAGATTGGAGGATAGATTGGGAGAAATGGCTAAGGCGAAGAATCTCCTGCAACGAACCTTTGTTCAAGGGACAGCTTTTGTCCAAGCCATTGTGGATTTTCCTACACCGTCAAAGTTTAAAGCACCTGTGGTGACCCCCAAATATGATGGAAAGACAGATCATGTTCTTCACATAGAGCAATATCAAGCTGCCGCCGACATCTATGCTGTCCCCGACGAAATGAGATGTAGAGCATTCTCGGTAACTCTTACTGGATCTGCCCAGATATGGTACAACAATCTACCTCGGGGTAAGATTTCAACTTTCTTTCAACTGGCCGAGTTGTTCATTGGGAATTTTTGTTTTGGGGCAAAGACAGTAAAACGAGTAGCGCATTTGTTAAGCGTTAGATAAAAAGCTAGAGAGAGTACTAGAGACTTAATAACTCGTTTCAATAACGAGAAGCTAGAAGTTATAGATTACGAAGAGAAGACAACAATCACCGCCTTGATGAGTGGGTTGTTGCCCAATAAGTTGTATTACACTTTGGCTAAAGATCCACCTACAACTATGTCAGAGTTGATGGCAAAAGCTGCCAAAATTATGAATACCGAGGAGGCTATGGCTGCGAAGAAGAATATGGATAAAGAAACCAAGGTGGATGTCGACAAAGCTAAGAAGAAAGAGCATAAGGGCAATGGTGGTGATAGGCAATCCAAAAATAACAAGTCGTCATGGGAAGTCTTGAAATTTTTTGATAATTATACTCCTTTGAAAATGGGTATCAACCATGTATTAGAAGAAATCAAGAACAACGAGGAGATAAAATGGCCAAAGAAAATGAGGTTAGAATCTGACAGAAGGAATAAAGATAAATATTGCGAGTTTCACAAAGATCATGGCCATATGACTAAAAATTGCATAGCCCTGCAGAATGAGATTGAAACACTCATTAGACGAGGAAATTGTCAAAGTATGTTGATCGTAGAAACGAAAGAGGAAACAACGAATGAGCAAGAGAGAGATCCAGATCTCCTCGTCGGGCTGAAGAGAACAGGAAAAGAGATTATGAAGATGATACCGAAGATGACCACGATCTTCCCAAAAATCCAAGGCAACCGGAACGTGAGGTATTTTCAATACGTTTTGGGTCATTTGATTGTAATGTTATTACAGGTGGAGATGCAGGTGGGGGAGACCTTACTGCAGAAAGAAAAGCTTACCTCTGTGAGGCTCAAGCTTGCTCATATATTCAAAGGATAAATTTGGCCGAGGAGGATCGTCCGAGGAAGGTAAACAAAGAAAAGCTGGTCATTGGTTTTTCAAAAAACGACCTCGCATGTGTCCTATACCCTCACGATGACCCTCTGGTGATCAAAATGAGGATGACAGAAGTGATGATTTCCAGAGTTCTAGTAGACAATGGTAGCTCGGCAGACATCATATTCTATTCGTGCTTAGACAGTTTAAACTTAAAATTATCTCAATTGGAACCTTATCACAGACCTCTCCTGGGTTTTGCTGGTGAAAAAGTTTTCCACTTGGGACGATCAAGTTGGATATATTCATTGGTACATGGCCTTCTTACCGAACAGAAAGAATACGATTCTTTGTGATGGATAAGAATATTCAATCATATTACAACATCATCATGGGAAGAGTTGGTTTGAAGAAATTCGAAGCAATCCCATCTACAGTACATCAGTGCTTAAAATTCCCAACAAACTTTGGAGTAGGAGTTGTGAAAGGTGATCAAAAAGTAGCTCGGGAATGTTATTATTCATCTGTCGAGCAAGAGGAGCTTGAGGAATCTAGGAAAAAGACTACTACCTATCAAGTGGATGAAGGTACAGAAATTGAAACACTGGATCCTAGAGATGAATCTCAACTTGTAAAAGGACAGGTGGTGGAAGCAACAGAGAATGTCATTCTCGACGACGAGTACCCTGAACGAACAACTCAAATAGGTTCATCGTTGGATGCTTCAATAAAGAACCAGTTGATAATTTTCTTGAAGAGTAGAAAGAAAACTTTTGCATGGAGTCATGAAGATATGCCAGGAATAGATCCAAATTTATTATGTCACGAGCTCAATGTGAATAAGGAGATCAAGCCTGTAAAGCAGAGAAGAAGAGTATTTAGTCCCGAGAAGAATCAAGACATAAAAGAGGAGGTCGAGAAGCTCCAGAAAGCGCAATTCATTGAAGATGTTAAATATCCAGACTGGTTAGCAAATGTGGTGATGGTAAAGAAGAAAAACAATAAATGGAGAATGTGTGTTGATTTCACCGATCTAAACAAGGCATGCCCAAAAGATCACTTTCCATTGACCAGAATTGACCAACTGGTGGATGCTACCTCGGGGCATGAGCTACTCAGCTTCATGGATGCTTACTCTGGTTATAACCAGATCAAAATGAAACCTGGAGACAGGGAAAGTACTTCTTTCATTACCCCTAGGGGAACTTATTGTTATAATGTTATGCCTTTTGGTTTGAAAAATGCAGGTGCGACATACCATCGGCTGATGAACAAGGCCTTTGCCGAACAAATCAGTTGCAATATGGAAGTCTATGTCGATGATATGCTGACAAAAAGCAGGAAAGCTACCGATCATCTAGTTGACTTAGGTCAGACCTTTGATCAACTGGATAAATATCAAATGAAACTGAACCCGACGAAGTGCATATTTGGAGTACGAGAAGGAATGTTCCTCGGGTACATCGTCAATCAGAGAGGCATTGAAGCAAATCCAGAAAAGATCAAAGCTCTTTTAAGGCTATGATCTCCAACGACGAAAAAAGAAGTGCAGAGCCTTACTGGACGAGTTGCAGCGCTCAACAGATTTGTATCCCGAGCAACTGATAGATGCCTCCCATTCTTCAAGACACTTCGAAAAACTTTCGTGTGGAATGATGAATGTGATAAGGCCTTTCAAGACTTGAAGAAGTATTTGGGAGCACCTCCACTGTTGTCCAGGCCAGTAATGGGAGAAAAAGTATACTTGTACCTGGCAGTATCAGAGAATGCAGTTAGCTCGGCATTAATCAGAGTGGAGAATGGAATCCAGAAGCTAATTTATTACACAAGTAAGGCTTTTCGAGGTGTAGAGATCAGGTATCCAAAGCTGGAAAAATTGGCATTGGCATTAATTGAGGCAAGTAGAAGAATGAGGCCATATTTCCAGGCCCATACCATAGTCGTATACACCGACATGCCATTGAGACAAGCCCTTCAAAAGCCAGAAAAATCAGGGAGATTGATGTAATGGGCAATAGATCTCGGTGAATATGATATAATATATGAACCCAGGTCATCGCTTAAAGGGCAAGCAGTAGCGGATTTTATAGCAGAATTCACCTATCCTGATACCCCCGAGGAGCAAAAGCAGTTCGCCGATCAACCCGTGGATCATACGGGATCAATAGACACTGGCTCAGACCAACTTAAGTTGGTAAAAGGGCAAGTGGATGTGACAGAAATAGCAGACACTAGCTCAGACCAACTTAAGTTGGTAAAAGGGCAAGTGGATGTGACAAGATCATCAAATTCGAGCTCAGCCCAACTTAGGTTGGTAAAAGGGCAAGAAAAGATGATCGACAAAGAACAAGAAAGCTCAGGGGATGGTGAAAAGAAGCAATAAATATTTCACCGAGGAACTCTGTCAGATCAGAAATTAGAAGACGAGTTGCCTATATGGAAGTTGTATGTAGATGGCTCATCTTGTACTACAGGATGTGGAGCAGGCATCATTTTGAGCAGCCCAGATGAGGTCGACATGGAATATGCACTGCGATTTTAATTCAAAGCTTCCAATAATGAGGCTGAGTATGAGGCCATGATAGCAGGTCTTAATTTAGCAAAAACTATGGAAGCGCAACAAGTGATGGTATTCAGTGATTCTCAATTAATTGTGAATCAGATGTTTGGAACATATGCTGCTAAAGGAGAATTAATGGTCAAGTATCATGCAAATGCGATGAAGTTGGTGGCAGAATTTATTGTCATTCAATTAATCAGAATATCGAGAATGGAGAATGCACGAGCAGATGCACTGGCCCGATTAGCATCAGCTACTCGTACCGAGCTGCGAAGAATGATACCAATTGAAGTGTTAGAAAGTCGGAGCATAGATGAAGATCTGACGATGAATTTTATCACCCTTGACTTGGGACCATCTTGGATGGATCCCATCAGAGCATATATTGAGGAGGGAGAATTGCCGGAGGATAAGCTTGCTGCCAAGAAATTGAAGTTCAAAGCTGCTCGGTATGTACTAACTAATGGTGTTTTGTATAGACGAGGAATCATGGCAGGATTGCAAAGATGTGTACATCCCTCCGAGGTGAAAGAATTGATTGAAGAGATCTATGAAGGGTCATGTGGAGCTCATGTGGCAGGTCGTACTCTTTTACAAAGGGTAATGACACAAGGATACTACTGGCCAACGATGAGGGCTGATTGTATAGCCTATGCTAAGAAATGTGACAGGTGCCAATGTTTTTCCTCCATCCGACGAACTCCACAAGCATTGTTGACGCCTATAACTTCTTCTTGGCCATTTGCCATGTGGGGGATAGATTTGGTTGGACCATTGCCAACGATCAGGGGAAGATTTAAATACCTCGTCGTCGCAGTGGATTATTTTACTAAGTGGGTAGAAGATGAGCCTCTGATCGATATGACTTATTGATATGACATACGAGAAGGTATACCAGTTCGTTTGGAAGAACATCATCTGCCGATATGGTCTCCCTCATGCCTTCATCACAGACCATGGAACACAATTTGATAATGAGGAGTTTGCCGCCTATTGTCATCAGTCAAACATTTTGAAGATTCATTCAGCACCGGGCCATCCTCAAAGCAATGGACACACTGAAGTGACGAACATAACATTACTAAATGGTTTGAAGAAGAGGCTAAGTGAGACTAAAGCTAACTGGATTAATGAGCTACAGTCAGTATTGTGGGCTTACCGAACAACTCCCCGAGCAGCGACTGGAGAATCACCATATATGCTGGAATTTGGAAGTGAGTCCGTAATACCTGCTGAGTTGGGTCTTCCAACACACAGAGTGATGAACTTCAATTCCCCAGTCAGTGACTTAATGAGAAGATTAGAACTGGACATGCTCGAGGAGGTTAGAGAAGAGGCAGCCATTAGGAATGCTGCTTACCAACAACGAACAGCTCTGTTCTACAACAAGAGGGTGAAGAAATGCGACTTAAAAGAGAGAGATTATGTGCTAAAAAAGGTCATTCAGAAGCACAATAAGTTGGAAGCAAACTGGCATGGACCTTACCAAGTTACAGAAGTTGTTCTACCAGGAACTTACTGAATAGCGACTCTAGAAGGAGAGGAATTTAAGAATGCATGGAATGCTGAACACCTACGCAAGTATTATCAGTGATGTAAAATGTAAAGAAGTTCAATCAATATGAATAAAACGATGATATTTCGCCATCTTCTTTCTTTTATTGAAAGTTTTTCGGGGAATACTAGTGTGCAACACTACGCTGCTCAGCAGTAAAAACAACACGATAGTTCAAGCTCAGACCAACTCCGGTTGGTAAAAGGGAGAGAACAAACCATACTCCTTTGGTTAGGAGGCGTACACTAGCTCAGACCAACTCCGGTTGGTAAAAGGGCGAGTGGACACGATAGTTCGAACTCAGACCAACTCCGGTTGGTAAAAGGGCGAGAACACGACATTCCTAAAAATACCAGCTCCGGTTGGTTAGGAAACCATACTCCTTTGGTTAGGAGGCTGACACTGGCTCAGAAAAATTTTGGTAAAAGGGCAAGTGGACATGATAGTTCGAACTCAGACCAACTCCGACTGGTAAAAGGGCGAGAACAACATTCCTAAAAATGCCAACGTGTTTGGCTAAGAAGCAAAATACTCCTAAAAATGCCAATCTCGGTTGATTAGGAAATAAGATATGCTCTCAAAATACCAACTTATGTTGGTCGGGAGGTAAGATTATTCCAGAAAATACAAAATATTCCAAACTGTACCAAGTATGGTTGGTCGGGGATAAAAACCCACTAACTGTAGTTGGTCGACGAGGAGAATTTATCGACCTTGGTTGGTCGGACACATTTTATGAAAAAGATAAAAGTCTACCAAGTATGGCTAGTCGAGGATAAAAACCCACTAACGGTAGTTGGTCGACAAGAACAATTTAACAACCTTAGTTGGTTGGAAAAATTTTCAACATTTTTATACTCACTACCTTATTATTAGGTGATTGAGCAACATAACTGATACTTGTAACTTTTTTGGTCGATGAGCCACACAATATTGTTATAAAGTGTTTGACAAATATAAATAGCAAATACAAATTTGCGAACAAAAATGAAACTCTTTCATTGAATTCAAAATGAATTACACAAATTTATTACATTGATATTAAATTGTGTACTAATTATTACATCAGAATTTCCTATTCTACTGGGTTTTTTTCCCTTCTGCTTTTGAAATAGGCTCCTCGCCAGCAGGAGGATCTTCCAGGAAAAGGGGAGAATTAATGAAGTTAAGATCTCGAAGCATTCTGACGTTCATTATTTAAGGTGTATCCAGTAAATGCTCAGGACGAGATAATCCTACCTGTGAATGAAGGGCATAGTCACCAAGATATTTGGAGATCAAACAATGAGGAATGGCCCGAGCAGGGATCCATATCATATCAAGCTTGAAGGGCGGAATTGGTAGATCGTGCAGCCCAGGAGGATGGAACAACATCGAAATAATGACAGAACTCTAAGCACAAAGGGTTTGGTGGAAAAGAAAATCCACATTCAGCAATAAAGAGGCTGGGGAACCAATGTCCCTCAGCCAAACGAAAATAATTTGAAGGCTCAGAAAGATCCTCCAGAGTTACCCAAGATGGAATAGAAAAATCAGAACGGAATTTCTCAAGAGATTGAATAACATAAACCATGGTGAATAAAAGAAATGAAGAAGAAGGAAGAAGATCTTACAGGAAAAAAAGAGATCTGTTGACAACAAACGAAGAAAAGGATGAATGCACAAAAGAGAGAAAGACTATGGAAAACTCGAAAGCAGAAATTAGAAAAGGTAGAAGACGGTGGGATTGTCTATGAAGTTTAAATACTTTGCCTCGGGAAACGGCAAAAGAAATGATTACAAAAAAGAAACTATTACGCAACCGGCGGCTAAAAGGACAAAAGGTGCGTGAAGATCGAAGCGCTTATAAAAATTCAAAAAAGGCGGATTCTGCGAATTCGGAAGAACATTCGAATATGGAGAAAATGCTCCTAAAAACCAGGAAGGTCATTTAATATTGCCATATACCGAGAAAGAATATTCCATATTCCTCAAAGTTCGAAATATAAAACATTGGGGGCTTCTATTGATACCCAAATTAGTATGATGATATAGACGAATAATAAGAAGACACGTGTCGATCTACGTGACACAACAGTAACGAGGAGGTTTATTTCCCCGACCAAGTCATACTCACTCCGAGCAGCAAGTGTACTCCGAGGAACACCAACACTCCGAGGAACTCCTGAACAACGAGCAACTGAAGCGGTCCGAGCTGCATCTCGACCACAGCATTGATTGCCAGATAATCAACAGTTCAACTATTCATTGAATGCTTATCATTGGCGCACACGCTTAAGGGCATTAAATGTATTACCCTTTCATATGTATATCATTTAATGTATCACCCTTTCAGATGACAGCCTCAAGGCTATAAATACATTGTATCACCCTCATTCAAAGGGGAGCGGATTTTCTTGATAGAATTACATATCGAGAACTCCAAAATACTCAGCAATAACATAACAGTGGACGTAGGCCATTCTTATAAGGCTGAAACACTTTAAAATTCTTTGTCTCATCATTTATTTATATGTGATTGAATAATTAGAGTGATCTAATTTTTTACATCAACAATAATTTTTTGGTCTTGGAATATTTTTCACATAAAGTTTATGTGGATTAGAAAATAACCAAGTATGCATTTTAATTTTTCTCCATGCAAATTTTCAATTAGGAATTTCATGTTTTGAATTAATAAAGGATAAGGATAAGAATAAGGGGATAGTCTTGTCCTTTGGCAGCGAAGTAGTGATTTTGTCAAAATCAAAAGGAGAGAACTAAAGAAATCATCAATTTTTAATTCTGGTATTAGCTTTCTACTGCCTCCGACCAATGTTAAGATGTTGCTGACCAACAATTGATTTTCTCGACCAACTATATACACCCCGACCAACAATTAGGTACATCCAAGTAGAAATAGATGTAGCCGATTAACGAATGGGAGCTCGGGAACTCCTCAAATTGCATAATATCCATCACCGATCATAATGAAATGCCTCCGACCAACATTTGATTTTTCTGACTAGCTATATAGAGTGGACCAACATAATTGCTGCTGGTGATGTTTATTGTTGTAGTATTAGTTGCCGACCTATGCCAGAAATTTTTCAACTGTTCTTTGTTAATTACTGGAATTGGTAAACTGAAATTCGATGGAGGATTGTTGCCGACTTGATGCCAACCAAGTGTATGAGAACTGTCGAGTAGAAATAGATGCCATCGACTAACAAATAGTAAGTCGTGGAGCTCCTCTTGATGTATAACACATGATAAACGGATAACTGTTGGGGGTGAATCTTGTGCACGCGGCATTTAATAAGTTGCTCGAACACCTGTTGAGATTGATTCTCATAGAAATTATCACTAGCAAAATTTTTCAGCTAAATATCATATAATATGTATCAGCTCAGACATAAGGCAATAAAAATTTCAAAATATGAATTAAAATATTTTGTGCCAAATGTGTGTCAATGTGAGCAATTTTTATCAAATATGCAAGATATGAGGTTTGATTTGGACATTTTACAAAATAATTTCAATTTTAAGGAAATGTCTAAATTTAAGTTAGTTTTTTGAAAATTATTTCAGGATAAACAATGATAAGGTATAAAGGATATAGGGGTTATCTCGTCTTTTAACATCTTGGTTATGATTTTGACTTTGTCAAAATGCAAAATCTAGAGAGCAAAATCGCCATTTCGACCAGCAATAAGCATCGCCAACCAGTCCGACCAACCATTAACAACAGCTAACCAACAATTGTTGAATAGCAACTGTAAGTCCTTTTGTACTGACCAACTTATAAGAGGTCGGGGAGCCTTTCACCATACGCAAAACTTAGCCCCGACCAACAATTGACTTTGTCGACAAACTATATCCATGCTGACCAAGAATTAATTTTCCCCCGACCATCTAATGGGTACTGCCGACCAGAAAATAGGTAACCCCGACCAGTGCTATGCCGCCAACCAGCAAAATGAAACTCTGACCAGTAAATTTTGCATCGACCAGATGATTTTGTTGACCGCGACTGGAACATTTGGATGCCGACCAACCGTTATCAACCTGTGCATCTTCCGTACAGAAAAATACCCCCGATTATAAAAAAAATATCTCCGACGAAAAATAATGTCTCCGATCAACAAATAAAGAATTGACCAACAACTGGTTTCGTCAACTTGTGCAAACTTGTGTGCTGACCAAGAAATAGTGATGCCGACCAACTATATAAAAGGTACCGACTTTGGCCGACCTACAGGTCCGATTCATGTGTTGTATCTACGTCTTCTTTTGTTAGTCGAGCAGTATAAAATGGTGTCGACCAACAGCGACTCATACAACTTGGTATATCTGACCAACAGCGATACCATAAATTAAACCGTAAATATCCCTGACCAAATAATTGATATGTCCGATCAACAAAATAGAGATCGAAAAGTTCCTTTTACTGCCGACCTGGGTGATCTCCTTTGTTACCATCGACAAGTCAATAGGTGGTCGAACTCAGTCCAAATCTATACAAATTTGTGATAGACGTCAATAATAGTACTTCCGAGAAAAGAACGGGTCCGATCGACCAATTATGAGAACTTCGTCGCTCCGGCGCTGTTGTAAGACAGTGATGGCGACCATCCGTTTCTTTTTGCTGATAAAAAATAGAGTGTATGCCACTCATCAGTAATCGAGAAAACCTCCATGCTTTGTGTTGTTACTGATGTGTGAAACTTTTTATATGGCATTTGCCGACTCCCTTTCTTTAATTCAAAAATCATAATTGATCGAAGTAATCACGTAGCAGATCAGATTAAGAGCGCCATTTCAGAACTTATTACTACACCACTGATCTAAGAGGCCACCGAAAATTTTGTGTCGAAATGAAAACTGGACTTGATCATATATTTTCCAACTAGGTTACCCAGAAAAACCGTTCAGCTTGTGTCCAAACATATACCATATGTCGGCGGTTCTTGGGGTTAAGAAAATTGCGATTGTAGAAGATCTGGAAACTATTCAATTTCTGTATCTCTAATGAATAATATGGGTAAATCATTTACATAACATATATTTTGAAAGTCAAGAGCTAATCCATTGAATCGGCGACTTTTAGAGAAATTTTCATTCCAAATTGTACAGATTGGGATTTTTTCTGATAATCAGGAGGGAGAAAATGTCTTTCTGACTTCTTATTTTTCGTATTATTATCGGCAATCAAGTATAAGAGAGAAACAAATTCATCTCAAAATGAACAATGGAAATTATACTGCAAATTGACAGAGGAATATAATTGAGTATACGATTAATTCATATAAATAAAATGATGTGGTCAATATTTGTGCAGAGAAAACTATTTTCTGAAGAAAGAGAAAGTGGGTTTCTTTTTTATGATAATATCGGAATGGAAAATACATAATCATTCCTAATGCTTATCCCTATCCTAACATATTTGTTCAGAAATTTTTTAAGTGGATCCATAAATGTAAGGATTTGTAAAATATTTATGAGTCTAAAATTCATGAGATCCCCAAATTGAAATCAACCACACGGTTAGTGCATATAAAAATTATGACTAAATTAAAATATTTCCAAATGAATTAAATATGTATATATTCATATAAAAGAGATTTATGAATACAAAGAAATTATTTTATCTCCTTAAAAGAGAAATAATATAATATGTACACAAAATTTTCAAACTTTGTGATTATGAAATATACATTTATGCAGATTTGTAAAAATTGATTCAACAATTTATGAATATAAAATCATGATTGAATTAAAAAATGTATGCACAATATATAATTGATTTGATATTTAAATTTATGGATATAAACATATGAGGATCATGATTTGAATAAAAAGATGCGTGCATACAATTAGATATACGTAGAGAAAATAAAAACTTAGCTTTTGATGGAGAACAATGCTTGTCACACGTTTTCCACAGACGGCGCCAATCTGTTGATGCAAAAAATTGGACCGAATCCCATTTTTATGATCACAGATAAATAGATAAAAGCAATCCAATCACACACATGAGAGACAAAGATTTTTAAAGTGGTTCGACTATAAGGAAGAAGCCTACGTCCACTGTTATTTTATTCCCAAGGGTATACAATAGCACAATGTGGTAGAGAGAGGGAGAAAAGGGTGTATCTTGTGTATGGTCTCTCATCGTTGGCGGATCTCTCCCCTTTGGCTAAGGGAATACATGTATTTATAGTGATGGGAGATAAAGAGATTCATTGTATGTAGACATTTATACATTATGTCTACGTTCAACGAATCTAATTATTGAATTGCTTGGTATGCCATGTGTTGTCATCTACAGTATAAATGTACATTAATGCTCATTAAATGCGTAGTTATCCTTTGATCTTCCCGCCGGTTGATATGCCGACCAACTCTCCTCGGGTGTCGACTAACTCTCCTCGGGTACCGACCAACTCTCCTCGGGTGCCGACTAACACTCCTCGGGTGCCGACCAACTCTCCTCGGGTGTCGAATATTGCCACGTAGGATGACATGTGTCCTTTTCTGATTGGTCCTCGTAGATGGATAATTTTTGCATTAACACACGTATAACTCAAAAATGACACGAATAGACCCGCTTAACTCGTATTTTATGGAGAATATATCAGATAATTTATATATCTTGATAGGTATTCTATAAAATCCATGGAGAATTGGATGATAAATTATTTAGGTGTTGAAAGAAGTTGAAATTAATTAAATTTAAGTTATTGTAGGCCTATGATTGGTTAAGAGAGAAGAAAAAAATTATTTTATATTTAACTTAATGGGTCATGCAGTTCAACCCAAATACGACACGATAATAAATAGGTCGGGTTAGTATTTGTTCATCTGACACGATTAGTTAAAAGGATCGGGTTAGGATTGACTAATACTTGACACGAACCCAACATGACACGAGCCGAACACGACACGACACGACACACACGAATTGCCACCCCTACTGGAAGGTTTCAACTTTATTAGTTCCCCCTATACATTGGATCATCCTCCTGCTGGTATGGAGAGAGTGCAACCGACTTCCAAAGCAGAAGGGAAGCGTCTAGCTGAATTATTTTCCTATATTTTTTTTATTCATTTGGATGTAATATAGTTTATATGAAATATATTTGTTTATTTTAACTTATAATTATTTTAATCAATCAGTTATCATGTGATTGTAATGCCATTGGTTCTACTAATACACTTAGACATATTAATCCAAATTTAATATTAGTTACAAGTGGTAACGCCATTGATTCTACTAATGCACTTAGATATATTAATCCAAATTTAGTAATAGTTATCAGTGGTGACCAAGTGTATGAGTAATGTATGTTTATATTCCAATATCTAGAAATTTTACATGTCTTCCTTCATTTAACTTAGTCGGGTAAAATTTGTTTATAACTTTTTTAGTTTATGCGAAGTTTTACACTTCTTGTTCTTGACTTATTTATACAAAATCATACATGAAGTAAATTGTTGTTGCTGACCAAGTGCTGATGATTATAATCCTATTTTGACTTGGTCAATTTTTATAATTGTAATACCCCACATTTTTTATTGAATTGAAATTGAACTAATTGAAGAAAAAAAAAAGACTATGCCGATATATATATTCGAAATGTTTGGAAATGAAAAGTTACAATGAATTCATTGAGATACAAATTTGCGACTTATATATTAGAAGCGAATTAACGCGTAAAAGGATCGAGAGGGTTACATTTGGGGCAATGGCATTTTTGTAAATAAACTAACCCTATGTATAAATATAAAAGAAGAAAAGAAGTCTTCATTTTCTCATTTCACAAAAGGAGCTAGGGTTTGGTAGAGAACGAGAGAGAGTAAGAAGAGAAGAAAGCTAAGAGGTTTTCAAGAGGATTCAACTTCTCCATACAATCCAAGGCAAGTTAATAACCTATATGTGTATAATATGTATCTATAATGAAATTTCACATGAACATGTATTTGGATCCCTAAATTAATATGAAATTGATGTTAAAAATGATATGCAATGTATTAGGATCACCCTCCATGTAGATTCAAAAGAAATAACATCACTATAGGGATTGAGTTGTAGAATAACCTCGTGAATTTGAGATATTTATGAAATCGAGTAAATCATCATATTAAAAAAATGTTTTGAGCTATTTTGGTTCCGAGAATGGATGTTTCGTCCCCGCTGCCTTGTAGAAAATAATATTCTGAACAACTTTATAGTTTTAAGTTTCTTCAAAAACGGATCGGAAAAGCCTCAAATCGGCGTTTTATATATCTGCGCAGTAAGTTGTCGTAAACATGATCGAACTGTATATGTTATTTTCGGGTATGTATTAAGCATGCTATGGTGTTCACGTGTCCTTATAGAAAATCACGTTTCGAACAACTTTGTAGTTGTAAGTTTTTCCAAAAAAGGATAAAAAAAGCCTCAAATCGGCATTTTATATATCTGCGCAGTAAGTTGTCGTAAACATGTGCGAACTGTATATGTTAGTTTTGGGTCTATTTTAAGCAGTCTATGGTAGCATTTTCACGCACTCTTAAAGAAAACCACGTTCCAAACAACTTTGTAGTTTTAAGTTTTTCCAAAAACGGATCGAAAAAGCCTCAAATCCGCATTTTACAATTCTTGACAGAAAATTGTTGAAATAAGAGTGCTAATATTTTTTCATGTTATTAGTAAGATAATTGTGGTGTTGTGCCTAATATCCTAACTTGATCACATACTTATGGTTATTAGGGTATATAACCATGAAATGATTTGATGTTGAATTAGTAAATTAATGATGTAAATTATGTTATATAGAAAATAATGACTATTGTATAACTCGAGTAAGAGACTTGATACGATTGTATATATACATGAGCCTAAAATTGTTTTACATGTATATTGTTGAGTAAATTCTAGACTAGTCCTCCAGTCGACGTAGTCACATGTTGAATGCGATTTTTTTGTGATTGATCCGGTTAGGTTCCGCTCGAGTGTTGTGTTGGAGATAAACCACCGAAACCGGACACATGGTTGTAATGCGGGTCGGATAGAAAGACCTTGGAATGCCATGTGATTTAGAACTTAGTATGATTGCCCTTGCCATGTAATATTGGGGAATATTCGTGTGTAGGCCTAGTGTTACGACTTATTCCCCCGGGTAACGATAGTGACCCGATATGATTTGTTGTGTGAGATATTATGCTTGTATCTTAAAGTAATATGCCGAATCGATGCAATTGATATTATAATTGAAGAATATATCCTATTGTTAAGGAACTGGATAAAAGAAATTTTATCATTGTTAAGTGTTTTAAATGAAAAGAATTATTCCGAGTAGGAACATTTGAAATGGATTAATAGTAATTAATCACGTTATTTAATTAAGACTCCGTACACTTGGGCTGGGTTGGGTAGTCACAACCTAGGAACATCTTTGGGATATGAATCTAAACAACTTAATTATTGGAGACGAGTAATGACTAGTGTGCTTTCATTATAAGTACATCTTATAATCTTATAACTTTTTTTCTTGCTTTGGCGTTCGTCTATCTTACTTCTTGCTACTCTCCTATATATATAATATATGACAGGTCCTCGTCCCGCTGAACAATAGACTATGGAGCTTGATGAGATCATATCGATCTTAGGATTCTTGTAGCTGTGGAGTTATTTTATTTTAATTTATATCGTTTGTTTCCCTTTTCTTGAGGGTGGTATCAGAGATTAATATCACTTTTTTTATACGTGGGATTTGAGAGAATTGTTGTATTACTCTTTCCCATTTTATGTTGGGCCGCATGCATTGGCATTTTATATTTTTTGTTTGAGATTACTTATGGATTATTGCAGTTAATAGTTGTGAGTTGGTTTCACTTGTTATAGTTGTTATTTATTTTATATAGATTATGTTTCTAATGCCAACATATTGACGACCCGCTTTAATTTAATTGGGCGTAGCTAACCGAATTAGATATAAAAAGCAGGGTTGTTATAGTTGGTATCAGAGCACGGTTTTAGAGACTTTAGGGATCTGAGGGTGTCCGTTACGTTTTTCGCACATCATTTCCTTGATACATAGAACATTAGGATTAGGTCTTGTATTCTATGACTTGAAAGATCTTCATGCTATGATTTTGACGGGCAATTCAGAGTTAGCCTCGTGTATAGGGAGGGTTACTTCTTTGGATTTCATTCGTGAGACGTCCCACGCATGAGGTGAATCTCCGATCGCCCACAAGATAGTACGCGTGAGGTCCGTGTGTGAGTACTTGTTGTAATTATGACTAGTGCTCCACTTGAATAATGTTTTTTAGGATACGCCTTCACTTACTATCTTTTAAGATGGTGATTTGATGAGACGTGGACTCTGGGAGGGAGAGGGTTCAAGAATTTTAGGAGACCGCAATTCACGTGCAACTATCGTAGTTTCATCGCCCACCAGTAGGTGAGAGCACCGATGTTGAACTCAATTATTGAGTTGACTTTTGGTGCTTTAGGGGGGAGGAAACACCCGTATATTTTCTATGAATTATAAACTTTGAATATTATCTCTCTTATGACTGTAAAGAAGTTGGTATAAGTTATAGCCCACCCTGTAGTACCACTGAGTTATTGGTATTACTTGCATATGTAGCTATCTGAAGTTGTTTCCAATGTAGAAGGGTAGAGCTTTAGATATGTCATACCTCAAAATGATGTGGGCCAATTATTGTTATAACATTTTCCTAAGAAGGAATTATCGCATTCCACCCGTGATGGACAGACTGCTGAGGCATTCAATGCCGTATTAATCAGTGAATGGTTAACGAAGTAAGTCTTATGGTAATAAGAGTATATTATTACTCTTGAACATGTAAAGGAAGGATTGTGATTTGCGAGAGGACTACTCCAAATTGGTGTATGTCCCACCCCGTCAAAGGATGACCTGAGGGGTCAAAATTAGGTGTACGCAAGAGTGTTATCGTACTTGTGAAAAGCACGAACTAGATTCATCCATTTGATGATGTTTAATGGGAGATTCATTAGACTCAATCTAGAATGGATAAGTGATTATCCTTGAAATATTGTGTTGGTATCAGGGAAGTTTGGTAGGCGTGTAAACCTACACGTTGTCCACACAAGAGATATATGTCATATTGGGGTGGCATAGTGGTGTTATAGTGTTCTGATCGGATAAATTCCGTAATGGAATGAACTTAAGGCCGATTAGGTGTGTGTTCGGTCATATACAAGATATATTAGTGGGTTGGGTACTCACTTGTTCAGAGTGGAATGTTTCGACGAGTTATCCCGAACAAGTTTGTGAGAATGTATCAGTAATGTTGCGATATCTTGGACATGGACACTAGGGATGAGGAAGTCTGTATCGCAAGGTCATACGAGGATTGACATTGGAGAAGTCCAGAATTTTCGATGGAGTTTTCTTTCCATATTTGACAACGATTGGAGTTTCGTGTTCTTCGTAAACCCCTAGATTAGAATGAGTGTTCGATAAGATGTGGTTATCTTGCTTTGTAACACCGTTATATTTGTTAAAAGCTTCCAAGAGCGGGACGTGAATATGGGTGTGCTAAGGGATGGACTAGATCTGGAGTTACCAGTTGTGAACCCTACGGTGAGTAGTGAATCTCGAGGGACAAGTTATCGAGTGAGAACATCACGAGGGAGTGTTCAATAGGCATTTCATTTTATGGGAGTGTGATTCCTTGAATTGGTGATATATCCACGAGTTCGGTTTTATGTTATCACCCGGTGATTGGGGGTACTAATTTGTTGCACCGTGATAATGGTGGTGCTTGATTTTCAATCCATCAAATATGGGAATGTGTCTATGTTTGTGCCCTCGTTATGTATTAATGTGAATTAGAGCACGAGTGAGTAGTTAATGACATGATGTTTAGTTATATCGTGTGTGATTAAAGGCGTGTTCCAAAACCCAGTGTAAGATGTTCGATTTTGGTGATGTCTAGACTAGTGAATAGTCATCGAATGGTCTTGATGGTCTTTTGATAATGGTAGAGTCGTGTGTAGCTCGGTCAGTTTTTGCGTGATTGATGATAGTGTTGCCAAGTGAGTGTCGTCATTAATGGCAAGGATTGAGACATTTTGGGGTTCCAAATGTTGGACCCATTCATTGAAATGGTTGTGATAACCTCCACTGTAGGGGGCAACAAGAGAGTGCGTCGACCGTTGTTGAGAAGTTTTGTAAGGAGGGTGTGTACTCTTAGGAAAACACCCGCGAATGGGTTCGTAAGATATTTAATTTTTACTTCAGTTATGTGTGGAGTACTGAGTGTTAATTAGGATCACGGTATGCGAAGGTACCTGCTACCTTGTACTTACGACCTTTGACCTATTGGATAGCACACCGTTCTTCATAAAGATCATGTAACGTTGGGGTGCTGGAAGATGAGTATTCGGATGGTGAGTGTGTCAAATTCGGTATTCTGATTTGGTATAATAAGTGGGAATTTTGGGTCTTACCTCGTTGCTTGGAAAATGCGCAAGCCTTATTCGTGGTTTGAAGAACCAGGTTCATTTCATGTTCGATGAGAAAATTCTAATATACTCACAGTCTAAGGAAAATCCTGTCGGATACGTTGAATTCCTATACGTGTTTTTGATAAAAGAGCGGTGAGTCTAATCTAGCGAGGGTCTGTCGCCTTGGGTTAGAGCGACCAAACCGTGAGAAGTGGGGGTGTACAAGGGGCATATTGTATCATGGGTTAGTTCGAAAGCTTTAGGTTAGGGATCTTTGACCGCCCAAAATGCAACTTTATCGGTGTTGGTTTGTTAGAGAGAGTATGAACCTTGTTGATATTATTTACCTAACTCCAGACTTGGAAAGATGGAATAATATTCGTAAGTGCATAGAAGTTTTATGCTTATGAACATGTGCAACCTTAGTGGATTATAAGGGTTGCTATATAGGTTAACTCACCATCAATTTAAGTGCAAGGAAAGTGTTATTGACAACTCGGAGTAGAGTTGGCTTTTGAGCTTTCAATACCATCTGTTTAATGTGGTATCTGATGTCTGGGATCGTGACTCATAGTGTAGCTGGGGAAACATTATTAGTCGATTCTAAGTTGAGTATCGAGGCATGATTGATGAATAGTGACATCTGTATTAAATAGGTGAAGTTGGATTATTTGTTGTGTTATGAACCATTGAGTCTAGAGATAAGTGGTTTTTGAAGTTAGATGATTCTTGTATCACTAGGGGTCTTGAGTTAAAAAATTCCTTATCTCGACAAGCTGACAGTAGTGTATCAGAGGGGTTCCTTGTTTGGATTTTTCTTGCGAGACACTCCACGCATGAAACTTAACGAGTCTGGACTTAGGGTATTGATTTCAGGATCAACTTAGTAGTTCAGTTATGTTAGGCTTTGTGGAGAGAGTTCGGTTGTAGAGTTAGAAATGGGAGGATTGCACTGTGTTATTTTATCCGAACTTTGTTGTTGGGAATCCACAACTGGTAGGCTTTGTAACGATGGACCGACATTAACCGTTGTCGTTCGATAAGGATATGTTGATTTGCATATCAGTTTGGAATGAGTTCCGTATTCAGAGATTCAAATTCATGCATAGAATAAGTGTTTGAACTGCAATACATACGATAGGGTAGTTGTGTCCGAGGTGGAACCCTGGGTGCTGACCCATTGGGTATATCATGGTGAGGAAGTTCTTCTAAAAATTAGACAATGATTTTGATGTGATATCTTGTGATTATGATGTGATATGTTATGATGGTCATGCGTTATGGTGTCAATATCTTGTTACGATGAAAACACCTGATTCATTACAAGTGGCGTGAATGCCAATTTGGACTCCTATGAAAAAAGGGAAAAACTTGAATTTAATTGATTTGTTTTATTTTGGATTTTGAGGACGAAATCCCGTTCGTAGAGGGGGAGAATGTAATGCCCCGCATTTTTTATTGAATTGAAATTGAACTAATTGAAGAAAAAAAACTATGCCAGTATATATATTCGAAATGTTTGGAAATGAAAAGTTAAAATGAATTCATTGAGATACGAATGTGCGACTTATATATTAGAAGGGAATTAACGTCTAAAAGGATCGAGAGGGTTAAATTTAGGGCAATGACGTTTTTGTAAATAAACTAACCCTAGATATAAATAGAAAAGAAGAAAAGAAGTCTTCATTTTCTCATTTCACAAAAGGAGCTAGGGTTTGGTAGAGAGAGAGAGAGAGTAAGAAGAGAAGAAAGCTAAGCGGTTTTCAAGAGGATTCAACTTCTCCATACAATGTAAGGCAAGTTACTAACCTATATGTGTATAATATGTATCTATAATGAAATTTCACATGAACATGTATTTGGATCCCTAAATTAATATGAAATTGATGTTAAAAATGATATGCAATGTATTAGGATCACCCTCCATGTAGATTCAAAAGGAATAGCATCATTATAGGGATTGAGTTGTAGAATAACCTCTTGAATTTGAGATATCTATGAAATTGAGTAACTCGTCATATTAAAAACTGTTTTGAGCTGTTTTGGTTCCTAAAATGGATATTACGTCCCCTTTGCTTTGTAGAAAATAATATTCTGAACAACTTTGTAGTTTTAAGTTTCTTCAAAAACGGATTGGAAATGCCTCAAATCGGCATTTTATATATCTGCGGAGTAAGTTGTCGTAAACAGGGGGAACTATATATGTTAGTTTCGGGTATGTTTTAAGCAGGTTATGGTAGCATGCGCACGTGTCCTTAAAGAAAATCACGTTCCGAACAACTTTGTAATTTTAAGTTTTCCCAAAAACGGATCGAAAAATCCTCAAATTGGCGTTTTATATATCTGTACAACAAGTTGTCGTAAAC
This sequence comes from Sambucus nigra, assembly GCA_949130495.1. NCBI lineage: Eukaryota > Viridiplantae > Streptophyta > Magnoliopsida > Dipsacales > Adoxaceae > Sambucus > Sambucus nigra. Next base: position 308,167,258 of record OX422223.1, read on the forward strand.
ATGAGCGAACTGTATATGTTAGTTTCGGGTCTGTTTTAAACATTCTATGGCAGCGTGCTCATTTGTCCTTATAGAAAATCACCTTTCGAACAACTTTATAGTTTTAAGTTTTTCCAAAAACGGATCGAAAAAGCCTCAAATTGGCATTTTGCAATTCTGGGCAGAAAGTTGTTGAAATAAGAGTGCTAATATTTTTCATGTTGTTAGTATGATAATTGTGGTGTTGTGCCTAATATCCTAACTTGATCACATACTTATGGTTATTATGGTATATATAACCTTGAAATGATTTGATGTTGAATTAGTAAATTAATGGTGTAAATTATGTTATATTGAAAATAATGACTATTGTATAGCTCGAGTAAGAGACTTGATATGATTGTATATTTACAGGAGCTTGAAATTGTTTTACATGTATATTGTGGAGTAAATGCTAGACTAGTCCTCCGATCGACGTAGGCACATGTTGAATGCGATTTTTTTTGTGATTGATCCGGTTAGGTTTCGCTCGAGTGTCGTGTCAAAGATAAACCACCGGAACCGAACACATGGTTGTAATGCGGGTCGGATAGAAATACCTTGGAACGCCATGTGATTTAGGACTTAGTATGATTGCCCTTGACAATAAATATTGGGGAATATTCGTGTGTAGGCCTAGTGTTACGACTTGTTCCCCCGGGTAACGATAGTGACCCGATATGATTTGTTGTGTGAGATATTATGCTTGTATCTTAAAGTAATATCCCGAATCGATGCAATTGATGTTATAATTGAAGAAAATATCCTACTGTTAAGGGACTGGATAAATGAAATTGTACCACTGTTAAGTGTTTTAAATGAAAAGAATTATTCCGAGTAGGAACATTTGAAATGGATTAATAGTAATTAATCACGCTATTTAATTAAGACTCCCTACACTTGGGCTGGGTTGGGTAGTCACGACCTAGGAACATTGTTAGGATATGAATCCAGGCAACTTAATTATTGGAGACGAGTAATGACTAGTGTGCTTTCATTATAAGTATAACTTGTTTTGTTTCTTTGACATTCGTTTATCTTACTTCCTACTCCTCCCATATATATATATATATATATATATATATATATATATATATATATATATATATATAATATGACAGGTCCTCGTCCCGCTGGACAATAGACTATGGAGCTTGATGAGATCATATCAATCTTAGGATTCCTATAGCCGTGGAGTTATTCTATTTCAATTTATGTTGTCTATTTCCCTTTTTTTAGGGTGGTATGAGAGATTAATATCACTTTGTTTATACTTGGGATTTGAGAGAATTGTTGTATTACTCTTTCCCGTTTTGTGTTGGGCCGCATGTATTGGCATTTTATATTTTTAGCTTGAGATTACTGATGGATTATTGCAGTTAATAGTAATGAGTTGGTTCACTTGTTATAGTTATTATTTATTTTATTTAGATTATGTTTCTAATGCCAACATATTGACGCTCCACTTTAATTTAATTAGGCGGAGCTAACTGAATTAGATATAAAAAGCAGGGTTGTCATAATCATTATCGACCAAGTGCTGAGGATTGTAATCCTGTTTGGACTTGGCCGGAGATGAAGATCAAAAGTTATTTTTATTCTGGGGGATGTATATCATCGTACTCCAAAAAAATGAAAAATTGAAGAGACTGAAATCAACAGTTTATTGATATTCAAATAAAAGCAAATGAAATATAATAATACAAATCCTTTGAATTACTGATAATACTTCTGGAGATGTTGGATTTTTGAATTCTTCACCATCCAAAGTCTCTATTCGATAGGTCCCTGATCGGATGACAACTGATATGCGATATGTTCCATCCCAGTTGGCCTCAAGCTTATTATTCTTCTAGATAACTTTCTTAAGAACATAATCGCCCTTTTTCAGGTTAGTCGGCTTGACCCTATTATTATAAAAGTGAGCAGTTCTGTGTTGGTAGGCAACATTTCTCAGAGCATCATCTTCTTCTACTTCCTCCAACATGTCGAGGTCTAATCGCCTCATCAAATCACTAATTTGGGAATCAAAATTCATCACCATGTGAGTTGGTAGGCTGAGCTTGGTTGTACCATGGCTTTAGTCCCGAATGAAAGCATGTATGGTGCCTCTCCAGTTGCTATTCTCGGCGTTGTTCTGTAGGTCCAAAGAACAAAGTGTAGCTCATTAATCCAGTTGCCCTTGACAGCATCAAGTCTCTTCTTCAGCCCATTTAGTAAAGTTCTGTTTATCACTTCTATTTGACCATTACTTTGAGGATGGCCTGGTGAAGAATGCAGTTTCTAGATTTTGGACTGTACACAGTATGCTTCAAACTCCTCATTGTCGAACTGGGTGCCATAATTTGTAACTAAAGAATATGGTAAACCATATCGATGGATTATATTCTTCCAGATGAACCGATACACTTTCTCATAAGGTATATCAACTAATGGCTCTGCTTCCACCCATTTGGTGAAATAATCAACAACAATAACTAAATATTTGAACCTTCCTTTGATGGTCGGCAGTGGGTCGACCAAGTCAATTCCCCATATAGTAAACGACCAAGGTGAAGTTATTGGTGTTAAAGTAGCATTAGGTGTTTTATGAATGCCAAAGAATCTCTGGCACTTGTCACACTTTCTCACAAAGGCTATACAATTTGCCTTCATAGTCGATTCGTTGGAGCAATAATTGACCAGCAGAATGAGCCCCACAAGAATCTTCATGCATTTTTTTGATCAAATCTTCCACTTCCATTGGTTGCACACAACGCTTAAAGGAGATATTTAATCCCCTTCTACATAAAACTCCTTTGTCTAATACATATCTCGCTTCTTCATATCGGAGATTCTTGGCCTCTTTAGGATCAAGTGGTAGGGTTTCATCTTCAGTATAAGCTTTGATGGGATCCATTTAGGAAGGTTCCAGATCTAGAGTAATGAAAATAACCATCAAGTCTTCATTAATACTCCGATTATCCAAGATTTCTATAGGGATTATTCTTATGCACTCAATTCTTATTGTCGACGCTAGCTAAGCAAGTGCATCATCTCGGGCATTTGTTATTCTTGGGATCTTGTTTATATAGATGGCAAGAAACTTGGTTATAGCCTCCATGGCCTTAGCAAGGTACCTGATCATCAATTCTCCTTTGACGCCATACAAATTTAGCACTTGATTAACGACCAGTTGTGAATCACTTTGCACCACTATTTGCTCGGCGTTTAATAAGTGAGCTAAATCCAGACCAACTATCAAAGCTTCGTATTCCGCCTCTTTATTTAATGCTTTGAACTGAAACCTGAGAGCATACTCAATATAATATCATAAGGAGTATTAAGGATTATACCTTCGCCACTGCCAGTAGGACATGAAGATCTATCCATATATAAATTCCATAACGGAACATCATTGTTGAAACTTTCTTCTGTCAATGATTAATGCTATAATATCTTCTTACTTTCCTCCGCATATTTCTAGGCCATTTACTGAATTCAGAATGAATCGGGTTGATCGACATCCATATCAACTTTCTTTTGAGCTGAGCTCTCTTCTTTCGAAGTCTTCTCGGCAGATAAGTTTTTTTTTTGTCGAGAACCTCCGAATAAGTAAATTCAGTAATAAAATCTACAAAAGCTTGGCCTTTCAATGAATATCTTAGTTCAAAGATGATGTATACTCTCCCAATTCTATCCCCCAGTACATCCATCTTCCTGAATTTTCAGGCTTGTGGAGTGTTTATCGAAGAGGCAGATCAGTATACACAACTATGGTGTGTGCTTGGAAATAAGGTTTCATATGTCTAGAAGCCTCAATAAATTCTAGTGCTAAATTTTCCAAATGTGGGTACCTGATTTCAGCTCCTCTCAATGCGCTTTTGGTATAGTAGACTAGGTTTTGGATTCCATTGTCCTATCTGACGAAGGATGAGCTCACTGCTGACTCAGAAACAACTAATTATAAGTGCAATTTTTCTCCCACGACTGGTCAGGAGAGCAATGGTGGTGATCCATGGTACTTCTTTAATTTATGGAATGCTTCTTCACATTCTGCATTCCACTCAAAAGTTTTTCTCAACACCTTGAAAAATGGTAAGCACCTGTCTGTTGCTCGGAAAACAAATTTATTTAAAGTTGCCACTCTTCCAGTGAGCCTCTATACATCTTTCTTGCAAGTCGGCGACTGCATTTCGATTAAATCTTTTATTTTTGCAGGACTAACCTCAATTCTCCTTTGATTTACTATGAAGCCGAGGAACATACCTTCTTATACTCCGAACACACACTTTATCGGATTTAGCTTCATCTGATGCTTTTCCAACTGATCAAAAGTTTGACTGAGGTCGTTGATATGACGTGAGGATTTTTTTCTCCGTGTCAAAATATTATCCACATAAACATCCATATTATTGCCTATCTGTTCTTCGAAGACCATATTCACTAGCCTTTGATACGTTCCACCAGCATTTTTTAGCCCAAAGGGCATTACATTGTAGCAATAAGTGTCTCGATTAGTGATAAAGGCTGTACTTTTCTTATTTTTAGGTTTCATCTTTATCTGATTATACCCAGAATAGGCATCCATGAATCTTAAAAGCTCATATCCCAACGCAACATCAACCAATTGATCAATTATAGGTAAATGGAAATGATTTTTTGGGCAGGTTTTGTTTAAATCAGTGAAATCCACGCACATCATCCATTTATCATTCTTCTTCTTGACCATTATAACGTTGATCAACCAGGATGGATACTTCACATCTTCAATAAATCGATCTTTTTGTAGCTTTTCTACTTACTCTTAGATAACTTGATTCTTCTTAGGACTGAATCCTCTATGTCTCTGATTGATTGGCTTGGCATCCTTACTAATATTGAGCTTATGATAGAGGAAATTGGGGTCTATCCCATGCATATCCCCATGGATCCAAGAAAATACATTTCTTCATTGACTCAAGAACATAATCAATTTCTGTTTAAGGACGGGATTCGGTGTTGATCGAATTTATGTAGTTCTTTCTGGTTTGTCATCATCCAGGATAATTTTTTCAGTTGTTTCCACAATCTTTCCCTTTACTAACTCTATTTTATCTCGTGGATCTAAGGTTTCTACTTCAGATTCACTATTAGGCTCAGTAGTATCCCCTTGGTAAGTTGTAGTCTTCTTCTTCAATTAAATCACGTCCACTTTCTTGGCTGAGGAGTAGTAACACTCTCTGTCCATCTTTTGGTCGCCTTTCACAACAAATACCCTAAAATGAGTTGTACACTTCAAGCATTGATGGACTGTTGATGGTACGACCTCAAACTTCTTCAACCCGACCCTACTGAGGACCACATTATAGGCAAATTGAACGTTCTTATCCATCACGAAGAAGCGTATTTTCTCTATACAACTTGTTGGCCAGGTGACGAATAACACTTCTAGATTGATTATCCCCAAAAGGTAAACTTTTTCACTAGAAAAGACTTATAATGTCCCGTGATAGAGTTCCAGCTGGATGAGCTTCAAGTCCAAACTCTGAAACCAAGGATAAAACATGATATCTGTCGAGCTCCCATTATCCACCAAACTTCTAGAGATGAGAGTATCCTGGATCCTAAATTTGACAACCAATGGGTCATCATGGGGATAAAGTACCCATGGAGACCATTATTTGAAAAGCTAATCACAAGTTTGTCTTTGTTGACCTTCCTCGACCGATCATCTTTATTCAGATTAATTCTCTAGATCTAAGAGAAAGCCTGGGCTTTATTAAAGTAAGAATTTTCTTTCAACATAATGATCACCTCCTCCTTCATCGCCACCGCCTAAAATCATATGGCAATCAAATGAATCAAAACTAATCATAACTACCTGACGTTTTGGTTGTTTGAGCTTCTTCAGCAGGTTTGGATCATCTTTATAATTATCTTTATGATTTTTTTCCTGTCATCTCTAGACTTGCATGGAGAATTCGACTTTCTTCTAGGTTCTCTACTATCAAGATGATCAAAAAATTTATTGAGTTTTTCTCGATGGATGAAAAATTCTATATCATTTTACAAAGCGACGCAGATATCCGTTGTGTGATCATGATCCTTATGGAATTCATAATATTTGAATCTATCCCTCTTGTTGGGGGTGCCCTCAACTTCTTAAGCCATCACAAATCCTTATTGTGCTTGATTTCTTCCAGCATACGGTGAATGCTAACACTCAATGGAGTATATGTTCAATATTTTTTAGCTTATCCTCCTTAGAATTTTTCTCCTTCTACTCTTTTTGCTCATTATTCTTAGGTTTTGTATCAGGCTTCGTAGCTGGACTTTATTTTGCGGCCATCACTTTTTCAGCGTTCATTATTTTTCCAAATTTCGCCATGAGTTCAGCCATAGTTTTAGGAGGATCTTTAGCCATAGTATAAGGTAGTTTCTCGAGATGTAGGCCACTCATAAGAGTAGTGATGGTTGTTTTCTCTTCATAGTCAATCACCTCTAATTTCTCATTGTTAAAACGCGTAATGTACTATCTTGTACTTTCCCCCACTCGCTGCCTTACACTCAAAAGACGAGCTACTATTTTCACTGGCTTAACTCTGAAATAGAAGTTGCTAATGAATAGCTCGAAAAGCTGATTGAAGTTGTCTATTTGTCCTCGGGGAAGGTTATTATACCATATTTGGGCTGAACCCGTAATGGTACTTGAAAATGCTCTACACCACTTTCCATCAAGAACTGAATAAATATCAGTTGTAGCTTGATATTGCTCGATATGGAGAACTAGATGAGATTTACCGTTATATTTGGGAGTAACCACAGGAGCTTTAAATTTAGATGGAGTAAGAAAATCCACAATTGCCTGAACAAAAGGGGATCTTTTAACAAAACTCCGCTGCAAAGGATTCTTTGCTTTTGATACTTCACCCAACCGATCTATAACCTCTGGATTGATCCTTTCCGTGAATGATTACCTACATCAGATCTATGCGACCATGTGTCTGCGCTGAACTCTCTTCCTGAGAAGTCTGCTCGGCGCATATAGGTCGTCGGACCCTTGATCTTGACCTGATTGAGGCTTCACACTGGTTGGCTGGATGTTGAGTGTTCTTAGATAGTGCTCTAGGAGGGTTTCTATTTGCTCGGGATTCCATACGGTCAAAGGGCGAAGCTCGGCTTAGCCTTTCCAAGACACTTGGCCTTTCAGGAGAAAAATAATGGATTTTATAGGGTTCTGTGGACCATAGTGATGAACTTGCTCCTGGACGATAGGACGTATCTCGTGAAGATCTGGAATAACTTTGTCTGATGGATCTTGGAGGTTTAGGCGGCATATCTCTTCGTGATGAGGGAGACATTTGTTTTCGGGAAAGGGATGTAAAAATAACTTGCAATGACTGAGCTAATTGCCTCACCATGTCCTGCATGACTTCTTGTCCTTTGGAAATACTAGCAAGGATTCCAGTTAGGTCTGTTGCCATAGGCTGAGCAGATGGAACATGTGGATTAACTTCAATTATGGAACTGGATTCAGGGTCATTCATCTTGTCTTAAACAAAGGTATATGAGAGTGAGAATGACAATTAGAAACACATTCCCACAGACTGCGCCAATCTGTTGATGCAAAAAACTAAATATGAATTTCAAATTTCCTCTAAATTAAATTATCTCTTCTTAAATAAAACTTCAATTCAAGTTCCAATTAACACAAATTAAACTAAACATGAATTTTTTCAAATTAAACATTTTCTTAGACTAACAAAACTCAAATTAATTAAGCACCAATTACACTATTTTTGTGGTTAAACGGATTTATTCTTTTTAACCTAAGCATACATTTAGGTTAATTAGCAAGTGTTGATATAAAAAACTAGACTTGATCTAATTTTATAATCACAAATAAAATATATAATTGTAATAATAAATAAAGAGAGAGAGAGAGAGAGAGAGAGAGAGTTTAAAGTGGTTCAGCTATGTAAGAAAGCCTACATCCACTATTATTATATTAATTTAAGATGTTACAAAAACTAGGTACTCTTGTCAATAAGAATAGCCTAGAAACCGTTCTACCTTGCCCTTGATGAAAGGGATATAATGTATTTATAGTGACCCGAAGGTCGAGGGTCCGAATGTCAAAGGATGGAATGCTTTTATATAATTAAACATTTACATCCTTACATAATGAATGTGACGATTGGTTGTATAAATCACATATAGTATGACCCCAGGTATAATGACTCTTCACTGTTCTTGTTGGTCGGCATTCCTTAGGTTGGCTAGCAGAGTTACTATCTGTTAACTAGGATTTTGGCTATGTAGGAGGACACGTGTTCATTTATGATTGATCCGCGTAGGTGGATAGTTTTTGGCATCAATAACATGATAAAATAAACAACCACAATGCCGCGATATACGAGGGAAACCCAAGTGGGAAAAACCTCGGACGGCCCAACCATAAGTCCACTAAGTATGGATTTACTACAAGGACACGACAAAAGACTTACTCAACGACTCGACGGCCTTGCAAATATTAACGCCCTTCTTTACTTTGACCTCTGCCTTGTGACAAAGAAGAATCGACTTATGCCTTGGAGTCCACTGATGGGTCATTACAACCCTCACGCATATGAAGTCCATCGTATGTACACCAACGAACACAAAATCTTCCGCAAAAAACAATATCAATGATGTAGAGAATTAAAAAATTGTGTTATTAACGTATATAAACCATTTCATTGGGCTAGTTACACATGATAATAGAAACTGGATGTAATTCACGAATCTTATTTAGTTATCTATAACCACTAAAGATAGGTTTGAAAGTTATTTTCTTATTTTCATTAACTAAATCCATGAATTCCAAAAGGAGTCTTTATCGTTAAATTTTTGAAAACCGCGGCAGTTGGAGAATCCCCGGGTTTGAAATAATAATTTCAAAAATTAAAATAGTAATGAATTTCCTTTTTTAAATAGATGCGGAAGCGTTGAGATGGTTTTAACAAAAAAAAAAACAAGGCCGAGTTTTAATATCATAAGAAACAAATTAAAACATACATGATTCAAGTCCTAGAAATTTGCCTAAGTCATGATTAACAATTATATCCAAAATTAGGCGAAACCAAATTAATGCAAGAGACTTGAATAAACCAATTTTACCCAATATTTAATTTAAGTCCCAAATTAAATGAGTGTGATAATTAAACCCAATTTTATCTTGAATTAAACCTAAAGCATACGTTCTAAATTATTGTGAAAGATAAAATAAACAAGGTCACACAACACCGCGATATACGAGGAAAAACCCACTAACGGGAAAAAACCTCGGGACGGCCCTAGCCTCAAATCCACTAAAAACGGTATTACAAATACAAGACAAAAGACTTACTTCCTAAACTCGAACCCTCTCAAGTCGTGATGCTCCTTCTTGTATCAACCTCCAATTAGCGGATAACCAACGGACCTCCACCGTGGTCTCGGAATTCACCGATGGGACTTTAAACGGTCACCGTCACCCGAACACGGAGCCTTTCTCCAAACGGGTAGAATCTCAACAAAGGTCTTCTTTGTGATGGGGTGTAGAAGCAAACCCGAAACGTCTCTTGAATTCGGTAGAGAAAACCGGTGCCAAAAACTCCAAGTAAGGATATGTATATAGAGAACTTGGAATAAACAACAATGGGTGTAAACTAAGTGTTTAAAGATTTTTTCTTTAAGTTGAAGAACACTTAAAACATGAACATTTTCCTTTTTGGAATGATCTCTCAAACTCTCTCTAGGAGATGTATTAGGATGGAAAAGTTAGAAGGAAAAATGTGTTTCCCGTCCCTCATAAGGCTGGAAAAAGTTAATTGAAAAACAAGTGGGGATCATGGGAGAAAACTGCCAAAAAATTGCTCAAAACTGTTCCCGCCTGGCATTCTCGTTCGAACGACTTTGACTGTCGTTCGAACGAGGTTTCTAACGAGCGACCAGCCTAGGCTCGTTAGAACCTCGTTAGATACCTCGTTAGAACGAGAAAGTCGTTCGAACGACTTATCTAACGACTGACCAGTTAGGTTAGAGAGCAGTCTCGTTTGAACGAAGTTTGGTTCGAACGAAAAATCTCGTTCGAACGAAATTTCGAACGAGTTTCAGAAATTTTTGTTAAATTCTATTTTGGCCCAGAAACATTTATATATATTAATATAAAGTTCTTTTTAAATTATTTCTGAAATAAACATGGCTTTTATTAAACCTAACACCCAAATAAATATTGTTCCAAGCTCCTATATACATATAAATACATTCATACCTTGGGAGCATGGAACCTAAGTTGATGACGTACAAACGAGGCACATAAACTACGGCATGTTGATGATGCTTTATACTCTTTACCGCTACGTCTTCAACAAACACTTCATAGGCTTGAGAATATTACAATAAATACTATCCTATGAATACATGTTTTTGTCCGGAATTGAGCCAAAACTATATATGGACTCAATTGGAAATTTGTGTCCTTACAAATCTCCCCCTTTGGCTATTCCGGGACAAAAACCAAACAAAAATCCTAAATGGCCGTCAAGCTCTACTAGACTCAAAACATAACCCGCCCAATCTTGACTCAACCCAAGGATCGAACGCTTTTCCATAGAAAGATGTCGCTTTAGAATAACTCCTGCACACTTAAGCAAACTCATCAAATGCATAGGGAATATCAAAATATTAAATGCAATTAATTAATTACTCCCCCTAAATTAATTCTCCCTTTAAATACATGACCTACTTAGAAAGACGTCTCCCCCTAAGATAAATCTCCCCCAAACTAAGATACAATAATAATAGGATTAGATACCATTTCTCCCCCTATCATCATTCTCCCCCTTTTTGTTCGGGAATAGGCAAAGGATAAAGAACTAAAAGCATATGGGCAATTAAAAGTGATAAGACATGAAAGCATATGGGCAATTAAAAGCAAGGCAAAGACAAACAAATATCATATATATATACTAGAAATATATCAATGAACCACTTGCATATATATATAGATATAAACACACACATGACACAAAATACAATAAGTTTGCACACTCGTATGGCAAAAATGTGTCATATGGAAACAGAAGTGTAGGGGTGTGAACAAGCAACAATTAAATTTAGACCCAAACACTTAAGAAACGTTCACGGAGTTCTCATTTGATTGCAAACTTCATCACAGTTAAATATAACCTCATGTGAAAATATAAAGATTGAACTCAATGAACAAACATACACAATGCATACAAGCCTAGCATGATGGTGATTCTACAAACCAAATAGAGTCATGACATTAAAGACAACTAGGATAAACGGACATTGTGCAAACCGTTGATATACCATCCAATTCTCCCTCAATAAGCATATATATTCTTTTGTTTTTGAATGAATATATCAAACAAACATAGGCCTTGGCAATTGCTTTCTTTGAATGCCAAATATTCTGTTTTTAGGCCTTTGGATCACGTATTTCTTTTAGATCCAATCAACGGTGGCTTACTATCGCAAAGGATTTAATTCATCCTTTCGGAGCCCTTCCCCGTGCATATATGAATTTATCATGTTTTCATTTTTCACACAAATCTCACATGCAACGGATTTTGACATGCACTAGTCCTCCTAGGTCATAGATATGTAGATGACTAGATTGATAGGAGAACACCTCAAAAAGCTCAAATATAACATGTGACATTAAGATTTCAAAAGAGCTCGTGCATGTGTGAATAGAGGCATATAGAAATAGAATCCATTTAAACAATACAAAATCCAACTACTCCATATAAAACATGGTAAAGAACATTTTAAGGATTGAAAATCTAAACCAAAAGTTCTAGCCACATGGAAGCGTAAACGATAGGATTCAAACACAAATATATGCCACATAAAGTGTGTCAAACAAGAATACACACAAAAACAAAATCTTTTTGAGTTTTTAACATTTTTAATCAAAAATAAATATTTACTCAAAAGGACAAACAAAAATCATTTGTATTTTTCATTAAGCTAGAATAAAATAAATAAAATACAAATGATAAACAAAAATCTTTTTATATTATGCAGTCGATTCAAACACAAAATATAATACAAAAAGATAAACAAGTCATAATTTCTAGCATGTGATATGAAATAAGGCAATGACTAGAAAATGACTAAACAAGCATACATTTAGCATATGAATATAGCATGAAGTACAAACGCTAAAGTATGCAAACACTAACACATTCATCCTTTAGATTTAGCAAGGGAGGAAGCATGTGTAAGTAAATGAGAATCAAAATCCCTATTTTGTGAGGCAACCAAGTCGGATTTCCTAACCCAAATTAATGAAGAATTACTATCTTGGGGTGTAGGAACGTTAGCTATCGTGGTTACTTTACTATGGGATTTTCTAGGAATTCGTTTAAGATCTAAACAAAATTTCCTAAGATGACCTTGTCGACCACAATGTGTACAAGTAAGAGCATGTCGAAAAGATTTATCTGAGGAGTGATCATTAAATGCATTCCTAGAAGATTCTCCTAAAACATTGGTTTTGACTTTAGGGTTAAAATCATTACAAGAATTGAAGCCTAAACCAAAAGTGTCATTTTTAATTTGGACCGTTCCTAACATTTTATCTAGTTTTTCTGAACGACATTCCAAATCAATTTTGACATTACTAGAATCTTTTAATTTATTTTCCAATTCTAAAATTTTAGATTCTAGTAAAACATTACGCTCTTCAAAGGCAAGAAGCTCCTTTTTCATGGATTCCATTAAACCCCTAAGGCTATCTCTCTCGCCTTCTACATATTTAAGCTTCTCTTGAAGAGTCCTCTCATGTGTCCTAAGGTCTTCTATTAAGGCACTTTCATCAACGACCTTGACACTCTCTCTTAAACTCGCTTCTAACTTCAAATTAGCTCTTTTCAATTTAATAGATTCTTTATATAATTCATGAAAAGCATTTTGAAGTTCACTCATATCAACCTCTTCTTCATTTTCACTCTCTTCTTCTTCTTCACTCTCACTATCATCAAAAATAAGAGAATCATGTACAATGACCTTGGAAGTGGCATGTGCTATAATTTCATCAGCCGATGAGTTCTCATTATCATTCACATGTGCCATAAAAGCCACAAAATTTTTCTTAGTGGGGGATTCGGACTTCTCTTCCTTATCACTATCACTAAGGGTCGCATTATATGAAATGGGTCGTTTACCCTCTTTCCTTAGTTTAATGGGGCACTCAAAAGCCCTATGGCCATAACCTTCACAACCAAAACATTTATTAGACTCGTCCCTATCAATATTTTCATTACTTGGTTTAGGGATCTTATCGGCTTTAGAAATCTTCTCGTTTTTATCATGTTTAGAAGATTCAAATTTCTTAAAATCATTTTTAACTTTATCTTTGTTAAATTTAAGAAATTTTCTAAATTTACGAGCAAACAAAGCCATATCTTCCGAGTCACTATCACTATTGCTCTCTACTACTTGTTTAACCTCTTTGCGGGCTTTTAAAGCAACGCCCTTTTCAATTTTCTTTTCAGTTTTAGAGGGAAACATATATAGTTCATAGGTTTGTAAATCACCTACAAGCTCTTCTAATTTCGTAGAGGCTAAAGTGGGTAAAGAATTTAAAACGGTCACCTTTGGAATAAATCTATCGGGTAGGGACCTTAAAATTTTGTTTACTACATGGTCGTCAGGTATTTTCTCTCCCAAGTTAAAGGATGAATTAACAATATCAGAAAGTCTAGCATAAAATTTATCAAATGTTTTTTTTTCATCCATTTTGATAGTTTCAAATTGAGTAGTGAGGTTTTGGAGTTTAGAAGCTTTAACGACACTCGTTCCTTCATGAGTTAATTGTAAAATATCTCAAGCTTCTTTAGCGGTTTCACACGTCATAATACGCCGGAATTCATCCGGTGCGACAGCGCTAAACAAGGCATATAAACCTCGGGAATTAAAGTTTGCTAGCTTAAACTCATTTTCAGTCCATCTATCAACGGGTTTGGGAACATGTACATTTTCAATTAAATGTGTTGGTGGGGTCCAACCGTTAACCACAGACATCCAAACACGTTCATCGATAGATTTAAGTGCCAATTTCATTCGCGCTTTCTAATACGCGTAGTTAGAACCATCAAAAATAGGAAAATTTGAAAATGGGGAAAAATCCATATTTAGCCAAAAAGTAAAGGATCTTTAACGAAATAATGTATCGTTTTTGGCTCTGATACCAATTTGAAAACCGCGGCAGTTGGAGAATCCCCGGGTTTGAAATAATAATTTCAAAAATTAAAATAGTAATGAATTTCCTTTTTTAAATAGATGCGGAAGCGTTGAGATGGTTTTAACAAAAAAAAAAAAACAAGGCCGAGTTTTAATATCATAAGAAACAAATTAAAACATACATGATTCAAGTCCTAGAAATTTGCCTAAGTCATGATTAACAATTATATCCAAAATTAGGCGAAACCAAATTAATGCAAGAGACTTGAATAAACCAATTTTACCCAATATTTAATTTAGGTCCCAAATTAAATGAGTGTGATAATTAAACCCAATTTTATCTTGAATTAAACCTAAAGCATACGTTCTAAATTATTGTGCAAGATAAAATAAACAAGGTCACACAACACCGCGATATACGAGGAAAAACCCACTAACGGGAAAAAACCTCGGGACGGCCCTAGCCTCAAATCCACTAAAAACGGTATTACAAATACAATACAAAAGACTTACTTCCTAAACTCGAACCCTCTCAAGTCGTGATGCTCCTTCTTGTATCAACCTCTAATTAGCGGATAACCAACGGACCTCCACCGTGGTCTCGGAATTCACCGATGAGACTTTAAACGGTCACCGTCACCCGAACACGGAGCCTTTCTCCAAACGGGTAGAATCTCAACAAAGGTCTTCTTTGTGATGGGGTGTAGAAGCAAACCCGAAACGTCTCTTGAATTCGGTAGAGAAAACCGGTGCCAAAAACTCCAAGTAAGGATATGTATATAGAGAACTTGGAATAAACAACAATGGGTGTAAACTAAGTGTTTAAAGATTTTTTCTTTAAGTTGAAGAACACTTAAAACATGAACATTTTCCTTTTTGGAATGATCTCTCAAACTCTCTCTAGGAGATCTATTACGATGGAAAAGTTAGAAGGAAAAATGTGTTTCCCGTCCCTCATAAGGCTGGAAAAAGTTGGTTGAAAAACAAGTGGGGATCATGGGAGAAAACTGCCAAAAAACTGCTCAAAACTGTTCCCGCCTGGCATTCTCGTTCGAACGACTTTGACTGTCGTTCGAACGAGGTTTCTAACGAGCGACCAGCCTGGGCTCGTTAGAACCTCGTTAGATACCTCGTTAGAACGAGAAAGTCGTTCGAACGACTTATCTAACGACTGACCAGTTAGGTTAGAGAGCAGTCTCGTTCGAACGAAGTTTGGTTCGAACGAAAAATCTCGTTCGAACGAAATTTCGAACGAGTTTCAGAAGTTTTTGTTAAATTCTATTTTGGCCCAGAAACATTTATATATATTAATATAAAGTTCTTTTTAAATTATTTCTGAAATAAACATGGCTTTTATTAAACCTAACACCCAAATAAATATTGTTCCAAGCTCCTATATACATATAAATACATTCATACCTTGGGAGCATGGAACCTAAGTTGATGACGTACAAACGAGGCACATAAACTACGGCATGTTGATGATGCTTTATACTCTTTGCCGCTACGTCTTCAACAAACACTTCATAGGCTTGAGAATATTACAATAAATACTATCCTATGAATAAATGTTTTTGTCCGGAATTGAGCCAAAACTATATATGGACTCAATTGGAAATTTGTGTCCTTACAATTTTCATGTCTTGAAATACGGACATATCAATTAAATTTTGACTATTGCATTGTTTTTACGTTGTAATTCAAAAAATAACACCTACAAAACAAAATGCATACATATATACATATATAATATGTATTCCAAACAAATCTTTCAAATAGCATTAAGTGTTTGTACATTAGGTTAGGTCCCCATAAAGTATAAGAACTTATGTTCCGTTTGGATGGTTGTTTTTGCCTAGGCAAATACCAAAAAGTTGGCAAATATGAAAATTTGCCAACTTTTTGACTGTTTGGTTGCACAATTTACCGTGACATTATTTTCCAGTGTAGAACATCCTTTATGCGTAAGCTGTTAGCAAACTTTGCTTACCTATTTGAGTGAGAAATATTTGCCAACAAATTTTGCTAACTTCTTAAACAGTTTTATTGTTTTAAAAAATAATTTAAAAACTATTTTAAATAATTAAAAAAACTATTATGAACATTTAAAAATTATTTTGTAATATTTTAAAAACAGTTTTTAATATTATAAAAATTATTAAGAAAATGTTAAAAAAAAATTTAAAAGCCGTAATATAATAATATTGTAAAAACTAACTTTAACATTTTTAAAAACGATTTTGCAAATAATATAAAAAATGTTTTTAAGTTTTAAAAAATAATTTTCAAAACTATTTTAAATAGTTAAAAAAATTGTTGTGAATATTTAAAAATTGTTTTGTAATATTTTAGAAACTATTTTTACTCTTATAAAAAATTGTTAAGAAACTATTTTATATATTTTTTTTTAAAAACTGCATTACAAAAATATTGTAAAAACTATTTTTAGCATTTTTAGAAACGGTTATGAATATAATAAAAAACATTTTAAGTTTTTAATAAACAATTTTAAAAACTATTTTAAATAGTTAAAAAAAGTGTTGGGAATATTTAAAATTATTTTTTAATATTTTAAAAATGTTTTTAATATTATAAAAAATTGTTAAGAAAATGTTTAACATTTTTAAAAAAAAAAACCGTAGTATAAAAATATTGTAAAAACTGTTTTTAACATTTTAAAAAACTGTTTCGCATATAATATAAAAACGGTTTTAAAGTTTTAAAAAGCAATTTTTAAAACTATTTTAAATAGTAAAAGAAACTATTGTGAATATTTAAAAATTATTTTGTAATATTTTAAAAACCGTTTTTATTATTATAAAAAATCGTTAATAAAATGTTTTACATTTTTTAACAACCGTAATATAATAATATTGTAAAAACTATTTTTAACATTTTTAAAAACGGTTTTGAATAAAATATAAAAACAATTTTTAAGTTTTAAAAAATAATTTTAAAAACTATTTAAAATAGTTAAAAAAACTGTTGTGAATATTTGAAAACTGTTTTTAATATTATAAAAAAATGTTAAGAAAATGTTTTATAAGTTTTTTTAAAAACCGTAATATAAAATTATGGGGGCAAAAAATATGCCTACATAATTGCATGACACGTGGCGAACACCCCGTTCGAGATGGCAAGCAACATACGCTCCAATAAGATATGGACGACTAGAGTCTTTGATAAACTAGAAGATCGAGGAGCAGTATATGATTGGAATAAAATTCCACGAAGATAGGACCCATCAATATTTGTAACCTTAATGTAACCCCTAACTCTATATAAAGGGGACACTCCTCACTGTGAGAGGGGGCTTAGAAGCTTGAGAAATACTCTCATGTAAAACTCTCTCATCATTCTAATGGAATAACAACAGCAGTCTTGTGGACGTAGGCTCTTCATGGTCGAACCACGTAAATATTTGTCTATCTCGTATTTATTATTGTGCATACATCGTGGTACATGGGCGACCCCCATATCCCAGATTTTTTGACACCACAATTGGCGCCGTCTGTGGGAAACGGCACAAAAGGCCTTTCCCTTCTTGCTAGAAAAGATCTAAATTTACGTTCAAGGACAATGGTACCTACGGTTCGCACATAACCGAAAGATAAATTTCCCTTTTTAATCTGTGCACTAGCAGTTATATGTTTCGTATATAATTATTTGTTTTGAACAAATATCGTTTCATCGATACATGATATTGTTACAGTTATATTTATAAATTATGTATTCAGTCTTTATCTACAAATCTGCACAACGGTGTTGATTCTAAGCAATTTTCATTGTTTATTCTTGATGGATTTAACTTTCAGAGGTCTCCAATGACTCCCTAAAATTTTGGAGTTCCTGGATTAAACTCCTAGTCAAACACGACGATTTTTTGGGTTACATACTCCCATATTTACAATCGCTTTGGCATGGGGAAAATAGAGAAAACCCGTCCTTTCTCATCAGACCATTGACAACATCTTTACGAGTACACTGTACATGTGATGATTTTCTTTCAGCAAGATGTTTTTTCAACAAGTGTGTACATGTCTACAGCATAATCGCGCCAAGAATCTTCATCCCCACGCATTAAAATCACAGAGAGATTAGCGATCTTCCCTGTCATCTCTTCGGTCGTCCCTGGTATACAGATTTGGGAACTCTCAACCCACCTGTCTCAACCCCTCAGTGGATTCACACCTTAGCGTAAGACAACCATCTCTTCCAGCTGGTCGGTAGTTCTCCTCAACCTCGAGCATCCATCAACTCGCACACCTTTATGTGTTTCCATAAGCACATTTAAAAACTGTTTGGGGCACGGATTCATCTTAAGCCCTTTGGAAATTATTAAAATTAACATTTTCTTAATTCACATCTTCATGTGAAAATAAAATTTTGAATCCAGCTTATAATTGGATATTTGCTTGGAGTCTAAATATTTTTGCAAAAATTCTAAATCAACCCTATGTCTTACATTTGAGATATATTTGACTAATTTTTTGCATTGCTCGGTTCTCTCTAAAAAAAATTTTAAGGGACCATGTGACTAAATTACAATTGTTAGAACGATTTTAGTTGGCACTTTTTTTGCGACCTTATTACAAATTATTTTGCTCACATGAATAAGTGGGGCGCACTTATATAGCACTTATGTCATTTATTCGAACATTTTAATTTTCAATATTGTCATTCAGCTACAACAATTCAATCTCACCATAAGGAGATTATTGGTTATTTAGCTCAGCCCCGACAGATTCTCGGGCACGGTTATCTCAGTGGGACTTTTATCATAAAAATCATTGGATCATTTATTACATTCATACGCTATTATGAATTTTTTTTCCCAGCAGATGGCCGAGCGGGTGCATATCTTATATACTTTGTTGAACATATCATGTTCATGATAACTTATATTTTGATTTAGCCTCAACAGATGGTCGGGGAATTTACTAACTTCCACAGGTACAAGATTCAGTCCCGACGAATGCTCTGCAACAATCTTAAGTCCTTGGAAATCTCATCGATGTTTCGACAGATGCTGGAGCACGAATTGCTCGCTATATCTACTCGATATTCTACAACTTTGCCCTGGCGAACTATCCAGGCACCATTCATTTTATTAATGCTCCAACGGATAGTCGAGCACACTATAACACTTTAGATCCGAAGAAATGCTTGGGCAAAATTATTGTTACTCCGACTGAAGCTCGGATTCTATGATTCTTAACCTAAAGGACGGTCAGGCACATTCAAGATTCATCTCGGAAGATAATCGGCAAAATATTTCTATATATTTAGTCCCGAAGATATTTTCCACACACGTCTCATTTTATCCCCAGTGGATAGCTGGTCAGGATAACTCTTATATTTAGCACAACCCCAATTGATGGAGACGCACATTTATTTGTGCACTATTCGTTTTCGTCTCATAGTATTTTATTTGCTCACAAATTATGCTCACGATTTTTATTATCATAAATTTGTCAGCAGGGGGCTATTTATACCGCGTACTTCACAATTGTCACTACACAATTTTCTATAAAAATAAAATTTTGAAACCAGCTTATAATTGGATATTTGCTTGGAGCTATTTTCAGAAATTCCAAATTAACTCCTATGTCGTACATCTGGATATATTTGATAAATTTTGCATCTTTTATTCTACTTTATTACAATTATTTTTGTTCACATAAATATTGGGGCACGCTTATAGAGCACTCATGTCTTTTATTCGATCATTTAATTTTCAATATTGTCGTCTAGCTATTATTGGTTATACCAATGGATGGTCGCTGTAATATTTTTACTAATACTTAGCGTAGCCCCGATGGATGCTCGGGCATGGCCATCCTCGTGATATTTTATCACAAAAATTATGGGATCATTCATGTCATTCATTTAATACTATGAATCTTTTCCTCGACACATGTTCGATCAGATGCACATCATATTGCATGATAAATTCTATTTGAATTAGCCTCGACAAATTGTCGAGCAACTTATTAACCTCCATAGGTACAAGATTCAGTCCCGACGAATGCTCGACCACAATCTTAAGCTCTTGGAAGTATTTTTAATGCACCGATAGATGCTCGAGCACGGATCGCTCTCTATATCACTCGGACATATACAACTTTGCCCCGGAAGACGACCCATTCAACATTTTTTCGTTAATGCTCTGACGAATGGTCGAGCACACTACACCACTTTGGACCCGACAAATGCTTGGGCAATATTATTTATGACAACCGATGGATACTCGGACATTGACATTTCTTCAATTTCAGTATTAATGACCTGACTCTATGATTCTTGACCTGAAGGATGATCATGAATATTCAAGGTTCATCTCTACAAATGATCGACAAAATATTTCTATATATTTAGTCCCAAAGATATTTGCCACGCACGTCGAATTTTATCCCCAACAAATGGTTGATCAGGATAATTCTTATATTTAGTCCCGAAAAATGGTTGGCACAATCGATTAATGACCGACGTCACATTTATTATCGTTATTCAACCCTAATAAATGGTTTGGAAATTTAGTTTTCACTAACACTGCAGGATCGTTCGTAATACTTGACTGGTCCTTTTTGCCTCGACGGATGATCGAGCATGGATCCCCCGCAATATCTAGTAGATTCTCTATAATTTTTGCCTCGATAGGCATTCAGGCATGATTTATCTTATCAATGCTCCGATAGATGCTCGAGGATGGATCGTTTGCAACATCTACTAGGTCCTTTGCAATTTTACCTCGACGGACCCTCAACTTCGATGGATAGTTGAGATTATGTGATCACGTCTCATGCTCCAATGGACAGTTGGGCGATCTGTAGAACAAAGATCCAATAACACATAAAGAAGCATGGAGAGCAATGATCAGCCATATTTATCAACAAGGACGAGTCCAGCATGTCAGAAGTCACATATCCAGCAAAATTATAGTCAACGAACAGAACATGTGACCCCCCCTGAATGTATCAGCAACATCGTCGGATAACCCATGGTGATCGGCTATCACTGGGCGATGAAAATTCGCTTGTCGACGTCGAAAGGGTGTCATCAGCACCAAGTTATCCACTCTAGAGGAACGACGTTTCTTGAACGTCATATCAAATTAACGCATTTCTGCACGAAGATGCTTTGAACTCATATCAATTTCTTCAAATGTATGAGCTATATGGAGTTTTCCACATCATCTAAGAATCACCATGCATGGTCAGTGAACAAGTGTGCCCCGATGAACGATACATTACATGGAGCTATATGAACAAGACAATCCTTAATCATATCCAGCTCGATGAACGATCAACTCGACACTCTACAACACAACAAAGCCCCGATGAATGATCAGGCACACTTATCATCTCGGTTATATAGATTAGATAACTAGATGGACGACCGGGAAATATTCTCTTCACAGCCTGATTGGGGGCTCCATGGCAATGATGACACATAAAGAGATTCACTACAACATTTAAAGCAAAATAAAATAGGCCAACTCAGGATGGATGCCAACATGGTTAGCATTCGCATTAGTCTTTCAAATGACGATCATGACTAAGCTTGATTTAATTACAAAAACTATCTTACTTTGTTGAATTAAGTTAAGGAAGTCCTCGAGTCTTTGTCATCTCCAAACACAAATGGCCCCACGAGTTGCCCTGGTAACAATAAAAGCCTTACGGGGGCTCCCTAAGCAAAAAGCAAACTTAGGTTGGTCGCCAACTTCGTTAGTCGGTTAAAATCCTGAACGGGTGGATGGCCCTTAAACCAGGTGCATTTTTTGCTATTGTCTTTTAGGCCTAAGAAAGTGTGACGACACAACCTAAAAGGTAAAATATACGGATATTTACATGTGAGGCATTAGAAAATGGAAAAATGAAAAAGTAATTGGTATTACACTGACTTGCATGAAAGGCCTAAGTACAATAAGCATACTGATTACATATCACATATTATAAAACCTAATGCAGGGTCTTTCCCCTACTAGGTACATGCTCGAGCAAGTTTCGGCACATAGGCTTTTGGTCAGCCTCTCCAATTGGACCATATGAAAAATCTAATGCAGGGTCTTACCCTAACTAGGTATATGCTCGAGCAAGGCTCGATGCATAGGCTTTTGGTCGGCCTCTCCATTTGGACCATATGAAAAACCTAATACAGGGGTTTACCCCTACTAGGTACATGCTCGAGTAAGGCTCGGCACACAGGCCTCTGGTAGTCCTATCCAATTGGACCATATGAAAAACCTAATGCAGGGTCTTACCCCAACTAGGTACATGCTCGAGCAAGGCTCGACGCATAGGCTTTTGGTCGGCCTCTCCAGTTGTACCATATGAAAAACCTAATGCAGGGTTTTACCCTTACTAGGTATATGTTCGAGCAAGGCTCGGCACATAGACCTGTGGTCGGCCTCTCCAATTGGACCATATGAAAAACCTGATGCAGGGTCTTACCCTTACTAGGTACATGCTCGAGCAAGGCTCGACGCATAGGCTTTTGGTCGGCCTCTCCAATTGGACCATATGAAAAACATAATGCAGGGTTTTACCCCTACTAGGGACATGTTCGAGCAAGGATCGGCACATAGGCCTGTGGTCGGCCTATCCTATTGGATTATATGAAAAACCTGATGCATGGTCTTACCCGTACTAGGTACATGCTCGAGAAAGGCTCGACACATAGGCTTTTGGTCGGCCTCTCCAATTGGACTATATGAAAAAACTAATGTAGGGTCTAACCCCTGCTAGGCACGTGCTCGAGCACGGCTCGGCCCATAGGCCTGTGGTCGGCCTCTCCAATTGGACCATACGAAAGAACTGATACAAGGTTTTACCCCTACTAGGAACATGCTCAACCAAGGCTTGGCACATAGGCTTTTGGTCGGCCTCTCCAATTGGACTATACGAAAAACCTAATGCAGGGTCTTACCCCTACTAGGTACATGCTCGAGCAAGGCTTGACACATAGGCCTATGGTCAGCCTCACCAAATGGACCATACAAGACCAAAATACAGGGAGATGCCCTGAACTTAATGCACGCTCGAAAAAGCCTCAGTAAACAAATCCTGAACAGGGCTGTGGTCGGCCTCACGAATTGGGCCATGCAATAAAACAGAACAATGAACTACGTTCGACCTGATCCCAAGAGGGTACGTAGGCAGCTTGACACTCTCGAGTTCGGTTCCCATATCAATTGAACGTCTCGTAACTCAAGCCAAGCATTCATCTAAAAACCTATAAATGAAAGAAGATAAACCAAAGAAGGCTTAAAAGTTAAACGACAACTCAAAGAACGCCAGTCCAGTTCACATCGACAACTTCATACGTTTAAAGAAATTATGGACCAGCTCCCAGATCAACTCAGCTGAACTGCGACCTGTGGGGCTATTGTGGGGGCAAAAAATATGCCTATATAATTGCATGACACGTGGTGAGCACCCCGATCAAGATGGCAAGCAACAGACGCTCCAACAAGATAAGAACGACTAGAGTCCTTGATAAACTAGAAGACCTAGGATCAGTATCTGATTGGAATAAAACTCTACGAAGATCGGACTCATCCATATTTGTAACTATAATGTAACCCCTAACTCTATATAAAGTGGACACCCCTCATTGTGAGAGGGGGCTTAGAAGCTAGAGAAATACTCTCATGTAAAACTCTCTCATCATTCTAATGGAACAACAACAGCAGCTCCATGGACGTAGGCCCTTCATGGTCGAACCACGTAAATCTTTGTCTCCCTCGTATTTATTATTGTGCAGACATTGTGGTACATGGGTGACCCCCATATCCTAGATTTTTTGACACCAAAAAAATATTGTAAATTTTTTTTAACATTTTAAAAAACTGTTTCGAATATAATATAAAATCTGTTTTAATGTATTAAAAAACAATTTAATTTTTTTTAAATAGTTAAAAAAAATGTTGGGAATATTTAAAAATTATTTTTTATTATTTTAAAAACTGTTTTCGATATTATAAAAATTGTTAAGAAAATGTTTTACAAATTTTTTACAAACCGTAATATAAAAATATTGTAAAAACTGTTTTTAACATTTTTAAAACTGTTTTGAATATAATATAAAAACAGTTTTAAAGTTTTAAAAAATAATTTTAAAAACTACTTTAAATAGTTAAAAAACTGTTGTGAATATTTAAAAATTGTTTTGAAATATTTTAAAAACCGTTTTTATTATTATAAAAAATCATTAAGTAAATGTTTTACAATTTTTTTTAAACCGTAGTATAAAATATTGTAAAAACTGTTTTTAACATTTTTAAAAACTCTTTTGAATATAATATAAAAACAATTTTGAAAAAATAATTTTAAATAGTTAAAAAAACTGTTGTAAATATTTAAAAATTGTTTTGTAATATTTTAAAAATTATTTTTAATATTATAAAAATGCGTTAAGAAAATGTTTTACAATTTTTTTGAAAACTGTAATATAAAAATGTTGTAAAAAGTGCTTTTTAACATTTTTGAATATGATTTAAAAACTATTTTTAAATAAACTAATTGGATTGACTTTAATTTCGCTTAATGGTTGTTTGATTGAGTCATGTGAAAAAACTATGCAAAATTTGGCATGGCAAATTTTGTAATGCCCACTCTTTTGTCCATTGTCAACCAAATGGACCCTTAATGTCTTTTGTGCAATTTGTTTAGGGTACATAATGTTAATCTAGGAAAAACTATGAATGGATGTCACAAGGTGGTACAAAATATATATTATTGTAACTATTTAGTGGTACATTTCATGAAAGAATGCAACCTTTTTCGAGTAAACAGAACCTTTCGCAACCCGCATGTCTATTCAAAATTTCTATAAAACAATTTAAAATATAATTTTCACTCAATTAATATTTGTGGATACCCGGATTTAGCTGGCGTTATGGGCCCGAACGAGTAGCCTAACGAAAACGGCCCAAAGTCCAGGCCCTTCGCACCTTAGTTCAGTTATGACTTAGTCTTTTCCTAAAATCTCACATAGAGATATTCCAGGAGAGAAAGAAGGACGTGGGGGAGTCCAACACCCCCACTCCCCGAAAATAAACATATATAAAATAAACCCTAGGCCTGGGGCAATAGGCACGCACTATATTCGCTGTAATCACTCCTCGGAGTATATAGAAATAATACTGAATGCACCACCGTGGACGTAGGCATTCTTGCTGAATCACGTACATCTCCTGTTGTGTGATTGGCATCTTATGTTCTTTATTTTTCTTAGTGATTGCGCTTCTCTTATCTGTTTGTGTTGAAAATATTTGTCACCATAATTGGCGCCATCTGTGGGAACGTTTATCTTCCCTGAGAAAGCCCACACCAACAAAGAAGTTCGAAATGTCTGGTCACAGTAGTAATGCTCCTCAGGCATGAGATTTCCAAGAACAGCCTGCTCCTCGCAGGATCAGATCTAAAGTTCGGCATTCAGATCAGAGGGCTCGCATAAAGAGGCCAACCTCAGAAGAAAGCCAAGGCCCAGTGAGGTCCACACAAATCTCCAGGTTGATAGATGCATATGAGGCAAGGCTCCAAGAGCAAAGGGAGTCTTCTCGCAAGCACGAGGCTGAGAATGCTCGCCTGAAAAGAAGGTTAGAAAGAATGGAGAGAGAGCTCCATTGTGGCACCAGGAGACGTCCGGACCGCACTCCTATCCCTCAGGCGAGCAAGTCTCACAACCGAGGAAGGAGCCCCAGACGCGGATCCCAAAAAGTTGAGGGAAACGAGTCAGAGGATGACCTACTCAAGAAACTGCGACTAACATGCCATTGCAGGAGCCCATCTCGCAGCAATGAGAACATACGAAATTTGGTCCGAAGGGAGATGGACCAATACCCTGCGCATTACGGTGCCAGATCGACCCGAGAGCTCGCTAGGCGAGCACTCCAAACTCAGATGAAATTCCCTTTCTCAAGGAAATAGAAGAAGAGGAAGCCCCCAAGAAATTTTCTATTCTGAGATTCAAGATTTTTGATGGTAAAACTGATCCCATTGATCACGTTAGACAGTACAGGCAAGCCATGACCCTCTGGAGCCATCGAGATGCACTGATGTGCCGAATTTTTCCCTCCAGCCTGCATGACGTGGCGCAGAAATGGTTCGAAAGGCTCCCCCA
This sequence comes from Sambucus nigra, assembly GCA_949130495.1. Lineage (NCBI taxonomy): Eukaryota > Viridiplantae > Streptophyta > Magnoliopsida > Dipsacales > Adoxaceae > Sambucus > Sambucus nigra. The sequence goes on from OX422223.1 coordinate 308,193,604, forward strand.
CAAGTCTATTAGGAGCTTCGATTCCCTGGCCGAGCTCTTTACAACCCACTTCATTACTAGTATCTCCCATCCCAAAAGGATGGATGCATTACTCACAATGAAAAAGACACCTCAAGAGACCCTCCGAGACTATGCGAAGAGGTACTGGGAGTTATTTAATGAAGTCGAGGACTTCTCGGAGTAGGTAGCGGTGGCCTCTTTCAAAATTGGTCTACCCAGCTCTTCCATCCTGTACCAGTCCTTGACAAAGAAATAGGCCGCGACCATCGACGATCTGATGGATAGCATCGAGAAATACGCCAAGGTGGAGGATATCACTCACCTCAGCACGGGAGAAAATGGTCGAACCAAGCTCGCTGCCAAAAGCAGTGACATAAATGAGAACCAAAAGAAAGGAGGAGAGAATGGGGGCAAGAATGGATCCAAGAACGGAGGCAAGAGTGATGTGTCGAAGGCATTTCAGGCAGTCAATACTGTCTTCAGAGAACCGATTTACAAGATTCTCACAAAGATCAGAGACGAGCCATTTATTAAGTGGCCCAAAAAGATGGGAGGAGATCCCTCAAAGAGAAATAACGCGCTGAGATGCGCTTTTCATAAAGAGGGAGGACATAAAACCGAGCATTGCAAGGCTCTTAAGTCCCACCTCGAAGAGCTGGCCCAGGTAGAGAAAGTTACTGCCAATAGAGAAGCAAGGCCTGACAACGTGCTCGAAGATGATGCTGGACATGAGTTCGCAGTAATTCATGGGGCATCTGATGTCAAGCAGATTCAAGGAAATTCAGCTCGAGTGGAGGTAAAAAAGCTTACAACGGTGATGCAAGCTTTTCAGATCGATCCAGTAAAAACACAATCAGGAAAGCGTCGGCGAGCATATGACGTCGACTATAATAAGCATATTCTATTCACATATGAATATCTGGTGGGAGTAAGAACCCCACATCATGATGCTTTGATTATTACTCTCAGGATAGCTAACTATGACGTCGATAAGTTGCTCGTCGACCAAGGAAGCTCGTCCGAGGTAATGTATCTCAACCTGTTCAGAAGATTAAAGTTAAGCACCGCCGACCTAAAGGAAGCCACTGTCCCATTAGTTGGCTTTGCTGGAAAAGTGACTTTGCCCTTGGGAAAGATCGTGCTGCCAGTAAGAGAAGGAAATGTCTCCAAGATGATTGATTTTCTGGTAGTTGACATTGACTTGCCATACCAAGCCATCCTTGGCAGAGGATGGCTGCACGCTATGAAGGCAGTCTCCTCGACCTACCATCAGAAACTCAAATATGTGACCGAGCAAGGAGTAATGGAGATCCATGGCGATCAAGCGATGGCAAGAAGGTGCTTCATAGCGGCCATCCGCCCAAGACCAGAGAAGAAAGTCGACAAGCCCAAAGAGAAAGTTGAGGAACAAGAAGGTCTGACATCTTCGAAATAGCACTTAAAGTATGAAAGACCTGGAGTGGAGGAGACTAGGCTCCTCCTCTCTGAACGGGCCGTCGAGGACCTGGAGGAAGTTACAGTTGGAGGTAGAAACAACGACAGGATTTTATTAATCGAATCTTCTCTCACAGATCGAGAAAAGAAGGAGTTGACGATTCTGCTGAGAAGTAATGTAGACATTTTCGCATGGGAACTATACGAGCTGCCTAGGATTGATCCTAGTGTGGTTTGTCATCAGCTACACGTTGACTCCACTTTCAAACCAATTGCCCAGAAGGCACGACGAACTGCACCCGATAAGGCAAAGGTCATGGAAAAAGAAGTTGAAAAATTACTGGATGCAGGATCCATACGGGAGGTCCAATTCCCTAAATGGTTATCCAACCCAGTAGTGGTTCCAAAAAATAACGGGAAATGGAGAGTCTGCATTGACTTCACTGACCTTAACAGGGCATGCCCTAAAGACAGTTTCCCTCTTCTAAAAATTGATCAACTAGTGGACGCCACAGCACACCACGAGAGAATGAGTTTTCTGGACGCATACTCGGGGTATCAACAGATCCCTCTGTATGCTTCAGACCAGGACAAGATAGCATTCATCACCACCGTTGGGTTATACTGTTACAAAGTCATGCCCTTCAGGCTTAAAAATGCTGGGGCAACCTACCAGCGGCTGGTCACCAAGAGATTCAAAGACCAGATGGGAGAACCATGGAGGTCTACATCGACGATATGCTCGTCAAAAGCAGGAAGAAAGAAGACCACCTCTCAGACCTATCAAGAACCTTTAAAATCCTCAGGATGTACCGAATGAAACTTAATGCAAGCAAGTGTTCTTTCGGTGTCCAATCAGGAAAATTTCTTGGGTACTTGGTCAGTAAGAGAGGCATAGAGGCTAATCCAGACAAAATCGATGCAATAAAAAGGGTACAACCTCCTCACACAATTCGGGACGTACAGAAGCTCACCGGAATGCTCTTTGGCTTGAACCATTTTATCTCAAAATCCTCCGAGAGGTGCAAACCGTTCTTCCAGCTCTTAAAGGGAAACACAGCGGTTGAATGGAATCAAGATTGTTCACGGGCATTGGGCGAGCTCAAGGCTTACCTTATCTCACCACCACTGCTCGTCATACCCCAGGAAATAGATTCCTTGTACTTATACCTCACCGTTTCCAACCATACTGTCAGTTCTGCATTGATGTGCGAAAAAGCGAGAATCTAGCACCCCATTTATTACGCAAGCAAGACCTTATTAGAGGTCGAATAGCGGTACCTACCACTAGAGAAGCTCGCCTTTGCACTAGTAGTGGCTTCAAAGAAGTTGAAGAACTACTTTGAAGCTCACACTATCATCATCCTTACATCGCACCCCTTTAAAGCAATCCTGAGGAAGGCGGATTTGTCGGACAGACTGTCTAAATAGCTAGTCGAGCTCGGACGATTTCATATCCAATTTTAACCAAGGAACGCAATCAAAGGGCAGGTCCTTGCTGATTACATAGCCGAATTCACAGGCGAGTAGCCTCTCGACCAAATTCAACCAGTGAAGCAAAGAGAGAATCACGCAACAGAGGGAAGCTGGAAATTGTTTGTTGATGAAGCCTCCAATTCAAAGGGGGAAGGAGTAGGCATTGTGCTTATCACTCCAGAGGATACAATCCTCGAACAAGGAATCAAGCTTGGATTTGAAGCCTTCAACAATAAAGCAGAAATATAAGGCTTTAATAGCTAGCCTCCAGAAGGTACATACCTTGGGAGCAAGGCAACTACAGGTGTTCAGTGACTCACAGTTAGTCTCCAATCAGATAAGTGGAGACTACAATGCAAAAGATGAAAGAATGGCATCCTACCTCGCCTTGGCAAAAAGGCTAATAGCCAACTTCGAGGAAGTCAGTGTCCAGCAGTTTCCCAAAGGACAGAATAGCCATGCAGACGCCGTAGAATCCCTAAGTTCGGCAATCGATTCCGACTTAAAAATAACAATCCCCATCTATTTCCTCGCTCATCCTAGCATTAACCGTAACAATGAGCTGCCAAGCATAGAGCATGTGCTACAAATTGAATCAACACCCAGTTGGATGGATCCTTTAAGGGACTATTTGAAGGATGGCGCACTTTCAGATGATAAGAAGACTTCTCACCAGATAAGAGTCAAAGTTGTTCGCTTTCACTTATCTCCCGAGGGTAAGCTATATAAGAGATCATTTTTTGGTCCCTACCTTCAGTGTGTTCACCCGAGGGATGTCAAACGAGTTCTACATGAACTCCACAAGGGAATCTATGGAGGCCATATTGGAGGAAGGTCATTGGTTTTCCGAGCAATGAAGGAAGGCTATTGGTGTCCATATATGCAAAGAGACTCTGCGATGTATGTTCGCAAATGCGAGAAATGCCAACTTCATGCTCTTATGGTCCATCAGCCTACTAGCGACCTAAGATCACTTGTCAGCCCATGGCCATTCGCCCAATGGGGAATGGACATCATAGGACCTCTTCCTACCGCTGCCGATAATCTCAAGTACCTGTTGGTCGCAACTGACTACTTCACCAAATGCATCGAGGTGGAACCCCTGACGAACATTCGAGACGCAGATATGATAAGATTCATATGAAAAAATATAATCACTCGTTTTGGTATCCCCAGGACCATCATCACTGACAATGGAACGCAGTTCGAGAGCGGCCCCTTTCAGAGTTTCTACAATGAGCACGGAATCAGATACCATTTTAGTTCGATGGCCTATCCTCAAAGCAACGGCCAAGCTGAGGCTTCCAACAAAACGGTGATCGATGGGTTAAAGAAACGATTAGAGCGAGCCTAAGGCACATGGGTGAGTGAAGTACCACATGTTCTGTGGGCCTACCGTACTACCCCACGTCGAGCAACAGGGGAAAACCCATTCTCACTAACGTATGGAATGAAAACAGTCATCCCACTGAAAGCAGGCTTACCAATTATGAGGTCCACCCTTGTCAACCAGGGCCAGAATAATGCAGCATTGCTAGCTGAGCTCGACCTAGCCGACGAACGCCGAGAACTTGCCTTAGTAAAACTAGCGAGCTATCAGCAATAGCTCGCAAAGCACTATAACAAGAGGGTCAATCCAAGGGCATTCCGAGTTGGGGACTATGTCCTAAGAAAAGTCCTGGGCAGCGCAGTAAAACCATCAGACGACAAGTTAGGGCCAAACTGGGAAGGACCATTAAAGATAACAAGAGATGATCTGTGAGGAGCCTATCACTTAGAAATGCTGGAAGGCAGAGAGATATCCCGAGCATGGAATGCAGCTAATCTTAAGAAATTCTATTTCTAGATTCTTCTTTTATTATTTACTTATAAAATTTGAAGCTCATTTCCTTATCATTAATAAAAGTTGTTTAGCAGTTCTATTCTACGAAGTATCAGTTAACTAGTATATAAACTTTATAACTCAGACACCCTTTCCAAGCGACATGCACACTAATCATTACACTATATCAGGGAAATCACCCTCCTTAGGTTTTCGTCATGAAACACAAGAAGACCTCTTAGCATTGCCCCTGGCAATATATAAAGCCTTACAAGAGATCCTTAGGCAATAGGGCCAGGTCAAAAATGGTTGCCAAACGATGTTTAGTTAATAAAATCCTGATCAGATAGAGCATCCAACACCAGGTGTGTCCTTGCCAATTGCCACACTTAGGCCTAAGGGAATGTGACGACACGACCTAAAAGATAAAGTGAGGTAGAATGGTATATCATGAGCATACTGGACTGAAGGGACACTTACTTGACAATGCAAACTTACAAATCAAGTCATCCAGGAGAGGCCCAAGATTATTGAGCAAAGTCTAAAAGATGTGGAAAATATAAAACACTTGTTTAGTTGGCAAATTCGCCCAAAACATAAATTTTTATATATTACTTCATCACATTTACGATAAGTACAACCCATATTTAGTTGGCGAGCTCGCCCAAAACATCATTACATTACTTCATCACATATATATACAGAGTTACTACTGGCAAAATCTTAATGAGGTCGAGTCCTCTGAACGAGATAATTAGCCACTTGAGCTCTTCGACCGTCGTCAGGATGGGGAACTAGCTCCTCCTCGACTCCATTCACATCCGACTCCAATAGATGCCGAGGGATGGCATCAATGGGGATCCACTGATCATCTCTCCGGAAGGGGTTAGGCATTAGAGTGGCAGGAGAGATCTCATGACGATACAAGAGCATTGAGTTCCCTGGGACTTGCAGCTTCCTCAGGGCACTCAATCATCCCCTGATGAAGGCGAGCTCTTTAAACTCTGTCAGCCTCGTCGGAGCATCTATCCAACCTTGGTCGTAACTATCGGCCAATACTCGCCGAGGTCCTCTCTTAAACAGATAGCTCAGCCGAGTGACGTCCCTTTAAAGCTCCGCAGCAATCACGTATGCTCGTCGAATATCATCACAGAGCTCTTCCATTTCCCTAGCTAGGCTTCTTGTGTTTATACCAGCTCGTGGAACAGTCGACGGGGTAGAACCTCATAGCACTGGGGGAACATCGCTTGGTCCAGCTCCATCTCGTGACGAGGAAGAGTCTCATAATACTGCAGGAGCAATTCTTGACGCGTTCTCCCTGAGTCGTGAGACTTCCCTCCACAAAGCCTCATTCTCTCACTGAAGAATTTCTCCAACCTGGTTGATCTCAGAGGAATCTAGAAGCCTTGCTCTCAAGGAATTCACCTCCTCTTGGACTAAGGCACCGACCTCTTCCATCTCTTGGAGTCTATCCTTCAATTTAGCCACGATCTCAGACTGATCCTTAAACTTTTAATTCCTCAACCTAAGGGATTTGCAGATCCTAATGAAGGCCTGGCCAACCTGAAGACTCGCATTGGGACCAAGGGTCCTGCCTAGTTGGGATGAGGAAGGTATATACTCTTCTACATCAATCAATTACAAGCCATAAAAGAGCAAGGAAGATGGAATTATTCAGTACACTAAGGGAAAAGGTCTTCTCATTTCATTCATACGAAAAAGATCAGAGTACATTGAAGAATCAGAAGGGAACATGATAAAAAAAAATATAAAAATAATTCGAAGGGTAAATCAGCTGACGACCTCAGGTTGATCAGAAGAAGCTGGCTGCTTCCCCTTATCATCAGCAGTAGGGGCATCACCCTCAGCAGGGACAACATTTGCCGCTCGAGCAGGAAGGCCAACAGCAGGAATTGACTAAGAAGCAGAGTCCACACCTTCAATGTTTGGGGCAGGAGCTTCATCCACGACTGGCTTTGGGACTGGATCGTGCTCATCAAACAGAGGAGAAGCAACGTCCACACCAGCAGCCAGAAGGGCCTTATTTCAGCCCTTCTTAAAGTTCAGACGGCTGATGTAGCCTATCTGAACCTCAGCATCTTCATACGCGGTAGCCCACCTAGAGTTATATGAGTCCGCCTTAACTATGGCTGCCTAGGACTCCTTCTCCTTTAGCTGCTCGGTCAGCACCTTGTTCTCCTCCACGACAGCCAGCTTGCTCAAGCAGACCAGATCGTAGGCTTGTCGCAACTCATTCAGTTCTTTAACTGCTGCCTCCCTATCTTGATTGGCATTAGCAAGAGCCAGATCGGAGGAAGCCCGAGCAGCGTCAGCAGCCTTCAAACCAACCTCGAGCTTTGTACCCTTCACTCTCAAGGTAGCATTTTGCTTCTCCAGCTCACCGTTTTTGTTCACCAGCTCGTCGTGAGAGAGGTAGAGCACGGCAAAATCAGTCACAAACTGCAATTAAAAGAAGATATTAGAAGAAAAAAACAGCTGGAATTTATCAAGCATTAGAAAAAATAAATGGTCTTACCAAGGCAGCCTCTAACTAGCTTACAGGGCTAACTGATCAGACTCTGTCGCCCTTTGGCGATCTGTAGGAAGGACTGCCCTCTCGAGCAACGCAGGGGCCAGTTGAGGAGAAACGGCAACTGAGGCCCCCTCTGGCAACGCGGGCACAGGCACTAAGGCCTGCCCAGCCTTCGTCCTCACTTCCATTTTTCTCCTCTCCTCCTCCCTTTCCTTCTCCCTCTCTATTTTTTTATTCTCCTCCATCCTCTTCTTCTCTTCAATCTTCTTTCTCTCCTCTTTCTTTTTCCTCTCTCTCTCTCTCTCTCTCTCTCTCTCTCTCTCTCTCATCTGTTCTTCTTCCTTTCTCTTCTTCTCCTACTCCTGAGCAGCAAACCGAGAACCAGGAGCAACAGCTCCAGTACTGGACTTCTCCTTCTTCAACCTCTGAGCGAGAAGCACGTCATCATCATCATCATCATCATCATCATCTCAGATCAAGTTTTTCCTTGGAGGAACCATTTCCTCGCTGGAGATGCTGGATGTGTTTGAAGGTTCTTGGGCTTCAGAAGCCTATCCCGAGCTAGAAGAACTATCACCACTGGAGCTCTCCTTGCCAAAATCACCTTCAGCACCTCCTCTGATGTCACTCTTACAACTGCTCTCCTCCTCGTCTAACTGGATGGGATCGGCAGCAGCTTCTTCAGAAGTATCAAACTCAGGAATACTATCCACATGCCTCGCTATAAAACTAGATCCAACATTTTTGTACTCGAGCAGGAAAGCAGAAGATCGGGGATGTTCACAGTCAGTCAAGGGATCCCTGATATTCCAAGCTTTGACCAGCTCTGAAAGTCGAACCTCGCTGAGGGAAGGCTCTAAGTTCTTTGACATCGTTGAAAAGAAAAAAAGGAAAGAGTCAGAAAGATCACACATTAACAAAGAAATTGAAAGGGCAGAGCAAAGACTACCTATGTACTCTTCCCCATAAAAGGGAATAATAAATCTATCAGACCTTGACCCCTCAGTCTGGGGGGAGAACTGTCAATTTCTAGAAAGAAAGCCATCTTGCCAGTAGTCTTTGTGGGAATTAGGTAAGTTTACTACCAATACCCTATCAGGACTCCTGGGCTTGAGATAAAGGACACCAGAGCTAGTTCGAGAAAAGGAGTAGCAAAAACAAACTTCGGCGAGCCCTAGCTTGGTGCCATAGAGTTGATTTATCCTATGGACGCCATTGATTATGTTCTATACATTTGGAGAACACTGTGCAGGAACAATGTTGAAATAACCAAAGAAATGCAAGAATAAATTGTTTGAAGGAAAAGTAACCCCCCCCCCCCCCCCCCCTGGAAAAGCAACAAGACGTGAATTCAATGGGCACCCTCTATCTCTCTAACATTTTTAGGGGGAGAGGCACACTCAATCTCTACCCACTCTGGGATATTGTCAAACTTCCTAAACTCGAACAATGATCTATTACCTATCTTTGCCATTTGTAAACCCTAAAACTACAAATTCAAAGAAAAGAACAGAGAAAAACAGAGAAAAACACAGAGAGAAAGAAAATGAGACTTACGAGATGAGATTTTGACTTGGACGATGCAAGTTCACAAGCCCAAATGGCGAGGAAAATCGAAAGAGAAGAGAATGAAGACCTGGAGAAGAGGGCGCAAATCGCTAAAACTCGCAGAAGATGGAAGAATACTAAGAAGCTTGAAATGGCAACTATGAAACGCTGGTCAGAATGACTTTTAAATGTTACTAATCATCGCGCACAGGACACGAAGCAACTGCCGCCTAAATCAGTCCTCAAGCTTTGGGAAGAGTTACACGATTTGCAAAAGATCCATTATGACAAATCATTAAAAGTTATTGAGCCCAAATTATGGCCCAACAAATTTAGGGGCAATTGTGGGTACCCGAATTTAGCTGGCGTTATGGGCCCGAATGTGTAGCCTAACGAAAACGGCCCAAAGTCCAGGCCCTTCGCACCTTAGTTCAGTTATGACTTAATCTCTTCCTAAAATTTCGCATAGAGATATTCCAGGAGAGAAAGAAGGATGTGGGGGAGTCCAACATCCCCACTCCTGGAAGATAAACATGTATAAAATAAACCCTAGATCTCGGGCAATAGGCACGCATTGTATTCGCTATAATCACTCCTCGGAGTATATAAAAATAATACTGACTGCAACACCGTGGACGTAGGCATTCTTGCTGAACCACGTACATCTCATGTTGTGTGATTGACATATTATGTTCTTTATTTTGCTTGGTGATTGCACTTCTCTTATCTGTTTGTGTTGAAAATATTTGTCACCACAATATTAATATATTATTATTAATAATTCTTACAGAAATATGACTTTCTCCCATTCTTCATTGGATGAATACGAAGTTTCCTTCCCTATCGCTTAATCTGACGGTTTGTTCATAATTATTCACGAAAATGACTAAATTGGTTAAGATTCGACGTAGTTAAATAAAACATTGTACTTGTCAAAACCAAAAGCTATTAAGAAGGCTTCATCATTTTGGAAGATTTGCATTGTTGTTTTGTCCAATCATTTTACACATGCATATACAATTGGAGATCACATGTCATTAACAGCAAGTCTAATACATTTGAAGGGTGACCCACGTTGACAACCTTTCCGTTTATGGCCGGGATTATGTAGTTCACTTTCGTTGAAATCAAACCCCACCATCAATTTAATTCCAAACTCAAAGCCTCTTGTAGTATTAATCTTCTTGTGATTCTTCGATGGATACCATAGAATCAACAACTCTATCACTAGCATTTTTCGCCTTCAATTAAAAGAATGTGGTTAGATAATTTTAACAAAACAAAGAATGCTGTCAAGCTGATATTGAAAAAATATAAGCACAAGAGTGATGAGAAAGAGAGTAGGTATTTCTACATTTTAATCCCAAGTAAGTAATTTTTGGATTCTAAAATCAAGACAACAATTTTTTAAACAACCATTTATTGAATACTCTCTTATTTTTAAATATCGATCTGGGCTAGCGCCGCCCCCCATCCCCTCTCCCACACTCGCACACATCACCTACCCTTCCGGAGCTCCGAAGGAAGTGAGAGGCGGGTGGGTGGGGGGAGGTGGGGGGGATGAGGTGGAGGTTTTATTAAGATTAAGACAGAGAAATTGGTAAATGAGTTTGTAAGTGTCATTAAATATCTAAAAATTATTTGAGTGCGGTGGCTTAGTGTCAAAAAATTGTTTGTCATGGATTAACCTATAAAAATTATCACGCCATGAGAGATATGCAAGTGTGTTGTATTTTGAACGCTGACAGACAATTAGGGAAACTTCTTACTTGTTTATCCCAATTAGTGCAGAGAGTTATAATTAGAAGAGATGATGCTTGTGTAAACAGTGCCACAATAATTCCCATCCAGAGTCCCTGTGCACCAAATTTTGGGTATCAGATATTGTTATTACTTTCTTTGGCATATCAAATATGCAATAAGTAGAGACAACAGGAATTCTGGCAAACAAAAAGATGCATATTTTTACCTTCCCCCCAATGTGACATATGAAAGCTAGCAATATAGAAGAAGGTATACCAATAATGTAATAAGCTCCCAAATTGACAAATGCACCAATCTTTTGTCGACCACATCCTCTAATAGCTCCTAGAAGTGTCAATTTTACAATTAAATGAGAAAATTATGAGAAGGCTCCAATACTTCACTGTCATCATAGTTTATTAACATTGAAGTCAATAGAAAAGCGGTTATTTTAGTAGATTTTGTGCAAACAAATACTCCATCCTTCATAAACTAAGAGTCTTGTAGTTAGTAAGCTCACATTTGGAAAGATGTTTCATCATAATTAGTGAAATTTAAGCAAGTACATATAATTTTGAATGGAGTGCGTGTTAGGCACATAGAGAGAAATTGCATCACATGGACGTATAAATTAAACTTCAGGTACAGTTATTAATGTTGATATGATGCTTTAATATAGCGAGGAAGCTAAAACTAGTAGTTTTGGACGGTACACGAAAAAAGAAAAGAAAAATAGTGTATTTTTTCACAAAATAACGCAAGTTTCTTATATTCGCCACTAGAGTTGGCTCTTAAGGGGAACAATTATTTTTTTGGTCAATGCAAGTAGCTGTTACACAAGAACCAGAACCAACTCTTTCATTGTTAACAGAACCATATCTCTTTCTTTGACTTGGAAACCAATTCACTCAAATTATAGGAAGTGTTAGTTGTGGATCAAGTTAAAGAATTGATTGCAAAATGTAGGACGAGAAACCAAAGACTAAATAAACGATTACATACTAGATCCTTTCATTGAGTTCTATTAAAGATGATACCTAGCCAATATGACACAAGCAAGCCTAGAAATTTCAATAATAAGTGTTTATTGCACAAACTTTCCCTTCCATCTCTCATAACGCAACTATTCTAAATTAATGACTTTTCAAATAGTTCTCTAGAAGAAAAGAATTAATTTCTGACTTGTACGACTAGAAAATGAGTCATTAAATTATCAATTAAGCCTACAGTGAAAATATAATGCCGTTCGGCTAAGAAAAAGTTTTGACTTCAACCAAAAACGTCACTGAAAGCAATGACAAAGTTGTCATAAAGGAGGTTCTGCTGCGGGTAAAAAAAACTGTCACTAAAAATGTCTAGAGTTCAACAAATTTTACTTATATTTCTAGACTGTCAATGAATGAAAATATTGGTAATCAAAAAAGAGAAAATTAAATTTCTACTGACCTGAAAGTACAGTTTGAATACCCTCTAAGAAGTGGGATCCTGCAATCAATAACATCATCACTCCAACGTATTTCACAATCTGCTCTTCTTTACTGTAGCAATAGCCCCATAATTTACGCCCCGAAATCATGACAGACGCTGCCAAAATGGCCTCGGTAATAACCATAAGAGTTGAAGCACACACTGCTAAGCGAGCCTCATGTGGATTTCCAGCACCTAATTCATTGGAAACTCGTATGCTATGAAACAAAAAACAGCACGAATAAACAACCTAATATCTAAATGAGTAAACTAGATATGTATATCAAGGTCTGTTTATATCACCTTGTGGCAGCACCGAGTCCAAGAGGTATTTGAAAAATCATGTCACATATGTTAAGGCTGAAAATTAAATTAAAATGTTTAGTAATGTGAACATATAAGTTCTACTTTGCGTGCAAAGTATGGTATGAAAGTAGTAACCTGATAGAAAGAACAGATGTTTCTAGCTTTGGATTAGGAAGAAGACCAGACAGTAGTACCATCATTTCAAATGACCAAATTTCCAAGCTGTTTGAACAAGTGAAACAATTGAATATCCAAAAATTAGTTGAACTATTTAAACGGTACAGCAGTGGTGTCCAAAAGGGTATTATTAAATGCAATTCAATAAAAGTAGCATACTACTATAGCACCTCAAAAAAGGCCATCTAAAGTTGAAAACTGCCGCAAAAAAAATTATGAAGTGCCTCTATACTGTCAGCGGGTCGGTTTTGATCGTGTACGGGTTACGGGTCAACACTCCCCTAACCTATACACGACCCTTTAAGACTAACGAGTCTAATGACAATACCCAAACACAAACCGTTAATATTAATGGGTACAAGACCCAAACCGTTTTCACATGCTAATATTAACGAATCAGTTTGGGTCTAAACGGGTAACGGGTAACGGGTTAGATGACCCTATAATACCCATTAGTCTTTAATAGCTTAAAAATAATGGGTTTTAATTGTAATTCTTATTGGATATATGTTCGGTGACCCTTTAGTACCCGTTAGTCTTAAAAGATTTAGAAATAATGGATTTTAATGGCTATTCTTATCGGGTACGGGTTGGGTGCCCTATAGTACCCGTTAGTGTTAACGGGTATTAACGGGTTAAAATCGGTACACGTAAACTTTCAAACCCAAACCGTTAGTGTTAACAGATCTACCGTGTTAACCCGTTAATGACCCAAACCCAATAAAGGTAAACTCATTAACTTATAATTTCGTGTCGAATCGCGTCGTGCTAACGGGTTATCGTATTTTTTAACAGGTCTACTCTATATATGTCATTTTAGATTTGTAAACTACTCACTTGGAGTCATTTAATTATCCAAAAAAAGGTTATTTGGATTTTGGCCCCCATTAGTTACATCCGTATAGGGATTAACCCCCAATTAAAAACCATTGTAGGATCAACTCCCATTTTTCACTTTTAGCGACACTTTATGGAAAAAAATATGTCGCTAAAAGTATAAAAAAAATTAAAAAACTGTTATTTGAAGAATTGATTGTCGACAAATAAATCAATACGTCCCATTGCATGTTGCAAACCTTACCTGATGATGATGATGATGTTAAGCTGTTAGAAATGCTGTAGTTTGGGAGGATAAAGTGTTATTTGAAGGGGACCTTGGTCCCTCAAAACTCATATTAGCACGTACATTAGCATCGTAATGGTAGTTAGTGAGTTTAATTTTGTTTTTTTAGCTAAAAGAAAATTGATATGTACCTCAAACTTATCTCTCCAAATATCCCCAAAGTGCATTAGTATTTGTACATTTGGGGTGGGACTCACATGAGATACAAACCCGTAATGCATTTCGGGAATGTTTTGAGATGCGTAGCATTACTCTAACTAAAATATAACGTTACTTCTAACCTCTCCCAACCTCCGTCTCGACTACAAAGGCAGAAGTTTGTGTATATTCTTAAACCAATAAATGTCAAAATGTTGAAGAAAAAAGGCAATTAGCATTTTCAATACTTATGCATTAATTAATGATACACACTCAGAAAAACTGTATAAACTTTTTATACAAATTGATGTGACACCAATCTTTTAAAGTATTATCTTTACTCATGTCCATCTTTAGCAAGTGTCACGTTCTTTTGTAATTTTTTTTTGTACAATCTAATTGTAAGCCTAACATTTACTTTTTGCATTTTCAAAGAATTTGAATATAAATTGGCACAGGAAAATTAAATTGGGGAAACTCACACCAATTTGCAAATGTCAATCCAATAATTTTGCATGCTTTTATAAGTTCGAATCAAAATATTTGGGAGAACTTATGCATTTTATTAGGCATGTCACGCATTCTCTCAGTCCCATATGCATTATTTTTGGGTTATTAAATTATTTTGAAATTAAAATTTAGCAGATAATTTTAATACTTTGTTGACGGATTTTGGGCGAATTCTGATTTTTTCGAATTAAAATATATTATAGTCTACTTTCGACATTTAGTAATATATTCAAGTTAAGAAAAATCATTAAAAATTTAGGGGCTATATTAAATTTCACCTAATTCTTTGGCAATAAAGCATAACTAACCTTAATATTTTATAAACTCTAGCGCACTTACCAGATCATTCCAGCTGAAGGTATTGCAAGTCTAACAAATTTCCAAACGTCTTGCAGAGCTTCCTTGGAGAGTCCAGTCCAAGATTCCTTGCAAGAAGGGGATCTCTGAACATAAAAAGCCAACACCACCACATTAATCCAATAAGATATAGCGTTAGCCAAAGCCGCACCTTTACTTCCAAGCCCTGATTTGAACACTAAAACCCAACATGTCAGCACATGCAGTAGCATTGTAATTCCTGTGCTCAACATTATTGGCAAGACATTGTTTTGGGTTTGCAAGAATCTCATAAGGCATTGAAGTAGTGCATAGGCAAAAATGCTGGGTATCATGTAGCGAGCATAAATCCCAGCATGAGCTGATATTTCTGGATCTTGACCCACTAATAAAAGAATGTTTTCTGTATAAAACCAAATGCATGCAAGAGGAATGCATGCCAGTAGAAGAACAAGTATGGCTCTTTGCATGTGAATACCAAGCATATGATATTGTTTCGCTCCATAGGATTGGCCACAAAATGTATCCAATGCACTTCCTAATCCTACCTGTTGAAATAAGACGTGGGAAAAGTCAGATTTAGGAACAGAAATGGGAAATCAGATCAGATAAAAACTTTATATTTGATACACAGGTTGGGTATATTTCCACAATCACTGTTCGAGCTCTAAAATTTAGTCCACCTTGTAAACATTAGTGCATATTGCAAAATTCATCTTAGTACAAGAAAAATTCATAGTTAAATGTCCTGTCAATTTAAACCACCAAATCAATTAAAAGTAGAAAAATAAATGGTTGTCGACGCCACTACAAATTACAATGACGGTTAGCGTGGTCCATGGATAGCATATAATGGGAAATTGCACACCTTCAGCGTTTGAGAACTTTTTTTTTTAATTTATAGTATAATATATGAAAATTTCACCCAAAATATGATAAAATGTGAAAAATAAAAAAATCTTGTCTGTCTTCATTTTTCGATGATACGTTTATTACATATGGCTCATCTTAACCAAAAGTTCTATAACTCAGCTCCTTGCACAAACTAGTCGTGGGAGGATGGAGGCGGCGGAAACTTGGGCAAATGGCAACGTTTAATTATCGTCATCAAAACTAAATTTTAGATTGCATTTAGATCATCAAGACGTACAAAATATGTAAAAGTATGCATTTAGCTTCTTATACCCATTATTGGATTCATAGTGGGAAGATGTAAATCTATAAATTTAGAGTGGGTGGTAAATTGTTTTAAGCCCAGTCACGAGGGGCCCACCTTCAGCAGAAAATTGTTTTGAGCCTATCATATCCATTACCATTTAATTTTTTTATTTAAAAAAAAATCTACTGGGTGGTAAACACTAGTCTTGGACGGTAGACTAATTCGTGCCTACTGTAGTGGGGCTTATTACGCAATGTCTAGCGAGGGTGTAAGTTTGCATCCAGATTACATTTTCATACAACTTTTGATACCCATTGTAAAAAGAAATAAATAAAAGGTACCTCTCCCACTCCCACTATGGATGGGATGAAAAAAAGTCAGAAAAGAGTTAACTTGGTGTAATATATGTCACATCAAGTGTGAACGAAAACATTTCTTGCAACATGTAATTTTTATCGATAAATTTGGGACATAAATCTGAGTCACCTTCAGATTCTAATGTTACTTAAGTCGTATTTTATGTATTTTATAAATTATGCCACATGGGAGCATTACCATATCATCACCTTTGGGACCATCTTCTAATTATAAAAATGTATTGAAGACTTTGAAGTATATTTTAACATGAAAATAAAATTATAAATTCAAATAGAGTTACGTACTAACAACTAAAAGCCAATTGTATCAATCCCGGAACCAAAGGTTACCTTAAAATATTTTGCATACGAATTTAGTTGGTTCGAAGAGCTACAGATTGGTGAACCAGAATAGTCCTTGTAAATACTTGTGACCCCAACAGATTCACTACTTGACAGAACTTTTATAAAAGAAATTATCCAGAAAATAAACTAGTTAAACTGTGTCTTTGGAACATTAGGTGTCATTTTTATCTGCATATTACAACCAGGCCTATTGGGTATTTTTTTTTTTAATAAACAAACAATCTTTCACTGTCGAAATATCAGTGACTCTTTAAATATTGATGTATTATAAATCTGCATTGCAAAGGACAAATGACATGTACTTAGTTTTATCATAGTGTCGAATGCAAATGCTAATGAACAATTTTATAAGAAGTTCAAAAATGTTCATCTTTTCCTATTTCCATCTCCCATCTAGGTGAAAACCTTTCTCGCAAAAGCTTGTCTTTAGCATCACATACTAATGATATGATGTTTTTCTTGATTTGCGTTTTATTCAACGTCATTTGGAGATTTTTTCCCTACCTTTCATAAAGCTTTTGTGTTTTTATAAACAATTGAATTAAACGTAGCTGTTTTACTAAGAAAGTTGACAAATACCAAGACATTAAATATTTGATCTGAAGTTCAAATTATGAATGAAAAAAAGAATAAAAGAAAGGCAACTTACCAACAAGCTGAAACCAGTAACAGAAGCAAAAGAAGTGGCGATTGAAGCACCCGAAAGAGCTAGCTCCCCAAGATGACCCACAAACATGATAGATATCACATTTAAACTACATATTAAGAAGTTCACTAACACTAGAGGACCTGCTAAAGATAACTGCTTCTTCACTTCCTTATAAATTTCATCTTTGCATATTTGCTTACTCGTTACAGGTCCATTTTCATGAGATACTGAAAATGATGCTGATTGATTGATTTCTTTTTCCTTCTGAGTGCCCATTTATTTTAGCTTCTAACGTAAAGCAAAGTGTCAAGGAGATGAACGTTAGCTCATAGATTTGTATAGAGTTTGACAATGGGCCTGGCTCATAAGGTTCGGTATGGGCCTACTTGTTATCAAAAGTTTATGGGTCTGTCATTGAGATGAATGCTGTCAGAGAATTACGGGCAAAATTATGGACCTGATCTAATTTGGCGGGATAAAATATGAGTTCGACCCAAATGGATTAACCAAATATGAACGGACTAAATATGAATTGGATCAACTCATTTTTTTTATTTAAATAAGTATTACAATTCCAAGTATATGTAAAAAAACTCATATTTTACTCGTAACTTTTAAAAAATAACTTTATATTTTTTTCGTAGATTTTGAAATGGACTCATATTTGATTCACACTCGTTAAATATAGGTGCCGCATGTGACTCATAGTATTTGAATATGTACTGCATAGTTTTTAAAAATGGACTCATATTTAAATGATTAGGCTAATATGAATTGTTTTACACTTTATGATTCGAGTCAATGGAGAAGTTTCATCATTTGTTTGGAGGTTAAGGGTTAAGCATATTTTCATGAGATACTAATTTTTTTCATTGCAAACCCTAACCCTAAAGCATATACCTATGTTTAGTAGACCTATGGAGCGTATGACTTCTTCCCATGAG
Organism: Sambucus nigra; assembly: GCA_949130495.1. Lineage (NCBI taxonomy): Eukaryota > Viridiplantae > Streptophyta > Magnoliopsida > Dipsacales > Adoxaceae > Sambucus > Sambucus nigra. The sequence goes on from OX422223.1 coordinate 308,211,691, forward strand.
TTATACACCCATTTGTCACAAAAGAAGACAAATCAGGCCTAAATTTATTCGGAGGGCTAATGAGGTAGAATCACAAAGCAAAAATTACATGAAGTGGAAAAGAGAATTAATTTATTTTTATTTTTTTAGAGAAAATGGAGGGATGAAAGCAAAAAATGTAAACCCAAAGCTTAAATCACATTCCAATGTAATGCAATGATAATGCTATTTAGTTAATGACTTCATATCTTCAAACATGATGCCCCTACATGAAATTTGACATAATATGTTAATTTGCGACAATAACTTGAATACATTATCCCCAAAATAACTATGTAGTACAACCATTAAACTAACTATTCAACCCTACGTAATTATAATTAGTCCAAATCCCTAAAAATACATTCACCCTAATAAAGATGATAATTACGATAACTCCATGGTATGGAAGTCAACTGGTCTGATTTGACGGCGTTAAGTGTGAAGTGATATGAAATAATCTAAAAAATGTTTCCAATTCATTTTAATTGATTAGATTTACCTAATAAGCGTGGAATTTTGTTTTTAGAGAATATAAACATAATAATGACAAGTGTTGAACCCATTAGGCAGCACCCTATAGGGTTTAAGTGATCAGAGCTACTAACGCAAGAATAAAGAAATATTTATGTAATACCCCGTGATTTTTAATGACTTTTAAAATGGGTTATATTTTAAATTAATGGATTAATTGGATTTTATTATTAATTAATTCATTTGGGTTTTATCCGAATTGTGGATAGTAAAATGTATGATTCTGAATATTACTTAAAGATATTTAGGTAATATATGAATGTGAAGTTATTGATATGGCTGTGTGAATTAAATTCAGTAATTTGGATTTTTAGTCGGACGCGGTATGGGACGTGTCGGGACTAATTTGCTAAATTAAAAAGGAAACTTATTTTTACATCAACCTTATAGTCGTTTTGACTGCGTCATTGCATCCGGAAAGGTTGAAATAGTCAAAAAAGTCTATTTGGATGTCGGATTTGGGTCTCGGGTCATTTGGAAATGAAAAGACAACCCAAAAGGGCATTTTGGTAATTTTTACAAGGGGGATGAATAGTGATTTCGGATTTTGTCTTATTATAAATATTTGGAGATTAGTGTACGTAGGTTCATTTAATCTCTTCTACACAAAATTGAAAAGTCATCTTCTTAGAGGGAGTGAAAGATTGCTTGGAAAGAAAAAGCTTGCTTGGAAAGGAGGAGAACCAAAGGTCAAAGGTCACCACCACCATCACCACCTGTGTTATTCAACTCCAAAGGATCAGATCTTCATTAGAGGCAAGTGTTTGATAATGGCAATTTAAGTTTGTATATTGTCCATGTTAGAATAGTTATAAAAAGAGATGATTTATCATGTTTGGAAGATAATAATGGTGTTTTAAATGGATTTTTGGAAACTGAAAATATATAGGAATCAAACTCATGTTGTAGGTTGATAATAATCCACGAAATAATCATATATCTATTGAGGAAATTCTGAAAACCATAGTTGTTGTTGATGTAAAAAATTAGATTGCTTCTAATTATTCAATCACAGATAAATAAATGAGACAAAGAATTTTAAAGTGGTTCAGCCTTATAAGAATGGCCTACGTCCACTGTTATGTTATTGGTGAGTGTTTTGGAGTTCTCGATATGTAATTCTATCAAGAAAATCCGGTCCCCTTGAATGAGGGTGATACAATGTATTTATAGCCTTGAGGCTGTACATGTGAAAGGGTGATACATTAAATGATACACATATGAAAGGTTAATACATTTAATGCCCTTAAGCGTGTGCGTCAATGATAAGCATTCAATGAACCAGTTGAACTGTTGGTTATCTGGAAATCAATGCTGTGGCCGAGATGCAGCTCGGACCGCCTTAGTTGCTCGTTGTTCAGGAGTTCTTCGGAGTGTTGGTGTTCCTCGGAGTACACTTACTGCTCGGAGTGAGTATGACTTGGTCGGGAAAATAGACCTCCTCGTTGCTATTGTGCCACGTAGATCGACACGTGTCTTCTTATTATTCGTCTATATCAGCATACTAATTTTGGTATCAACAGAAGCCCCCAATGTTTTATATTTCAAACTTTGAGGAATATGGAACATTCTTTCTCGGTATATGGCAATATTAAATGACCTTTCTGGTTTTTAGGAGCATTTTCTCCGTATTCGAATGTTCTTCCAAATTCGCAGAATCTGCCTTTTTGAATTTTTATAAGCGCTTCGATCTTCGTGCACCTTTTGTCCTTTTTTAGCCGCTGGTTGCGTAATAGTTTCTTTTTTGTAATCATTTCTTTCTCCGTTTCCCAAGGCAAAGTATTTAAGCTTCATAGGCAATCCCATCGTCTTCTACCTTCTTGATTTTTTTAACATAAAGTGCATTATCTCCTGTACGACATATGATGCAGGCTGATCGATGGTTGCTAATCTTTCTTTTGAGGAACTCCGTGTGCTATGTATCATCCCTGAGAATTTGGATGTAGCCATGCCATAGTATTCAGCTTGTAGCCTGTCATAATCTTCAAGTATGTTGATTGGTTTGCGAGCCGACCAACTACTTCCTGTGTCGAGCAACTGAATGTTAACTTTACGCGCTTGATTTTTCTGATTTAAGCTCCTCTGAATACTTTGTCGAGTAACATATTAACTTTTGAACCCAACTCTTCAATCTTGTTAGTACCAATCTAGTGGTGGACTTAGAAACATTTTCATATAACTTCTTCTTCATTATTGGTCGGGACAGTAGTAGTAAAGATCTCAGTGTTGTAGATGCTGAATTTGAATTCTACCTCTGCTCGGGGACGAGCAAGAGGTTCTCGGGGACGAGCAAGAGCTGCTCGGAAAGACCATCTGTGATGAACATCAGAATGCTGAAAGATCTTACCTTCATAAAACTCCTCTTATGCTTTGGATGATCCTCCTGCTAGCGAGGAACCTATTTCAAAAGCAGAGGGAAAGAAACCAATAGAGTAGGAATCTCAATGTAATAGTTAGTATACATTTTCATTTTGTTTTTTGGATTTAATGAAAGACTTTCATTTTTGTTCGCAATATTAATTGCTATTGTCTTGTAAATATCAAACACTTTACATTTATGCATATGTATCTGTTAAAAAGATAACAATATTGTGCTGTTCATTGACCAACTTAGTAATAAAAAAGTTACAAGTATCAGTAATATTGCTCGATCACTTAATAATAAAGTAATGAGTATAAAAATGTTTAAAATTTTTCCAACCAACCAAGGTTGTTAAATTGTGCTCTTCGACCAATTATAGTTAGTGAGAGTTTATCCCCGACTAGCCATACTTGGTAAATTTGGAATATTTTCTCCTCGTCGACCAACTACAATTAGTGGGTTTTGATCCCCGACCAACCATACTTGGTACAGTTTGGAATATTTTGTATTTTCTGGAATAATCTTACCTCCCGACCAACATAAGTTGGCATATCCTGTTTCCTAACCAACCGAGATTGGCATTTTTAGGAGTATTTTGCTTCCTAGCCAAACACGTTGGCATTTTTCGAAATGTTGTTCTCGCCCTTTTACCAACCGGAGTTGGTCTGAGTTCGAACTATCATGTCCACTTGCCCTTTTACCAAAATTGGCCTGAGCCAGTGTTAGCCTCCTAACCAAAGGAGTATGGTTTCCTAACCAACCGGAGCTGGTATTTTTAGGAATGTCGTGTTCTCGCCCTTTTACCAACCGGAGTTGGTCTGAGTTCGAACTATCATGTCCACTCGCCCTTTTACCAAGCGGAGTTGGTCTGAGCTAGTGTATGCCTCCTAACCAAAGGAGTATGGTTTGTTCTCTCCCTTTTACCAACCGGAGTTGGTCTTAGTTCGAACTATCGTGTCCACTTGCCCTTTTACCAACCGGAGTTGGTCTGAGCTAGTGTACGCCTCCTAACCAAAGGAGTATGGTTTGTTCTCGCCCTTTTACCAACCGGAGTTGGTCTGAGCTTGAACTATCGTGTTGTTTTTACTGCTGAGCAGCGTAGTGTTGCACACTAGTATTCCCCGAAAAACTTTCAATAAAAGGAGAGAAGATGGCGAAATATCATCGTTTTGATGGAACTGCTTTACTTTTTTCATCACGGATAATACTTGCGCAGGTGTTCAGCATTCCATGCATTCTTAAATTCTTCCCCTTATGGAGTTGTTATTCAGTAAGTTCCTGGTCGAACAACTTCTGTAACTCGGTAAGGTCCATGCCAGTTTGCTTCCAACTTATTGTGCTTCTGAATGACCTTTTTTAGCACGTAATCTCCTTCTTTTAAGTCGCATTTCTTCACCCGCTTGTTGTAGAACAGAGCTGTTCGTTGTTGGTAAGCAGCATTCCTAATGGCCGCCTCTTCTCTAACCTCCTCAAGCATGTCCAGATCTAATCTTCTCATTAAGTCGCTGACTGGGGAATTGAAGTTCAGCACTCTGTGTGTTGGAAGACCCAACTCGACAGGTATTACGGCCTCACTTCCAAATGCCAGCATATATGGTGATTCTCCAGTTGCTGCTCGGGGAGTTGTTCGGTAAGCCCATAATACTGACTGTAGCTCATTAATCCAATTAGCTTTAGCCTCACTTAGCCTCTTCTTCAAACCATTTAGTAATGTTCTGTTCGTCACTTCAGTCTGTCCATTGCTTTGAGGATGGCCTGGTGCTGAATGAATCTTCAAAATATTTTACTGATGACAATAGGCGACAAACTCCTTGTTATCAAATTGTGTTCCATGGTCTGTGATGAAGGCATGAGGGAGACCATATCGGTAGATGATGTTCTTCCAAACGAACTGGTATACCTTCTCGTATGTCATATCGATAAGTGGTTCAGCTTCTACCCACTTAGTAAAATAATCCATTGCAACGACGAGGTACTTGAATCTTCCTCGGGTCATTGGCAGTGGTCCAACCAAATCAATTCCCCACGTAGAAAATGGCCAAGGTGAAGTTATGGGTATCAACAATGCTTGTGGAGTTCGTCGGATGGAGGAAAAACGTTAGCATTTATCACATCTCTTAGCATAGGCTATACAATCAACCCTCATCGTTGGCCAGTAATATCCCTGCGTCATCACCTTTTGTAAAAGTGTCCGACCTGCTACATGGGCTCCACAGGACCCTTCATGGATCTCTTCAATCAATTCTTTCACCTCGGAGGGATGTACACATCTTTGCAAACCTGCCATAATTCCTCGTCTATACAAAACACCATTAATTAATACATACCGAGCAACTTTAAACTTCAATTTCTTGGCAGCGAGCTTATCCTCCGGTAATTCTCCCTCCTCATTATATGCCCTAATGGGATCCATCCAAGATGGTCCTAAATCAAGGGTAATAATATTAATTGTCAGGTCCTCATCTATGCTCCGACTTTCTAATACTTCAATTGGTATCGTTTTTTGTAGCTCGGTATGAGTAGCTGATGCTAGTCGGGCCAATGTGTCTGCTTGTGCATTCTCCATTCTTGGTATTCTGATCAACTGAATGGCATTAAATTCTGCCAACAACTCCATCACCTTTGCATGATACTTGACCATTAATTCTCCTTTAACTGCATATGTTCCCATCATCTGATTCACAATTAATTGAGAATCACTAAATACCATCACTTGTTGCGCTTCCATAATCTTTGCTAAATTAAGATCTTCTATCATGGCCTCATACTCAGCCTTATTATTGGAGGCTTTGAATTGGAATCGCAGGGCATATTCCATGTCAATCTCGTCTGGGGTGTTCAAAATAATTCCTGCTCCACAACCTGTTGTGCAAGATGACCCATCTACATATAATCTCCATGTAGGTAACTCGTCTTCAAATTTCTTATCTGACAGAGTTCCTCGGTGAAATATTTGCTGTTTCCTTTCATCCTCCCCTGGTATTTTTCGCTCTTCATCGACCATCTCTTCTCGCTCTTTTACCAACTGGAGTTGGTCTGAGTTCGAATTTGATGATCTTTCTACATCCATAAAGCCCTTTTACCAACCGGAGTTGGTCTGAGCTTATGTCTGTTGATCCTGTAACATCCACAGGTCGGTCAGCGAGCAACTTTTGTTCCTCGGGGGTATTAGGATATGTAATGTCTGCTACAGCCTGCTCTTTTAGTGATGATCTGGGTTCATACACAATATCATATTCACCGAGCTCTATTGCCCAATACATCAGTCTCCCTGATTTTTTGGCTTATGAAGGGCTTGTCTCAATGGCATGTCGATATACACGACGATGGCATGGGCCTGGAAATATGGCCTCATTCTTCTACTTGCCTCAATTAGTGCGAATGCCAATTTTTCCAGCTTTGGGTACCTGATCTCTGCACCTCGAAAAGCCTTACTTGTGTAATAAATTAGCTTCTGGACTCCATTCTCCATTCTGATCAATGCCGAGCTGACTGCATTCTCTGATACTGCCAGATACAAGTACAACTTTTCTCCCATTACTGGCCTGGACAACAGTGGAGGTGCTCCCAAATATTTCTTCAAGTCTTGAAAGGATTTTTCACATTCATCATTCCACTCGAAAGTTTTCCGAAGTGTTTTGAAGAATGGGAGGCATCTATCAGTTGCTCGGGATACAAATCTGTTGAGCGCTGCAACTCGTCCTGTAAGACTCTGCATCTCTTTCTTCGTCGTTGGAGATCGCAACCCTAAAAGAGCTTTGATCTTTTCTGCATTCGCCTCAATGCCTTGCTGGTTGATGATGTACCCGAGGAACATTCCTTCTCGTACTCCAAATGTGCACTTCGTCGGGTTGAGCTTCATTTGGTATTTATCCAGTTGATCAAAGGTCTGACCTAAGTCAACTAAATGTTCAGCAGCTTTCTTTCTCTTTGTCAACATATCATCGACATAGACTTCCATATTGCAACTGATTTGTTCGGCAAAAACCTTGTTCATCAGCCGCTGGTATGTCGCTCCTGCATTTTTCAAACCAAAAAGCATAACATTATAACAATAGGTTCCCCTAGGGGTAATAAAAGAAGTACTTTCCCTATCTTCAGGTTTCATTTTGATCTGATTGTAGCCGGAGTAAGCATTCATGAAGCTGAGCAGCTCGTGTCCCGAGGTAGCATCCACTAGTTGATTAATTCTGGGCAATGGAAAGTGATCCTTTGGGCATCCCTTATTGAGATCGGTGAAGTCAACACACATTCTCCATTTATTGTTTTTCTTCTTTACCATTACCACATTTGCTAACCAGTCTGGATATTTCACATCTTCAATGAATTGGGCTTTCTGGAGCTTCTCGACCTCCTCTTGTATAGCTTGATTCTTCTCGAGACTAAATACTTTTCTTCTTAGATTTGTCGACTTCCACCTTGGTTTCTTTATCCATATTCTTCTTCGCAGCCATAGCCTCCTCGGCATTCATGATTTTGGCTGCTTTTGCCATCAACTCTGACATAGTTGTAGCCAAAGTGTAATACAACTTATTAGGTAACAACCCACTCATCAAGGCGGTGATTGCTGTCTTTTCTTCATAATCTATGACTTCTAGCTTCTCGTTATTGAAACGAGTTATGTAATCTCTAGTACTCTCACCAGATTTTTGTCTAACACTTAACAAGTGTGCTACTCGTTTTACTGGCTTTGCTCCAAAATAGAAATTGCCGATGAACAACTCGGCCAATTGAAAGAAAGTTGAAATCTTACCCCGAGGAAGATTGTTGTACCATATCTGGGCAGATCTAGTAAGAGTTCCTGAGAATGCTCTGCATCTCATCTCGTCGGGGACAACATAGATGTCGGCAGCAGCTTGATATTGCTCTATGTGAAGAACAAGGTCTGTCTTTCCATCATATTTGGGGGTCACCACAGGTGCTTTAAATTTCGACGGTGTAGGAAAATCCACAATGGCCTGTACAAAAGGTGTCCCTTGAACAAAAGTTCGTTGTAGGGGATTCTTCGCCTTAGCCATTTCTCCCAATCTATCCTCCAACCGCTGAATGGACCCTTTCCACGCATCATTTCCTTCCTCGGGCCTATTAGTTCGAGCAATTGATTGTTCTGAAGTGGCCTCCTGAGATCTATCTTGACGAGCAACTGGTCGTGATTGTGCTGATCCTTTTCTTAGATCTGATGGTTGTCGGAAACTCCTCGACATGGTCTTAGTTGGACTCCTATTCCTTCTAGGGCCTAACCGACTGAAAGGAGACACCCTACTCAGTCTTTCCAGGGCACTGGGTCTCTTTGGAGAGAGAGTGATACGTTGATCAGTATCTGTGGCCCATATTGACGAAGTTCGCCCAGGTTGATAAGAGAAATATTTAGATCCCTCATTACGATATTACTCAGTACGCCTGGATCGTGAAGAAAGTAAATAACTTTGTCTCTGACCACTTCTCTGTCCTGAATGTGCAGGTACTCCGCCATGAAGGATTTGTATGAGTTGCCGCATTGTTTCTTGCATGGCGGTTTGTCCTTGAGCCAGATTCATCATAATTCCAGCCAGATCTGGAGCAGTTGATGGTGCAGAGGGATTGGAAGATTTCCAGCATTTCCATCATTTCGATTGCTGGATTTCGGATTATCTGCCATTGATGATGAATGATTTTTGGTGAAAAACGATAACAACAGTCGTTTTCCACAGACGGCGCCAATCTGTTGATGTAAAAAATTAGATTGCTTCTAATTATTCAATCAGAGATAAATAAATGAGACAAAGAATATTAAAGTAGTTCAGCCTTATAAGAATGGCCTACGTCCACTGTTATGTTATTGCTGAGTGTTTTGGAGTTCTCGATATGTAATTCTATCAAGAAAATTCGATCCCCTTGAATGAGGGTGATACAATGTATTTATATCCTTGAGGCTGTACATGTGAAAGGGTGATACATCAAATGATATACATATGAAAGGGTAATACATTTAATGCCCTTAAGCGCGTGCGTCAATGATAAGCATTCAATGAACCAGTTGAACTGTTGGTTATCTGGCAATCAATGCTGTGGCCGAGATGCAGCTCGGACCGCCTTAGTTGCTCGTTGTTCAGGAGTTCCTCGGAGTGTTGGTGTTCCTCGGAGTACACTTACTGCTCGGAGCGAGTATGACTTGGTCGGGGAAATAGACCTCCTCGTTGCTATTGTGCCACGTAGATCGACACATGTCTTCTTATTATTCATCTATATCAGCATAGTAATTTTGGTATCAACAGTTGTGTTCTTGAAGATATTAGTTTTATAATTTTCTGGAAATAAGGAGAGAAACATGCTTTTTAATCCAATCTCTTGATGATTCTAGGATGTTTAAAGTATTATAAATCGTTCATATATGTTGGTATATCACGTAGTAAGGATTATAAATCATTTGGGATGTTCATATGAAGGTTAGAATGAATAAAAGTGGCTAAACCCGTAGTTGCAGAAATGCAGAAAAACCGAGATGTGACCTGAGGGATCGATCGATCGACCCCATTCCTTCGATCGATCGACCTCCCTAAAATTCCTATAGTTGTTCCTTTTAAATGTTGGTTATTATCCTAAATCTTTGGTAGATCTTTGGTGATTGTTAATTGGATATTATGGGACTTAAAGGAGATCAGTAAGCCCTAGGTAAGATTTAAATTGGTTTAATTGGGATTTCAACTGATTAGTATAATGATAATTAATTTAAAGGAATTTCGGTTGCTAGATTCAATTGTTGGATTCTAATTGGTATGCATGAGGATTAAATATAGGACCAGTAGGGGTGATTGAATATAATACCTGGGTATCCTTAAGTTTACAAGAGGGCCTAATCCTAAGTGAAAGAAGAGGTGTATATAAGAGATTTGAAACTATCGTTTCTAACCTTAATTAAAATGAGAGCTAAACTTGTAGAAATTCGGGAGAAATGATGTTATGGACTAGTAGGATATAAGTGACTTTGTGCTGAATATATGTTGAGAAAAAACCTATTTGAACCTTGTGTATTGAGTGAGGGTAGCCTTAAGGTTGCAATTTGAACATCAAGGACCGAGTTTAAGCTCATTATCGATTTCGCAAGGACTGAGTGTAGTACAAGAGTGTAGTGTTATGGCTCCTGGATAGAGATGGGAGTTTAGAACACGTTTGGGTGAAAGAGGGTATGAGGTTATCCCGATCGCGTATTTGAAATTTGACGGACCTCCTCGATCGACAAAGTTAAGTAGTAGTGTATTGGAGGGGTTCCTTGTTTGGATTTCGCTTTGCGAGACGCTCCGCGCATGAACCTTAACGACGTCGGGAGTGGAGAGATGTTATAGGATGCGAGGATAATTAAATTATGAAGTAAAGATATGATATTTTAATACGTGGAATTTAAAAGAGATATAATGCTACGTATGGAAATAATTTAAGGTTAATGTGAATACCTTGTTGATATTATATAATAGGTATGATAATGCCTATTTGATTGATTTATGATTATGTGTATGACATACCTAGCTTACTTGCTATCGACGAGAGGTTTGCGCGCGAGGGCAGTCATATCCTAATGAATCCATAAGATTTTTGACTTATCGCTCGAGAACATAGGTCTATGAAAGACTTATCGGGGAGTTGATAAGTCCGCTGACTGTGGGTACGTAGGTATGTGCGTGACCCATGGATAAGAGAACTATGTTCGCCTCCAATGTTTGTGTTGTTGTTTATGGTTCGAGGAATCCTTATCGAACCTTTAGTCCCCTATTCGGTGACCAACGATGATGGGACATGATAGCAGAGTAATGCATTGCACCGCAACTGTGACTCGGGGTGCCATATTATATATGAATATATATATAAGGAATTGAATGAATGAATGGATGTTTATTATAGTTAAATCTATCTATGATGATAATTTTAGATAACGGTAAATTGAGAAATAATGAAATTAAGATAATGAATGTTTATTCTTATGGAATTGAAAAGTTGAATTCATGTTAATGAGAAACGATTCATATAAATGAGAAATGTATAAGAATAAATAATAATGTGACGTATGGTATGGGACATACGGGGATTATGATATGGGAATGAAATTATAATATGGAGACTAGAAAAGAGGAACCATTAACTAGGAGGTTAATAGGAAACGTTAAGTCTGCACTCTAGTTGAGAGGTGAGAACAACAAGTGAGAGTTGGATCTAACATGTACATAATAAATGCTTTGTTTCCTTGCATATTCTCTTTTCTATTCTATCTTCTATATCAGGTGTCCAGCAGCAGGGACGCCAACCTTAGTTGATCTTGATGGGCTATGGAGCTATGGAGGGTTGCTTAGACGCTTATCTTCTTTTGATTCACAGTGATCTTCTAGTTAGGGCATGTCGCCCAAAGGATTCAGTTATCTTTTTCTATCGGGGTCACATACTATTGTATTCGGGTCTTTTTAATACATTTAATATTGTTGGAATTTTTGAAATGGATTTATATTATTTGGGAATGTTTATTCCAATTGCGTTTAAATTCTCTTGTGTTATCTATTTGGTTATCAATGTTGTGGAATAAAATGTGTTGTGTAATTCTTAAACTAAAAATTGATTTTTTTGAAATAAAATTTGGAAAGTTTTTAATACTAGCTTAATTGGGTATTGGGTGAGTTGTAAATGTTTTCAACAGTGATGCTAAGAATGAGCCAACTGTATATTATGTTTTAATTTGGTATGGGACTGGCCACCCGGTATTTAATTAGGCGGGGTGTTACAATTTACTTGTAAAACTCTTTTAAAAGACTAAATGCCGATTAACCTACCATAACAAGGGGAACATGGTGAGCCAATGCCCAGTGAGGGTTTCCTAACAATAGAAATATAGAAAGGGATGACAAAAAGAGCGAAGTGTGATACTATAGCCTATTTATTTCTACACAAGTCTACATGCAACAATTACAGTATATGCGTTAACAGTGTTTTCTTTTCATAACATTTCTTTTAAATTCGGTTAAATACCACTAACCCTTATCTTCGCAAGTTCACATTTTATTTTAAAAAGTCCTTTAACCTATTAACCCACACGGTTAATTTTGAAAAGAAATCATATTCTTGGACTATCTTTAAATTGTTCGATTTTCTTTAAAAATATCCATTTTACTTGCATTTAACACGCGTCTAACATTTCTTAAAAACAAAATTTAAACACAGTCACCCGGTGTTGAAAAGAACCACACATATATATATATGTGTGTGTGTGTGTGTGTGCCAAACCTTAGGATTGTGCCCCCCCACCTTAGAATTACTCACACATCCAATCATTTTTGTTTATATCAAATTTATCCATACACCGACAAACTCACGTGCCAAATGTTGAGATTTTCCCCCACTATGTGTTGTTCAGACATTTAGTTGTCAACTCCTTCCTTTTTATCCTCTTAGACTACATTAAATTACTCTCACACACCCATATTAAACCTTAGTTTATGCCACATTATGGGATCATATACTAACCTAGTAGTTATCCTTTTCACTCATTTAGATTACAAATTCTAGGTCCTTCATTTTCTTTCATATTTGGTGAGGTTGTAAATTCTATATATGATGATATTCAATCCACAAAAGCCAACCAATAATAGTAATGACAGTAAACAATGTGATCACACACACAACACAATAAATACGTGGTTCGACAACATGCTTACGTCCACGGGGCACTATGGTTTGTTCTTTATTACTTAAGAACTCAGGTTGACAGAGTTTTAGTATTGTTTGACGTCACAATGATACATGCTACTCTTTTATAGGATGAGTTTAAATTTATCAGGTAACTTAGGAGAGACCTAATCTCCATAATAGCCATACTTAAGAGTTAGGATTTATCCATTATCACAATCAGCTATTATAAGTGATTGAGTTGGAGGACTCTAATTGAACTTAGGATTTTCATTAATTATTGGTGCACATGCATTGAACACATGTGGCCTAGAACTTGTCAGAGCGATTTTTGACCCCAAAGTCTAAGGTGTCATTGAGGTCACTCAACTTTGTGCCTTAGTTGGCTGTTGATGCTTAACAACTCTTCGCGCTCTACAAGAATGGCAGGAGTTCTTAATTGTCTGAAGTCTTTGTGCATTGGTCGGAGGGTAATTTTGTAAATGTCCCATAGAAATGAAGAGTCTTTTACTTGTTGAGGGCCCCTAGACACATTTGTAAATATGGTTTCTTTACTTATCCATAGGGAAATGCAGATGTTGCTTCAGTAGTTGCCACACATATGCAATAATTACATTTTTATGGGACTGCAAAGCCGTTTATAACCATAAAACAATTGTTCCCTATATTTCTCTTTCATTTCAAAGCATGTGAACTTTTGGAGAAGGTGTTTCACTTCACTATAAGCACATTAAACTCCACTTCTACTATTTTTTAGGATTTCTCGAATTATATTTCTAAATTTTCTTTATCCTTCAAAAATGGTATACATTATAAACGAAAACACTATAGAAAATTTCAAACACGATTACATCCCTTAGTGGGTCATAGATGAACTATTAGATGCCCCATTTGATCTCTTTAACTCTCGAAAAGTCATTGGTTATCTTCGATCTTCATAGAGGAATGTGGGGTAACCTTTTACTCTAAACGATTATTTATCGAATCTCTTAATACTACGATGTGGTCCCAACCCATGTCACTCCAAATACTTAGAGGATAATTAATGGTGCTACCTTATTAACGATTTGTCTGGGACCAATATCGATAGTAATGACATTACTTATTGCTACCAGTGGGCGTCGACCCATGGAAATATTTATTATCTGAATATGAGGGTGGTCAGTCAAGCTATGGTCATGAACTTGCTTCATTGTAACAAAGACTATGGGGAGTTGGCAACACTCCCCCTTCCTAATGGTGAGGTAAACAAAGGGCCAATGTGCCCTCAAGAAGGGAAGGGCGTCGGTTAGATCGTAACTGAGACTTAAATTTCGTGATTTTCTTTTTATTTGATTGACTACCAATGTTTTTCCTTTTTTTTTATAAATGACATCAAGAAGAAACCTCCTTATGATCAGGACGTAAGTTTTGCTAATATTTTGGGTTATTCACTAGAGGATTGGAACTAGAGGCCATCCTAGGTCGATTGCCTTCTTTCTTAGCTACAGGAGTTCGACCACCTTTTTTGTTGCGAGGCGAATTGACCAAAGTCCAATCATCCCTATTGACTTGGAAGACCCGAAATCTTCTACCTATAAAGGATCATAGGAGGAGGGTATATGGAGCCCCCCTCCAAAAAGATGAAGGATAACGCTCCCCCTCCCCCATTGGCTGTTGTGGGGAAAAACGTTGCTGACAAGGGCAAGGTTATTACTTATTATATTGTTGCTCGCCTTGACCTTTCTTTGGGATTGATCCGCTCGGCGGTGTTTTATGTTCGTAGAGTAGTTGTTGTTACCTTATCTCGTGAAAAGTTATTGGAATGCGCCAACCAAAAATTATTTCGTGTAAGTTGCTTCCTTATGTGTGTTTTTGCTTGTGTTTCTTCTTGTTTGTATTTTATCTTGCTCTTTTAATCCCTACGCTTTATAGTTAATTATGATTAGTTATTGGAGAGATATTATGCCTTGAAGAAATCCTCCCATATATAGAGGTGGTCTTTAATAAGTTGAACAAGGTTCATGATATTATCAATCCGAAAAATGGCCTACACACATGAAATAGAGGAAATAACATGACGTATATGGAGTTTAAAATAAAGAAAACTCTGTCTCAATATGTTCTTCCCCTTTTTGTCCGTAATAGAGAATGGGTTAGAAGCTAAAGCTTAAAATTTTGCATCAAGGAGTCCAAATATGACATATAATCTCAAAGTATAGACAACTAAGCATAAGAGATGAAACTTTAACAAACCAACCAACTATTTTTGAAAATTTTGAGTATATGAATATGTATATAAATATAAATAAAAATAATCACACCATGAAGTAGCACGTAAATCTCCAAAACATGAATATTGAGTTAATTTTTGTGAACTCAATGCACGAGAAAGTAAACATAGGCATATGTAACGATGGTGCATGACGTCAAAAAGACACTCTTAAAGAAAGAACTAAATTCAACTTTTGGTGAAATAATGTTGAACATAAAGAAATTGACTCAACTCATATGAAATGTCACAAATTTCAATGATTATCAAATCAATAATGTCAAACTATTTAATATTTTTAAAGCCCTTTTATTTTTCAAACAAATCGATCTTCAACTTGTAATACCCTAAAAACCTCACATTTTAAGCATAAAGTCTCGAATTTTTTGAATAATGCTCATTTTGACTTCAACATCGATGAAGCAAAATTTCTCCTTAGCGCTTTTATTTTTATATTCCAAAACCATCTTTTAGGCTCTTACCAATGGTGGCCTTTAACAAAAAGAAGACTACTTCTTTCATAGCCCTTTTCCATTGCTTAAACATAAATTAATTTTTCGGTAAAAAATATCCGAGCAATGGTTTTCACGTGCACAATTAGTTACTATTACATTTGTTTTTCTATTAAGCACGATTGAGAAGATAACATCATATCCAACATATGACAAGAAAGTATAATATTCAAATTTTTTGTATGTGTGCTATCAACGCGATATAAAGAATCTAATGTGAAGCTAGTAATCAATAATGAACAATGTAGTGCCCACCTGTTACTCGTCTGGAATCAGTTCGTATCCTTCTTGCCATCTCCTGTCATATGCAATTTAAATTATTCCAAATGAATGTTAAATCATCTTTCTTAAATGGAATTTTATCTGAAGAAGTATACGTAGAACAACCCAAAGGATTTTTTGATCCTGTACACCCGAACCACATCTTTAGACTTAAGAAAGCATTGTACGGTTTGAAAAAAACTCCTAGAGCTTGGTATGAGTGATTATCTACCTTTTTAGTGTCTCACTATTTTGTCCGTGGTGAAAATGATCAAACGTTGTTTGTTAGAAAGGAAAATCAACATGTCTTAATCTCACAAGTATATGTGGACGATATTATTTTCAGTTCCACCTGTCCTAAACAAGTAGAAAACTTATCTGATATCATGCATACTAAATTTTAGATGTCTAATGGGTGAACTACAATATTATTTGGGTTTACAAGTCAAACAATGCAATGATGGTCTTTTTATTTCCCAATCCAAGTATGCTGCAGATTTATTTAAAAAATCAGGCTTAGAAAATGCTAAAACTTCTCGAACCCCCATGAGTACTTCAACTAAACTTTCTAAGGATGATATTGGGAAAAGTGTTGATCCCACTCTTTATAGAAGTATGATAGGAAGTTTGTTGTATCTTACCGCGTCTCGACCTGACATATCCTTCGCTGTGTGTATCTGTTCTAGATATCAAAGTAACCCTAAAGAATCTCACTTATTAAGTGTAAAATGAATTATTAAATATATTAAGGGTACTCTAAAATTTGATATTTGACACACAAATTATACAACTAGTTCTATTATACGATACACCGATGTCGATTAGGCTGGGTGTTCGGAAGATAATAAGAGCACTTCTGGTGCTTGCTACTACGTGGGCAATAATCTCATAGGTTGGTCATGTAAGAAGCATAATTTTATTTCATTATCTAGCGCCGAATCTGAATATATAGAAGTTGGTAGTTGTTGTGCTCAATTACTATGGATTAGACAACTGCTTAATGATTATGGTCTCACAAAAAAATAATTAACCAGTTTTGTGATAACCAAAGTGCCATTAATATTTCCGAAAATTTTGTGATGCACTCACAAACTAAGCATATTAAGATTAGACATCACTTTATTTGTGACCTTGTCGAATCCAAATATCTCATTATTGAATATCTGAACACTCAAAAATAGCTCGCAGATCTCTTTACAAAATCTTTTTATAACATACGATTTGAGTATTTGCAGACATCTATAGGCATGATAACTCTCAATTAATCTATATTTTTCTTTTGTGATTTATACCCTTTGTATATTTGAGAAAAATTTGGGGAGAATATCTTAAGTATTTCTTAGCGATTTTACTATCTATTCCTGATTCTAACTCAACTAATATGTCAATTTAGTGTTTATCTTGTTACATGCATTTCAGACTCGTTGTATATCTTGTTACTATTTTGTAGGGTATTGGTCTGTATATAGTTGAGTGATTTATTTTTTTACCTTATTTTCGATTCTAGGATGGGAATGGGTTGTTAGAATTTTTGTATATGACACATAGGGTTTCTTTTATTTTAATACTCAAGGAAATTTTTTCTCTAATATCCAAAGGAGGAGATTGAGAACACACTATACATTGACTTACTTGAGTCTACATATATAGGAGTTCCAACTCGTTTAGATATCTAGACAAAATAGTTAGATTTTATGAGAACTCCATCTCCTCAAAGGTACAAACTCAAAGAAGAAATCCTTTCCAAGAGAATCTTCAAAGGGAAGTTATTTCTATCCTTAAAACCACAAGTAGGACACACACTATGCATTATTCATATCACCTATTTGCTCTAATGGTTCTTTAACACTTCAAGTCATTTTAAAATCAATTTAATTTATTCCAAATCATTTTATATATTTTTAAATAATTTTCAAATGATTTTTGAATTAATTAAAAAATGTTTTTAAAAGTGTTGTGGGTAAAATTTGAATTTCAGATACTAATTTTGTTTGCTTATTGTTTGCCTGGGTAGAATCCAAAAGTGCTAGAGAATTCGAGGTAACCTTTGTAATTATTTTCAAACACGCATTTTTGCATTCATCTGGTTTGTAACGATTGGATTTGTGTTTTATGTTAGACACAAAATGCGTACACATTTTCAACCCTTGGATTAACCTTATCAATGTACTATATGTGTTGTGAACAATCCTCGTGAACCCAGTTTAAACCAATCACCAACCGTTTAACCCACTGCTAGTGTATAACCTTTGGATTAAAGTCAAATGGTTAAGACTCAATCCCAGCTATAGGATTGAGGTCGATGTTCTGGATCCTTCCCCTGCTAGTATAAAAAGGACCCAAGCCTCAACATTTTGAGACTTTTGCCATTTCGTGAAATCTGAGAGAAAAGAGAGAGTAGAGAGGAGATAGAGAAGGGAGAAGAGAGGGAAAGAATATAGAGAGGTTAGAAAGAAGAGACTCTAGTTTCTTCATAGCTCAAACCTCTGAGTGTTTCTCCTAAACCAAACACCAAACCTAAAAGTTCCATACACTAGAAAACCCATCTTTTTTAGAGTTACATCCTTCTAGGGTTTCTATTTTTTATTTTGTGTTAAGTTTTCGTTTGAAGACCTCTTCAAATATTTGATTCTCTCAGAACTCATCTTTTAGAGAGACTTAAGTTTCGTTATTGTAACTGAGTTTTTCTAAAAGAGAACATCACACGATTTTTTTCTATTTCTCTTTTTAGATCTGGTATTTTAGATATATTCTTTTTCAACAAATTTTGAAATAAAACTTTTAAGTTTCAAAGTATTTTTCAGATCTAGTAAAGTTGATTGTGTTTTTAATTTTTATTTCATGTTTTATGAAATACGTGTGTACAAAAAGAAAAGGAACACAAAGTACTTGTGTTAAAGTTTTAAAGGTAAAACCCTAGATCTGAGAAAAGAAGTTTTGTGTCAAAAATTGTTTAATCAGTCTCTGCATGTTAAGTCTGAATCTGTTTTAATAAAGTAAACTTCTAGTCTAGTTTGGATATCAATTGGAGGTTTATAATTTCAAAAATATTTTCAAAATACTGAAATTGTTTAAGACCTTGAACTGTCTTATGAGCAAGGTATCCTTGAGATCTATGGATAAATAAAAGAACAAGAAGTCTTGGCTTGAAAAACTAAGATTCAGAAATAAGCTATCATTTTAGAACTGATTGTAATTCATTAGTATTGTTTGATAATCTTGAGAGGGTGAGTTGCATATTAGCATGTAGTAGCACATCACAAACACTATCTCATATGAACACTTAGACACTATGGTTCTGCCTGAGAATCTTGGATTTTGAACGAGTTGCTGGAATCAGAATTCAAAGAGAAGGAGATCAAGGAAAAAGCAATGAAGCAGTAAGAAAAGACCAGTCCAATTCAGATTACCTTTGGAGTGGAGAATCTCATGTAGGTACATTAAGAACTTAGGTTAGGATCTTTGTGGTTTTCTTAAGTGTTTTAACTTGATTCTTTATTCTGGTGGATTTTTATTTTGTGCCGTAGAGGGCACCGTGGATGTTTTCCTTGTTTAAGGGTTTTACCACGTTAAAAATTCCTGTGTTTATTTCTTTGAATATTCTTAACTGTTGTTGTGATTGGGACTGCATGATAACTTTAGTAGATGTTTATTAAAAATTAAAAAGAAGGTAACCAACTATAAAATTCAAACCATACATTCAGAAAGTCTTTTATAACACATCTTGTGTTTTTCGAAAAGAGTTTTGCCCAAAAAGTTTATTCGGAGTTTACGCAACTTATAACAGTTTGTTATTAATCTTGTAAATAATATTTTAACCCGGAGAGTTTCTTCAATATGATGATAATTTTAAGTTAAATCATGTGTGACTGTTTTGAGGACGCTTGGTAATATGCAGAAACTCGAACACTAAAGGTGATGTCGTGACGACTAGCGATCAACCAGAAGAAATTACTTATCATACTCCTATAGAGTGTTTTCCTTACGTCCTTATCTAACATGTCTTTGCTAATATTTATCGAGGAACGCATGGGTGTGCGAGAATGATTGGAGGGGTCCAAACGAAACTTCTTCACAAGGTCCCTAGCATATTCAGATTGAGATATAAATATTCCATTCTCAAGTTGATGCACTTGGAGACCTAGGAAGAAAGTAAGTTCACTAATAATTCTCATCTTAAATTAATTCTTCATATTCTCCTCAAAAGTATAAGAATGTTGGGAACACATGGATCCAAAGACTATGTCATCCATATAGACTTGGGTAACCAAGATAGCACCACCCTCTGGCATAATAAACAACGTCATATTAACTCTCCCTACACGAGATATGAGATAAAAGTCAGCCTTTCATACCAATTACAGAGTACTTGTTTCAATCTATATAAGGACTTCTATAGATAAAAGATGTGTTCTGGGTGATTTGGATCTTCAAACCCTTTTGGTTGTTCCACATAAATCTCCTCGTGAATAATTTCATTGAGAAATGCACTCTTGACATTCATTTGATAAATCTTACACTTAAGATGACATGCTACAACGAGTATTAAGTGGACGAACTCAAGCCTAGCACCAGGAGTGAATGTCTCATCTTTGCATAACCTTGACCAACTAACCTCGCCTTATTATGAACAATGGTACTATTCTTATCCATTTGTTTTTGTACACCCATTTAGTACCAATCACATTAGTCTCTCTTGGTTGGGACACTAATTCCCAAACATCATTCTTTAGAAATTGGAGCAACTTTTGTTGTATAACACATATCCGAAGCTCATCATTGAGTTCTTCCTTCACATTCTTAGGCTCTAATATAGAAGTGTAGCAAAATTAGCAAACCTCATTCTCTAGTTAATCACAGGTCTTGACACCTAGTGTGGGATCACCAAGTATTTCGATAGGTCTTTCTAACCCAAGAGGGTGGATCCTCTTTCTCAAGAGATGGGCCTATCATGTTGGTGTGGGTAACAATAAGATCATCACTGGGGGGGTGCATTATTCTCACATGACAGACCATGATCAATGAACGTAGCCATTGCATTATATTTAATTATGAAGTTTATCAATTCCATCACCTTAGATATTTTAAGGTTAAAAACCCTATAGGCTCTACTAATCGATGAATATCCTAAAAGTATTCCCTCATCGACTATAGAGTCAAATTTCCCTAAGTGCACTTTATCTTTAACGATATAGTAAGGAATCCCATAAACTAAAAAATATGATAGGTTTGGTTTTTTCCCGGTCCATAACTGTAGGGGAAAATAGTTTAGCTTAGGCTTAGTATTTGTTTTCTTTGCACCATGTCTAGTTTGGCGTATCCCGACACAAACCATCACGTATCGTCATGACAAATCGACTCCAATATTAAAGACTTCCCAACATTTTGCAAAGGTATAAATCAAGTAGTGTTTAAATTTATTCATGAAATTTATTTTGGGGTGTTTTATTTTTTTAAAAAATTGAAATTAGATTTTTTTAAGTTTAAAAATTGAGGGAAATGTTTTATTAAAAAAATTTCAAATTTCGATGACCTCGTTCAAATGAGATGGAAATCTCGTTCGAACGAGTTGTCAAAATAATTAAAAGGCTTATTTGATCATTTCATCAAATGATCATCCAACGATGGTGTACTGTTTGATTTTCTTTGAAGCTCTTTTGATGCTTGTTCAAACGAGATAGCAATGCCATTTGAATGAACCTGGATTTTATTCAAACAAGATGTTATTCTCGTTAAAATGAACCTTGTTTTTAGTCCAACAAGATGCTGCCTCAAATTTTGTGCACGAGCTATAAATATTTGTTTTATTTCCAAATTTTGTGGGACTTTTGCCAACGCAATTTCTACACATATGTTACTAAAGTTTTTAATATTTTTGTTTACCAAAACACTTTTGATACACAAATACATCCCCACATATATTTTGTGAATTGATTTTGAACCTTGTTGAGATATACTCATTGTGGAGAGATCATCTCTACGACTGATTTGTGAATCCGAAAGGATCCCGACTGAAGACTGAAGGCTGAAGGTCGATCGATACATACTTGGGTGGACCGCCAATTGTGGAATGCTCAGGGACAAGTAGTATTCTTTAGAGATTCTACAATACTGCGCATTATTCTTATAGGTTATATCAATTAGTATTTCAAGTCGACTGTCTTGTAAAATTTTGAAAGTGCTAAAAAAAGGTTTTGCCTTGGAAAGGGATTTTTCCTTAGTTGTCATGTGATTGCATGTTTATTTATATGTCTTATCACTTAAATGAATGTCTTAGGATAATAAGATAAAATTGAATTTTTAAGTTTGGACATTTAATTATATAAGTTATTCTATTTAGATTGCGAAAGAGCACTCTTAAATTTGCATCAGAGCATTCTGACCCTCTCAAATTGGTATTAGAACTGGTTACACAAAAATACTGTGTGATGTTTTTTCGCCAAAATTATTTTTTCTTTGATATCATTTTTTGTGAAAAATTATTGATCTTGGAAAAGGAAAAAATTTAATAGAGAATTTGTATAATTGAATGCCCATCTTTGATGAAACTAACCATGCATATTAGAAAGTTAGGACGTGGTCAGCCTTAAAATCCATAGATGAACGAGTCTAGTTAATTTGTGTGAAAGGCTGGACTCCTTCCACTGTCACTATTGATAATGTCGTTGGCTCTAAATCTATCTCTCAATGGATAGAGGGCGACTTTAAATGGAGTAATTTTAACTCTCATGGACTTAGTGCTATTTCTAGAGACGTCATTTCTGGCGAGTTCTATAGCACCATTACGTGCACCACGTCCAAGGAAGCTTGGGACACCCTCGAGCTCACTCACGAGGGCACCAATGCTATAGACACATATAATCTTAAAATTTTGACCACCCAATTTGAGACCATTACCATGCTAGAGTCCGAGTCTTTTGATGAGTTTTATACACGTTTGTCGAACATAGTTAATTCTAGTTTTAATTTTGGTAAGAACATTCTTGAGACGAGAGTTGTTAAGAAAATTTTGAGGTTGCTCCCTGCCCGCTTTATTCCTAAGTTCACCGAACTTAATTCTTTAGGGATACTAGACACTCTTAGATTATAAGGTCTTTTAGGAGATCTTCAAACATATGATATTAATATGTTCCCTAAAACTGTTAAACCTAAGGAAGTAGGGATTGCTTTAAAGACTCAAACTATGAAAAAAGAAGAAAGAAAAAGTTTCTTAGTCTGAATATGAGGTTGATTTTGATTTTGATAACTTGGCCCTTTTTGTGAAAAATATCAAAATCTTTCTCAAATTATCTAAAGAAAATTCTTCCAAAGAAAAAATTTAAGAGAAAAATAAAAATTAGAATTAGGGCACGAGCGAGAGAGAGAGAGAAAGAGGAAATATTATGTGTAATGACTTTGAGGGTAAAGGGAACAAGGCAAATGAGTGTCCAAATAGTCTTAAGAGAAAGGGTAAGAAAGTTGAAAATAAAGTCAATCTTAGCGATAGTGACATCCAGTCGATTGATTCAACGGGAGAATCACCAGATGAACTGTGTGCTACATTCATGGATAGTTACGTTAGCACTTCTAGTTGGTCCCCCGTCGACGAGGACATATCTAAACATTAAAGACTGGATGATGCTTCGATTCCTTCCGGAGATATTGAGTGAGAGGATGAGATTTTGAGTGAGGGAGAAGGTGGTCTCCAAAAGGCATTTAGTGATCTTTACACCGAGACTTTGAAAACAAAAAAGCTAAATAAAAATTTGTCTTTTAGGGTGTTAGATTTGGAGAAGGAAGCTAAATTTTTGAGAGAGTGTGAGGTGTCGGTGAGTCAATTCAAGAAGGTGAAGATTTCTTTCCACGAGTAGTTGATCATTTTAGGTTAAAAAAAAACCGATTTGGCCAACACCATGGCTAGTCTTACTAGAGATCTTCAGTATTTATTAGAGACTTCTGAGAAACTTGAATCCCATATATATGGGTAAAAAAAAAATATTTGATTTACGTTTTTTAATAAATATCACTTTTAGCACTAAATTTATCCTAAAATACATAAAAAAAATTAAAAAATTTTATTCTAGAAATTTCCAGATTCGTTTTTTTTTCAACAGGTAGGAAAAAAAATTAAAATTTTTTTTCCCAGCAGTAATTATGTTTTTTTTCCGAGTATAAAAAAAATTATTTCATAAGTGTGGTGAGTGTATGCGAATTTGGTTTCGAGATCATACCGATCGTTTGTCGAGTGTGGAGTCTAGCATTCCCGATATGTACGTAGGTTGATTTTTGATTTTTACCGAGATGGGAGACGAGTAGCGCCATGTGTCCTTAACGATTACCTTTATCCGACTAGGTCGAGTCAACCTTCGTGCATACGTCTACCCGATCACACTCCGAATAGTTTTCTATTCCATTATGGAACAATCCAAATGTTGCCCGTATTTCGAGGTACCGACAAAGCGGATCCCTACCTTCATATTCATGAATTCGAGGAGATATGTGGGACCATTTAGTATCAATAACTCACCGATGAGATTGTCAAACTTAAATTGTTCCCATTGTCGTTGAAAGACAAAGCCAAGAGTTGGTTTAACTCGTTAACACCCGAATCCATCACCACTTGGAACCAAATGAGTGTCGCCTTCGTGCAAAAATTATTTCCCAACCAAAAGACGGTGTCGATATGTCACGCCATCAAAACTTTTAGCTAAAAGGAGGGATAAGTCTTATGGATGTATTTGGATAGATTGAAGGACTTGCTACTGCAATGTCCGCACCATGGGATTGAGATGGGATGCCAAGTCCAAATTTTGTATGGGGGGTTCGATTCTAACACTCGAACTATGCTCGAGTCATTATGTAACGGTGATTTTACTGAAAAAAGTAAGGTTTAGACGTGGATATTCCTAGAATTCGTAGAAAAAAGTTCTAGCGATGGGCACCCAATAGAGAATCTAGGTCCACCACGTCCAATGAGGTCTTTGCTCACCAAGTCGAACAAAGTTAGGATTTAAATGCCAAAGTGACCACATTGGCTCGATGTTTAAAAGCTTTAGAGACGAGCAAAGAGGGTAATAGAACCACATTTACGGCCGTTCAACATGTAGGTTCCCATATGTGTATACTTTGCGATGCATTTGACCACTTAGTCGAGAATTGCCCCACCCTTTCGGCCCATAAGGCATTCACCGAGCAAGCCAATTCCCTCTACCAAAATAGGCCAAAGTTTGACCCTTATTTCAATGAATAAAATTCGGGATGGCGAGACCATCCCAATATTTCATGGTCCAAGGGTCAATACCAAGGAAGTGGAGGTCAATCTTCCAGTAACCCACCCTCGGGTTTCAAAAAGAATGCCACCGCACCCTCGAATCCCTCACCCAAAAGATTAAATCTTTAGAGGATTCAATGAACCTTCTTGCCCAAAGTACCCTTCAATTCCAGTAAACCACTCAAATTGTCTTCCAATCCACCCAGCAAAGCATGCACATGAATACGCAAGCCATTACCAAACTCGAGGTTGAAATGATCCAACTAGCTAACACGTTGAGTGAGAGGAATAAAGGAACATTCCCGAGTCATCCGGAACCCAAACCAAAGGGTAACATGCCTAGGGGCCAATTTGTTATTCAAGATGACACGAGCGCGTCACACACCCAAGAGCATGCGAAAGCCATCATCACGCTTAGGTTCAGCAAGGAAGTAGAGAATAACATTTCACCACCTACCGAGAGTGACCGAGAGTGAATTCGAGAAAGGTAAAGAGAAGGAAGATCCACCCGTGGATCCAGCTTCCTCCTCACCTTTACCTTCCGATCCATCTATAGATACCTATGTCCCAAAAGATCCATTTCCCCAGCGTTTGGTGCCAAAAAAGAAAAAGGCGCAATTTGATAAGATATTGGAAGTATTCAAGCAAGTACAAATAAATATCCCATTGCTTGATGATATTTAACAAGTCCTATCCTACGCTAAATTTCTGAAGTACATTTGTACCTTCAAGAGAAGCACCAACGTACCTAAGAAAGCTTTCCTCGTCGAGCAAGTAAGCTCAATAATTTCTTATCGAACTCCCATCAAGTATAAGTATCCCGGTACTAAGACGATCTCTATCAAGATAGGGGAGCACCTCATTAAAAAAGCCCTTCTATATTTAGGAGCAAGCGTGAACCTTCTGTCATACACCGTGTATGAGAAACTATGTTTGGGGGAGTTGAAACTGACTAGGATTACCGTGTCCTTAGCCGACCATTCTATGAAAATTCTGAGAGGCATTGTTGAGGACGTCCTAATTAAAGTGGGTGACTTTATATTTCCTGTCGACTTTGTTGTCTTGGACACCCAAAAAGTGCAAAATCCTATTGCACAAATCCCTGTTATTTTGGGTCGTCCTTTCCTCACCACATCTGATGCCGTCATTCAGTGTCATAGCAGCCAATTGAACCTATGCTTTGGGATCATGACTATGGACTTTAAGTTATTCAATTTGGCCAAACAACCACCTGATGACGACAAACACGTAGATGTCAACATGATTGATAGTATCGTCCTAGAGACTTTCGAGAAAACTTATAATGACGACCCTTTAGCATATTGTCTTGTCCTTTTTGGGTCTGAATTTGATGTCGAGAAATCCATCAAAGAAGTCAATGCCCTCATTAACTCCGCCCCTATCATGGAAGTGGAAAATTGGAAGTCTAAACCTGAGCCCCTCTCACTTTCCTCATCACCTATTCCACCCCCGATTGAGAAAGCTCTCGAGATTGAATTGAAGCCACTGCCTGAAATGCTCGAGTATAGGTTCTTAGGACCTTCTGAATCCTTACCTGTTATCATCGTGTGTGACTTAGACAAAGAATATGAAGATAAACTGTTGGGTGTTCTAATAGAACACAAGGAAGCCATATGATGGACCATAGCCGACATTAAAGGGGATAAGTTCCTCGGTGTGCATGCATAGGATAGGCTTAGAAGAAAATGCTAAAAATTCCCGTGAAGCACAACGTAGAGTTAATCCCAATATGAAAGAGGTCGTCCATGCCAAGGTGCTAAAATTGCTCAATGTGGGTATCATTTACCCCATCTCTCATGGACAATGGGTCAGTCCCGTTCAAGTGGTCCCTACGAAATTTGGGGTTATGTTGGTGAAAAATAACGATGATGAGTTAGTACCCACTAGGATTCCAATCGGTTGTCGAGTGTGTATTTATTATACGAAGTTGAACGCTGTTACAAGGAAGGATCGCTTTCCTTTTCCTTTCAAAGACCAAATGATAGAGATATTAGCCAGCCACCCATATTACTATTTTCTTGATGGTTATTTCGGATACAATCAAATTCCCATCGCTCTCAAGGATCAAGAGAAAAACACTTTCACGTGTCCATTTAGTACTTTTGCCTACCGACGCATGCCCTCTGAGTTATGCAATACACCCGCCACTTTTTAGCGGTGCATGATGAGTATCTTTTCGGATATGGTGGAGCGGTTTCTCCAAGTCTTTATGGATGCCTTTTCTATATTTGGGTATAGTTTTGATGAGTGCCTCCATCACCTCACACTCGTTCTAAAGAGGTGTGAGGAAAATAACCTTGTGCTTAATTAGGAGAAGTGTCACTTTAAGGTCAAACAAGGCATAGTGCTAGGTCACATCATTTCTGAAAAGGTCACCGAGGTAGATAAAGCTAAAATAGATATCATTTCTAATATCCCACCCTCTAAAACTGTGTGTGAAGTTAGATCATTCTTAGGACACATCGGTTTCTATCGGAGATTTATTAAGTATTTTAGCAAAATCTCTCGACCCTTGTGTAATCTTCTTGCTAAGGACACACCCTTCGTTTTCACTGACAAACGCCTTCAAGCCTTTGAAAGGCCAAAAATTAAATTAACTTCTGCACCTATTATGAGACCTCCCGATCGGAGTCAACCGTTTGAGATCATGTGTGACACTTATGACTATGACATAGGTGTGGTTCTAGGTCAGCGTAATGAGAAACTTCCTCACGTCATCTATTATGCCAGTAAGACTCTTAATGATGCCCAAATGGACTATTCCATGATTGAAAAAGAGTTCCTCGCTGTTGTTTTTTCTCTTAAGAAGTTTAGGTCTTACTTAATAGGATCCAAAGTTGTCATTTTCACCGATCACTCAACCTTGTGATACCTTTTGTCTAAAAAGGATGCTAAGGCCCGTCTCATTAGGTGAATCCTATTACTGCAAGAGTTTGACCATGAAATTAGGGATAAGAAAGGGTGTGAGAATGTAGTGGCAGATCACTTGTCTAGGTTAACCATTGAATCATCCGATAACCTGTTTTAATTAAATGAGTCCTTTCCCGATGAGCAGCTTATGCTTGTCTCTCATCTTCTATGGTTCGTCGATAGTGTGAACTATCTTGTGACAGATGCAATGCCACTACATTGGTTTAAGCAAGATTGTTCAATATTTTTAAAGGAAGCCAAGCATTTCTTCTAGGATGACCCGTATCTTTTCAAGTATTGTCCCGATCAAATCATTCAAAAGTGTGTACCCGATCATGAGATTCAAAGCGTAATCTATTTCTACCATGACTAAGCCTGTGGAGGTCATTTCAGTGCTAAAAAGACCGTTGCAAAGATTTTGTAGTGTGGATTATATTGTCCCACCATTTTTCGTGACTCGAATGATTACAGCAGGATTGTGACCGCTACCAATGGTAAAGAAAGATCACACGTAGGAACACGATGCCCTTAAATCCCATTCTGATTATCGTGGTTTTTGATTGTTCGGGCATTGATTTTATGGGTCCATTCCCAAATTACTACGAGAATCTTTACATTCTTCTGGAAGTTGATTATGTGTTTATGTGGGTAGAAGCCAGACCGTGTAGGATGAAAGACCAACACGTGGTGGTCAAATTCATTCGAGAAAATATTTTTCTCATTTCGATACACCTCGAGCCATCATTAGCGATCAGGGAACCCATTTTTGTAATCGATCCTTTGAGAGTCTCATGAAAAAGTATTCGGTCATGCACAAAGTATGGTGTTCTTATCACCCTCAAAACAGAGGTCAAGTTAAAGTTTCCAGTAGGTAAATCAAGCAAATCATTGAGAAGACAGTGAATCCGAACCGAAAGGATTGGTCCTTAAGATTATTGGATGCACTGTGGGCTTATCGCACTGCCTACAAAATGCCACTTGGTATGTCCCCGTACAGGCTTGTCTAGGAAAATTCTGCAACCTTCCTGTAGAGTTAGAACACAAGTCCTATTGGTCCATTAAGACCTTTAATTTCGATTTACCTGTCGCAGGAAAGGTCCGAAAACTCCAACTCAATGAGTTATAAGAGATTCGGAATGATGCGTATGAAAATGCAAAATTTTATAAAGAGAAAATGAAAAAGTTCCATGACAAGTCCATCCTACTGAAGTCATTTGAGCCTGGACAAAAAGTTCTCTTGTACAATTCTGTATTTCATCTCTTTTTCGGTAAGTTAAGGTCTAGATGTTCCGGTCCCTTTATTATTAGGACAGTCTACGCTCATGGAGTGGTTGAGATAGAGAATCCTAAAAATGGTGAAATTTTCAAAGTTAATGGTCAAAGGTTAAAGCCATATTTTGAATTGCGAGATCGGGAAGTGGAGGACATTCTCCTCCAAGACCCGGTGGCACGAGTGAGCATGAAATTGGGTCATTGTTGTTGAACCATAATTTTCATTTTACAGGAATTGTGCGTTGGAAAAAGTCCTTCGTTATCATAATATCTTTCATATATTTCCCGCCTTTTCAAAATTTTGTCTTGTATATTGAGGACAATGTAGAAATTAGGTTTGGGTGAATTGAGGTCATTTTTTCTCCGCTTTGAAAAAAAAATCAGAAAAATTTCAAAAATCCAAAAATATTTTCATTATAATTGAGTTTTGAAACGATTTCTTAATATATAATTAATTCATGGATCTCCCAACTTATGAATTTTTTTACACATTAGCCATACAATATGATTGAAAATGGATCTTAAGGTGAAAGTTAATATGCTTAGCGAATAAATGTGGAGATTTTAACTCGGTAAGATTTTTGTGCCATTAATCGTTTTTGAGAGATTTAAATCAATCCGAGTTAAAATAACTCAAACTTTCATTGAATGATAAATTCGTTGATGATCCCAAATTCATTATTTTTTTATTATTGAAAACAAAAAAAAATGCAAAATGTGAATCTCAAGCACTAGAAGTCTTAGTAAGTCCTCTTGAGACACAAATTAACTTAATAAAACTTGAGAAATGAGATTAGGCCATCATTTGAAAGTCCAAAAATTAAGCCGAAACTCCAACATTTTTTTACATTATTACATTGCGAGCCCATTTGAGTCAAAAAGAAGATAAACCTTTTGTTGAAATCTCACTACCCTACCCAACTCCAATTGGGAGTTTAAAACCCATAAAAAGAAGACATACCCATTTTTTGAGGATACTAGGGTAAAATTGCGATTGGAAAAAGGCCAAAAGAAAAGGAGGTTGCAAAAATAATGTGTGAAAAGAAAAGAAAAAAAGGTGAAAAAATGTGAGTTTGAAAAGAAAAAGCGAAAGAAAAAGAAAAATGGAGGTTGGAAGAAAAGTGCCTAAAAGTAAAAATACCAAAAAACCTCTATATTCTCAGAAACATTGAACTCCAAAAAACCATTCTTTCTATCCAAATCTGAGCCTACAATAAAACCAAAGAAAGTCCTAATCGATCTCAATCGAAATTAGTTAAAGTATGGAGAGAAGATGAATAGTATTTATGGTGAGATTCAATGTTTTAAAAAAGTAATCGATTTTCCCTTCATGAGATCATATTCATCCATTATAAAGAGTCCATTTTTTATCATGTATATGTGAAATTTTCTCATCTAAACCTACTCTTTTATTCACATATACCGATAACCGATTTTCGAGTGTTCGATTGGGAGTGCATCCCGTGAGATTTTGAAATCAAAACGAACTTTCGGATAAGAAATGTAACGATAAAATCTTTTGAAATAGACGGTTATATTGGCTATGCACACACTCACGATAAGTTGAGATTGAAAAGTGAAGTTCTACTATATTTATGAAGTTTGCATTCAAACATGGTTATATTACTTTTGAGATTATTTTTTATTGAGTCCAGTTTTGTAATTTTGTGGGTATATTCACTGCAAATCCTCACAAGACAAAACTCGTCCGCTAGGCTAACCTAGGGGTTTAGCGGCTTGTTTCACCTGCTAAGTGAAATCGTGATTCCTACGAAAGTGAGTTAGATTTTAAAATTTTGGTTTTGCCTGAGGACTCGCAAAGTTTAGATTTTGGGGTATTTGATGAGTGAATTATTTTGTATTAATTTTGCCCAAATCTAGACCTTGTTATGCCCATTGTATTGTAAATAATGAGCTTTTAGAGTCTTTTCCGTAAAGTAAAAGAAAAAAGCATGTTTGAATAAAATTTTCGTTAAAAATGCAAATTTAGCAACTCTTGGGGTGAAACTATAATTTTAAAAACTTTGTGGGCCTAAAACTAATTTTTAAATGTTTATCAAGGAAAAATAAGGTTCACCCTGAAATTTGGTTGAAATTGGAGTTAAAACGAAAAAGTTATGAATTTTGGGGTCTAAAATGCAAATGAAGGTAAATTTATAAATTTCTAAACTTTATGGGCTGAATTTGAATTAATATCATTTATTTTATAATTTTTTATAGGTAGCCTTGAATTTTGGTGAGGATTAAAGGTCAAAATAAGATTTTAGAAGTTTTGGGGTCCAAAGAATGAAGTTGGAAAAGTGGTAGAAGAAAAGTATTATATATTTATTGAGACCAAATCTTATCGAAGGCATGGTTTGGTGTAATGGTTAGTCTCATGTTGTATAGGGGTTTAGGTCAAGGGTTAAATTCCTACCTAACCCTATAATTTTTAGCAAACTCCAAGTCAGCAAGCCAGTAGGTGCCAAGTCACCAGTTAACCCCCACGTCAACGCGACCACTCAACAGTCCAGCATGCGCCACATCACCAGTCAACCCCCACGTCAAGGGTTTAATTCATACCGAACCCTATAATTTTTAGCAAATGCCAAGTCGGCAAGCCAGTAGGCGCTAAATCACTAGCCAACCACCACGTCAGTGCAACCAGTCAACAATCCAGCAGGCCCCACGTCACCAGTCAATCACCACGTCAGCCAGTCAATAGTCTAGTGGGTGGCAGACTAGTTAACTGCCACGTCAACACCACATCACCAGCCGATTTGCCACATCATCAATGCCCAGTCAACAACCATGTCATCGATCCAAGTGATTTAGAAGCTAAAGTGATGAGCTTTTGATTGAATCAAATGTTTAAAGATAAAGATTAATTTCACATCCCAGCAAAAGAGACGATTTTTACCAGTTTCGTCAAAATTGGTTAATGATTTTTAAAAATTATTTTTACCAATTAAAATAGGTATTTTATACCCATCCAAATACCCTATCCCTAACCCTATAAATAGGACCCTTGGGTTCAATTATTTTTGACAGAAAGTTGGAGAGAGCCACTTTAGTTTTTTATTTATATTTGAGGGCCAATAATTATATTGTGAGAGAAATTTTGTCCAGAATAATTGTGACACACCATTTGTAAGTTTATTCATTTAATGCAAATTAATATCCATTCTTGCAATTTTATTATGTCTACAATTATGCTTACATAATTTCCTTACTAGGATTAAGTGAAATTTATAATGTGTGACTAATATTGTGTGTGATTTAAATTCATTTTTGTTCTCGAGATGTGTTAAATACTTAAAAAAATCGATATTCATTTAAAATGACACGAGGGTGTATTTTAAACCTTTGGCATTGTTGAAAAAAAATCATTTTTTTATTTTAAGTATGAGTACTTTTGATGGGTTATACTTTTATTAAATTGATTGATAGCCCATGCTTAAAGACTATATTTTGAAATTGAAAAGTGAACTTTTTAAGAGAATATGGATTTTAGGCGTCTAAATTTAAAGACGTTAAATTTTATTTTGGACTTATAACGCATTATTTTTCCGAATAAGATATGACGAGAGTTGGTTTAATTTGAGATATAAAATCGGGAATGACGAATTTAAATTATTGCACCTTGTTAGTTTAACGTGATAAATTGATCCAACGTCCTAGTTTTCACACTCCCTTGATTATATCCCTCATAGTCTTACTTTTTGTTTGTGTTGCTTAGTTTAATATTACATCTCATCTTTAAACCCATTTCGTCTAGTTGGGCTGTCATAATAATTTTTAATGATATTTTTTTGATAAATCCTCGTGGGTTTGACCTGCACTTGCACTCGCTATTCTATAATAGCCCGTGATATGCCATATGTACCCAACAGTTCAGAGACATCAACCTCGGCCAGGGAGATGATCGAGGTCAGAAGAGCCCTAGAACGACAACCAACAGCCTCGTCCCAATCAAGGTCGTCCATGGCCGACGTTACTAGTTTCCTCATAGCCAAGCAAAAGTTGAGGCCTTTATGATCCATGATGACAATTATTCATCAGGCCATCTAGGGTTGACAACCTAGGCTGAGTGTGATCCGAGGTTACAGAAGCTACACCATCTTCATAACCAACCTCGGCAGAGAATCAACCGATGTTCCCAGGCTACTCCTCCATAACCTCGGCCTCATATGAGCCGAGACCACCATGATTAATTTCAGATCGGGGAACAACCAGACTTCACCAACCTCCTACTCTTCCAGGCCGAGGTTGGTACCAACAACCTATGGCCGAGCCTTTATTCGCATATGTATGGCTAGGAACAAGTGTACACAATCAGTTATAACAAATCAATCCCCTCACGTGGGGGAATATTTCTTCCTCATTCTCTACATGCGGCAGTGATAGATGTCTTCATCAGATTGGCTAGATCAACACACACATTCCCATTGCATGCATAAGGGGTACATTACACCCCCCAACACTATATATACATACCTTCTTCTACTTGGCGGGGGATCTGAAATTAGCAACCCTAGCTGAAACTCTGTTCAAATATACAGTAGAGAGAGAAAGCTTGAGAGATTGTATCTATGGCCATTTGAATGATCCTGGATTTTATTCAAACAAGATGTTATTCTTGTTCAAATGAACCTTGTTTTCATTCGAACAAGATGATACCTCAAATTTTATGCACAATCTATAAATATTTGTTTTATTTCCAAATTTTGTGGGACTTTTGCCAACGCAATTTCTACACATATGTTACTAAAGTTTTTAATATTTTTGTTTACCAAAACACTTTTGATACACAAATACATCCCCAAATATATTTTGTGAATTGATTTTGAACCTTGTTGAGATATACTCATTGTGGAGAGATCATCTCTACGACTGATTTGTGAATCCGAAAGGATCCCGACGGAAGACTGAAGGTTGAAGGTCGATCGATACATACCGAGGGTGGACCGCCAATTGTGGAATGCTCAAGGACAAGTAGTATTCTTCAGAGATTCTACGATACTGCGCATTATTCTTATAGGTTATATCAATTAGTATTTCAAGTCGACTGTCTTGTAAAATTTTGAAAGTGCTAAAAAAAGGTTTTGCCTTGGAAAGGGATTTTTCCTTAGTTGTCATGTGATTGCATGTTTATTTATATGTCTTATCACTTAAATGAATGTCTTAGGATAATAAGATAAAATTGAATTTTTAAGTTTGGACATTTAATTATATAAGTTATTCTATTTAGATTGCAAAATAGCACTCTTAAATTTGCATCAGAGCATTCTGACCCTCTCAAATTGGTATTAGAACTGGTTACACAAAAATACTGTGTGATGTTTTTTCGCCAAAATTATTTTTTCTTTGATATCATTTTTTGTGAAAAATTATTGATCTTGGAAAAGGAAAATTTTTAATAGAGAATTTGTATAATTGAATGCCCATCTTTGATGAAACTAACCATGCATATTAGAAAGTTAGGACGTGGTCAGCCTTAAAATCCATAGATGAACGAGTCTAGTTAATTTGTGTGAAAGGCTGGACTCCTTCCACTGTCACTATTGATAATGTCGTTGGCTCTAAATCTATCTCTCAATGGATAGAGGGCGACTTTAAATGGAGTAATTTTAACTCTCATGGACTTAGTGCTATTTCTAGAGACGTCATTTCTGGCGAGTTCTATCGCACCATTACGTGCACCACGTCCAAGGAAGCTTGGGACACCTTCGAGCTCACTCACGAGGGCACCAATGCTATAGACACATATAATCTTAAAATTTTGACCACTCAATTTGAGACCATTATCATGCTAGAGTCCGAGTCTTTTGATGAGTTTTATACACGTTTGTCGAACATAGTTAATTCTAGTTTTAATTTTGGTAAGAACATTCCTGAGACGAGAGTTGTTAAGAAAATTTTGAGGTTGCTCCCTGCCCGCTTTATTCCTAAGTTCACCGAACTTAATTCTTTAGGGATACTAGACACTCTTAGATTATAAGGTCTTTTAGGAGATCTTCAAACATATGATATTAATATGTTCCCTAAAACTATTAAACCTAAGGAAGTAGGGATTGCTTTAAAGACTCAAACTATGAAAAAAAAAGAAAGAAAAAGTTTCTTAGTCTGAATATGAGGTTGATTTTGATTTTGAAAACTTGGCCCTTTTTGTGAAAAATATCAAAATCTTTCTCAAATTATCTAAAGAAAATTCTTCCAAAGAAAAAATTTAAGAGAAAAATAAAAATTAGAATTAGGGCACGAGCAAGAGAGAGAGAGAAAGAGGAAATATTATGTGTAATGACTTTGAGGGTAAAGGGAACAAGGCAAATGAGTGTCCAAATAGTCTTAAGAGAAAAGGTAAGAAAGTTGAAAATAAAGTCAATCTTAGCGATAGTGACATCCAGTCGATTGATTCAACGGGAGAATCACCAGATGAACTGTGTGCTACATTCATGGATAGTTACGTTAGCACTTCTAGTTGGTCCCCCGTCGACGAGGACATATCTAAACATTAAAGACTGGATGATGCTTCGATTCATTCCGGAGATATTGAGTGAGAGGATGAGATTTTGAGTGAGGGAGAAGGTGGTCTCCAAAAGGCATTTAGTGATCTTTACACCGAGACTTTGAAAACAAAAAAGCTAAATAAAAATTTGTCTTTTAGGGTGTTAGATTTGGAGAAGGAAGCTAAATTTTTGAGAGAGTGTGAGGTGTCGGTGAGTCAATTCAAGAAGGTGAAGATTTCTTTCCACGAGTAGTTGATCATTTTAGGTTAAAAAAAAACCGATTTGGCCAACACCATGGCTAGTCTTACTAGAGATCTTCAGTATTTATTAGAGACTTCTGAGAAACTTGAATCCCATATATATAAACTCGAGAGAGACCTCGAACATTCCTTGTAGGTAAAGGTCACTTTAGAAGACACATATAAGAAGGTAGGAAAGATGCTCATCAATCCCACTTTAGGTAATTTCGAGAGGTAAAGAACATGTTAGGACGGTGAATCCACTTCTCATGTGATGAGTACATTATTTTTTATGAATTATTCCCAAATATAGACTTTGTTAGGCCCATTGTATTATAAATAATGAGCTTTTAGAGTCTTTTTGAAAAGTAAAAGAAAAATGCAAGTTTGAATAAAATTTGAGTCAAAAATACAATTTTAGTAACTCCAGGGGTGAAATTCTAATTTTAGAAACTTTATGGGCCTAAAAATAATTTTTAAATGTTTATGAACGCAAAATAAGGTTCTCCCTGAAATTTGGATAAAATCGGAGTTAAAACGAAGAAGTTAAGAATTTTGGGGTCTAAAATACAAATGAGGGTAAATTCGTAAATTTTTAAATGTTATGGGAAAAATTTAAATTAATATCATTTATTTTATATTTTTTTACAAGTACCCTTGAATTTTGGTGAGGATTGAAGGTCAAAAGAAGATTTTAGAAGTTTTGGGGTCCAAAGAATGAATTTGGAAAAGTGGTAGAAGAAAAGGATTATATATTTATGGAGACCAAATCTTATCAAAGACATGGTTTGGTGTAATGCTTACTCTCATGTTGTATATGGGTTTAGGTCAAGGGTTCAATTCCTATCTAACCCAAGAATTTTTAGCAAATGCCAAGTCAACAAGACAGTAGGCGTCAAGTCACCAGTCAATCGTCATGTTAGCGCGACCAATCAATAGTCCAGCAGGTGCCACATCACCAGTCAACTGCCATGTCAGCCATTAGGCGCCATGTCACCAGTCACCAATCCAGTGGGTGCCACATCACCAATCATCTGCCACATCAACACCACATCACCAGAGGATCCTCCACATCATCACTGCCTAGTCAACAACCATGTGATCGATCCAAGTGATTTAAAAGCTAAAGTGATCCGCTTTTGACTGAATCAAAGCTTTAAAGATAAAGAGCAATTTCACATTCCAGCAAAAGAGAAGATTTTTACCAGTTTCGTCAAATTTTTTTAATGATTTTTAAAAATCATTTTTACCAATTAAAATAGGTATTTTATATCTATCCAAATACCCTATCTCTTAGCCTATAAATAGGACTCTTGGGTTCAGTATTTTTTAGAGAGAGTTGAAGAGAGCCACTTTAGTGTATTATTTATATTTGAGGGACGATAATTATTTAGTGAGAGGAATTTTGTCAAGAATATTTGTGACACACTTTTTATAAGTTTGTTCATTTAATACAAATTAGTATTCATT
Organism: Sambucus nigra; assembly: GCA_949130495.1. NCBI lineage: Eukaryota > Viridiplantae > Streptophyta > Magnoliopsida > Dipsacales > Adoxaceae > Sambucus > Sambucus nigra. Next base: position 308,248,924 of record OX422223.1, read on the forward strand.
CTTACAATTTTATTCTGTCTACAATTATGGTCACTTAATTTCCTTACTAGGATTATGTGAATTTTATAATGTGTGATTAATATTCTGTGTGATTTAAATTCATTTTTGTTCCCGAGATGTGCTAAATACTTTTAAAAAAATTGGTATTCAATTAAAACGACACGAGAGTGCGTTTTAAACCTTCGGCATTATTGAAAAAAATCATTTACTTATTTATTTTAAGTATGAGTACTTTTTGATGTGTTATACTTTTATTAAAATGATTGATAGCCCATGCTTAAAGACTATATTTTGAAATTGAAAAGTGAACTTTTTAAGGGAATAGGGATTTTAGGCGTCTAAATTTAGAGACGTTAAATTTTATTTGGGAGTTCTAACGTGTTATTTTTTGAATTAAATATGACGAGAGTCGGTTTAATCCGAGTTATAAAATCAAGAATGACGAATTTAAATTATTGCACAGTGTTAGTTTAACGTGATAAATGGATCCAACGTCCTAGTTTTCACACTCCCTCGATTATATCCCTCGTAATCTTATTTTTTGTTTGTGTTGCTTAGTTTAATATTACATCTCATCTTTAAACCCATTTCGTCTAGTTGGACAGTCACAATAATTTTTTAACGAAAAACAAATTGATAAACCCTCGTGGGTGCGACCCATACTTACACTCACTATTCTATAATAGTCCGTGCACTTGTGGTATTTTATAAAATTGACAACAAGTTTTTGACGTTGTTGCCGGGGATTTGTTCGATTTCTTTTTTTAAAAAAAAGTTACGACTTTCGGATTAGTTTTTTTTTTTACTTTTCGCATTTTTGTTAGTAAAAATTGAAAAAAAAATATTAGAAATTTCTAAAAAAAAATCAACAACAATATTTCCATTTTTCTGGGTAAAAAAAAATATTTGATTTACGTTTTTTTAATAAATATCACTTTTAGCACTAAATTTATCCTAAAATACATAAAAAAATTATGATTTTTTTTCTAGAAATTTCCAGATTCGTTTTTTTTCAACAGGTAGGAAAAAAAATTTAAAAAAAAGCCGAAAATTCTTTTTTGTTTCCCAACAGTAATTATGTTTTTTTTTCCGAGTATAAAAAAATTTATTTCATAAGTGTGCTGAGTGTATTCGAATTTGGTTTCGAGATCATACCGATCGTTTGTCGAGTGTGGAGTCTAGCATTCCCCATAGTTACGTAGGTAGATTTTTGATTTTTACCGAGATGAGAGACGAGTTGTGCCATGTGTCCTTAAAGATTACCTTTATCCGACTAGGTCGAGTCAACCTTCGTGAATACGTCTACCCGATCACACTGCGAATAGTTTTCTATTCCATCATGGAACAATCCAAATGTTGCCCGTATTTCGAGGTACAGACAAAGAGGATCCCTACCTTCATATTCGGGAATTCGAGGAGATATGTGGGACCATTTAGTATCAATAACTCACCGATGAGATTGTCAAACTTAAATTGTTCCCATTCTCGTTGAAAGACAAAGCCAAGAGTTGGTTTAACTCGTTAACACCCGAATCCATCACCACTTGGAACCAAATGAGTGTTGCCTTCGTGCAAAAATTCTTTCCCAACCAAAAGACGGTGTCGATATGTCACGCCATCAAAACTTTTAGCTAAAAGGAGGGATAAGTCTTATGGATGTATTTGGAGAAATTCAATGACTTGCTACTGCAATGTCCGCACCATGGGATTGAGATGGGATGCCAAGTCCAAATTTTGTATGGGGGGTTCGATTGTAACACTCGAACTATGCTCGAGTCATTATGTAATGGTGATTTTACTGAAAAAGTAAGGTTTAGACGTGGATATTACTAGAAGTCGTAGAAAAAAGTCCCAGCGATGGGAACCCAATAGAGAATCTAGGTCCACCACGTCCAATGAGGTCTTTGCTCACCAAGTCAAACAAAGTTAGGATTTAAATGCCAAAGTGACCACACTGGCTCGATGTTTAAAAGCTTTAGAGACGAGCAAAGAGGGTAATAGAACCACATTTACGGCCGTTCAACATGTAGGTTCCCATATGTGTATACTTTGCGATGCATTTGACCACTTAGTCGAGAATTGCCCCACCCTTCCGGCCCCCAAGGCATTCACCGAGCAAGCCAATTCCCTCTACCAAAATAGGCCAAAATATGACCCTTATTTCAATGAATATAATTCGGGATGGAGAGACCATCCCAATCTTTCATGGTCCAAGGGTCAATACCAAGGAAGTGGAGGTCAATCTTCCAGTAACCCACCCTCGGGTTTCGAAAAGAATGCCACCGCCCCCTCGAATCCCTCACCCAAAAGATTAAATCTTTAGAGGATTCAATGAACCTTCTTGCCCAAAGTACCCTTCAATTCCAGTAAAACACTCAAAATGTCTTCCAATCCACCCAGAAAAGCATGCACATGAATACGCAAGCCATTACCAAACTCGAGGTTCAAATGATCCAACTATCTAACACGTTGAGTGAGAGGAATAAAGGAACATTCCCGAGTCAGCCCGAACCCAATCCAAAGGGTAACATGCCTAGGGCCAATTTTTTATTCAAGATGACACGAGCGCGTCACACACCCAAGAGCATGCGAAAGCCATCATCATGCTTAGGTCCAGCAAGGAAGTAGAGAATAACATTTCACCACCTACCGAGAGTGACCGAGAGTGAATCCGAGAAAGGTAAGGAGAAGGACGATCCACCCGTGGATCCAGCTTCCTCCTCACCTTTACCTTCCGAGCTATCTATAGATACCTATGTCCCAAAGATCCATTTCCCCAGGGTTTGGTGCCACAACAGAAAAAGGCGCAAGTTGATAAGATATTGGAAGTATTCAAGCAAGTACAAATCAATATCCCATTGCTTGATGATATTTAACAAGTCCTATCCTACGCCAAATTTCTGCAGTACATTTGTACCTTCAATAGAAGCACCAACGTACCCAAGAAAGTTTTCCTCGTCGAGCAAGCAAGCTCAATAATTTCTTATCGAACTCCCATCAAGTATAAGTATCCCGGTACTAAGATGATCTCTATCAAGATAGGGGATCACCTAATTAAAAAAGCCATTCTATATTTGGGAGCAAGTGTGAACCTTCTGTCATACACCGTGTACGAGAAACTAGGTTTGGGGGAGTTGAAACTGACTAGGATTACCTTGTCCTTAGCCGACCATTCTATGAAAATTCTTAGAGGCATTGTTGAGGACGTCCTAACTAAAGTGGGTGACTTTATATTTCCTGTCGACTTTGTTGTCTTGGACAGCCAAAAAGTGCAAAATCCTATTGCACAAATCCCTGTTATTTTGGGTCGTCCTTTCCTCACCACATTTGATGCCGTCATTCAGTGTCATAGCAGCCAATTGAACCTATGCTTTGGGAACATGACTATGAACCTTAATGTGTTCAATTTGGCCAAACAACCACATGATGACAACAAACACGTGGATGTCAACATGATTGATAGTTTCGTCTAAGAGACTTTCGAGGAAACTTATAATGACGACCCTTTAGCATATTGTCTTGCCCTTTTTGGGTCTGAATATTATGTCGAGAAATCCATCAAAGACGTCAATGCCCTCATTAACTCCGCCCCTATCATGGAAGTGGGAAATTTGAAGTCTAAACCTGAGCCCCTCTCACTTTCCTCATCACCTATTCCACCCTCGATTGAGAAAGCTCTCGAGATTTAATTGAAGCCACTGCCTGAAATGCTCGAGTATAGGTTCTTAGGACCTTCTGAATCCTTACCTGTTATCATCGTGTCTGACTTAGACAAAGAACATGAAGATAAACTGTTGGGTGTTCTAATAGAACACAAGGAAGCCATAGGATGGACCATAGCCGACATTAAAGGGGATAAGTTCCTCGGTGTGCATGCATAGGATAGACTTAGAAGAAAATGCTAAAAATTCCCGTGAAGCACAACGTAGAGTTAATCCCAATATGAAAGAGGTCGTCCATGCCAAGGTGCTAAAATTACTCAATGCGGGTATCATTTACCCCATCTCTCATGGACAATGGGTCAGTCCCGTTCAAGTGGTCCCTACAAAATTCGGGGTTATGTTGGTGAAAAATAACGATGATGAGTTAGTACCCACTAGGATTCCAACCGGTTTTCGAGTGTGTATTTTTTATAGGAAGTTGAACGATGTTACAAGGAAGGATCACTTTCCTTTTCCTTTCAAAGACCAAATGCTAGAGATATTAGCCAACCACCCATATTACTATTTTCTCGATGGTTATTTCTGATACAATCAAATTCCCATCGCTCCCGAGGATCAAGAGAAAACCACTTTCACGTGTCCATTTAGTACTTTTGCCTACCGACGCATGCCCTCTGAGTTATGCAATGCACCCGCCACTTTTTAGCGGTGCATGATGAGTATCTTTTCGGATGGTGGAGCGGTTTCTCCAAGTCTTTATGGATGCCTTTTCTGTATTTGGGTATAGTTTTGATGAGTGCCTCCATCACCTCACCCTCGTTCTGAAGAGGTGTGAGGAAAAGAACCTTGTGCTTAATTAGGAGAAGTGTCACTTTATGGTCAAACAAGGCATAGTGCTAGGTCCCATCATTTCTGAAAAGGTCATCGAGGTAGATAAAGCTAAAATAGATCTCATTTCTAATATCCCACCCTCTAAAACTGTGTGTGAAGTTCGATCATTCTTAGGACACGTCGGTTTTTATCGGAGATTTATTTAGGATTTTAGCAAAATCTCTCGACCCTTGTGTAATCTTCTTGCCAAGGACACACCCTTCGTTTTCACTGACGAACGCCTTCAAGCCTTTGAAAGGCCAAAAGTGAAATTGACTTCTGCACCTATTATGAGACCTCCCGATCGGAGTCAACCGTTTGAGATCATGTGTGACACTTTTGACTATGACATAGGTGTGGTTCTAGGTCAGCGTAATGAGAAACTTCCTCACGTCATCTATTATGCCAGTAAGACTCTGAATGTTGCCCAAATGGACTATTCCATGATTGTAAAAGAGTTCCTCGCTGTTGTTTTTTCTATTAAGAAGTTTAGGTCTTACTTGATAGGATCCAAAGTTGTCATTTTCACCGATCACTCAACCTTGTGATACCTTTTCTCTAAAAAGGATGCTAAGGCCCGTCTCATTAGGTGGATCCTATTACTGCAAGAGTTTGACCATGAAATTAGGGATAAGAAAGGGTGTGAGAATGTAGTGGCAGATCACTTGTCTAGGTTAACCATTGAATCATCCGATAACCTATTTTAATTAAATGAGCCCTTCCTGATGAGCAGCTGATGCTTGTCTCTCATCTTCCATGGTTCATCGATATTGTGAACTATCTTATGACAGGTGCAATGCCACTACATTGGTCTAAGCAAGATTGTTCCAAATTTTTAAAGGAAGCCAAGCATTTCTTCTAGGATGACCCGTATATTTTCAAGTATTGTCCCGATCAAATCATTCGAAAGTGTGTACTGGATCATGAGATTCAAAGCGTAATCTATTTCTACCATGACTAAGCCTGTGGAGGTCATTTCAGTGCTAAAAAGACCTTTGCAAAGATTTTGCAGTGTGGATTATATTAGCCCACCATTTTTCGTGACTCGAATGATTACAGCAGGATTGTGACCGCTATCAATGGTAAAGAAAGATCACACGTAGGAACATGATGCCCTTAAATACCATTCTGATTATCAAGGTTTTTGATTATTGGGGCATTGATTTTATGGGTCCATTCCTAAATTCCTACGAGAATCTTTACATTCTTCTGGAAGTTGATTATGTGTCTACATGGGTTGAAGCCATACCGTGTAGGATAAAAGACCACCACGTGGTGGTCAAATTCATTCGAGAAAATATTTTTCTCATTTCGATACACCTCGAGCCATCATTAGCGATCAGGGAACCCATTTTTGTAATCGATCCTTTGAGAGTCTCATAAAAAAGTATTCGGTCATGCACAAAGTATGGTGTTCTTATCACCCTCAAATCAGAGGTCAAGTTAAAGTTTCCAGTAGGTAAATCAAGCAAATCATTGAGAAGACTGTGAATCCGAACCGATAGGATTGGTCCTTAAGATTATTGGATGCACTTTGGGCTTATCGCACTGCCTACAAAACGCCACTTGGTATGTCCCCGTACAGGCTTGTCTAGGAAAATTCTGCAACCTTTCTGTAGAGTTAGAACACAAGTCCTATTGGTCCATTAAGATCTTTAATTTAGATTTACCTGTCGCAGAAAAGGTCCGAAAACTCCAACTCAATGAGTTATAAGAGATTCAGAATGATGCGTATGAAAATGCAAAATTTTATAAAGAGAAAATGAAAAAGTTCCATGACAAGTCCATCCTACTGAAGTCATTTGAGGCTGGACAAAAAGTTCTCTTGTACAATGCTGTATTTCATCTCTTTCTCGGTAAGTTAAGGCCTAGATGTTCCGGTCCCTTTATTATTCGGATAGTCTATGCTCATGGAGCGGTTGAGATAGAGAATCCTAAAAATGGTGAAATTTTCAAAGTTAATGGTCAAAGGTTAAAGCCATATTTAGAATTGCGAGGTCGGGAAGTGGAGGACATTCTCCTCCAAGACCCTGTGGCACGAGTGAGCATGAAATTGGGTCATTGTTGTTGTACCATAATTTTCATTTTACAGGAATTGTGGGTTGGAAAAAGTCCTTCTTATCTTGATATCTTTCAATAATTTCCCGCCTTTTCAAAATTTTGTCTTGTACATTGAGGACAATGTAGAAATTAGGTTTGGGTGAATTGAGGTCATTTTTTCTCCGCTTTGAAAAAAATCAGAAAAATTTCCAAAATACAAAAAGATTTTCAATATAATTGAGTTTTGAAACGATTTCTTAATATAAAATTAATTCATGGATCTCCCAACTTATTAATTTTTTTACACATTAGCCATACAATATGATCGAAAAAGGATTTTGAGGTGAAAGTTAATATGCTTAACGAATAAATGTGGAGATTTTAACTCGGTAAGATTTTTGTGCCATTAATCGTTTTCGAGAGATTTAAATCAATCTGAGTTAAAATAACTCAAACTTTCATTCAATGATAAATTTGTTGATGATCTCAAATTCATTATTTTTTTTTATTATTGAAAACAAAAAAAAGTCAAAATGTGAATCTCAAGCACTAGAAGTCTTAGTAAGTCCTCTTGAGACACAAATTAACTTAATAAAACTTGAGAAATGAGATTAGGCCATCATTTGAAAGTCCAAAAATTAAGCCGAAACTCCAACATTTTTTTACATTATTACATTGCAAGCCCATTTGAGCCAAAAAGAAGATAAACCTTTTGTTGAAATCTCACTACCCTACCCAACTCCAACTGGGAGTTTAAAGCCCATAAAAAGAAACCATACCCATTTTTTGAGGATACTAGGGTAAAATTACGATTGGAAAAAGGCCAAAAGAAAAGGAGGTTGCAAAAATAATGTGTGAAAAGAAAAGAAAAAAGGTGAAAAAATGTGAGTTTGAAAAGAAAAAGCGAAAGAAAAAGAAAAATGGAGGTTGGAAGAAATGTGCCTAAAAGTCAAAATACCGAAAAACCTCTATATTCTTAGAAACATTGAACTCCAAAAAACCATTCTTTCTATCCAAATCTGAGCCTACAATACAACCAAAGAAAGTCCTAATCGATCTCAATCGAAATTAGTTAAAGTATGGAGAGAAGATGAATAGTATTTATGGTGAGATTCAATGTTTTAAAAAAGTAATCGATTTTCCCTTCATGAGATCATATGCATCCATTATAAAGAGTCCATTTTTTATCATGTATATGTGAAATTTTCTCATCTAAACCTACTCTTTTATTCACATATACCGATAACCGATTTCCGAGTGTTCGATTGGGAGTGCATCCCGTGAGATTTTGAAATCAAAACGAACTTTCGGATAAGAAATGTAACGATAAAATCTTTTGAAATAGACGGTTATATTGTCTATGCACACACTCACGATAAGTTGAGATTGAAAAGTGAAGTTCTACTATATTTATGAAGTTTGCATTCAAACATGGTTATATTACTTTTGAGATTATTTTTTATTGAGTCCAGTTTTGTAATTTTGTGGGTATATTCACTGCAAACCCTCACAAGACAAAACTCGTCCGCTAGGGTAACCTAGGGGTTTAGCGGCTTGTTTCACCTGCTAAGTGAAATCGTGATTCCTACGAAAGTGAGTTAGATTTTAAAATTTTGGTTTTGCCTGAGGACTCGCAAAGTTTAGATTTTGGGGTATTTGATGAGTAAATTATTTTTTATTAATTTTGCCCAAATCTAGACCTTGTTATGCCCATTGTATTGTAAATAATGAGCTTTTAGATTCTTTTCCGTAAAGTAAAAGAAAAAAGCATGTTTGAATAAAATTTTCGTTAAAAATGCAAATTTAGCAACTCTTGGGGTGAAACTTTAATTTTAGAAACTTTGTGGGCCTAAAAATAATTTTTAAATGTTTATTAAGGCAAAATAAGGTTCACCCTGAAATTTGGTTGAAATTGGAGTTAAAACGAAAAAGTTATGAATTTTGGGGTCTAAAATGCAAATGAAGGTAAATTTATAAATTTCTAAACTTTATGGGCTGAATTTGAATTAATATCATTTATTTTATATTTTTTTATAGGTAGCCTTGAATTTTGGTGAGGATTAAAGGTCAAAATAAGATTTTAGAAGTTTTGGGGTCCAAAGAATGAATTTGGAAAAGTGGTAGAAGAAAAGGATTATATATTTATTGAGACCAAATCTTATCGAAGGCATGGTTTGGTGTAATGGTTAGTCTCATGTTGTATAGGGGTTTAGGTCAAGGGTTAAATTCCTACCTAACCCTATAATTTTTAGCAAACTCCAAGTCAGCAAGCCAGTAGGTGCCAAGTCACCAATTAACCCCCACGTCAGCGCGACCACTCAACAGTCCAGCATGCGCCACATCACCAGTCAACCCCCACGTCAAGGGTTTAATTCATACCGAACCCTATAATTTTTAGCAAATGCCAAGTCGGCAAGCCAGTAGGCGCCAAATCACTAGCCAACCACCACGTCACTGCAACCAGTCAACAATCCAGCAGGCGCCACGTCACCAGTCAATCACCACGTCAGCCAGTCAATAGTCCAGTGGGTGGCAGACTAGTTAACTGCCACGTCAACACCACATCACCAGCCGATTTGCCACATCATCAATGCCCAGTCAACAACCATGTCATCGATCCAAGTGATTTAGAAGCTAAAGTGATGATCTTTTGATTGAATCAAATCTTTAAAGATAAAGATCAATTTCACATCCCATCAAAAGAGACGACTTTTACCAGTTTTGTCAAAATTGGTTAATGATTTTTAAAAATTATTTTTACCAATTAAAAAAGGTATTTTATACCCATCCAAATACCCTATCCCTAATGCTATAAATAGGACCCTTGGGTTCATTATTTTTGACAGAAAATTGGAGAGAGCCACTTTAGTGTTTTATTTATATTTGAGGGCCAATAATTATATTGTAAGAGAAATTTTGTCAAGAATAATTGTGACACACCATTTGTAAGTTTATTCATTTAATGCAAATTAATATCCATTCTTGCAATTTTATTATGTCTACAATTATGCTCACTTAATTTCCTTACTAGGATTAAGTGAAATTTATAATGTGTGTGATTTAAATTCATTTTTGTTCTCGAGATGTGCTAAATACTTAAAAAAATCGATATTCATTTAAAATGATAAGAGAGTGTATTTTTAACCTTCGTCATTGTTGAAAAAAAATCAGTTTTTTTATTTTAAGTATGAGTACTTTTGATGGGTTATACTTTTATTAAATTGATTAATAGCCCATGCTTAAAGACTATATTTTGAAATTGAAAAGTGAAATTTTTAAGCGAATATGGATTTTTGGCGTCTAAATTAAGAGACGTTAAATTTTAGTTTGGACTTATAACGCGTTATTTTTCCGAATAAGATATGACGAGAGTTGGTTTAATTTGAGTTATAAAATCGGGAATGACGAATTTAAATTATTGCACCTTGTTAGTTTAACGTGATAAATTGATCCAACGTCCTAGTTTTCATACTCGCTTGATTATATCCCTCGTAGTCTTACTATTTGTTTGTGTTGCTTAGTTTAATATTACATCTCATCTTTAAACCCATTTCGTCTAGTTGGGCTATCACAATAATTTTTTAATGATATTTTTTTGATAAATCCTCGTGGGTTTGACCTGTACTTGCACTTGCTATTCTATAATAGCCCGTGATATGCCATATGTACCGAACAGTTCAGAGAGATCAACCTCGGCCAGGGAGATGATCGAGGTCAGAAGGGCCCTAGAACGACAACCAACAGCCTCGTCCCCAGCAAGGTCGGCCATGGCCGACGTTACTAGTTTCCTCATAGCCAAGAAAAAGTTGAGGCCTTTATGATCGATAATGACAATTATTCATCAGGCCATCTAGGGTTGACAACCTAGGCTGAGTGTGAGACGAGCTTACAGAAGCTACACCATCTTCATAACTAACCTCGGCAGAGAATCAACTGATATTCCTAGGCTACTCCTCCATAACCTCGGCCTGATATGAGCCGAGAACACCATGATTAATCTCAGATCGGGCAACAACCAGACTTCACCAACCTCGTACTCTTCCAGGCCAAGGTTGGTACCAACCACATATGGCCAAGCCTTTATTCGCATATGTATGGCTGGGAACAAGTGTACACAATGAGTTATAACAAATCAATCCCCTCACGTGGGGGAATATTTCTTCCTCATTCTCTACATATGACAGTGACAGATGTCTTCATCACATTGGCTAGATCAACACACACATGCTCATTGAATGCATAGGGGGTACATTACACCCCCCACACACTATATATACATACCTTCTTCTACTTTGAGGGGGATCCGAAATTAGCAACCCTAGCTGAAACTCTATTCAAATATACAGTAGAGAGAGAAAGCTTAAGAGATTGTATCTATGGCCATTAGAGCCTTTATACAACGATATTTATTACACACTTGCACAATAGACGTAGGCTTGATTGGCTGAACCAATTACACGACTGTGTTCATCTTCTTCTCCTCACCTCCTTCTACTATATGTTCATATACTCTCATACTGCCATTGTTAACATTGAAGTGAGCTTACGAACACCTTGAAGGGTGGTGCTGTTTCTAACATCATCATTTTGGCGCCGTCTATGGGAACGAGAAGCTGTCTCTTCTTCTTTTTCTGATTAACCTCATTGGAGACTCTAGTGGTGAACCAGGCACTGCCCCTTGAGTGGAGCTGTTTCACCATTGGAAGAGGTCCCGTAAGGTATTAAGCTCATCTACTACACCAGCTCTTTAGTGTTAACGTATGGAACCATAATTACCACCGCCTCCTCCGCCGCCTGGAGCTGGGGGGCCTAGTTATAGCTAGGCACCGCCTCAATCCAAAATGGCAGAGGTAACTGCAGCCTTGAGGTCTTTGGCTACAATGCAACAAGCAATGAAGGAGAAATTGGCGCAACTCAGCCAAAACATTATGAGACCACCGGGGGTTTCACCGGAAATGATCACTCTGGTGGTGGTTCATCCCCATCTTGAAGCCAGAGGTCCACCCCAGGCACCAAGAAAAGACCATCCAACACCCCAACGGAGGAGGGACGTTGCTGACCCTAAACGTTTACGCCTGGGGAGGCAAGGACACCCTTACCCTGAAGATGGGTATGACGATATGGATGCAGAATATGTTCCAGAAGATTGTTGGGATCCATGTGAGGTTTCAAATAATATAGTCCATCCGATCCAGCAGATCCGAGGTTGTGGAGGTAGAAGAGGTAAAGAAGCCCAATAAAGAGGATCATCTTTTGATCGACTGAGCAGAGGATCGGCCTTTGAAAGGCTCGGCCCAGTGAATGACCTAAGACAGAGGTTGTCAAGGTCAAGAAATACAGCCTTCTCATAAAGAGAAGAAGGTCAACGTCGACCTCATCAAGGCCGACCCCACATAAGACGAAGTAGATACCAAGAAGAGGTCAACAGCCGACGTTGTGCTACGGCTGGGGAACCCTCAGTCCACCCCTTAAAGGTGGTTGGGGACAACCTCGGATAGGCCAACATTGCAAGATCATGGAATGATTCCATTCAACGTCTTGAGGAAAAGATAGGAGATCTCATCAATAGTCGAGACCCCTGCTCCCCATTCGTGGCTTGGATAGTGAGTTTTCCAACCCCTGCTAAATTCAAACTGCCCACGGTGTCTCCCAAGTATGATGGTAGCACCAACCCTGTACATCACATTGAGATTTACCAGTCAGCGGTGGACATTTATTCAATACCAGATGAGAAGAAGTGTTGGGCCTTCTCCGGGACTTTGACGGGAGCAGCACACATCTGGTTTACTTCTCTTCCGAAGAATTCAATTGAGAACTTCAAGGGCTTGGCTGAACAATTCATTCACAACTTATGTTTTGGGGTTAGACCTCAAAAGAAGACCACCCTTCTGTTGTACGTCAAGCAAGGAAATAATGAGATCCTAAGAGACTACATTGCCAGGTTCAACAAAGAAAAACTTGAGGTAGAAGACTATGAAGAGAATATAGCCATGACCGCCCTCATAGGAGGTCTTTCGAAAGGGAAATTGTTGTGGAAACTTATAGAAGACCCTCCCAGGTCCATGGCAGAGTTGTTGGCAACTGCAGGTAAGGTTATGAATGATGAAGAGGCCATGGCCGCAAAGTATAAGGATGAGAATGGCGATAGCAGTGGGAAGTTCCAATGGAAAAAGATGAAAAGAAAAGGTCAGCTGACGACAAGTCCTCACACTATACCCCTCTAACGGTAAGCTCCGAGCATATCCTCAATAAGATAAAGAATGACAGGTCTCCAAGATAGCTGGAGAAATTGAAGGCTCCTCCGCATAAGAGGAACAAGAACTTGTGGTGTGAGTTCCACCAAGACCATGGACATGTTATAGAAAAGTGCTTCTCCTTGAAGGGTGAGATCGAAAAGATGTTGAAATCTGGAAAGTTGAGGAAGTATGTTGATGGGAAGACTCCCAAAGGGGGGAGAGATGACATTAAAAAGAAGAGATACGACAGATGTCATGACGATACCCAAGAAAGAAGAGATGATGATTCAGATGGTGATGATGAAGACGATCCAGAACTCCCATCAAAAGATGACAACACCCCAGTGAAGAGGGTTGGAATGATCTCCTTTGGCGTTAACACCATATGCGTAGGACTTGCAGGGGTGGTTCTGAAGTGGCTGACTGGAAAGATCATGTGGCAGAGGCCAAGTCTGTGGCCAAACATGAAGTAGTAAATATGATGTCTTCCGAGACAACGCAAAAGAGAAAGAAGGTAGACATGGACACTCTCATAGTTGGGTTATCCCAACTCGACTTCAAAGGAATCCTAGCTCCAGATGATAACCCTTTGGTAACCACAACAAGAGTTCATGAATGTGAGGTACAGAGAATTCTTGTAAACGGATAAAGTTCAGCAGATGTGATGTTTTGGCCTTGCTTCAAGAGCCTAGGCCTTAGTAGAGCTAGGCTGGTACCCTATCATCATCCGTTAATGGGCTTCAGCGGTGAAAAGGTACATCCGTTGGGCATGTATGAGATGGACGTATGAATGGGCGATGAGTGGCCTAAAAGGTTGACTCGGAAGATTAATTTTTTCATTATGGATGAAAACGTCTTCTCGGCATATAACATCATCATAGGAAGAGTATCCCTTAAGGATTTTGAGGCCGTGCCGTCGATGGTCCACCAGATGCTAAAATTCCCGACCCCCTATGGGGTAGGGAAAGTGCAGGGTGACCAGACCATAGCATGAGAATGCTACTTCAACTCGGCTGAAGAGAGAGAGGCCCATAAGAGAGAAACTACCACTTATAACATTGATACACTTAACCCTAGAGATGAAACAAAGTTGAAGAAAGGAGAGGCCACGAAAGAGGTAGAATCCATCATCCTCAGTGAGGACGAATCGAAAAAATCCATCCAGGTCGGTAAAGCCTTAAAAGCGGAGATCAAGGAAGAGATGATAAACTTCTTGAGGAAGAGGCAGAGTGTCTTCGCTTGGAGTCATACGGACATGCCTGGCATCAAACCTGAGGTTATGTGTCACAAACTCAACGTGACTAAGGATGCTAGGATAATCAAACAAAGACGAAGAGTTTACTCAAGATAGAAGTACGATGTCATCCGGGAAGAGGTAAAAAATTTGGAAGCGGCTGAGTTTATCAAGGAAGTCATATATTCGAAATGGCTATCAAATGCACTCATTGTACCCAAAGCCAACGAAAAATGGAGAATGTGCATAGATTTTACTAACCTGAACAAGTCTTGCCCAAAAGACATCTATCCCTTACCTCAAATCAATCAAATGGTAGATGCCACTATAGGGCATGAGCTCATGATATTCATGGACGCGTACTCAGGTTACAATCGGATCTTCATGGATGCTGAAGACTCAGAGAAGACATCCTTTATCACTGATACAAGGTTATGCCCTTCGGTCTAAAAAATGCGAGGTCAACATATCAACGTCTTGTGAATAAGATGTTCGAAGACCAAATAGGCAAGACTATGGAGGTGTATGTAGACGATATGTTGACGAAGAGCTTAAAGGCTTTTATGCATGTGGCAGACCTAGAAAAGACCTTCGATACCATGGACTTATACATAATGAAACTCAACCCAGCGAAGTGTGTCTTCGAGGTAGGATCTGAGAAATTTCTCGAATTTATTGTCAATTAGAGGGGAATATAGGTGAACCCTGAGAAAATCAAGGCTTTGCTCGACATGAAGACACCAAGGAGTATCAAGGACGTTTAGAGGCTCACTAGAAGGGTAGCTGCACTCAACAGATTTATTTCTAGGGCGAAGGACAAGTGTCTTTCGTTCTTAGAAAGGCCTTCGAATGGGATAAAGAGTTTGATAAGTCTTTTAACCAACTCAAGTCTTACCTCGGATCCCCTTTACTCCTATCTCGACCCATAGTGGGAGAGAAATTGTATGTTTATCTAGTAGTCTCTAAATCAGCTGTACGTGCAACCATAGTATGGGAAGACGTTAGGATCCAACGGCTTGTATACTTCAATAGTAAGGCCCTTCAAGGGTCTGAACATAATTATCCTCGAATGGAAAAGTTAGCCTACGCCCTGATACATGCTTCTAGGAAGATAAAGCCTTCCTTTTAATCCCATTCCATGGTCATCCTCACCGACTCCCCACTAAGACAGGTTCTCCACAAGCCTGAGAAGTCAGGTAGATTGATGACATGGGCCATTGAGTAAGGAGAGTATGACCTTACTTATCAGCCCAGGGTGGCCATCAAAGGGAAGATACTTGTATATTTCATTATTGAGTTCACATGGGAAGAGACCGAGATTGAGAATAACTTAGAGACTGTAGAGGGGTCAAATAGAAATGTCTTTCGAGATACGAAAGAGGTTGTATCCAAGAAAACTAGAAACGGAATAGATGAGAATGAGGAAGACCTATACCTCTTCAAGAAAGGAATCATTTCATAAGGGGGCTTCTCATCAGATAAAGACATCTGGACCCTCTTTGTTAATGGGTCTTCTTATGACAGTGGAAGCAATGCAGGGCTAATACTTTCAGCTCCGGATGGTACCAATATTGAATACGCCTTGAGGTTTAACTTTAAAGCATCAAACAACGAGTTAGAATATGAGGCCATGATAGCAGGTCTCTCATTGGCAAAGACCCTAGGAGTAAGACAACTCCTACTTCACAGAGACTCGAGGTTGGTTGTTAATCAAGTGTTGGGGGTTTATGAGGCCGAGGATAAAAGAATGGCCAAATACCTGAAGAGGGTGAGAATGATATTAAAAGGTTTCAAAGTGGAAAAGATGAAGAGAGTACCTCGGTAAAATAACATCCACATAGATGCACTAGCAAGGTTAGCTTCGGCAATAAGGACAGACATCAGAAGGACAGTTCCCATCGAGATCCTGCCCAAGACAACCATTGAAGATGAAGAGGTTAGTAAACCTTGCCTCAATTTGAACTCAGGGGACTCATGGATGGACCCCCTTATCAGATATATTAGAGAGGGAGAGCTGTCGAAGACTTCTGATACCTCTTCTCAGATGTGTTCATCCCACGGAAGTTCCCCGCATCATGCAAGAGGTGCATGAGGGTTCTTACTCCAGTTACATAGGAGGAAGAACTCTGGCCCAGAGGATTATTACACAAGGATACTGGTGGCCGACCTTGGCCAAAGATGCTGTAGCTTACGTGAAGAGGTGCGACAAATGTCAGAGATTCTCCAATATTCCCCATCAATCTCATCAGCTTATGATGTCAATCAGTTCCCCTTGGCCATTCGCAGTATGGGGAATTGACTTAGTGGGACCCCTACCAAGGGCTGGAAATAATTATCGATTTCTGATAGTTGCCATTGATTACTTCTCCAAGTGGGTAGAGGCAGAGCCAATGATAACGATTACAGAAAAAAAGACCTTCCAATTTATTTGGAGGAACATCATACGCAGACATGGCCTCCCAAACACTCTCATCTCAGACAACAGAACCTAGTTCAAGAATTGTTCCTTAGAGAAATATTGCAAAAGAGTTGGGATACAACAATTTTTCTCTTCTCCTGGATGACCTTAGGCAAATGGTCAGACCGAAGTCACAAACAGAACAATCCTCAATGGAATCAAGAAAAGGTTAGAAGAAGCTAAGGGAAAATGGACTGAAGAGGTTTATATTGTGTTATGGGCCTACAGAACAACGACTAGGACACCGACGGGAGAAACTCCATTTATGCTAGCACATGGATCAGAGGACGTCATACCAACAAAAGTGGGACTCCCTAATCATAGGGTTCAGACCTATGACCCTGAGAATAATGAGGAGGAGAGAAGACTCGACCTAGATTTGTTTGAAGAGAGAAGAGAAGACGCAGAAATCAGGCAAGCAACTTATCAGTAGAGAATAGCAAAGTTCTACAATCAAAGGGTGAAATCAAGACCCATAGCTGTGGGAGACTTAGTACTGAAGAAGACGTTGCAGAAGGAAAACAAGCTTCACCCAAACTGGCATGGTCCCTAAAAAGTGATTGAGGAGGTTGTACCTGGGACCTACAGGCTAAAAAACCTCAAAGGGGAACCTTTTTACAATCCTTGGAATGCCGATCGTCTAAAAACGTATTACATATGAAGTTGTAAGATCTTTCATGTAAATATATCATCTTATGAAGCGATTATTAATGAGAAGATCAGTTCCCGTGTTAATTCTTGGTTCATTATGCTCTAGTGTTAGAATTTATGGGGATAACACCTTATGTGATGACCTCAGACCTTATAGCCTCATAATTTGGTGACAAGGTCTGAGGTAAGACATCATATTTGGATGACCTCAGACCTTAGACATCATTAATTTGGTGAAAAAATAGATATGAGGATAACATCTTATGTGATGACCTGAGACCTCATAACATCATAATTAGGTGACAAGATCTGAGGTGAGACATCATATTTAGATGACCTCAGACCATAGACATCATTAATTTGGTGAAAAATTTGATATGAGGATAACATCTTATGTGATGACCTCAGACCTTATAACATCATAATTTGGTGACAAGTTCTGAGGTAAGACATTATATTTGGATGACCTCAGACCTTAGACATCATTAATTTGGTGAAAAATTAGATATGAGGATAACATCTTATATGATGACCTCAGACCTTACAACATCATAATTTGGTGACAAGGTCTGAGGTAAGACATTATATTTGGATGAACTCTGACCTTATAACATCATAATTTAGTGACAAGGTCTGAAATAAGACATCATATTTGGATGACCTCACACCTTAGACATCATTAATTTGGTGAAAAATTAGATATGAGGATAACATCTTATGGGATGACCTCAGACCTTATAACATCATAATTTGGTGACAAGGTCTGAGGTAAGACATCATATTTGGATGACCTCAGACCTTATAACATCATAATTTGATGACAAGGTCTGAAATAAGACATCATATTTAGATGACCTCAGACCTTAGACATCATTAATTTGGTGAAAAATTAGATATGAGGATAATATCTTATGTGATGACCTCAGACCTTATAACATCATAATTTGGTGACAAGGTCTGAGGTAAGACATCATATTTGGATGACCTAAGACCTTAGACATCATTAATTTGGTGAAAAATTAGATATGAGGATACCATCTTATGTGATGACCTCGGACCTTATAACATCATAATTTGGTGATAAGGTCTGAGGTAAGAAA
This sequence comes from Sambucus nigra, assembly GCA_949130495.1. NCBI lineage: Eukaryota > Viridiplantae > Streptophyta > Magnoliopsida > Dipsacales > Adoxaceae > Sambucus > Sambucus nigra. Next base: position 308,267,175 of record OX422223.1, read on the forward strand.
TCATATTTGGATGACCTCAGACCTTATAACATCATAATTTAGTGACAAGGTCTAAAATAAGACATCATATTTGGATGACCTCAAACCTTAGACATCATTAATTTGGTGAAAAATTATATATGAGGATAACATCTTATGTGATGACCTCGGACCTCATAACATCATAATTAGGTGACAAGGTCTGAGGTAAGACATCATATTTAGATGACCTCAAACCTTAGAAACCATTTACTTGGTTTACAAAGACATCATTGTACTCAGATTTCAGACCCGAACACATTGCATGGCAAAGAAAATCATTCAAAGAACATTCAGCGAATAAAGAAATAAAGCCCTCCTCAGAGGTTGATAGAGATTTAAAAAGAGTTACAAGCTACAAGGTAATTGAGTTTGCAATAAGAGGTTACAGTTTGAAATGCACAATGAAAAATTACAAAAAGCTTCACAAAAATAGCCTAAGGGTCTGCAGCTACAGTGTTGGCATCCTCAGCCTCATTCCCTTAGCCGATGTTGGTCACCTCGGCCCCATCATCTCTGAGGTTGGCACCCTCAGTCTCTGTAACATCCAGTGGCGCAGTCTCTGCAGGGGCAGCATCTTCCTCGTCAACCTCTTGAAGGGACTGAGCAAAACTGAGGGTTGGCAAAGCCTAAACCAATCAAGTCAGAGGTTTTCAAGCTCCCATAATCCTTCTCCTTAGTGGCCGCCCATTTGCCAATGGCCTTAAAACCTTATTCGAGTTATTCAAAGCTAAAGTTGATGAATTCATCAGAGACTTTATAATCAGCCAAGATCCCCTCAGAAGCATCCTCAACGGCTGCCTTCACTGCAGCATCAACCTTCTATTAGAGAATGTTGTCCTTGGCCTTCAGAGAAGAGGTGTGTTCCTTTTTAAGATTGGAGATCTCTTTCTCCAACTGATTGACCTTCTTGTTAGACCCCTCAAAGGAAGACTTCAGATGATCTACCTCGACGTTCAGAGAGTCCTTCACCTTTTTGGCCTCTTGGCCTTTCTCGATGAGGGGCAGCCTCTTCAGAGTCCAGTTGGTAAAATGATTCATAGCCACGATGCCCTGCAAATCAAGAGTCAGATGTATAAGTTCAAATTCAAAGTAAAGGTTACACTTCAGAATAAAATTAAAATTCAAATCTTACATGAATAGTCCTGTGAAGGCCAAACTCAACTAGTAGGGGAGTATCCATGGAGCGACATAAGCGTTTGTCAGCATCGGTCATAGAAGAGCCTATAGCATCTAACGCCTGCACGCTATGGCCTATAATACTATCATTAATTTTTAGTTGTTCTCGACGAGCAGCCAGTGCATCTTCAGAGGATATGGGGATGGCCTTTTAGGCCTTACTTTTCCTCTGATCCTCAGGGGAATTCGTTGTAGTTTTCCTCTTTCTTGTAGCATCGGCCTTGGACATGCCGACACTCTTCTTCGGTGGGGGAGGAGGGGGTGCATTCAAGCCTGCCTTCTTCACCAGCTTCATGAGAATTGGGGCAAACATCTCCCAGATATTGTCTGAGATGCCTTCAGGGCATTCTGCAAATGGAAAGGTCTGAGTTAGAAGATCAGAGACATAAAAAATCAGAGGTTTAACTTGTTGAAATAATAAAATAAGCACTTACGGAGCTCAGTCAGAGGACTCCCCCCAAGGCCAATCTCGAAGAGATAGTAGGGGGTCATCAGATGTTCAAACTTGACCAACAAACCATGCTCCCCTTGATCTTTAAGGTCTTTTACTTTTTAAAGATTATTTTGGCTTAGCGCAGGGTTGGCTCAGGCAGCCATTGACACTTTACCCATCTCAGGGGTATCATCGGCTCTAAGTTCGAAGAGGGGACACAGGAACCAAATTCCCATACCCCTGAGATGAAGAAATATCACGATTTCCAATTGTGATTTGAAGTTTGGGTAACATGCAACATCTTCTTAGTTGTCTTCCGAGCTAAGAAATGGTAATAGCTCGGATGATTCCTTACAAAGTAAGGGATTTAGCATCCGGTGAAGACCTGGATGGGAAGGTCTGAATGGTGGACTTCCATTCATAGAACTATAGCTCCAATTATCACCCTCTCGACACTGGGGGATAACTTGGAAGGAGCTAAGTTGATGTAGGAAAGAATGGCCTTAATGATAGGATGAATGGGCAGAGGAAATCCTAACTTGAACATCTGCTCGTACCAGCAGATCTCACCATCTCAACCGCTAAAAGTCCTCTCTTCCCTCAAAGGTCTCCTGAGTTTTATAGAGGGGCTTATGGAATATAGATGTCTGAACGCAAGAAGGTAGAGCTTTCTGACAGTGCTTTCTATCTCGACTACCTCCGAGGTGTCAACATCGCTCTCATCCTCATCATCCTCGTCCTCCTCAATGTCGGCCATAGTAGACGAGGGATTAAAATCAGGAAACCTCTGAGCGACCTCAACCCTTATGGCAGCTGACAGGGGGACATCATCTGAAGAAGTTCGGGATGTGCTAGACTCATTATGGGATAAGATGCGGCTCAAAACCTCGGCTTGATCTGGGACCTGATCAAGCCGAATGGAGAAGCCCATGGCCTCTTGAAAAGATTTTACAAACATAGGGTCTGAGGTGGACGACTCAGACTCAGACACGGGAGTAGGTTCAATTGGGACCTCTACTTGGGTAACTGGTTTGGCTGGCTCAGGGTATATGACCTTCAGAGGGGGTGAAAAGATAGGTCTGAGGGGGAAGGCCTCATCCCTACGAGTTTCCTCTTGGGCTCTCTCTATTTGCCTAATCGTTTCTAAAGTCTTCTTTCTAAGATAGGGGAAGTCTTCTAAAAGCTAATAAAGAGGTCTGAGCATATGGGGACGACCCTACAATTATGGACCTAAGCTAAAAATAAACAACTGGGCTGGAATTGCCTAAGGATCAAACTGGGTTTTGAACTAATAATGTTCAAGAATAGTTCACCAGAAAATGCATAACCTCGCCAGAAAACTCACAAACTCGTCGAAAAATGCAAAAAGTATGAATTAAAGGATGGAAAAATGGAGAAGAATAGATAGTGGATGATACCTGATGGAATGCGATGAGAAGAGAGGAAAGGTTGGCAAGGAAAATCCACTTAATGCACCTCTAACCAAGCTCTTGTAGAGAGAGAGAGAAAGCAGAGAATTTCAGGTGAGAAAATGAAGAAGTGAGGAAGAAAGAGAAAGGAAGGGGGTATAACCCTCAAAACCTAATGCACGTGTCCTAAGGCCCATCATTGCCTTGGGAGCCCAAAGGATGGATGACATCACACACTTGCTAGGCACACTTCCCACTTCAGCAATTGACAAGCATAAAAGGAATATTGGTACAAAGAAGAAAGTCCTCGGAGCTGTACACCCCATAGTCACCTGTTACCACATGTAACTAAGGGCTAGGGTGTGATTGATATGCCATATATGTACCCAACAGCTCAGAGACATCAACCTCAGCCAGGGAGATAGCCTAGGTCAGAAGGTCCGTAGAACGACAAATAGCAGCCTCGTCCCCAGCAAGGTCGGCCATGGCTGACTTTTAATAGTTTCCTCATAGCCAGGCAACAGTTGAGGCCTTTATGATCTATGATGACAGTTATTCATTAGGGCATCTAGGGTTGACAACCTCGGATAGGTGTGAGCCGAGGTTACAGAGGCTACACCATCTTCATAACCAACCGCGAAAGATAATCAGCCGATGTTCCTAGGCTACTCCTCCATAACCTCGGCCTCATATGAGCCAAGACCACCATAATTAATCTCGGGTCGGGCAACAACCAGACTTCACCAACCTCGTACTCTTCCAGGCCGAGGTTAGTACCAACCACATATGGCCGAGCCTTTATTCGCTTATGTATGGCTGGGAACACGTGTACACAATCAGTTATAACGAATCAATCCCCTCACATGGGGGAATATTTCGTCATCATTCTCTACATGTGACAGTGACAGATGTCTTCATCAGATTGGCTAGATCAACACACACATGCTCATTGCATGCATAGGGGGTACATTACACCCCCCACACATTATATATACATACCTTCTTCTACTTGGAGGGGGATCCGAAATTGGCAACCCTAGCTGAAACTCTAGTCAAATATACAGTAGAGAGAGAAATCTTGAGAGATTGTATCTATGGCCATTAAAGCCTTTATACAACGATATTTATCACACACTTGCACAGTGGACGTATGCCTGATTGGATGAACCACTTACATGACTGTGTTCATCTTCTTCTCCTCACCTCCTTTTACTATATGTTCATATACTCTCATACTGCCATTGTTAACATTGAAGTGAGCTTTTGAACACCTTGAAGGGTGGTGTTGTTTCCAGCATCACCATCCCGTGCACTTGCAGTATTTTATAAAATTGACAACATCATGCCACACCCGAGTCAGTTCTTGAGTTTGTGTTTGATCCTTATGGCCCTCAACCTAACCCACCTAGGAATGCTTGTCCTAGACCTTTTGAGGAAGGTGGACCCAAGCCCGTGTATATTTATTTCCATTGCAAACAAAGAGGTCACCTTAGAGAGTATTATTTTAAGCTAGGGAGAGTGTCTTATAGGTACATTCCCTAGTTTGCTCGCACACGAGTTCCTGCACACACTACTGCACATGTTACTCAGCATGCTCCCGCATATCACATAAGAGATTTATAGATTTTTCGAGAGCAAGTAGAGTATTTGGTCAAGACTTCACAAAATTTGATGGAGGTTTGTCATAGCTTGTCATCTCTTTTGGAGAACACCTCCTAGCCTAATGACTTAGGTTAAGACTTATTATCTAGCATATGGTATTTTTCATGCTCATATCGTATATCCCTATTGATAGTATGTACCACCATTGTATTTATATTTTATATTTTGATATATTTTTTGAGAAATCCAAAAAGAGTTTTTTTTTCTGAAAATTTTTGAAAAATGCAAAAAGATTTTCTGTTTTTAAGAGAATGAAAACGCAAAAGGATTTTATTTTGATAAAATTTTTAAAAAAATTTAGAATTCAAAATGGGTTTTGTATTTTTTGCACATTATGTGGATGAACATTTGAAAATGCGGTGTGATTTTGATTGTTTATGGATTCGCAAATTTCCAATTTAATACTTATTTAATTAGATGAAATGTTTTGATTGAAATTAATTAAACCCTAAAACATGCATCTCTGCCATCACAAACAATCACAAAATGCTGGACACACAGATTTTAGAAAAAATCCTCCGAAAGGGAAAACCTTTATTTCACTATGAATTGTAAATTGCAACTTACAAAGTACACAATGAAATCTGCAATGCATCTACCACAACAAAATCACATAGGACACAACCTCGAGATCAACAATGGACTCCCAGAAGAACTAAAAAGAACCACAACTTTGTCTCCAGAAAGGAACACCTCAAGTGTTCCTAGATGACCGCAATCGTCAACCAGCAATTCCCTCAAGATTCACCAATCCAGCAGTGGAGATATAGTCTCTACAAGAAAAACTTCAACAAGGTTGAATCTTGGTCTCACAAATGATTCACTTAAGTATTTGGGATGATTTGTGAATCAAAAAATAATGTTTTTTAACTTAAAAGTGATGACTGGAAACTTCATTTTTGTCAAAGTCTTAAATTAAAAAGATTTACGAATTAGTCATTTATAAAAACCTTGAGTCAGTGGGTATTTAGAACGACATCTGTAGGTCATTTGGACGACATCTGCAGGTCATTTGAACGACATTTTGTCATTAGATACAACAAGAAACGATCAAAAGAAAACCAAAATAATATGCCTTCGTTAGATGCAAGCTTCAAGCGACCCTTCGAACGGTATTTCAAACGACATTTGATGATGAGTCCTTTGAACGACTTGAACCTATCATTCTAATGACATCCACTTGTCATTTGAACGACTGAAACGTCAATTTTTTTATTTATTTTGAAACTCCTCCAACAAGTCTTGAAAAATTAATTTTCCTTTAGATAAAAAATTCCCAGCTTGTTAAAACTGTTTCGAAAATATCCCAACACCTAGATGAAACATTAATGAAATTTAAATACAACATTACCAAAATCAATCTTGCAAAGGCTTGTTGTTGAAGAATGTTAATATTCAAATCTGTCTTTTTGAGCATATGAACTTGAACTTCCTTCGACGGGTGTAGGGGTATATGACGTACGCAATGTAAAAACAAACTACGTAAAATATGTCCTTCTGAATCTCCCCCTATGTCTATGCCAGTAAAAACTAAAAACATCCGAATTATCAAAACAAAAAATCCGATACAAATCTAATACTCTTCAAATTCTTCAACAACTTCAAATCTTCCATGTTTCTTTGTCATCATGAGGGTCTTCAAAATAATGATCCTCAAAATTTGTACCTACACAAATAAGACAAAAAATAAATACCTTCGTGATGTATTGAGTTTGAAATGAGATAAACATAAATCAAAATAAAGATCAAATCTCAAATCTCCCCCATAATTCAAATTCCCCCATTGAATCATAATTCGTTAAATCTCCCCCTATGTCTATGCCGATACAAACTAAAAACATCCGAATTATAAGGAAACAAAATCCTATACAAATCTAATACCCTCCCATGAACGCAAAAGTGAAAAGACATTAAAAATTCAAGTCTTCAAATTCTTCAAAAACATCAACATCTTCAAATCTCCAACGTTTCTTTGTCGTCATCAAGGCATGCAAAATAATGATCCTCAAAATTTGTTCCTACACACACGAGACAAAAAATAAATACCTTAGTGACATATCGAGTTTGAAATGAGATAAACATAAATAAAAAAAGATCAAATCTCAAATCTCCCCCATAATTCAAACTCTCCCATTAAATCATAATTCGTTCTCCCCCTTTTTATTTGTGTAAAATAGACAAGAAAATGAATAAAATAAGCACGGAGTGTCACGATAAATAAATTATTGCCAAACATCATGAATAAATCAATTATGATCATGCAAGGATAAAGTCATAAACATTTACCAATTATTTTTTATTTTTCAAACTTTTCAACCAAAGAAATTTACAAAAATATCACGCACCATGAATTTACACTAAGATAACCAAATCGTTAATACGGGATGAATGAGTGTGAACAAATTCGATAGGAAAATCATTGTATTCAAACATAACATATATGACAATGAATATGGATACTCCTAACGAATGAACTCAAAATCGTCCATAGGTGTCAAAATGCGAATTTAAATGACATCGACTCAATCTAATCAAAACATCAAAGTCAAAGATTATTTCCACACAAATAACATCTAAAACTATGTAATGATTTTTTAAGACTTTGTCATGACGTGCAAACCCATTGTTTTATTTCCAACCGAACACCCTTATAAATTATAAATTTTTTATTTTTCTATTGAGGTGATCTAAATTCTAATGACCCCTTTTTGGCATATGAATTGTTTTATTGCCTTAAATTTTTTCTATCTCTTTTCAACCTCTTTGGACCATGGATACATTTTGCAATGTCACATTTTTTAGGTCCGATTCAAACGGTGGCTTAATCGCAAAGGATATGTGTTCCTTTAGTAGCCCTTTCCCATTAACTCATCATTTTAAACAGAGCCCTCGCGGATAACGGTTCTTACATGCACTACTTTCATTGTTAAGTTTTATCGCATTTGGTTTGTTTTAAAGACAGTATTGAGATGGAAACAGATCGACCACATGAGATAGACAAGCACAATTATCAAACAAATTCATGCACCTGTACAATAAAGGAAATCATGAGTCACAAATGTAGAAAGTAATCTCAATTCACATCTCAATAACTCCAAACATTATAAAGCACAAAATAAAATGATGATGCATCTAAAATCACTATCAAATTGTCACATGGATATGGAATGATGTTGTGACTTGGTCATCCTAAATGTCCATTCATAAACAGAGTAGAACAAAATACAAAAATCTTTTTGTCTTTTTCCAAAATTTTTATCAAAATAAAATCTTTTTGGCTTTTTCATTTTTTTCAAAAAAATAGAAAATATTTTTTTATTTTTCCAAAATTTTTCAGAAACTAAAATATTTTTGGTTTCTCTAAAAATATGTCAAAAATGGAAAAGATAAATACATAAGTGGTACATATAAAAAATAGTCATAAAATATCACTATGAAAATCATCCTATGCAAGCAGACAAGTCTAAACCTCAACTATTAGGTGCGCAAGAGTTTTGCAAAGGTGGTGACATCCCGTGAAAAACATCCATAAAATCATGTGAAGTTTTGACCAAAAACTTAACTTGCTCTCGAATATGTGCGAACTCTCTCATGTAATCTACAGGAGAAGCAAAAGTATCATGTGTGAATGTGTGTGTGGTAACACGTGGCAAAACTCTATGTGACACACTACCCAACTTAAAGCAAAATTCCCTAAGGTGTCCTCTCTTCTTATAATAGGAGAAAACATACATGGGCCTAGGAAAACCTTTATCATATCGTCTACGATGCAATCTCCTATCGGGAGTGGGACGCCTAGGCGGGTTAGGTTGAGAGCTGTATGGATCTATCACAAACTCAGAAATCGGATCGGGTTCACCATGAGAAGTTGATGCACGGTCATAACCTATTCCTAGTCTCTCAATATTATCCAAAACGGGACCGAGGAACATCTTTCTAACCTTCTTAGATATGTCCTCTATAGTGACCTTGACCTCTTGGGCACGATCGAGATCTCTCTCTAGTTGTAACATACGGACTTCAATTTCACTCTTTTCCTGACCTACAACAATCAACTACTCACTCAAAGTAAACTTCACCTTCTCGAGTTGGCCAACCGACGCCTTAAATCCCCTCAAAAAATCTCTCCCTCTATCGCTCTCTCTGTATATATATATATATATATATATATATATATATATCCAAATCTAACACCATAAGACCTAACTCCAACTTCTTCATCTTTAAGGTCTCAGTGTATAAGTCTTTAAATGATTTTTCGAGTTCACTTTCACCCTCACTTGCAAACTCTCCATCACTCTCACTAGAAACACTAAAATCATCATTGGGGCTCTCACGTGCACAAGTATCCTCATCGTCGTGGAATAAACTGGGTGTGCTCATGTGACTTGACATAAAACTGACAAACTTACCATGTGATGAGTCATCCCTGGAATCATTCAATTTTTTCTCACTATTGCTAAGAGTGGCTGGCATAACAATCTTCTTTACCTTTATCTTTAGCCTACTGGGACACTCAAACACTTTATGACCCTTTCCCTCACACGCAAAAACATATCTCATCTTTCTTTTTCTCACTACTCTCTTTAGCCTCTTCTTTATTTTTATTTTTCTCAAAAATCATTTTATCAAAAGAATTTTCTTTGAAAAAATTGAGAATTTTTTTGATATTTTTATCAAGCATGGCCACATCATCAAAATCAAATTCTCCCTCAGACTTGGACTCACAAACTTTATCTTTATTTTTCCTCTCTCTCTTCCTAGACGCTTCCTCACTCTTCCTAGATTGTGCCTTAAGTGCAATCCCACTATCCTTAGGCATAATGGTTTTAGGAAACATGTCGATCTCATAAGTTTGAAGGTCTCCTATGAGTTCTTCTAGACTAAGTGTATCTAATATCCCTAAAGAATTTAAAACAATGACCTTAGGATTAAAACGGGATGAAAGTGACCTCAAAATATTTTTAACAACACTCGTTTCATTAACTTTCTCACCCAAATTAAAACTCGTGTTGACTTTGTCCAACAAGTAGCATAAAACTCATCAAAACACTGAGACTCAGACATCATGATAGTCTCAAATTGGGTGATCAAATTTTGCAACTTAAACGCCTTAATTGCGTTGGTACCCTAATGTGTCAATTGGAGGATATCCCATACCTCTTTAGATGTGGTGCATGTCATCAAATGATGAAACTCGTCAGAGTTGGCGGCTTTAGAAATAGCGCTAAGGCCATAAGAGTTAAAATTACTCAATTTAAGATCATCTTCAGTCCAGTCTGACACATGTTTTGGATTAGTGACATTATCGACGGTGACAGTGGGAGGAGTCCACCCTCTTCACAAATAATCCAGACAAGCTCATCAATAGCTTTCAACCCAAATTTCATGCAGGTTTTCCAATAGGCATAATTCGTCCCATCAAAGACTGGAAACCGATTATATAAGTTATCCTTCAGAAAAAATAATGAATTTTAAAAATCATATTTTTCAAAAAAATCGACATCATAAAAAATTTGCAAAAAAAGGAATCATTCAATAAAATAGAGTAACATGTTCTGATAGAAATTCGAAAATGCGGAGTGATATCCATTATTTATCGATTCGTAAATTTCCAATTTATTATAATCACAAATTAATTAAACCCTAAAACATGCATCTACGCCATCACAAACAATCAAAAAATGCTGGACACACAGATTTTAGGCATAATCCCCCGAAATAGAAAAACCTTTATTTCACTATGAACAGTAAATCGCAACTTCCAAAGTACAAAATAAAATTCGCAATGAATCTACTGCGGGAAACTCACATAGGCCGCAACCTCGAAATCAACAATGAACTGCAACAAGAGCCCACATGAACCGAACCTCTGTCTCCAGCAAGGACCACCCTCAAGTCTTCCCAAGTGATCTCAAGCATCAGCCAGCAATTTCCTCAAGAATCACCAATCCAGCAATATAGATGTACTCTCTACAAGAGAAACTACAACAAGGTTGAATCTTGGGCTCATAAATGATTCACTGAAGTTTTTGGGATGATTTGTGAATAAAAAAGAAAGTTTTTTAAAACTAAAAGTGAAGACTAAAAATTTTACAGATTGTAGTTTTGTTTTCGTCACAGTCTTAAATTAAAAATATTTATGAAGCAACTATTTATAAAAACCTTGATTTGGCGGTTCATTCGAACGACATTTGCACTTTGTTTGAACGACATCTTATGTTGTTAGATATAGCAAGAAACAACCAAAAGAAAACCAAAACAGTATGCCTTCGTTAGATGCAAACTTCAAACGACCTTTCAAATGACATCTAATGTCATTAGATGAGTCGTTTGATCAACTTGAGTCATTCGTTCCAATGAAATCCACTTATCGTTTGAACGACTAAAAGGTCAAAATTTTTTATTTTAAAACTCCACCTACAAGTGTTGAAAAGTGAATTTCGCCTTAGAAAAAAAAATTTAAGCTTGTTAAAAACTGTTTAAAAAATATCCCACTATTTAGATGAAACATTAATGATATTGACACACAACCTTACCAAAATCAATCTTGCAAAGTCTTGTTGTTGAGAATGTTGATATTCAGATCTGTCATGTTGAGCATATGAACTTTAACTTCCTTTGATAGGTGTAGTGGTATATGACATACTCAATGTAAAAACAAACAATGTAAAATATGTCCTTACAACATTAAAGATGTCCGAGTCACACATTCATTCCATATCCACGTGACTATTTTGTAGTGTTTTGAGACGTGACATCATTTCATTTATGTGCTTTATAAAGTGTGGAGTCATTAAGATGTGATTTGATGAAAACTTGCTATATGTTTGACTCCTTGTCTCTTTTATTGCACACGAGCACGAGCTTATATGAGTATTGCACTTACCTATCATATGTCGATCATAGTGTTTCCATCTCAATTTTGCTTTAAAAATGAACCATATATGAAAAACGAGATAATAAAAAATTGTGCATGTAAGAACCATTGTGCGTATTTAAAAAATCATTATTTCGATAAAATTGTTATATATTAAGCAATGAAGTCGGGCTGCGAAAGATAAAATCTTTGCATGAAAAGCCACTATTTGCAATGAAAAGAGCCTAAAAGGATTAAAGTCACATAAAAACAGAAGTGCCAGACCAATTTTGTTTGAACATTGATGCTTCCCTACAAATGAGTATTAGTTTCTTCAAAATTATTCAGAGTATAATTGCTATATGTTATATTTTGAGGGAATTAACTCGAAGATCGATGTTTTTTCACATTCTATAAAAATCTCGAAAAATCATTACATAGTTTTGGGCATCATTGGTATGAACTTTCAGTCTTTATTTACTGATTAGGTTAAATCAATTTCACATGAGTTCACCATTTTGTTAAATTTAAAGTAGAATTTGAGATCTTTCGTTAGTGATGTCTCAATCCTATATGCACATGTGATATGTTTGTCTACGTTGATTCACATATGGAATATGTTCACACCCCTACATTCCATTTCCATGATTTGGGCATTTTTCGATTAATTCATTGTATGTTATTTTTGTAAAAAATTATACTTCAATTTTTTTTGAAAAATTTCAAAAATAGTTTGTGAATGTGAGCCTTTGAGATTATCATTGCATGTGTGTTGTTTATATCTTTTGTGATGGTATATTCTTTATATGTGATGCTTTGCAATTCATGATTATGTTTACTCCTGTGTCTATTTCATATAGAAAGAGGGAGAACAAATTAGGGGGGGGGGGGGGGGGGGGGAGACTTGTTGATTTGATGATGAGTTTGATTTATAGGGGCGATTGATTATTCTTTATGGTTTTTGTTTTCTATTTCAATCTCGATGCATTATGCGGTATTTTTATTTCCTTCATATGTGTCGGTTCATTATGTAAAAATCAAGACACACCAGAGGAAGTCAAAGAAGTGAAAGGGAAGCACAAGAAGACAATGAAGACACATAATCTTATTAGGATACTTTTTCATTTATGAGGAATTTTTTTTGCAATTTGGATTTTGATTAGGGTTTTATAGTCTTGTGCCAGAATAGCCAAGGTGGGAGATTTGTAAGAGTAAATAGTTTGGCTTAGGCTTAGTATTTATTTTATTTTCATAATGGCTAGTTTGGCGTATCCTGATACAAACCGTCACATACCGTCACGACAAACTAACACAACGATTGAAGACTTCCCAACATCCCGCAAACGTATAAATCAATTAATGTTTAAATTTATTCCTAAAATTTATTTTGGAATGTTTTAACTTTATTAAATTTAAAACATGATTTTTTTTTATGTTTAAAAATCAAGGAAAATTTTTTATTCAAAAATTTTCAAATTTTGTTGACCTCGTTCAAATGAGATGGCAATCTCCTTCGAACTAGTTGTCAAACTTGTTAGATAGCTTGTTTGATCATTTCATCAAACTGTGATACCCCGCCTAATAAAATACCGAGTGATCAGTCCTATCTCAAATTAAAACTGGAATCTCATGTGATTCATTCTTAGCATCACTGTCGAAAACCAATTTATTACTAATAACCTATTAGGTCCGATGTCAAAATTTTGAAGTTTCAAATCTTTTTGAACCTAAATACACAAGTAATTAAAATCACACAGGGATATGAACAACAACTAAAATGAATCATTAAATTAACCAATAACTCTCGATAAACATTTATACAACCACATCGAATGCGCGTAAAATAAAATCGTTGGAAATAAAGTAAATGACATTAATCGGGCAACATGCCCGAATATACTCTCAGTACCTCCTATCTAGATCACAAGGGGATACGCGTCTATACAATCTCCTGCCCCCATCCACAGCTGTGGTAATAACGACTGAATCGAAAGAATATTCATCCAGGCATCCCTGTGTTTGGACACCTAAAAAGTATAAGAAGGGAGAAGAAAAGAAAATATAGATACGGGTCAGAGCCCGAATTTTCAAAATATTATTAGCAAGTGTTTAAAATATTTTAATATTCAAAATATGATATTCTCCATATTTAATCGACTGTCACACAAGCATGAGATATCCCTCACCTCTCATCCAACAGTGCTCACCTAACGCATATATTTTAAACACCCTAGTTATGCTACCCAGCCTAACTAGCATCTCACCAAACTTCTAAATCCCCATACAATATCTCATGTCCCACGTATATAACATTCTCAGTGTTCGCCAACTTATGAATTATTATTCCTAATTTTATATCATTTACTCAACTCTTAGGAATAACTATCACTAGTTATTATACTACTCGCATTTTAGTGTTATTTATTATGTATATAGTAGTCTTATCATATATACATATATCACATATTTTATTCCGGATTTTATACTCCCGGATTATCTAGAAATTAACACACATTTCATTCATTATCTTGATCCATATATATATATATATATATATATATATATATATATATATATATATATATATATATATATATATATATGTTTTCACATCTCATATATGTATACATAATATACTACACACATTTAGTATATTTATACTTATATATTACACATGATATAAGTATAACAACCATCCCTCAGAGCTATAACTCACTGGATGCAGTCTCTCAATGCTATCATCTTCCAGCATACACACACATCATCACGGGTACCAACGGTCGAACTCTCACACCGACTTGGTAAAAACCAAATAACAACGTATGGGAAGCGGTCATAGATCCTCACCTGAAAGTGAGAACGAATCATACCCAAGACTTCTCACAAAAAATAAAACCACAAAATATAATTAATGTACGACTATGACCTGGGGACTATACTCTCCCTGCTTCTCAAGCCAGGGGATTCACCCACATTGTTAATGCTACTCCGACAGATTTAGATAGGGAGAGAGAAAAGAACTTCTTTATAACGAGCAAGATGATTGAAGGCGTCCCACTCTTCCGATTCCATACTGACTTCATTCACGATACGTGGAAACTGATAGCAATAGAGGGGTATGCTTCACATAAATATATCAATCACGAACAAATATATTTAAAATCACTTCATATATATACTATCTCTATACCAGTATATATATATATATATATATATATATATATATATATATATATCAATTCCGGTTATTCATACCTATCCATCTTTCCATTAGCCTAAAATCTAAAATACCAATTCGTATTAGTTTATAAGTATACGCACAACTTATATTTATCCCACAAGTATTTACTCACTTATGATAAAATTCCTCACCTTAATAATTTCCTGAATATTATCTTATCACCTATAGCTAGTAGTCTAATTCCATCCTACTCACACGTTCAGATTTTACTCATATACTATTGCCATATATATTCTACACGCATAAATATATATGTACCAACCGAAATACTTTCTCGAGTGTCGTTCATCGCAAACGCTCCTAAAATTCATAGCCGGGGTCTTATTCCCAATAACTCGAGACTCATACATCACTCACATGGTCTTCTAGAGGTCCTCGCACCCTATCTAGGATCCCCTAATTTTTATGTCCCAAAAGAAATTCTTCAATCCCTTTTTATCCAAGAAAAATCTCTCAAATATTTTCGTCAAAATTGAATCAATCTGATTGCCAGAAAACGAACTGTTCTGGCGCTCAGATAAACGAATCGATCCGGTATTCCAAAAAACTAATCGGTCTGACACAAGTAGTTTCGATAGTTCATCTTCTCCAACTCCGATAATTCATTCCAAAACTCATCCAACTTAATTTCTAGGGTTTCTAACATCACCCAACACCAATATATATATATCTACACACTATGATTTACCCAACACTTCAATTAATTTCAAGGGATTTATCCAGTCCTAAGAATTTAAACCCTAATTCTTATTTATGCATTTCTTCCATTTTCTCACTAAAAATTATACTATTAACATAGATTTTAACTTAGATTTCATGTAAGATTATTATCTCATCAATTTCTTATGAAATCATCTTCCAAAAACCCATTTTTGTACAAGAATCCCAAACCCAAAAATCACGTAGTTTCTTCACTAACTATAATATGGATTTTAAACATGCTAAAAGAATTAAAGCAAGTTAAACTCTTGCCTCATTGGATAAATTCGACGACTTCGTGCCAGGAATCCGCGGGATCTTGGACCGAGCCTCCTCTTTCTCCCCTTTTCTTCTTCCTTTATTCTTTTCTCTCTTTTCTTTCCATTCTTTCCTTATTTCTCTCTTTCTCACGACTTAAATGAGAGAAATACGATTTATCCCCTTATTAAACCCAAAATTGACTCGTGTACACAATTGCGAGTCCCGACTTGTCCAAAAAGTCTCCAGAATCCAAACACTACCCTCGGGTACTCTATTTTGACTATCTCGACCTTTTAGAGACCAACCGTGTACTCAAAATTTCCATCCGAGTCACTTATAAAAACTTCACCTTTTTAAATCCAATGCAACTTCACACGTACTTTTTCAAATAAAATATTATTCGTTGTCGCTTTACCCAATCGCGACCTGAAATAAAAATAATTCAACTTCATTTACTTATTATCGTAAATAAATGTAACACACATCAATATTAATCCAAAACTTGCCAATTAATATTTAATCCACACTTCAAATTTTATTTCACTTGAAATTTCTCAATTTATTAAATTAAAATACTTATCTAATTTAAATATCCATAACAGTTCAGGGTATAGCATAAACGAACATCCAATGAGGGTGTACTATTTCACTTTATTTGAAGCTTGTTAAAAAAATAGAAATCTCGTTCGATCGAACTTGGATTTCGTTAGAACGAGATGGTATTCTTATTCAAACGAGCCTTATTTTCATTTGAATGAGACACCACCTCGAATTTTGTGTATGATCTATAAATATTTGTTTCATTTCCAAATTTTGTGGGACTTTTGCCAAAACTATTTCTGCACATCTCTTGCAAAAAATTTCAATATTTTTGTTTACCAAAACACTTTTTATTCACAAACACATCCCCAAATATATTTTTTGAATCGGTTTTGGACCTTATTGAGATATACTCATTGTGGAGAGATCATCTGTACTAGTGACTTGTGAACCCATAAGGATCACGACTGAAGATTAAAGGTTAGTCGATGGATACCGATTGTGAATCCCCACCTGTGGACTGATCAGGGGAAGTAGTATTCTTTAGAGATTCTGTAAAGACTGCACCTTATGCTTCTGGGTTATATCAAGTAGTATTGTAAGTTGAATATCTTGTAGAATTTATAAAGTTCTAAAAGAGGTTTTGCCCTGAAAAGGAATTTTTCTCAGTTGCCATGTGATTTAATGTTTATTTATTTGTCTTATTACTTAGATGAATGTATTAGGATAATAAGATAAGATTGGATTTGTTAGTCTGGACATTTAATTATATAAATCATTCCAATAATATTGAGAAAACGCCCTTTCAAATTGGTATCAGAGCATTACGAACCTCTCAATAACTCATATGGAGTGTGAGGTGTGTGGGGATGAAAATAAACCCCATTTATTGTGTGGAATACAGTGTTAATCACCTCCGCCCAAAAATTTTCGGGCACTTTCCTTCCAGTAGCATGGACCTTGCCATATCTTTACTTTTTAATTCTTCCTCCCAACTATGCCATTTTGTCGAGGAGTATGAACGACCAAAAACTCATGTTTGATGCTAACCTCATCATAAAAAACATCAATCGCGAAAACGTTAAATTCGGTGCCATTTTCACTACGAATATGATTTATAATAAAACCCTATTAATTTTGAATAACATGTCACTTAATGGTTAATAGCATTGGAATTTTTTTTGAGAAATCCAATGATAGAATATCTCAAAAGGTCATTTACCATCACTATAATATTATTCTTACTATGAATACTCTCAGTATGCATGGGAACCATAACATCCATGTGTATTAACTCTAAAACACGAGAGGCAATAATGGTATTCAACTTCTTATGGGTACTCTTGATTTATTTCCCTTGTTGATATGGACCACAAACTGAGGAAGTTAGTTTTCCAAGTGATGGGAGAATACAAACTAGGTCTTTCTTAATTAACCTCGCAAGATCTCTTAAATTGACGTGACCTAGTCATTGATGCCAAAGGTACATGATAGAGACCTTACTAATATTGCACACTAAAGAGGAATTGGGAATGATATTGTAGCAATTTTTGGTATTCCTCACACCTTGTAGCAAAAGTTCATCAAATCAATAAAAATATTACACTATGGCTAGTAAAACTTTATTGCAAAGTTATCATTGAAAAGTTGGCTTATGCTTAATAAGTTGGCCTACAATACTTAAATATACAACATATTGTCTAGCTTAGGAAAACAAAAAATCTCCATGCAACATCGTCCCAACATGCTAGACCTACTTCCATCCTTAAAGGTGATTTTCCGTCCTTGTAATCCACAAATTTGTAAAATGTGATTGTCACCAATCATGTGCCTAGAGAACCCAATATCAAAATACCATGAAGAATTATCTTGAACCGTAAGAGAAACATGAACTACAAGAGAGTTCTCTTCACTTTTAAGTACCCAAGAGGTATAACTTTTTGCTTGACCTTATCATTGTTAAAACTATTCATTGTGTTGGAAGTATAGTCAAAAGGCATAGATATTATTTGAAATTATTCCATTAAAATTTGAAAGTAGTGATTAAAAACTCAACTTTTTCCCTAAGAGTATAAAAAGTTTTTATAGAAGTTTGTGCGGGCATGTGTGTGAGAGAATCTTCCTATCTTATAGAAAATTTCCCTGATGAGACCTCTTCATTTGTAATAGGTACAATGATAGATGTTTTTCAGTCCACCTTGGTTAAAATTCCTAGAATGAGTTCTCTTTGGTGGGTTAGGTCGAGGCCCGTAAGGATCCATCATAAATTTGGAAAGTGTTTCTGGCGTGATATTGAAAGTGGACCACCTTCGTAACCTATTCCTTGCCTCTCTTTAAAACCTATAGAGGGACAAGGGAACATCTTTCCAACCTTCTTAGATGTGTCCTCTAAAGTGAATTTGACCTGTCGGGCATATTCAATAGCTTTATCGAGTTATGAAACACGGGCTTCAAGTTTCTCACGAGTCCCCAATATTGATTGATTATCTCTCATAATCCTAGATATTTTGTTGGTCAAATCTTTCTTTTCCTTTCCCATTAAAACAAGTTTATAACTCAAAGATATTCTCACCAAAGTCTTACTCTCTCTCAAAACTTTTAACTCCTTCTCTAATGAAAACACACTAAGGGTCAAGTTTTTATTTTGGTTTTAGTTTTTTAATGACTCAGTGTAATATTCAGAGAAAGCATATTGAATACCTTATTCTCCCTCACTCAAATCATCACCCTCAAACTCATCAAAATGATTCGACCCATTATCAAAGTTATCACTTTTAAAAACATACTCATTAGCGTGAGACATACTTATAATGATAACGTGACTATCTATGAATGCAAAGTTATGTCCAGGCGGTGATTCATCCATGGAATCCACTGAATCAACATCATTGTCACTTAGAGTGGCATTATATGTAGCTTTACCTTTGACCTATCTCTTAAGCCTAGTGGAATGTCATGGATTTTGTGACATTTACCCTCGCTCTCATAACATCTCTCTAATTCATTTTTCTTAGTGTACTCACCTCTAGATTTCTTTTGATCACTCTCATAGAAATTCTTACTCTCATTGAAACAACATTTTTATTTTCCATTTTAGATGAATTTTGATTTTTGAATTTGAGAAACTTTTTGAATTTTTTACACAACAAGGCAAGATCATCTTGATCAAAATCAAAATCAGAGTCAAAAACCTATTTTTTCTTTGATTTATCTTTTAAAGATATTTCTTTTTATATTGGGTTTGGGAAATATGTCTATTTCATAAGTTTGAAGATCACCTATGAGCGCTTCTAGCCTAATCGTGTTGAGAATTCCTAAAGACCTAAGGATGGTGACTTTCGCACTAAAATGTTTTGGGAGAGACTAATAATTTTCTTAATGACTCTCATTTTTGAATTTTCTTACCAAAATTAAAACTAGAATTCACAATATTAGACAAAAAATTTCATTTTCAAGCATGCTAATATTCTCAAATTATGTGGTGAGGTTTTGAAGCTTAGAAGCATTGATAGCATTGGTTCCCTTGTGTGTGAGCTGGAGGATATCCCAAGCTTCTTTAGATGTGGTACAAGTCCTAATAGGAAGAAATTCGTTGGGAGTGACCTCGGTAAAAATAGAATTTAAACCTCGAGGGTTGAATTAACTCAGTTTAAAATCATCTCTAGTCAAGTTAGTGGATGACGTAAGACTAACTAGATTTTCATTAGTCATAATAGGACGAGTCCATGACCTTTCAATAGTAAGATAAATGCTCTAGTCAATTAATTTCAGAGATGATATCATTCTAGCTTTCCAATAGGCATAATTTGTTTCATCAAACAAAGGTGGCCTAGTGTATGAATTCTCTATATAACCACTAAGATTCATATAAATAACTATTAGAAATAAGACCTAATACCAATTTGTAAAATGGATTTTATGAGTTGGTCCAGTTATATGTAAAAATCGTAGAGTAGGCCACACACAAGCCAACTTTTATCTTGATTAATTAGGTGAACCTAAACATGCAAGATATTGAATCTAAATTGAAATAAACAAACCATAGGAAATATACGAGGAAAAATCTCTTTTGGAAAAAAAACTTTTATTTTTCAGCACTCTTACAATTAGGTATTATAGAATGAAACATACAGACTTATGGACTTAGACGCCGCTAAGTATTATAGTTACCCTCCTCCTTGTTGACAAATAGAGATGCAGATCCAACAATGCCCTGATTGCCTTGGTGTCCACCGATCAACCTCAGAAAACTATTTTCCTATCTTCACTTGTGAAGAATAAACTTCACAGATATGAGAATAAATGATGTGTTCTTCACGGTTTGATAAAGAGATAAAAAACATCCAAGGGGATGGATTTGAAAAACTAAAGTTTTTGGTCACAAAAATATGTCTGAATGGCATGATGGAAAATTCAATCTCACATCTCTATTTAAACGGAGAAAAATCTCCAAGAAATAAACTTGAAATATTGCATTTTAAATAAGCTAAAAAAAAATTTGACCCAAGCTCGTTCTAAAAAATTGGACCTCGTTCGAATGACCTATTCCCTCTCATTCGAACAACATAGAAATGAGAGATTGAATGACATTATACCAAGGGGAGGAAAATGGTTCATTTGAAGATTGTTTAAACGACATATATCAAACGACCTCATGCGAATGACCATCCTAATATTGTTCTAATGAGGTGCCTTAAAATCAATTTTTCAATTAAAAACTTTTGAAAAAATATTTTATGTTTACAAATAATTTTAAATACCCCTGAAAAAATTGATTACTCAAAATCAATCTCATATACCTTCTTCAATTATTGTTATTGCGATCTTAACTCTTTGATCTTCGATGATTGAATTCCATCAATAAATTGTCTTCTCTCGATGATATTAAAATGTACATGATGATGTAGAGGTGTAACGGAATATGGCAAACTTAAAACATAATTGGTAATTATAATTTTTTCTCTCATATCGTTCAATTTCTAATGGTAGGAGGACATTACTACTCTTATGGCATGCAACAATCCTATACCAAGTATTTCACTACCGGGAGAGTCTACGTCTATCACGATGAAATTAATGACTTGGATATTCCTCCTACCCAAATAGGGAGATAACCTTCCCAAAGAGGCAAATTCAACCTTCCTATGAAGCCAATCTTCTTGCAGGTCTCGTTCTTTCAGATTTAACTGATTGGACACCTTGAGGTATATTACCTTTGACTAACTCCCTTCATCTAGTAGCTTATCCACATCCTAGTTGGCAACTCTTAGAGTGATTATCATGCCATCGTAATGAGGTGTCCTTACTTTGACCAAATCATCATCAGTGATAACTATGTGCATCGAGTAGTAAATCTCATTAGGTGTCCAATGTTTTCTCGCAATGGGATTGGTAGGGTCAATATAAAATGGATACACTAATGTTGTAATATTCTTAATCTCCATTCTTAGGGAACTTACCTAGATTTAACTTAAATTTGAGGAACCACAAATTACTGTGAACTCATGACCCAAGCATTCATCCAGTATATTACATGGCCTCCATTAGCTCACTGAATTTGAGTCCCTATGAATTACCATGAACTCGTGCCTTATGTCTTCATCCAGTACGTTGGATTACCTTTGGTCACTCATATATTGTGCTTGGATATCCTTCTTTTTAATGAAATCTTTGAGGTTCCTGGCGTGAACCAACTCCTCAAGGTGGGATTTTAAGTCTTTCCAATTCTTTGTTTTATGATCGTGATCCTTGTTTTAGGAACATCTCAATGTCATGCTCCTTTTCTTAGAATCTCTTATCATCTTTTCGATCAATATGAAATATTTTCAACATTTAATATTATAAAAAATCTTGTAGATTGGCTCAGTAAAGATCGTGTTAATGGCCTAGAACACCTTATGAGGATATTTCTTCTCAATTCCCTTCGACTTCACATTCTTCCTTTCTAATCCCTTTTTATTCACTCATTCTTTATCTCTATTTTTAGGCTTTTTTGACCGATCAACTTCCTGAACAACTCCAGCCAATATTTCTTTAAGTGTTGCATACTTTTAGATCCTCTCCATGAGGTTGTTAATCGTGATAGCCTCCCTCTTGGTAAGGGATTGATGGACCATTAAGCTGTTTGGCATCCTAATCTTAAAGGAAACCATTATAACCTGCTCAGTTATATTTTCAACTTTATTGTACATCTCCTAGTACCTCCTGGAGTACTCATGAAGTGTTTTGTGAGGCTTCTTTTTATCATAAGAATAGACTTCGTTCATTTTTTAAGGGTGATCCTCATGATAAATCTGGTCGTGAATGCCTATATGAGTTGCTTAAATAAAGTGATCGATTGATGTGGTAACTTCTAAAACTAATTCTAAGAAATGGCTCTAAGATTGGAGGTAAATATGCAACACGTTAAACTCTTGTTGGTTTTCGACAACTCTATGTCCTAGTGATATTTCTTGATGTAGTTGGTGGTATTTTTCTTCCTATCATAAATTTTAAATTGCGGAGTTTCAAACTTCTTAGGAGGCTCAAACTCATCAATAAGCCCACTGAATGGTGATTTCTTTTAGTTAGCAAGGTCTCATGTGGAGAGTTCATTGGTCATATGTGCCCCTGGTGGGAAGGGTGCCTGTCCATTTCCGTTCTGATTAAATCATGGAGATCCATCTTTCCTCACTACTCATTGGAGCGATATCTCCTTGATAGCGACCTCATATTAGGAGAATATTCCTTTTTTTGCAGGGCACCCCTCCCCCCAACTACAAGCTCTTCTCGTTTGAGGATTGGGAATGCGTGATATATGGACATGCTTACACTTCTCTTTCTCGATCTCTCTTTTCGGCTTATCCAGATGTCATAGGAGATAAACATTCTGCTATTTTCGATATCACATAACAACTTTCTCACCTCTCAGTAGCTTTTTATAGTTATAAGTGAGGCTCGAGATCTTATTAAATCATTAGGGTTCATCATTCTCGACTATTCCCTTTTTCGAAGAACAATAACTTCTATAAGAAGATTGGTAATATTTTCCAATTTATGATCTAACCCTCTGAGACGGTGGATATAGATGACGGATCTTTTGGTTGTCATAATTGTGGTAGTTCATATGGTTACCCTCCTAGTTGTCAAATTTATTTATTAATAAATTATTCCTTTTTCCAAAATTTACTAGTTCTATTTTCTGTCATAAATTTCCTTTTTAACCCGGAGTTCACTGAATCCCATTTATGTTTATGGGCTTTCACCATTTTCCTCAAATGTCGTAGACATTGCTTTATCGGCCCATTGTCTTGGGTTCCTAATTAATCCATTGTGATAACTCTTTCACTTTTCAATAAGTTAATTTTCTTCCGGTCCCAACATCATTTTTTTTAGCAAAATACTCACCCCATGTTGTATTTAACAAATACTAGTCTTTTTCCAAATTTATTACTTGTATAAACATCATTTTTAAGTTCTCTTTTAACATTTTATACCCATCCAATGGAAAAATCACATAAAAAAACTTTATGCTTAATTTATACTTTTAATCCCTTTACATACTTAAACATATACATTTGCCATTTTTAACCTTATTATAGTTAAATTTATTTACAAGGGCATTTAAGGTTCATTTCATAGTTTTCAAAAGTTTCGAGGTTACATTGTAATTTCTTTACAAAGTCAAAGTCCAAACCATTTGCGTATTAGAAACTAATTCCCCAAACCCCTAGTTTTTGGAACCTTTTTGTAACTTTTATCAAAATTCTAGGTTGTTTCGCATTATTTAATAGTCAAAGGTTCAAATTGAAATTATTCAATGTTCTGGGAATTTTTTAATTATAAAAAGATTTGAGGGTTATTTTGTAATTACCCAAAAGCTCAAAGTTCACAGTTTTTTTTTGTAATTACCTAAAAGTTCATATTCTATTTTAAAAAAAAATCAAAGTTTGAGGGTTATGATGTAAATATTCAAAGTCCAACAGTCATTTTGTAAATATTTCCTAAAAATACATTTTGTGTGTTAAAATAGCAGCTTTTAACAAGTCTAAAGTCCAAATGTAATTTCATGAAAATTTGGAGTCAAAACCAATTTTTACTATGTTTATGGGAAAAAGAAAATTTATAATACCATTTGGCTCAAAATAATAATTTGGCAAAAGGGTAGGATTAAATAATATTTGTAGAATATTATCTAAAAACTAGCCTTGATTTCATATTTCTATTTTAACATAAAACAATACCCAATTTAGCCAAATGTGTAAAATAATTAACACCTTAAAATATTTATGTATTATCCGCATATAGACCTCTTTCTTTACATGTGCAATGCTTGCTGAAAAATATCAACATCCACAAACATATTTATACACACGCAAAACCATATAAATGCATTTAAAATACTTTCAAATCTAAAATGAACCAAACCCTACCTATTTATAGTCCAAATTTATGCAAAGTTGGTGTAGGAAGGTATCCCCCCACCTCCAAAGGTGGCCTTAAAGGAGCTATCAAGGTTCCTAAAAATGAATATGCTCTCCAAAATCATTTTCCTTCTTCAAATCCCCCTAAAAATACCCATTTCCACCCTCAAATTCACTCATTTTGGTTTTATTTATTCTCATAATATTTTTGGAAGAAGGGTGGCTTAAATAGAACTATGTGTATATTTCTTCAAGTGTTTGGTCGGATCCCTAATAGAGCCTAAAGGACTTATTTAAATAAATGAAGGAGATGGAGCCGCGCATGGGTAAGGACACGATTGAACCTTGTACGAGTGAAAATATTAAAATAGAATCCATGTTTCGAAATGAGATTATTCCTTCGGAAGGAATCTCAAAACCACCATAGTGGTACCCATCACCTCATCATAGCAGGTGCAAAAGGCCACTATAGCGACTGGAACACATCTTTGTAGCGGCTCGTCATAGTGACATTTTTAAAAAAATTAACCCCTTATTTCTTTTAAACTAGAACTAACTTAAAATTTCTATGAAAATTTTCTAAACGTTTATAATCCTAACAATAAATGTAATTCACCAAGTACTTTCACTTTTGTCCTACTAATAATTCATTTATTTTTTTTAGTTGCCCCAAACAAATTAGATGATTATTATTTATTGAATTTAACTAAAACCCATAATTTCATAATCAAGCGATAAATTGTATGTGATTTTTTTTTATATTTCAAAACTCATAAATTTTCTAAAAAGTCAAGTTATTACATTCTTCCCTCCTTAGGAAATTTCTTCCTCTAAATTTTTACCTATGACCATTGATTAGTCCAGTAGTCACCATTAGATCCTAATTCTCAAAACTCATAGCAATAATAGTTTTCACATAATAATAAAAAAAACTCTGGTACCTTACACCTCCCGGGTACTATCATCCAAACCATCACCTTATCACATAAAGTCGTTAAATCCCATTTGTTCTCGTATCCGTTTATTTAACACATGAACTTCCTCTAGTACCATAACTAGGGAATGTATAATAATTCGAAAAAGAATATAGCTCACTTATATTTTATCACTTACGAATCACTTCCAGTATGTAACGACACATAATTCATCTTCACATTCATATTTAGGAATCACCACTATTGTGTACAACATATCATCCATTTATAGTATTATATCTAGAATAGATCTCACTTTTAGACAATCTTTAGTCCTTCATGTTTAAGGAACTACCATACCCAGTATCTCACTTACGATTAACCAATATAATTATCATAAGACTATTGAAGCCTATATTCTTAGTCTCTAATCGTTTCCTAATCCAGTCATAGGTTCCAAGACTTACTATCCACGTAAATTGAAATACACACAATCGTGTAAACACTTACTAATATATACTGCTTCCATACAATGACAGTTATTTGAGGTGAGAGGTATAACAATGTCAGAATTAATACTAATGATAAAGTTTACATCTTTGAATGAGAACATTTTAAATTCTATGAATTAGTATTCACATCGTCGAATCATATAACAACAATCTTAGTCGAACACAATGTTTTACAAAGCCACAAATAATGGACCAATAAGTCCAAACCAATCGGGAAACTACATGATATCAAATTTTTTATTACCCATGATACAAAATCAAACTAGGATGCTCATGCAATGCAATAAAATGATCCTTTAAGTTAGGGACTCTATTACCATGATGCATTAACCGTGCCCGACCTAATCTGCATATGACGCTAAGCCACTACCATCATTGTAACTAGATTACAACTCAAAAATGATTTCTAACTATTCTAAAAAACATAAATCCATCTACCATGCAACAAATAATCTATACACACCTTCCCAAAACTCAAGGGATTACATGCCTATAGCTTACAAACCTTAGTTTTTCTCAATATGAGTTTACATACGTTTTATACAATTAAAGATATAATTAAGTTCACTCACTAACACCGGATGTAGCCTTTATTTGGGCCATGAACCTTGGCTTAGAATATTTACTCACTAATAAATCCACAGATAAAATTGAAACTTGCGCTACGAGAATGAGGGTATTATCATTAAGTAGCATAAATTAAGGCTTCCTTCCTTACACTACACCACAAATTGAGAATGGTCATGGTAAATCGGTCATGTCCTAAGACCATGACCACAGTCAATCCTCATGTGATACAGGTCATGACCAATCTAATGGGTGACATCCAATGGATATGGTCACAGACTTAGACCATGATGATGGGGGTCATGGTTATATTCCATGGCCAACCTGTGTCCAAATGAGTGCCAAACGCCCATGAAAGTGGGTCACAACCCTGGACCATGACCAGGTACATGAAAATATAAGGGTTTTAGTCTTGGGTAATGACCATTTTGAATTAGTCATGGTCATTTTCACAGACCTAGGCCATGACGAACCTATCATAACAATTTATTTTTTACAAGACATTGAACATGGTCACGGTCACCGTGACCATGTTGCTGATGTGTAAAAACTAAATGGTCACGAAAGGTGGGTCACGAACTAGGGTCATTAACACATCCTTTAGACATTATCAACTGCAATCAATAATTCATTTTGTGCGAAGTCTCTCTCTACGCTAATGCCCTTTCTCTCTTTACATTGATTCTCTCTCTCTCTCTCTCTCTCTCCGACGACTTTCTATCTCTTACTAGCGACATATCCTTAATATCTAGTTCAGGTATCCTCTTTTCGTTGAATTATTTTGTAATGAAATATTAAGTGTGTGTTTACAGTGTGTTTATATGTGCACTGTTTACCGTATGTATACGTATGTGTACATGTACTTGTGTGTATATATGTGTATGTATATGTATGTGTATGTTTGTTTATGTGTGTGTATGTGTGGGGTTAAAATACCCAAATGCACCAGGGTAGTTTTTAAAAGAATGCATTGTTTGGGAGGTCCATTAATTGGAGCTCAAGAAAAATAGATAACTACCTAATGTATGATGAATTCCACCACCATCAATGATTGATTGCATGTCAGCACGACTCCAATAAAGATGTCATGTTTTCTATATAATGCTAGAATTTAACGCAAATATTATATAAACCGACTCTTAATTTATATCTTTCGCCACCTATGTTTATGGTTCTAAGATCGATATATTTTTTGATGTTATAATAATGCACAACGATGTATTTTTTCTAGTTATACATAGAGTTGTCTAATTCCCGTGTCAAAGCATTTAGGTATTGCAGAGTCAAGCCTGTAGCTTGATATTTATGTGGATGTGATCGTTAGATGAGTGACTTGATTCCCATATAAATTTCCATGCCCATCTTTTAGCGTAAATGGATTCAACACATCTATAAGAGATTCTGATGCGTTTATAAATATTGTACACTTTTGAACTTGCTTGAAAATTTATGGTTATGCAAACATGCAAGGCTTTCTTTACATGAAAAACTATTTTAATGGACATAATTGAAAATTCATTTATAAGTTATGCATAACTTATAATAGTGAAAAATTCTATATGATTTCAAAACCTGAATTGTTCTTGATGTTGGTTATGTGAACATTCATACACACAATTCCAATTTACATTTGTTCATATAGATGCGTCACATTTTTGGCTTATCTTGATTTTAATCAAAACTGTGCCCATAGAGGAATATTTTAATTGTACACCTATTGTAGTCAAAATTTCAAAAATTATATGTAATTGGATTAACCCAAATAAGAATATACCCAAATTAAACAAACCCAAATTCGAAAATACAAAAATATTTTAATTGGATTTTAAAACCTAAGGTTGAAACACTTAAATTGGATTTTAAATCCTAAGGTTAAAATAAGATAAACTCAAATCGGATTGGTTGAAAAATAATAACTACTTAATGATTAATTAGATCCGTTACTTATAGGAATCATATTCACACCTTCATATATTTTTCTTAGGAAAAAGAAGGAACAATGATAGTCACTGGAAATAAGAGTACGATAGGTTACAATTGGACCGCACTTATACCTCTTTTATTAGTGCGCTCTTTTTAACAGGTACTCCTGTCTACAAATATGGGAATAAGAAGATCAAACAATTTAACTACCTCATAAATCGTGGAATTCATATCCATCAAGAATACGTGTTCGATCGTTTTCTATTTTCCTTACCAGAAAGATGGGATGAGGTTTTAGAGAATATATTTCGCGTATATAATCTTCACATAGCCCTTTTATTGATTACGCTATTTCAGAAGACATAAAAAATATATTCAGCCATTATGGATATGACTATGTGCGGAGAGCATTGACCAAGACTTTGATGTCTCATGACATAAGAATGTTAAATTGAATCTTGACATTAAGTTGAAGAAAGGATTTCTATTTCATGTCACAAACATCTGTACAACAATCATAGACGCTTCCTATTAGATGGCCAAGTGCAAAAACCCATAGATTCTTAAAAAGTAATATTATATGGATGCAGATCGAACACATTGAACATATTTTATAGTCTTATTATGAAAATTTATATACATGTATATAGTCATAAATATAATTAATTAGTCTTAAACATGTTAGTATAATGATTTTATCGCTTTTTGTTTTTTATTATAACTATTGTCGAGCGGTAATGGACAGAACATAACAAGTGATGATGTGACACCCCAACAAGGATTCTCATCGCCTACACCCCAACAAGTATAGTCATCACTAAATGTTGAAAAATTATCAATTACACTATTGGCTCACTTTACCACTCCATATATGAGTAGGCAACAAATTCCTATTACTCCAACACCCACCCGTCGCTCACAACATCTGTCGAGCAAATGAGAAGAAGCCCATTGGGCTCTCCCTTATCGTGAATAATCATACTGGTAATAAAAATTACCTCTGAATCTTTAAATCCTAGTGTATTTATTGTGGGAAAATAAATGTGGGAGTTGGGGCGGTAGATAACTGGAACTTAGTTGATCGAGCCATTAAGGATGACGTTTATGACCAACTTTGTAAGCATTTTTCATTCCCTAACTATTATAAGCAAAATGTTCTTTCCCAGTTTGATGAAAAACTAAGAACATATTGCAAAAACCTTTATCAAAGACATTTCATAAAGGGGCATCGAGCTCCAACATTTTGGCTCTAAAAAATAAAGCTCCTCCGAATAATGAAATATTGATCGGTCGACGGAACAACTTTTTGGAAAATGAGGTAATGGAATAAATGATGGTCCATAGAGAGAAAAATTAACAAAACATAGCGAAATAAGTTGATATCCTCAGTCTATGGTTTAAATCATATGATGATTTGAAGTGTGAATGGATAGATTTGACAAGGGCAGTAAAATTTGCAATTTGTACGTGCATGCCCCACGGGACAAAGATAATAAATTCCCACCACACTTGGCTCCAACTATGGTGAGTATGAACAGTTATTTATTTATATATGATGTGAGGTATCTCCGAAAGATATCCAAATAACAAAGGACAAACGTATGTTATCGCCCACTAATCAAATAGGGAGAGACGACTGGTATGCGAGTTCTAATTTTTAACCACAGTCGAAGGCCTCTGACCCCAGGATGCATGGGCGAACGGTCTATCCTGATTAGGACCACTAAGTTTGAGATTATGAGGAAATTATCAACGAAACATCATCAATAGAAGGAATGGTATTGTTTGGTGAATGATCCATAGAGATCAATCAAAGACTCATCCTTGATAGTTTCGATATTATTAAATCTTTTAAGATTTGGTCAAAGTATGTGATCTCAACATCTATCATGACCCATGTTGTTGTAAGAATATATCTCGAAGGATCAAACATGTGTCATACTCAAATTTAAATATATCAAACGTGCATGCTAAAAATAAGGGAGAACATTGCAGTAGGTTGTGTATATAAAGTCTCATATAGTGATAGTAAGAGACACATAATAGAGAGGGTACTCTGTAACTTTGTATTAATTTCCTATTAATGAAAATAATTCCCCCTTCACTAGTGAACATATGTCAACTCTGACCGAACCATGTACATACACTAGTTTTCTTTGTCTCTCACCTCGTTATGCTTTTACTCCGTATCACAAATTTATTGTGTTGTGCAAGAATCATATTTTTTCACAACGTAAATGGTTCCATCTGTAGGAATGACTATTTCTGGATCCATGAGTAAGAACCAGGTCACACAAGCTATTATGGCCTCAAAAAATAGTAACAGGTCCGATATGATCGATTGGTGGATCTCCTAAATGATGATGCTGGAAACATCACCATCAGATAAAGTGTTGACGAGCTCAAGCAAGTGATAGCGATGGCAGCACAAGAGAACACAAGTGTATATGTAAAAGGAGGTGAGGAGTAGAGGATGAACACCAATATGTAAGTGGTTCAGCCAATTAGGCCTACGTCCACTGTGCAAGTGAGTGAGTAATGTCACTAAAATAAGCCACTGACGGCCATGGATACAATCTCTCAAGCTTTCTCTCTCTACTGTGTAAATTGATAGATTTTTATCTAGGGTTGTAATTTTTGATCCTTTATAATGTTGAGGATGACCTCAATATGTAATGCTTGGGGGTGTAATGTACCCCCCAAGCATGCAATGTGCATGTGCATGGAGATCCAACCAATGCAAGGATGACACCTGGATGATCTCAACTAAGTATTGATGACTCAATATTCCCTCACATGGAGGGAATGATTAAGTTATAACAGATTTGTCCACGTGTTCCAAGCCATACATGTGCGCGTAGATGCTCCATCATCTTTTCTTGGTACCAAACTCGACCTGGATGAAGTACGACCTCGACTTGGCTAGGGATTATATGATGACCTCGACTGGGATGCCAACTGAGGTTAGATATCTGGAACGTCGGCCAGGGCCGATGTTGTCTTGACACTTGATGCTGAGCCTGCAAGGCTTTGCTGATTTTAGGTGAAATTTGTAACGTCGGCTGTGGCCGACCTAATGATTATACTAATGGATAACCCATTTCTATACTTACCTCAGATGATTCCCTCCCCAAGGTGATACCTGCAACGTCGGCTGTAGCCGACCTGATGGATAACTGACCCCATGAGTTATGTAGACCTCGGCTGATGCCCAATCATGGCGGTTCTTGTAACGTCGGCTATGGCGACCTAGTGAAGGACGACATCACTGATGGGTAATCCTGAGCTATTATTACCTCGGCCGTCATACATGCCGAGGTCAATGTTCTTGAGCTGGCAAGTTCACTTTGTGCATATGAATCACCCCTAGCCCTTAGTTACCTATGTGAATAGGTGACTAAGGGGTATGCATGTTCGAGGCTATATTTTTCTTGTGTACCAACATTTCTTTGACACGTGTCAACTTATGAAGTGGGTAGCGTGCTTGACAAGTGTAATGATGATGATTGTATTTTGGGCTCCCAGGGCAATGGTGGGCCTTAGGATGCATGCAATCAAATTTGAGGGTTTAAACCCTTTCCTTTATCTTTCTTCTTTATTTCTCTCATTTTCCCCCCTGAGACTTCTACGTTTCCTCTCTCTCATCAAGAACTTAATCGAAGCTGTTTGTGGATTTATTTACTCAATCTTCATACTCTTCATCTCGTACTCTATCAGGTATTAATTGTTACCCTTCCTTTGCGATTTTTCAACCTTGTATTTCCATTTCTTGCATTTTTCGGTGTAGTTTAAGTTTTTTGGTGATTCCTTGAGTTTTCTAGTGAACCTGTTCTTGACTGTTCAAGGTTTGAAATTTTATAAAAACCATGTTTGATCCTTAGTTTATGTTGTGCCCAGTTGTTTGTTTGTGGTTAAGGTCCCAAAGTGTAGGGTCGTCTAACTTATGCTCGGACCTCTGTATAAGCTCATAGAAGATTTACCTTCTCTTAGAGAGAAGACCTTTGCAAAAATTAGGCGGATAGAGCTAGCCCAAGAGGAATTTCGTAGGGCTGAGGCCTTCCCCCTTAGACTTATCTTCCCTCCACCTCTAAACGTGATATACCCTGAGACAACCGAGCCTGCTAAGCCAGCATAGGATTCAATAGACCCCACTCTCATGTCTGAGTCTGAGTCGTCTACCTCAGACCCTATGTCCATATATTCTTTCCTAGAGGCCATGGACTTTTATATTAGATAAGATCAGGTCCTTGATCAGGCCTAGGTCTATAGTCGTGCCTCGTCTCACAATGGTGCAAACACCTCACAGACTTATTCTGATGTCAAGATTGTGGGGCCGAGTGTGGTTATTCCCCTTCCCATCGATGCTATCCCCTTGTAGGCCGCCACAGGGTCTTAGTTTGCTCAGAGGATTCTCGATGGTCCCCCAATATTTTCCCAGGCCGACGTTGCCAAGGACACAGATGATGGTCATGAAAGTGATATTGACACCTCAGAGGCAGTTAAGATAGAGAGCTCTGTCACTGAGTACGACCTCTTAGACTTTAGGCACCTCTATTCCATAGGTCCTTCCATAAAGCTTAGGAGACCTCTGAGGGATGAGAGGGCCTTTGATGGCCGAGATGGTGAGATCTGTGTTTATGAGCAGATGTTTAAGTTGGGCTTCCGTCTCCCCATCCATCCTCCAATCAGAGAAATACTGTCCCATATTAACCTATACCCCTCATAATCATCCCTAATGCTTGGAGGGTGATGATTGGGGCTATCGTACTTTAGAGGGCAATCCACCACTCAGACCTTCCAGTTAGGGTCTTCATGCCATTCTACGTCCCATCCTCTGCTAAAAACCACCCCAGCAACTACCACTTCCTAGTTAGGAATTTAGACAAGAAGATGCTGTTGGTCACCCAGACTTCAAATCATAACTGGAAACCATAGTATTTCTTTTCCTCAGGGACATAGGAATTTGGTCTTTGTGCCACCTCTTCATTATTGGAGCCGAGGACACCTCCGAGGTGGGGAAAGTTGTCCCTGGCTGCTAAGGCCGACCTTGGGCTTAGCCAAGATAACCTTTAGAAGGTTAAAAATCTTCAAGAGTATGGGGAACAAGGTTGGCTGGTAAAATACGAGCATCTGATGACCCCCTATTACCTCTCTAAGATTAGTTTGGGGGGAGTTCTCTAACCGAGCTTCGTAAGTATTATTTTCCATAAGTTGTGCCTCTGCCTTTTTGATATCTCTGATTTACTAACTCAGGTACATTTGTTGCAGAATGCCCAAAAGGAATCTCAAATGATTTGTGGGAGATGTGTGCCCCCAGTCTCGTTAAGCTGATGAAGAAGGCAGGGCATAATGTAGGCCCTCCCCCTCCCCCTCCTAAGAAGAACGTCGGTACATCCAAGGACGATGCTACAAAGAAGAGGAAATCCACCGCTGCTGGCTTGGAGGATCAGAGACTGAGAAAACCCCAAAAGGGAGATCATGCCATCCCAATCTCCTCTGAGGATGCACTGGATGCTTGTCTGAAGTATCTAAAGATCAGCTTCACGGGCTAAAGATGATGTCCTTCAAGCAAAGGTTGATGCTGCAGTAAAGGCTGCCCTTGAGGATGCCTCTGAGAAGATCTTGGCCGAATACAAAGTGTCTGACCAGTTTATAAGCTTTGACTTTGAATATCTCGAAATAGGTATTAAGGTAACTAGTAAGTGGGCAACTTCAAAGGAGAAAGAATCAGGGATCTTATCTGCCTCAGACTTTATTGGTCTAGGCTTTGGCAATCCTCGCTTTTCTCAGGCCTTGCAAGAGGTTGAGGAGGAAGTGGAAGGTTTCGCTCCTGCAAAGACTGCTCCATTGGAAGCTACAGAGACTGAGGATGTTAGCCCTCGAGATGACGGAGCGTTACCACCGTTGGCCAAGAGGAAACCACTGTGGTTGCAGACCCTTAAACCTTAATTTGTGAAGTTTTAACTTGTAATTTCTTATTTTTCATCTGTAATTTTTATAAACTCTGATAACATATTTTGAGGCATATCTGACTTGCGATTCTGGCTACATGTTATACCATCTTCTTTAGAGGATTTTTCTACTTTCAATGAATGCTCTCTCTTGAATGTTGTTTATCATATAATGAACTTCTCTTAAGGGTCTGAGGTCACCAATTTATGATGTTTACCCTCATAATTTATCACCAAATTAATGATGTCTTAAGGTCTGAGGTCATCACAGTATGATGTTGACCTCATAATTTATTACCAAATTAATGATGTTTAAGGTCTGAGGTCATCATATAATGATGTTTCACCTCATACTCACCAAAATAATGATGTTTAAGGTCTGAGGTCACCAAATTATGATGTCTCACCTCACAAATTTCACCAAATTAATGATGTTTAAGGTCTGAGGTCATCATACTATGATGTTTCACTTCATACTTCACCAAATTAATGATGTTTAAGGTCTAAGGTCATCATACTATGATGTTTCACCTCATAAATTTCACCAAATTAATGATGTTTAAGGTCTCAGGTCATCATACTATGATGTTTCACCTCATAAATTTCACCAAATTAATGATGTTTAAAACTAAAGAGCTTCTGAAGAAGATGAGATTAATACCTTAAAGGACCTCTTTCAATGGTGAAACAGCTCCGTGTAAGGGGTGAGGCCTGGTTCACCACCAGAGTCTCCGGTGAGGTTAAGCAGAAAAAGAGGAAGAGATGGCTTCTCGTTCCCACAGACGATGCTAAAATGATGATGCTAGAAATAGCACCACCAGATAAGGTGTTGACAAGCTCAAGCAAGTGATAACGATGGAAGCACAGGAGAATACAAGTGTATATGTAGAAGGAGGTGAGGAGAAGAAGATGAACACCAATATATAAGTGGTTCAGCTAATTAGGCCTACGTCCGCTGTGGAAGTGAGTGAGTAATGTCACTGAAATAAGGAATTGATGGCCATGGATACAATCTCTCAAGCTTTCTCTCTCTGCTTTGTAAATTGACAGAGTTTTAGCTAGTGTTGTAATTTTTCATCCTTTACAATGTTGAGGATGACCTTAAATATATAGTGCTTGGAGGGTGTAATGTACCCCCAAGCATTTAATGTGCATGTGTATGAAGATCCATCCCGTGCAAGGATGACACCTGACTGATCTTAACTAAGTAATGATGACCTCAATATTACCTCATGTGGAGGGAATGATTCATTTATAACAGATTTGTCCACGTGTTCCATGTCATACATGTGCGCGTAGATGCTTGACTGTCTTTGATTGGTACCAACCTTGGACTGGATGAGTACGAGTTTGGTTAAGTACGAACCCTGCCTTGGCTGGGGAATATGATGACCTCGACTGGGATGACAGTCGAGGTTAGATATCTGGAATGTCGACCAGGGCCGATGTTGTCTTGACACTTGATGCTGAGCCTGCAAGGCTTTGCTGATTTTAGGTGAAACTTATAACGTCGGTTGTGGCCGACCTGATGGTGATGCTGATGGATAACCCATGTCCATACTTACCTCGGATGATGCCCTCCCCAAGGTGATACTTGCAACGTCGGTTGTAGCCGACCTAATGGATAAGTGACCCCATAAGTCATGCAGACCTCGACTGATGCCTAATCATGGCGGTACTTGTAACGTCGGCTGTGGCCGACCTGGTGAAGGACGACATCGCTGATGGGTAATCCTGAGATATTGTCACATCGGCCTTCATACAAGTCGAGGTTAATGTCTCTGAGCTGGCAGGTGCACTTTGGGCATATCACTAAACTTCTTGCCTCAGCCGCAACAGTCGTGCCACACCCCATTTCGGGTATGAATGTACGAGATAGTAACAAAGTAATGGAAATAAAGTTAAGGTGAAAAACAAAAATTTTTCTTTTCGAAAATAACTAACATTGTATTACATATATTGTATCACCAAACACCGAGATTAATTATAAATGTTACATTTTATCCCAAAAATGAAAAATGGCGTAGGTCATCGAGAAACGCCATTCTCTACTTTCTTCTTCCTTTACTTCCTTGCATATAGTTACAAAAGCATAAAAGTGATCCCCACTTATCACAAAAGGGAGGGGATAATAATTCTTTATCCTGGTACATTCAGAGGGAAGTAGGAATTAGCAAAAGTATGCTAAGTAGATTTTAACCATTTCTGTAACACACATATTTATATAAAGGTTTAAGGAGTGAATGGATTTAACTGAAGAACATTATGAATTAATAATCGATAATAATTCTTATACATAGAGAATAAAATCAAGGAATTTTTAATGGATAATCCCATAAATATCAGTTTACTAGCTGGTATTGAAAAATTAAGCATATTAGTATAACCAAATAATAATCCAAAACCTTTGGATTTTAAGTAATTAGGATATGCACATTTTACAAAAACGACATTCATATATATATATATATATATATATATATATATAAGTCTTAAAACATTCTTGATATCTATATAGTAAAGAAGGAAATGTTTCACGGGATAATATGACAGTCTACTCACTAAGTTATACATATGTTCATAACAAAGGTATTTAGCACATAAATACTTAGCTGAACTGATTCAACAATTTGTAGTGTCCTCATGAAATGAGTTATTAGAGATAAGGATTTAAGTTGATCCAAATGATCAATATTCTGATACCAATACCATGGTAGTATCATAACATGCACATACTAAGAGTAATTTGTGTCTATCAAAGTGTGATATCAATATTAGTTATATGAAATACGCTGAAATTACTATCAAAAGGGCAAAACCTACTCAGCAACAGTTGATAACTCGATTAAAACTGGATTAAATCGGGATCGAGCGGTTCGAGTACTTGATTATCAATCAATCATCATATATTTAAGTGTATGTTCTTTGGATCAGATTCGATATGAATGAAAAAATGAAAAACTATAATTCTTAAAGTTTAGGGGTTGTTTTATAATTATTTTTGCATATTAAAATTAAGGTCATAAAGTCATATTTAATAAAAGATTTAAAAGACTTTTTAGATTAAAATTTATCAAAAAATATGCGGGAAAAAGTTGGGGTAAAAATTTAAAAATGAAAAAGTGAGAGGCTTAATTTGTAATTTTTTGAAAATATTTTTAAACCAAAACGTTAGTTTTCTGTAACTTGAGCTAGCTTTGACCAAACACTACCTTATCTTATGTCATTTTGACTAGAAAAAATTGATTGCCCATGCTCCCTCATGCGCTTGGTCAATGTTTCTGTATGAAAAGTTCATCTTCAACCTCTTGACAGTTGACTAGGTTCTTGACAAAACTTTGACCTTGAATATATCCTAATATTTTAAACCATTTGAGACAATTCTTGAACCAATATAACCTAATTTTTCATGATGAATCCAAATACATTGATTTCATGGATTGGGGTTTAGAAACAATCGTGTTACAACTACTATGTTTTTTAGAAAATTTGACCAAACATTCGTCCGTTATGGAGTATAGAAATGGCTTTTAAGTTTATGGCTGGGATATCTTAAGGAAGATTTTGACTTTGGTTTGGAGGGTGTAGGTATCCTAGTTGAAGATAATTTTGAATATATAGTTTCTAAACTTCACAAACACGTTTGAGAAATTAGGGTTCAAAACTCATTTATTTTAAAAATGAGCATTGCACTTAAGCTCTTAGGCACTTAAAGACCTCATTATTCACTTGGAAACAACTTCAAAGTCAATAAATGGATATTCACCATTAATGCTTACTATTTAATGGAGGTTTTGAATGTTTTTGCCTATACATGTTATACTTCACGTAAAAGCTTGGTTTTTTTATTGGGTCGAGCTTTGTGATAGTGTATAAAATATTTTGGGTAATAAAATATAAAATGGTGCATAAAATCATAGGTTACCAGTTTGGAGTGAAAAAGACAAGTTGTGTTCTGCTGAACTGGTGAGTGTCAAGACTAGAATTCGTAAGGATATTATATGGTAGACTAGAGGCACTTGATGGGTGGCTAGGTTTAAGAAAATAATGATGGTGCAAAAGATTTTGAAATGTGCAGAGGGTGCTTCCAATGTGGTTCTCATTTTCTACTGATTTGGATGCATTGTTGGTATAGGGAAAGTATAGTTGTATTTGTTTTTATTTTGGTCCTTGGCGAAGATGTTCGATATTTATTTGGTATTTTATTTGATTAATTTCCATATTTAAGGGGCATTTGTGTAATTTTATGAATATTCAAGAGTTCGAGTTTCGAAATTAAATTATTTGAGGTTTAAAGGTTGAATTCGATATAAGGTCTGGGTCATGGGGTGAAATATAGGTAAAGTTATGCTTCTTTAAAAGTTTATAGGGGTATGTTGGTCATTTTATAACCTTAAGGGGGTACCCATGTAATTATGTAAAGTTGTTAGGTTTCATGAGTAGTTTCAACTTTGTTAGGTCGTGTTTGAGTTAGACTAATTTATAAGGGGGATATAAGGAAATGTAAAGGGTTAACTGATCACAGTTTGATCGTTTTGGGGTTTTGATGCTACACGAGTATTACATTCTACCTATATGATAAAAACTCCTCCACGAATTTACCTACAAAAGCCTTAGGATACTATTCTTTATAGAATTTTCACTAAAGGAACTTCTTTCCATCTAAAAACTTTTACTGGACAGTCTAAAATTTGAATAGGACTCTTTTCAAATTCATGGTTTGGTTGAACAGAGATTTCTTGCCATGTAATATCATGTGTGAGATCTAAAATATGTTGACGTAACTTGGACAAATGGAATACATTATGAAAACTTAACAATTATGGAGGTGATTTCAATTCACACACCATAGTGCCAACATGTTTGGTGATGCTAAAAGGTCCAATGAATCTTGGCACTAACTTTCCTTTCTTTATGAATCGTAAAATTCCCTTTCAGGGCTAAACTTTCAAGAATACTTTATCAAAAATTTGTTAATTTAAGGGCTTATTGCAATGGTCAATGTAACTCTTGTGTCGATCTTGGACCATCTTTAGCCTGTCTCTGATTTGCTGTATCTTCTCGGTAGTTTCTGGAGTTATCTCAGGACCAAATTGCTTTATATTTCTTGATCCAATCCATCTTAACGGAAATCGACACGGTCTTCCATACAATGCTTCGAATGGGGTGGATTTGATACTTGATTGGTAACTGTGATTATATAAAAACTTGATTAATGATAAGTCCTCAATCCAATTATTGGGTATACCTAAATCACAGGCTCTCAACATATCTTCCAATGTTCAAATAGTGTGTTCAGATTCTCCATCGATAAGGGGATGAAATGAGGTAATTAAATGAAGTTTAGTACCCATTGTAGTTTGGAGTTCTTCCTAAAATAGACCTACAAAACAAGAATCTCAGTTAGATATTATGGATATTGGAATTTAATATAATCGAATAGTTTCTTGGATGTAGAGTTTGCTAAGTTTCTGGAAAGAAACAATAGTCTTTACTCGGAGAAAATTAGTAGACTTGATGAGTCAATATACTATTACCCAAATAGAATAGTATCCTTAGGATGTACGAGTTAATCCATTGACAAAGTCCATCGTAATATGATCCCATTACCACTAAGGGATTGGAAGAGGTTGGATGATTCTACTAGGGCACTAGTGTTCTATCTTCACTTACTGATAAGTGAGACATCTCTTAACAAATTCTGAATATCGTTCCTCATGTTCGTCCACCAAAATTGTTTCCACAGTTCATGATATATTTCTGAACTTCGAGGATGTATCATAAATTTGGAACTATGATCTTCTTATAGCGCTTATTCTCTTAAAAACAAATCATCATGCACATACAATATATTTCTTAGTCGTAAACATCTATCATTTTCATATGACAACTCTTTAGTCTTGCTTTCGGTTCTCTTCTTGGTAATAAAGGGATCTTGAAGTTATTATTCTACAATCATTTTCCTCAGTCTTGGGTAGGCAGTGTTATTGGTGATATTTGAAAAGGGGTTAGTTGGCTCTATGGCAACATCATAGGAAATCAGGTTATTAAGCCTTCCAATGGGGTTATGGCTTAAGGTGTCAGGTACAACATTTATTTTCTCGGATGATAGTCTAACTTGAATTTGTAATCTTCCAAAAATTCAATCCACCGTCTCTGTCCCAAATTCGAGCCTCTTTGGGTAAATATGCATTTTAGACTTTTATGGCTGAAAACGTTTAAAATTATTCACCATATAGATAAAAATTCTATATTTTAACAAAAAAATAACAATTACTAAATCAATATAATTTACAGGATAATTAAATTCACGAGTCTTGAGTTGTCAAGATGCATATTCAACTACTTATTCTTTTTGCATCGGTACATAACCTAAACCTACATCATAGATTATGTTAATATAAGGGATGATTATGACGGGAGCAGTGATCAACTTATTCTTTAAAGTTTGGAATGCCTTCTCACAAACAAAGATCCATACAAATGGTATTTTCTTTCTAGTTAACTTAATCAATGGGAGAGAAATCCTTAAAAATCTTTCCACAAATTGGCAATAATAACCAGCTAATCCAATAAAACTTTTAATCTTAGTAACACTGGTAATATTTTTCCATTCTAAATTGGCTGCGATATTTGCTGGGTATATTTGGATTCTATTTTCAAAAATCACATGTCCTAAAAACTTTACTTCCTTCATCGAGAAGTCGTATTTTCTCTTTTTGGCATACAAATGGTCGTTACTTATGGTATTCCACATGGTTTCTAGATATTGGGCATGTTCTTGGGGATTCTGGGAGTAAATGAGAATGTCATCAATGGATATTATTATGAAGTGATCCAGAAAAGATCAGAATATTCGATGTATTAGGTCTAAAAAGGCCGCAAAGGCATTGATTAAACTAAAAGACATTACATTAAATTCCAAATGTCCATAATGAGTTCAAAATATAGTTTTTGGAATATCCTCTTCTGCAACTTGT
This sequence comes from Sambucus nigra, assembly GCA_949130495.1. Lineage (NCBI taxonomy): Eukaryota > Viridiplantae > Streptophyta > Magnoliopsida > Dipsacales > Adoxaceae > Sambucus > Sambucus nigra. Next base: position 308,308,725 of record OX422223.1, read on the forward strand.
AACTGATGGTAACCAGATCACATGTCTATCTTTGAAAAGATCCTTGCACCCCTAAGTTGATCCAATAAATATTCAATTCTAGGTAAGGAATACTTATTCTTAACGATTATAGAATTCAATTGACGCTAGTACACATAATATATAACTTCCATCAGTTTTCTTTACAAACAACATGGGTGCTCTATAAGGAGATGAACTAAGGAGAATAAAACCCTTCTCAAGTAGTTCATCTTTCTTGGTATGAAGTTCTAAGTGGTCCATTTCATATGGAGGTATCGAGATTATGGAGGTATTTGGGAAAAGATTGATTATAAACTCTATTTCTCTGGAGGGTGGTGTTCCAGGAAACTTTTCTATAAAACCATCATTAAACTGTTCCAAAATTCTAGAAAACAAAGGGGAATCGGTACTTTGGATTTTTGGATGTCGAAGGTTTGGACTTACCGGTTCCTTGGAATATAAAGGAGTGTTTCTCTTGTTCTCCAAACCATATTATTTTCAAATAACAATCTGTATAAGCATGGTGTGTTGATAACACATCCATTCCAATAATGATATCGAATTCGAGTAATTTAAGATTATTAAACTACAGAGAGTGTACGTATACCTAACTGAATTTCACATTTGTCCAAACTTTGAGTAGGTTTGCTAATTTCACTAGTAGGTAATTTTATCTCTAATGGAGTATCTAATAATTTCAATAAATTGGCAGCATTTCAGCTAGTTTAAGACTAATGAATAAGTGAGTTGATCCAGAATTAAATAATATATGTGCGGGATAGCTATAAAAGAGTGTCGTACCTTCCACTACGTCATGAAAATTCCATACAAGCAATATAGAACAATTCTTCCTATAGTTGGGGAGTAACTCGGGCTTTCTACCAACATTATAAGGCATTCGCTTAGTGTAGGAATGAGCTATTACTCTAGGTCATGGGTAAGTAACGAGATTATTTCATATCACTCGCTGGTATAACTTAGGACACTACGGACAGATGTGTCCTACCTCTTGACACTCACGGCATCAAATCAATGGATTGGCAGTGCTATGGAAAATTTGGGAGTAGATTTGTCCACTAGGGATGGGATAAGGTTGGGATTTGGATCTTGGTGAAATTCTAGCAACATAATTATTCCTATTTATGGGATTGGATGGGAATACATATCCAACTGATGCGGGATTACGTTAAATGATTTAGGAAACATTAATAAGGTAGGAAAAGTCTTGGATTTGCAAAGGTATGATGGAAGTATTAATCCTTGGGTGTTCTGAGGTTAGGGAGGATACATTTCGACCTCGGGCTATGGATTGCCATTAAAAATCGACTTCACATTCAAATATGTAAGAATCCAAAACTACTCGGAGGTTGGCAGTAATTCCTTACCCATTGAATATTTTCATAATTTAGTGTATCCATTTCTCAGCTTCACTTGATCAAGGCTTTCCAAGAAAGGAACGGGGTCATTGCCTCATAAATTCCTTAAGAGAATTCATTCAACAGGTTTCCCCTGTATCTTTTTCCTGAGTCGTGCATTATATTAATACTTGTTGTTTCCTAGTGAGAGATGTTAATTCTTTAAGGAATTTCACGATTCCTTTAATATGAGTTTACTCATTTTGGGATTTATTTGAAGGAGTGCGAGTGTTAACCATCCTAAAGCATAATATGTTATACCATTTATCATTCATAAGAGTAAGGTTTAATGGAGATATCATATAGAAGAAACTTTTGATGAGGTTATATAATACAAACATTTATTATAACTAACAGTTTATGTTACGTTACACATTAGGCACACTTATTCCAAGAAAGATTAATAGCTACCTAATGTATTATTGGATCACTAACATATTCTCTAATTTTTCTCGTAGTTTGTTCTTCACTGATATACAACTTATTAATACGAGGTGCTTTACGACAGAACATGAGTTATCCATTCATCATCTACTTCACGAACCATAGAGCTAAGCTTGAGAAATGATTGTCCCTTTATAGTAGCTTGCCACATATTTGTCAAAGCTATTTCAAAATTAACTAGCTATGAATCCCAAATGTTCATGCTGTAAAACATATTTAGTATATGATGAGAGTAAATAAGTTATGAAATACGTAAAATAACTAGTATCCTATAATATTACCATATAGGAGTCTAACTCGTCATTTTAGAATCATGCTCTAATACCAACTTGTCACACCTTGTTTTTAGTATAAATTTACAAGATAGTAACAGCGTAATGAAAAAGTTAAGGCACAAAATATAACTTTATTGATTATAATGATAGTTAACATTGTATTACATATATTATATCACCAAACATTGGGGTAAATTATAAGTGTTAAATTTATCCCAAAAATTAAAAATGACGACAGTCATTGAGAAACAACATTCTTCACATATGTATCTCTTAAGTTCCTTCCATATATTTATAAAAGCTTAAAAGTGATCCCCGCTTATCACAAAAGAGGAGGGGATAATTCTTCTTTATCCTATTAAATCTGGAGGTAAGAAGGAATAAACACAAATATGCTAAGTATATTTTCACCAATTATTTAACAAATATGTTTAAGTAGAGGTTTGAGGAGTGTATGGATTTAATTGTTTACCGAATGACATTATGAATTGAGCATAAGAAATAATTCTTATATAGAGGGAGAAGATTAAGAAGTTTTAAACGCATTGTCCCATAATTATCAGTTTTCTAGTAGATATTGAAGAATTAAGCATATAAGTATAACCAAATAATAACCCAAAACCTTTAAATTTTAACTAACATGGCTATGCAAATTTTGCAGCAACATCATTCATAAATATATAGTACAACTAGGCCCTTAAAATATCTTTAGACCTATTGGCAAAGTAGAATAGTTTTGTGGGATAACACATAAGTGTACTCTCCCTAAGTTATACATATGCTTGTAATAAAGGCATTTAACATATAAATGCTTGAGTGAACTGATTCAATCATTGGTACTATCCTCATGGAATTAGTTATTAGAGATAAGGGATTATGTTGATCCAAATGATCAATATTTAGATGCCAATGATATTTAGCAAACATATATACCATGGTAGTATTATAACATGCACATACTAAGAGTAATTTATGGCTCTCACAGTGTTATATCAATAGCAGTTATATCAAATGCACTGGAATTACGATCTAAATGGCAAAACCTACCTGTCAACTATTGAGAACGTGTTTAAAACTATCTTGAGTCGGAATCAAGAGGGTCCGGCGCTTGATTATCTATCAATCATCATATTTGTAAGTGTATGTTATCACAACAAGATTCGATATGAAAGAAAAAAAGAAAAAACTATAATTTTTAAAGTGTAGGGGCTATTTTATAATTAAGTTTTAGGTTTAAAATGAAGGTCTTTAAGTCGTACTTGGAAAAAAAATGTGGAAGACTTTTTGGATTAAAATTTACAAAAAAATTTGGGGCAAAAATTCAAAACATGAAAAAAGTAAGAGGGGTCAATTTGATTTTTTTTAAAATACCTTTATACAAAAACCTTGGTTATCTATAACTTCAGATAGGTTTAAGCAAACACTGTCTTACTTTATATCATTTTGAACAAAAAAATTTAGTAAAACTTTTGGAAAAAAAATCAAAAAATTTTGATTGGTCACGTGCCCTCGCGCGCTTGGTTAATGTTTCTCATTGAAAAATTCATCTTCAACCTCTAAATAGTTGACTAGATTTTTGACAAAAAATTGATCTCAAATATCCCCTAATTTTATAAACGATTTGAGGTGATTACTAAACCAACCCAACCTAATTTTTCATGAGCAATCCAAATATATAGGTTTCATAGATTGAAGTTCAGAAATGATCGAGTTACAACTACTATGTTTTTTTCTAAATTTGACAAAATATTCATGAAGTTAAAGAGTATAGCAATGACTTTTAATCTTATGGTTAGGTTTCTACTATCCCAAGGAAGATTTTATCTTTGGTGTGAAAGGTTTAGGTATCTTGGTTGAAGAGAATTTTAAATTTAAAGTTTCTGAAATTTGAAAACACATTTGAGAAATTGGGGTTATTAACTCATTTGGTTTTTAAAATGGCCATTGCACCTGAGCTCTTAGGCTCTTAAGGAACTCATTCCTCACATTGAAACAAGTTCAAAGTCAAAGAATGGAGTTTTACCATTAAATCTCAATCTTTAATTGAGGTTTAAAATGTTTCTACCTATACAGACCATACAACATGGAAATGCTTGGGTTCTTTAATTATGTCGAGCTTCGTGATAATGAAGAAAATATTTTGGGTAATAAAAATAGAAAATGATGAATAAAATTATTGGTTAGCAGTTTACAGTTAAAAAAGACAGGTTTTCTTTTGATAAACTATTCAGTTTCAAGGCTGGAATTCGTAAAGACTTTATAGGGTAGAGTAGGGGCAACTGATTGGTGGTTAAGGGTTATTGATGATTCATAGGATTAATAAGATAACAATGGTGATCAAGATTTTTACATGCGTGGAAGGTGTTTCCCATGTGAATTTTGTCATTTTATGCTCATTTGGATGCATTATTGGCAAGGGGAAAGTTTTATTATGTTAGAATTAATTTTGGTCCTTAAGGAAGATGTTTGGTATTTATTTGGTACTTTAATTTATTAATTTCCATATTAAAGGGGCTTTTGTATAATTTTATGAAATTTCAATTGTTGGGGTTATAAAATTAAATTAGTTGAGGTCCTAAGGTTCAATTTGATTGTCCTGAGGTGAAATATAGGTCATGTTATGCTTATTTAAAAGTTATAGGGGTATTTTAGTCATTTTATAACCTTAAGGGGGGTACTTATGTAATTAAGTAAACTTGTAGGTTTTCATGAGTATTTTCAACTTTTTTCGGATGTTTTTTAATTTGAATAACTAATAAGGGGGATATAGGGCAATGTATATGGTTAATTGATTGTAGTTTGATTCAAAAGGTGTACCAAGAGACTCACGATAAGAAAAGCCAAGAAAATCAGTGCCGCCATTGCCATGCCCAATTCTCTCCTAAAATGTACATTGAGCATCAATATACCGAGGCGTTAGGCCCCTATAGGGTAATTAAGTTATCGAAAACCCCGGTCAATAATTGTCATTCATCATGAAAGTTATGATTTTCCATATGCTACATAACTTTAATCGCCTTAGGATGGACTTTTTCGATGCCACCTCTGATCTAAGGTACCACATCGACCACTTCAGGGTTCATATGGACTTTATGGCTAACCCCAATCAAATAATGTGCATAGAATTCGCCATGCGAAAGGGGTTGGAAAGGACGTGGTTTAATTGACAACCCCCACACTCTTTCACTTGTTTTAGGGAGCTCTCAGAATATTTTATTTCGCACTTTTTCAAGAGTAGAATCCATCTAAAGACCACTGAACATCTGTTTAATGCTTTGTAGGCCGGGGAAGAGAGTTTTAGGGAATATATAAAAACGTTCAGTGATGAACTACTCCGTATGATCATCCCGGTGAAAAGGTGGTTGTATTGGCCTTGTTGAGGGCATTATCGAGTGACAACAACATTTATTCACTATCCAAGAATCCACCCGCAAGCATACAAAGCTTATGAGGAAGGTGAGAAGCATATTCATTCCAAAGATACACTTAGCAGTAGGCAGTCAGGTGACCCTTCCAAAGATCTTGGATAAGGGTTGTACGATCATGAAAGGGGAAAGATAAGGTATGAAGATGAGAGAGGAAAAGAGAAGGTACGAGGAAGAAATATGGAGATGAAAGACATTTTCCCCAAGTGAGACCACAAGTTAATTAACTAGTGTTAAGTAGTTCACTCCTCTCAACACCACCGTAGAGAGGATTCTGAATGTCATGGAGAATCCAAGAATAATGGAGTGTCCAAACAATTTTAAGAACTTCCCTCTGAAGTCCAAGTCCATCGTATACTTCCAGTTCCACAATGACTATGTACACGATACCAATGATTGACTACATCTCAAGAGAGAGATCGAGGTAATGGTACATAGAGGATACCTACACGAATATGTCTAAAAGGGGTGCCTCAATAGGAAGAGTGGGGTTGGAGATATGTGAGACAAGAGAAGAAGGAGTCGATCGAAAAAAAGTGAGCCAAGGAGGAAAGACGAAAGCGATGTAGCCACGATCGAGGAAGGAAGGTAGATCGAAATGATATCCAAGGGATTCACATCTGTAGGGTAGTTAATTTCAGCCAGAAAATATTATCAAAGTAAAAAAAAGGAACTATTGTAAGTGCAAGCTGCTAAGCCCACAAAAGATTAGCAAGATATTGTTTTCATGCCTCAGGATTCCAAGGACCACATCAGGCCCCATGATGATACCCTATTAATAATGGCAGAGATATATAATTGGATGGTACAAAGAATTATCATAGATATATAAATCTCGACAGCCCTGATATACTATGAATACTTTGATTAGATGAAGATAAAAATAGCACAATTAAATCCAGTGCAAGGCCCGTGATTGGGCTTTTCCTAAGCTCAAGTTTACCCATAGGGCTCAGTGTAATTACCATTCACCATTTGAAGAGTCGAACGGTCAATTACCATTAAAATGGAATTCCTGAAGGTCAAATATCCATCAACCTGCAATGTACTCATAGGACGAATGACCCCCAGCCACTTCGACATGGGTTGTCAATCAAATCCTTGACCATTCAGAACTTGACAATAAACGAAATAGGGATGGGGCGAGAAGCCATTTATGGGACTGAAACTACTATTTTTCATCCTTAAATAAGAAAAGATCAACATTTAATGTTGACTGGTTAAACTTGAGGGAAAATACCATAGCAGGGTCACTGGTGTAGGACCTAATACCAATCCCTTTGTACAAAGGCCTCTCATAAAGAGTAATATATGTGAGCTCATTTCTATTAGAAGACAAGGGGGAAAGATTGATCCAATTTTTTAGAGAACACCATATGATATTTTTTTAAGCCACAAATATATGCCAAACATTGAATCCTCAGTAATGACCAACTAATTAAAGGTGGATCTGACCAAGCGCCCAGTTCAACAGAAGAAGAGAACATTATCATTAGAAGGGAATCAAGCAAACCATGTGGAAATGGGAAAGGTGCTGAAAGAAAAGTTGATTTGGGGCGTAAAATACCCCGTGTGGTTGTCTAATATGGTGATGGTGAGGAAGCCAAATGGAAAGTAGAGATTATGTGTGGATTACTCCGATTTGAATGACGCATGCTGGAAGGATTCATACCATCTCTCGAGAATTGATTCCCTTATGGATGCTACAGTGTTCCACGAAACATTCTCCTTTATGAATACATACTCCGGGTACAGTCATATTAGGATGAAGCCAAGGGACATGGAAAAAACCACATTCTTAATCTATCAAGGGACCTACTACTATAAGGTAATGTTGTTCGGATTGAAAAATATATGCGCAACTTACCAATGGTTGCTTAACTAAATGTTTGAAATTTAAATAGGCAAGACGACATGGGACTATGCTAATAACATGCTAATTAAAGGTTTGAAAGTGGAAGAGCACATAATAGATCTGGATATGACATTCAAGATCCTTAAACGATACGGAATGAAGTCAAACCCTGATAAATGAACAATCGACATAGATTTGGGAAAGTTTCTAGGTTTCATGGTAACACATAGGGGGATAGAGGAAAATCCTTAAAAGATCTAGGCAGTTCTAAACATGAGGAACCCAAAAATAGTGAAGGAGGTGCAATTACTAAATGTAAGGGTGGACGCACTAAACCAATTCCTGATTAAAGCCACAAATAAGTTATTCCCATTCTTCAGGACATTAAAAAGGCATACATCACAACGAATGAGTGCGAACGTTCTTTTCAGGACATGAAAACCCACCTATTAGACGTTCCTTTACTCTTAAAGCTGAAGCCATGAGAGGATCTGCACATCTACTTCACCGTTTCTTCAATGAGGGGACCCAACGTTCGGTATAATTTGTAATTAGGGTGTTCATGGGGGTTGTGGAAAGATACCTAATTTTAAAGGAGCTAGCATTCTCCTTGATCATAACAACCCCAAAGGTACGATTGTATTTTCAATATTATAAAATAGTTATTCATATTGATATCCCTTTAAGGAAGGTTCTTCATAAATTAGAAGTCTCCAGAAGGCTCATGAAATGTTTAGTGGAATTGGGGGAATTTAATATATGATACAAATCGAAGTTGTTAGTAAATGTGCAGACCATTACAGATTTCATCGAGGAATTCTCAAATGAAGAAAGTGAGGACGTGACCAAACAAATTGAAAAAGACAAACCAATCTAGACGATCCACGTGGACGGATAATCAAACATGGAAGGATGTGGGGCATGAATGATTATCAAAATACAAAAGGGTGTTAATATGGAATAAACACTGCGATTTAACTTCATGACTTCAAGCAATGAAGCCCGATACAAAGCATTGATAGTAGGGGCATGAAACGCCCTCTCTATCAACGTCAATTAGGTAGAATTTTTTAGCAATTCAAATGTGGTGTCCAACAGGTGATAAGGGACTATGATGTGAAGGGAAAGAATATGATATCCTATCTGAAGAAATTTAAATAAATAGTAAAACAGTTCAAGGCCTTCAACATTAAGCACGTCCGAAGGAAGAGAACACCAAAGTCGACCACCTTGCGAAGCTGGACTTAAGTGATCACGGGAGTCCACTAGTGGAAATCCTGGAAAATCCAAGTATCCACACTAAAGAGGAAAGTATCATTGGACTTATAGAGTAGGGCCTTAGTTGGATGGATTAATAAATGTTGTTAATTATGGAGGGGACACTCCCAGATGATCTGATAGAGGTGCGGAAGGTGCGTATGAATGCCAAAAAGTATCTAATGTATGGGGGTATTATACCAAAGGCAATAATCAATTTTAATCCACCAACGTGTCCACCACATAGAAATAAGAAATGTCATAATGAAGTTAAATAAAACAGACTAGGGGGGGGGGGGGTATCCTAGGGGAAGGAGCCTGGCCCAAAGAATCCTCAAACGGGGCTATTACAGTTCGACTATGAAAAAAAAGCTGAATACTATGTGAGGACACGTGACAAATGCCAACGCCATAGATGTTTGTATTATGGGGATGGACATACATAGCATATTTCTAATCTGGAAAGGTCAATATAAGTTCATGCTAGTAGAAATTGTTTATTTCATAAAGTGGGTGAAAGCATAGCCATTGGCCAGGATCACTAAGAAATTTTTTTATTCGTTCCTAAGGAAATTCAAAATCACTAGGTTTGGCGCACCCAATGTTATCATCACAGACAATGGAAGAAAATTCGATGGTGTATGCATAGATAAGATGTGTGGCCAGTTCATAATTAAACACTACTACTCAGCCCCAAGGCAACCCAGATGGCATTATCAGGTCAAAGTCATGAACTGAATGCTAATAAGTCGGATCAAGACAAAGCTAAGAAACTCCAAAAGGCTTTGGGTGAAAAAAATGGCTTCAGCCTTGTGAGCATATCGAATGAAAATGAGGAGACTGATAGGGTCTTCCCATTCATCATCACTTACAAAACTGAGGCCATCATCCTAATAAAGTTGGAAGTCCCAAATTTAAGGTTACAATGTTTTAAAAAGGGCAAAATGAAGAATATCTATCAGTGAATGTGGACCTCTTGGAAGAAAGGATAAAGGAAGCAATACTATGGGTTGAAGCGATGCAGCAAAATGCAAACCACTATTACATTCGAATAGTCAAGAACATGACGTTTCAAGTCGGTGACCTAGTACTTAGAAAAACTATAGAACTAACTAGGTCTATCATTCATCAAAAGTTGGAAAATAAGTGGGAAGGGCCATATGTAGTGGCTCTCATCATCAGAAGAGGAATCTACAAGCTTAGATATCATGAAGTCCGATCCCTTTCGCACCCATGGAATGTTGAGAGTTCGAAGCGGTACTATCAGTATAGGACGATCAGATGGTGAAGATAAAGATCATCCAGCAGCTGAGATCTATCTTTTATTACTTATTTCATTCAATTTCCAATTATAGTTTTTAGACTTTATTTTGCATATCTTTTTCTCCTTGTGTTGTCCCAAATGTAGCTTTGAATAACAACATTATCAATAAAAAATATTTTCTCGAACGATTGTTTCTTCAAATGTTCAAATATCCCAAAAATTACAATTGTCCTTCCCATCTAAGTGTTCCGTTCATACTGGATTACTACCCAAACCTAGGAGGAAGAAGTCTAATGCTATACGACATTTTTATACACCTTTCCTAGTCTTCCAGCCTCTAAAAAAGCAACTTGGTTGATCCTCAAGTTAACCCATGACCCCTTAGATTCGATCCAATCAGCAAATCATGTTCATTTTAGCTTAATAAAGATAACTTTGATTAAAGAAGGGTTGTCACTGATCACACAATTAAGCTAAAATAAAAAGAGGGGGTATGTTGTGGCTGAATATGGAGGGAAATAAGGTTAGGGTGTTGCTATATGGTTCAAATTGTCACTTAAACTTTTACTTAAAAAAATAATGATTAAAAAAAATAATCGTTCATGCCATCCTTCACCAATTGACTTTAGGAGTATAGATAACATGGTTAATTAGTTGTGTATAAACAAATTAATGGGAAGCAACCCATAAACCCTCATAAACATAAACAGGGGTTCAACACAATCTTTCAGAGAATCACAACTTGTCTGTCATTCATAAGCAAATGATTCTCCACAACTCAATCTTCTTATTGGATATTAACAACTCGATTCATCATCCAAGTATAAACAACCTAGTCGATCGATTGCAATAGGTAACCTGGTCGAAAACCCTTACTGAGCATCCACATAAGTTTTAATTCAAATGACTAAGTATAAACAACATTGGCCATTCATCGTGTATAAACAAATAATTCAACATGCATATAAGATAATGTTATCATCACCAGTTAACTTTTGGACGAACGGGACATCATCCACAAATAACTGCTTCGAAGCATACAATACAAGCATCAAAAATAAAAAAAACCATACAAAAGGAGTGCGTATAAGAAAAGGGCTAAAGCCAATAAAAAATGTGTTAATAGGCCGAAGACAATAAAAATACGTGTTCAAAAGCAGAAGCCAACAAAATAATGGATATAACATGAGCAATCATGGATCACAGGATAGGAAGAAGTACAGTAGCCAAAATTCGACCCATTTATTCATGCACGGAGACGAGAAAGTCCCCAGCCTCGAAACTTACTAAGGCCATTGGGCAGTCAGCATCTCATGGTGATGACCTTATCCCGTCTTATCTGAGAAGGATGTAGATGTCATTGGCTCCCCCTCAATATCCACATGGTCTGAATTAAAGGTTGAGAGGTCCCCGTTAAGGGGAGCATTATTCAGTCGGCTAATCATCTCGTTATATCCGTTGATGAAGGACTAATACTTGAACACCCAATAGTAATTCGAAGTAAGGAAGGGACTCAAGTACTTTAACCAGATCAGTGGGGCTAAATCTCTTTCCATCTTGACATCTTCCTCTTTATCCTTAATTCGAAGTTCTAAAAGATGCCTCAGCTCAGCAACCTTAACTGCCATCTTAGATTTCAAGATATTCCACCTCTTTATATGAATTCACTCCCAAATATTCCTCATGAGAGAATAATGCATTTTTATCTTAGCCTTTTATAGAGTCTCAAGCTCTGTCTTTAGTCCTAGGATCGCCCTTGCCTTGTCCAATATGCTCTGCAATTTTTGGGACATAAAAACCCTTAGATAGCTCACCTGCGTACAAGTCATCAATGTTCATAATAGAATTGAAGACGGATTAGAATTACATTCAAGAAAATCAAGACAAAACTTTCCTTAGTCACTATATGAATCAGTTCGTTAATAACACCAATCCCCCCCAACTCAATCGATCGAGGTCTTTCAAAATATAGGCATTATGGAATGCTGGGTAGCTCTCATTTCATTCCTTAATAAGGGGACCTAGTTCTCCCCTCTTCCCGAGGAATCCTATTCCCTTCGACATCACCCTCCCCCTTATTGATGATCATCCTCCAACGAGTAGAGGTAGGGGTACTCCCACCTTCAATAGGCCTTTTTTATCGCCTCCTCCATAAAGCTCATTCCTCCATTAGTTGAACGGATTTAGTTTCTTACTCAATTATGTTGAGAGGAAAGGATAGGTCATAAAATCTAACCCCGTTGACTGGGGGTCGCATTAGCTACTTAAGGGATCAGTTGTGGAGGAGTAGACTTATTGATGGACAGCATCTGGGTCAACTTTTAAAGTGTAGCTTAGTATCCTCGATGGGCCATAATATCAGAAGATGCGAGAACAAAATGAGATGAGTCATGAACATGGTAATACTTTAGATTCAGATTAACACTACACCAAAATGGGCAAATTATCACCTTTCAGCCGGCCAGTCTTGTCAAGATCATTGACCGTGACAAAAAAACATGCGTTTTATGTCACGGTCATTGACCTTGACACGACCGTGACAACTAATTGTCACGGTCATTGACCGTGACAAGTCCGTGATAAATTTAATTGTCACGGTCTTGTCACGGTCATTGACCGTGACAATTCTTGTCACGGTCAATGACCTTGACACGACCGTGACAACTTTTCCAGCAAAAACCCTTTCCCGCTTCTTTTTTTCCTCCCACCATTCCCTCCCTCTCTCTCTCTCTCTCTTCTTTCAGGTCCAATTTCTCTCTCTCTCTCTTCCATTTATATATATATTTGTATGTATATTTATGTCTGTATGTGTGTGCGTGTGTGGGGGATGGGGCGGGGTGGGGCAGGGTGAGGGAGGGGGTGGGGTGGGGTGCGGTGTGTGTGTGTGTGGTGGTGTGTTTTGGGGGAGAGGGTGGTGGAGGGTGGAGGGGGTGGTGGAGGGGGCAGGGGGTGGGGTGGGGTGTGTGTGATGGTGTGTGGTGGGGGAGGGTGTGGTGGAGGGGGCAGGGGGTGGGGTGGGGTGGGGTGCGGTGTGTGTGTGTGTGTGTGGTGGTGTGTTTTGGGGGAGGGGGTGGTGGAGGGGGGCAGGGGGTGGGGTGGGGTGGGGTGTGTGTGTGTGTGTGGTGGTGTGTGGTGGGGGAGGGGGTGGTGGAGTCCACTTTTGGTGTGTGTGTGTATGTGTATGTGTGGTGTGTGTGTGTGTGTGTGTGGTGGTGTCAACAATTTTTTTACAATAATCAAATACTGTAGCGTCCACTTTTGTTATTGTTTGTCAATTTATAAAATATTGCACATCCACGGACTATTATAGAATAGTGAGTGTAAATACGAGTCTAACCCATGAAAATTTATTAATTTTTCATTCAAAATAGTTGTGATTGTCCAACTAAACGAAATGAGTTTAAAGAAGAGATGAAATATTCCTAAGCTAAAACAAATAAAAATGCAAATATGAAAGACATAATCAAGTGTGCGAGTAAAAAACTGACGTTCGATTCATTATCCACATTTTACTAATAGTGTACAATAATTTAAATTTGTCGTTCCTGATTTAATAACTCAAATAAAATGACCCTCATGTTTAATTCGAAAAATAATACGATTAAGTTCACAATAACATTTAACGTCTCTAAATTTAGACACCTAAAATTTCTAATACCTTAGAAAGTTCATTTTGAAATTTCAAAGTACACTCTTTAAGTATGGACTATCAATTAATTCAATAAAAGTATAACCCATCGAAAAGTACTCACTCTCAAAATAAGAAAAATAAGTTTTCAAACACAGTCGAAGGTTTAAAACACCCTCATGCCATTTTAAATGAATGTCGAATTTCTAAAGCTCTTAGGAAATATTGAAAAATAAAAACGAATTTAAACTACACACAATATTAATCAAAAACAATAAACTTCACATGGTCCTACTAAATAAATTAAGCTAGTATAATTAAAGAGAAAATAAAAAAAATGCAAGAATGAATAATAACTTTTATTAAACAAACTTACAATTAAATATGTATTGATGTAAAAAAACTAGACTTGATCTAATTTTATAATCACAGATAAAATATATAATTGTAATGGTAAATACAAGAGAAAGTGATTTTTTTAAGTGCTTCAGCTATGTAAGAAAGCCTACGTCCACTGTTGTTGTATTGATTTCAGAGGATACAAAATGCTAGGTACTCTTACAAATAAGAATATCTCAAAATCCGTTCTACCTTGCCCTTGATGAAAAGGATAAAACATAGTTATAGTGATCCGGAGGTCAAGGGTTGGAATTCCAAGAGATGTAATGCTTTTATACATTTATAATCACGATTCATTCCACTAAATAATCATGATTGCACTCAAATTTAATTATTTATAAATCACTCGAAAGAATGTGTTCTTTTTATTAAAGTTGATTACGGTATATTATGATTCCCCACGTTATGTTTTCGATACCCTCTTGGTTAAATAAATTTTCTACTAACCGATTTTAATGAATATCTGATCAATTCCTTGATTCTAAAACTTAATTCTATAGGATTATAAAATAGTTCATCGGTCGGGTAAACAAAACATATAAGTCTATCAAGGGGTATCACAATCCAAATTATTTCTTGGACGCGAATTCCTCCAAATTATGATCTCATACCTATTCACACAATGATTGACCAACTTGAGATGATCTATTGTTCTAACATATAATTGAACTTCACCCATCGCAATCGAAGAAATAATTGTGAAAGAAATTTAATATCCATAACCCTAGGGATTAAGAATCTATGAACTTTTTGCAAACGATATGAGATTTCCCATGTTTAATAAAGAACATCCTTAGACTTGTAGGGGGTGGGTGGGGTGGGGTGTGTGTGTGTGTGTGGTGGTGTGTGTTGGGGGAGGGGGTGGTGGAGGGGGTGGGGTGGGTGGGGGTGGGGGTGGTGTGTGTGTGTGTGTGTGTGTGTGTGTGAGCGCGTAGGTGCGTATGTGTGCGTGTGTGTGTGGCGGTGGGTGGCGGTGGGGGTGGGGCACTCATTTAATAACTCTTTAAATATTTGGAAAAAACATAATATTACAAAATTGAAACGAAATGGTATTGACGGAACTTACACATACGTTATAATATAGATGGAACATTTTTTTATCTGTACTATTAATTCAATTAGGTAAAACGAAATGTGTACTATTAACATTTTTTTTATCTGTACTAATAACATTTTTTTTACAGCAAAAATGTCTCCTTCAGATGTTAAGGCGAAGATGATGATGCTGTTTATGATGATGTCGTCTGGGCTCGGTGGTAGCGGAGGCGACGAGGGCTCCTCCGCCGCTAGGCTCCCCAAATATGGAAAATTTGGGATTACCATCGAAAACAAGTTGGAGCTTTTTGCGAGATCCCTCGAGCTGCTAAAGACGGTCATCGGCCCGGGGTTTATGAGTTGGAAGGAGGTGCCGTATGAGCTCAAGTTAGCTGTTTGGGCGGCACTACAGGTAATATTTATATGAATATTTCAATTTATATTTATATTTATATTTATTCACAACTAACATTGTATTTGTTGGACATGAACAATTCAACTTGGATCCAAAGCTACGTGATTCCGTCTTGGAGCAGTTAAGGGAGCAACACAAGACGTGGAAGAAAAATATGCCGTCACGGTACTTTGAAAAAACACGAGAGTCCATTTTACAATGGCGCGGATCCGTCCCGCCCAAGGAGCCGATCTCATTGGCACAATGGCAAAAGTTCCTTGACAATGAGATCGAGGATCGACAATTGGAATCTCGCCAATCGGGGAGGGAAAATCGGGCTAAAAAGACGGACGTGCACTACTCCGGCCGGACCTCTTACGCTTAGGTGGAGCATAGGATGTAGGTAAGATTTAATTTATCTATAACTACAGAAATATATTATTGGATATTAATTTTACTAATTTTACTAATTTTACTTTACTCTATTTTATTTCAGGGGGTAGGGAGTGGGCCAGGGGGTAAGCCACATAGGCTCGATACTTATGTGGCTCTTCGGACGAAGAAGGGGAAGGACAAGGAGGTGTCCCCGAGCATCGCGGCCACGATTGTAAGTAATCCGACAGTTTAATTATTGTTAATTACGTTATAATTTTTTAGTTTACTTATTTTACTAATCATGTGCTTTTTGTCGTTTCAGGCAAAGCTTAAGGAAGTGCATGAGTCGCAGTCTGATGCCGACAAGGCATCTTTGTCCACAGACGCACTCATCCAAGTGCTTGGCTCTGATCGCAAAGGGAGGACAAGGGGAGTGAGCTCGCGGGTGGCCAAATCGAGGATCATCGGATTGGAGACGAGCGACACCGGGTTGGCTCGAACGGTGGATTCACACGACGCGAAGCTGTCCCGTTTGGAGGCGAAGGTCCAAGATATGTACGCATTCATGAAGCGTACATTGGGTGGAGACCGTAAAGGGAAAGGGAAAGGGAAGGAGAAGGCGGTGGAGGAGGAGGTGCGGGAGGACGAGGTGCAGGATGACGAGGATGTGGACCTCGCTGCTTCATCACCGACACGTTCGTACTTCGATGATCCACTTCCCTATTTGACGCCCTCCAACAAACCATTATCGATAATTGGTTGGCCGAGCGTGTTCATATTGGACGTATTTGATGGCCAGCGGATAGGGCGGGGGTTGAGGGACCCGAATATCGTCGAGGGTGGAATATTCCATGGACGTGTGCTTCAAGAGATGGAGTCCAGGGTGCTCGTCGCGCATGTCATACCCGGGAAGGAGAACTCCCTATTGTGGTTGCGCGAACAATGCGACACGACGTATATTAGTGGGTGCGTCAATTCGTAGATCGTGTGGCCTACTCACCTCCTCAGTTTTATCCAAAACATGTAGTAACATTATTTTTAAGTTTGTCCATTTTAATTAAATTTGGATTATATCGTCATGTATATTGTTTTTACTTTGAATATTTGGATTATATCGTCATGAATATATATTTGCATTATCTTTAGTTTGTGTTGGATATATGATGTTTGGAACAGGTACAATGTTGCTATAACAGGTACAAATATACTGCTGGGCAGTGGCGGTGGCCATACTGCCCAGCAGATTTTTTTTAAATTCTGCCCAGAATTGTCACGGTCATTGAGCGTGACAATTGGGGTCACGGTTCTAAACCGTGACAAACGTGTCACGGTCATTGACCTTGACATGACCGTGACACAAAACGCGAGTTTTTTGTCAAGGTCAATGACCGTGACACGACCGTGACAAAAAAAGTTGTCTCGCCTCGAAGTGTCACGGTCATTGACCTTGACAAGGTGAATTTGTCAAGGTCAATGACCTTGACAAATGGGCAGATTTGGTGTAGTGCAATCAACATAAAAAAGTGTACCTAATGAATGATGGAAATACAATCATTGAAATTTGATGAGAAGGAGATAAGCTTCCTAGGTATTTGCCCGGAGCCAAGGGACTTCATGATTATGTACTTCCTCTCATCTGGCAATAAAACCCAGATCTTTTAAGTTCTTCATATAACATATCTTTTTAAATTAGTGAGCTTTGCTTATAACTTCCTCCATTCTAATACTCCACTTAACAAGAATATTCAAAACTTTATTGAAGATCCTGGCAAGTTAACATGGAGAAACAAATCAGTTCCTAGAAGAAAGGAAAGTCAATAATTTACTAGGGGAAGTAAAATCTCAGTCAAGTTTGACTTAGTTCATGTTAGGGGATAGTGAACAGATGCCCTGTAAGTTCATTCTGCTTGTCATATTCCAAGATCTCCCCTCGAATGTAAAGAAAATAATGTCTCCATTAGTAATAAAATGAGTGACGATAAGTAAAAAAAATCTCTTATTTGCACTAACTGTAACAGATATACCAACCCGTTTGGAGGTTTCAAGTTTATAAATGGTTAATAATTCACTAACTAACAGCGGGGGCTCACTTTGAACAGATCATAGAAATGAACTATGGAGGCGATGAGGATCCTCCATGAATGTCCTTAGGAGGGGAACACCGAGTTTGGACTAAAATATGTGTTCATAGTAATAAGCTTCACCCTCACATAGGATTGGGTCCTGATCGAACTCATCCGCAACACGAATGGAAAATTCCCTTAGATGGGATAGCTTCTCCACCCATTCATTATCCGTTTCCTCAGTCAAATAGTTAGTGACTTTATAAAACCCAATGGTTTACCCCTAGTAGGAGCGTCCGAAGAAGGACCAAGTGGGGGTTATGAGCCCTAAAGAGAAGATTGGACCAATGGGAATATGTTGAGGAAGCCCCTCGAGTAGAGGCCATTAATTCATTATTATCCGGACCAAAGGACTCTATAATTTACACTATGTTTTCTAGGGATCTTTGATTTTGAAGCCTTACTTATGATTTTATGCATAAGTATTGGCCGAATGATTGAATCCACTGCAAATATTGGAATAATGGTGAGTGGGAAGAAACGAAGTCTGAAATGTGAAGATTACCATCTTAGAATTGGGAGAAAAAATTATTCATCCTAGTGAAATGAGAAGTGTAACTAAGATTGAGATCAACCAAAATGAGAAATGAAAATAAATAATAAGAGAGGAGGGGCATACAAGTTAACAATGAAGATTACACTTAAAAGAATTCTTAATAAGAATAGAGGGAAAATTGAAAAGTGGAACGAAGTAGTTGAAAGTTGCAGGAAATTAAATAAACCAAGAAAAAAAATCCTTTTATATGGGGGTAAAGAGACCATTCAAATTCAACGACCTTATCTTGACAGTTCAAATGACCCCCTAGCGTTGGGTGAAAGGCATGCGACGTGGGGGAAGTGTGAGGTGGATAATAATGCCCATTGGTGTCTCGAAAATAGGAGCCTCCCGAGGAGGTATTGAATATAAGTTTTCATTAAATGATGCTTTTCTCAGCCATCGAAGAAATCATGATTAGGTCTAGATAGACATCCAATTGTCACAATCACCTTGGGATGATACCATTCGGTGATCACGTGACAAAAGAAGAACTTAGTTATCAGTAGAACTTGTTTACTCATCGTAACAAGTGCATAAAACCTAGGGTAACTAATGAGGTGGATTTTTGAACGATATCCAAATGATAAAGGGCATACGACATTTACCACTCACTGATCAGATAAGGAAAGACGAAAATATATGAGTACTAATTTTTTACCACATTCGAAGGCCCCTGGCCCTAGGATGGATGGACGAACGGTCTAACCAGACGAGGACCACTAAATTATAGACTGCGTGGACCTTATTAACGAATCATAAACATTCGAGGGAATGGTATTCTTAGGCTCATGGTACTTGGTGATCAACCAAAGATTCATCCTTGATAGCTTCGATGAATCTTTTAAGACTTGATCAAAGTATGTGCTCTCAATGTCCAACATGACCCCTATTGGTAGGGGCAAGTATCTTGGAGGATTCGAACACGCGTCTTGCCTAACTTTAAATATATCTAACGTGCATGCTAAGGATAATAGAGAACATTATGGTATGTTATGTATATAAAGCCTCGTCTAGTGATAGTGAAAGACACATAGAGTAATCTACAACTCTGTATTAATCTCCTTGATAAAAAGAAAGTCTCCTCCTCTCCTTCACCCATGGATGTAGGTCAAGTCTAGCTGAACCACACACATACACTATTCTTCTTTTTCTATCACCTCCTTTTATTTTTATTCAGCATTACAATATATTATGTTTTGTGAGAATCATAATTTTTCACTAACAATAAATACATGTTATATGAAATAATGATAAAAATCCTAAGACTAGATATAATTTCATGCTATAGGAATCCATCAAAGCCATTAGCATACAGTTCGCTTCGAGACCTTATGACGTCATTAAAAATAATATCATAACCCAAACCTTTAGAAATAACAAAAGTTGGAGGACAAGAGGTGTCGAATCATATATGCTAAAACAAATTAAGAAACACTTCAGCCATCGTAGACGATCTTTTTATGGTCAAGAATTGTATCTCGAGCCAAGAGGAAAGCCAGTCCTAGATAAATGGTGACGTGGAGGAGATTAAGAGTAACCTGGGACTATTGATGAGTGAAATTGGGCACCTTGCGTCCTTATTTACTCTAGGTTTTCATCCCTCGATGCCTCCTTAAGGTTTTCCCTACCCTCATTCTCAAGGTTTTCCCTTCGTCTATCAAATGTTTTTTTGTCCCAATTGACTCTACCTTCGATACTCCCCTGGATCAATTTTATCCACTCACGGTGACTATGGAGAGAGTTACTATTTTAGGGACTTGACCAACAGCAGGATTATTGGCACATATACACTCATTTTCTTAGTTGTTTGAACTCGTGATCACATCCGATCTTTGTAGATGGGTGAGGCTCAGATAATGTTTGATGAACTACACAACGGTTGTGGAGAAATTCTTATGCATGTTTATAGCGAAGAAAAGAACTTGCTGAAAAACTATTACAATTCTTTTATCACCTGGCCAGCTTATTTGTTAGTCAAGACTCAGCTATAAACAATTTTTGACAATTCGTAACATTTAAGAACAAGTTGTAATATTTTTCTTATTTAAGTTATTTTATGTTTGTGGGTCATTTGTTGACAATTTTTGTGTATGAATTTGAATTTAGTTTAAGTTGTTTAATTTGAGTTTATGTTGTGTTGAATAATTTCAATGAATTATGACGTGCATTATTATATGAAAGATGACCTTTATTCTAACCTATTAATACATGTGAATTGAATTTTGAAGATTATTTAATGTATTTCCCACAATACAAATAGTGGATGGGGGAAAGTAACCAGATATTTGATAATCACTTAAAAGGCGTTCAAGAATTTGTTAAGTACGCATATAGAAATTTTAAAAGTGACAAGATTCTATATTCGTGCACTAGTTGTACACTACACCATATTGTGCGAATGGTCATGGAAAAAGTCCCTCACCAAGATTGTGGATCGCGGACAAATGACCATTTATGGCGTGACCATTTTGGTGGGTCACGATCGAAATCCCTAGCCAAATGAAAGGTCACGGACCATGGGGGTCACGGCACATGATCGCGGACTATACCCGTGACCCATACACACAGCTGGTCACGGTTTAAGGCCGTGACCCATCCTTTAATTTCTTTGACTAGTCACAGACTAAGTCTATGACCCAACCTTCAACTTATGTGACTAGTCATGGCCTAAGGCCGTAACCTGACCTTCAATTTATGCAACTGGTCAGGCCACTGCTCACAGCCTTAGACCGTGATCTATCCGTCAATTAATGCGACTAGTCACGGCACTGGTAAAAATTTGTCTTAAAAGTGCGTTCACTCTAGGTTCAAGTGCAAACCTATCGCTCAAGTAATAACCCGGTAAGTCGGGATCGAATCCACAGGGAAAGAAAATGTTAACTAGTAATCATGAAACTTATTATATCTGAAAATGATTTCTTAAAATAAACAAAAAGATGATTAATGATTTTGGAAGATTTCTAGCGAAATAAAACTTTTCTTAACAAAAGCAAACTAGAAATTTTAATGAAAAAAAGGAAAAAATTGCAGGAAAAACTTTTAATCAAATGGGAGAAAACAGGGTAGAATACAATCCCTCAATCCTTAGCAAATTATCATAGAGAATACTAGATTTGTAAATTAAAATAATTGATTAGATCCAGCCTTTATAACTTCTAAGCATTACATATATGAGGTTCAAGCCCGCATCATATGAAATCAAAAATAGGTATAAAGCAGTGAATGATAAATTATACTAGCAAAGCTTTCTTAAACATCTCAAGTACCTAGGGCAAGAGAGATTAAAAGATTGACAGTTTTTGTATAATTATCTTTCACGATTCAATCAATATTGTAATTTAACCTCTGTTTTCTACATAGATAATCTTCCTCGGATTGAGTTCATGTACCCCAACCCTTGGGAAATTTAGCTACTCATGATTGGATTGAAGAACAAATTCATATTCAGAATTATGGAACTACAATACATGGGAAATAAATCTGCAAATAATAAAGTAACAGATAATAGAATGATATTACTTGAATTCAGCAGCAGGAAAGTAATTGAAATTGAAATCCAGATAACTTCTCCTTAATCAGCAGTACAAACTAAGGTTCTTATGAAAGGAATTTAAACTTCTGAATATTTCTCTCAAGAACTAACTCTCAAATTCTTTAGATAATTTGTAATCTACCAACAATTAACAATTTGCTACAATTCTCTCTCTCCTTTCTTGGTTGGTCTATTCCTCTTTTTCAAATGATATAGGGCACTAGCTTTTATAATACCAAGTATCGAAATTGATAGCCAATAATGCTTGTTGGTACGTTTTTCCAAGAGTTGCTCTGCTTTAATTGAACAATTAATTGTCAGCATTTCACACTACCGGATCGGTCCGGCTCAACCTCGGATCTGTCCGAATACACCGGATCGGTTCTTTTCTTTTTACCGGATCGGTCTGGGCCTAGTCGGATGGGTCCGAATTTTTTGCTTTCATCAGTTCGTTATCAATCGGGGGGCTACTGGACTTTGTCAATTCGGATGGATCCGGATCCAAACCGGATCGGTCCGAATTTCTTCTAGTTGACTTTTTCCTTGAAACTTTGACTGACCATATCTTTTGATCTAGAACTCCAATTTGAATGCCGTTTCTTCCTATGCTCTTGTGAACTCATGCTCTTCAACTTCACTTTTGACGTTGCTTCCGAATTCTGAATGGAATTTACACTTTTTCCCTTTTACATTTTTTCTAATTTTCTTCTTTTCTTTTATTGCATTCCATTCCTGAAATCTTTATCACAATTACACAAAAACTAGGGAATTTTGTTAGAAACGAACAATAGAATGATATGGACTAAAAATGATTCAATTACCTTGCTCGAGATATTAAAATTACTAACTTAAGGGGCTAAATTCGGAAGAATTTACGCTCGGTCACCACTGCTCACAGCCTTAGACCGTGACTTATCCGTCAATTAATGCGACTAGTCACGACACTGGTCACGGTTTGAGGCCCTGAGCCAAATATTTTAATATTATGATGGTCACATTCCTTATCACGACTCATATCCATGACCATGTTTATACATGACAAAAAAATAAAAATTGTCACGGCCAAAGTCCGTGACCATTTTTAACTATATTAAAAAAAATTGGGTAGAATTGGGTCGTGCTCTCAAATTGGGGATCCTATGACCACGGGCTCGATTCTTATGAGTTACATTGGCCCGTGCGAGGTATTAGGGCGTTATGGGGTTTTTCCCTCGAACGGCACGTTTTCAAGCTTAAGTGAGGATATTCTAAAAATTTGGCCGTGCTCTCAAATCGGTGGTCCCGTGACCATGGGGTCAGTTCCTACAAGTTACATTAGTCCGATGCGAGGTGTTGGCACTGCTCACGAGGCCTTTTGGGGGGTGTTACGGGATTTTACCCTCTAACGACACGTTTTCAAGCCTAAGTGTAGACATTTGATAAGCACCCAAAATGTATATTTTATACCTGAATAGACGTATTTTAGTTGCTAATTCTCGATAATTTGCGTCTTATGCGCGTAAATGTTTAATGTGCAGGCTTGATTGTAGTTGCGGTGTCAAAAGTGTTATTTCAAGGAAAATTGCATCAAGAATGAAGCTAATACCATGTCCCGTAACCTTACCCGAGCCTAAACCAGTCCCTAAACCTACCCCGAACCCGTGTGTGTTTAGTTTATAACTTTTTAATTTTTTTAGATTTTTAGTTTGAGTCTTTTTTATTTTTAGGATTTATTTAGGATTTTTTAGAATTTATTTGCATATTTTTATTTCATATTATTTAGTGTAGTTTTATTTTGATTTTGATTTTTATTAGTTTTTAGTTTTGATTTTATTTTGTTTTGTCTTATTTTATTGTGATTAGTTTGCAGGAGTTTATTTTTTGTTTTAATAGATTTTACATTTTTTTGGTCTTTAGTTTTCATTTTTAGTTTTTATTTCTCTTGTTTTTTTATTTCAGTTTTTAATAGCTTAGGATTTTATTTTCTTAAGTTTTAATATTTTTATTTTTATTTTTTAGTTAGATTTTATTTTTTATTTTTATTAATTTTATGTTTTTAGTTTTAGTTTTATTTATTTTTGGTCCAAATTAAACACACACACAATTAACTCAACTCACTCACACACACCCTAACTCCCCTACACACTAATACACCCAAACTATTCACTCACCCTTACCTAATTTCCTACACCCTCACCACACACAATAACCCCCTCCATCACCTTCAACCTCAATAACCCATCTTCTCTCTCTCTCTCTCCAAAATCCATAACCAACTACCTCCCTTATCACTCCAACAATACCCATTTTCCAGAGATACCCTCGACCAAAACCACTCCAAATCCCCAACCTCCATAAACCCGTAATCCTACCTGTCGGTGCCGGAGACCTTCCATCGATACCCATGAGCCTCAGCCCCTTATACCCCCTCGAACGCATCTCTCCTACCCCCAAAACCGATCCACCCTTATCTTTCCATACCCGAGATCACCAAAAACCCCATGCCAACAACCCTAAACCCGAAGTCTGCCCCCGATAGGTTTACTTATCGCGACCTACCACTCGATCCACAACCCGAGACCTCCCCTATACCCGTTTTCATAACCCAAAACTGGACATGCTATGGCCCGTTCTGTCCACTGTCACCCCGACGTCCTGACCCGATTTCAAAACACCAACACCATACCCACTGCTCTGGCCACCCTTAACTCAATCCGCTGCTGCCTGTACCCGAACTCGATGGCGTCCAACAGACCCTTTAACCCGCGACCATTTAATCCACCTCGGCCCATTGTTATGATATAACCAATTTCGAGCGGTCTGAGTACCCAACTTATTCATGGAGGCTTGATAACCCTTTCACGCAATACAAATCCCAACCCGATGTTGTGGACCCTCACACGTTCCAACTGTCATCATGGCAACCTTGTGCACCTTATCCCGATTAGTTTCCTCACTATGCACCTAATTATTATCAGGCCTTTGTCTCTCACCGGGATGCTTCTCTTGTGTATGACACACTTGACCCCGTTCCCCACACTTCTTATGAGTATTCTCCATTTTCACATGTCAATAGAGAGTTGTGTCCACCTCAACAACCACCACCACCCATCACTCCACCACTATCTTCCACCTCCGCTCTCGAGGCACTCTTACATCAATTTATCATTGAGCAAGAGCAAGCCACTCAAATTTATAATAAATCCCTCCAAAGGCTTGAATAAAGGTTAAATGAAATTGAGTGTGCGAGAGAGTCGGACTTCGCCCCAAGTCAACCCATTATTGCCTCCACGTGGAGTGATGATGCGTCATCTTGTGCCACTGACCTTGAGTGTGACCAACCCTACCACCCCGAGAATCTCACTGTTGAGACTATTCCATGGTTCGGGCCTCAAGTTGACACTTGTGTTTATTTATCCATCGCTAGTGAGCCTGATCAAATCCCGTCACATCCAACTGAACCACACCTTGAGGTTCACATTCCCTTTCCATACGAATCCAAAAAAAAATGCCTGATTCTACACCTACCGATCCCATTGTGTGTGTTCTCGAGGAACCATTTCATCATAGGTTAGCTCCAGCTACGAGTGCTCACCACTGTCCGGCAATAGCATCAAAGATGGTTTCCACCTCTACGGATATGGATCATGTTCAACCATGATTGACTCATCTTGAGGCCATTATTTCTAGTGATTACTCTATCTCCAATCTTGGTGCCTCGTATGAACCAACCACCCTATTCATCGGAGACATAATGGTGGATAAGTTGATCACTAACTCGTTTATTTCCACACTTCCTCCTGTGAGTGCCCTTGAGGATCACTCCGCTCCTCATGAGGAGTGTGTGTTACCTACTCTTGTGTTGGATCATCTTCCTCCACCATTTATCCCACCTGACCTACCCATTGTCCCACCATCTAGTTAGGATCTAGATCTTGTAACTTGCATGCTCCCAACCATATATTTAGATCCTCAACTAAAACCATCACCCACCATTCATGTCCGTATTTGTGGTGCTACTCTCCAATTCGGTGACACCGAGCTTGTTTCTCTATGCCCGCCACTCTCTTGTGGTGTTGATTTTTTCCCTTGATAATTCCTTGCCGTGTCACGACACGACCATTATCATCGCCCATTCATAGAATGACCGTGTCATTTCTATGAGCCCCACCCCATCACTATCTCCACACCATTTCTCCTTCCTCACCAATTAGAGCACCATGCTTATAGGGACCTTATATCCCTCACATTTAGGCTCAATAAGGCTCGTGATCTATGCTTCATCACCCATGCCTTTCTCACTCTTACCTTAATACCCACCCACCCATGGTCCGCCGATGCTTTGCATCGCGTGATGCACTTTGCCATACAAGTGCATTGACCCGTTTTAGCCTCTATCCAACAAGACGGAAGCTTCAGTCTTGTTTAGGGGTGATTCTTATCACTAAATTTTTCTGCCACCCCGCGCTTTCATAGATCTTATCTTTAGGATGATATCCCTTCGGTCTGGCTAAATACGTTAAACTTAGTGCTAACGGGAGGCAGCCCGTTGTTTCTTGTATGAGCCTCATCCTGTTCGGGGTTGGTGTTTCACAGCACCCAATGCCTTATCATGTTTCTAGACTTGTACAATTTTGTTATCTTATAACTCATTCAGGTTTCATATTGGCTACATCTGTCCACTTCATTAGCGGTTGATTCTGTTAATATCTTTCCTCCCTCCTGCTCTCAATTTTAAAAATCATTTTACTTAACATCGAGGATGATGTTCCTTTTTGTTCGGGGGTGGGGAATTTTATCAAAATCGTACCTCTTTTGAAAAATTTTGATTTTTAAACCTGATTTAAAAAAATCATGTAATTTCGTTCATCTCATTCATTGACGTGAATTTTCTATCATCCGTCTTTTTAAGTCTAGGAATCAAGCTAGAGGATTTATCTTTTTATAAATAGCTTATGTCATACACAACAAGGCATGTTGCACCATGAATTTCTAGACTCAACAAAAATTTACGCACTTATCATGTCACTGCGATTTAGAGTTGAAGAGTAATACAATTACCAAGAAAACCCTAAGGATCAATAGTAGAGACTTTAACTTGTGAGATTTGTGACTTTCACCGTTTTAGAGTGTTTTATGCAAACTCCGAGTCACAAGCTGATTCAACTTTCTTTGGGTCCGCACTTAATCGTTGTATGATCTCATTATTCTTCACTAAATTTTTGGTTTGATCACTGAGAACGACATTTTTTTGAGTTGTAAGAAACGCGTATCTTGAAGTTTGTCCCGATCACTAGATTTTCACCCATATACTAACCATTCACTTCATCCAGTACCTTACCATATTCTTCCATATTTCCATATGTTTCCCCACACCATACATTTATCATCTCCATATCAATTGTCATTTTTTTGAGAAAAAGGAGTGCTTTCCCAAATGTAAAATGTCTTCCATGTTGAGAGTATAAAAGAAAAAAAAAGAGTAGTAGTAAGTAGTTAGTAGTTAGTTTTTATGTAATAAAGAGATTGGTTCTTCAAGTATAGAACACTCTTATTGCATCCATCATCCATCAAACATCCATCATACCTACCCCATATCATATCCTTCTCATTTCATTTCCTCCTCACCCACAATCATCCATATTTCCCCTAGGTGTTCGGGCAAATGAAAGTCAACGTGGTGAATAACTCGACGTTCTCACTATAGTGATTAGCTTCCTTTCATGAGATCATCTTTGTTTCTAAATGTTCGTTCTTTCTTATATGTGTGTGAGATGTTTGAACTTGATTACATTTACTCACCTCCTCACACACAAGAGCGATACACAAACCCAAATATCGAGAGTTCGTTTGAGCGAGATATATCCAGTGAGATTTTGAAGTTGAAGCGTTAATTCTGAAAAGCCAATTTAGGAATTATTCTTCTGATACTCGATCCGTTTTGACTGATTCACACTACACACGTTGATTTGTAGGAAGAATGTTCCTTGAGTATTTACTTAGCTAAACTTTTTACATATTCTAGCTTGTATTTTTCAAAATATTTTTCTCATGATAGAGTGTGCGATTATTCTATGTCTAATAAGAGATTGACTGCCATTTGCAAATAATAATTTTGTGGGTATATTCCCTGCAAACCCTCATGAGACACAACTCATCCTGTAGGGCAACCTATAGGTTTAAAGGCTTGTTGGACATGCTAAATGCAATCGCAAGTACCCGCGAAAGTGGTACACTTTTGGTTTATTATCTTTCTATTTCTCTCTATCTTATTGCTCGAGGACTAACAACGCACTGTTTGGGGGTGGTGTGATAAGCACCCAAAAGTGTACAGTTTATACCCCAAATATACGTGTTTTAGTTACCAATTCTCGATAATTTGGGTCTTATGCGCATAAATATATAATGTGCAGGCTTGATTGCAGTTGCGGTGTCAAAAGTGTTATTTCAAGGAAAATTGCACCAAGAATGGAGCTAATACCCTGTCCCGTAACCTTACCCGAGCCTAAACCAGCCTCTAAACCCACCCCGAAGCCCGGGTGTGTTTTTTATGCCTTTTTAATTTTTTTAGATTTTTAGTTTGAGTCTTTTTTATTTTTAGGATTTATTTTAGATTTATTTAGGATTTTTAGAATTTATTTGCATATTTTTCTATTTCTTTTTATTTAGTGTAGTTTTATTTTGATTTTGATTAGTTTTTAGTTTAGTTTTGATTTCATTTTATTTTTTCCTATTTTATTAAGATTAGTTTGTAGGAGTTTATTTTTAGTTTTAATAGATTTTATATTTTTTAGGACTTTACTTTTCATTTTTAGTTTTTATTTCTCTTATTTTATTATTTTATTTTCTAATAGGTTAGGACTTTATTTTCTTAAGTTTTAATATTTTAATTTTTTATTATTTTAGTTAGATTTAATTTTTTTAGTTTTATTAATTTTATGTTTTTAGTTTTAATTTTATTTTTTTTGGTCCAAATTAAAACTCACCCACACCCCCTAACTCCCCTACACACTAGTACACCCAAACTATTCACTCACCCTCACCTAATTTCCTACACCCTCACCACACACAATAACCCCCTCCATCATCTTGAACCTCAACAGCTCATATTCTCTCTCTCCAAACTCCATAACCAACTACCTCCCTTATCACTCCAACAAATACCCATTTCCTTTCAACCCAACAAACAACCATATCCATAACGTGGAGATACCCACGACCAAAGCCACTCCAAATCCCCAACCTCCGTAATCCCGTCATCCCACCTGCCGCTGGTACCCATGCGCCTCAGCCCCTTATACCCCCTTGAACTCATCTCTCCCTACCCCCAAACCCGATACACCCTTATCTTTCCACACCTGAGATCACCAGAACCCCCATCATGCCAATAACCCTAAACCTGAAGTTTGCCCAGATCGCTTTACCCTTCACGACCTGTCGCTCGATCCATAACCCGAGCCCTCCCATGTACCTGAAATTGTCGCCCCAACACCATACCGGCTTTCAGAAACCAAAACTGGACCTGTTATGGTCCGGTCTGTCCACTGTCACCCCGACCTCCTGACCCGATTCTAAAACACCAGCAACATATCCACTGCTCCGACCACCCTTAACCCAACCCGCTGTCGCCGGTGCCTGAACCCAACAGCACCCAGCAGACCCTTTAACCTGCGAACCCAGCATTTCGAGATCCCCCCAGCCGAACCACAATTCAAACCGAAACCAACACAACCCAAACCCATTTCTTTTTCTCCTAATGCCAAACACGATTTCCCACACCCGCACGAAACCAAAACCAACGTACTGAAATCCCCACATGTTTATTAAGCCACTTAACCCTCTTTCCCATTATACACCCAAACAACCACTTCCCACATGCACCTTCTTTAATCCCAAAATTGCCCTCACCCAAATCAGATTTTTATGACCACACACATCTCAAACCTCATGTGCACACCCCCCATCATCACCCACATTTTATCCATACCCAATTTGCCCTTAGCTCCATGCTACTATTTAAAGAAGATGACGACCATTTTGGAGGAGGATTTTTTTTAGCTAGGGATTGTATAGAGAAATCTAAAGAGACTTGGAGAAGAAGAGGGATAGTTTAGAGTAGAAAATAAATTAGGATAAACAAATTTTTGTAAATAGTTTTATTTTTTTTTTATTTTTTATTTTAGAGATTAGTGAGTGATAAATTTGTGAGAAATTCAATTGAGTGTGTTTTTATTATTAAAAATCATTTGGAGGCTCGAATTGAATGGATGATGTGCAAATTCAAGGATTAGAGTTCAATTTCACTCAAAGAGATTTAGTTTTATTGTTCTTTTCTCTACTTTTATTTTAATTCCCTAATTATTTGATTATCATATTTAATATGATGTTAGTCTAAATCCTCTTTCAAGGGGTGGGATTATCCATTAATTTGATGTTATTCAAATTTAATTAATTTAATTAACTTAAAATTCCCTTTGATGATTAATTTTGCAATCTTACTTTTAATTTACGCCTCGAGAGAGGGTAAATGATTTTGGATAGAAAATCGAGATTCTAGTATTAATTTCCATCTTTGAATCTAACTAGAGATAATTTTTTCTAAAATGTGAAATTATTTCTTTGAATTTTAACTCTAATAATATTTTGATGATTTAAACTAATTTAGTAAATCGATCATAGCGGGTGATTTGTTAAATGATGTTTAGATATACGTTTTGTGAGTTGTAGGATTGTAATTTTAATTCTCTAAAAGATTATTTTTAAAAGTACATTTGCAACGAGAGTTGATTTGTAATTTCAATATTAATTTGGGAAGTTTAATTTGAATAAATTAATTAAATAGATTAACTAGAAATTGTGGTATAATCCCATTCCTTAATTGTTCTCACATTTACTTACTCACTTATTCTCTTATATTAGTTATACTTCACTTATTTTTCATCACACTTTGTAGGTATTTTTTTTAGATTTTGATTTAGTTTTGTTAATTCAACTTGATATACCCAAAGTGCACCCTCTTACTCACAGCAACTAACCTCGGCTAATCTCACAACCGAGGTTACCAGAAGCGTGTAATAACCATCAGCAAGGTAGTCAATCAGAGGGTCGACCCCAACCGACGTTGCATCTATCTCATACATCAAACTCGGTTGGGCATCAACCGAGGTTAGCAAGGACTCATAGGTTCAACCTCCCTCAACACCATCATCGGCCCCATCTGACATTGCAATCATCAATCGAGATTAGTAATGTTACATGTGATAAATATGGCAATGTCATCATCGGCCTAAGTCGACATTACAACTACTCTTGCCTTACCTCGACTAGCGTGCATGGCTGAGGTCATCAGGAAAAACCTCGGACAAAGAAACAAGCGGACTTCACCAACATCGTACTCTTACAGGTCGAGGTTACACCAGTCAAGGACAAGGCCGAGCATGTATAAGCATGTGCAAGGTAGGGAATGCGTGGGAAAAATAAGTTGTAACCAAATCAATCCCCTCACATGAGGGAATATTTCATCATCATTCTCTACATGTGATAGTTACAGATGTCTTTGCTATATTGGTTTGATCATCACAACACATGCTCATTTCATGCTTGGGGGGTACATTACACCCCCAAACACTATATATACTTGTCTTCTTCTACCTTGAAAGGGATCTAAAAATATAAACCCTAGCCAAAACTCTATTGCATTGATAGTATAGAGAGAAAGTGGAGTGATTGTATTACTAAGGCCATTAAAGCCTCATTTGATAGTGATACTTACACTGACCTGCACAATGGACATAGGTGTTTGCCGAACCACTTATATTACTGTGTTCATCCCCTTCTCATAATCTCCTACTTTACATATATACTCTTGTGCTGCCATTGTTATCACTTGCCTGAGCTTGTTAACACTGTATCTGGTAGTGATGTTTCCAGCATCATCACACCTGCTCGCAAAAATTGTTTTAATATTGAAAAAACTAAAAAAAATAGAAAATGCAAAAATAAAAAAAGAGATAATAACTAAATTGAATTACATGTATTTTCCTCTCATTTTACTCATTTGATGTGTATTGATACCTCACTTACCACTACACTTTAGTTTATTATATTTTGTAGGTATTTGAGATTTTGATTACAGGAGCTTTCAAGTAACGACAAAAATATACGCAAAGTCAACTCTATCAATATTTTCAGAATTGGGTTGTGCTCTCAAATCGGGAATTCCGTGAGCATGGGGTCGGTTCCTAAGAGGTACATTATTCTATGCGAGGTGTTGATGCCACTCACGGGGCTGTTTGGAGGGGGTGTGATGGGGTTTCTCCCTCTAAAGGCATGTTTTCAATCCGAAGTGTGGATATTCAAATAATTGGGCCATGCCCTCAAACTGAGAGTCCCATGACCATGTGGTCAGTTCCAACGAGTTACATTGGTCCCATGTGAGGTGTTGGCACCACTAATGGGGCCTTTTGGGGGGCCTTACAGGGTTTTGCCCTCGAACAGCACGTTTTCAAGCTTAAGCGTGCATATTCTCATAAGTGGGCCATGCTCTCAAATCAGGTGTTCCATGATCACGTGGTCGATTCCAACAAATTACATTGGTCCCCTGAAAGGAGTTGGTGCCAGTCACGGGGACATTTGGGGGGGTGTTACCGGGTTTCTCCCTCTAACAGCACGTTTTTAAGCCTAAGTATGAATATTCTCAAAATTGGTTTGTGCTCTCAAATTGAGGTTTTAGTGACCATGCGATCGGATCCACCAAGTTATATTAGTCCCATGCGAGGTTAGGCACAGCGCACGGAGCCACTTGGGGGCGTTATAGGGTTTTGCCCTCTAACAGCACGTTTTTAAGTATAAGTGTGGATATTCTCAGAATTGGTTTGTGGTTTCAAACCAGGGGTACAGTGAACACACGATCCATTCCAACGAATTACATTGGTCCCATGCGAGGTCTTGGCACTACTCACGGGGCCGTTTGTGGGGCGTATTGGGGTTTCACCTTCTAACTACATGTTTTTAATCATAAGTGTGGATATGCTCAAAATTTACCCGTGCTCTTAAATCGGGGGTCCTGTGACCACGCAATCAATTCCAACGAGTTACATTGGTCCAGTGCGAAGTGTTGGCGCCGCTTACGAGGCCATTTGTGGGTCATTATTGGGTTTCGTCCTCTAGCAACACGTTTTTAAGCCTAAGTGTGGATATTCTCAAAATTGGGTTTTGCTCCCGAATTAGAGGCCCCATGACCATACGGTCGATTCCAACGAGTTACATTGGTCCTTGCGAGGTGTTGGCACCGCTCACAGGGTTGTTTAGGGGGGCGTTATGGGGTTTTTCCATTTAACAACACATTTTTAATCCTAAGTGTGTATATTATCAAAATTGGGTCGTGCTCTCAAATCGGGGGTCCCGCAACCACGCAATTTGTTCCAAATAGTTACATTGATTTCGTACAAGGAGTGGCACCACTCATGGGGCTGTTTGGGGGCGTTACAGGGTTTCACCCTCTAACGGTACTTTTTCAGGCCTAAGAATGAATATTCTCATAATTGGGCTATGGTATCAAACTAGGGTTCCCATGACCACACGGTCGGTTCCAACGAGTTACATTGGTCTTGTATGAGGTGTTGGCACTGCTCACGGGGCTGTTTGGGGGGCAATACGGGATTTAACCCTTTAACGACACGTTTTCAAGCCTATATGTGGATATTCTCAGAATTGGGTCGTGTTATCAAATCGGGGACTCGTGATCACGCGATCAGTTCCAATGAGTTACACTGGTCCCATGTGAGGTATTGTCACTGCTCACAGGCCCGTTTGGGGGGCATTATAGTGTTTCGCCCTCTAACGACACATTTCAAGTTTAAGTGTGGATATTCTAAAAATTGGACTATGATCTCTAATCGAGGGTCCCGTGACCACAGTGTTGGTTCTTATGAGATGCGTTGGTCCCGTGCGAAGTATTGACGCCATTCACGGAGCTGTTTGGGTGGCGTTACGGGGTTTTACCCTCTAGCGACATGTTTTCAAGCCTAAGTGTGAATATTCTGATCATTGGTCGTTCTCTCAAATCTGGGTTCCGTAACCATGCATTCAGTTCAAATAAGTTACATTAGTCCCATGCGAGGTGTTGGCGCCAGTTACATGGCCGTTTGGGGGGCGTTACGGGGTTTCTCCCTCTAACGGTACATTTTTCAGGCCTAAGTTATGAAATTCTCAAAATTGGGTCGTGCACTCAAACCGGGTGTATCGTGATAAAGCGATCAGTTTCATCGAGTTACATTGGTCCCGTGGGAGGTGTTGGTCCCGTTCACTGGTCAATTTGTGGGGTGATACCTGGTTTCTCTCTCTGAAGGCACATTTTCAAGCCCGTGTGTGGATATTCTCAGAAATGGGCCATGATCTCAAAATGGGGGTCCCGTAACCACATAGTCGGTTCCAACGAATTACATTGGCCCCGTGCGAGGTTTTAGTTCCACTCAAGGGGCCATTTGGGGTGCGTTATGGGGTTTCGCCCTCTACGACACATTTTCAAGCCTAAGTGTGGATATTCTCATAATTGGGTCATGCTCTCAAATTGGGATCCCATAGCCACACAATTTGTTCCAACTAGTCACATTGGTCCCGTGCAAGGAGTTGGTGTCGCTCACGGGGCCATTTGTGGGCGTTATGCCGTTTCTCCCTCTAACGGCAAGTTTTTAGTCCTAAGTGTGAATATTCTCATAATTGTGTTGTGCTCTCGAATCGGGGGTCCCGTGACCACGCGATCGGTTTCAACGAGTTACATTGATCCCGTGCGAGGTGTCTCCGCTACTGGATGTTACGGGGTTTCACCCTATAACGACACGTTTTCAAGCCTTAGTGTGGATATTCTCATAATTGGGTCGTGCTCTCAAACCGGGGCCCCGTGACCATGTGGTCGATTCCAATGAGTTACATTGGTCCCGTATAAGGTATTGGCTCCATTCACAGGGCCTTTTGCGGGGCATTATAAGGTATCGCCCTCTAACGGCATGTTTTCAATCCTAAGTGTGGATATTCTCAAAATTGGGCGGTGCTCTCAAACCGGGGGTCCCGTGGCCATAGGGTCAGTTCCTATGAGATACATTCGTCCCGTGTGAGGTGTTGGTGCCGCTCATGTGGCCGTTTGGGGGGTATTATGAGGTTTCGCCCTCTAGCGGAACATTTTAAAGATTAAGTGTGGTTATTCGCATAATTGGGTCGTGCACTCAAACCGAGGATCCTGTAACCACACGCTCAGTTCCAACAAGTTATATTAGTCCCGTGCGACGTGTTGGGTCCAGTAGGGGAGACGTTTGGCAGGAATTATGGGGTTTATCCCTCTAGCGACACGTTTTCAAGCTTAAGTATGGATATTCTCAAAATTGGGTCGTGCTCTCAAATCGGGGGTACCGTGACCATGCGGTCAGGTCCACTGAGTTATATTGGTCCCGTGTACGATGTTGGCACAGCTCACGGGGCCCTTTGGGGGGCATTACGGGGTTTCACCCCTAATGACATGTTTTCAATCCTAAGTGTGGATATTCTCACAATTGGATCATGCTATCAAACCAGGGGTCAAGTGACCACGCAGTTCGTTCCAACGAGTTACATTGGCCTCGTACGAGGTGTTGGTTCCACTCAAGGGGCCGTTTGGGAGGAGTTATGGGGTTTTGCCCTCTAACGGCATGTTTTCTAGCCTAAATGTGGATATTCTCTTAATTGGGACGTGCTCTCAAATCGAGGGTCCTGTGACCATGAGATCGGTTCCAACGAGTTACATTGGTCATGTACGAGGTGTTGACATCGCTCAGGGCAGCGTTTGAGGGTCATTAATCAGTTTTTTCCTCTAACGACACATTTTTGGCTTAAGTGTGGATATTCTCAGAATTGGGTTGTGCTCTCAAATCGGGGGTCCCGTGGTCACCCGGTGGGTTCCACGAATTACATTGGTCCCGTGCGAGGGGTTACACTGCTAACGGTGCCGTTTGGGTGGTGTTTCGGGGTTTCACCCTCTAAGGGCACATTTTTAAGGCTAAGTGTGGATATTATTAGAATTGGGCCATTCTCTCAAACCGAGGACCCATAACCATGCAATCAGTTTTAACGAGTTACATTTGTCCCGTGCGAGGTATTGGCACCACTTATAGGGCCGTTTGGGGGGCGTTTTAGGGTTCCCCCTCTAACGACACGTTTCTAGCATAGGTGTGTATATTCTCAAAATTGGGTTATGCTATCAAATCGAGGGTCCCGTGAGCATAGGGTCAATTCTTACGAGATACATTAGACCCGTGTGAGGTGTTGGTGCTGGTCACGGGGCCGTTTGGGGGGCATTATGGGGTTTCTCCCTCTAGAAAAACATTTTCAAGCCTATCTGGATATTCTCATAATGGGGCGTGCTCTTAAACTGCGGGTCACAAAACCATGTGGTCTATTCCAATAAGTTACATTGATCCCGTGCGAGGTGTTTGTGTCAGTCATCGGGCTATTTTGGGGGCGTTACGGGGTTTCTCAACAAGTTACCTTTATCCCGTGCGAGGTGTTTGCGTTAATCACCTGGCTGTTTTGGGGGCGTTACGGGATTTTTCCCTCCGACGACATGTTTTCAAGCCTAAGTATGGATATTCTTAAAATTGGGTCGTGCTCTCAAACCGGTTGTACTGTGGACATGCGATCAGTTCCAGTTACACTGGTCCCATGTGAGGTGTTGGTGCCACTCAAGGGGCCATTTAGGGGACGTTACGGGGTTTCTCCCTCTAAAGGCTCGTTTTCAAGCCTAAGTGTGGATATTCTCAGAATTGGGCTATGCTCTCAAGTCGGGGGTCCCATGACCATGCGATCGATTCCAATGAGTAACATTGGTCCCTTGAAAGGTGTTGGTGCCACTCACGGGGCCATTTGAGGAGCATTACGTGGTTTCACCATCTAATGACAAGTTTTAAAGCCTAAGTGTGAATATTCTCATAATTGGGCCGTCCTCTCAAACGGGGGGACCCATGACCAAGCGATCGGTTCCAACGAGTTATGTTGGTCCTATGTTAGGTGTTAGCACCGCTCACGAGGCCGTTTGTTGGGCATTACGCGATTTCTCCCACTACCGGCACTGTTTCTGACCTAAATGTAAATATTCTCATAATTGGATTGTGCTCTCAAACCAGGGGCATGTGACCACACAGCCAGTTCCTATAAGTTACATTGGTCCTGTGTGATGTATTGACGTCCCTCACAGGGCCATTTGGCGGCCATTACGGAGTTTTACCCTCCATCTTCACATTTTTAAGTCTAAGTGTGGATATTTTCAAAATTGGGCCGTGCTCTCAAATCGGGGACCTGTGGCCACACTGTCGATTCCAGCGAGTTATTTTGGTGTTGTACGAGGTGTTGGTGCTGATCAGAGGGCCATTTGGGGGGCGTTTCAGAGTTTCGCACTCTAACGGAACATTTTCAAGCCTAAGTGTGGATATTATCAAAATTGGGTCGTGCTCTCAAACCATGGGTCCCGTGACCACATGGGCGGTTCCTAGAAGATACATTGGTCTCGTGCGAGGTTTTGGTGCCACTCACGGGGCCATTTGGAGTGCTTTACTGGGTTTTGCCCTTTAGCGGTACGTTTTCAAGCCTAAGTGTGGATATTCACAGAATTGGGTTGTGCTCTCAAATCGGGTGTCCTTTGATCACGAGGTCGGTTCCTACGAGTTATATTGGTCACCCGCAAGGTGTTGGCACCGCTCACGGGGCCGTTATGTGGCTTCTCCCTCTAGCATCACGTTTTCAAGCCGATGTGTGGGTATTCTCTGAATTGGGTCATGCTCTCAATCTAGGAGTCCCGTGACCATGCATTTGGTTCCAACGAGTTACACTGGTCTCGTGTGAGGTGTTGACGCCACTCACGGGGCCGTTTGGGGGGCATTACGGTGTTTCTCCCTCTAACGACATGTTTTTAGGCCTATGTATGGATATTCTCAGAATTGGGTCGTGCTCTCAAACCAGGGGTCCCATGATCAGGCAGTTAATTCCATCGAGTTACATTGGTCCCGTGCGTGGTGTTAGCATCGCTCACAAGCCCATTTGGTGGGCATTATGGGGTTTTGCCCTCTAACGGCAGGTTTTCAAGACTAACTGTGGATATTCTTAAAATTGGGTCGTGCTCTCAAATCGAAAGTCTCGCGACCACGTGATCGGTTCCTATGGGCTATATTGGACCGTGCGCAGTGATCCCACCCCTCAAGGGCCGTTTGAGGGGTGCTTTGTATTTTCGCCCTATAACAACATTTTTTCAAGCCTAAGTGTAGATATTTTCAAATTAGCGTCATATTCTCAAGCCGGGGTCTCTAGAGCAAGCGGTCATTTCCTGTGAGTTACGTTGGTTCCATGCGTGGTGTTCATGCCACTCACAGGGCCGCTTGAGTGGTGTGTTGTTTTTTCTCCCTCTAACGGCTTATTTTAATACTAAGTCTATATGTTTTCAAATTATCATCATATTCTCAAATTGGGGGTTCCGTGACCACGCTATCGATTTCTGCGAGTTACAATTGTCCCGTGTGAGGTGTTTGTGCCTCTCACAGGATCGTTTGGTGGGTGCTTTGGGTTTTCACCCGCTAAAGGCATGTTTCGCAAGAAAATTAGCCTTTTTCTGGCCTTGTGAAATGCAACGTGTTATAGAGCTCATTGAAATTATTTTGGAAAGGAGTCCCAGATAATATGATGCGTTTTCCCGTTTAGAGTTTGATAGAGTATTTCAAATACGACTCTTATCATTACGGGGAGTGTGGGCTTCATAAAAAACCCCCAATATAGGACACTCCAATAGTATTTTTCCCCCATTCTTAATGATTCTCATTTGCAACACTCCTTTTCCTTTTCTTTAAATGTTCCTTCGCCGTGATTCTCTCCTGTGGGAGTTGTAAAGATTTTAATATTCCTGTGAGGCCACCTTGTAATGTTGAGTTCCCTACACCTCTTTTGTAATGTTGAGTTCCCTGTGAGGCCACTTTATAATATTACAAAATAGGTGAATGAAACTCAACATTACAAGATGGAGGGAATTTCCAAAGATTTGGGTCAGGGAATCATCAAGGTTAAAGTCATCATTAGGGATTGAACCTAACTGACTGCTGATGGCCTCTATTGATTCTAGCATCTCAGCCAAGTGCGGGGGGAATTTATTATCTTTGCCCCGTCGAGCATTAACGAATAAGTTGGATCGCTTTGGTTTTTTACTTACATCTGGACCATCCTTTGTCCTACTCGCCCATTCATTCTTCAAATCCTCATAGGATTTGGATTCTAGCCTATGGATATCAGTGTTTTGTGCCCTATTTTTTTTTATTTTCTCCCTTTGGACCAACTTTTTCTCCATCGCCTCATTATCCAAAAACTTATTCCACTGCTCCATAGAAATTTCAACATTGGAAGGCACTCTCTCTTTCAAAGATAAAATATCATAGGTCACTGCCTCTTTCGGGAAATGTTTCTTTCGAAGGTTTCTCTTGTATTTCCTCAATGATTTGGCAACCTGAGATAAAACCTTATTCTTGGAACGAAAAAAAAATGAGAAATACTTGCAGACTTGATCATATATGTCATCTTTGACGGCTTGATCAACCAGTTTCCAGTTGTTTGTTCCACCAACCACTACACCAAATCTGTTGAATTATCACGGTCATTTACCTTGACAAGTTCAACTTGTCAAGGTCAATGACCGTGACAATTCTGGCGAGACAACGTTTTTTGTCACGGACTTGTCACGGTCATTTATCGTGACAAGTTCGTTAGACTTTTCATGGTCATGTCATGGTCCTTGACCTTGACAAGTTTTGTCACGGTTAAGGACCGTAACAAACCCGTGACATTCAATAAAAAATTGTCACAGTCAATGACCGTGACAATTCTGGGTAGAATTGAAAAAAATCTGCGGGGCAGTATGGCCACTGCCACTGCCACTGCCAGTGCCCAGGAATATATTTGTACCTGTTATAGCAACGTTGCACCTGTTCAAACATCATATATCTAAATAAAATATAGATAATGAGAATATATATTCAAAATACAGAGAATATGCATCACTATATAATCCAAATATAATTCAAATGTAACAACTTAAAACAATTCGATTCAACCTTAAAATAATTCAATTCAAACTTAAAACAATGTCACTAAATGTCTAGGGTATGGTTAACTCTGAGGAGATGAGTAGGCCACACGATATACGAATTAACACACCCACTAATATACACCGTGTCGCATTGTTCGTGCAACCACAATGGGGAGTTCTCCTTCCCGGGCATCACATGTGTGACGAGCATCTTGGACTCGATGTCTTGAAGCTCACGTCCATGAACTAGTGCACCCTGGACAATATTCGGGTCCCTTAACCCCTGCCCTATCCGCTGGCCATCAAATATGTCCATTATAAACACACTTGGCCAACCAAGTCTCGACATCGGTCTGTTGAAGGGGGCCAAATAGGGAAGTGGATCATCAAAGTCTGCACGTGTCGGTAATGAAGCAGCGAGGTCCACATCCTCATCCTTGTCCTCCCGCACCTCCTCCTCCACCGCCTTCTCCTTCCCTTTCTCCTTACGGTTTTTGCCCAATGAACGCTTCACAAATGAGAACATATCCAGGGCCATCGCCTCCAAACGGGACAGCTTCGTGTCATGTGACTCCACCATTTGAGCCAACTCGGTGTCACTCGTCTCCAATCCGATGATCCTAGATTTGGCCACCCGCGAGCTCACCCCCTTGTCCTCCCCTTGCGATCAGAGCCAATCACTTGGCTGAGTGTGTTTGTGGACAAAGATGCCTTATCGGCATGAGACTGCGACTCATGCATATCCTTAAGCTTTGCCTGAAAGGACAAAAAGTACATGATTAGTAAAATAAGTAAATTAAAAAATTATAACGTAACTAAAAAAAGTGAACTGTCGGATTACTTATAATGATGGCCGTGACGCTTGGGGACACCTCCTTGTCCTTCCCCTTCTTTGTCCGAAGAGCTACATAAGTATCGAGCCTATGTGCCCTACCCCCAGGGACACTCCCTGTCCCCTGAAATAAAATAAAGTAAAATTAGCATCGGCCCCGCAAAGTAAAATAATGGAGAATAATATATGTTATGTATTTATAGAAAAATTAAATCTTACCATCATCCTATGCTCCACCTTGGCTTAAGATGTCCGATGGGAGTAGTGCACGTCCATCTTTTTTGCACGGTTTTCCCTTCCCGATTGGCGAGATGCCAATTGTCGCTCTCTGATCTCATTGTCAATGAACCTTTGACATTGTGCCAATGAGATAGACTCCTTCGGTGGGACGAATTCACGCCTTTGGATAATGGACTCTCGTGTCTTCCCAAAGTACCGGGTCCACATATTTTTCTTCCACGTCTTGTGTTGCTCCCTCAACTGCTCCAAGACGGAATCACGTGGCTTTGGATCTAGGCTGAATTGTTTGTGTCCAACAAATATAATGTTAGTTGCAAATAAATATAAATATAAATATAAAATGAAATTGAACTTGAAATATTGATATAAATATAAATATAAATATAAATATAAATATAAATACATTACCTGTAGTGCCACCCTAACAGCTAACTTGAGCTCATATGGCACCTCTTTCCAATTAATGTACCCCGAGCCGATGATCGTCTTTACTAGTTTGAGGGATCTTTCTAATAGCCCCGACTTGTTCTCGATGGCCATTCCCAATTTGCCATATTTGGGGAGACTAGGGGTCGAGGATCCCTCGTTGCCTCCGCTACCACCGTGCCCAGACGACATCATCATAACCATCATCATCATCCTCGCCTTAATACCTAAAGGAGACATTTGCTGTAAAAAAATGTTATTAGTACCTATCAAAATGAATTAAAAGAAGACATGCAAATATGTACAATTACTACAAAAAAAAAGAATTGTTAGTGTTAAACACCTCAATTTTGAATTCCAAAACAACAAAATCTAGCTCATAATATGTACAAGAGTGAAACATCCCCACCCCCACCCCTACTGCCCCCCCCCCCCCCCCACACACACACACTACACAAGAGTGAAAATGATAAAGTGAAAATCAATTAAAAGCATTAAAAAGGGATGTTACGGTACAAATTGGAATATTTATTACAAATTGAAAAATTGTTTAAAATTCGAGTTATCATTAAAAATGGATTGATATTCGGTAGGAGCAGCCAAGTCATCCACACTACTATTTAGACGCTTTGGCGCGTGTTGGACAATCGACCACGACTCATTGTTGATATACTCCGAGTAAAACACTTGGTTAACCTTTTGAAATGCACAAGCAAACGGCTCATCGCTCACGTGGTCATTACTCTTCAACTTGGACAAGTCAACCATGATCAAATTGTTGATAGGATCAACTTTACAACCATTTTTATCCTCAACTCTTACCCAGTCACAGTTAAATACAACCTCTTTGAAGCTTATATAATCCAATTCAAATATATTTCGGATTACACCATAGTAAGTCATTTAAGCTTCAACGAGGTTTTTATCTTTTGCGCTCACTTGAAAGAAAGTAAGAGCCTTGTATGAAATGCCCGAGTTCTGTACATTTGTACTTTCCTCGTACACTTTAGCACCAAAAATGTAACCGTTCAATTGATACTTTTTGTACTCTTCTGCCACGAACAAGGGTCCAGTGGCTAGACGAGCAAGCCTTGATGTCGCATCACCCGTCTGTAAGAGCTGAGAATATAGATAAATTAATTATATTATTTGTAAAATTTGGGTGTAATGTAACGTTATATAATGACCATTTTCATTATAATTACCTCTTGTGTCAACCATAACCTAAATTCGTTGTCTGATTGTACCATTATTTTTTGTCTTTTATTATTCTCACAGGATTCATATTTTCTGCATATTACAAAATTAATCATGTATAAAATAATCTAAAATAATATTAAACATTATAATAATCGAAACTTACTTTTTCCATTCTTCGACATCTTCACGTGTGTCAAATAGATAACGAGCTACTTGTTCATGTTGCAAACTTGTTAATTTCACTCGTTTTCCCATCACATGACCACCATCATCGACGAACTCATTAGTGTCATCAACGCTAGTCGAGTCAGGCATATATTCCCGAGTATATATTGATGACTCCACG
Source organism: Sambucus nigra (assembly GCA_949130495.1). Taxonomy (NCBI): domain Eukaryota; kingdom Viridiplantae; phylum Streptophyta; class Magnoliopsida; order Dipsacales; family Adoxaceae; genus Sambucus; species Sambucus nigra. The sequence continues at coordinate 308,351,795 of OX422223.1, forward strand.
GTGATGTATTCCTCTGCAATTGATCCGGAAATGTATCGCGTATTCTTGACGTAATCTTTAAAAACTTTCAACAATCTTTCAAACGGATACATCCACCGATATCTAACTGGATCTCAAAGAAGTGCCTCGTCGCATAGGTGTACCAACATTTGAACACTTATGTCAAAGAATGCTGGGGGAAAGTACTTCTCTAACACACAAATCGCTTTAGTCACCACCAATTTTGTGGCCACTATGTGTTCTCGATTGACAACCTTATCACACAAGAGTGAGAAGGTAATACTAATTTGCATAATAGCCCTTTGCAAATCCTTGTGCTTGGAGAAACGGTGCTTAAACAATAGAGGAACCAATTGCATGATCACATGCCAATCGTGGGACTTACACTTATGTAAATCACGAGTAGCATAATTCACAATCCTTTGTAAGTTGGACAAAAAAGTAGATGGGCCCTTCAAATTATATATTGTGTCTAAAATAACCTTCCTTTCCCCACTCGTCAAAGTAAACGCACCAGGGGGAATTATTGTCCTTCCCCTATTCAACCATAGTTGTGGCTTATGTTTCAATGATTTAAGGTATTTTCGTGCATTTTCTCCATCCTTCGAATGACTCCCCTAAGGAAAGTGCCCACAATATGTTCAAAGAAGTTCTTCTCTGCATACATCACATCCAATACATGGCACACCGGGTTATTCTTCTAATAAGGAAAGTCAAATAAAATTGACCTCCTAGATTATGCCTTTCTTGTCTCAGTTTCATTCCTAGTTGGGATCTTCTTATGCTTGACATTCTTAAATTTAGGATTCTTACCTGGCATATTAGGGTCGCATTCAGAAGATTTACTTTCAATTTCTAAACCCGAAAGTTATCTCGGTGGTAGCCTATGTTCAACGCAGCCCAATAAAAAATTGAAACCTTTCTGAAACTATGAGCCGGGGGTAAAAACCTCATGTGGCAATGGTATACATTTTTTGAGCAAAAGGATAGACGAAGAGATTTATTCTCCTCTCCACAAATAGGACACCTCAAATAACCATGTACTAGACAACCGGATAATGTCCCATAAGCTGGAAAATCATGAATTGCCCACATCAACAGAGCTTTTAGCGTAAACTCTTCTTTTCTAAAAGAGTCAAATGATTGCACACCATCTTCCCACAACTCATTTAATTATTCTACCAAAGGAGCCAGGTAGACGTCGATGTCATCACTTGGTGCCTTTGGCCCAGGTATCAACAAAGCCATCATAAAAAATTCAGGTCTCATACATTGTGAAGGAGGGAGGTTAAGTGGGGCTAGGATCACTGGCCATACACTCTGATTGGTGCTTAGATTTCCAAATGGATTGAAACCATCTGTTGATATAGCCAAACGAATGTTGCGTTGTTCTCAAGAAAAATTGTGATTCTCATAATTCATTCTCCTCCAGGCAGTAGAATCAATAGGATGACGCATGATATTATCCCCTACTTCTGCCCTAGCATGCCAAGTCATTGACTCTACTATCCATGGTACTGTGAAAAATCGCTTTAATCTAGGCCTAACGGGAAAATATTTCAATACTTTTTTAGGCACTTTTGAGCTTGTGACTTCCTTACTAGTAGATTGAACATATCTAGTTTCATCGCATACTGGACAACGATAGAGATTTTCATACTCCTTTCGGTATAGCATGAAGTCATACATACAAGCATGAATCGATTTATACTTCATTCCCAAACCTTTCAAACTATTCTTCATAACATGATAGCTATTTGGAAGTGTATTCTACTTGGGTAATAAGCCTTTCACCCATTTCAGAATTCCTGTCACGCTATTGCCAGACAAACCGTACTGCGTCTTCAAACTGTGCAAACCAACCATGGCATGTAATGTTGTTTGATCTTTCTTACATCCAGAGTATAATGGTTGGGTCGCCTTAAATTTTAAACTTTGGTAGTCATCGTCAAGTTTTATCGTGATATCTTCACGAGCACTAAACCTTCTACATAATCAGTAAACTCATTCTCCTCTGCTTCATAAACTCCGTACGCATCATCAACTAAATCCTCTAACATATACTATCATCTACGTCGCCCCCTTCTACAACTATCCTACTTGTTGATGGTTGTTGTGAAGGTTGTTCGGGTATAAAAGGAACTTTCAATTCACCGTGAAAACTATAAAATCTATAACTATCTTGCATACACGATCTTAACAAATGAAGTTCAACTGTTTTCCACTCAAACACCTTACCATTCTTACACCTAGCACACGGACACGGAAACTCTTCATCATTATGACATATCTTTGCATATTTCACAAATTCGTTAGATCCTCTGCGAAATACATCCCACATTCTATTTGTCTCACCCATCCACTCTTTGTATTTGGGATATCCCGTCACAGCTACCACAACTAATCACCTATTAAAGGTACGAAGCGTATATTCATGGATTAGTATAAACAAAACTTAGATTTATAGTATGTTTCATTTAATTATGTCTTATTTATATTCAAATTTAATTTATAATAGAAATTTCTATTTCCTCCATCTCCTCTAAAGGGTGAGTGGTCCTATCCCATTCAAGACCACATTTTTCTGTAATATACTTAACAACTCATGCACATTGTTACAATTTGAAAATAATTCAGCAGCATATCCCCGTAGTTCTCCTAGTACACGACGTAGATTGGCAAGTTTGAGTGTTATTTCAATTGATCAATTGAAATAACAATCACACTTGTCAATCTAGTATGTACCCAGAGAACATTAGGATACGACTGCAAAACTTCCTCCAAAAGTAACAACTTTAAGCCACTAAGAATATTATATAGAAATTATGTAGTCCCAAACTGTCCAAATGGGACAATTCGAGAGATCTCATTACAGGGGTAATGATTCTCGAACGAGTCTAAAGGCTATTGAATGCGTACGCATAAGAACTAGAAGGCTAGTATCTATGCGCACTATATGTAATTTCAAGTATGTTTCATTTAACATACTATATATATATTGTTCGTTATACAAAGTAATTTTCAAAAAAAGTTGAAAAACCCCACCCCCATTTGAACAATAATCAAGTGGTCATGCCACTTTTATAATTAACCAACCCAACATCGATCCACTATAATCCAACAGCAATGTCAACAACAAATGTGTATCCCGTACTCCTTCTAATTCATCTAGTCAATTAATTATTTTCTCAATTAAAATAACAATTAAAGTATACAATTATTAATTTAATAATTTACAATGAGGGGCAATCCTACTTTCGTAATTATTCATATATTAATTTACTAATTTACAATGAGGGACAATCATATATTAATTTACTAAAAAAAATAATAATCAATCAATTCGTTTACAAGGGATATTAGACACAAACACGCACAATACACACACATATACACACACGCAACCCCCACCCCTACCCCACGACCCCCCCACCCATCCCTGCCCCCTCCTCCCCCCCCCACCCTGCCCCACCCCTACCCCCACCCAGCCCCACCACCTCCCCACCCCACCCACCACCCACGAACACACACACACACATATATATATATAATTATATATATAAATGGAAAAGAGAGAGAGAGAGAGAGAGCAGTCTAGAGAGAGAGATAAAAAAGAAGGGAAGAAACGGCGGGGGAAAAAAGAAGGGGAAAGGGTTTTCTTAGTGGGACATTTGTCACGGTCGTGTCACGGTCCTTGACCATGACAATATTATAAGGATTGTCACGGTCAATGACCGTGATAATACTTTGTCACGTCCTTGTCACGGTCAATGACCATGACACAAAACGCGTGTTTGTTGTCATGGTCATTGACTGTGATAGGGCTAAGCGCTGGAAGGGTGCCAATTTAACCATTTTAGTGTAGTGAACCCCCACGTTCATTTTTCCCAAAGGCAAACATCGGGCTTTAAAGTTCCGCATGTCATTCCTTTCACCTATTGGGTTATTCGTGAGAAGGGAGAACCCAAAAAGCTTCTTTTTGGTTGAGCGGTAGGCATCGAAAACGTTGGATGGGGATAGTGGAGCAACGCGAGTGCTGGATGAGGGCGCCGTAGCATTTGGACTTAGTAAGGAGGGGACCATTGGTGGAATTGTGTATTGCACACCAAGTGTTGATAATTCGGGTTGTGCACGAGATCGTGAACCTCGTTGCGGTGTCCCCTCGGCACTTTGTTCCCTTGGTTTGTTTCCTCCTGACATTATCTACAAAAATGAAAAACCATAAGTGACTAAAAAATTATAATTATTTAGTCAAGCCTATGACTATATATATATATATATATATATATATATTAAAGCAAGACTTTAGAATATGTTCAGTTGGATGATCTCCATCCATTCGGTATTAGTTTTTAAGAACCAATGAATTTTTATACATGGCCAATAAGGAGTAAGGGTATCTATGATTGATGTGTAGATATCCGTGACATGATCTCGGAATCCCATCCTTTTCAACTTGTTGGAAAGATTCAATTTAGCATGCATATGGCGCGAGACATCAGAGTTTATGTCAGTGCTCTCTGTACGCAATTGTATCTATAACGGGTGGATTTTTTTTCGCCTTCTCCAATAACGTAACCAAGGCCAGGGCAACATTGGGATTATGTGTGTGAAATATATTTTGTATAACGTCATCCCATTTTTCTGGTAGGGAAAATAGAATGCGATCGAAGAGGTAATCTGGCTGGAATTAACTCCATGATTTACAAGGTAGTTAAATTGTTTGATCTTTTTATTTCCATACCTATAAATAGGATTACCCTCTATATGATGCTCATTAATAAAAGAGTTACGTTGGAAGTCCAATTGCAACCTCTCCAACCATTGTTGCCAGTGATTATCACCGTGCCTCATTTTTCCTAAGAAAAATATACGAGTCCGTGAATATGAGTCCTACGGTTAAGGTATAAGGGTATATTAGTTTGATTGAGCTTTTGATAATAAATAAAGGATTTTGAGTATATTAGTTTGATTATGGTACGGAACCGAAATTGCTGAATTAATTTCAAACTCGAAATAAATACCAAACCCTAAATGACAATACTCTTAAATAATGCAATTTATTTTATTCCTTAAGTAAACTTATTCCGTAAGTAAACCACATTCAGTCAATACTAATAATCCCTAAGTAACCACATTTATTTTAATCCCTAAGTAACCACATTCAGTCAATACTAATAATACTCAATCAATTTCAAACTCTAAATAAATTTAAAGCCCTAAAGGACAAACCCCTTAAATTTCGCAATTGATTTTAATCCCTAAGTAACCACATTCGGTTAATACTAACAATGACAATACCCTTATATAATGCATTTAATTTCAAACTCTAAATAAAAATTCCCAATCAATGTTAACAATACCCAATAAATAATGCAATAAATTTCAATTCTTAAAAAATGACCTCCTTTTTCTTGAAGAAGGTATACACACATACAAACACATATACACACATATTCACACACACATACACACATACACACACACACACACACACACACACACATATATATATAGATGTACACACACATACACAGATATACAGACACACATTCATAGAAATATACACACACATACATATGCATATGCACACGTACACATACATACGCACACAAAAACACACATACATAAAAGTACACAAATATACATTAGGGTTTAACACACACATTCACACGTATATACACAAATATGCATTAGGATTTAACACTGAAAGAAAAAAATTATTATTTACCTTTGAGATTGAGATTGAGAGATCGAGAGATGGAGAAAGAGAGATTGGGATTTGAGAATCGCTGAAAGAGAGAGAGAGAGATTAATGTGGGAAGAAATGAAATGAAGGCAGTTTTTTTTAATATAAGGAGAGTGGTGACATCCTAAAGCCGTGATCCATTGCCAACACCCTTAATTTTTTCCACATTAGCGCATAGGCATCTGTGTGGTCATGTCTAAGGGTTGTGATTCACGTGCGTGAACAAATTAATTTGGTCATGGCCAAAAGCTGTGATCCCATGGGTGTGAATTTTGGCTTTGGTCATGACCCTTATCCGTGACCCTACCGTGACCAAACTTGGTGGGAACTTTGGCACGAATTTGGCACCATGAGGGTCACAACCTGTTCAGGGTCTATGTTCGTGACCCATGTTGCTCAGGGATTTGGTCCGTGACCATGCCCAAGAGCATCCATGACCACACTAGGTTATGGATATAGTCACGCCCAAAGTTGATATGGTCACGACTTTGGGCCGTGACGAGCTGGTCATGGTGTTGGGATGTGACCCCATGGGGGTGGCCATTCGCAGGATTTGGTGTAATGGTTTGAATTGAAAATATAAGTCTTTAGAATACACTAAGTTGAATTTACTAAAGTGGGGAATTTTGCAAGACTATAATATGTGTACATATTATTTTGAAAATAATGTACTAATGTTCCGAAAGAATTATCGGTACCTCAACACGTAATGGAACCCCACCAAGTGGAAGTGTTATATGATTTACCAACACATTGTCCTTTAATCGACCTGATTGATGGTTTTTATGAACTTCACCACCATAAAAACCAACAACTTATGGATAGATATAATTTTCATTATAATCAAGTAAATCAACAAGTCGATGCTAAATTACTAGAAGATTGGAAATACATACGGTTCAAAGCCAACATGACTAAATGGTTGTATAAAGGTTACGATAAATATCACTCGATGTTATATGCAATGATTGGTTTGCATAATTTGAAAAGATAAATTGGTTTGTCAAGGAACAGTGTGACTAGAATTCTTAAGTGGGTTAAATACATTTTCCGAAGAGAGAACGCGTTATCAAAAAAATTTCCTAGCATGAAGAAGATCTTTAAGGATTTAGGTTTGAAGTTCAAATATATTTATCCATGAAAGTACGATTTCATATTGTGCTTCAATGAGTACAAAGAGAAGGAAGAGTGTTTTGTATATAGTGAGCCTAAATTTATGGCTTGTGATTATGGAAATGAAAAGACTGCAAAATAGTGCACCTACTGGCAAGCTCCACAAAAGTTTTTGAAGTATTTTCCCCTGAGGAAACGATTAAAACATTTTTCATTGTATACTGGATAGCAGAGGGAAAGACATGGAACACTCTATGTGAGGTGGGTCGGAATGTCATGTGTCATCAGGTTTATTCCCTCATGAGATAACTTGTAAACGCACAACACCATGAATTTGCAAAGGAATCGCATAATGTTCATCTTGCATTACCAACCGATGGGTTTAACCCTTTTGGTAATTTAAGAACTATTCTAAGTTATTTGCCAAGTTCTCATGGTGCCTTTAAGTCTCCCTCTATCATTACGCATGAAATAAGAGTTCACATTATTTTATTTATTCATACTTAGGACGAAGCCTTGCAGCAATGATTGTAATATGCTCTTAGCCCCATTGCAACACCTCGTGCAATATGATAAGCAAGGTGCCAGCCGCTGCCACCAAACTATGTCGGGCGTCACTAAATAAGTAATCATTCTTAGCATGTGACAGATATATGAGACATATAAAAATTTTCACAAAATAATAATCAAATTGAACCAATAAATATAACCATTCATGAAATATTAAAATTCATCACCATGCTAATCTCCAAATAAATCTAATTCCGAATAACATAATCTCAAATAAATGCTCCAACTATAAATATCTGAATAAAACTGTAAAAAATTGTGGAATCGATTGGCCCACCAAATCCATAAATAGAGTCTCATAATATAAATGAGATAGAAAGGAAAATAAATCTAACTACTAAAGCATGTAAAATAAGTAAGTTTCTAGTTGCACCTCCAAAATATCTCAAATACTCTTATGCAGCTACTTCAACGCTATACCTGAAATGTTAGTCAACGCAATGGGTCAGAGACCACCACATGAATACTAACTACTCTCCCCAATTAGGGTTCGTGAGCCCAGAAAATAGCATCATACATAATAAATATCACAATAGAATATTTTAAATTAATGAGACAATTAAATAACGAGCGAATAAACGTAAACTGCCACTATCTTCCATACAACTAATGCGCCCTAAAGTGCAAATATTCCAATGGCATTTATTATTTAAAATTCTATTCTCACCTTACTCATTCTAATTAATTAATTAAATTAATTCATGCAACACCATTATGGTCAGTCGACCCCTTATCGGCCCTGCACACACTCTTGGCGCATTTAAAGTTCTACACATCACATCCATTCCCCCTCACAATAGCCAGTAAACTCGTGTTCTGACAGTTCTGCACATACTCGTGAGGTTGCACGCATGACACATCACTATAGCCCACCATCCCATTTAACTGTCAGCCTGCACATAATCGTGACGCCACACACACCCATGTCACTATAGCTAGTCAGCCTATTTGACTGTCACACCTGCACATACTCACGTTGCATATTCATTTTTATACCCGCTTATGATCTTAGGTATTAATTTTCAATTTCTTATTTTCCCATCATCTCACTTCTCATTATTTTATTTAAGTCCCACCCTATTTTAGAGCATAAATCTGTACACCTACCCCTAGTCCTATACCTAGAGGTCTCCAAAACACAAATACGTCCTATCTTATTATGTACGATGAATCTCTATAATAAATATATTCCTAATCTTTCACTTAGGTTATTCAAATCAATGGAGCGACACCGAAAATCAGCCCCACCCCAGAATATTCCCATCCGTAAAAATCTACACTAACTAGTCTCATACCTAGAAAGTGCCAACCGCAGCCAAGGCATACCCACTTGTCCCATACCTAGCAAGTATTCCTAAAATTAAGGTGAGAGAGTTTATCTGAAAATCTCATTGTCCCCCGCAATAATATTTATCGTCAAAATGATACGTCGTACAATCCAATTTATCAGCAAGTAGACAATTCTCATATAATTAATTACAGATGGTATCAGAGCATGGTCTTAGGTCTCATAGGTTATTATTCTATTTAGCTTCTACGTATCGATCTTTGATTCCCTTTATTGATTCGTTCTCTCTAATATATTGAATCTAACATACATGTTAGTTGTGTTTCTTGGTGATAAGTTGATTTGCGTTGAGGACACTCTAGGCAATGAGGTTAGAAGTAGTAATTTTGATTTAAGGATCCTTGGACTTTATTTTGGAGACGATATTTATTTCGCACACCATTAGAGTAAATTTTGGGTATATAGTGTATCGATGGAGTGATGTGATTTGGTTTGAGAATTTAAACATTGTGATGACATTTAGATATAGAATCGAGTGGTGATTCGTGGGGTAGCATGGTAAGTAATTATTTTCCTAGGTATGCATAGTTAATGTGACACCCCGACTAATTAAATACCGGGTAGCTACTCCTTTATTAAATTAATTCAAAATGCCAAGTTGGCTCAGTTAATAGCATCACTGTCGAAAACATTTTATTATTACTAACCACCTAGTATTTAAAAAGTAAGTGCCAAATTTTATTTAAAGTCTGATTAACATGCAACAAGTGTAATGAAGAAATAAATAACACCATTCACCATACTGAAGTAAAACGAGTAACCATCACAATAGAGTAAATAAAGTCTGGAGGAAAACTCCTCACTACAATCCCATACTGAAATAAATAACCGAAACTGAAATAATACATGCTAAAGTCTGAAAACTGAAATGTGAAAGATGACTCTAAATAGAAATGGGAAACATGCCCTACAACTGATAGACAGTGACTCTGGAATCCAAAAGATAGAAGCGTCTACATGCAAATCCCTGTAGCTTCCACAAACCGCTACAGCTCGTCACCTGAATGAATATCCTATGCTTGGTGTCCTTGGGGTTGGGCACCTAAAATGGTTTTACAAGAAAAAGATTTGAAAAGCAAACGGGTCAGAGCCCGAATGTGGAGTTATATTTTAAAAACCTGCAAGTGCTTTAAAAACATTTAAAACATTAAATGCAAAGTACATGTTAGGACGTGCACTCACATTATATTCTCACCTCTCGTCTAACTGTGCACTCCTAACGCAAGTACCCATCTATAACTACCCATACTACTAGTTAAGTGACAACATATCTAGTCTAGACTGCCAAAGGTCCTACCCATAATACTCGGTTCCATTTAACATAATAACGCTCGTAATAAATATGGGTTTAACATAAACTCAGATACTCACTATGCAATATATATAACTATCAGTTAACTCGTTATATTTCTCGAAACAATACCGTAATATTTTTGCAACATTAACATGAGGATTCTCATTAATTAAATGTATATTAATCACATCGTAACTATACAATACAAGCACCCCGAGAACTAAGCGGCGGTGCACACATACTCTGCTATCCATCCCGGTACATCACGTACATAAGGATCACATATTCCGAATCTCTCAGGAATAGTTCAGATAACACAAATCACAAATAGTGGAGGCGAACACAGTCACCATCACGTGGGTCACGCACATACCTACGCTCCCACGGTCAGCGGACTTATAAATATCCCAATAAGTCTTTCTATGACCTATGTTCATCGAGGTACCAGTCTATATCCCCCCCGTAGGCACACAAGGATTAGAGGGTCCTAAGCGAACGCAACCTCCCGTGATAGCAAGTATGGTAGGTATGTCATACACACAATTCATATACCAATACTAAGTAAACACATATCTTAGTAATACCGTATTTTAATCGTAGTATATATTGCATTCTCGTACTAACTATAATTATTACAATACATACTATTCCGATTTGTAACTATACGCGCCATAATTATCTCACGTCGTAGTAGACACTCACGTCTCAACCCAAATCGTCCATGTAATACACTCTCGTATGTAAATTCCTTCTCATAAATACCCAAATGTTCCAATTCTATCATTACTACATCTACGGAATGATATCTATAACCTCGAATAAGTTTACGGGACTCCAAAAATAAAAACAGTCCAAAAAGGACCAAACTGTCAACTCGTTAGAAGTCTCGTTCGAACGAGACTGTTCGAACGAGATTCCTCTGCCAACTCGTTAGAAGTCTCGTTCGAACGAGGCTGTTCGAACGAGGTTCCAGTTCGTTCGAACGAACTGTACCTTCTAACGATATCTCGTTCGAACGAGATATCGAACGAAATCCAATCTCGTTAGCAGCGACTGGTCAACTCGTTAGGAGCTCGTTCGAACGAGTTCGTTCGAACGACCTGGGGGCTGCTTCTAACGAGCTACCAGCTTCGGCCCAGATTTTTCCCCAAATCATTTTTCATCCATTTTAACACCTCAAATCTTCTAAACTAAGTCCCAATCGATCGTTTAAATGTCTATCATCAATACTAAACATATATAGTCACATCCTAACATGTTTTTAAGGGATCAATCCATCCTAACATCAATTAAATTCACAACTTTCTACACTTTTTCCAAATATCTCAAGAACATGAACCCTAACTACATATCATCAACAAATCCCAGAATTTAATTCTTTTTTCTTTCACCCAAACATGTATTAACATCAGATTAATCTTCTCCAAATTATTCTACATGCAATTTATCCTCAATATTCAGAACCTAAGTCCAATTAATCATGGGTTTTCATTCATCTTCCAATAACAATTATAAATCTTCAATTTCTTAACATGGAAAGAACATTTGTTGAAGTTAAACATAATTAAACCACTTGCCTTGTTTGTTTCCGGATTTGGTGTTGATTTGGTGAAGAATCTCTGCAGAATTTCCTCTCTTTCTCTCCTTCTCCAAGCTCCTTCTCCAATGGTGGCTTAAGGTGGCTAGGGTTTTGATTTGGGAACTTAGAAAACCTAAATGATAACCTACGTAGCGTTCTAGGTTTATATGGTTTGGTTAATGGGCTTAATGGGTTAAATCCACATCAGATTTACATCTCTAATTTTCGTCACTTTTAATTCCTCAAAATGTAAAATTACCAAAATACCCTTTAAGTTGCCGGTATGGCCTAAAAATACCCCGGGACCCAAACTATACCCCCGGCTAGTGTTTTCTGACTATCTCGACCCTTCCGGACGCGTTGGCGCACTCAAAATGACCATACGGATTATAGATTTTAAATTCACTTCTATTATCAAAATAATACACCGTGACGCGGCGGTCCCACGCGTCTCGATAAAATTTCCAAATTGCCGTATATAAATCTCACGACAAATTTTATAATACCAAATACATATATAATCATATATGAACATAATCAAATACCAATTCGCATCTCATTACTATTTATAACCCGGATTAATTATCAATTAATACGCATTTAATTAATTAATCCCAAAAATAAATATAGTCAAAAGTACGGGGTATTACATACTTCCCCCCTAATAACTGAATTTCGTCCCAAAATTCGAAACTAGAAAGTACGTGCTAAAAACAGCTCTGGATAACGCCCGCGCATCTCATCCTCGCGCTCCCATGTGGACTCCTCGACATTGTGATGTCGCCACTGAACACGCACTAACGGGACTATCTTTGACTGCAGTTTCCTCTCGCTTCGGTCCAAAATAGCAATTGGCCCCTCCTCGTAGGAACTATCCGGCTGGAGATCGATGTCCTCCACAACAATGTGAGAATGGGCCAAATTATCTCTAAGGTATTTCCTCAGCGAGGAAATATGGAACACGTCGTGAATCCGATGCAAGTGCTCCGGTAGTCCAAGTCTATACGCAACCGGTCCGATCCGCTCAATAATAGGAAACGGCCCCACATACCTCGGTGCCAACTTCCCCTTCTTCCCGAATCGCATAATCCCCTTCATCGGAGATACCCTGAGCAAAACCTGGTCCCCCACTTGGAACTCCCTGAAAAACCTCTTCGCATCAGCATAACTCTTCTGCCTGTCTTGAGCTACCCGAATGCGACTCCGAATCAACTTAATCCTTGCCAAAGTATCCTGAATCACTTCCGACCCAAGTAGTTTGTTGTCCCCCACTTCTAACCAACATGCTGGGGAACGACAAGGCCTACCGTACAACGCCTCAAACGGAGCCATGCCAATCGTGAACTGATAGGAGTTGTTGTAAGCAAACTCCACCAGTGGAAGGTACTGCTCCCATCCACCCCCGAAGTCAATAATGCACATGTGTAGCATGTCCTCCAACATCTGATTGGTGCGCTCTGTCTGCCCATAGGTCTGCGGATGATAAGCCATACTCAACCGCAATTCTGTGCCCATTGCCTCCTGGAAACTCTCCCAAAACCTCGAAACAAATATCTTGTCTCTGTCAGACACGATATTTAGGGGCACACCGTGAAGTCTCACAATCTCTGAAATGAAGAGCTGGGCATACTGTCCCGTAGTGTAATCAGTCCTTACGGGTAAGAAGTGAGCGACCTTGGACAACTTGTCCACAATTACCCAAATGGAGTCATGACCCCTCTGCGACGTAGGCAACCCCGTGATAAAGTCCATGGATATGCTCTCCCACATCCACACCGGGACCTCCAATGGCTGTAGTAATCCTGCTGATCTCTGATGATCTACCTTTACAAGCTGACAAGTGGCGCATTTCGAGACAAACTCAGCGATATCTCTCTTCATACCTCTCCACCAATACTGTCGTCTCATGTCTTGGTACATTTTGTCCCCTCCGGGATGTACCGCGAACCGTGAGCCGTGTGACTCTGCCATCACATCGTGCCGCAATTCCTCTCCTTCCGAAACTACCAATCTCCCATTGAAGCGTAATCCCCCGTCTGAGCTAACGGTATAGGACTCGGCTCCCTCTGCAAGTAATCGAACTATCTGCTCCTGACAGAACGAGTCATTAGCCTGTGCCCATACTACTTTCGTGACAATCTGCGGTGTAACGGTCATCACAGACATGAAAGATCGGGCCACTGCATCCTGGTGTCCCAATTCATTCCACTTAGCTTTCCACACCTCTGCCACCTCATCTGCTGGCCTGCGGCTCAACGCGTCTGCTACCACGTTAGCCTTACTCGGGTGGTACGGGATGTCGAACTGGTAGTCCTTCACAAATTCAAGCCACCTACGCTGCCGCATATTCAATTCCTTCTGCGTGAACAGATACTGTAGTGACTTGTGGTCCGTGAACAGCTGAAACTTCTCCCCCAAAAGATAGTGCCTCCAAATCCGTAAGGCAAATACCACTGCTGCCAACTCCAAATCATGCGTGGGGTAATTCTTCTCATGAGGCTTAAGCTTACGGGAAGCATAAGCTATGGCCTGTCTCTCCTGCTGCAATACACCTCCCAGTCCTTGCAAAGACGCATCGGTGTAAACCAAATACTCAACTCCCGGTCTCGGCAATGCTAACACAGGTGCTGAGGTCAATTTGTCCTTCAACTCATCGAATGCCAACTGACAGGCATCACTCCAGATATATGGCACACCCTTACGAGTAAGATGTGTCAAAGGACCTGCTATCTCCGAGAAACCCCGAATAAACCTCCTGTAGTATCCTGCTAGACCTAAGAAACTACGAATCTCAGTCAGTGTCGTGGGCTATCCCCACTCCCTCACCGCTGACACCTTCCCCGGATCAACAGCTATTCCCTGGTCGGAAATGATATGCCCCAAAAACTGGACTTCCTTCAGCCAAAACCCGCACTTCTCATAATTTGCATACAACTCGTTCTGACGGAGTGTCTGCAAAACCTGCCTCAAATGCTCGGCGTGCTCCTCCTCTGTCTGAGAGTAAACCAGAATATCATCAATGAAGACAATGACAAACTGGTCTAGGAAATCCCTGAACACTTTGTTCATCAAGTCCATAAACACTGCTGGAGCATTGGTCAAGCCGAAAGGCATAACCCGAAACTCGTAAGAACCATATCTCGACAAGAACGCGGTCTTCGAGACATCCTCCTCCCTGATACGCAACTGATGGTATCCCGACCTCAAGTCAATCTTCGAGAAGAAAGAAGCTCCTCTCAACTGGTCGAATAAGTAATCGATTCGAGGCAACGGATACTTATTCCATATCGTGACCTTATTCAACTCTCGGTAGTCCACACACAATCTCAGTGAACCGTCCCTCTTCTTCACAATCAAAACTGGAGCGCCCCAAGGTGAGGTACTCCTGCGAATAAAGCCTTGACCTAACAGCTTCTCTATCTGATCCCGTAGCTCTCGCATCTCAGCTGGAGCCATACGGTACGGTGCACGTGCTATAGGTCACGTACCTGGTAGCAAATCTATAAGGAAGTCTATCTCTCGACTAGGTGGTAAGCCTGGTATCTCCTGAAACACATCCAAATACTCCCTGACAACCGGGATCGAATCCAAAGGAATCACAACCTCCTTTGAGGTATCCTCCTCAATGTAATACAGATGAGCGGTCGATCCTCCCTCTGGGCGAGGCATCGCCACTATAAACATCTCTTGCCCCGGAATGGCAAAAACAATGCTCCCGCTGAAGCAATCAATCATGGCCCTATATGCTACGAGCCAATCCATACCGATGATCACATCGTGAACATGCATGTCTAACACTAACATGTCTGCAGGCAATACCAAACCACCAATCTCTACCCCCACTCCCCGGCATAAAAAGAAAATAAGTGACCCACTCCCTAATGGTGAGTCGACACACGTCACTGTGCTCTCTGCCGTAGCTAACAATCCTAAAGCTTTCGCGAAGTGTGTAGCTATAAAACAGTGTGTAGCACCCGTATCAAATAACACCCGACCCATAGTGCCATGGATAGGAAACGTACCCTCGATAGCGGGCGGTGCCTGTGGAACTGCAGCCTGGTGGACGTTGTAGACACGTCCATACTGTAGCTACCCCTGTTGAGTTGGGACTGCTGGCAATGCTGCCATCTGTGGCAGTGCGGGAAGAGCGGCGGGAAACATAGGCCTCTGTGGCTCCTGGCGAGCACCCTGCTGCTGCTGCTGTGGGGCCCTGCCCCTATCAGGACAATCCTGCTTCTTATGGCCAGTCTTGCCACAAACAAAGCACTTCCCTGGGAAGTTCCCTCCCCTCTGCCCCTGCTGTCCCCGGCCCTGGTGGCCGTTACCGTTCCTCCCTTGGCCCTGCTGGCCCTGATGAAACTGCTGCCCATTCTGCCCCTGTTGGCCCTGATGGCCGTTTGGACCCTGATGGCCCTGACGAAAACCTCCATGTCCCTGCCTGTAGTTCCCTGACCGGAACCTCTTATTATCCCCCTACTGGGAGCCCTGCTCATTTTATCTCTGCCCCTGACCCGATTGTGCCCCGCTGGCACCATGTCCTCCAGTCCTGCCCTGATGGCTAGACTCCCCCGACCGCTTGCCCTCGGCCATATGAAAACGGTGGTCCTGGAAGTGTATCAATGCAGCGTTAACCACATCAGAATACGTGGCCAACGATAGGTTCCCTAGCAGATGCTGACGGATCCTCCAATTCAACCCATCGGTGAACTTCTCAATCTTCTTCTTCTCTGTTGGAATCTCGTCTGGAACGATATTCAACAGGTTAGTGAACTCGGCCTCATACTCGGCCACTGTCTTGCCTTCCTGCTTCAAACTCATCAGCTTCCTCCTCATCTCTGTATGGACTGCGGATGGAAAGTACTTGCGGTCAAACCGCACCCAGAACTCCTGAATCGTGAGAGTATCCCTCTCCTCCGCGGTGGTAATAGACTCCCACCACTGTAGTGCAGATCCCACTAGATTGAAAGTAGCTAGCACCTGTTTCTGAACATATGTGCACTCATGCATCCTAAAATGCCTCTGTATGTCCTTCCTCCATTGGCTCGAGACTACCACATCTGAGCTACCTGCAAATTCTGGCGGATGCGCTTTCTGAAAAGCGTCTCGTACACGCTCCCAAGCAGACGGGAATGCATTAACCTGTGCTGGCGCGGCAACCGGCGCCTGAGGCGGTGCCTGCTGAATCATGGCAATCGTGGCATTTACCGCTTGGGCTACTATAGCAGCAACCTCAGCGGCGTTCATCATGCCCTGAACTAGAGCGGGCTGGGGTTCGGGCATTGCATTCCTGGGAACTCGTCGTGCACGTCGTGGAGGCATCTGAAATAAGAACAAAGTTTATAAGTTCACGGTTATAAACTTAATAAAGCTGAAGAACGAAGCATACACAAAAAGAGTACAACAGTCCTAAAATATAGGGCTCTATATCAAAGAAACGTAGCGGAAACATAATAGCCGTACAGATCCTAAAGGACACTAGAACCTGATGCTCTGATACCACCTGTGACACCCCGACTAATTAAATACCGGGTAGCTACTCCTTTATTAAATTAATTCAAAATGCCAAGTTGGCTCAGTTAATAACATCACTGTCGAAAACATTTTATTATTACTAACCACCTAGTATTTAAAAAGTAAGTGCCAAATTTTATTTAAAGTCTGATTAACATGCAACAAGTGTAATGAAGAAATAAATAACACGATTCACCATACTGAAGTAAAACGAGTAACCATCACAATAGAGTAAATAAAGTCTGGAGGAAAACTCCTCACTACAATCCCATACTGAAATAAATAACCGAAACTGAAATAATACATGCTAAAGTCTGAAAACTGAAATGTGAAAGATGACTCTAAATAGAAATGGGCAACATTCCCTACAACTGATAGATAGTGACTCTGGAATCCAAAAGATAGAAGCGTCTACATGCAAATCCCTGTAGCTTCCACAAACCGCTACAGCTCGTCACCTGAATGAATATCCTATGCTTGGTGTCCTTGGGGCTGGGCACCTAAAATGGTTTTACAAGAAAAAGATTTGAAAAGCAAACGGGTCAGAGCCCGAATGTGGAGTTATATTTTAAAAACCTGCAAGTGCTTTAAAAACATTTAAAACATTAAATGCAAAGTACATGTTAGGACGTGCACTCACATTATATTCTCACCTCTCGTCTAACTGTGCACTCCTAACGCAAGTACCCATCTATAACTACCCATACTACTAGTTAAGTGACAACATATCTAGTCTAGACTGCCAAAGGTTCTACCCATAATACTCGTTTCCATTTAACATAATAACGCTCGTAATAAATAGGGGTTTAACGTAAACTCAGATACTCACTATGCAATATATATAACTATCAGTTAACTCGTTATATTTCTCGAAACAATACCGTAATATTTTTGCAACATTAACATGAGGATTCTCATTAATTAAATGTATATTAATCACATCGTAAATATACAATACAAGCACCCCGAGAACTAAGCTGCGGTGCACACATACTCTGCTATCCATCCCGGTACATCACATACATAAGGATCACATATTCCGAATCTCTCAGGAATAGTTCAGATAACACAAAATCACAAATAGTGGAGGCGAACACAGTCACCATCACGTGGGTCACGCACATACCTACGCTCCCACGGTCCGCGGACTTATGAATATCCCAATAAGTCTTTCTATGACCTATGTTCATCGAGGTACCAGTCTATATCCCCCCCGTAGGCACACAGGGATTAGAGGGTCCTAAGCGAACGCAACCTCCCGTGATAAGAAGTATGGTAGGTATGTCATACACACAATTCATATACCAATACTAAGTAAACACATATCTTAGTAATACCGTATTTTAATCGTAGTACATATTGCATTCTCGTACTAACAATAATTATTACAATACATACTATTTCGGTTTGTAACTATACGCGCCATAATTATGTCACGTCGTAGTAGACAATCACGCCTCAACCCAAACCGTCCATGTAATACACTCTCGTATGTAAATTCCTTCTCATAAATACCCAAATGTCCCAATTCTATCATTACTACATCTACGAAATGATATCTATAACCTCGAATAAGTTTACGGGACTTCAAAAATCAAAACATTCCAAAAAGGACCAAACTGTCAACTCGTTAGAAGTCTCATTCGAACGAGACTGTTCGAACGAGATTCCTCTGCCAACTCGTTAGAAGTCTCGTTCGAACGAGGCTGTTCGAACGAGGTTCCAGTTCGTTCGAACGAACTGTACCTTCTAACGATATCTCGTTCGAACGAGATATCGAACGAAATCCAATCTTGTTAGCAGCGACTGGTCAACTCGTTAGAAGCTCGTTCGAACGAGTTCGTTCGAACGACCTGGGGGCTGCTTCTAACGAGCTACCAGCTTCGGCCCAGATTTTTCCCCAAATCGTTTTTCGTCCATTTTAACACCTCAAATCTTCTAAACTAAGTCCCAATCGATCGTTTAAAGGTCTATCATCAATACTAAACATATATAGTCACATCCTAACATGTTTTTAAGGGATCAATCCATCCTAACATCAATTAAATTCACAACTTTCTACACTTTTTCCAAATATCTCAAGAACTTGAACCCTAACTACATATCATCAACAAATACCAGAATTTAATTCGTTTTTCTTTCACCCAAACATGTATTAACATCAGATTAATCATCTCCAAACTATTCTACATGCAATTTATCCTCAATATTCAGAACCTAAGTCCAATTAATCATGGGTTTTCATTCATCTTCCAATAACAATTATAAATCTTCAATTTCTTAACATGGAAAGAACATTTTTTGAAGTTAAACATAATTAAACCACTTGCCTTGTTTGTTTCCGGATTTGGTGTTGATTTGGTGAAGAATCTCTGCAGAATTTCCTCTCTTTCTCTCCTTCTCCAAGCTCCTTCTCCAATGGTGGCTTAAGGTGGCTAGGGTTTTGATTTGGGAACTTAGAAAACCTAAATGATAACCTACGTAGCTTTCTAGGTTTATATGGTTTGGTTAATGGGCTTAATGGGTTAAATCCACATCAGATTTACATCTCTAATTTTCGTCACTTTTAATTCCTCAAAATGTAAAATTACCAAAATACCCTTTAAGTTGCCGGTATGGCCTAAAAATACCCCGGGACCCAAACTATACCCCCGGCTAGTGTTTTCTGACTATCTCGACCCTTCCGGACACGTTGGTGCACTCAAAACGACCATACGGATTATATATTTTAAATTCACTTTTATTATCAAAATAATACACCGTGACGCGGCGGTCCCACGCGTCTCGATAAAATTTCCAAATTGCCGTATATAAATCTCATGACAAATTTTATAATACCAAATACATATATAATCATATATGCACATAATCAAATACCAATTCGCATCTCATTAGTATTTATAACCCGGATTAATTATCAATTAATACGCATTTAATTAATTAATCGAAAAAATAAATATAGTCAAAAGTACGGGGTATTACAGTTAAGATATGCATATATATTATATCTTTGATCGTGGGGTATGTGCGTGTAGGATTGGGTGTATGGGCGCCCAATTATGATATTTTATAGGTAGGCATACGTGAGCCTTATTTTATTTTTGCCCATTTACGCTTTTTCGAATTTCGAGGACGGAATTCCTTTGGCAGTGGGGAAGTATGTAACACTCCGTGATTTTTGAGCTGTAAAAATCTTTGTTAAATTAAAAAATTTGGAAAAATAATTTTTGGAATCTATTTCATTTTGGTATGAAAAAAAGTTGGTTTATAGATATAAAAATAAGGTTTTAAGTAGAATTTAAATTGGGATTAAAAATTTGGAAATTATAACTTTTTGTATAAAAATCGGGGGAAGATCTGACCTAAGGAGGAAAATAAATAAATAAAAATATCGGTCATTCAGCCGAGATGAATTTTTGTGTACAACTTCCCCTCAGCTTCAGGTATGACATACTAAAATTTCAACCAATTCCAACTGTCCGATCGTCCGTAATGTTGTTTTTAGTGTTTGTGTTTGATTAGGACTCAAATTCGTTTTAGTATATAAACATAAATTGATGATTTTAGGACTTTTAAAACACATATTAGCCTTCTCAAAAATCAGTAGCCTCCCACAATTTCATTTTCTCTCATCTACAAAACCTAAGCCCCATTGAACGTAACTTTCAACCCAAGTTTTGAAGATTTAAATAAGGTTTGCTCAAGATTGTTCGAGAACGAGTCTTTATAAATTTTTCGAGAGGAACACAACAATCTAATTAGAATTTTTAGCCGACTTTTCTGTAGTCAAGAATATCTCTATTATATCTCTTTAATATTATACATTTTAGATGTCGTATATACATTAATTTATATGTTTTTCTTAAAATTAATTAGCAACCTTAATTAAGGAAAGTGAAAACTAATTTGGGACTGTTTTTCAGAAAATTCTTAATTTGAATTAAAACTCAAAACCCTTGCGTGCAGGGTAGATATTTGATTTTGTTATTATGGGAGTAGGTTTGTATGTGAAAATCATTGTTGCGCTATTCAAATAAATAGAGACTCGTGAAATTATATGAGATTATGTAGGTATGATAAAAATAAATTATTGTTGAGTGCTCCTTAAATTTACATGACGTTGAAATCATAAATTTTTTAAAAAATTATTGTGTTAATTACGACAATTAATTCACTAAGTTAAATAGATGATGAACTATGATTATATGAGAGTTGTGTACTTATTTATAAATTGGATTGTACGACTTATCATTTCGACTATAAATATTGTTGCGGAGGACGACGGGATTTTTGGATAGATGCTCTCACCTTAATTTTAGGAATACTTGCTATGTATAGGACTAGTGGGTATGCCTTAGCCGCGGTTGGAACTTTCTAGGTGTAGGAATAGTTAGTATAAATTTTTACGGATGAGATATCTTGGGGTATGGCTGATTTTCGATGTCGCTCCATTGATTTGAATAACCTAAGTGCAATATTAGGAAGAGATTTATTATAGAGATTCATCTTACATAATAGGATAGGACATATTTGTGTTTTGGAGACCTCTAAGTATGTGACTAGTGGTAGGTGTGCATATTTATGCTCTAAAATGGTGTGGGACTTGAATAAAATAATGAGAAATGAGATGATGAGAAAATAAGAAATTGATAATTAATACCTAAGATAATAAACGGGCATTAAAATGAATTTGTGGCTCGAGTATGTGCATGGAAGACAGTTAAACGGGTCAAATGACTATAGTGACGTGGGTGTGTGTGGCATCACCAGTATGTGTAGGCTGATAGTTAAATCGGATAACGGGCTATAGTGACGTGTTGTACGTGGAACCTCACGAGTATGTGTAGAAATGACATTATACGGGTTAACTGGGTATAGTGAGGGGAATGGGCATGATGTGTAGAAATTTAAGTGTGCCAAGAGTGTATGTAGGGATGATAAGGGGTCGACTGTCCATATTGTTGTCACATGAATTAAATCAATTAACTAATTAAATGATTAAGGGGATTATAGAATTGTAAATAATATATGTCATTAGAATATATGGACTTACACTTTAGGGTGCATTAATTATATGGTAGATAGTGGCAGTTTAAATTTATTCGCTCGTTATTTAATTATATCGTTAATTTAAAATATTCTATTATGATATTTATTATTGATGATGCTACTATCTGGGTTCACGGACCCTAATTGGAGAGAGTAGTTGGAGTTCATGCGATGGGATCTGATCCATTGCATTGACTAACATTTTAGGTATAGCATTGGAGTAGCTGCATATGAGTATTAGAGATATTTTGGAGGTGTAGCTAAAAACTTTCTTCTTTTATATACTTTAGTAGTTAGATTTATTTTCAGTTCTGTTGTATTTTTATTATGAAACCCTATTTATGGCTTTGGTGGGCCAATCGATTCCACAGTTGTTTACGATTTTGTTCAGATATTATAGTTGGAGCATGTAATACCCCGCCCGCTCGGGGAGAGCGCTAATGCGATAAAATAAATCAAAATTCACAAATAACAAGGTTTAGAGCATCTAAATAAACCCAAAATAATATAAATCCACTAATCTCAATCTCTTAAATTACAACAAGTCTCTCGAATAAATATAACTAAAGTAAATATCCAATGCTCTATACATGAAAATAAATAAATACAAATCTTACAAAAATATTCTTTCCAAAATAATCCACACTAAAATAATCCCAATTGGTCAATAGCGTCCCAATCCACGCTAACCTGCCAACTAAAAGAAAATATGGGGAAGTACACAATACGATAGGAAAGATGCTCAACAAATATATATTAGTGATGAATAAAACGTAACAACATGAGTACGAATATTCAAATCAAAATGCAAATCTCAAAGCATTTATCAATATAATTTCTCAACAACACATCAATGGGTCACCAAGCCTCACCCCATTCGCATATGCTTTATCAAGACATAGCTCAGGAATAGGTATTTTGGCGGGTTCGCAACATCCGTGCCATTTTAAAATCTCATGAAAACGTGCTCATCAATAATATAATGATACCACATGAATCAAAATAATTTCAATAATTATTTTCTAGATTTCAATAAATTTATCAATTCAAATATGAGTTCAATTAAACAAGAATTCAAAGGGAATGACAGTCGCGATATTTAAGGAGCATATTGTTTAAAATCCCATACCTTAAACCATGATGAGAAACCAATGATCACATCCTGAAGATCAACACAAAATATTTACAAAAGCTCCTCCAAGAACCTTCAACAAAATAGCCCCAAGAACACCTCTAATCTAAGGTTAGAACTCACAAATCTCAAGGGACAATGTGTATATAAAAAGAAGAGGAATATAAAATATATTTACTAGCAAAATTTTTGCCAAAAGTAGGTTAAAAGGGTTCCCCACGATTTCCTTTTATAATGCAAAGAAATGAAGAGTTGAAATCCAAAAGAATCCTTTAAATAAGGCAAAGAAATGAAGAGTTGGAAGTCAAAAAACTCTTAAAAATTACTTGTTGTTAACGAAATCAGGGGAGGTCGATTGATCTACTCCCAGGCCTCGATCGATCGATCCTGCCCAAAAATTGATAGTTTGTCGACTTAGAATTCCAAGAGTTAAAAATATTAAAAATCATTTTAAAATCCGTTTTAACTCCATTTTCGAAACCGTTTGAAATTCTCGCCTTTAAAAATAATAACCAACATATTTGAGAAATAAAAATAATTTTATAAAAAACTTTATTTTCCTCCATTTTCTAGAAATGAATTAAAATAGCCCAAAATTACGCGGGTTGTTACAGAGCACTTATTTGAGATTATATTATTTGGAATTTGATTTATTTGGAGATTAGCATGGTGATGGATTTTAATATTTAATGAATGGTTATATTTATTGGTTCAATTTGATTATTATCTTGCGAAATCTTTTGTATGTCTCATATATCTATCACATGCTTAGAATGATTACTTATTTAGTGACGCCGACGTAGTTTGGCGGCGCTGGCTAGCTACCTCGCTTGTCAAATTGCGCGAGGTGTTACATCCATTACTCTAATTACTTAATGATTGTGGGATAAAGGCATGGGTATGTTCCACTCTCATAATGGTGAAGAGTTCACGCATAAACCAATGGTGATGTGGGCGATCCGTGACCTTTCTTCTTGTGGGACCTTATTCAGTTGTAGTGTTCATGGTTATTATGCACGTCACATATGTGGGAAGGATACTGAAGCCACTTGGCAACATTATAGTGGCAAGATGAGTTATATGGTCATGATAAACTTCTATCGACCAGTCACCCTTTTAGGAATGAAAACTCTAACTTCTTACATGTCAGTCTCCAGTGTAGGATGAAACTTTCTTGACTTTTTGGTTTGCAAATCAAGGAGAAGGAGAAGACTACTATTGAGGGGAATAGATATGTAGGTCAACACCCTTAGTTTTAAACATAAAACGTAAGTATAGGGAGGTTCTGAATCACCCTAGTAAAATGAAACCATGGTCCATACGATTAATATTTTTTAACTTTCCATATGGGAAATATCATCGTGTGAGGCATGTAATTGATGTGATGCACACGGAGAAGAATGTTGTGAAACATCTGATAGGAACATGTTTAAGGAGATCTCTTTCAAAAGTTGTTGAGTGGACTCTCCTCGATCTATAGAAGATGAAACCAAAGAAGAAATTATGGTTAAAAATGATCCAATAATAATATGAATTTCTATCTACACGGTTGCTTTCACTTTGACTAATAATGATAAAAAGATCCTCCTAAACACGTTTTTCAACATGAATAATATGACTATTTGTTCCGGTAATTTGTATAGGATAGTAAGATACTAAACAAATTACTTGAAACAATGCAAGTCTCACGGCTAGAACGCCATCATTCAATTAGTCGCTCTGTTGTTTAGTCATTTCTGCTCCGAGAAAAAAAGATCCGTATCGGGTAATTATGCGAATAAGTTTATGCTTTACCCTACTTTGTGCAAAAATGGCAAATAGAATGCACATTAAATCTGCAAAATCTACTTTAGCCCAAGAAATTTGTGTATTAGAGAAATATTTTCCTTGATCATTCTTCGATATTAGCATCCACCTGGTTGTGCATTTGTGCGATGAGGATTTTTTGTGTGGTCCCATTAGGTATCACTAGATGTATCCTTTCGAGCGCCTGATGAAAATCTTCAAAGATTTCATTAGGCATAAATGGTATGTTGGACGTTCAATTGCTAAAGAATACATAAGTATAGAATCATCGATATATGCTAGAAAACATATGCCAAAAAAATATCTGAGGAGGTTCAATCCTCATGAAGAATGAGTGATCAAGGAACTGGACGAGTTTGAAGATGAATTTCCTTTTAGAAACCCTAAAGAGGTGAAACTCACTTGTCTACAATACGAGTAAAAAATGTGTTACATCTTCGAATCGTAAGATGAAGTTGAAGATTGGAGAGACTAAGTAGCTACATAATTAACTTAATTATTCTTGTTTGATTATGTGTACCTATATATTATGATATAAACTCTAAAATTTACCTTTAGGAATTACAAGAATGAAATTGCCCAAAATCGGAGAAGAAATTGCACGATGAATAATTTTAGGGCATGGATATCAAAAGAGGTAATTTCCACATCTTATGTGTACGGTTATTTATTCACGTGTCGCAAAAACATGACATAATACAAATTCATTAATTAATGAAACTTCTCAAAAGAAATGATGTCTCTTTAAGTCTTTCACGCCTTGCAACATGTCCCAAATTTTGTGAGAAATAGTTTAAGAAATTTCATATCAACGCTTTTTTTTTCATTTCATATCCATTTGAGGAAAAGATTTTGATGCATAATAGTATAATTTCAATTTCTTCCTTAACTACCTGTGTTGCTAGCAAAAGTGATAAAAATCCAAAAGATACAATGCTAACCTATTATGAGATTGTCCAACAAATCCAGGAACTCAATTATTTAGATTTCATAGATATCATATTATAGTGTGAATGAGGGAAGCTGGAGGACACTACAAATGCTTGTAAAGTTGATCTTAACTTAAAAGGTATCATGGTAGATTTATTAAAGATTAAGAGCAAAGATCACATAGTCGACAAGCCCTTTATTTGTGCCTTTAACAACGTAAAGAAGGTGTTCTACTCAAAGTGAGTTAACGATGGAAATAGGACAATTATTATGCATGGACTAAAGGGTATGACTACTAAAGAAAATGCATTAAAGGATCCTTAAGAGTCCAGTCTGCTCTTGATGGCCACCCTAATTTGAAGTATCTTTTAGTGGATTTAGAGGAAGATTAAGTATCATACATTATTTTATTCTTAACAATCCAATTTGTATCATGTTATTATATTGCCGTTGATAATCCTATTTGTAAACCAATTGTATCCTACTATGATATTGGAGCTATGTTAGCACTTTTGTTTGATTTATATATGTTTAGTTTGAATTACGAATGTTTTGTGTAATTTATGAACTAACTAGGATGGCACGAGACAAATGTAACTCGTAGGAACTTACCCTGTAGTCACGGGACTCCTAATTTGAGAATATGATAATTTTTTGCAAATATTTAGACATATGCTTAAAAACATGCCGCTAGAGGGTGAAAATCAAAAATAGCCACCCAATAGCCCCATAAGAGGCACAAAGACCTCGAACGGGACTAATGTAACCCATAGGAACTGAGTGCATATTCACAGGACTCCAAAATTGAGAAAATAAATAGAATTTCTAACTTTCTAGAGTGAGTCTTAAAAACATGCCGCTATAGGGAGAAAACCCAATACAACCCCCAAACAGCCCCATTAGAGGTCCGAACATCTTGCACATGACCAATGTAACTAGTAGAACTGATAGCCTAGTCCGGGGAATCCCAGTATGAGAATAGAAATAAAATTTGCAAATATCTAACCGTAGGCTTAAAAAGATGTCGCTAAAGGGAAAACACTCAAGACAGTCCCGAAACGGCCCCAAAAGAGGCACAAACACCTAGCACTAGACCAAAGTAACTCATTAGAATTGACGTCGTGGTCATGGCAATATCAGTTTGAGAATAAGACTAAAATGCTCAAATATATAGACTTAGACTTAAAAAACATTATGCTAGAAGGAAAAAATCCAAAATAACCCTCTAAAAGGCAAGAACACCTTGCAATGTAATGCATATGAATTGAACGCATTATCTTGGGACTCTTTGTCTGAGAATATAATGAAAATATGTAGGCATCTAGACTTGGGCTTCAAAGCATATCTCTAGAGGGTGAAAACCTAAAAAAACTCTAAATAACCTCATTAGAGGCACAAACTCCTCGCACGAGAATAATGTAACTCGTAGGAACTGACCACGTAGTTACAAAACTCCCGATTTGAGAATATAATAGAATTCATAAACATCTAGACTTGGCCTTAAAAAAATCTCTCTAAAGGAAAAAAAACTCAAGACAACCCCATAATAGCCTCGTAAGAGGCACGAACACCTTGCATGGGACCCATGTTAATTGTAAGATCTGGCCGCGTAACCATGGGAATCACGGTATGAGAATATGATGAAAATTGGCAAATACCCATACTTAGGCATGAAAACTTACTATTAGAGGGTGAAAATAAGAAACATCACCTAAACGGCCCTGTAAAAGGAACGAAAACCTCGTACAGGGCCAATGTAACTCGAAGGAACTGGCCACGTAGTCATGGGACTCCTGATTTTAAAATATGATGAGAATTTGAAAATATCCTACCTTAGGGTTAAAAACCTGTCACTGGAGGGCAAAAACCCAAAACAACCCCCAAACGACCTCGAAAGAAGCACAAATACCTCTCACACATAAAATGTAACTCGTTTTAATTGACCACGTAGTCACGAGATTCTTGATATGAAAAATAAGATGAAAGTTTGTAAATATCTAGACTTAGGCTTAAAAACTTGATGCTATAGGGAAAAAATCCAAAACAGACCTCAAACGGCTCCGTTAGAGGCATGAACACCTTGTACCAGACAAATGTAACTTGTAGGAGCTGACCAAATAGTTGTGAGACTCAGAGTTTAAGAATATGATGAAAATTGGTAAATATCTAGACTTAGGCTTAAAAAATGTTGCTAGCGGTGAAAAACCAAATAAATCCCAAAGCGGCCCAATAAAATGCACGGATACCTTGCACGAGACCAATGCAACTGGTAGGAACTAATAACGTAGTCATGGGATATTCGGTTTAATAATACGAGAAAAAATTGAGAATATATAGATTTAGGCTTAAAAACATGCCATTAGAGGGCGAAAACCTAAGATACTCCCAAAGTGGCCTCGAAAGAGGCACAAACACCTAGCACGTGACTAA
The DNA here is from genome assembly GCA_949130495.1 of Sambucus nigra. NCBI lineage: Eukaryota > Viridiplantae > Streptophyta > Magnoliopsida > Dipsacales > Adoxaceae > Sambucus > Sambucus nigra. Next base: position 308,380,306 of record OX422223.1, read on the forward strand.
TGTAACTCATAAGAACAAAGTGCTTAGTCACAGGACTCCCGATTTGACAATATGAATAAAAATTTCAAACATGGAGACTTCGGCTTTAAAACAGGGCTTAAACCTAAAACCTTCGCCAAATCACCTCGTTAAAGGCATAAACACCTTGAACCGGGTCGATATAACTCATAGGAACGGACCGCGTAGACATGGGTCTACCTATTTTATAATATGAGAAAATTATGAAAATACATATAATTAGGCTTAAAAACTATTCATTAGAGGGAGAAAACCCAAAATAACCTGCAAACAATCCCTTAAGAGGCACCAACACTTCGCACGAGTTCGGTGTAACTAGTACGAACTAACTGCGTAGTCACAGAACTCCTGATTTTAGAATATGAATAAAATTTAAAAACAGCTACACTTAGTCCTAAAATCATGACGCTAGAGGGAAAGAAACCAAGACAACCTCTAGCATCCTTAAAAGAGGTATGAATACCTCACACAAGACCAATGTAACCCATAGGAACTGACTGCATAGTCACGGGACCTACAATTTGAGAATATGACAAAAATTAGCAAATATCTAGACTTAGTCTTAAAAACATGCTAGTAGATGGCGAAAACCCAAGGCATCCACCAATCGGACCATAAAGTGGCATGAACACCTCTAACAAGACCCATGCAACTCGTAGGAATTGTCCACATACTCACGGGACTCCCAATTTGAGAATATAATAAAAAATTCAGATATCTATACTTAGGCTAAAAAATTCCCTAGGCGATGAAAACCCAAGACAACCTCCAAATGGCCCTGCAAGATGCACGAATACCCCGCACGGGACTAATGTATCAAGTACGAGTTGAATGCTTAATCATGGGAGTCCCCATTTTAGAATAGGATGAAAATATTCAAATACCTAGGCTTAGGCTAGAAAACACGTCATTATAGGACAAAAAACCCATACAACCCCTAAACTCTCCAATAAGAGTCACAAATACCTTGTACGAGACAAACGTAAATCGTAGGAACTGATCGCGTAGTCATAGGAATCTTGATTTGAGTATATGTTAAAAAAATTTAAATATCTAGACTTACACTTAAAAAATACTGCTGGAGGGTAAAAACCAAAAACATCCCCCAAATGGCCCCGTTAGAGACAAAACACCTCGTATGGGATCAATGTAACTTGTAGGAGTTAGTCGAGTAATCACATGACTCGCGGTTCGAGAATATGATAAAAAGTTGAAAATATCTAGATTTAGTCTTAAAAATGATGCTAGAGGGCAAAAACCAAGAATAGTCCCCAAATGTCCACATAAAAGCCACGAATACCTCGCATGGGATCAATATAACTCGTAAGAACTGACTGCATAGTCAAAGGGCTCCTAGTTTAAGAACATAATGAAATTTTGTAAATATATAGACTTGGGTTTAAAGCCATATCGCTAGAGGGAGAAAACTAATAATATCCCCTAAACGGCCCCCCTTAGAGGCATGTACACCTCTCATGGTACCAATTTATCTCGTAGGAACTGACTGCATAGCCATGGGAGTCCTGGTTTGATAATATGATAAAAATTTGCAAATATCTAGATATATGATTAAAAACATGATGCTAGGCGATGAAAATATAAAATGGCCCCTAAAGGGCCCCATAAGAGTTGCGAACACCTCACACGGGGCCAATATCACTCGTAGGAACAAACTACATAGTCGTAGGAATCCTGATTTTAGAATATGAGGAAAAGTTATAAATATCTAGATATAGGCTTAAAAACATGCCGCTAGAGGGGGCAAACCCAAAATAGGCCCTAAATAGCCTCGTTCGAGGAATAAATACCTCATAAGGGACCAATATAACTTGTACGAATCGACCGCATAGTCACGAGACTCCACGTTTAAGAATCTGATAAAAAATTGAAGGTATTTATACTTAGTTTTAAAAATTGCACGCTAGAGGGAAGAATCCAAAACAACTTACAAACACTCCTATTGGAGGCACGAACACCTCAGACGGGACCAATATAACTCATAGGAATTGATCACGTAGTTACATGAATCATGGTTTGAAAATAAGATAAAAGTTTCCAAATATCTTCACTTAGTCTTAAAAATAAGATGCAACCCAAAATAGTCCCCAAATGGCCTCGTTAAAGGCATGAAGACCTCAAAGGGATCAATATAACTCATAAAAACTAATTTCACAGTCACTATACTGTTGATTTGACAATAGGATGAAAATTTCCATACACCTAGACCTGTCTTGAAAGCTTGCAGCTAGAGGGTGAAAAACCCAAATAGCCCCTAAATGGCCTCGTAAGAGACCTAGACACATTGCATGGGACCAATGTAACTGATAGGCACTGACCGTGTAGTATCGAGACTCTCAATTTGCAAATATGATTAAATTTGCAAATATCTAGACTTAAGATTAAATACATCCGATAAAGGAACAAAACCAAATACAACCCAACACAACAACGTAAGAGGTAGGATAACCTCACACGAGACCAATGGAACTAACCATGTTGTCACGTGACTCTTGGTTGGAGAATATGATGAAAATTTGTAAATATCTAGAGTTATCCTTAAAAACTTGCTGCTAGAGGGGAGAAAACCCAAAAACCCCAATAAACGGCCTTATTAGAGGCACGAACACCTCCCACGGGACCAATATAACTTGTAAGAACCGAACCTGTAGTCTCGGGACTTCTGGTTTAAGAATATGATAAAATTTACAAATTTCTAGATTAAGTTTTAAAAGCATTCTGCTAGAGGGTGAAAACCTAAGGCATCCTCCAAGCGGCCCCGAAGGAGGAACAAACACCTCACCAATGCAAATTATAGGAACTATTCGCGTACTCATGGGATTCTCAGTTTGAGAATACGATGAAAATTAGCAAATATCTAGACTTAGAGATAAAAACATGTTGTTAAATGTCAAAAACTAAAGACAATCCCAAAAAGTTCTTACTAGACGAACACCTCGCACAAGGCCAATGTAACTGATGGGAACTCGACGCGTAGTCACCAGACTCCCGATTTAAGAATATGATGAAAATTTTCAAATATGAAGAATAAGGCTTAAAAATATACTGGTGGAGGTGAAAACCAAAAAAATCCATCAAATGGCCCTATAAGAGGCACGAACACCTCTCATGGGACCAATATAACTCTTAGAAACTGACCACGTAGTCACAGAACTCTCGGTTTAAGACTATAATTAAAAAAATTTAGTATCTAGATTTAGGGTTAAAAATAGCCCGCTAGAGGGCAAAAAAAAAATAGCCCCCAAATGACCCCATAAGAGAGATACGAACACCTCACATGGGACCAATGTCACTCATAGGATTAAATTGCATACTCACGGGACTTTATATTTGAGAATATTATAAAAATTTATAAATGTGTAGACTTAGGCTCGAAAAGATGTCGTTAGAGGGCAAAAACCTAAAATAGGCCATAAATGGTCGTGTTAGAGGCAAGAACACCTTGCACGAGACCAATGTAACTCGCAATAATTGATTTTGTTATCATGGGTCTCCCAATTTGGGAATATGATGTAAATTTACAAGTATCTAGACTTAGTGTTATAAATATGCCTTTAGAGGGTGAAAACCCAAAGCATCCTCCAAAATGCCTTGAAAGAAGCACAAACACCTAACACGAGACCCATGTAACTCGTAGGAAGTGGCCTCACGGAATTTACTATTTTAGAAAATGATTAATATTTGAAAATATTTAGTGTGGCCATGCCTGATTTTTCGGCCATGCCTGATATTTCGCGGTGTCCCTCCCATATTTATCTCGCCTCCTCTCTATTGGCTCGTATGCACGGGGTTTGGGAAAGAATAAAGGGGGGATGAAAAGAGGTTTCGTGCCCTCTTGGAGCACTTCATCCTTCATCGGTGTTGGGTGAATGTAAAGAGATGGATTCGCCAGCCTATTTTTCACAAAACAAGCAAAAGAACATGTTGCCGCCCCAAGAGAGAGGCATCAAATACAAACAGATGCATACGAAACCAATAGTTCAAAGGGTTCGCTGGCTAAGTTACAGAACGGGAAGGTGTTAGGCACCCATCCCGCCCTTTCGGTCTCTTATGGGATTGTGTTATTGTTTTCTTTTATTTCACCATGAAGTGTGTGTGCATGTATATATAATGGAGATCAGGATCGCCTAACTCATACCATAGAAGAGATAGAGTGAGGTCATCCATAGGGATGTTCCCAAAATATTCTATATAAAATATAATTTTAGGCATTTATCATGATGTTTATCGTTATGGTGAAACGATAATATGTCTTGGATAAATACGCTAAAAAAGATTGCAAATATAATATGTAAGGACATTTTTGTCCATTTTCTATTTATATGTCATACGTCGTTACATCGTTGAAGAAATTCAAGATCGCATCATCATCAACGGATCCGAATATCAAAGAATTCAAGTAAGGAATCAAAATGCTAGACAACCGAACCGATCCGCCTGTTCTAAAAAGGAACCAGTCCGCCATGGACCGATCCGCCTGTTTGGAAAAAGAACCGATCCGCCAACGGACCGATCTGCCTCAAGCCGGACCGATCCACTTATCCTTCAAACCAGTGAACCCCGGATCGATTACGAAACGAAGAAGCCCTGTTCAAAAAAGAACCGATTCGACCTCGGACAGATCCGGATCTGAAGCGGACCGATCCGCCTAAGATAAAATCGTGAAGATCATGTGCAGATTTTTTAGGGCCAGTTTTTTTTATAAACCAACTTCGGGGATTTGTTTTCTAAGACTTTCATAGACGATTTTAAGAGTCCTAAATACTCTAAGTCTTCACCTTTTTGAGTCCCAAGACTCATGTTTTGATTCACACAACTTTTCATATCTTTGTGAATCCTTTATAACCCAAGAACATAACTTTGGTTTGTTCAACCCTTCTGGATAAGACCGTCCTTCTTCTTCATTGCTCATCACCTGGAGTTCCGGTGGGAGATTCCAGCTGACACTATTTCTAGCCGTTGCTTTGAATGTTTGACGAAGACACCTTGCATTACACTTGTGGGCGATTATCAGGTTGTATGTAAGTCAATGGTCTTGTAAATTATTAAAAGTTCTAGAAATAAAAGATTTTGTGCTGTGGGGATTTTTCCTTTATTTGTGTCGCATGCTTTATTTGTTTATGGATTGAATCACGCTCTTTAAATGGATGACTAGGGGCTGAAATTAAATTAATGGGCTAAATTAGAAATTTGCGAAGTTAATCAATTATCACATAGTCATACGTCTTTTCAAATTAGTATTAGAGCAGATTACGCTAATTTATCGCTTATTCCTATTTTTCGCAAAATCGTGTGATATTGATTTTTTTTTGAAAAATCAGTTTTGTGAAAATTCGCATTTTTTCTTATGGAGCACTTATATAATCAGATGCCTATTTTTTACGGGTCTAATTATGCCTAATGGAAAGCTCGTATGAAATCGATCTTAAAATGTTTGGACTCCTCCCACGGTCACAGTTCATAACGTCACCTCCCTAAAACCCGTGTCAGCATGGACTGAAGATGATTATAAACTGTCCAATTTTAATTTTCCTGTGGTCTTAGTGCTATTTCTAGAGCTGTCACTCCTGATGAGTTTCACCGAATTATGATGTGCACCACGTCTAAAGAGGATTAGGATGTTTTGAAATTGACACATGAGGGTACGAACGCGGTCAAAGACTCAAAATTACAAAATATGGCCACCCAATTTGAGACTATTACCATGTCTGAGTCTGAATGCTTTGATGAGTTTTATGCATGTTTGTTGGACATTGTTAACACTTATTTTAATTTGGGTGAGGTTATTGATAACACGCGTCTCGTTAAAAAGATTTTGAGATCTCTTCCAAAACGCTTTATTCCTAAAGTCACTGTTTTGAACTCTTTGGAAAATTTGAAATCACTTAAGTTGGAAGAACTTGTAGGAGATCATCAAACCTATGAGATAGACATGTTTCCTAAAACCATTAAGGATAAGGATAATGACATTGCTTTAAAGACTCATTTTAAGAAAAAGAAAGAAAAAGTTTGTGAGTCCGACTCTGAGGAAGATTTTGATTTTAAAGAAATGGCCTTGTTTGCAAAAAAATTTAAAAAGTTTCTCAAAATGAATAAAGAAAATTCTTCTAATAGAAAGAGATATTTTGAGTCAAATAAAAAGAAAGAGGAGGCCAAAGATAGTGACAATGAGGATGAGATATGGTGCTTTGAGTGTGAAGGGAAAGGGCACATAGCTAGAGAGTGTCCTACTAGGATAAGGAGAAAGGGAAAATAGACTGCTATGCCCGCCACTCTTAGTGATAGTGAGGGTGATGAGGGAAATGAGTCTGATAAAGGTTTGGTACATGGGATGGTTGGCGCCTTTTCTAGTCATGTGAGCACACACACTTTGTCTCACAAGAGTGCACATGAGAGCGATGATAGTGATTTGTGTTCGTCAAGTGAGAGAGAAAGCAAGGAGGAGAGTGGAGATGAAAGTGATCTCCAAAAAGCTTTTAGAGATTTGTACACTGAGACCTTGAAAACAAAGAAGTACAATCGAGATTTAGGTCGTCGGGTTTTAGATTTGGACAACGAGAAGGAGTTTTTGAGAAAGGAGAAGTGTGATGTGACCAACACGTTGTCTAATCTGATGACACGTGTATCCCAACTCGAGAGTGATCTCAAACATGCCCTAGAGGTCAAAGTCAAGTTTGAGAACGTACGTAAGAAGGTTGAAAAGGTGGTTCTTAAGGGTAAAGGTGAGAAGTTTGGAATAAGTCATGACGGTGCTTCTTCTTCCCAATTGGCACCCGAGTCGTTTCCCACTTTAGTGTTAGATTCAAGTAAGTCTCACCCTAACCCAACTAGGCGTCCCATTCCTATTAGGAGAGCATGTCCTAGAGTTTTTGAGAGAGGTGTTCCTAGGCCTATTTATGTTTGTTCCCATTGCAAGAGGAGAGGACACCTTAGGGAATTTTTATTTAAGTTGGGTTATGTGCCACTTTTTGCCTCTACACGTGTTTCTGGCACACATGCACCCACACATGATACTTTACATGCTCCCGGAGACTACATGAGAGATTTTTCACATTTAAGAGAGCAAGTTAAGTTTTCAGTCAAAACTTCACAAGAATTGATTGAGGTTTTTCATAAGCTGTCACCACCTTTGGAAAACCCCTCCGCACCTAATGATTGAGGTTTGACTTGTTTACTAGAATAAGGTGATTTTCATGATGACAATGTTTTCCTATTGCTAGTATGTATCATTTTTGTATGTTTTATTTTTTTTTGAAAATTTTTGAAAAATACAAAAATATTTTATTTTGAGAAAATTTTAAAACAAATTGTATTTGTTTGCACCGTTTATGGATGGACACTTAGGATGACCGATTCACAACATCATTCCATTATTTTCATGTGACTATTTGATAGTGTTTTGAGGCAATAGGTCAATTCATCCTTGTGCTTTATAATGTTTGGAGTCATTAAGATGTAATTAAGTGTTTCTTCCTACATGTTTGACTCATGTTTCCTTTATTGCACACATGCACGGATTTGTTTGATTATTTTGCTTGTCTTATCACATGTTGGTTGGGTGTTTTCACTTCAATCCTGTCCTTAAAATGAACCAAGCGCGATAAAATTTAATAAGGAAATTGTGCATATAAGAACCATTTTGTGAGTTTGTGTGCTTTGTTTGAAAATGGGGAAGGGCTGCGAAATGTTCATTTTGCCTTTGCGAATACTAAGACACCGTTAAATTGGACCTAAAAAATGGAGGAATTTTATTATCCGAGGTCTAAAGAGGTTAAAAGAGCCCGAAAAAATTGAACGGCAATAAAAAGATATTCATGCCAAAAAGGGGCAATTTAGTTTTTTGCATCAATTCTCCAAACTTTGAGAATTTAGTTTATATACCTCTAAAAGAAAATATGCATGATGGAGTTTTGTTGGAGAATTTAAAACAGGTTTGCACGTCCTTGACATGCTTGAAAATGCGCGACATAGTTTTCGACATTATTGGTGTGGAAATCACTTTGACTTTGATTTGTTGATTTGCATAAGACGATGTCATCTAAGTTCAACAATCTTTACACCTGAGGATACTTTTAATGTTCATTCGTTAGGGGTACACATATGCATCGTGCACATATGATTGATTGAGTTGATTTACCTATCGAATGTGTTCACACCCATTCATTCCATTTCCATAACTTGGTTGTTTTAGTCTAAATCCATGGTGTGATTTTTGTAGCATATTTTTTTTTTCAAATGTATCTTATCTTTGTATGAAAAATTGAAAAATCAAAAATAGTTTGTGCATTTGTTTTTTAGCATCTCCTTGCAACAGCACGTTTACCATATTATTTGATGCCCTGTTTTGTGTACCGTGACACCCCGTTTTTGCTTATTTGATTCATTCTTCTCATTTGTCTATTTTGGGACATCATAAAAAGGGGGAGAAAGAATTATCATATTTTGGGGGAGTTTTGAGTTTTTTTTATAGATTTGATAACGTATGCTTTCATAATAAATTGGTATCTATGTTTATCTCATTTCAAACTAGATATGTCACTTGGTATTTGCTTTGTCTCATGTGTGTAGGTACTACTTTGATGATCTTTGAATTTCACACCCTGATGAGAAAAGCGTTGAGATTCCTGAAGAGTTGAAGAACAAACGATGAAGTCTTATTCATTTATATCATTCCAGTTTTGGGTTCATGGAAGGGTAAATTTGTATAGGCATTTTGATATTTGATAATTCGGATGTTCCTTTTTATGTTTGTACCGGCATAGACATAGGGGAGATTTGTAAGGGCATATTTGTCCATTTTCTATTTATATGTCATACGCCGTTACATCGTTGAAGAAATTCAAGATCGCATCATCATCAACGGATCTGAATATCAAAGAATTTGAAAGAAGGAATCAAAATTCTGGACAACTGAACCGGTCCGCCTATTTTAAAAAGGAACCGGTCCGTTACAAATCGATCCGCCCGTTTGGAAAATGGACCCATCCGCCTCAAGACGGACCGATCCTCTTATCCTTCAAACCAGTAAAACCCGGATCGATTATGAACCGAAGAAGACCTGTTTAAAAAAAAATGATCCGGCCTCGGACCGGTCCGAATCTGAAGCGGACCGATCCACCTAAGATAAAATCGTGCAGATCGTGTGCAGATTTTTAGGGCCAGTTTTTTCTTTATAAACCAACTTCGGGGATTTGTTTTCTAAGACTTTCATAGACGATTTTAAGAGTCCTAAATACTCTAAGTCTTCACCATTTTGAGTCCCAAGACTCATGTTTTGATTCACACAACTTTTCATATCTTTGTGAATCCTTTGCAACCCAAGAACATAACTTTGGTTTGTTCAACCCTTGTGGAGAAGACCGTCCTTCTTCATCATTGCTAACCACCTGGAGTTCCTGCGGGAGATTCCAGCCGACACTATTTCTAGCAATTGCTTTGAAGGTTTGACGAAGACACCGTGCGTTACACTTGTGGGCGATTATCAGGTTGTATGTAAGTCAATGGTCTTGTAAATTATTCAAAGTTTTAGAAATAAAAGGTTTTGCCCTACGGGCATTTTTCCTTTATTTTGTGTCGCATGCTTTATTTGTTTATGGGTTGAATCACGCTCTTTAAATGCATGACTAGGGGCTGAAATTAAATAAGTGGTCTAAATTAGAAATTTGCGAAGTTAATAAATTATCACACAGTCATACGTCTTTTCATAATAGGTATAGTAATGTAAGAATATGATAAATGTCAAAATGGGGAATTTGGAAAATTTGGCGAATTGGAAAATAGGACAATTAGAAAATTGGAAAATTGGACTCTAGTCTCGGGTTTTAATCTGAGATGCCTACGTAACCTATAAAGGCATCAAAGTTTATGTAGTTCGCATGTATCATAAGGGTGGGGTTTATCCCATAGATTCGAACGAGATTTTATTATATGAGCGTGTGTGGAAATGGGTTTTAGTTTGAAAAGGGGTGGTGGATAATCCCGTTCGAAATTTATGGGTGTAACCTTTTTTTTTGTTTTTTTATAGAAAATAAAGTATGTGAAATATACTAATAAAAATGTAAGATTCTAATGTGTATGAACTAAAGTAAAACTAGATTATGAATCTAAGGTATTTAAATGAAAAAAATAAGGAATTTAAATAGAGAGGGAAGGATTTGGACCTTTTTTAAGCTTGATCTTTGATCTTGGATGAACTCCCCTGAATGTGGGATGAATGTTGGATGAGAAAGAAAGAGATTTTTCCAAATTGGATATGAAAAGGATGGGAATAAAAGCTTGGATGAAATTTCACATGAAGAAACTTCGCTAATTACGAGAGAATATTATTGAAATCACTAATGCTAATGGATCTGAGGTGTGATTTGGCAGTAAGTCCGTGACCTATATTTATAAGGTAAGGGGTGGTGCCAATTGGCATGGACTTAGTCATGCCTATTGGCAAGCAACCCTTGACACACAACCAATAGTTAGGGAAATGGACCTACCAATTGGTAGTCTCGTGTAGATTTTTTTTTAAAAAGTGGTCGTATAGGGAAGTTCATTGATCCTAATTTCACATGGGGCAGTCCTCTACAAAGGTAATTTAGAGAAATTCAAGAGTCCTTCAAATCGCTCCCGGGTTCGATAGTTGACTTTGGCTCAAATGTGGCTAGAAAACGCACGTTGGTCCTTTGGATAGGAGATCATCGGACGAAAATAACTCATACGTCTGAACGGTAAGTCAGAATCGTGCAAGGGGAATATTTTCGTAAATTTTAATTGATGTACTTAGACATTCTAAAGAGCTATGCATGGTTCGGATAGTTGACCCTGGTCAATCGGGGCTCGAAAGTGCCCGGTGACCTCTCGGAGTAAAATGGATCATTCGTTCGCACCGTAAGTTAGAAGCGTTCACGGCATTGACCGTTGGAAAGTGTATTCAGTTCCCTTTAGATATTCATTCAATCTCATTCAATTTGAGGAGTTAACCATGGTTAAGCAGAGTTCAGGAGCGGCCGGTGGCCTCCGAATCGATTTTCGGAGGAAAACTGATTATTTGTCCAAACTGTTATGCTATTACACACACGAGGTGGACTGTTGTGTAACACCTTGCCTAATTAAGTAATGGGTGAACAGTCCTTTATTAAATTATAAACAAGGTGAACGGTTGGTTCATTCTTAGCATCATTGTCGCAAAATAAATTTTTCAATTTAAACACCCTAAATAATTAAGCTAAGTGTCAAAACCATTTAAAACATTTTTTTTCTATTTCATTAAATCCAATGATAAAACCTATAATAATTAACAGTTTAAGAATCACACAATTATAAAGACTAGAAATGAACACTCAATAATTTAACCAATCAGACAACTAATACCAACTTAAAAACCATAAAGGAAAACCATCCTGACAGTATTTAATTCCCAACGAGTAAAATACTAAAGGTAAATGAACATACTCTCTGACAAATGCATCTAAATAAGGAAACGGGCGACACATGCCCAACTAATTAAAACTGAACTAAGAATGGAATCAACAAGGAGATCGTCTAAGAAAATGGACTGCAACTCCCACCTAAGCTGCAACACGTCCATTCCAAAGTACCTAAGCATGATGCCCCTATGGATGGGCACCTGTAATATATACATATATATACAAGAGAGAATAAATAACAGGAAACGGGTCAGATCCAGATTGTAAAATAGTTTAAAATTTTAGTTTAGCAAGTATTTAAAATGCTTACCGGCAAATGCAACAATCATATTAGTATGCGGTACTCTCTTGAGAAATTCTCACCTCTCTTCTAGTGTGCACACCTACCGCACTATTAGTTCCCAAAAGTTTAGCTTAACTTAAATTCCTCATAAGGTTTTATGCCGACAATTACTAGGGCTAAGATAATTAATTTTTGAAAGTAAATTTTCACATGAATCTCATTTCACTATAAAGTGTTTCATTATTGTCTCAAACTTTTCAAACACTTATAATAAAGTCAGAATATTTATTCATTACTTAACTACTTTTAGTCATAGCAGAAAGTTCCCAATTTGAAGTCTATATAAATATATCAATCACTCATATATATATATATACTATTGGCACTTCACATAGAATTTATGGTGCTGGCATACTATATATATATATATATATATATATATATATATATATATATATATATACTATTGGCACTTCACATAGAATTTATGGTGCTGGCATACTCTGCTATCAATTCCCCGTATCACTCATACTAAGGGAAATACTAGTTCGAAATCACTCTCGAACTGTATTAACACAAAACACATACAAATTGAGGTGAAGCGTAGTTCCAAGTCACTAAGAGGTCAGCACATACACTCCCATCTCTTAGGACCGTCTGACTATCAATTAGATAGTCTGTACCAAGGATTCCTATTGTAATACCCCGTAATTTTATTTATTTTTATTTAAGGGATTAATTGAATTAAATGAGAATTAATTGGGAATTAAATAATTGGGAATTAGTCCGGATATATAAATACTTGCGAGATGTGAGTTGGTATTTGATTACGATGTTAAAATTGAATATTTCTGAGTATATATGGTAATATATGAGCATTGAAAATATTTAAATTGTCACGAGGCAGAAATACGACAATTTGAGAAATTTAGTTGGGACGCGCGTGTTAGTCGCGTCAGGAATGAATTTATTTAAATTAAAAAGTAAATTATATTTTTATCAACCGAATGATCATTTTGAGTGCGCTAACGCATCCGAAAGGGTCGAAAAAGTCAGAAAACACTAGCCGGGAGTTTAGTTTGGGTCCCGAGGCTTTTTTATTCCAAACCGGCAACCTAGAAGGGTATTTTGGTAGTTTTAAAAATTTACGGATTAAAACCCACGAATTTTACAGTTAAATTAGATATCATTAAAAGGGCCACTAAGTTCATTATTAGCCAAAAAGTGAGAGAGTGGACTACGAAGGTTTTTGAGAGAAGTTAGAAGAGAGGTTAAAGGAGGATCTAAGCCAAACCATCTCCACACCATCATTTTGGAAGGGATTTGTGACCGAAAAGAAGATAAAGCCAACCTTAAGCATCTACAATAAATCAGAACATCGGATTTAAGGCAAGTGATTTGATATTATTAAGTCCAATGAATATTTCTTCCATGTTTAGTGTAGAAATTGTTTTTGGAGGATAAATCTAATGGGATTATTATAGAAACTCAATAGTTTGGTTAGGGATTGCATCTAGAAGGACTATGGACAAATTTTTTACCCAAAAACTTAACTTTGATGATTTAAAAAAGGATTTATGATGAGTATTTAGGTGCAATTTAATTCTGGGTTCATGTTCATAGGGTTTGGGGCAAGATTTGGGGATGTATGATTATTGTATGTTGATTAGTGGAATTTTAACCCAAAAGTAGTTTAAGGAGTGACTTAGGATGAAGTAGAATAGTTTTAACACATTAAAATGTAATTGGGATGATCTTAGGATAAATTTAAAAAAGAGAAAAATGAAGAAAAACAAGTTGGGAAATTTCTGGGCGTATTCTGCCATGTCGTTAAAAGACCTGCCCAGGTCGTTCGAACGACCTCGTTCAAACGAGCTTCTAACGAGATGATAGTATCCCTTCTAATGAGTTTGTTCAAAGACTTCATTCGAATGACACTCGTTCGAACAACCTCATTCGAATGAGATTTCTAATGAGTTGACAGAATGGCCTTTTTAGGCCTGATTTTATTTAAAACTTCCAGTAGACTTATATAATTGAGTGTTAACCTTCCCTTGTTGAATAATGGATATAGTTGTGATATTGGAAGTACGTTGACGATTAAAACTTAGAATTGTAGTAAACCGGATGACATTTATGGGGTAGGAGATAAGTACCTAAAATTTCGACGTGAGAAGGGTTGATAACTTTTAATGTATACTATTCGGGGATTTGTAGACGTGCAACATTTAATGACGGTATAGAAATATAAAATATACCTCTAATAATATTGAGATACCTAAGATGTGGGAATTCTTAGTCTATGTGGTTATCTGTGTATAACATACCTACCATACTTTCTATCACGGGATGTCGGCATTCGATCAAGGCCATCTAATCTTTGTGTGCCTATGAGGGGATTTAGATTGGTACCTCGAGGACATAGGTCAAGAGAAGGGATTATTGAGGAGTTAATAAGTCTGCTGATCATGGGAGCGTAGGTATGTGCATGACCCATGTGATGTGAACTATGTTCGCCTCCATTATGTGTGCTTGTTACTTGTCGAAACGATTCCTGAGAGATTCGGAATACGTGATCCTTATGTACGTGATGTACCGGGATTGGATAGCAAAGTATGTGTGCACCACAACTTAGTCTAGGGGTGACATTATTATATAAATATGATGAGATTGATACAATGAAATATTGAAATGAACTGTTTATATAAGTACAAGTGTGAATTAATGTAATATCTTTGTAGAATTAAAAATGGGAAAACTCTTAGTAATTATTGTAACTAATTTCGAGGAAAAGGAAGTAAAACTCTCAGTTTATATAAAGACGTCAGGAATTAAACCATGACTAGTATAGTAAACAGCAAGCATTGAATTAGATTAGTTTGATAGTGGGATAACTAGTACGGGTACGGGGACGATAGGTGTGCACAATTAGTTGAGAGGTGAGAAACTCATGTGAGTGCACGCACTATCATGTATTTTATATGCACTGTTTAATGATATTAAACACTTGCGGCATTTTAAACTGTTTTCACAATCGGGCTCTGACCCGTTTGCTTTCAAATCTATTTTCTTGTAAAAAACTTTTAGGTGCCCAGCCACAAGGACACCAAGCGTAGGAGTTGCATTCCGATGATGTGTTGTAGCTGGTGTGGAAGTTACAGGACCTCGATAGTAGACGCCTCCACTTTCTATCTTGACTCTATTTTAGATTTACTCATCTGTAGGTAATGTTTCCCCTTTTCTTTTAGAGACATCTTACTTACTCAGTTTTATTTCAGATTTTGGGTTGTAATTGTTTAGTGATTTATATTTTGTATTCAGTTTTATTCAGTACTTCGGATTATTACCGAGGAGTGTTCCTCCAGATTCATTATTCCTTTATTATTACAATGTGACTGTAATGTGGTTGTGATATCATTATTCGATAATTTAATACTTATCACATGTTAATCAGATTTAGTTAAAATTGACAACTCACTTTTTAATATATTAGGTGGCTAGTAATTGTTAAAACGTTTCTCGACAGTGATGCAATGAACTGAACCAACTTGACATTTTGTATTAATTTGAATAAAGGAGTAGCTACCCGGTATTTAATTAGTTGGGGTGTCACACCTATGTTCTAGGGTACAAGTTAATATCCCCCATAAAGGTCCCATCAAGATAAGACTGTCCCGAAGGAGTAACCTCAGTGATAGCAAGTAGTGCGGGCATGATTTTTACACGTATATAGTATATATACAAACACAGTCATATATATGTATAATATCATTCCCATTTCTAAATTAGGTATGCCCATGACCCATACTTACGATATTCATTCTTAGTACACATTACTAGATTATCCTGTATAACGACTCGTCTCTTTTATTCCTATTTATGGGTTATTCCATACTTACCTCTTATCACTAGTTGTATCCTATCTCCCTAAGTATAATTTCAGTAGGTACTCTCTTATTTTATAACGTAACTTCCCTACGAGTCTCATTCCTTTAGTCACATGTTCCCATTATTTCTTAAGTGTAAATCACTCCCCGTTAACCCTAAATTCGGCTTAATTAAATGCTCCCTATTTACTAAGTCCTACTGGTCCTCTTTATGTCCCAAAATGTTCTAACAATAATGTTCAAAGGTTACTACTCATTTGAATCGAAATAAACTATTTAAAAGACTAATATGTGTTTTCCAGGAGGAGTCCATCGATCGATGTAAAGGGGTCGATCGATCGATCATCGATCGATCGATGCTCTTTGGTCGATCGATCGATCAAGCAGTTATGGCGAAACTGCAGAAAACCCAGCTACGGAAACCCTTCTCCAAAGTCAACAGAATCATCAAATTTAACTCCCAAACTCCCAACAAATGACACTACACGTGTTATATACCCTGTTGATGCAAAAATCTGGACCGAATCCCATTTTTATGATCACAGATAAATAGATGAAAGCAATCCAATCAAGCACATAAGAGACAAAGATTTTTAAAGTGGTTCGGCTATGAATAAAGCCTACGTCCAGTGTTATTTTATTCCCAGGGGTTTACAATAGCACCATAGGGTGTAGAGAGAGAAAGGATGTGTATCTTGTGTATGGGGTTTCTAGGTTCTCTTGGATCTCTCCCCCTTTTGGCTAAGAGAATACATGTATTTATAGTGATGGGAGATAAAGAGATTCATTGTATGTAGACATTTATGTCTACATTCAACGAATCTAATTATTGAATTGCTTGGTATGCCATGTGTTGTCATCTATTAATACAGTATAAATGTACATTAAGGCTCATTAAATACGCTGCCATCTTCATTAATGCACATTAAATGCATAATTATCCTTTGATCTTCCTGGTTGATATGCCGACCAACTCTCCTCGGGTGCCGACTAACACTCCTCGGGTGCCGACTAACACTCCTCGGGTGCCGACTAATTCTCCTCGGGTACTGACCAACTCTCCTCGGGTGCCGACTAACACTCCTCGGGTTTCGACCAACTCTCCTTGGGTGTCGAATATTGCCATGTAGGATGACATGTATCCTTTTCTGATTGGTCCTCGTAGATGGAGAATTTTTGCGTTAACAGAAGCCCCCAATGCTCCATGCTTGATGGTTTACTTGAATGGATGGAGTATTTATTCTGCAGTGTTGCTCGGTGCTCATGAAATTCTTGATCTACCTTCTTTATTTGTTCAACATAAAGTGCATTATCTCCTAGATGACATATGATGCAGGTTGATCGATGGTTGCTAATCTTTCTTTTGAGGAAATCCGTGTGCTATGTATCACCCCTGGGAATTTGGATGCAACCATGCCATAGTATGCAGCTTGTAGCTTGTCATAATCTTCAAGTATGTTGATTGGTTTGCTAGCCGACTAACTGCCTCCTGTGCCGAGCAACTGAGTGCTAACTTCACGTGCTTGATTCTTCTGATTTATGATCCTCTGAATACTTTGTCGAGTAACATATAGCTTTTGAACTCAACTCTTCAATCTGATTAGTAACAAGCTAGTGGTGGACTTCGAAACATTTTCATACAACTTCTTCTTCAATGTTGGTCGGGACAGTAGTAGTAAAGATCTCAGTGATGTAGCTGTTGAATCTGACTTCTGAACTTCAGTAACATGTGAATAATAACTCCTGAATATGCTTCCTGAACTTCTGAATACACCTCCTGGACTTCTTAATACGCTTCCTGAACTTCAATATACCTCCTGAACTTCAATATCAAAAATAATTCCTGAGCAAGAAAAATAACTCCTGAATGATGATTGGTCTGGGCCGCGACCGTGTGAGTTTGTGGAGTTGAATTTGATGCTTGACTGCATGATGTTATAAGAATGTGCCACCGAATGAACAAATATATCTGTAATAGAAGCCCCCAAGTGTGGAATGTGAACCTTGAATGAGATTTATCAACCAACCGGAGTTGGATTTGGTTTTCGACCAACCGGAGTTGGAAGAGATTTATCTACCAACCGGAGTTGGATTTTATCTACCAACCGGAGTTGGATTTTATTTACCAACCGGAGTTGGATTTTACCTACCAACTGGAGTTGGATTTTATCTACCAACCGGAGTTGGATTTTATCTACCAACCGGAGTTGGATTTTATCTACCAACCGGAGTTGGATTTGGTTCCCGACCAACCGGAGTTGGTGGTAATTGATAATAAATGCTAGAGACTTCCTCGGAGCTGACCAACAGATTGCTGGGAATAAGATATAATAAATGCTGGAGACATCCTTGGAGCTTACCAACAGATTGTTGGGAATAAGATAATATATGCTGGAGACATCCTTGGAGATGACCAACAGATTGTTGGGAATAAGATAATATATGCTAGAGGCATCCTTGGAGCTGACCAACAGATTGTTGGGAATAAGATAATATAAATGTTGGAGACTTCCTTGCTGAAATAAGAATAGAATATGCATCCAAATAGATATAAAGAATAATTAAAAATAATAAAGTGCCTCGTCGATCTGTCGAGGTAGAATTATATAATGCCGAACAAGAATAAGATCTTCCAGAACATAAGAATATGGCCGAGAACTTTGTTGGGCCTGCATAGAAATAAGAATTACCCCAACCAACTATCCGTTGGGGGTGACATATAATAAATGTTATAGTTCTCCTCGGAGCTGAATATGATAATAAGTATCTCGCCGAGTTCCATGTTGAGATGAATATAGAATATGAATCCCAAGGGATATATAGAATAATTTGTGCTTGAGCCGATATTTGGGCCTGAATATGAATAAGAATTACCCCTACCAACTATCCGTTGGGGGTGAAATATAATAACTGTTGTAGCTTTTCCTCAGAGATGAATATGATAATAAGTAGTTCGCCGAGCTCCATGAAGAGATAAATATAGAATATGAATCCAAACAGATATATAGAATAATTTGTGCTTGAGCACAAATCAAAGCAATAATAAAATATATAGTTCCTTGCTGAGGTGAAATTTCATACCGCCGAGCTATGATAATATTTTTCAGAAGAGTAAGATTATTTCCGAGCATTCGTCGGAGTTGAATCTTGTACCTGTAAAAATTAATATCTTGTTCTACCATTTTGTATAGGCTGAATTGATTAGTCGTGAGAATAATTTAATCATCCAATCAATATATGATATGTATATGCTTGAGATATAAAAATATTAATTTCAAAAAATGAAATAATATATGTTGGCTGATATGTCGAGGTAAAACTACCTGATGTCGAGCAATAATAGTTTCCAGAGGTTTAAGATTGTGGCTAAGCTTTCGTCGGGATTTAATATCGTCCCTATGAAATCTTAATAGGCTGCCCGAGCACCTGTCTAGACTAGAGAAAATAATTATTATCATGAGAATAATTATTCAGCCAAACAATATGTGATGTGTATCAGCATAAAATAATAAAAACTTCAAAATATGAAATAATATTTTTGTGCCAAATGTGTGTGAGATGGACAATTTTTTATCAGACATGCATCATAAATAAGACGTAGAGTTTTTTGTAAAGTTATTTAATCTCCAACAACTAATCAGGTATAAGTTGCTGTTTGAAAATTATTTATCACTTGGTCTTAAAAATATTTCTATGGTGATAACAAGTTAAAAAAGACTTAAGCCACCTGTTTTTCCCGAGCTGAACTCGTGTTTAAAGAAATATCTGGGGTGCTTCGCATTTTTTAATACCCCAAGATTCTACTGCTGCCGACAAACGGCATGGATGTTGCCGACCAACATTTAAGGATATCTCAAGTTATAGAATATATAGTGCCGACCAAGAAGCAAATGGTCCCCGACCAGCAGAGCGATATCGTCGATCAACAAAAGTGGTGCATTGATATTGCAGATCAGCTGTTAGATGGTCATCGAACAACATCAGATGTCGCCGACCAAGAAGTGGATGGTTGGATAGTTGCCGACCATAAATTGAACCCTCCGAACAAGACTGAGATGTCGCCGATCAAGAAGTAGATGATCGTTGACCTGCAATTGGTTCCACCGAGCTACAATATGGGGCTCCGACCAATAATAAGATACCTCGTAGTTGGATAAAATTATTTCAACGTTGCTGATGGATCTTCACATCTTATCTCCGATAAACAAAAATGGTTTAATTAAGCTTGCCTTTAATAAAAGATGGCCCGAGATGATGCCGACCAACAATATGTATGGCTGACCAAAAATAGGGGTTGTAAGTGGACGATTCCAAACAGCCATATGAGCCGCGGTGATGAATTTTTCATGAGATTGCTATGTCCCAAAATATCTCGAACCAATAGATCAGAAGAACAACATTCGATGAAAAATCCAAGCATTAAGATTCGTAATTAAATGATCCATTCTCTAATCCACTAGATTATGTGATTCCGACAAAGAAACCCTGTGATGTGATGAACGAGGAGCCAACATCTCAAATTTGTGTCCAGAGTCTTGATATGGCCATGATTGTTTAATTGATCATTTTTTACAAGAGGTGGATAATGGTTTTTTAGGTGACAGAAAATTATTTTTTATATTGATCCCTTCATATTCCCTATTTGGAGAGATAAAAATATGTTGAATGATCGAAGTTATTACCAAATTTATATCAAAAATCAATCAATGAGACTTTATTGACATAGATGGAAGACGAACCAAATTAAGTATATAGTTCATAAAAATGAATGCAAAGAGACTCAAACTTGCAGAGAGAAAATAGATCTGGATCATGATTTCCATGAGAAAATTTTTTATTGTCTTTAACCTTTTCCCATTCTTTTATTAAAAATATGATGGGAATTTGAATAGACATCAAAGATCTTACAAAATTTATAATGAAAATTATCAATGAAAATTATCAAATCTTATCATCGTCTTATATATTGGTATATGTAATCATTTAAAATATTTATTCCATGATATAAAATTGAAACTTGAGAATCAAGCAAAGAGTTATGATTTATGAAATCCACTATTTTTCGGATTTCTAAATAAGAATTGATCTAATAGTTATGATTTAAAAATCATGATATGCAACATTTTGCAGATAAAAATTGGACAATTAATTTACGTATATAACATAAAAATCATGATTGAATCAAAAGATGTATGTATAATTGATTATATGTAGAGAAAATAAAAACTTAACTTTTGATGGAGAACAATGGTTGTAACACGTTCCCACAGACGGCGCCAATCTGTTGATGCAAAAAACTGGACCGAATCCCATTTTTATGATCACATATAAATAGATGAAAGAAATCCAATCAAGCACATAAGAGACAAAGATTTTTAAAGTGGTTCGGCAATGAATAAAGCCTACGTCCACTGTTATTTTATTCCCAGGGGTTTACAATAGCACCATAGGGTGTAGAGAGAGAAAGGATGTGTATCTTGTGTATGGGGTTTCTAGGTTATCTTGGATCTCTCCCCCTTTTGGCTAAGGGAATACATGTATTTATAGTGATAGGAGATAAAGAGATTCATTGTATGTAGACATTTATGTCTACATTCAACGAATCTAATTATTGAATTGCTTGGTATGCCATGTGTTGTCATCTATTAATACAGTATAAATGTACATTAAGGCTCATTAAATGCGCTGCCATCTTCATTAATGCACATTAAATGCATAATTATCCTTTGATCTTCCTGGTTGATATGCCGACCAACTCTCCTCGGGTGCCGACTAACACTCCTCGGGTGCCGACCAACTCTCCTCGGGTGTCGAATATTTCCACGTAGGATGACATGTGTCCTTTTCTGATTGGTCCTCGTAGATGGAGAATTTTTGCGTTAACACACCCAAATAAATAGTTTTCTATGTAAAACATGTGAGTTTTCATCATATATCACAAATTAAAAGGGCAAAAATCTATATAAACCTCAAGAACCCAAATATTTTCTTTAACTTAATTCTTCCAATTCTTTTTCCAGATATTCTACTCCTAACTCAAAGAAAATTTGTTGTATATCCTCTACATGTGAATTAGATTTCCAGAATATGATTATTACTTCTTCAACATGCGAATTCTAGTCTACAATATATGCTTTCTTTCATGAAACTAGTTCTAATCAACCCTAGACTAACATAATTGAAGCATTAACTAAACTAAAGCAAGATAGATACTTTCCTGGAAATCTTTGTTTTTGATTTGTGGAAGAAATTGGTGTGGTTGTGTTCCGTATTGCGCGATCTACAATTTGGCGGTGACGCCGGTGCGAATGACGGAGTTTTTAGCCTCGAACTCCTTCGAAAGCTTATATTCTTCCTCTATACTGGATGTTCTTTGTTTTTGATTATGTTAACGCTAGAATACAACCCCTAACATCTGATATAACCTTAGAAAATTCGTGGGTTTCCATGCCCAAAAATACAAAATGTCTAAAACGCCCTCCTGGGATGTTAATTAGGCCTAAAAACTCCCTGAGACCCAAACTAAACCATCGAGTACATTAATTTGACTATCTCGACCCTTCCGGACACATTGACGCACTCAAAATGACCATATGAGTGACTTATAATTTATTCACTTTTAATAATGCGAATTTTATCCCGACACGATAGAGGCGCGTCCCGATACAATTTCCAAAATTATCAAATTACATTCTCGTGATAATTTTACTAAATTTAATTACACATCTTACTTTACCCATAAAGTAATTTACAACAAAATTCCAATAATTACTAACTCTCATCACGCTAGTAAATATTTAGATAATTTTTGTATTAATATTAAATTAATATCTCTAATTAATTTTAATAAATCCCCAAATTTAAGAGTCATAAAAATATGGGGTATTACATACTTCCCCCCTAATAACAAAATTTCATCCTAAAATTCGAAAATAAGGTATACCTGGTAAGAATAACTCTGGGTATCTCTCACGCATGTCTGCCTGACGCTCCCAAGTGGATTCCTCCACATTATGATGCTCCCACTGGACCCGTACAAGTGGAACTACCTTTGACCTCAACCTCCTTTTGCTATGGTCTAGGATAGCCACTGGCCTCTCCTTGTAAGAGCTATCGGGATGTAAGTCAATCTCCTCAATTGTGATGTGGGTGTGGGCCATGTCATCCCGAAGGTATCATTTCAACGACGAAATGTGGAATACATCATGAATGCGGTGTAAATGCTTTGGTAGTCCCAATTTGTATGCTACCGGCCCAATCCTCTCTATCGTGGGAAATGGTCCCAAGTACCTTGGGGACAGTTTTCCCTTCTTCCCAAACATCATCACTCCTTTCATAGGAGATACGCGTAGTAATACTTGGTCCCCCATATTAAATTCTCAAACAAATCGTTTTGCATCGGCGTAGCTTTTCTGCCTGTCCTGTTCTACTCGAATGCGACTCCTAATAAGCTCAATCCTAGCTGAGGTTTCCTGAATAACTTCTGGTCCTAAAAACTTGTTGTCCCCCACCTCTAGCCAACTAGTTGGAGAACTACAAGGCCTGATATACAATGCCTCAAATGGATCCATGCCAATCGTGAATTGATAGGAGTTATTATAAGCAAACTCCACCAATGGAAGATGTGGCTCCCATCCTCCTCCAAAATCAAGGACACACATGCGTAGCATATCTTCTAACATCTGATTGGTATGCTATGTTTGTCCATCTGTCTGTGGGTGATAAGATGAACTCAACCTCAACTATGTACCCATGGCCTCCTAAAAGCTCTCCCAGAAACGAGACACAAAAATCTTATTTCTATCTGACACAATATCCCGGGGAACCCAATGTAGTCTAACAATCTCGGCAATGAAAAACTAAGCATTCTGGCCCATGGTATAATTTATTTGTACTGGCAAAAAATGAGCCACCTTGGTCAAACGGTCCACAATCACCCAGATGGAGTCGTGATCGCGCAGTGATATAGGAAGCCCAGTAATGAAATCCATGGAAATACTCTCCCACTTCCACGTTGGTGTCTCCAACGGCTGAAGCAAACCCGACGGTTTTTGGTGGTCTACCTTTACCATCTGACAAGTAGAGAAATTGGACACGAATTTGGCAATGTCCTTCTTCATACCACTCTACCAGTACTGTCGCCTCATATCCTGGTGCATCTTATCTCCTCTCGGATGCACCGCAAATTCGAACCCGTGTGACTGTGTCATCACTGCATGATGTAAGTCTGCTCCTTCTGGGAACAATAATCTCCCATTAAACCTCAAACCTCCATCGAAACCAACTGAATAGGACTCATCACCCTCAGTTAAAAGTCGTACAATCTGCTCGTGGCAAAAGGAGTCTGTTGTCTGTGCATGTATTACCCTCATAACAATCTCAGGTGTCACTGTCATGACAGATATGAAGGAACGGGCTACCACATTCTGGTGACCCAAATCTTTCCACTTTGCTTTCCAGACGTCCGTTACGTCGCCTACTAGTCTACGGCTCAACGTATTAGCAACCATGTTAGCCTTCCCCGGGTGGTACTATATGTCGAACTGATAGTCTTTCACAAATTCTAACCACCTGCGCTGACGCATATTCAGCTCTCGCTGAGTGAACAGGTACTGCAGTGACTTGTGGTCTATGAATAAGTGAACTTCTCCCCCAATAAATAATGTCTCCATATCCACAATGCAAAGACGACCGCTATTAACTCTAGGTCGTGAGTGGGGTAATTTCTCTCGTGCGGCTTAAGCTTGTGGGAGGACAAAGATATATCCTTCTCCTCCTACTTAACTACTCCTCCGAGTCCCCATAAACAGGCATTGGTGTAAACAAGATACTCCACTCACGGCTTGGGTAAAGCAAGAACTGGTGCCAAAGTTATCTTATCTTTCAGCTCATCGAAATCCAATTGACAATCATCGTCCCAAATATATGGTACCCCCTTGCGAGTTTGATTTTTCAATGGACCCACAATCTTTGAGAAACCTCGGATGAATCTCCTGTAGTACTCGGCTAACCCCAAGAAACTATGCACTTCTGTCGATGTCATGGGCTGTCTCCACTCCCTCACTATTGACACTTTACTCGGGTCAACCACTATCCCTAATTCAGATACAACATGTCCCAAAAACTGCACCTCCCGTAACCAGAATCCTCACTTCTCATACTTAGCATAAACTTGATGCTCTCGTAGAGTCTGAAGAACCTACCTCAAGTGCTCAGCATGCTCTTCCTCAGTGTGTGAATATATCAGGATGCCATCTATGAAGACGATGATAAACTGATCCAAGAACTCTCTGAACACTCGGTTCATCAAGTCCATGAATACGGATGGATCATTTGTGAGCCCAAATGGCATGACTCTGAACTCATAGGACCCATAACTCGTCAACAAAGCAGTCTTCGAAACATCCCTCTCCTTAATCCATAGATTATGGTATCCTGATCTTAAATCTATCTTCGAAAATAAGGTTTCTCCTCTCAACTGGTCGAACAGGTCATCGATTCGAGGCAACGGATATTTGTTCCGTATCGTGACCTTGTTCAGCTCCTGGTAATCCACGCATAACCTCAGTGAACCATCTCTGTTCTTCACAAACAAAACTAGAGCACCCCAAGGTGAGGTACTCCTACGAATGAAGCCCTGACCTAACAGCTGCTCTATCTGATCTCGTAACTCCCTAATTTCTACTAGAGCCATACGGTACAGAGTGCGTGCTATCGGTTGAGTATTCGATAACAAGTCTATGACAAAATCTAGCTCTCGACTAGGGGTAGGCCTGGTATCTCCTGAAATACATCAGAATACTCATGAGAAACTGGGATCGAGTCTAAGGGAATCACGACCTCCTAAGAGGTATCCTCCTCTATGTAATACAAATGAGCGAAAGAGCCTCCCTCTGGGCGAGGCGTCGCCACTAAGAACATCTCCTTTCCCAGAATGGCAAAGACAATACTCCCACCGTAACAATCTATCATGGCTCTGTATGTTGCAAGCCAATCCATGCCAATAATAACATCGTGCTCATGCATATCTAAGACTAACATGTATGTTGGTAAAATTAAGCTACCAATCTCTACTCCCACGCCCTGGCATATAAGGAAAATCAATGACCCATTCCCCAGTGGTGAGTCTACGCATGTCATAGTGCTCTCTACTGTGGCTAATAATCCTAAAGCCCTCGCAAAATGAGTAGCTATAAAATAGTGTGACACCCCAGTATCAAATAAAACTCGACCTATAGTGTCATGGATAGGAAATGTACCCTCAATCGCGGGTGGTGCCTGAGGAGCTGCTACCGTGTGGACGTTATAGACATGTCCGTACTGCAACTGCCCTTGTTGTACTGGAGCTGCTAGGATGGCTGGTAGGGCTGGTACCTGAGATGGTGCTGGGAGGGCGGTTGGAAAAAGTGGCCTATGTGGCTCATTACGAGCACCCTGCTGCAGCGGGGCCCTATCTCCCTCTGGAGAATCCTAGCGCCTATGGACATTCTTGCCACACCCGAAACATCATCCCCTGAAATTTCCTCCCCTCTGTCCCTGCTGACCACGCCCTATTGGTCGTTACCACCCCGCCACTAGCCCGGCTGCCCCTACTGGAAACACTATTGGACTTGATGTCCCTGCTGCTACCCCTGCTACTGACGGTGTTGTCCTGGTTGGCCCTGCTGATTAGACTGGCCCTGCTGACCCTACCTAAATCCCCTAAATCCCTGTCTAGAGTCACCTAATCGAAACCGCTTGGCAGGGTCCCCCTGATGGGAACTCTGCTCATTATGACGAGTCTGCCCCTGAGATGTCGGTGCCCCACTAGTACGACTACCCCCTGTCTTGCCCTGCTGGATAGACTCTCCTGCTCATTTTCTTCCCTGCAGATGGAAGTTGTGATCCTAGCAGTGTAACAAAGCAGCATTAAGTACATTCATGTAGGTACTCAGTGATAAATTGCCTATGAGGTGCTGGCGAATCCTCCAGGCCAATTCGTCCATAAACAACAGTATCTTCTTCCCCTCAGCGGGTGCCTCATTTGGCACTATAGTGAGAAGTCTAGTGAACTCCTCCTCGTACTCACCAATAGTCATATTCTCCTATTTCAGATTCAGTAACTTCCGCCTCATCTCAGTCTGCACAGAGGATGGAAAGTATTTATGGTCAAACCGCGCCTAGAATGACTGAATCGTGATAATGTCCCTCTCCTCCAAGGTGGTGGTGGACTCCCACCACTGCAAAGCGGCCCCCACTAGCTTGAAGGAAGCCAACAACTATTTTTGCACCTCTGTGCACTCGTACATGCGTAGATGCCCCTGGATATCTTTCTTCCATTGGCTGGATATAATGATATCCGAACTACCTGGGAACTCTGGGGGATGCTCCTTCTGGAAGGCATCCCTAACCCCCTCCCATGCAGATGGAAGTTGTGATGGTATTGGCGCAACTGCCTGAACCTGGGGTGGATCCTGCTGCACTACTGCTAATGCGGCATTCACCGCCTGAGCAACGATAGCGGCTACCTCGGTTGCGTTCATCATCACCTGAGCCAGAGCTACTGGTTGCTCGACTTGGGCACGTCTATCCTTAGGTGTGCGTCTCGGAGGCATCTGAAACGAGAAGGAAATTATTAGTCTACAATTATTAACAAATATCGAATAGCTGAAGATGTAAGTGTAAATGCAAGAATAGAACAATCCTAAAAATATGGCTCTATATCAAGGACGCTAAGCTGAAAGAGAAATAAGCCGTATAACTCCTAAAGGACACTAGAACCTGATGCTCTGATACTACCGATAACACCCCGCCTAATTAAATACCGGGTTATAAGTCCATTATTAAATTATAACTGAGGTGAACGGTTGGTTCATTCTTAGCATCACTGTCATAAAATAAACTTTTCAATTTAAACACCCTAAATAATTAAGCTAACTGTCAAAACCATTTAAAACATTTTTTCTTTTTCATTATATCCAATTCTAAAACCTTTAATAATTAACAGTTTAAGAATCACACAATTATAAAGACTGGAAATGAACACTCAATAATTTAACCAATCAGATAACTAATACCAACTTAAAAACCATAAAGGAAAACCATCCTAACAGTATTTAAGTCCCAACGAGTAAAATACTAAAGGTAAATGAACATACTCTGTGACGAATGCATCTGAATAAGGAAATGGGCGACACATGCCCAACCAATTAAAACTGAACTAAGAATGGAATCAACAAGGAGATCGTCTAAGCAAATGACCTGCAACTCCCACCTAAGCTGGAGCACATCCATTCCAAAGTACCTAAGCATGACTTCCCTGTGGCTGGGCACCTGTAATATATACATATATATATATATATATATATATATATATATATATATATATATATATATATATATACAAGAGAGAAGAAATAACAGGAAACGAGTCAGAGCCCGATTGTAAAATAGTTTAAAATTTTAGTTTAGCAAGTATTTAAAATGCTTACCCGCTAATGCAACAAGCATATTAGTATGCATCACTCTCTTGAGAAATTCTCACCTCTCTTCTAGTGTGCACACCTACCGCACTATTAGTTCCAAAAAGTTTAACTTAACTTAAATTACTCATAAGGTTTTATGCCGACAATTACTAGGACTAAGATAATTAATTTCTAAAAGAAAAGTTTTCACATGAATCTCATTTCATTATAAAGTCTTCCAGTATTGTCTCAGACATTTCAAACACTTATAATAAAGTCGGAATATTTATTCATTACTTAACTACTTTTAGTCACAGTAGAAAGTTCCCAATTTCAAGTCTATATATATATATATCAATCACTCATATAATATATATATACACTATCGGCACCCCACATAGAATATATGGTGCTGGCATACTCTGCTATCAAGTCCCCATATCACTCGTACTAAGGGAAATACTAGTTCGGAATCACTCTCGAACTGTATTAACACAAAACACATACAAATTGAGGCGAACCATAGTTCCAAGTCACTAAGAGGTCAGCATATACCCTCACGTCTCTTAGGACCGTCTGACTATCAATCAGATAGCTGGTACTAAGGATTCCTATGTTCTAGGGTACAAGTCAATATCCCCCATAAAGGTCCCATCGAGATAAGACTGTTCCGGCGCGGTAACCTCCGTGATAGCAAGTAGCGCGGGCATGATTTTTACACGTATATAGTATATACACAAACATAGTCATATATATGTATAGTATCATTCCCATTTCTAAATTAGGTACGCCCACGACCCATACTTATGATATTCATTCTTAGTACACCTTACTAGATTATCCCGTATAACGGCTCGTCTCTTTTATTCTTATTTATGGGTTATTCCATACTTACTTCTTATCACTCGTAGTATCCTATCTCCCTAAGTATAATTTAAGTAGGTACTCTCTTATTTTATAATGTAACTTCCCTCCAAGTCTCACTCCTTTAGTCACATGTTCCCATTATTTCTTAAGTGTAAATCACTTCCCGTTAACCCTAAATTCGTCTTACATTAAATGCTCCCTTTATACTAAGTCCTACCGGTCCACTTTATGTCCCAAAATGTTCTAACAATAATGTTCAAAGGTTACTACTCATTTGAATCGAAATAAACTATTTAAAAGAGGAATCTGAGTTTTCCAGGAGGGGTCGATCGATCGATGTAAGGGGGTCAATCGATCGATCGTGCTCTTTGGTCGATCGATCGATCAAGCAGTTATGGCGAAACTGCAGAAAACACAACTACGGAAATCCTTTTCCAAACTCAATCGAATCATCATATTTAACTCCCAAACTCCCAAAAAATGACACTACAAGTGTTATATACCCAAATGAATAGTTTTCTACGTAAAACATGTGAGTTTTCATCAAGTATCACAAATTAAAAGGGCAAAAATTTATATAAACCTCAAGAACCCAAATATTTTCTTTAACTTAATTCTTCCAATTCTTTTTCCAGATTTTCTACTCCTAACTCAAAGAAAATTTGTGGTATATCCTTTACATGTGAATTAGTTTTCCAGAATATGATTATTACTTCTACAACATGCGAACTCTAGTCTACAATATATGCTTTCTTTCATGAAACTAGCTCTAATCAACTCTAGACTAACATAATTAAAGCGTTAACCAAAATAAAGCAAGATATATACTTTCCTGGAAATCTTTGGTTCTGATTTGTGGAAGAAATTGGTGTGGTTGTGTTCCTCGTCGCGCGATCTACAATTTGGCGGTGACGGCGGTGCGAATGACGGAGTTTTTGGTCTAGAACTCCTTAGAAAGCTTCTACCCTTCCTCTCCACTAGCCTTTATTTGTTTTTTATCATGTTAACCCTAGAAGACAACCCCTAACATCTCATACAACCTTAGAAAATTTGTGGGTTTCCATGCCCAAAAATACAAAATATCTAAACGCCCTCCCGGGATGTTAATTAGGCCTAAAAACGCCCCGATACCCAAACTAAACCCCCGGGTACATTATTTTGACTATCATGACCCTTTCGGACACATTGACGCACTCAAAATGACCATACGGGTGACTTATAATTTATTCACTTTTAATAATGCAAATTTAATCCCGACACGACACATGCGCGTCCCGATAAAATTTCCAAAATTATCAAATTAGATGCTCGTGATAATTTTATTAAATTTAATTACACATCTTACTTTACCCATAAAGTAATTTACTACGAAATTCAAATAATTACTAACTCTCATTACACTAGTAAATATTTAGATAATTTTCAGATTAATATTAAATTAATATCTCTAATTAATTTTAATAAATCCCCAAATTTAACAGTCATAAAAATATGGGGTATTACATGTTGGAAAGTGGCCGTAGTTCCCTTCAAAGATTCAAATAGATTTTTCTCTCACGATGAAGTTAATTGGGTCAAATCGGGTCTCGAGAGCGCCTGGTGGCCTCAAGATTGATTTTCGATAGTAAAATGGTTCGTTCATCCAAACTGTTATACTGATTCATGCACGGGATAGAGAGTTGGAAAGGTTATTCAGAGCCTTTTGAATATTCATAGAGATTTCCCTCTAAAAATAGAGTTGACCAGGGTCAAATGGCGCCCGGGAGTGCCCGATCGCCTCTAGATCGGTACTCAGAGTATAACCTATGGTTTGTAGTGAAATGAGGAGGTGATAGGGACTGAAGGAGAGACTTAGGGGGTCCTTGAATGTGGTATCTATATAGATCCTCGACGGGTGAGCTTGGAACAAGTGAAATTCGTCGAATATACACCACATGATGTTTTCGATAGAGGTCGAATCTGTGGACCTAAGGGGCGAGGATAATCGATTCAGAAGGTCGAGGTCGATTCTAAGGACGTGATGGGGATGGACAATTCTATGGGATGAGATAAATTCTGGCCTAAAAGAGGCGATGACCGAGGGCCTATGTCAATTCTGACCTCAAAAAGGTGATGACCAAGGGTCAAGGTCAATTCTGACCTTAAAGAGGTGACGACCCAGGGCCGAAGTCAATTCTAACCTAAAATAGGTGGCAACCGGGGGAGGAGGTCAATTCTAACATAAAATAGGTGATGACCTAGGGCCGAGGTCAATTCTGGCCTAAAAGAGTTGATGACCCGGGGGGCCAAGGTCAATTCAAACCTAAAAGAGCTGACGACCCGAGGTCGAGGTCAATTCTGACCTAAAAGAGGTGATGACTCGAGGTCGAGGTCAATTTTGACCTAAAAAGGTGATGTCCCAGGGCCAAGGTCAATTCGGACCTAATAGAGGTGACAATCAAGAGCCAAAACCAATTCTGACCTAAAAGAGGTGATGAGCGAGGGCCAAGGACAATTTTGACCTAAAAGAGGTGATGACCCGGGACCGAGGTCAATTTTGACCTGAAAGAGGTGATGACCTTGGGTTGAGGTCAATTTTAACCTAAAAGAGGTGACGACCTGAGGCCGAGGTCAATTCTGACCTAAAAAGAGGTGACTACAGGGGGTCGAGGTCAATTATGACCTAAAAGAGGGTGACGACCAAGGGCCAAAGCCTATTCCG
Organism: Sambucus nigra; assembly: GCA_949130495.1. NCBI lineage: Eukaryota > Viridiplantae > Streptophyta > Magnoliopsida > Dipsacales > Adoxaceae > Sambucus > Sambucus nigra. The sequence goes on from OX422223.1 coordinate 308,411,937, forward strand.
AGAGATTAAGTAGGGATGACCAGTTCTGAGGTTCAAAGGCAATTCTGAGGTCTTAAGTTATAGATGATCCACTGGGGATTTCTATCTTGTGGTTTCACATTTGATTTTGGAGGAGCATTTGATTTTTAGATTCCTCTAGAGAAGAGTAAATAATCCCGAGATTTAGTGTTTCTTAGCTGGGGAAGGACACGCTACTTTATTTGGTAATTTGAGGAATTTTTCAGGATTTTTTTGGGATTTTTGTACGAAATTTCTAAGAGGGTGCCGAACGGCATGGTTTGAGGGGTGCCAAATGACAATGTCACTTTCTTTTGGGGTATCTCGCGTAGGTGGAGGGTCAGTGTCAATCGGTGGGTGGCAGGGACATGTTGATCGGTATACCCCTTAGCTTCCTATAAAAAGGGGGAGAGTTCTCCTCATTTTTCACAGCTTTCTGACTTTCCTTCTTCTACAATTACCTTCTGTGAAACTTTTTATCATTCCAAAATCAAGATATGGCTAATTTTTTTTACGCAGAGCAGCCATATGGTGTGTGTAAATGTTAACGATTGGCCAAACTTGGAATGCAGGGATAGGGCGCCCCTTGCATTAGGCAGTAAAAATTCTTTTGACTCATTTGAGCCTATTGTGGATGAGTGGATCATCTTGCATGAGCCGACGCATCATCGTTCTTCTAGGGTGGTGAACCCTGGTGTCTATGTAAGTGTTGATGACTTTTGGTATTATTTTCTTCTTTTTGGTGGCATTTCCCTTTTTTCTTTGATTTTAACAAGGATTTTTCCTTTTTCTCTTTGACAGTCTAATGTCTTTATGTCATCTCTGTTTGCTCAAGGGATAATGGGTCTTAAGTACATTTGGAAGTGACTTCCTCCTGTGGTGCATTGGATGGTGAAATCAATCGGTTTTGGGAAACTTGCATCTGCAGTGGATGAGGCGCTTCGCTCTGCGATTATTCTTTATCCTCTAGGGGAGAGGTTGTGGGACACCACCCACACCATTAACATTGGCTTTGGTGTAAGGACATATTTTAAAGTCTTGTTTACATTTGAGTATGTCTAGTAACGCTACAAACGTTGAAGAATTATTCAAGATCATTCGAATGTTAAGACGGATCAACATTCAAGCCTCTGGGAGATAAATTTGGTAAAGGTTGTGTTATAATTCCTTAGCATTTCACTTAAAGTCTTGGGGAACAACTGCATGTAATTTTATTGCAATAGTATCTTATTTTATCTTTGTGTTTAAAATTAAATTGTATATTAATTATTATAATTCATGTTAAGATTATTACTGATTAATATTTATCCATTAATTATTAGGATTGGAGGCTAAAATTTATTTCTTAAGCTTTGAGAGAAAATGGTTATGGAGATGCATGGGAGTTCTTATGGAAGAGCGTTGTGGTAGGGAAATTTGGGGAGTTCGTTGGGTGATGGGATGTTAAATGTTCATTTGCCAGATGGGGTTAGTCTGTTAAGGGGTATCAAACAGGGACTGGGCATTCGCAAAAGATGTTCATTATGGAACCCTTCTTTTAGGACATGAATATTTACTCTTCAACCGACTATGGGCTATAGTGATGTTCATTCTCCCCATGGACATGAGCGTGAATGAATATTTATGAATACTTTAGTTGTATACCGACATCTAATTGTACTAATATGCAACACAGAGCTCAATTACATAGTAGGGACCGAATAATTGGCTCATGTTTTTGTGACACCCCGCCTAATAAAATACCGGGTGATCAGTCCTATACCAAATTAAAACAGGAATCCCAGTTGGATCATCCTTAGCATCACTGTCGAAAACTTTTTAAAACTTACTAACCACCTAGTATTCCAAAAACTGGTGCCAATTTTAACTTTTTAAATAAACAAAACAGTACATGCGGAATTAAAATATAAACCATTCACACAACTGAACGAAAGTAAACAGAATAGTAATTACACAACTTGCCGAATAAATCACCGGCCACCAAATAAATAATCCAAATACAATTTTTCAACACCTGAAAACTGTACCGAGAAGTCTGGGCTACAAGCCCCAAATAAAACTGAAACTGATATAAGATTTCCTACTCTAGGAATGAATGAATGATGCGTCTAATCCAAACTCCTGCTAGCATCCACATATGCCGCAGCTCCGTGTCCCTGGAATAGAATATCAATCCTGGCGTCCCTGTGGCTGGACACCTAAAAGGTTTTGAAAATAGTTTTATAGCAAGGGTTAGAACCCAAAACATTTTGAAAATATTTAGCAAGTGAATTAACTGCAGTAATTTAAAATGCATGAATGCGCTTCATAATTAAGTTAGTGTCGCACTCCCTTGTGGACATTCTCACCCCTCCACTATTGTGCACACCTACCGGTTACCTTAACCCCACCTAGTTGTACTACCACATGCAACTAGTCCTGGTATAACCTTCCCTTGCCATACTACTCTAACCCGAGTATAATAATTTCTTGAATTATAAGTTATTTCACAATTAACTTAATTAATTCCTCCTAAATAATAGCATATAACCGTGTCACAAGTTATATAAAATACATACATCACACACTGTATTATTTCCACCAATGATTAACTTAATTAATTTCTCATTAATTAACTATATATAACTGTAACCCGAGTTATATAAGGTAAATACATCACGCACTGTATTATCACCTACATATAATATTTACTACCATATTATACGTACCTTTACTAACATCCACACATATAACATACGTGTATCCATCCTTCCGAGTATACCCTCACCGGATGATTTCCTCTAGAATGCTATCTCACTAGGTGTGCTCACAAAACCTAGTTTCCCCAAGTTAGAATCGCTCACCAACTTGGGCCAAAATATACGAAATAGAGGTGGTCATATTCCTTCCCTGAAAGTGAGATAAATCCCTCACCCATATATACCGGACGCTATGACCTGGGGATATACTCGCCCTACTCCTCAAGCTAGGGGATTCACCCACATCGCGCAACCTCCCTTGATAGCATTAGAGTATATAAATTTAATAAATATCTAGTCACTAGTATTTAGTATCACGCAAAATAAATACACGTATATATATAATATCACGACACCGTATATATATAATATAAACTCCGGCTTTACTGTATACTCAAAATCCCGTACACTGCCTGTAATTTCCTGAGTCTATGGTCCGACTCAATGTAATTAATTTTCTCACTTAATAATTTATCCTCTTCCCGAGTCTATGGTTCGACTCTAATATAATTAATTCACACCTCAATTAATATAATACTTTCCCCGAGTCTCTCGCCCGACTCTAATTAAATTAATTAACACTCATATTAATTTAATACCAATCCGAGTCTGTGGTTCGACTCTAATACAATTAATTTACACATAAATTAATTAACCCAAATTCTGAGTCTGTGGTCCGACTCTAATATAATTAATTATCACATTAATTAATAAGTACCCCTTCAGGAGTCTACAATCCGATTCTGATAAAACTAATTATCCCATCCATTAGTTTAATCCTACCCGAGTCTACAAACTCACTCTAATCAAATTAATTAACACCCTTATTAATTTAATCCTACCCGAGTCTACAAACCGACTCTAATTAAATTAATTTATACACTCTTATTATTTTAATATTTCCCGAGTCTATATTCCGACTCAAAATTATTTAGTTTATCTCCAAACTTAATTCACTACCTTAGGGTCGCATGACCAATATACCCGGATTCACTCACTTGATCCGTACCTCACTATTTTGGAATAAAATTTCTCAAATTTCATCCATTTAATGTCCCCCATAAATTCATCCTAATCCCAATTACTTTCTCCCATAATTTCTAGGAATATTTGTTTCACAATTATTTACCACTAATAATTGTATGTAAATTATTTTATAATTAATTCTCCCTTATACTTCACCCAAGGCCGAACTGCCCAGAATTTCCCATCGTCGATCGATCGATGCCCCCGATCAATCGATCGACCCCTTCGTTACAGCTCTTCTTTCCCCCTGTTTTCCACCATTAACGAATTTCAAGGTTTTTAAACCATAATTTAAACCTCTAATTACATAATCCCATCATCTACACATGGTTAATCCACGTCCTATTCCTCATAGAAACCATTAAGATGATCAACTTCTCTAATTATCTCATAATTTTCGAAATGGGCATTACTCCATAAAATTCAATTATCTGTTTTAAATACCAATTTCCAGATTCAATTTCCCCTCTTTTATGTTCTGGATTTCTCATTCAAATCATATATACACATTCAGATATAAATCACTCATCTAAATCTTACTTTGAATCTCATTCAAGTGTTTCAAAAACGAAAATCCCATTTTGTAACCATTTACACCCAAAAAACGAATTTTCATACACACATCACTATGATATGAATTGATTATCATGCTTTAAGAATCAAAACAGTTAACCAATTGCCTAAAAGTGTTCGTAGTGTCTGATCCGTTGGCTTAGTCCCTCAATTTGGCTCCAAAAACCTCCAATTTGCTCTTGATTTGTTTTTCCTCCAAATCCCCTCTCAAACCCTAGGTTTAGAATTTGATGGTTGCTGATTTTCTAATCTCCCCATTAGGTTAAAAACCCTTAATCCCGTTTTTCACCTAATGGGCTTAATTAAAGTGGCTCAACTCACCCCGTGTGGGCCCGGCTATGCCCAAAAATACCCCGAGACCCAATTACTACCCCCGGGTACTCTTTTCTGACTATCTCGACCCATCCGGACTCAACCGCGCAGTCAGAATTGACATCCGAATTAATTTATAAAAATCCTTATCTCACACCCCATTAAGTCTATACCGACTCCCGACTGGGATAAGTGCATACCCCGTCATTAATACCCGAAATGACGTAATTAAATTATTACTATTCACTTAGTAAATAAATGTCCCCAAACATTAACCATTCACTCCCCGATTAATATTTAAATATATATATTGCCATAATTAATTCAATTAAAATTACCACACACAAGTAATTTAAAATTCCCGAATTAATTAAATATTAAATGTACAAAAATACGGGGTGTTACATACTTCCCCCCTTACAAAGGAATTTCTCCCTCGAAATTAAGATAAACCTAGTGTTCCGATATTCACATCTTTCACACCAGTCATGTGCCTCCAAGCCCGCTATATCTATCCCATCTGTTTCTAACCACGTTGCACAAGTATGCATTTAAAATTTACCCAGGGCGCCCATACACCCTATTCCCGTGTTTTACCGCACAAAATTTGCCTTAATTAACCCGGGTGCCCATACACCCTATCCCTGTGCCCTACTACACGGAAGTTACCCGACTGTACTAGTCGTAACCCGTACTATAACTTCGAACCCGTAGTTATATCACATATATATATATATATATATAATTACTGCCCCTGATCTCCCCCAGTCTGCTGCTGGGATACCCCACTGGTATTGTTCCCTTCTTCCTCATCCAACTGGCTAATCCCCACTCCCTTCCCGTTTCCTTTCGCGTGGAAGCGATATTCCCGACAGTGCCGGAGTGTTGCGTTAATGACATCAGTATAATCTACTAATGCGGAATTATCAATTAACTGTTGTCTGATTCTCCAGACTAACCCATCCCTAAACGTTGCTTCCTTTCTCTTTTCCTCGCTTACCTCATCCGGTATAAAATTTACCAACGAGTGAAATCTTCCTCGTAATCGATCACTAAACGGTCTCCCTTTGAGTCTCCTCACAAAATTTTCTCCTCATTTCAGTCTCGACTGCTGAAGGAAAAAAATACTTGCGGTCGAACCACACCCAAAACTCTGCAGTAGCTAGTGTGTCCCTTTCCTCAATTGTGGTGATCGACTTCCACCACTGTAGTGCCTCTCCCACTAAATTAAAAGTGGTTAACATTTGCTTCTGTACCTCATCGCAATCTCCTATGCGTAGGTAACGCTGGATATCTCTCTTCCTTGACACGCTAGAACTACATCTGAACCCCTCACAATTCTGATGGGTTCCCACTAAAATATCCTCTCTTTCTTGCTTCCACCCTGACGACTCCGCGTGAGTCTGAACGTCCGACGCCACTAACACTTGTGGCTGATCCCGTGTCAAGTACCTTGTCGTTGTGACCACCGTTGCTCCAACTGCCTGTGCCACTATTTGAGTGACCTATGCTGCCCCAATCATCTATGGCCGTTGCTGTGGTAGCTCTTGCTCCTAACGAGCCTCCCCCGTCTCCTCTCCCCCTACTGCCCTAACTGTTCTCTCCCTCCTGGGCGTCATCTGGACTGAGAATCGAATTGTATGAGTTCACTCTCAAATATAATTTTCGCAGAGGAACGTATATGCGCATACGTATGAGAATACAACAATCCTATGATAGGGCTCTATATCAAAGATTGCTAAGCTGAAACGTGAAAAGCCGCACAGATCCTAAGGACACTAGAACCTGATGCTCTCATACCATCTGTGACACCTCGCCTAATAAAATACCGGGTGATCAGTCCTATACCAAATTAAAACAGGAATCCCAGTTGGATCATCCTTAGCATCACTGTCGAAAACTTTTTAAAACTTACTAACCACCTAGTATTCCAAAAACTGGTGCCAATTTTAACTTTTTAAATAAACAAAACAGTACATGCGGAATTAAAATATAAACCATTCACACAACTGAATGAAAGTAAACAGAATAGTAATTACACAACTTGCTGAATAAATCACCGGCCACCAAATAAATAATCCAAATACAATTTTTCAACACCTGAAAACTGTACCGAGAAGTCTGGGCTACAAGCCCCAAATAAAACTGAAACTGATATAAGATTTCCTACTCTAGGAATGAATGAATGATGTGTCTAATCCAAACTCCTGCTAGCATCCACATATGCCGCAGCTCCGTGTCCCTGGAATAGAATATCAATCCTGGCGTCCCTGTGGCTGGACACCTAAAAGGTTTTGAAAATAGTTTTATAGCAAGGGTTAGAACCCAAAACATTTTGAAAATATTTAGCAAGTGAATTAACTGCAGTAATTTAAAATGCATGAATGCGCTTCATAATTAAGTTAGTGTCGCACTCCCTTGTGGACATTCTCACCCCTCCATTATTGTGCACACCTACCGGTTACCTTAACCCCACCTAGTTGTACTACCCCATGCAACTAGTCCTGGTATAACCTTCCCTTGCCATACTACTCTAACCCGAGTATAATAATTTCTTGAATTATAAGTTATTTCACAATTAACTTAATTAATTCCTCCTAAATAATAGCATATAACCGTGTCACAAGTTATATAAAATACGTACATCACACACTGTATTATTTCCACCAATGATTAACTTAATTAATTTCTCATTAATTAACTATATATAACTGTAACCCGAGTTATATAAGGTAAATACATCACGCACTGTATTATCACCTGCATATAATATTTACTACCATATTATACGTACCTTTACTAACATCCACACATATAACATACGTGTATCCATCCTTCCGAGTATACCCTCACCGGATGATTTCCTCTAGAATGCTATCTCACTAGGTGTGCTCACAAAACCTAGTTTCCCCAAGTTAGAATCGCTCACCAACTTGGGCCAAAATATACGAAATAGAGGCGGTCATATTCCTTCCCTGAAAGTGAGATAAATCCCTCACCCATATATACCGGACGCTATGACCTGGGGATATACTCGCCCTACTCCTCAAGCTAGGGGATTCACCCACATCGCGCAACCTCCCTTGATAGCATTAAAGTATATAAATTTAATAAATATCTAGTCACTGGTATTTAGTATCACGCAAAATAAATACACGTATATATTTACTATCACGACACCGTATATATATAATATAAACTTCGGCTTTACCGTATACTCAAAATCCCGTACACTGCCTGTAATTTCCTGAGTCTATGGTCCGACTCAATGTAATTAATTTTCTCACTTAATAATTTATCCTCTTCCCGAGTCTATGGTCCGACTCTAATATAATTAATTCACACCTCAATTAATATAATACTTTCCCCGAGTCTATCGCCCGACTCTAATTAAATTAATTAACACTCATATTAATTTAATACCAATCCGAGTCTGTGGTTCGACTCTAATACAATTAATTTACACATAAATTAATTAACCCAAATTCTGAGTCTGTGGTCCGACTCTAATATAATTAATTATCACATTAATTAATAAGTACCCCTTCACGAGTCTACAATCCGATTCTGATAAAACTAATTATCCCATCCATTAGTTTAATCCTACCCGAGTCTACAAACCGACTCTAATCAAATTAATTAACACCCTTATTAATTTAATCCTACCCGAGTCTACAAACCGACTCTAATTAAATTAATTTATACACTCTTATTATTTTAATATTTCCCGAGTCTATATTCCGACTCAAAATTATTTAGTTTATCTCCAAACTTAATTCACTACCTTAGGGTCGCATGACCAATATACCCGGATTCACTCACTTGATCTGTACCTCACTATTTTGGAATAAAATTTCTCAAATTTCATCCATTTAATGTCCCACATAAATTCATCCTAATCCCAATTACTTTCTCCCATAATTGCTAGGAATATTTGTTTCACAATTTTTTACCACTAATAATTGTATGTAAATTATTTTATAATTAATTCCCCCTTATACTTCACCCAAGGACGAACTGCCCAGAATTTCCCATCGTCGATCGATCGATGCCCCCGATCGATCGATCGACCTCTTCATTACAGCTCTTCTTTCCCCCGGTTTTCCACCATTAACGAATTTCAAGGTTTTAAACCATAATTTAAACCTCTAATTACATAATCCCATCATCTACACATGGTTAATCCACATCCTATTCCTCATAGAAACCATTAAGATGATCAACTTCTCTAATTATCTCATAATTTTCGAAATGGGTCTTACTCCATAAAATTCAATTATCTGTTTTAAATCCCAATTTCCAGATTCAATTTCCCCTCTTTTATGTTCTGTATTTCTCATTCAAATCATATATACACATTCAGATATAAATCACTCATCTAAATCTTACTTTGAATCTCATTCAAGTGTTTCAAAAACGAAAATCCCATTTTGTACCCATTTACACCCAAAAACGAATTTTCATACACACATCACTATGATATGAATTGATTATCATGCTATAAGAATCAAAACAGTTAACCACTTGCCTAAAAGTGTTCGTAGTGTCTGATCCGTTGGCGTAGTCCCTCAATTTGGCTCCAAAAACCTCCAATTTGCTCTTGATTTGTTTTTCCCCCAAATCCCCTCTCAAACCCTAGGTTTAGAATTTGATGGCTGCTGATTTTCTAATCTCCCCATTAGGTTAAAAACCCTTAATCCCGTTTTTCACCTAATGGGCTTAATTAAAGTGGCCCAACTCACCCCGTGTGGGCCCGGCTATGCCCAAAAATACCCCGAGATCCAATTACTACCCCCGGGTACTCTTTTCTGACTATCTCGACCCATCCGGACTCAACCGCGCAGTCAGAATTGACATCCGAATTAATTTATAAAAATCCTTATCTCACACCCCATTAAGTCTATACCGACTCCCGGCTGGGATAAGTGCATACCCCGTCATTAATACCTGAAATGACGTAATTAAATTATTACTATTCACTTAGTAAATAAATGTCCCTAAACATTAACCATTCACTCCCCGATTAATATTTGAATATATATATTGCCATTATTAATTCAATTAAAATTACCACACACAAGTAATTTAAAATTCCCGAATTAATTAAATATTAAATGTACAAAAATACGGGGTGTTACAGTTTTGTTGTAGTAATTAGAGCTTAATAGGAGACACAAAGGATAAAGAGACAGTTCTGAACTTTTCCTCCAATACAAAGAAGTGATATTTGAACTACCTCTGTGTCTCTCCATTCCAAGCCCACGTGAGTTGTTTGTTCATGAAGTATAATATTGAATTTAATCATTAGGTCAACTGGTGGGTCGTAATTTGTACAATAGGACTTAATATACCTTTGATTGATCTTCTAATATTATCCAGACATCCATTGGACAAACTAACACTCAAACCGTAGGGAATTGTGATTAAACTTTATTACTGACTTTACTCATAAGTTCTGTAATGTATTCTAATTCTTCCTTTATCCTTCTCCCCTAAAGGTTAAGGTGCGGCTATTAATGTAATGCACTTTTGTGTGAGATAATCTAATATCTAGCAATAATCCTCTATTATTCAATATATATGCAATACACGTATGATAAATCTAACGTAAATGCTTCGTTTTCAATTAGTAAATTTTCATTAAATTTAATTAAAGAAGTTGTGAGGGTGTTGTTAGCCCCAAAGGCCATTCCTTCAGCAATTACAGAATCAAGTATTCTCATGGCAGGGGAATTTTTACTGGTGGAGGAGAAATAAATATTGACTTTAGTTTTGGACTGTTGTGTGGAGGAGAACGGGCAACAGGGCGAGAATGAGACCTTATGTATATCTTATTTCTTTTAAATTAGCCCTAAATAGTTTTGAGTGCAGAAAAAGAATAAAGAAGACGAAATGTATGTGGTTCGGTAGTGAGATCTGTTTAAAATTTCCTTAGTTCTCTCATTGTTTTTATGCAAATCCTTTCGTCTCACATCCGGGATTCATGTTTTGTACTTTATGTGCGGAGTATATTTTGTATTGTTATACTATGTTCTTGGATTTGTGTTAAGATGATTTAGTTATTTTTCATTGTCATACTATGTTCTTAATAATCTATATCTAATGCACCCTAGTCCCAAATAAATAGAGTAATGTTTTTCCTTTTTTATCAGATCCAAATTAGTAGTTGTGTTCCTAACAATAGTATATAAATCTAGGTGAGAGTAAAAATTACATACTCAAACAGTACTCATAAGAGAATAACCAATGAAATGCATGTGTTGCATTCAAAGATGAATAATTCTTCGTGTAACTTATTCATAAACCATTAATGGAAATAATTTGAATTTTGTGAAAGTCGAAGTTGATATTGAAAGTCAAATTTGATGGAGTGAAGCGTAAGTATCATTCAACTACCAATAAACCCCCCAAATATCTCATATGAGTAATAAATTTCAAATTATGGCCGAGAAGAATGTTTTTATACTGGATTCATATGAGCAACCAAAATACATCCTATACCCCCTTCCCTCCCAATCAAACCCCAGTTCGACTCACCCCCAGGCTATTCCAGCATCAGGCAAAGCCTCCTCAGAGTTTTGGTGTACTGGAAGCTTTGCCATTTTGCAAACAATAACCCATGTTTCTCACCTACAACTTATCAACCAAGCCATAACCCATCTTCCTACTCAAACTCAACCCCACCCGATCTGCTAATGACGCACAAAAAGTACATCATGGTTTATAAAAATCGAATTTTTGTATATTACTTTCCTCGCCCAAATAATCTCGATATGTGTTCATAATTTGAACTCATGTGTTTTTTTACTTGTGGACAGTTGGGACCCATTACTTGTGATTGTGCATATCGAGTATAGCATCAGGATAACAATGACAGAGCTACACCACCCACTTCTACTCCAGCCAATCACTAGTATTCCAAAATTCCTTTGCCAATATGAAGTGGTAGATCCCTTATACCCACATTGATATCAACTTTCTTCTTTATTTGTGGGAGTTGAGCTTTCATCGTGACATAAAAATTGTTGTTCACGTCGAATAGATACTAACTTATTTGTTGACTGGCTTCATAATATCAAGACGGTGTTCAAATACATTATATGTCATATATTTTAGTTTGACGGGCTGACATTTAGTTTATTTCAGTTGGATGGTTCATTGGTAAACTTTAATATGTTAAAATAAAAATTGGAGAACTTTGAAAAATAATATATTGTCTCGTGACAATTTAGGTACTTTCTTGGGCCTCAAGTTAAATGGACTGAGCTAGATGTTTAGTCGTAAGATCAAGTTGGATTATATTTCCATCCGATATTTTTTCCAAGAGAGATAGCAAACACACTGTTTGTTATAGATATTTTCTTTGATTCCTTGTATAGGTTGCGGGGAACTTTTTTATGGTCACTATCTGTCATTGCTTGTCTTTGTTTCTTGTATTCTTTTATAGGCTTGTCATATATGGAAAATATGCCTTATCCTTCATATGAATTTTTTTATGTACATTGTGTATTTGTCCCTCAGAAAAGAAGTGTGACTTAGTATCCAGTTATTGTGACACCTGCTAAATCACTGGGAGATTTACAACAAACGCTACTTTTGACCATAAACTTATGTGGGAATCACAAGAAGTTAGGTCTAAGCTCATCTGTATTGTCGCGATATTGTCCTAGACCTTCAACCATGATGGTGGACTTTTTGGTTGGCGTAAATGTTATCATAATTATCATCTCAAGTATCGAAATGCTGGTTTTTGATGTTTTCTCTCCATGATAGAGATTTGTGATTTTTTGCTTCAAAGCCAGCCGCTCGTGGTGGGTTTGTTGGTCGTAAAGTTGCGGTAGAGTTTTTGGGATTCCAAGATTGTAAAGCAATGAAGACCTTCACTGTGAAGAATATGTAATGACGACAACGAAGGAAAGTTTCACAATAGTGAAGCCTCTTGGATGTAGAAAATAGATTATGAAGGTGGTGTGTAGTTAGGTTCATTGGGGACCATTTTGGGTTTCACAACATGATATCTCTTACCAATAAAAGATAGTTTGAGTCTTTTAGACCCAAGTGTTGCAGATTATTTGAATAATGAGAATTTCTTCCTAAGGTAAGGGTCTTGAGTGATAAGCAAGGCATTTTTCCTTTCACCTATGGGTATTTCTCAAAAGATGGAGGTAGGGTGAGCGTATAAGTGTTTCATATATTGATAGTCTTCTTTATATGTATTGTGTGAGTGTTTTCTCATCGGGTTACATAAAGAGTGGCATGGATGCGTACATAAGGAAAACTTTTGAAAACACTTGTAAGTATGAGACGGAGAGGGTCTAGGTTTAGAAATTTAAATCAATTGAATAAATAGTTGGTGTACAGTGGTTATCCAAAATTTTGGTGGAGTGCAAGGGTTTGTGTCTTGGAATTATTCCCTATTGTACTTGCAACTTTCTCATATATAGTGGAATCGGGTATCTATGTGGATGTAGCCATTTGGTGAAGCATGTATATCTTTTTTAGCTTGTTTTTATTCTCTCTTGTTTTACATCTTTGTTATGCCCCTTTATTATTATCAGCGGAACAATTTGGCGTAGGGGCACAACAAATTCAATTAATCTCATGAAATACAACCATATTTACCTACATTTTCACACTTAATATCTAACTCCCGGAAAATATGTCGACTACAACAGAATTAGTAAAACATTTACAAACCCTTCATAGTTTCAACATTATTAATGAGACGCACAAATTAAAAAGTTCAAAATGATTATTAATAAATACATTTTGTTAAATTATGATAAAAATCGACTAAAAATTAGTGTGTCAATTCGTTTATAGAGTCGCGTGGATCCCCCATATCCCCCCCCCCCCCCCCCCCACACACACACATACAATCTCCTCACTAAAAAATTATATTTAATGTTTAGTCCAATAAATTTTAAAAATTAATTTTTAGTCCCCATAGTGACATTAGTCTGTGAGGGACTAAATAGAATTGTTGAACACTCAACTCAACAATAGAGCATTTTTTCCAATTATTTGGGGGTCCTATTTTTCTATTTTTTGAGAAAATGGTGGACTTAAAAATAAACAATGGCATTTATACTAAATGCCTCTTATCTTAATCATAGAAAATATTTACACTACAACACAATTTGTAACAAATTTACTTACCCTTCACAATATCAACATTATTAATTAGGCTCGTAAAAGAAAAAAATTCAAAAATGTTATCTCTAAGAAAAATGTAAAATTAGGATAATGAGGAGTTAATTTCCTGGGTGAGACCATTGAAATTAAGGAGTTTTTCATATCCACAGCTACTGTCAAAGGTCCCATGAAGCTCCCCAAAACCTTCTAACTATAAATTACCCAAAAAATTAAAACTTGAGATAAATAAACCCAGAAATAATGTGATTTTTTCTTTAAATAGAGCATTGAAAAAGAAATAATTAATATACAAAATGTGTGAGAGTTTGTGTGGGGGGGTGAGAGTGAGACAGAGAGAGAGATGGTGAGTACCTAAGGCGCCGTCGACAGGGTTTGTTTGGCCGACGACTGGGTTTGTGCTCATTTGGTCGATGGGGTAAAGTGGTTAGGGTTGAGTTGAGTTCCATCTCTTTTGTTTATTTATTTTTCTCGAGGGTTAAGTGTTTAGGGTGAGAGATGAAAATTTTTAATGGTTGGAACTTAATTTTTTAGCCGTCTTATTTGGTATATTTTTTTAGACATCAAATATTTTATGGTTTTATTTTGTTTACTTTATAAGATGGAGATAATTAACCGTTTAAAAAAGTTACGTCTTTTGAGACGGCTACAATTAGCAGTCTAAAAAAATAATAGTTTTTGAGACGGCTAGTTATACCCTTATAAAAAAGTATGCTTTAAAGACTATATTTTGTCTGTCTCGAAAAATAGGGTCTTAAAAGTAACCTTTTTTTGTAGTGTCCTATTGGAAATTTGCGAATTTATTTGAATTAGTATCACGCACTGCATATCTACATTTGGTGAGATGACGGTAACTCCCATAGATGTACAGCAGTTACTGGGGCAGGACTGTGATGAGGTGCAGATTGAAGTGGATAGAACCTTGCGGGTTATGCTAGCGACGGTGTGGATAGGGTAGTCTCTGAGGACTTTCTTTGTCTGTCCCTTTTGAGGGAGTTGTTGCTGAGTCGGAGGATTGATGAGGAGAATGGGCGACAGGTGCAGCAGACGGACCGTTTGTTTATTCTGTTGGTGTTGGGAGGGTTCTTGATGGCGGTGAGTGGCGACCTCGTCCACTCGTGGTTTTTTTCATTGTTGAGGGTATTTTCGAACATCCCTATTTTTGATTGGGGGAGCCTAACCTTGGTGACCCTTTATTCTTCAATTGATGCATTCAGCCGGTGCTGCTGGCAAATGTTTACTGGCACCATGTATCTTCTTGAGGTATTCCTTATTTTGCTCATTTTCCTTTGTGCATTTACATTTTTTTATGCATTTTATTCTTGGTTTCTTGATTGTTGACCTTTTGTCCTTTGCTGATGTGGTTCTATGAGGTGATTGGGTTTAACACCCAATTGATAGCTTTAAAAGAAGAGTCTGTCGTGGTCTTTTTCCAGATATATCGGTGGCGATAGTCCAACCGGCAGTCGAAGAAGTCTCTCTTTGGAGACAGTGCGTCAAGTCTTGAATGGCCTAACGAGTGAGCGGGTAAAAAAATTTATCTTCATTTCTGAGATCATATTTTTCGATATTGATCTTTATCTACTGGGAATTTTGCAGGTGACATTTTATCCTTGGGGGAAGGTTATCCAACATACAGGGTTGACTGGGGGATATGTGTAGATCTGGCATCTGTTGATACATGAATTCGTCTACTCTTGGTATCTCGGGAAGAGAGTAGTCCGCCATGTTGTGTAGGAGGAGGTGATTATGCCACCTGTAAGGGCCTTGGTGTACATGAGGCGAGTGAAGGAGATGACGGATGATGTGTGGGTAGCGGCAATGATGGGTGAGCCTTACTCATCATACACTAACACGACATCAACATTTGATTATTTGGACTATGTGTCGAGTTGGTTGATGCCACCCAACATATATGACATGATGCCTCTCCCCCAGGCGTGTTCGAGTCATGTGATCTTCCCATAGTGTGGGTGGGGCATCGACATCGATGACGGTGATGACCTTTGAGGTTCTTTTTGTGCGATTGACCCCTCCTTCTTACAATATTCGATGGGATAATGGAAGGTCGGTACATTTACTGCACCATCCTAATGCAATGGATCCGATTGAGCTGGGCATGATAAATTAGGTCCTTGAGCCACTAGTATACTTTTCATCTCTTTGTCTTTTGATTTTATGATTTCTTTCTTTGCCTCAGACCCACTGATTTTCTCTTTTCTATTTTTCATGCAGCATATCCGAGTATCTACCACCCGAATGAAGGATACTCAAGATTGGATAGCTTCGGCGATCTCCCACATTCGGGATGTCATTTCGATCCCTTCTATTATGGTGCCATCTACCTCATCTGAGGAAGGGTCTGGCTCAGGGAATGGAGGTACGTCATCTCATCGCAGGGGGAAGATAGCGCAGCACGGGGAAGGAGGCTCCTAGGGTGAGTGGAGGAGAGGGAGAAAGAGAAGATAGAAAGATAACGAGATAGATATTCTAGGTGAAAGTATGTATGAGAGAGAGAAAAATATAGTTTATAGGGAGAGAGAAAAATATAGGTGGGTTCGGGCTGAGTCCCATTGTATTTTTTTTCCTGTAAGAAATATGTAATAAACAATATCTATGTAATGAAGTGAAGTCTTTTGTTAATTTTTTTAGTGACTTAACGCACATAATCTTTTTACTTTGTTCCTGAGACCATAAAATGAATTAGAAAATGATTAAGAGAGAATTTATTTCAAAAACAAGACAAGTAAAAAGCATAAAGAGAAGAAAATTCAAAATTCTTTGAGAATATAAATTATTTTTATTGAGTTTTTTAATTTTGACAAAAAAGGAAAAATGGAAATTTCCAAAAATAGGGAGTTGTTGATCGGCACGTCCCTTGTCCTACCTATCGGAATGTCATTCCAGTCCAATCAATCCAAGGCCTTGGTTGCACTTTCTTCAATTTCTTGGTACTTGGTGGGGTAAGTTTTTCTCCATTTTTTATAGGGTTCCTTGTCTTTGTTTGAGGGGTTTCAAGTATAAATAGGGGTGTGGGTGGAGAATGCTCTTGACATCTTCACATTCCTTCTATTTTATACTCTTCCTTACTTACTTTGTGAAATGTCTCTCCCTGGTAGTGCTAAATTTGCTAACTACCTCAAAACCTTAGAAGCGATGTGCTCCTTCAATGTTGACTATGACTCTTTCAACATGCGTCGAGTCTCTTTATGGCGTAATCATCCCATAAAGTGGAATATGTTAATGGCAGCGGTGGAGTTCTGGTACCGTGAAGACCATGTATTTCTCTTCAGGTTGGACGATGTCTATCCAGCCTATAAAATTTTATTTTCCATGTTAGGGATAAATCGTAATTTTGCGGTGGTTATGCCTGAGTTTTCCCGATCCCCTAGGGAGATGTTAGCAGGACTTCTTCATATCTCTCCTTCGACGACCAGAACACTCGTTACAGGAGGAATGATCTTTTTTCCCGATGTGCTGCATTTTGTGCATTTACACGAGTTGGTGATGCTGGCTATGCTGGATCCATCATTTTGTGCTTGGTTTCAAAACTGTTGTTGGTGACTAGGGAACTTCTGTTGGACCCAAACTAACATCCTTCACTTCATGGATGTTGTATTGGTGCAATCCTACGGCAGTGATACTGGAGGAGACTCTAAACGATCTGGATCCCTGGTGGGAAGGTCGTTATGATTTCTTGAGGGGTAGACCTATAATGATGTTCATGTGGTTGTTTGAGAGGTTCCATATGGTGGTCCCACCGGAGTATCCTTTGTCAGTTATGCCAAACTTCTTTTCACGCTACTTTATCAGTGTAGGCCTGGACATTGAGAGATGGAAAAATTAGTTTGTGGAGCATGGGGCTCGAGGTTTGCGTTGGTGAGTGCCTTGGTGGGAGAGATGTTTCCCATTATATAACTGGGGGAATACCAATATGTTAGGTTGGTTGGCCTCAGGCATAACTCTTTTTACTTTCCTTGTCGACTTCTGCGCTAATTTGGCTGGGAACATATTGTGCCACCTCGAACGTTGGATTTCTTTCCCGTGGAGGACTTGACAGAGAACTTGCGCATGTAACTCGTCTCTCTGTGGGAGAATCTCCAACCATCGACTCGTCCATCCCAGCCTGTTGGTAGAGTCTGTCATATTTCTAAGGACTACATGAAGTGGTTATGGAGAAGAGTAATTTCCAAGATGCTGGCGATGGAGACTGGGCAAAGGTGGTTTGCCATATTTGACACCATGGATGGAGGTGTTGTGGTTGTCCCCAGGCTGGTCTAAGCTTATCATTCAATGGAGTGTCAATGACACTTTATTCAGGTAGGGAAAGTTTGGGGACACTAGGATGTGAATGATGATGGAGTCAGTTCCTTCGATAGCTACATGTAGAAGCCCTGGGGAGTCTTATTTGGTGTAGCTTTTGGTATGGTGTTTGGTCATGTATTTGGTTATTTAGTGGGAATAATTCTAGAAGAGTTATTTTTAGGAGTAGTTAGTTTCTGTTTTTGTTTGGAAGTAGGAGTAGACTGGCAAGGGAAGTCATTAGACTCCCTATGCTGATGTAATCGCAATGGAATTTTTATTAATGGAATAAAGAAAATTTTAATCATTTTGTAGTGGTTCTTGATGAGTTTTGCTTTTTAATTATCTATACCAATCGCGAAGGCATAAATAATCCTTCTCTCCACGTATATGTTAAAATGAACTATTGTTCTCGGGGATAAGAAAGGAATCGCATTTTGTGAAAAAAAAGGGGGTCGTTCTCATGTAAAATATATGAGCTGCCTATGTATCTCTAGTAGGTTATGAAAATTTTAGAGTTTAAGTAAAAGGTTTTTTAGCGGATCAGGCCCCACATAGTTCTGAGTAGAGGAAAATGATCTTTTTTTAGAATAGAAGGGAGATAAGAAGAGTCATAGTGCGCCAAGATTTCGGACTAGGGGTAGAATTTCTAGAGACGGTCCAGGTTAATTGGATGCGCCATCTCTTCTCCATCGAGGTCGGTGAGCATAGCGGTGCTGACTGACAGGATCTTCTTCACGATGTAAGGACCTCTCTAATTGGTTTTGAATTTCCCTCTGGTGTCCGAGATGGGATCTACAATTTCCTTAAGAACTAAGTCCCTTTCTCGAACACCACGGTCCTTAACTCTCTTATTGAATGATCGCGTTATTCGACGATGGTACCCTTATATGTGATATAGAGCTTTTAACCTCCTTTCATCCAAGAATGATAGCTCGTCAAGATAACTCTGATGCCAATCTTCCTCGTCGACTTTTCTTTCAAGAATGATGAGCAACTAAGAGATTTCCAGTTCCACGGGTAAGATTTCTTCCACGCTGTATACTAGATAGTAAAGGGTATCCCCAGTAGAGGTTCAAACTAAAGTACGGTAGCCCCAGAGGGTGTAAGGGATCTGGTCGGCCAAATCTCAACAACTCTCTATTATCTTACTAATAATGGTTTTGAGGTTCTTATTAGCGGCTTCAACTGCATCGTTGGTTTGGGGTTGGTAGTGGGAAGATTTATGTCTCTTAATCCCATACTCATCGACCACTTATGTGACTTCTGCCTCAAAATGTAATTCGTTGTCCGATACTAGCTCGTGCGGGACCCCATATCAACATATGATGTATTTCTTAATGAAATATACACCTTCTTAGCATTTAGAATTGCGTACGACTCGACTTCGACCCATTTAGTGAATTAGTCAATGGCAACTAGGATGAATTCATGCCCATCAGACGCTTTGGGTGTAATATTCCCTATGATATCAATGCCCCATGTGGATAACGGACGGGGTGAAGTCGTGTTGTACAATTCTCATGGAGTAAGTGCTAAAGGTTGGAAAATTATTAGCATTTGAGACATCTTCAAACATAGGTTGTGCAATCTTGAACCATGGTAGTCTAATAGTAACCCTGTGGGATGATTTTCTTAAAAAGAATATGGCCATACATGTGGGGTCTGCATTCCCTGCTGTGGATTTTCTGCATCATCTCTTTAATGTCATCCCATGCGATGCAATGTAAATAGGTTCCATCAAAGTTTTGTTTGAATAGTTCTTTATCGTAGGCAATGTACTAGGCAACCCGTTTATGAAGGGTTGCTCGGTATTTCTTACTAAAACCTTGGGGATACCTTCCATGCTTGAGGGGGCACCAAATATCATAGTACCAGTAGTCAGATATAACAGAATCTTCTTCTGTGATGAGCTAAATATGATAACAGTGGGTTGGTTTATCTTGCTTTTGTAATAGGAAGGGGGCCATTATTATTCTTTCGGGCAAGTCAACCATGGAGGCTAAGGTAGAAATCGCATTAGCTATGTTTTTCTTTGCTCGTGGCACGTAGTGGAAGGTGATTTCTTATAATAGAGAGGATAGATCTTCTAGGTGGGAATGGAAGGGAAAGAGTTTCTCGTCATTGAATTCCCATCTTCTGAGTACTTGATCGATGATGGGGGTTGAATCCCTATAAACATCTAGGTATCAATTTCCTTTCTTGAGAGCAACTTTGAGGCCTACCGTGCACCCCTCGTATTCAGTCATGTTATTCGTGTAGGGAAAATCTATCTTGATGGCAATGGTAGTGTGAGAGTCATCAGGGTCAATTAGGAGTATCCTAATGCCATATTATTTCTTGTTGGAAGCTCCGTGAAAGAACATTTGTCATCTAAGGTCTTATTAGGAGGTAGAAAGGATATTCTCATGTGGGAATTAAAAAATCTAGACATCGACTTCTTCCATAGGGTAGTCAGTGAGGTAGTCAGAGATGGCTCTTCCTTACATGGCTTTCTAGATGACATACACAATATCTAACTCGGCTAAAGGCATCAACCATAGGGCCATTTGACTGGATAGGGTAGGTTTATTGAGTAGTTACTTTATGGGATCCATTCAGGACACAAGTTTGATGGAAAAGGCGAGCACGTAATGCTGTAGTTTTGGGGTGACCTAGACAAGGGCAACACATGCCTTTTCCAAGGTTGTGTATTTAATTTCATATCCATATAACTTGTACCTGGCATAGTAGATAGCTCTCTCTTTTTAGTACTCTTCAAAGTAATGGGATAGCAAATCCCCAGCTATAGTGTCAGTTACGGTTAGGTATAGGAGTAGGGGAAGACTAGGCTGCGATGGCATGAGCACCGGAGGTTGGGTTATGTATTACTTGATTCGATCAAAGGCTTTTGGCAAGATTCGTTCCAAACCTTGGTGGAATCCTTTCGAAGGAGTTTAAAGATGGATTCAATGACAAAAGTCAACAAATTGATGAACCGACAGATATACTATATTTTTCCAAAGAATTCTCGAAATTCTTTCTCCGTTTGGGGTGGTGGAATTTCGATATGGCTTTCATCTTGGTAGGATCTGCTTCTATCCCTTTCTTACTAACCATGATTCCCACGAGATTCCCTTTGGTGACGTCGAAGACACATTTTTATGGGGTTAAGTCGCATCTGATATTGTAACAGTCGCTCGAAGAACTTTCGAAGAGAGGGAACATGACCCCCTCTAGTCTTAGATTTGATAATTATATCATCCATGTATACCTCGATTTCCTTGTGTATCATATCGTTCAAGATTGTTATGGAAACCCTCTGGTAGGTAGGCCAAGCATTTTGAAACCAAATGGACTAATAGTGTAGAAAATGGTTCCCCTAAGGGGTGATGAATGAGAATTTATCTTGGTGCTCCGGGTGCATTTAAGAGCGTAATTGGTTGTGTTGTCTATAATCATGTCAATATTAGGCAGTGGGTAATCATCCTTCGGAGAGTATTTGTTCAAGTCTCATTAGTCAATGCACATATGAACCTTCCCTCCTGATTTTTGCACGGGTATGATATTGGCTATCCATGTGGGATATTCGATCACACGAATGAAACCCATGCTCAAGCATTTGACTACTTCTTCCTTAACCTTGAGAGAACATTCGGTACAAAGCTTTCGTAGTTTCTTTTTAATCGGTTTGAATTCTGGGAGGGTTGGAATCTCATGCTGAGCTATCTCAGGATCAATGCCCGGTATGTCGTCATAGGACCATGAGAAGACATCCACAAATTCCTTCAATGATTCTTTAATTTTTGCACGCTCATGATCATCGAGGGTGGCCCCTATCCTAATATCGTGCAGTTGGCTACTAGAACCGAGACTAATAATAAAATTTTCATATTTATTAACTAAAATGAAGTTATCTTATTTATTATTAACTTTATTTAAATCAGTTAAGAATTGTTCATTTACAAAATCATCAACATCAAGAGTTTGATTAGAATCAAGACAATTAATGCAAGGCACAACAAGATACTCAAAATCTTCGTTTATTTCATTGGTAGGAAAAACAGTATTGAGAACCTCATCAAAGGATGTTTTCATTAAATCAGAGTAAGGAGGAACAACAAGAGAAAAAGAAATGGTTTAAACATCTGGGTTGAGTTAAATTTCAACAGGTAAAACTGGTGTAGCATGCCACTTGAGGAGAGGTGTATCAGTAGCTTTAATCAGCTGTATGGATGTGATGATGTAGGCCCTGAGTGGATCATGCAGAGTGTTAGCGCCAGTGTTTGCAAATCGAATGAATCTTTAGAGTCACTTCCTTTAAAATCTCCAGTATCGGCTATGGTCTTCTCAATGAGTGGTTACACACGATGCTTGGAGTTTTTTACCCATGAGTAGATATCTTGGAAAAATATCTCCATTCCTAGTTTCATCTTCTTGTCCACATGATCATACCACGGTTTAGGAAAGCCACAAAAGGGGAAATCTTCACTTTCTCTGATGAATCTTCCGTTCAAGGAATCTCTTGAGACAGTCCTACCGCATTCTAAACTTCTGTTCAGTTGAGGATGATAGATCATTCTGAGTTATTTTATTGATGGTTAATAGCCCAAACTGCAAGGAATAAAAGCATTCTTTAACATAATGGGTTTAAGTATCCCTTGTTGTCTTCATCCTAGCCTCAGTCCGATCATGAAGTGCATGTTTTTTAACACATGGATCACATTGACGTTGACATGAGGGTTATACTCTGGACAAACCCTATCTTTAAAATTATCCCATAATGGGAGTAGAAGTGGTTTGACTCAAAAGCCTAATAAAAGCATATCATTCACCCCATGTTGTATCCCAAGTATTTGATTACTGGTGCCTGTATTCTCGGTATTATCGTCGTGCTGATGACCTACCCATTGGCGAAGAACTTCAGTTTCTTATGAAGGGAAGAAGACACACCCTTAATACTATGGATCCATGGTCTTCGGAGTAATATATTGAAACAAGATGGATTATCGATGACTTGGAATTGAATAACAGGATTTATATGGCCAACCCCTATTGCAAGCTTTATGGATCCCATCACTTATCGATGAGTATTATCATAGGCACGTACAACGAAAAAGGTTAGAGCAAGGTAGGTCACTTTTAGTCCCAAATGATCAAGGGTCCTCAACGGGAAGACATTAAGAGTTGATCCATAGTTGTGGTTTATGGTTTATTATTTGGCCCAATATTGGGGATTTCTTCTTCGGAGAAAGAGAGCACGTAGAGGTCAGGGATTCGACCAAATTCACTACTTTTTATAGCGTGGTTGAAGGAGGAACTGTGGTTCATGTGAGTAGCTTGATCAAATCATTTCGATGCAGTTGGGAAGACATAAAGAGTCCCCACAGAGTGATGTTATCTTATTTTTTTCAATTGATCGAGGATCTTGCTTTCCTCAAGGGTCATTTCAGGCATAGGGAGGTTTTCAACATCATTTCCCTTATCGATCGTAGATTTTGGTAGGTTTAGAACATGGTAATGCCTCCCTGGCCTGGTCATATGGTTCACAGAAGAGGAAAAAATAAAAACCCCATTTTATCATCGATCTCAGGTTGTTCGTCCACATTGTTCATTTCTCCTAGTAGCTCCTCAAATGATATCATCTCGCATGTGCTGACTATTAGGCTAATCCTTTCTAGATTCTTCTCTACATCTTAATCATCTAACTAGTCACCCCATATGGTGGCAAAGAAATTATCTTTCCATAAAAACTCAATACACTCTACAACTTCAACAACCTCTTCGTACACATCCTCTCATTCGATGGGGAGATGTAGAAGTGAAGGGATCAGGTTCCCTTATATCTTCAAAGTATCTAGTAGCTTAGACATAATGCAAATATCATCGGTTTATCCAAATAAGTCTGCCATGATCTGGATGACATTATCTAAACTGACTTCATCAGTTGGTACCAACCAATTATCTGATTCTTGGGCCCCTTTTCGAGCTTCCAAGGATAGCACACTGAATCTCTGGCAGTCAATGGTCATCTGGGCAGGAAATTTCATCCCAAACTCTAGGATTTGGTCCAATACTTTTGATAATTCCATATCTTTACCTACAGAATGAGTATGAACGGTGATGCATACTTTAATAAGGAGTGATAAGGTGTGATTAGCGAAGTTGGTAGGGTGTATGAGAAAATACAGGCACACTTGGAGAGGTTTAGGAGAGTATATGGGTATGATAGGTGATTTACTTGGTACGATCTACGTAGATGGGTCAAATTATGGGTCTTCTTCGAGGAAGATGGTATTTATATTATTTGGGAGTGGATTATGGGTAGTGTTTGGTTTAGGATTGGATGGTGGGGTGATGATACCACTGGTCGATTAATCCTTGAATCATATTTCGGAGGTGGAAACATTGGTTGGTGGTATGGCTGACAGTTTGGTGAAAGTCACAACGGGCATTTGGTTTGAAATTTTTGAGAAGTGGGTTCGATAATGGAAGAGGGTCCAAATGCCTTGATAAGGCTTCGAATTAATAGGTCCTGGTAAACATCTAAGAGGAGAGCGCGAAGCTAGGTGTATTCTTTTTTGACTGGGTTAGGGCGGATTTCTGGTGCCCATGAAGTAGCAAGCTGGGAGATGTTTTTGATGGTTGAGACTGCGGTATTGGCAGGCTTCTCATACTTTATGGGACTGAATTGTCTAGACACTTTCTTTAGTTTGACTTTTGTCTTGCTAAAACCTTGTTCGATCTCCACTCCTGCTTCTCAGAGGGATAAAAAATAATGGTAGTACTGTCCTCCTATCGTTGCTGAAACATGGGGTAAGAAATTCTTCTTGACAATGCTGATTTGCTCTTCTTTGAAAGGTTAGTTGGTCATGGTGGTTGCTTTCTCTCTACACCTTTCTATGAAATTACTGAATGATTCCCTAGAGTTCTGCTTGAGTGGCTCTAAATCATGGTGGGTAACCTCCAATTTTTTGTTGTACTTGTACTATGACATGAACTCGCAAGTAACATCCACCCAACTTTGAATTATGGACTCCTCAAAGGACAAGAACTCGCAGAGAGCACTGTCCTTCAAAGTTTATTCGAATATTAGGGCCATAATTTCCTTAGAGGCGCCTAAGAGAGCCATGTCTCTGTGATAACTGGGGAGATTAACGATTGGGGGCCCGCTACCTCAGAATTTTTTGATGTTAGGCAACTTGAACGTTTTTGGCAACCATACTTTAGGATAGGGAGACATGTGAGTTTAGTCCATGTAGTTCCCAAATATTATGACTTGGTTCAACTTCTTGGGCAACATCTTGAGGTCCTCCTTAAACTTGTTCAATTTTTCCTCCTTTGGATCAATGGTCACAGGTAAGTTAGCCCCTAGCTGGGCAAGATTTGACAGAGGGAGCTAGGCTAACGGCGACCCATTAATAAGAGGAGCATGTGGAATATACTGATATTACTCGGGAACCTAAATAGGCTCGAGTGCGAACGAACCCATAACGCGAGGGAACAGGATGGGATCTTCGAGAATAGGGACCCGGTATCATTTCATCTCATGAACATTGGTTTAAAGGTTATCAATCTTGGAATTGAGTTGAGCTGGAACCGTCATGAAATATGGCTGCACATTTGGTGCTTAATCTCTGTTCTCCATGAAAGATGGATGAAGGTGAATAATGGACTCAGAGGTAGCAAGGGAACTGACGAAACCTCGATTCAGTTCAATGGAACACCGAAGCCAATAGGGAGCCAGACCAAGGGTATGTGATCGACCTGAGAAGGAGAAAAATTCAAATTTTATTTTTAAAAGAGAAGGGGAAAACTGTTATTTTTTTAAAAAGAAGGAAACTTTTTTTTGACATTTTTTGAAAAGGGAGGACAAAGTGTTTTTGGTATTTTTTATAAAAGAGGGAAAAATGATTTTGACACTTTTTGGTAAAGAAAGAAGAAAAACGAGAGATGGGTCTTATCATGATTATTATTATTATGTTTATTATGTTCTCACTTGTATTAGGTTTAACTAAATGCAAAAAGAAATATCATATGGGACTCGAGAATGCAAAAATTGGGTTTGAAAAATATGTAAAAAAATATGGTTGGACTTGTTACCAGGCTCATGGGTAGGGTCCCGTTAAAAAATTCCGCGAAGATTTGGGCAGCATGCCGACCCATCATTCGGGCCAAGTTTGGAGTAGAAACCATCAAACTAAATATGAGTGCCCTAGGTTTGACACCTATATGAGGGTATGTAATTGTTCGGTTAATTGGAAGGGTTCCCCCCTTTGGCATGACCTCCACGATATACGTCTTGCTTTTGAGGGAAATCGATACGTGTGGACAAGCCATTTGATATACCCGATTTTACGTGAATTTCCTCACTATATACCTCATGGGGACAGTACATGTGAGAGAAAATTCGATATACTCAACATACGTGAATGAGTTCCCTGGGATATACCTCCCGTCATGACTTCAGTCAAGCGGTATGATGCCGGGGGAAATGTTCGATATACATCAAAGGTACTTGGCTAATGGAAGGTGAGAGTCATATTTCTTAGGTTAACTTCGACCGGATGGACCAACACCCATCACGAAGTGACCCTCCAGTTAAGAGACAAAATTTGGTTAATAGACATGCTCTTTGGTGATGCAGTGTGGAAAATGCATGATTTTTTTATTAGTATATTATGGAGAGAGTATCTTTATTGATGAGCATCATGATAAGTAGGGGATAATGTACAAGTATAAAAATTAAATCTATATTAAGCATGGATATGTGAGAGTGAGTGATGTGTAGCTCTTTACAAGTGCGTGTGTGGTAGTGAACCTAAACATGGATCAACTACAAGTGGTGTGTGACGAGTGTGAGTAAGCATGGATCTGTATAAGTGTGATAAATGGAGGCCTGTATTACTGACACCTAAGTATGAATATTCTGAGTGGTGTGTGCAACATGTAGATATAGGTTATCCTAGGTGCATGTGGTGTGAAGTGTACATGGAGAGTATCTACAAGTGTGTGAGTGAGTAGTGACATAAGCATGAGGTATATATGTACAAGAAATAATAGATGAGAAAAAGGGAACATACAGATGGGTGCATACGCACATAAGAAAAACCAAACACCAATGCAAAGAGAGTTTAGCCCTGCTATGCAAATTGTCCACAGCAAAGTCGCCACTATGGCCATCCTCGATTTTCTGTGGTGTCCCTCCCATCTTTCTCTCGCCTTTCTTTCTGTTTGATACCATGGACGGGAGTCGGGGAAAGAATAAATGGGGTGAAAAAAAGGTCTCGCCCCCTCTTGGAGAGCTTCGTCTGTCGTAAGAGTGGGGTGAATGTAAATAGATGGAGTTGCTAGCCTATTTTGCACAAAACAGGAAAAACAACATGTTACCGCCTCGAGAGAGTGGCATCAAAGACAAACTGATGCATACGAAACCAATGGTTTGAAGGGTTCGGGGGCTAAGTTACGGAATGGGAAGGTGTTAGGCACCCATCCCGCTCTTTTGGTCTCTCATGGGATTGTGTTATTATTTTCCTTTATTTCTCCGTGAATTGTGTGTGCGTGTATATATAATGGAGATCGGAATCACCCAACCCCTACCATAGAGGAGATAGAGTGAGGTCATCCATAGGAATGTTCCCAAAATATTCTATATAAAATACGATTTTAAGCGTTTATCGTGATATTGGTCATTATGGTGAAACGATAATATGTGTTGGATAAAGAGGTAAAAAAGATTACAAACATAATTGGTATAGTAATGTAAGAATATGATAAATGTGAAAATGGGGAATTTGGAAAAAATGGTGAATTGGAAAATAGGACAATTAGAAACTTAGAAAATTGAAAATTTGGAAAATTGGACTCAAGCCTCGGGTTTTAATCCGAGATGCCTATGTAGCCTATAAAGGCATCAAACTCCACATAGTTCGCATGTAGAATAAGGGTGAGGTTTATTCCATAGATTCGAACATGATTTTATTATATGTGCATTCGTATAAAATGGGTTTAGCTAGAAAAAGGGTGGTGGATAATCCCATTCGGAATTTATGGTTGTAACCCTTTTTTTTGTTTGTTTTGTTGTTTTTATAGAAAGTAAAGTATGTGCAATATACTAATAAAAATGTAAGATGTTAAAGTAAAACTAGATTCCGAATCTAATCTATTTAATGCAAAAAAAAGGATTTTAAAGAGAAAGGGAAGAACTTGGACCTTCTTTAAAGCTTGATCTTTGATCTTGGATAAACTGCATTGAATGTGATATTAATGTTGTATGAGAGAGAAAGATATTTTTCCAAATTGTGTATGAAAATGATGGTAATGTAAGATTGGATGAAATTTCACATGAAGAAACTTCGCTGATTCCAAGAGAATGTTACTGAGATCACTAATGCTGATGGATCAGAAGTGTGCTTTGGGAGTGAGATCATGACCTCTATTTATAGGGTAAGGGGTGATGCCGATCGGCATGGACCTAGTCTTGCCTATCGGCAGGTAACACTCAACACATTATCGATAGGTAGGGAAATGGACCTACTGATTAGCAGTCTCGTGTAGATTTTTCCTAAAAATGATCGTAAAATGCAATCCGTTGATCCAAATCGTGCACTGGGAATACCTTTAGAAAAGTAATTCATAGATCCTAAAGTGTCTTTTGGACTGCTCCCGTGTCCGTAGTTTACTTAGGGTCAAATGTGGCTCGGAATCACACGTCGATCCTTTAGATAAGAGATCATCGTATGAAAACGGATAGTACATTCGAACGGTAAGTCAGAATCGTGCATGAGCCCGACCATTGGAAAGTTTAGAAGATGTACTTTGACATTCCTAAGAGATTTGCTAGGTTTAGAAAGTTGACCTTAGTGAATCGGGGCTCAAAACCTCTTGGTGACCTCTCAAAGTAAAATGAATTGTTCATCCATACCGTAAGTCAGAATCGCGCATGGGGAAGACCATTGAATAGGGTATTCAGTGAACTTCGGAGATTCATTCAGTCTCAGTCGAGCTAAATAGTTTACCGTGGTCAAATGGAGCCCGAGAGCACCCGATGGCTTTCGCATTAATTTTTGAGGGAAAGTTGATCGTTCGTCTGAATGGTTATGTTGTTTCTGGCACGGGGCAGACCTCTGGAAAAGGAGTTTTAGTGCCTTTTAAAGATTCAAATATCGTTCACTCTGATGATGAAGTTGATTAAGATCAAATCAGGGATTGAGAATACTAGTGGCCTCTAGATCAATTTTTGGTTGTAAAATGGTTCGTTTGTTCGAACCGTTATGCCAATTCATTCACAGGGCGGACTGTTGGAAAGGGTATTCACATACCTTCAAAGATTTAAAGAGCTTGTGCTCTGATAATAGAGTTGACAAGATTCAAACGGGGTCGGAGATTGCCCGATGGCCTCTAGATCGATACTCGGAGTATGACCTATGGTTTGTAATGAAATGGGGAGGTGCTAGGGGACCTAACGAGAGACTTAGGGGGTCCTATAATGTGGCATCTACAATTTAAACTTAGAGCTGGAAACCATGCTGCTAGAGGATGAAAATCCAGGACTGACCCTAAATGGGCCTGTAAAAGACACGAGTACCTTGCACAGGACAAATTTAACTCATAGGATTTGATCGCATATACACGAGACTCGTGGTGTGAGAATATCCTAAAAGTTTGTAAATATTTAGTCTTAGGATTAAAAAATGCCGATATAGGGTAAAAACCCTAAATAGCTCCCACATGTCCCCAAGAGAGGCACGGATACCTCGCATGGACCAATGTAACTCAATGGAATTGATCGCGCAGTCACGGGACTCCCAATTTGTTAATAGTACTATCATTTGAAAATATCTAGACTTAGGCTCAAAAATATATCGCTTGAGGGATAAAACCCAAAATAACAACCAAACGGTCCTATAAGATGCATAAACACCTTGCACAGGGACAAAAGTAACTTCTAGAGACTGGCAGTATAGTCGCAGGACATCGAGTTTAAAAATGATAAAAATGTACAAGTATCTACACTTAGGATTAAAAACATGCAGCTAGATGGCAAACACCTAAAACAACACCCAAACAACCCTATAAGAGGTACGGACACCTCCCACGGGAACAATGTAACTCGTAGGAACTGACTGCATAGTAACAGGATTCTCGGTTTGAGAATATTATTAAAGTAATGCAAATATCTAGACTTAGGATTAAAAACAGGTCGCTAGAGGGTGAAGATGCCAAATAGCCCCGTTAGAGGCACAAACACCTTGCCTAGGACCAATGTAACTCGTAGGAACTGACTGCGTAGTCACGGGGATTCTCGATATGAGAATATCTTGAATTTTTTTCAAATATATAGACTAGGGATTAAAAATATGTTGCTAAAGGAAAAAATCCAAGACATCCCCAAAACGCCTCGAAAGAGGCACGAACACCTAGCACCGAAATAATGTAACTCGTAGGAATTGTTCGCATTAACACGGGACCCCCAGTTGAGAATATGAATAGAATTTGAACATAAATAGAGTTAGGCTTAAAAATATTTTGTTCGAGGGAAAAACATAAAATAACACCTAAATGGCACCATAACAGGCTCGAACCCCTCACACGGGACCAATGTAACTCATAGGAACTAACTGCATGGTCATATGACTAGTAGTTTGAGAATATGACAAAAATTTGAAACTATCATGACTTAGGCTTAAAGACATGATGCTAGAGGGCGAAAATCCAAAGCAACAACCAAAAGTACCCGTAAGAGGTGTGAACACCTTATAGGGGACCAATGTAACTTGTAGGAACTGATCACCTAGTCTCGGGAATCCTATTTTGATGATATGATGTGCATTTGACAATATATCTTGATTTAATCTTCAAAACATGATGCTAGAGGGAAAAAAAACCAAAATTGTACCCAAATGGATCATAAAAGGCACGAAGACCTCGTATGAGATCAATGTAACTTGTAAGAAATGACCGCGTAGTTATGGGACTCTCGATTTGAGAATATGAAAAAAAATTGCAAATATGTAGACAACATGAAAAATATGTCGTTAGATGGAAAAAATCCAAAACAACTACTAAACGACCCTGTAAGACGCACGCATGCCTTGTATGGGACCAATATAAATCATAGGAACTAAGCGTTTAGTCACGACACTCCGATTTGAGAATATGATGAATTTTTTTCAATATATAGAGTTAGGATCGAAAACATGACGGTAGAGGGAAAAACCCAAAACAAACCACAAATAGCTCTATTAGAGGTACGAAGACCTCGCATAATACCAATATAACTCCTAGGAACTGATCGCGTAGTTACAGGACTCCAGTTTGAGAATATAATTTTTTTTACAAATATCTAGACTTAAGCTAGAAAACATGCCGCTAGAGGGTGAAAACCCAAGGCCTCCTCCAACCGGCCCCAAAAGAGGCTTGAACACGGGACCCATGTAACTCATAGGAGATGGTCGCGTAGTTACAGGACTCCTAGTTGAAGAATATGATGAAAATTCGTAAATATCTTAACATATGATTACAAACATGTCACTATGTGGAGAAAACCTAAGACAACCCCCAAATGGCCCCTTAAGAGACACAAACACCTCACAAGGGACCAATGTAATCATAGGTTTTGACTGCATATTCACGAGACTCCCGATTTGATAATATGATGAAAATTCCAATTAACCCCCACACGGCCCCACAAGAGACACGGACACCTCGGAGGGGACCAATATAACTCATAGGAGCTCACCGAGTAGTCACAAGACTCCTAATTTGAGAATATGACAAAACAATTTAAATATCATAACTTAGTCTTAAAATATTCCTCTAAGTGGTGAAAACCCTAAACAACCCAAACGGACCCCTTATAGGCACCAACAACTCGAACTGAAATGATGTAACTAATAGGAATTGACCTCATAGTCACGAGACTCCTGATTTGAGATTTGATAAAATTTGCAAATATCTAGACTTGGTCTTAAAACATGATGCTAGAGGGAGAAAATCCAAGCAATCCCCAGATAGCCCCAAACAAGGCATGAAAATCTCGCACAGGACCAATGCAACTCGTAGGAAATGATGGCATAGTCATGAGACTCCCAGTTTAAAAATATGATATAAATTTTCAAATATCGTGACTTAGGCTTAAAAACATGCGTCTAGAGAGAGAAACCCAAAACAGCCCTAAAACGGCACCGTTAGAGGCACAAAAACCTTGCATGGGACAAATATAACTTGTAGGAACTGACCGCATATAAACAAGACTTTCGATTTGTGAATACGATAAAAATTCTAAAATATCAAGAGTTTGGATTGAAAACATGCTCCTAAAGGGCGAAAACTCAAAACAACCACCCCCATAAGAGTTAGCATAAGAGGTACGAAAACCTCGCACGGGGACTAATTTAAAATCCTATGAATTGACTGCATAGTCACGGGACTCTGGGTTTGATAATATGAAAAAAATTTGAAAATATATAGACTTAGGCTTAAAAACATGCCGCTGAAGGGTGAAACCCCAAAATAGCCCCCAAACGACCCCGTTAGAAGCATGAAAACCTCACATGGGACTCATGTAACTCAAAGAAACTGGCCACATAATAAAAGGGCTCACGATATGAGAATATGATGATTTTTTTTAAATCCTAGACTTAGGTTTAAACGATGTC
Source organism: Sambucus nigra (assembly GCA_949130495.1). NCBI lineage: Eukaryota > Viridiplantae > Streptophyta > Magnoliopsida > Dipsacales > Adoxaceae > Sambucus > Sambucus nigra. The sequence continues at coordinate 308,444,677 of OX422223.1, forward strand.
GCAAGAGGACTAAAACAGAATACAACCCCAAAATGTCCCCAAAAGAGGCACGAACACCTGACATCCAACAAATATAACCCTTAGGAACTAACCACATAGTCATGGGAATCCTGTTTTGAGAATATGACTAAAATTTAGAAATATCTAGAGTCGGGCTTAATAATAATCTCCTATAGGGAGAAAAATGAAAACAGTCACCAAACGGCCATTTGATTGGCCCGGAGCTATTGCACGAGACCAATTTAACTCGTAGGAACAGACCACGTAGTCACAGGACTACTTTTTTGAGAATATGACAAAAATTTACAGAGTTCTTGACTTAGGCTTAATAACAATCAATTAGAGGGAGAAAACTAAAAATATCCCCCAAATGGCCTCGTTAGAGGCAGTGGACCATTGTAACTCATAAAAACAGACCGCGTAGTCATGGGACTCCTTGTTTGAGAATATAATGAAAATTTGCAAATATTTAAAATTGGGCTTAAAAGCATGCTGCTAGTATGTAAAAACCCAAGACAAGACCTAAAAGGCACCGAAAGGGGAAGAAACACCTCGCGGGGGACCAATGCAATTCATGGGAGTTGGCCTCATAGTGAGGGAACTCTCGGTTTGATAATGTGAATAAAATTTGCAGATATCTAGACTTAGGCGTAAAAACATTCCGTGAGAGGGTTAAAACCCAAAACATCCCCCAAACAGCACTGAAAGAGACACAAACACCTCTTAAGGGGCCAATGTAACTCATAACAACTCACTGCGTAGTCACGGGATTCCCGGTTTGAGAATATGATGAAAATTTTTACAAATAAATAGACTTAGTCTTAAAAATATGTCGCTAGAGGTAAAAAAACAAATTTCCCATTTGAGGTACAAACACCTTGTACTGAACCAATGTAACTCGTAGGAACTGATGGCATTATCATGTGACTCCCGTTTTAGGAATATGACATAAAATTTGCAAATATTTAGACTTCTGCTTAAAAACATACGTTTAGAGTGGGAAAACACTAGACAACCCCTAAATGGCCTCGAAAGAGGCACCTTGCACGGAGCCAATATAACTCGTAAGAACTAATCTCATAGTCACCAGACTCCCAATTTGATAATTTGATGAGAATTTCCAAATATCTACACTTCGGCTTAAAAAATGCCACCGGCGGGGTGACAAGTAAAGACAATTGTGAAAGGAACCCTAAGAGGCATGAACACCTCACATCAGACCAACATAACTCGTAGGAACTTACCGCATAGTTACAGGACTCCCAATTTCAAAATGTGACAAAAAATTTCAAATATCTAGACATAGAATTAAAAATATGCCACTATAGGGTAAAACCCCAAGATAACCCCCAAACGATCCCTTAAGAGGCACAAATACCTCCCATGGGACCAATGTAACTCATAAGAACTAATCGTGTATTCACGGTAGTCCCAATTTAAGAATGTGATGAAATTTTGTTGGAATTAAGCTTAAAACCATGCCGTTAGAGGAAAAAAACCCAAAACATCACCTAAACGGCCCATAAGAAGAATAGACAACTCACACGAGGCCAATGTAACTCGTAGGAACTAATTGCATAGTCAACCGACTCTCGATTTGAGAATATGACAAAAAATTACAAATACATAGACTTAAGTTTAAAAACATGCCACTAGAGGGAGAAACCCCAATACAACCCCCAAACGTCCCAAAAATAGGCACGATACCTTGAATGGGACCAATGTAACTCAAAGGAACTTACTGCATTTTCAAGAGATTCCCAGTTTGAGAAAATGGCAAACATTTATAAATATATAAACTTAGTCTTAAAATTATGCTACTAGAGGGAGAAAACGTAATACATCCAACGTCCCCGAAAGACGCATGGACGCCTCGCATGCGACTCATGTAAATTATAAGAACTCGTCGCCTAGTCATGGGATTCCCAGTTTGAGAATATGATGAATATTTACTAAATATCTATACTGAGGCTTAAAAACATGCCGCTAGAGGGCAAAAATCGAAGATAAGCCCAAACGACCATGAACGAGGCACGAACACCTCACACGGGACCAATATAACTTATAGGAACTGATCATGTTGTCAAAGGACTATCGATTTGAGAATATGAGGAAAATTTTCAATAGATATACTTAGTGTTAAAAACATGTTACACGAGGGCGAAAACCCCAGACAACCCCCAACAGGCCCTAAACAAGGTGCCCCACCTCGCACGAGACCAATATAACTCATAAGAACTCATCACATAGTCATGAGACTCCCAGTTTGAGAATATGATTAAAATTTTAAAATATCTAGACTTGGGTTAAAAAACATGCCTCTGGAGGGAGAAAACTAAGGGCAACTCCCAAATGGCCTTGTAAGAGGCACGAGCACCTCGCACGAGACCAATGTAACTCATACAAAATGAGGTCATAGTCAATGGACTCCTGGTTTGAGAATACTACAAAATTTTGCAAATAACTAGACTTAGGCTAAAAACATTGCGTTAGAGGGCGAAACCCCAAGGTAGGCCTCACAGATCAGGTATGTGGCCCACTTTTTACATTAGTCCACACATTGCCACGATCTAAGTCCATGACCATGAAGAGAAATGATGTCCCACAGAGGATTCATTAACTCGCATTTTGGGTTATGGATGAGGTCTGTGACTAGATTTTTTGGTCATAATGAAAATGGTCATATCCATGGTTTGTGACCGAGCACCTGGTCACGGCCAAGGTTCATAACCATCTTTGATATATGGTTTAATGTTAGAGGTAAACTCCACATACTTATGGATACTTTATGAGCACAAAAACTTGTCATGAGAAATTTTCAAGATGTTACTAACCTTAATGGATAGTATAACTCAAATACTCCTTAGTCATTGTGAACAAAACGTGTCCTGAGTCAAGTTTGGGGGACAAAAACCAAACAAACCATGCGTACACCATCACTTTATGTTTTAGGATTATCAATTATTTCGTATGTATGTCACTATTGATAAATTTCTAATTTTGGCATGCACACCCTGTCATAGATACCGTTGCCATCACATCAATGGTAATATGCCTTGTAAATATGAAACAACACTTTCTCACACGAGCTACATTTTAAGTTCACTAAATAGAGACAATTTACGTATGGGCAATCCATGATGCCCGAACACTATTGGAATTTTGCATTTTATCCCTTGATTTCCTATACTTGTGTGCAGATTGCAAAGATTCAAATGCATCCTCATCATTAGTACCAGATTGAGATGTGTGAATTGACACATGAGTCCAAGAGATACCATGGTGTGTTGATCTCAGTTGAGCCTTACTTATCATGAGTAAGGGTATTATTACCACCACTACCAATTGCCAATAATTTAAGACTCTCAATGCATTTGCGCACTATTTTCTTTTTGTCGATCATTTCACTACTATGACCAAGTAACATTCAATTAACCAAAATAACCCAAATGTCAGAGTTGTGGGCGGTATTATAGAAACCATACTAGTTGTCGCTCACAATGCGAACTTTTATCCATGCACTACTGATGAAGGTGGTGATGCTATCTTACCCCGAGCGATCCCCTCTTATTTTATTACGTTACATAACTTTTAAAATTGCCTTTAGTTTTATAATTCATTTTCAACCAATTAAAAAGGTATATTTGCCCCATTCAAATTCTTCACACTTTTCCCCATAGGAAGGACCTCAGGTCCAACACTTGAGGAAGGATAACTTTCAGAGAAATTTTGTTTTCTTTTTTATTTTAGAGTCCTATTGAGGGCCAGACTTGTAATTAGTTGGAGTTTGTTTGCAAGGCTTTATTAAGGATGGAATTATACTTTTTAAATTTTCAATATTTATGAAAATTAATATTATTTATTACATTTTACTATGTCAACTATAATTATTTAATTGTATATTAAGTTAGTTTTGTATAATTTCGAACAGGTTTTAATTGATATAAAATTTGGAATTTATATAAAACGCCACAAGAATGTGTTTTAAACCTTGAAAAGTAATTGTTGATTCATATTTTAAGATTACGTGTGAACACTTTTTGATGGGTTATACTTTTAATTAATTAATTGATACCTCATGCTTAAATACGACACTATTAGTTCTTGTATCAAATTATATTTATTTTATATTTTGCGTCACACTTTACACTTAGTGTAGTCATTTTTTTGTATTTTTTAGTCTCACGTTCATAAAAATAATACAAAAAGAAGAAGTAAACGAAAAGAAAAAAAAGGAGAAAAGGTGAAGAAAAATCTCAAAAAGTGAGAAAGGGTGTGCAAATATGAAAGAGACTCACACAATCTTTCCATACGAACAAGAAACTATCGGGGATTACTGAAACATGGGTGAGATTTCCCCCTGATTGGTGTTAAATAAAACGTTTGGATTTACTTAAAAACATTATTGTAAAAAGCCCACGACGGAGGTAGATTTGTGTGCTAATTACGTGCATTTAATTTTGCATTTTTCAAGTAGCACGTTGAATTAATTTGACTTAAGGGAGAACCCATTTGCAAAATAAGGTGGGGATTTCATCACCCTTAATTGGCCCAAAAATCATTAAATTGACTGAGCATTTGCATAATCTGAGCCATCATTTTTAATTTAAAATCAATTAGATATTGACCCTTGGTTTTTCACGTGGCTCATAGGAATTTGAGGGGATTGGTGATTTTTAATGAGTCTTCGTCTGACCACTTACCTAGAGGTAAAATAGCAATTTGAGGGGATAGTTGTAATTGGACATATTTAATATTCTGCCTTATCAAAGAATATGAGCTTTCTAGTCGGGGAGATTAAAAAGGAGACCCATTTGTCGTTCGATTAATCTCAGGAAAACTAGATCTAAAAGTTTAAATTTTCCTCGCCTAAATTAGATAAATCAAATTGATTGGTGATAGTTTAAGAATTACGTGGCTTTGAGTGGAAATATTTTCTTTTGCTTTCTTTAAAACAAAAGTATAAAAATATAAAATAGAAGGTAAAAATGGAAACAAATTTGAGTGAGGCACAACATGCATGCGTAATTAATTCCAAGATAATATCGGTCTATCCACCGATTTCTCAATCACCTTGACAGGAAGATTCTTAGTTTTTTTAATTGGAGACGAATTAGCACTCAGAGCGCATAAGCATTACTTATACGCCAGTAGGGAATTTGAACCATCATGTATCATTCTTTCCCCACAAAATGTCAATAACTTTGAAATTAAAAAAAGAAACCATCCGATTTCTACCCTTGTTTAGGGGTTCGGAGAAGGAAGACCCATATTTTCACATACATTAATTTAACAAAATTTATGGGATGATGAAATACCAATAAATTCTTGATAATGTTGTGAAACTTAAATTGTTCCCATTCTCTTTAAAAAAGAATGAAAAGATCTGATTCCTATGACTCGAACCCCGACCATCACTTGTTAGAATCTAATGAGAATAGAGTTTATCCAAACATTCTTCCTGAGCCAAAAGATGACATCAATACGTCACCTTATAAACACATTTATCTAACAAGATGGAGAATTGCTATATATATATATATATATATATATGGAGAGAGAGAGAGAGAGAGAGAGAGAGAGAGAATGGTTTAAGGAACAACAATGTCCACATCATGGGATCGAGTTAGGATAATTAGTCCAAATCCTATACTAATGGTATGACTTTAACACCCGAGCGATATTGAAATCAATGTGCAATAGTGACTTTATGGAAATGAGTTCAACTAATGCCTTCAAATTTTTAGAGGCTATAGCGAAACAATCCTGCTATTGGGAACTCCATTAATAATTTAGGTTATTCGTGATCAATGTCAGTACCATGTACCAAGTTGTCCATAACTTTGATGTGAGTGCTAAAATGGCGAACTTGGTCTGCCATTTAGAAAGTATTGAGTAAAGTTGGAACCCATGTCACATAATCGTCCATTAAACACGTAATGAGCCCATATGTCTACATTATGACACATTCGGTCATTTGGTCAAAAATTCCCCCATGCTCCTAGCTAAAAAGTTTTTCATCGAGCAAGAAAACACCGTATATAAACATAGGCCAAGGTGTGACCAGTATTTGAACTCCTATAATCCTAGATGGAAAGACCACTCGAATCTTTCATGGTCTAATATTTAGTACCAAGGAGGTCATTCTTCTGATAATCCACTCTAGGGTTTCCAAAAGACTCCACCCACACTATCATATCATTTATCCTAAAATATCTAATATTTAAAGGATACGGTTAATTTTCTTGCTCAAAATACCCTATAATTCCAATCATCGACTCAAACTTCCCTCGAATCCACCCAATTGAACTTTCACATGAACACTGAATTCATAGCAAAACTCAAGGTTCAAGTAATTTTGTTAGCCCAAATTTTAAGTGAGAGAAATAAGGGAATATTATCGTGTCAACCTGACACCAATCCTAAATGCAAGAGGCCTAAAGGTCAATGTTTTATTCAAGACAATGCGAGTTCATCACAAACCCAAGAGGGTGTCAAAGCCATTATCATGCTTAGGTTTGATAAGGAAATTAAAAATAACGTCTCACCACCTACCAAGAGTGAATTCGAGAAACTTAAAGAGAACTCGGATCAACTCGTGGATTCAACTTCCTCCCCACACTCATCTTTCGAGCCCCCTATAAAGAAGTAAGTCCTAAAATCTCCATTTCCACAACATTTGGTGGCATAATAGAAGAAGAAACAACTAGATACAATGTTTAAAGTGTTCAAAAATGCACAAAAATCAATATCCCACTGCTTGACGTTGTACAACAAGTCCCGTCCTATGCCAAATTTTTAAAAGACATTTGTAATTTCAAATGAAACACCAACATTCCCAAGATATATTTTCTTTTCGATGAACAAATCTCGATAATATTTTACAAAAATCCCATAAAGTATCAAGATACCGAGACTCCGATGGTCTCCATCAAGATAGGGTATCACATTATTGAGAAATCAGTTTTGGATTTAAGAGCTCGTGTGAAACTTCTTTTGTACATTGTGTATGAGAAACTGAGTTTGTGGGAGTTCAAGCTGACTAGAACTACCCAATCCTTAGTTGAACATTATGTTTAAATCCAGAGACATGTCGGTGAGGATTTTTAATAAAAGTGGGTGAATATGCCTTTCCCATTTATTTCATAGATTTGGACACCCAACACCTGCAAATCATGTTGCACAAATTTTGGATATTTTTCATTGTCCCTTCCTCTCCACGTCTGATGACATCATAAGGTTCCGCAGCATCTAATAATGCTCTCATTTGAGAACATGACCATGGGATTGAATGAGTTTAATTTTGAGAGGCCATCCTCGAATGATGACAATGAAGTTAAGTATGTTTAGGATAATGACAAAACTATTTTACCTACTTGACCACCTAATACATCTCTAGATTTAAGTCTTGAAGAATTTGAAAACGAGTTTCGCTCGGTTAATTAAGATATCACTATTGAATTCCAATTGTTATTAGACTCATTTTGTCATTTATAGGAAAGTGGCTGGGATGATATGATATTTCAATTCCTTCTCGATAAACCAACATCCACGCATTTAGAGAGTATGATTACACATGAGGTTCCATGTACTAGTGATTAGGTGGTTGAGAAAATCATTTAAGTGTTTTTGTATGGTGACGCATGTTTTATCACACCACACTATTCTTTTCCAACACATTCTCCCTTTGGTTCGTTTGATCATTTTGATAAGATCAAGGAAATTACTAGAGTATCATCGGACTTAAAGTCCGATTTATTCATTCTCGATTGTGAGGGGTAGATAGGCTTCAAACATTCTTTGGTACTTCACTATGATAGTATATTTGCGCTTGACCAAATATGTCATATTATGACTAGGCATCATCATAATTTTACTTACTGCATTCATTGTGTAACTTCATGTGTATATACTTTCTATTGGATTAACTCCAAATTGTTAGAGGTAAATGAGATCCGTTTGATGTTGGTAACATAAACAAAGGTTCACATGAAATATCATCCTTTTACTTTTAAACATATTATCTTTGTCCATATTTTTATTTAAGCACATATTGAGGACAATGTAAAATTTTGGTTTGGGGGTAATGATTGTATTTTTGAAGAAAAAATTAAAAAATCTGAAAAATAAAAAAATCAAAACTCCAAATATATTTTCAATATAATTAAGTTTTGAAACAACTTCTTAATATGGAATAAATTCACAAATCCCTCATCTTATGAAAACTTTACACCCGTATAATATGATCGAAAATGGATATTGAGTCAAAAGTTAAAGAATTTATCAAATAAATGTGGAGATTTTACCCCATGGGATTCTGTTCTATTCATCATTTTTTGAGAGATTTACATCAATTCGAGTTAAAATAATTCAACTTTATTTCAATGATAAATTTGTCAATGATATCAAATCCTTTATTTTATTAGATTACTGAAAATAAAAGTCAAATCGTGAATATTAAGAACTAGAATTCTTAGTAAGTCGGCTTAAGATATATATCAACTTAACTAAACTTGAGAAATGAGATTAGGCTATCGTTTTGAAAGTCCAAAATTAAACTTAAACTGACCTTTTTATATTCTTATATTACAAGAACATTTGCCAAAAATAAAAATAGATCTTTTACTAAAAACTTGTCAGCCTACTTAATTCCAACTCGGAGTTGAAAACCGTTGAAAACAATATATACTTATTTTTTTGAAAATGTTAGGGTAAAATTATGGTAGGAGAGAAGCCAAAATGAAAGAAGTTTCCAAGAATAATGCTGAAAAATGAAAAACACGGAAAGAATGAAAAAATGAAATGAAAAATAAAAAATAAAAAGTATGTGAGTTTGAAAAAGAAAAAGAAAAATGGAGATTAGAAATGTGCCTAAAAGTCAAAATACTAAAAAATCTCTATATTCTCATAAATTTTAAACTCCAAATGTCTTTCTTTCTATCCAAAATCCGAGCGTACAATATAACTCAACAATTCATAACCGATATAGATTAAAGTTAGTTATAGTGACGAGATAGGATGAATATAATTTATGTTACAATTGATATTTGTTCATGAGATCATTTTCATTCATTGTAAAAGTTTGTATTTCATTTTGTATACGTGACGTTTTCTCCTTTCATTTTACTCTTTTATTCACATACATCGAGAGAAATTAATCGACTTCTAAGTGTTTGATTGTGAATGCATTTCGTGACATTTTTAAATAATGATCAAATCTTTTGAAATGGACGACTGTATTGGCTAAACACACACATACGATAAGTTGAGACTAAGAAGTGAAGTTCTACTATATTTATGAAGTTTGTTTTTGAGACTTGGTTATATTACATTTATGTCTTTTGTATTGCATCATTTTTTTTTATTTTTTTGGTACATTCATTGCAAACACTTACAAGACAAAATTTGTTCACTATGAAAACTTAGGTGGGATTAACGAATTGTTTCACATGTTAAGTGCAAGCATGATTCCTACTAGAGTGTTTTTAAATTTTTTCTTTTGCTTGAAGACATGCAAAGTTTAGACGTGGGGGTATTTCATTAGTGCATAACATCATTTTTACGTTTTATTCCCAAATCTAGGCTATTCTAGGCCCCTTGTATCATAAATAATCAACTTTTAGAGTCGTTTTCATAATTTGAAACAAAAAAGCAAGTTTGAAAAGAATTCAAGTTAAAAATACAATTTATGTCTCCCTAGTGGTAAAAAGGTAATTTCAAAAATTATGGACCTAAGTTTGAATTAATGTTATTTATTTTTCATTTTTACAATTAATCCTGAAAAATGGTGACAAATGGAGGTCAAATGAAAAGGTTGGGAAGTTTTAGGGTTCAAAGTGTAATTAAGAGAAAATGGATTAAGACAAAGAACCTAGATTGCAAGGGCTTTTATTCTTACTAAATATGTTCTTGGCACAATGGTTGAAAGGACGGAGCTGAAGCAATGTATCCAGACTTCGAACCCACCCCCTTCACATTTATTTTTGGCAAATAAAAATCAAAGTAAGAACAAAGCGCTCAAAATACAAAAAAAATAAAATGGTGTGCAATGCACGACCAACCAACATTTAGAGTGGCATGCGCCTATGCCTATGTGCCTAGCACTTAGCTCCTGATTCAAGCTTCCATATGTTTTCTTTTATTCTTACCAAGACCTTCAAAGTCGAATACATAAAGAAAATCAAGTTCAAAATAACTCCATAAACATGGTTAAGAACAATCTAAGTATCCAAAGTCATAACCACATGTCTTAGCCATATGGAAATTGCGAAGTGAATTGGATTCAAAGACGCCAATATGCCACACCAAATGTGTAAAACTAAAATACACAAAAATAAAAAATCTTTTTGAGTTTTTTAAAAACAAAATCTTTTTGTATTTTTAAAAAAAATATAAAACCAAAAATATTTTTGTATTTTTGTCAATTTGAGTGAATAGAAGAAAAGTATAAAAAAGTACACATGTCATAACACTAGAAAATATATATCATGAACCACAACTAGAGTATGATAAACAAAATCATGCAACCAATCATCCATAAGATATAGCATTTGAAGTATCGTGTGCAAGCATGTGAGAATCAACCAACCTAACATTTAGCGGCTCCAAAACGAATTTTCTAACCTAAATAGGTGTATATGTATCGCGACGGGTTTCGGGAAACGAAGGGACACTCAACTTCAACTTCATAGGGGCATTTCTGATATCATAATAAAAATGCCTAAGGTGACCTTTCCTACCACAATATGTGCACGTGTAAATATAACGAGGAATGAGGCCTTTGGGTTAGACCTTTTTAAATACCCTGGGATGTGGTTGACCCTCTAAAACAAACTATGGTTTTCTCTTTACAACTCAAAACATTAGAAATATGTGAGCCACTACCATCTTTACCTAAACTACTCAAGTCTTTTAAATTATCTTTTAACTTCAAAATTTTGACTCAAGCAATGAATTTGACTCTTTTAAATTTAGGTACTCCTTTTTCATATTTTCAATAAATCCCACAAGGTTATCTCACTCCCCCTCAATGAAAGAAAAATTATCCCTAAGAGTCTTCTCCTGTGTCTTATAATCATCAATAAAAATATTTTCATCCTCAATAGCACAAACAGTAACCCTAGAATTTTTAACATCCTCTAATTCTTTCTCCAAAATAAGGACTTTATCTCACTCTCTTCCTTGGACACTTTTAAATATTTAAAATCATCATACAATGCAACAATCTTCTCACTAATGATATCTCTTTGAATTTGAAATATTTAATAACATTTTTAAAACAAAAATTTTCTTCTTTAAAAATTTTAATTCTTTTTGCAAATTTCAAATTCAAAAGATTTAACTTTTCAGTGCAATCAAGAATATTATTAAACTCTTCTTGATTAACAACATCATCACTGTGGGAATCCATCGAGAAGAAAAAAACAAACCAAGAGAGAGAAACAAATAACAACCAAAAAAGTTGCAAACAAGGATCTACACAATATGTTAGTGCAACCAACTCTCATACCAATTTGAAAACGCAAGGAAGCTCTGGTACCAATTTGAGGATGCTTGGATGGTTCAAATAAATACAAGTTCAATATTTCTATGTTTTTCCAATTTAAATTATTGAACTAAATTCACCCAATTAAACTTATTACCAATTAAACCTTTCTTGTGAAAACCCGATTTGCCAAATTTTATCTTTTTACCCTAAACATGCATCTAGGTGATAGAAGATAAATTAAATAAATCAAACCATATGACGCTGATGTACGAGGAAACCACTAAAGGGAAAAAACCTCGGACAACCCAACCAGGCAATCATTATGATATGGTTTTTCAAAGAATAGATAGTAGACTTACACAACGACTCGATCCCCCATAAGTCTTGACGCTCTTATATCTTTAATTACTCCTCCACAATGCAGGATAGCAGTCTAATAGTGTAAGTGTCCACAACACATGAGTACACATGTGCCTGGATATCCACCGATGCAGCTGGACACCGTCTACGATTCATAACACGGAATCCAATGTTTTTTCGCCACAAACAGCACATGCAGAGTCCACCGTACGAAAATAAGTTCCTCTAAATAAGAAAAAAATAAAATAGGTTCCCAAATAATATCTCAAAGTGTATGATTTACGAATCTTGGATCTTGTAAACAAAAAGGGTGAGACTTTGGAGTTGGAACTTTTGAGAACAGGTCTACTTTTTATTCTCGTCAAAAGTTCTTCTTCTATAACAGAAGATTGAGTCTGAAAATCCTTTTATCAAAAAATCAAGTCAGCGCGTCGTTCGATTGATTTTAAGTTGTCGTTCAATTGAGATAGAGATCTCGTTTGAACAAGATTTCATCCGCTTCTAATGACCAAAGAAAAGCAAAAATAGTACGCTTTGTTTTATGTATGTTTAAAAGCATACTTCAAACGACCAAATAATTTTGTTCGAATGAGATGGAGATAACGTTTGAACGAACTCAATGAATTTCAAAACTCCACCTAGAGTGAGCTCAGAAAACATATTTTCAAAAAATTAAGTTCCAAACAATTTTAAAAATAGAACAATCTTATTAAAAAATTCCAAGGATTCATAAACTATATACGTTCATACCGACAAGATCCTTAGCATATGTGAAAATAAACATGACACGGTAAACAAGACATATAATATGCACCCTTTAAAGCTTAGATGCTACATCTTCATCAAACAACATCATAGTCTCATGGGATCATCAACTCAGAGTCCATCCTATGACTCAAACATTTTGTCCGGAATTATGCCAATTACATACAAATTGACTCGATTGGAAATTTGACCTTACAAATCTCCCCCTTTGGCTATTTCAAAATAAAACCAAAACAAAATTCCTATGGGCTGTGAAGCTCTCTAAAAAGATTCATTCCCCAACCTCAAAAAGAAAAAAGTACAAATGTTCGACACACACATAAACATGAGTAGCTTTGCTTTGCTTGAAAACTTTGCCGCATTAAGCTCTACATGTAATCCTCCACACTTAAACACACCTTGATATGCAAAGAAAATATAATAGATATAAATCTGCAAATGAATAAACATCTAACAATGTCTAAATCATTTAAACCTATGTAAGACATCTCCCCCTAAAATAAAGATATCCTAATCATGCAAAGGAAATATACCATTTACCCCCCCTCCCCCCGTTCAGGAAAAGACAAAGTAAGATTGCATAAATAAATTCTCCCTAAAACCAAAACTCCCCCTAAATGTGTGATCATAAGATACCAATACTAAGCAGATGGGAATAAATTATGCAATGGGGTAAAGTGTAACAAGCACGCAACATGGGAAATCAAGCACATATAATCCAAAATATTAAGCAAGTGAGAAATGCGGACTAAATGTAAACCGCAAAGACTCAAAATACAATTGCATATATAATATATGCAAAATATATAAAATCCAACACGCATATATAGGTATAAACAACCACAAAACATGACACAAAGCACATAAGCTTTACACACCAGCATAGTATTAATGTGTCCAAACATGTGGGATGGAATGAATGATTAATCAAACTAAACAATTTGACCCCTTTTTGGTAAATTGCTCTTTCTATTGCCTTAATTTTTTTCTTGAGCTCTTTTCAAATGGTGGCTTTCATGATAAGTTCACATGCCTCTTGCAGCCCTTTCCCATGTATACTAATATTTTTTCAATATTAAATAAATGCTCACGGGAAATGGTTCTTACATGCATAAGTCTTTAGAGTCACGTAAACATGTAAATGACAAAATCAATGGGAGAACATCTAACTAAGGGCAAATATACATCATGAAGTATAATCCAATAAGCTCGTGCATGTGTGTGAGGAGGTATACAAAAAGCCAAATCCATAAAGCAAGTCCAGATTGAAACAACTCCATAAACATGGTTAAGAACAATCTAAGTATCCAAAGTCGTAGCCAAATGTTCTAGCCACATGGAAATTACAAAGTGAATTGGATTAAAGCATACGAACATGCCACACCAAATGTGTAAAACCAAATTAAACAAAAATAAAAAATCGTTTTGAGTTTTTCAAAAAAAAATTATTTTTATATTTAAAAAATATATATGTATATAACCAAAAATATATTTGTAATTTTCTCAATATGACTCAATAAAAGTACACATGTCATAACACTAACAAACACATATCATGAAGCACAACTAGAGTATGACAAACAAAATCATGCAAGCAATCATCCATACGATATAGCATGTGAAGCATCATGTGCAAGCATGTGAGAATCAACCAACCTAACATTAGCATCTCCAAAATTTTCTAACCCAAACAGGCGTATACCTAATGAGAAGGGTTTTGGGAACCGACTCGACACTCAACTTCAACTTTTTAGGGTCTTTTTCAAGATTATGGCAAAAATAATAAAGGTGATCTTTCCTACCAGAATGTGTGCACGTGTAAACACAAAAATAACGAGAGCTTTGGGTTGACATTTTTTAATACCTTGGGATGTGGTTAGCCCTCTTAAATAAACAATGGTTTTGGCTTTAGCACCCAAAACATTTGAAAGATGTGAGCCAATACCATCACTATCCAAACTACTCGAGCCTTTTAAATCATCTTTTAACTTCAAAATTTTAGACTCAAGCAAAGAATTATACTTTTCGAATTTTAGGGACTCCTTCTTCATATTTTCAATAATTCCTAAAAGGTTATCTTGCTCTCCCTCAATGAAATCGAACTTAGAGTCTTCTCACGTGCCTTATAAACTTATCCCTATAATTTTTAAAGTCCTATAATTCTTTCTCCAAAATATAGACACTATTCTCACTATATTCCTTAGACACTTTTAAGGATTTATAGTCATCATAAAGGCAACAAACTTCTCACGAATGATATTTCTTTGAATTTGAAATGTTTACAAATATTCAATAACATTTTTAAAATGAGAATTTTTTCTTCAAGAAATTAAATTCTTTTTGCAAAATTCAAATTCAAAAGATTTAACTTTTCACTATGGTCAAGAAGCTTATTAAACTCATATTGATGACCAACGTCATCACGATGAGAATCCATAGAGAAGAAAAAATCAAACCAAGAGAGAAAAACAAATAGCCACCCAAAAAGTTGCAAATAAGGCTTTACTCAATATGCTAG
This sequence comes from Sambucus nigra, assembly GCA_949130495.1. Taxonomy (NCBI): domain Eukaryota; kingdom Viridiplantae; phylum Streptophyta; class Magnoliopsida; order Dipsacales; family Adoxaceae; genus Sambucus; species Sambucus nigra. The sequence goes on from OX422223.1 coordinate 308,459,808, forward strand.
TACAACCATCTCTAATAATAATTTGAAAATGCAGGGAAGCTCTGATACCAATTTGAGAATGCTTGGATGGTTCAAATAAACACAACTTCAATATTTTTATGTTTTTCCAATTTTAATGATTGAAGTAAATTCACCCAATTAAACTTTGTACCGATTAAACCTTACTTGTGAAAACTCGATTTACCAAATTTTATCTTTTTACCCTAAACATGCATCTAGGTGATAGTAGATAAATTAAATCAATTTTACCATAAGACACCGACATACGAGAAAACTACGCAGGGAAAAAACCTCAGATGGCCCAGCCAGAAAATCACTATGATATTGTTTTAAAAAGAATAGACAGTAGACTTACACAATGACTCGTTCCCCCACAAATCTTGACGCTCTTCTATCTTCAACCACTCCTCCATAGTGAAACTTAGGAGTCTACCTATGCAAGGGTCCACAACACACGAGTCCACGTGTGCCTTGGTATCCACTGATGCAGCTCGACAACCGTTTATGAGTCATAACACGAAATCCACCAGTTTTTCACTGTAATTAGCACGTACAGAGCCCACCGCGCGAAAACAAGTTCTTTTAATGAAGGAAGAAAAAAACTAGGTGCCTAAACAAGATCTCAAAGTATACAATTTACGAATCTTGGATCTTGTAAATAAAAAAGGCGAATCTTTGGAGTTGGAACTTTTGAGAATAGGTTTTCTTTTCATTTTCATCCAAAGTTCTTTTTTCTCTAATAGAAGATTGAGTCTGAAAATCCTTTTATAGAAAATTCAAGGCAGTGCATTATTCGAATGATTTTAAGTCGTCTTTCAAACAAAATAGATCTCTTTCAAATGAGATTTCATCTCACTTCTAACAACCAATGAGAAACCAAAATAATAGGGTTTGTTTGATGTACGTTTGAAAACATACTTCGAACGACCTAACAATATCCTTCGAACAACATGGAGATGTCGTTTGAATGAACTCCAAAAGTTTAAAAACTCCACCTACAATAAAATCAGAAAACATATTTTGGAAAAATTAAGTTCCAAATATTTTTAAAAATAGAACACCCTTGTTAAAAAATTCCAAGGAATTATAAACTATATACATTCATACCTACGAGATCCACGGCATATGTGAAGACAAATGTGGCATGGTAAACACGGCTTAAAATATGCACTCTCTGAAGCTTGGCCACTACGTCTTCATCAAATAATATCATAGGCTCTTGGGATCATTAACTCAAAGTCTATCCTATGACTCAAATGTTTTGTACATTATTATGTCAATTACATACAAATTGACTCGATTGGAAATTTATCCTTACACTGTAAATGGGTATTTGAAGGACATAGGTGTTTAAAAATTTATTATCTTGGTTTTAGAGTCCAAATATTGTTTGTCATGGACCAAAATTTATCTATCCCATAAATTTATGTGTGTTGTTAATTAAAAGTGATTAATGCATTCTACGTCCTAGTGTCATCTCATACGTGTTACATAACTTATGTTGTCACTTATTATTTGTGTTTACTTTATTTATTCACTACACCTTATTATAACACAATTTCCTTTATTTGGAAAGTTGATAATTTATTATTATTAATCAAATCTCTTTTTGTCCAACCTGTACTTTCAGAAGTTATGCTAAAATAGTTGTGAACTTGCAATAATTATAAATTTGACAATGGTCGACACTAGGGGTGGAAGCGGTACGGGTTTTTACCGTACCGTACCGTTTTGGTCCGAAAAAAAATGGTTTTGGTTTCATATATTAAAATACCAGAAACCAGTCTTATCGAAACCGAAATTACCGTAAAAAAGTTGGTTGGTTTTGGTTTTAATATTTAAAAAACCGATTTATCGAAATTACCGTACCGAATTTTATGAAACCAAAAAAACCGTACCGAAATTACCATACCGTACCGAATTTACCGAAACCAGAAAAAATCGTACCAAAATTACCGTGCCGTACCGAATTTACCAAAATTACCGTACTGAATTTACCAAAACTTGAAAAAAGTTGGTTTTGGTTTTGGTTTTAATATTTAAAAAAGTTGGTTGGTTTTGTTTTTGGTTTTTGGGGACTTTTAGTGTTGTTTACCGAAACATAAAAAACTGAAACCAGAAACCAGAAAAAACCCAGAATTTACCGAAACCAGAAAAAACCAGAATTTACCGAAACCAGAAAAAAACCGAAATTACCGAAAAAACCGAAATACTAGCCGGTTTGGTTTTGGTATTGATTTTGGTGTACCGGATGGTAAACTCGTACGGTTTGGTTTTACCATCTAGAGTTTAATTTTGGTATTGATATCTACTATTTACCGATCAAATCGTACCGCTTACACCCCTAGTCGACACCACTGCCACTACTGAATACAAATAATAAAGTCAATGGTCGACACCACTGCCACTACTAAACTTATGCCTAAAATGTGGTACAAAGGCCTTATCTAGTTCATGTTGTCATTGACCAGTGACTTTATTGGAACTTTTTCCCTTCAAAAACATAGGAGACCTTATCTTTTAAATGTCGCACTCATTCCGCTAAGGTGCATTCTAATGCACGTTTAAGATTAATATTTGACTTGACCTTATGAAATATCTCTTTCAAAGATAATGTCATCATTAAAATATTATGGGATAAGCGTATATGGAAAAATATCAAGGACCTTTTCATGTTTGGTTCTCACTCGGGAAAGTAATAAACCACATGCTGATGATTGTCCATTATGAAACCATTTGTAACTAACTAGTTCACATCGTGTCTACTCCGAGAATTAATTATCCAATGAGTAATATACTATTTGTAGAATGTTCTTCCAACACTTGTTGTGACTCAGGAGTGAGTAACTACATATCGTTACCATTTTTTAGGACTTACCAATTATACATACAGTTGTTATACTCCTATTTTTATTATACTGATGTTATACGTTTCTGGGGCTCCTGACGCAACGAGGATTTGCAACAAGATGCAATTCTGATGTTGAGACTTTCTTAACCTTCACAATGTAAAGGTGGGTGCATAATCAGAATGATTTTTGGTCCCCTAGAGTGGGCTCCACACTATTTGCACTTTTAAATAAATTTAATTCAATTTCCAAGGTGAAAATTCAAAACCTTTGATAAATTTCTTACTACTCAAGACCATGAGATGTTACCTGAATTCCATGAAATCTTAATCAGTCTTTTAATAGAGATCTGCACTTCAATGGATAATACTTTACAAATCTACTTAATGTCCCATAAGAGGACACTTATAAGAGGTAACTTATAGGAGGTAACACGATGACTAAATCACAATCCCTTATTGTAGATGTTCATAACTCCAATGTCGCAATTACATGCGCATACAACCCAAAATCTCTATTTACCGTATAAGGCCAAGTCTCAATCCGAATTTTGATGGCTAAAAGTTCAAATCCCATTCTAATGGCTGCACCTGACTTTCTAAAGGAACTTAGACCTAAAGTTTTGATACCAAGTTGTAAATGCTCGACCCAAAATTTGGGATTACATATTGGTTAACCCGATCTTGTCCAACTGCATTAAGTGTAGACTGGAGTGAAACAACTTGAATGACATTTCTAGTCCGTTTTAATTTATTAGATTTACATGATAAGAATGAAATTCCATTTTTAGTTCATATTAACATAATAATGACAAGTGTAGAACCCATTAGGCAATATCATATGTTTCAAGTGACCAAAGCTACTATCACAAGAATAAATAATTACTTACCTTTAAAATGCTCTCATAAGAGAGAGAATCGATTAACATATCGCAACAAAGGGAATGGGATGATCTAAAGCCGAGTAGGGGGTACCTAGTAAAATCAATGTAGAAATGAAGGACATAAAGTATGAAATGTAATAATATAAATTACTAATTTCTATCCAAGTCTACATGCAACCACTATAGAGTATATGTATTAATGTTTTTTTATTTCAACCACATTATTTTTAAATCATGTTAAATACCATTAACTCTTATGTTCACAAGTATCCATTTTTTTCTAAAAATGTGATTTAATCCATTAACACGCACGATTAATTAGGAGAAATTAGATTCTTGGGCTCTGATTACGCATAAATTCTTCCCATTTATCCCCTTAATTTATAACCTTTTATCGCTCTGTAAAGTGTAATTCGGGTGGATTTATATCATATCACTGCTATCGACAAGTTTCTAATGAGTACGCCGAGTTTCGTGTATTTTCCATCCATTTCGCAGGTATTCAGTGTTTAGGAAGGTTCGACATCCCAATCCGAGTTCCATATCAAAAGCTTCAAAGAAACACAAGGAGGAAAAGTTACTGAAAAGAGGGAACCGAACCGAAAGGAAGAAAAAAGAACCGATCCCATCCTGGAAAACTTCCTATAAAAGCTATCAAAGATGGAACCGGATCGAAGAAGAGAAAAAAACGAACCGATTGTATGCTAGAAGAACCTCCTGTAAAGGCTATCAAAGATGGAACCGAACCAAAGAAGAGGAAAAATGAACCGATCCTATGCTTGAAGAACCTCCTGTAAAAGCTATCAAAGATGCAACCGAACCGAACCCTCTTAGTAGGATCGGTTCTGGAATCAGAAATTCGAACTTATCCAATGTAAAATTAGAATCCTGCATGGTGAAAACTCTTAAAATTCGTAGATTATAAATTGTAAACTCCTCCCAGACATAAGGAAGCTTCTGATTCGTTAAGGATGCTTTGTAATCAGTTTAGAGAAAAATAATAATAAGAAACCCTAGTTTGCTTCCAGTTTTGCAATTCAAGTAATATTATTTCAATTCTTGTTTTCATATCTGTAGTAGTTATTTCTATAGTGAGAAATTTCATTCTTCTTCACCTTCAAATGTTCATAAAAATGTTTCCTTTCATCCGAAAAACGTTTTCTTCCAGTTTTTATATGTTTGGCTGAATTTTCAAGGGTTGGGGTGCATGAACCCCACCTGATGTAATTCACGATAGTGGAAATAGAAGTTGGAATCAAAACATTAGATGAATTATATCGTAATTCATACGATACTACTTTATTTCAACCTTTGCTTACATACTGTGGGGGTTGCGATCCCTTATATATGTAATACTTAGGAGAAATAAAGATCGAATTTTAATTCAACCTTTGCTTACGTACTGTGTGGGCTACGATCTGTCACATATGTAATACTTAGGAGTATTAAAAGTCGGATTCATTTAAAGCTTTAATTCTAATTCTAGTATCCTACGAAGTTAATTACTAGGGTGTAGGGGAGTTTAACCCGACCTATCTTTCTTCATTCATAGTTACAGTTTTATTCAAGTCGTTCGAAATTATTCAGTAGAAAAATTGTATTCATAATTTCATTAGTTAGTCACTTTCAAAAGTGCATATAGTGTAGTTGTTTCACAAATCAAATCACATTTTCCTTTTCTTTAGAGTCAAAGTTAGGTTTCCTTCGTCTGTCCAATGTCGTTACGACTCCGTTCGTCCTATTTCCCTGAGGATCGATACCCAACTTATCGGATTATTACTTGAGCGACAGGCTTGCACTTGAGCCTAAATAGCACGCATACTAGACACATTCTTAGTCGCGTCAAGTTTTTGGCGCCATTACCGGGGATTTAGGTAGACTTAGGATTAGATGAAGTCAATCTAAAAATTTGACCAAATATTTCCAAAAATCCAAAAACATTAAAAAAAAATTGGAAAAAAACACAAAAAAATCTTCATCATCTCTCATAAGCCTGTTAATGAAAAATCCTGAACTCACTCTAACTTCCCAAAATAATCCAAGAAGCATTCACAAAAACTCGATAGTTGTGTATGACCCCGACAACCCTCACACTCCAAACGTTCCACAATTTTAGGTTCCATCCCCCACGCCTACACACTCAATTGCAAGTAACACTCTGACATCCCTCTTAGGACACACCACAGAGCACGCTCCCAGTATACCAAGTGAGGATACAGAGTCATCAAGTGAGAGAGCCATGTCACAACACGATAGTGTAGCCACCAGTGAGGAAGAAGTCCCGTACTGCCCTTTGAGAGAAATATTATATCCCGAGTGAACTGTCACTTCGAGATGCATTTTACTCTCGTATAATGCAGAGCAATTTTTCTTTAGGAATGGGATAATCCAGATACTTCCCAACTACCATGGAATGGAGTCAGAAAATCCATATCTCCACATCAGGGAATTTTAAGAAGGCGTGCGAGAGCCTCAATGATCAAACTTTAATAAAAGATGTGATCCGCCTCAAACTCTTCCCATTCTCGCTAAAGGATAAGGATAAGACATGGCTATGGTCTTTACCTCCAAACTCTATTTCATCATGGAGCGAGTTGCAATCTAAATTTCTAAATAAATTATTTCCTACACATCGAATGAACTCCATCAAGGCTCAAATTCAAACCTTCCGATAATTACCAAATGAGTTATTCGATCGATGTTAACAGCGTTTTAATGAGCTAATCACTTCGTACCCTCATCATGGACTTGATAAACAACAAATCATTTCCTTTTTCCATAATGGGCTGAATATAAATTCCAAACAACTAGTTGAAACCATGTGTGATGGTCCCTTTGTCGACCTAGACGCCAATGATGTTGAGCTTCACCTGCGGTATATCGTCGAGACTACCAAATCATGGGATACATATGAACCTACTGCTCATAATCGAACCCGCCAAATGACCACCACTCCATCAGTGTCTGGCCTATTTCACATAGAAAATAATACTATGATGGACAGTCGACTCAATATACTTGAGAAAGGAATGCGAAAAATACTTAAGATATGTGCAAGAGGACCAATCGGCTCCATCTCGAACCACATTGAGAAGGTGTGTACTATTTATGAGGCGGGACATTCAACAGAGGAATGCCCAATGATTCTCGCCTACAAAGTTATGTTTCAAGAGCAAGTGAGTGTTATAGGAGGATTTAAGGGTAATTTCAGTGCACCTCAGGAGAATTCTTACAACCCTTCATGGAAAAACCATCCTGGTTTTAGGTATGGGAAATAAAATGTTGTGATGAATCCTAATTCACATGTTGCCCCTCCTCCACCATCGCACTTTCAACAAGTACCAAACATGAAAGTACATGTGCAGGCACCACCACCTCCGGGGCCATATATCACTCCACCACGGAGATATCAAGAGGATACGATAAACCAATTCATCACTGCCCAGAATGCAACCACTGCTAGACATGAGCATATGATCAACATAATAAATGCGAATATTTCAAAGATGCAGTCATTGATGAGTACCCAAGAGAAGGGCAAGTTTCCTTATCAGGGCCAAAGACCTCCCCAAGGTCAAACTAGTGTTAGATCCACCTTTACAGAAGATCAGGAGTAATGTCAAGCTGTGACCACTATTCGTAGTGGAAGAGTCATTGATTTATCACCTCCTCCACACGATGTAACCAAAGACAAGGAGATTTAGACCGATACGAAAGAGGCCGAAGATGTCCCCTTGAAAGAGAGTGATAAAGAAGACACTAGTGAGCCTGAGGTAGTAGTGAAACCACCCTCCACGACATCATTTCCTCAAAGATTAGTTCCTGCCCATAACAGGAACATAAGTGAAGAAGTGCTAGAATTGATTAAGAACGTAAAGTTGAAGTTACCTTTCCTCGATGTAATAAGGCAAATTACATCCTATGAAAAAGTCATAAAAGAACTATTGGCAGTTAAGAGGAGGATGAAGGTAACGAAGAATGTGTTTCTAGCATAAAATGTGAGCTCATTCCTTTTTAACGATCTCCCCCTAAATATAAAAATCCCGGTGCCCCCACCATTTCCTGAACCATTAGATAAAACAAATTTGAAAAAGCCTTACTCGATTTGGAAGCAAGTGTTAACATTATCCCTTATTCGATTTATAAGAAGCTTGATCTGGGTGATTTTAAGCCCACAAGGATCACTCTCCAGTTAGCGGATCGAACCGTGAAGATACCAGGGGGTATATTGAAGATGTGATAGTCCAAGTGGACACTTTCTACTTCCCGATAGATTTTGTCATTTGGAACACGGATCACTCCTTTGCCTCGAAAAATCATGTTCCCATCATCCTTGGACACCCATTCTTATCCACGGCTAACGCTGTCATCAATACTAGAAATGGGCAGATACAAATCACTTTTGGGAATATGACTTTGGAAACAAACATCTTCAACATAGCCCAACAAGAAGGGGAAGAAGATGATCTTCACAAAGTAAGTTTAATTGAGGAGATCATAGAAGAACACTTTGAGGGAAATTACTGTGGAGACGCGTTAGAAGTTTGTCTAGCTTCTAATTATGAGAGTGAGGGAGTCTACAACGATTTTGAGAGGGATATAGAGGAGTTGAGAAGATTACTCGATGAGAGAGCGTCAGACGAGGACGTGAGAGATGTTAATTGGGTTTATCGATTCGAAGAGTTACCTCCCAGGGAAGCACATATGGTGCCCTCTAGAGACACATTCCCGACTCTCGAATTAAAGAAACTACCCTCCAATGACAAATATTCTTTCCTAGGTGAAAGTGAGATATTTCCTGTTATTGTCTCCTCTAGCTTAGATGAAGAGCAGGAGAGTAAATTATTAAATATTTTGAGGAAGCATCGAGATGATTTTGGTTGGTGTATAGCTGATCTAAAAGGGATAAGCCCCCTAATTTGCACCTATAAGATTCATCTTGAAGAGGATGTTCAGCCCTCGAGAGAAATGCAAAGACAGCTAAACCCCATGATGAAAGATGTGGTGAGGACTGAAATTATAAAGATGTTGGATGCCGGGATTATCTACCCAATCTCGAATAGCAAATGGGTGAGCCCCATTCAAGTCATCCCGAAGAAGTCGGGCATGATTGTGATTAAAAATGCCAAGGGAGAATTAATTCCCCAACGTACCACCACTGGATGGCGCATTTACATTGATTACTGGAAACTCAATGCAGGAACTAGGAAAGACCATTTCCCCTTGACATTTATCGATCAAATGCTTAAAAGAGTGTCGGGCTACCCTTATTATTGCTTCCTAGATGGTTATTTCGGATATAACCAAATTGAGGTAGATATACTTGATCAAGATAAAACAACCTTCACTTGCCCTTTTAGAACGTTTGCCTACAAACGTATGCCATTTGGCTTGTGTAATGCATTGGCGACCTTTCAAAGGTGCATGTTGAGCTTATTTAGTGACATGGTTGAGACAGGGATAGAGGTGTTTATGGATGACTTTAGTATTTTTCTCACCTCCTTCGACCTATGTTTATCCAATATTGAGAAAGTACTAGCCCGATCTGTGGAAAAGAACTTAGTGCTGAATTGGGAAAAAGGCCATTTCATGGTAACCGAGGGTATAGTTCTTGGCCACATCGTGTCATCCAAAGAGATCGAGGTTGATCGAGCAAAAATAGATGTCATAGCTGATCCACCCCCACCTAAATCAATGAAAGAAGTGTGCTCCTTATTGGGCCACGCGGGGCTTTATAGACGATTTATTAAGTACTTTAGCGCCATCGCTAGAACCTTAAGCATGGACACCCTATTTGAGTGGACGGAAGCATGCCAAAGTGCTTTTGACAAACTAAAAAACATGCTTGTTTCCGCTCCTATTATGCAAGCTCCGTATTGGTCCTTGCCATTCGAGCTTATGTGTGATGCTAGCGATTATGCGATAGGGGTTGTTTTGGGACAAAGAAAAGACAATAAGGCTCATGTCATCTACTACGCTAGCCGGACCCTTACCGAACCTCAACTAAATTACTCAACCACAGAGAAGGAGTTGCTAGCGATACTATTCATGCTCGACAAATTTCGGTCCCATCTTATCGGTTCTCCCATCACTTGCTTCACCGACCACGTGGTGTTAAAATATCTACTTGCAAAAAGGGACGCAAAGTCTCACCTCAAAAGGTGGATCCTACTCCTACAAGAGTTTAATCTCTCCATTAAAGACAAAAAAGGAGTAGAAAATGTCGTTATCGATCACTTATCACAACTTTCGTCCGACGTACCTAGTGATCCTAAACCCATAGACAAATATTTTCTGGATGAGCAACTTTTTGCCACCTCTTTTTTTCCCTGGTTTGCGGATATAGTGAACTATCATGTCACGAGAGTCCTCCCTCCCGATTGGACACCGCAAGATAAGAAGAGGTTCATCACTTGATCGCATATGTTTTTCTATGATGATCCATTTCTTTTTAAATATTGCACCGATCAGATCATCCGACAATGCGTACTGGATGAAAAAATTCAAAAAGTCATCCAATTCTGTCATTCGGAAGCACGTGGAGGCCACTTTTTCGTGAAAAAAAAAGCTACTAAAATTCTTCAATGCGGTTTGTATTGGCCCACAATATTCCAGGATGTAAGAAATTGTTGCAAATCTTACAATAGGTGTCAAAGGATGGGAGCGATTACCCGAAAAGACATGATACCATTAACCCCAATACTCATCATTGAGATCTTTTACTGCTGGGGTATTGACTTCATGGGCCCCTTTCCCCCATCTTTTGGTTTCCTATACATCATTGTCGCGGTAGAATACGTTTCTAAATGGGTGGAAGCTATAGCTACCAAGATTAATGATAATAAAGTGGTGATAAGATTCCTACAGGAACACATACTTTCTCGCTTCGGTGCCCCAAAAGCGATAATTAGTGATAATGGCTTGCACTTTTGCAACAAGCCATTCGAGAAGCTCGTGAGAAAGTATGGCGTCATTCATAAGGTTGGAAAAACCTATCACCCACAAACGAATGGACAAGCCGAATTGGCAAATCGTGAAATCAAGCACATACTAGAGAAGACTGTCAATCCCGATCGGAAAGATCTGTCCCTTTCATTAAACGATTCTCTATGGGCCTACCGTACCACATACAAGACCTACTCAGAATGTCCCCATTCCTCTTTGTGAATGGCAAGACTTTTCATCTTCCCGTTGAGTTGGAGAACAAAGCATATTGGGACATTAAGAGATTAAATAACGATATGGACAAAGCGGGTGAAGCTCATAAGCTTCAATTGAATGAGTTAGAGGAGATACGCAATGATGCGTATGAGAATGACAAGATTTCAAAAGATCGGATGAAACTAGCACATGATAAGATTATCCGACGAAAAGAGTTTCAATTGGGACAAAAGGTACTCCTCTATAACTCTCAGGTTCATCTATTTCTGGGTAAATTGCGGTCCCGATGGACTGGTCCATTCATTGTGAGAAGCGTATTCCCCTATGGAGCAGTAGAGTTGGAAGATCCAAAAGGGGAAACACATTCAAAGTCAATGGACAGCTCTTAAAGCTATATGTTGAGGCGTGCGTAGAAGAGATCGACACCATCTGGTTCTCGGACCTCGTTTACGGGGTAGAATTAGCTTGAGTTAAGAGGTCGTCGCACCCCCGACGCATATGGGGTGAATTTTTGTGTATAGTAGTTATGCTTAGATAGATTATCTTGAGTCCGAAGGTAGGTTATGTAAGGTTAGGCTTAGGATCACGTGCACCAACACGCACTTCATGAGGGAATCGAGAAATCCAAGAGGGGGAATAAGTGAGAAAGTGTCCATAAATTCAACGGTGTGAGATTCTAGTTCAGCATGCTAAGTAAGAGGGTTCTGCCTGAGATGGAATCGAACCGAATCCCCTTAACCGGATCGGTTCGGTTTTGATAAATCGCAAAATAAAAAAATTCCAGAATCGGATCAGTTCCGGTTCCCCCCTTCCCCCTATCCCCTCCTTTCCCTCTATTCCTTCCCATCTTTTCCCCCAAACATTCATTCCCCTTTTCCCTCCAAATTCCTTCCCCCGAACCCTCTCCACATCCTATAAATTGACCTTCTCCCCTACCATTCCATAAACACCTCCATCTTATCTCACCTATCTAAACCATGCCTCTCATTCCCAACTCTCATATATTTCCATGGAAAATCTCACTCTTCCCCTGAAATATATGTCCAGTGAGATTCTTCCCAACGACAATGGGGAATACCGCTCCCACATGGAGCGCCTATGGTGCCAAAAAAATTTCAGCTTCTCCCGCCAACTCCACATTGAGCGCATCGTCAACTGGGACGAGATGCCCTGCTCAGTCACCACTCTTTTCAGTCGAAGGGGGTGGACGCAATACCTCCAAGAACCCCACAATGTAGGGTGGGCAAACGAAGTTTGCTCTTTCTATGGCTCTCTCGTCCGCATGGGCGAGTTTGAGAGCCAAGCTTTTGTCGACGGCCACCTCATCCCGTTTTCCTTGGCCATTCTATCTAGCAAACTTGCTACCAAGGGCGTCCCCCACCCGGACATCTATGACTACCGAACCAATGCCTAACCAAGCATAAATTCTTCAGAATTTAGCTCCTTAATTTAGTGATTTTAATATCTCGAACAATGTAATTGAACCATTTTTATGCCATATCACTCCATTGTTTATTCCTAACAATTTTCCCTAGGTTTTGCATAAGTTGGATGAAGTTTTCAGGAATGGAATGCAAGAAAGAATCCAAAAGAAAAGAAAAGATGCAAGCAAGAAATGTCTAAGGGCAAAAGTGTAATTCCATCCAGAATTCGAAAGTGACACAAAAAGGGAAGTTGAAGAGAATGAGTTCATAAGAGCATAGGAAGAAACGACATCCAAATCGGAGGTCTAGATAAGAAGATATGGTCAGTCAAAGCTGCAAGGAAAAAGTCAAAGAAGAAGAAATTCGGACCGATCCGGGTAGGAGTCGGACCGATCCGATCTGCCCAAGTCCAATGTACTCCGGATCGATGGCAAACCGATGGAAGCAATAAGCGAACCGATCCGGACACTACCGGACCGATCCGGACACTACCGGACCGATCCGGAAGAAAATAAAATAACCGATCCGATGGATATCGGACCGATCCGATTAAGACCCAGACCGATCCGGGTATTCGAAAGCCTGGCATTAATTTGCCATTTATTGTGCAGATTTGAGTGCGTAGCTGTGAATCTTGTTCCACAAGCACAATTGGAGACCGACTTTGGATGATTTGTGCTATAAAAAGCCAAGTTCTACATCATTTCTAGGAATTTTTAGAGAGGGGCTAGGGTTAGGAATTTTAGAGAGAGTTTTCAGATCAGATTTTTAGGTCAAATTTCCATTTCCTTCAAGATTTGCATGAACCCTAGTTTGTATTCTGAATCTCAATTTCGTTTTTGTGCTGAATTCAAGTAATATCATTCTATTCTCTTTTGCTTTAATTTTTGCAAAGTTCTTACAATGTTCTGCAATTTCATAGTTTCATATGTGAATTTGTTTTTCAACCAAATCATGAGTAGCTAATTTCTCAAGGGTTGGGGTACATGAACTCAATCCTAATACAAATTATTCGTATGGAAAATTAGAAAATAAATGAAAATGTTGGTTGAATCGTGAATGAAAATCATATATGCATTGTCATATCTTTTAATCTCTCTTGCCCTAGGTACTTGGGATGTTTAAGAATGCTTTGTATCTATAATTTGTCGTTCACCGCCTTATATTGATCTTTGATTTCATATGATGCGGTCTTGAACCTCATATATGTAATGCTTAGTGATGATAAGGACTGGATTTAATCAAGAATTTTGATTTATAATTTTAGTATTCTAAAGGATAATTTGTTAAGGATTGAGGGATTGTACCCTACCCTAATTTTCTCTAAATTGTTAAACCCAAATTTTGCTGTTAATTTCCATTTGTTTTTCATAAGTATAGTTTTAGAAATTTTCTCAAAAATCAATCATCTTTTTATTTCTTTCAAGAAATCATTTCACGGTTTGGTAATTTTCCTTGTTATTGTTTGGCAATTTTGATCCCTGTGGAGACGATCCCGACTTACCGGGTTATTACTTGAGCGACAAGGCTTGCACTTGAGCCTAGATAAATACGCACTTCTTCCTACATTTCATGGGATGGATTCAGAAAAACCATATCTCCATATTAGACTGTTTGAAGATACGTGTGAGACATTTGGAGACCAAACTTGTCCACAAGAGGTAACCCGGTTGAAGCTCTTTCCTTTTTCCTTAAAGGATAAAGCGAAAACTTGGTTATGGACCCTGCCCCCAAATTCTGTTTTATTATGGAGAGATATGCAAAACAAGTTTATCTCTAAATTTTTTCCACAACACAAACCAATTCAGTTAAAGCCGAAATTCAAGCTTTTCGTCAAAATGAGAATGAGGCTTTTGATAAGTGTTGGGAAAGATATCAGGAGTTAGTTAATGCGTGCCCCCATCATGGTTTTGAAACTCATCATCTGATTTTATTTTTCCATAAAGGCCTTACTGTAGCGTCTAAACAACTTGTTCAAACCATGTGTGAGAGACCTTTTTGGGAGCTAAGTACGAGCGATGCTGAGGCTCATTTGAAATATGTGGCGGAAACTACCCAAGCATGGGATACTTCTGATCCAAATAGTCAAAATAGAAATCGACAAGTGTCCAACTTGCCTGCTGCGTCCGGTATTTATCACGTGGACAAGGACACTTTGTTGGATCTAAAACTTGATCAAATGGAAAAGAACTTTAGAGATATGCTAGATATGCGATTGAGAGATGTGTCTGCATCCGTACAAACCGGGATGGAAAAGGTATGTGCCATTTGTAATGCAGGCCATTCTACCGACGGATGTCCTACTATTCCTACATACAAGGCCATGTACACTGAACAGGTTGATGCAATAGGAGGTTATCGAGGAAATTATAATGCTCAGCAAGGGAATGCATATAATCAATCGTGGAGGAATCCCGGGTACAATTATGGACACCCCTAAGGTGGGATGGTTCCTAACCCACAGATGACTCTACAACAACCCCCTCAATTTCAGCAAGTGGCAAATCCTATGCAAGTACCACCTCCCGGGCCTTATGTACCTCCACCTAGGAGATTTCTTGAGGATAATTTCACTCAATTCATCCAATCCCAAAAAGAGAGAGATGCCAAATTTGAGCGAATGTTCGCTGAAATGCATACTAACATCTCTAGGTTGCAGTCTGCGGTGAATACTCAAGAAAAGGGTAAACTTCCAGCCCAAGGCCAAAGACCACCTCTTCAAGGTCAAACCACGGTTTGTTCCACATCATCAGATCTGCATGAACAATGTCAAGCTGTTACTACTCTTCGTAGTGGCCGCGAAATTGATCTAGCACCTAAATTGCCAAAGGTGAATGATGATGGAGTCAAACCCGAGATTGTGAAGGAATCTGAAATTTCCGAGCCTGAAGAACCTTCCTTCGAAAAGGAATTAAAAGATGCGGAAGTTGAGCCTGATATTGAAGTCAAGTCGCCTACTGCTGCTCCATTTCCTCAACGCTTAGAGTCACCCCAGAAAGGTGCTTCGCGTATCGAGGTGATGGATGTGTTGAAGCAAGTAAAATTGAACTTGCCGTTCCTTGATGTTATTCAACAAATTCCAGCATATGTGAAGGTTTTTAAAGATCTTTTGACTGTCAAGAGACGTCTTAAGGTGAAGAAAAATGTTTTCTTGGCACAAAATGTGAGCTCAGTTCTTCTCAATGATCTTCCACCAAAATTCAAAGATCCAGGTTCACCTACCATTTCGTGTATCATTGGAGAAATGAGAGTGGAAAGAGCATTGCTTGATTTAGGTGAGAGTGTAAACATCCTCCCATACTCCATCTATAAGAAGCTTGATTTAGGTGATTTATAACCTACCCGAATCACCTTACAGTTAGCGGATAGGACAGTCAAAGTGCCTCGTGGGATTGTAGAAGACGTAATTGTTCAAGTGGATACGTTCTACTTCCCCGTTGATTTTGTTATTTGGGACACCGAGCATGTTCCCCATATGAGAAATCATGTTCCAATTATATTGGGCCGACCGTTCTTATCTACCGCTAATGCTTTGATCAATACACGGAATGGCCAAATGCAACTCACTTTTGGAAACATGACTCTCGAGAAAAATATTTTCACTGTCGCTAACCAAATGGGTGATGAGGATGACATTCTTGAAGTGGATCTTATTGAAGAAGTGGTGGATGAAAATATTGAAAAAATCATAGGAGGAGATGCTCTGAAAGTGTGCTTAGGGCAAAGTGGTGCTCAACTGAGTGATTATACTGAGTTTGAGAAAGAGGTGGAAGAATTAAAAATGTGGTTACAAGAGGAAGAGAGTTTTGAGAGTTTGAGAGCGGTTGACTGGATTTCTAGGTATGAAGAATTGCCTCCGAGGCAGACACCCATGGTCCCCTATGAACATAGATTTCCTAGTCTTGAGTTGAAAAAATTACCTTCCCATGTCAAATATGCCTTTTTAGGTGAGAATGATACATTTCCTGTTGTTGTGTCTTCCCATCTAGAAAAAGGGCAAGAAGGTATGTTGTTAGATGTGTTGAGAAAGCATAGAAGTGCTTTTGGATGGACCATAGCAGATTTGAAGGGTATAAGTCCTTTGATTTGTACCCATAAAATCCATCTCGAGGAAGAAGTGAAGCCATCTCGTGAGATGCAAAGGCAGTTAAATCCAACCATGAAAGATGTTGTAAGAGCGGAAATAATCAAATTGCTAGATGCTGGAATTATATATCCCATTTCAGATAGTAAATGGGTGAGCCCAATTCAGGTCGTTCCAAAGAAATCAGGGATGACAGTGGTTGAAAATGCTAAGGGAGAATTAATACCCCAACGCACCACCACCGGGTGGCGTGTTTGCATTGACTACCGAAAGCTCAATGCCGGAACTCGAAAGGATCATTTTCCCTTACCATTTATCGATCAAGTTATTGAACGAGTAGCGGGCCATCCTTATTATTGTTTTCTAGATGGGTATTCCGGTTATAATCAGATTGAAGTGGATGTTCTTGATCAAGAGAAGACGACTTTTACATGTCCATTTGGTACGTTTTCCTATAAACATATGCCATTTGGGTTATGTAATGGGCCGGCTACTTTTCAGAGGTGCATGTTAAATCTCTTTAGCGACATGATTGAAAAAGGTCTTGAGGTGTTCATGGACGATTTCAGCGTTTTCGGTTCATCTTTTGACCATTGTTTAGCTAATCTT
Source organism: Sambucus nigra (assembly GCA_949130495.1). NCBI lineage: Eukaryota > Viridiplantae > Streptophyta > Magnoliopsida > Dipsacales > Adoxaceae > Sambucus > Sambucus nigra. The sequence continues at coordinate 308,476,818 of OX422223.1, forward strand.
GAGAGAGTTCTATTCCGATGTGTGGAAAAAGACTTAGTCCTCAATTGGGAAAAATGCCATTTCATGGTTACCGAGGGTGTAGTTTTGGGCCACATAGTATCATCTAGGGGAATTGAAGTTGATCGAGCAAAAATTGAAGTAATATCTGAGTTACCCCCGCCAAAATCACTTAAAGATGTGAGGTCCTTTCTAGGCCATGCTGGATTTTATAGGAGTTTTATCAAAGACTTTAGCGCCATCACTAGACCTTTGAGTAATCTTCTCATGAAGGACACTCCATTTGAGTGGAGTAAAGCATGTCCAGAAGCATTTGATAAACTCAAAAGCATGCTTATTTCTGCACCTATCATGCAAGCTCCGGATTGGTCGCTTCCCTTTGAGCTTATGTGTGATGCAAGTGATTACGCGATTGGGGCTGTTCTTGGACAGAGGAAAGACAAGAAAGCTCATGTTATTTACTATGCTAGCCGTACATTATCTGGCCCTCAGCTGAATTACTCTACTACAGAGAAAGAGTTGCTAGCTGTCATTTTTGCTCTCGACAAATTTCGCTCTTACGTTGTTGGGTCGCCTATCCTTTGTTTCACTGATCATTCGTCATTGAAGTATCTCTTGAGCAAGAAAGATGCCAAACCTCATTTAATTAGGTGGATCCTACTCCTACAAGAGTTTAATCTCTCGATTCAAGATAAGAAAGGAGTAGAAAACGTCGTTGCTGACCATTTGTCACGACTCTCGTCCGACGTACCTATTGATCCCATTCCCATAGACGAGTATTTTCCCGATGAGAATCTATTTGCTACCTCTTCTCTCCCTTGGTTTGCGGATATTGTCAATTTCCTTGTCACCGGAGTTGTTCCCTCTAGTTGGAATCCGCAAGAGAGAAGGAGGTTCATTACTTGGTCACGCATGTGCTTTTATGATGATCCATACTTGTTTAAGTATTGTGCTAACCAAATTATCCGGAGATGTGTACCCGATGAGGAAATCCAAGGGGTGATTCGATTCGGTCATTCGGAAGCATGTGGCGGTCATTTTTCTAAAAATAAAACTGCTGCGAAAATCCTTCAAAGTGGTCTTTATTGGCCCACAATCTTCCGGGATGTGAATGCTTTTTGTAAGACTTGCGATAGATGCCAAAGAATGGGTGTTATTACTCGCCGTGATATGATGCCATTATCCCCTATTTTAGTCTTGGAGTTGTTTGATTGTTGGGGAATTGACTTCATGGGGCCCTTTCCCCCTTCTTTTGGTTTTCTATACATTCTCGTCGCTGTAGATTATGTCTCAAAATGGGTAGAGGCTATAGCTACACGGACGAATGATAGCAAGGTGGTGATTAAATTTATTCAAGAAAATATACTTTCTCGCTTTGGTATGCCTAATTAGTGATAATGGAACTCATTTTTACAATAGGCCAATGGATAAACTAATGCGGAAGTATGGAATTGTCCATATGGTTAGCACACCTTATCACCCCCAATCGAATGGACAAGTCGAGCTTGCTAATAGGGAGATCAAGAATATCTTGGAGAAGACAGTTGATCCTAATAGGAAAGACTAGTCTCTTAGGTTGACTGATGCTCTTTGGGCTTATAGAACCGCATACAAGAATCCCCTTGGGATGTCCCCATTTCGTTTTGTGTATGGCAAACCTTGTCATCTTTCGGTTGAAATCGAACACAAAGCGTATTGGGCTATCAAAAGGGTGAACATCAAAATGGATCAAGCCGGTGAAACACGTAAACTTCAGTTGAATGAGTTGGAAGAAATGCGCAATGATGCGTATGAAAGTGCCAAAATTTCCAAGGACCGAATGAAACGAGCTCATGACGGAATCATTCGTAAGAAAGAGTTTCATTTGGGACAGAAAGTACTTCTCTACAACTCGAGGTTGCATTTGTTTCCCGGTAAATTGCGGTCTCGATGGTCTGGTCCTTACATTGTGAAAGAGGTATTTCCCCATGGAGCCGTTGAGCTAATGGATGAGAAAGGGGGAACCACTTTTAAAGTCAATGGACATCGTCTCAAGCCTTATTTGGAAGCCATGGTTAAAGACGCTGACACAATCTGGCTGTCGGACCCCATTTATGGGGATTGATTGAAAGAAGAGAGAGAGGTCGTCGCACCCCCGACATGTATGGGGTGATTGTTGTACATTTGAGTCGTAGGATGTAGAAGTTAAAGGTTAGAGTCCGTTCTGAGGGTTAAGAATCCGAAGGGTGCGGGTTGTTCGTTATCGATCAGTTGCGAGGTTAGTTGGAAGTTTGCGAGGGTGAAAAATCATCATTGGAATGGAGTATGAGCATGATTAGAAAGAGAGAAGAAGAATTCTGGGATCCTGATACCGGATCGGTCCAGTGAAAAAAGAGAACCGATCCGGTCATTCGGATCGGTCCGGGGTAAAAACAGAACCGATCCGGTGAGGCGGATCGGTCCGGACCAAAACCGGATCGGTCCGATTTTTTGCAGGTTTATAATCCCAAGAGACACACCTCTTCATTTCCACCTCCTCAATCCCCACCCATTCACTTCACCCAATCCAACCCTTCCTTCAAAATTTCGTCCCCCCATTTCCCACCCATTCATTCCCTCCATTTCACCCATTCATTCCTATAAATACACACCTCCACTACCCATTTTCTTCACACCTCCACCTATCTTCTCTCTTATATATCCATAGCTATCTCCTTCCTCCATACCTCATGGCTTCTCCCCAGAAGTACATTTCCATTGAAGTTCTCCCCAACGGCAATGGGGAGTATCGTTCCCGCCAAGAGGCAAATTGGTGCCTAAAGTTTTTCAGCCCTACTCGCAAAATCCATATCGAGCGCCAAGTGTTATGGGATCAAATGCCCAATTCGGTCACCCCCCTTTTTTTGTCACGGGGCTGGTGCCGTTTCTTTAATGAACCATATGAGGCTGTGTGGGAAAATGAAGTTCGTCAGTTTTACGGATCTCTCGTACGTACGGCTGAATTTGAATCCCAAGCCTTTGTGGATTCCATACCTATCCCGTTCTCCCTTGACCTCGTGGTGCGCAAACTCGAATCATATGGTGTGCTCACTCCCGATCAGTTTGACTATCCGAGTCCCGATCCCGTCCTCACAAAAGAAGTGTGTATCTCGCGAATCCAACCGGGTGCGGTTTGGAACACCGGGACATTTCCCGTCGGCCGCTTGTCCGACAAGGCGCGATTCACTTTCCATATCATTTGTGCCAACATTTTGCAAACTTCTAATGATTCGGCGATGAGGCCTCGCCAAGCCACCATGGTGTATCATCTCTTCGACCCGGCGACCATGATCAATTTGGCCAGCACATTTTACACCGATATCCTTTTTGTGACCTATGATAAAAAGGGCCGCACTCCTCTTCCGTATGGTCGACTCATCACCTCAATGCTTCGAGATGCCGGTATCGCACCACCTCAGGATCTTGTCAAACTTCCTAAACCTTTAGGACAAGAGTCCCGCACTCGAAGTGAGCGGCAAATTCAGGCCGTCCGTGCTCGGCACGACGACGATTCTAGTGAGGAAGACGACGATGAAGAGGAGAACATCGCCGAGGAGGACGTGGAAATGGCGGAGGGTGAAGAGGCAGAATATGATGAGACGGCGGATCCGGATTACATTCTGGAGGATCCGGTCTTGCATGAGCGCGTTCTCTCTCTTGAGAGGCGTTTTGACGCACATGTGTCCTCCTACGAGAGGGATATGAGTTTGGTCCTGCGTATGCAGGCCGACTTGTACCTTATCCAAGCGGGACCCGAGGCCCCTCTTCCTCCCTACTATTATAATCCATATGATCGGTCTGCTCCGAGTACTTCCCATCCCCCATCCGCCCCTTAGGATACTTTTCCCTTATTAGGATTTGTATCCCTATGTTGTAGTTTTGCTTATACAGTTATTTCCACAGGTTGTTTGTAATCTATAGTTTTAATATGATATTGGCATGTTTTATTTATCGCACTCTTTATGTTGTCTTCTTTTTATCTCTTATCTGTTTGATTGAGGACAATGCAAATCATTGAGTTAGGGGGGATGACAGGTGCGTATTCATAAAACTTCGCTTATATTCATATATATGTATTTAAAAAAAAAAATCCAAAAATATTTTTCTTCAAAATAAATAAAAATTAGAATTTAAATTTTTCAAAAATATCTCCTTTGTTCTATTTAAAGTCTCAAATTGTAAAATTCCTAATGCACTAAGCCAAAATTGACCAAAGATGGAAATTGAAAGAAAATTGACGACTTTACGAATAAGTGTGGAGATTAATAAAACCCGGTGAGATTTCAAGCCTTTCAATTTTTTGTGAGTTTTTAAATCAATCCGAGTTTATGATTAACTCAAAGTTCTTTTCAGCGTTTTAATAAGTCGTTTATGATCTCAATCCTTTGTTTTGATCGGTTATGGAAATGTGCGAAATGTTGTCTCGAAATTCGTGCTAAATATATCTCTAAACTTAATTAATCTCGAGATGCATATGGTAATGTGATTAGCAATTTGGACAATGAAGTAGGCCCTCGTTCGTTACCCAAAAATATTAGCCATAAAAAATTGTGAAAAACAAAATTATCCCTTTGCAACCCACTTTGAGCCTAATAAAATATTTCCCTTTCGTTTGACAACCCGAAAAACCCAAATAGCCCGGAATTGTGAAAATTGAATATTCATCAATTCCAAATTGTGCAACAAAAAGGGGCAAGAAAAAAAAATAGATATGCTCAACAAAAATAGCAAGAAAAGAAAAAGAAAAGAAAAAATGAAAATAGAAAAAGAAAAGAAAAAAATGAGCAAATGCCCGAAAAAGCACAAATGGACATCGTAAAGACATTTTACAATTCCGAACAATCCGCATATTCCCAATTTTACCCTTTACACCTTTTAACCCAAAAAGTCCTAACTGAGTCCGAATGGCGAAATTAATTACTGCGTCAAGAGCTAAGACATGAAAAGATAAAATAAGAGATTAAAATGGTGTGAACTAGAGGTGATGTTCCCATTTCCTAATAACCGTAATCCGATGATGAGATCTTTTCACCATAAATTTCCTTCTTTTCAATTTTGTATGCATGAATTTGTGTCCATTATATTTACTCTTTATATCATGCATACCGAGAGAAAATAGCCACAATTCGAGTGAATCGTTTGTGAGTGCATCCGTAAGAATTTGAATCAAAACGAATTTTCGAAAAGTAACGTAATGCTCAAACGGTGAAAATTTGAGGTTTAATTTTTGGCTTTACACACACACACTATGGTTTGAGACAGTTGAATATGAATTTATGGTGATTATTTTTAGAAAAGTTTAAATTGTACAATTTTTGAGTATTTTGATATTTATTTGAGTCAATAAAGAATTTTGTGGGTGTATTCACTGCAAACCCTCACGAGACAAAACTCATCCTACTAGGGTAACCTAGAGGTTTAAAGGCTTGTTGCATACGCTAAATGCAATCGCGTGCCTGCGAAAGTGGAATACTATTTCAAATAAAGAAGTTTTCAAGAAATGAATGATGGTTAGATTCAAATACATTGCCCGGGACGTGCAAAGTCCTAAGTTAGGGGGATTTGACCAAGCATAAATTCTTCAGAATTTAGCTCCTTAATTTAGTGATTTTAATATCTCGAACAATGTAATTGAACCATTTTTATGCCATATCACTCCATTGTTTATTCCTAACAACTTTCCCTAGGTTTTGCAAAAGTTGGATGAAGTTTTCAGGAATGGAATGCAAGAAAGAATCCAAAAGAAAAGAAAAGATGCAAGCAAGAAATGTCTAAGGGCAAAAGTGTAATTCCATCCAGAATTCGAAAGTGACACAAAAAGGGAAGTTGAAGAGAATGAGTTCATAAGAGCATAGGAAGAAACGGCATCCAAATCGGAGGTCTAGATAAGAAGATATGGCCAGTCAAAGCTGCAAGGAAAAAGTCAAAGAAGAAGAAATTCGGACCGATCCGGGTAGGAGTCGGACCGATCCGATCTTCCCAAGTCCAGTGTACTCCGGATCGATGGCAAACCGATGGAAGCAATAAGCGAACCGATTCGGACACTACTGGACCGATCCGGAAGAAAATAAAATAACCGATCCGATGGATATCGGACCGATCCGATTAAGACCCGGACCGATCCGGGTATTCGAAAGCCTGGCATTAATTTGCCATTTATTGTGCAGATTTGAGTGCGTAGCTGTGAATCTTGTTCCACAAGCACAATTGGAGACCGACTTTGTATGATTTGTGCTATAAAAAGCCAAGTTCTACATCATTTCTAGGAATTTTTAGAGAGGGGCTAGGGTTAGGAATTTTAGAGAGAGTTTTCAGATCAGATTTTTAGGTCAAATTTCCATTTCCTTCAAGATTTGCATGAACCCTAGTTTGTATTCTGAATCTTAATTCCGTTTTTGTGCTGAATTCAAGTAATATCATTCTATTCTCTTTTGCTTTAATTTTTGCAAAGTTCTTACAATGTTCTACAATTTCATAGTTTCATATGTGAATTTGTTTTTCAACCAAATCATGAGTAGCTATGGACTCAATCCTAATACAAATTATTCGTATGGAAAATTAGAAAATAAATGAAAATGTTGGTTGAATCGTGAATGAAAATCATATATGCATTGTCATATCTTTTAATCTCTCTTGCCCTAGGTACTTGGGATGTTTAAGAATGCTTTGTATGTATAATTTGTCGTTCACCGCCTTATATTGATCTTTGATTTCATATGGTGCGGTCTTGAACCTCATATATGTAATGCTTAGTGATGATAAGGACTGGATTTAATCAAGAATTTTGATTTATAATTTTAGTATTCTAAAGGATAATTTGTTAAGGATTGAGGGATTGTACCCTACCCTAATTTTCTCTAAATTGTTAAACCCAAATTTTGCTGTTAATTTCCATTTGTTTTTCATAAGTATAGTTTTAGAAATTTTCTCAAAAATCAATCATCTTTTTATTTCTTTCAAGAAATAATTTCACGGTTTGGTAATTTTCCTTGTTATTGTTTGGCAATTTTGATCCCTGTGGAGACGATCCCGACTTACCGGGTTATTACTTGAGCGACAAGGCTTGCACTTGAGCCTAGATAAATACGCACTTTTGAGACAAATATTAAGTCGCGTCAATGCCCCCACCATCCCAAAACAACAATGCATCGATCGTCTCGCACCCAACGAGATTTGAGAAAGGGGCACCTTCCCCATGGGATGCCTAAACAATAAGGCGTGCATTACCTTCCATATTATGTGTATTAACCTGCTTCAAACCATAAATGACTCGGTGATGCGCCCTCGCCAAGCTACCCTCATGTACCAGATTTTCGATCCAAACGTCACTCTCAATCTCGCTCGCATGCTTTACACCGATATTATTTACGCGACCTTGGAGAAAAATGGTGCGGTGACCCTCCCTTATGCACGTCTCATAACCTCCCTCCTTGCCGATGCCGGTATCCAGCCACCTCCTGCTTTTGCCCGCCTCTCGGAACCCATTGGGAAAGTGTCACGCACCAGGAGTGCCCAACAGAGAGCTGCCCATCGAGCAGCACGGGTGGTGGTTAATGTAGATTCCAAGGAGGAGATCCATGTTGAAGAGCCCGAGGCTGAGGATGTCTAGATGGGCGGGGCAAAAGAGGAGGAATACGATGAGGACGATGACTCGGACTTTGAGCCACCGGGTACAGATTTTGATAGGCGCCTTTCAGCTGTAGAAACTCGTTTTGACGGGTTCATCAAACAATACAATAGGGACCCCGTGGCCTATCAACGGGATCAAGAGGCCTACCGAAGGTACATGAGCATGATGCATCGTCTCCAAGCTCACTTATACGAGCTCAACTTCGGCGAACCCCCCCCCCCCCCCCCCACTTTCTTCTATGATCCCTATGATCCTAGTGCACCCAGACCCTCAAATCCGCCTCCCCTATGAAGCCCTTATCTGTTTTTTGCCTTTTGTCATTATTGGTGGTTATTTTAAAATGTTGGTTATATGTGTGCTCCCCTCTCCTTTGTAACACAAGTGTTTAGTATGTAATATAAAAATTCTGCATTTTTGTCTCATTTGTTTGTTTTATTTTCCCAAACTTTTAATTCGCTTTGAGTTATATTTTAGTCCTTTTTACTTGAGGACAATGCAAAAGTATAATTTGGGGGGGGGGGGGGGGGGGTCACAAGTGCGTTTATCTAAAACTTCACAAATTTTAAAAAATGCCCAAAAAATTTAAAAATTCATAAAATCTTGAAAAATCCAAAAATATTTTTCTTCATAATAAATAAAAGTTGGAATTCAAATTTTTTGAAAATATCACTAAAAGACGGTTTAAAGCCTCAAATTATGATAACATAATACAGAAAGCCGAAATTGACCAAAGATGGAAATTGAGCGAACGTGTGTGGAGATTAACAACCCCGGTGAAATTTCGAACCTAGCATTTTTGTGAGTTTAAAAATCAATCCAAGTTAATTTTTAACTCAAAAGTTCTTTTCAGCGTTATCATAAGTCATCAAGGATCTCAATTATTTCACTTTCATCGGTTATGAAAAATGTGTGTGATATTGCCTTGAAAAACGTGTCAAAATAGATCTCTAAACTTAATTCATCTTGAAATGCATATGGTAACGAAAATTAGTATTTCGGACAATGAGTAAGCCCTCGTTTGTCACCCAAAAATATTATCCATAAAAAGTAGTGAAAAATTATCCCTTTTGTAACCCCAAATTGAGCCGTATAATTTTTCCTTTCATTTGACAACCTGAGAAACCCCAATTGGCTCGGTATTGTGAAACTGATGATCCCAGAAATTAAGTCCAGAAAGTGCAGAAAAGGGGCAAGAAAAAAGATAGATATGCTCAGAAATAACAGCAAGAAAAGAAAAGTGTGAAAACAGAAAAAATAGGAAAATTCAGAAAATGATGAGCAAAAGGCCGAAAAAGCACAAATGGACGTCATAAGAAAATTTTCCAATTCCAAACTTCCCACACCATTATCATTTTATCCAATACACCTTTAACCTGAAAAAGTCCTAAACGAGTCCAAAATTGCAAAATTGGTTACCGCATGGAGAGCTAAAACACAAAAAGATAAGGAAAGAGATCAAAAATATGAATTAGAGGCAATGTCCCCGCTTTCTTATAACCGTAATCCGATGATGAGATCCAGTTAGCATAAAATTTCTGTGTTTCTACTTATGTGCGTGAACTTGGTTCCAATACATTTACTCTTCTGAATCACGCATACCGAGAGAATAAGACACATTCCGAGTGATTCGTTTATGAGAGCATTCTGTGAGATTTTGAAATCAAAATGAATTTTCGGATATGTAACGTAAGGGTCAATCGGTGGAAATTCGCGGTTAAATTTCCGGCTTCACAAACGCGCACTATAATTTCAGACTCTTGAACATGAATTGATGATGACTATTTTCTGGAAAAGTTTGAATTATACAATTTTTGCGAATTTTGAATTTTCTTTGAGTCGAATTTTATGGGTATATTCTCTGCAAACCCTCACGAGACAAAACTCGTCCTAAAAGCGTAACCTAGGCGTTTAAAGGCTTGTTGCATACGCTAAATGAAATCCCTAAACCGCGGAAGAGGTATTCTATCCCATTTTAGAGTTATACCAGGTTTTGATTCTTTTACATTTATCGGGACGATCAAAGTTCTAAGTTAGGGGGGTTTTATTAGTCATAAATTCTTCTCATTTATCCCCTTAATTTAGAGGCTTTTATCGCTCTGCAAAGTGTTATTCGAGTGAATTTATATCATGTCATTGCTATTGATAAGTTTCTAATGAGTGTGTCGAGTTTCGTGTACTTTCCATCCATTTCGTAGGTATTTAGTGTTTATGAAGGTTCGGCATCCCAATCCGAGTTTCGTATCAAAAGCTACAAAGAAATACAAAGAGGAAAAGTCACTGAAAAGAGGGAATCGAACCGAAAGGAAGAAAAAAAGAATTGAACCCATTCTCAAAATCTTTCTGTAAAGGCTGTCAAAAATGGAACTGAACTGAAGAAGAGAAAAAAATGAACCGATCCTATGCTTGAAGAACCTCCTGTAAAGGCTGTCAAAGATGGAATCAAACCGAAGAAGAGGAAAAATGAACCAATACTATGCTTGAAGAACCTCCTATAAAGGCTGTCAAAGATGGAACCGAACTGAACCCTCTTAGTAGGATCGGTTTTGGTATCGTAAATTTGAACTTATCCGATGTAAAATTAGAATCCTGCATGGTGCAAACTCTTAGAATTCGTATATTATAAATTTTAAACTTCTCCTAGACATTAGGAGGCTTCGGATTCATTAAGGAATCTTTAGAGAAGAAGAAGAATAAGAAACCCTAGTTTGCTTCCAGTTTTTCAATTCAAGGAATACTATTTCAATTCTTGTTTTCATATCTCCAGTAGTTATTTCTATAGTGAGCAATTTAATTCTTCTTCACCTTCAAATGTTCATAAAAAATTTTCCTTTCATCCAAAAATTTCTTTCTTTCAGTTTTCATATGTCAGGATAAATTTTCAAGGGTTGGGATGCATGAACCCCACCCGATGTAATTCACGATAGTGGAAATAGAAGTTTGAATCAAAACATTAGATGAATTATATCGTAATTCATAGGATAATACTTTATTTCATCCTTTTCTTACATACTGTACGGGTTGTGATCCCTCATATGTGTAATACTTAGGAGAAATAAAGATCGAATTTTAATTCAACCTTTGCTTACGTACAGTGCGGGCTACGATCCCTCATATATGTGATACTTAGGAGTATTAAAAGTCAGATTCATCTAAAGCTTTAATTCTGAATCTACTATCCTACGAAGTGAATTACTAGGGTGTGGGGGAGTGTAACTCGACCTATCTTTCTCCATTCATAGTTACAGTTTTATCCAAGTCGTTCAAAATTCTGCAGTAGAAAAATTGCATTGATAATTTCATTAGTGAATAATTTTCAAAAGTTCATATAGTGTAGTTGTTTCACAAATCAAATCACCTTTTCCTTTTCTTTAGAGTCAAAGTTAGGTTTCCTTCGTTTGTCCAACGTCATTACGACTCCGTTCGTCCTATTTCCCTAAGGATCGATACTCGACTAATCGGATTATTACCTGAGTGACAGGCTTGCACTTCAGCCTAAATAGCATGCCTACTAGACACATTCTTAGTCATGTCAGGTTCTCTTTAAATCATCCGATTTCTTTTCAAAAATATCCATTTATACTTAAATTAACACAAATTTGACGTTCTGTAAAATTAGTATTACAACACATGCACCCATGGGTTGAAAATAAATATTTTTACATATTTAAGAGAAAGTTTAGGATTATTTCCCCACATTGGGACATCCAATCATCCATTTAAACCAAATTTATCCACACACACATGTGTCAAATCTTGAGACGATGGGTTGTTCAGACACCGAGTTCTTAACTCCTTTCCTTTTTTTATAGTTTACAAATGCATTAAATTACTCACACATACTTGTCTTAAACCTAGTTTTATGTCCCATTATGGTATTACTTACTTACCCAATATTTATCATTTTTATTCCTTTAGTTTACATACACTAGGTCCTTCATTTTACTTCATATTTGGTTTCATCACCCATGATCATGGACCATATCATTTAAAACCCAAAATACAAACTAAGTAATTACTTTAAACCATTTATCCATTTCCTAGAATTTAACAACTCCATTTCATTGCAAGATTTCCATTTTTAATCCGGAGTTCCTCGAATCCCATTTATGTTTACAACTGCCATAAATGCCGCAACAATTGATTAAATGATCAATAGTTTTGGGTATAAGACGAAGTCGTACCCTAGGTCTCTGGACCATTATTAAATTTATCTGATTCCTCCATTGTTAAAAGTCTTCCACTTTTTATCAAGTTCATTAACTTCTAGTCCAAATACCTTTTTTTTAATCAAAATACTCGGTTTCACATTTTAACATTTTCTACTTGGCTAAACTAATGGCCAAACTAGGTAAAAGAATTTTGTGTGTACTTTATATTATTATAACCTTTACATACTCGAACATAACCATTTGACTTTTTGAACCTTTTTCGAGTTAAATTAATTCAACACAACATTTAAGGTTCGTTTTAAAGTTTTCAAAAGTGTCAAGATTACTTTATAATTTTTGTACAGAGTTAAAGTCTGAAACCAGTTGCATATTACGGACCACTAATTTAGGACACATTTTGTATTTTTTTTAACTAAACTTCAAGATTATTTCCCATTATTTAAAAGTCAAAGGTCTAATTGCAATGATTCAATCTTATGTGGTTTTTTGCGATTATTCAAAGGTTCGATTTTTGTTTTGTAATTACCCCAAGGTTCAAAGTTCCAAGGTTTATTTTGTAACTACCCAATAGTTTACGGGCTATTTCATAATTTTCTATATTTTGAAGGTGATTATGTAAATATTCAATGTCCAGTGGTTGTCTTATATATATTTTCTAAAAATACAATTTTGGGACAAAATAGCAGTTTTTAAGAACTCTAAGGTTCAAATGTAATTTCATAAAAGTTTTGAGTCAAAACTAGTTTTTACAAAGTTAATAGGAAAATCACAATTTATAATACCATTTGGCCCCAAGCAATAATCTATCCAAAGGTTGGAGTTAAACAATATTTTCAAAATATTATTTAAAATAATCATTAATTTCCTAATTCCATTTTCGAAGAAAATAATACTCATTTTAACCATATGTGAAAAATAGTTAACACCTTCATAATATTTGTGTACAATCTGCATATAAACCCCTTTTTGCATATGTGCAATGTCTGCTAAAAATATCGACATTCACATATATATATATACAAACATGAAACCACATAAATGCATTTTAAATACTTTCAAATCTAAAATGAACCAAAACCACTACCTATTAGTAGTCCACGAGTGTTCAATGTTGGTGTCAGAAAGCAAACCCCAACTACATAGGTGACGTTTATGGGGCCACCCAAATCCTATAAATCAATATGCTCTCCAAAATAATTTCCCTTCTCCAGAACCCACCAGAAATACCCCTTTTTCACCCTAATGCACTCACTTAGGTTTTATTTTGTATCATAAGATTGTTCTCAGAAGGGTGGTTCAGAGAGAAATATGGGTATTTTTCTCGAAGTGTTTGGTCGGATCCCTAATAGAGTCTAAACTCCTTATTTAAATATATAATGGAGAGGGAGATGCACATGGGTAATAACACATTTCAACCTCTTAATAGTTCGATTACAAAAATATAGGCCACATTCGGAAATGAGATTAATCTTTCTAAAGGAATCTCATAACTTTTATAGTGGTACCCATCACCAAGTTTTAGTGGTTTGGACACACCGCTATAGCGGTTCCCCATAGTGACAAATTTTATAAACTAAACTTTTATTTATCTTAAACTATAACTAACATAAAATTTCTATAAAAAATCTCCTAACTTTAATAATCCTTTCTTTAAACATATTTTGCCCAATTATAGTATTTTTCCTTTTTTTTAATTTTCCCACACTAATTAAATGATTATTCTATTAATTTCACTAAAATCTACCATGTCATACTCAAATCGTAAAATTTATGTGGCCTCTCATATATTTCCAAACTCAAATTTTAGTTGTTATCGAAGCTTTAAGAATCTCCTAAGTTTCCTTATAAATGTAAACCCACCGCATAAGAATAGGACATGAATTATTGTAGCATCGACCACTAATACAACTATGTTGGCATGAGTTCTTGAGTAATAAATAACAAACCCTAATACCCCGTGGACGTAGGAATGTTGTCGAACCATGCACATCTTGCATTATGTGTGATTTAATTTGAATTTTACGATTATAATCCAGGTTTGGCTTGTGTGTATTGAATATCATTACTTATAGGAAATTATCACCTATAACTGGCGATGTATGTAAGAATGATTTGGGTTATTTGACGCAAATAAATTTTCTGAGATGTTTTACTCACCCAACCAAGATCACCTAAATCTCAATGGCCAGCAAGGTCATCACTAGGATAGTGACGGATATGACGAGGGTCACCATCTAGTTTATGAAAGTATGATGACCAAGAGGGACGCCATCCATCTCCTCCATCCTAGAGAGTCAAATTAGAGATTAGCGATAATTCCCATCTCCTTATGCACGCTATCGTCATTAGGAGGAGGGGATAGTAAAGAGTGATAAGCCCCAACGATCTAAATAAACATCATTGCTCATTTATAACTATGAGAGGCGCCTTGGAGATGAAAAGGTTGCCACCAAATATCAACAATAATAAAATATTGTTCTTCAATGATGTCTGGATAGGCTAAATATAGTGGACGATAAAGAGAAGCAAAAGTGTGCATACATGTTGAGAACTCAGAGTCCTCAGGCGACCAGAGCTCTTAGCTAAGGTAAGAGTTCCTAGTGATACAAGGAAGATTCTCCTTATAGGTGATTGCCATCATGAATATTCCTCTCCAATGATCGACAATGAGAAAAATATTTATGATCTTATTGAAAGGGAGGTGTATAGTCATGTCTCCCATCGAGCGCACAGACAGACAAAGATCTTTCTAGGCGAGACCCTATTAGCCACATGAAGTCATCATTTAGTTGAGCCACATGAAGTCAAAATATCTCCAATCGATGATGCTTGATAAAGATAATAAGGATTTGATGTGTAGAATATTTTCCTCCAGTCTTGGAGATATTACTCAGAAGTGGTCTAAAAATTTACCACACAGGTTTATCACGTGCTTTAAATAACTCGTTGAGGCCTTTACGATCAGGTTCCTAAGCTGATGGACTCTCTTCTTACCATGAAAACATAGGCTCATGAGACACTCTGTGAGTACACTCGGAGGTACTGGGAGGTGTATAATGAATTGGAAGATTGTATTGAGCAGTTTGCATTAGGTTCCTTCAAGATTAGACTACTGAGAAACTCTATGCTTCATCGATCACTAAAAAAAATTAAAGCCACTATCATTGACAACCTCATGGTGAGGACTGAAAAGTGTGCCAAGGTTTTAAACATAATGGCCAGAGTTATCTAGGTAGGTGATCGATCAAAATAATACAAGAATGGGGACAAAGAATGATACAGAAATAAAGAAGCGAAAGAGAAGAATGGGAAGGAAAAGGCAACTGAGAATACGAATCCTAAAAAGGAAGTCAAAGCTACCAACACAGTCTTTTCTGAACCGATTTATAAGATCTTTTATAAGATTAGAGGTTGACAGTATTTTATGTGTCTTGAGAAGATGATAAATGATCCTAAAAAGAGGACCATGACACTGAGGTGTTTATACCACAAGGATCACGACCATAGAACTAAAAATTACAAAGCCTTAAAATCCTATATTAAGAAACTATCTCAAGAAGGGAACCTCAATGAGATCATTGGAAAAGAAGAAGGTTAATAAGAACCTTTTGCACGACCAGAGGCCAAATAACTGGACGAGGACTTGGGGCATGATTTTGCTATAATTCACAGGGCCTCAACACGAGTGCACGATTAGTGGACATATAATGTGATGGATGAAGACTTCGGCACTGAATTTAAAATAATTCATGGTCACTAAAACCCATGTCAAATGAAAGAAAATTCCCTTATAATAGAGATTAAAAAGCTCACAGTAGTGATAAAGGCATTTCAAATTGACCTGGATAACCCCATAGAGGGAAAACACCGTCAACATGAGGAGATTGATTACTCTAAGAACATAATATTCATTAATAATGATCTAGTTCGACTGATAATCTTTCATGTAAGTTTCCTTCTAATAGAAATCGGCCCAAACCCTGTATGAGTAATAGCTAAAACACCATTTACAAATAGTATTCTAGTGAAATCTATCTTATTACATACAAGTCAATTCATTTAAGTTATAGACATACTAACTAGTTGGACACAAGACCACAAATTCCCCCTACCCAATTTGGGACACATTTTGTATCCTCGTAATAACAATTACTCTATTATAGGGCAAATATTAAATTTGTGATTTTCCATGTTCTTCCTATTTTCATGCATACCACTCATCAAAATAAACCTAATCTTCTCCACCAAAGTTAAAAAAAATTGTCCTTAACATCTGTAATGTGAATGTGAAAATCTCACCTGAATCATTCAAAATCATTTTTGAATCTGGCTAAGTAGAGAAATATGACCTATTACACTAAGTTAGGTATTTCTATGAATCCATTCATGGGATTTCACATTAAAGGTATTTATTTCTTATATACAGTTGTCAAAACTAGGTGAAGTTTTACTCATGGCACATTCAAAGAGTTCCTATTTCATTACTAATACCTTATATTCGACATTGAAGTTACTGTACACATACCTAACACAAAATCTTAATTTCAAGGTAGGACACATCTCCTCCATAGAAGGTATACATCATTTTGTTTATCTATCATGAAGGTCCAATAATTTAAATTTTTCATTTTCACATTCTCCTTCAAAAATTAATATAAACCAAGCCAAATTCTCATTGGTTGTAACCTCCAAAAAGGTGTAAGCAAGATAAAACATTGAATTATTGTAATTTATTCTAGTTATTGAGTAACTTCCCTCATTTTCCCCTTTAAGTGGTAAATATCCATTATAATCAAGGGCATAAAATCCTCTATAAATCCCATCTTACAAGAACCCAAATGAACATGCACTTTAAGAAATATTCTATATTCCCACCATGTCCTTAAATCATCATAATTGTTCCTAAATTAATCATGTTGAATTCTGCAAAACAGTCATGTATTTATTAAATGCTTCCTTTTTCCCTATACAACTTGATCCAAGTAATATTGATTTGAAGTTCTTACATTACTTGCTTTTGCAAAGAAGCCAATTGACACTCGGGATTACCTCTTTTCCCTCTAATAATACTATTCTCATCCACTTTGAGGTCATATATATATATATATATATATATATATATATATATATATATATATATATATATATATATATATATATATGTTTTACAAATGACATAAGGCATGTGGGTGTATGTTATAGTATCTTAATTTTCGAGGTTTACTTATAATTTATTTTAGTTGCATATAAGTTTTAGGAACACCTATCCCTCACTCTCTTGTGTTTTTTTTATTTTAACAATATTTAGTCTTACAAATAGATTCACCTAGTATAATATTAGTACTAAAGAGTTAAACAATGATAAATTTAGGATAGTCCTTACGTGTTTTAGGGTTAATTGAGGAAGCTCTCTCTTTACCATCCTTGTCCTCATAAAAATAATTTCCATTACTCCTTATGTCGTTGGAAAAATCCAGAACATTCAAATCATCAATATTTTCGGCCTCACTATTTCTCTGAGTTTCAACACCTTTCATACTTAGAAAATCACCTACAGACACTTTGTACCTCTTTGTCTATATTTTCCACAAATAATTTATCATCTTCAATTTTAAATTCAATACCACTAAAGAACCTATAGTCGCTACGATTTTGAACATCTTTTGTTTAGATTCCCCATAAACATAATAATTTAATATGTCCTTAAGATTAACATCTAAGATATCAAGTCAATCAAATGATAACTCCAAGTTGTCTCTCTTTACATCAGTGCGTTGTTTTCCCCTAGTCATTACAACCTTTTCCATGAACACCCGTAATTACCCGCAGTATCAGATGCTTAATGATTTTTTCCTTCATGTACATTAAATTCTTTAATTCAATATGACTAGGAATAATAATTATAGGAGGGGTAATATGAAGAGTCCCACTATTCCCACTCCATGTACGCATTCCCCCACTCCACTCTTTTATTAGAAGACCATACTACCCTTAAAAAGCTACTAACCTTTCTACCCTTAAAAACTTTTGTCCTTTCATTAATAGCATTGTTTTTTGTTTTTTGGCAAACAGTATTGTTAGTTGCATTGAAATGAATTTGCCAACTTGTTGAATCAACAAGTTGACCAACTTAACAGTAACTGAAGTAAAATTTCTCTTGCTCAACTAACAAACCCATTAATAGGAACAACACTTTTTTAATATGCCAAAAATTAAACAGCAACCAACAATAGTACAAATAAACCAAAAAAATAGCAAGAACAACAACCCAATAATAGAACATCACAAATATGCCAAATACACTACTAAACCAAAAAATAGCATCATCATAATACCAGTAATAACACAAATACACCAAAAAAATAGTATCACCTAATAACAGTGTCCACTGCATAAATCAAAAATATTGATTTTACAAAATAACAATTCCCATAAAAATGCTATCTCCAAATAATTGGGAACAAAAAATATATGACAAAAAGGAGTCCTACTCATCAAAGCACGCGAAATAAATTTGCACAACTCCTCCACATGAAATCTTCAAAAAAAAGGAAAATGTTATACACACCGGGTGGTAGTACCGGTTTAGTACCGGTACTGCTTTATTTGCTTGTACTATGGTGTGGGTCCCTCCATGGTATGCTGTAAGTCCTACCAATGTACAATCAAATCAAGCGCATTTGGTACTAGATCGATACTTGGACCCGGTAAGAGTATCATTACTAAAAAAATGTGTGTGTGTGTGTGTATATATATATATATATATATATATTGGTAAGAACAAATTCATTTACAACAAATTTTAAAAAACACAATCAACACACTTTAAAAAAAAGAAATAAGTTTGATGATCTTACTTGAATTTCTAATACCATTAAGAGTTATAAAACGGTGTATTTAAATCCACAATTTCCACCATGCTTCCATCAAGCGCGTTCAAGCTAGTATTACCAACAATATTGCCACAAGTGCGACAATTATGTCCAATTTTTTTACATATACTGCATTTCCGGGTCTTTTCGACAATCTCAAAGGCATAAGGATCGCGACTTGTAGAGCTAACCACCTTTTTATTCTTTGAACCTAATGGGCAACCTTTGTGAGGTTAAACAGGAGGTTCAATTGTCAAAGGAAATGATGAATCAAAAAGTTGAGAAATTTTTTTCCAACTATCTTCCTTTTGGCTAAGCGGCATTTGTTCATACTTATTACAAAACTCCTTTAAAAGACCGCCAATTTGATCATCATGGTTAACCACATCATGTTTTTTTATCACTAGAGAGTCTTTTATCGATTCTCCATTGGGGATGTCTATCATCAAGTCGCAACCTTTCCGCCTTCCTAGCTCTCATCATGTGTGCACAAGGTAAACCCATAGTCTTTGAAAATATATCGGTACATGCACCCAATAATGAATTGGATGTAGCCAACTCATACTGCTTAAAATGTTTCGTAAGTGCAAACATTGAAACATTAGTAACAAGCTCCTTAAAATGGGGGTGGCAAAATTTGTGTGGAACACGAAAATTTTCACTGGAAAGTTGTGTTTTAATTTCCTTGTATTGATTATCAATAGCAAGACAAATTTTTTCCTTCATCTCACAAAATTTTCTGGTCGAGATATGTAGATATTTCTTGATCACCGCATGTGAAACTTCAACCCTTGAAGTAACCCGATTTTCGAAATGCTCATATTTTTTGGTCCATGCATTTACAAATCATTCTTCGAAAGGAAGCCAAGTACTCCTTATGTAATTTAGGATAAAATCTTTCTCTCTATATTGAACCTCAAAAAGATTCCAAGCTTCATTAAATGTTTATTCATCCGTTGATTCTATCAAATTAGTCCAACTCAACAAAAAAAAATCCCAATCTTTTTCTTTTTCAAATTTCACCTTACACTTTGAGAGAATATTTTTCTCAATATGCCATAGGCATAAAAGATGTTCGGTACTTGGAAAAACAACTTTTATGGCATTCAATAGTGCTAGTTCTCTATCCGTTACAATCACCAAAGGATACCTATCACCACCCAATATATTTTGGAATTTTTTTAATGCCCATTCATAGTCTCCTTCTTCCTCTTTTTGCAAGAAGGCAAAATAAGAAGAAAATGAAGTATTAAAGCTCGAAACTCCAACTATATGAAACAATGGCATCTTATATTTATTTTTCTTATACGTGCAATCCATCGCAAAGACATTGAAGTAACTCTTGCTTAATTCAATTGAAGAAGGATGGGAAAATAACAAATGACTCAAATGACCATCTTCATTGCGCTTGATATAAAAAATAAAATCTCCTTGATAAAATTCTTTAAATAATGCTTGGATCATAGTACGGTTCGCTAAAATTTCTTTTTTGATCTTACCCTTTACATTGTAGACAGTCGTTACAATTACTTGAAGCTTTGGATTTTTTTGTTGTAGTGAGGCAAGTATTTATCTTGTTAGTATACCATCCAAGCTCATCTCTTTAATACGCAACATCTCTTCATTCGAAAAACGACGACAAGAGGGGTGTCCCGACATATCACTTGATGGTTCATGATTTTGGAATACATTTTTTATCTCCAATTTCCATCCTTTTTCTTTTTTCCGCAAATTTCAAAAGGACAATTTATAAGTTGTGATGATGTGTCCCTCTTTCTCTTATCCATTAGAACACGAGTGCTATATTTTCCTCCCCTATCACAACCAATAACAACATAATGATTCGTTTTTCACCTTTTAATTGTTGTAGCATAGCCTTGAGTTATCGTAACATTAAAACACTGTTAAGAAGATCATCACGACTAGAAAATATCTCAACTAACAAATCACAAAAGCCTCCAACAATTTCATCACCTGTGTATAACATCAAAATAAAATTGAACTAACTAATATATTCAAACAACGTTCTAATCAATTTTTGTTAGTGTAACTTATTTGTCATTTTTTCAATGTGTTCTCATAAAAAAAATTCTTCTAAAAAAAGACAACTAAAAAGGAATTATTATAATCAATGTTTGTTAGTGTAAATCAATGTGTTCTCATTTTTTATCATTTTTATATGAAAGAAAAGACAACTAAAAAAATATACAGTGGTAAAAAAAACTAAAAGAGAATGTGTTCTGATAATTTTTTTCTAATAAAAAACCCTAAGAAAATGAATCCGTAATAGAAAAAAACTATTATACTTGCATAAATTAAAACTAAAAAATGGGAGATATAAATTTGAAAAAAATATTACCTGAATCAATGGAGCATTTGGAAGTTTTGTACAACTCTTTGATTTCGACAACATGGCTTGTGCTAGTGAGATGAATAATACCATTTAACTCGTTAAAATCTTCAACCGTAAGTTCAGTATCTTCTTCCCAATCATTAGTTTTTCCATGTGTGAGAGCCATATTTGAACATTAAAGAAAAAAAGAAAAGAATATGAGAATATGAGTTTTCCCTCTTTTTGGAGTTTTTGAGAGAAAGTGACGAATGATTAGGTTTTGGGTGAGTGAGGGTAAAAGTTAATGGGTTTTGGATGAGTGAGAGGTTAGTAGCTTTTTAAGGGTAGTAGGGTCTTTTAATAAAAAGTTGGAGTGGGAGAATGAGTATATGGAGTGGGAATAGTGGCTCTCCAATATGAACCAAAATAGAGATTTTTTTGTACTTGATTATATGTAAGTATGACTAAGATATTTTATGGAACATCAATAACCATAACTCATTATGGACCACTTACTTCATCATATCTAGTAACTCTAACATTGACATTAGGTATATGATAGACAAAAGTAAAAAACGTTAGATTAGGTCAGTCACATGCAAATTCCAATTTATAAAATCCAAGGAAATGTTATTAAGTGCTAAAATAGAGACCAATTACTTACTAATCATCTAATTCCTTATAAAAAAAAATAAAAAATTGATTCATGCAACCATGAGTGAAATATATGCATATGTAAGGTGATATAAAAGTGCATCTTTACAAAGAAGTTAGGAATCAAAAGGAAATTAACTGGAAGGTTGAAAAAACACCAAATGATTATTTTAACATAATTTTTTTGTGTAAAACTGTTGTACTTAAATGGGCCTTAGAAATAATACACTAATTTTAAACTGTAACATATAAAGAGATAAAAATCATAATATTGCTAATCTAGAGCAAACATTAGAGAGAGATGAGAGAAAGAGATGGAAACATGGTTTATGTGGTTCAACATAAAGTGGTGCCTACGTCCAAAGGTGTAGTGTTTATCGTATTGATTCTAGTGGACAAAATCCATGGATGGACGGTGGTTACAAGCTCTCGTGCTCCTTCTAAAAATGGACAACATAACAGTAGGAAAATAGATATCTCGATCCCTTTACAATGAGGGATAGTGTGATGTATATAGGTTGTTAGAGGAGATAGAGTATTGGAACTAGTGTCATGCATTTATAGGTTAGGAAGTTAAACCTTTTACTTGTAAGTAAGGAGGATAATCATGAGTTTATTATGTTCACATGGAGGAGGAAGATATTCATATCTCCCATATGCATCCATCACATGGTACATGTTTGTTAAGCAGGTGTTAC
Source organism: Sambucus nigra (assembly GCA_949130495.1). Lineage (NCBI taxonomy): Eukaryota > Viridiplantae > Streptophyta > Magnoliopsida > Dipsacales > Adoxaceae > Sambucus > Sambucus nigra. Next base: position 308,499,188 of record OX422223.1, read on the forward strand.
GTAACAGTGTTAACTGATGTGAGATAGCTAAGTGAAGTTAACCACCTGTGATGCTGGGATGACAAAAATTGCACAAGCCAACTAGATGGGTAATTTTGTTGACCTCATCTAAGGGATAAATGAGTCCATTTTTCAAATTCTAATTGGTTCCTCGGTCACACCATAATCATAGTACAACAAAAGCCCCCAAGACTTTTCTCGCGATTGAGGTATGTAGCGGATTTTATTAGGTATTACATCTTCTAAGTTTTCACCAAGCAGATTAAGTGAATGAAATGTTATTCATTGGAAAAGTCATCGACTTCATCAATTTTGGTCATCTTAGAGTCTTCTTGACCTACATCGAACAGAAAGACTTGTAAAATTTTTGTCTTTGGATTGAAGTTTTGAAGAGTCAAACACTAAGGCTTGGAGTTTTGTACAATAATAATGCACATGCCTAGGGAAGCATTTATCAGTCTGTGCTACATCTATCCATTTCTCGAAGCATTATGTCATGTGATGAATCAATATGGGTAGCAATTATCGCTTACAAATTATAAAACCCCACCGATATTTTAAATCATTTTAAGATTTTCAAATTCATTTTCACACATGTGTTTTATTTTAGAGAAAAAGACTCCTTCTTCTTACTAAATAATTTCTTCTCCAACAAAACTTCTTCCATCTATTTCCATTTTTCTTTGATTCTCTGAATGTAAATCCTTTTTCGACTAGTTTCTCTTGTTTTCCTCCATCTGTAGACAGAGAATGAGCATTGTTTCAACTATCTTCATCTCTTTTACGATTCTAGGTGCTCTATTTCTTCATTAGGGTTATGATTTGAGTTTTTTTATAGCTTTTCCCCTTCTGGGTTGCAATTTTTATTGTTGGTGGTGGTTATTAGATGAATAAAACTTTGATTTGGAGTTTACTTGTCTTAAGTGGACATTGAAATAATTAGACTAAGGTTTCTAAATTTTTTGGATTTTTAGACGTTATTGGGTTTTGTTTTGCCCAAACCTCTTGTTTACGAAATTAAACAACCCCCAAATCTTCGTATACCACAAATTTCATATTTCCTTGATGTGTTATGAGCCTTACGTTCAATGGTGGTAATATTACTTAACTGAATTATAATCATCTTGTCTAGGCATCATTGCTAGAAGTTTCCCAAACCTCTTTAGGTTTTTCAACCCGAGGATGAGCCTGGTCATTCAAGGTATACACCCACTGTATCCTCTTCTACTAGTTTTGTACCCTTTTCTCTAGACGTGGAGTTTCACGATCCTGAGTTTATGGCACCATAAATGGTTAACCAGGATGAACAGAAACCTCGTGGTAGAAATTTTGTGAATAGTGTATGATAGATTCATTGTTAACTTAGAAGCTTCGGCTAAAGGAATTATGTCTAATAGACCTATGACCTCCCTTTATCCTATTAAGGTATCCTCTAGAATGGAGAGTAAATCTGTGAGTTCCACGGACTCATATGACCCTTACAATATTAAAGCCAGATGGCATGCATGCGATGTTCTTGAGGACGAGTTGGATGCTCTGATGGAGAAATACAACATTCCCATTAGCATTGCGATTAGTATGCCTCATTGTGTTGAGTGAGTTTATGGTATTCTTAATGCAGATAGAGTTTGCCTCTCCATATGGGAATTCCATGTTGAACTTCTTCTTCCCTTGCACCCAGTTATTAGGTCCATCTTGAAGGGTTATGGCATTGCTCCTACCCAAATTGACATAATGCCTATATGAGAATTCTCGAGGTGATGGTCTTTTATAAGGACCGTACTGGTTTTGATCTTTTTAGGGACATATTTAGGTTTTTCCATGACCTAAATGATGATTCCAAAGCATAAGGGTATTACTACTTCTCACCCAGGAAATCCATTTAAGGAATGCTACGATTTTCCAAACCAATAACCATTATTGAAAAAATCAATATGTCTTTATGAAGGGTGACTGGGAATTCATAGTCCATGAGAAAAATAGGTCATGTAAGGTCCCTCATAAAAGGGTTAGAGCGAACAAAATGGTAAACATCTATTTTTATTTTCTTTTTGATTTCCCCTTGCCTTGTATTGTGTTGATACCTCTGTTTAACTTTTTTAGTGAAGAAAGTTCTCGTATTTTCTCCCGTATTGATGGACTTAGTTGAGAATTATTGTGTGCCCAATCCTGAAAAGTTTAAAGACATTTTCTCTCTATCCAAGTTTGAATGCATTGGGTATCATACCACCTAGTGGTTCTCCCTTATAGAACATTAGTTACTCTTATAGGAAAAAGGCGCTGTTAAAGCTGATTTGGGTATTGAGGTTGACTAGGGTGCTAAAGCCGAAGTTTAAGCAAGGTATAAGATTTTGTTATACCTGATCATATTTTTCTTATGAATTGTGATATGACTAACTGTTCAATTCTTATGCAACTTTTTCTCGTACTCCCTTGAGATTTATAATTGAACCTTCTAGTAGGATGGCACTTTGATCGCACTACCACAGATATTGGCCTTCATAAAAAGATAAAGATAGAGTAGAAGAAAAAAAAAGAATAGTGCAAAGGCCAAGTCTAAAAAGAGATAACGAGGGCTGATAGTGAGATGGGAAATAATTCAGGATAAATATTCAAAGGAAGTATGAGGCCGAAGTAACTGCTCAGGCGAAATCAAATGGGAAGGTTCTGATATCTTTTAGTCCTACTACTGTAAGTGATAATGGGCCCCTTGAATACCTCATAACTCAATGTGATCCCAAGGTCCCAATGTTGGCTGAGTCTAGGCTAGCTGGTCTGTTATTTAGATGGTTGATATAGAAGGAATATCGAATCATCAACTCATTCGAGGTCAGGGATCGGCCTCCCATAATGGTGAGGTTGAAAATATTATGTTTTGACCATGATAACCCATTAAGACCGAGGATCTAAAAAATTATCCTGACTCTATTTTCCACCACATAAAAGATGCTACCGATTTTCTCGATTATCATGGCCATAACAAGGATTTTGAAATTTTTAGGGTTTATGACCTTAACGTCTTGTGGAAGTTGGTGCAACAACGTCTGTCAGGGATAATCGTGCTAAAATTATGCTCGACTAATTTTGTTCCAAACTTTGTTATATGGTGATCATTTTTACTTCTCAATTAGGGTGCAATAACTACCACTATTTTTATAGAAAAGGCCATGACCAATCATATCACTTATGAGGAGTAGAGGATTACCATCACCAACGATAACACTCAGCGTAAGGATGAGCTGAAGAAGTCTAGGGAAAAAGTGTAAAAGACTTGTGGTGAGCTTGAGGAGAAGGAGGAACAGGCGGTTGAGGAGGTGATATCATTCAGCCAGGAGGAAAAGGAGATCCAAAATCTAAAAGGCCACGCTGGCATTGATGCCATAATGTTTAAAAGTCTTAAGGAGTATCTATTAAAGGCCAATGAGGAGATGACTGTGTCTAAATAGGAACTTGGAATGAATAACCCGAAGCTACTTAGGGTGAACTAAGAGCTTGTTTCATCTCATAAAGCTCAGTTACGGTTGAGGAAATCAGGGTGGAAAACTTGAAATTTCTTATTAAATATAAAGTAGAAGCTATAACCATTTTTCTTGATGGTTACGAGGAGCTAAAAAAGAGGGTCATTAAACATTACCTCGATATTGTAAGCATTGTCAACAAACGAGAAAGTGATGATGATAAAGCCATGACTTTAACCACTGGGTAATTAATGGATGTTAATGAGTCTACCACTGAAGATGATGAGATAGATGGAGTATACTAGACCATTACTATGGAGACTAGTCTTCATGATACTCAGGATATCACCATAGCTGATGCATCTTCTACTACTGTTCCCTCAATTAATCTAGAGGTCGAACAGAGAACTTGAAATACTCTTGTGGCCTAACATTTTTCAATTTTTTATTTTGTGAAGATATATAATGAACATATTTTGTAATGAAAATTTGTAATTATGAATGTTTTTTACTTCAAAATCAACTATGATTCTATTTTTTGTATGTGTGCATATATGTACTTATATTGTCTGCCAATTATTTTGCTTGACTAAATTCTTAGCCACTACTTATAGTAGATGTTATTTTTGACAATATTTTTGATAAGTAAATATGGTGGGATTTCACTCACCTTGCAGTTAATTCCAGTCTTACGAATTTATGGTGGGATCTTATCCACCTTTCATGTTGACTTACTAGCTTGTAGGTGTATGGGTAGGCATGTTAGTAGTTTAAACTTATAATCATAGGGTGAGATCTTATCAACTTGATATGCATTATTAGCTACAAGTTTTGGAAGAAGTTGAGTTGTTCAAAATTAGGATCTACCGAAGCTTCTTCTATCTTGCTGGTCGTATGGAAGGATATTATTATCCCAACCATGTGTCAGCATTGGTTACGAGAGTCGAACAAATGTACTAGGATCTATACGTGTATTAATTGATTATGGTCAGATATTTTCATCCATGACTATGTTGAATTTACAAGATTTTTTTAAGACTTCTTAATCAGGGCTTGTCTAAAGAAGAGGTTATACACGAACAGTGGTTTTGATCGTGCTTGATGTTCTCGGCTATAAGATATCTCGCCCTAGGCTTCTTTAACATCTCTCATACTGATGAAACATACACTGTATAATTTAGAAAAACTTGAAAAGGAAACATATGTCGAGGACAAAGTTGTGTGTAACACCCCGCAGTTTTGGGGATAATTAAAATTCATAAGTAAGTGAAAATTGGAATTTAAGATATTTTCATGAATAGTAATTTTTAGAGTTTTCAAGGACTAGATGATTTTAGATGGATGTTATATTTACTTTTGGGATTAAGTAAATAAGTTGGAGTATTTTAATTATATGTCGCATCTGGGTAAAGTGACAGAGGATAATATTTTAATAGGAATACCGCATTAAGTTATGTTGGGTCAAATTAGTGATTTATGGTCAAGTACCTCGGATGGAGATTTCGAGTGCGCGATCAGTCTCGAAATGTTGGAGATAGTCAAAATAGAGTATGCGGGAGTAGTGTTTGGACTTCGACAATTTTTGGACCAGTAGGGACTCGTGATTGAGTAAACGAGTCATTTTTGGGTTTATTAAGATAGACCCTTTTCTCCCTTATAAAGGGACGGGAGAGGGAGAAAGAAAGAAAAGAGCTAAAGAAGAGAAAGAGAATAGAGGAAGTAAAAAGGGAGATTTTGGCCAAAACTCCGCTGGTTTCGACTTGAGGTCGTCGGATTTCATCCTCCAGGTAAGTGTGTACTTGCTTTATTTCATTTTGTGCATATATCTCATATTATAATTGGTAAACTATATGATTTTGGGTTAGAACCCTTAAAATAAATCTGGGTAATTTGAGTATGAGTTTACATATTGGTGTAATGTAAACTCTTAATGATTTCTATTATTAAAACCATGTTAATGGAGTGTAAAAATTGAATTGAATGGAAGAAATGTCAAAACTAGGGTTTTTATGGTTTTAAGGTCCAAACCTAAGAGAAATGGTTTAATACCACAAATTTATGGAAGTATTAGTTATAAATCAGTGTTAGGATGTTAATAGGGTTATTGGTTAAGATTAGAAACCATTAAAATGGAGTTTGGGTTGATATTTGGGTATTTTAGAGATTGAAAAATTACCCAAACAGTTCCCCTAGAACAAGCCGAATTGATTCAGGTCTAGGTCGAATCGATTCACCTAAGGGGATATGTAAGGATTACTTAGGCCAAATCAATTCGGATTTAGACCGAATTGATTCGCCTTTAAGTACCTGCTTGAAGAACACTTTTCGAATCGATTCGAATTGGGGGACGAATCGATTCGCCTACCCGAATCGATTCGCAATAAGGGCGAATCGATTCTCTTTGGCCAGATTTGTTAGCTTTCTTCCCTTAAGAGTATGGGGAGTTAAATTACAATTTAGGGTTTTATATGGGGGATCCTAATTATGTTATTGGGACTACTAAATGACGATTTTGAGGGTGAGTAAACCTTTACATGAAAGAGATAACCTTGGATTAATTTAGGGTAAAATTCGAGGGACAAACCTAGTGAGTGTTCAGGTCGAGTAACATTCGAGAAAGAGAGGTTTTTGATAAGAGTGAAGAGATACTTATGTGGAAGAATGTTTATGGGCTAAATGCATTTGAGTAAATCCTAGGATGTGAACAGGATAGAAATTGGGATATTCATAGAGTATATAAATCCTTAACGTGAATAAGGTACAAGTCATTTATCAAGTGAGGAAATATTTTTGGATTTAGCATCGTGAGTGTGCGAATACTTAAATATTATTATGAGTGAGAATCTTTAGGATTATTGGCCATTGTTAGGTGTGATTGGCAATTATGGCCATAGATATATTTGAGGAATGATGTAATATATATATATATATATATATATATATATATATATATATATATATATATATATATATATATATATATATATATATATATATATATATATATATATACGATGTGAATACAATATATATATAAAATATGATACGAATACATATATATCTGTGTGTAATTGGTATATGTGTATCTTAGAGGCTGATTTCCACGGGCTTTCCTTTGGTATAGGGTTGGGACAGCCAGATTATATATTTTTTCTAGTGCGATCTATGGAGGTTTCACGATGTGGGTGAATTTATTGGCTTGAGGAGCAGGGAGAGTATATTCCCCAGGTCATATCGTCTCGCGTTCGAGTACGATGTGTGTAACTCCACTTACAGAGGGAACATGAACGCCTCCACCGTTGTGTGTTTTACCATGACCATTGAGTAACTCTGTCTTGGTATCGTGGTACAGTAAGTAAACTTGGGGTTGGATTGGCACTATCAGACTGCATCCTCAAGTTATAGCTCGTTGGTATGGTTATTGTACTTGTGTGTATAGTATAATACTTGTGCATGGGAAGAAGATAATATGTATCTCTAATGGGAGTAAAGAGATAAAATGAATATGGATTAAATATATGTATACGATACTGAGTATGATAAAGTATATAAGTATATATATATATATATATATATATCTGTGTGTGTGTGTGTGTGTGTGTGTGTTGTGTACCGAGGGTCTAATGGATCTCGACGATCGACACTGCCAAATAGTAGCGTATCGGGGGATTCCTTGTTTAGATTTTACTTCGCGAGACATCCCACGCACGAACAGGGCATAGTGTTCACAGTGGAGAGAAGTTTTTCCCTTAGAACTCAGTTTACTTAGGACTTTCAGAGTTAGGGGGTGACGGAATAGTTAAGCAGAGTAGCTTGACTAGGATGTTTAGAGGGATACGTTACATGTGCACTATTAGAAGAGAGGTGAGGGGTATCTTATGTGAGTGTGATACCAATTTAAATATGAGATCAAACATATTTTTCTTCAATAAAGCAATTAAGAACTTGAAAAATATTTTCACAACTCGGGCTCCGAACCGTTTCTATATTTTCCCTCTTTTGCTATATATATGTATATTTATAGGTGTCCAGACACAGGAACGCCTAGATGATGATTCCTTCGAGTCAAGCGTGTGCTGCAGTAGCTGTGGATGCATGCAGGATTACTGTAGATGCCTTTATCCTTGTAATCTAGTTAGGAGGTACTGTATAAACATTCGGGCCGAAACCCCAATTGCATTTATTTATTCTTTTTTGCCTTTAAGTGCTGCATTCGATTTGATTGTATTATGTTAAACCGAGTGTTCAGTTATTTTATTTCTTTTCAGTTTCATTTATATAAACTGTGTGGATGTTTTAATATAAATGGTTTGAGTAAAAATATTAGTTAAATAAAATTTTAACGCCAGCCTAATAGGTTATTAGTAATTAATTTGGTTTTCGACAGTGATGCTAAGAATGAACCATATGCGACTCCTGTTTTAATTTGGTATAGGAGTGATCGACCGGTATTTTAGTAGGCGGGGTGCCACATTGTTCTTCTCATTCATTACTTAAAGACTCACTAGAGGGATATAAAAAATTATTTTAATGGTGTTTTAGCCTTCCAGTATGTACTGTTCTCATCGCTCGTAATACCTTCTTAGGTTATTGACATTCTACAATTTCTTAAATTTATCATCGTATAAAGTCTCAGTTAGGTAGGTTTTAGGTCGTATAATATCATATACTCTATACGATCTATGCCAATTGGGTTTAGCCTTATTCTCTTTCTAAATAACCTTCTTGAGCGTGTATTTTCCTCTTTAGTATGCTCGATTTTACCCTTTATTGAAAAACCATCCATTCCTATGCTGGTAGGTTACTAACCGTATTCATTCACTCCCCCTTACTTCTTCTACAATATTTATATCCAGTATCCTCATAATTCCATCCTTGGTGAATTAAAGTTAAGTAACCGATGGCTGGGTAAGCTGATCTCAGTGGGCATTATTGCGTCAGTACCGAACGTTAAAATGAATAGTATCTCACCCGTTGTCGTACTTGGTATCATCCTATATGCCCAAAAACACTCTGTAACTTATTAATAAAGTTCCCATTGGCATCATCCATCCTTTTCTTCATTCTGTCTAGTAAATTTTTATTCATCACCTATGTCTACCAATTGCATTATGGATAACTAGATGCTGAGTGTAGTTTTTGGATCTGAGAACATATATAGTAATCCTCAAAATATTTATTGTTTAATGAGGTATCCTGATCCACGATGAAGGCATACGACATCACATAATGTCAAATAATGTTATTCCACATCAAAAGGAAGATTTTTTCATAGGCATCTTCAATAATAGCTCGGCCTTTACCCATTTGGTTAAGCAATTCACTCCTATAACCAGATATTTGAATCTGCCATTTGACTTTTCCAGAGGACCGACCAGGTCAATTCCCCCATAAGGCAAAGGTCCATGGGTATGTGATTAGAATCAATGAGTCTCTTAGATTCTTGTGGATCACGTCATATTTCTGACACTTGTCACACTTTTGACACTTATCACACTTCATCTCATAGCTCGTGTAGTCATCTTTCATAGTGGATCAGTAGTCACCAATGATATGCTCGTTGAATGGGCTCCACACATGCCCTCATACACTTACTTAATCAAGACAGTATCTTTAGCAGGATAGACACACCAGAGAAGTGACACGATAAACCCTCTTCTGAATAGAAGTATGTCTTTTAATGCGTACCTTACTGCTTTGTAGCATAGTATCTACTTTTTCTTTGGATCTATCAAAACTATTTCAGTTTCTAAATATGATTTGGTGGGATCCATACAGGATAACCCCATGTCTAACTCCATCACCAAAACACATTCTTTATATGTATTGCACTATCACAACCCAAATTCTTGGATCTTTGAGTTGTCAAGCTCAGATCATCCTAGAATGGGCAAAAGGGGATTTTTTTTCCTTATAGAGGGTTTTATAAGGTATTGTTTAGTTTATTTGGGGTCTTATTAAGTTGGGAGAAGATGGAATAAGGAGAGAGAGTGAGAGATAGAGGTGGATGGTCTTCCATTTCCACCCAACACCAAACCACCATTCCACCACCTTTCCAAAATTGTTGGAGGAGAGCTACTAATTTTGGTGTAGTATTGGGGTGATTTTTGGAGAATATGAAGGTGGGTTTCATAAAGTTGAAGGGGGTTATTTCTTGGAAGCTTGATGTAGCATGCTTTTGGAGTGGGGTAACCACCTTGAGGCCACCTTAGGAGGTGGGAGGTTGCCATCTTCTTATACCTTTCATGCCTATAATTTTAGAGCTCCATTAGAGGTGGAAAAACCTTACTCTGTGTAAGATTTTATTTTACACATTTGTATTCTTGTAGTTAGCCTATTTGAGTAAGGTGCACTTAGTTAAATGGTGTAATTTATGTGTAGAAAATAATAAATATTTTTATGGAATAAAAATGTTGTAAAAATATTATTTTGTTGGAAATAAAGAATGGATAATTATTTCAAGGTTTTGAATTGTTAAAAATATTTATTTTATGAAAATAGTGTATTTTCAAGAAAGATTGAGGTTAAACATTTTATGAACTCAAATGTCTATAAATGATGTGATTTTGTTGAAATATTTGGTGAAATAATAATATTTCAAAGTTCTTGCAAAAATGACGATTTTATGAAAAATAGACTTTTGTTGAGGTTGAAGAAGTATAAATGTCTTTTATGCCTTAAAAATATTTTTTTGCAAGTACAATGAATTCCCAAGATGAAATGTATGTTTAAACCATGTAGTATGATTTTTGGATTTAAAATCCATCTTCTCATGCATATAAACTTGTACTATTTTGGCATTAAATGTATAAAAATGTTTTAAGAAGGTTTTTGTTGGGTTTAAACAAGAATAAGAAAAATTATAAATTTAGTATTCAATATGTGTGAAATTGGGACTAAAAGATATGATGAAAAGATACATGTGTTGATAAAAAGAAATGGTATTTTCTTATAAAAGTAGTCTTTGGGTGTAATTAAATTTCTTGAATGAAAAATCAAATAAATGTGTGGTTTGAGAAAATGTTGATAAAAGTATTCATTAAGTGTCAATGGTTAAACATGGAAAAGTTAGTGTGTATAACTTAGTAGTGTTGTAAAAGATTAATAATTATGAAGTTGAAAAGAACCAAATAGGTAAAGATGATTCCAAATAAGAAGAATATTACTCCGAGGCTAAAAGGGTGTTAAGGTTTTTAAACACATCATGAGTTAAAATGGTAACTTAATAGTGTTTGTAAGAAATTAACACTTCTAAAAATGGAATAAAAAGTGATTTGGGAAACAAGTAAGTAAAATGGTAATTTTACTTAAAGTGGAACATTTTTATGAAATAAAACTGTTGGAACGGTGTTACTTAACATGGTCCTAAATGAATATTATTTTTGGAATAAAAATCAAGGTTAAATTGTAAAGGATATGAAATGGTAAATTTCAAAGTGTAACACAAATGGGGTTGTAAAGTCTCCAGTTTTTGGATTTGTCCGGGGAAAAAAGAAAAGTGGAATAATGTTGATAGTTGTAAGATGTTAAAACACATTAAAAGTAACTCGATTGACACCGAGAAAGAAAGAAGGGTATGGATCCCTAGGGTGAAAAGATAAAAACCACTATCCAGAGCATAGGGTGTGCATAGCCAGCACTGTGGAGCCCGTTGTAGCATATGGTATTTGGAAGATTTTGAGAAAATGATAAAGGAATAAGGAACATGTCAAGAAATGGGTTATGTGGTGAAAATTTGTTACTACAGCCTAACTTGAAATAATGTAATAAATATTTCGATAAAGGTGAAATGTACAAGTAAATGCCCAAATCTAATAATGTTCATGATCTAAGGAAAACGGATAAAGTAAGTGGGTAAATGGGTGGTTAAGTAACCTAAGTGGTTAAACCTATAATTTACATAATAATGTATTGTCCAAGGTTTTCAAATAAAAAAAAAAGTATTTTCTATCATGGCGGATGCGTGTGTTAAAATTGTGATCTTCAATGAAAATACTAATGTCAATCGGTTAAACTGAAAAGGTGATTTCGGTAAACAAATGAATTTCGGTTAATTATAGTGGAGTTGCTTTGAACATTTAACCGGGTGGATTAAAGAAAAGGATAAAGGATCAAATGATAAAATGAATTTCTTTTACAATATTAAGATGGATTAATTTGGACAAGTAAGGTTTTCGGAGGTAAAACGGTTAATGCATTAGAACATGTATTTTTTTAAAGGTATACATATGTAGATACGTACATATTTTCACACGCATGTGGTTGTAACGTATTAGTATCCTTTATGTCGTTCTATTCGATGTTTCGTTTGTCTATTTCCCACTGGGCGTAGGCTCACACACTTACTTTGTTACAGCTGGTTGGGAGCAGTTTTGCATTTTAAGGGCGTTATAGAGGTAAGTATTTTATTTTTATTTTTATGATAGTAACTCTGCATACTTGGACTTCGGGGTGCTCCCCATGGGTCCCCACATAGTTTATCTTGAAACAGTAATCGCATGCTAAATAAGAGAAATGTTAATTAAAATAAAACTGACTAGCAACATTATGTAGGTTATTTTATTGCACTTCACACCTAGTGCTCGGGTCGGATCGGGTTGACTACGAGTAACCCATATATCTGGGTTGGGGAGTTATGAAGGGAGTTACGTGGTTTGGAAACAAGGTAAATTGGCACCTATAGAAGTAGGACCTTTTTCTAACATAAAGTTAATAGAGCCAGTGTAGTATAGGCTCGTATTTTGAGGCATTGTTGGCTGATTCACGACAGCTTTGCATATCATCGTATATCGGTATGAAATAGTTTGAATGGACTTGTCGCTAACCTTGGGATGGGTTATACCTTCAGTCAATGATACCATTGGTGTGTGTGTATAGTGGAAACACCAAAATATTATCATGAGTTAACTTTGAATATGTTCGGATGCATTGAGTGTAAGGATCTTAAGTTTTTAGTATTGGCACATCCAAATTTAAAGGACGGAGATAGATTTTGATTTATATTTATGGAATAAATTCACTAAGTGTGTGGTAAACAACAAGTGATCATTATTATACGTCATAGTGAGTAATATGGATGGGATAATGTTATATCTCAATCGGGAGTCATGTGTAGGCTATCTTAAGGTCGGGATAGGAAATTTATGTGGAGTGACTCGTACGATGATTTCTTGATCAGGGTTGATTCTGAATGGGTCGAAATAGGTGGTATAGAGTACCCCGGGTGAATTAATTGGGTCTCGGGGCATTTTTAGAATAATCCGGCACTACGTAAGGGTGTTTTGATCATTTAAAAGTTTAGGGTTGGAAAAACTCCAAATTTTAGATATATATATATATATCATCCACTTAGGTGGGGATGATAGGGTTATAATACTTGGGAGAGAAGAGTGGATATAAGAGAGGGTAGTAAAAGGGTTCTTAAGAAAACCTACACCACATTTCACCACCGACATTGCCAGAATCAAGATCGGAGCAAGGAGAAGACGCGTCGATCATCTAACAACGAAAATTAGACCATTAACCCCTAAGGCAAGTTTTTCAACTTGAGATTTTTCAGTACTTATATTACCCATGATAGTGTAGGGTTTATATTGCATGGAAAAACATGATTTTCGGGATGCTTAATGGGATTTAATTCATGCTTTGTTGGGATACAATTTATGGAATCAACCTCCTGTTAATATAAAACAAAATCTGAAGAATTGCGTTTGATAAGAATGATATTTCGGGGTTATTAATGATGAACATGCATGAAAAGTAAATCTAGCGTTTATATGAATAAAGTGAAGACTTGATCTTATTTAATGTAAATTCGTGTTGATTTTAGGATATATTACGTTAGAGTTTGTTATAATATCCCTATATGATATCTGGTTAACTTGGGTGAACATTGGATGAGTTCCATGGAGTTTGGGGTGTGTAACAAGGGATAAATGTTTTTTTGAAAGATGAATTTGTCCAGGAACGATCGATCGATTGAGGGAAGTCGATCAATCGATGGATCGATCCATCCATTTTATCGACCAATCGACAGTTACAAAAAAGAGGGCCTTTTACTTATTTTCATAGTTTTCTTTCCCAATATTTATGGGGAACCTTGGTAGTGTTTTATTAACTATATAAGAACTTGCAGAATACCTGTAGACCTATAGTTAAAACTTGGCTTAGTCTTAATGAGGGTAAAATATAATTTGGACCACCAAAATGGAGTGATTGCATTGCATATCAAGAATTTAAAATCGAGTTACGAAAAGCATAGATAATGACCCAAGATTGATGCCAGGAGGATAATGATGTATTAACCAATAAAAACAATTAAGGGATTACTAGGACCCCTTCGGGTAGTGAATGATACTCGGGAAACATAGAAAAGAATATTGAGTGTGAATCGTTAGTACGTTGTGTAGTTGAGAGATCTATACTACATACTGGATACTTATAAGTTGTGTGTATACCTATGATGGATATATTTATAGGTTGTGTGTATACCTATTATATGTGTGTGAAGTATACCTATGTTTCCTGCTATCACTGGAGGTTACGCGCAGTGGGCAATCCCACCTTGGCAATTCCAGCGCGGTATAGATGTGTTCCCCAGAACATAAAACTTATGGTTACTCACTATTTGAGAAACGATAGTTGAACTAGAAGGTCATTTTTGTACGTTAGGTATCTGGGTAGCCTAAAGGCTTAGAACTTTGTTCTCCTCTATTGTGTGTTATTTGATTTATCGTTCGAGGTGCCATTCCAAACCCATAGTCCTTGATTGGGTAGGAGATGTACATGTACTTGATAGCTAAGTGTGCAAGCATCCACGATTCTCAATCCAGGAATGCTATATATATATATATATATGTGTGTGTGTGTGTGTGTGTGTGTGTGTGATTTTTTCTACTCATATGTGGTAGCAGAGAATATAGATAGTGTGTTTCTAAAGTAATTTACGTAAGAGAAACTTAACTAATTGTTCAAACATAATAGTTGGCAAATATTGATTAATGTTTTACAGTAGCATATCATATGGGCGGTACGGGTGAGCTAAGCATATTAGTGATTAATAGGTGTTTTGGTACTAGTCTGGGTAGCATAACTAGGTGAGTAAAATAATAGATGTTAGGTGTTCACTATAGTTGAGAGGTGAGGAACTCAAGAGAGTGTGCACAATACTAACATATGTATAATAACTACTCTTATTTCATTTTAAATACTTGTTACATGTTTTTCAAAGGCATTGGGCTCTAAACCGTATCAAATCTATTTTTAAAACTTTTAGGGGTCCATCGATGGGGACCCCAAGAATGATGTATCATTCCAGGGATGCCCAGCAGTAGCACTTGTGGAGGCATGCAGGACTTGTGTAAACTCTTAAGTTATTTCATTACTAGATTAGGATTCATGTTTAGTTAATTCAGTTGTCCATGTTTCCTGTTCAGTATAGATATTTATTCATATTTATTTATTTCAGTTTCAGAAACTATATTTAGAATTATTTGGAGTCGATGGTTTAATCGACATTTATTATTTATCGATATTATCCTATGATGTTTCAGACTTTTATTATTGTGTGGATAGTTGATATTTTTTTATTTTCGCATATTATGGTATGTTAATTAAAGATATAATTGTTCACCGACTTAATTTAACATAGGTGGTTAATAATTTAAAAAGTTTCGACGGTGATGCTAATAATAAATGATGATGCTGGAAACAGCACCACCCTTCAAGGTGTTTGTGAGCTCAATTCAATGTTAACAATGGCAGCATAAGGTATATACACACATAATAGAAGGGGATGAGTAGAAGAGTATTTACACCGGAATATAAGTGGTTCATCCAATTAGGCCTACGTCCACTGTGCAAGTGTATGTTGTGTATCAATAGGTGAGGGCACTAATGGCCATAGATATAATCTCTCAAGATTTCTCTCTCTACTGTGTATTTGAACAGAGTTTCAGCTAGGCTTGCTAATTCTGGATCCCCCCCAAGGTAGAGGATGACCTCTATATATATAGTGCCTGGAGAGTGTAATGCACCCCCCATGCATGAGGCTTGCATGTGCGCGTTAGCCTCACCAATAGGAGAGAGCCACCTGTCACTGTCAAAGGTAAGGAATGATGATGAAATATTCTCCCCACGTGTGGAGAATAATCTTGTTACAACTGATTTGTGCCCACGTGTCCTTATCCAAATGTCAACAGATGCTCGGCTTCCATATTGGTGCATGACCTCGGCCTGGGAGAGGTCGAGTTTGTAAAGGCTTTGTATTCGTTCAATCCGAGATGTGCCATAGGGGGTCTCGGCCTGATCTCAGTCGAGACAGTGTGTTGGGGTCAGCCTGAGCCGAGGTTGAGCTGATACCATGATGGAGTTTACTAGGGCTTCTTGCCAGCTCGGCCTACATCCGGCCGAGGTTGCCATATCCAGGTTTACGAGAATGCTATTGATACCTGTAATGCGTGTGGTGTCCTTTGGAGATGTAGGTGGTAGTGTCAGCCTGGGCCGACCCTTCTATGGCCGAGGGTTGATATCGTGGGCCCAAGGCTTATCCAGAGTTGGCCATTATCTCGGCCATTACCTCGGCCGAGGTTGGTGTCTCTAGGCCGAGGTCATAATTGGGGCATATCAATCACCCCCCAGCCCTTAGTCATATGTGAGGGAAGGGGACTAGGGGATTAGTACACATCTGAGGCCTGTTTACTTACGAACCAATACTTGCTTGACACTTGTCCAATATTGGAGCATGCTTGCTTGGTAGGCGTGTGATGTCAGCTGCCCTTTGGGTCTCCCAAGGCAATGATGGGCCTTGGGAAATGTGCCCATGTATTTAAGGGTTTTTGAACCCTTTTTCCCTCCACCTTCTTCATTTCTTCTTTTCTGGCGAATTTTGCTCCTGCAACTCTCTCTCTCTAAAAGGCATTTTACCACTGGAGAGGCCTCCTTTGGTGGTGGTTTTTTGCGAATTGTCTTCACTTTCCTTCGTCATTTAATTTCTAGGTACCTTCTCCCCTTCATTTTCTTTGTTTTTCGCTTCTGGTTTGCATTTTCCGACGCATTTCATCGTTTTCTGGCGAGCACCATAGTTTCAGGCAAACCGTATTTGCTTTTAAACTTCTAAGTTTGATCTTTAGATTTCTTTACTTTACAAGCCAATCTTGTTTGTAGTTTTAGGAAGTTATTCCCAAGTTTAGGATCGGCCTCTGATGCTCAAACCATTATACCAGCTTCTTGAGGAGTTCCCCTCCCTTAGAGAGAAGACCTTAGAAAAGATTAGTCAAATAGAAAGGGCACAGGAGGAGGCTCGTAGGTCGCAAGAATTTCCCATTAGTTCTTTTATCAGATTAAGGTGATATATCATGATCCCCCATAGTTCTTTTATCAGACAGAGGTCCCTGCCGACCCCATACCGATGTCTGAGTCTGAATCTTCCACTTCAGACCCCATGTCTATGGACTCGTTTCAGGAGGCCATGGACTTCACACCTCGGCCTGGTTAGGCCCCTGGTCAGGCCGAGGTATCTAGCCGAGCCTCATCTCATAATAGCTCAAGAACCTCAGCCTCTTCCTCAGAGGTTGAAATTGTTGAGCCCAGTGTGGCCGTTCCACCCATACTTGACGCCATCCCTTTGTCGGTCGTCACAGGGGCAGAGTTCGCTCAGAGGTTTGCTAGTAACCCATCTACGTCTGCTTTGGCCGACGTTGAGCCAGATAATGATGAAGATGATGAAAGCGATGTCGACGTCTCTGAGGTAGCCGAGATCAAGAGAACGGTTACTGAGGTGGATCTTCTCTGCTTCAGATATTTGTACTCCGTTAGTCCCTCCATAAGGCTAAGAAGACCTCTGAGGGAAGAGAGGGCATATGACGGCCGAGACGGTGAGATCTGCCTATATGAGCAGATGTTCAAGTTAGGGTTTCGCCTACCCATCCATCCCATCATCAAGTCCATCCTCTCCTATATCAATTTGGACCCCTCACAGCTATCCCCCAATGCCTGGAGGGTCATTATAGGGGCCATTATCTTGTGAAGGGCAGTCCACCACTCTGACCTCCCCGTTTAGGTCTTCGTAGGTTGTTATGTCCCTTCCTCGGCCAAAAATCATCTGAGCTACTATCATTTTGTAGCTCGAAGGCCTGAGAAGAAGATGCTTCAGATAACTCAGACTTCCAACCACAACTGGAAGCCCCACTATTTCTTCACCTCTGGACCATGGGAATTTGGCCCATGTGTTCCCTCGTCCATCCTTGAGCCGAGGATACCCCTCCGATGGGGTAAAGTCTCCATGTCTTCCAAGTCCGACCCTGGTCTAAGTCTTCAGAATCTTCAGAAGGTTAAAGCCCTGAAAGACCAAGGGGCACATGGTCTATTCGTTAAGTTTGAACATTTGCTGACCCCCCATTATCTCTCGAGAACGGGCCTAGGTGGAAGTCCCCTTGCCGACCTTGGTAAGAATTTTTATTTTAAGTTGAACCCCTAAATTCATTCATGTCTGATTTTTAACCCAGATCTTCTAACTTTTGCAGAGCGACCACAAGACATCTCGGACGAGCTGTGGGAAATGGCTGCACCTAGTTTAACCAGACTTGCTAAGAGAGCTGGCCTGAACGCTCCTCCCCCAGCTCCCTCTACATCAAAGTCCCAGGCTACAAAGAAGAGGGCCCCAGAAGGTCATGCCCTGAGGTTCAGAGGCCGACCTTACAACAGAAGAAGGCCACTGATACTGCTATCCCAATCTCCTCGGCCGATGCCCTATCGGCCCTCCTGGATCAGCTGAAATTATCTGATAGAATTATCGGCCACAGTCTTCAGGCCCTTGATGCCATCGGCTCTGCAATGACCGAGGCTGGCAAACGGTTCTTCAGGTCTCTGGACACCCCACTGCTGATTGAGTTCGGCCTTCACAAAGCCATTCAGGTATGACTTTATCTCTCTTAAAAACTTCTTTAAGTATAACATCTGACTTTTCTTCAGCCTAACCTCTTCATAAAATATGCAGGGAGTGGTTGCTATGCACCACTTATCAAACTGGACTTTGAGGAAATTGCCCCTCATCCAAAAGGGGCAAGAGGCCGAGAAGGTTCAGCCCTGAATGCCGAGATTGATCGTCTGAAATTAGAGATGCAACACTCTGAGAATAAGGTGAAGGGGTTGGAGAAGGACATCTCCTAGCTCGTCAAAGACCACGCTAAAGCTCTGAAGGCCAAAGATGATGTTCTGCAGCAGAAGGTCAACTCGGCTGTCAAGGTTGACCTTGAAGACGCCTCACAGAAAATAATTTCTGACTACAAAGCCTCAGACGAGTTCATGGGCTTCGACTTTGAATATCTGTAAAGAGGTATCAAGGCCACTACTAAATGGGCTGACGCCAGGGAGAGGAAGGTCGGCACTTTAAAGGCCTCTTACTTCGTGGGTCTCGGCTTTGCTGATCCTCAGTTTGCCCAGGCTCTTCAGGAGGTTGAGGAAGAGGCTGCTGCTCCTGCCGAGACTGCAACGTTGGGAGGCACCGAGGTTGGAGGGGCATACCATGATGATGCAGCCGAGGTGACCAATGTGGATCAAGCCAATCAAGCCGAAGATGTTAATGTTCCCCCGTCAAATCCTTAGGATTTTTCAGTCATTGTTTATAACTTGTAACACCATGGAACTTCTGTAATTGCTGAATATTTGTTATTTCTAAATATATCAACCTCTGAGGAGGACTGTCTTCACTTAATTTTACCAAATGCCATATGATATCTTCCATTATTTTGTTGCAATGATATCTTATTTATACGTAATCAATAATCCTGACCTCAGACCTCTTCACCACTGAATTGTGTTATGAGGGTCTGAGGTCATCACCTAAGATGTTATTCCCATAGCTAATCTCACCAAATCAATGATGTTAAGGATCTGAGGTCATCTATGCAGGTGTCTGACTTCAGACCTTGTCACCATTGAGTGATGTTATAAGGGTCTGAGGTCATCACCTAAGATGTTATCCCCATAATTAATCTCACCAAATTAATGATGTTAAGGGTCTGAGGTCATCTATGAAGGTGTCTAAGCCCAGACCTCTTCACCACTGAGTGATGTTATAAGGGTCTGAGGTCATCACCTAAGATGTTATCCCCATTACTAATCTTACCAAATTAATTATGTTAAGGGTCTGAGTCCATATATGAAGGTGTATGAGCCCAGACCTCTTCACCACTGAGTGATGTTAAAAGGTTTGAGGTCATCACCTAAGATGTTATCCCCATAACTAATCTCACCAAATTAATGATGTTAAGGGTCTGAGGTCATCTATGAAGGTGTCTGAGCATAGACATCTTCACCACTGAGTGACGTTATAAGGGTCTGAGGTCATCACCTAAGATGTTATCCCCATAATTAATCTCAACAAATTAATGATGTTAAGGGTCTGAGGTCATCTATGAAGGTGTCTGACTTCAGACCTTGTCACCACTGAGTGACGTTATAAGGTCTGAGGTCATTACCTAAGATGTTATCCCCATAACTAATCTCACCAAATTAATGATATTAAGGGTATGAGGTCATCTATGAAGGTGTCTGACTTCAGACCTTGTCACCACTGGGTGATGTTATAAGGTCTGAGGTCATCACCTAAGATGTTATCCCCATAACTAATCTCACCAAATTAATGATGTTAAGGGTCTGAGGTCATCTATGAAGGTGTGTGACTTTAGACCTTGTCACCACTGAGTGATGTTATAAGGGTCTGAGGTCATCACCTAAGATGTTATCCCCATAACTAATCTCACCAAATTAATGATGTTAAGGGTCTGAGGTCATCTATGAAGGTGTCTGAGCCCAGACCTCTTCACCACTGAGTGATGTTATAAGGGTCTGAGGTCATCACCTAAGATGTTATCCCCATAATTTCTGATGTAAGAATGAAGCAAGAGTTGTTATAGGAACTGATCTTTTATTAATAACCTCTTCCCAACAAGATGGTACATTTATAAACTCTATGCAACATTATATGTAATATTTCTTTAGGTGATCAGCATTCCATGGGTTAGCAAAGGGTTCTCCTTCTAGGTTTTCTAGCCTCTAGGTGCCAGGCACAACCTCTTCTGTCACTTTGTAGGGTCCATGCTAGTTTGGGCGAAGCTTATTTATCGTCTGTAAGGTCTTTTTCATCACTAGGTCTCCCACTGCAATGGGTCTTGACTTCACCCTCTGGTTATAGAATTTTGCTGCCCTCTGCTGGTAGGCTGCTTGTCTGATCTCAGCGTCTTCTCTTCTCACTTCAATCAGATCTAGGTCTAGCCTCCTTTCCTCCCCATTTTTATCGGGGTCATGGGTCTGAACCCTATGAGTTGGGAGTCCTACTTCAGTTGGTATGACAGCCTCTGAACCGTGTGCTAGCATGAACAGGGTTTCTCCTGTAGGCATCCTTGTCGTTGTTCTGTAGGCCCATAGCACAGCGTAGACCTCTTCAGTCCATCTTCCCTTTGCATCTTCTAACCTCTTCTTGATCCCATCAAGGATTGTTCTGTTCGTAACCTCGGTCTGACCGTTCGCCTGAGGTCGGCCAGGAGATGAGAAGAACTGTTTTATCCCAACTCTCAGGCAGTACTTTTCTAGAGAGGAGTTCTTTAACTGAGTCCCATTGTCTGAAATAATTGTGTTTGGGAGGCCGTATCTACATATAATGTTCCTCCAAATAAACTGGAAGGTCTTCTGCTCTGTGATCGTTATCATCAGCTCTGCCTCCACCCATTTTGAGAAGTAGTCGATGGCAACTATCAAGAATCTATAATTATTACCAGATCTTGGTAGGGGTCCTACTAAGTCAATCCCTCATACCGCAAATGGCCATGGAGAGGTGATTGACGTCATAGGCTGATGAGGTTGATGAGGAATAGTTGCGAATCTCTGACATTTATCACATCTCTTCACATAGGCTGCAGCATCTTTGGACAAGGTTGGCCACCAGTACCCCTGTGTGATGATTCTTTTGACCAAGGGTCTTCCTCCTATGTGGCTGGAGCAAGAACCCTCATGAACCTCTCGTAAGACCCGGGGAACTTCCACGGGATGTACACATCTGAGAAGAGGCAATAGAAATCCCTTTTTGTACAAGACGTCTCCTATCACTGTGAACTTGGCAGCCCTATATCTTAATTTTTTCCTCTCTAACTTGGACTCAGGTAGCTCTCCCTCTCTAATATATCTGATTAGAGGGTCAATCCATGAGTCCCCAGGGTTCAAATTGTGACAAGGGTTGCACACCTCTTCTTCCTCGATGGTTGCCTTTCCTAAGACCTCGATCGGAACAGTCCTTTGAAACATCTGTCTTCATTGCCGAGGCCAGCCTTGCCAATGCATCTGCATGACCGTTACTCTGTCGAGCCACTCTCTTCAATTTTGCCTCTTCAAAATATTCCAACATATTTCTCACCCTCTTCAGGTACTTCACCATACTTTCATCTTTGGCCTCATAGACTCCCAGTACTTGATTGATAACTAACCTTCAGTCACTGTGGAGTAGGAGTCACTTTACGCGAAGATTTTTTGCCAATAAAAGACCTGCTATCATGGCCACATACTCAGACTCGTTGTTTGAAGCCTGGAAGTTGAATCTCAAGGCGTATTCAATGTTGGCACCATCTGGAGCCGAGAGTATTAGCCCCGCACCGCTTCCACTGTCGGAGGAAGAGCCATCAACGAAGAGGCTCCAAATGTCTGTATCTGATGAGAAGACCCCTTCTGTCATGACTCCTTTCTTGAAGAGGTACCGATCTTCTTCGTTTTCTTCCACTCTGCCCTGGACCTTACCTGAGGTGACCTCTTCCTAATTTCGGAAGACGTTTGGTGTCGTGTCTTCCAAATTTCGGAAGACACCGCAGTTTGTCTCTTCGTCCTCCCCCAGGCCTTTCTCTGTCTTGGCCTCTTCCCAGGTATATTCTGCAACAAATTTTGCGAGGGCTTGACCTTTGATGGATGCCCTAGGCTGGTAGGTAAGATCATACTCCCCTAATTCAATGGCCCAGGTCATCAATCTCCCGGACTTCTCAGGTTTATGCAAGACCTGCCTTAGTGGGGAGTCAGTGAGGACTACCATGGAGTGAGCTTGGAAGTAAGGCTTCATTTTCCTTGAAGCGTGTATCAGAGCATAGGCCAATTTTTCCATGCGTGGATAATTTTTCTCAGCCCCTTGAAGGTCCTTACTATTGAAATACACAGGCCTTTGGATCCCATCTTCTTCCCATATTATGGCCGCGCTGATGGCTGATTCAGAGACTGCCAGATACACATACAACTTTTCTCCTGCGACGGGCCGAGACAGCAATAAGGGTGACCCCAAGTAAGACTTGAGTTGGGTGAATGCTTTTTCACACTCTTTGTCCCATTGGAAGGCCTTTCTTAGAACTTTAAAGAATGGAAGACACTTATTCGTTGCCCTAGAGACAAATCTGTTAAGCGCAGCCACTCTCCCCGTGAGTCTTTGGACATCCTTGATACTCCTAGGAGTCTTCATGTCAAGCAACGCCTTGATTTTCTTAGGGTTCGCTTCAATCCCCCTCTGGTTGATGATAAATCCCAAGAATTTCTCAGCTCCTACTCTGAAGACACATTTCACCGGGTTGAGCTTCATTCTGTATGAGTCCATAACATCGAAGGTCTTCTCAAGGTCTGCTACATGGGTGCAAGCTTTCAAGCTTTTTGTTAGCATATCATCTACATAAACCTCCATGGTCTTACCTATTTGCTCTTCAAACATCTTATTTACAAGACATTGGTACGTTGCCCCTGCATTTTTCAGATCGAAGGGCATTACCTTGTAGCAGTACGTCCCTTTGTCGGTAATGAAGGTTGTCTTCTCCGAGTCTCCAGCATCCATAAAGATTTAGTTATAGCCTGAATACGCATCCATGAATCTCATGAGCTCATGTCCTGCTGTGGCATCCACTATCTGATCTATCCAAGGTAAGGGATTGTTGTCTTTTGGACAAGACCTATTCAGGTTAGTGAAATCGACACACATTCTCCACTTCCCATTGGCCTTGGGTACGATGACTGCATTTGATAGCCACTCCGAATATGTGACTTCTCTTCTAAACTCAGCCTCATCTAATTTTTTAACCTCTTCCCGAATGACGTCATATTTCTCCCTGGAGTAGACTCTTCGTCTCTACTTAATAGGCTTGGCATCTTTGTTTACGTTGAGCTTGTGACTCATCACCTCAGTGTCGATGCCAGGCATGTCTGCGTGGATCCATGCGAAGACACTCTTCCTCCTCCTGAGAAAGTTTATCAGCTCTTCCTTGACTTCCGAATTAAGGTCTTTGCCGACCTGGATGGTTTTTTCCGGTTCATCCTCGTTGAGGACGATGGATTCTACCTCTTCCGCGGCCTCTCCCTTCTTCAACTTTGTCTCATCTCTCGGATCAAGAGTATCAATGCTATAAGTGGTGGTGGCCCTCTTATGGGCCTCTCTCTCTTCGGCCGAGTTGAAGTAACATTATCGAGCTGTGGTCTGGTCACCTCGTACTTCCCCTACCCCATAGGGGTCAGGAATTTTAGCATCTGGTGGACTGTCAATGGCACAGCCTCGAACTCCTTAAGGGCCACTCTTCCTATGATGAGGTTATAGGCCGAGAAGACACTCTCGTCCATTACGAACAAATTAATCTTCCTGCTTAACCTATTAGGCCACTCATCACCGATCCGTACATCCATCTCATACATGCCCAAGGGGTGAACCTTTTCCTATAAAAGGGTGGTGATAGGGTACTAGTCTTGCTCTACTAAGACCCAAGCTCTTGAAGCATGGACAAAATATCACATCTGCCAAACTTCCCCCACCCATGAAGGATCAGCCTGCACCCCATCAGAGAAGGGACGTTGCTGAAGGCCCTTCCTGTTATATACCTCACATCATGCATGCCTCTTCCTCTAATCTACCTCTTCTGTCACAGGGTCGGCCTTGGTCAGGCCGACCTGGTCTGTCCCCTCTTTGCGAACCAACAACACTCCTGGACCTGGATAACCCGTGTCTTAGGTCATTCACTGGACCTAACCGCTCGAAGGCTGACCCTATGCTCAACCGATCGAAAGCTGACCCTCTCTTTTGAGCCTCTTCATCTCTTCGGCCGACACATCCTTGACTCTGCCGAAGAGGTCGTACTGTATTATTCGACACCTCATACGGCTCCCAATAATCTTTCGGGGCCTCTCTCGCCTCTAGATCGTCATACCTGTCCTCCGAGCAAGGGTTTCCTTGCCTCCCCAGGCGTAAGCGCCTGGGGTCAGCAACGTCCCTTCTCCGCTGGGGTGCAGGTTGATCCTTCATGGGTGCCTGGGGTGGTCCCCTGGCATTTGGATGTGGCTGAACAGCCGCCGGAGTGATCATATCCGGTGAGACTCTAGGTGGCCTCATCATAGTTTGGCTGAGTTGTTCGAATTGCTCCTTCATTGCTTGCTGCGTTGCAGCCAAAGATTTTAAGGCTGCAGCCACTTCTGCCATTTCGGACTGAGGCGGTGCCTGGCTGGAACTGGGCCCTCCTCCTCTGGGCGGCAGAAGAGGCGGTGGTAATTCTGGTGCCATGTGTCAACAATAAAGAGCTTGAGTAACAAGTGAGCTTAGTACCTTACAGGACCTCTTTCAATGGTGAAATAACTCCACGCAAGGGGTGATGCCTGGTTCACCACCAGAGTCTCCGATGAGGTTAAGCTGAAGAAGAGGAAGAGATAGCTTCTCGTTCCCACAGACGGCGCCAGAATGATGATGCTGGAAACAGCACCACCCTTCAAGGTGTTTGTGAGATCAATTCAATGTTAACAATGGAAGCATAGGGTATATACACACATAATAGAAGGGGATGAGGAGAAGAGGATTTACACCGGAATATAAGTGGTTCATCTAATTAGGCCTACGTCCACTTTGCAAGTGTATGATGTGTATCAATAGGTGAGGGAACTAATGGCCATAGATACAATCTCTCAACCTTTCTCTCTCTAATGTGTATTTAAATAGAGTTTCAGCTAGGGTTGCTAATTCTGGATCCCCCCCAAGGTAGAGGATGACCTCTATATATATAGTGCCTGGAGAGTGTAATGCACCCCCATGAATGAGGCTTGCATGTGCGCATTAGCCTCACCAATAGGAGAGATCCACCTGTCACTGTCACAAGTAAGGAATGATGATGAAATGTTCTCCCCACGTGTGGAGAATAATCTTTTTACAACTGATTTGTGCCCACGTGTCCTTATCCAAATGTCAACAGATGCTCGGCTGCCATATTGGTGCATGACCTCGGCCTGGGAGAGGTCGAGTTTGTAAAGGCTTGGTATTCGTTCAATCCGAGATGTGCCATAGGGGGTCTCGGCCTGATCTCAGTCGAGACAGTGTGTTGGGGTCAGCCTGAGCCGAGGTTGAGCTGATACCATGATGGAGTTTACTAGGGCTTCTTGCCAGCTCGGCCTACATCCGGCCGAGGTTTCCATATCCAGGTTTACGAGAATGCTATTGATACATGTAATGCGTGTGGTGTCCTTTGGAGATGTAGGTGGTAGTGTCAGCCTGGGCCGACCCTTCTATGGCCGAGGGTTGATATCGTGGGCCCAAGGCTTATCCAGAGTTGGCCATTATCTCGGCCATTACCTCGGCCGAGGTTGGTGTCTCTAGGCCGAGGTCACAATTGGGGCATATCAATCACCCCCCAGCCCTTAGTCATATGTGAGGGAAGGGGACTAGGGGATTAGTACACATCTGAGGCCTGTTTACTTACGAACCAATACTTGCTTGACACTTGTCCAATATTGTGCAATTTCCTTTGGATGATCTCCTTCCATTGGATAATCACACTTCCTCACTTTCCCAAACTCTTCCATAATAGACGATGGCACAAATTCAGACTCACTAGTATAGTCGATAAGGGAGAAAGTTGAAGGGGCTTTTTAATGGGCCATCCGTAAGAGTTTGGGAAAGTGAGGAAGTGTGATTATCCAATGGAAGGAGATCATCCAAAGGAAATTGCACATGATGGAGTGCAGTGACACTCATGATTACAATTTTGGGCAAATTTTTAGCTCATAGGAGCAGTGTTGTAGTGATGGGAGTCAGTCACCTCATTCAAAGAGAGATACCATGAATATCGAGGAATTTGGGTTGCAGTTTTACCGCAAATCCTTTCACTAGCTGCTGAAACATAGAAGCGATGGAAATTTTAGTACTTATTGTAGGAGGGTCGGATAGTGGCCTAACGTGAGGGAGAATTTTCTTGTTTAACTTCGTACTCAAAAAAATGTATACGAAGAATAAAAAGTGTCTTTGAGTTAATATGGACTCATGGGTAGAATATGCCATCTTTAAAGGGGGAAATCTGGCTTGGACAACTGACGACGATTTCGTTAATGTTGTACTTTTGCAAGGGAAATATAAATGCTTCCAATTGAAGGGAGCTAAGATATTTAAGAGTCTAATCAGAAAAATAAGAAAGAATGTAATTAGTAATAATGAGGCACCCTCGGGGGTATACCCAGTAGGGGACCCATTTAAATGATTTAGATCCATGAATTTCTTACCAAGTGACTATGGATTCAGTCAGGGCCATCAGGGCCATTAGTGTGCTCTATAAGGCCAGCAGATCCAAATAAACATTGGGGGTAACAATTGGGGGCCAAGGCTACCGGTCCTAGGAGAAGGACAACCCCGACATGGCTAGTTGGGTCAGATTCAGTGGAATGACACAGAGAGGTGTCTCATGTGTGTAGAGTAGGGCCACAGGTGTTCATCTTATCCGCAACGAGTTAGGAGATTAGAGCGGGCTGCCTAGCAGGGGAAACAGCTATAGAAGTTTTTGGTTAGGTTTAAACGAGAGTGTTATGCAAGGAACCATTTGAACCGCCGGTGCTGTAGGTGAGTGAAAGTATGAGTTTAATCCTCGAATAGATGGGATAATATTTAGGTGGCATGGAAAGTCATAATATTTTGTTAGCACTAGATTCGTTCGTGAGACGGGTTTAATGGGTGTATTGTTAGTGTTACTATTGTGTGTATATGTAGACACCCAATTATTTTACCCCCCCCCCCCCCAGAAACTCTCCTTAGGTCCCTAGCACCTCCCGCCATCACTACCAACCTGGGTCATACCCCGAGTACTGACCTAGAGGCCATCAGACGCTCTCAGACTCCATTTGACCAAAAATTCAAACTCTTTAGCTAGATCGAGACTAAATGAATATTCAAAGACCCCTGAAACCCCTTTCCAACGGTCCATCCCATGCACGATTCCGACTTACCATGCGGATGAATGACCCGTTTTCCCTCGAAACTCGATCAAGAGGTCACCGGATGCTCCTAGGCTCCGTTTGACCAAAGACAACTCTTCAGCTCGACTGATACTGAATGAATCTTTGAAGTGGACTGAAACCCCTTTCCAACGATCCACCCTGTGCGTGATTCTGACTTACGGTACGGACAAACGATCTATTTTACTCCAAGAGGTCACCAAATGCTTCCAGGGTTCGGTCGACCAAAGTCAACTCCCCAAACTGGGTCAAACTCTTTGGAATATCTAAGTACATCTCCTAGAATTTCCAACGGTATGCCACATGGGCGATTCTAACTTACCATGCAGACGAACGATTCGTTTGTGTCCGAAGTTTTCCCGTCCAAAGGACCAATGAGCACTTTCCAGCCACATTTGACCCAAATTCAACTCCCGAACCCAGGAGCAGTCCAAGGACTTTCAAAGATATCTGAATTACCTTTCCAAATGTTAGCCTCGTACGCGATTCGGATCAATGGTTTTCCCTCAGCGGCCGATTTTCCGAAGGAGCCTGAAAGAAACTGCCAAACGATAAGTTCCAGACCCTGCCTATCTGCCATGTGCCTAAACGCACCTGCCGATTGGCAGGACAAGGGCTATGCCAATCGGCAATTCCCTGGGCCTATAAAAAGGAGGGCCTGACCTCATTGCAAGAGGAGCCCATATCTGAAATACCTCACTCTCAACGAATCCAGAAAACCTGGTGAATTAACTACTATTCATCATCATCCAAGTTCAAGGGCTACTCTCAAACATTCAAGATCAAGTTCAAGATCTTCAGGAAGGTCCAATTTTCTCAATTCTCTCCTTAAATTTTCATAAATTCGCATTAACTTGTTTTATTACTTAGCACTTTAACTATCTCATCTCACATATCCTAATATACTTTTCATTTAGTATTATTACACATCTCTTATTTTCATATAAATAAAAACTCAAAAAAATAAGAAAAAGAGGGTTTGCTCATAAATTCCAAACGGGAATTCTCACACTTTTCTTATACTTTACTCACAACTAAAACACTTTTTTTTGCACATACACATATGAGAAGCCCCGGTTGGATTTATGGTATAAACACCACCCCTCGTTTTGCATGTGAACTACGTGGACTTTGATGCCTCTATAGGCTATGTAGGCGTCTCGGGGTAAAACCTGAGACTCGAGTCCTATTCTTACTTTTTCTCTCATTTTCTATTTTCTCTAAACTCAATTCTCTTAGATTCTATACATTCACACAGACACAGACACACAAATATATATATATATATATATATATATATATATATATATATATATATATATATATATATATATATATATAGAGAGAGAGAGAGAGAGAGAGAGAGAGAGAGAGAGAGAGACTCATCTACATCATGCTCTATACATCACCCGTGCATCATGTCTAATTCGAGGCCCTAAATTTTTTTTTTAAATTTTATATTTTTCCCTTGAAATTAACCTTCCAATAAAACCATATGCAAAAAATTAGGGCAAAATATATTCTCTAGCTGTTTTTAAAAAAATCCATAAAAACTGCTAAAAACACCTTATTTATAAGGGTCTGCGCAAGAAGTTTTTATGGATTTTTTAAAAATAGGTACAAAATGTATTTTGACCTAATGTTTTGCATATGGATTTATTGGAAGGTTAATTTTAAGGGAAAAATATAAAATTTGAGAAAAAAAGTTTTCTAGGGCCTAGAATTACGCGTGATGCACGGTGTGATGTATAGAGCATGATGTAGGTGAGTTTCCTATATATATATGTTCTTAGTGGCGTATTATTACACATGCGTTATCGTTCCATTATAACGATCAATGAAAGGATAATAGCGTAAATCCTATTTTTTAATATTGTCTTTATGAACATTCCTACAGATGACTCACTTTATCTCTTCCATAATGCAAGTCGATGATTGCTATATCCACTACATATACACATGCACACATATCACGGGGAAAATAAAGGAAAATAGCAAAAAAAAACATGAGAGACCGTAAGGGCAGAATGGGTGCCTAGCACCTTCCCATTTCGTAACTTAACCTCCGGACCCTTTTTGAATCATTTTTGTTTCGTATGTATCAGTATGTCTTCGGATGCTGTCCTTCGGGATGGCTCCTTTTTTTTGTCTGTTTTGAGTAAAATAGACTGGCGACTCCATCTTTCTACATTTTCACATCATCAACGACGTCGGCCGAAGCACTCCCAAGTGGGACGCGCAGGACCTAGGATCCTCCTCTCTCACCCACCGTGAGGATCGAGGGGATGGGCATAGTGGTGACTCTGCTTGAGACTATTTATTTATAAGGCTAGACTCTATTTACATGGATGTTATGCTTGTTTATATTTTCCCCCATTTTGCATGTTCCCCTTTTTCATGTGTACCCCATACTTATGCTTCTATTCATACACTTGTTGAAAAATTCTCCATGTACACTTCACACAACGTGCACCTAGGATCATATATATCCACATGCTACACGCATCACCCATCCATACTTGGTGTACCATTGGTACTTTTACTTTGCTCCCTTTTGGCATAATTAAGAAAGACATTCTCATCATAAGATATTAATAAAAAAATCATGCATTATTAACACGACATCACCAAAGAGCATTGTGATTGACCAAATTTTGTCCACTAACTAGAGGGTCACTTCGTGATGGACGCTGGTCCGGTAGGGCGCAGTGAGCCTAAGTGATATGACTCTCACCTTCCATTGGCCAAGTAACTTTGATGTATATCGAACGGTTCCCCCGCATCGTATCGCTTGACCGAAGTCATGACGAGAGGTATATCGCAGGGAACTCATTCACGTACGCCGAGTATATTGAATTCTCTCTCACACGTACCATCCCCACGAGGTATATAGTGAGGCAATTCACGTACACTCAGGCATATCAAATGGCTTGTCCACACGAACCGATTTCCCGTAAGAGCAAGACGTATATCGTGGAAGTCACGCCAAAGGGGGGAACCCTTTTCGATTCACCCAACCAACTGCATACCTGCATATAGATGTCAAGCCTAGGACACCCATGAGAGACCGTAAGGGCAGGATGGGTGCCTAACACCTTCCCATTTCATAACTCGACCTCCGAACCATTTTTGAATCATTTTGGTTTCGTATGTATTAGTATGTCTTTGGATGTTGTCCTTCGGGATGGCTCCCTTTCTTTTTTCTATTTTGAGTAAAATAGATTGGCGACTCCATATTTCTACATTTTTCACCTCATCAACTATGTCGGTCGAAGCGCTCCCAAGAGGGACGCGCGGGACCTAGGATCCTTCTCTCTCACCCATCACGAGGATCGAAGGGATGGGAACTGTTAACGCAAAAATTCTCCATCTACGAGGACCAATCAGAAAAGGACACGTGTCATCCTACGTGGCAATATTCAACACCCGAGGAGAGTTGGTCGGCACCCGAGGAGTGTTGGTCGGCACCCGAGGAGTGTTAGTCGGCACCCGAGGAGAGTTGGTCGGCACCCGAGGAGTATTAGTTGGCACCCGAGGAGAGTTGGTCGGCATACCAACCAGGAATATCAAAGGATAACTACGCATTTAATGATCATTAATGTACATTTATACTGTATGACAACACATAGCATACCAAGCAATTCAACAGTTAGATTCGTTGAATGTAGACATAATGCATAAATGTCTACATACAATGAATCTCTTTATCTCCCATTACTATAAATACATGTATTCCCTTGGCCAAAAGGGACAACTATGAAGAGAGATCCGAGACAACCAAGAAACACCATATTGTGCTATTGTAAACCCCTGGGAATAAAATAACAGTGGACGTAGGCTTTTCCTTATAGCCGAACCACTTTAAAAATCTTTGTCTCTTATGTGTTCGATGTGAATGTTTATCTTCATCTTCAATCTCATCCTCATCATTTATCTGCTGTTGACGCCACTAAAATGGTAGTGGCCATTTTCTGTCTTCAACAGATTGGCGCCGTCTGTGGGAACGTGTTACAAGCATTGTTCTCCATCAAAAGCTAAGTTTTTATTTTCTATATGTATAATAAATTATATATTATACAAATCCTTGCATCTATGGATCCACTTGAAGATTTTCTGAACAAATATGTTAGGATAGGGATAAGCATTAAGAACGATTATGTATTTTCCATTCCGATATTAACATGAATTGAATCAGACCCATTTTCTCTCTCTTCAAGAAAACTATGTTCTCTGCACAAATAATCATATTATGTAATTGTGTTGATACGATCAATTTTATCCATATAAGAATAATCAATTATATGTTGTACATACATACATACATCTTTTGATTCAGTCATGCTTTTTATGATTATAAACATAAATTAGTTGTCCAATTTTTCATTTATAAAATCTGCAAAATATTGCAAATAACGATTTTATTAAATTAGTGGATCGGTTTTTATTTCAAATAGGAATAAACGAAAATTTCATAATCACAAGTCCGTTAAATATTTTTATGGAGACACGTTTATGTACATCATATTTTTATGAAAACACGAGATATTTTGATTGTTATCTCTCATATTATTATCTGGAAATTTAAATTGTCCAATATTGAAGCCGATGCACACTATATATTGGTCGGCTGAATAATTATTCTAATCGTAATTTTTATATGATTCAGCCTCAACAGGTGCTCAGGAAAAATTATCTGCCCAGTAAAATTCTTGGATGCTCATCAACAGCACATAAAGACCTTAAAAGGTCAATACCGAACAAAAACAACGCAGCTAGACTGCACATAGCACAGCAGCAAGACTGCAAACAACAATTCAATTGGCACCATCAGATTCATTTCATACATGCCCCAATCCTGGGCATAGAGCTTCATACTTGACTTAATCGAGTTAAGAGAAGAGATACATGTAGGCCTTTCTAATTAAGAATTCAAACATCTATTCCTCAAACACTCAAACTGAGCTAAAGAACACATATAGAAATTTCCAAGTTGGAATTCAAACAGATTCTTCAAAAGCCGACAAGAGTCATATGATGGAAGAAATGTAGAAATTCATAATTGAAATGTCAACATATATTCTTCTTAAACACTTGAACTGAGTTAAATAATAGAAGCCAGAAAATGCAAACATGCAAAGATCTCAGGGAGTCATTTCACGGAATATTTCCTCGGCCTTATTTTTCCAGCAAGACCAACATATTTCAAGGCCAAGAAAGTACTCAAAGTTCATATTCCACACTTGGGGGCTTCTATTACAAATTCAGTTGTTCATTCGGTGGCATATTCTCATAACATCATGCAGTCGAGTATCAAATTCAACTCCACAAACTTACATGGAGGCATATTGAAGTTCAGGAGCCAAATTCAGCATCTACAGCACTGAGATCTTTACTACTACTGTCCCGACCAATAATGAAAAAGAAGTTGTATGAAAATATTTCGAAGTCCACCACTAGCTTGGTACTAACAATATTGAAGGGTTGGGTTCAAAATCTAGTATGTTACTCGACAAAGTATTCAGAGGAGCATAAATCAAAAAAATCAAGCACGTAAAGTTAGCATTCAGTTGCTCAACATAGGAAGCAGTTGGTCTGCTGGCAAACCAATCAACATACTTGAAGATTATGACAAGCTACAAGCTGCATACTATGGCATGGCTGCATCCAAATTCCCAGGGGTGATACATAGCACACGTTCACTTGACGAACGGAGTTCCTCAAAAGAGATATTAGCAACCATCGATAAGCTTGCATCATATGTCATCCTGGAGATAATGCACTTTATGTTGAACAAATTAAGAAGGTAGATCAAGAATTTCACGAGCACCGAGAGACACTGCAGAATAAATACTCCATCCTTTCAAGTAAACCATCAAGCATGGAGCATTGGGGGCTTCTGTTAACGCAAAAATTCTCCATCTACGAGGACCAATCAGAAAAGGACACGTGTCATCCTACGTGGCAATATTCAACACCCGAGGAGAGTTGGTCGGCACCCGAGGAGTGTTGGTCGGCACCCGAGGAGTGTTAGTCGGCACCCGAGGAGAGTTGGTCGGCACCCGAGGAGTATTAGTTGGCACCCGAGGAGAGTTGGTCGGCATACCAACCAGGAATATCAAAGGATAACTACGCATTTAATGATCATTAATGTACATTTATACTGTATGACAACACATAGCATACCAAGCAATTCAACAGTTAGATTCGTTGAATGTAGACATAATGCATAAATGTCTACATACAATGAATCTCTTTATCTCCCATTACTATAAATACATGTATTCCCTTGGCCAAAAGGGACAACTATGAAGAGAGATCCGAGAGAACCAAGAAACACCATATTGTGCTATTGTAAACCCCTGGGAATAAAATAACAGTGGACGTAGGCTTTTCCTTATAGCCGAACCACTTTAAAAATCTTTGTCTCTTATGTGTTCGATGTGAATGTTTATCTTCATCTTCAATCTCATCCTCATCATTTATCTGCGCGTCAACAGGAACAGTGGTGACTCCGCTGGGGACTATTTATTTTGAAGGCTAGACTCTATTTACATGAATGTTATGCTTGTTTATATTTTCCCCCATTTTGCATGTTCCCTTTTTTCATGTGTACCCCATACTTATGCTTCTATTCATACACTTGTAGAAAAATTCTCCATGTACACTTCACACCACGTGCACCTAGGATCACATATATCCACATGCTACATGCATCACCCATCCATACTTGGTGTACCATTGGTATTTGTACTTTGCTCCCTATTGGCATAATCAAGAAATTCATTCTCATCATAAGATACTAATAAAAAAATCATGCATGATTCACACGACATCACCAAAGATCATTGTGATTGACCAAATTCTATCCAATAACTAAAGGGTCACTTCTTGATGGGCACTGGTCCTGTAGGGCACAGTGAGCCTAAGCGATATGACTCTCACCTTCCATTGGCCAAGTACCTTCGATGTATATCGAACAGTTCCCCCGCATCGTATCGCTTGACCGAAGTCATGACGAGAGGTATATTGCAGGGAACTCATTCACGTACGCCGAGTATATTGAATTCTCTCTCACACGTACCATACCCACGAGGTATATAGTGAGGTAATTCACGTACACTTGGGTATATCAAATGTCTTGTCAACACGTATCGATTGCCCGCAAAAGCAAGACGTATATCGTGGAAGTCACGCCAGAGGGGGGAACCCTTTCCGATTCACCCAACCAACTGTATACCCGTATATAGGTTTCAATCCTAGGACACACATATAAGATTATCGGTTTCAACCCGAAACTCTGCCAAAATTCCGAGTCGGCTTTCCTGCCCTAATTTTCGTGCATTTATAACTGTGAGCCTGGTTACAAGTCCAGCCATAGATTTGCATATATTACAAACCCAAATTTTCCATGCTCGGGTCCTCTTTGGCATTTCATTTTGCATTTAGGAGAATTTAATACAAGTGATAACATAATAATCATGCTGAGACTGTCTCCCAAAAAATCAAAAAAACATTTCTCCTTTCTTTATCAAAAATCCAAAAAAAA
The DNA here is from genome assembly GCA_949130495.1 of Sambucus nigra. Lineage (NCBI taxonomy): Eukaryota > Viridiplantae > Streptophyta > Magnoliopsida > Dipsacales > Adoxaceae > Sambucus > Sambucus nigra. Next base: position 308,534,456 of record OX422223.1, read on the forward strand.
AAACATTTCTCCTTTCTTTATCGAAAATCCAAAAACATTTCTCCTTTCCTTATCAAAAATCAAAAAGCATTTCTCATTTCCTTATCAACAAAAATCCAAAAACATTTCTCCTTTCTTTATTAAAAATCCAAAAATATTTTGTCTTTCAATCTCAAAAAAAAATAAATGCTAGAAATATTTTCATTCTTTTTCTAAAAAATAAATCCCATTTTACGCATTCTCAGGTTGATCGCACGCCCTTGGCCTGGATCCTTATTGGCTTCGGTCAAATCACCCTGGAGTTTTATATGTTCCCATGTTACTTCTTTCGAGTTCGGTATCCATCCGCTTTCCATGGAGAATATAGACCAAGTACCCATTGTGCAGCCAGATTTGACGGTAGTTCTAGTTTAGCTCGTGTCCAAGATTGACAACCTCTAGATTGAGGTCTAAGAGATGCAACGAAACTGGGTTCCTATTCCTCAAGAGCCCGAGGCCCTATTCCCTCGCGCTATGGGTCCACCCAATCCTATTTGGGTTCTCGAAGAGTATCATCACGCTCCATGTGTCCTTCCTGTTAATGGGTCGCCGCCTGCCCAGCTTCCTATTCCGAACCTTGCCCAGCCTAGGGCTAACTTGCCTGCGATCGTTGATCCGAAAGAGGAAGAATTGAACAAAGTCAAATAAGATCTCAACATACTAACTAAGAAGTTTGACCAAGTCAGAATCTCTGGGAATTACATGGACTACACCCACATGTTTCCTTATACTAAAGTAAGGTTACCTGAGAAGTTCAAGATGCCAAATATTGAGAAATTCGAAGGAAGTGGACCCCCAATCGTCCATCTTCGCAGTTATGATCGTGCCATGACTCTCTTAGGGACTTCTGAAGAGGTGATGGCCCAATTTTTCAGCAAACTTTGAAGGATACCGCCCTTCGATGGTTTTTATCTCTTGAGGAGTCCAGAATCCGTAGCTGGGAGTATGTGGCCCGAGAATTCATGTCGCAGTTCAAGTACAACGAAGAGCTTAAGGTCACCCATCGTGATTTAGAGATGCTCAAACAAAACTATGGGGAATCAGTCAGTAACTTCATAGCCCGATGGAGGGAACAAGCAGCTACCATAACCAATCGGCCTTCCAAGGAAGAACAAGTCAGCATAGTGAAGAATAACTTCTTGCCCCATGTTCGAGCAACGATGGGAGGACAATACTATCCCCACTTTAGAGCTCTCAGAGAAGCAGGATTGGAAATCGAGCAAGTTCTTGCCAAAACAGAAGTTGAACCATTGAAGGTGTTCGGGCAGTTCACCCCCAGAAAATATGATAAACTTGCAAGTACTGCAGTCTCAACCATCAAGAACATCTCTCAACCAACCACTTCAAGGGCACCAGAAAGCTGCCCTGTCCCAGTCTGAAAGGAATACAATGAGATCCATGCTCCCCTCTCCAAAGTTTATCAATCCCTACTAAGTTGAAACCTTATCAAACCCTTGGATCCCCGTCCATTGCCAAATCCACTCCTAAGAAACTTGAAGGTAGATGCCCATTTCACCTTTCACCAAACTGTTGGCCATACCACTGACCAATTCTTTGACCTCCGAAACATAATACAAGGTCTAATTGATCGGGGTACCATTTCCCCACAAGCCAATCCTAAGCCAAACACTGCTCATAACCCACTCCCAAACCATGCCAATGCCATCTTCCTAGAAGAGAACCCAGAATTTGATCCCTCAACTCAAATCACACCCATATACTCTCCTAACCTTCTCCAAACTTGCCCATATTTCCTCTTACACCCGCAATTAACATGATACATAATTATAGAATACACGAAATCTCATAGAAAGAATATCCAGTCCCTGATGTCCCTCAGCCAAGTGGTCTACACCCGAATTTTCTGCAAGAAAGGACAGAATCGGTATGAAAGCAGAAAAGAAATCAAAAAGAAAGATAAGAGAGGAACAGAAAGGTATACCGCAGGACGAAGAACCTCCTCTATCAAGCCCAGCTCCTCTGGATCCATCGCATGAGGACGGTGCATCATAGTCACCATCCCTCCATAAGCCCGTCGGATGTTGTACGAAGAGTATGCAACTGCACAAAGGGAACCTTTGAAGTCGCCCCCACCGCAGATGTCGACGGACCACCACCGCTATGGGAGGACCCCACTGGCAGACTCAAATCCCCAAGAGGGAAAGATAAGGAATCATATATGCTGAGCGCCATCATCCAGCTAATCACAAAGTCCATGTAATCATACGGTGCAGCCATATCAGTGTAAAACAGGTAGGACTCGCCGATCATCGTCGCGATCCTTGCATCCTCCGGCAGTAAACACTCCCACCACAAAGACATAGGAGGTCATACAAGTGGGACCACCACCTCCTCCTAAGCGATCTTTCGAACCACCCTCTCCCCGAGATACTAAGAGTGGCCAAACTCATGCGCCAGTAAGCGTCACAGCTGTGCATTCACCCCAGTCAACCCTGTGTCTTGAATAGCAATCCCCCAAGGGTAAAAGGTCACCTGAAAATCCCAAGAAAGTATAAGTCAAAACATAATCAGAGCATACAAAGAACAGAACTAAAGAAGGAAAAGTCTTACCCTATCACTGGTCAGACCATTTAAGACCTGACGCACTGCCTCAAGAGAAAGAGATCCCCTCGACTGCCTATTGGCCTTGCGCCATTGATACAACCAGCAAAAGTCCCCAACAGTCTCATCCTTCAAAGCAAGCAGCTGGTTATTACATCCAATCACCTCATAGAACCAAGTCTTCCAAAGACAAGACCTTGCAATCAAAAAATGAGACGCATAAGGAACGTGCGAATGCATGAAAGGAAAATGCGCAAATTAAAGAATACCTCAAGAAGATACATGGCTCTAGTAAAAGTCTACCGGCAACACTGACTGAATTCATCCAGAGAAAAATAGAGATTCGCCAAAGTCAGGCTCCCCCAATCAAAGCTCACATAACCATTATAACCTTTGAACGTCGTGGGAGATAGACGATGATCCAAGCTTATATGTGCTGAGAGAGCCAGGACACCCTATGGGATAAGAATTAGTGGGAAGTCGTTCAAAGGTTATCTCTAGATATGGGAGACCTAACTGTTGTGAAGAAGTAACGTAAGGTTCTACATGACTGAGTGTTGAGAGTGACTTACACGTTACTAAAAATGTTGATTCTTATAAGGTAACCAACCCTAAAAGTGCGCCAATTACGAAGAACGCACACATTTTAAAGTATAAAATACCCGAAGAGAAAGAAGAATAGAGTTCCACTTGAGGAAAGATGACGTAAGTAGGAAGCGGTGTTACGGAAGAGACATAGTGAGATTATCTCTAGACGCACCACTAGTTGACAGAGAAAGATGGGCTCGAAAAAAGCAACCGAAAATTGGTGGTGAACCTACGTTTCCAGTGATGGAATGCGCAGGCAGGCTTATAATTTATGGATGGGCTATGAACATTGTAACTAAGTCAACATTCCATTGGGGTAGCGGAATGGGTTTATCGGGATGGACTAGTATGTCGTTGGAAAGAAAGAGTGTACAAGTGCAAGGTGCCGCCCTATATTGTTGTGAATCATGATGAAATCCTAAAATCTCACCTTGTGAGAGATGGTCAGTGAGGAATGGAGATGAAGTTTTATTTTGGGTATTTTGTGTCGCTGATAAAAGGAAGATACTACGCCCTAACGATAGTGGAATTTTGGAAGAACCCACTGATCAATTCATAGGTTAAATGTATGCCTATATGAGCATATTTATAGGTAGTGTGAGTGTACGTATATGAACTGTAAATAAGGATTAGGTTCATGGGTACCTATTATGAACTTATATGTACGTTGAGGTGTGGTTCAAAGAGACATTCCGAACTCTTAGCCCTTAATTCGTGATATGAGGACACTCTTTTGGAGTATGAAATTTTAGAATATATGAAGTGTGAAATATATAGCTCCTAAATTGTCTACTCATGTGCGACGAGATATATATACGTATATTGGTGCTCGAGCTGTGATTCCAAGACAATATAACAAATCACCATTGGTGATCGAGGTGGGATTCCGAGCCAATAAACCCAAAAATGTTATAGAAGGGGGGTGATTATAATATAAGTGTTGATAGTATATGTAATGTGTATGTTATGTGTAAGAAATATAAACCTTATGATTTTCCTACTTATGTGCAATAATAAGTATGCTTAATTATTTATTGGGGTTGATGATTTTTTGGACCAACACATGAAGAATCTATTTAGGGACGATGATTTTCCGAACCAAATCGATGATGAATGATAAACATTGGTATCGGCGGAAGGTCTCAACCAACATATTCATTACATTTACCTTGGGGTTGAGGGATTTCCGGAACAACGTAAATGATAGGACGATTGGGGTCGATGATTTTATCGGACCAATTTTCCTTATAGTATATATTGTGAGTGAAATATATACCTTTTATTATACTTATGAGTGATAGTACACACATAGATGTTATATAGGGAGATATACATCGAATGGGTAAATTAAGTAGGGAGAAACTTAATTTCAAGAGTTAACGTTAGATTGGGAAAATTAGTAGTGAGACTTAATTATAATATATGAGGCATGGATATCATGCAATAAGGGTTTACAATGAATCAAGGCATGTGCTTGGGATGACCCTTAGGATGATATGATTTCGTTTTTGGGTATTAGAGGATGCAGTTATGTTTAGGGTCCTTAGTATTAATACCAGTTTTATCCTAATTTCGAGGAAGAAATTCCTTTGTAAGGGGGGAATTATGTAATACCCATATTTGTGAATGTTTCTTTTTAATTAAATTGGAGAACTAAATGAGAAAATACGGTTTAATTTAAATTACGCAAGGGAAGTAATTTAGTGAGTTTTCTTAATAATTGTGATTTATGGAGTATTAATCGAGAGATAGATACTGACTAATATTGCCACATTCTATTTACTTAGCGCGTGTAGTAAATTGTTACTTAGCACATGTAGACCATTTTGGGGTGAGAACGAGTAATATATTTTTAAGTGACTCAAATGATAATTCAGAGGAAACAGATGAGTCTGGAAGGGTTGAATTAGTCAAAATTGTATACCCGGGGGTACTAGTTGAGTCTCGGGGTAATTTTGGACTAAACCGAAACCGTTCGGGGGCGTTTTGGTCTTTTAACATGTGAGGGTATGGAGACCTACGAATTTGATTCTTTTATCAGTCGTATGAAAGAGGGGTTAGGATTAGAAAACCCATGAAAACACCAAGACCATTAGAGAGAAGGAGAAAACCATTCTCAAGGCTTAGAAGATGCTTTTGAGGAGGTTGGGTTTGGATCTTACATCCTAGGAGCCAAAAGAGGAAGGGATGAAGAAGAGAATCATCAATCCATCATCAACGCCACGAAATCAGAATCCCTCTGTCAAGGCAAGTTTTTTATTACAAAAATTATAAAGTTATAATACCCATGTGTAGGGTTTTTGAATAGATTTGTTAAATCAATATCCTGGAAAGAAAAGAATGATATTTATGCATGTTGGGATAGGAATCGCATGTATAATGATTTGGCATATGTAGAGGAATAATATTCAGAGCTGACTTGATAATTATTTCGGAATAAAATCTGGGTTTTGAATGAAAATATGGGAAGAACACCATAACTAGGGTTTTAAGAAATTCTTAGTTTAATACACTATTTCTTTAAATGAATTGAGGTTTTGATGTATTTGAAATGTTAGGAATTGTCCTAGTATATGTGGGACCACGTTAGGATAATTGGTTCGAAGTTTGGTGTACTATAATGAAGTCTAGAGGTTTGTTAACGGAAGAAGAAACTAACGTAGAAGACGAACTGCTGCTGCCCCAGATCAATCGATCGATCGATCTTGAACTTCGATCAATCGACTGGGTCGATCGATCGAACCCAGGAGTCGATCGATCGAATTAAGGTGTTTTTCTCAAATTTTTCCTTGGTTAAGGTTTCTTTGATTTCCGGGAATGAATGGGAATCCTAGGATTTATATTATACTTACATGGAAATGAGAATAAGACTAGTTGGTATATTGTTGAGGTCCGATAAGGCCATTGGGTGTAGGACTTGGATTATGGACCGTAGAGAATAAAGCGATTGAGTAGAGCACTGAGGAACTTGGAATTGATTTACGAGGCGAGGTAAAGTCAATTCAAGTAATAGACCAGTAGGGTAAGTAATAACTACTGAAATTATATGTGAGGGGTAACTAGGGCCCTTCGAGTTGAGTGAATACTCAAATAAATGCGATAGTGAGAAATCGTAAATTAACGAATACGGTTAATATAAGAGAATAATATATTACGTACAAGCATGATTGATAGGTCGGGGGTATACCTACTAAATTGTATGAACTATTAGGTTGAGAGGCGTATACCTAAATTAACTACGTTAGGGTCAATGAAGTATTCCGAACTAAGGTAGGGTTCGGATACGTTAGGGTCGATGAGGTATTCCGAACAAACGTAGGGTCATTATATGTTAGGGTCGATGAAGTATTCCTAACTAACATTGGGTTATCATATGTTTGGGGTCGATGAAAAAGGCCGAACCAAACCTTCGAACTGGTGGCATGATGAAAGAGTCTGAGCCAGAATATGCGTATATAAATAATTGGGGTTGATGTATCATTCCGAATCAATTCTCACTTGGGGTCGATGGATCATTCCGAACCAAGAGTCCTTTACGTGTGTCATAAGGACATAATAGTAATGATTGATATTTAGTATATTTTGTGTATGAAATATATACTTAATGATATTCTACTGCTGTGTATTAGTAGATTGATATATGATGTGTTTAACGATACATGTCAAACTGTAAGTTAAGTAGTGAAACTTAATTACGAGACGTAACGTTCGATAGAGAATATCTAATTAGTAATTGAAGTAGTGAAACTTGATTACAAAAGTGGGAAGATATTGATTGTGAGAATCTTAGAACTTTAGTAGTGAAACTAAATGAGAAGTTTTGAATCATAACAAAGGTGAAATGTTACTTGAGAATTAATTAACCTTCGTTAGATATTAATGAAATGGATGTACTGTATGGGAGGTAAAAGAACTTAGGTATAGATAAGTTCAGATGATTACTTTAGTTCTAGTTTTCTTGGAAGATATGGCTAGGTAGGCTAACAGTAGAACATTAGGTGTGCACAATAGATGAGGAGTGAGTAAACTCAAGAGAGTGTACGAGAACCTAAAATGTGTAATCAATAACCGCATTTTATATTGTTATAAACGCTTGCTAAATATTTTCAAAATGTTTTGAGTACTAACTCTTGCTATAAAATATTTTTAAAACCTTTTAGGTATCTATCCACAGGGACGCCATGTATGATGATTTCATTCTAGGGACTCGAAGGTTTAGCATAATGGATGCTTACAGGATTTTGATTAGACGATATCTCTCATTCAGATCTAGTGCAGGATCTCACACTATTCTATGTGTGGACTTGTGGTCCGGTATCAGTCTCAGATGTTTAGTTTCAGACTAGTGGTTGTTCTATTATTGTTTTGGACTTTTAGCTGACAGTTTATTCGGTAATACTCTTATTCTTTTGTACTTGTACTTTGTTGATTGGGTTATAGTACATGGTGATTGTTATACTTTGTTCCATAGGGTTGATTTAACTATTTTAAGAAAAATAAAATTTGGCACCGATATAATTTTCACGTAGGTTATTAGTAATTAAAAGGTTTTCGACAGTGGTGCTAAGAATGAACCATTTAAGGAACCTGTTTTAATTTAATAAAGGCTTTATCACCCGATGTTTAATTAGGCGGGGTGTCACAGATGGTATCAGAGCGTCAGGTTCTAGTGTCCATAGGATATATACGGCTTACTACATTTTCAGCTTATCCTTTGATTGATATAAAGCCCTATCTTAGGATTGTTGTACTCCTCTATGTATATGGTTTACATTCTGCTGCTATTTAGTAGATAAAGGGATATATATATATGAGTTAGATTCGGTATGGTATGTCGAACACGGCGATAGGACCAGCGTAGGCATTGGAAGAACTGCAGGAGCAAGGGGATCGACATGAAGCATGGAGTGTTCGAGGATGGTAATTGTGGAAGAGATGACCGTTCTCGAGGTCACTCCTAGTGGGTAATGGAAGTAGATACTGCAAGGACTATTGGGGCATAGAAGGCATTTTCCAATTACCGTGACGGCAAAGGGTGATGCTAATCTAGACCCGCCCAACGCAGTGATAATGGGAGGAGGTCTGAAGGACTGAAAACGTCGACTGTGCATGTTAACCAATGGATGTAGAATATCCAGAGGTCTTGACATTAGGGATAGAGTAGAAGTACTCATAAGTGAAAATTTGGGTAAATTTTTATACGGGCAACGTGGTGGGGATACCAGTCACCACATCCGGACCGAGGGTCAGTATATAAATAGAGGGATCTTAAGTATAGTTTAATCGCCAATTCCTCCAATGATGATTTAGAAGGAAAGTAAATGGAAATTTCTAAATCCATCACGTGAAAGCTTAGTAGAGGCAAATTGTAGGAAATAAATTTATCTGTTGAAGTGAACTTGTACCCAAGGAGACATGGACAAGTGAAAAAGAGCCCTTGAGAGAATGGAATCACGAGTTGTTATCGCCCATAATTTTAGGAAAAATCTGCTTGGATGACTTATGTGTATGATAGCGGTATAGTGTTTCTTACACCGCTGATGTAAATGCTCCTAAGTAAGCGGAGCTAAAGGAGTTTAAGGATTTAGTTAAAGAGTAAGACTGGAAGTAATGGGGCTAGTGCAAGCCATAAGTGGAAACCCACTAGGGGAATCATTGATTTGGTTCTAAGTCGGGACTATTAAGTCTAATAGTGCATTCCTCTGGGTCATCGGAACTAAGGTAACTATGTTGATAGTATTCAGAAATCGAGTCTGCCAAGTCTGAGAGGAGGAATATCCTAAATTGGTCGGTGTGGCTTGAAAAAGGGGGATTTATGAAAAGATGTCTGATGCGGGATGTAAGACCACGCATTTTGATCTTGCCCGAAGTTATTTAAGGGAATAATAACTCCGATAAGTTTTGCATTCCTGAAAGGACAAGCGTATCATGTCTGGGAACCATTTAAACCACCAGTGTAATGGGCAAGAAAGTATATGAGTTTTAGCCTCGAGTGAATGAGGTATATGACGATGCCTCACCTGAAAGAGGGTCGAGCTCGCATTATTCATTAGTATGTTGGAGACTTCAAAGATTATTGATGTCTCATAGTGATTGATCCCGATGTATAGGGACTTTAATGATATGATTCAAGGTATATCGTATGACTGCTGAGCGGACAGATCGAGCTCGTTGTTGTGATTAGTGCTAAGGATTTAGTGATAGTATAAGTGCAGTGCCACTAGACTCCTTTAGAGATATTGGAGTATGGTTGCACATATTTTTGGGGAATGGAATTTGAGTATCTCGACTATGTGTTGTTGTGACAATGATCAGTAAGAATACATGGGGAGGAGTCCCTCGTTTAAGTCCGGTTGCGAAAGGGGATACGACTAAATTTTTATGCACGTTAGGAGAAGCGACGTTGTTAGATGCTAGGGCATCAGTGGAGCCCGTAGTGTTGTGGAGAAACACCGAATGGCTCATTTCACCACGAAGGGATAAGTGGGAGGACTTTGTGGGCAAGAATTTGATTTTTGGTCTATAGGGGATTGAGAATATCCGCAAGATTGTAGTCACGCCGTGAAGACAAGGCGAGAGTTAAGGAAAATCATGTTACGAGTGCGACGGTCGCAATATTTTTGCAAATGTGCAAGGAGAAAAGGGTGTACGGGCGCCCTAGTCAATTGGCTTTCTTAGTCATCTGAGATAGAGCGATGCGGAAAATTATTTTTGATAAGTACGCCGGTGGGGAAGTTATGAAGCAAGTCGTATTGATGAAATGGATTGAACGTCATGGGAGATAGACAATGATCCAAGATTATATGTGCTGAGAGAGCCAGCACACCCTATAGTATAAGAATCAGTGGGAAGCCGTCAAAGGTTATCTCTTGATATAGGAGACCTAACTGTTATGAAGAAGTAACGCAAGGTGCTACTTGACCGAGTGTTGAAAGTGACTTACGCGTTACTAAAAATGTTAATTCTTATAAGGTAACCAACCCTAAAAGTGCGCCAATTACGAAGAGCGCACAGATTGTATTGTATAAAATACCCGAAGAGAAAGGGGAATAGAGTACCACTTGAGGAAAGATGACGTAAGTGGGAAGCGGTGTTGTGGAAGAGACATAGTGATATTGTCTCTAGACGCACCACTAGTTGATAGAGAAATATGGGCTCAAAATAAGAAATTGGAAATTGGTGGTGAACCTACGTTTCCAGTGATGGAATGTGTAGGCAGGCTTATAATTTATGGATGGGCTATGAACATTGTAAATAAGTCAACATTCCATTGGGGTAGCGGAATGGTTTGACCGGGATGGACTAGTATGTCGTTGGAAAGAAAGAGTTCACAAGTGCAAGGTGTCGCCCTATATTGTTGTGTAATCAGGATGAAATCCTAAAATCCCACCCTGTGAGTGATGGTCAGGGAGGAATGGAGATGAAGTTTTATTTTGGGTATTTTGTGTCGCTTATGACTCAATGATTGTGAAAAAGGAAGATATTACACCCTAACGATAGTGGAATTTTGGAAGAACCCACTGATTAATTCATAGGTTAAATGTATGCCTATATGAGCATACTTATAGGTAGTGTGAGTGTGCCTATATGGACTGTAAATACGGATTAGGTTCGTGGGTACCTATTATGAACTTATACGTACGTTGAGGTGTGGTTCGAAGAGACATTCTGAACTCTTAGTCCTTAATGCGTGATATGAGGACATTCTTTTAGAGTATGACATTTTAGAATATATGAAGTGTGAAATATATAGATCCTAAATTATCTACTCATGTGCGACGAGATATATATACATATATTGGTGCTCGAGGTGTGATTCCGAGACAATATAACAAATCACTATTGGTGATCGAGGTGGGATTCTGAGCTAATAAACCCAAAAGTGTTATAGAAGGGGGGTGATTGTAATATAAGTGTTGATAGTATATGTTATGTGTAAGAAATATACACCTTACGATTTTCCTACTTATGTGCGATAATAAGTATGCTTAATTTTGTATTGGGGTCGATGATTTTCTGGACCAATACGTGAAGGACCGATTTGGGGTCGATGATTTTCCGAACCAAATCGACGATGAATGATAAACATTGGTATCGACGTAATGTCTGAACCAACATATGCATTACATTTACCTTGGGGTCGAGGGATTTATGGACCAACGTAAATGATACGATGATTGGGGTCGATGATTTTGTCGGACAAATTTTCCTTATAGTATATATTATGAGTGAAATATATACCTTATATTCTACTTATGAGTGATAGTAGACACATAGATGTTATATATAGAGATATACATCGAAAGGGTAAATTAAGTAGGGAGAAACTTAATTTCAAGAGTTAACGTTAGATTGGGAAAAATCTATGGGGAAATTTAGTTGGGAAACTTAATTATAATATATGACGCATGGATAACATGCAATAAGGGTTTAAAGTGAATCCAGGCATGTACTTGGGATGACCCATAGGGTGATATGATTTGGTTTTTGGGTATTAGAGGATGCAGTTATGTTTAATGTCCTTAGTATTAATACCAATCTTATCCTAATTTCGAGGACGAAATTCCTTTGTAAGGGGGGAAGTATGTAATACCCCATATTTCTGAATATTTCTTTTTAATTAAATTGGAGAATAAAATGAGAAAATAGGGTTTAATTTAAATTACGCAAGAGAAGTAATTTAGTGAGTTTTATTAATAATTGTGATTTATGGAGTATTAATCGAGAGATAGATACTGATTAATATTTCCTCATTCTATTTACTTAACGCGTGTAGTAAATAGTTACTTAGCACGTGTAGACCATTTTGGGGTGAGAATGAGTAATATATTTTTAAGTGACTAAAATGATAATTTAGAGGACACATATGAGTCGAGAAGGGTCGAATTAGTCAAAATAGTATACCTGTGGGTATTAGTTGAGTCTCGGGGTAATTTTGGACTAAACTGAGTCCGTTAGGGGGCGTTTTGGTCTTTTAACATGTGAGGGTATGGAGACCTACGAATTTGAGAGTCTTTTATCAGCCGTATGAAAGAGGGGTTAGGGTTAGAAACCCCATGTAAACACCAAGACCATTAGAGAGAAGGAGAAAACCATTCTCAAGGCTTAGAAGATGCTTTTGAGGAGGTTGGGTTTGGATCTTGCATCCTAGGAGCCAAAGGAGGAAGGATTGAAGAAGAGAAGCATAAATCCATCATCAATGCCATGAAATTAGAATCCCTCTGTCAAGGCAAGTTGTTTATTACAAAAATTATAAAGTTATAATACCCATGTGTAGGGTTTTTAAATAGTTTTGTTAAATCAATATCCTGGAAAGAAAATAATGATATTTATGCATGTTGGGATACGAATCGCATGTAGAATGATTTGGCATATGTAGAGGAATAATATTCAGAGCTGACTTGATAATTATTTCGGAATAAAATCTGGGTTTTGAATGAAAATAAGGGAAGAACACCATAACAAGTGTTTTAAGAAATTCTGAGTTTAATCCACTATTTCTTTAAATGAATTGAGGTTTTGATGTAATTGAAACGTTGGAAATTGTCCTAGAATATGTGGGAACACATTTGGATCATTGGGTCGAAGTTTGGTGTACTATAATGAAGTTTGTAGGTTATTGATGGAAGAAGAAACTAACGTAGAAGACAAACTGCTGCTGCCCTAGATCGATCGATCGACTAGGTTGATAGATCGAACCCAGGAGTCGATCGATCGACTTAAGGTGTTTTTCTCAAATTTTTCCTTGGTTAAGGTTTCTATGATTTCCAGGAATGAATGGGAATCCTAGGATTTATATTATACTTATATGGGAGTGAGGATAAGACCATTAGGTATATTGTTAAGGTCCGGTAAGGCCGTTGGGTGTAGGACTTGGATTATGGACCGACGAGAATAAAACGATTGAGTAGAACATCGGGGAATTTGGAATTGAGTTACGAGGTGAGGTAAATTCAATTCAAGTAATAGACGAGTAGGGTAAGTAATAACTACTGAAATTATATGTGAGGGGTAACTAGGGCCCTTCGAGTTAAGCGAATACTCAAATAAATGCGATAGTGAGAAATCGTAAATT